>JAKFHU010001209.1:32500000-35000000 GCA_023783475.1 Daubentonia madagascariensis
TTTTGTATGTGAGAGTATGTAATTCTGGTGTTTATTTTTATCTGTGATATGTACGCTTTTAATATTGAAGAGAATATAGTGCTGTGATATTATTGAGGTAGAGTCAGTGGCATATATGTACATACAGTCATGCACTGCATAATGGCATTTTCTCAACAATGGACCACATATACAACAGTGGTTTCACAAGATTAAATACCTATTTTTACTTATCTTTTTATGTTAGATACTTACAGATACACAAATATTTAGTATCATGTTACAATTGTCTACAGTATTCAGTACAGTAACATGCTGTACAAGTTTGTAGCCTAGGTGTGTATTAGTCTATAACCTCTAGGTTTGTATAAGTTCAACCTATGATGTTATAACAATGACGAAATAATCTAATGATGCATTTGTTAGAACATACCCCTGTCATTAACTGACTCATGACTGGAAATATATATGTGTGTGTGTGTCTGTGTGTATACAGATGATATTATACACAAATATTTTACATTTTACTATGGTATATTTTATAACTGAAAAGTGAACCAAATTCAATGCATGGAATTAAGATAAGACATCACAATGGAAATGTCAATAAATTTGACTAAAATTTATTTTGAAAATTTTGAAATTTATTTTGAAAAATTAATTTTGAAAAAAATCAAAACTTAACTTTAGCTACTCCATACATAAAGAAATCATAATTACAAGTCAGTACACAAAATGAAAAGAAAAAATTACAATAAACCTACATGATTTTATCCTTAAGATGTAAAATATTTATTTAAATTGATGGGTAATGTACTAGGACTTCACTAGAAAAGTTATTATAGAATAAAAAAGTATTAATAGTATATTTTTAAACTATTGTTTTTTAAACTTGAAATTAAGAAGAGGCTAACAATTCTGGCCAAAAAAACCCTCCAATATGTTTTCTCATAAGCTGAATTGTAAATTATTAGTGCAAAAATTTGAGGAAGAAATTTGGAAGCATGAAACAAAAGCCACAGAAATATTTCAAATATGTGCTCCAGTGATTCCATTTTCAGTAATTATATAAAGTTAACATAAAGTGTGCACTATTCGTTTCATTGAGAATTAATGTTCATTATTCATTATGGCAAAAACAAAGAATCATATGTATTTTGGATGAATAATTGTTACGTGCTTGGTCCTCTTCTAAGCGATTTAATTATAACTCATTTAAGGCTCACAACAACCCTTTTAGGTATAATATTCATTTCAAATCTGAGAAAACCAAATTTCAGAGAGGTTAATTAACCAGACTTGAAAGTTTGAGGACATGGAGTCTAGTGGTCTGCCTCAAGAGATCAAGATTCCTAACAGTGGTGCACTACTGCCTCTCAACTAGTGAATGCTGACATATTAACACATAGAACTTCTGTATAAGAATTGTGTATATAAAACCCTTAGCCCTAATCCTGGGGAAAAAAAACAATCAGTAAATTCTAGTTGTTAACATCAACATTATAATTATTGTGAAGACATTAAAATAATGTTTTCTAACAGTATTTTTTATTATCCTAAAGCTTCTGAAGATGTTGTTAAGAAGATCAGGATATAGAATTGTATGTAAACAAATAGTTATTTTTCCTTACATTATACATAATACTACATTTTCTACGTTATAATTTTTTTATTTCCTTAATTTTTGAATAGGTGAATAGTACCTAGATAACAAACGAGATTAGACAAAATCATTTATTTATGTATTATGGAAATAAATTGTGATAAGTATTGGGACTTTTAGCACTTCAAAAAACAGGCAGGACATAAAGAAAACTAGACCAGATGGGAAGCCCCCCATCCATTTAGTTTTTCTTCCAAATATCTATGAATATAAGTGTGTTCTCTGTCCACAAACATGTTTGATTATTTTAGTGATAATTTCTTCACTATATTTTTCTTAAGTATTTATTCTTTTTAATGTGCACTTTAGCAGAGCAGTCATCGAGAAAAAAACTCGTTTCCATCATGAGTAGAATTGGTTTTTCCCTAATGTCTGTACAGGAAGAATTGCTGGTTAGATAAGAAACAAAATTTGTAATTGGTCACATGGGATTGGTTGTTGTAAGAAATTTATATAATAGTTGTGTTAATAAGAAAAAAATAGCAATTTATTATCTATACTTATTCATATGTCAGTGATTGCTTTTCTTCATTTCTCAAAATCCAGAAGGGCACTTGGATAAGACCCTTCTAGATCTGGGGGCGGGGGCAGGGAGAGAGAGAGAAAGAGAAAGAGAGAGAAAGAGAAAAGTCCCTCTTGTGTTCTCTTTCAATGTTTTAGTAAACCAAATAATTATGGCTAATTGAACCAAGCAACAGACCTCTCTTTCTTGTCTAACCACTTTTGGGAAAATGTCTCCCCTATGTGTTTTCCTCCTGTGAACAGTGTTTTTTCCATTTACAAATTAAACTTTAAAGTGACCACCTATGTTATTTCCCTGGTCCTGGAGTATACATTTGTATGCAGCAGGTCCTCGAATAATATTGTTTCATTCAACATCTTTTTGTTATAACATTGATGAAAAAAAAAAAATCCCTCCTGGGACCACTATCTGTGTGGCATTTGCATGTTCTCCCCATGTCTGCATGAGTTTTCTTTGGGATGTGCATGTGAGATGAATTACTGTGTCTTAATGGTCCCAGGGTTAGTAAGTGTGGGTGTGTCTCAATTCACCCAGATGGAATGGCATCTTTGGAAGCGTTGGGTCCCACCTCATGCCCTGAGCTCCCTGGAGAGGCTCTGGCCACGTGCCACTCTGAACTGGAATGAGTGCATTGTAAAATGAATAAATAAATAAAGTTATTGTATAATAAAAAATTTGTAGAGTATATATATGGTAATCATACAAATGTCGGGCAATAAACGATACATTATGACAGCACTCAGTGAGCCTGCCCTACTTGTTCTGGTTTGTTTGTGAATTGCGTGGTCATAAGAGGTGCTCCTTACAATTTTCTCCATGCAAACATTTATTCTTTAATTTAACCCATCACCACAGTGACCACCACTACTCACTAATTCTCCAAAAGTTGGTTAAATAATTATCTTACTTGTTTTTATTAATTTCTTAAATGTCTGCATAGGTCACATGTATTTTAAATTTTAATATTAGAAGTATTTTGAATCTTAATTTAGAAACTTGGTGATGTGTTTGTGACCAGAAATATGCTACAGGAACTTAATTCTTGTTTATATCAGTTAGCTTATAATAAAGTTGATTTCCTTATATGTCATTTTACTTAAAGTCACAGTTTCCAAGAGCCTATCAATGATATTAAGTGAAGACTTATATGTGCCAGTACTTTTGTGCTTTTGCATGTATAAATTTGTTGTATGGGAAAACAGAAGATGTTACTGGAATTCTTAGAACTGGATTCTCTTTTATTTTCCCATAATATTTTTCAGTGAATAAAATATGTTTCTTAGCTTTAAGTCAATCTAATTAATATATTTGATCCAAATTTAAATATCTGTTATATATGAAAGGAAACTGTGCTTTTGAAACTGTTTTTCATTATCAATTTTCAGGTTTTAAGTAGAATGGGTAGCTTTCATTTTTTGACATGGCTCCCAATATGCCAAAAGCCATATTGAGTTGACGGTATTAGAATAATAATGTTAGAAAAATTGATTTGGGGAAATATATTTGTAATGAATATTTGTTTTCCTAAGGAAAATAAGTGCTTCTGAAATTAGAACTGTAGACTGATTCTACCTTCCCCCATGTTTTATTATACTTATCTTTGATACTTGATTTCTATGTATTTATTTCCAGTTAATGAATATGAAGAACATTATTTCCATCTTGAATTAGAGCACTGACATTTTCATGCACTTCAGTTCATTCTTCTAAATATGAATTGACTTATTTATAAAATAAAAGAATTTTTTACCAATTTTAGATTTTCAGTCATTAAGAACAAAATTAATTCATTCAATTAATATTGAGTAATATATTATGACACTATTACTATGATGTTTACTTTAAATGGCATGAACAACGTAGCATATATATTTGCATTACTATATTTATTCCTAAAAGCATTAATAAAATGACTGGCATGTATAGAAATGAAATTTTTTGCTTGTCTTTGTGGTGGGTATTTCCTAGATCTAATGATTTTTATGGTACGTGCAAGTTTCTAAAATCTGTGTTTTTCAGTTTCTTTGTCTACATAATGGGGGTAGAATTTACTTCATTACTTCTTCCAAGAATTAGATATGATGAAACATTAAAAGTTATCAGGCAATGGTTGGCACATATTAAACACCAAATAATTATTAATAACAATAATACTGGTTGTAAATGGTGCTATTACCTGCTATCCCTTTTCTTTTTCAACAGAAATGCACTGTGGGTTAGATATAACTGAATTTAATTAACTAAATTGAATTAATTCAGTATTGTGATTATGTCATAGTTTCTCTGGATCTCTTTTTCCCTGTGATAAAGGTAGCAAAAACAATATTCTCAGAAGAATATTGCGAGAAAGTGCTCAGCATGATGACTTGAAATACATCAGCCCACACAGAAAAACATGTACATGTCAGATGTCTACTTTTTATGTTTAAGGGTACCAGTGGTACAAAATTAGAGGACAAAACTCCTATCCTTAAGGTTTTCATATTCTAAGGTAGTCAAATGAGGGCATGTTGGGGGCAGAAATTTTACAGACACATACACACACACAATGCAAAAAAAAAATGATGCATATACCTTAATGTGTACTGTCACATAGTTCGAAGTGATTTTCTACTTTTGGCATGTTGAGTTTGCTGAGTAAAAGTCCACTAATTCTCTTGGTGTATTTGTCTATGCATCTTTGGATTTCACGTAACTGTAGGTGTAAACTCAAATTGCAGTTAATTGACCACTAAGCACTACTGCTCTGGCTAAGGAAATACAGAGCTTGATTTTATGTATATCTGCAAAGCTTGAAATGAGGTAAGAATCTCAGCGCTCCAGTTTATAACCTCCTCATTTTTTAAAATCAAAAACACATTTCCGTTTTTGATTCATCTTACTTCTACACAGATGGTAAACTTAACTTCAGCCATGCTTGACATTATGATACTCATTTTCTTTTAACACTGCAAAATATTTCATCATATGGATATACCACAGTTTGTTTATCCATTTACTTATTGAAGAATAACCTGGCTGCCTCCAAATGCCTACAACTATAAATAAAGCTGCTGTAAACATCAGTGTCCTTGTTTTTGTGTGAATGTAAGTTTTTAATTCATTTGGGTTAATATCAAGGAACATGTTTGGCCTGCCGTATACAGAAACTTCTTTTCTAAACAGTCACAATATTTTAATGGTCCATATGTAAGAATTGTTGACACTGGCCTGGGAACATCAAGGGAGAATATTGTGCTCTGTGACATCCTTAGGACATATGCTTATGTAGCTGACTGCCGTATCTTTATCTGTTATATCAAATCTTAGTGAATTATATAAACTCAAAAAATAACATCAGTAATGTGAAGCATCTTATTAAGATTTAATATATTAACCTTATGCATACTCAGTTATTGTATAACATTCCAAAAGTTGTATTAAACTAGTAAATCAGGAATATGAAAGTATATATTAAATTTGTCAAGTGTTTTAATATTATGGTGATCTCCTTCATCCTGTGATATTCTTTTAATTCACTTATAGACATATTCTTCCTTTCTTATCTTCAGTTCTCATATTGGTCTTTTCCTCAATCCAGATGTCCTTTGGTTTAGAATAACAAAGCCCTTTCTTTTCCAAGAAGTTCCCTTAGTTTTTTTCTTTTTACCCAATATATGGTAAGAAATTCATTAACAAACAAAATTCTCAAGCTGCTATCTGAGATAATATGATCTTCAATATCTTCTCCAGTTAAATTAAGGACATACTTGTTTAATCTTCTTATTGGCATCAGTGGTGTCCCAAACAGGAAAAGTACATTTCTCCCTCAATTGACACTGAAGTCCTTTCCATATGCTGCAGAGAGTGCTTCCTGATCTTCTTAAAGGTTTTGTGTATTTTATCCAAGCCAGGTCACTGACACCATGTGCCCCTAGCTAGTGACCTGTGAAAAGGGGCAGGCATAAAACATTTCCAGCAGAGTAGGGATACAAGGATGGCTCTTGTACAGCCCACTATGTAGTGATAAGGTAAGAGAGAATGGAGCACTTTTGCTCTTCCATTCTCTGAATGGCAACTTGTATGTATTTCCCCAAACCAAAGAAACACAGAGCACTGGTGAAGCCTGGAGAAGTTTTGTTCTGAAATGTTGACATTAATGTTAGGTATTGTGCCCAAAGTCTAGGTAATTTTTCCTTGCACCAAACAATGCAGAAAATCTTCAATGCACAGATGCTGGGATTGTGGGATATGAATACAAACTAAAGATTGTTTTTTTTACAACCTTAAGGTCTAGTTTCTATCTGATCATTAAGGCCCAGTTTCAGTTTTTATGTACGGCACCTTTTGTCTTATACTGAAAAGTTTGTTTATGGTGAATGAGATAAATGGCGAACAAACCCACATAAAATTATGCATCATTCTTTGACATGAAACCATTTTCATTTAAGCAATGATTACATTGAACACAGTACAAATCCTTTCCCTGTGGTTCACATTTTTCAGACTCCCAGGTTTGGCTGAATCCTACAGTTAACATAAGCAGTCAGTAAGCAGAGATCCCATTCTCTGAGGATTTGTGCTTGTTCATTTTATTTTTCCCTTATAGCAACACCTTTCATGCCAAAACTGCTCATTTCTGAAAAAAATTATCTGAAAATATAAAAACACGATATCCTCATTTCATATGTATATGCATACACATAAATATATATCTATTTGTAATATATGCATGTAATATATTCTTTTTTCTTGTTTTTTAGTACATTGACCAGAACTTCTAGAACACTGTTAAATTATGGTGGTAAGATTGTCTCTAAGGTTGTTGATGTCTCATTATCAAACTTAATAATAGTAACACTTTAAGATCGATTTCTTAAGAAGATACACTAGTGGCCAAGAAACATATGAAAAAAATGCTCAACATCCCTAATCATCAGGGAAATACAAATTAAAACTGCAATGAGATATCATTAAACTCCAGTGAGAATGGTTATATCAAAAAGTCCCAAAACAACAAATGTTGGGGTGGATGCGGAGAGATAGGAACACTCATACACTGCTGGTGGGACTGCAAGTTAGTACAAACTTCATGGAAAGTAATATGGAGATACCTCAAAGAACTAAAAGTAGACCTATCATTTGATCCAGCAATCCCACTACTGGGCATCTACCCAAAGGAAAAAAAGACATTCTATAATAAAGACATCTGCACTCGAATGTTTATAGCAGCACAATTCACAATTGCAAAGATGTGGAAACAACCCAAGTGCCCATCAATACATGAATGGGTTAATAAAATGTGGTGTATGTATACAATGGAGTACTACTCAGCCACAAAAGACAATGATGAACTAACACCTCTTGTATTATCCTGGATGGAGCTGGAGCCCATTCTTCTAAGTGAAGTATCACAAGAATGGAAAAACAAGCACCACATGTACTCCCTATCAAAATGGTAGTAATTGGTCAACACTTATGTGCACATATGGAAGTAACATTCATCAGGTATCTGGCAGGTGTGGGGGGAGGAGGGGATGGATAAATTCACACCTAATGAGTGCGGTGCACACTGTGTGTGGGAGAGATACACTTATAGCTCTGACTCGGGAGGTACAAGGTCAATATATGTAACCTAAACATTTGTACCCCCGTAATATTCTAAAGTAAAAAAAAGATTGATTTCTTCATTGATTTCTCTTATACTTACTGCATTATTTTAAATATTTCTAGTTATTAAACAATATTTGTATTCCTGGCCTAAATCTTAATCTGTAGTAGTTAATCATTGAATATGATGTTGAATTTTATTTAGTTTAAATTTTCAAGATATTTATAACTATTAATATAGCGTAAGTGATACTTGTGTTACCTTCCCCACATTTTAGATCACATGAATGGGCTAGAGTGGAACACAGTACAAAGATTTCTACTAAGATGAGAACTGAAAAGAATTTTTATATATACTCATTTAGTCATTCAACATTGTACAGTTTTGTATTACCAGTGCATAACACTAATTGTTTGTTGAATAAATTAATGAAATGAGTTAGGTATTGTCCTAAGACTTAAAGATAAAGTGTTGTGCAAAACTAGACAGAATTATAACCCTAATGCATCTTACGTTGAAATGAGATAAACATGAATCAAATTGACATGGAAAATGAAAATGTACAATTATAGCTATAATATTTGCTATGGAATTTACTTCATGGTTCTATGGCAGTATGTAATAGGTGGGTTGAAACTCATCATAGATTTCAGGTAGGACTTCTTTTAAAAGGTAAAATTTGAGATTAGATCTTCAGTTAAATAAGATTTAATTAGACACTAATTAAAGCACAGTAAGGTCCTCCTAAAAAGAACAAAGAGTGTTATTTTAGAAGATACATCGTAGGCAGACATTCAAGGGGTTCACTCTGAGAATGGACCTGTTTGGGTTGAAGAACTGGGAAAGAAACACAAATCAAAGAACCCCAAAGCACCTCCTGTAGAAAGCTGGAACACAGCGTCAGGGAAGAAGATGAAAAAACATTTCACTTCCAGACAAAATTACCATTCTGACATGGATTACAGAGGGCCAAAAAATCCAAACGAGCCCCATCAGCACTACCTCCTCAACTGCAGCGTCCTTCGGGAGTAAGACAACACACATCCTCTAGTCATTCTTCAGGGTCACTGTCTCAGAAATCCTCCAGTGAGCACAAAAATCCTATCAGGACACCCTTACAGATCATAAGAAAACCTTGTTGAGAAAGAGTTGAGGATTTTGATCACGTGACTCTAGAATCTAACTATTTCGACCTTTCCCTAGAAGAGCACAGAGAGAAGCAAGCTATAGAAGAAATCTTGTTTACTCTACGTTCTGGCGCATATGGAGCAAGTGAGAGGTTGGTTCCTGATCAGGCGGATAAAGGGCAGACAGAGCTTTACCTGAGAGCAAGGGGTACAGAAAGTATTTTAACAAATAGGTATTATCTCTCATGCTGTGTTTTATATTTAAATTCTAACTATATTTACTTATCTTCTCATACGACCTTAATTAAATAGGCTAAATATTTGTCTGTTTTATGTTTGCTTGTATGTTGTAAAGGGAATAGATTTTTATTCATTTTTTTCTGTTTTATATAAAAAGTATTTCATTTTTTTGTTTCTTATGCCTATATATTACTTTATAAAATATTAACAATATTAAATATTTCTCCCTGTTCCCTTATTAACATTTTGATTAATTTACTTTCATTCTGCCTTGTTTTAGTCTTAAAAGGTTTAGGAATAAACAATATTTAATGAGTGTTGGGCAGATTGACTTTCCTGCTAAAGTTAGGTATAGTTTCATATTTGTTATTTTCTTAGTAATACATAACCAAATTGCAATTTTAATTTTAATGTGTTTATTTTGTTTATGTATGTTCCATTGTTTAGGTATGTCCATATGTTCCAGTGATTGATCATTCATCAAGAAACAAAATGATTTCTATCTTTGAATTTTTTTGATTGTTTGTCATTTATTAAATCCTCTCTTAAATAGTGATGCTAATTGTAGATATCTACATAGTTCCAGAAACATTTATATAACTGAAGTGGAAGTCTTGAAATGTTAGCACATGAAAAGACTTATACATGTAAGAAACAGGCACAAAGAGAAGAATGTAGCCTTAAAGTCGGGATTGGAGTCCATTCTCCAGGCAAGCAGACTGGGAAGTGATGTCAGTATTTCCTTTTTCAAAGCATCTCACTATTATTTTATTTGGGTGGCAAATGTGGTTTACTTTAATTAATATGTTAGGTCATTAAATATGAAATTTCCGATTTTGAATCAAAAGTGTAGTTTATTATATCTCAAACAAGAAGCGGTACAATTAATCAAAGTATGTGTGTAAACTATTGACACATTTTTGCCATCTTAACAGTAGCTTGTTTATGCCAGCAGCAAGGAAGCCTGAAAAATGAGTGGCAATGAAATCACAAAAGGCGTTTTCCACAGCTTGTTGCGAATTCAACATTTTTCCTTGCAAGAAGTGGTCCAAAGCCTACGAGAAACGGTAATCAGTTGGTGCAAGGTCTGGTGAACATGGTGGATGACAGAGAGTTTCCGAGTCCAGCCTCTATAGTTTGAGCAGTGTTTATGCAACACGTGGTCCAGCATTGTCTTGCGAGAGGATTGGACTGTTATCTCAGCTGCTTGATCTCAAGTATCCTCATCATTTCATCCAACTGGTTGCAGTAGGCATCTGCTGTAATCGATCGACCAGGTTTCATGAAGCTGTAGTGGATAATACCAGCGCTGGACCACCAGACAGACACCATTAGCTTTATTTAATGAATATTCGGTTTTGGACTATGTTTCAGCACTTCATCTGTATCCAACCAAGCATTGTGCCAAAGGCTTGTGATTGTCAGAAATAATCCATTTTTCATCACATGTAAAAATGTGATGTAGAAATGGTTAGCTTTTATGTCGGGATAACAAGGAAAGGCAAGCTTTGAGACAACTTCTCTTCTGATGCTCATTTAATTCATGCGGTGCCCATCTATCCACCTTCTTTACCTTGCCGATTTGTTTCAAATGGTCCAATATTGCTGTAATAGTAACATCAAACGTTGCTGAATGTTTTTGAATTTTATATTTGACTTAGTACATGATGAATGTTTTAAAACATTCTTTATTAATGTTTTTATTGTGCAAGTAAAACATGTTCATTATAGAAAAACCAGAAGTTACAGGTGAACAAAAAAGAGAATGATTACTCATATTCTCACCATGAGGACACTATTGCTTCCATTTTTATACTTTTATAGACATTTTTCTTTGTATTTATATTTTTAAATCAAAATGAGTTTCTAGTTTACATGTGTGTGATAATCTGCATTTGTTCCACTCAAAAATATAGTTTTCCATGCCTATATGTTTTTAATAATATCAAATAACCATTTTTGATATCAATTGATAACTGCAAGATATACTGTTCTAAGGGAATAACTGCAAAAAATTCCTATGAATTTAATCTTACTAAATGGCTTTACTTGTTTCTTCCCATTAATATTTCACAGGTTCGTAGATCCATATTAAATGCTCATTAAAACATTTTTTCTTTTAACTTCCTCTTTGTGCATTTATCAGTACTAGTACATAAATTTTGAAACCGCTATTTTGCAGAAAAATATTAAATTTTATCTTGCAGTAATCCTTTCAGCCAAAATGACTTATTCTGCCCCACTTATCACTTGTTTTGTTTTACATATTATCTCAATTTATCCTATTTTTTGCCTAATACTTGTCAATACTTTGTGTCATTTTTGAAGTAATTTCTTAAAATCACTATACATTTTATTCTTTTGAAAAATACCTCACAATCTTGCATTTTTAGGAGTGCCTAGCTGTTTGCATGTATTGTCATAATATTTTTAGTTTCAATTTTATTACCTTAGATTGTTCTTAGCATAAATTAGTCTCTTTCCCTTTTATATCTTTGTTTCATTTATACCATGCCCAAGAATCTAGAAATCAGATTATTACTTTTTGAAGACTGTAATACAAGAACACTTCCCAGCATTTAAGATAACCTGTGTGTTTACAGTCATCATTCTTTACAGATCTTTTCCCTGGGTGACTAAATATCCCTGAAAACAACAGCCGACTTTCTTGCTGTCTGGTAATGAAAAATGCACAATTAGATCCCTATTTTTAGTTTAGCATAGCCAGTGCAACTTAGAGTCTGTGTGGTTAGTGACTTTTAACTATGAATTTCCCTTGCCTATACTGTCTAGTGCAATTATGAATATTTTAATAAAAATTTAGTAAGATGCATATTAGGAACATCAAATTTGCTAACCACATGGTACCATGACAAGATACACTCTGTCCTTTTTATCTTCTTCATTAGAAATTTAAAAAATAATCAAATCAGTACTGAAGTTATTTTTTAAATAAACTTTTACATTCTCATACGAACAATCAAGACCTATTTTACTTTTCAATATCACTGTTTTATTTATGATTTAATCAGATGTTTTCTTCTCATAGATCAAAATCTTTCATGATATGAATCTGAGAAGGATGCTTCTAAGTCTCCAAGCACTCATAAGAAATGCCCTCATTTTAAATGAACAAAGATAGCATATAAATATGAGACTGTATTTAAAAGGGGAAAATTACCAAAAAATAGATATTATAAAAGGGAGACAATTGTTAATGTTACTAAAATGCTAATTCTTCACCAAGATTAATCTTCAGTAAAATGTTTTAAGATTAATTGAATGATCCTAAATCATAGTGCCTCATTATCAATATTTAATAGATTACTATAGGAGCACAGCATACCTTTTCCAAACAACTAAAGATGTATTATTAACAAGCAATTTGAAAATTCAGACATTTTTTTCTAAAATATTAACCTGAGAAATAAAAACAATGATTTGTCTGCTTGCATTGTTAAGATTATTATAATTATCTGGGCCTGAAAAAATTATGTCTTCTGTCTTCTGTTTTAGATAAAGCTTGGCTAAAAAGAAAACTTGCAAAGTACAATTTTAGAATTTCAGGTAGTGCAGTGCTATGGATAATGACACAGCCTGTAGAGCAATTTGCATGGGTGTGTAATTGATCTCTGTCTCTTATCGCCTGTGAGACTTCGATCAAGTTACTTCGATTTTTTCATCTACAGAATGACATAGGGATGATAGCATGAAGATTAAATGTATCAATATATGTAAAGCCCTTAAGCCATGCTGATTCTTATCATTGAACTCACAGGTTTAAAATGGCCAACATGAAAATGGGGCAATTGAATTTTATATTTGTTACATGTAATTGGAGTTGATTTAGTTCACGTTGTCATAGCCAGCGCAAATTCATCAGTGTGGGTAACCTACAGAACCAACGTATAAAAACAACCCTACATACACCCCACCATTAAAGTTTTGTTCCTTGAGTCGGTATACCTAAGAGATTAAACCTAAATTTTGCTTTATTTTATATTTTGCCTGTAGAAACAGAAATACTTTATAATTCTGTGCTGAGATGAACACTTGGAGAAGACACTGGAGATAGACAGAGAGAAAGGAAATCTGTACGTTTGAACTATTTGATTTCCAGTGAGTCTTACAGCACAATACCAGAGTTTATGCAGAGACAGCAGGTATATTTGAACTGGAATTTGAAAAAACATAGTCGTGAACATTATAATAAAACAATTTTATTTTCGCCTTTGAGTATCTTCTAAAATTTATTCAGTAGGTATCAGATTTCCCCCGTTGATGAATGAAACCTTAGGTCCTTAGGTGTTCCTCATGAATTTTGTTGTCAATCTTAAGCCAAAGCAAACAAAAAACCCTACAGCTATGTTGAAAAACAGTTACAGCATCAATGTGTCAAGAATTCCAAATCTGGTTTAAAATGTACTCTCCTCTTTCCACCCAAATCCAGCATGCTGTAGGGGGAAATATGCTGCCAGGGAAGGTTATTTGGTTGGCCTTTCTTTTTCTTCCCTTGTGCTGCTGTTCCTATTAACCCTGGCTTTTGACCATGCCTGGGTTGGCATGTGGGAGGAAGAATAAGAAACTGAGCCCAAAAGTTTCTTCCCTGGCTGATGCTGTCATGAACTGGTGCAGAGCTTTAGCATCAGTATTTGCTGGACTTAGGGATTGTTTAAGTTTGTCTCTCACGGACACTTGTCCGCTTCACTGGCAATTCCACATCTCTGGTAATATTAGTCTATAATTTTCTTGATAGAGATCAAAGCACCTCTATTTTTGCTGGTCACTCATTTCTTCACCAACTGGTAGGAATCCAGACATCCCTCAGCTTCTATCTCCTACACTTTATTCACATTTGAGAAGCTTTTCTTGGAAAGGTCTTCAAACAATACCTCAGTAAATATTTTTGTGTGTGTTGTGGTCTACATCTGGCCCACGGGAAAATGTTCTGCATCTTTGCTCTGACTGAAAATGTAGGTGCCTCCTAAATGTCATCCCTATTCCCATTATTATTCATGACTTAGACACCAATTCACTTTATCCTACAAACCTCGATGTACTTGCATTGAGCTCTTCAAGTGACCTCTTTAAGAACATTTCCTTTTGTGTGAGTATGTATCTTCATAGTGAGGAAACACTGCTCTATCCAAAGACATATTCAAAAATCCTCTTCACATACCTTCAATTTTTTTGTGTTATGGAAATAATTCAAGATTTTCATAAAAATATGAGATGCTGTCACACTCCGTCATTCCAGCAATATTTTTATGGCCTCACAAGTCAGTCCTATTCATCACGTGAGGGAATTTCACAAGATCCTGAATACCAGGAAGCAGCATTCATTGGAGGCTGTCTCAGAAATTGGCACCACAGTGTACCCTCTGGCCACCAATGATCCCTGTCACTCCCACACGCAAAATATACTCAGCCTCCTCTTAGGCCCTGAAAAGTCTCATCCCATTAAAATCCTAGAATCTTATTATTTAAATTAAGTTTTATGTGCAGCTCCTCAAGTAGAGTTCCTCTCAATCTGAAGACCTGTGAACTAAAGAGACAATTTCTCTGTCTTCCTGTACATGCGTACACATGGTATGTCATAGACAGTCCTGGGATACTGTCATGGCCATTCCTCTTCAAAGGAGGGTGGGTGGTGGGAGGGACACAGAAATCACTGTTAGTAAGTATTTCTGAGATACTGCCAGGCAAAGGGAAAATTTCCCTGTTTAGGACTAAATCACACACTTAGCGTGGACTGATTCTCCATGATTCTTGGCTCTGCTCTCTGAATGTCTGAATTCTTGATTCCACGTAGCTCATGCAGTTAGAGCCCACAGCACACTCAGAAAGTGACTGAGTTTTCACTCTCTCTGTCTCTTTCAGTCAAAGCTGGCACAGGCTTTGCAAATATAATTCTCTTAAAAATTTATCCATTTATTTCTATTGAAATGTCTGTCTTTTTCTTATTGATTT
This sequence comes from Daubentonia madagascariensis, assembly GCA_023783475.1. Taxonomy (NCBI): domain Eukaryota; kingdom Metazoa; phylum Chordata; class Mammalia; order Primates; family Daubentoniidae; genus Daubentonia; species Daubentonia madagascariensis. The sequence continues at coordinate 32,515,093 of JAKFHU010001209.1, forward strand.
CTAACAGTTTTTCATATATTCTGAGAAGAAAGTTTCTACTGTGAGTTTTATGTTACAAATATTTTCTTCCATTATGAGGCTTGCCTTTGAAACCTTCATATGTATTAATTATGAATACATGTATTTATTTACATATACATTATAAAACCAGTTATATAATGCATTATGTTAATTATATGTACATATATTTGCATATATATTTATTATTATATATGTATTTTAATTATTGTGATTCAATCTTCATGGTTAATACTTTATAAGTTTCATTTAACAATTTTTAATCAAAGATCAAATTGATGATATTCTCCTGTATAATCTACAGAATTTATTGTGTTACTTATTACCTTTGAATCTAAAATCCCCCTGAGGTGGATTAGAAATCATTGTCTTTTTTGTATATATGTACTCTGACTCTATAAACAGAGGCTATGCCAGCAGTCCCCAACCTTTTTGGCACCAGGGACTGGTTTCATGGAAGACAATTTTTCCATGGACAGTGGGAGCAGGGGTGGTTTCAGGATGATTCACATTACATTTATTGTGCACTTTATTTCTATTATTATTACATTGTATTATATAATGAAATAATTATACAACTCACCATAATGCAGAATCAGTGGAAGCCCTGAACTTGTTTTCCTGCAAGCAATGCCATCGCTGATATGACAGGAGGCAAAGCTCAGGCAGTGATGTGAGCAATGGGGATCAGCTGTAAATACAGATGAAGCTTCACTCCCTTGCCTGCCGCTCACCTCCTTCTGTGCTGCCCAGTTGCTAATAGGCCACGGACTGGTACCCGTCCGGAGTCAGGGGTTTGGGGACCGCTTCCAAGATTTTTCTCACTAGGCTATTCTCAGCAGTAAAAGTAGCAGAAGGGTAACACTGAAGATTCTGCAGTGCAGCAAGCTTCCAGCAGAAGATTGAGATCCGAATACCTATATTTTCTATGAATTCTCTTTTGAGGTCCCCTTACCTGCCTGTGTGGGAGTAGCCTTTCCAAGTGTGTTCTCAAACAGGCATACAACAACTCTGTCAGTGACTCTCAGTGATGACTCCCTTTCTTTATCCCTAGCCATCTTTCCATGAAGCTTGAGGGTAAGAGAGAGCTAGGGTTGTGAGGAAGTAATGGTTGTAAAGGGATAAATTCTATTTTCTCTTTACTAATCCATGAGGGTATTCTTTAGAATTGGGCACACATCATCTCTTGATGTAAGCTGTGGGTCCTGATTTTCATGACAGAAGTTTTCTAAGCCTGCAAAAATGAAGATCCCCTTGGTCCTGAAGGTTTGTTTATCTGTTGAATTTTTAATCAGAATATTATCTGATGGCACATATTGAATCCTAAAATATTGTTTTTTATTATTTATGTTGAAGAATAAACAAACAAAAACATATTTTCAGGAAAATTATGCATTGAACTTTTAAAGAAAAGTGAACTGTAAAATAACCTGACTTTATGTTCCCATAGAATTATTTACTGAATTGCAGAAACTATGGTATAGAGCTAATCTTCTAAGTCGGTGGGCAGATTAAAAAAAAGCAAAGAAAAGAATAATTTCCACTAGTATAACTCTTATTAATGTTCAGCCCTGCACACCAAGTTGAGAATTTATTCTTTATTATGTAGTGTCTTCTATTCAAAATCATTCAGTGAATCTTTCAGTTATTAATTGCACATGGGATTTGTTTTTGTGCTATGATAGCTCTTCTGGAAATGAAGTTATAACACAGCCTATGTGAAAATTTACAAGGTGCTAATGAGCTTTCTTCAAACACCACAAATTATTTAAGTAAGTTAATGCCGTTGTTATTTTTACAGTGTCAGAGGAGTTTTCACACTAACGTGAGGCAGCCACATAATTTATTTCTCTGTTTTCAAACTTCTAAGTATAAATTGAAAACATAAGCATAATGTCAAAGAGAATGACATCAATTTATTTCTTTCAAATGATTATATGTTTAAAAGTATTTTAATGCTAGAGAAATACAATACATAATATGATAGATTTTGATCTTTAGCGATCTAAAATTTTTTGTTACAGCTTTGAGACAGGGAATGTGTAATAGGATGCTCATACATTTAAGTTAAGTGTTTAATTTTTATTGATTTTAGTTGCATGCACTATATTAAAATTTGATTACGTATATATTTATATTAAAAACCTCTTTGTGATAACACTTCTTATTCCATCACACTTGAAGGTCAATTTGATTCTTGTCTTATATGGAGATTTAAACATTAGAAAACCATAGGTTTTCTATTTTTTTAAGAAATCCCAAAAGTGGAAAGCTAAGTCTAATTTGCAGTGGCATGCAGGGCAAAGGGCCCTCGAGAAAGACAGAAAATGCCAAAGAGTAAGTCAAGGTTGACTTTTGTGCTCACTTGAGTTTAGCATTCACTTTGGTTTCTTGAAGTTACAGGAGATTTACTTGTATGATTCTAAACCTAACAACTGAAAAAATAGGAAATGGTGGAAAGATGGACAAGATTTTTAAGATCTCATGTAGTGAATATGGCATCCAATACAAATTTTAAAACCTACACACACTTAAATTCCCACTAAGTACAGTACCTGCACACCACACACACACACTCTTATCAGTAATTTGCTTTCTATGGTTTTGGTTACTGGGAGTCTACCATGGTCCAAAAATATTAAATGAAAAGTTCAAGAAATACACAATTCATAAGTTTTAAATTGTGCACCATTCTTTGTAGTATGATGAAATCTCCTGCTGTCCCACTCCGTCTTGCATGATGTGAATCTTCTCTTTGTTGAAAGTCTCTATGCAATATCAGTTACCTGCCCATTAGTCACTCAGTAACCATTTCAGTTATCAGCTAGACTGTCCCAGTATCACAGTGTTTGTTTTCTTGTAACCATTTTTTAATCTAATTATGTCCCCAAAGCAAGTGAGTAATGATACTACCAATTCGGATGTGCCAAAGAGAAGCCCTAAAATGCTTCCTTTAAGTAAAAAAGGTGAAAGTTCTTGACTTAATAAAAAAAGGGAAAAAAATCATGCTGAGATTGCTAAGATCTACAGTAAGAATGAATCTTCTACCCATGAAATTGTGAAGAATAAAAAATAAATTTAAGCTACTTTTGCTGTTGCACCTCAAACTGAAAAAGTTATGGCTACAGTGTGTGATAACTGCTTAGTTAAGATAAAAAAGGCATTAAATTTGTGGGTGGAAGACATGTACAGAAATGTGTGACAGCAATCAGGTTTGGTACTATCCGTGGTTTCAGGCATCCACAGGGTGTCTTGAAACATTCCTCTTGGATAAGGGAGGACTACTATTAAAAAAAATTGAAATTGGTTTTAACATTGATCTTTTCAATGACTGAATTTCTAAAGTGATTTTCTACCTGTATGGCAGGATTTTTAACCCTTTTGGGATCCACCAGATTCAGGATTTAACCCAAGTTTCAGTGCTTACTAAGTGAAGGATCCTGAACACGTTATTTACATTCTCTAAACCTCAATTTCCTCATCTCTGAGATACAAATGATAATGTGTTTTTCATAAGGTGATTTCTAGGCTTAAATGAGTTAATAAAATTTAAGTACTTGGCTGAGTGCCTGACACAGATATCAGTTTCACAAAATTTTAATAGTAAGTTTATTATTAAATACTTTTGCTAAATAATATGATGTATTGCCTAGACCATATAATAACACTAATAATAACAATGATACAAAATGATAATCAAAATTATAATATGTGCTTATATAATCAACTCAGTACTTGATATAAATTCAATCTCTCAACGACTCTAGATAGAGATAATAAAGTGGCATTCAGAGAGGCTAAGTAACTGGAGTAAAGTCTTACAAGGGAAAAATAACTGTTAATCTAACCTATGGCTAAAGCTTTAAAGAGAGATCTGATTCTTAAAAATTGTCAGTGTCAACTAATATGCTCATTATTAGCAAGAACAAATGCTAAGTTCTACCTCAAATTATTATTTTTAAGTCTTTGAAACCACAGCTTCTTTATTTATAAGTAATGCAAATCCAAATCAGGTTTGAATACGTGGAGCACACTATTTGGCTTCTGATTTTAAAACCACGTTTGCAAACATATGTGCCTTGTACGTTTCAGTTAGGGTTTTGGACATGTACCACAGAGTAGCACTTTGCCTTGATATTGGTGCTCTGCAAACAGTTGGCGAATTCCTTGCTGATTTTCAGTTAAGTGCATTTTTTTTAGGAACATGTAAAGTAATAAGCACCCAGAAATTTTGGACATATATACATCTGATTTTATGGAGGGAGGGAAATACATTTTTGATAGTATAGACTAAAATTTAACTATGTGGTTCCTGAACTGATGAATTTTTTCTCTAAGGTTTTCACATGCAATTTCTCATTGTTTCTTCCATTTAGGCTAGGCTTTAGTAAATAGACAGCTCTAATATATAGTGTAGCTTTTGGTTAACTTACCTAACTCTGATTATATAGCTGCAAGTTGGCAGATGTAAAATTTATTTAAATATTGTATCTTAAATTTTAAAAGGAGCATTTGTGTTTCCTTCAACTGTGTATTTTAAAATCAGAAGACATGTTAACTGTTAAATTTGGAGGTTGGAGTTTGGAAGTTTATACCTTACTTGATTTTAACCCCCAAAAATCTATCTTTGCATATAAAGTGCATGAATTTCAATTTGTTAACAATCTAAGAAGGAATAACAGAGATAATTAAAAATGTTACCTCAATTTCATATGCTAAGGATATCTTTATATCTCCTACTAGCACTAAGCTTTTTATTTTCAGTCATCTTTATTGATAATAAATGATCTTACAGTTTTCACACCTAAGGGACCTTCAAAGTTATTTTGTTCAAAGTCATTTTTGCATGGGTTCAAAAAATAAAAACCAGAAAAGTTAATACAAATTTCCAAAATGACCCAGGTAATGTTAGAAGAAATTCATCCCTGATGTGATTAAGGTTAAATGTGGTTTCCACCACACTCTAAATTGTTCACACAAATTGCCAATTAAGTAAACAAATTTATGGTATATTCTAATATTAAAGCAACCCCATATGCTATTTTCCTCATAAGGACAATAAAACACAATCACATTCTATTCTGGATGCCTACTTAGTGAAAATAATTGGGTTAAAACAATAAGTAACAGCAGATAATTTAGAAGGAGATATAAACCAAACATAACAGAACTTAATGTGGAAGTATGTGTGTTCATATGCACACACTTACCTACATATGGTCACTAAATACACACCTTTATATTTGCAAAGGCTGTGCAAATACACACATAACTACCCTGGAAAAATCATTTTGGTATAAGTATTACTAGTATACATACAATACTGACACTTATTTAAGATCGATTAATGTGGAGCTTTCTCAGTTGGTGAGCATTTCATTGTGGAAAGAGATTTTGGCTCTGACCAAGATGGAAGGAAAGAAAAGTACTCAATATAGGCCGAGTTCTAACTGCAGGTGTGCTTAAGGGACTTCACTTCTAATATCAGATCCTTCTCAAATTTTACCTGATGATGTTCATGCTACATTCCTATCCTCACGTACTACAATATATACGATTACCATTAATCTTTGAGTTATATTGTCAAACATTTTGGAGAAAGTTGAAATTTATTTTGAAATATTTCAGATACACAAAATGTATACAGAATATAAAATTTTTCTATCCCCTCTATTAACAAATAAAACTTAAAACAGGGTTTAATCTTCCCTATAAACTTTCACTGACTGTATTACTCTTCCCCACAGAGGTACTTAAAATTCTAAATTAGTGTTTATTATCCTACTATGTTTCTTTATATCTAACTTCATATATATGAACTAGAACTATTTGCATCAACATAAATGAATCTTTAAAACATTAATTTTATATAAAAATAAAAGAAGCTAATTACTGAAAAACCATGTGCTATACATAATAGCAATTACATAAAGTTTTACTCAGTTTTATGTCTATGTATGAATAAACATTTTATAATCCTCTACGTCTCTCCTAGTTTCTACTACATATGGTTTGCTAAACAATGCATAATATTTACTTAACAAAAACTATACCCTCTACTTATGCTCACTAATAAATAGAATCTTATCAACTTGATTCTATAAACTAGTAACCATGATTAATCTATATCTTCTTCATTATTTTGGATCCATTGGAAGGGACAAATTTTTCCTTTCTGTCTCCTAACATCTGACATTGCCACCCAGCATCTAACAGCTGTATTTACCAAGATGCATTTCTGAGTGGCTGGATTTTGTTTGTGTGCATGTAGATTTTATTTACAGCAGCTGTTCATTCTCTATTTCTGCTGCTACCATTTTATCACTATTTGGCAGGAATATATTATAGGTCTTTTAAATTTTCCTTATCCCATCTCTCTGTTGTACAACACAATATATAGAATAATAACTTCTCATCAATAGCATTTAACCTCAGAATCTATTTTATCTTAGACTCACATCTTCTGGTATATGTGAAATAAATATATTTCTCTGTTAAACACTTTAACACAAAGATCTTCCTTCATAAGGCATGAGAGACTATTTAAGTATAACAATAACCTAGGTTGTTGCCATTTTTCTTCCTCTGTTTTTGTCACAAAAGGCAATTATTGTGCATTCCTGTGTTATAGATGCACATAGGAAGTAAAAACAATTAAATTAATTCTGTATTCTCAGTAAGATTAGGAAACAATAATAATTCAAAGAGGAAGAAATAATACCACTGAATAGTTGAATTTCAAAAACCCTAGAGAGATTTCCCTTTAGAATTAAATGACATAAAAACCAAAGTTACACCTAACCCTTATCAAAAGTTCTGATCTCCTGTGAGAGCAGAAACAATCACATCAGACACGTATATTGAGGAAATGTAATGAAGAGCAATGAAACTTAATTGAAGTGCTCTTGGCCATTAGAGTCAGGCCTTCAGTGGATTAGAGGCACATACTATTAGGCATTGCTCTTGCTATTGCTATTTAATGTCAGTTTAATGTAGGTGAGAACACGTTCTTCTGCTCCATTTAAATAAGTCAACGTTATATTCTGATACGTGCAAATGCAGAGTCAACCTGGGGGAAATTTGCTAACAAGATTAAAGAATCAAACTCACCAGTAAAAATGTTACAGCTTTGCTAGTCATGATAGACACATTCTTAGCATTTCTTATTACTGTCTGTATTTATGTTTAAATAAGAAACTGACAGACCAAATAGAGCTTATTAATTTATTTTGAAAGATGATTTTTAAATAAATATTTTACTAAGGGAAATAATTGCATTATATCAATAATCAGTTATTTCACTGGAATAAATTGTATTTGCCTTCAACATGCCTACATTTAAAATATTTCATCCTCTTCATTCATCCTGAAGTTACACACACACACACACACACTCAACAAATAGCACCTGTTTGGGCTTGCATAATAAAGGTAGTTCTTTCCTTCAATTTTTTGTTTTGTTTTGTTTTGTTCTTTGACTTGAAATAAGAGTCCTTCTCCTGATTATTCATCTAATCATTCCAGCCATAGGGGCTACTGGAATGCCTATTTGAATAGATGGGGTGGTTGTCAGAACTTTATACCAGCAGAGCCACAGAGGGCAGTGTTTTCTTTCACTGCATCTCTCCACTAGGACATGACTTTCACCTTCATAAACAATAAATAAATAAATACTCACCAGATATATTTAAGAATTATAAAGTGAGATACATAAATAATCAAGTAGAGATGAAATAGTAGAATAAATGTGATGTATTCAAAGAAATATGCTACTTATTTTTTAAAATGATACTGTCAAAAGTTATACAATGACTAGATGAAATAAAAAATTGTGAATTATTGGCCTTTTTTTAATAATATGTAATTGTAGAAAAGAAGTAGATATTTAATAGTTTCTATAGTTTTCAAATAATAACTTGGGATATTTATTAACACTCTCATGCTCTATCTGCCCGATCCTACCCACACTCACATATACTGCCTACACTGACTTTTCTTACAGCAATAGTGCTTTGGTAGCACTGTGAATGTTTTTTGCGGTAGCTTATTAAGAGAAAATTTCATGAGTTACCATAAACTAAAAATAAGATGAAATATGTTCCTCTATAGATGTCTTTTGCACTGTCAAAGTCCTTTGCCATTGCTTTTCGTTTTTATCAAAATACAGATGTCAGGGATGGGTGTGGTGGCTCACACCTGTAATCCCAGCACTTTGGCCAAGGGGGGAGGATTGCTAGAGGCCAGGAGTTCAAGACCAGCCTTGGCAACATAGTGAGACCATGTCTGTACAAAATTTTTTTGAAAACTTAGCCAGGCCTGGTGGCATGTGCCTGTAGTGCCAGCTAGTAGGGAGGCTGAGTCAAGAGGATCACTTGAACCCAGGAATTTAAGGTTGCAGTGAGCTATGATTGGGCCACTGTACTCCAGCTTGGGCAACAGAGCAAGACCCTGTCTCAAAAAAAGAAAAAAATTCAGATGTCAAAAATTTTAGTACTCTGGATGAGAAATTTGTAATCTAAAATGATCCTTACAGGAACATTTGCCTAATATGACTTGTTTATATTTAAAAAGAATAAATATATGGTCTTACTGATAAAAGCTAATTGACATGATAAAACATAAGAAAAAGCAAACCCTTGTGGTTTAGAATTAGTGGAAATAACACTTAGACTCCCCAGGGCCTCTAGCTACAGATACAGTATATATAACTACATATGTAATTTAAACAAAATACATAATACAATCACAAAGTTCACCAATTGACCAGGACTAGCAGGTATAAAAGAAGAATTTGAGCTAGGAATTAAATTTCTAAAAATAACGAATATATTTATTATATTTTAAAATTGCATTTCCAAAGAATGTATTAGTATTCTGAATGATATACCTGCTGATACTGCAAATGTTCAGGCAGAAAGACAAGATATGAAGGAGAAAGTACAGATAACATCAGGAAGCAAGGAAATGTAAAAATAACATAATATAGGAAAACTAATAAATGTAAAGTTTGTTCTTTAAAAAAATAAAATAAGATTAAAAATATGACCAGATTGAGCAAGAAAAAAAGAGAAAAAATACACTGATAAAAAATAATATCAGATAAAGCAGAGATAGCTGCATATAAAAATAAGTGTACTATATTATGGTAATAACTTGAAGATTTGATAAAATACCAAAATTCCTAGAAAAATAACTTGCATCCAAATAACAGAAAACCTGAATACTCTTATAAATTCTAAATAATTAAAATATTCATTATGTGACTACAAGAAAAACATCAGGCCCTGGTGATTATTAAAGTTAAGTTCTACAAAGTATTCCTAGAACATATCATTTTATTGGTATCCAAAGTTTTTAGGGCAATATATGAAGGAATACTTTCTAGTTCATTCAGTAGAGCCATAATACTTTCATACAAAAAGATGACAGGAACATTACCAAACAGGACTATTGTAGTCAATTTCTTTATATACAAATCTCTTCATATCTTTAACAAACTATCAATGTCCAATTCTGGCAGTATATGTAAAAGTGAATTCAACAGGAAACATTGATTTTATCCTAGGAATGGGCAAGGGAAGGTGAACAAACAAAATCTATAAAGACTAATCAATATATAAACAGAGTAAAGATAAGAAAGAACACACATGACAGATAGATTCAGAATAAATGTTGTCAAAATCTGACATGTCTTATAAAACTGGAAAATGATGAGAATTTCTGTATCATGATAAAGATTACCATGTATCTCTTATTGCATAACATCAGTGTTAATGAGGAAATGTTGGGAAAATTATTTTAAAATAAGAAATAATGCAAGGATCCTCACAATCAAAGCTTATCGTTCACATTGCACTGGTATTCCCAATAAGCACAGTAAAATATTCAAAATAAATTAATGCCATCAAGCTTGGAAAAAACAGAAAAACAACCATAATTTTCCAAAGATGATATGATGGGCAGTTGTAGAAAACCCAAAAGAATTCACAGGTACATATTAGAAAAATTAAGAGAAACTGGGAAGCTATTCAGCTATAAGACTCATTAAAAGAAAATTAATTGTATTTCTATGTATGTATATTGTCCATCTGTTTCTCGATAGCCAATGTCTTGTGTGTAGCCTATAAAAATTAAGTATCTCTCAAAGATAACTTTTACCATTGTTATAATTCTTTTTTACATGTGTCATTGGCCAGGTGAATAATACTATTTTAGAATTTACTAATTGCATCTCGCAAAGACAGGGTTTTTTGTTTGCTTGTTTTTAATAATTCCACTTTAAAATTCATGTGCATTTTAAAAGAATAATTGGGGTACATAAATAAATTCTTAGGTTTAAAAAATAGAACCTTATTAATAAAGCTTTAAAAATAATGACATATTTATTATTAATGTGTTCTCTTTTGTTTTTATCCCACATCCTATCATTAGTTTTTTTTTATTTGACAAGGGATAGCCTTGTCATTTATATCAGAGACATGTTGGTTTGGAGGATATATGAATTTCACACAAGTTTGTTCTGTAGGGATAATAGACTCAAGCATTTCTGAGAATAAATATTTAGTGTGGTATACAAGTACATTGTCCATTGGTTGTCATACTCTCTAGTCAATTTTCAGACATATAATCTGTGAAGGGAAGTTAAACACAAAGCAACAAGATATCACAAAAGGTTAACACCACATTACAATGGAGATTCTGAAATACGCAATATGTGCATGTAATCCTGAGGCAAGCAGAAAATATAAACCAGAAAGTCTATGGCTCAGTAGTTTCTGGGAGCCTAATGCAGCCTTTGTTAAGGAAGATGTACAGTTCCTACCTGCAGGACTTTGGGAACCTAGCTAGGAGTGCTACCCTTGGTTGTAGGATGGTGATTCTTGATATAAATTAAGATAATATCAAAGCCATATAACCAAAAAGCAGAGCACAATAGGAAGGTTGCCAATGTATGAAGTCACTAGTAAGGTACAAGGCACAATCCTAAGATTTTCTGAAATTGTGCATTTTATTCACTACAATGAAGTAATGCAAATCAAGTTCAGTTATAAGAATAAAGTCATTGCGGGTGACTGAGGCTAGAGAAAAAAGTAGAAGAGTTACTCATATTATTTTACCCACTTGGGATCAGATGATAAAAATAAATTAATATCAGTTGTAAAAAACATGAGACTGAAGCTAAATTCCTTCAGTCATTATTTAAACTAGGCAGAATATACAAGTGTACCCACTGGTAGGGTTTGTGCTACACAGGCTACAGAGAGTAAGGGGCATAGAGGGGATAGACCAATGATGCAGGATCTATTTATATTCTTTAATTAACAATCCCATTTGAAAGCTTATTAATAGCTGTCAGCTCCATTCACCAAAGATATTTGCAAGTAGTACGTAAAAGAATATTATCATGAACTCAGAAAAAAATAAGGCAGAAATACATACTTCCTTATCCTACAACCATTGAATGTTAAGTATACTCCTTTAAACCTCTTATCATATTGGATTATCCTTGATATTATACATATTTCCCCACTGGTCTACACTATAAGCTTTTTACAGAAAGGGGCTATTAGAAAACAAATAAGCTCATAAACAAACATTAATCCATAATGAGATTGAAATTTCTCAAAGGCCTTTCATTTTTTACCAATGTAGAAGAAAGAGAGGCGATAGGCTGCTGTTTTAAATGTCATAAATCACTTTGGGGTTTTTAATAACATTTGTGAGAAATTAATTCAATTTAAGATGCTAACATGTAAAAGAAATCATTTCATGTTCACCTACATTTGAAGTGACTAACAACATTTACATATATATACTGTCAATATTTACTACATTTTTTTTTATTTCAATAGGTTTAGGGGTACAAGTGTTTTTTGTTACATGGATGCATTGTATCACACTGAAGTCAGGGCATTCAGAGTACCCATCACCAGAATAGTGTACATCGTACCTAATAGTTAGATTTTTATCCCTTATGCCCCTCCAACTCTCCCTCCTTCTTGGTTTTCAATGTCCATTATAACACTTTATGACCACATATATCCCTCACTTAGCTCCCACTTATAAATGAGAACATGTGATATTTGTTTTGCCATTCCTGAGATACTTCACGTAGGATAATGATCTCCAGTTTCATCTGAGTTGCTGCAAAAGACATTATTACATTCCTTTTTGTGGCTGAGTAGTACCCCATGGTATTTTTTATGGTTTATGACATACAACAATTATTAACATTTATTTTACAAGCTTAACATTCATAAAAATATAAATATTTCCAATTTAGACAAGTCAATCTCTGTAATAAAACTAGTCAAAAAGAGTTCTTAATCATTTTTACTGAATGGAAAGTAAACATGGGGATAGAAATTAAAAAATGTATCTTTTATGATAGAGAAATAATATAAAAAATCATCAAGAAATTTTCTTACACTGATTATTTCATTGTTCAGTAATAAATTCATCTTTCAACTTATACAAGAAAGTTACATACTTTACCTGATTAAAAAAAGTACTTCTAAGTTCAAAAGGAGTGTTCCATAATAACTTTCTTTAATTAAAGTGTTGGTCTTTCTAATAGTGAGGCATATCTCTGATACATTTTTCTTTCTAAAATAGGGACTTATGAAAATTTTTTTATTGACAGGATCATGCCAATTTCTCTACATATATTTTCTCAATTAGCTAAAGGGAATCAATCTATTGTTCTCTATTCTTTGAATTCTCAATAACACATAAATACCATGTTATTTCATTAATGATGTATGTTCTGTGATTCATCTGTTTACTCGTTTGAATGGGATTTGATTTTAGGGATCTGCTTTTTTATTTTTTTCCAGTATTTATTTCAATTTGAGAAGATACAAATATGTACTTAATTGTTGTAAATTTATGAATAGAGAAATGTACATATATATAAGTACATGAAAAGAAGGAATACAACAAATCAACTCCCCACATAAACGATGCTATTGTAGTGTGTATCCTAATTTTCTGTATTGTTGAAAAATAAATCTAAAACCCTATAAAACCTATCTCAAATGATGATATTCAATGATTTCTCAACATTTTAAAAGAGATTATCTTGATCTTTTTGATCTTTTAAAATATTTTTATTCTTAACATACGTGTTGCTTAAATAAAAAATTGATTTTCTTTCTTTTCTTTTTTTTTTTTTGGAGACAAAGTCTCACTCTGTTGCCCCAGCTAGAGTGCAGTGGTGTCATCATAGCTCACTGCAACCTCAACCTCAAACTCCTGGGCTCAAGTGATCCTCCTGCCTTAGCCTCCCAGAGTGCTAGGATTACAGGCATGAGCCACCACGCCTGGCAAAAAAATTGATTTTCTAAATAGATGCTTTGTAGTTAAAAATGTATTTGCCTTATAAATAATATACTATAATGTATAGTATATTGTGATTGTGAACAGAGATTAATTATAAATTAATGAGATTTAATTTTTTCATGTTCAGCAACTCCATTTTCATTCATTTTATAAACCATTTATATAAAAATATGTTTTTTATATATATTAAATGCAGCTCTATACATTTTCCTTAATGAGTGCATGTGTAATTATCAGGTTTGAATAAAAGGCCACATGACTTTAATTTTTAAATGAATTAAACATGGTTTTTATATTTTCATTAACTTCAAAGTACAATAATACTATGTTTAAAAGTTTATTGAATCTTGTAACAAAATCAATGAATAATTCACATTTATTTAATAACTTTCTTTAGAGGCAGTAAACTCTTCATTAACTAAGAGGTTATGGTGTATGTAAAGCACTATAGATTCATTTCAATTTTTATAAAATGTTAAATAGGTACCCGTAAAACTTTTATAGATTTTAGCCACAGTCAATATCTGCTTCATCTCACCATATAATCCAGCTCTCTGGTAAATAAATTACTTTGCTGACTAATACTTGAAAATAAACTACCATTGTTCTGCCAATATCCGTTGAAAATCTACTGGCTTTAACTATCCAACTCTTTACCTACTGATCTATCTCTGAAAAAGATAGTGTTCATATTGGGTTCATATTGAGTTAAAAACATATTTATCAAACTCCTAATATGTATCTAGAATTATTTATCCTTGGCACTGAAGAAAAGTTGTTGAATAAAAAAGACAAAATCCTTACCATATTGAAGACTAGATTTAGAGGATGGAGAAAAACAAACATACATACACACACACACACACACACACACACACAAACAACCAAAAATAAAGAAGCAACATTCCAATAATGATAAGCACAATAATGGGGTAGATGCTGTCAAATGCTAGGTGTTCTATATTAGTGTGAGCAAAGAAAGCCCTCAGATGTGATGGCATTTGAACTAAAAGATAAGAAGGAATCAGTCAGGCAGAGAAGGGAGGAAAGAAAGGGAAACACTGCAGAGAGAATGAAGTGCAGGAGTTCTAAAGCAGAAATAAGGATTATATATTTGAGGTACAAGAAGAACACCAGAGTGACTGAAGTATAATGAAAGATAAGTGAATTTAAAGAAGCTGGAGAATACAAGCTACAATCAAATTAATCCATGTGTAAATACAATGTTAAAGACCAGCTTTCTCAGATTTACAGAAATATAAAGAAGTAAAATGCTTCTTACGTAGGAGCAAGATCTCTCGTGTAGGACAAAGTTAAATGACTTGAACAGGCTAATATTACAAACAAATATACCCCTCAATGTGTAATATTTGTAAGCAATAGGCTGTTATTCCTCCTTCAGGTATCCAGATCAAGGCAGATACAGATTGCGTGAAGTGCTCTTTTCTATGTAGTAATTCAATAGTAAAATGTCAGTGACACTGCACCTTCAACGTGTGTTTTCCAAGATTTTCCAAGGTATCAACATACACCTAGCAGAGGGAAAGAGCATGGAAGACTGTGAGTGGAATCTTTATTTATGGGCCTCGAAGTGGCCTCATTACTTCCATTCACCTTCATTTGGATATAACTCAATCAGGTGGCCACACCTACCTGGAAGAGAGAGTGGGAAATAGAATAAGAAAAAGTAGAACTGATATTTTAATAGACCCTGTACATGCTGCATTTCTAAATTTGAGATCATAGTTCTCTTGTATATATCAAAGTTCTTTTGTCTTCTCATTGTTTGGGGAGTAGACAGGACCTGTTGTATGCTTTAATAAATTAAATGTAAATTTAATTTATTTTTAGCTGATAATTATAGTTAGTGATAGCTTGTAAAACAGCACTATTTGAAATATTTCTTTTCTGATAAATAGATAAATATGATACATTTGGTGATAAAAAAAGAAGAATTACAAGCCTGGTATAGAGAATGGATTTTTTTTTTCAGAAAATATAACATGCACTTTGAAATCTGGGTTAGCAAGAATACTCATACACTGAAATGACTTCCCTGGGGTTTTGATGCTAATCTGATTAAATTTGCATGTACAAAAGAAATGTGTACTTAAAATAAAGCTTGACCTACTCTTCAGCAACTACTTTGTACCACATGTAGGTCTAAATTGAACCAGCCATCAATTCGTGGGAAATTCTTAATTATATTTATTCATTGTCTGATTTTTAATGCTTATGAATGCACCTTCCATCAGCATTTCAGAAAGTCAGTACCCTAGGCTCACATCTGAGAATCCACTATTCTGTATTGTTCTTCAGTCCCAATAAATATACTGGATTAGAGAAATTATCTATGTTAAATGACTTGGGTGATATCCAACCTAGCCACAACTCTAGGTATTTACTGTCTATCCTTCAAAGCCAGACCACACAGGCTTAAGCTTACTAAGCTTTATTTTAGTACTTAGTCCTTGGTTATTGTCTAAAGAAGTTATACTCTCTGGCCATTGGAAAACTCTGATTGCATCATCTGCAAGAAGACTGCAGAAAAAAACTCTCACTCTACCCTCCTTAGATAAAGTTCCAGGTTGAAGATTTAAGTTTATTTTGTTTTCGATAGAAGTATGCAAGGTACAACTTCCCTTAAGGAGCCAATGGTTTTTCTCTTTCTGATGATATCAATTCCATAAGTGACTCCATGTTACCCTTTCCTGTTTCCTGCTTTAAAACTAAGCAACTAATTATAGTAGAAACTCATTTATGGCCTATGAATTTGTGGCCTTCATTTCCTTCTTATATGTATCTTCTACAAACACTTTGTTTTGATTTCTATTTCACTTTTTTATGGTATTCTTATTGTTGCCTGTCTCAATGCTTTTTGAGAAAGATGAAGCTCTGCACAAATAAAAATGTACCATCTTCTAAAGATTCACTGAGGTAATCGTTGAAAAGGGTAGTTCAACAGGGTTGCTCAGGGTTCTCATCACTCCACATGTCTGGGGTTGCTATGGTCTGAAGGTGTGTCCCTCCAAAGTTTATATGTTTAAACCTAATCCCCAATGTGATGTATTAGGAGATAAGGCCTTTGGGAAGTGATGAGGGGTCAAGAACATGGAATTCTCCTGAATTGGATTAGTCCTTAAAAGGAGCAGAAGAGACCAGAGTTCTGCCCTTCTGCCACATAAGGGCAATGAAAAGATGACTATCTGTGAAATAGAAAGAGGGTGATACCGAATCTGCCATTGCCTTGATCTTGGACTTCCCAGCCTCCAGAACTGTGAGAAATAAATATCTGTTGTTTATAAGTGTGGGATTTGGTTATAGCAGCCCAAAGTGACTAAGACAGTGGGCAAGAAGATCTATTTGGATGGACACTTCAGTACTTACTTTGTTTCCAGTAAAACTTATTTGAGGATTTACATAACAAATCTTATCACCGTTTTGCTCTCTCTATATAAAAAGAACTTAAAGCAATTTCCTGGAGTGGATCATAATGTTGTCTTTAATTGTAATTGTACTGTTTCATGTCTGGGATGCCCTACCTTGCACTAATGTGTAAACACATGCATATGAGCATTGTCCTTGGATTTAAACATAAAAACATATCTAAGAATTTTTAAAACATAAAAAGGAATAGGTAAATTAAGGAAGGCTAGAAAGAACATTCAATTTTAGAGTCAAAAAGGAACCCAAACTTCTTTTAAGCAAGTTTCTTTCAACAGTAATGAAATGCAGAATGTTCTAACTTTCTCTTTCTTAGGTCATGTCTCCTGTCAAACTCTTAGAGCCATTAAAGTTCTGAAAATTTCTAGAACTACTGAGCACTGGATATCTCAAATAGCTGCTAAGGAAGCACAAGCTGGGTGTTATGTACTAAGAAACATGAAAAGGATGCAAATGTAAGTAACAATTTCTGTTTAGTGCTTTAAATTTACTAGTCATTTTTACATAGAGTATCTCATTTGGTTTTGGGGGAAAAGGAAACAAAGCTATAAAGTCAAATAAATGAACAAACAATGAAACATTGGCAGGTGAAGAAAGACAAGTGTGATTAGTCTTCTGAATTCATAGTTGTGGAATTTGAAGGTCAGAGAGGTTAAATAACTGTTCAAGGTTCCATGGTTTGTTAACAACACTGTGGTAGACCAGTCTACAGATAGATTTCCTCATTCAAGACCTGAGGATAGTTGCATAATTAAACTGTTAATTATTTTTCTCATTTCCCCATGTCTGAATACACAAGAAAGATTAATAGGTGGATTTACTCTGATAATTTTAGTAAGTAATAGCATCAGAGTTGTGCTGCAATGTTAAATTTAGTCCAGGTTAAAGAAATAATTTTTTAAAAGTCCCTATATTTTCACTGGAAGTTTATAAATATTAATGTTGATAACAGTATAGTGCAAAATTAACTTTGATCTTGATTTTTAAAATTATATTATGCACTTTCCTAATTCCTACATTCCTGGTCTCTTTATTTGAATTTATCTGTTGGCTCTTCCTGACCAGAAAACAAAATTTTTCATTTTAATATTAAAACAAGCTTTTAAGTGATATGTCAGAAGAAAAACTAATTTTGTCTAATTTTCAAAAACAGTACTGTATAAAAAATTGTTTTATTTTCTTTTTGTATTATAGAAATTGAAAAAGTAGATTAGTGCACCTGAGAAAGAAAAAAAGAAGACATTGGAATACTAATCTTAGAATGTATAATTTAAACTTGAGGAATATTTTCTAGGAAAAATTGATAAATATTAATTCTCAAATTTTTATAATGACTTTCATTGCATATTACGTGTGTGTATGTGAGTATGTATATGTGTATAATTGTTAGGCAATTTGGGAGGGATTTGTAAATAGCTACAATTTCAAATATTCAATGATATAATTATGTCTGGCTGCAGTAAGGCTGCATATAGGACCCTGTGTATCCCTCACTCATCATGAAGCATGTCAAATGCAATGAGCAGTAGAGCATAGCTGGCTTGTGGAAACTTCTCTCCCTTTTCTCTGCTCCACTGCTTCCTGTCTTGACCCAGGAAAGATATACCAGCATTTTAACACCACACTTAAACTATCAAACAGTACAAGTTGTATCCCTAATCAAGTTGAGGGTGAAAAAGAAGCTATTGTTATTTTGGTTCATAAGTCAGAACTGATTCATATTGGAAATATTATATTTGAAACACTTTAGCAATATTAATACAAAAGTCCATAAAATAATTTTTATAAAGTGTTGGAGGCCCAAATTTTAAGCAATATAAAAAGTTGCTATAGTTCAACAAAATTCTGTCATTAACAGCAAGAGCCAAAAATTAAATATGAATAAGATATAGTTGTAATTTACATTTACTATATTACAATGAATTTACACATAAGATGTCTATATCAAATAAAGTACAGTGAATTTTCCCTTTTTATGGCATGAACCCTGTTGAAGAAATATAATTTAAAAAAATTACTCCTAAACCACAAAACCTCTATAGAGAAGTGGAAAAAAACCCACATTTTTTTTATTACTGAATAAACCAGAATGTGATGGGCATCACAGGCAATCTGCTAACACACTGCAAAGAGAGAAAGAATTCTCATCCTCTCTTACAGCCAAGCAGATACAACCCATTGTGTACATGTTCTCGAGATAAACAATAACTAGTGCTCAAGTAAGAGAACTTGACAGCACCATTTGTCACACAAAGTTCATACGAGAATCACCTAGTAATTGAAATGACCATCTGTGTTTGCTAATTGGCTAATCCAAAGGAAAAATCAACTGTTCACACCTTTATGACAGGAGGTAGCTTTACAACCTGGGGTGAAGTACACACTGAAGTCAGCTTTCCTACTTTCACTAAGAAACTGGAAGAAAGGGGCACTATCTTCCTTGATTACATTCCAAAGAGAAGGTTTCCAGGACTTTTTGGAAAGACATTCCTCACTGTTAAATCTGGGAATGAGTTTATTTAACTTTAAAAAAAAATCCCATACGTTTCAAAAAGAGAAAGAAATTAAAATTGTTAGTATTCTGAAGTAAATGCTCTAAGGAAAGGAGGGGGATCCCCTTCCTTTATTTTCAATGAGGAGAATTAAGCCTCTTATTTTTTTATTTGTGTTTGTTTTTATAATCCATGTAGATCATGTGCCTACAGAGAGATTAGATTTCCAATACATTCTGCTAAATAATGCCATATGATGAAAAGCTCATTTTTAGGCCATTTTTCTCATAGGCTAATTTTTACTCTTGGAAAAACATTAGTTAATTTTACTAATAACTACTATTTCTTATTAGTAACTACTAGTAACTCTAATAACTATTCAAAATTTGATGGTGAAGGTGGGGGAAACAGGTGTCATGCACAGTGTCAGTGGATATTGCTTTTAACAGGCAAATGGAAGCATCATACAGAATCTGCTCTTTTATTGTTAAATAACATGCTTTCCTCTGAGACTCTTTCTTAAAGGTTGCATTTTAGCCTATTATGCTATCTAGAGGATCTACTTTCCCTATTTTCTCCTTGGTCACCTTGCAGTTTGTTTACATATGTATGTATGCATAAGATTTCAGCAGTCACCAATGAAATTCAGTGCCTCTTTATTCATTGCCCAGAAAGGAGGAGGGGAGACTTGCATTCAGGTGGAAGTACCAAGCCCAAATATTATAAACATTCACACTGTGTTTAAACTGAATATTTGTTTACTTTAAATTTATAATTCAGTTACTTGTGAAAAGTTAAGCCCACAGTGAGGTATGTTTACTATATCATAATTAAATTGAATTGGCTATGTAGTAAAAGTTTAGATTTTAATGAAACTGTAAAAACAATTATCATTCGAGACTTCAGCTTCAGAAAACTTATATCGTTTATGCTTTAAAGATATAGTGATGTCTTCATTTACATGTGTGTGTGTGAAATTAAAGTGTGTATATATACATATATGTAAAAGTATTTGTCTCTCTATATATGTAAAATAATATATATTTTGTATATATATAAAATGGCTATTCTCTAACCCATAGATTACCAATGTCCCTATGATACTCTCAATTTATTAATAATATAGAATTTTATTACTTTACAATAGAGACTATATTTGAGGAATTATTTTTCAAACATGTTGCTATGCCCTTCAAACTCTGAAGCAGCCACTAATATTTATGCAATTTTCTGATTTCTAATTTTATATTACACAGTAGTGAGATAAAAATCAGAGAGTTTGTAGCCCCACTGTCTTAAAGTCATAGTTCCAATAATTATTAGCTCTATGACCGTGAGCAAGTTACTTAAACTTTGTTATGTCTCAGCTTCCTCATCTCTAAAATGAGTATAATAATTGTAATTTCCTCATAAGTAGTTGCCAGAGTTCACTGAGTTACTACACATAGAAAGGGAAAGTGAGAAGCCAAGAGCAGGGAGTTTGTGAACTTGAGTTCTAGCTACTACTTTAACGGTAACTACCACAGGGATTGTGGGGCATGACCCAAACTCTATGTCTGAATTTCTTTCCTACCCTTTAAAAAAAAAAAGACAAAACTCTGGTAATCACAATTTAATTTTACTATGAATTAGAATTCCATTTCCTTTATCTGAAAAACAATATGAAACAAATATTTTTATTGCATGTCATGGCTGAACTATCTCATAAATTACAGATATCCTGATAGCCTACAGATAAAACAACAGAAAATTACATTAAGATATCTAAATATCATTTCATGTATTCTCGATTTAAAACAGTAGTTTTAAAACATTTTGACTACAGAACACTTTATTTATTATATATGAATTTTTGTGCATACCGTCAATATTTAGGGGGCTAGAAGAGCCCATTCGCCACTCCCAGCCTGCCTCATACATCAACAGAGGCTGCCTTTCATGAAGTGCTAACAGACTCCATTGCTCTAGCAGAATTTAGTTAAAAACTTATGCTTTGGTCACCACACAGTGCAATAGATCACTAAAATTTAATCCTCCAGTCTAACTGAAACTTTGTAATCTTTGTTCAACATCTCCCCTTTTCCTATCCATATATACAATTATTGTCAGTTAAAAATAAATAAATAAAAATAAAATGCACCGAAATACACAAACTTGTGTTTGTATCAAAAGAAATAATTACTAATTATTCATCAATTTACTCTCTTTTTGATACTTGCAGCTATCAAAAATGGCCATTTCTTTTATAGTTATTTTAAGAGTACCATATGTTTGGTAAAACAATATTGTTAATTAGAGTTACAAAATGCAGGGGTGGTCAAACAATCAGAGATGTCATATCTCATTGGAATGGAGCAAAGAGAGAGTACACCAAAAACTAAGATATCAAAATTCTAGAGCTAGCATTCTATCAGGATTTATTTTGTTATGTCAAACAAATGAAGCAAACTCCATCAATTCAATGTCATTTCTTTTGAATGGCAGCCCCTGCCTCTTCCCAGAAATCAGCAGACAATATTTTCAATTTAGCTTATCCAACCCCTGAAACAATCCTTAAAAAGGGGTGGGGGGAGTACATGATGTTATTGATAGGCCCAGATTCACAAATTATGTGTTGGGAATTATTTTTCTGTACTGAATCTAGTATTTAGATAGATCATTGTTGAGTTCTGGGTACCTTGTAGGTCAGCAAACTATAACTTTCCACCTATTCTGTTATTTCTCTTGCCTGATTTACATGTCTATTTATGACTTTCTTTCTTATCCCCTCTCTTGGGTTTCATCTTAACCCCGAAAACCCATTAAAACCCAGTTTTTAGGGGATACAATGCACTGTGTAAGCCTTAATTCCTGTTTTCTATCATAATCCTGGTCCAATTTAAATAAACATGTCCCATGATATACCTGCCTATTTAAGGAATGTTGTAGCTATGCCTCACTCGCTAGAACAAATCCATTTGTTTAGGAACTTTGGACCCAGTTTAAGCCTAAGTTTGCCACGCACATTAAATAATATAATGAAAAATTTGGATAAGTAATAGCCATTGATTTCTCTATTTCCATCTCTCTTATCTCAAGACATCTCTTTCTACAATGACCCGTGTCCTTAAAGACTCACAAGGCTTCACAGTAGTCTTAAGTTTAAATACAATATCATCTAACGCATGAGTTTATTATGAAGATATGTGAAATGATCCTATAAATATAAAATGGTACATAATAAAATTTCATTTGATGTAATATAAAATCTATAAAAATAACAAGTTCAAAGACATTTTACAACTAAATACAAACATAAAAAGTATATGATGATTTTCTTATAAACCCAAATCAGTAAACAGTGATACTGACAATTTGGTAGCAGCAACAGTTGGATAAAATATCCGTGTAATAACCAGAGATGTCATACCATTTTGCATTCAAGTGACATTACCCTTTTGGTAGAAGATAAGGTCTTCTCAGGTAGAGCTTCAGGGTCTGAAAATAATGGCTAACCACTAGATAGATTAAGCACATACCCAGGATGGCAGGCGATGACTGAATCTCACACATCAGATGTTGTAAGTGACACTATACACATGAGTGATTTTGTATCACATCATACACATAGATTGTAACTGCAATTTTCTAATACAAAGGACATAGGCATCTAATAAACCATCTATCTAATTTTTCTTTGCATCTTGGATACAGATAGAAAATTCCTTAATATTGCTGCTAATTTTAACAATATCTCACATTTTAAAATGACTCGTATTACACAACTGTAGTAGCATAAAAACCATGAACCAGAAAACAAATTGGTCATGGTTTTGTTACTGTCTTTCAAGCCAAACTCACCTTCCCTGAAGCTATTGCTCAGTGCTCAGTGAACTGATTTTATAAATGCTCATCACCTTCTTTTTCCAATCTTGAAGAATCTGGAATGGACAGCATCTTCAAGGATGAAGAGAGTTTAATAGATTTTAAATTATTCCCAGAATTCAAGAAACAGAGATTTTCATTTGTTTTACATACTCTGACACTGAAGGCTAAATGCTCTTTGGTGGATTTTTTTTAGAATATTAACATTTATTCTCTTTGTCCTTTTCGTTTTAACTCTTTCAGTCCTTCAAGGTCCAATGATCTAGAAAAAAATTATTCTTAAATTATTCTTTGACTTATGAATGAATGAAACTTGAAGGATAGATAGGAATGTAAGAGGCATAAAAAACATTGAGTTGCCTAGGATTTTGGTCAGGTGTCCATTCAGAGTACATAATTTCTAAGCGAGGTAAATGCAGAACAACATACAGGAGGCTGAGAAGAGATGGCATCCCCCCTTTCTCTAAGCCTAAGGTCAGTATCACACAGCACCAAACAAAAGATCTTTTATCCTTCATAGAATGTTGTACCAGAACTTTCTTGATTTGGGGTTTTCAGAGACAAATTAGATACAGGACTTTGAGAAAGAAAGTGAAATTATGAATTTAGAAAACTCAAAACACAACAAAACCAAACTTGGAAATAACTAATAATCAAACAACTATTTAGCTATTAAAACAGCACTAAACATATTGTGCCAATTTGCACATATATGTATTGATACATGAAATATCTTGGTATCTAAGAAAGAAATAACCAGGAGTTGGAATACTGGAATACAAATTAGTTATTTTCTTACTGGCTAGCTGTATGATCATGGGCAAATAACTTAATTGGGCCTCATTTATTTTATACATTTGTTTTAAAACTTTAAAAAATCAGGCAATATTAATCCTAGAACTGAATGATTTCTAATAACAGCCTAACAGCTTTATTAAATATGTAATGCCACAAAATTGAATTTGCAAATGTAAAAAATTAAGTGAACTTTGGTTAAATATAAAATATTCAACTAGTTACTGGTTCACACTAAGGAAAACAGCTAATGACTTAGAATTATCTTTTTCCCATCCAGAATTAAATTTCAGTGTTTATATAGCCAAAGTTTCAGTTACACAAAGGCAGGAAAGCTTTTTTGTAGAGTTTGCATATTATTTATAAAATATTTTAATGATGAGCATCCAGGCTTGGTCAAAATCTGAGAAGAAATGTTTGATTTAAGACAAATGATAGTGCCAGAAGCACATAATACTTGAGAAAATAAAAATGATGAATGTTCTCTTTAAACCCTTTTTAAAAACCACAAGTGTTGAAATTTGCAAGTCACATTCTGTTTTCTGATATGTGGAGTCAATAGTTTGCAAAATTAAACTTGGATTATTATTATTTCGATTACTAATAGAGGGGCAACCCTTTCTTTGGAAAATGTTTAATGTATTTTATTTGGGGGCTGATATGTCAACAGGTCATATACATTGTACAGAACAGTGCTTATATTAAATTAAATTAAATACATTGAATGGCTCCAGCTGAGCACTATATTGTGGGAGGTACAAATAAAGAATATGAATATGATAAATTAGAAATATATACATGAAAAATTCTGAGAAAAAATAATAATTACATATGAACATGTGTGGCATTGTATAGGAAAAGGAGCTGCTGATGTTGGATTTAGTAGATAAGGAAGATAATATGGCAGAACGGATTGGTTAAGAAAAGAACAGAATTGGTAAAAATTGAAATTATATAAAAAAGGAAAAGTATAAAAATAGTGTAATTATGATATATATTTCAGATGATGAGAGAATTGTTTAGAGAATTGTTTTGTCATAAAAAAATATCTGTAAGGAAATAGATTAGGTTTGGTAAGTGTAATAATTTTCTAGGGCTGCTGTAACAAATTACCACAACCTAGTAGCTTAAAACAATTGAAATTTGTTCTCTCACAGTTCTGGAAACTAGAAGTCCAAAATCAGATATTGGTAAAATTAGCTCCTTAGAGAGAGCTCTGAGAAGAGTCTGTCCCACGCTTCTCTCTTAGCTTCTGATAGTTACCATAGTTACCAACAACTCTTGGCTTCTCTGTATTTTAAATCAAGGATTGGCCAAACTATGGCCTGTGGGCCAAATCCAGCTTCTACTTGTTTTCGTAAAGTTTTATTAGAGCCAGCCATGTTCATTTATTTGTAATTGTATATATAACTTCATATATATGTACCTTTACAATTCAATAAGTGAGAAAAACTTTTTAAAAACTCTTCCAATTCTCTTTTTGCCTTAAATACATGTTACACCATTCATTTTGCAACCTAAACCTACTTCTTGATCACTGTATAATCTTTTAGATTCACATCAGTTTTTCACATCATCTATGAAAGCTAATCCTAAGGTAAACTAAATTAATCTCTCTTCACCCTATTCCCTTTTTGCCTCCCTATGCCTTGTGCGCCATTATTTATCAGATATAAAATGCTCTCACCTAGTTTGTTCATGTGATTCTGTCTCTTCCTTGCTCTATACTCTGTGCAGAACTAGGGGGCGTGTTTCATTCTTCATATTATGCCAAGCACATAATCCAGTGCCTACCCTACATTTAGCACTCAACAAATGTTTGTAGGGTGCATGTATATATATCTGAATAATAACTGTATATCTTTGGGGAGAAATCTTTATTTTGGGGAAACAAGGGTAATTTGCATCTATGTTATTGGGAAGTTGTTGCTCCTTATCTTACCTTCCCCACACAAACTTTTACCTTCTCAAAGTAAAAAAACAACAGTCCTGAATCAATTTATCTTTCAGATTCCATTTGATTCTATATATTATATTCTGTTTATATTTGATATTGTTTTCTTTTTCCTTAGCAGTAGTTTACATTAACTGAAAGGAATAAAACTCCATTCCTGTAATTTCTTTTTAAAACATATTTTCTTCCTTTTTTTGAAATTGATTTCTATCCATTTTTCCTTGGACAAGTCTCATTCCAAGAATTTAACTTTACTCAAGTCTAATTATAGCCCTGGCACTCTTGTATCTCAGAGAACACATTAGTGAATTTGCTACTGAAAACAAATAAACAACAAATCTGCAGAAATTATCGTGTTGTAGAACAATGCTTTAATAGCTCACAATTGATTTTGTTTTCATTGTACATGTCTCTGTAGGAAATATAGAAAGATGTCCTATTACATTCTTGTTAATAACTTTTTCTTCCCAGTGTTGTTAGCTAGGTATTTTTTTCCTTCATAATAAAATGAGAAAAGATAGCTTGAGGATGGAAGTAAAGATATTGTTTAAAACAATAAAATTTTAATGGAATACTGTACAGGCAAAAGAATGAGATCATATAACTGCTCTAGTTCTTACCACTCCTATTATGTATCTGAATCAAACAGGATTTTTTCTATCCCTCAATAAAAACCATCTTAGGCAAAAGTAAATTTGTTCATACCTACTAACATAGTTTAATTAACACTATCCAATTTTGTATAGGAGAGAGTAAACATATATATTACATTAATCAAATTGTTTCATATTCCTAATAGGTAGGTAGATAGACACATGTATGTTATCTCTTTAAAAATATTTTTCCACATTATATTCAGGATTATATCTAAAGAATCAGATTAGGAAAATTAGTTCACAGAGCAATAATGCAATTTATATGTGGTGAAATAGCATAAGGAACCAGTACAGATGCCAGTTCATCCTGCATGTTACATGCATGCATACATACACATACACATGCACATTTTTAGCAAAGTGTTTAAATTAAGATAGACAGGTGTGTATTTTATAGTAATTCATTAGTTAGAAAATTAGAAAACGCAAGATTAGCAAAAGTTTTATTTGTTTTTCGGTCTGTTATGCTTAATATCAAATAGTTAAATTCTGTATGTTAAATAATGAAAAATAAAGAGTAAATAATATGGCATTGATTTAAAAGTTCATCACTGCTTCATACAAAAACATTTCATTTTAAAGTAGGTATAAATTGTGGCATCAATAAATATCTGTATTAGGAATAGTAAGAAGACAAGTATTAATTAAATAAGAAAATCATAATAAAGTAAGTGCAGATATGCATGTATGCATAAAAGCCACTATCTAAAACCATAAAATTAAAAAAAAATCCTTTTCCAAACAATTATATGGACCTTAATTATATTTAGTTCTTTAGGACATTAAATTTTACTACCCATACACATATGCACATGCACATATAAACTTATAGCTCCAAGTATATGAACAAATCTGTTTACAATTTGTTTTAGTTACATCATTCATACCAATAAGACAAAGTGACTAAAGCAATGCATTCACAATTCCTATTTTTAACAATGTCTTCGCAATTCTTGTTTTCACAGAAAAACAACTATCTACTAAAGTAATTTTTTGAGATACTCTTGGTATTTATAAATTCTATTTTGTATACAGTCAAGCAATACATCCATTCAACCAAATATTGTTACTCACATACTATGTCCTGGGCTCTCTCATAGTGGTTGGAATAGAGCAGTGAATAGGAACAGGCAAAAACATTATAATCACTGAGCATACTATTTAGTGGGTGGAGATAGACACTAGACAAGATAAATACACAGTGTGTTAGATGGATCTCAATGTTATGAAGAAAAATGTGTTATGTACAGATGTTAGGAAGTGATGATACAGAGACATGTAATTTTTAGTTAGACTACACTTTTAGCTAGACTTAGCAAGGTAGGGTCTTGCTGAAAATGCCCCAAGGAAATGAGGAGTAAACTTGGAGATATGTGTTGTAAGGATGTCCCTGTTCAGAAGGAACAGAAACACAAACTGCCCAGTAAGAGCGTGGCTACAGAAGCAGCAAGGAGGCTCGTGTAACTGCCGTGGAGAGGAATGAGTGGAGAAGTAGAGGAGAGTAGGTAAGAGAGGTGGTTTGGGGGAAGAAGGTGGGAACAAAACTTTAAGATTTTTTTTCTGGGTTGTCATTTTGTACAGAATAAAACAAAATTTATTTTTATAGTAATAAGAGATAATTTGTTTTGTAGTAAATCAAATTCTGGGTTCTCCTTTTGTAGAAACTCTCTATCTGTTGCTGGTCTACAACACTTATATATCTTAGTCCCGTTTTCCATTTCCGTTAGCGAACTTATGTGTGATCCACTGGCTTCCTTCCTACAAATAATGGAACTGATCTGTATGTTTTCAGCTACGATGGGCCACAAGAAATATTCTTTGGGGAGATTTTGAGGATGGAAGTGGACCTGCATTCATTTTGTAGTTCACATACCTTGTCATTTACCTTCTGTCTAACCTTTTTGGTCTTTGTGGCCAGGCCAGCAACAGCTCCACCTTCCCCTACATCCTCTTTCAGGTTCTCTGACTCCTTGGCCAGGTGTGGACATGTGTAACCCTGTGATGAAGAGCCCTGGCTTCTGTAGGACACACACACCATAAATTAAGAGGCAAAAATAACAGATACAGATTTTAGTTTGTCTTCAAGGAAAAAAATTTGTGTTTGTGGATTCCAGCTTGTTTGTCTGTACCCACTTTACATCCATCTTCTCAACTGCCTGCCCTGTGGACTCCAAGCTGTGGCATCAGACACACACACAAAACAATAGCCTTACCGACTCTTACAACTACTTATGGCCCAAACTTTTGGCTGATAACACTAAACAAGTATAAAAGTTATAGATATGGATAAATTGAAATATAAGCAATTTACTTTGAAAAGCAGATAGATAAATGATTGGTAAGTTTTTCCAATATGAAATTGTTTGAACTTTCAAAGAACAGAAGCATTCTATGCATACATTTTTCAGAACAGAGGGAAAAAAGTATAAATATTCTCAATTAATTAACAAAAGCCTAATTTATTTTTAATTCTGATCCCAAATTCTTATAGGCACATTATCTATTAAAAATACTGAATATTTCCATGTCCATTCAGAAAGAGGATGATATCTTCAATAATATTGACTCCCTCTACATGGTTTTAGAAATCAGATAGAAATTGTAATTCTAAGAAATTAACTTTTCTTGATTTGACACTGAAGCTAGGGATTCTGCTGTGGCTATTTCATTTATTTCAGTTGTCTGGAGTTGCCTTCAGATTCAGTCTTTGGGAGGAAAGGGAGACTGCCAAGACAAGTTAAAAGGAACATATTGTTCAAATTCTTGAGAAAAATGCCTAAGAGGAAAGCTGACTTGATTCAGATTGGAGTCCAAGGTGGAGCCTTTTATAAATGAATGAAAACTTGGGTAAATTCAAAATGCTGTTAATAAATTAAATAACAAAAGATTAGTTGAATATATTAGTAAATGAGTGAATAAATTTATCATTTATATACAGTTAAACTCATTTAAAAATATTTAATGAACTATCAATCCTTAACCTGCCAAAATGCTTGTTCAGTGAATATGTATTATAAGAGTTATGAATATACTGAATAATGAATATATATTTACAGATACCATAGATACATTTGTATGCATATATAATTTATATAATTAATATACATATATTCATATGAATAATATATAATTTATATGTGCATATGTCATATATGCATTTGTAAAGCAATCAACAGGCGTTATAAAAATTAGAAAACTACATATGCAAAAACTTAAATTTTAATAAATTTGTCTATAAAATAATTCAGTTAAATATGTGGGAGGTATAGCCTGCTAAAATCTGTTCATCTGTTTATATCCATCCACCCATCCCTCCGTCCTTCTATCCATTTATCCATCTATCTATCCCTCTATATATTTATCTAACAGTTTAGCTGTTTTTCTGCATTACAGTTGCTTAATAAAATCATGGAGGACATTGATTGTCTTTCCCTTCCATTATTTACTATTTATTTAAATATCTATTCTTCCACCAACCAGGTGTGTGGGAAAGCAGTTTTAAAAATTTGGCTACAAATAGAAAGTAAACATTTAGCTGTTTTGAATAAAATTTTGTGACAAATGGTGGATTAAAAATACAATGCTTATTCAGTGACTACAATAGTTATCTTAAAATAACTATTATTTCTTATATTTATGGCTACTGGTGGCAAAAAGTTTTTGATATGAATCATCTATGTAATTTTCTAAAAGTGTTCTATTGTATGCTACCCCTACTCCAAGCCCTAAGGAGTAATGTTATCTTTTAGTTGAGCAAGAACTGGAATAATTCTTAAAAGCAATATACAATGGTTCTTTTGAACCTGATACAGTAGAAGTAAAATTTCACACAGGCATATGTCCTGGTTTTTTATTTAAATAAATTGTCAGGTCTTCTACTCTTATTGCTATGTATTTGTCTATAATGAAGCAGATCTTATACTGCCACATAAGACATTGAAACAATATACATTAAATCTATACTTCCTAATTCAAACATATAGTAATTTTATAGGCAAACATGCTGTGTTTAATGGAGGCATGTAGTCTACTCTTCCATAAATCATAAGTCTATGTAGTTATGATATAACTACCAGCTATTTAGTCAGTTATGAGTCTTGCTTAGAAAATAAATAAAAAAGGACAAATAAGTTTACTAAATAAATATAAAATACATGTGTGGATTGAGTAAAGGCTAATTAATCTAAGATTTTAATTTAATCCAATGGTTAATACACATCAAAATTTGTATCTCATCTTTCTCAAAACACACTATATTTTTATGTGAATTTTTAACAAAATTCCACATTCTCATTAGAAATGAAACATGGAAAAATGCTTGCACTATAACTGCACTGTTAAATACAATTATGTTTAACCTTTGTTTATGAGTGCAAAAATATCTTTTCCTTTTATTATAGAATAGAAAAACTCTAGAAAATTAATCAAAATATTCTAACAATTTTTTAGCCCATCAATACAAATTAATATAAAATATTTGCCCATGAATAAGAGCATTTGCCATCTATAAGGCAAATAATAACAAAGCTTCTCTAGTAGAAAGTGAAAAAGTATTGTTTAAATTTAGGCCCCATTGTGTTATAAGACTGGTGTGGAAGTTTATAGTTGATTAATGGACATCATGCCATAAACCAAATTAATTAAGCTCTTATTTAGTCACTTACTATATCCTGCTTTATATGCTAGAATATTTAAAGAATATCATAGTTTTAGAAGAAAATTGTATCTAGCTGACAATCAATTAGACATTTTGTTTTGCATTATATTTTTGACCAGGGATGTGGTCTTTGATGATATATATTTGAGGTTCCTATGGCAAGGTTCTTAAGGCATTTCTCTACATACTGTTTGTCAGTCCAGGCAATCCATTAAAACAGTTGATTTACTCTTTGCCTAAACAACAACAAACAAGACTTTTTTAAAGATTAATTTTATAATGTCAGGAAAAATATTTAGAAAATATATTATTTGAAATATCAATATAGCTGCTTAGAGATTAATGTACTTGTCATTGCAACAGCCTATAATTTCTTTGATTAATTTTTCAACACTCTAAAAGATATTATGGAGATATTTTCTTTGTAGCATGTCTACTGTTTTGGAACACTTATTGTATTACTTCAGAACTCTATTTGTTAACACTAAGTAAAGAGAAGCATTTTGATTAGATATGTTAAAGCTTGTTTTGAAAGGCAAGTGATAAGGCAATAATTTCATATCATTGTTACTTTTTCCTTTGAAATGTTGTAAATTTATGAAAGCATAATGCAGAATTTTTTCATGAAATTAAGTAACCTTTACTCCTGCCCTAGTGAGGTTGAGGAGTAACAAATTTACACCCTTCTTTCAATGACTATATGCTTAGCAAATACAAAATGTAAGGCAATAAGATGACAGAGATAAATAGATAGATAGGTGGACAGGGATATCAGTGTGGTCTCTCTATATATTACAATATATGTCCACTAAATCAGAATTTGTGAATTCCATCACATATTCAACCACCCAAACAAATTAATTTGAGCACCTGTTTATTTTTTAACCTGCTTAAATAACTACAGTTAATATAACTTCTGATAGTATTCCTTTGGTGTGTATCTATGAATGTATGTGTATACATAGTTTGGGGTATTTTTTTAGCTTTGTGAAAATAAAATAATACTAGATGTTTTCTGTGATTTGCCATCAAAAAGATTATAGTTTATCTATCATGGAACTTACATTCTAACTAGTGAACATCATATACCATCAATTCTCATTATTTCAAGTAGTTATGTTCTACATAAAGTCACCATAAACACTGAATTATGAACATTGTTCCTAAAAGAAATACAGACTTAGGTTCATGTGAGCCTATTGTCACAACATTTCTGAAAAGTGACCAATACATAACCTGTTTTATGTATATTTCTGTTTCAAGATACCTCATTTAATGTATATTTCTGGTTGATTAACACTAAATTCATAACCAACAACACTGTGACTCAAGCCTGAACTAATGCTATCAAACACACATGTTTTCTCTGTATGGCAGGCACATCACAACCTTCTGGCCCTTAAGTACACCAGACAGCACTTCAACACTATGCTCCAGGATCATTTTAAACAGTGAATTTACCAAAAGAAAACCAAAAATTTGAGAAACTGTGGCACTGAATATAACATGGAAAAGATACTTGTTTATAGTAGGAGAACTGAAGGAAAAAGGCACAGCATTGCCTTGTTCTACTGAGAACATGCAAGTCAGGTGACTCAAATGTTTTGCCTCTCTGCTCAGGCCCAAGAATGATTTTGGGGTTACAAAAAAATTTTGGTCAGTAGGTGAATTAACAAATATGGAATCTGCAAATAACGAGAATTGACTGTATAATATTAGAACTTGGTAAATGCTGTAGATTTTTTTTAAAGCAGAATAGAATGAGGGAGTTCGTGAATTCTGAGAACAGCTGTGGTTGTTATTTCAAATAGGTTAATCAGGGCATCCTTGAGAAAATAAATTTTCAATAAACATCTGGAGCAAATGAGAAGAGTAGGTATTTGATATCTGGTGTGGGACATTCCAAACAGAAGGAATAAAAATAGCCAATGTGAAGCTAGAAGCATGCCTGAAACATCAGCAGAATAGCAAGGAGGTCATAATGTCTGGAAGCAGAGAGACAGAGGGAGAGAGAGAGGGAGAGAGGGAGGGAGAGGCAGAGAGAAAGGAGGAGAGGTAGAAGGAAAGAGAGAGATCAGGAGAGAGGTAGAGAGAGAAGGAGAGAGAGGGAGAGGGAGAGCAGGGGAGAGGGAGAGAGACAGAGGAAGAAGAAGAGGGGGAGAGGGAGAGAGGGAGAGAAAGATGTGCAGCGGAGGTCAGGGGAATAATGAAGAACAAGTTCCTGTAGGTCTTTTGGGCCATTGTAAGGATCTGTGCTTTTACTTTGAATAAAAGAAGAAGTTATTGCAGGACTGACTTACATTTTAAATCAACCTCTCTGGATATTGAATTGTGAAGAGACAAATAAAAGGAGGAAAGAGGGATGGTGGTCAAAAGAAAAAGCAAAGTATACATAGTATGCATTAGGCATTCTTTGTGTTATGCAGAAACTAGGGGCAAGAAAAGAGGTGGCCCAGACCCTGATGATAGCAGTCGATGTGTTGAGAATTCATAACACTCCAGACATATTTTTAAAGTACTGAATGTGGAGAATGAGAAGAAATTAACAAACAAAGCAAACAAATTTTTTAAATGATGAAAAAAGCAAACAGATAACAAACAGGAATCAATTGTCTCTAAATATTTTCGACCTAGGCAACTAGAAGTATGATCAGAGTTGTGCCTACCATGATGGCTGAGATGAGAAAGGATGCAGCAGGAAGAGATTTTTGTTGGAGGGTGTTCATAAGTTTTCACGTGCTGAAATTGACATGACCATGAGATACGGGGCTATCACAAAGGAGATCATATATGAGTCTGAAATGCAGAGGAAAGATCTAGGCAGTAAAGAAGAAGGTGGTAGTTGACAGCAACAACAACAAAAAATGGTATTCAAACCCCATACTCAGGATAAGTAGATCAAGGACAGCTCTGGGTCGCTCCAATGTTACGAGGGGAAGAGGAGGAACCAGGAAAGCTGACTGAGAAGAACTGCTAGTGGGGTAGAAAAAAGAAATTAGGAGCGAATAGTGTCCTGGTATCCAAAAGAAGTAGTGCATCAAGGTCGAGTATGTTAAGTTGTATCAAATGCTACTAATAAATAACTTATATTGCAAAGGGAACATTTTGACACTAGATTTGACAACATAGAGACCTTTGGTAATATTTATGTGGAACTCTAGGTGGGAAATCTTGGATTTGAGAAAGAGTGAAAAGTGAGAATTTACAGATGGTTAGCCTAGGCGGTTGTTTCTTAAGAGTTTTTCAAGAAAGAAAACAACCGTTGTAGCTGGGGATTCAAGAAAATAATATTTTTAAATGTTTAAGATGAAATAATGTTATGTTCTTACAATGATGAAAATTGTCAAGAGATAGAAAATAATTGCTGATGTAGGAAAGAGCCCAAAGTATTCCTAGCACTATGTACTTAAGTAGACAAAAGGTGAAAGAAGATAAAGTCAAAGAACAGAAATTATTGAATTTAGGCAGAATCACGGGTGGTAGTATATGGTAACAAGTGCAAATATAGTATCTGCAGATACTGGCGAGTAGGGAAATATGGCTGTGGGAGTATGCAGATTCTTTTGTTATTATTTCTATTTTGACAGTGAAGGAGAAAGTCGAGTTCCCACCTGGGAAAGGGTGAGTGTGAATATACAGGAGGTTTGATGATGAAGAAACAGCCATGAAATAGCCAAGTAGGTGAGGAGGAAAGTGATTGAACAATTTAAAAGTAGTGTGTTTCCCTACTATCTTTATGGGCTCTTTTGAACATGGTTATCCTGAATCAAATAGATAACAATAGATATAATTTTTTGGTTTTTTCCCTAAAAATACATAAGTCCAGTCACTTTTACCCACACATTTGCACGTGTGGAATGGGTGAACAGATGTGTTTAATTTGGGTTTTAGTTTTGCTAATAAGTAAGGCAAAGCACAAAGGAGCAAAGGCCAGTATTGTATTTATTAACCATTAAAACTCCAAGATTATGTAGTGATCTTTTCTGAGATATAATTTCTTTAAATTTGCCAAATAAACAAACAAACAAACAAAAACTCTTCCTGTTTACTAGGGAGGTTTTTTCATATTATTGCAAGATTTAAGGATGCAATATCCTTCCAAATGATAGTTTATCTTCGGTGTCTCACAGGGCCCCAGTTGATACTAATTTATCCTGCACACTGCTAGCAGATTAATCTTTATAATGCACTATTTCACAAATAATATCACTAGAGAAAACCATTTTACCCTTTTTTTTGCGTGTTTCTTTCCAGATAATAGTGTGGAAATAGATACATTTCAATGAAAGGGAATATTTTAGTATCATTAACATAGTGATACATATTAGTTTAATAGTGATACATATTTAGTGATAACATAGTGGTACATATTAGTTTACCAAAATCACAAAAAAATAATTTATTTGATCCTGCCTGATTTAAAAATTATAATCCTTTAATGATTTACTATTTTCTAAAATATTTTTACTTTTTGCGTTTAAAACTCTTTACTAGTTTCTACCTTTATTTCCCACGTGACATAGGTAAACTATGGTGACAAATGATTTATTTCTCTAGTCATGACTCTTTCCTGAACTCAGAATATATTCTACTTAATTTTACTTCCTGCTTGATTTTTAATTGGCTATTTAACAGGAAATTCAAACATAATGTCTCCAAATGTCTTGTTTCAACTCTACCACACCCTGCCCATGCCTACTCCCTGTCTTTTGTACTGCAGTAAATTGCACCATTATTCACTCAGTTGCTCATTCCCAAATATGAGAATCTTTGATTTTACTCTTCCTACCACTCCAGTACATCATCAAATACTGTTGGTTCTACTCTCAAAATACAGCCTCAATTTCATAATCTCCCATTTCAGGAATTTCTTCTCTGGAGTGTTCCTTTTTAAATACGAAACTCTCCTACAGCGTCAACTCAATCTTAGAATAAGGTTTAAACTCCTACAATGCCCTGTATGCACTGGCTTCTCACGACCTTTCCAAATTAATCTCTGATTTCTCTTCCCGAATTGTCATTAATACATCAATTTGTTGTTTTTTTCCAACTCCATAAGCATGCTAAGTCAGTTGTGCCTTACATAGGAACTCTACTCTTGAGATTTTTTTTTTTCATGAGAGAAAGTCTTCCCTCAAATCTTCTCACAGTTTCATATCAGTGTTTTTCAAATGGCATCTTCTGAGAGATACCACTCAAAACTTTCCTATGTAAAATAATCACGAGCCTTATTAGCCTCTCTCACCTCGTTTTGATTTTTTCCCTTCATTTTCTTGTAGTCCCCATAGGACCCTCAGATCTTACCTTCCTATCTAAGTGCACAGATTTGTGATCTTAACTTCAGTTTAACACACACACACACGAGCGTGTACACAAACACCACTTTTGTTGTAGTTAGTCCTAATTTATTTCTAGCCTCCCCATCTAAAAAAGCTTTATGACTACAACAAGTTTGATTTCTTTGTTCACTGTTCTGTCATCAGTACTTAAATAGAGATCTTCATATGCTAAATGTTTGAGAAATATTGATTGAAAGAAAGGAGAAAGAAACAATGAAAGGACAGAAGACAGGAAAAGAGGAAAAGAAGGAATGCATTGCAAAATCTGAATCCCGGGGTATAATGATTTTTTTTAAGTCCAGCTTTTTTCAATATCCCTTTTTTGACAAAGCTCGAACAACAAAAATGAAGTCTTCTTTTCTGAGTTATCATAATACATGTTATCCAAAAAAAGAATATTATAGTGAGGAAAGTGCTATCCAGTGAGGAATCTAGAAATCTGTATGAGCATTTTGGTGTTACATAAAGATGGCGCTCAGCGTACACAGGTCAAGGCTGTTAGATATTCTGTACCATGCAAAAATAGACCTTGTTGTGTGGATATTTTGAATGATTTGGTATATATATTTATATAGGATAAAAAGTTATTTATAATTACATCAACCTAGAACTAAACTTTTTTACATGAACAAAATTTTTTTGGAATCACATTTTACATGCACATAGTTTTCCAATAATGTGACAACTGTATAAATAGGGAAAATAATCTCTTTTTTTCAGGGGAGACATGATAAATAATTATTCAATATTTCCAAAAACTTACATCACCAATGGCAATGCCAAATGCCACTCTTGTATTGAATTACTTATGTAAGTTGTGGTTGTCTGTTTAATATGATTCAAGAGTTTGTGTCTTCTAGCAAAGGTATACTCAGGAATTTGATTATTGAAGTACAGATTATTTTTATCTTAAATTCACTTTTATGTTTTTCTTATAATACAGTTAGGGCATTATATTAATTTTGTAGCTTTCTGTGAAGTTAGGTTACAGTTTCTCTGGTTATCATTGCACAATAACAAGTTCATGACAATGTATGTGGGAGCGGGTTTGATAGGGTTCAGAATAAGTGGTTCAACATTTAACTTGTTAAAGTTCATATTTGTGTTTTATTGTTTTTTCCCATCAGATACATCTAATCCCCATACTATCTTACAAGGTAAAATATGATAGTAACAGTTAACCCTCTGCTGTCTTTTTCTGAGTGTCTTCTGCCAATCACTTTATGTTCATTATTCCATTAATTCTCTTGACACTTCTATAAAGTAGTGAAGGTACTGAAGTTGAAAGAGATGATGGCTTATCCCAAAAGCACAAGGCTAATAATCATGAGACAGGACTCGATAGCTTGTCTGCATCCTTCTTTTCAGACAGGGACACTGAATTTGTATGCTTCATGGCACATTCGAGAATTCATTATGCTAAATACTTGATTGTAGTTACTCCAGAAAATATCACTCAAGCTTCTTTTCATGGGAAAAAATGGGGGCATGGGCAATGGGAATACTCAGACTGAAACAACAACTCAATACTAGGGCAAGTGAAGTCTGCTTCACGCTCCAGCTCCTGGAGACATCTGGTCTGGGTCACCTGTTTTCTCTTCTGGCATGTCCATGAGCAACTGTACTACAGTCTTTCCTATGCTGATCTCAGTAGATGGCAGGCCTATGTCATATGTTTCATGCAGGAGGTGCCCACAAAAATATTTAATATTTTTGACCATAGTGAAACTCAGTCAAGAAAGAAAACTCAGTTAAATAACGTATTTCTTAATTAATGTGAAATCATTAAATCTGAGTAGGAGGCAATTTTTGGAATGAAACAGTCAATCTATTAAAATGGTTTATCTATTCTACTCAAAAAATGTTATAGTTTCAATTATGTGTGTGACATACTGTCAAGGCTATGGTTAATTTTCTTGAATATAAAATTGTAAACTCATTTGCAATGAATTTGGAATTTGATTTTCAAAACTGTTTCAAAACAATTATCATTAGCTATTTTTAGTAGCTAATGTATATTAAATGGTCTGAAATATTATTTTAAAAATCAGACTTTATGTATATAAATTGTAAATGTAAAATTATTATTTTCAAAAATAGCAATGGAAAGAAACTAATCTCTGTATTAGTAGACAAATGCTAATATTTAAAGGCATATAGTTGCATTTTTTCAGGTAAGACAAGAAAATTCAATCCCTAATTTTTTCATATTTTCAGTTTGGAAATGTGACAGTAATTGTAAATCTTGTTGACATGATATCCCCATCTCCTGGCAAACATTTAAGCTTGTATTTGAACAGCCAACACTCATTATCTGTTACTCTGGTTTCCTTTTCATCTTGGGTAATACATTATTATTTTTGTGTGTGTGGCAGAGTCATTCTAACTAATGGGTTGGTATTACTAAGTATGAAGAAGATGTCCACATTGACTACATTTATTAATAGCATGCCATATTTTTATATTTATGTAGTCTGTGAGAAGCAATTTTTTTAAAAGTAAGAACTCTTAAGTATGTTAGGATTACTGGTAACATGAATAGAGTGTTTCTGACATGGTTTAAGCTGAGTAAAGGAACCCGTCTCTGCTCTTTACATCAGTTTAGCTTTAGCAGTAGCAAGAGGGTACACTTTGTCTAACACATTCTCACTAGATACGGGGCTGCATCCAGCCTATGAGGTCAGTGCTTTCCCAATAAAATTTATTTGATTAATGCCTTAGTATCACAGATGCCTTCTGATATATTTTAGCTCAGATACTAATGTGTACCTGGAAATGCAGGGCAAAATAATTCAGAAAAAAATAATCTTTGATAAGTGCATTTATCGTAACTATTCACAATAATACATCTAATTGAATGATGAGATTAGGATTGAGGGAACAAAAGAAAGATGAAAGATTCTATAATTTTCCTGACCAGCTTTGGCTGCAGATGACCTCTTGTTCTTTCTCTGATTTCCCATTGTTCCACAAGAGCTTGTGCAGAATAGAATAAGAATTCTTTACTCTCTGTCATGTAGCATTAATAATGCCTCTTATCTCTTATGACATTGACCTACCAATAGATGGGAGTCAAAAACTACACAGCTCAAGCTCAAATGTATAGTTTACATAATGACAGTCTGAACATTAGATACATTAAAATATTGAATCTGTAAAAGTCCTAGGTCAGGAAGCAGTTTTTTGTGTGGGATAATAATAAATACTCCCAACTTGTGAGTGATAATTTTTGATTAAGCTCAATTGAAAGTAGT
Organism: Daubentonia madagascariensis; assembly: GCA_023783475.1. Lineage (NCBI taxonomy): Eukaryota > Metazoa > Chordata > Mammalia > Primates > Daubentoniidae > Daubentonia > Daubentonia madagascariensis. Next base: position 32,554,907 of record JAKFHU010001209.1, read on the forward strand.
CTTCAAGAGGTTTTTTTTTTCAGACTTATATTAAATCTTCCTCTTTATTTGTTGTAAGATGGCTTGTCTTGAACTTTATTTCATCTGATATTAATATAGCCATATTAGCTTGCTTATGTTTACTGTTTGCATGAAATACATTTTGATATCATTTTACTTGCAATTCATTTGTGTCTTTACATTCAAAATGCATCACATTGAAAGGAATAATTGTATACAGTTTATTATTTTTATTATTTAAAAATTTGAGTTGACAATCTGTACCATTTAAGTGAATCATTAATTCCATTTATATCTGATGTAATTACAATGCAGTTGGACTTAAGTTCAACATATCTTATCTGTATTTACTTATTCATTTATTTATTTATTTTTCCATATTTCTATTTACCTCCTTTTTTTCATTCTCTTAGATTGATTGACTATTTTTTTAATTTTCCAATTAAATTTTTTAATGGCCTTTTGCTATGTCATTCTGTACTTATTCCATGGTTGCTTCTGGGATTATTTTATATATATTTGTCTCAGTATAGAGTTAATATTTTAATACTTTATGCAAAATATAAAAACCTTGCCAGAATAGTATTCAATTTACTTCAACTTTGTTGTGCCATGCCATATATTTTGTGTCTATATATATTATAAACTTAACCATACAATTTTATATTTTTTGCATTAAATTATAACTTGCATATTAAAGTAATTAAGAGAAGAAGCAAAAAGTTACCATTTTGAATTTATTACATATATTTATCTATCTAGTCTCATTCTAGCCTTTGGTCAGTTCAATCTGGAGTCATGTTCCTTCTGTGTGAAAATTTCCCATAGCAGTTTTTGTGGTACAGGTCTGTTGATGACAAATTATTTTAGCTTTCATTTTCTGAAAATATTTTCAATTTATCTTACATATTCAAGGTGTTTTAACTGGATATAGAATTTTTGGTTTTGGTTTTCATTTGTTTCCTTGTTTGCTGTTTCTGTAAGCACCTTAAAGATGTCTGCCCATCTTGTGCTGGTGTTCGTTTTTTTTTCAGATTCTTGAGAATTCCACTGTTATTTGTATTATTATTCTGTTGGTCTGGCTTATTTCAAGATTTATATTTGGTTTTCAACAATTTAATTAAAATATATTTAGGTGTAAATTTCTTTGCATTTAGCTTGCTTTACGGTTCCCAAACTTCTTGAATCTGTGAATTTGTATTTTTCTTTATGTTTTGGTCATCTTTGCCACTATTTCCTCAAATACACACACACATACACACACACACATACACATATATATATATATTTTTCCTCTTACAATCTCTCTCTCCTCTCCTGAGAATCTAATTACACATATGTTAGACTCACTGGTTACTAGCATCTAATTTACTTATTTTTCAATCCATTTTGCTGTCTTTATATTGTGTACTTTCTATTGATTTGTCCACAAAGTCACTGAATCTTTCTTTTACCATCTTTAATCTCCTATTAGTCACATCCAATAAATTTTAATTTTAATTGCTTAGAACTTCCATTTTGTTTTTTTAAAATCTTTCTTCTTTTTACTTATTAAGATTTCCTTTTCTCTAAGTATTTCATATATTTACAACTACTTTAAAATCCCTACTTGCTAATTTCTATCTCTGGCTTATCTTGGGTTTATTAAGTCATTTTCTGTTGTTCCCTGTGTCATATTTTTCTACTGCATCACATATCATGTCATTTTTATGGCTTACTGGACATTTTGCATCTTATAATGCTCAGGCTTTTGGCTGTACAACCTTCACTGTGAAAATTGATGTCTGTTCAAATAGAAAGACTTTTGGCTGATCCCCTTTAACTTGTAGAGTCATGAATGTAGAGTTCTCAGAGTGGATCTGCTTCAGTTTTGCTGTTATTCTTTGGTTGAACCCACAGAATCAGAATGCAGTCTTATTAGCAAGGCAATGTCATGTTTGTGGTTTCATTAGAAAGATCAATGTGTGTCCCAAGACCTTCTACCTTGGAGATATTCTTAATGCTCTCTCTTTTGTATAGAACAACTGCTAAAATTCTGGTCAATTTATTCAAACTCTGAAATGTGGTTTTCCACTGGGCTCCATGGTGTCTCTGACTGGTTTTACCCAAGGATTTGAGGAAAAATTATACATAGGTCTGAATATCTTTCATTAATTTTTTGTGAACTAAGCCATTCAGAAGAAGGTTAATTAGACTTAAGTAAAATATGGTTTTAAAAATTTCTGTAATAAGAATTTCATGGAATATTTCTGCTCATACATAGAAAATACCATTTTATATGTGTGTGTGTGTTTGTGTGTGTGTGTGTGTGTCTGTGTGTAGCCTGAAATACTTAATATTGTATAGCATTGCTTGCAGATTTCATCATGGTTAAAATATTTGAAGAAAATCTCTGGAAGTTTAATCTTTTCTTGTTTTCTTTTGTTTTTTATAAAAATGACTAATAATAAATAAGGAAATATAATTGCAAAAGGTATATGGTTCACTTTTTGTATGTATATTTTTCCATGAGTTCATTAAATAATTTAAAATATAAGTAAAATATTTTAAAAATTGTTATGTAAAATAATAGATTTATGAGAATAATCTTTTTATTTTCAAGTGCTTATTTTGATATCATATGGTTCCAACCAGTAACCTTGGATTGTTTAGCAGATATAATAAAAGTTGGTGTTGATTGCCCCCAACATCCAAATGCTGAACCCCAAATGTCCTTTCTTAATATGTTCTTTGGAGCTCAGAATGTATTTTTCTATTTTTTTAAAGGCCAATCCCTATCAAAATACCAATGACATTCTTCTCAGAAAGAGAAAAAAAATTAAAATTTTTATAGAACCACAAAATACCTAGAATAGTCACAGCAATTCTGAACAAAAAAGCAAAGCAAGAGACATCACACTACCAGACTTCAAATATACCACAAGTCTGTGGTAACTAAAACAGCATGGTACTGATATAAAAAACAGATACGTAGACCAATGGCGAGCTAGAGAACCCAGAAATTAATCCATGTTCTATAGCCAACTGATTTTTGACAAAGGCATCAAGAACCCTCATTCAGGAAAAGAAAGTTTCTTCAGTAAATGATCCCAGGAAAATTGCACGTGGAAGAGTAAAACTGGACTCCCACTTCTCACCCTATACAAAAATCAACTAAAAATAGATCAAAAACCTAAATGTAAGATCCAAAACTATAAAACTACTAGAAGAAAATGTGTGGGAAATGCTTCTGGACATTGGGCTGCAAACAATTTTATTAATAAGACCTCAAAATCACAGGCACCGAAAGTAAAAATAAACAAATGGGATTATGTCAAACTAAAAAGCTTCTGCACAGCAAAAGAAACAATCAACAAAGTGAAAAGATGACCTACAGAATGGGAGAAAATATTTGCAAACTATCCATCTGACAGAGGATTAATTTCCAGAATATACAAGGAACTCAAACATCTCAACAGCAAAAAACCCAAACAATCTGTTTTTAAAAATGGGCAAATGATCTGAGCAGACATTTCTCAAAGGAAACATATAAATGGACAACAAATATATAAAAAATTGCTCAAAATCACTAATTGTCAGGGAAATTCAAATAAATACCACAATGAGGTATCATCTCATCCTCAGTTAGGCTATAATCAAAATGACAGGCACAGGAAGTTAAACACTGCATGTTCTCACTCATACGTTGAAGCAAAAAAATGTTAATCTCATAGAATTAAAATGTAGAATAGAGGAAATGACTATTGTTAACAATAACATACAGTTTCAAATAACTAGAAGGAGGATATTTAATGTTCCCAACAGAAAGAAATGATAAATGTTTGAGATTATGTATATACTAATTATTCTGATCTGATCATGATGCATTACATTTATCAAAACATCACTATGTAAGCTATAAATATGTACAATTATTATATGTCAAAAAATTAAATTAGAAAAGGCCACAGTATTCATTGTTCCTATAGTCCCAGACAAAGTCATAAAATTTCTTTCTAACTGTAAGTAGGTATTAGTATTAACAGTGCTATAAACCTGATAAGCTTCCTGGGAAAGCCCCATTTAGACCTCTAATCTATAGAACCTTGAGCCTATTTCTGCAATCTCAGTAACATGAAGAGGGGTCCCCATATTTATGATATTCATGAGGATATCTATGATCTGAGTAGATCATCTTTAAATCAGTGAGAAAAAGTGTTGCGGGCTTTTACTTGTTAATACATACCATGAATTTCTTATATATCCCGGACCATACTTCCTAATTTTCTTCAGATTCCCTTAAATAACGTGCTTCTTTCTTTGCCTGATGTTTTAATGTTTATTTTTATAAAAGTTAACCTACTTTCTCATAGATTTTTTTTTTGCATTTTTGCCTGTAAAATAAGTATAACATTCTTTTGAAGTTCTCTAAAGGCTGTTTGCTATGAGATAGAGTAAGGCAAAATAAAAAGAGTTAAAAGAAGCAAACAAAGTCTTTGCTTTATAAGTAATGAGATGTGAAATCCAAACCTCAGAAGGACTTGGAATGAAAGGATTCAATGTTGCCTCCTTGTTCTGGTGGCTACTATGTGTACAGAAGTCACCTAACACTGCCCACTGGCAATCCAGAGAACATGGGTTGAAACTAATTCACTTTTAAATGTTAAAAGTATTTTACAGTCTTCATTTTTGCTACATTCTGTCTTATGGTCCTGCAATGATTTAAAAAAAAAAAAACGCTAAATTTATAAACTACCCAGAGAAGATATACTCTTTTGTAAAAGTTCCCAAAAGCAAGATATTGTAGAATTAAGAAAATAAAGAGAGCTGTGAAATGGTGACAAAAAGGAATCAGGAGACATAATAATTAAATAATAATAGTAACAATCATAATAAATATAATTAGCAATCATAGCTGATGTAAACAGGTACATCATGAAAGAAACTCCCCCTCAAATTACAGGTGAATAAGAAATCAAAAAGCTGAAAAGTTAGGCAAATCACCAATTTCTAAAGGAGATTTACCAGCTCATGAAATTACAACAAACTAACCAACCAAAGCCAATTAATAAAGTCTATTAAGATTTGTTTCAGGCAGGTGATTTCAACAATTTTTACAAACTCATGATACATATGTAATGTTTTCTCACTCCCCAAATATGGAACAACTTCTAATGCTCTGATTCTTACATTCAGACATCATTTCTAGTTGTATGCACTTGCATTTGTGAACTCTTCTTTGAGGCATGAATGTTTATTTCCATTATTATCTTTTCTTTAAAAACTTTATATCTGTAGCATTAGAATCTTCATATGCTATGATAGTCTTGAGCCAATAAGAATTTGAAAATTGTTTAAATTGTGTTTAGTATGAATTTATTTCTCATCTTAGTTATATAAAGCATAAAATGATTAAAATATTCTTAGATATAATTTCCTAATGTAGACAATCATTATTGTTTATTATTTCTCTGGGAATTTCTATATAATTATATTAAATAATAGGTATCTGTTATTGGATAACTTAAAATACAGACAGAGAAAGATTTCCCAAACTACTAGATGAATTCATTCTCAATATTCATCTGAAAGTTGCTATAAACATTTGCATTTTAGCCTCTCCTCATATTCATACTCATTTCTGGAAATCCCTAACATATGCCCTTTATTTCCCTTGTGGTTTGATAAGAACACAGTTAATGGAGAGCATACTGGGATTTCATGAGAAAATCATTGATCTATAATTCTCCCTACAGCATAATCCATTTAAAAACAGATATATGAGTATTTGGTTTGGGGTGTGTCCAATTTTTTATATGAACTAAATACCTAAATATTAATTAATTTTTGTAGTGCCGTTTCCTAGATAAGCAAATGTTATAAATAAATATTGTGAACTAAAACTAGGGCCAATATCAGAATAATATATGTAATAGCTATTACCTATAATTTGTTTTTACTTTAGGTAGTATAAAGTATATATGACAATAAGTATATCTTGTGAATATTCAAAATATGCTTATTTTCCCCATAGCACCCTTCCCCACTAAGGCTTAGAGTATTTTAAATTCATAATCTATAAAGTATAATAACCTATCTTTCTTACTTCAGATGTTTTGTGAAAACTGTGAATTGCACAATCTACATTATCAGTTTTTTTAGCCAGCCATCTCATAAGGCATTCAACTACTCTCTTTACAGTGTCTCAGCCTGAATTTTTTCATATTTTTAGACTGTGGAATCATTTCATTTCCATAGTTGCTTTAAATTTTTTTTAATCTGATGATAAGTGCACTTTTTAAGAATGCATGGTAAACACATAATTTGATTTTCCCTTCACCTTCAAATTATTGATGCAAACTAATAGCAATCAAAGAATGGGATTACTAAAATTAATACAATGATTTAAAAATAATCATTTGAAATATAATGCATTCAATGTTTAAAAACTATGATTAGAAAATGCAGTTGAGTATCTTTTCTGACGTTTTTTAAGATAATAATTTAATAGGCTAGCTTTAGTTTATTCATTTATATATTGAGAATAATGTTTACTAAACATTTGTTGAAAATAGGGTTTATGAAAAGCTTTGAGATATATAATTTGTGGATATTGGAAAAATTAGTTTAGTTGCAATATGAATAAACATAAATCGAATTAAAAATTATATTTAAAATGTGATGCACTGATCTACGTTTGAAACTTGCAATTACAATTTCTTTTGCCTTATCAGTTACTGTTATAAATAATGAATTCTTTATCAAATAAAACACATCTAGTAGCGTCTATTGATGGAGAGCTACAATGTTAAATTAGATACAACATAATTAAACTTTGTCATCTGAAAACAAATTACACAATCTAAAGTTTATCAATATTTTCTCCTTCCTCCAAAACAGTATGAAGACCATTTACTGACTCTCACCAGTATTTTAGTGCCATTTTGGGTTTAATATTTCCTAAATTAGTCATAATTATTACTACTCTTTAGAGTCAGTACTTGGTCATTATATTATCAGAATGGAGTTTGGAAGATTCATCATCTTATGATAAAAGGCCTATTGTTTCAAAAAGTTGGTTCTTATAAAAGTGATATTAACAGTCTACTGCTTTATAATCGTTTTCTCTCATGGTAATCTAAACTAAAGCATCTGTAACTAATATAGTATCAAGCATGGCAAATATGTAATGAAATTATTTTCTTGAGCTTTATCTTACGTATTTGTGAATTCTGGAATTTAGTCACAAGTAAGGGTGACTGTCTTAAATCAAACTGCTAACACCTATAGCTACAGCCTCAGGATGACAAATACAGCTATCACTAACTGGAATACTTCCAATAATGGCCTGATAGAATTTATTATTATGATTCTCTGTAAGCATTGTTTAGAAGCCTTGTTGCTGAGTATTGTGTGCTGAGCAGGACAAATTCACATTGTGTATTATATACACTGTGTGTGCTTGCGCATACATTCTTCATATAGTGTAAATACACACTGGGTGTACTTAAGAAAATGTAAGAATCATAATGTGGAAGATTTCCCTAGGGCCTGCATATCCTAGCCCAGATATGTTACAACCTGAGTTTATCTATTATACATTTTCTCTTTTAGAATTCATTTACTCTTTAGTTATGATTAAGATCTAAATAAAAGCAGGTAGCTGAACTTTTTCTATGACCTCATTCCTTATTTGCATATGTTTTCCTGAATTAATTTTAAACTCAGCTCCAAAGAGAAGATTATTCTTCCTGAGTTGTTAGTCAATGTGTATTGCAACCAATTCAAACTCTTCTAAATATAGCTCTTTCTTGCTTGCTGCTCCACATTCACTTTCCAACCCTGCCAACCCTGCTCTTGACTCAGGACACTGGCACATGTGGGCTATGTCAGCAGGATGCCCAGGCCCTCTGGCTTCTAGTTGGGTTACACCTATGATTAGCCTCACTGGGAAACGTGAAGGGTAAAGGAGAGATAGGTCGGGAAATTAGCCTCAGGCTCCCTCTCAGTAAGGTCATCACAGTTGGCTGTGTTTCTTGACTGAAGATGACTAATCCTCAAAGTTGTTTTTTTCTTGTTCTCATAACCTCATATTACCTTTGTTATATATATGTGTGTGTGTGTGTGTGTGTGTGTATGTTTATTGCTGCTAATGCAGGAATCTGCACTAACATTTGAGTTTCCATTATACCTAGTTCACATCTTTGTAATTAATTCCTATGTAAATAAAACCTCTTCAAATTATCTTAATTGAAATAATGTCATCTGTCTTCAATTGGGATGCTGATGGATACATTTTCGGTCAGAATACATACTTTGGTCTGTCCATGAGGATACAGCCATGTGCTTGAAAACTAAGCCAATAGTCACCTAATAATTTTGTTAAAACAACCAGCTGATAGTGTGTTAACAATTACTGGGATATAATTATTAAATTTTCAGGAGAAGCCACAGTGCAAAGCACAGAATACTATGAAAATAATTTGGGCATATTACTAATAGACAAAGCATTTTTCAAAGAGTTACTTCAAAATTAATAACATAATTTATGTCAAGGAATAATTTATTGAATTTTAAAAGGTCATCAGCTGTGGTCAAGAGTTCTATTTAACCTCATGAAGTGTATTTGAAAATTAGTTTAAACAATTACGTATTTTCATTAATTACTGTGTTTCCTATGTTCAAAGAAATAAAGAGGCTGCACTACTTGAAAATTTCTATTTAATTTCATTTTAAATAATATTAGATTTAGATGTTATCTCAAAAGAAAAACAATACAGTGTGAAAAGAAGAAGAAAAAAATTGTGTTTAAAATACATTTCATTTTATGTTCATGAAATATGTCATGGTCATTATGGAAAAGAATTAATAAAAGCTGGATAAAAATGAAATTAAATAAAAAGAATATTAAGTATTTCAGTTGAAATTTGAGTATATTATTTATTTTACCTTTCATTTAATTATGTTTTCCAAACTGGGACCTAAGTACTAATGTATCAATTTCCCTTCTGCAGTTCCACATTGTTAATCACTCAGTGTGTGGAGTGTAGGCTTACAGCGTCTGGGCGTTTGGCTCAATTCATTGGTATATTTCTCTAAGGAAGCCAAAGATCTATGCCCAGTCCCAACAGGAGCCACTTAGTTTCACATAGGAGCAATAACTACATAATGTATCTTTAATTTCAACACTAGCTGGAAAAAAAATTATTCATATACAAGCTTGTCTTCATCTTGAGAAACTAGTCTCTATACCATTAATAAAGATAATAATAGTAATATTAATAATACCACTAATAAATAATTTTAGCTTACCATTTCCCTGAATATAGCACTTTACCTTAAGCTCTGTCAAATGGAAGTTCTTGATTTTCCATATCTCACAAAATTGGGGGTAAGGAGGTTATGTAGGCAACCTCCTGGATCTTTGCTGTGATGATGCTATTTCCAAATCATAACTTCTTCATTCTTATGTAAAAGCATCTGTGAATTTGACATACATAACACAGTACTATACATCATATTCTCTTTGGATTTTAACTGTTTATTCTGAAACATTCAAATTCACACAAAATTTATAAAAATATTATAAGAAAATTATTACAACTTTTATTTATATTCTATCTATGTATTTTACCAAACACACACACACACACACACACACAATTCAGGGTAAATTGCAAGTTACTCCTTTACCTCTGAATGACTGTATATATAATATTTCTTAAAAGGATATTCTCTTAAATAACCACAGTTCAATGATAAATATCACAAAATAATCCTTGATAAAATGCTATTTATATAAAGCACATTTTTTTTTCAAATCTTACCAATTGTCCCCCTAATGCTCTTTTTGTCTAGTCTGGGATCCAAACCAGGGTCACATGATGACATTATTTGTCATTTTACTTTAAACTTCTTTAATTTGACACAGTTTTTTCAATCTTTCTTTGTCTTTTCATGTTTGGCAAATATTTCATAGTGTATCACTCTACCTAAATCTTGTCAGCACTTTAAACTTCTTTGATCCATTCAATATCCTTGCTTGCCAAACCAACTGTTTCAGATTATTCAAATATTTTGGAATGCTTGCCTCTATCATAGAAGCAAGCAAAACTGTAACTCTGCAAGTTTTTAATCTCTGAGAGCAATTAGGTTACTAATAGTTCCGGTCAATTATTTCTCTTTTTCCTTCTAAGGGAATAGAAATTGGTTCTATGGGCAACCATACATGCATCACAGCAATCAAAAAACTATCTCCCCTTTCACATGCATATCACCCTGTTTATGAGTGATCACTGCTTCTTTAAAGGCTTTTGACAAAATCCAGCATCCATTTATGATAAGAACTCTTAACAATATAGGAATAGATGGCTCATACCTTGAAACTATTAAAGCCATATACGATAAACGCACAGCCAATATCATACTGAATGGGGAAAAATTGAAAGCATTCCCCCTTAAAACTGGTACCAGACAAGGGTGCCCACTATCTCCACTTCTTTTCGACATAGTGCTGGAAGTCCTGGCCACAGCAATTAGACAAGACAGAGGAATCAGGGGCGTCCAGATGGGGGCAGAAGAGGTCAAACTTTCACTATTCGCAGACAATATGATATTATACATAGAAAACCCCAAAGATTCAACCAAGAGATTACTGGAATTGATAAATGAATTCAGCAAAGTCTCAGGATACAAAATTAATACACACAAATCCATAGCCTTCATATATGCTAATAACAATCAAGCTGAGAAACAAATTAAAGATGCAATACCTTTCACAATAGCACCAAAGAAAATTAAATATTTAGGAACATATCTAACTAAGGAGGTCAAAGACCTATATAGAGAGAATTATGAAACACTGAGAAAAGAAATAGCAGAGGAGGTAAATAGATGGAAAACCCTACCATGCTCTTGGATAGGCAGAGTCAACATAGTAAAAATGGCTTTGCTACCTAAAGTGATTTACAGAATCAATGCAATCCCTATCAAAATACCAACATCATTTTTTGCCGATCTAGAAAAAATAATTCTACGTTTCATGTGGAACCAGAGAAGACCCCATCCAGCCAAAGCAATGTTAAGCAAAAAGAACAAATTGGGAGGCATCTATCTACCAGACTTCAAACTATACTACAAGGCTATAGTAACCAAAACTGCATGGTATTGGCACAAGAACAGACACGTAGACCAATGGAACAAGACCGAGAACCCAAATATAAAACCAACCTCATACAGTCACCTGATCTTTGACAAATTCCAAAAAAACGTACACTGGGGAAAAGATCCCCTATTCAACAAATGGTGCTGGGAAAACTGCATGGCCATATGTAGAAGACTGAAACTGGACCCACACCTCTCACCTCTCACAAAAATCAACTCACAATGGATAACAGATCTAAACCTAAGACATGAAACCATAAGAATTCTTGAAGAAAACATTGGAAAAACTCTTATGGACATTGACCTAGGCAAAGAATTTATGAAGAAAACCCCCAAAGCAATCACAGCAGCAACAAAAATAAATACATGGGACCTAATCAAATTGAAAAGCTTCTGCACAACCAAGGAAACTATCACTAGAGTGAACAGACAACCTACAGAATAGGAGAAAATATTTGCATGCTACACCTCTGATAAAGGGCTGATAACCAGAATCTATACAGAACTTAGGAAAATCAACAAGAAAAAATCAAACAACCCTATTAAAAAATGGGCAAAGGACATGAACAGAAACTTTCCCAAAGAAGACAGAATAATGGCCAGCAAACATATAAAAAATTGCTCAACTTCTCTAATCATCAGGGAAATGCAAATCAAAACCACAATGAGATATCACTTAACTCCAGTGAGATTGGCTCATATTAAAAAATCCCCAAACAACAAATGTTGGCGGGGATGTGGACAGATAGGAACACTCATACACTGATGGTGGGACTGCAAATTAGTACAGCCTCTATGGAAAGTAATATGGAGATACCACAAAGAATTAAAAGTAGAATTACCATTTGACCCAGGAATCCCACTACTGGGTATTTACCCAAAGGAAAAAAAGACATTTTATAATAAAGACATCTGCTCGCGAATATTTATAGCAGCACAATTCACAATTGCAAAGTTGTGGAAACAACCCAGGTGCCCGTCAATACACGAGTGGATCAATAAAATGTGGTATATGTATACCATGGAGTATTACTCGGCAATAAGGAACAATAGTGAATTAACACATCTGGTATTATCCTGGTCAGAGCTAGAGCCCATTCTTCGAAGCGAAGTGTCACAGGATTGGAAAAACAAGCACCACTGGTACTCACCATCAAATTGGTACTAACTGATCAACACCTACATCACACAGGGCAATGATTTTCATCAGGGGGTGGGCAGGAGGGAGGGGGTGGAGGGACTGGGAAAAACTCTCACTAAATGGATGCGGGGAGCACAGTTTGGGGGATGACCACGATTGTAGCTCTGACACGGGCAGTGCATGGGCAATATATATAACCAAAATGTTGTACCCCCATAATATTCTCAAATAAAAAAGAAAATTAAAAAAAAAGAAATGGGAATTGAAATATTAAAAAAAAACAAAAACCTCACCATGCTTTAATATTCCTGCCTCCTGGATAAAGATTATTGAGACACCTAGTCACCAAATTAATATTACTTCAAATTCAGAAATGTTCCTGTCTTTTTAAATATGTCTTTAATATCATAAAGCGCCTGACAACTTTCCCTCATAAAAATATTCCTGGTTGTCCCTGGGGTGTGATTCATCCTGCTACAGCAAACTAAATAAGCCTAACTTTGTTTCAATAAAAATGTGTTCTGGATGAGTTTTGATTGGGAATGGGGGGATTTGACACTGTCTTGACACATTCCTTATTTTTTTAACCTTCTTTGCTCCTTTTAAACATTGTTTATTTTTTTCCTCATTGTCCCTGACACTTTCCCCTTCCCATCTTTTCATAAAATACTCTCCTATTTCCCAAAGGAAATATAAGTCTTTTGATAATAATATTCCCTGGCTGTATCACACAGAATGGGTTGCAAGGGAATAAAACTTGAGGTAAGAAAAATGGTTAACATTTTCAGGCCAGAGAAGAAAATAGTCTGGGGTAGGGCAGTAAGGTAGAGTTTCAGAGAAATGGACAGAATTCAGGGAAATTGAGGAGGTACAATCATGAGATTAAAAGTCAATCACTGGACCTCTTGACTCCCAGTACAGATCCACAGGTTTGAGATACCTTGAAAGAGAGATGTTACAAAGTGAACAAGAGTTTACTTTAATAATACTAGATTGGACATTTTGTTAACTGAGTAGAGATTCTTCTTGTGACTGAAAGTGATTCTACTCTGCCCAAAAATTGCAAGGCCTGCTTAACAGTTCTTTTGAAAATGGTGAAGAAGAAATAATATATAGAACATGTAGAAAGAGACAGAAAAATAAAACATATGAAGTCATTTTTTCTGTTTTGCACTACATTGAATTCAGCTCATTCAGTTTGTTACATATGCAAGTTATTTTACTATTTCCTGATTTTTCAATTTTAGATATTATCTACTGCCTTTTTACTGTGTAACATGATCCATGCTGGGGTAATGACAAGGCCTCTCTTTCTATCACTCCATCCCCCTCCACACACATAGAAAACCCAAATATTCACACATACACAAAGACTTTCTCTGTATGTTCCAAATTTTCACCAGAAAATATCTGTGAAAATTATTTCAAGCCTTGGATAATGAATTATTCCTCCCAAATGAACAGGGGTTTGCATCTTTCAGGCAACTAGGAAACTATTAGTCCATGACCTTTTTAACTAAATTCATGGCTTGATTTTTTTAATTTTGTTTTGTTTTTTGCATTGCATAGATAATATGAATTTGTGCTGCAAATACACATGAGGGCATGTTTATGATGATAACTTCGCATGAATAATTATTTTAATTCCTTGGCTGTGTGATACCACTTTCATTGCAGTCAGCTAAGGTTGAGAGGTTGGACGTGTTTGCTTCCAGAGGGGATAAACCTGTGGCATCTCTGCTATAAGGGGTTTTTGTCCTACTTAACTTTTCCTTTGCTTTTGGGCTTTGTCTTTTATTCCCAGCAGCCTTAAAGGCAAACCACAGCCTAAACCAGGTTCTGTAAGTTACTCCAAAGCAAATGTGGCTCTGGAACTCTGATTACCTCTGTGAGTTCCCATCTTCTCTTAGATTTTAGCTGAGTAAATACTATTATGCAAAGTTTTCAATATCTTTGCTGAGAAATACATATATTTCTTCCTGAAGTACTTTAAATTTTTTTTTTTATTTTTTTTGTTTGTTTACTATTATGGCTGGCTAAGTATGTTTCTTCAAAATGCATATAGACAGACAGCTATATATTAGAAAGAACAATCTTAGTAACACATTGACATTATTATGTTATAAATGAGATTTAGCCTACAATAAATAATTTCAAGACCAGCTTTCCAGGGAATATAGTGCAAAAATCTTATAAAAATCTCTTAATATGTATGTGTGTGTGTGTTTGTGTGTGTATGTATATGTATGGATGCATCTGTGTATACATATGCAAAAATATACATGTACATAGCAGTGGTAATTTCAACTTATAAATAAGCAATAATAAACTTTCTAAAGTAACTATTCTGAGCACTTTTTATGCATTATAATCTTAGAGACTCAAATAAAAAGACTCTAAATTATAAGCAAATCTTTTCAGACAGTCATAGTTTTTTTTATGGTACAGCTGTATTGTGAATAAGTGTTTCTTAAATTAGAATTTAGGGAGTTTATTTTGTAACAATTCCAATTTTTTCCTTGTCAATGTTGAAAAATAATATATTTTTATTGTTACAATGTATTCATAAGAATAAATTATGATATATTTATAAGAATGATATTTAGAAATGTCCCATGTGACCCTACTTTTAGGACTTCTTTTATTATTAAGTGAAACCCTCTCTTTAGAATGTAATGGTCCCTGTGAACAGTCAATCCACTAAATTTATTCAAGGAGCCACAACAGAGTTGAATCTGCAGATGACTAGAAAACCGAATCTTACAGGTGCTTTTAGCAAGGATTCAGGATCTATCATAATGGGCTAGGTTCAAAGGACCATTACAAACACCAAAAAAGAGTCAATGTGTTTGCAGTATTAGTCACAAAACCACTTGTTAATTTTTTCAGTTTATTTCACAGTGTACATTTCTCTCTTTTTATGACTTTCATCATATTTCAGACTATTTTCCTCTGTAAAAGTTACCAGTCAATAAGTAAAATCTACTTTCTGTATTCCTGGGCTTTAAAGTATAACAGAGAAACCATTGAGAAATGTAACTCCTTTGGACGTTTATCTATCAATGCTGAAATTAATGTTAAAGATTATTTTTCCCAGTAGGAACAAATGTTTTATTTCTTTAGGTTATACAATTTAAAAGATGAAAATAGCCTAGCTTCAGTGTTTATTTTATATAGAATTTTTTAAAAATCTGCTAACTGACAGAGAAATCTATGCTTTAGCAAACATGTCAGGTACATAACTTCTCTTCAAAAATAATGAAGTAAAAAGAAAGAAAAAGAAAAAAGGAAGGAAGGAAAGAGGAAGGAAGGGAAGGAGGGAGGAAACATGAAAAGGAAAAGACACAAGAGCTTTACCTCTGGGACAATGAATTCATGGTTTGATGAAAAGTTATTTGCAAAATATGACCACTACAGAGTATTTTAGCATTACAACATTATGATTTGAGGACTATATTAGGAAATTAAAATGTGGCACAAACGAATGGAATACTTGAGTTCATTTGTCATCTACTACGTACTCATAGCTTCAGAACTCATAGATGTGAGTCTTCAGCACTTCAGAAGAGTGTGGCGATGAGACAAACTTGAACTTCTTTCCCATCTCTGAAAGTGTGGGAGAGGATATTTCCATACGCAGCCAGCAATAAATAAAAATGAGGTGACATACAAAGCCCCTAAAAAATTTCTTTCTGGGTCCATCCCCTGCTACCCTTCCAGTCTTTGACAAAAAATCAAATATATTCTATTATTCTGAAGTAGGTTCTCATTTCCCCTTTGAAACATGCTTTCATCATGCCTCTGTGCATTATTGTAAGCAGTTTTCTCTGTAGTTTTCTTCAGAGGGGGAGATACTATGTGATATTTGATATAGAAGAGAAAATAAATAATTGCTGAATAGAAAAGTGATAATATTTCCAGAGGAGTTTTTCTAATCTTGAGTAATGAGTAATCAAGTAGAAGAAATTTGGAGTAAAATGTTCAAAGTAGAGAAAAATTATCCCCAATTGGGGCTCTTTGTGAACAAATCAGGCACTTTTCTGTTTCAGGGATTTTGGATTTTCTGTATCCTCTAACTAGAAAAGCAAAGAACTGCATTTCCTCTGGACTAACTCCTTCAAGTATTTCCTTAAATGTTACTCGGTGAAGCCACGCTGTCTGAAACTGTAACTGTCTGTCACGATACGCTTTATTTTGCTTATTTGCTTTATTTTTTCTCCTTAGATTTAGCACCATCAATAAATAATTTCTTTTTTTAAATTTGATTTCATATTTATCTTCTATTTCTGGAAAGCAAACATTTCAGCATTTCGGAATTTCTCTCTCTCTCTCTCTCTCTCTCTCTCTGTCACTGCCACAATCACAGTCTCTAGAAGAGAACTTAAGCCCTGAGGGAATGTATTTGGCTTAGTTAAATACAAAATGTAGAAAATTCTCAGTTAATTTTATTTGCTGATATTGTTATTGTATTTGTATTGCTCAAGATAAATTAGGTTTTGCTGCATTATCAAGCAAACTCCAAACAAATTAACATAAAAACATTTTACCATTTGCCCACATTAAATACTCAATACAGGTCTGTGGGAAGCTCTGTTATCATAGTCACACAGGGACTTAGACTGTCAGAGATTATTTTGAGCATTTTTAGGTGTTCCCCTTACAATAAAGGGCCAGTTGCTATACTTTGTACTATAAAGAAAGGAATAATTCTTGATTAGCCTCTTTTGATAATAGAGGTGACAAAACCACTTTTGCATGTGCTGTTTCCTCTGCCTGGAATGTCATTTCCCTAGATTTATTCCATTTACCAAGTGGCTTGTTAGGCTTTCAGTTTTAAATAAGGTGCAGAGAAAGAGAAGGCTGCACATCAGGTGCAGACATTGGTGTAAGCTGTTTTGCTTCTTTGGCCAAATGATCCAGCATATCTGATCCTATTTCAAGTTTCTCTGGCAGAGAACTTTATGGAAACTCCGTAATTGCTGATGGGAGTATCATGGCACAGACCCTTAGGGCTATGAGAAGGCTTTGGAGAAGATTCATGTACTCTTCTTGAGAAAACTACTCCCCCTTTTAAAAACAGAAGTCAACTTACTACTGGGCTCCTAAAGAAATTTAATACTTTATTATGGGATGACCAAGAACCCAAGAACCAGAGCTACTTATCATAATATGAATATAATCCCTAGATTATACCACATTTATGGCATGCAGGAGGATTCTCTCTTTGAAAGAAGCTTGGACTATGATGATCCTGAAGGAACAGTAGTTGCTTAAGCAGGGTGGTTATGATTCCTATGAACCCACTCTTGTTTCAATATTTCCTCTTTTTCAACTATCTCCTACGATAACATAGAGAGTTCCCTCTATGGTGGTTAATGAAGATACAAAAACAAAAACAAGTATATGTTTGTATGTATAACCGATTTTTCCTTTCTGCCCTTGTCCCATCCTTTTACTTAAAGTTTGTCTGTAATATTTTATTTGCATTTTAGTCTTTATATAGGATATCAGAACATATTGGTACTGAGTTTAATAAGGTAAAACACCATCTAGATAGGGACAAAGAGACTTAAGGGACTATAATTTTAGAAAGATACAAATAAGTCTTCATTTTACTAGGAATAGTTGATTGTATTAGGTAGAAAACTGATGGAGTTAATTATGTTTAATAGATTTAATATAGATAGAAATTTTTATGAGTTGACAGGGGATGACAGATAAAATGTTGGCAACTCAGCATCATTTCTGTCACCTTTTACTTTCTCTCTTATATCATCACACAGGGAGAAGCTTGAAAATGCATTTCCCAAAATCCCTTTCCAATATGTTTCCAGAATAGGAGCTGACAATGAAAAATCTAGAAGATAGAAGAGAAAGAAATTTCATTCTTCGGCAATAGCTGAAGACCGGCAATCGAAATCCGGGGCTGTGTCTCCCAAAAGTTCTGGAATTAATCCACTTTGGTGCTATGGGATCATTTGTGGCAGTTTTCTTGCAATTCTTATGGAGTATCTTTTTCCAAAGAAGACTTAAAATGAATCCTAGTTCATATAGCATGTGTTAAATAGTTACTATTGAAAAATCATAAATGAAAATATATCATATGCATAGTTAAAGAAGTGGAAAGAAACAATTTACATACTGATACTAAAATAAAAATATTTTACTCATTTAAACATATTTGTGTAACAGGTTAAAACTGGAGCTTAGTTTAATATTATAAACATAAAAATACAATTAACAAACTTGTTAATTAGGCTAATGTCCACAGTATTATCATTCAAGTTGATTGTCTCTAAAGTAATTAAAATGCCATAGATTGACCAAAACTGACAAAGTAAAGCAAAATGAACAAATAATTTGACTCTTGGAAATAGCTAAGGTGGGGAATTTATGAAGTATGTAGTTCAAAAATATTTACGAAGTTCATGATCATTATTTTAAAAAAGACAAATTATGGTAATTTTTTCAAAAAACTTTCTAAAATCATAAAGCAATAATTTATATTATAATGAAAATATAACATAAAGTAATGTAATTGAAGAGCTTACCCCTACTTATTGACTTTATATATTTACTGGCTTTCTGTACAAAAATATAAACTTATACACCTATATATGTATACATATGTCTGTGTTTCTATTTACATTCACTGCATGTACTCATCACAAAAATCTCTTATTTATTTAAAAATAGTTTAGAATCCTTCAATTTGTTTTGTCTTCAGTAAAGGAAGATATTTTAATTTTATCTTTCCTTTTTAATATATAATATATAAAAAACATGGAAATGTAGTGTGCCATATTATTAAACACACTTACTTAGACAAAATAACTAAATGAAATTGTTGAAAATATATAAATATGATGCTATATAACCTTAAATACACCTTTTTTGTGAAATACACATTGAAACTTAGTGAAAATAAACTATATCTTAATACCAACGAAATATGATTATAATTTCAAAAGAAGACATGTTACAAACATCATTATGAATACATAGAATTAAAAATAGAAGTAAATAATACAATTAGTGCAAAAAGAGAGTCTACTATGCCTAAAGCCTCAACCTCTTTTGTGGAGATGATGTACTTGGGAAAATGACTCTGGGAAACTAGTTATTAATGGATTCCATAGAAGTGGACAGTTAAAAATTTGCTGGAGGACTTAAAAATTACTTATGTCTGCTAGACATGTACACTATGGCTAATGTTATGGACCAAAAGGATGTAAACACATCTTGGTTGAGTAGAAAGGGGAGGCCTTCAAGACTGATGGGATGCTCAACCTGTTTAAGTGGTATCATTAATGATGAGGTATCTTCATAAGAAGTGAACAGAAAAGGGAATTACAGTAACCAACAAGGTAAATATAACTGTTTCTCTTTTTCAACCATTTTTATGCAATTAAGTTCTTTATACTTTAGAATTGTCGAATTACTTAATCTCTTCGTGCATTATTTCCTTCATCTATGAAATGGAGCAATAAATCTGTCTAACTTATACATTTCTGGGGGGGATTAAATGGGTTAAAACATGTAAAGCATTTAGAATAGTGCTTAGAAAAGAATTAATAAATGCTACTATAATTAATATTTTATATATAATTGTATATCAATATATTGCATAATATACATAATTATTTTATATATAATACAATTAAATTATATTGGGGACTGGTATTTCATATCACTGTCTATTGTTAAACTTTTATCTTCTACATTCTCCCATAACCAAAGAGCAAATAAAACTCAAATAAACCAAAGAAACAAACAAAAACTTAAATCTCAAAAAAAAATACAAAAGCAAAACAAAAAAATTGAAAATTAAATAAACAAATAATACAATCAGATTAAGGAGTCTACAACTGGAAAAAATTTTCTCCTGAACAGCCATTGTGTCACAACAAAATCATATCACTGGTATTAAAGAATAGATGAAATAGAAATTATATCTATGAGATATGGCTAAAGCTAAAGTTATAAGACAGCTAATAACTTTTATATTTTAATTACAAAAGAAAAACAAAAATAAGGAAAATAATTTTTTAACATAAGATTTTTAAAGAACAAAAACCATAAAAAAAACTATGAAAAGCAAAACAAAACCAAACCAGGAATGTGAATATAAAGGGATAAAAGATGAAAAACTCCATTTACCCAATAAATATTTACCAACTGTTTTATATGAGGCAAACATTATTTTAGGCATTGGGGATACAATGTGAACTAGAAAAAAAAGTCTCCATTTTCCTAGACCACTCTACTCTACTGTGTTAGGAGAGACAATAAATAAGTACATATATAAATTAACATGACATTAAAATAAAGTAACCAAGAAGCCTAGGGCTTGCTAGTAGATAAATTAGATTTGGTGAGTGATCATAGAAGGCCTCACTGCAGAAGTGCCTATTAAAATATAAAAACATACCTGAAAAACAAATGAAATATGCTGTTATTCAAAAATACAATAAAGTAAGTCATTAGGCAGAAAAAGCAAGAAAAGAAGACCAAAGGAGAAAGAATATAAATATAAAGTTAGAAATGAAAAATGGGCAGCAACCATAGAGTAGAAATTAAGTAAATTTTAAAATATTTTGTACAATAATTAGTTATAAATTGGATATCCTGAGTGAAATGTAAGCTTTTGGAAAAACTAAACAAAATAGAACAAAATAAAAACCTTGTAACTGAACCTTGGATAGATGAAACAAAAATAATAAGATAATCATTGAAAAAGTTATAAATATTTTCAGCATTTTCCCACAAAAAATGCAAATCCATATCAAAATATTTAAGACATGAAAATTTTAGTGTATCAAGTTGTTTCAGATTTTAAAGGCTTCCAATTAATTTTACAAAGCAGTTATAGAATAAATTATGACAACATTAATACTTGGTTGTAATTGGTTAATGAGCAATTTAATTCAATAAGATAGATGAATAAATACTAAATGAAATATTAGAAATAGTGTCCAGATTTTTGGAAGATAAATACCATATAACCAATAAGGACTCATGACAGCCATGCCAAGAATTTTCAGTAGGAAGCACAAAATGAACTTCTATACATAAATAAGTGGATGTGGGAAACCATATAATTATCTCAAAAACACAACACATTTGATACATTTAATAGTAATTCTTAAGTATTAAAATACTGTAGCATAAAATGAGTAAATCTTTCCTGTATTTTCTCTCTCTGTCTGTCTCCCATCTTTCTATAAATTTCAAATTATTGTATGTGTTGTGTTCAAAGATGAAATAAAAAAATTTCAGAAATAAAAACAGGCACCTATTTCAAACACTATTATTCTTTATTAAAATTAGAGAATGTTAGGACATCCATTGGAAATTATTAGAATCAATAAGATAGCTTAATGAAGTGCTTATTAACATTTAATTATTGAATTAACCACTGTTATCATTATTGGTTTTGTACATAATTGAAGAATAATTCTGTTTACTACAATAGTCAGAATCTAGGTAAAATATATCAGATCTGTGATGAGGAAAATATAGAACTTTTTCTGAGACACATAAAGACAGCACCTTATACTATGAAGGGAAGCATCATTATGTCAATATGTCAATTTTACTATTTATTTGAGTTCAGATAAACTTATAATTAAAGCCTGTGTTAAGTGGTTTGGGATGGGAAAAGCTATTCTAAAGTAAGTTAAGAAGAACGAACCAGAGAAATTATTTACTGAGGGGACTCATGCTACCACATGTTACACTATATTAGAAAGCTACAAAAATTTAAGCTGTTAAATATTAACAGAGAAATACAGCAAATACGGTGAAGCAGTACAGAAATTTCAGAAGTAGACTCAATTTTATATGATAAACTAGTATGTGAGAAAACACGCTTAGTATATAGTGGTATTAATGGCACTGAGTAGTTATTTGTTAAAAATAAAATGAAATAAAAACAAATAAATACAATATGAATATTATTTCATTTTTAAGCCCCACATAAATCAAATATTTAATAATCCCTGTAAATTAATGAGAGACAGGTATGGTAATCACAGCCACAAAAAAAAATGCAATATTTTTTCCTGATGTTTAATTTCACTTTTTTTAAGAGCCTCTATTTATCTTCATGGCCGAGAGAAAAGGAAAAAAAAAATGAAATAAAACAAAACAGAATTACGAGAAGACAAAAAAAGACAAAATCTACTTTTGGTTTTTATTAGTTTGATGTAATAATTTTCACTTGATCCTATGTTAAAAATAATTCATTTTTAAAGGTGGTGCCCTTTTTTTCTATTTCCTCCCTTCCCTTGTTCCTCTCCTCTACCCAGGGAGAGGTGAATTAAAGACATAAGTTTACTCCTGGGTCTACTCTGTATTTGGTCATGTGCTTATTGATATCAACCATCTATGATCTGGAAATGCAAGCTCTTTTTCCTTGAGACCCTGCTTTCAGAGTTCTCCACAAGACTTCCATTCTAGAGTCTCTGTTTTCTGGTCGTGGCAACTTCAACATAGGCCCATGGGTTCTCACTCTCAAACCACTTTCTAATATTCACTCAGAGCTCACAAGCAATTTAGATATTATCCACACCACACTGCCCACCAGGAAACTCAAGGGGTTATTTCATACCCTCCTTACACCTAGATAGGGCATAATCCCATTTCTACTGACCACATTTTCCATTAATCTCAGTTAACATGACTCTCACATATGAGACTGCTTATTCCAGACATTAAATAGGGCAGTTGCCTCTTTAATCCCTAAATAATATGGAGCATGTGGGTGAGGTCTATATTGGACTTTCCCTGGGACTCAGTCTGAGGGAAGCAGCAAGGCTCCATAAATCCTGCACTGCATCTATTGCTGTTCTGTGCATATGTGTGCGTGTATATATGTGTGAGAGAAAAACCTCTCTCTTCCCACTCCAAATCTGAGTCATTACATAATCTCTCAGGCAAGGAATTTACTTCCAACCATTTAATTGTAAGATTATTAAAGTATAGCCAGTGTACAAATAAATGAACCTATTAACCCCTCTTAAAAATATTTAAGATATATTTAATGGTGTATCAATGATTCTTAAAAAAATATGTTCTCCTAAAAAATGAATCCATTAGAGTAGTACAGAGAAATATAGTGTGACTTCTTGTGGGCAAGATTGAGTAACAGGAACCATATTTATGCTCTGCCTAAAACAACTAACAACTGGAAAAAATAAATATAAAAAATGGTTTTCAAGATAATGAATATCAGGAAACAAAAGACAGTAATACTTAAGACACAAGAAACTAATGAAATGAGCACCATAATCCTCCCACTTTACAGTCCAGAGAAAATTACCAGGTCTCCCACAAGTACTGATTAGTGCATACATGTGGGAAACTACCCAAGAATGAAGAAAGAACCATCTAAAATGATTAAAGGAAAAAATCTTCTTATATAACAGGGATAAAAATAATTCCTATTCCGACCACCCAGAGTGGGAAATTATATAACTCATAAGGCATCAGGTAGAATATTCAGAAAGATTTTTCTCAGTTGCGAGAAAAAGTTAACCCTGTATGTCAGGGGTGGGAGGAACTATTAAATATTGCTTAGATCAGTTAAAGAAGACAAAAAATGTGGTTTACTGTGTTAATGAATAAGAAGTTAATACTCAGTGTTGTTCAATGACCAATTCTTTAGAAATTAAACATAGCAAATGATTTCTGTAAATGTTTGTATTAGTAAGTCAGGGCTGCCATAAAAAAAAATACCACAAACTGGGTGCCTTAAACAATAAAGATTTATTTTCTCACAGTTCTGAAGACTAGAGATCCAAGATCAAGGTCTAGCATGGCTGGTTTCTGGTGATGCCTCTCCCGTTGGCCCACAGATGGCCTTTTTCTGCCTGCATGCTCACGTGGCTTTTTATCTGTGCATGAACACTGGGTGTCTTCCTCTTCTTATAAGGACAGCAGTCCTATTAGATTAGGGCCCCATTCTTATGACCCCATTTAATATTAATTATCTTCCTAAATGTCCTATCTCCAAATAAACTCACCTTGGTGCTTAGGGCTTTAACATACGAATTTTGGGGAACATAATTCAGGCTATAATAATGTCAAAATACTAAATATTTTATATTTTGTGTGCTAGAATGTTTGTGTGCTATAATATTATGCAGACTCCTCAAATCTCTCATTGTAGCATGAAAGGAGCTATGGACAGTATGTAAATGAACAGGAGTAGCTACGTTCCAATAAAACTTTATTTACAAAAATATAGTAGGCTAGATTTGGCCCACGAACTGTAGTTTGTCAATCCCTGGGATATAAATTGAATAGAATTACAATCAAAATCCCAGCAGGATTTATTTGAAGAAGCAGATAATTTTAAGATTCATATTGAAGTACAAAGTACTTAGAATTGCCAAAACAACTTTGAAAAAGATGCACAAACTTGGATGACTTACATTACCTGACCTCAAGATTTATTATAAAACTGTAGTAATATGGACAGTTTGGTATTGATGTAAAGATAGAAAAAATGGAACAATGGAAAGAATAATTAGTCCAGAAATGCACCCACACATAAAAGGTCAATTGATTTTTTGCAAAGGAGCATAGTCATTTCAGTGGACAAAGGAGAGTCTTTTAATAAACAGTGCTAGCATATTAGGATACACATACAAATAAATAAACTTCAGTCTACACCTTGTAAAATGTACAAAAATCAAAGCAAATTAATCATAAGTCTAAATGTAAAACTTAACCGTATATAACTTCTGGAAGAAAACATAATGAGAAAATCTCTATGAATTTAAGATAGGCAAAAATTTCATAGATACAACACCAAAGCATGATTTATCCAAACAAATGATAAATTTAACTTCCTCAAAAATAAGAATTTTTGCTTTTTGACACATATTATTGAGATAATAAAAAGGCAAGTAATAAGACCGAAAAAAAATACTTGCAGAACAAACATCTGATCAAGAAAAACCCAAAAACCAAAAACTTTGTATCTAGCACATATAAAGAACTCTCAATAATAATGATACAACAACCCAATTAAAATGATTTGCAAAATATGTGAACATACAATTCACCAAAGAAGATATACAGTTAGCAAATAAGCACATTTATAGATGCTCAGGGTTATTAATCATTATGGAAATGCATTAAATCCATTCTAATAGGATTGAAAAGCATTAAAATCCTATTAGAATATCCAAATTGAAAAGATTCATAATATCCAGTGCTGGTGAGGATGTGGTACAACTGAAACTGTCATATCGTGTACGTTGAACTGTGAAAGGGAACAGCAAGCCACATTGGAAAATAGTTTGGCAGTTTCTCAGATATATAAGTATCCCCCTACCACATGACTCAGCCATTCCTCTATTCTTTTCTATCCTAGAGAAATAAAAGCCTATCCACACTAAGATTTGTAAGCAAATGTTTATAACAGCTTTATTTGTAATAGTCCAAAACTGGAAACAACCCAATTTTCTAGCAATACACACTGCAGTATTAAAATGCATGCTACTTGACAATAATGGAAAAAAAATAGAATTCACTATTGATATGAAGATAAATAAGGATAGATCTTAAAACAATTATGCTGAATGAGAGAAAGAAAAAAAATAACAGTTATGTCTTGTATATTTTACCATTTACTCCATAGTCAGGCTCAGAGGTCAAGGTTAAAAGGCAGATAAGTGTCACCCAGGGAAGAGAAGACAGCATAATTCCAGGTTGCTGGGAACAGAAACCAGGATCAAGAGATAGAGTGTTTACTTCCTTCAGGAGAGAAAAGAATGCACAAGATCCAGCCCCTAGCAAGGAGAAGGTCCCCCATGGCAGCGGATCCTCTCTGCAGCCAACCCAGACAAAATGACTTCATGCACTCCACTGGGTGCTGCAGTGGAAGAAAACCTCCCCCTTTCCCAACATTTCAGAAATACGGAAACCTGGGGCCTTATTTAGAGGGGTTGATGCATGCACAGAAGCCCAACAAAGCCATATACATTGAGTCTAAAACAGAAAACATTCTTCCCTCACAAAGTGATTAAGTCCAGGACAGGCTCTGAGGGCTCCTTTGCCCTTGGTAAGGATGTGTTCCAGGCCCAAGGCCTGTTCTTATATGGTCAGGTGGGGGTCAAAAGACCACACACAAGAGACTGCCTTCCCCAATACTGTTAGAATTCATCTTATATCAAATTCCAGAAAATATAAACTGATTTACAGTGACAGAAAGCAGATCAATGGTTTCCAGGGAATGTGTGGAGCAAGGAGGGGTGAGAGGAGGAATTATAAAGGGCAACGAAAAACTTATGCAGTTGTTGGATATGTTCTTTATCTTGATTGTAGTGATGATTTTATAGGTCAAAACTTGTCACTATATGCTTTCATATAAACAGTTTATCAGTGTGCCTCAAAAAAAGGCATTAATAGTAATAATAAAAATAAGTCATTATTATTATTCCTGCTAGTATTATTTAATATCTACAAGCCTTCTTAAATAGCACCAAATTAGAAATTATGAAAAATGTGGGTGAGAAATTTGACTTCATTAAGTTTCATAAAATTTGATGGTTCTCACATTTCTCCCCTGGTTGAAGTCTCTATAGATGGAGCCATTCATAGAGGATTACCAGGTGATGGATAAGGAAACACATGGTCATAATCTGCTTACAAATTTTGACTACCAGGAATAAAGCTTCTAAGAATATTGATGCACACATTTGTATACACACATAGGTGTCCATGTGTACATACATGCTAACACACAGCAACATATGTAAAAATTAAGAGCTAATTTTGAAACAATTTGCGAAGTACATTACAGACAATTTATGTGGTGTAAAAAAGAACTCAAAAATCAATAATAAAATATGAAAAAGTGAAAAAAATTGTTAAGGACATGAATAGGAAGTGCTCAGAGATTTAAATAGAAATAACCCATAAAATATGTGAAAATCTAAAAAATTCATAAGTTAAAAATAAAAATTAAAAACGATATTATTGCCTTATCGTTTCAGCTCCAACATACAAAGAAAAGTCATTACTCCCATTCTCATAACAAAATAAAAACTGGACAAACAGAAGTCAATGGTTTTTCTTTGACCTGTAAGAAGTATGAGGTCACTGGGCAAAAATATCTGTAGAGACACATGAATACTGAGAATCACAGCTGAGACCATCTTACCTGAATCAATTAGGAGCTATAAACTGGTAGGAACACTTAAGTGATAATTTAATGAATTGCTGGAGGCTGAGTATGCACTAGTTTGAGAGTAAGAAACTCTGAGTTCTAATCCTGGGAGACCCCTCCAACACACATACACATTTTCATAGGTTTTACCTCCAAGAGTTCTACAAGGTTCTCACGTTGAAGATCAGAGAACACTTCTCTCACATTTTGGGCAAGGGGAAGAGAAATGTAACCATTTTGAAATACTCCCAGAAAGTTCACCATAACAAATGCTAACACTCCTAGGGAAAGTACTTGACCAAGAGTTATCTGAATTTGTGGAAAGAGAGTTAGCCAACTCCCATCCCTTCTAGCATTGCTATCTCACCTAAGGGAAAGAAAAAAAAAATAAAAAAATAAAAATTCCGGAGGCTTCAAGTCCAGCATGTAAGGAAATTAGAAGTCATCATTCCCATCCACAAAACAAGAAAAAAATCTGAACAAGCTGAAAATCAACCCTTAGACCCATTACAGAAAGGAAGTCACAGGGCAAACCACTGTCCCCAGAAATGGAGAGACAGGCAGAAACAGAGAATGACAACTTACCAGAGCAGAATCTCACAAACAGAAACTTCTGTGGAAGCCAGTAAAGAGCAGGAATATCTAATCTGTAATTAATGAAGGGTTGGTGTCTCAGTATGGACAAGTTTGAGAGTAAAAAACTCCAGAAGGGGCCCTAGTCTTGGGGATCCCCCCTTGCTTTTGTGAGTTTTACTTCTAGGAACCATGTTCTTACAGTGAAAATCAGGGGAAAATTCCCTTTTTCTTCTGGCAGAAGGAGGGAGAAAATAACCATCATGAAGTAAGCCTAGAGCATTCTCCTCTTCTTAACAAGTTTTGCCCTCAAAAAAAGACTATTTTATCAGAGTCTAGCTAACTGGGGTTTTAAGAAACTCTAACAGACCTAAGGGAAGGCAATACCCAACTTCAGCCCCTTCTAGTCTTCCTGTCTCAACTAAGACTGTGGGAGGGGGTAGGACTAAGAAGCACTTCTGCAGTTCACAGCCCAGGGGCAGGGACTCACTAAGAAACTGAGAGCTAGTCTTAAGACTATAGAATTCTTCTCTTCCCCCCCCACTTCACCACCACATCAGTAGGGCACCTCTGTAATCCCAGGGGAATGCAACTGAAAGAGTATCAAATTTCAGAGCTTATTTAAAAAGAAATTTCTAGGGAAACTCAAATACAATAAGGGAGACCAAAACAAGGACACAAGAGGAAAATTTAGCCTCTGACACCTACAGCTACAGCAGTGAACACAGCTTACGCTCCAGCCGATAAACATAAAACCTCATTAAAGGCCTGTTGAGCACTATTCCTTGACCCAATATGTCATTTCCAGCTTTCAACAAAAATTTACAAGGCATACTAAAAGACAAAAATAGACATTTAGAAGAGGCAGAACAAGCGTCAGAACCAAGACTGAGATATGACAGACATGTTTGAATTATCAGACCTAGAGTTTAAAATAACTATGAGTAATATGCTAAGGGCTTTAATGGAAAAAGTGGACACCATTCAAGAACAGATGGGAAATGTAAGCAGAGAGATGGAAACTCTGAGAGAGAATAAGAAGGAAATGCTATAATTTAAAAACACTGTAACAGAAACAAAAAATTTGTAATCACCACTTTGATTACAAAACTAATATTAATAGGCTTTGTTTAAAGCCTTTTGTGTGAAAGTTTGTGAATGTCTGAGAATTTAATATTTCTTCTAAACATTGGTTTTATTTTGGAATAAAATAAAAATTGAGTAATAGGGATTCAATATTCTTTTATTGTGTTTGTAAGTCTTAAACTTACTAGTTAACATTATTTCTCTTCATACATACACATATTTTTTGCATGTCAACTGTTAATAGTTTGATTTGGCTCTCACATTGAATCAAAGTCTTTATCTGACTCTGTGAGTACATGAAAAAGATCTCCATGCCAAAGTTGTGATTAACTTTCCAGATGCAGGGGAATTATGGAAATGCATCACGCAAAATGCCTACTTGCCAAAATTATTCCGTGACCTTGTGCTTAGGCTGAGTTTTAAATAATTCAGTGATGTATTGAATGAATAAATTTGTATTGCTTGTTACTCTAAACAGTCACGCAGTCACTTTTCTTTGCCATTTTTAATAAAGCCTAGTTTTCTAATATTCATGAAATATTACATTTCAATTAAATTACATAGGGTTTTCAGAAAATAGTTTGCCCTAAGCTGTTTAGTGTTGACACCAACTGTCATTTGCTTTTTCTTTGGTATAATGCCGAAGGAGGCTTTGAGTACGACTAATGCGAAGCACTGTCACTCTCTAATGAGATACTTTTTGATCATGTACAACACAACTCTGTCTGAGGATTAGAATAATAAACAATATTTTGTTTTGGGGATATGATATATCAAAATATGCAGAGAGGTTCAAAATATACTTTTGCTAATTTAGTGAAAATTATAAATATGTACTGTCCCGACTTGCCTTAATTTCAAGCATATGCATGTAAACATATTATATTGTCTCAAATTTTCCTTTGTCTCACACTCACATTACCTGTGTTCATGTCACATAAATAAATGAACAAGGAGACAAAGTAGATTTTTGCATTATTAGACTTATTTAACTTTTAAAAACTATACCCTGTGATGCAGCTTTTCCATTTTACTAACCTGTTGAATCTGTCCTGTGTTTCATGACATTCATGTTTCAGATAGTTTTGATATTCTCACGTTACTTCTTTCTGAGTCACAATATTAGTTCTGGAAAAAAGAATTCTGTACATAGAAATATTAAATAGCAACAATAATAATTCTGGTTTACTATGTCTGATGCTTTTTATACATCCTATATTTAATTATAATATGCATACTTAATGAACTAGACTTATTTTGATAGTAGTATATTTTTAGTCAATCTTAGGCATAATGAAACCATAATCACCATGCAATTAAACAAAAACAGTACAGAATTGAAATATATGCTTTACATGTGGAAAACCATGAATTAATAGTATCTACATATTAATAAGCACTGTCCAATTCTCTTTTTAAAAACGTCATTTATGATATCGAGCTTCATAGCTTTGGATCATTTCACATTAAAATTATTGGCATTTTCATAACAAAACATCCTTTTCAGGTATCCACTCATTCACCTAAACTCTCTTCTGTAAGAGCAGGTGGTTTCAGGCAGCTGGGATTTGATGCCACAAAAGAATTTTAAATCTACTCCATTGCAGTGTTCTTAGAAAAAGACACAGTCAGGATCTGCCATGAGGATTTTGGAAAGCATTTTCATTTTTACAAAAAGCAAGGAAAAATGGCCCTATTCATTTACTTTAATTCACTTGATCTACACTTAGCAGCCGTTCAGAATAGGGTAACATCAGATAGCTCCAACTATTACACTACCACTCATTTTCTTTTATGTAGATGATTAGTAGACTAATATATGATAATATAGGCAAATACAGTGCAAAATAGTATCTATATAAAGATTTTAAAATTTTTAAGGGAGACTTTTTAAAAAGATTCTCTCATTAACGTAGATTGACATTTTCCTCAGCTCCTATGCAAAAACTCGTTTTATCTCCAGCCACATAAACGGACAGACTTCTAGTGTGGGCCCTGAGTTTCCTGCCCTCTGGTGTACGTGCCCTGTATAATTTCTTCTTTTTGAATATGAGGGAATCTGTGAACCTCCCTTCATTGTTCCCTCGTATGGCAAAAATGATGATATAGTCACCCCCGTGATTACATTACAAGGACCCTTGTCTGTTACACCAGACAGGAGAGAGATTCTCTTGCTGGTTTTGAAGAAGTAAACTGCCATGCTGTGAGAGAGCCACGTAACTAGGATCTGAGGGTAGCTTCTAGGACCTGACAGCAAACCCCAGCACACAGTTAGAAAACAACAAAGACCTCATTCCTACAACCACAAGCAAATGAGTTCTGCCAACGACTTGAATGAGCTTGAGGAAGCCAAACCTTAGCTGAGATTGCAGCTTCAGCCAATACTTCAGTATCGGGCTGGTAAGACTTTGAATAAAAAACCCAGCCTTGGGTTCCCATGCCTGGTTTCCTTACTTTCAGAAACAGTGAGATAAATGTATATTGTTTTTAAGTGCTGAGTTTATACTGATTTGTTATACTGCAATAGAAAAGTAATACAACATACAAGAGTTTTAAATTTGAACAGATACCAAAAATCATGATAAATATTTTGAAGTATTTTTCAATGTATAACAATTTTTATGTGTTTTAATGTATTGAAATTATAAATATAAAGTATAAGTAATATGTATTCAAAAATATTATACCCAATTATATTCATAAACATATACATGTGTGATATGTGTGTATACACACATATGCTTACATATAGATACATATACATACTTACATACATACAAATAAATATACAATTTAATTGAATAAGATACAATTGTGTTTTAAGCAATGAAGTTTTAAGTAATGTTACTGCATTAAGCTCTAAAAAGTAAATAAGTTCATTTATATAAAAACTGATCATTTATAAACTTAATAGGGATAAACATTTTGATGCACAAAAACTACTGTATCAAACATCTATTTTTAGTGACTATTATACAATTTTTACATTTTTTGCAGTGATATTTTCACACATTAAATATAAGTAGGCTAGATTTAAATACAAATGAATCCATTGCAACACAATTCTTTTTATATTTATATACATATTTCTCTGTCTCCTAAATCAGGAGGTAAGGTGTGGGAAAAGGAAAGATATTAACTATAACGAGTGTCTCATTTATGATAGAAGCAGTATTTTGAAAAGAGAAAAATTCAGCAATTGAAAAAGACACCAGAGGTGTCTATAATAATATGTGTTATTGTAATAGATGTTTCAGTTGAAAAACAGAAGGTAGTTTAAATTTATAGAACTTCAAAATAATGACATTTTCTTTCTAAGAAAAGGTTTTTAGTGTGATTACAATCTATGACCTACAAAACATTTCTTAGTATTATTTACCTCAATTGATGTGCCCTTTCCTTTTCCTAGGCTTTCAAACTGTAGATGAAGGACAAATGTAAATATTTTGATGAAAATGTATTAGGTTAGCCAAATAAAACCATAAGAACATGGCTTATTCAATGCGGTAGTTTACTTTTTTTAAATTTCAAAGTATTATGGGGGTACAAACGTTGTTGGTTACATGGATTGCTTTTGTAATGCTCGAGTCAGGGTTAAAAGTGTGACTGTTGCCCACATAGTGTTCATGGTACCCGTTAGGTAGGTTTTCACCCATCCCCTCCTCCCCCCTCACGCTTGATCCATTTCCATTGAGTTTTACTTCCATCTGTGCACATGAGTGCTGATCAGTTAGTTCCAATTTAATAGTGAGTAGTACATGTGGTTTTGGTCTTCCCTTCTTGTGAATAGCCAAAGCAACCTTAAACAAAAGGAACAAATCTAGAGGCATCACTTTACCAGACTTTAAGCTATAGTACAAGGCTATAGTAACCAAGACAGTATGGAACTGGCACAAAAGTAGAGACATAGACCAAAGGAACAGAACACAGAACACAGATATAAAACCATCCACATATTGCCATCTGATCTTTGACAAAGTAGACAGCAATAAATGCTGAGGAAAAGAATCCCTATTCAATAAATGGTGCTGGGAAAACTGGATAGCCACATGTAGAAGACTGAAACAGGATCCGCACCTCTCATCACTCACAAAGATCAGCTCACGATGGATAACAGACTTAAACCTAAGACATGAAATCATAAGAATTCTGGAAGAAAATGTTGGAAAAACTCTTATAAATATCAGCCTAGGCAAAGAATTTATGAAGAAGACCCCAAAAGCAATCATAGCACAACAAAAATAAATAAATGGGATCTGATCAAATTAAAAAGTTTCTGGACAGCCAAGGACACAATCAATAGAGCAAATAGACAACCTTCAGAATGGGAGAAAATATTTATATGCTGTACATTCGATAAAGGGTTGATAATCAGAATCTACAAAGAACTCAAGCAAATCAGCAAGAAAAAAATCAAACCACCCCATTAAAAAGTGGGCAAAAGACATGAACAGAAACTTTTCAAATGAAGATAGACTAATGGACAACAATCACATGAAAAAATGTTCAACATCTCTAATTATCAGGGAAATGCAAATCAAAACCACAATGAGATATCACCTAAGTCCAGTGAGAATGGCTTTTATCGAAAAGTCCCCAAACAGAATACAAGCATTGTGACTAAATATAAGAAAAAATTCAACAAGGACAATTTCAAACAGTTCTGAAATTAAGCACTTTATTACTTGAAATTTGAATTTGCAAAGAAAATAGTATCTTTCCACTGATGGTTGTACTTATGTTGTTTGCATATGACATACATGATGATTTTTTATTATTCATTTTACCTATATTGCTTCACTTAGTATATTTTGGGGGGACTTTGCATAAGATAGTCTTCCTCTCTTACAGAGCTGATATTATTAAACATCTCTTTACCAATGTGCTTTGACATCAAGCAATGGTGGGCCTATACCTAAACTCCAGATAGTTCTTACTTATTTGACATTTGGATTTTCTTTAGAAAAAAATTTATTATGTCATTTTATTAACTTCTTTAAGAAAATCCAAAATTCATACACTTTTAAAAATATCTTTTTTGTTATTACTAACAATTTGTTTAAATATAATTTTAAGGTGTGTATTTAAATTGATATTTTATGGGTACATCCAATTTTGATTGATATATTTGTATGGATAGTAAACTGTCTTGATCAGTCTCTGATAAATATGAAATGCATTTTGGGAAATCCATTGGTATCCTAATCATTCATCTTTTATATGCAATGAATTAGACATTGGACATTGCAGACTTTAAAGGACCTTTCATCTTTCACATGGAATTTCCAAAGCCTATATATTCATGTCACAATTGATATTCGTTGTTAACTTCTCAAGCGATTTTAAAAAAATCATGGCAGGGCCAATTCTTCAGCAGTGTGAATCTGTACAAGTCTTATTTGTTAATATTTTAAACTCTATAGAGCATGGTATATTATATTGAATCACAATTATATACTCATTGTACAAAGGGCTATTTTTTTTTCAGTTCATACTATTTTTTCCCCTACATTATCTGTGGTCATAGAAAAGCCTTACTAATAGTAAATCTAAAAGATGTTTAATTGGAGCTATAAAATGTCCTTGGGGTAGTAAATGTCCTTTTTTGGTAATTATTTTATAATAACATGATAATAATATCTGAGCTGCATTTGGGGTTTTTTGGATGTTAAATATCACGTACAATCTCTTACAGAACACAGATATCAATAATGATAGTAATATAAGCCACACATCTCAGTAGTTAGGTAAATTATAGTAATACAAAACTTCCTCTTTTCAATAATGAGACATATTTATTAACATATATAAGGGACAAAATCATTAAGACTTTGCAAAGCAGACGTGTGATGTTAAAAAAGAAAAATGCCCTCATCATTCAAAAAAAATCTTGTCTTTTCCATTAATGGAAAATTGTGACCAAAGTACATAATGAAGCTTTTTGTTGTGGTATATAATAGTAGTATTTTAATAAAAATCAATATAATTATTAAATAATAGTTCTAGAACGTTATTTCAGAAAAATGGCAAACCCCATGTTACAGGCTGAAAGACATGTAAGAATAACTTTCTTTCAACTATCTTAAGCCTGTACTCATATTTCTTATTTCACTTTGTGTTTACACTAGTATATTTAAATCTAGACCATCTAATGTAATGTCAAATATACAATGATGACAGTGGTGGCTTGAAAGCTACAGCATATTAATACAAAATCAGAGCAAAGTGCCAAGTAAGATCACAATGGAGAAACTAAGTGGAAGAAATGTCAACACTTCAGTTTATCTCTCCCCCCAAACCTGTGAATCTCTCCTTCTTTTATTCATTCCTCCTGGATTTTATTTATTTAATTTTATTTATCTGGAATGTTAATAAAGAGAAGCTTAATTTATCTATGAAAAATATTTTAAAAAACTGGGGGTTATCTATTCAAATGTGTTCTATTTTCTTGTATGTTTATATTCTAATTGGTTTGTAAATATTATTTTATTTTTATAATTTTTTTTACTTCTTTGTAATATTTATAATATTTCAAGGATTTTCAGCTGATTTACTGGTTACATATGACTCATGGTATGCATGTGAAAGCACCCAAGAAATGTACTGTTGATAAAAGTACTATGCTTGGCTTAAGTGAAATCTGGCTAAAAATAAATATTTTAATGTATTATTTTTCAGTTCCAGTTATATTTTCTCTTCAAAGGAAGCTGTAAATTTAGAGAACTCAAGAAACCAAGTACTTTGTTCTTAATTTGTTAAAGTAAGCAAATAATTGTATGCTTCAGAATAAAAAGGAATTAAGTAGCCACCATACTTAACCTTATTCTTTAAATAGATCATTGTTCTATAAAGCAAAATTCTTTGAATATGAGCATATGATTAGTTGATGGAGTAGATTACATTTTATGTTCCCTTGAAACAGCTATTGATGCTTATTGGATTTGGGACAGCTTATAAAGAAGTCTTGTGTACATCCAGAAACAGACAGAAACAGGCATGCCAGCACACACACACACACACACACACACAAACACACACTCACACCCCTGACATTTAACTATCCTCGCTATGTAAATTCACTAAACACACTAATAAGCAGCAGATGATTATTAGTAGCCGATAGCTTATTACTATTTATAGTTTAAACACCAAAGGAAAAATCTGGCAAATGAATTAATCTGTGTTGCTTACACATCTTTTGTTAAATATACTTAGTTGTTTGTAACATGGCTTCCTTCATATATTATAAAAACTGGTAGTGTCCAAAAGAAATTAGGAATATGAAATATAGAATATACTCGCATTTGGCATTTATTTTATTTCACAGAAATCACTGTCTTTGGTCAAAATTAGTACATGCAAAGTACCAAGTAAGATCACAATGGAGAAACTAACTGGATGAAATGTCAACTCTCCAGTTTATCTCTCTCCCAAAACCTGCGAATCTATATAGTACATAGATATAGATTATGAAGATGATAATTTTGAGTATTTAATGTTCTTTTTTAAAAATAGGAATCAGGTTTATGTCCAGGATAATTATGTATTATATTTTTCTCATTCCATAATTTGTGCAGAATGCTAGAAGTACAATTTTGTTTCATCCATCATGTTAAAAACTCACTTTATATGCAACAATACCAAACAAAAATTAAATGGCATTGGTTGATGAATAATTTTACAAGGACATAACATTTTGCAGGATCCTATTCATGCATATTTTACCATCAATAGTGAGTGATCCTTTGCAGCTTCCTGCAATTTACCCTGTATTTGACTTTTAAATTATCAGGTCTAAAAGTAAAAGCTATTTACTTTTAATATCTAGGACATAATCATGCTGAAAAGTAATTTATATTATGCAGTAATTTCCTTTCTTTAAATATTATTAGGTGACATGGGGCTGAACTAGGAAAACAAAATGTGGACCAACTTAACAACATTTAATTTACAAGCGAGAAATTTAACCTAAAGCAACAAATAAAAGGTAGTGTAATAAAATTGGTCTTAATGAGCTTTGAATATCTAATCTCTCCAAAGAATATTTCTTATAAAGCAAAGACTGAATAATATTGGCTGTAGTACAAAGGCTAAATGACCTTCTGACTATATCACAGTTTTATCTTGCCTTTATTTGAGGTACCGTAGTGTATTTTTCTTCATGTTAAAAATACTAAACATCGTTCATTTTTCTAGATTTTGAACGTGCCTAGCTCAGCTTGCATTCTTTCTTGAAACTAGCCCTATGGAGTTATTGGTGGGGAAAAAAAAGTCAACATAGTTCAGAAATGCTAAGATTAAAACTGTTGGATCATAATTTTATAAAAGAACACTTCCTGATATTCAAGTCTATATACAGAACTCAGAAAGTAAAGAATACTCAGAATTCTATCTTAAAAATACATTTTTTCAAGATATTAATGTACAATTTGCATTGATAGCTTTTAAAGCTGCTTCTTTTACAGGATACCAATTCCACAGCTTAAAAATCAATCAAAATGACAACTAAGCAGGAAAAGTTTATAAAAATGTTACTTTTTTATATAAAATTAAATTCAACCTATAAAATAAACCATCCCCTCCTTTTCAATTGAAATTTTAATATTTGATGAAAAAGAAGAAAACTCACTTTCAATCTGTGAGTTTCAAAATATCTGTGTAAAATTTGAAGTGAGAAATTTTATGTGAAATTTTTATTGTAAAACTTAATAATTAATAAATTCATAATTCAAAATAGAATAAAATAAAAATATATAAATAAAAATATATAAAAATAATTTATTACTCTGCAGAACTAAAATTTAAAAGGCCATTGTTCTAAGTTCATATCTGATCATAATATTTGAGCTCTATGAGGGGAATTTTAGGTAATCTTGGTAAGATAGACAATATTGAATAATTTAGGTTGAGAAGGCACTCTTGAGCCTTGTTGAGGAAATACTACTTCTGGTGAGTTTTTGGATTCCTTACAATCTTCCTGAAGAACAGACCTACTAATTGAATCCTCAAATAGCCTCAAGCTTCTTTCTAGGTGAAGGCCTTCACACAAATATTCTACTATGTCACCACCGGATTCCATTATCCCACCTCTCTTCCTTAGGACTCTTACCCATCATGTATAAAGCCAGTATCACTTCCTTGCTGAAGATTTCTCTGAGCACCGTTCCACTTCCCCAGGATCAGTAGGGTCCCTCAATTACATACTCTTTAAACACCACGTGTTTGATTATCTTTGGTGGCACTTATATATTTTATTAATCTGTATTATATTAAATTTGTCTTTTTTTCACTGTAACTGTAAGGCCCATGATATCTGGGATTTCTTTCACTATTTCCGGCTTTGTATCTCTCACTAAAGTACACATTTACTAACCACCACAGATTTTGGATAAAATTATTCATTTCAATAGTTTGAATACAATTCTGGTGTTGATGGATTGTGAATATATCTATTTCTATGTTATATTAATAGATTGATGCCTATATATATATATATAAAACAACCATTTCAACCATTTTAGTTTAATTAAATCAGATTTTATTGCTAAATAAAATTCAAAAGCTATTATAAATCTTCTCTTGACTAATTTGTTTAAAATCTGATTCCTCTTAGAAGATGAGATTCTTATACCATCAGAATTCATAGTGTGAGTTAAAATACATAGTAACTATGAATCACTATTAAATGTTGATAAAAATGAAATATTAGAGAGTCCCAAATTCAGATTATTTGCTCCCAGCTGCCCTTACCACACTGCTTGGAAAATTATCCTGCAAAAGTCCCTTTAAACCTCTCCTCTAAATAATTCTTCCACTGAACAGGAGGACTATTCCCTCCTGTTCATCTCACTTTATTTAGTTTACAGACTTGTTATATCCTGTTGTAAAAACTATTATTCATTTTGCAATTTTTTGAGCATATTTGCCTCCAATATTATACCTTGTTATATTAAGAGCAGGGAAAGTATTTTATTCAATTTTATGTCTCTGGTAAGTCTCTCATTTTGTTAAGTAAAGACTTTACTACTAAATATTTTGAGAGAATAAAAAAGATTGTATAGATCAACTTTATAAGGAAAAACAAGATTATTAAAATTTTATTTATTAGCATGCTTTTGAATTTCATGATTTACTGATTCATTGTTAATGGTGGTAACTTATCTTGTTGTTTAAACTATAAACAGTAATAAGCTATCAGCTACTAATAATCATCTGCTGTTTATTAGTGTGTTTGGTGAATTTACACAGCAAGGATAATTAAATGCTTATATGTCAGGGGTGTGTGTGTGTGTGCTGGCATGCAGGTTTCTGTCTGTTTCTGGATCTACACAAGACTCCTTTATAAGCTGTCCCAAATCAAATAAGCATCAATAGTTTTTTCAAAGGAACATAAAATGTAATCTACTCCATCAACTAATCGTATGCTCATCTTCAAAGAATTTTGCTTTATCTAGAACTATGAAGTAGTTCTAGAATTATGAAGTATGGTGGCTACTTAATTCATTCTTATTCTGGAGCATACAATTATTTGCTTATGGATAGTGAAATGCAGTATTTTTTCAATGTTTATACCCATGCCCTTGTTTAACAATAATGAGAACTCATCTAAGAATTTTAATTTGATTTTAACTGTCTGCTATATCTCAGTAGTTCCAGTGGAAAATAATTAAGTGGATGAGTTTTGCAGCATAATAACATAATGAAGAACCCAACCTAGACTCACAGAAAGCTTTCATGGCAGGGTTGGGCTGATGGAGTTCCCTTCTCTCCTGTTTTTTCAGAGAGCAACCTCACTTCCTATTTACCAAATTCCTGCTAATCAGAGGCTTGCATATAATAAAAAAAGAAAAGGAGATAGAAACAATAGAATAATATATAGAAATTAAAAGGAACTTCCTCTAATTTGCTGGACACCAGGACATTAAAACTACTCTTATCATTTTGGTACTGAATCATATATTAAGGTTGACAATTCTCTACTTCATTACACATGATACCTTACTCACCAGCTTTTATTCTTCCCTCATTGTAGCTTTTACTCACATCTCTGGGGTTTTTCTCTGCTATCTTTTAAATGGCAGTGCTCTCACAGAAGAACTATTCTAGGTAAAAACAAAAAGAATAAACCATTTTTGCTTATTTTCTATAACAGAATTTGTTAGTGCTTTTTTATTTGTATAATAATAAAATTTTTTGAAAGACTTAATAATCCTATGGTCAATTAATGACATAGTTCAAGCATAAAAGTGAATTAATTGTATAACACCCATTTATTAATATGAACTCTTATTTAAAAGTGAATTTCACTGGCTCCTTTCTCTTTTACATCACCACCAAATTTAATAACAGGTTATTGTCTATTAATGTTTCAAAGTTCTGTTATTGCTATATATTTAGTTATATAATGATATATTTGTATTCATTTGAAACATTCTTTTACTTTCTTTATGGGTTTGAAACAATTTGTTTTTATTTTTTTCTCTAAAACTGGTTTTTAAACAATGTAGTGAGATAACTTTCTAAGGTAATTGCATATAGCTTCTTTGAGTGACTTGGAAATAAATAGCAGAAAGTATACATCAACATTTTATTCATGACATTATCCAATATGTTCACTGCCATTCACTGATAATGTCACAAATCACTCTGTTACCTACCACTGGCTTCCATTCAGGCTGTTATTACTTACTCTCACATTCTGCAACCACTTATATAATTCAGTGGAGGGTAACCATCACATTTGAAAGCTTTCCCTTTCACCCCACCCCTTGATTGACAGAATTCCTGATTTCTATTAGGATTGGACTCATTTGTATGTAAAATACTAACGTCCAATTGCTTGCACAAAAATTTAAAACAAACAAGAATAAATGCAATTTTGTCCTAGTTTCAACTGACAAGTACTGGATATTGCACACATTGAAGAAATCCTCAGAGGAATTTTTGTGTGTATGACTATTTTTAAAGTATTTAAAAATATGTACCTTCAACTAAAAACCAAAAGAAATATTTTTAAAAAGGATATATCAATAACAGAGGCATCCTGGATTATTTGATTTTGAGGCTTGAAGGTAAACATAATTCAAGTGACAGATAGATGAATCTCCGCCTCCAGCTATACCTCTGCACATTGAACTGCATATTTTTGAACATGGCAGCAAAAGGTTGGATGCCTACTGGTTATATAGTTAAATAAAACACAATCTATATTCACAGCTTGCAGATAGGACAGTTAGATCACAGAAATCATTCACTTACTAGTATTTTAGTGTTTTGTTTTTGCAGTCTTCTTATGTTGTGTTACAATTTAGGAAATATGCTTCATTTTTCATTCTAGCAAACAAGGGGCTCATTGGTAATAACTGCAACCTAGGATATATTATTGAAACAACAGAAGGCAAAGCTTACATATTAAAATAATGCATATTTTCACAGTTTTTGTAGCATGTTAAAAGTAACTAAAGATTGTTACCCAAAACTCCTTTTATTAAAAATGATATTAGCTAAAAAAGTTAAAATTGGACCCTTAAAAGCAGTAATGTTATATGCTCTTTAAAGCTCAGGAATATAATGACCAACTATGAGAATAAACTGAAAATGTCTATCATTTAGGGAAGAACATACTCTATAAAGTAGGATAATTATCTACATGAAATGTGTTTGAATATAGATTTTTTTATGCATTTAGCCATTTGGATGGTCTTCAAAAATCTGGTGATACATTTGGGAAAAAAGCAATGACTGAGTTTAATAACTAATTAATTGAACTGCAGAAACTGACTAAGGCTTAACTTCCAACATAGCTCTCAAATGGGATATGAAGTAATACAAAGAACACATAGATACATTATAGAAATATTTTAAAAAATGAATTCAGAAAGCTTTAAGCATTTCAACTGGTGCCTTCTAAAACATAACTTGTCTGATTTTAGATTACTGAATAGGTTATGTTCATGTCAATTAAATCCCAAACGCTCTCTGTTCACCTGATGTGTGCACGCACCAGTGTGTATGTGTATGTGTGTGAGAAAGTGATGGATAGATGTAATGAAGTCATCAAAGCCACTAATTAGCAACTAGTTGTACTATTACCGTGTGGAAGTAGAAAGTCATAATTAGCACTGAAGACTCATCACCATCTAGGTATCTGTGCAGTGTCTGCTCACTATGTTGCCCAGAAATATTTGTGAAATTACTTTCAATGTATCACTTGTTTCACTAGCCCTATAACTACCATAATCATCATGGAAAAGGAGTTCAGGATTTATAATTCTACAAATTCTACAGATTAGGTAGGGTAGGTCTTCAAATGCCAATTCTTTCATGCTTGGGTATTAAATCATAATTTGTAAGAAGTTTATTTTATTTTTAAACTTTGAAATCTTAATTAGTCAAAAGATCTAAATGTAAAAGTGTGAAAAATAGAATTAAGAGTTCGTAGTTTTGTTTGTTTATTTGTTTGCTTCCTGTTATAGTAAGCTATGCTCCTTACTAATCAGGTTATCTCTTCCAGAAACAGATTAAATACAAATTTGCTTTTGCCATTTGTTCATTCACTTTGTATTTTCCTTTAAAAAAATACATTTTTTTGGTATTTGTATTGTATTTTTTTCAGATTTCACAGGATTTTATTCTTCTACTAACAAAATCATACAAAGACAAGGAAGCTATAAAAGGAAAACATGAAATGAGTTTTAAATGCCCGCAGTTACTGATCACATGGAGTTTACAATGGAAAAGGAGGCCTGGCATTGACACAGGCTGCAGCGGGGGGCAGGTGCCAGGGCCAGACATGGCCGAACCCTCACAGTGCACTTTGTGGGAACGAGGATTCAGCCACCAGCAGGAGCCTCCTGTCACACAGGGGCTGTTCCCAGAGGTTAACCAACACTCAGAGCCAGCACTGACGCCGCTGTGCCTTCAGCCTGCCCTCTTCCGAAGTGGGGCCCTTGGGGACTCCCTCTAGGGCCCTGTACAGAGTGAGCTTTGCTGCTTAACTTAGCGCAGAAGCCCACAGCCTCACTGTGCTGTCTGGGACATGCTCTGAGCAATAGTCACTGTACAAGTAATGCCAACGCTCTGTGCTGCCCACAGCACCTCAGAAATGTCTGGAAGCACAAGCTTGGCCTCTGTCCTGACTTTGGCTCTGTGCAGGGCTGACTCTCTCTCCGGAGCCTGCAAGCCAGAGGGAGGCGGTCAAGGGTCTGGCTGTTTGGGGCTTCCCGTACAGAAGCAATCTCTTTATGGACAATCTAGTTATCATGAAAACTTCCCCAGAGTGTTTAAATAAATAAATATGCCACATGGAAAGGGAGGCACAGATCATTGCAACAACCTGCAGCCTGTGAACGCGATCATGACCTATAAAGCAGAAAGATCAAAGGCAAAGTGCAAACAGTCTGCCAGGTCCTTGAACGCTACTGTGTCAGTGTCACTGCCTCCGCACAAGGCACACGCCACTCAGCAGGGGACACTTGCGACTCAGCTACACTAAATGCTCCAGGACCTCCCATCTTCCTCCCCAGTTTAAGATATAAAATATGCAGATATTGTGCTCAAGCAATGTGCTAATCGTGAAGGAAGGTGTCCAAACCTGCAGAAGGTAAAACTTAACCAAAAGAAATTGTAATAGTGACAAGTAACTTCTCAACATATGGGCTGAGGGAATTTGGATATGGAGAGACATGCCACAGGTAGAAATAATCAGGAAATACTTTGTGAGATATTGGACTTAATGGACAATTAATATGGATAGAAGCAGCCTATCTATGGAGTAGAGAATATAGAAATTAAGATAAATAGAGTTTTACAATAGTGGTAAGTTAGGAATTACATTTGGCTGCCATTGACAGAATCCAAAAGTAATCATGGCCAAAATGAGATAGAAGTTATTTTCTTTCTCAGGTTAAAAAGCAAAACAAAACAGTAAGCAATCCAGAAACTCTCCACAGCATAATCACATCCATCTTTCCTCTCCATTGCAGGCTCTGTTCACTTCAGACAAAACACCAGATGCAGAGGTCACAGCTCTTCATAGAGTGCTTAGCCGGCTCTAAAGATTGTGTAAAGTCTAACCTTTATTCTGAACAGAATCAAGGTGAACAGAATCTTTAAAATGGGCCAATGAATAGGCTGTGAACTATATGGAATTATTTCTCTGATTTGATCAAAGAGCTATATTAAATTTTAATCTTAATAGGTCATAGATGACTTTATTTCCAGAGGAAAAGTGGACCCTGTACTGGAATATCAGTTACTTAAATTATTACCTGTAGATACTTATAATTAAATTATTACTGAAAGCAAGGCTTTGGATAAACAAACAGTCACTGTCATAGAATATTTCATCTAAAATAACAAATATAGAGAAATTAATTGATTGGTTGCTTCTAAGCGCACTGGAGAACATGGGGGGAAATCATGAGCTTAGTGCTTTAATTTTTAAGATTAAAGGCCTGAGTAAGGAACAACAAAAGGTCTATGATTGTGCTTAACAATCATTATTTCCTGTAGCTGCAGGACTGATATTTCTGAA
The DNA here is from genome assembly GCA_023783475.1 of Daubentonia madagascariensis. Classification (NCBI taxonomy): domain Eukaryota; kingdom Metazoa; phylum Chordata; class Mammalia; order Primates; family Daubentoniidae; genus Daubentonia; species Daubentonia madagascariensis. The sequence goes on from JAKFHU010001209.1 coordinate 32,599,565, forward strand.
AACCAAACTCAGAGTCTAATCCTGTGGGTGGTTGAATTACAACACAAATTAAACTTACAACCTTGCAGAGTCTATTATTATAAAGTTAGGACACTGAGTAGGAAGGAATGGATTCTAAAGATTGCAATGGGGGCATATGGGCAGATTCCAATGAAGCTAGAGACTTTGAACTCCCAAATTACTTCTGATTTTCCTTGCCAATAGAATCAGACTTTATTCCTCTCCTTGAGGAATTTAGTTTCCCATTGGTTGAATAATCTTTAAATTCCTCCCCTGAGGTAGTTGCCTGGTAGAAGGCTTCTGATCACCTTCTGGACCCATTCCTATGGCCTCTTAGAGCCTCTTTTAGTACCTACCACCAGACTCAAGTGCCAGCATGTTGCACAGGGCAAAATAAAAAGTGTTACTCATGAGGAGGTATAAAGCACACCTAAAATAATAATATTTTGCCAAGTTACCTCATTGGTGGAATAAAAATAGGGAGCAAATGTTCAGGAATGGGTCCTGATAATGACGTGTTATAGTAAAAGAAATAAAATGTATCAGATTACATTCACTAATTGGGTTACACTAATAAGGCATTCTAGGTTAAACATGCTCGCTAGCATGAATAGGAGTGACTCTGACAATTTGGTATATTGAGTAAATTCTAGACTCAAAGATTACCTGTATTAAATGAAAATGAAATGCTAAAACTTCCTTGGCATACAGTAAAGGAATTAACCAGAGGATTCAGGACGTTGGAATGTTAGAGTAGATTTATCATGCAACACTCTCAAACTATGTCCCTTGGAAAAGTCCAGAGAATACTGCTTTATAAAGGCTTTGATACATATATTTGTAAGGGGAATCTCAGCATTCTAAAAACTCTATATTGGCTCTTCTCTATATTCCAGAAATTTTAGTGCACAAATTTGCCATTGAACTACTCAACTCCTTAAATTAAGATGGTGGGTCCCAGGGTGGCAAGAGCCAAGTGACAGCATATAATTGTTGAAGATAAAGTAGTTGTAGTTACCTTAAGAGAAAACATATATAAGTAGTAATATAATATTAATAATTTGCCCTACAGAAATACTTGACATTGGCTTATGATGACCCTAGAATTGAAATATGGTCAGTTTAATTCTTTCTTGATTTATATACATGGAAAAGCTCTAGATCTAGTGAACAAAAATGTGACTAAATCAACACAATAAGAGTCACAGACCCTCCAAATATTACCATATTTAAGGCAAATCACAGTATAGAAATTATTGAAGGAAGATGAGAACTTGTCCTCTTGAGGAAGTACCCTGCTACACTGACAAAAATTTATAATGTAAGTCTTCTCTCTGCCTTCCCCTAGAACAGCCTGACATTATTGACCAGGATGAGAGTGCACTGTGGAAGGGAAAATAATCAGAATATTAGAGAACCCTAACACTGGTTCTAAACTGAGACTCCAAATGTCACTGTAGTCTACTAGTTAAAGTAGAGGCTTATAGAGGTCAGGCATTCAAGAGTTTGGTTTGGGTTCACCTTACTGTGGGAGCAGCAGGACCCTGAAGGCAATCTGTAGTTATTTCTTCCAGTTTTGTAATTAAAAAAGATATAGCTAGCAATTGACATTCCCACATTGACATCCTGACCCATAGAGTAAAGAATATTATGGCAGCAAAGGCCAATTGGAAGCCATTATAACTGCCTCTACCTCTCAGGTAGAGGGAGGGAAAGAAAGAGATGGAAAAGCAGCTTGGCGAGCAAGACACGTTTTAATTATTAAACCTGAGGAGGATCTTTTGTCTAGGGCAGACAAAAGGACCCCGGCTCTTATAGGCTGAGTAGTTTTAAGGGCTAAGGAGGGGCGTTTTGCCAAGGGGTCATTATCGGGAGCAGATGTTTTGGCTTGAAGAGGAGTGTGTTAGATTTAGAGACTTCACTTTCAGAGAAGGGAGTGCTAGGGAAGTGCTGATTAATGTCTATGTGTGGGGAGAGGTCAGGAGGCAGCCTTGCATTCCATCCTCTCATTCCAGACCCTTTATTAAGTATGGAAAAGGGATGTTCTTCTTAGTCTGGCTGCTTCCTGCTTAATAGGTGTGGTGTCTTTGCCTCTCTCGTAGGGTCTGGAGGTGAAGAACCATATGGACGTGGTGTTGTGCTGTGGTTCATGCTATCGCTGTGACTCTGCCCAAGATGAATTTTTGTATTGGATTTATTAAACATGGGAAAAATGAAAGGACTAAAAGGATTAGGGTTATGGGAGATATGAAGGGTAGAAGTCACTGGACAACAGAGGGAAAAGAAAAGTTCCACATAGAGTTGTGAGAAGTTTTAGCGAATACTTCAGCTTGTTTTTGGAGTCTGGCTGCCCCATGTCTGACTAGGCCTAATTTGTTAGTGTAAAAGCAACATTGCTTTTGGAGGAGGGCACAAATGTCTCCCTGTGCCACAGTCAAGAGGTTGAGGCCTTGAAGATTTCGTAAAACAACAGCAGCTAATGAGTCTACCTGATCTTGGAGATTGACAAGTTCCTTGGAAATGTCTGTGAGACTCGCAGAAATTTGTTTGGATAGGTGGCTGAATTCTGTTAGAGAAATCCCTAATCCTGCTCTTCCTGCCCCAACCCTGGCAGCAATTCCCAGGGTGGCTAAGAGGGGGATAAGTTGTATGGCCGTGCGAGCTCTAGTCCCGATCTTAGTATGGAGTGGCACAGGGATGGGAGTGTCAGGTGGGACAAAGTAAATGGAAGAGGATAAGAAAATTAGTGTACAGGAACCTGTGCAGTTGGTGGGGAGACATAAAAAGGTCTAAGTCCCACAGAGCCAGAACATGCCTTCAGTGTATTCAATACAAGGAAAGAGGTCGAAAGTGATTAGTGGACTAAAGTGTCTTCCAGGTGAGTATCTTGTGCTCTGGGATGCTATCCAGATGTGGAGGCTGTGTCCTAAGGAGGCTGCAGTAAAAGAGGTAAAAGTATTAGTAGGGAGAGGAGGGTTTTCTGAGGTGAGACATAGTCTGTATAGGTCTAGGAATAGACAGACAGTTTTGTTAAAGGTAGAGACCCATGAACACTTGCCCTGATCTGTTAATTGGAAGAAGTCTGATTTGGAAGTTAGGGGCCTAGAGCCCCGTCCCATACAATAGTGGGAGGAGTGGTCTGAAATATTTCCAGAAAAGGTAGGGAAGTCAGTAAGTCAGACCTGCTCACGTTGTCGATATATTCTGCCATGTGGAGCCTGCCAGTCTCTATGTGACTGGGGTGGGGATGTGATGATGATGCTGCTGCAGCTTCCCTCAGGGAGGGTCCCCATGGGAGTGGATTGTATAAAGGGTTGTCTAGATACACAAAGGGGGGCCTTAGAAGCTATGGTTAGTCCCATTTGAGTTGGTCCCTGGACTAATCGCTGAGGGAGTTTTATGGTATTAAGATCGTCTCGAAGGCCATTGACCTGGCGTAGGGCTGGGGTGCTGAGGAAAAAAGCTCTGGTCCAGAAGGAGGTCTGGGCTATGGGGGTCCTTGTGGTGGATTTCCTTAAAGTGTATGCCCCCTCTTGCCGTCAGCCATTTATCAAGAGAAGCAGGCACGGCAAGACTGGCCATTTGGGAGAGGTGAAGGCATATCCAGCATGGGAGTTTTAAAGTTGAGTTATATTTTTCTAGCAGAGAGGCTGCAAGGGAGATGGTGTCATCTAAGTAAGAGGGGAGTATTGAGAGAAAAGTAGGAATAGGGAGGAAAAAGAGAAAAAGAGGAATTGAGAGGGAGAGTATCTGGAAAAGTTGTTTCGTAAGCATAGCTCTTCTACCAGTGAAATGAATTCTAAGGGAGATGTTGCACTGTGATAGGGCGAGTACCACAACCAATCAGTAAAACGATCTTTCAAAAAATTTTCAAAGGTGAGGAGAGAGAGAGAGACATAAGGCTATGTAAGAATATCTGTGTCTACTTCTTCCAGTATGTCAGGGAGGCATGTGGGACTCTGCTGTTTCCTTGTTAGGCATAGGGAGGTGGGTCCTGTAATGGAACAAGAAAATAGGGGGTCTGAAAATTGATGGCATGTGTCTGAGTCCTATGGGTCCCGTGCCCTTTCTAAGGAAGAGAAGTGATACCGCTGTGGGTGTGGCCAGAATGACTTGGCATGGACCCTCCCATTTGGGTTTAAGAGGATCTGCTGAAGTTTTAATCCAGGCCTAATCTCCAGTTTGTGGGATAGGTGATGTCTGGGCAGAGTGGAGAGCTGGGAGGTGTGACTGGATGTGTTCCCAGAGGTGAGACCGAAAGCCTTGGAGTAAAGGAGTGGCCAGAGAGGGTGGAAATTTGGGGAACTCCTTTGTACTTGGGAAAAAGAGGGAAGAAGGATGTCTGTACGTAGCCTCAAATGGACTGATCACAAGGGGCTTTTTAACTAGGGCCAAGGGCAGAAGTGAAAGCCAATCCCTGTGAGTTTGTATGGAATATTTGGTGAGAAGGTTTTATAGGATTCCATTCATCTGCTCGACTTTTCCAGAGGATCAGGGGTGGTAAGCGATGTGGAAATTCCAAGTGATGTTTAAGGGTGAAGCAAGATTTTGAGTAACCTGAGAGATGAATTCAGGTCCATTTTCAGACTGCAGGGAGGTGAGGAAACCAAATCTGGGAATAATATCATATAAGACCTTTTGTGTAACAGTGGAGTCCCATTTGTTGGTGGTAGGGAAAGCCTCTACCCATCCTGAAAAACTGTCAACGAACACTAGAAAATAGTGTGTTTTCCAGATAGGGGCATCTGAGTGAAATAGACTTGCCAATCCTGTCCAAGTAGTGAGCCCCTGACTCGGTGGGTGGGGAAAGGGGGAGCCGGATGTTGGATTGGATAGAGGTGGTTTGACAAATATTACTTTCCTTGGTAAGCGTTTGAAGTAACTCCTTGTGTTGAGGTAAAAGGCGAATATGAGTGGTGAGAAAGTGTTGAAGTGGAATCAGACCTGCATGAAAGAGACAGTGAAGGCGTTTGAGGAGAGGAAGGGTGGAGTTATCAGAGAGGACTAGTTTATGATTCTTATATCAATCTGGATTTTAAAAATGTGCTCCCTCCTCCTAGAGTTTTTTAATTTGGGGTTGAGTGTATTGTGGATTGTCTTCATCAATCAGAGGGAAAATATATTGAGAGATAGCCTGATGTGAGGTGGCCTGTTTGGCCCAAAAGTTGGCCTCTTGATTGCCTGTGGAAGTATAGTTTAGGTCCTTTCAGTGGCCCTTACAATGGATGAGGGAGGCTTGATCGGGGAGTAAGGCAGCCTGGAGTAGGGAATTAATTAATTTGCCATTAATAATAGGAGAGCCTTTTGTTGTTAAGAAACCTTGTTCTGTCCATATTTGGGCATTGGAATGTAGTAAGTTATATATGTATTTAGAGTCTGTATAGATGTTAATTTTTTTCCCTTTGGCCAAGGTTAGAGCCTGGGTTACTGCAATTAGTTCTGCTTGTTGGGAAGTTGTACCTGGGGGCAAAAAGGATGTTTGGATTATCTGTCTTGGCGGAAATTATTGTCCTGTGTTAGGGTCCTGGAATGCCTGGACAATGGCGAATCCCGCCAAAAGGGGCGGTGCTTTAGTAGAACTGCCAGCTACAAACCGGTCAGGGGCGCCTGTTACGGGGTTGGTGCCGCTGTGATGAAAGGGAGTGAGGGACTCATCAATAATATCAGAACAAGAGTGAAAGTCTTCTGGGTCGATGGAATGATTAGAGGGTGTAAGAGCAGCTGGGTTAGGTGGTGAGCAGTGTTGGAAGGAAATGGAGGGTTGTATCAGGGTGGCATGAAAAGTGTGAATCCTAGAAGGAGAGACAGAGGGAAGAGCTCTGTGACTTAACATATCCTGGAGGTTGTGGGAGGAAAAAACTACTAGGGGCTCATAGAAAGTCATTTTTTGTGCTTCTGGGATAAGTAGAGAAGCAGAGGCCAGTATCTTTAAGCATAGTGGCCGACCCTGGTAAATGGGGTCTAATTGTTTAGAAAAATAAGCAATTGGTTGTACAGAATCTCCTACAGGCTGGGCCAGGAGGCCCAGTGCGAGGTTTTGGGTGCTGTGTAGATATAAATGGAAGAGCCTGGAGGGATTCGGGAGCTCTAATGCAGGGGTTTGTTGCAGGGCCTGTTTGAGGGTCTTGATGTATGTACACATATCAAGGGTAAGCGGAAGGGGTTTATCTAAATTTCCCTTTGTAGTATTGCACAAGGGTTTGGCAATTAAGGCAAAATTAGGGATCCATATAAAAAAATACTCTGTGAAGCCAAGAAAAGAGAGGAGATCTATTTTTGTGGCAGGCAGGGGTATTTTTTGAAGTGCCTCTTTTTGCTCTTTTGGGATTTCCCAGAGCTGAGGCGATACTAAAAGTCCGAGGTAGTGTACTTTGGAAGACAAGAGTTGGGCCTTGTTTTAAGAGGCCTGGTATCTTCACTGGGCCAAGAAATTCAGAAGGGAAATAGTTTTATTCTGGCATTCTTGCTGGGAAGGGCTGCAGAGGAGGAGGTCATCTACATATTGTAATAGAGAGCTAGGGGCCGGGGCAGAGTGGGCCAAGTCAGCTTGTAAAGCTTGACCAAAATAATGGGGGCTGTCCCTAAACCCTTGAGGTAGAACTGTCCAGGTTAATTGTTGAGACACATGTGAGTCAGGATCTGCCCAAGTAAATGTGAATAAAGGTTGAGAATCTCTGTGGATGGGGATGGAAAAGAAATCATCCTTTAAATTGAGAACAGAGAAAAGGGTGGCAGAAGAGGGTATTTCTGAAAGGAGGGTGTAGGGATTGGGCATGACTGGATGTACTGGAATCGCCACCACATTCACTTGACGGAGATCTTGAACTAGGCGGTAGGTGCCATTCAGTTTTTTGATGGGAAGAATGGGGGTGTTATGAGGAGAGTGAATAGGGGTAAGGCTATTTGTGGAAAGAAGGCGAGAAATAATAGGTTTTATGCCCCTCAGTCCTTGCAGACTGAGGCAGTATTGAGGGACAGATATGTAGCAACTGGGGTCCTTTAGGAAAACCCATACAGGGTCATGATGATGGGCTACAACAGGATGGTCCGTGTCCCAGACTGATGGGTCAATTTCTGAAAGTAGAGTCTCCTCACTTTTTGGAAGGAGAGGGAATTCTTGGCAAAGAAGTAAGTGTGGGGCTGGAGTGTGTTGCGGGAAGTGAATTTGTCTGCCCAGTTTATGGAGGAGATCCCTTCCTAATAAGGGAGTGGGACAATGGGGAATAACTAAAAAAGAATGTGTAAAAGTGGTATTGAAAAAGGTACAATAAAGAGGGGGAGTTTCAAGTGGGGTTTCCTTGATGCCCTTCATGGCAGTTACAGAGATGGAGGAGCGGTGTATCGGGCCATGGAATTCAGTTAGAACAGATAAGCTTGCCCCCGTTTCCAGAAGAAATGAAACAGTCTTACCAGAGACTGTCCGATTACCCTAGGCTCAGTGGACACGCCGAACATGGGGGCTGATGAGCCCGGGCAGCCTCAGTCCTCTGGTGTCAGCATCAAGAGGAAGGAGAGCTCATTAGGTGGAGCTCTGGGGGCCTCAGATGGTGTGCTCCAGAGGGGAGGGCGTCCCTGTTGAGGGCAGTCCATCTTCCAGTGGCCCCATTGGCCGCACAATGGACATGGCTTATGGGGTGGATGGGGCTTAGGACAGGTTTTTGCCCAGTGTCTGGATGTGCCGCATCAGAAGCAAATGCTTGGGGGTTTTTAGGGATTCCCTTTGCAAGAGCTGTTTTGAGCCGGATTTTGGGCAACGGAGGCAAGCATCTGGTATTTGAAGTGAAGATGCTTTTCTTTCTGGGCCCGATTTTCTTCCTCCCTATTGTTAAAAACCTTGAAGGCCGTGTTGAGGAGTTCTCTCCGTGGGGTCTAGGGTCCCTTCTCTAGTTTTTTCAATTTTTTACGGATGTCGGGGCAGATTGGGAAATAAAATGAAGTTGTAGAGAGCCTGTCCTTCCGGGGATTCCGGGTTTAAATTGGTATATTTGGTCATGGCCTCTGTCTGGCGAGATAAAAAGAGGGCAGGGTTTTCTTGTGGCTCCTGTGTGACCTCTATAATCTTGTCCCAGTTTACAGCCTTACGGGCGTTTTTTGCCATGCCTGCTAACAGGCAGGTTATCATGGGATCTCGTGATCGGAGGTCGGGGTCACCCTGCTGATAGGTCCAATTAGGTTCTCGGGAGCGGACAGCCTCTGCCGTGACTGGCTTACGGCCGGACTGAGTATGTAATTCATTGGCATAAGCCTCAGCCAAATGCTAGATGAGTTCTTTTTCCTGTGTTGTTATAGTGCAGGTTAGGGTGACATATAAGTCATGCCAAGTTAGGCTGAAGGTTGGGTGAGATATAAGAACTCCTGCCTATATTGTGTGGGGTTTTCTGAGAAGGAACCCAGTTGCTTTTTGATTTGGGAAAGGTCAGCCATGGTAAAAGGCGCATGCACTCTCGTAATACCTTCTACGCCCGCTTCTTCCCAGAGGGGAAAAAGATGTGAGGGCCTGGGATCAGGCCGAGTCCCATCTTTAGATGGGTTATGGGGGGAGATGGCGGGGAAGGAGTGGGGTTTCATGGTGTCAGGAGATGGTGGTTTGGGAGGGGAATGGGGAGCTGATGTGGGGGGAGAAGTAGAATGTCCTAGTGCATGAGGAGGGGGCTCATCAGCAGGATAAAAGGATGGATTAGAAGGAGGATTTTCCCCCAATAAAAGAGCTCTGTGGGGGGAACAATCCTGGCACAAGGAACGGCATGAATGGAGATAGAAAAAACCTTGTACATAGGGGACTTCTGACCATTTGCCATTCCTATTTAGGAAACTGTCCAGATAGTGAAGGATCTGATAATCAAATGTGCCATTTTCCAGCCATTGGCTGTTGTTCTCTAATTCATATTGGAGCCATGCCGTATTACAAAAGAAAACGAGGTGTTTATTTTTAAGGTCGCCCTGAAGGCCCAGTTTTTTGTCTAGCGCAGACAAAAAGACCCCAGCTCTTACAGGCTGAGTAGTCTTCAGGGCTAAGGAGGGGCATTACAGGGCTTGATAGAGACCTTTGGGCATTTTGCCAACGGGTGGTTATCAGAAGCAGATGTTTTGGCTCAAAGAGGAGTTTGTTAGATTTAGAGACTTTACCTTCGGAAAGGGGAGTGCTAGGGGAAGTGCTGATTAATGTCTGTGTGTGGGGAGGGGTCAGGAGGCAGCCTTGTGTTCCATCCTCTCACTATCAAACAAACCTCAAATAAAAACCAAAAGCAATATCATGTTACTGGAGGGATTTCTGAGAGTGGTGCTACCATCAAGATGAAGATGAGTTGAATCCCTCCATATGCTCCTTCAACTCATATTTTTGACCTCTGCAAAAGAGAGATTGATCTTGGAGAATGAGAGTGGATTACAGAAAACTTAATGGGTCATACTAATTGCAGATTCTGTTCTAAATATAGTTTCAATACGGGACCAAATTAACACATCTTCTGGCACTTGGTATGTAGGTATTAATTTGGCAAATGTTTTTCCCTATACCCGTTAGTGAAGATTATCAGAAGCAGTTTTTCTTCTGAAGAAGAAAATAAGTCTTCACTGTCCTACTCATGGCTTCATTAATTCTCCAGGCCTATGCTAAAGGAAACTTGATTGTCTCTCCATTGTGTGTGACATTATAATGATTTATGAAAAAGATGATATGCTGATTGAATGGAACTACGACCACGCCAGGTAGCAAAGATTAGTAGAAGAAAACTGAAACCCTACGTTGGTAGAAACACTGAAACTCACAACCTCTCAGAAATAAAAGATTGTCTCATTCCACTATGAAGAGAATTTTTACTAGCTAGAACACTGACAGAATCTGGAGGAACATGATGTGTTTATTGGAAGTTAGGGCCTTGTAATTATTTGCAGAATTAAAGATTATCTAGCTCCTCTTTATATTTCTTTCCTTAGATTTTAATGTATAAGTCTCTACATATTTAAGACATTTATTTTTTGCCCTCTTATACCACACTGCCATCAAGCAATGTATGATGGCTAAATATACTATGGATTGCTCACTTTTTTAAATATTGAAAATCTATTGCAATGACATTACTGAGGGTTTATATTCAGAGAAGCTAAACCTAAAGTAGGTTACTAATATGACTAAATACAATTTTAGATTTTCTAAAATTCTGGAAGAGGAAATATATTTTTTGTTTGTTTCAGTAATACCTTTTTTTTTATGTCAATCTTAACATTTTAGGGATATATGTATGTAAGAAACTATGTTAGTCAATAAAATGACTTTATTATAATGGACATTTTATTTTTCCCTTAGCCTACCTTGCATTAATCCCCACTTCTTGATTGTCTTATGTGGAATTATTTTATTTTTATTGAATGGAGTTTGGTTTTATACATTAAAGGCAGAGCCAAAAGGCAGACATTTTGCTTAAGCTTGGTCAATTGGAGGATTTCTCCCTGTAATATAAATAGTCAACAAACTGATAAAAGAACCTGAAAATTTGGAAAATGGTCCTTGGCTTTGTAAGACAGAATCCTATTTTTGCCTGATTCCTGCTTCTGTGAAGGTTGTTTGGTTTTGACAAATTTCCAAGCTGGGTTTTTACATTTCTATAGATGTGAACTCACCATACAATTTTGCTAAAGTGAACTAAAGTTGAAATTTTTTGCTTGCAACCAAAAGAACCTCAATTTAGAGAGCGCTGTAATAGACACTATTCCTTTTTTCTTTTAGTAGTGCAATCCCCTGTCAGCATCCTCAAGTGATGGAATGAATTATAACACCTCCGCCTAATGATGTGAGTACCTTCTCCATTCTGTGTATTGGATTGTATTGCCACTGAGATTTAATCTTTACCCTTGGGATATGTGTGCATTTTTATACAGACAGACACATACAAACAAATACAAGATTATGTTTGTGGGTTCTATCGAGAAGATACTAGAATGTGGTGGAAAAGACAAGGGAGCATTTCATTATCTCAAACTGATAGAGAATTCTCTAAGGAGACGACAAGTAATATGTCAAATATTGGTGTGGGCTGTTGAAATCCAACTTTCTATAATCCCTAAGGTGATATTCTCATTTGTGTATTTTAGTGTGGCTAAAAACATTTCGTTCATAGTTGGTAAGAGTTAAATAAAGGAAAATAGGTTAAAAACCAGTCTCTCCTCAGAGAGAAGGGAAGAAATAAGGAAAGAGCAAAGAACATCTTGGCAAAGTATAAAATGAAGAAGTGGGCACCCCAGGGAAAACTCAGCTTTCCCAAATAAGACAGGAAGAAAACCTGCCAGAGACACACAAGGGAAATATGCCAAGATAACATATTTTCTCCTAGGGAAACAGAGTCTGGGAGGAAAAACAAATTGAGATTGGAGAAATAACTGAAAATAAAATCTGAAGCAGTACGGAGACAAAAGCTAATGAGCATAAGACACAAAGAAGAAAAAAAAGTGAGACTCTATTTATTTGCAGATGTTTGTCTTCATCTGAATATATGAGATAATGATTTTTCTTCTAAAACAATATTGTTAACAAGAAGATTTTAACTATTTATGTGTACCACTTTATTATTCTCTTCTTATATAATAAATTACTGATGGTGACTGTAACAAAATGTTTATTATTAATCACAAATCTACATTAGAGTTAAGATTCAGATAGTGGCAGCATAAATTCCCAGTAGTGACTAGGATGTCACAATGTACTTCCTGTGTATGGAATACAGTTGAAAAATTATGAGATCAGGGTTTTTCTGTTTATTTCACCAGGCCATCTTATTACTTGAAAAGCAAACTATAGAAACAAGTGAATAATTAGAAAACAAGAAACATCCCAATTTGTAATAGCAGGATAAAAATATAATAAGATAATTTTAATATCCAGCATTTAAAAATGTAAATTTTGTATATAGAGTTGCACTTCCAAAATAGCAAACTAAATTCCTGAAAAATATTGGAAATTTTTCCTTAAACTATCTTAGGTCAATCACCCAAGACAGCAGAGACCAAAATCATTTCCTCAAAAGAATCACTACTTTAATGGATACTTTATAACTGAGTAGATAATTTCAACAAAATATATTTTATTAAGACAAGGCAGTAATCATTTTTCATTGTGTTTTCCTGAGAATTGGTGAAGTCATATAAAATCCGTTAAAATGTTTGTAGGAATAGGTCTTGATAAAAACAATTTTACTATGATTTTCTACAGACTCTAATGATTAACACAGCATTTAAGAATGATAACCCAATAAACATTTAGAAAGATATGGTGAAGTGATTTTACTAACCTTTAAGTTATAAGCTAATAAATACTATAATAAAAGTTAGCAATTATACATTTTTCTATTTAATATAAAATTATATCTATTAAAATATTAAATGGCAACATCCTAGTTTCATATTAACTAGAAAATAAGCAACATTTTCAGCTGAAATTCAAAAATGTTTTCATTCTTTTATGATTATGAATAATCATAACAGTTGAAGAACATGAAGCATTCAAGTATAAACCCATTTTAATAATGTTCAGCCTATTGATTAGATAAATACAGGATTACTGCTGAAATACATCAAAAGGCAGCCAACCTTTAAAAATTATATTTCTTTTCCAATATATTATCTGAAATGACAAATGTGCTTTTGAAATACTAACATCCTTATGCATTATGATCTAGGTTAGGTCAAACTGTGTAACAGGCAACAAATGTATCTTTGCAATGCCATATTGAAAAATGTGTAAAAAGAAATATGATAAAAGTTATACAGCAACTTCTTTTTTTCCAGTTTCTGGGTCATTTGTTTGTTCTTAGAAAATGTCAGGGGTAAGACAAATATTCATCACTTCTTTTGTTTGTTTAAAAAAATATAATGTTGAAATGCTTTCCTGTTTAACAGTTCAATTTATATCACAAGTACTGGTGGAAAATTCCAAAGCTCTTATCATTTTCTACAGCCTTTACATTTCTGCCACTGAGCTGAATGTAATTGATGATATACCAGAATTTTCAGGTTAAAAGTTTTACAAAACAGGTCAATGCTATAAGCTTTTTATTTCTATACTATCCTTCTTCGTTCCCTATATACCTGCTGTGTTTTTTTAACATAAAGAATATAAAATAAAGTTAACTTAGATTAAAAATAACCTAGATAAAATTAGCTAACATTGTAAAATTTGTTTTTACTGTTTAAGATATACTTTTTCTCACACACATTATAAAGAACAATCTTACTGGTTTTTATCAACTGAAGTATGTCCCCCAAAATTCATATTTTGAAGCCCTAACACTCAGTATCTTAGAATGTGACTATATCTAAAGATAGGTCCTTTAAAAAGATAATTAAGTTAAAATGGGCTATTAGTGTGGCCCCTAAACCAATGTGACAGATATCTTTATAAGAAGAGAAGATTAGGTCATACAGAGGGAGAGAGTAGGGCTGTGAGGGCACACAGAAAGGGCCGTGTGAGGACACATGAGAAGTCAGGCAGGTATCTACAAACCAAGCTGAGTGGTCTCAAAAGAACTCAAACCTGCTGACATCTTGATCTGGAACTTTAAGACTCCAGAACTGTGAAAAAATAAATTTCTGATTATTCAGCTACCCAGATTGTGGTATTTTGTTAGGCAGCTCTAGGAAGCTAATACACTCATGAAGACAATATCGTTTTGGTTTTGCCCTTTTAATTTTCTTTCCTCAGCCATGAGAAGAAGGTTATTTCTGTAATGAATGGGATATTATCAAATCTTTAAGGTAGACTTATCATATTTTATACCTTGAATCTTATTTTTATAAAGTGGAACTCTAGGCTATAATATTGCATTAAACTGAAAAAATAATAGTCTTATAGGTTTCAATATAAGCAAAGCAGATTTTTTGTAATGCTTTCTGAAGAGTATCATCTATAGCCAGTATAGTTCTAAATAATCACTGTCTAATCCCACAGACTTTAGAAAATAACAGATGTAATAGAGATCCTTGGTTTCTTGTTAAATTATCTTAAATTTTATAACTGTTAATTTCTTTATGACATAGTGATAGAGTAGGATCCGAGAGTGGCATAGGAACAAAAACAATACAACTGAAATACATATAAAGTATATTTAATAGGTACTAACTATTATGCTTTCTTATAATTTTTATATAAATTGTTTTACAAATTTAGTTTACTTATGTTAAATTGGAAATGTTCATGGTACAATTTAATCACAGTAAATGAAATCAGGACAATGCATCACTTAATGCTACAAAGGAGGTTTGCTGTTTGAAGAGTATTTGTCAAAGAGATAGGAGATCTGGGTCAAAGATCAGGTTCTAATGAGCTATGTGACCCTGAGGAATTCACTTAATCTTATTGGCTCATCTCTATACAAATGAGGCAATTAGAAAGAATAATTCTAAAATCCATACAGCTTTAAGATTCTATGATGGTCAAACATGGGATATTAAAGTTGGACGAATTATTTTTATGTATAAATACATAATACCTTAAGTTTTAATAAAAGTTGGAATTTGAAAGCCATGTGTTTATGTTGTTTGTATTGTTCAATTTTTTAAAATTATTCACTACTTTTACTACTTGATTATCTAATTCATAGACCACAATTTACAAATGAACCATGTGAAGATTTTGACAATTACTGTCTTCCAGTACTAGAGAAGATCACCAGGGGAGTAGCAGCAGCGATTGATGGCCATGCTCCCCCAAGATTATAGAGCAGTTAGAGAATGCTGGCAATGATTATTAACTTCCTAGGGATGTGTGGAACAAAATCATCCCCATGGCAATACTTGTATACCTGTCAGAAGTTAAATGAGATAACTTTTTTTTCTAATATTTTAGGCACATACCATGTACTATGCTTTGTATTACGATGTTTCATATGCAGAAATAAGATTCTCTACCAGGGGTGGGGAACCTGCGGCCTCAAGGCCACATGTGGCCATCCAGATCCTCAAGTGTGGCCCCTCGACTAAATCTAAACATCACAGAACAAATCCTTTTAATAAAATTCCTTTATTAAAAGGATTTGTTCTGTAAAATTTGGATTCAGTCAAAAGGCCACACTCAAGGATCCAGAAGGCCACATGTGGCCCCAAGGCCACAGGTTTATAATCTAAATATTGAGAGTTTAGTTTAGCAGACTCTGTGTGTGTGTGTATGTGTGTGTGTATACACATGTATAATTTATTTTGTGGAGAAGTTTTAGATTCATAAGAAATTAGGAGGAAAGTACCAAGAGTTCCCAAAAATTCCCTGTCCCCACACATGCACAGTCTTACTATCAACATCCTACTCCAGAGTGGTATATTTGTTACAACTGATGAACTTACATCACCACACCATTAGCACTGAAAGTGCATAGTTTAAATGGGAATTCACTCTTGATGTTGTATATTGTATGGGTTTTGACAAATGTATAATGGCATGTATTCACTATTAGAGTACTATACATAATATTTTCACTTGTCTAAAAATCTTCTGTGTTCTGCCTATTCATCCCTTCCTTCTTCTTAACCCCTGGCAACCACAGATATTTTTTTTTAATATATTTTTGCACTTCATAGTTTTGCCTTTTCCAGGAAGTCTTATCAGTGGAATCATACAGTATGTAGCCTTTTCAGATTGGCTTCTTTCTCTTAAGGTTACTCCATATCTTTTCATGGCTTGATAGCCCATTTCCTTTTAGCACTGAATAATATTCCATATATCCCAAATGCATCATAGTTTGTTTACTCATTCACCTACTGAAGGAAATCTTGTTTGCTTCCAGGTTTTGGCAATTATGAACAAAGCTGCTGTAAACGTCTATGTGCAAGTTCTTATGTGGACATAAGTTATCAGCTCATTTGGGTAAATACCAAAGAGCATGACTGCTGAATCACATAGTAAGAGGATGTTTAGTTTCGTAAGAAACTGTATCATTTTGCATTTGCCTCAGCAATGAATGAGAGTTCCTGTTGTTCCAAATGTTGGCCAGCATTTGGTGTTGTTGGTGTTTTGGATTTTCATCATTCTAATAGGTGTGTAGTGCTGTCTCATTGTTTTAACATGTAATTCTCCAATGACATATGATGTTGAACATTTTTTCATATACTTATATGCCATCTTTATATCTTATTTACTAGGTATCTGTTCAGGTCTTTTGCTCATTTTTTAATCAAGTTGTTTGTTTAGATATTGTTGAATTTAAGGATTCTTTATATATTATGAGTAAAAGTTCTTTTTCAGATATGTGTTTTATCAATAAAATGTCAATTATCCAAATTTGCATTGGTAAGCCTAAGTGATTATTCTTTTCAAACTATGTACTTTATTTTGAAGAGTGAAGAATTCTAGTTGACCTTGAAGGCTTATTTTTCTTCCCCTTTTTGTGGCTTAGACAAAAACTGATTCAGGTAGACCAAGACAGTCTATGGAGAGATAGGGACTTTGACTTACATAAGCATTACTGGCAAGTAAGGCTATTTACAGGACTCTCAATGTGCAGATATTGAGCCTTGATATGCATGCTGTCAGGTGCTGGGCACTATTCCTGGATCAAGAGAATCCTTGATACAGTTTTGTTGTTGTTATTGCTACTTGGGAAGCTGGGTGATACTTAATCCCCCTTATAGGAACCTCTAAATTTGTTAGCACCTCTGAAAGCAGGATTATTTATTGTTGCTCTGAAAATGTGGTAGTCACAAACATTCCAGCTTCCTGATCTAGGCAAATGGCTCTGCATTGGAACTTTGGTACTAGTACATACCCAGCATATCTATTCCTGGCCTATGCTATGGAACAATGTGTGTGAATAATATGGGGAAGAGTATACACTCTGCTACTTCTTTGTGTGAAAGTTTGTTCCTAATAAGCCTGTGTTGTCTCTGCTCCATATGGCACTAATGGTGTGTTCCTGGGATCTTTCTTGCAAGTCATTTGGTGATAAATATGCATCAAATGTTACAATCCTGGTGATATGTGTTCTGAGAAACTAGAGGGTTTAACTGGAGCACTTGTGTGTGAGAAGTTTTTCTACTTAAAGGTGATGACAGCTGATGACTGGGTGTACAATTACCCATTCATGGGTAGGACTGACAAGGAATCCTCTCAGAAATTTCCAAGTTTACAAAGGTGTCTGCCCAGAAGGGGGAAAATAACAGCAACAGGTACAATTGAAATAATGTCTCAGGCTAGTAACAGAAAAAGTACTTGGTTTTCTCACAGGAGAATTAATATAGTCTGAGTTACCACCCAATGCATTCTTCAAGTTTAATGGCTTTGACTAGACACTGGAAGCCACCAGTGCCTATAACCTTATTGTGAACTACACAAGTTTGGTGGGGGTGGTGCCACTGTTTTCCCCCACACTATCTGTCATCACAAGACTAGCTGAACGTACTGCCACTATTAGCACTTGGCATGCTGCCTTAGACATTGCTAATGGTTTATTTTTTATATCACTCTAGAGAGAAAACCAAAATCAATTTGCCTATGCCTTCCTGGCAAAGCATGCCAATGACAGATCATCACTGGACTGGACAAATTTTAGTACAACATGGATTGTTGGTGGGTATACAAACATTCTGTTGCAATGACTTTTTGATAATGGCCTCTTCTCAGTCTGTTTAGTCTTGCTATTAAGGACACTTGAGGTTGAGTTGTTTTTAACTAAGCTCAGAGTTCTGCAGGCTTCACAATAACCATGGCACCAACATCTGCTCAGCTTCCAGTGAGCAGCTCAGACTGCTCCCACTCATGGCGGAAGGTGAAGGGGTGCTGGCTTGTGCAGAGATCACATGGCAAGAGAGGAAGCAAGAGAGAGATGGGGGAGGTGCCAGGGTATTTTTAATAACCAGCTTTTCTGGGAGCTAATAGAGTAAGAACTCATTCACTCCCATCTCCCAGGGAAGGCATTAAGCTATTAATGAAGGATCCTCTCCCATGACCCAAACACTTCCCATTGGGACCCACATCCAACCTTGGGATAAAATTTCAACATGAGTTTTGTGGGACAAACATCAGAATCATAGCAGACCTCTATTAAGAAACCTGCTTGCATTTTATTGCATGCCATCCCAGTACAACTGACAATAATTGAGTGTCTTGAATGAGAACAAATTCCAAGGCCACACCACCTAGTCATTACCTTGAGAATTACATGGACTATAATCTAAAGAAATTAAAAATGATATACTGGTTCTGCATCCACAAAGCACAACAAAGGAGGCCTAAATACTGATTGGCCTATTTGGCTATTGAAGGCAGCGCATCCCTCACTTGAGCTATTTTACCCCAAGCTGTAAAGACAAGCATATTTTAATGAGAGTGTCTCTGACAAGGTGCTTTGAAAGCCAGTTCAAACAAAAGTAACTTAAGCACTGCCATGGATCCCTATCTTTCCTTTAGACACCATGGCATATATATATTTGTATATCTTTGACTGTTCTCAAATATGATTGGAGCTTTTGACAAAAAGATTCCACTATTTCTCAACTACTAAGCAATTACAGTTACACTGTATCTAGCTCCTAACATGACTTTTGGAAAAAAAGTCATGACTTTCATATCTAATATTCTCATACTACAATAGACCCTCAAATTGTGGCTATTAGCTCCATCACCAACAGGCAGTTACTCACTTTTTAAACATAGAGACAATCTTGCTTACCACATAACACAAACTTCCCACAAGTCTTGTTACTTAGACAATGTGGCTCACTGGGGGAAACAGACAGTCTTAAAGGTGGGCACGTCCCATGGAATATAGTAGTGATTCAACACAAAGATGATGGATTCCTGGTATCTGTGTCATTGAATGTTCTACATAATGAGCTAAAATTCAAATGTTCTTACACATAGAACATATCAGAAAAATTCTTATAGGAATCTACCTTTACAGACTGATGAGCCAACAATAGTTCTAATTCTCTGGCCATAAGTTAAGGACTATATCACTAAAGACACATGCATGCAGAAGGAGGTATTATAATATTATATAATGCTCATTTACTGAATCTTTATGTTTCACTTATACATGCCAAGATAAAGCCACTCTATCTTAGGAAAAATAACTGGACTATCAAAGTCAATCATATATGCACACCTATCACCAATGGAATATGCTCAAAACCTGTCATGATACTGAAAACATCATAAAGGACTAGGGTACACACAAATAATTTTTTTTCACTTGATAAAGACCATTGCTATCCCCAGGGTGTTTGCTCTATGACAACCATACCTGCCTCTCCAGCAAAACCTCTATAAGATTGGCTGATCCTGTCATTGACCACTTACAAGTTACACATGGCCACATTCCTTCTGCCTCAGAGGAGGATACAGATACCAGAGTCAGAGGGTAGAGAATAAGAATTTGAGAAGGCACTGTATACTCCCCTCCATTTTTGAAACAATATACTTCTCTTCAGAGTAGTAACCTTTGTAACTCAAGTAACCTCTCAAGTAACCTCATGACAGTTTGTGGATTGCCTCAGTGGTTGGATGGAGAGATCTGCACTGCTTGGACCGAGGACATCAGGGCAGGAATTAACTTGGACTCAGGTCGTTCTATGGTACACCCTTCTGTCCTCAAAGATTAATTATGATGTAAACATGGTAAGTCCAGGGTCTCTATGAAATACATCATTACAGAAAAAAGAACAAACATTCTGGCTCACCCAAAAGTGGCTGACATATTTCAATTGCTTGGGTGTGGACATATCCTATGCTGGGAAGCGAATAACTATTTCTTTTTCTATTATATTATACATGTGGACAATGAACTTCACACAGGTTTCCACACCTATTCTTAGCAATGTCTCATAGTGTGAATTCCTAGTAAATCTGGATACTTAACTTCCCATCTGTTCCGGTGGTTTGGGATCTCATTGATGCCCCATAACAAACTGTTATTGATCAAAACATATGACATAACTTATATTTTGTGAGCCCTCAAAGGCCATGGGAAGACTGACGAGGGCCACATTTGGAGATCCCTGGAAGCTCATTTGTTTTCCCCTTTTGGTAGCTTGGCCCAGTAGACAATAGGCTCAGATAAACTGAAGACACCCTGCAAGGTTGTTCTCTGTACCCTTGGTATGCAGACCCTGTTTCTCTGTCTGCACTCTCCTTAGTGTTTCTCCTAATACCTAAAAAGCTCTGATACTTTAATTATTACTTAGATAAGCTAGGTTTTCCTTAGTACCTCTTACTCTAACCCTATAAATACATGGCATGTTATGTGAGCAGAAGTCACTCTCTCTGAAATACTCTCAGCCCTGAAAAAATTAAAATTCATGTTTAGGTAATATGTGGTTTTACTCACAGAGAATCTCTTGCATGTAAAGAATTAAATGATTTTACAAGAGTTAAGTATAATAACATGTAAGTTTATAAAGCCTGTACAATTTTCGAGCTTATGAGAAGAAATAGCATGTTACCATCTGCTATTTCATAATGAAGTTCATTCCTGTTCAGAAGAAGGCCTCTATCAAGCCTTTATAGGCAAATATTTATTTGAAAATATTTTGAGAGTGACTCTAATTTTGGAGGAACAATTTCTGAAAAAATACTTTTTGTCTCCAAAAAATAATTTGTAAATTGAAAATGTTGAGTACCTGAATAAATGTAATTGATAATTACAACTACTGAATTACATATCTTCTTACAAATTTTATAGATTTAGAGGAAAAATCAACTTTGAGTGAGTTTAAAAATGCTCCAATGTTATTGATTGGATGGTGTTATATTTTCATTTCTAAAGACTAATTATTAAAACTAGCAGGACTGTATCTATGTAGACTTAAGAAATAGCCTCATTGTAATTATCCAATTTTGGTATAAAAATTACTTCTGTTCGTATTTTATTTTGCATTATCATAGTTAATTTTATCATTATATTGTTCAATTAAAGGAAAGGAAGGGCTGACAGAGCTATGGAAAATTTTCACCCTTGAAACACAATTTTAGAAAGTTCAGATGGCAAAATTTCAGTTAAAGAAAAGAAAATGTTTCTGTCAATTAGAGAAAAACTAATTAATACTGTTCTTGCGTTTGCTACTACCCATCTGTACAAAGTTACTTATTAATTGTGATTCTCAGAATGTGAAGACAAAATCTTTTAAAAGTCTCAGTCAGCAGGTGGCGAGACAATTTAAGCATAATATATTGATATAAAAATTATACTTATAGAAGCAAGGTCAAGTTTCTCATCATAAATTTAGAAAATATTTTATTTTGATGTATATGCAAACTTAGTATTTAATATCTTCCCTAAAATGTGTACTTATATAATCTGAATAGAATTATATTACAAAAACATAAGAGAAATTTTCACCTTGCCTGATATTGATGCCTGGATTTCTTTACAGCTTAACTAAAGCTGCTCCAAAATTACTATTCATTTTTCTCTGTGTGCATTTCATAAAAATGATTGGGAATCACTAGAGAAATTAAGTTCACTGAAGCTTTGTGCTATCATTAATATAATAGTAGCAATAATTATTATTACCATCAACATAATTTCATCTGTTTTAACCATTCAATTTTCACAAACACATATAATCAAAACGTAGATTTAAATTAATAATAATGCTACTTCTGAAATATATTTTTCAGGTAATAGTTCAGATTTTTAAACAAATACATATTGAGAAATACACAGAGAAATATTTTACATGTTATTTTAGGACTTTTTAAGCATAATATATCATGCTGATATTTTATGCCAAGAAATTTACTTCTACAAAATAAGTAATGTGATGTAAATGCAGTGAAAAAAAGGCATTATATCATAAAATGTGTTAAACTTTATATTCAATAATTTATTCTTGGATATTGCAACTGTTTGCAAATATTACTTTTATAAATTATACTCTGAAATACCTTAGACCTATATCTTTGTGCACATTCTTATTTATTTCTGGGATCGGCGGTGTGCTAGGTTTTATTACTTTTGATACAGATTTTGCAATTGTCCTCTGGGCTTTGTAATATTCAGGTTTACCAGAATAATCAGGTTCAACATATGGCTGCACATTCACAGATGTACAATAAATGGTATTTATAAATTCTATTCTATCTGAGAATTCTTAAAGCATATGTTAGCTGTCATTCTAAAGTTAGTATTTCCATGCATTTTCATATAACATGAATTTCTATAAATAAAAAATTTCCCTCTCCTCACATAAAACATTTTGTATGAGAAATTACAAATTGGTTTGTACCTATATGTGATATTTGTGCTCAGGATTGTGAAATTGCATTTTAAAACAATTGTATTTTAAAACAATCATTTCAGGTTTAAGGTTATAATCAGTTTAGAAAGCCAGATGTTCTTTCTGTTCAGTAAGAATATAATTGACAGCTTGGAATCTTGCATTTATGCTGGAATCTTTTTCAAAATATACAGTGATAATGAGGACAAGTGCAACAATGCCAATTACCTGGTATTTGCAATATCACTAACACAGAAAAATGTAGCAAAAATTTGAAAACTTTGAAAAATATATGGATTTCCTGGCAAAAATCTTCACTAAGTGGCCTTCACTTAAAAAGATCAGAAAGAATCATAAGTGAGAGTGCATGAAGAAAAGATCTTTGAACCGTATCTTTGGGTCAGAATTAACATTATTTCTTTCTATGCTGACACAGATAATTGGAAAAAAATATTCTAACCAATAGATCCCAGAAGTAGTGTCATTTTCATTTTCTTTAGAAGACACTTATAAGACAGGTGCATCCACTGAAAACATCTATAGATACTAGAAGGGAGATATAATTTACCAAAATGATAACTGTCTGTTATAATGACAGAACCTTATTATCAGGAATACATCAGTTGAACTTCTAAGGTTTTTTTTTTTAAATGATATTTTAGTGGAGAAAAAAGAAATTAATTTCCCAGGGACATCTTCAAAGGACACTTACGACAATTATCTTGACCCAAATTCTCTTCCCAATCTTTCCGACATGTGTTATAATTAATTTTCACATATATAGGTAATTATTTTAAAAATAAGGTTCCACAGGGGATGATTAAGCCAGGGCACTTGGGAGTATCTACCCTCACTCTGACAGAGTTGCCTGTCACACCCAGGCTGCTGCAGTGGTTGGGGCTTACTCCTTTCTCTTTAAAAAGCGAAAGAAAATGCTCTCCTCTGTCCCAAGGACAAAAACCACTGCCTCCCCTGAGGGAGGGCGTGGTTATTAGTCCTTTCCCTGAGCTACCTGTCTCTTCTAGGAGGAGCCTACCATCCCTGGAGGCAAGTCCCTGGCACAACTACACGTCCTTCACTGAAGCATTTCAGCCACAGCCCATAGCCAGTCTGGTAGCCCTGCACACAATGAGTTGAGCTGCCCCCACCACCTCTGCTGCAACTGGGCCAGGGTAAGAGCTGAAAATCTGGGCACTTTTATGTCCCCAAAGAACGGAGACCTCTGTTACTGCTGAGAGAGGGAGGTAAAAGCAGCTTGTGCACCCTACAGCTGCCTGCCTCTGCTAATCTAATCAAGAGGGGCCCTCCCCTCCTGTTACATGCTTACAGTGCATCTGCTCTTCTCCTGCCTAAGCATTCTTCTTGAGGAGGAGATCTCTCTACCCTTCACTATCACAACCAGTGTCTGAATTTAGGAAGGCCTGAGGGCAAGTTAGTAAGCCCAGTCTCGGTCCAGTCCCCCCAGGACTCAAACATGCCATCCAGGGGCCTGGGAACTTGGGATTACCTAAGCTAGTCCACCCACTGGCACCTGAACACTTTCCCAGTGGTCTGAGTTCCAACAGACCCACATAGCCAGCAACTCCACAGTGAATACCTACCTGCACAAGCCAAAAGGCAGTGAACCTCTCCCTCTCTGCAATGAGCAGCAGAGTTCCTGGCAGAGAATAGGTGCAGTGCAAAGATATTTGTTTTGAGCTGAAGGAAGAGATTCCAGATGAAAAGGAAGAAGCATGAGAACTCTGGCAGTATAAAAAAGCAGGCTGTTTTGAAACTCCCAAACATCACAATAGCTCTCCAGAAATGCATTCCAACCAAATGAAAATTTTTGAAACGTAAGATATGGAATTCCAAATATGCATTGTAGATAAGCTCAATGGGATTTATAGGAAAGTTCGAAAACCAACACACACAAAAAATAATAATTCAGGACATGAATGAAGAATTCCCTAAAGTGATATTTTAAAATAAAAATAACAAAACATCTAGAAATAAAAGAGTCATTTAGAGAATTTCAAAACACAGTGGAAAGTTTTAGCAACAGACTAGACCAAACAGAAGAAAGAATTTCAGAGCTTGAAGACACAGCTTTTGATTTAACTGAGTCAGCCACAAATAAAGAAAAAAGAATCAGGAGAAATTAACAAAGTCTCTCAGAATATGGGATCATGTAAAATGCCCAAACATAGAATCCTGAGTATCTCTCAGAAAGAAGGCAAAAAGGCAAAAAGCATGGAAAACGTATATGAGGGAATAATGGAGGAAAATTTCCCTGGTCTTGCTAGAGATTTAGATATCCAGATACAAGAAGATCATTGAACTCCTGGAATATTCATTGCAAATAGGACCTGACCAAGGCACAGAGTCTGGCCAGGATCAAAGTGAAGGAGAAAATCCTGCAAACTGCAAGACAAAAGCAAAAAGTAACTTACAAAAGATAATCCAAAGGACTAAGAGAGGAGTTCTCAGTAGAAACCTTACTAGCCAGAAGGAATTGGGGACCCACATTTCATTTTCTTAAACAGAATAACTGTCAGCCAAGAATATTGTATTCTGTAAAATTGTTGCTTAAATGAAGGAGAAATAAAATCTTTCCCAGACAAGCAAAAATCAAGGGAATTTGTCACCATTAGACCTGCTCTACAGAAAATGATAAAAATGCTCTAAAAACTGAAAAGAACAGTCAATATTCACAAGGCAAAAACACTTAAAAGTAAACAATCACAGTTCTTACAAAACAGTAACACAAGGGAAAATACAAAGCAACTAGGTAAAAATCAACAAGAAGACTGGAACAATATCTCACTTATCAATATTAATGTTGCATGTAAATTATCTGAATGTCCCACTTAAAAGATAGATTGATGGGTTGGATACAAAAACACAACCCAAATATCTTCTGTCTCCAAGAGACCCATTTAACATGTAAATAGTATCATTGACTTAAGAAAAAATTATAGAAAAATATATTCCACACAAATGGAAACTGAAAGTGAGCAACAGTAGCTATTTTTATATCAGATAACACAGACTTTAAATCTACAAAAACAAAAAAGACAAAGATTGTCATTATATAATGATAAAGAGGCCAATTCAATAAGAAGATGTAACAATCCTAAATATATATATGGACCTAACATATAGCTCTCAGATTCACAAAACAAATACTACTAGACCTAAGAAATGAAATAAACAGCAACATAATAATAATGGGGTACTTCAAAAACCCAGTGACAGAACTAGACAGATCATTGAAGCAGAATATCAACAAACAAATACTGGACTTAAATGGGACTCTAGAAAAAATGAACCTACCAGACATTTACAGAATATTCTACCCCAAAACTGCATAATATACATTCTTCTCATCAGTACATGGAACATATTCCAAGATAGACTATGTTAGGCTATAAAACAAGTCTCAGAAAATTTTAAAAAATTGAAATCATACCATGTTTTTTCTCAGAACACATTGGAATAATACTAGAAATGAATTCCAAGAGAAACTATCAAAACTATTCAAATATATTGAAATTAAACAACCAGCTGTTGAGTGGTCTTGGGTTAACTGCAAAACCATGATAGTAATCAAAAAATTTTTTGAATTGAATGACAATGGTGAAACAAACTACCAAAATCCCTAGGAGATAGCAAAAACAGTACCAAGAGGGAAGTTTATAGCAATAACTGCCTATATAAAAAAGCACAGGAAGATCACAAATTAACAACCTAATGTCACACCTCAAGGAACTAGGAAAACAACAATGGATCAAATCCAAATCTAGCAAAAGACAAGAAATAACAAAGATCAGAGCAGAACTAAACAAAATTGAAACCAAAATAAAGATACAAAGAATCAGTGAAATGAAAAGTTGTTTCCTTGAAAAGGTAAACAAAATTGATAGATCACTAGCTAGACTAATCAAGAAAAGAAGAGAGAATTAAAAATATCTCAATCAGAACTTAAAATGGAGACATAACAACTGATGTCACATAAATACAAAGGATCATCCAAGACTACTATGAACAACTCTATGCACACAAACTAGAAAGTCTAGAGGAAATGGATAAATTTTTGGAAACACACAACCTCCTGAGCTTGAATCAGAAGGAAATAGAAATCCTCAACAGACCAATAATGAGTATGTAGATTCAATAAGTAATAATAAAATCTCCCAACAAAAAAGGTCATGACCAGATGGATTCACAGGTGAATTCTACCAGACCTACAAAGTAGAACTTGCACCTTTGCTACTAAAACTGTTCTATCACATTAAGAAGGAGGGAATCCTCCCTAACTCAATCTATGAAGCCAGTATCAACAAGATGCCAAAGTAAGAAAAGGACACAACAAAAAAAGAAAACTATAGACCAATATTCCTTATGAACATAGATGCAAAAATTCTCAAGAAAATTCATGCAAGCCAAATATAACAGCAAATCAAAACAATAATTTACCATGATCAAGTGGGTTTTATCCCAGTGATGAAAGGATGATTCAGTACACACAAATCAATAAATGTGATTGACTAGACATACAGAATCAAAGAGAAACATATGATTATCTCAATAAATGCAAAAAAAGCATTTGATAAAATTCAGAACCCTTCATAATAAAAACCCTTATGAGCTAGGAATAGAAGTAACATACCTCAAAGTAATAAAAGCCATGTATGACAAACCCACAGTGAACATCATGCTGAATGGGGTAAAGTTAAAAGCATTACCCCTAATAACTCAAACAAGACAAAGATGCCCATTTTCACCACTTCTATTCAACATAGTACTTGAAGTTCTAGTCAGAACAATCAGGCAAAAGAAAAAAATAATGGGCATCCAAATCAGAAAAGAAGAGGCCAAATTATCTCTATATGCCAATGATATGATCTTATATGCAGTAAACCCAAAGGACTCCTAGAATTGATAAATTCTGCAAAGTCTTGATTACAAAATTAATGTACACAAATCAGTAGCATTTCTATACAGTAATAACAACCAAGCTGAGAATCAAATCAAGAATGCAATACCATTTAAAATAGCTGCAAAAAAAAAAAAAATACCATACCTAGGAATACACTTAAAAGGAGGTGAAAGACCTCTATAAGGAGAACTATACAACACTGATGAAAGAAATCTGATATGAAACAAACAAATGGAAAAACATACCATGTTCATGGAATGGAAAAATCAATATTATTAAAATGTCCATACTACCCAAAATGATAATTACACATTTAATGCAATTCCCATCAAAGTACCAATGCCACTTTTCACAAAATTAGAAAACACAATCCTAAATTTCATACGGAATCAAAAAAGAGCCAAAGCAATCCTAAGTGAAAGAACAAATCTGGAGGCATCACATTATCTGACTTCAAATTATACTATTATACAAGGCTATAGTAACCAAAACAGTATATTACTGTTACAAAATTAGACACATAGATCAATGGAACAGAATAGAGAAATTGGAAATAAAACCATACACCTGCAATCAACTTATCTTCAACAAAGCAGACAAAAAACATATATTGGAAAAAATACACCCTATTCAATAAATGGTGATGGGAAATTTAGAAAGCCATACGTAGAAGAGTGAAACTGGATCGCTACCTCTCACTATACACAAAAATTAACTCAAGACTGAAATGTAAGACCCAACACCAAAAAAATTGTAGAAGAAAACTTAGGAAAAATTCTTCTGGCCATTTGCATAGTCAAAAAGTTTATAACTAACACCAGAAAAGCAAATAAAAAATAAATAAATAAATAAGACTTAATTAAACTAAAAGGTTTTTGCACAGCAAAGGAAAGAATCAACAGTAAATAGATAACCTACAGCATGAGAAAATATTCACAAACTATAAAACCAACAAAAAATTAACATCCAGAATCTACAAGGAACTCAAACAAATCAGCAAGAAGAAAACAAATAACCCCATTAAAATGTGGACAAAGGACATGAACAAACATTTTTCAAAAGAAGGTATACAAATGGCCAACAAACATAGGAAAAAATGCTCAACATTACTAATCATCAGGAAATACAAATTAAAACCACAAGGAGATGCCACCTTACCCCCATCAGAATCACCATTATTAAAAAGTCAAAAACAATAGGTGTTGGCACTGATGTGGTGAAAAGTTACCACTAATACAGTTAGTGGAAATGTAATTTAGTATAACCCCTATGGAAAAAAAATATGGAGATTCCTCAAAAAACTAACAGTAAACCTATCATTCGATCCCCCAATCCCACTACCCAAAGGAATCTACCCAAAGGAATAGAAGTCATTACCTCAAAAAGACACATGCACTTAAATGTTTATTGCAACACTATTCACAATTGCAAAGACATGGAATCAACCTAAGTGCCCGTCAACTGATGAGTGGATAAAGAAAATGAAATACTATTCAACCACAAAAAGAATAAAATAATGTCTTTTGCTGCTACTTGGATGGAACTGGAGGCCATTAAGGATAATGAAATATCTCAGGAATGGAAAAACAAATACCATGTGTACTCAGTTATAAGTGAAAGCTAAACTATGGATATTCATGCTCATACAGAGTGGTATAACAAACTCTGAAGACTTAGAAGTAGAGAGGGTTGAAAGGGGAGTGAGGGATCAGAAACCACCTGCCAAGTATAATGTACACTATTCAGGTGATGGGTACACTGAAAGCCCTGACTTCACCACTATGCCATTCACCTGCGTGAGAAAAAACCTCTTGTTCCTCTTAAATAGATTTCCCTTTTTCCCCTAAAATAGTGTTTACCACTTTTATTTTCCTAAAATAGTGTTTTATACTTTTCCCAAATGACAAACTAAACAATATGGTATAGTTTGATCAGGAAAGCTATTGAAACCATTAGGAGTCTGTTATTCTTAACTTTGAAGATTAGTTAGAGAATCAGCAAATAGAATCCTCAAATAATATGAAACAGTAAATTCTACCACATTAATGTTATATATCAAATAAATGTCTTTCTAAAGATAAATCTTTAAGAAATAGAAAATGTCATGGTATTTTATTACAGGTGGCATAACCTCTCTTAATAGATAAATCCCATACATAAAGCATATGAATTCTTTTTCCTTGCATCATAATTTTAGATATCTGCTTAATCTTACAAATTTTTCCACGTAATATTTTAACTATAACTCATAATAGATGCCTTGTTTTTAACTCAACATTGGCTTCTAGGATTTTTACCACTCAGTGGCTAGTGGACTTTTATCAAAGATATTCAGGAAAATTACCCATGAAACTTGCTCTAATTACATAGGTCTCACCCAATCCCAACTAAGTGAAAAGGTCTAAGAGGATGCCGTAGACTCTTCATAGCTTGGTTTGACCTTTCATAAATATTTGTGATTCGCTTCTGTTTTCAGGATAAAAGCATAGAGGGTGTTGAGGAGGGACTATCTATATATTATTCACACTCAAACTTCAGAATGATAATGTTTTAGTAAGTTTAATTAACATTACTCAAATTATTAGAATTATTATTGAGCTCATCATTAAAAAAACTAGATTTTTAAACATAAAGCCTAGTTTATTTGCCTATGGGCACCTCTGTAGACATGCACACATATATACATATAAGCCTATAAAACAAAGCTGACAAAGATAAACAAGGCAAAATTAGTATAATAAAGATATTTATCAAAACAAGATAATTATAAGCCATAATAGCTTCCATTAATAGAGAATTGGCTTTCTCATGTTTGATAATGTTTTAGATTTTAATAACAACCAGGTAGAAGTATTTATTTTTTGAAATTATTTTTGATGAGAATATCAAAACTCTGCTTTGTTTCTAAGTCATGTGGATAATTTAGGGAGCAAGAATAAAATATTAATTTATAAAGAAACATTTTTATATAATAAGAAAGATAATTGTTTGTAATATTAATAATCCTTTCTATCACACCTTGGCTTTAACCAATAATATGCAAATAAATTTCACAATTTTCATTCACATTAAATTTTAAACATATCAGCATTTTAATTTGTGACATTTTTTAGAGTTTAACAAAAAATTATTAAAAACAGTAAAGTCACTTTACCAGCAACATAAAGCATATTGCATACATAAACAGTGCCACTCCATTAGAACAGATCACTCATACATGCATAAATCTGGGAAAGTGCCAATTAGATCACCCATCCTAAGCCCTTTGATTATCTATGATCTCAATCCAGTTCAGAGCAAATTGGAAAATATTTATTAGTAGTAATATAAAAAAAAGTTGAGTTTCCTGACAAATAACAGGAGAAAACAGGACAGGAGTTTAATTTACAATTGATAGCTCCATTCTCACTATTGTATATCATTGTCATGAACAATGAACAAAACCTGCAAAACCAATTTATTCAACAAGTACCATTTTGTTTTATAATGTAGAAATAAAGATTGCATTTCTAAGGTTTAAAAATGTATTTATTCGAGTCCTGTTAATGTTTTCAAACTTATAAGAAACAAAGAATGACTTGATGAATTTTAAAATTCTTTAGGTGACCAAAATAAATGTCAATTTAAAGTAAAAATTAATCATTATAAAAATGATGATTAAAAAAAATCAAAAGAGATTTTATAGACTTTGATAAGCTTAGTGCTGAATGGCACCTTAGCTTGCATCTGTATATCAAACATTTGAAATGCATATATATCACCTGATGAGATATTAAAAACATTAAAACAAATGCTAGCCACTAAATAATCAGTTTCCTCACTTTTCTGTGTCCATACTTCATGGCATTTTTCATTTATGCATCAGGGTTTGTGACTGGTTACTTGTATATATTTTCTTACCTTTCAATATGCATCTTTCCAAGCCTAAAATGTTCTCTCCATCCTTTAATGTCATACAGAATGTTCCTGTTTTTCACACTTCAGCTTAAGTCTCACCAACTCCATGAAACCTTACCTGACCATTTTGGTATGAATTACCTGTTTTCCAGTCTTTATAACATGTATAACACATCAGCAATATTTATGTTTATTAACATAGTGCTATATTTTTATTCTGCATCATATATCCTGTGTGTTTATATCCTCAAATGGATATTTTTTACTGAATGATATTTTAAGGAAGTTTAAAGTATATATATAGAAATTATACCAGGTTGGATTCTGTGGAAGCAAACACAAGCCAGTGTTTGGGGGACAAGATATTTATTAGGGATCAACACCATGCCAAAACTGAGCACCAAATTGTTCTTTGCATCTACATTAATTCTAGCACAGAAAATTATATAATCATAACTGCACATCTGGCTGAGTAACCTTAAAACAAACATACCATTTCCTGAATTTTATCTGTCTTTTCTAGTTGGTCTTGGAATAAGTTAGTGAGCTCCAAGAACTTTCAGTGTGATGATCCCAGTTACATATATATGTTGGCCCTGGGATAGCTGCACATAGCTCCCACATTTCCTGATGAAAACCTTCATTTTAAGTGGACTGCCAGCTTTAAGATTATGTAAATAAAGTGCTGATGGATGAAAGGTATTCATTCTCACCTAGCTAGAAAGTCAATCAAATCAACTGAGGCAATAAAATTGGGTCATATATTTTCCATCTATATTTTCATCTTGTGTCTACCAATTTAATCTATGTGTCAGCCCCCCGCCCCAAAGAAAAAGTCAACTCAGAGAAGCTGAGAGCAATTAATCAGTTGGGACATCTCTAAAATGCCTGAACAGCTCAACAAGCTCCCTAGGTAATCCTCAAGGAAACTAACAAATGTTTTATTGCATATGTTAAGCAGTGTTAATAGTGGGGCATGTAAGAGTGAGAATAAGACAGAGCAGCCTAAGATTAAAGCACTAAAATGATTACAGAATCAGGGCAAAAATGATCCCTAGTCTTAAGTCAATTTTCTTTAGTAACAAATATGTATATATAATAGTATTGTGAAGCAATTATTTTTAGTTTTGTTAATCCATAACATTTGTAGAGAATTGTACTGATCATAAACATATAGCTTGATGAATTTTCACAAATTAAATATACTTATGTAATCAGGATTGAGGTCAAGAAATGAAATATTACCAGCACCTACAGTGATCCTCATGCCCTTTCTAGACACAGTCTTGCTAAAGATAATGACTATTGAGAGATCTACTACCATATTATAGTTTTGTTTTATCATGACATAATTTACTTAGAAGTAATTGGAAATTTTTGGAAAAGTTGCAAGTACAGTAAAAGAGGCTATCATATATTCTCCACTGAGATTCCCATTTAGCCACATTTGCTGTTGCTGTCTGTCTTTCTCGCTCTCTCTGTCTCTCTTTCTCCCTCTCTCTCAATCATTTGAGAGAAAGCCACACATATGCATGCATGATTTTCAGTCTAATGATTCCCACTACCAGTATGTATTTTCCAAAAACAGGCAAATTCTCCTACATAACAACCCTATAATTCCCCAAGGTTGGAAATCAACATTGATATTGCACTGCATTTCTTTCCAAAACCTTATTCAAGTATGCAACAAAGTGTTTTTGTACATTTCTGGTCCAAGATCCCATCTACAAACAAGTTAATTGTCATCATTTTCTTTGCAATTTTACCATTGTGCTCATATTTGGCTGATTCTTTTCTGTGGAAACACTGATGAATATTAGTTGAGGGAATTTTCTTTAGAGGACATCTGCTTGCTTTTGGTTTTATCCCTGGAATGCTCCCATCTCAGACCTCTTTTATATTAATTAATCTGTTTGTGAATTCCTGGATAATAGATATAATGAAATTTTTGCCACAATCCTCTGTAAATGTAGAACAGTGGTTTTAAATTTTCAGGGAAGTTTCCCCCACAGGAAGCTGGGGCTGATAAAGAAAATTTCCTTTCTTGTCTCCCTTGCTAGGTAAGTGGGTTTTTTCTAACTGAAGCTTCTCCTTAAAATGTATTATTTTTAGAGTCCTGACTTTATGCAATGATCTCATTTCCGATTCTTCATCTTCATCAGGCCAAGGTCTTATTTCTTGTCTTCCTCTGGTGGTGCAAATCCCAAGTTAAATCCGGCTCAGCACTCTGATTTTTGTTTTCTCTTTATAGCTGGTTCCTGTGGTTTTTCTTAACTGTATTTTTAGCTCAAATGTATATTTAATATGATGTGTGTTGCAATTTACCTAGCATTTTACATATTTTATAGCAGGACATTTTTCACATCATACACATCCTGTTTTTTCTAATGCATTCCTTGTTATATGCAGACTTCCTCTCTTTACCAAAAAAAAAAAAAAAAACAGAAAGAAAAAGAAAAAAAAACCTGCCTGTTAATGTTCCCTAAGCATTTGCTCTAAAAGTCACTGGCTGTTGTATACTGAACATGTTTATATTCCTACTTATTTTTTCAAAGTTTATAGTAACAACACAAAATTTAAGTTGTGCTTCAAAAGTCCTCTTATTATGAGTATTTCACAAGCAATTAAAGCCTTTTTAATATATTAGAAATTTCACAGTTTAGAACAGGAAACATAAAATCAAAATAAAAGAAAATCTTCTAAAACAAATATTTGCCACATAGAACAAAGCCATTTAGAGCACAAAAGTAAAAATATAAGAATTTCCATAGATAACTTGTATTTTATTAACCAACTCACTCAGAAAGGTATTGAAGAAATAATATATGGATATAAATTCTTCTCTCTGTCTCAATAGAAAGTTGCCTTTAGGATATTCTCAATTAATTTCCATATTTGATATCCTATAAATGTAAGATGAATTGCTATAAATGCAAGGCATGCTGGTGAGCCTTTATATATATATATCAATGATGGATTAAACAAATCTAATATGAAAATAAGACAACCCCTCTAGGCTTAGAATATGCTGAATTGAATTATCCAGGCAACTGCTAGAAATGTACATGAAAAATAAGAACTATATCTCAAAGGAATGAAATTGAAAGGTATTTTGAAATTTTCTGACTGTTGCAAATAAATTTATTTGATAAAATTTGTGATAAAGAATTACAAAAAATGGAAAAGATTATAAATATGCTGAACTTGCAAGAATGAGCATCAAAGAGAAATGACTGTTGTTCAGAAATAAACTCCGGCTTCATCATTTTCTATCATAGTCAAAATGACAAAATAATTTCTCCCACTATTAGTGTATTATATAATTATATGACATATAGATATCATGTATAATGTATATATGTACACCTTTTATTTCATATTTAACAAATTCAATAGTTCAAATTAGTAATTTCTGATGCATATATGAATGTAAACCATTTTAAACTATTTTTACCTCACTCCCAAAGATCAATACAATTGATTAAAATGGTAATGTAATATTTCCTTGATAAGTTAGACTGATGGCTGTATAAGCTATTTTTAATGGAGAATTTTAGTTTTAAAAGACCAAAGTAGATAAAAATATAGAAAAGAGGTACAAGGAAAATATATGGAAATAATTCTATTTCTCTCAGTTGAAGAATTTATCTTCTGAAATGTACATGTTCTCTATCTGTCTTCTGTCTCACATCATTCGAAAGTTCTCGTTGCTCTTTATAATATTCTTTCTCCAATTCTGTATACCATGAACATTATTGAAAAATAGCTTCTGAAATTAGACTTTTATTCCTTTGTGTTCTTCCTGTAATGTTATCTCAGGTCTAGTGGGCTTAAACATAAGGTGGCATCAGGGGAAGATGTTGCTCTTCCCTAGCCTCTGATTGGGTGATGAACTTGTTGTCTTAGTCCATTTTGTGCTGATGTAACAGAATACTTGAGACCGGGTAATTTATAAAGGAGAGAGATTTATGTCTTACAGTTCTGGAAGCTGAAAAGCCTAAGGTCGAGAGGCCTGCCTATGGTGAGGGTTTTCTTACTTCTTCATCCCGTGGTGGAAAGCACAAGGGCAAGAGAGCACGTGCTAGAGAGAGAGATGAAAGGGAGCTGAATCCCTTTATCAGGAACCTACTTCTGTGATAACTGACCATTCCCTGATAGCCGCATCAATCCATTCATGAGGGCCAGAGTTCTCATGACCTGATCACCTCTTACAGGTCCCACCTCTCAATGCTGTTGCATTGGCATTAAGTTTCCAACACATGAACTTTGGGAAACATTCAAACCATAGCACTTGCCCTGCCTTATTTTGAGAAGCCATGTTAACCCCTCCCCTGCAGAGGCCCTTAGTCCTTGCCTTAGCCTGTGGTTGTGAGGCCTATCCCTATTCAACAACACTCTCAGTGTTTCTTAAAAACAGAGCGTATCGGGGGTCGTGGACCCTCGGCTGCCTGTCTCATACTGAGCGGGATGTTGTGAGACTGCCCTTAGACTCATCAAATTGCTTTCTCCTTTACCCTTTGTTAGTATACTACCTGCGTGTCATGTTACTTTCCTGCTCTACTATTACGGAGCTTTTTAAAGACATTACAGATTTCTTCTGCTAAACCTTGGTTACAGGGACTTAAGACGCCCTGTTCCGTGTTCTAACAAACTTACGTGGAAATCCCTCTGTCCTTTCTTCTTCTCCCCTATGCACAACTTCAGGGGTTAAGCATCATAAATGTGTTCAACTGTTACTAGTAAAGGAGCCTAACAATGTCTCCCTGTTTAAAACTGCAACACGCTCTCTACTGTTGATCTCTTATAACCCCTTAGAGTTTTTCTTTTCATAAAACTTTCACCTACTAAAATACTACATAATTCAATTGTTTATTGTGATTATTATTTATTATGTGACTTGCAACAGGTACATGTACACTCCAGGAAAGCAAGGATATCATTTATGTGCTTCCTAGGCTACTAGAAAAGTACCTATCACATAATAGGCTGTCAATGAAAAGATATTGAATAAGAAAATAAATAAGACTTACATGCCAAACTGAATCCTTTTTCCTTTTTCTCAAAGAATTCTCCATCCTTCCCTTAAAGAACCTTTTATCACCTCCTCCCTAAATTGTAGGGATCTGACCTTATCTCATATTCTGCTTCCTCTTTAATTTATTCTTATACTATAACCCTATCTTCTGAGTCCACTAAAATCTCATTATAATATTAATATGTAAATACCACTTTAAGAATAAAGAAAGTGTTCCTTTTAAAAAAATAGCTTTAGCAAATTATATTTTTTTAATTTGAGTATCCTGAACCAAATGTGAAGTCATAAATAAACCCCTTAAACCTATCTTTTGCCAACCAGGACATGTCTGTCCTTCAAAGAGCAACAATAGCCAAGATCCAGTGAGTGGAGAGATATGCAGAGTTATTATACAAAACTAATGTTATGAAAGGAAATACAGCATGCTTAAAATGGCTAAGCATCACCCCATGTCATTCTTTAATATTTTTTTTCTTTCACAAAGGATATTTATTTTCATTCTAATTTTCCACCATCATTTTTCAAGAAGAGGGGATCTAGGCTTTTCTACAAAGATCTTTTTTCAGAATATCTTTCTATTAATAGATATACCAAGTTTAGCTGGGTAGCATGAGAATCAGGCTTATTTCTCACAATCCCCAAATAGGATTTATAAATATTGTCCCTCAGAACTACTTTCCACAGTCATGTGTAAATTCTTACCCTCTTGGTTATGGGGTAGGTACACACTTGTGTGTCCAGGACACCACCTCTCTCCTACTGGCACAAGAAAAGTATCCTAGAGAAAAGGAAAAAAAGATTCACTTAGGTCCTTTTCCTTTAATTGAGATCAATGGTTCTCAAAATTTAGCCTACATCAGAATCTCCAGTAGGACTTCTTAAAACACTGATTGCTGGGAAGCATTTAGAGTTTCTGATTCAGTAGTGTGTGGAACAGCCTGAGTATTTCAGTTACTAACAGGTCCCAAGTCACGTGGTACTTATACTGCTGGTCCAGGCACCACATTTTGGAAATCATGGTAGATGACTTAATTCAACAGAATGCCTTTTCTTACCTCTTGTGTTAATTATAAGATACTGCCAAAGGAACCACAGCATTATATAGTATTGTATAAGACTTATACAGTACTACATAGTACTTACAAAATTTGACCCATGCCGAAACATTTCAGGTTGCTTTACTGTTTGAATTTTTATACTTTAAAAACTTTCATTAATGTACCTGCCTTACTCTAGCACTGTCACCTCATGGGGTACTTAATATAATTCCTTATAGTGAACTGCTTAATTCTGATTTATGATTTTAAAACTCTGTTCACATCAATTGGAAGGCATACAGACACAGTATAGAGGTGAATATGCAATTTTTTCCGTGTGAGTATACCTGTGAGTATACCTATGAGTATTAAAAAATGGAGAGCCTGCAGAGTACAAAACTGCCCTCCTTTCCTTTTGGATGTGCAATCCCAAGACAAACTGTCCCTCATCCCAATTATTTTTGTAATACCCTGGATGTATCTTTTTTTTTAAACAATGTGACTCTTCTATCTTCAATATACATGATTTTCTTCCTCAGCTTTCTAAATCCCAAAATGGATATCTGCTTTCAAGGCTTGGGAATCCATTATCTAGTCACAACTGCTATCACTGCTGCAGCTGCTAGAATTGCTCAGTAATGTCAATTTTTTTAAGATCCCATGTTTAGTAAAAATTTAATACACATCCTCTCCCTTAGGAAAAAAGGTAAAAAAAAAATACACACACACACACACATATATGTGTGTGTGTGTGTGTTTATATACATTTTAGATCTACTACCAAATAACATTTTTCCTTTTGTTACGTTATGTACCTGTACTTTTTAATCAATTTTCAATGGACTCAATTTTTGCTTTCAAAGGATTGAATAGTATACATTTAAGTTATATTTCTGATCTTTAAAAACTCAATTTATGGTGAAAAATTACCCATTACAATAAACATTCTTTCTCATCAATATTTTCTACAGAAACTAAAATATAATATTGTCAGTTTAAAAAAAATAAAGCAGTGTGTCTTTGCTGACAGCACATTTCAAATTGAATTAGTTTTGTTTTTAATTTTCTTTTCAAAATAAATTGACAACATGTCCAAAGCACAGGCATCATTATAAAGATAATTTAAAGACATATTTTTTCATGGGGATGATTTTTGCAAACAAATTACATAGTCAATTGAAGATTTTTCATAATTAGCTAAGCTTAAAGCACTTGAAGCAAAAACAGTAAATTGTCAAACACATGTATTTTTATATTTTGTGAAAACACATTTTTAATAGTTTGTAGTACTTCAAACATAAATGCATTGACTATGGGTACAGCAATGTTTCTTTTCTAATATGAGCACAACATTTACCCAAGAGAATACTCTTTTGTTTGTCATTAAATGTAGCAACTAAATTCATGTCTTAAGAAATTTTTATTTCAGGTAATCAACAATATTTGACAAGACATCCAGTATTCCTCACCTCTGTTTTTCAAACTGTGAAGTATGCTGGTGCCATCCAATAAGTTGAATGATAATGTCAGGTCTTGTTAGGCAATCTATGCCAGTTAGAGTTCGGTCAGAACAACAGAAACCACTTCAGGAATCACAGAAAGGAGGGGATCTTATTTTAGATATTAAAGATCTACAAATCCTTTGGAAGAACTAGGGGAGCAAGTGATAGGGAAGTGGTTAGGAGTGTTCAAGAAATCAGTAAGCAGGATTCATACAAAACTAGTAATGATAATCACAGCTTTCTATAGCACCTCAATGGATGTTTCTCAGAAGTGAAGTAAAAAGATACTACCAAAATTTAACATTAACCATGAAGGCCAGGAAATCTACCTCCTACTCTGACTGAAGCAAAAATGGCTTCATGTTGTCTTTTTACTTCCACATGTTATGAAATGCCTACCATTAATGGAAGTGAATCTGAGAACCTGGAAAATGAAATTCCCAGGCTTCCAGCCTCTCTTATACAGGGAAGATATACAAGGTGAAATGAGGCTGAGTTGTTAAAATAGAGTTGTCCAACCTTTTGGCCAATTTGTATCTGTACAGCCATCTACATTTATTAATTTTTCAGAAATAATAGCCAGGTAGATGCTTCTACCCAACATGACAAAAATATCTCTTGTAAAAATACAAAGGTGCTCACCCATCTCACCTACAAATGAAGAGTCAAAATTTCTTTAGTCATTTTTTCAATTTTTAAATGATTTTTTTTTCTTTCCAGTTTGGTCCTGATCCACCTTTGGTATTCTATACATTAAAGAACAAATTATGAGATTAACCACCAAAAACTCAACTAATAAAATCTAATTGTATAGAAAAAATGAGGAAGAAAAGTAGAAAGTGGTTAACATATAACAAATTGAGAGAAAGATGCTAGACCATAGCCAGTATGGTCATTATTTCTTCCACCTGTCATAAGATCATTTGTAACTTCATATACTACATTTTGCATGTGACTATGCCTTTAATTAGAACTTTGAGAAATTATATGTTTTTTTCTTTTCTTTAGTGCTTCCATGTTTTACTTATTTTTTTCCTATTTTCTATTTTAAGTGGGATAATGGAACATTTCTCTTTCAGGCAATCTTAGCATCTATTGTGGCTCTTCCTTTATTTCCTCTCTTTCTCTCTCTCTCTGTCTCATGCAAGCACACCTGAACACTTGCCCAGCATATTTTTTCAAAAATTTGCATTCTGTTTATTTTAGGTTTTAATCTTGCTTATTTTAACCTCATTTGAGAGCTTTTTAAATTGAAAATTACAGTAAGATAAATGTAGATTCACAAGCAGTCATGGAAAGAAAACAATACAGAGAGAAACTGTGTACATTTTACCCCTGGAACCACTTTGCAAACTACAACATAATGTCAAACCAGAATGTTGAGATTTATACCACTTACCAATCTATTCATATTTTCCTAGCTTATTATACTTATTTGGGTTTGTGTATATATGTGTACATTTAGTTCTATATAATTTTATCACGTGTGGGTTCATGTATCCACCACTACAATCAAGACTGAACAATTATCCCACCACAAAGATCCCTCATGTTGCCCACTTATGAACATATCAGCCTAGCTCTCACCACATCCACCCTGTCCCCATCCATTAATGGCAACCATTCATCTGTTCTATATTTACGAAGTTTGGCATTTTAAAAAATGTTACATGAATAGAATAGTAAAGTCTGTAACCTTTGGTGCTTAGCTTTTGCCACTTATCATAATATTTATTTAAGTTATTGCATCTATTAATGGTTTACTTCTATTTATGGTTGAGAAGGATTCCATGGGTATCAAGGTACCACACTTTAACCATTCACCTGTTGAAGGACAGATATTTGGGCTGGAATCCCAATTTGGAGTTATTACACA
Organism: Daubentonia madagascariensis; assembly: GCA_023783475.1. Taxonomy (NCBI): domain Eukaryota; kingdom Metazoa; phylum Chordata; class Mammalia; order Primates; family Daubentoniidae; genus Daubentonia; species Daubentonia madagascariensis. The sequence continues at coordinate 32,640,027 of JAKFHU010001209.1, forward strand.
GGAACCTGCAATGAGCATTCATGTGCAGTTTGTTTTTTTGCATAAACATAAGTTTTTATTTCTCTGGAATAAATGACCAAAAGTATAACTACTGAATTGGATCGTGGTTGAATATTTAATTTTATATGAAACTGCCAAGCTGTTTTCCAGAGTGGTGTACCATTTTAATTTGTATTTTCTCAACTGAAATTTTTGAGGTAATTATAGATTCACATTCTGTGTAAAAGTACATCATTTCCTTTAATAAGTATATCTGTACAATTTACATTTTCTCTAAATTATGTTAAAGTCACACATGAATATGTTTCTTGTAAACTTATTTTTGCCATTTTTAGTATTGTTGTTTTTTTACCCATTCTCTGCATTATATTTGTGTGTCTGTGTGTCTGTGTGTCTGTGTATCTGTGTTTTATTCTGTTTTGCTTTGTTTCTTCATATTCCTCACAGGTAATTTTGAATAATATAATATAATTTTGGTTATACTTGTGCCATTGTGTTAAACTTTCAATGCTATGTTTAAATCCCTCTCAGTATCACAACATGCATATATATTTGAAATTTGTTCTGCTTTCCTACATCCAGTAATGTTCTAGAATTGATGTTCCTATTTCTTGTGTAGTTATATTGATATTGGGATGTCAGCTATATTTTAACCAAAATTACCAGTTATGCAAACTAATTTTTGCACTGGGTTTAGTCTAGTGCTTATTAAAAATCCTTTCTTTCAACAGATCCATGCTTCTTGAATTATTTAGGTAAATTTTGTTTACTCAAATTCGAGTATTGAGTATATGTTTAAAAGAAATTTATAAATAGACATATGAGAATGAATTTTGACTTTCATATTTGAAATCTAACTTATTGGAACATCAAATTAATGCATCACACTGATCTGTTTTCTTCAACTTCTCATGGTGGTTGTTCTGTCACATTATTGTGGATTAACATCTAGTTGTGGAATAGCCTAAATCCAATCCAGAACATTTTCACTTATGAATAACTTGTTATTTGTTTCTTTATCCTTGAGTATAAGTGGCATTCAGAATATTTTTAAGTTTTCTGTTTTCACATTAATATTACCTGGAAATGGTAAATCTTTCATTTTCAGAATCTGCCTTTATACCGGAATTAATCTTTTATTAACTCAGCTTTTTATTGTAGTTGTTTCCTATTTGTTATGTTCTCTGTTCCACTTATTTTACTTATAAAAGTAGAAAATAAAAAATAGAAATTTTAAAAATAGAAATTCAGTTATCTGTAAATGGAAACTCTTATCCATACTTAATTTTTGTTTCCTTCACTCTGTTTCCACCTCTTCGTAATTTCTCATGAATTCTGCCTGAAATCTAAAACCTATTTTCTGAATCTCAAGCTGAATTTTGTTCAATATCAATTCTAATTTGTATCTCTTTTTAGTTTGTACTGATTGATATTGCTTTTGCATCAATCTCTGTTGTGGACTTTGGCAACTCCTTCACATTTCACTGTATTTTCTTGTCCCCACATGAATACTGTGAGTTACTACTTCCAAATAGAAGATACCCTGACATGCTAATCCAGCTGGTATCAGTGAAGCTAGTCTAACTTCAACTGTTTAATTGGAGGTAAGAAACTTAAGGTGAGTGTCCCTCAATTTTGTGTAAGGTGTTTGGAGACAGTCTTGGATTTCTGGCACAAGGATGGGTTTTAACTTAAAGCTAGCCATATTAGCTGTCTTCTTTCATTATTCTTGTATTACTTCTGTTGATTTTATTACGTTTTTAAGGTGTTAGGCTCCTCAAGGCTGTATTTATGCATTTATGTAGCCATATTACTTGGTAAGGCATATATCTATAGGCTTTATTATATGTTACACATATATTGTGTGTAATAAATACTATAATACATATTATTTGTACAAAAGTGTTTTCAAAATACAGAAAAATACATAATAAATATTGAAATGCTCATATAGGTACATTTAGATGTATTCATTATCTTTGCATACAATTTATGACTTTTAATAAAATGTAGAAAAACTGACAGATTAAAATAAGACCCTTTAGATAGAATATGAATGGTCAATTGATCTATTTCTAAACATGTAAGGAAATAGTGCAGGGTTCTGTTCTTCACATCTAGAATATAGAAAACTGCAGGGTGTGAAGGTGCTGGGAGGTAATGCAGAGAAGGAAATAAACATGCCTTGTAGATTTTACTAACTCTTTGCAAAAGCTGAAACAAGTAAGATTTTGACTTATTATAAGTTACAGGTAGAAGGAAGATAACTCCATGCTGGTATATTTTGTTACAGCCTGGAGTGATTTTTCTATTTGTATTTTATTATCTACTTGTATTATTGGGAAGAGTGTAGCTCTGGTCTTTAAAAGGCAATGTTAAATGCAGTTTTCTTCAAAAGAACTGCTTCTGTTGTTCATTGGGAGTACTCTGCATAACTTATTTGATAGGGAAAAAGAATTGTCCATGCTGCTTTTATTTGTTCAAAAATATGTACTTTAATTTCCAGTTTATAAGCTTCTCCAAACTAGCCATAGTCACTATATGGAAATATATTTGAAAGTTACATCAGAGAAGGAAGCAACAAAATAGTTTTTACAATTCAATGTTCCAAAAACTTTTTTTTTTGGAAGTGAAGTGTGTTAAGCAGAGTTTCAATAATTTTATTTTTATAGAGGTATTTTTATACTGTTAAAAACTTTGCTCTTCATTTAAGATTTTTTTCTAGCAAGGCAGAGCAAGGTGATGGAGTAGGACTCTCCAGTGATTGTCCCTCCACAGAAACATTGATATGAAAAACTGTCCATGCACAAAAATACCTTCACAAGAGTTAGGGAAACCAGGTGAGAGATCACAGCACCTGGTTGTAGCACAATAATAAGAAAAGACACATTCAAGAAAGTAGGAAAGATTGTTTAACATTACCCATGTCACCTCCCCCCAAACATAGGCAGCACAGCATGGACAGAAAGGTTGTCCACTTGGGGGAAAGAAAGGAAGTGAACACAGAACTTTGCCTTGGACCACACCACCAGGCCCACCACAGTCAAACCCAGCACTGGGCAGACTCTCATGTCCCCACTACTGGGTATATGTCAAAGGAAATGAAATCGGTATGGCGAAGACATATCTGCACGCCCGTGTTCGTTGCAGCACTGTTAACAATAGCCAAGATATGGAATCAACCTAAGTGGTCATCAACGGATACAATAGGTAAAGAAAATGTAGCATATATACCTCAAAACATCACATTGTACACAGTAAATACATACAATTTTATCTGTCAATAAAAAAAAATGTTTTGAAGATCATTTTCCAGAGTCCAGGGCCACTGAATTTGGCCCAGTGGTGGTGTAGACTGTAGTTCAAGTTTGTCACACAAGCCTGAATACTGGGACTGTGTGGTCCCACCTGGCGCCAAGGCAGGTCTAGAGGCTCAGTTTGAAATAATAGTCCTGGAATATGTGCACGATGGATTCCTATTCAGCCATAAAAAAGAAGGAAATCCTGTCATTTATGACAGCATAGATGAACCTGGAGGTCATTATGCCAGTATTTAGTAGGTAATTTTGTTTGCCTGAAGCAGAGTTCAGCAAGGGAGGGAAATAATTGAAGTGGTTATTGAAAAAATAAAATAGGGTTTTAAATGGTGAGATGAAAATGAAAATTAATAAATTATATCTTGGCATTCCATAAGAAATGAAAATAATCGCACATTGATCTGCAAATCTTACTCTTCTGTGAGATAGCTTAGCTTCATACTAACATATATAACTTTTATGGTAAAAAATTCATAAAGGGTATTTTAGTTCCTAAAGAGAGTAACAAAAAGTCACCCAATATAAAATAAAGCTGTTCCATGTTGATTAATATGTAAAGTGAATGTAGTATTATTTGATTATTAAATTATATGTTCAACATTTCACTTATATTTAAAAATCAGTTTCTGTTACTGGTATTATAAATGAAACTTTTAACTTTATATTTTTAGGAGTATGGTAGAATAAATATCCAGAGAGCTGACAAGAAAATAAAAGCATCAAATTTCATCAATGCTGGGAAAGCTTGAGTATATTTGAGTGCATAGACATAAGTAAACCACAGAAAATGTCATGCCCTACCTGGTGGCTTAGAGGTTTTTGTGTATACTGTTTTTTTCATAATGTTTTAATTAGATATAATTTCAATGTTACAGAAAAGTTGCAAGAATATTCTTAGAGGCCATAATGTCTTAGGGGCCATGAAGAGCAAAACAAGAGATTAAATCGAACCCAAGAAAAAATGATGCAATTAAGAGATGAGATAAACAGGAGATGTCTAAGGCTGCTGCTGACCTAACAGGATATATTGTTTTACAGTAAACTCTTTTGTATAAGTAGGAGTCCAGTCTAAAATAACAATAAAAAGTATAGTATAGTAAATATATAAACCAGTAATGTAGTCATTTATCATCAAGTATTATGTACTGTACATAATCGTATGTGCTATACTTTTATACAACTGGTTGTGCAGTAGGTTTGTTTACACCAGCATCACCACAAACACGTGTATAGTGCGTTGCACTGTGATGTCACTATGGCTACGACATCACTAGGTGATAGGAATTTTTCAGCTCTATTACAACCTTATGGAACCACTTTCATATATTTGGCCCATCATTGACCAAAACATCGTTATGTGGTGCATGAATGTATTACAAAAAATTTTCTTATGTCCCTTACTCAGATTCACAAATTGTTTATATTTTAACTCATTTGCTTTATCATTCTAGCTTATATGTCTATCCATCTTTCTATCTAAAATCTCATATAAATATATATGATTATTTCTGAACATTGACAGCAAAGTGTAGATAATATGACTATTTAATGTGACCCTACAATTTCTAAATATTGCAGTGTGTACTTTCTAAGAAGACATTCTCACCTATAATCACAGAACAATTAAAACCAGAAAATTAATACTTATACAGCACTATTATGTAATCTATAGTCCATCAAATGAAGTGAAATTCAGGATAGATTTTTTTTTAAAAAGCAACAAGAATAATAATCATTTTATAGGCAGACCTTAGATTATGAATAGCTGCAAACCAAATAATCTAGTACTTATGATCATAAAGCATAATTATCTGACAAAATACAAAAAGAAATAAACACAAACATAATAATGGTAGAATATTTAATTCACTTATTTCAGACAATGGCAAGGTCATGAGGACAACAACAATAAAAAAAAACAGAAAACATGGAAGATTAAGAAGAATTTCTGACCTGGAGGATATGACTTCCATAAGAATTCTGAGTTCTAAAATTAAGGGATAACTTCCTGTTAAACATCTGTGAATCATAATTAAAATTTGGTCAAAAAGAAATAAAAAATATAATACAAAAATAGAAGTTATGCCTATACTATTTTCTGATTATGATGCAAGAAAGAAAAAAATAATAAAATCAGAAATAAAATGCAGAGCAGGAACCACAGGAAGATCCATAATTAATTGATTTTCTAATTATATATAAATATATTTGAAAACTATAGTCAAATTTGATTATTTTCTATGAAAATATAATTATGTTAACTTTATCTGGGAAATGAGAACTAATATACATGCTGATTTATACAGAAGAATCAGAAAAATCTGTCACTGAATTATTCCCTAAAAAAACGCAAGGTAGGCTCAGACAGTTTCACATTATTTATTCCAACAGAATTATAAAGAACTGATAATTCCAACACTATTTAGACCACCAGAGAATAGAAGAAAAAGGATAACATTTCAAATACTATTTATTAATTATGTAAAACACTGTTGCCAAAACCTGACAAAAATTGCATCCAAAATTTGCAGACAAAACTCGGTTATGAATGAAGCAAAATTTAAAATAAAATGTTAGCAAACAGAATTCAAAAATAGTTGAGATGAATAACACAACATTCATAGCAGTATTCTTTTTTTTAATTTTTAATTCTTATGAGTACATAATAGTTGCATATATTTGTAGAGTACATATGATATTTTGATACATGCATATAATGTGTAATAACCAAATCAGGGTCATTGGGGTATCCATCGCCTCAAGATTTATCATTTCTTTGTGTTAGGAGCATTCCAGTTTCACTCTTAGTTATTTTAAAGTATATGATAACTTACAGTTGAATATATTCACTTTGTTTTACTATCAAATATTGTTCATTCTATCTAGCAATCTAACTATTTTTTGCTCCCATTAATAATCCCTCCACTCCTTGGCACCTTTCCCAACCTCTCTAGTAACTATCATTCTATTCTCTGCCTCCAAGAGATCAATTGTTTTAATATTTAGCTCCCACATATGAGTGAAAACGTGAGATTAGTCTTTCTGTGCTTGGATTATTTCACTAAACATAATGTTCTCCAGTTTCATCCATGTTGTTGCAAATGGCAAGATTTCATTCTTTTTCTATGGCTGAATAATATTCCATTGTGTATATGTACCACTATTTCTTTATCCATTCATCCACTGATGGACATTTAGGGTGATTCCAAATCCTGGCTCTTGTGAATAGTGCAGTGCTGCAATAAACATTTGAGTGCAGATATCTCTTTGCTATCTCTATGATTTCCTTTCTTTCGGGTATATACCTAGAAGAGGGATTGCTGGCTCATATGGTAGCTTTATTTTTAGGTTTTTGAGGAACCTCCATACTGTTCTACATAGTGGTTGCACTAATTTATGTTCCCACAAACAGTGAACGAGGGTTCCCCTCTCTCCACATCCTTGCCAGCATTCACTATTGCTTGTCTTTTGGATAAAAGCCATTTTAACTAGAGTGAAATGATATCTCATTATAGTTCTGATTTGCATTTCTTTGATGACTAATGATGTTGGGCACTTTTTCATATACCTGTTGGCTATTTGGATATCTTCTTTTGAGAAATGTCTATTCAGATCTTTTGACCATTTTAAATTTGATTATTTTATTTTATTCCTAATGAGTTATTGGAGCTCCTTATATATTTTAGTTATTAATCTCTGTTAGATGGGTAGTCTGCAAATATTTTCTCACATTCTGTGAGTTATCTCTTCACTTGTTGATTGTTTCCTTTGCGGAGCACAAGGTTTTTAGTTTGATATGATCCCATTTGTCCAATTTTGCTTTGGTGCCTGTGCTTTTTGAAGTATCATTCAAGAAATCATTGCTCAGACCAATGTCCTGAAACATTTTCCCAATATTTTCTCTAAGGAATTTCACAGTTTCAGGTCTTAGATTTAAGGCTTTAATTGATTTTGATTTGATTTTTGAATTAGGCAAGAGATAGGGGTCTAGTTTCGTTCTTCTGCATATAGATATCCAGTTTTCTCAGTATTATTTATTGAAGAGACTTTCCTTTCCCTAATGTATGTTCTTGGTATTTTTGTTGAAAATGAGTTCAGTATAGATGTGTGGATTCATTTCTGGGTTCTCTTTTGTGTCATTGGTCTATATGTCTGTTTTTTGTTGGTTTGATTGATTGTTTGTTTGCTTTGTTTGTTTTTTGGTTTTTGCCAGTAAGATGATACTTTGGTTACTACAGCTCTGTAGTATAATTTGAAGTCAGGTAATGTGATTCCTTCCATTTTGGTCTTTGGCTATTCTGAGTCTTTTGTGGTTCTATATAACTTTTAGGAATTTTTTTCTCTGAAGAATGTCATTATTTTGATGCAGATTGCATTAAATCTATAGATTGCTTTTGGTAGTATGGACATTTTAACAATATTGATTCTTCCAATCAATGAGCATAGAATATCTTTCTGTTTTTTGGTGTTCTCTTCAATTTCTTTCATCAATGTTTTATAGTTTTCATTGAAGAGATCTTTCACTTCTTTGGTTCAATTTATTCCTATGCATTTTATTTAATTTGTAGCTATTGCAAATGGGATTACACTTTGGTTTCTTTTTCAGATATTTTGTTATTGGCATATAGAAATGCTGCCAATTTTTGTATGTTGACTTTGTATCCTGCAACATTGCTGAATTTATTTTTCAGTTCTAAAAGGTTTTTTTTTTGTGGATTCCTTAGGTTTCTCTATATGTAAGATCATATCATCTGCAAATAAGGACCATTTGACTTCATTTCCAATTTGGATGCCCTTTATTTCTTTCTTTTGTCTGATTGCTCTAACTGGAACTTTCAGTACCATGTTGAACAACAGTGGTGAAAGTGGGTATCTTAGTCTTTTTCTAAATCTTAGAGGAAAGGATTTCAGTGTTTTCCCATTCAGTATGATACTAGCTGTAAGTCTGTCATATGTAGCTTTGATTGTGTTGGGGTATGTTCCTTCTATACCCAGTTTTTTGAGAGAGATGATCATGAAGGTTGTTGAATTTTATCGAATGGTTTTTCAGCATCAATCGTAAAGATCATTTTTTTTTTCATTTGTTCTGTTGATATGAGGTGCAACACTGATTTACATATGTTAAACCATCCATCCATCCCTGGGATGAATCCCACCTGCTAATGATGAATAATATTTTTAATGCATTGTTGAATTCAGTTTGCTAGTATTTTCTTGAGAATTTTTGCATCTATATTCATCAGAGATATTGGCCTACAGTTTTCTTTTCTTTTTGTTGTATCTTTCCCTGGTTTTGGTATCAAGGTGACACTGGCCTCATCGAATGAGTTTGGGAGTATTCCCTCCTCCTTGATTTTTTGGAATGGTTTGAGTAGGGTGGGTATAAATTCTTTTTTAAATGTTTGGCAGAATTCAGCAGTGAAGCCATCAGGTCTGGGCTTTCTTTGATGGGAGATTTTTTATTACTGCTTCTATTTCATTACTTGTTATTGGTCTATTCAGGTTATGGATTTCTTCCTGGTTCAATCTTGGTAGGTTGTGTGTGTCTATGAATTTATCCATTTCTTCTATGTTTTCCAATTTATTGAAATATAAATTTACTGCTCATGGTAGTATCTATGATTCTTTGAATTTTTGCATATCAGTTGTAATGTCTCCTTTTTAATGTCTGATTTTATTTATTTGAGTCTTCTCTTTTCTTTTTTCTTAGTCTGGCTAAAGATTTGTCAATTTTGTTTATCTTTTCTAAAAACCAACTTTTTGTTTCATTGATCTTTTGTATTTTTTGGTTTCAATTTCAATTATTTCTGCTTGGATCTTTATTCTTTCTTTTCTTTTACTAATTTGGGGTTTGTTTTGCTCTTGTTTTTCTAGTTCTTTAAGATGCATCATTCGGTTGTTTCTTCATTTAGACACTTATTGTTATAAACTTTCCTCTTACTAATTCTTTCTTCTGCTTGAGTGATTCTGCTGTTGAAAGACTCCCATACATTTTTCCATTTGTCAATTGAAATTTTCAGCTCCAGAATTTGTGCTTTTTTTTAATTATTTTAATCTCTTCATTAAATTTCTCTAATATGCTTCTGAATTCCTTCTCTGTGTTGTCTTGAAGTTCATTGAGCTTCTTAGAACAGCTATTTTTAATGTTTTGTCAGAAAGAGTATTTCTCCAACACCCTGGAATTGATCACTGATGTCTTATTTAGTTCATTTGGTGGGGTCATGTTTTCTTGGATGTTCTTGATGCTTGTGGATGTTTGTTGATATCTAGGCATTCAAGAATTAAGTATTTATTCTAATCTTTTTAGTCTGGGCTTGTTTGAACCTGCCCTTCTTGAGTGGCTTTCCAGGTATTCAAAGGGAATTGAATGTTCTGATCTAAGTCTTTGATCACTCAGCTGTATCAGTACTATGGAGTGCCCTGAGACCAGTAATGCTGTGACTCATGCAGACTTCTGGTGGTTCTGCCTTGGTGGACTTAGGTAAGATATGGGAGAATTCTCTGGATTACTAGGCAAAGTCTCTCACTCTCTTCCCTCACTTTTCCCAAAACAGGAGTCTGATTCTCTGTGCTGAGCTGCCTGGAGTTGGGGGAGGAGTGCTGTGAACACTCCCTCATGCAACCAGAGCTGGGAGTGGTGTGGGTCACACCTGAAGCCAGCCCCGTCTTGCCAAAGGCCCATGGCTACTGCTGCCTGGCTACCACTCATGCCTGTTTAAGGCCTATTGTCTCTTTAGTCAGAAGGTGGTGAATCCTGCCAGGACCGGGTACTTCCCTTCAGGGTAGCATATTCCGTCTGGCTCAGGGTGGTTCTAGAAATGCCATCCAGGAGCTAAGGTCTGGTGTCTGGGGCTTCAGGAAGCTACTTGCTACTTTATTTTACTGTGGCTGATCTGGTACTCAAGTTGCAGGACAAAGTCTTTTGTACTCTTCCCTTTTCTTTCTCTAAGTAGAAGAAAATTCTCCACTGCCTGGAGTTGGGGAAAGGGTGACACAAGCATTCACTTAGCCACCACTGGTGGTATCCATTGGGTCACATGCACTCCAAGTCCACTGGCTCTGAGCCCAGCAGAGCCACAGAAATTGCCCAAGGACTGCAGTCTTTGTGGCCTGACTGCCTTACAGATTTATTCAGAGCCCCATTCTGCTTTCAATAGCAAGTGGTAGAACTAGCAGGAGGTCAAGTTTCTACGCTAGGGCAGAGGATTCCCCTTTGGCAGGGGCTAGTCTAAATGCTCCCTCTGTGGGGAGTGGCAGAGTTCTGCCAGGTTCTGTGTTCCCCTGTGACAAGGCAACACTGAGTGCCACTGCAAAGTTCCACAATCACTTAACTCCCTTTCCCCAAAGCACACAGATTCTCTCTTCACCAGGCGCTGCAAGGATTAAGGGGCATGGTGGTGTAGGCAATGCAAACCTGTCTTTCTTACCCTGTTCAGAGCCTTTCCTTGATATAATGTTAAAACCAGATACTGTGATTGCTCATTTGATTTTTGGTTCTTATTAAGGTGTTTTCTTATGTGGGTAGTTGTCCAATTTTGTGTTCCTGCATGGGGATGATTGCTGGAGGGTTTTATTCAAACTTTCTCCACCTCCACATAGCAGTTTTCTTATTGGAAGGTTAACAATCATTAAATAATAGAGCACATCTGTATAATTTATTATATTTATAGATCTAGGATAAAAATCATATAAATATCTCTATATGTACTAAATTGTCATTTGCTAGATTTTAAATATCTATTATCAGTTGTTATTTCTTGTCTACATAGCATTTTATTTTATTTTTTAATTTTATATTTTTAATTATTATGGGTATATAATAGTTGTATATATTTATGAAATATAAGTGATGTTTTGATAAAGGGACACAATTATAATAATCAAATCAGGTTATTTGGGTATCTAGGACCTCAAGCATTAATTTCTTTGTATTAGGAACATTCCAATTCCATTCTTTTAGTTATGTTAAAATAGACAATAACGTATTGTTGGCTATAGTCACCCTGTTGTGCTATTAAATAATGGATCTTATTCATTCTATATAATTATATTTTTGCATCCATTATCCATCCCCACTTTATCCTACCCACCCTCACTTACCTCCCCAGTCTCTGGTAACTGTCATTCTAATCTTTATCTCCATGAGATCAATTGTTTTAATTTTTAGCTCCCACATATGAGTGAGAACATTCAAGCTTTGTCTTTCTGTGCTTGGCTTATTTCACTTAACATATGTCCTCCAGTTCCATCCATGTTGTTGCAAATGACAGGATTTTAGATACTTTCCCACACATTCACTTCCCCTCAATTCACCATATGTATTTCTTTTTTTGCAGTCATATCTGGCATTACAATGTAATGGGTCACTGCAAAATACAGAAATTTATTTTTCATCAATCAAAATTAGGAACACCATATGATCTAGATTTAATTAACTTCTAAAGGTTTACAACTGTTAACCTTGACTTCTATGTGTGAGCATTAAACATGTTTTGTTTTACTTTCATATAATACAAAATCAACTAATTTCACTCTTAAAATTAAATTTATTTATTTAATTGGTCTAAGGTTACATTTAGAAACTCAGTGGTAGGTGTTGCTTTGACAGTATTGTGAATTAATGGATGTGTAGGTCCAATTGGTTGAGTTGGTCTTGTTTATATTAATATTTTCTTTTCAATACCCATTAGTCATGGATCAATTTCTGGAAAGGTTCTAATTGTAAGTGAGAAATCTTTTTTGATTCTACCACAGGTTTGTTACTTGAGAACTTTGGAGTGTTTTATCTGACTCAGTTTGTCTACCTAGTAGTCATCAAGGCCAAAATATTTTTCATCTCTCCCTTTGTATCTCATTTTCTATTAATCCACTCAGTACTGCAACATCTCTCCAATTCACCCAAATCCCTTCACGAACTAGAATCATTCTTGTGACTTACCTATAAAAAATCTCAAGTTAGATCCAATGTTTTAATAATTCTGCAGCTTAGCTTTGGCAGGGTATGGTGGCTCATGCCTGTAATCCTAACACTTTGAGAGGCCTAAGCAGGAGGATTGCTTGAGTCCAGGAGTTTGAGACCAGCCTGAGCAAGAGTGAGACCCAATCTCTACAAAAAATAGAAAAATTAGCCAGGTGTGATGGTGCGTGCTTATAGTCCCAGCTACTTGGGAGGCTGAGGCAGGAAGATCACTTGAGCCGAGTTGATTGAAGTTGCAGTGAGCTTTGATCACTCCACTGCACTCTAGCCTGGGCCACACAACAAGACCTTGTCTCAAAAAAATAATAATAATTTTTCTCAAAGTATTCTAGTTGATGCAGGTATCAATCATCCCGTTTTTCTGCCCTCTGCCCTGCCTTTGGCCATGGAATGATATTTACCCTTCTCTTGTTCTGGGATTTAATAGAGATTCTTTTTTCCTCTTCATTGTATTGGAGATAAAGGTTCTGTCATTTTTTTTTATTTTTATAGGTTTATCAGGATTTACACTACCACTGTTTTCAATCCTTTGTACTTCCAACTTCAGAAAAACACTTGATTATGGAATTAAAATAAGAGTTAAATATTTTGTATATTTTTTGATAAGACAGTATTTGCATTATTAGATTTATAATGTGCTAAGAATCTTCAATGTGATTTTTAATAATCTGTATATTTGCTTTAGGAAAATTAAATATAATATTTCAAAAATTGCTTTTCATTTTTCTCACTTACAGAATACTAATTACAACTCTAAAACTAATCAACATCTGGCAGTAACTAGTGATTAGGAATGGTCATTAGTATGTTAATAAATTCTTCATTATTGATTCTATGGTTAAGAGACTTAAAGCTTGTCATGAAAAATATTGCTTTTCCTTGACATAATCTATATTGACACTCCTCTTAATACCATTAACATTATTATTTTACTATATTTCAACATAATCTCATTTCCTTAAGGCTTGCTTAATTAAACACATATTGAGAATCTTGGAATTTCATAACTTCAACAAATAAATGGGTACATCCAGTGGAGTACATTTCAGAGTTTTAGCCACTTCAACCTTTCCTGAAAAGAAAGAATCAAAAGAGAAGTTACCCTCTTTCAAGAAAAAAGGAAGGTTCAGGCACCATAAATTTCTTCTCATTATCCTACAACCGCAGTCCCCAACCCCCAGGCCGCAGACCAGTACCGATACTGGTCCATGGCCTGTTAGGGACTAGGCCACAGAGCTCCACCCCCCGACACACCACTTAGGAAGGCAGGGATACCGCACTGCAGGAGGTAAGTGGCCAGGGGTGGGCAAGCAAGCAAACCTTCATCTGTATTATTACAGCACTTCCAACCACTCCCCATCACTCACATCACCACCTGAGCTCCACCTGCCACCCCAACCCCCAACCTTCATCCCTGAAAAAATTGAATTGTCTTCCATGAAACTGGTCCCTGGTGCCAAAAAGGTTGCGGACTGCTGTCCTACAACTAAAATTTTTTGGAAGCTTTAGGGATTTTTGCAACACATGATCAGCTCAGTCCTTCAGTTTACTGATAAAAAAATGACACAGGAGGGTTTAGATATTTGTGTGCCATCTCATAGCTAGCTACATTTTAAAACTAAGGTAGATTTTACAATAAGATTTTAACGCAGGTTTCCAATAACTTCTTGAAATAGTAATTTCCATTAATTCATTTATGTCTCCTCTACATCATGGATGTTCTTCCTCCCCATAAGTATCTAACCCTACCACTTCTATTTATAAACTAATTTGCAAACTGTATTCTGTGATCAATATATTTGCTGAACATATATCAATATTTTGGTTAAGCCTTGTAAAACTTAACTAACGTAGGTCTTTATTGTCCAGCAATGAACAGGTAAAAATTACATTTGCAATACATGGCATGGAATGAGTCAATATTCCAAAATTAAATTTATGTTCTAGGAAATTATAAAAACTAAATTGTGAATACATTTGAAATGATAAGTGAACATGGAAAATACTTTCTTTGATCATGTTCCATGTATAAAAATATATACTTCTATAACCAAAGCATGTTAGAGAAGGCTATTTGAAGAAGAGATAGTAACTAGAGAATGTAGAAAAATGTTTTGAAGAAAATTTAAGATGTTGAAGATATGCATAATTTTATTTTTGTGCTTTTAGTTGATTCAATACAACCGAATTGAATCCTGAGCTCTGAACAAGGAAAAATATCTGAGTAGGAATGCTTTGTATATTTTGTGTGTAAATAATGTTTTACAATCAATACAATGCAAATTAAAACAAAGTTTCAATGTTTTACTATCAGGGGATCATTCTTTTCCCCAAATCAATTAGGGTCATTATTTCCAGCAATATTTTGATATCAAATTTGGTTCTAAAAATACTAGTCTTCATAGCTTAACATCTCTCCTTACTGAAGTCAAAATACATATGCATAGCAACATATATTTTATTTCTGATTATTTTTTCCTTTCTTTCCTACATATGCTTGTATTGTTTCCTCAGATAAATATTTTGCTTCTGGAAGCCAAAGCCATAATTTTGCTTTTCTAGATTCCCTGATAAGTCAAATGGGAATTCAGTGAAATCAAGATTAAGGTAGAAATGTCCTAATAGAGTTCCATCCAAATTAAACGTGAAAAGGAAATCATGTTACCTTCTCACATTAGTATGTTCTGATGTGAGCTTGAAAACTTTTAAAATAATTTCTTACATTAAATTGTCGTTAAGAATATATTTATCAAGTTGCTTTATTAAATTAAAAATTACAATAAAGTAATAATTTTAAAAAATCAGATATCAAGTCCTATTTTTTCCATAATTTTTTAAAAATCAGGAATCAAGTTCTATTTTTTCTCTGTATACTATCATATATTTTGTAGCTTACTAATATTTTCACTTTAAGGAGAGGCTATCTAAATCTATAAGGTCTCAGTTTTTCCTTTTGTGACTCTATATCATTAGTGTGCATGTATCAATAGATTGTACTTGTTCCTATATGGCAATTTACTATGCTTTTGATAGCTACCCAGCAACTAAGAGAACAGAAAGAGAACTTGAGATTTAACTCACTTATGTCTTCAACCAAAAGGTCTGTTTGTAATCATTAAAGTATTATTTATGGATTCATTCCATATTTATTTCACCCAAGAAAATTAATCCTGCAGTAATTCTATGCAATTAAATGAGTAAAAAATTAATTTATTTTTATTTACCATGGTCATACTATTTAGGTTAGGTATAATAAAATTAAACATGTTAATTAGCATTCACTCAAAATAATTTTAAAAAGCAAATAATTGCTGAAAATTTTATCTTTTAAGGATTTTGTAAATTTGGAGTAATATGCCACCCCCAATTTAGAAATCCTTTGCATTTGCATTAAAAGATACTACCGCCTCAGAAAACAAAATATCACTCCCCCCAAAAAAACCCACAGACAGCAGTATGATAACTATTTTTTACATAGTCAGTAAAAAGGTATCTCCTTTTATTACCTCCCAGATTTTTTTCTAGACTTTTTTTTTTCCCAGGCTCTCTTATACTATGGGATTTTTTGTTTATTGCCTCTTTTGAGTAAATTTGGAAGCAAATGATATGGCTTAAAGTCCAAAGTAAGCTTATCAAACTTAGAAATCATATTTCTGACTACCAAAGGAATAATTCAGTACTTACACAAGAAAACTGAAATTTTGAGAATTAACAGAACAAGTATGCTAATAATAACACTTGATACTTCTCTCTGAGAAAGTGAATAAGAGTTTTACATATTTTTTAATGTACATCAAAATCCCTGATTAGAGATATTTCATGTGTTTATGAGGGAATCTATTTGGGACTGGCCTGGAATGATGCAAATAGTTAACTATTATCTTTTAAAAGTAAATATCACGAGATACTCCATATCTTTACCAAATTAGCTATTGGGATACTGGAAAGTGACAAAAGTTTATATTTCTTTTTGGATAATTCTCTGTATTTTTCTAAAATCTTACCTTTTCACTTATCGTCTTTGAATCCCCAATTAATTAGTATCAATGTATAAGGATTAGTATTACTGTATAAGGATTCATTAAATGTTGGAAATAAGAGAACACCATAAAGTTGCATGCACTACTACCATTTTCTTATGGCCACTATGCTGCCCTTAGCCTGTCATGGCTTACTGAAGTACTTCTAAAACCCTGGAAATAATGTCAGTTTAAATTTATTTTGAAGAATTCAACAATAATAGTCAAATAATAAAATTATGATTATACATATTACCAAAGGAGCTAAAACTAAAATAACCTTTCAAGAAATTTTTCTATGATTTTCTGCTAAATAGATTATGTGTAAAACATAATCTTAGTATCACTTAATGAATACCCAATATGTTTGATCTACATATATTATATATGCAATGCCCATTAATTTTATTAAATAGTGGCTCTCAAAGATGCTATTCACAAAAAGGCAGTTACATCACAAGCAAGTTAATCATTTGATAGATGAATAGTACGTAGATTATTTTCCATAACTAATGTAGAAAACAGTGAATAATATGACTCTAATTATCTTACTTGGAAATATCTTGTAATAATATCTATACATTTTATCTTGAGGAATTGGAAAATATATATATTTTTAAAACTATACTTTAAAAAGGGTGATATTAAAACAATATAAAAATTGTTTTACCCCATCAAGAACTTGTGCAGGAATAATTAACACATTGACTGCCGCACTAGAAAAAATTTCTTTTCTATGGGGCCACAGTGTTTTATTACGAAAATAGAATAAAAACTTTGAAAACAAAATGATCCTTTCTAATTTAATGAAAAATTTGTTATTTTTATTGTTTTCTGTGTGTGAATTACATTCAACTTGAAAAATACTTCTCGCATCTCCCAAGGTGAAGAAACGTGTGAGATACATATGCTTCACAGGGCCCCAGGCTCAAAACTAGCTTGAGGTGAATACAACTCACATGGCAGTTAATGTGTTAAAAGAACTGACAAAATGCTGGACCAAGCAAGAATATGCAAATGAATTAGAAAAATCTTTTTATTAAGCCAGTTTGACATGAACATGCTAATGATTGTGTTCTTACTTCTACAGATTTTATTAAAATTTGCGTCTTCAATTTGGGCACTATTAAACCAAGAGTACTAAAACATTTTAGTTTATTACAGCAAGCTCTGCAAGCAATCTTCCCAGGCTTGTACTCCACATCTTTTACATATTAATTGTGTGCATATGTGCAAGTAACCTACATTTTTCCTGTGCCTCAAAAAATTTGATCAATAAAGTTGATCCTAACATAACCATTTAAAATTCAATCCTAAAGCTAATCAAGTACATTTTATTTAAATGATGTTTTCTTACTAATTTACCCCATAGTAGTTCTTTGCTAATTGAAGAGGATGATGTCTTCTTACTGAAAAATTTAGCAAGAATATAGACCATAGAAGGAAAGAAAGCTAATCTTTTCTTGAAAACATGAGAAATACTTTAAATAATATATTTAATTTTCCCTCTCAAAATCCTTATAAGATAATTATAATTGAAATATTAAAATAATGTATCTCATCTACTATTTACTGAGTACTTACTATGTTTGATTTTACTAAGTACTTATACATTGTTGTAGGATATCCTTACTACAAACCAGTTAGGTAGGTATTATTATTCACACATTAAAGGTAGAAAACTGTGCTTCAGAGAGTTTTCATTGTTTGTTGAAGCTAGTTCAGCAGTAAGACCTGAATCAAAGATTCCAAACCCTTTCTGTTTGGATCCAAAGCACTCCACAGTAAACACTATGTGATTTTGAAGAAAATTGGGTTAATTGTCTTGTTTAAGAGTGAACAGCTTGACAGTTACAGAGTCAGAGCTAATATTCCTGGATCCACATATGGTGTATAACTATAGTTTCACAGAACATGAAAACAATTGATTCCTTTATATAACTACAAACCCAAACTAAAGAATAAAATAATGAAAGACAACAAATGAAAATTATTTGAATATGAGAAAACGATTTTTGATTCATCACTTTCTGTTTATGCCTACAATTATTTTTTTAAAATTAGCCATGTACCAAGATATGTCTTTGAAATATATATCCATGCACTATAAAGATTTTGTCACAAAAATAAGATAAAATAATATATTAAAAGTATCTTTTTTGCCTGTTTAAAAATTACTTAATTGTGTCTATGATTTTATCAGTCTTTATGTTCTAGTCCAGCTTAAGCAAAAGACAATTTGTTCTTACAAAAGATATCCAAAGAAGGAAGAAGGAAGGCAGAGGAAGGATATCATTTCATTCAGCCCTTCTTTCCCGAGGGGAGAGAATAGGTTTCAATCAGTCTCTAGTCTTCCGGAATTGATAATGTTATATCCACCAGCTGTGATCTTTACTCCACTGCTTTTCAATTCCCTTGTTTTTTATAAGGTATCTGATTTCTTTCTTTCTCTCTTACATACTAATATTTTTATTTAAAAGGGTTTTCAATTTTATATTTTACCTAATTTTTGTGTTTTGTTATTCTATTTATGTTATCATATATTTTGGATAATCTTAATCCACCATCTCTGGATTGAGGATAGTACAACAAACTGAATGTCCATGTTTCCCAAAAAATTTATATGTTGAAACCCTAATTCCAATGTGATGGTATTTGGAGGTGGGGTCATTGGGCAGGAATTAGGCCATGAGTGTATAACCCTCATGAATGGGATTAGTGAGTGCCCTTTGCTAAATCCCTATGCTAAAAAGAGGATAATCTAAAATTCTTATCTTCTGCATGTGTGGAAAAAGCACTGGGTTAAGAAGGGCTGTGATTCTTCCTATCCATATGCAAGGGATGTTTTTCATTTGTTTGTGTCATCACTGATTTCTTTCATCATGTTTTGTAGTTCTCCTTGCAGAGATCTTTCACCTCATTGGTTAAGTATATTTCTAGGTTTTTTTTTTTTTTTTGCAGCTATTGTAAATAGTTTTAAGTTCTTGATTTGATTCTCAGCTTGGCTGTATTCGTGTATAGAAATGGTACTGGTTTGGATACATTAATTTTGTAACCTGAGATTTTACTGAATATATTTATCAATTCTAGGAGTCTTTTGGAGGAGTCTTTACAGTTTTCTAGATATAATATGATATCATCAGCAAATAGGGATAGTTTGACCTCCTCTGTTTGATCTGGATTTCCTTTTTTTCTTTCTCCTGCCTGATTGCTCTGGTTAGGACTTCCAGTACTATCTTGATAAAAGTGGTGAAAGTGGACATCCTTTTCCTGTTCCAGTACTTAGAGGGAATGCTTTCAACTTTGCCCCATTCGGTATGATGTTGGCTGTGGGTTTGCCGTATATGGCCTTTATCATTTTGAGATATTTTCCTTCTATACCTAGTTTGTTAAGGGTTTTTAACATGAAAGGGTACTGGAGTTTATTGAATGCTTTTTCTGCATCTATTGAGATGATGATTTTTTTTAAATTATGTTTACGTGGTGAATCACATTTATTGATTTGTATACATTGAACCATCCTTGCATCCCTGACAGAAAACCCACTTGATCATGGTGAATTATCTTTTCTGATGTGTTGTTGGATTAGGTTTGCTAGTAGGATTTTTGCATCTATGTTCATGAGGGATCTTGGTCTATAGTTTTGTTGTTGTTGTTGTTGCTGTGTCCTTTCCTGGCTTTGGTATCAGGGTGATACTGGTTTTGTAGAATGACTTAGGGAGGATTCCTTCCTTCTCAATATTATGGAACAGTTTTGGTAGGATAGGTACCAGTTCATCTTAGTAGGTCTGACAGAATTTGGCTGTGAATCCGTCTGGTCCTGGTTTTTTTTTTTTTGGGGGGGAGGTTTTTTACTACACATCCAATCTTGATACTCATTATTGGTCTGTTGAGTATTTCTGTTTCTTCCTGATTCAAGCTTGGGAGGTTGTATGTTTCCAAAAATATATCCATTTCCTTTAGACTTCTTAGTTTGTTTGCAGAGAGGTATTCACATTAGTTTCAGATGATCTTTTTTATTTCTGTGGTATAGTTGTCATGTCTCCTTTTCCATTTCTGATTGAGTTTATTTGAATCCTCTCTTTTCTTTTCTTGGTTAATCCCTCTAGCTAGTGGTCTGTTGATTTTGTTTATCTTCCCAAAGAACCAATTTTTTGTTTCATTGATCCTTTGTATTTTTTTGTTGTTGTTGCAATTTTGTTTAGTTCTGCTCTGATATTTGTCATTTCTTGTCTTCTACCTTTGGGTTTGTTTTATTCCTGTTTTTCTAGTTCCCTGAGGTGTCACATTAGGTTGAAATTTGTGATCTCACTGTTTTTTTGATGTAGGCATTTAGTGCTATGAAATTCCCCCTTATCACTGCTTTTCCAGTAGCCCAGAGATTTTGGTAGCTTGTGTTGCCATTGTTATTTAATTAAAAAAAGTTTATTTCCATATTGATTTTTATTGTTGAGCCAAAGATGATTCAGCAGCTGGTTGTTTAATTTCCACATATTTGTATAGTTTTGAGAGTTCCTCTAGGAATTGATTTCTAGTTTCATTTCACTGACGTCTGAGAAGGTACATGATATGATTTCAATTTTTAAAAATTTGCTGAGACTTGTTCTGTGGTCATACATATGGTCTATCTTGAAAAATATTCCATGCGTTGATGAGAAGATGTATACTCCGCAGTTTTTGGATAGAAATTTCTGTAAATGTCTTTAGATCCATTTGTTCTAGACACTCATTTAAATCCAGTGTTATTCTAATGATTTTCTGCCTTGATGATTTCTGTATTTCTGTCAGTGGAATTTTGAATTCCCTCATTATCATTATGTTGCCATTTATTTCATTTCTTAGGTCTAGTGGTATTTGTTTTATGAATCTGAGAGAATCAATATTGTTAAAATGTCCATACTACCCAAAGTGATTTATAGATTTGATTCAATTCCCATCAAAATAGCAATGCCATTTTTCACAGAATAAGAAAAAAAAATCCTAAATTTCACATGGAACCAAAAAAGAACCTGAATAGCCAAAGCAATACTAAGCAAAAAGAACAAATATGGAGGCATCACATTACCCAACTTCAAATCATACTCCAAGGCTCTAGCAACCAAAGCAGCGTGGTACTGGTATAAAAGCAGATACATAGGTCAATGGAACAGGTTAGAGAACAGAAATGAAGCCATACACCCACAATCAACTGATCTTTGACAAAGAAGACCATAGCATACACTGAGAAAGGATGCCGTATTTGATATAATGGTACTGGGAAAACTGTAGAGCCACATGCAGAAGAATAAAACTGTATCCCTATCTCTTGCCATAAACAAAAATTAACTCAAGGTAGATAAACTATTTAAATGTTAGACCTGACACCATAAAAATTTTGGAAGAAAACATAGGAAAAACTATTCTGGACATTGGTCTAGTCAAAAAATTTATGACTAAACCCTCAAAGCAAATACAACAAAAATAAAAATAAATAAATGGGACTTAATTAAACTAAAATGTTTCTGTGCAGCAAAAGAAATAATCAACAGAGTAAATAGACAACCTACAGAGTGGGAGAAAATATTCACAAACCATACACGCGACAAAAGACTAATATCCAGAATCTACGAGAAACTCGAACAAAGCAGGAAGAAAAAAAACCAAATAACCCCATTAAAAAGTGGGCAAAGCACATGAACAAATTTTTAAAAGAAAATACTCAAATAGGCAAAAACACAGGAAAAAATACTCAACATCACTAATAATCAGGGAAATGCAAATTAAAACCTTACCCCTATCATAAGGGCCACTATTAAAAAGTCAAAAAAATCAATGGATGTTGTTGCAGATGTGGTGAAAAGGGAATGCTTATTCATTGTTGGTAGGAATGCAAATTAGTGCAACCTCTATAGAAAACAGTGTGGAAATTTCTCATAGAAGTGAAAGTAGACCTATCATTAGGCTGAGTAATCCCACTACTGGATGTCTACCTAAAGGAAAAGAAGTCATTATATGAAAAAGATACATACACTCCTATGTTTATTGCAGCACAATTCACAATTGCAAAGTTATGGAATCAACCTAAGTGCCCATCAATTGATGAGTGGAATACCACTGAGCAATAAAAATGAAATAATGTCTTTCATCATAACTTGTATGGAACTGGAAGGCATTATCTTAAGTGAAGTATCTCACGAACGGAAAAATAAACATCACATGTATTCACTTAGAAGTGGGAGTTGAATGATTTTTATACATGGTCATACAGAGTGGAATAAGACACTGGTCCCTCAACTTTTTGGCACCAGGGACTGGTTTCATGGAAGACAATTTTTCCACAGACTGTGGGTGGGGGTGGGGTGGGGATGGGGTTGGAGGCGGAGCTCAGGTGCTGATGGGAGTGATAGGGGGTGATACCGGTGAAGTTTCACTCCCCTCCTGCTGTGTGGCCCTGTTCCTAACAGGCCACGGACTGGTACCAGTCTACAGCCTGGGGGTTGGGGACTGCAGGAATAAGGGACTTTGGAGACTCAGAAGGGGGATGGGTGGGAGGAGGGTGAGGGACCAAAAATCACCTATCGAGTGCAATGTATACTATTTGAGTGATGGGTACACTAAAAGCCCTGACTTCAGCACTATACAATTCATCCGTGTAACAAAAAACAAAAAAAAAAAAAACTTAAAACAATCTATTGATATAATTTAAAACATCAAAAACAAAACAAAAAACAACACAAAAGAAGGGCTGTGTGATCTGTTGAGATATTTCTCAACTCATCAAAAATGTTTAACTTTTGTTGGTGCTCAATGTTAGACATGTTGTGAAGCTTTCCAAAAGGAAGACGTAGTAAAAATCATGCAGAATTCTGAGACTATAATGCAGCCATCCCCCCAGGTTCTCAGACTCCATTCTTTCCAACTCTGAATCCACATGTTTAGCTCCAAGTAGCTTGAAGAGTAATTTTTAAAAAATTGTTCACTTTTCACTACTCTTGTAATAACTCTAATCAATAAAAGGAAATTTAACAAAATCTTCACTGACTTTATTCCGAGGTTAATAAAAATAATTATCTCTTCCTATAAAATTCCAAAACCTTTTTGAAGCAAAATCTCTTCACATTTGAAACACATCTAAAACCTTTTTGAAGGCTGCACTCCAGAAACATAACCATAAGTCAAGCAAATACTACACTGATAGACATAGACTTGTTGGAACAGACAATCTGACATGAGCCTGAGCATCTCTGTACATCCTTTTGAGTATGCCACTTTGCATGGCTTATATGTCTCCTTATACCAAGCAGTTTCTATAGCTACATAGGAAAATAAGTAGGTCAAAGCAACCACAGTATATGACTTCCATACAGCTGCTTACTTCCTGGAGGTGGGAGCGAAGAGAAGAAACTGGGCTGGATTTTTTGCTGTTTATTAATATGTTTGTTGCTTGCTTAAAGTGCTAGGCACTTGGTCTTGGGTGCCAGGTAAGTAAGGCAAACTATAGCACGTGCAGGTGTATTCTTAAGTTGTGTCACCCAATGGGCCATAGGAACAGACTTATATGGAAGAGAATTGAGGCATGCAGCCTAAATTGAGCTCCAAGACAATATGTGGATGCAACCAGCACCAACTTGCCAGCCTGTGAGTGAGTCCTGGACTGGCTTCTACCCAGTTTACTGATCCCAGATGAACTCTTCCAGCTTACAACACTTAGAAGTTGCCATTTCTGAACCCTATCTAAATTTTAAAATTTAAGCAAATGAACAATTGTACTAAGCCACTAAGTGTTGGAATTTCTTTCTGCTTTGTTCAACTAAACTTTTATTTTGAGATAATTGTATATTCACATGCAATTTGAAGAAACGAAACAGAGATCCTACATGTCCTTAACTCAATTTCTTACAATGGTAACACACTGCTAAGACTGTAGCACTATTACAACCAGTACATTGACAATGATCATCAAAATAGAGAACATTTCCATGCACTCCAAGTATCCCTTGTGTTGCCCTTTGACAGCCACATCCACCTCCGTCTTTGAAACCCACTGCTACCTTCTAACAACCACTATTCTGTTCTCCATTTTTATAATTTTGTCTTTTCAGGAATGTTATATAAATGAAATTATACAGTAGCCAATATTTTAGAGTTGACTTTTTTTTAACTTTTTTAAAAATATGGACACTGAAACAAGATTTTTGTGTATCAATAGTTTGCTCCATATATTGCTGGGTAGTATTTCATGGTATGGGTGCATTAACAATTTGTTTAAACTATTTAACAGTTGGAGGATACCTACATCATTTCCAGTTTGGTATTATTGTGAATGAAACTTCTTTGAGTATATGTGTGTAGGTTTTGGGGTAAATATAAATTTTCAGTTCTCTGGGATGCATGCCCAAGAGTACAATTCCTGGATCATATGGTAGTGTATTTTAGTTTTATAAGAAAATGCCAAAAGTTTTAAAGTGTACCACTTTATATTTGCACCAGCAATATGAATGAACAGTTCCTCCACAGCCTCACAGACTATTGTTTGGTAACGTTTGGTATTCTTTAGTTATCATGGATAGCCTGATTGGTTACTTTCTTTTTAAATTTTAGGCATTCTCATAGTTGTATAGTGGTATTTCATTGTCATTGTAATTTATGTTTCCCTAATTTCTAATCATGTTGTCCATCATTTCATTTGGGAAACTGCCATCTGTATGTCCTACTGAGTGGAATATGTTTTTCATGCCTTTTGTTTATTATCTAGTTGGATTGTTTGGGTATTTTCTTTTTACTTTTGGATTTGAGATGCTTTTGTAAATACTGGATTACAATTCTTTATGAGATATACGGTTTGCAAATATTTTATCTCACATTATAGCTTGTCATTTCATCCTCTTACCAAGGTTTTTCATGAACCAAAATTATTTTAATTTTGATAAAGTCAAATTTGTAAATTTTTCTCCTATAGATCATGCTTTTGGAGCTGTCTAAGAACTCTTTATCTAGTCCTATATCCTGAAGATATTCTCCAATTTTTTAATAAAAGTTTTATAGTTATGTTTTACATTTTCATATGTGATTCATTTTGAATTGATTTTTCCATGAGTTGATTTATGTTGAGAGTTTTTCTATTTATTTTGTTATTATTAGTTATTTTTGGTGTTTTTTTGCATTATTTCCATTGTTGTTTTAGCTTATGAATGTCCTTTTACTCCAGCACTATTTGTTGAAAAAGCATACTTTTTTCCATTTTCTTGCTTTTGCATCTTTGCCAAAAAATCATTTGGGAATTTTGGATGTATCTATTTCTGGATTCTTCATTCTGTTCCATTGGTATTAGGATGAGAGAAAATGGAAGACAAATGAAATATCTAAATGTTACAAGGGAAAAAAAGAGCCATAAAGACAATTAAAAGAAGAACATACAGAAAGTATTCAATATTGCCAGGTGGGGTGAGTAATGCCTGTAATACTAGCACTTTGGGAGGCTGAGGTGGGAGTATCACTTGAAGCCAGGAATTTGAGACCAGCCTGAGCAACATAGAAAGACCCCGTCTGTTAAAAAAAAAAAATTAGAAAGATAAAAATGGCAGTCTGGTGGAGACCTCCTAAAACACCGCTCCTAAGGGAGGAGGTGAAGAGCACCAACGTGTTCCTGTGTGTAGATTGCTCACTCCAAAATCGGCCTTGTGAAATTACAGGGAAACATCATGGAACACTCAGTGCAAGAAAACAGGTAACAGGGGAGATTCATTCACAAAGATCAGAGTGCACAGGGAATACAATAGAGATCAGAGAGTGGGAAGGATGCACTGGCCAGGTCAGCACAGTGCGACCTGACCTACAGGTGGACACACACCATCCCCACAGACTTCCCATCCACTCAGTCAGGGGCAAGCCCAGAGTTGGTGCAAAGCTGTTGCTTGAGACAGCAGGCTCTGTGGAGTGGAAGCAACTGCGGGAACCATACAGAACTATCGGGTCCACTGTACAGGGACTACACAGGGCCAGGTAGGGACTGGGCTGACATACAGCTTCCTGGGATAGTATGCAGGAATCTGGAGATGGACACTCACCCCTGGAAGTCAGTGGGACCAGGGCACAGGAGTTGAATGGAGAGCAACGGGATACGCCCTTAGTGGATGCCGGCAATTTCCTCCACGGGACAAAGGCGGGTTGAGGAGGGCTGAGTTCACGGTGTGATCTGAACCCTGCTGTACACCAGATTGGCAGTCGGCAGCCATCTTTAAGGTCTCCTGCCTGGAGCTGACTATTTGATAGGTCTCTGGCTTCACCCCACCGCCGGCCCAGGGGCTCTTCTGCCTTGGCGCTACAAGCTATGCCCTTGGCAGCTGTGGACAAGCTGTCTCTGTTGGTTCCAATTGGGATCAGGTCCCTGATCTGTATCAGTGGGACCTTTGTGTATTGGAAACAGTTTGCAGCCCATCCATCTGGTCCTGCTCCCTGCCTCTGGTCTCCTATGTGATCACTCTCCAGGGTCCCATGCTCCTCTACCTCAGAGAGCAGTCATTTTGAAGGTTGCTGTGCCATTGTGACTCATTTTGTATAAGGACTGGTTCTCACGGCAACCGAATGCCTCAACTGTCACAGGGTACACCAGAGCAGTTCCCCCTAACCCTGTTCACTTTATAAGGGATGTCGCTCGATCCAAAGGTGCCTTCAGCTGCCACTATTCCCCCTGGTGGGAACATCCCCCTGGTGGAGACTTCTAGGAATAAAGATGCCCACCCGCCTTGGCTTGGGGTCTAGTGGTGGAAAAGGGGTGCACAATTGGGGATCTCCCTGTCAGCCATTGACACATGGAGATGCACATCAGAGGGCCAGACACATGACCCGTGTGCAAGCTCAAGAGCCCACAAGTGGCCCAATTGGAGGGGAAAGTGCCTGAGCTTGTGGACAGGGAAGAAAAAACCTGGCCAGAGACCTCAGCAATCATACCAGTTGGCCCCTCCCATCAGAAGCAGTTCTCCAAGCCCAGAGAGAGAGAGCTCGGAACTCCATAGCAGTGACTACCCCCCCAGCAGCCGGATAAGCAACCTCTGATCTGTGTAGAAGTTTACCTACGATAGCTCTTACACTGCAGCTGCAAGCTACCTTGCTTCTCCCCCTACCTCAGGAGGAGCAGGGTCAAAGTACCCCTGGGAGCAACAAGGTCCTTCCCAAAGCCTGGGGCTTTTGTATACCCCACCTGGGGGACAAGACCCTACCAAAGGCTCAACAGAATACCTAGGTAACTGGCTACGCCACACAAACTACAATCAACAACAGTGGGAACAACCCCACAGCTAAACATATTGCTTTCCATCTCAAGCTATTAGGGAGCAGCAGATTCGTACCCTCAAGAACAACAAACCAGCTTGGAGCTCAAGCTGGGAGAACAAACTCACTACACTCCACTGGGAAGAGGTGAAGACAACAGGTCAGAGGTAACTCAAGAGGTCCAACAAATTTTTCTAAAATACACCTAAGGCAATACAAACCAGTACTACTCTCCCCGTCTCTGCCAGGGAACAATCCTCGGGCTCTTGGAGACAGGGCTATAAACTAGCCCTAACACCCCCAGCTCTCAACCAAGAGGCCAGATGAGAAAGAATCAGCAAATGAACACAGGAACCATGAAAAAACAGAGCGAAATATCACCCACAAAAGAAATCTTTAGTTTCTCAGCAACGGATACCAACTTAAACAAAACGGATAGAATGACAGAAGAGGAATTTCATTTATGGATTATAAGAAAGCTCAATCAAATGCAAGAGAAAATTGAATCCCAACACAAAGAAACCACAAAACCAGTGCAAGAAATGAATGAAAAATTCTCTAAAGAAATTAAAATATTATGGAAAAACCAAACAGAGATACTTGAAATGAAAGAGGCATTCAAGGATCTAAAAAACACAGTGGAAAGCCTTAAAAATAGGCTGGAACACACAGAGAAAGGAATCTCAGAGCTAAAAGGTAACTCCTATCCACTAAATAAATCAGTCGAAGAGAAAGAACACAAAAGCAAGAGACATGAACAAAGCACACAAGTAATGTGGGATTACATAAACAGTCCAAACATAAGTTTCATAGGCATCCCTGAGAGTGAACAAGAAAATTCGTAAGTGCTAGAAATCTATTTGAAGGAATAATAGAGGAAAATTTACATGGCCTAGCCAGAACACTTGATATCCAGGTACAAGAAGCACACAGGACTCCTGGGAGACTCAATGTAAAAACGCAATCACCATGGCACATAGTTATCAGGCTGGCCAAAGTAAATATGAAAGAGGCACTCCTTCGAGCAGTAAGGCGAAAACAGCAGGTAACCTACATAGGAAAATGTATCAAATTAATTGCAGATTTCTCAACTGAAACCTTACAAGCCAGAAGGAACTGGGGATTCATCCTCAGTCTTTGAAAACAAAATAATGGCCAACCCAGAATTCTTTATCCTGCAAAACTAAGCTTCTTATATGAGGGAGAAATAAAGACTTTTCCAGACAAACAATCACTGATAGAATTTGCAAAGACAAAATCTGCTCTGGAGGAGGTACTGAGACCTGCATTGTACACTAACCAGCACAATAGACACCCACCAGTGTAAAATTACCCAAAAGCTAAAATCCAGAACCCAGATTTCAAAAGGGCTCAAGAGGTAAAACAAAGGAAGAGTCTACCCAACAGGATAAACAGAAATCCTCCCCACAAATCAATTCTCTCAATAAATGTGAATGGCTTGAATTGCCCATTGAAGAGACATAGGCTGTTTGAATGGATAAAAAAAATACAAGCCAAGTATCTGCTGTCTCCAGGAAACATATCTTACACACAAAGACTCATTCAGACTCAAGGTGAAGGGATGGCATACAATTTTTCATGCAAATGGAAACCAAAAGACAGCTGGGGTAGCCATTCTTATATCAGATATCACAAACTTTAAAGCAACAAAAATAAACAAATACAAAGATGCTCACTATACAGTGGTGAAGGGAAAAAATCCTACAAGAACAATTAATAATCCTAAATATTTATGCACCCAACACAGGAGCACCCAGATACATAAAGCAAATACTGCTAGATCTAGACAACATAATAAATAGTAATGCCATAATAGCTGGGGACTTCAACACCCCACTGACAGAACTGGAGAGATCCTCCAAGCAGAAAATAAGCAAAGAGACAGTGGACCTAAATAGGACTCTAGGACATTTGGGTCTAACAGATATCAACACTCTACCCAAATAACACTCAATATACGTTCTTCTCATCAGCTCATGGAACTTTCTATAAAATTGATCACATC
Organism: Daubentonia madagascariensis; assembly: GCA_023783475.1. Lineage (NCBI taxonomy): Eukaryota > Metazoa > Chordata > Mammalia > Primates > Daubentoniidae > Daubentonia > Daubentonia madagascariensis. Next base: position 32,669,616 of record JAKFHU010001209.1, read on the forward strand.
CTAGGCCATAACACAGATCTCAACAAATTTTAAAAAATAGAAATTTTACCATGTATCTTACCCAAGCACAGTGAAATAAAATTAGAAATAAATCTGTATCCAAAAGCATGGAAATTAAACAATCTGTTGCTGAATGACTATTGGGTCAAGGAGGAGATTCAGATGGAAATCAAAAGATTCTTCCAACTAAATGATAATGGGGACATAAATTATCAAAATCTGTGGGATACAGTGAAAGCAGTGCTGAGAGGAAAACTTACCACCTTAAATACCCACATCTAAAAGACAGGAAGTTCATAAATCAGTAAACTAATGAATCTTCTCAACGAAATGGAAAAAGAAGAGCAAACCAACCCTAAACCCAGCAGAAGAAAATAACTAACCAAGATCACAGCAGAACTAAATGAAATTGAGAACAAAAGAACTATACAGAAGATTAATAAAACAAAAAGTTGTTTCTTTGAAAAGATAAACAAAATAGACAGGCCACTTGCTAGACTGACCAGAAGCAGAAGGAAAGGACTCTAATAAGGTCAATTAGAAATGAAAAAGGAGAAGTCACAACTGATATCATGGAAACACAAAACATCACCTTCAAATACTATAATGATCTCTATGCCCAAAAACATGATAACGTGGAGGAAATGGACTAATTCTTAGAAACGCACAGCCTCTCTAGGCTCAATCAGGAAGAAATAGAATTCCTAAAGAGACCAATATCTAGCACCAAAATCAAAGCAGTAATAAAAAATCTTCCAACAAAAAAATCCTGGACCAGATTGGTTCACATCTGAATTCTACCAAACCTACAAAGAACTGGTGTCTATACTGCAGAAATTATTTGAAAACATCGAGAAGTATAGAATCCTCCCAAACTCATTAGACAAAGAAAATATCACCTTGATACCAAAGCCAGGAAAGGACACAACAAGAAAAGAGTACTACAGACAAATATACCTTATGAATATAGATGCAAAACTTCTCAATAAAATCCTAGCAAACCAAATTCAAATGCACATAAAAAAAATAATTCATCATGATCAGGTGAGCTTCATCCCCGTGATGCAGGGATGATTCAATATACACAAATCTACAAATGTAATTTGCCGTATAAATAAAAGCAAGAACAAAGACTATATGATCCTTTCAACAGATGCAGAAAAGGATTTGGACAAAATTCAGCACCCTTTTAAGATAAGAACTTTTAACAATATAGGCATAGGTGGCTCATACTTCAAAATTATTAAAGCCATATATGATAAACCCATAGCCAATATCATACTGAATGGGGAAAAATTTGAAAGCATTCCCCCTTATAACTGGAACCAGACATGGTTGCCCAGTATCTCCACTTCTATTCAACATAATTCTGGAAGTCCTTGCCAGAGCCATCAGACAAGAGAGGGAATCAGGGTGTCCAAATGGGGTCAGAAGAGATCAAACTTTCACTCTTCACTGATGATATGATATTATATCTAAAAAACACCAAAGATTCAACCAAGAAACTCCTGGAATTGATAAATGTATTCAGCAGTGTCTCAGGATACAAAATCAATGCACACAAATTAGTAGCCTTCATATACACCACTAACAGTTGGGCCGAGAAAAAAATCAATGATCCAATACCTTTCACAATAGCACCAAAGAAAATTAAATATTTAGGAACATATTTAACTAAGGAGGTGGGAGACCTACGTAGAGAGAACTAAGAAACACTAGGAAAGAAATTGCAGAGGATGTTAACAATGGAAAACCCTACCAGCTCTTGGATCAGCAGAATCAATATTGTTAAAATGTCTATACTACCTAAAGTGATTTTCAGAATCAATACAGTCCCTATCAAAATACCAACATCATTTTTTACAGATCTAGAAAAAACAATTCTACGCTTTGTGTGGAATCAGAAGACTCTGTATAGCCAAAGCAATCTTAAGCAAAAAGAACAAATTGGGAGGCATCAATCTGCCAGATTTCAAATTATACTGCAAGGCTGTAGTAACCAAAACAGCATGGTACTGGCACAAGAACAGAGACATAGACCAATGGAATAGGACTGAGAACCTAGATATAAAACCATCCTCATACTGTCATCTGGTCTTTGACAAAGTAGACCAAAAAAATACACTGGGGAAAAGAATCCCTATTCAATAAATGGTGCTGGGAAAATTGGATAGCAACATGTAGAAGACTGAAGCTAGATCCACAACTCTCACCTCTCACAAAAATCAACTCACAGTGGATAACAAACTTAAACCTAAGACGTGAAACCTTAAGAATTCTAGAAGAAAACATTGGAAAAACTCTTATAGACATTGACCTGGGCAAAGAATTTATGAGCAAGACTCCCAAAGCAATCACAGCAGTAACAAAAATAAATAAATGGGACCTGATCAAATTAAAAAGCTCCTGCACAGCCAAGAAGACTATCACTAGACTGAACACACAACCTACAGAATAGGAGAAAATTTTTGCATGCTACACATTCGATAAAGGGCTGATAACCAGAATTATATAGAACTTAGGAAAATCAACAAGAAAAAAACAAATAACCCCATTAAAAAGTGGGCATAGGACGTGAACAGAAACTTTTCAAAAGAAGACAGAATAAAGCCCAGCAAACATAAAAAATTGCTCAGCTTCTCTAATCATCAGGGAAATGCAAATCAAAACCACAATGAGATATCACTTAACTCCAGTGAGATTGGCTTATATCAAAAAGTCCCAAAACAACAAATGTTGGTGGAGATGTGGAAAGATAGGAACATTCATACACTGCTGGTGGGACTTCAAATTAGTGCAACCTCTATGTAAAGTAATATTGAGATAGTTAAAGAACTAAACGTAGAACTACCATTTGATCCAGCATTCCCGCTACTAGGTATTTACCCAAAGAAGAAAAGACATTTTATAATAAAGACATCTGCACTCGAATTTTTATAGCAGCACAATTCTTAGTTGCAAAGATGTGGAAACAACCCAAGTGCCCATCAATACATGAGTGGGTTAATAAAATGTGGTATATGTATACCATAGAGTATTACTCAACAATAAAAAACAACAGTGAATTAACACATCTGGTATTATCCTGGATGGAGCTAGAGCCCATTCTTTGAACCAAAATATCACAAGAATGGAAAAACAAGCACCACTGGTACTCACCATCAAATTGATATTAACTGATCAATACTTATGTGCACATATGGAAATAATATTCATCGGGGGTTGGGCAGGTGGGAGAGGGATGAAGGGGATGGGAAAGCTCACACCTAATGGGTGCAGGGCGCACCGTTAGAGGGATATTCACGATTGTAGCTCTGACTTGGGCAGTGCATAGGCAATATATGTAACCAAAGTGTGTGTACCCTCATAATATTCTGAAATTTAAAAAAATTTTTTTTAAATTAGCTGGGCATCATGGTACGTGCCTATAATCCCAGCTACTTGAGAGCCCGAGACAAGAGGATAGCTTGAGCAACAGGAATTTGAGGCTGCTGTGAGCTGTGAGAGCTATGATGATGCCACTGCACTCTAGCCCTGGCAACAGAGGGAGTCCTTGTCTTAAAAAAAACGAAAAAACAAAAGAAAAGAAATTATTCAATGTCATGAAACTTAGCAAACATTTAATTATCAAATTGATACACAGAATGATAGATATTCAAATTAAAAGATGAGACACTAAAAGGTTATGAAATATCTACTTTGAAAAATCAACTTGGAGAAATTAGTCAAGAACTTATTTTTAACTACCTTAATTAATAATTCCAATGTCACTTTACACCAAAGAAAATGATGCAACCCTCACCATTGTTTATGAAATGGAGATGAGTCTAATTTCAAACTCTAATAAACTCTTGTGTTAAATATACTGATAAAAAATTTCAGTAAAGTTCAAAATATATGGTTTTATAGCAAATGTGTTTTATACCAAATATACAGTAGTAGAAATGTTCTCGATATAATCTTTTACCTCAACAGATTAATAGACACAATTATTCATACTAGCAATAGATGATAACAAATAATTTTATAAATACAGACCCTGTTTTTATATAAACTCTAAGTAAAATATGAGTAGATAGAAATTAATTGAATGATTAACTACTTACTTCTAATCAATTATAGGTAATATTCTAAATGTTGAAATAATAAAACCATTTCTGGTATATTGGAAACTAGACAGGGCTGCATACTGCTACAATTGGTATTTGAAATTATTTTGGTATTTCTAAAATTACAAAACATTGCTGGAAGAAAAGGGGAAAAGCTAATTATTCTTGCTGAAAACATAATTATATATTCAGGAAACCAAGAGGCTCAAATTTTAAAAATATATTTTCTAAAACTAGTAACAAAATTGAAAGTATTTGATAAATAAAATTTAATTTTAAAATATTAATAGATGCTTCTTATTCTATCTGTAAAAACCCATAAAATGGCATCAATTACGTTATTGAAAACAGAAGCAGAAACATAATTGTAATAACTTTAACACAAAATGAATAATTCCATACAAAAAAACTAATAAAATCTCATTGAATCATGACAGAAATATCAGTCTCCATAATAACAGATATTACAGATTCTACATGAGAGTCAGAATGAAATTACCCATCCCCTTAGAAACAGCCACTCTCACAAGCACCAGAGAAGGACGGGCACAAGCATGTGATAAAATGTTTAAAATACCCATATTTTATGCACAAATATTTAGTATGAGGATTTAGGTGTATCTGATGACACACTAAATTTCTGTATGGCCATTGCTGTTTGCTCCTCTTCCAACAGCAATGAAGAAGGTGCAGAATCTGTCACTTAGAGACCACCCACTATAAGCTAATGTCATAAGTCAGACACACTACTAATTTCTGGGATTATTTGCCTCTATGGGAAAGGAGCCAGTCATTTAATCAATAGATGCTTTATTCTTAGAGGTGATACCTACTGAAATATTACATTTTAGAGTATAGATTCAGATATCTTCCTGGACAAACCGGATGTCCCCCTACTCCTTTGGAAACAAGTTACCTACTACAGTTCATATAGCTCAAACCATGAGTTAACACCCATTCAACTTTGCGTGGGGGAAAAAGTCAAAAATCCTGGTCCAATGTTTTTCCTGCCTGGATGCCCATTTCTTGAGTATCTGCAGGAAAATTTCTATCTTCAGACTCACATCAGACTTTTTGCAAACGGTATTACCTATATCAGCAACTTTGTGCAAAATATCCTCTGGGCAGAAAAAAATCTTGATGCTAAGACTGTTCATGAGTATCTCACTGAACATTCTTCACAAAACCACTAATATATCCATTCCCTAAAAGTAAATCTTTTATTAAGTTATATTTATTCCTATGACGTTGTACCATAAGATAACACAATATCACTATGATTGATAGCTTTATGTTTAACATATTAAATATACCACAGTAAGAATTTTTATAAAGATTTTATTTTTACAGCAGTTTTAGGATTGTAGAAAAAAATATGCAACCAATACTGAGTTTCCATATTCATTCTCTTCCTCTCTTACAGTTACTATTACTAATGTCTTGATTAAGTGTGGTACATTTGTAACAATTGATGAACTAGTATTAATATGTTATTGTTAACTAAAGTCTGTACCTTACATTAGGGCTCATTCTTTATGTTGTACAATTCTGTGCGTTTTCACAAATGTGTAATATCATGAATAGACCATAATAGTATCATACAGAGTAGTTTCACTGCCCCAAAATTCCTGTACTCCACCTATATATCCCTCTCTCCTCCCCTTGAAACCATGGTAACCACTGATATTTTTACTGTCTCTGTAGTTTTTCTTTTCCAGACTGTCATACAGTTTTAATCACAGAGTATGGAACCTTTTCAGACTGGCTCCTTTCACTTAGCAGTATGCACACAAAGTTCCTCCAGGTCTTCTCATGGCTTGATAGCTCATTTTTGTTTATCACTGAATAATATTCCATTGTATGAATTTTTATTCATTTATCTATTGGAGGACATTTTGGTTGCTTCCAGTTTTTAGCAATTACGAATATGACTGCTATAAACATTCGTTTGTAGGTAGTTGTGTAGACATAAGTTTTCATCTCATTTATGTAAATACCTGGGAGTGTGAATCTTGGATTGTAAGCTTTTGTTGAACTTTTGTAGGAAATTGCCAGTCAGTCTTCCAAAGTGGTTGTTCTATTTTGCATTCCCACCAACAATGAATGAGAGTTCCTCTTTCTTCTCACTCAAAATCTGGAAAGAATCATCTTGGACAAACACAGTAAAGAGGAGAAACTCTAGAGGCAGGCCTATATTTAAAGGGAAAATGAAGATGAGGAAAAGGTTAAACAACTCACAATTTATGACCAAGTCCTGCACCAGGGCAGTGGCTTTAATTAGAGGAGCACTGCATTTTGGAAACAGGCGCTACCCATTTTAACAGTGGTATTATGGAAATAAGATAAATTGAATATACTTTGCTATATCAGTGCTCTGGCTCAGATATATACATTCATACTGCAATCATTCTTTGGAATTACTAAGATTCAAATACTTAGAGAGTGACAAAACATAGTTCTTAGAATTGAAAAACTTTTTCCTGAGACTAGAAAGTTATTGTCAATAGATTCAGTGAATTAATTGTTTCTTTGAGTTATATTTACCTGCACATTATTAGAAGGCATAAAAGTATACTTTATATAATGCAGTTTATATACAATTTACTATATGATACTTGAAAGACTTTTTAGCAAATGCCGATCATGGATGCATATAATGAATATTAATGGATACACACAGAAAAGAGTCTATCAATAAGGTGAACCATTAATTAGTTTATCATTAATTGATAACTTTATGACTTGAAAAAATAGTTTGCCTCCAGAAGTGTATAAATATAATCTTTTATAATAAAAGTTTTTAAAAGTAATATCCATCTTTTATTTATTTTTCTTTTATTAGATTTTATGTACTTTGTATATCTTTTGAACCAATGAACAATGATTTGTTCTTCGATTTATAATTTCAATATAAAACCAAGTAGAGTAAACACATTTGTTTCATTTGTACTCATTAGGGAAATTTTAACAGTATATTGATACTGCTAAATAGCAATTTAATACTACTAATAATGAAATGCCAAATTTAAATAGCAGGTAGAAAATTAAAGCAGAAGAGTTTAAATTCATAATTGGAAGGTAAATGAGCAAAAGTTTGCAGATCATTAAAGTTTTAATATTCTATTAAATTTATCCCAGTTTTAGTCTTTTAGATTTTAGTGAGTTTCAATTTAACGTGATATCTATTGAAATAATGAGATTTATAGAAGCGACGTATTGTCATTTTTAACAGTTATACTGAAATATATTCCAGTATGACTCGGAATCCAGCTAAGCATTTAAACAATGAACCAAATGAACTGTTTGGTTCTCAGAATGGATAAAAATTCATAGATGACATATTACAATTTCAGAGTGGCAAACAGAAGTTAAAATACTTTTGAACTAAGAAATAACTTGAAAGACTTGGAAAAGGTTATTAGCAGGAGAAAAAGAAGAATGGTCAATGTAATACAATTTTATAAGTGAATTTTCCATAAGCTAATACAGTAATGTTTTATGGACAAGAAGCATTCACTGATTTGTCTTTATATTTTATTGAGTATAATATTTAATAGTACATCATGAATTTAGGTGAGAACAACAGAAGGATAACAAATGGTGCATTTTCTCCCATTTCAAAATGTAGCTGTATTTCTCTTCTTTGTTTAGAACTTGAAACCACTGCAATATTGGCCAGCTCATGAATCATCCAATGGCAACTCTGTAAAATGTGGAGGCTTCTTTTTACAATTATATTCCTGGGAATATACTTCTTTTTTCCCCTGTAACCTGTACCTACCTTTCCCAAGAGACATTCTCCTATTTACATCTTTCATTTAGTGTATAGTAACTGCTATTTTACAAAAACAGTATTGAATAAATGGAAACATGAATTTATGCTTTAAGGGATGCCTATTATGCTATTGATGGAGGATAATTGATGTGCAAAAGAAAATATTAACAGGGTAGCATAAATAAGGGCAATTATAACCAAGTAAGGCTGACGATTTCCAACTATCCCTCCTACTCATCTCCTGAGCCTTCTGGCCCCTGGCCAAGCTTTCTTCTGGGAAGCTACCACCCTAGACAAAACCCTCATCACCTTTCTGGCCTGGACTATTATTGGAGACTTCTCACTGGTTTATCACCAATATTTTCTTTTTAGTGATTTTGAAGACTCCATAATATATTTTCAAAGCCAAATATTTTAAATAATAAATATTCAGATTCTCTGATAAAAATATGCTAGTATTTTTCAAAAGAAGCATCCATTATTTCCCATGAATATAGATAGTTCATTCTGAATTCTTATCACTTTCAGTCGTTACAAAATCTCAATTTAGTCTTGACTGAAATGCAGGTATCCTCTTACTTTATATAGCAAAACATTGTTCTTCCAAGTTTCCATTTCCGTAAATCTTAAGAACTTCTTTTATGAAGATCTAGTTGTCTTCTATTTTGGGTCCAAACTGGCTAACTAAAGAAAATGTCCTTTGATGGTTAGCATCTATAGAACTCCAAAATTTTTCTTTTACTGACCTCTTTCATACAAATGTGATTATGTATATTTCATTTTGATTTAATCTTTGTACAATTTCACAAAACTCTTGCCTGGGATATAATCATTGTATACATTATTTCTTCATAAGTTGTCAATAATTACTGTGTTCACACTTCTCTTCTTCATTAAATTCATCTTAAACTTAAGGTTAAAGTTAACATCCATATCTTCCCTTAATCAGGGCTCTCATGAGCATGGCAGTCAATTGCTCCTATTACAAGAATATTTAATAATGTTTGCATATTGGTATTCCATTCTCTTTTTGTTTATGGGTACTCTTATTTTGCCCTTGTGCACTTTTTCCTGGCATATCTTTTGCCTGCAAGCCCAAGTCTTGCTCATCTTTCAAGAGAGAGCTTATTTATTATCTTACATTCCCCATAAGAGTAGATTAGGTGCCTTCTTTTCATACTTCCAAATCACTCTGGTTATTTCTGACTTTGATTTTATAATGTTTCAAAATAATCTATTTACTGGTTTATCTTTCCCAGTAGAATCAACTTTTTAACTACTGGGTACATGGTACTATCTTTTCTTGTTTTTGTTGTATTGAGACTGCTACTATATATGCATTAAACAAATGAATGCTGAATAAAGTAATCTGAGGAAATTTTTTAGTGTCTCCATAGCAAAATAAATACTATTTCTCTGATATACTAAGATAATATAAAAATGCATAAAATAGGCTTTGGAGTAAGACAGCTTGGGGTAGAAACCTGGCTTTGCTACTTACAAAGTGTGTTACCTTGGGTAAGATATAGCAAACTTTGTTATCTTCATTATCCTCATCTTCAAAATGATGATTATTCTATTTATCAAAATTTTTATAATAAGGAATAATACAAGTAAAATGCCCACATTAGTGAAATGAAACCTACAATAATGATTATTAGCTGATTTGTTTAATAGTAGTAATTATTATAAATTTGTGTTTCTTACATACTGCTTAGAAAATAAAAAACAGGGTAAAGATTAGTAACTGGTTAGAAGTTTGAAATCAGGTGGTGGCTCAATGAGTCAAAAAATTCTAAATATTAATTTTGAAATTCTGAAAATGTCAATTAGCTTGATTGTGGTAATCATGTCACTATATATGTATATCAAAACATTACATTGCATACCTTAAATATATACATTTTTATTTGTAAATTTTACCTCAGTGAAGCTGTGGAACATTCTATTTATTCAGATCCAATCCAACCTGAAATAATAAAAATAGGACAGAGACTCATGTGGGAAGTATATAGAACTTTTTAATAGAGGGGTAGGAAAAACTTAAGAATTTTAAAAGATGGTTTTATTCATTCATTAATATGTGTTAAATAGATACCATGTTAACAGGATCTGAGCTATGTGCTAGAAAATGGGGTGGGAATGAAGTGGGAAGGACAGACTGAACTCATTAAAGTTATAACCCATTGGAAAAGACATAGACTAAATAATTGCATAGGTTGTTACTTAAATATAATTATGCTTGGTTATATGAAGAGAAGGTCACAATTTTATAATGGAATGAAATCAAGGTGGATTCTAGTCGGAAGAGTCAGGGAAACATATCTTTCCTTGTGGAACTTAAGCTGAAATTGAAGTCTGATGGGAATTGGCTAGGTGAAAGGAATACACGGTCTCCAGGCAGTGGAAACAGCACATGAAGACATCACTGCCTTTAGAGAAGCAATTACCTAAGCTTTAGAGGGACTTTTTGATAATTGTCCAAATTCGGGGGACTGCCAGGGGACTATAAAGTCTCTCCAGTGGTGTTGGATATGGGCTCTTGTGTGGGCCTCTTTTCTTGGAGTTCTTACCTGATCTCCTTGGTCAGGGGTCCCCCGGATGTCATAGGGAACTCTGGATCTCCCTCCAATGACAGACTCAGTAGCCTGTGGCTGGCCCAGGTTCCAGGGGGCAGCCTGGTGATCAAAATACTCCTGATGGCCTGTACAGAACTTCTTTCACACGAATGTGTGACAGTGAGTACCAGAATTGTGCTAACCAGCTGATACAAGGTATGTCAAATTATTTACATAGACAACAATTTTATAAAAAGTATTTTCCTGGGCTCAGCACATCCTAGGGACAGCCCTGTGTGGATTACCCGGAGGTGGGAGGTAGCTTAACAAATTGGAGGAACTAAAAACAAGTGTGGCTAGAAGAGGGATTAAAAAGATCAATAGTATATAAATAAATTAAGGGCTGAAAAATATTTAAATTCACCTATCATTTTTATTTTATTTTTTCTGGTGGAATATTGTTAGACTAAGTGCCCTTAAATTGATTCTCAAAGGAAGTTAAGCATAAAATTTTACATCTTCAAGTTCTAAAATAGATGCTGAAATACCCACCTTTATTCTTTAATATTATTTTTCAAAAAACTTTATAATCTTGTAAATCTTTATGAAAAAAATGTACTGAGATAATTTTAATTAAATGAAAAGATCTTGGTTAAAAAAATACTAAAACAGGTTGAAATGACTAAGAAGGCATTAATAGTCCCCTCAACTTGACTAAACTTTAGACAAGTTTTTTCCTGATGCTGGGTACCTGGCCTCCCTTTTCTTAGAGTATTTACTTTAGAAAACTTGTCATTGTAATTTTCTCCTCTGCCCCTTAGAGATATAAATCTTCTCCCAGCTTTTTGCCAGTTTCATAACCTAGGAATGTGCTTCACAAAGACCTGGGGGCCATCTCTTTGAAACGTAATCACGAAGAAAGATAGAGCCCATAACTCTTAATTTACATGGGAAGATAGATGCCTAATATCAGCAGGCACCTTTCTCCTAAATGTACAACCCACCACCTCCCATATACTTTTGTATTGGGTAAAGCTAATAAGCTAACACGGATGGCCTGTGATTGCCATCTTACTTCAGCCTTTAAAATCCCTACTGCCTTTTGTTTTAGCAAAGTTGAGTTCAGACTGAGTTCTGGCCTCTCTGCCTTATCGCAATAGCCTTAAATAAAGTCTCCTTTGTTTAACATTGTCCAGTGCAATATTTGCTTTGACAGAAAGGAAAGCATTTTTTAATCTTTTTTTCCAGAATGTTCTAATATTGAAAGACCAAATTGGGCAATTTCAATCTACAATGACTATGTGATGGTATTTATCTCCATTTAGTTGATCCTTACTCTCCTAAGAGATTTTCTTTCATAATTTTGAAAATTAGTTCAATTTTCAAAAAACTAACATATTTTAGTACCTAATTTTATATCCTATTTATCTTATCTGGTTTCCAAAGAAGAGTTAGGTAGATAGATAAGTAGATACATAGAAAGATGGAAGACAGATTAGTGATCAATGCATTCCGCCATTTACGTAAATGTCCAGTATCAAAGTATCTGTGCCATTGTGTGCTTTACGTCATTAACTTAAAAATGACATTTTCCCCAATTAAAAAAATATGATACTAATAAATATGAGGCCCCTAATGTCTTTTAATTTTATTTTTGGTAATAGTTTCCCCTTCCAAAAACATTATATTTTTATGAATTCATGATGTGTTATTTGCTGCTTCTAAATTTAAATTTTTACAGAAATCATTCTGAGTTGAATGTGCATATATCTGGAATCAGAACGTGAATATTCAGTTGCTAGTTGACCCCAATTTAGGAGGCACATTATTTTTAACTTTAAAATTTCCATAGTGCAATTCTATTTGTAAAGCTTGGACAATATGTATATTTTTGTTTTGTGATGGCATGTAGCTTAAGACATGAAGGTTTTTTTCAGTCTTTTTTACCTTATAGTTCAGAGAATAAAGATTAATAAAATTAAAATAACCTATTCTTGCCTCTTCTTTCTTATTCTGTAAAATTAATTGCCCTTCCTTTATTTTTCTCTTCATTCTTCTAAAGCTAGGTTTCCTAGAAAAGGGGGAAAGTTGGGGCAATCTTCAGGTGAAAATACATTAAAGATAGTCTTCTTAATACATAGAAAATCTTATTTGCTCATTAAGTAGAACATAACAAGTAGTGAAAATATAAACACATGTTTAATCTACTGAAGGCATTTACTGTCCAAGAAAATAACTTGGTCCCTTAATTTATTTTTCATAAATTTAAATTAATTTCTCAAATACTGATTATTTTATTACAAAATATGTAATTGGCAAACATAAAGTATTTTCATAGTGACTAATTATTGGTAAATCTTTAAAATTTAAAGATAATAGGAAGTATTATTTTTAACAGATATTTAAAAGGTGAAATGCATTTTGTGATTTAGTTGGTGTATTTTCTTCTGAACATTAAAAGTTTCTCTATTATGAAGTATTAATGTAAATTTGTAAAAAATGACCTCTTAGAACAATCCCTATATGCCCAGGTACATGCTGCCAGAGACCATGCTGCTTTAGTCAGGATTGTACTGCTGGGGCCAGCTGTTCTCAAGACTTTAAAGAAAAATTCATCCAAAGAACTCTGCTATGCATTCCTAAGAAAGTAGTAGAAATAATTTCATTTGGCTCTGGAGTAAACTTTTTTGCCCAGAACAAAAGAAAGGTCAGATTATTTTAATGTCTCTGCCTTCAGGTAACAGAATCTCATGTGATTCCCTCTTGTGAGCTGCCATTATTTCATACCAGGTTGTTCAAAGTGCCCTGCTCTCCTTTCTTCTCTCTTTAGACTATTTCCAACTAGAAGAGTCAAAGTGTAGTGAAATCACATGTGAACTATCACTTTCAAAAGTAAAAGAAAACAATTAATATAGCTTTTACTGTTCAAGAGTATAAAATGTAGAACTTTAGAGAACTGGTTAATATGGCTGCTTGGCATATTAAATAAACTACAATTCATTACCCTGGAATATGATTATACTTCATTCAATCTCTAAAAGTGTTCTCATTTTAAATATAATTTTATGGGCTATTTTTTAACTTTGCAAAAATTGATATATTTTCTTGATTATCCATTTTTATCTTGATAACATATAAATTGTCACACAAAAAATTATAGATGTAGTCTATTAACCTTAGCTTTTAACCTAAAGGTGCCATTGATGTTATTAATTATTCAACATGATCATCAGGAGGAAGAGAAACAACCTATCTTATTGTTGAAATTCTCAATTCCAGAATAATAAGGGATCCAAGAGAAATCTGAATGGAAAACTTGATAAACTAGAGGCAGTTAGCAGCTGTTTTGGCAGTGGCATATGCTGGTTTTTTCTATGGCTCAGGTTAATATTTCTTTTGATTTAGAACCAGATCAGAGAGCTGATGTCATGGAAAGTGCTTTTACTTTCATAATTTACAATAGTCATGAATTTCTTGTAAGTATTATAAATTTGCGACATCCCAGACAAAATTTTTAGATTATATATAACTTTTGTTCTGACCTGTTAGATGGCCAACATATTTTTACCTACTCCATCATCTCACATGCTCAGAATAAAATGCATAGTATTTTAGTTTTCTCTGAATTTGTGAAGCAAATTTTGTTGGAATTTCAAAAATTAAAGCCTGGATTTATACATATTTTATAGTCTGTTTAAAAATGTGACAGACACACTTAAAAAAAGAAAGTTACTTACATTTCCCATTACATTGAGCATGACCCTTACATTGACTGTATAGATCTTTGAAATTAGAGCCACACATATACACAAAACTCAGGAAGAGGATGAAATTTCACTGTTGGCTATCATTATAATGTGTTCTGTACAATTTATAGAAGTTGTATGAGCACTTACCTTGTACATTTTTTCCTTAATAAGTATTCAACTAATTGTCATATTTTCAGGCAGTGGGTTTGGTATTATGAGCCACTGAATCTGGAAATTTAGGTGAACATGTAACAAATGGTTTATTGGTATCACATTAGATGAAAAAATAACATTGCCAATGTTTCCATATTTTATTGTCACCCTGTATATAAATATTGAAATAAAATTAGAAGACCAGGACAAGTACTCTTGAGTTTTGTTTTACTGAAATTAAAAAGGATATAATTCAATAGTTTGAAGACATTCTTCAAATTAATTCGTCACCAAATTTTTCTTTTAAGATACCTTAAAAAGAGAAATAAAGATAACTAATATTCTTAGAGATTCCAATCACTTTAAATAAGAATTAGTTTTCCTTCATAGCCTTTTATCAATGGAAACACTGCTTTTCTTTGTTTTAAAATTTAACAAATTTCATTTGTATTTGTCATGAAATATTAACATAAAATTATGTAATATTCTAAATGATTTAAATTATTAAGAACAGAAGCCTAAGATACATTATTCTATTTTTTCCAGATCTTTGATTTTTTTAAAGTAAAGACACAAAATAATATCACTGTTAGACTTGACTTTGTATTTTGAATGTGTGGCTCTACATGAGATTGTCCAGCTCCATGAATTTGGACTTTGATTGATTAGTAAATTCATCTTGTGAATTTAATAAGACAGGGGAAGAAACCAATCAACTGTAGTTCAATTAATGTGTTCTTGTTTGTGTTCCTCAAACAAACACATTAGAATTTATTCCCAGAATTTTTCATATATCAGCTATACATGTACACACATTCACAGTTCAAAAATAATGTCATATAGGTTAAAGTTCTGGTATTTCAAAGGCATTTAAATGAAAGTATATTAATGATCAGTAATATCATGATACCTTAGAATATGAGTTACTTTCTAACACTTTTTCTTTTTTGTGTGTGTATATCTTTTCAGAAGCTTTGAATGAACCTACAAGCACATATAATCATATTTTGTATGACCTGATATGGAAAGATGTTCATGGTATAAGTTTCACATCTTTTTTCATGGTAACTAAGCTAATCTTCCCAAATAACATGAGCATGTTAGTGCTCATGCAGTCAGAGATTCTCAAGGTCCTACACACAGTGTGACTTCAGGATTCCCAGTCCTTCCTATTCTGACCTGCTGCCACATTCTGCCTAGAACAGTACTCTCTCTGACACCCCCAATTAAGAACATGCCTCTATGGCTTCCATGGTCTGCAGAACAAAGACCCTCAGCATGGTTCTGACTCACCATCTGCGCTTTTTGTTTTACTTACCTATCTGGTAGTTTTTTGTAGTTTTTTTTCTCTGTTCAATCTAAAGAAACCTGTTTTGATTTTCACCATTTAGTAATGTAATGACACAAATTTTTAAATAATCAAAATAGTGAATCCTGGGTTAAATCCTAGCGCATATGAATAACTTTTGTTATTTGACTATCCAGTCAACCATCCTCTGTGTCCAAACCTCTCGTGCCAGAAGTGACTCCATGTTGATCTCTTTCATCGCATACCCTGAATTTCCTTCCTCACTTATCATGACCTCTGTAAATCCTTTCCTGATTTTCCTAAACAAACAAACAAAATTAATTTTTTGGATTTCTAGAGAAGATGGTATTAACAATACTCATTTAGAATTTATTTACAACTGGCAGGAATGGTGTATGCATATATTATAACTTCAGCTACAATACAAAGTCCTAAGTATGGGAAGCATGGCTTCTACTTCAACACCTATTGGGCTTCCTGCTACTACTCAATACATAAGATTTTCACAAGAAAAAGGTTGTCAATTATTTGGCCTAAAATTTTATTTTACAAATAATGAAGTTAAGGCAACAGATATTAAATGGCAGACTCAAAGACATATCACTAATACAAAAATAATTAGAATTAAGAGTAGAAACAGAGATCTGGTTCTCACAAGAGTTGTTTTTGAAATGCACTCTGCTGATTGATACTGTCCAATAGATCTAATAGAATAAGCTATTGGTTTGAATTAATTTTGAAGATCTTATGCTACTATATTCTTGTTATATATGTAATAATCGTAGGTGAAATTATCAGAATTTTCTTTATTGTATATTTTTTTTTGATTTAGAAAATTTTGGTACCTGTAGAGCCAAACTTAATCTTATTTATTTTATTATTTTTTAGAATGAACTTTCCCATCTGGGAATAAAAAAATTATTCAAGTATATTTTTCTAATACTTTCTTATTTTCATTTTTAATTTGAATTATTTTATCCATAATGAAATCATTTTGATTTATGATGTGAAATTAAATAGTGCATGTTTTCCAAATATTGAAACAATTACTGGAGTTATTGACTTCGTACTCAGTTACTGGATGATTCATTACTTTCACCCTCATTTTAAGGACTTCCCTTAAATTTTTTTCAATAAATCAATATGCTTTTGACTACTTAGTGTTTTTCTATTCTGTTCCAACAATTTTTTCACTTAATATAGTTCAACTGGATTTTTTAAATTATTGTAACTTCATAATATATTTCACTATAAATTTAAAATTGTACTGTGCTAGCATCATGGTCACATGTTTGAGTTTAAGAGACTCACAAAACTTAGAACTTGGCTGTGGTATATCAGAACATGTTATGAAAATTCTCAAATATACACCTCCTTTAATCTGTCCAAGTAGGTAGAAGTAGCCAAAGAATTTAGCAACTCACCCTTGGTAGTATAGACAAACCTTCTTCAGGTAGACAATTTCTAATTTTGAGGATTTTTTCTGATAATTGTATACACAATTAAGTGAGTTGTTAGATAACTGACTATCCTTATTAACTATTTTCTCCATCTTTACTTTGCACTCCAAGGGACTAGGGAGTAGCAAACACCACTAGTAATAATATAAGCCAACTGTTTCAGTTTTTCAACCATCCATGTGTTATGACATTCCTTCTAAGTGGTTAAGATCTCTGTGAAAATAGTTCTATAGCCACCCAGCTGTACTCATATACATACTAATCCATAGTAAGATTTTAGCTGTACCTATTATTCAAAATTCTTATTAATTATTTTTACAATAAATCATGTCTAATTTTTTTATTCTATTTGCCTCTTTTCAGAAGTCAAAATCAACAGGTAACTATATTCTTATAGTTGGCTGAAAGTTATTCAAAACAAATAATGCTTGTTCATTCACAAAATAATTTTGAGAGACTATTTGTGGACATAACACTAATTGATAGAAAATATGTTTGCTGGGGATGGGAAAACTCTCACTGAATGGGTGCGGGGTGCACAGTTTGGGGGTCCATGATTGTAGCTCTGAATTGGGCAGTGCATAAGCAATATATATAACCAAAGTGTTGTATCCCCATGATATTATGAAATAAAAAGAAATGTTTGCAAATTCTATATTTATCAATGTTAACCTTGGTTTCCCCAAATTATTGTGAATATCTTGAACTTTCTCTAGTTTTCAAAATTGCTAAGCTTGTTTCTCTCTAACTGCATAATCTCACAAAAATTAGCAAAAGTAATAAAATGGACACTACTTCACCTTTTATCATGCTCTTTATTTAGTTCTATACTCACTAACACTAATGCTCTACTTTATTAAGAAATAGCAATATTGATTTTTAATTATAAAAATACCTTAAAACTTTGTAGTAAATGGGAAATACAGATTCATTTATTTTATATGGCAGGTGATATATTAAATATTTCACATACATTCATTAATTTAATAATCAAATTAAATTTATATGTCAATCTCTAGTTAGGAATTTTGAAACATAAACTAGTTTTGTGATATCTTTAGATGTGATAACTACTATAAAGAAAAGTCAAGATTTGAACATAACTTGGTCTGACTTCAAATCCTATGAGCTTTATATTACACCATAGGGTTTTTAATGTATGCTATTTTTCCTCAGTTTAAAATTTCCTTAATTTTACTCATGGATTTTAGGCATCAAACTGACTACCATTATAAAACAAAAGATTAGAATTATAGTTAGAGTGAGTGTGAAGAAATACGTGTTTGCCTTTAAGCAAACAATTTATGTCTTTCTTAATTTTTCTGCCTTGATTTTGATTAATTTGATTATGACACTTCAGATATCAATTTTGACAAGATCATAGGACATTATTTTTCACTAAAACCTGCATATGTGATATAAATAATAGGTTTTTCAGCCTATGGCAGTCTTGTTCCTGAATCCACTTATATGTGATTTTTTAATTTGACTTTTTTAATGGCCTATTGTTATGCATACAGAAAAGATTAATTTTCCTTACACTAAATTAGGATAAATTTATCTATCAGTTAATAGTTAAAACATAGCTATATTTAAAATATTGGGTTATAATGCTCTTTATAAGATTAACAGAAATTTTATTCAGAGATATATTTTATGAGTTAATATTATATTATGTTGCGTACATTTTCTTTATATGAAATACTTCATAAAGTAGGTAATTAATGCATTCTTTGTGCATAGGTTATATGCATATTTCAAAATCTAGCATCAAAACAGAAGAGAAAGGACGAAACAAGAGCACAGAGATTTTCTATAAGAAAGTTCCAACTTTATGCTTTGTTGTTCCCCTCCGTTTCTTCGTTATTATTTTATAGCAGTTTAAATAATATGAAAAAATTTTGTCATATAATGTCTTGTTTCACACAGTTGATTATTTACAAAATAAGAAAATAAGAACTAAGAAAATACGTATTCATACTTCTTTATGGAGTTTACCATTTCAAGAATTCTTCATTCCTTATTGTAAATCCAAGTTTCCATGTGATATTTTTCTTCTGCTTGCAGAACTTCCTTTAACATTATTTTTTTAAAGTGCAGGTCTGCTAATGATGAATTATTTTAGCTTTTGTATTTCTGAAAAAAATTATTTCAACTTCATTTTGAAAAATCTTTTTTTCTGGGTTAAGAATTCTTTTTTCAGTATTTTAAAGATGTTGTTCCGTTGTCTTGTAACTTGCATGATTTCAGATAATAAATCTGCTTTCTGTGTTCCTCAATGAGTAATGTGTGCTTTTTCTCTCTTAAACTTTTAAGACTTTCTATTTTCACTGTTTATATAAAACAGTTTGATTATGATGTGTCATACAGTCATTATATCCTTTTTTTTTTATTTTGAAGGGAGAATTCTGGGGTATTGGTGAGCTACTTGAAAATATGAGTTTATAATTGTCATCAAATTTGAGAAATATTCACTATTATTTCTTCAATATCTCTTCTTTCCTTTTTCTATTATTCTCTGGGAAAAAAACAATTATATTTGGCTGGTTGAAATTTTCCCACAGTTCACTGATACTTTTGTTGTTATTTTAAGTTTTTTCCTCTCTCTCATTTGCATAGTTTCTACTGCTATGTCTTCAAGTTCACTTATCTGTTTTTCCACAGTGTCTAATTTTCCATTAATTCCATACAATGAATTTTTCTCAGACATTGTAGTTTTAGCCTCCAGATGTAGTTTTGAGTCTAATTTATATCTTCTATGCTTCCATTAATATGTTCAATGATTCTTCTAGTTTTTGAATGTATATAGTTAAAATCTTTTAATGTTTAATTAATTATTTCCTCTGAACCAGTTTTCAGACAGTTTTTATTGATAAATTTTCTTATTATGGGTTATATTTGCTTTTTTATTTTTGACTAGTTGGTAGTAATTATAAAGTTTACCTTGTTAGTTGCCAGATAGCTTTATGTTCTAATAAATATTAGTTCTATCTCTAGTTAGGAGATGAAAATAGTGTTCATTTAATATCATTTACAACAACAAAAAAGTGGAACCTCCCTAAATGTCTAGAGACCAGGGAATAACAATGGCAGTGATGGTTCGGCCAGACTACAGAGTAGTATGTAAGAGATAAAATAACAAGCTTGCTAGAGAAATTAACAGATTACCAACTAGTGAAAAAGGTGTCTTGCAAAATTATAAGTATGTTATATAACAATTCATGTTAAATATTTTTCTTCAGGTATTTTTGAAAAGAGACACAGAAAATTGATAGATTTGTTTGCCTTTGAAAAGAGAAGTGGAATGTTCATAGTTCATTTTGAAAGAGAATTTGAATGATTTTAAATGAGAATATGTTCATGCATCACTAGTAAGGTTAAACATTTTTAATAGAACATACATTATAATATTCTGTATTTGAAGAATTTATTAAAATAGTGTAACTTCCTCTATAAATATATTCACAGGTTTAGCCACAAAATTAGGAAACTTATTAAGCTTTTATTCTTACAAACATGTAACAGAGAAGTTTACTATTTCTCTATCAGCTGATCACCTTATCAGATCTCATTTCTTTACTATTAACATTTATTATTCTGTTGATTGTTTCTTCTAAATATAATTTGAACTAGATATAATAATGGATTAATTAATCTATTAAATTCAATTGTTTTCTTTTGGTTGTGATCTGAAAAAGTTAATATTCTCATTTATCCAGTAACTGGAAATCTACTAAGATTACTTACATGTTAGAAATTTACATTTTAAAAAATAGTACTTAAATCGAAGAGACGTATACAAAATCTTTAACCTCTAAGTGTGTAGTAAAAGCTAATACCTTCTTTTCATGTTTAATTATTTGTTTCAAATAATATGGAATAAATAGGGTTTATGATTAATACTATGTCAAGGTCAGTGTTTGCATGTCTTTACGTTTCCTTTATTATGACTAAAGAATGGAATTTACACCATTATGCAATATTGTGTTCCATACTGAGAGTAAGAAAGGAAATAGTAAAAATACAACAGGATTTTAAACCAAAGTAGTCTATCACAATGATTTTGAGTACAAAATTCAGATATTTAATTTACATTCAAATTCACAATTGAGTTTGTTGTTTCTATGAATTAGCTATATATTTAATATAGAATTTTAGATTTATAAATTATGAGTATAGTATCAAAATATTAAATTGAAGCTTGCTCTAGGAATGCAATTAATATTACTTTAAAAATAATTTGTTTGAAAAATTATGTCGAAATAATTTTATCAAGCCTGCTAGGGGATTTGAGGGTACACATAGCCATAGACTTATTCAAAAGGACAACTTTACAACACAAAATGTAGTGTATATTCAGGTTGCACCAAAGTATCTGATGTGGGACCAAGGGAGGTACATATATGGAATTTTAATATATTATTTTAATACCAAAATATTTTAATTTAATTTTCTGTATCTAGGAAGAAGATTGTGTATGTTCATAAACAATGATTCATATTTTTTTCCTAAGAGATCATTTTTCATGGAGACCCTCTTCTAGAACCAATGTATTTCATCCATATATTGCTGAAAGTGTGTGCAAAGGATGAAGTGTAATCAAAGGATAAAGCATAGGCTAATGGCTGCAATTCTAATGTGTATGCATAAAATTAAAATTTTTTATTGTTTGCATAATAAGTAATTTTTATACCTGTAGCAGACTGCTGTACTTCTCCTTAAGATATTTGTAAGATTTTCATCTTGAATGGGGCAGAAGGTTGAGGAGCTAAGGTGGAATATTTTTAAGGCAGACTTGGATCTTCCTCAGTTTTTCAGTTGCTTGCTTGAGAATCAGAAGCAGAGCAGAGGTAGCTTGCTAAAATGTTAAATCAGCCGAATCTAACTCAAGTTCTGAAAGAATTGGAAAAATAGCCCTTTCGTTCAGAAAAAAAGACAATTGTATGGAGCTTCTATGATTGTTATGCACATACTTATCAGTGCAAAAGTAAAACAAAAAATACTAGACATTTATCTAAGCAAAAATATGACATATAAAAAAACAGAAAAAATAATGCAAACAGTGTTAGGAATGATCCAGATGGCTAAGAGATCCAAATGAAGGACAAAGAATGTGCATAATTCTGATGACTGTTTTTAAAAACAAACAGAAACAAATAGGTGACACTATTGGGAGTTTCACAAGAGAATTTAAATACATTTAAAACTCTTAAATATACTATGTGATATTTAGAACTTAATGGATGCATTTAATAAAATATTGGAAATCGAGCAGTAAGACAGGAAATTAGAAAATACACAAACTGAAATACAGAGAGAAATAAATGGGAAAAAAGAGATTTGGAGTGTGCCAGAATGCTCTTATATTTGTATTGGTGGAGTTATAGAAGACGAAAATAAAGACTATAGGAAAGAAACAACATTCAAAAAAATAATGATCAAGAATTTTCTAAAACTGATGGAAAAAAATTATCAAGCCATATATTCAGGATGCTAAACAAACCCTAGGAAGAATAGACATAAATAGAACCACATCTAGCCCTATTATGGTAAAATGAATCAAAAGCAAAGATAAGAGGGAATATTAAAAATTTCCACAGGAAGAGAAAAGACACATTGCCCTTAAAAGAACAACAATAAGACTTACAACTCGTTTTCAAAATAAACATAGAAGCTGGACATCACTGGGATGGTCTTTTTAAGATCTTGATAGAAGTTCATACCCAAGCCAAGATTATTCTTTATAAATGAAAGCAAAATCAAGAAATGTGGGCATCCCAGAACAGAGAATGTATGGCCAGCATATTTGTATTAAAAGAAATGCTAAACAGAATAATTTGAATTAATAAACATGATCTCTGAGAGAAATAGGAAAATATACAATGAAAGGAGAAAACAACAGAAAGGATAACTATGATTTTACTAGTGAATTCTTCTTATTACTTAAGAAAATAATTATCATACAAATTATTTTAGAAAATAAAAAAGAGGGAGAATTTTACAACCAGTTTTATAAAGTCAGCATAATGTTATAACCAAAACTTGACAAGAATATTACAAGGAAGAAAGAAAAAATTAAGGACAATCCTCTCATAAAGCAAAAATCTATACACATTTTAAGAAATTTGAATTAAAACAAAGATGAACAATCAGGACAGAATTGGGTTTATTCAAGAAATTCACGGTTTATTAAACTTAGAAAAATCAATCAACATAATTTGCAATATCAAAAGACGTGCAGAAAGATTCTTTTGCTAAAATTTAAGAACCCAGTCAAGATCATTATCCCTAGAAAACTAGAAATAAATCATCCTCTTAACCTGATAGATTGTCTAAAATACTTTTGGGGAGAACATTATAATTAGTAGGATTTATTAATACGTTTACCACTAAGAACTAGATAAGGTAATTCCTGGTATCCCCACTTCTACTCTATAATGTACTGAGGTTCCCAGATGTGGGGATCCTGCGGCCTTAAGGCCACGTGTGTCCTTCTAGATCCTTAAGTGCAGCCTTTTGACTGAATCCGCAGGTTTCCGACCCTTGTAGACAGTACAATAAGAAAAGAAAATAAGCAAACACATAATATCTGGTAGAAAGAAAAGTAACTCCTTTTTATAGATGGCATAATTGTATTATGTAAAAGTTCCAATGACTCTACAGACAACTTATTTAATAAAGTAATTTTAGAAAGATTAATGGATTCAAGTTTACCTATAAAATTTATTATGTTTTTATGTACCAGTAACAAACAAATACAAAATAATACTTAATTTCAATACATTTTAATAATACCAAAATATCAAACACCTAAAAATAAATTAAACGAATGAAATGTGTAAGGTAGATACAATGAAAACTATTATACAAAATATTAATAAGAAAAAATAAAGAAAACAAAAAAAGGAAGAATATACTACATATATGGATTGAAAATAGTCAATATTATAAATATTTCAGTGGTCTCTAAACTGATCCACACATCCAATTCATTCTTCCACCAACTATGTGAAAAAACTTAAAAAGTAAAAAGGCCACTGATAGACTAAAAGGTACTTATTGTCAATAGTTACCTAAAGAATGCAGATTGAAATTAGAATGGGATATCAATACACACGCCAAAGAATGACTAAAACGAAAAAAAAAAAACCTCATTACTTTGCAAAAAAGGTGAAATCACAAATGCTTTAGAGTTCTTGACAGTATTGTCTGGGTGATACATGAGGAGATTTCTGGGATGCTGGTATCATTCTACTTCTTCATTTGGGTATTGATTACATTAATGTATTCACTTTGTGAAAATTCATTGAGCTTTTAATTTTTGAGCTGTGCAATTTCTGTATTGTGTTATACTTCAATGAAAGATTAAACAAAAAAAGGGCATTACTATGTGAGATTGTGAGAGAGCCACAACATAACAATTAAAATTTCAATTTACCAGGAATGTATAAAAAGTATACCTATATTTACATAGTTATTCAAACTAAAAGGAAATTGTACATTTAGAAAATAAAATAGGGAAATATGTATTGGTACATAGAGTGATTTTAACATACCTCTTAAAAACAAATAAATTGTCCCCAAATAAAACAAAACAAAAACAATGTTAGAGGAAAACATTGAACATCAGTAAGACCACTGAGCTGAACAATTTGATAACAGCAAGTTATGCATTGTTGCTATTTTTGCAATTGTTATCAAACTACATACCAAATTGCAGCTGGTTATGAGTAACAGCAGGTTATGCAAAGTCATACTGGGAGATTTGTAAGAAAGATAATATATATCTGATCACAAAATATCAACAAATTTCATAGAATTAGTATCTAGAGTGACTAATCAGAATATAATTATCTAAGTTAGAAATAGAAAAAAACGATTTTTAAAATCCTTAAAAAATGCACCTCAAATCTCATGAGTTAAAGAAGTCTTATTGAAAATAAAAAAAGGGGACTTTGATATAAAAAAGAGTATATATAAAAGTGACTAAGATACATCTAAAGTAGAGATTAGAGGGAAATTATTTACTTTTAATGCTTATATTAAAAGCGGAAACACTGAGAATTCATAAGATATACCTTTCTAAGGAGTTATAAAGCATAAAGGATGAAACTGATTAATATATGTAAGCATAAAAATACGTGAAATAGACAAAATACAATATAAAGTGTTATCAAAACCAAAAGATGGGTGCCGGGCAGGTGGAAGGGGGTCAGAGGGGACGGATATATTCACAGCCAACGAGCGCGGTGCGCACTGTCTGGGGAGGACGCGCGTGTAGCTCTGACTCAGGCGGTGCAAAGGCAATTTATGTAACCTAAACGATTGTACCCCTGTAATATTGTGAAATTTTAAAAAAGATTTTTTTTGTAAAGACTAATGATATTACTAAGATTGATTTAAAAAGATGGAAAGGAAGAGAAATGGCACAAACAACATTAAAAATGAAATAATCATAAATTCTAATGAAAATAGACTATATGGAAAGTCATTGACACTAACCAGAAGTAACAAGTTTGGTTAAATATCTATCAGTCAGACTCAGAAAAACAAAACATATAGAACTTCAGTGTGGAGATAACCTAGTTCAAAATTAAAATGAGATTGATTAAACACCAAAAAAACAGTGACCTAGAAGATAGATCTGAGACCCTTAATCAAAATAGAGCAAAATGAAAGGGATAAAATGTGGAAAAAATAGTAATAAAAATATATTATATTGTGAAGGTTCAATATATATTATACTTACTGGGATATCAAAATTGAGACTTTATAGACTATGATGACTCAAAAGTCAGCAAGATGATGAGTGAGACATTTCCAGAATTGCTGTAGAAATTTAAAGTTATAGATAAGCCTCACTCTCATGTTGAGGGAGAAAACAAATTCTGTGCAAAATAATAAAAACCAGCAAAGAAACAAATCCACAACTGATTACATTGTAGAGAATTGAAGAGATCAAAAACAAAGAAACAAACGTAAATATAACAATGGTACAGCTAAATTGTAATTGAAAAACAAGCACATATTTTTTTCAGCAAAAACTAACTTTGACAATACCAGATCATTGCTGGGAAAATTACTAAAAAAAGAACTTCATAATAGAGAAACTAACCCCTGGAAAAATTGAGATGCCAAACACAATGCATGAGGAGAAGAATAAAACTAAATGTTTGGATAAATCTAAATAAGAATCAAGTTTTTTTTTAAGGAGTGCTACTAACTGTAGAGTTAAGAGGATATTATCTTAAAAGGGATAACTGACATATTACAAATAAATCACACAACAGATGAAAGGGAATATGGGAATTATAAATTATAGTAGAATTCCAATGTGCCTACTCCTATGTACTGGTTGAGAGGAAGATAGATTGATTGACTTTATAACATTTTTTAGTGAAATATATGTGTTAAAAATATAAGAAGGGAGATAAAATAATAAATTAAAATACGTATCTTCCAAGATTGTAAAACACAGGAAATACTCTCTGCCATAGTAAAGAAAAAAAAAAAAATAAGTATCAAAGCTATAGGAAGCAGGAAAGAAGGAAATAAGAGCTTGTTCCCCTCCTTCAAAATTTTTACATTTCCTGCTTTTTCATATGACACAAATATAATGGCAGGTAAATTGAAAATAAATAAAAAATAATTAACCAAAAGAAAGAAGATATTAACCAAAAAAGGTGGCGTAGCTTTAATAATAACAGAGTAACTTTAAGGTAAAAATAAACTGGAGATAAATGGTATTCTCAAATTACTGCTAAAAGGAATATTTCAAGAGGAAGGTATAACATAAAGCAAAAATTAACAGAATTACAAAAAAGTGGACAAATCTGCAAGTGCACTAGAAACCATTTTTCTCAGAAACATATACATGAAATAGGCACACACAAAAAATTCATTGAGTGTTAGAATACAGTAGTCTCCCCTTATCCTTAGGAGATATGTTCCAAGACTCCCAGTGGCCTGGGGATACCTGCAACCTCACATAATACAGGACACTATATATGCTATGTTTTTTCTTATACATACATAACTATGATAAAATTTATTTATAAACTAGGCCCAGAAGAGATTAACAATAATAAAATAAAACAATTATAACAATACACTGTAATAAATGTTATGTGAATATGCTCTCTCTCCCTTTCTCTCAAAATATCTTATTCTATGTAATATTTTTGGATTGCAGTTAACCGTGGGTAACCGAAATTGCAAAAGCAAAACCGCAAATAAGAGGGGACAACTTACTGTATTTGAAAAACACAGTAAACAAATGTGTTTATATATACGACTCTGAACCCCCAAATTTGAGTTAAAAAGTCTTGAAAATATATGTCAAATTTAATTTTAAATGTAGCTTTTACATAATGAATCGCCTGTTTTAATTCAGAAAAATATATTATGATCTTAATCGGGCATAGAGAAAGGAGGATTCAATTTGACATTGAAAATTATTTAGTGCTTAGAGAGACAGGGGAAAATGTTTGGATGTTTCAGGGTAAAGGTTGATGAAATGAGTACAACTAGAATTTCCTTGTGAGAAAGTAAATAAATAGCTACGTGGGGTAGGTGACTTTGGTGCTTATTAACAGAGCAATATCTGAAGAGCTCTTACTATGTGCCAAGCACTCGCCTAACCAACTTTCATTTATTAACGGACTCCATCCCCACAGTCCTATCAGGTAGTCTTGCCCCATTGGCCATGAAAAAACTGAGATACACGGAATAGGATTAATCACACTGAGGTGACACAGCTGGTAAAGAGCAGGCTGGCATTTGAACCCTGGCATTTTCAATTATTATTTAGACAAAGAGTTAGAAATTGGTTTAATGGCCAAATGTGAGATGTTTTACAATAACTAGAGTTATTAGAGAGTAATTTAGGGAAACGAAGAAACTGCATTCTATTGTGAGCACATCAAATTTACCTAGGAAATAACTTTTGTGACATTTCTTCTTTGTAATGTTTATTTTGTTTCCTTACCTAAAGAAGAAAACATCAAGAATAGGAGCTGACCAGGTACCATAAGCAGGGTAGCTCTATGTGTGGGAATAATAGAAGGCTGTGTTAAATAAGGTTTTAGCTTTATGTCAGAATGAGTATGCCTCCATGGAGAGAAGTAGCCCTTTAGCAGATACATAACATTTTACAGAACTACAGATGTAAAGCATGTATTTTTGACCAAATCTGCTGGTAGTTATAGTGCTTTTATAAATATTGCAGTCTATAACTAAGCAGAACATGTAATTTTTAAACATAGAGGAAGAAACTACACGTGAAAAAAGTACGACTATGCGGGCATAAGCCTAGAAAGAGGAGAACCAATGATATATTTGTCCCACAGATAGCTGTACAGTTAAAAATTTCACAGGAAAAAAGGATCTAAAGCCAAGACTGAAGTGGGCGATTAATAGAGAAAATAAAAATTCTAACTCTCTTACTCTAGTTATTTGAAACACCAATGAATTTAGAATTTTACAAAATCGTTGGAAGACATAGATAGTTGATTATTTGGAAATTTTATTTTTTTAAAGAATGTAGAAGAGAATGGGGTGAAAGGGCCAGCATGTCTTCAGTTTCACTACAATAATAAACATTCAGAGTTTATCATTTTTAAAATGTAGCTTTCTAAGACACATGCCATGCCCAAATATTCTGATTTCATAGGATCGCAAGCAGTGAATAGAATTCTTTATTCTTGTTGATCAATGACTGCTCAATTTATACCTGGGCTAGTGATGGCCTTAGAAATTGTTTTAGAGAATAAAAGCACTTGAAAAGGATATAATGAAATTGCCATTCATTTATTCTTTCACTCAACCAATATCTGAGTATTTATTTTGTGCCACATGCTCTTCTGGGACTTAAGTACATAGAAGTGAACAAGAGGAAGGAAAAAAAAATATCTTCCCTGAGGGAATTAACATTCCAACATATGTATTTTATCCATCAGCTAAGGTGATTTCTCTCATATGGTATCTGAACGTTTGAAATGCTACCCTACCTCAATCACTTCGTACGTGACTCTGTGGTTCTTTCAACTGTGATAGTTATGCCTTATAAAAAATCAACTAAAGAAATCAATAAAATTAAAATAATAAATTTGGGATCATTATTATTATGTTGTCAGCTCTGTAAGTATAGCTTTATTATTGTTTTCTTATGTTACAATACAAGTCTAAGGATATTTAAATATAGAATAGAATAATAATGAAGCCACGGTGACCCAAGGTAGGACTATATGGAAGCAGATGGGATAGAGAAAGAAAAAAAAAGTTTGTGTATTGCTTAAAGCCTGTGAGCAGTATTCTCTGTGCTCATTGATTCAACAGTTTTGCTGCATTGCATGCCTACTTACAGCCTAGTTTCTTTATGAACTAAAACATGGGTATGAATCATCAAAATTTATTTTCAGGGAACAAAAACCAGTGTAGTTATTTGAAACTCAAATGAATTTAGGTTTCTGCAAAATCACTGGAAGAGATATAAAATTGGTGGCCCTTCACAGTTGCTCCCATTACAGTGCTACAAAACAGACCTTCTGGGGAACTGGCCCAATAGGGGAAGTGGGGATCCAGAGCACCCTCTAGAAGTGCTGACTTCAGGAGTATTGGCAGTAGCTGTGATCCCAGTATTGGAAACTGCTGTGTCCTGAACTGGCTCTCAAAAGTCATAGAACTAAAAACTAGACACACCAAAACACTGCTGTAGAAAACTCCAATGACTCTAGAACCTTGCTTACCAGCAGGAAAACCAAAGGATGATGTCTCTGCATCCCTTCCACCTTCCAAAACCTTTGCAGGTATATCTATATCACAAAACCTAATTTGTATCCAAAACCTGTGGGTCCCCAGTCACCACAGGAAGGAATGTTCAGTTTACCAACTTTGAAATGGGTGCTGAATAACAATTTATTGTGTCCTCAAATATCCCATTGTGGAAGCAATTTGGAGAGCTCTTCGTTAACAGAAAATTATTTAACACAAATTGTAAAAGGAAATATTTCTGAGGATTATTTACTATACTTCCTATGATTAACAGGCATCACTATTTAGGACTTTTTGCAACTAGCAGATAAGCATTTTTAAAAAATTTTAATTAAATGCATTCACATTACCATTTGAATGATGGATAGACCTGGTCACCCCTCTGACTGCATTCAGTCGGTTTAGAATATTTAATTAACATAAATTACTCTCCAGTTAGCAGAATGCTGTGGGAAAGTTCCTACATATACATATATGTATATATGGTTTGTGTATATGTTTATTTTCACAAGCCTTGCTTGTCAGATTAGAATAAGAAATCTGGCAGTTTACTTCAAATATATGCCAACTGCTTTATAAATATCACAGTTGCTCCAAATCATGATCCATGAGTGATAAATTTCCTGAATGAAGAAAATTTAAGTGATATTCCTAAAAACACAATTTATCTGAGTCTTACTACGTCTTTTGGTTGAGTTATCCAAATGACTACACATCAAATTAATGTAAAATTTCCTTAAACTACACAGTGTTAGGTGTATGTCCTGTTCATAATATGGTGACTATACTATCATATCAAAGTAAAAGCATAGCCATATCTAAAAGCATAGACTCTTAATTCTAGCTCAGCAGATCTTTATGTATATTAACATTTATGCACACAGGTGTCCCCAGATTATTTTGTCATTGTCTACCAATGGTAAAATTAAATTTTCAGATATTTTAAAAAATTTTTATATGAAATATTTGAAGAAATGAATTGCAAATTAATACTTAGATTTATCAGTGATGTTTTTCTTACTCAAAAACATTTTAATTCTTATTTAATGTTAAACATATTATATTGTTGGACATGGTGGCTCACACCTGTAATCCCAGCGCTTTGGGAAGACAAGGTGTGAGGATCTCTTGAGGCCAGAAATTCAAGACCGGCCTGAGCAACAGCAAGATCTCGTCTCTACAAAACACAGTAAACAGTGGGGAGGAAGGAAGAGGAGATGGGCAAAAACCTACCTAACGGGTACAATGAACACTATCTGGATGACGGGCACACTTATAATCCCGACTCAAGAACTGCAAAAGCAATCCATGTAACCAAAGACATTTGTACCCCTGTAATACCTTGAAATAATAAATAAATAAATAAATATTAAGTATATTGCAGGTAAATTCACTTATTGAACTTAAACATAGTTCTCCCTAAGTATGAGTTTTAGAAGCTGAAAATTTTTTCATTGTAAAAAACACTTTTACATTTTGTTTTCCATTGTATGTTTTAACATGTTATTTTTCAGTTTATAAAATTAATATATATATAGTACATAAGAGTTTTTAATGTAGAAATTTATACAAAGTATTAATATAACATAATCCCAACAACAGACTTAAATATTACAAATATTTTATACAATCATTCAAGCTTTTAAAATGAAATACATATACATTTTTAAAAGTATGCAATCACTTGCCTTTCTTTAATTGGCTGTTGTCACTGTCTCATTTATTACAGAAACTCTATTTTGTTAATCTTGCATGTCATTATTTTAAATAATTGTGTATTATTTCATCATCATTATGACAAACTTAACAAGTCTGTTTTTATTATGTATATAGATGCTTTTATTTTAGTAAAGCTGTGCTGAATATCCTTAGGTACCCATCTTTGCTTACCTCTCTGGTTGTTTTTTTATAACTACAATAAGGTAAAATTATCAGTGCATGGAAGCTGAAAGGATTAAAAACATACTACTTGTTACATATCACAAAAATAGCACAGATATGTGCATACATGCATAATCCATAATGATATTTGCAGAAAATCAAGTAATATATGATACTAGTTTTATAATGTATCAAGCAATTAGGTTACCCTCTAAAATATTTCAGTTGAAAGAGGTAATGTCTCTCTTTCACATCATTAAATCATCAATGTATATCAAAATTCCTTGAATTTGATAGGGAGGCATTAAACATTTTTTGAGTTTTATAGTAAATTTAATCCTACAGGGGATTACCTCTTACAGATTTTTGGTTTGCCTCCTATAGCATGTTACCAGATACCAGATATTCAAGTTCCATTTGTAATCTTGATAAAAGGGACTTTTGTTAGTGTTTCCCTATTTATACCATTTTTTATTTAACTCTTGATCTTGCACCAACAGAAAGGAATGTTTTCCTCAATTTTGCATGGAATATTATCTCAAATTTTAGGATGCAATTTTGAATTGACTACACAGGTTGAGTAAATAAAAGGATCCTTGAGACCCCACAGGTTGCACTCAAGTACGGCTTTAGTAAACGTAATGGGTACAGTCACCAGGAGAGAGCACAGGCTGTTGGAGAGGTAAAAATTCCCAGGCACAGCCCTAGGGTTCTTCCTCAGTGATAAAGAACTTACTTTGCCTTTTAGACAATTAAGTACTGAAATCTGTGCCACATGTCTTAGTTTCAGGGGAGCACAAACATAGATATACTGATGGGGTGTTTGATTTCTCACTGGTCATGTGGCTCAAAGCCAGGCTATGTAACTTATTAAATTAAGGTCATACCATCAATCTATATCTCTGTAAATAATGTAGACAAGCTGGCATGGAGTGCCTTAAGGGGTATGTTGATCATTAAACAGCATATTATAAGTCCCTGGCTAGCACATCCCATCCTTACATTCAACAAGGTGATTCTCAGATACCAGGCATGCCCAGAGATAAGTGAGAACTGAACCAGGCCTCCCGTAAGAAGATAACCAAATTACTGCACAAATTTAGTGCACTGAAATAATAATTGTAACATGGGGTTTCCTGATTGTATCATACCTTAAATCACCTTTAATACCTGAAATAATTGAGGAGTTGGCAAAATTTTCAGATAGGTTGTGACTAAAATATTGCTCTTTATTTTTAATTAAGTCAGATTGGATAATATAACAAATGTATGACCACAACTAAACCCTCTACCACTTTTACCCATTATTTATCTTGGAAAGGCCCACTTGAGGGGAAGTTTGTGACTTTGAAGCAGTTATATTTACCAAGACTCACTGCCTGTAATGTAATTTGGTGCCACCATTAAGTACAGGGGAGGATGGGCTTCCACTCCTGCCTCAGAAGCTGAGTTTGGCCCTTGTTCTGAATATGGTACACAACCATCCTCCAAGCAAAGACATTTAAAAGACAGTGGGAACAGATTTGAGCCACGGAATCTCAGTTTTTTTCTGTTTGTTACCTACCGGATAAGTCATTCTTTACTGAACAGGGAGGAAAAATCAAGAGTAAACCTTCTGAGTAAATCCTTCCAAGTCAACAAAATGACCAATAATAGTTTCCTCTATAAACTGATTTATTAACAAAAGTACTTCGAAAATGAAAAAATAAATAACCAAGTGCCTCTTACTGACTTCTCTGCTGTGCTACTTTAGAATTCTGGGGACAAAAATACCTTTTTTACATACAGTAATGCTGTCTGTGTATTGGAAGGCTATATGAAATTTTTCATGCTGATTTTTCTCACCTAGTGTTAAATTTTATTCAAGTGTTGAGAGAGGTACTTTTTTTGCTGTTTATATAATCATTTTGTATTATATGTACTGTTATAATCATATGTTAATGATTTAAAATATTCTCTAGTTTCATATAAACTGTATATCAAAATTAGTTGTATGTTCAACAGAATATATCCCAAGGTAAAATAACCTACAACAAGATATCAGATTGTTTCAAATAAGCAAAAAATCAAAGTGATTATGCCATGGAATATGACTGCCATTTTGTGTTTGTGTTCCTATGATGTGATCTGCATGACATGATATTATTTGGGATGAGATACAAATCCTGTATATTTTAACCAATGTCTCAAGGAATTTGCTGTTATGTCACAATTATCTCTTCTGCAGCTACTCTCTAGCTTCATTAATGGAGTAAAATCTTCATAAGCAAAATTTGATTTAGTGCACAGTCCTTAATGAGTTCATTTAAATAATGTATACATAAAAATGTGTTATTGTGTCATCCTGTAATGAGAGCCATAGTGTTCCAATTTAATACATCCCGTATTTTTATCTGGCTTATGATCTCTGGGATAATTTTATTATTATTATCAAATAAAGACACTTTTCACTATAGGAGATAATTGTTCATTTTGAATTAATAAAAGAGTTCCTCTCAATTTTCCATAGTTAATGGAAAGAAATAATTTCTTCTACCATAGTGTTTGGTTGCCTATTCTAAAAGCAAACTGGTGAAAGCTATCATATTAGACAGTATTAGATTTATCTCTGCCATGGCACCCAAATAGATGTGCTTACTATCATGTATTCAGCAGTAGTGCTAGGGTTTGAAATACGTTCATTTAGCTCCAAAGGTATCATTAACCATTATGATATATCATCTACTAGTGTCTGTAGTGTTAATAGGAAAAACAGGTCATCACTCCATTGTAACTACACCCAACAAATTTAGAAATTTAGAAATGAATCAAATTCCTAAACTTCAAAAAATGATGTTTCTAGAACACAAAATTTCATGTTGCCAAAGACCACAACAGAGATTCATGTTTTTCAAAGGAAAGTAGCCTTGCTGTAGCTTCCCCTCACATACCAGTAAATGAACTTGCTAATTAAACTAAGAAATTTGGCCTTTCAAAAGTGATAGCTCTGTTATGAGTGCAATTGCCCACATATAAGTCATTTTAGACATAAGTAGCAAAAGAAATAAACCTAGTTGCATTAAGATCTGGGAATCATTATTAGTAAGTTTATACTTAGCAATGGAGCCAGCCAGTCTGATCAGAAGGAAGATATGCTCTCAATGGAAGAGGAGTATGTTTGAAATTAAAATCTGGGTACAGATCTGAAAGGGATTTTAAATCACCACAAAATTGATCTGAAAAGTTGGGCCTTGGGCAGCAAGTTCATTCTGCAAATATATATACATATATTTTTTTCTGCAAATATATATACATATATATATATATTTAGCTTGGAGACATGAAAAAATATTGCAGAATAAGTGAAGAGTAATTCTATTTGAGAGACTTGGACAATAAGCACATATCTTTTGACAATTTTTGACAACGAGTGATGAAATACAGATAAAAAGTGTCAGAAATTTTCAGATATATATGAACAGGAAAACACAAAGTTTGAATAAATGTGAAATGAAATTGAAGAAAATAAGCAGAAAGGAATTAAACTGAGAACTTTATAGAAGAATTAAAAAATTTCTTTTGTGTACAATCAGAATAGAACCACGGCCATAGATATTTGAGTCAGAAATGTAGAAGGTGAACCTAATAGATCCCCCCCAAAAAATCCCCCAAAAATGATAAAGTGAAATGCAGGTTGATATATAGCCCTTATCCTAAAATGCTCCAAGACATGAAGCTTTCTGAGTGATACATGTGGAAAATTCCACACTTAACTTCACGTGATGGGCTGCAGTCCAAACTTTGTTTCGTGCACAAAATTATCAAATATATTGTGTATAATTACCTTCAGACTATGTGCATAAGGTACAAATGAAACATAATAAATTTTGTGTTTAAACTTGTGTCCTATCCCCAAGATATCTAATTATGTATATGCAAAAATTCTAAAATCCAAAAAAATCTGAAATTTGAAACACTTTTGGTCACAAGCATTTTACATAAGGGATACTCAACCTGTTTATGAATTAGATAATGAAAGATTAGGAGAATAAAAAAGAAAGAGCTAGCATATAGATATATAATGTTCCAGAAGAGACACAGAAAACATGAAGAGACAATTATTCGTAGATGTAAAGAGTTATATTCTGTGAGATAAATAAACACATACTAACACAGATTCAGATGAATAAATCCATTTTAAAGGAAAATTAAAAAGCCCAAACTACTAGCATAACTTTGCAAACTTTTTAACAGGTAAAGAAGTCCTCAACATCCCAAGCTGGAAATTCACAAACAAACAAGAATGCTGAAACAGACAAAAAAATCAGGCTGATGACAAAATTCTCCAGTGTGACATGATGTGGAAATAAATAAAACATGTATTTAGAGTCTTATGTAGTTTATATATGGTATATCAATTTAGTTTTAAGAATAGTAGATCATCTGGTATTAGAAAATATGCCATTCATGTGCTATTTTGAAAATTAAAGTTACTTGAGAGGATATTCAGGTAAAAAATGTCTTACATAAATGTTGGAATGTTTTTTATTGAGCCTAAAATAATTTGAGAATTAGTGGAAATTTAACAATATTCATTCCTTATATTCATGAATATAGTATCTCTTCATTTTTTGGTCCTCATTTAT
The DNA here is from genome assembly GCA_023783475.1 of Daubentonia madagascariensis. Lineage (NCBI taxonomy): Eukaryota > Metazoa > Chordata > Mammalia > Primates > Daubentoniidae > Daubentonia > Daubentonia madagascariensis. The sequence goes on from JAKFHU010001209.1 coordinate 32,706,006, forward strand.
ATCATGCATTTTTTACACAAATCCAAAATATTTCACCTAGAAACAATATGTGAGTAACAGCTGCCTATCATGATCAGTGACCAATCATGCCACTTATTTCAAAGTCTTTTGGTGATTAGTCACTGCACAAGGGTGATTCAGGTCACATACAGACAACAAAGCATATATATGTGTTGCCTACTTGACTTCCAGTGATAAGCCTTCATGACACTTACAAAAATGGACATTCAAAAGAGAAAATTGATCAACAAAGATGAAAGTTCAACAAGAATTTTTTCAAGTGATAACACTTGAAGTAAAATTTAAATTCAGTCCAAAAGGAGTTATAGAATAGATGTCGACAATGAAAACGTTGACATAGACACTATCAGAGACTCCAGATATTCAGGCACAGGATATTAGTAAGGTCAACTTATAGACAGAAATGAGAAAAGTATTTGTGAGGAAAGGGATGAAGCTATTCCAGAAAAAGCAATGCTTATAAAAAGTTTGCATTAAAGGAACTTTCAGAACTATTTCAAGACATTGAACGCACAAAGTATAAAATGTGAGAAGCTATTCCAAATTTAGAAAAGAATATGAATATTCCCCAAGAAATAGAAAAGTTGTTTGCTCAGTATTGTATAGAACAAGAAGAAAGCAAGAACTGCCCAAACTATTCTTGATAAATTTTCATAAAGAAATAATGCACTTTAATTCTGCATGTTTCTAATGTCTTGAATTACAAAGTACTATGTAAATATTGATTTTGCTATTTTTACCTTTCCCTTATCCTTATCTGATAGTAAGACTTTTTAATATTTTGACAAAAATTTTAAAGGTCATGGAACAATCATACTTTTTCCTAGTGATTATTAAGTTGCTACACATGGTTTCAACTTTCACAGTCATTTTTATGATGTTGCGCTACTACATAAAGCAAGGACAACGTGTATAGTGGATTCTCCTCTCTGAATATTTCTCTAATCTAGCCACTGTATTCTGTAGAATTTCTACTGTCATGAGCATCTATTATGTGGAATAGCAAAATAATTTATTAAGTTGTTTTCCCCTAAATTTTACATTAAGCTTTCTAAAAGATATTCTTTTTGCAAGTACTTGAATTTGAAATTTCTTTAAATTCTTTATTGTTATCAGGAGAATGTCCAAATTTCTTAACATACCATAAAAATCTCTACATGTCCTGGTACCTGGCTTGCTCCAATAGGATCTCTAACCTTCTCAAAATATATATTCCAGTCCTACTCAATGCTCTGTTTCTTAATTACATTATAATTATTTTTGCCTCAGAGAATTTATTCACTCATTTATTCCACTAGCATTCCATTAGTATCTTTGCCTTAGAGGATTCATTCATTCATTTATTCCTCTATCCCAAGTACGTAAAAGTTAATAAGTATACAGTTTTTAGTAAAATTTAGTGAATGAATCCTAATCCACACCCTGTAGTTTGGAAATTATTAAACAAATGATTAATATACAATTTTATACCTATCACAATAATGCATACTGCTTTAGAAGAGAATAATTTAGAAAGTTTGAATGGGGTCAGATGACACTTCTTAGAAATAATGAATAATACTGAATTTGTACACATATTTTAGGTGGCCATCGTAGGAGCTGGAAAGAAAGTGAACTCTAGCAATTTAGACAGAGAAAATAGCGCATACAAAAGGCTTATGTTTTATGTCTTGTCCAGGATTACTTTATTCTTTGCAAATGGAGAGATTAAATAGCAGGTTGGGGGAAGGGAGCATAAAATCAAAATTTAAAGTGATAGCACAGATATAAAAATGTTCCTAAATGTATAGCTAAATATGGTTCATGCATAATAATATAATTCATTTATACAGAGAACTTTGGAAGAGAACCAATATTTGATGAGAACAGAATGATAAACAAGGGGGTTGTGAAATACTCTAATACAGATATTAAAAAGGCAATTAGATTTATGCAACTGAAACTCAGAGGCCAATTCTAGACTAGAAATTTAAAAAATAGCAATTTGATATTGGTAAATAGTGAAGTTACAACATATTTGATATTTTCTTTAGGGATAAATTGTAGAAGCAAAGAAAAGAGTCTAGTCCTAATTATTGAATTATTCCAATGTTTAATGGCCAGGTAAATGAGCAAAGAATAAAAAATGGATTAAAAAAGTAGAAGCAGCAGCAGAATACAATAACACAAAATTCAAGAGCAGATAGTATTTAAAAAAATAGTGGACAACAGTTTTAAACGCAATTTTGATTTAAAATAAGTTTAGGAATAATAAATATATCTTGACTTTAATGATATTAAGGTTATTTGCTAAAGAATAGAAAGGGGGTGTGTGTGTATTCAAATTTGATTATAGAACAAAGATACTACAAAAACAAATGTTGTATCTGTCTTAGCGGAGCAGGAAACAGAAGGGAGGAAGGATAGAATCATTGTATATAACACAAATATCATTGTCTGGTAGAAAAAAGGTGACGAATGCCCTGTGCAATGGCTTCTATTTCCTCTCTTATACAGATCATATAATGAACTTACTGAGATTAGGAAGTTGTTACGATGACTTGACTAAGGGAGCAGACAGATGAGGTGGCATGGAGAAGAGGAATTCAATCTAGAGGCCGAAGTTCTGGATGAATAAACCATATTATATGTGTATCACCTACACTGGTGCCAAGAGTGAGATGGGCTGTAATGCTTTAGACCAATTGTCAAAATATTGGATTCAACACAGAATAATAACAGATGACAGCAATTAGGAAGGGGAGATGATATGTCATGAATCATAACAAGAGAAAGCTTTTTATCATGATGATGAATGAAGTTTTAGCAGTGGCAAGGGGTGGTCAAGAGCATGGTTAGGAGAATAGGAACTTCATTTTACAATATTCCTTAATGGTATTGTTCCTTAGAGTATTCCTCAAAATCCTGCATGCAAATATTAAAGCCTTTGAGTCTGTTAACCAGGGAGTCCACCATTATAGCAACTGTGAACAGATTAAATACCCTGTTAAGTTTGTGGCAGCAAGTAAATCTTTCAATTTTAAGATATGCTTAGAGAAATGACAAAACAATGTGGCTCTTTCATGAAATCTTATATGCGTAAGGTACCTATATCTAAATTGAGAGGGGTACACGGTTGCAGTAAAAAATAAGGCAAATGTGAGAATTATGTCTATATGGTGCCTATAAATAGAACTTTTACTAGCACATGGAGCTGATGATAATAAAATTTGGAAGCATCTGACTACATTTTTGTGAGAATTACATTGTCAAAATATCCACAGACTGGGAAAGAAGGGACTACAAATACTTGAGACTTAAAATTACTCTTATGCATAAACATTTATGGGCAAAAAGTAAACTGAAGAAACTTCTCAGCTCCCAAGATGGTCATATTCCCTGATAACTTCATTGAAGTTGGCAGAGAATATGAGAGAAAAATAATTTATAAGAAGGAGGAGTCACAAAGAATAAGTAACAGAAGAGCTGTATTTAGAGGACCAAAGTGAAAGGATTTTAAAAGCTCACTTTAATTAGCAAGAGTTTCTCTTGTAGATAAAGCATGCTCTTAGTTTCTCTTTACCTGTACTCTTTCTATAAATGAAGAATCTGATTAAAAGGAAATTTGAAAAAGACATGCAAATAGAAAGAGAATCAAGAAAATGGGGGAGTTGAATGGAGAAGTGGGGAGCTGAGCAGCATCGCCCTGAACTTAGTTTTCCTGTGGCTGGAAGACAGCCTACGTTCAGTTCAGTGTGTGATTGCCTGCCTTAGGTTCTAATTACCACCACCTGGTGGATCCCCTTTCTGCTCTTTGTACCTGGTACTTCTCCGAATTAGTTAGAGCAGGTGCCTTTCTTTTAATAGCATAGAGCCAGAGCCATCATCCTGATGTGCCCATCTCTAGTGATGGATCTGATAATTTAAACTGAAGCTACACTTTGATTATTGTTGAGTCTAGATAAAATTAAAGCAGATTGCATATATATGTGTGTATGTATATACATATATAGACGTAGGCACATGTTATTTTTAGAGTGATGTATCTAAAACAGTCTATTGATTCCACTATATCTAGCTATATTAAAAATTGAATTAACAGGACACATAGTTTAAGGTTGAAGACGTCTTGGTGGTAGCAGAGATATTAATTATTGGCTATTTTATTTATCAATTCTTTAAAACTATGATTTAGGTCTTGAATATATTTAATACATTAATAATAAGAAACAGTCCAGTTTAGATGGAATTTAGGCAGAGAAACAGAGCAATAGTGGTAACCACTGAGGCCTCTGGGGCTAAAACTGGCTTTAAGCCAATTTTAGCGTTTTAAAAAAAAAGTTCTTGATGGTTTTCTGGAATAAGTGACAACTGAAATGAGTAATCAAGGATGGGAAACAATTATACAAACACACATAGATAAGAACGGAGAGAAGGTGGTGTGTGGTGGAGACGTGAGGCACGACAAGATTGAGACAGTGATTAGCTCAGTTTAATGCAAAAAAATTAATAAATAAAGGGCATGAGGGATTTTTCTGATATTTACTAAAGCATTTACTTTTATCTTATTTAATAAGATGAATGTATTTAATTTATCTTAAAAATTTGGAGACATATTAAGAAATTTTATACAGGATATACACAGATACACATATTTGCAATTAGCATCACCAGCAGTTTGGGGCCACCCTGGGGTGTGTCTTGGATCCCATGTATGTGGGTTACATGGTTAATAAGAGATAATCTAAAAATATGGTCAAAGAATAATGCCTCAATTGATAAGAGAAGGAGAAATTCTGAGTTTAATCTGAAGCTTATCTTGCATTTGTTTTCAGACTTGATTCAGATTTTTACTTTCTTAATTTATTAAGAAATTAAATTAATTAAAACTCCCATTTGGAATACTCATGATAAGCCATTATAAAATGGGAAGTGTATGTAGACAATAGCTGTTGGGCCAAGAAAAAAATGTATTTTTCCTACTCTTCAGATCATATTGCCAAAATTTGAAAGGGGTAATAAGTCCTGTTATGTACCTGTGATTGATTATAGTTAAAAGGCAGAAAAGTACTTATTTTTAGCTGAACTTATTACATATAAAAGATTGCTCTCTGATTGCATAGCAAGATAAATTTTATTATTAATCTATTATGTGCCAAGTAATTTTCTAAGCACTTTATTATTCTTTACTTCACTGGATAGTAATATAAAGTTGGATATTTTAAACAATTGTATTTGGTTAATTATTAACACTGAAAAGCTATGTCATTTCTTAGGAATAACAGATGGTAAATATAAATGTTATATCCCTACCACAGAGTCATCTGTTGTAAGAGGTAAGGGGTCATATCCATTGTGAACCTCATAGCCACCAACTGCTTAGGAAATGATTGCAGATAGCTCTGGTGGGATTGGGACCAAAAAGGAGATTGAGCTCTTGGCAGAGAAATAAATGCTTTTGATGTCAAACCTGAGTACCAGCAGCAGTGGAGCCAGATCTTGGTATATGTCTCACCTTCAAAAACTAGCAAATCTTTGACATGCTTAAGTTACATAGGCTGTCTGAAACTCTCTGCCTCATTTTTAAATACTAGAAGCATAATACATTTTGGATAACTGGGATGACTAAATATGTGAAAGCATTCAGTATAATTCCTAACACATTAGATCCTCACTAAAATATATGTTCATTTTTTCAATTGAATATTTATGTTTGAAGGTATTTTTGTATCTTTCTCTGTCATGTATGTGTGGAGTACTCTTGATTATTGGGGTGAGCAGTACTTTTCAGTGCATGTTCTAGATCAGTGGATTTAATTTTTTCCTTTCTTTTTTTTTACTGACCACAGTAAGAATGTTTATGTGTGTATGTGGGTGAGTATATACATATATAATATATATATATGAAAGACCCGGTATTGACAAAACAATATTTATTTGGGGGGATGCCCTCTAATATTTAATTTTTGATTTTAATCTATTCTTCTTTATTTTAATTAAAAAATAACTCTGATTTCCACACTCTCCAAATCCTTGCTAAGTGGATTTCACAAGCATTAACGAGTCACAATGTACAGATATAAAGTATATCCTAGGCAATTTATTCATCCCTCATTAGCGTGCAATGAGAAAAGGAAAAAATACTCTGGGAAAATGAAGAGCTTTACACCTTTCAGAGCTTTAAAAGGCCAATTTAAATTATTAATAATAATTGTCTTACACCCTGTGAAGATACCAGATGCTGGCTAATAAGCCAGTATCTACTTATATCTCTACTCTTCTCTATAATGTCTCTGAATGTAACCAACACAAAGAAAGGTGACAAAAACTGAGTTTTAATGAACAGCATTGAGGATGAGACTTCCCTATTATGACAATTCAGTTTTAAGAAAGAAATTTTGTTTGTCTGAAAGAACTCATCAGCTATTAACTGAAAATACGTGTTCAGACAGTCCTGCAAAATATAAGTTGTTGCTTTTTCAGGATTGGCCAAGTGGCTGGTAGTCGTGGCAGCTCATGTTGGTGCTGAGGCTAGCTAGCAACCTCAGGCCTGTGGTGATGGCCTTTCTTTGCCATATGCAGAGACAATGAGAAGCAAAACTGCAGGTTGAAGCTTCAGAGTAATGGAGGGAACTCTAAAGTGAATCAAAGATGTTGGCTGTGTACTTTTAAAAAAAAGTCATGTGAAAACTAAACATAAGACGTGGAGTGTAAGAATCTTCATGATGAAATTTTTATAAATGGTGCAGTCTCAGCCTCAGTTTCTGAGGCTAAAAAAGGATCTTCTAGCAACCATGCTGTGGCAGCTGCACTGGACCTGGACCTGGACCCGAAGTAGACTGTCTCATGCATATGTCTGCAGTGTGAGAGAGAACTGTGAACTGCTTTTCCTGAGGCAGGTGAAATGGTTCCTCTCCTGCTATTTGTTATCTCCCAGTGATACCAGATGGGATTAGCACAGCCTGCCTCCACTGCCAATTGCTAATGCCTATAATAATCTCCCCAAAAGAATCATTTAAGAGTTCTTTGGGCTTTGTCTTCAAAGGAATTCGAGTGACTGAGATTATCTCAGAAAACCTTTGGCAGTTAGTGAGATTAGGTTAAAACTAAGAATATTCAGACCTCCAGTTTGGGTGATTTGGGTATACAAAGGAAAACCCATCAGACTAAATGCAGACTTCTCAACTGAGACCTTACAACCCATAAGGGATTGGGGACCCATTCTCAGTCTTCTCAAACAGAATAATGCCCAGCCTAGAATTTGGTATACTACAAAACCAAGTTTCGTATGTGAGGGGAAATAAAGACTTTCTCAGACAAGTAAACACTGAGGGAATTTGTCAAGACAACACCTGCCATGCAGGAAGTACTCAGAACTGCATTATACACAGATCACAGATCATCACAATAGACACCCACCCGTGTAAAATACCCGGAAGCTAAAGGTCAAGCAGATACCACAATGGCTCAAGAGATAAAACAAAGCAACAAAGTTCTACTCAACAGCATAACAGAAAACCACCTCACTTATCAATTATTTCAATAAATGTGAATGGCTTGAACTCCCCACTCAAGAGACATAGGCTGGCTGAATGGATAAAAAATACAAGCAAAGTATCTGCTGTCTCCAGGAAACACATGTAACCCACAAGGACTCATTCAGACTCAAAGCGAAGAGATGGAAAAAAATATTCCATGAAAATAGAAACCAAAAGAAAGCTGGTGTAGCAGTTGTCATATCAGATAACATAGCCTTCAAATAAATAAAAGTAAAGTAAGACAAAGATGGTCATTATATAATGGTAAAGGGAACAATTCAAGAAGAAGACATACCAATTCTAAATATCTATGCAACTAACATGGGTGTGCCCAGATTCATAAAGTGGATCCTACTTGATCTAAACAAAATGATAAATAGCAGCACCATAATAGCCAGGAACTTCAACACTCCTCTGACAGAACAAGACAGATCCTCCAAACACAAAATAAATAAAGAAACAATGGACTTAAACAGAACTCTAGAACAAATGGGCCTAACAGATATTTACAGAACATTCTACCTAAAACCAGTGAATATACGTTCTTCTCATCAGCTTGTGGAGCAGTCTCTAAGACTGATCACATCCTAGGCCACTAAACACATCTATAAAAATTTAAAAAAAAATAGAAACTATACCATGCATCTTCTCAAACCACAGAGAAATAAAATTAGAAATCAATTCCAACAGAAACACACATCTCTGCAAACACTCATGGAAACTAAACAACCTACTGATGAATGATAGTTGGGTCAAGGAGGAAATTAAGATGGAAATCAAAAGACTCTTTGAACTAAATGGTAAGGGGGACACAAGTTATCAAAATCTGCGGGATACAGCTAAAGACATCCTGAGAGCAAAATTCATAGCCATACAATGCTACATCCAAAGGACAGAAAGATCCCAAATCAACAATCTAATGAATCATCTCAAGGAACTGGAAAAGGATGAGCAAACCAATCCCAAACTCAGCAGAAGAAAAGAAATAACCAAGATCAGAGCAGAACTAAATGAAATTGATAACAAAAGAACTATACAGAAGATTAATGAAACAAAAAGTTTGTTCTTTGAAACAATAAACAAAATTGACAGGCCTCTCACTAGATTTACTAGAAGCAGAAAGGAAAGGACTCTAATAAGCTCAATCAGGAATAAAAAAGGAGAAATCACAACTGATACCATGGAAATACAAAATATCATCTCTGAATACTATAAAAATCTATATGCACATAAACTTGAAAATGTGGAGGAAATGGACAAATCCCCAGAAATGCACAGCTCCCCTAGGCTCTATCAGGAAGAAATAGAATTCCTGAAAAGACCAATATCAAGAAACAAAATTGAAGCATCAGTAAAAAATCTTCCAACAAAAAAAAGTCCCGGACCAGATGGTTTCATACCCAAATTTTACCAGACTTACAAAGAAGAACTGGTACCTATCCTGCAGAAATTATTTCATAACATTGAGAAGGAAAGAATATCCTCCCCCCCAACATGTTTTACAAAGCAAACATCACCTTGATACCAAAGCAAGGAAAGGACTAAACAAAAAAAAAAAAAAGAAAGAAAACTGCAGATCCTTATAAATATAGATGCAAAAACTCTCAGTAAAATCCTACTGTCAGAATCCCAGGTTTTGGCAACAAAGATGTAAAGGTAGAAGTCTGCCCTCGGTCCTTGGTGTGCTCTTGCCCAAAGAATGACCAGACCCAGAAAAATGTCAAGTCCAGACTATTATCCAAGTTTTGTGACTCCTTTCTTGCAAAAACCACCAGCAAGGCCAATACTGTGAAGTAACCTCAGGCAGGGAGCAGTTTCATAAGAGCAGCTCTTTAGTGTAGAATAAAATGGTTTGTCTCTGCAAGTGGATAGAGAGAGACCAACTCACTCACTCACTGACTCACTCACTTCCTCACTCACTGACTGACCCACTCACTTCCTTGATTTCTTGGATTGTTTTCTTTTATTATCCCAGTCTGGGGGAGGGCTCTTGGGAGGTGTAGGATGTTATCAAATTATCAACATATGTCCTCAAAACTCCATCTGCATATATGAGCTTCCTCTAAGAAAGTCCACCTGGGGTGGGGCGGGGAGTGAACTACAATGCAGATTCAAGCTAATGGCATATTAATTATCCTTAGGTTACTCTATGTCACCTTCTAAATCTTATTATGCCTGGGCTGGGGAATTCCTAGAATGATAAAGCATTCCCTCCTTCCCCAGATATAGCAATCGCTTGGGATTGGATTAAGGGTAGGACAATAGAAAAATGGAATGCCTGCCCTTAACCTTCTCCCAGGTAGAGCAATTATTTGAAACAGCAGCAAAACAGCACCAAAATGGAACTCTTGTCCCAAGAACAGCCAGAGATCCTAACTATCTACCTAACACTAGGAAACCAAATTCAGCTGCCCATCAAAAAAATAATCCATCACGACTAAGTGGGCTTCACCCCAGAGATACAGTGATGGTTCAGATTTATGGAAATCTATAAATGTAACTCATCACATAAATAGAAGTAAAAACAAAGACCATATTATCCTCTCAATAGACACAGAAAAAGCATTTGACAAAATACAGCAGCTGTTTAAGATAAGAATGCTTAACAAAATAGGGATAGATGGGACTTACCTCAAAATGATAAAAGCCGTATACAACAAACCCACAGCTAACATTACACTGAATGGGGAAAAATTGAAAGCATTCCTGTTTAGAACTGGAACCAGACAAGTTTGCCCACTATCACCACTTCTATTCAACATTGTGCTGGAAGTCCTAGCTAGAGCAATCACACAGGAGAAAGAAATCAGTATCTGTGAATGGGGGCAGAAGAGGTCAAACTATCACTCTTTGCTGACAATATGATATTATCTAGAAAACTCCAAAGATTCTGCCAAAAGACTACTGGAATTGATAAATAATCTCAGCAAGTCTCGGGTTACAAAATCAAGGTACACAAATCAGTATAATCCATATATGCCAACAACAATCAAGTTGAGAACCAAATCAAAGAATCAATAATTTACAATAGCAACAACAAAAAATAAAATATCTAGGAATATATTTAATTAAGGAGGTGAAGGACCTCTACAGGGAGAACTATGAAACACTGAGGAAGGAAATCACAGAGGATGTAAATAAATGGAGAAACATATGCTCATGGATTGGCAGAATCAACATTGTTAAAATGTCTATACTACCCAAAGTGATCTACAGATTCAATGCAACCCCTATTAAAATACCAATATCATTTTCACAGATCTAGAAAAAATAATTTTATGGTTCATATGGAACCAGAGAAGACCCCATATAGCCAAAACAGTCTTAAGCAAAAAGAACAAATCAGGAGGCATCAATTTACCAGACTTCAAGCTATACTACAATGCTATAGTAACAAAATAAGTATGGTACTGCACCAAGAACAGACATAGACCAATGGAACAGCACTGAGAACCCAGATATAAAACCATCCTCATATAGCCATTTGATCTTTGACAAAGCAGACAAAAACATACACTGGGGAAAAGAATGCCTATTCAATAAATGGTGCTTGGAAAATTGGGTAGCCACATGTAGAAGACTGAAACAGGATCCACACCTCTCACCTCTCACAAAAATCAACTCATCATGGATAACAGACTTAAATCTAAGGCATGAAACCATAAGAATTCTAAAAGAAAGTGTTGGAAAAACTCTTATAGGGATCAGCCTAGGCAAATAATTTATGAAGAAGAATCCAAAAGCAATCACAGTAACAACAAACATAAATAAATAGGACCTGAACAAATTAAAAAGCTTCTGCACAGCCAAGGAAACAATCACTAGAGCAAATAGACAACATACAGAATGGGAGAATATTTTTGTATGCTATACATCTGATAAAGGGCTGATAACTAGAGTCTATAAAGAACTCAAGCAAATCAGCAAGAAAAAATCAAACCCTATTAAAAAGTGGGCAAAAGACATGAGCTGAAACTTTTCAAAACAAGATAGACTAGTGACCAGCAAACATGAAAAAATGCTCAACAACTGTAATCATCACAGAAATACAAATCAGAACCACGATGAGATATCACTTAACTCCAGTGATAATGGCTTTTATCAAAAAGTTCCAAACAACAAATGCTGGCATGGATGTGGAGAGATGGGAACATTCATACACTGCTGTGGGACTGCAAACTAGTACAACCTCTATGGAAAGTAGTGTGGAGATTCCTCAAAGAACTAAAAGTAGAACTACCATTTGATCCAGCAAACCCACTACTGCATATCTACCCAAAGGGAAAAAAAATCATTCTATAAAAAAGACATCTGCACTCGAATGTTTATAGCAGCACAATTCACCATTGCAAAGATGTGGAAACAACCCAAGTTTCCATCAATGCATTAGTTGATTAATAAAATGTGCTATATGTATACCATGGAGTACTACTCAGCCAAAAAAAAAAAAGTGGTGAATTAGTGCCTCTTCTATTATCCTGGATGAAGCCTGAGACCATTCTTCTAAGTGAAGTATCACAAGAATGGAAAAACAAGCACCACATGTACTCACCATTAAATTGGAACTAATCGATCAACACTTATGTGCGGATATGGAAATAACATTCATCGGGGATTAGGCAGGTGGGAAGGAGGGGATAGGTAAATTTCCACCTATTGTGTACAATGCACACTATCTGGGGGATGGGCGTACTTATAACTTTGACTTAAACAGTACAAAAGCAATTTATGTAACCAAAATGTTTGTAGCCCTGTAATATTCTAGAAAAAAATAGTAGTCACCTGAGACATTTGTGATTCATAAATCTTGGTCAAGATCTTGACCAAAAAGAGGTAGTATATTAGAACAGATGAAAGAATATGTGGATTATTGGTATATGACCCACATCATTCCCAAAGAATCTGCTAGTAGGGATTTTTCATTATAGAATATTGACATATTTCATTCTCCATTAAGGGACAGTAAAACAAGGCTCTTCTTGACACGGTTATACCTCACTCATTCTTAAGGCGGAGTCTACAATTTATTTTTTAACATTTGACTTATAAAATTGAAAACATGAGGTAAAATTTTTAATCATCTACAGAATCATTGTTTTATATTTAACATTAAATACATGATGTATAACCATGGCCCTGAGAAAAGCAGAATGTGAAATTTTGTGATTGGCAAACTAATGGTGATCAAGGAATAACCTGAAAATTGGACACTGTACCAGGACACTGCTCTATTTCACGTTCTGTATGAATCCTTTGTGACTTTAGCTGTTGACTTGACTGAAAAGCATGTATTGATAATTTTCATGTTTGTCTGATGCTAGTTTTTAAACTAAAGACTCAGCAAGATTTTAAATTAAAATATATCTGTGAAGCCATTGGAAGTATCATGTGTTTAAAGGCAACAGCCTCAGGGCAAAAAAAAAAATAATAATCCTTTGCATTCTTTCCAAATCATATTGCTGTCAAAACTTGAATGGAGTAAGAAGCCAAATTACTCACTTGTGACAGATTACCGATGCAATGCAGAAAATTACTTAATTTTTAACCCTAATTCATTACATTTAAAGATTCCTGTATGAGAAGAAAAAGAATCATTACTCTTATTGCCTACTTGTTGCATCAGCCTATTTTCTGAACACTTTACAATTATTTGCTTCACTAGTTAATGGGGTTGAGTTTGAATTGTAAGCAATTATATTCTTAGTTGTTAAAAATATGTACTATCCTACCTAAACTTTTAAAAATAGTGTTTTCCATGATTTTAATAATTAGGAACATAATGTCAAGAATAATATGAGGAGATATTCAGTAAGTTTTATTTAAATTTCAGGAAAAATATATGACACATTCTTCAAGATACAAAATCAAGCCACCAACTATTTCCTCCTCATAGATTGTCCTTATTATAGGATCTATCTTAAGGGGGGAAATGTAATAATAATAACAAACCCATCTTTTCAAGCTGGCTGAGCCCCAGGTGATGTCTGTTTTAGTAGAGCAGGTGGTTTCACACAACTCCTGAAACACTTTGGTTGTGCTTTTTCCTCTTACCCAATAAAAACGCCTGGCAATGTCATTGCTACAGGTATTTGGGACATACTGTGCTATTTATTTTGAAATGGCTTTGTAATTATGAAAATAAAATCTTATACTACAAGTGTACTTTGTGATAGGTACATTCCAATCTTATTCTTAGTTCAATAAAATGTTTTAGGAAGGGTAAATAATGCCAATAATTTCTGAATTTGTGAATTTGCATATAAATCACATATTGCTGCAGAATAAAATATGTGGTTTGCAAGTGTTTCCCACCCTCCGCCTCACCAATTCATTTGTTTCATATTCCATCAATTTTCTGTTTTTTTCTGAGTCTGATATTAGTATTATTAGAAAGAATGGTATTGTTTCCTTTATATTATATATAAAGTATTTATATATTTAATACATTTAATATATTTAATACATTTAATTTTTAAAATGTAGCTGTTGTCACACTTATGGGATTTTTTTCATTCTTTTGAGTTTCTTTAAATGATCTTCTTATTTATGCACATCTGACTTATCTCACTGACTTTCTTTGGAACTACTTTCCCATTTCATATATACGAGATTTTCTAGCACATTTTTGAGAACACCCAAACTACTGTTTTGTAAAATAAGAGAAGCCTAGTTGTAGGAATAAAAAAATGGCAGTTAATTTCTTTTTTAAGCTTATTATTTTGTATTTTTTCAAATTTAATTTTAAAGGCATTTGACAATGATTCAAAGCCTAGGAATAAGAATAAGGGGATAAATATGCTTCAAAGTCATTACAGAAGGAGAAAAAACATTGGAACTCTCATTTATTACCGGGAAAAAAATCTTAAGGATAAATGGCGACCTTAGCTTTAAGCATAACCAAATATGTGTAGAATGTCATGAGGAAGACAGATTAGTTTCTTCCATGGAGATGCAGGAAATTCTTAGATGCTGTGGCTATGTAAACTTAGATTCAGTTAAGAGATGAACACAATAAAATTACAGATGTCTCAAATTTTAGTCCACTGATAATAAAACTAATAATTCTCCCTAATAAAATGGCTACATGCCTTGGACAATTATATGACATGGCATATTTTCTCTGAAGGGGAGTTGAGAAAGATAAAATAGAAGACTTTCTATAAATCTTAGATGATAACCTGTGGAGTTAATAATTCCTGGTGAAATTACTTTCCTTGAGAGACTCTAATAGGAGAATAAAGAACAGAAATGCAGCGCACTACTTGAGACATGAAGGTATGGAAAGTGGAAGATGATTTGAGGATTTGCTTACGTGCCTACTGAACTCAGGACTATTTTAAACATTGAACAGTAGTGCAAATTTCTTCTTTCTATCTAATATCTCACAGATTTATTGTCTATTTGGAAATCACAAAGCTAAGGGAAACAGTTGTCATGCATTATATTTTAGACATAGTCCCACTACAACTACTTTGGGACCTTTCCTCTTGCTCCACATTACAAGGCCCCCACAACAGTCCCCCACCAAACAAGGATGCATAAAGTAACATAAATCATCTCCGAATAAGGTGAATATTCTCTGGTAGTCAACAGTATGTTCACACTTGCAATATTTTAATTTCACATTTCTAAAAAATCATCATTTAATGATATTACTATTTTATTGATAAACAATAATTCTTATATAAACAACTCTTGACTTACTTTACTTTATAGTAAATATAACAGCAATATTTTCCTCATTTTCTCTTCTCTTGCCTGACTTTGAAATACTTTGCTACTAAATAAACTGAAGGAGTTAACACGCCATATCCTGAGAGGCCTTCCATATCTGTAGCAAAAGGCTGTTTTTCCTTCAGTGCCACATCTGATTGGAGAACTCACAAGTGTACCATAGCAGATAGCTTATCATTTCTGCAAGAGTTATTGAAACATGCAACTAAATCCTTGCTTGCAAAATTGACCTTGATGTGTCCATGAATTCTAGCAGATTGAAAATAGTGTCTTTTGTAAAATGTATTATAAGCTGGGTATTAGGTCAGAAAACCAAGAAATAGAAGAAAACATGAAGTATATTCCAAGAAGAAGCAAATGGCTCTACATTTGTAGCTAATATTTCTTTGATTTATAAAACCTAAAAACTATATATTAATAATAATGAGAAACAAATTGAATGTGGAACTAGAAAAAGTTTAGGTCTCTTTACATATGATTCAGAGGTTGTCATTGCTTAATGATGGAGGGGAATCCTGAAGGGTGAACTAAAGATCACAAGTCTCAAAATTTTTATGAAATTCAGTTAATAAAATTCAAGTATTTCATAGCACATACAATATTATGTTTTGGTGGTATTGACTTCAACTGTTTCTCTTATTGATTTATTTAATAGGATTATAATTTTTAGTTTGCTCACCAGTGTTAGAACATCTAGTGGATGTGTGAGACCTGTGAAGTAAGTTCAACACCTGCACATTCCTCCTAGCTGTGTACGTCCAAGGTCAAAGAATACAATTGCAAATACAGCTAATTTTCTCCTAAATACAAGATGGAATACATAGAACAATCAATTAAAATCAGATTAATATTCCTATATTAGTAGAGAAAAAGTATTTTACGTGCAAGATATCAATTTTCCAGGCAATTTCAGAAACTGAATGAAGCAAATTGGACCCCCTATACCAGAACACAAAACTCTCCAGCTTTCAGCTTTCTCTTTATAGAGAAAAAAGTACTGAATGATTAATTCATGAATATTTCTTTTTATAAGAGTTTTAAATCCTAGAATTTTAGCCCTGTAAACCTATTTTTTTATTTATAAAGCTTTTATTATTCTAAACTTTAGATGTAACTCTTCTCTGGGCTGAGCAAAATAATATCAATAGCTGTATTATACTAGCATGGAGAATTTTGTCTCCCCTACTTTATGTGTTTATAAGGACACTGAAATCTTGGAGACAGAGATGGAGAAAAAGAGCTTATTGAAATCAAGATGGAATAGTTGGATATGAAAAGGAACCATTCTCCTCACTGATTATGCTATGTGGTAAGTTTTGGTAGTACAGGAAAAAAAAAATGATACTCTAAAGTCTGTACATAGCTTTCTCACCAGGGTAGGAGAAAATGGAAGTTTTATTGAAGATACTTATCCAAGAAAAAAGCCTGCATTTTCGTGAAACAAAATTTTGCCATACTAATCTCAGATACCAAAAAAAATAAATAAATAAAATAAAAAACAGTATAAGTGCTGAAGTGGGTGGTAAATATTTGGTAGAATAGCCTTTCCTCCAGCACAATATATACTTTATCGCTAGCTATAATGCAAACAAAAATGGCAGCCATTTGAAATGTGAATACCCAGAAAGCTTGATAAAATGGTTATTATTAGATAAAATATTCTGTAAAATTGGCAATTTAAAAATGATTTCCCATTTTCCTTCTCTAAAAATGGAAATCTTTTTGCTTCCTCTGAATCAAGCTGTGGTTGGTTTTTAGCGGTGGCTGAGTGTAAAAGACATCTTGGGCTTTTTAAGAGTCATGGAAGATAAAATCAATGTGGTTTTTGTCCAGTATGGACTGTGTAAATGCTTGAATAGAAGGAAAACAGAGATTGGACCTCAGATACCTGGGTACCTTTGATAGAATGACCAACATGTGCCCTCTTGATTGTGCCTGTTTTTCTGGCCTTCACTAAAAAATAAAGTTGAAAATGTGATCTCAATTTCTTGTAGTTGAGTCTACTTATTCATTCATTCATTCATTCATAATTTTGCTGATTTCACAACAGTATGTAGATGTTTAACTATAATCCATACAAAAATAAAAATCCATACAAAAATAAAAAAAGGATAAGATATGAGTATTATTTTCAAATATTGAAACAAAAAGTTTCCAAGCATTTATCTTATATATTGTAAGAATGACTTTCATCCCCGTTGACTGTCTTCCGTGGTACCTCCAGGGACACAGGGGGCATACACAAGACAAATGTAAATACCAGTTAACAGTTCATAATTTTCAGTAAGCCAGAAACCCACCTCCATAAGCAGAGTCTTTTGCTTTCAGCTCTTGAAGCAATACCATTCTGTACTGTCTTGGAGAGTTCATAGCTCAAAGTTGTCTTTCTCTCTCTCTCTCTCTCCCTCCTCTCTCTCTCTCTCTCTCTCTCAGAGCAAAATGATTTTAATGTTTCAACAGCAATTTTTTCTCAATACAAAAGAGTTGGAATGAGGAAATCCACTTTCTAATGAGGAGAGAAATTTAAAAATTTCCTTGAAACTACTACTCTAATTTGATTGTGCCCACTGGTCATCTATAGTCACAATATGCAGAAAGGATAGATGTTCTTTCAAATTATTTTCCTATCTTGTTAGTTAGCTAAATTAATTACCACAAGAAGAACAAACAAAACCACTTCTATTATAATCCTTGCTTTTAATATACATAAAATTTTAGTGCCCAACTCCTTCTAGAAAATAAAAGCATTGTCTTTATTAGATGTAACCTATACATTCAGAAGCACATTTTTTGGCCACCAGAGATACGTGCAGCCTAACATATTTCTGAAATCTTTTCATTTTAATCTCTTCCTTAGAATCATATAGAATTCGACATAATTCTTAAAACAAGAGTAAGATTTTTGCAGAATATCTAAAAAATTATATAATTGATTTTTTGACTGAATATACTCCTCCTCATGACATAAAGTAATTTACAGAGTTTTATTTTTTTTCCTACACACAGTCAGAAAATTGTCAAAAATTCTAAAGATAAATTTTAAAGATTCAGTGATTTGGTAGAGTATTATTTAATGCACAAAATAAGTAACTTTTTTTGAAATCACTCTTTTCTTCCTAGACACTTTATTCCGTTTGCTGAACACAATTGGCACAAATAAGAATCACTCAGTAAACCTTATAGCAGTGCGTCTTTGTAAATGGATTAGAAATTACAAAAAAATGTAGTCCTTAGTCTATTTAATTATCCAAAATGTTAAAAATCTAAAAAACTAAACCTAAATTGAACTGAAGATGGTAATTGCTAAAAATAAGGAAACGATTTGCTACTGGGACAATCTGTTTCACTGCAGAACAAAACTCTTAGAAAATGCTTAATATATCTGAAAAATTCATTAGCTCTTTGAAGGTACTGGATACTTAGCAAATAATTCTACTTGTCTAAAGAATAACTATAATCTGAAAGAGCTATAATCACTTTAAAAGGTATTTAATTATGGTAGAAATGTGTTCACAAACTGCTGGAAGCCACATCAAAAAGCCATTCTATGTCTTAAGCTGCATTTACACTGTCATCAAACAAATGATTATAATATATAATTTTCATTAGGCCCCAGAGGGAACAAAATATTTATTAAACATGACATAAAAATCTGAGTTTTTTCATCTGAAATATTTTACAAAATGAATGTTTAAGCAATCTAGTTTGGGAACTGAAAAAAATCACAGATTATTAAAACTAAACCATTCTATAAATCTTTTCTGAATATTTCATACATTCAAAACTTATTTTCTATGTTCTTTAGGACCTTATAACAGAGAACTTATTTTGTTGCACTGTAATTATTTGGTTGGGTACCAATCTTCCCTAATAGAATGTGAACTACACTGGAGCAAAGCAAATGCCCTAATTATTTTTTCATATGCAGATCAATTCCTAAAAGAAAGGGAAAAGGCTGAGGGAAAAAACTAGGATTTGCTGAATACCTTCTATGTTTCTGCCAGCGTACTGAACACATGAGCTAGTAACTCACTTGATTTTTACACTACTACCACGTGACGTGTTATTTTCACCATAATACAAAGACATTAAGTAATTTGCCCTATATTACTGAAAAGGAATATATTGCACAGAGCTGGGTTTTTTGCAACTCTAGGTGCTTACCTTTAACGTACAAATATCACAAATTAAAATGGCATCCAGGAAGGAGTGAAAGGAATGTTTAGTGGACTGACAGTGAGAGTAGATGGAATATGTTTACCTAGAGAATAGGAGAATTAGTGTGAATTGCCACTTTAGAAAGTTAACTCACTTGAAGGGCTAGGATGTATTTGCTCTATAATGCCTGTGCAGATTGGAGTATAATCAATAAAGTTTACAAATATCAAATCTGATTCAAAACATGGAAGTTTTCCAACTAATAGTGTTGTCCATCCGTGCAATGCACGGCTTCAGGAGGTACTCTAATTCCCTTCAGCAGAGTTATTCAAGCAAAGCCTAAATAAGCATCTGTCAAAAACAGAATAAAAGATATTTTTCATTAAGTGAGAGTTGAACTAAATGTCCTATATAGCCCTTTCCAACCATAACAGTTTGTGATTTTATGATAATCATCAAAATTCAAAGTAATTACTATGACCACAACATACTTCAAACTGTCTTTGGGAAGCTGAAATTGAGCACAATTATTTATACAATTATAATAATTATGAGTTAAAACAGGGGTCAGCAAACTTTTTCTGTAAAGAACTAGTTTTACAGTAAGTATTTCAGACTCTTCAGGCCGTACAGTCAGTCTCTATCACAACCATTCAAACTGGCATTGGAAAGGAGCCATAGAAAATAAGTAAAGGAATAGGGATAAATAAGCATGGCTGTGCTCTGATAAAACTATATATGCAAACAAAGGCAGAAGACTGGCTTTGGCCCATGGGCCATAGTTTGCCAAGTGAGACAATTATTGCAGTACGGTACAAATTCCCCAAAACTATCTATTAAGAAACCTTGGTTTAATCTTGTTTCTACTGTCTAACATCTTGGCTAATCTGGCATGAAATGCTTCTTTATGTTTAGATAAGAACCTGCCTATTAGAATGTCTCTAAATTTTCTCCAGCACTAACATTTTATGATTGTGGACTAATATTTATTTATTATAACTTGTTTGCATAATTCTGTCCCTTTCATCCCCTAAAACTCCCTTTTATTCATGAATAAAGTTTATACACTATTTAAGCAAATGAATTAGCTGCCTGAGATTCAAATGAACAAATAAATTGTAATTATTAACATGAAATAATTCAGGGTTTTGGGGCACATGGTGTGTATGATGGACACAGCCAGAAAAACTGAACATCTGGAGCAGCAATAAAATGTCTGCCAGAAACAACAGGCCATGAGAGCAGTGACACATCTGGTTAAGCCTACTAAGAGCTTGAAACCAGAGAAATATAGTCATCTGAAATAGAGCATGAAGATGCACAGTTTTATTGGTCTCATTTTGCCAATGCTGAGTAAGTCAGACTTCTCTTGCATACTTGCAGTTCCCTCTTTGGAACTACAAAATAAGATGGCTGCCCTCCAGGCGTTCACTAGCACTATTATTTTTTATGGATTTTTGTTGCCTTGGAGATTTTTGAAAGATATAAGTGCTGAAAGGATTGATTTATACTTGACATAAAGCTAAGGTTTCTAATATTATTTCGACAGCATTTATGAGCACTGTTTTCTTTAATAATGTCTTCATTCATTTGGAAAGAGGTTGGTATAGTTGCCTGAAATGGTTTCCAACTCTTGAAACTTGTATTATAATTTTATAGTTTTGTTGAGACAATAAGTAGACCAGTTTTCTCCCCAACTCACAAATGTATGTTTGACTGGGTTCTACTCATTTTTTGATTCTCAGCTTAAATATCACTTTTTCAAAGTGCCTTTTCTTCAGTTCCAAAGTGCATGCCACCTAAATGTATTTACGTATACACACCTAAGTATATTTATGTATGTGTTGCATGTTTTGTTGAATATACGTGTCTCTTTCTCTGTGCATGTGTGCATCTTGCACTGTACTGTAAGAATGGTTACATCTTTTTATTTTTCTTGTAATTGCAAGCACAGAATTTAGCATACACCTCTTGGTACATAGCAGGCTCTCAATCAATAATTATTTAACATGCAAATATATGATTAAATAAATGATGGTTGAATGAAGACAAAATATGAGCAGAAATAACTTCATTTTCATATTGTTTAATCATCACTATAGAAATTACTTCTACAATTATTTCAGTGCTTCGTTGCTTTTTAAAATAATATCCAAATTTAAAGATATTTTAAACATCTATCAAATTGCCAGTCATGCAGGTAAATGAGATGGCTAATATGACAGCTTATTTGGACTCTATAAAGATGGTATATATATGTGTGTGTGTGTGTGTGTGTATACGGCATATATATGTAGCATTTTAACTGCATATTGCTGCTTTGAGGTACAATATGTTCTAAATATATACCAGCGTGATATTGCAAAAGTGTCATTAATTTTTGAAACCTGATGTTCATTGCCCTTAAGTTTTTCACTGTGAAATTTTAAAACTTTTGTCATTCTCATGTAAATTACTTCAAATTGCTGCTCTCATCACTCTTTATACAATAACATATAAGGCAATTGATGTGAACTATCTCAAACTTTACTCATTCTATGAAAATTTATTGACTTTCTAATTTAAGTTAGGTATTGTGCCAGGTTTTGGAAATGAACTTAAAATAAGACATATCTTTGGCCTTGGAGAGTTTACTGTCTGAGGAAGGAGAAAATGAGAAAAAAAAATATATATATACACCCTGCATATCCATAAATACTCTGTATACATATTTATACACATATTTAAAATAATCAGGCAAGATAAATGAATATATAATTTAAACGAATAGTCTGCAAATAAAATGTAATTTATTCCAGAATTTTAAATATTATATTACTTAAAACCTTGCACTATATAGACAAGCTTATGAATAAATATAAAGTACATTTTCTAATACATGATTGTATAACTTTGAAAAGTAAAGTCAGTGTCAAAAATGAGTACTTTCTAAAAGGTTAAATAAATTGTACTGCCACAGAATTAAAGCTGTTGAAGGCTCTTAAAGGTCATCTTTTCATATGGTTTTACTTGTTTACTAGCCATATTACTTATCAGAGAACTATAAGATATGCTTCACAGATTGGCAAAAACATCAAAGTCTATATGGAAAAGATGATATATGTTATTCAATATTAAGATTATTATCTAATATTGTTAAGCTCTAATTTTCGTATCAGTAAATGATCAAATAAGGACTGGCATCAACAAAAATTACATAAAATTACATTTATAAAGTACATACTTTAATCTGGGGTTGAATAGGTAAAATTATCTCCCCCTACACATACACACACACACACACACAAACACACACTTTATCACCTTGTGAAAGAAATGCTCAAAGGCCAAATGGCAAATTACCCAAAGTTTACTTATAAGATATATTGCCTCCCTTTTAGTCCCACTTATCTCCTGGTAACCTTTTTCACTGTCTAGTGCTAAATTAGTGTTGTACTATATTAACTGATGTGTGGTTTACATTTTATCTTTTAAAGGATTTAAGTATAGTGACTACTCTTAAAAACTGTAAAGACAATGTCAAGGGGATAAAATTCAATTAGTTTCCATATGGATTAAGAAGAAACTTTAGGGATTAGGGAGAATTGCATGGCCCCTCACTAATCATACCATTTGTGAAACCTTTTCTTTTTACTTCTAATTATTTAGAAGAATTATTCATTATTTATTAGAGCATTTTCTGGAACACATTAGATTTTTAATCAAAATGTGTTGAATAAGTGAATGAGTAAAAATATTAGCTGTTATCATCCCCAAACATCACTGGGATGACGCCAAAAGTGAAACAAAACACAAACAGCTCTTAATTCATTAAGTGAATCAATTTTATAGATAGTGGGCTAAACGCAAATATTAATGCAGGAAAAAAAAAGGAATGGTACATTACCTCGTATTGCTAAAAGAAATCTATACCAGAATAGACACATTGGCAGAATGACTGATTATAACATTTCAAAATATTTTATCCTGAAAATGCTTTATGAGAAGTGTTTATGTGACAACATTGCATCTTTCTTTCTCTTTTGTGTTAGGAAAATATGGAGAAACTCGCTTATAAAAGTAGAGATTTTGGTGACTTTTTCAAAACTATTCTCTGTGTGTTCTCCTAAGTCTTCACTTTCCCTCAGCTCACAAATATATGTGCATGTGTGTGTGTGCGTATATACATATATACATATATACATATATTTACACACATATATTTATGTATATAAAATACTCAACAGTTACTGTTACTTGATAGGAGAAAAATAAGAATATATGCAATGTACAGGTGGCACAGCACCTCACTTTTAGGCTTCAAAAGTGGACTGTGATGATAATAAATATTATTTAAAATGAACATAGATCACTTAGGTCTTCACAACCTCAATTTCTGAGAAATATCTTGGTTATCTATTTGGCTGATAATTCAGTTGCTAAGTGCTAGGGCTTCTCAAAACAAAACTGCTAGAAATGGTTGGTTTGCTTCACTTCAGTAAATCCCCAGAGTCAAGTTTACTACTGATTTTTAAAAATAATTTCAATTAATTGTTCTCATTTTATTTCCTTATTTGTGACCAAACTTATTTTTTGACATAAAATGTTCACAAACTTGCTAAAATCAATACCTGTTTCTTCTCTTCCAAGATTCTGCAAACTCATGTTATATACAATGAATATTTTAAAACAGAGAAGTTGTTGAATATGGAAGAAAATGTAAAATTGTTCTATATACAGCTAAATATGACTAAATATATAAAGCCTTTGAATCAATAGAAGCCTACAATTTATTCAGAATTACACAAAGAATTCACTAGTACTCACTTGTAACGTGAAAAAGTAAAGTCATATGTATGGGATATAGAATAATTGGAAATGAGACCTATTTTTTAAATCCACCCAGTGCATCCACAATAAGCCCAGACATAAAATGGGACACTTAAATGAATAGATTTCATGGAATCCATGGGTATTCACAAGGAAAGTTACTGTAATAGACTATTTAAGTATATAGGAAATTTTATCTATACATACACCATTCTCAGTTGAATTCAATAAACATTTATAAGTTGCCTATTGTTCTTGTCATTTATTTTAATTTCTATTAGTACCTTAGATTGGGTTTCCTTTTTTTTTTTTTTTTTGGCTCTTCATCTGGGATTTTAAAAATTTTTTTATTTGTAAATTTCATAATATTATGGGGCTACAAACACTTTGATTACATATGTTGCCTATGCTGTGCCCAAGTCAGAGTTACAAGTGTGCCCATCCCCCACACAGTGTACCCTGCACCCATTAGGTATGAGTTTACCCATCTCCCCCACCCCCTCCCACCTGCCTGACCCCCGATGAATATTATTTCCATGTGTGCACATAAGTATTGATCAGTTTGTACCACTTTGATGGTGAGTAGCAGTGGTGCTTGTTTTTCCATTTTTATGATACTTCACTTCGAAGAATGGGCTTTAGTTCCATCCAGGATGATACCAGAGGAATTAATTCACCACTGTTTTTTATGGCTGAGTAGCACTCCATGGTATACATATACCACATTTTATTAATCCACTTATGTATTGGTGGGCACTTGGGTTGTTTCCACATTTTTGCAATTGTGAATTGTGCTGCTATAAACATTCGAGTGCAGATGTCTTTATTACAGAATGTCTTTTTTTCCTTTGGGTAAATCCCCAGTAGTGGGATTGCTGGATCAAATGGTAGTTCTACTTTTAGTTCTTTGAGGTATCTCCATATTCCTTTCCATAGAGGTTGTGTTCATTTGCAGTCCCACCATCAGGGTTTCCGCTTAGGCAGCCTCTGGAACAAAGCTTTCTGTAAAAGGAATTTATTAGGCTGTTTTCCAGAAGAAACCTGTAGACTAATGGGAAAGTGGGTCAGGAAAAAGAAAACAGCCAAGCAAGTGTGGGAGATCAAACACCACCACAAAGAGAAGAGCTCCGGCTCAATTCCACAGGGAATCTCTGAGAGCGATTTGGGTAATACCTGGAATTATCTCAATGAATCGCAAAGGAGGTAGAGTGTTATTAGCCCCCACCTATCAGTCACTGGTTAAATTCTACCCATGGAAGAGAGGTACATTCCCGGGTACCCTACTAATATATGGAGCACAGACAAAGCACCCCTTACCTGACTGTTGGGAGTGAAAACACTGGGAACTAACGCCCAGCACAAATGTAAAATAGCTCCGAGGGCATATGCCTGGAGCACTGATGTGGTTTGATATATAGCTTAAGGTGTGTGAAATATAATTTGAGCATTCAGGGAGCTTAAAGGCTGCTGGGAAAAGTACATAAAACCACAGGTGCTTAGAACAAATATTTCTCCATAACATTAAATGAAACCTGCCTTGCAATCCAATCAGACCTTGTTAGAAGGAAATTAAATTTCAGCAAGTAGTGGTAAACTCTTCCCACTCCAGTGCCTTGTGTTGGTTATGAGGAACTTACATATTCGTGAATTTATAAAAAAGGGTTCCTGATGTTTTGTGTACTGACATTAGTGCTACTAGTGATATGCTTATTCTCCAGGCATGTCAAGCTACATAATTTGCTGTACCTAGTGCAAATGAAAGTGTAGAGCCCTTTGTTCAAAAAGCAAGAAACTTTACTGTTAAAGTACTAAAATAGTAATGTGTATTTTCTTTTTTGTCCATCCTCTTTTTCTTGACATGTCATGGTGTTTTTTTTAAAATATGCTATTTAATGATCTAAGAAAAGAAAACATAAAATTTCAAATTTTAATCATGAATTTTGCCGTTCATATTTATATTAATACATATAGTGAAATGCCAGTTTTAAATGCAAATATAAGAGCACTTAATTCATATGTGTAATCGCTGAAATTGCAAATTTTGTTACTTCCTAGCCAGACATGCAGTTGTATTTTGCTCTTACCAGAAGAATGAAAACACTGAACAAAACTAATTAAACTTTATATTTTAGCCGGTCATGGTGGCCCGTGCCTGTAGTCCCAGCTACTCAGGAGGCTGAGGCAGGAGGATCACTTGGGCCTAGTAGTTTGAGGTTGCTGTGAGCTAGGCTGACCCTGTGGCACTCTAGCCTGGGTGCGAGGCCATGTCTCAAAATAAATAAATAAATAAATAAATAAATAAATAACCGTTTATATTTCACTTCTTGGTACAAGTACATTCTACCTACACTCCCTATATCCCCACTCCTGAAGAATACAGAACAATGGAAAGTAAAATAAACTATGGGCAGACCTATCTTTATTCTTCCTTTTCTCACTGTCAGCTGTAGAGGTTGGCTCATACAAGGAAGATACACAGTTTAAAAAGTATGCGATAAGGTTTCTTGGTTGTTTACTAAGAATACCACTGACTTCCTTCTGTGTTCAAAGAAATTTCTGGTTTGAATGAAAAATGTGATCGTTAAAGGTTGTCAATGCCCCCACTTACTCAGCCATAGACATAGCATACTTACCTTTACTTACTTTGAATACTTTGAACTCCCACAGACTACGGGCCCATCAGAAATCTCTGTGCATGGGGCATTACCAACACTATATGTGAATGGGGTTCAAGGAACATGCTTCATTCTCCTATCTGACATCACTCACAAAACACAAGATCAAAGATAAAATTATTAAAAATGCAAGATAACAACATCATAGTTTTAAATCAATCATGATGCCCTTCTGAGGGCTGGGTCCTGTGGAACTGTACAGGTTTCACACCAGTGAAGCTGGCCCTGGTACAGGCTTTCTTGTCCATTGATGGTGGATGCTTTGGGCTTTGATACCAAACTTGCATATAAGAATACTGGCCTAAGTTGAGGGATATGGTATGTTGTGTCTGGCTTCCTTATGTGCACGTAATAGCTATTCTCCATGAAGATCCTGCCAGGTCTTTGGTTCTCTTTTGACTGTGCAAAAGTATATGGATTTTTTACTTGCATGATCTGCAAAACCCTATCCATGTTGCAATTTTATAGGAAATTATCCAAACTTCCTCTCCTCCAGATCAATTCTTCTAATCACAACTAAGCACTGTCATAAATCTATCACCACCTCCTCATCCTTAGTCCATCATACTTCTTAAATCGCCTCAGCTTTCCCCAGTCAAAAATAAGAGCTAATTAGACAACTGGACTAGTTTTTAGGAAAATCTATCACTGACCCTGCAAAACAGATATCCCTAAAGAAAAGGAAACAAGATATCAGTTACATTGTTGGAATCAGGAGGATGAAACAAATTTATATTAGAGGAAGTAGCACAAAAATCTAATTTCCCAGTGAATGGTCCAACTACATCAGAAAAACAAAGCTTTATGAGAACTTGTCTAACAAGGAAAGACAAAAGAGTGATTGGATGACTATAATTCAAGAATATAATATAGTGATAGGTTTTAAAGAATAAAGAGAATGGAAAAAATTCTGTGTTTTAGGATTAGAACTTTCAGAAACCATTTTTTTAACCACTATAGAAAAAAACAATGTATACTCAATACCAGAAATAACTACACTGGCTTTCATTTTTTTGCTGAAAACAGAAAGTTTACTTTAGCTAACCTTACAATGCTGCTGCTGATGATGATGACGATAAAACATTCCCTCTTAATGTCACATCTAAATAGGTGCAATTTATGAATCAACACTCTTTTCTATAATAGCCAAATGTTATGACTTGCACATTCATTCAAGACATGCTATACAAAACTTAATTTATAGAAATAAAGTTTACTTCAGATGGACAGACATTAAAAATGTATTTACATGGTTTGACAACAAATAGCCATTATCCCTTTACGTTGGATGTGGGGAATTGTGACCAAATTTTTTTTTCACTTTTGATAGAAAGCTATATACAGTTACAATTAAGGTTGTCTGTAACCATTTCTTTAATCTGATTAGCCATATAATTCAGGTTATTTTATTAGAAACCATTTTTCAAAATGAAGCCTCACTGTTGGCACAGAATAACACATTTACACTAGTTTGGGGGGGGTCATACGATTTTTTTCCCATAAGTTCCCCCACAAGAAAATATGATTCCCTTTACAAAACACTAATTTTTAATCTCATATTTCCTTTAATAAGAAGGGGGCATATGTTTTTCTATTTCTCCAAAGGAGACTAAATTACATACTCTCTCTTTTTTTTAAGTTAGAAAAAAATGGCTTTTTATTATTTTGAGTCATACTCTCAAGAGAATATTTACTGATGAGAGAATTTGTGGGGAGAGGCAAAGTGTAAGAATACCTTTGCAAAAGTTGTCCAATCAAGTTGAGAAATGAAAGTAAGAAAGCATTTGACCTTGAATTTCAAGAATAAAAATGAAAGGCAGAGGAAGTGACGTATAACTTTAAATATCTTTCAAAATTGTAGAAATAGATAATATTATTTTACACAAATCTATAAAATATCTGCATGAAAATAATGTGAAAACATAAAGCAAAATTATCTCATGCAATTTATCAATATACTGGACTTCAAATTTCTGTTAATTTAATATTTATGATTGGAAGGAAACAAAGTAATAGTTACTGAGCATTCACAATGTATAAGGTGCCATGGAAATTGTTTTATATTTCATAATATTTTATTTAACCTTCACAGAAATTTAATATGACAGGCTCTGATATCCTCATTTTACAAATGAAGTTTAGAGTTTCAAGGACACACTGCAAAGAAGTAGTGAATCTGAGATTCAAATACCAGTCTGTGTACAAAACACTCTCTGAAGGTCAGATAAAAACCAGCAGTTTTAGTTTTACCACAATCATATTAATAGACCTTAGTGTTTATATTTAACTATTCATACAATATAAATCTCTCTTTTTGACTTCAGAGCACCCTTTCTAGAATTAAAAATAAAATCAACTTTTACCAATAGGAATTGCAAGTCCACTATTCAATTATTTAAGGTTATAGCCATACTTTCTTTTAGAGATTATTTTAAAACTATATAAAGAGAGGTTTTTTACATTTCAAGCCAAGATGGTTAGAGTTGAAATGTAGCATGGTGCAGTTTCCCTTAGGACAGCCTGAGATTACACCTGTCACCACAGCCTAGTTATTACTGCTACCATTTTTTCCCTCCCCAAAGTATACGGCTTTGAAAGGGAAATTATAAAGTCCCCTTAGTTACGTGCAAAGATTAAATGTGTGAAACAAAAAGCCACAAAACACAAAAATAAAAAATTTTAAAAGTTCCAAGATCAAGGAACCAAAAAAACAAACAAACAAACAAACAAATGCTAACACTAGAGGATACAAAGTAAAACACCCAATTGCCATGGTGAATCTAACTCAAATCAAGTGAATAATATATTTGAACAATGACATTAGCAAAATTGTAACTATAATGGAGTTCAATCCTAGTTATTATTTGACCCAATAATATGAAAGACACAGAAGAAAAATATGACTTTCAGAATGATTCATTTCCTGCTCTTGTGCTGATACACCAAAGCTCCAAAACACAATGCAAACTTTGAAAATGCTTTGCTAAACAAAGCAAGGAACTAAAATAATCCAGCATGTTATTGGTAGTAATCAGAAAGAAAAAGTTTATCATGACTGTAAAGGGAAAATTAAGCTGTATATTATTAATAGCTTATTAGTATATTAAAACTCTGGTTTTACCTTTTTTTAAATTTAACAAAGCTGCTGTCAGTTTGTTTTCATTAAAAATGTTCTCAGTAAAGGTTTTCTGAAATCCACTGACTCTCAAAAATGCCTCTCTAGGAGCCTTCACCTGGGTACTCACCCTTGAGTGTTCAACAAAGCTATTATTGCTCTAGTCAAAATTTCCTGCCTATAACCTTTCTAATATTTCCTGTTTCCACTCATCATAGCTTTTACCTCATTCACATAAATTGCCTGCTTATTTATCTGCCATCTTTACTGAACTATAAGCCCCTCAATGGAAGAGATGGTGCTTTGCATGAAGAATCATGCAATTAATTCCTGCTGAACGGACACACACACAATTTTTAACTTAGCTGATTACAGAGAATGGACATTTATCCTCTAGATCACACATTTACTACACTGTATTATTCATTGAACAAATACGGTTTAGGCTAAAATATATCTGAGTACATGTACAATTTAGCAATCCACATATGAGTTGGCAGAATATTCTACCCTTTTAATTGTCACAGAGGCATTTTAAAAAACTTGGTTTAAATAGTCATTTAAATTATTTATAAGTCCAGGTCAGTAAATAGTTGTCACATGTTTTAACTCCTGAGAGGATTTTATTCTCCCTAACCAAAGAAATAATGAAATACTGATCCACTAAATGAAAATGACTATGAGGAAATCCACCACCTTTTTGTAAATTGTATAAACAGAAGATTTCTAGAAACTCTAATTCCATTTGGAAAACTAAACAAATAGACAAAATGACACTGATGTTTTTGAGTAAAATAATGATGTAAGCATGTTTAGGATTGCTATGTAATCAAGGCCAGCATATCTTAGCCTAAACTTGAATTAACATCTGCAGTCTGGATTTCATTTAAATTGATAATGATCAAAGGTACCTGTGAACTAAGAAACCAATACATAGCCTAAATTAAGACTCTAGTGGTCTCCAAAGTCAACTCTTACATTGTTCTGTATACACCACTAAATTTGGCTTGTATTTTACTCATATTCTAAACTAGTATGGGGATGGACAATATCAGTTATGAATTATAAGGGAATCCAGAATATTTGCAACACAGGGCATATAAGGAAAATAATTTGTACAGTTTCCAAAAACTAGTTGGTTATCCCAAAAGTGGGTTCTGATGGTCTGTACTGAAATACAATTAATAAGGTTTATCATATTAAGAAAATGTTGACTAATATAAGAATGAGGTACTTTTACAAGATGCTATTCTTTGTACATAGAGCCTTCACAAAATATATGGAGTTTGATTTTGAATATTATTTTATAATTTAAATTCCCATGAATATTAACATATTTAGAAAAACTTTTTATAAATCTTTCACTACATAAAAAATAGATATAAAATTGGTTAGAAACACTCACAAAAACATTTGGATAGGATAATATATTGTGTTTACTTTGTTTATAACTACTCCATATTTTCCTATATCTTTCATTGTCTCTTGCCCACTGCACAAAAATCAGTAATAATCCATACTTGGTTATCTGCTTTATACATTGATTCTTTCATACTTCTTTAATTTCTGGCAATACTCCAAAAATCTACAGCTCATCTATGGATAAATCCCAAGACATTGAGATGAAACTTTACCCCTCAGCTTCTTTGCATGCTAATATGTAACTTTGAGCAAAATGGAAATGTTCTTTTCCCTGTCCAGACAATGTGGCACTCTTTTCAATTTAATTTTCAACAGCTGCTTTTATTTTTTTTCTTTAATTCAGAATTGCAGTATTGGCTATGGCTTCAGAATCTTTTTGGACTGTTTCTCATTTATATCTCTACTTTAACATTGCTTCTTCCAAGTCTCTATCACCAATTACAGTAAAACATCTTAGAAAATCAGCTCACTGATTGAGCCAAATTCAAAAAGACATTCAGTAACACATTCACATTTGTTTAATAACCTCGTCCTTATCCCTAATCCATGAGTTTAATTAAACTTTGTGCTTTTATTTCCAGGCCTACATTTTCAATGTTATCTTTCTGAATTCAAATCAAGGCTCTGCCCCAGTTGAATGATACCTAGAAGAATTATAAGTAAAAGTACTGAGTCAGTGCAAACCTTGGAGTATAGTGTTCAGAGTCCTATATTTAGATATTATTCCCCAAGAACGAATTGTACAGAGCATTTCCTCATTTATGCCATTTAATGGAAAGTATTATGTGAAAAAAACTGACAAGAGATGGGTCTCTGACAAAAATATTGAAATACAAATTTATTATCTGAAGGCCTGTATGTTAAACTTCAGTTAGCAGAAAACTAAAATGAATTAAACAGAAGGGATTATTTGATATGAAATAGCATATTGGAACAGATGTAAATTTAGCCATCTCTGAATATATCTACATTTTCTACCACATATCACCCTTGTTTATGCATTTTATTGTTAATTGTATAAAGGCACAAAAAAAAGGGACAAAAGATCTTAAGCTCCTTAACACTTTCCTTTCAAAGACTAAAGAGGAACTCAAACTGGACCAAACAAACAAATAAACTGAATCCATAGTGTGCCAATACTTTGATGATTTAGCCTTAAAATTTCAAGACAGACAGTTCTCAGGAAGCCTCAGGGATCCCTCAGTCATTTATTTATTTATTTATTTATTTTGCCATTCTGAAATGAATTTTATTTTTATTTTATTTTATTTATTTTTGTACCATATTTCAAAGATTTTATTAAAAGTATACTTGTCATTCATAATTTTGTTCTCAGATTGTTAAATTCAGTGCAAATTGAGCACATGTGATAACTATAATACATCAACATTTCCTCAAGATGTTGTAGCACAGACATATTAGTGATTTTAAAAGGTGACTCTGAAACACAGACTTGGAATTACACAGTCAATGCAATATTGATGAGAATTATAGTGCCCCCAGTTTTCCATAGTGTCCTCATCATTTTATACATCAAATACATTTTTTATTCTTCCTGTCCTTTTTGTTTGTTTATTTGTTTATAGGTAAGGCTATTAAAATCTAAGGTTTTTTTTTATTTAAAAGTATTAAGGGAGTACAAATGTTTTTATTACATGAATCAGTTTTATAATGCTTGAGTCACGGCTATACATGTGCCCATCACCCAGATAGTGTTCATTATACCCTCTAGGTAGGTTTTTGACCCTCCGTTCCTCTCCCCTGCTTGATTTCCAATGAGTTTTACTTCCCTCTGTGCACATGTGTGCTCATCGGTTAGTTCCAATTTAATAGAGAGTATATGTGGTATTTGTTTTTCCATTCTTGTGATATTTCACTTAGGATAATGGTCTCCAGTTCCATCCAAATTGTTGCAAAAGGCATTAATACATCCCTTTTTATGGCTGAGTAGTACTCCATGATATGCATATACCACATTGTGTTAATCCACCCATGAACTGATGGGCACTTGGGTTGATTCCACATCTTTGCAATTGTGAATTGTGCTACAATTAACATTTGAGTGAAGGTAACTTTTGGTAATATGACTTCTTTTCCTTTGGGTAGATACTCAATATTGGGATTGCTGGATTGAATGGTAGATCTACATTTAGTTCTCTATTTTCCATAGAGGTTGTACCAATTTGCAGTCCCACCAACAGGGTATAAGCACTGTTTTCTCTCTGCATCCACACCAGCATCTATTGCTTTTGGACTTCTTAATAAAAGCCATTGTAACAGGGGTAAGATGATATCTTATTGTGATTTGCTTTTCCCTGATGATTAGTGACAGTGAGCATTTTTTCCTATATTTGTTGGACATTTGTCTATCTTCTTTCGAAAAGCTTCTGTTCATGTCTTTTACCTATTTTTTAATTGTGTTCTTTGTTTTTTTCTCGCTGGTTTGCTTGAGATAAATACATTCAGCAAAGTCTCAGGTTACAAAATCAGTGTACACAAATCAGTAACATTTCTCTATACCAGTAACAGTCAAGCTGAGATTCAAATAAAAAACTCAATACCATTCACAATAGCTACAAAGAAAATAAAATACCTAGGAATATACTTGACCAAGGAAGTGAAAGATCTCTAAAACAACAACTACAAAACACTGAGAAGAGAAATTGCAGCGCCCACAAATGGAAAAATATATCATACTCAAAATCAACATTGTTAAAATGCCCATATTACCCAAAATGATTTACAGATTCAATGCAATCCCCATCAAAATACCAATGACATATTTCACAGATCTAGAACAAATAATTAAATGCTTTGTTTGGAGCCAAAAAAGAGCTGAAATATCCAAAGCAATCTTAAGCAAAAAGAACAAATCAGGAGATATCACCCTACCATACTCCAAACTATACTATAAGGATATACTAGCCAAAACAGCATGGTATTGGTACAAAAATAGAGACATAGACCAATGGAACAGAATAGAGAACCCAGACATAAAACCATCCACCTACAGCCAATTGAACTTTGACAAAGCAGACAACACACACTGGGGAAAAGAAGTCCTATTCAATAAATGGTGCTGAGACAATCAGATAGCCGCACACAGAGGAATGAAACAGGATCCCTGTTTCTCACCACTCACAAAAATTAATTCAAGATGGATAAAGGGCTTGAATGTAAAGTATGAAACCATAAGAATTCTAGAAGAAAATGTAGGAAAATCTCTTCTGGATATTGGCCTAAGCAAATACAGCAATAACAAAAATAAATAAATGGGACTTGATTAAATTGAAGAGCTTCTGCACAGCAAAGGAAATAATCAAAAGAGTAAATAGAAAATCTATAGAATGGGAGAAAATATTCACAAACTATACATCTGATAAAGGGCTCGTATCCAGAATCTACAAAGAACCCCCCAGTCTTTACATTTCTCCATAAACTCCAATCTCTTTCAGGTTCCAGTGAGATAACTGATTATCTCTGATCAGTTTTCAAGCATTTCTTTTTCTCTAAACTTCAAACTTGTAAATTTTCATGGACATTTACCACAGGTTTTCAAGTATCTATTACAGTTACAATTGACTGTTTTAGTGAATGCAGTCCTCTTGTGGGATCAAGATTTTAATCTCTGCTCCCAGGGAATTGGTGTGATGTCAATTTTTAATCTAGTGTCAACTGGGAATAAGACAATTTTTTCCTTTTTTATTGTTACAATAAAGATAACAAAACTGATGGAGACTTTTAAGCATGGCTCCAAGCCACATGCACTTCAAACCTAGTCTTTAATTGGTACACTATTACTTTGTCTTTTCCAATTTCCTGAACTTCTTTTCTGGTATTATCATGGTTGTTCGCTCCATGTTAATGAATTTTCTTTTTTCCTTGTACTAGGACAGAGTTTCCAATTTTACAGGCAGAACTGGGTCTGGCTTCTTTGGAATTGTAAATGAACTAGTAAGTTGAAAGTTATTCTGGAATTTCCTACTCTGCATTTCAAAATTTCATTTCTTTACCTCTTATAACTATCAGCACTAAAAAGCTCTCTTTTTAACAGGAGAATTTTTTCCCAATTTTTTTTTAACTTTTTAGCATCTACTGCTTTAGAGTTGAAGTTGCTATTCTATTTATTTTGTTCATCTGAAGTAGAGTAATAAACTAGCTATAATAGAATAAGTAAATATACAAATACATTAAAATGAACCTACTAGGCTTACAAGGAAACTAGTTGCTATAAAGCTCATGCATCTATACTATCTTATTTTAATAAGATGGCTTAAAAGCCCTGATATTTTATGAATGTCAATCAGGATTTATAATAGGGAAAGGAAACTTATAGTGGTTTTAAGCAGAAAGTGAATTTATTTTTAGAAAAACCGTGGCAGGAGTTAGAGATGGTACTTCTGAGCTGGACATTACTTAGTTATTCTCAGCATGTTGCAGAACTCATTCAGTGAAGAAACAGGAGCTGCCAATAGAATACAGATATCAAATAACATTTTAGTTGAGATATAATACTCAAGAAGTAGGAGTGAGGAAAATGCTAGCATTGTAGCTGCCTACAGTGAAGCTGTCATCACTACTGCAACTAACTCTCTCTACAATGGAGGATTCAGAGGCACAACATTGGATGTTGACTTCTGGAAAAAGACAATAAAATCAAAGATCAAAGCGATATCTCCGCAGCTCGGTCTGGTGCATGCAAGTGTTTGAACCTGACCCTAATCCACACATTATCTTCAAGAGTGCCATGTAAATGTTGAGCTATTGGGTCTTTCCACTATAGAAGGCTCACAAGAAGGAGATGTGACAGAATGCCAAGTGCTTAAGTACCCCATCCTATAAAATATATAAGATGAAGATTACTCATATGATTTGGTAGCAGATAAGTCATGTGAGAGAAGATTCCTTAAAATCATGAAATCCCTGAATTCAGAGTTGATGGAAAATATAAGACAATAGATTTACTCATCATACTAATTCTTCATATTTTCATTACATGACAACTTTTATAAAAGAGTGTTTTCATAATCAAGGTGGTCAAAGAAACTGCAAAAGAATCCTAGGTTTGGGGTCAAGGTGGGGTTTCAGTTTTCAGGGAAAAGACATTGCAACATGATTTTAAAAGGTAGTGCTTTTGTTAATGCTATGATTTAACAGCAACTTGCAGACTCTTGAAGGAATCAGGAGAAAAAATCCACACCTCTCTTTTTAACAGGGTCACTTATAAAAGAAAGCAAAACCATTTAAACTACCTGCTAACTCAAAGGCTATCAACAGACAATTAATGTTCCAGTACTTTGCAGATTTTGAATAAGTGGGCATTTAGTAAATGTTTAATGAATACATGAATAGCATTTAAAATGATTGATGGAATCAACAAGAAAAAGCTAAATTGCATTCACTGTACTATAAAATGAGCCTGAAAAGTGTGTCATAAGTTATTGAAAGATTTTTAACAGAACAGTTATAATGAAAGTTTTAGTTAGTTATTGGGAGAATTTCAATCATTTAAATAATTCATGTTTGTGAAATAGCTCATTCACCAATGATGCCAGGTAAATGAAGCAGAATTATTGTATTAATTTCAGGTAAATATTCTCAATTTAATACAAAAAAGTTGATAGTTCTCTTTCTTCTGTTTCAGCATCAAAGCTTTACATTTTTTTCACTCTATGTCGTAAAAAAGGGAGCTGAAATAAGTACAAAACTAATATGGTACTTGTCTGTCACCTTAAATAATATATATTAAATAGATGAACACTAAACTTCACATTATTTAAAATATTTCATCCCTGAGATGGTAACTTCCAAATAGGTATTTATCATTCTTATAGTCCTGTAATTGTCTGCACCCTAAACATTGTGTGATACTGCTAAGATCTCTGCTAGGCCTGATACATAATTTCATGCTTAGTTTTTTCTTATACAATAGACTTCTAAAGAAATTTGTTGAATAATTAAATATTTTTAAACAACTATTCTCTAGAAGTGAAGTACAATTTACAGTAATTGTAACTATATGTTTTTCAATTTTCAGTATATTGTAGAGAAAAATTTATATTGATATGCTCATTTGACATTCATGAGGATTCAGCTTAAGTGAAACCTAGAACCTAGCTTTGGCCTTTACATCTAATTTATAATACATTTCCTTAAATGTGCCATGCAAATTGATTACATTCTCTATTATTAGTGAGTCGATTTAATGCTTACTAATGTAATATATTATATATATAATTTTGGTATAATATATTATATATTACATATATAATTTTAATTACTGAAATAAATATTCAACATCAGGGAAGGAAACTATAAGGATATTAAGAATGTATTAAAGAATAATAAACAAGAACAAGAAAGAAAAAGGTCTACTCCCAATGTGTGCTTATAGATATGTTAGTGAAATATATGATATCAAATATACAAAAATGCTAGATATCAGGTTTTACAGCTTTGAAATTCAATGCATTGAACAACATAGTTATGATTAAATATCACTGGAAATCTCAGTTTGCATTTCAATTTTATTGAAATAGATATATCAGATACACTTATTTATTAGATATACTTATTTAACATATTTATACACCTTAAGACGTATTTTTATGTTCCTCATAGTTATTCAGGTTAAAAATGATTTTCTCCTTGCCAAATGTACAATGAATGAGAAATGCCTAATCATAGTCTATCTGTGCTAGCTGAAAGTATGAAAACTATTTTGAAAATAAATAACTATTGTTTGATTAGTGGATTTATTAACTAGCTTATATGTGGACATTACATTTACCAATCTTTCCTTTCTAAATATTGCTCTAATATTCATTTGGTAAAACACCTCTTCCTTATGGTGCTCAGTGTTTTTCAAACTCTCTCCTCCATCCACTGGAGAGCATCAATTCTATTAGATGCACTCAAAGTAGAAATTTGCTGAACTCTTGCTGCTTGGATGAGTGATCCTGTTGTTTTCTTAAGATGTTTCCCATATACTTCCAAATTAATCTCCTTTGGCTTCAGTTGGCCAAAGCTGGTTTCTGAGGCTTGAAAGCAAATTAAATTAACTGATTCAATTGATGATTTAGAAAAAATGACTGTATACAAGTACTATAATCTTTATAAATTTTGCATGGTCATTTATTTCTATAGCTTATGTTACTGTTGATAGGAGCACTTGGAAGTCAAAAAAGTAGATTAAAAAGTGATCATGTTCTGTATTCATACCACTATTATCTTTACTTCACTTTCAAAATAGGGATAAATTATTCACATGATAATATCTTACAGTATTTCATGATAATTCTGGCCTATTACATTGGTGAATACTATATAATGAAAACTGAATTACAGACAAATACAGATGATCAAATTTCTTTTTTTGGAAATTATCATTTATATCATTCTCAGATTGCATAAGGAAAAATTGGTCATATGTATATTGTTCAACTGATCTTCTTCAATGCTCTTTTACTTATTTGTGAACACTACATTTATTTGTTTTTATCTTTTGATAGTAGAACATTTAAAAAGTAAATTATTTCAAGTAGATATAAAATACCATTCAAAGAAGTACAATAAAACTTACTTTTTCCCATTTAGCAACTTTCTTATTTCTTCTTTACTGTTATCTTTTCTGTTGAGCTTCCCACTTTGAGTTTATACTCATATCAGTACAAGACAGTCTGTAAGAGCTTTCATATCTTTGTTCTATCACATACCCATCACACAATTTTTGGCAAGTTGCTTAATCTCACTAAGCCTCAGTTGCTTCATTTATAAAATAAAATATGTATAATACCTATTTCTAATTTTGATGATAAAATTAGGCAATTTACTGAAAATGTTTAGTCCAGTTTTTGATACAAATTAAGAATTCAATAAACCTTAGTTAATCCTCCTTTGTGGATT
Organism: Daubentonia madagascariensis; assembly: GCA_023783475.1. Lineage (NCBI taxonomy): Eukaryota > Metazoa > Chordata > Mammalia > Primates > Daubentoniidae > Daubentonia > Daubentonia madagascariensis. The sequence continues at coordinate 32,745,362 of JAKFHU010001209.1, forward strand.
TTTTAGCTGATGCCAACTGATACAATAAGTGATATTTTTAAATGAATGAGAACAGAGATACCTAGGAGTGGATGGGAATAATTCTCTGGTTATCTGGGGTGAGATAAAATATATTTTGAGTGCTCAAAACTTTTTAAAATCTCTCTGTAAAAGTAATTGAAAAGATAGTTAAGATTATATATTACATTGGAAAAAAATTGCTTAAGAAAATACTTTTTTTCCTAGCCTAGCCATATATGTGATGACTGTTTACAGGAAATTTTACCTGAATGATCTTCAGGGAAATAAGAACTGATTCTAATTTAATGCCACATTTTTCAATAACATATGTATTCATGATGGCACACACATAAGTAGTCACTTTATAAATCTTTTTGTTTCCACTTAGAGTTTGATTTTTTTCCTATATGATTGACTGCTTTGTAGATAAAATTTAGGAATATAATATAAGAGTAATTATATAATTAAAAACATCTAATTCTTATATCTGTGTGCTAAATGTTTACAAAATCTAGAAATAGGAGATATTAGATTGGCTATCTTTATAATTTTGAACATAATTTATTAATTCTTTGACACAAATGCAATTCTAAAAGACAAAAAATCTTACATTTTATAGAGTTTCTGGTGTCATCTTTGAATAAACACAAATAAGCAAAATGTATTAAATTCCATGAACCCACAAAAATCCATGAGTAAGTGAAGTGCATTTTTTGGACCCATGGTTCCTTTTTGGTTACCATTGTCATGTACTATACTATTATTTAATCACAGCTGAATTTGAAGAAAAGGAAACACATTTGGCCCTCAGTTGTTTGCTACTTAATTTGTTCATACAGATGTTCCTGGTTCATTTTCTGTCATTCCATTTTAGAGTTGATCACATATAATTTTACACATATATTTAGATTCTTTGAAAACTAGACACAAGACACAAAATGTTTATAATATGCTAATTTGTTTTTCTCACAATATTTCACTTGGAAATTGAAGTCTTTTTTACTTTATTCTTTAAGTCATGCAAAGTAAGTGTACGGCTGAAACCCGGAGCAAAACTCTATTTAAGTTATTGTTGCAAGATAAAAGTAGAATAATTGTTTGGGTACATAGGAAAGGTTAAGTGCACTGTAAGAGTCAGTCATTAATTTAGACTTATTAATTTTATTTGGAAGAAGAAATGCTAATGTTTTGGTGTACAATATGCTGTACATAATAAAAAGCTAACAACCTTCAGGGTATCCATTCACCATAAAACTAATTTCACACCTAGTCTATTATGTAATGTGCTATGAAAATAGCTCTTTGCTTCAAGATATTATTATATTAGCTTGCATGTACAAATTGGGTTCTCTTCTCTGAAATGAAGATTACATACACAGTAATAATCAAAGTCCTGTACTTGATCAATAAATTCATTCTTACTTTCCACATTTAGAAATTCTTGCTTTTGTAATAACCCATTCACAAGAAAGCAAATAGAAGTACAGAGGTGAAAATATTTGTGAGCCATACATCTCTATATTAGGTGGGATGGCAGACTAGAATGCATGGCAATTTCACTGTACAGAGCTTCTTTCTCAGATATTTCCTTTTAGCAATTTCTGGCAGGAATACTATATAAGAATATTCTTAGCAAAACTATCATGTTATACTGACCACATGTACTGTGACACTGAGTGATTCTCAGTCAAGTAACTGACAATAGCATTTGAAAAAAATACATATTTTAAAAAAGAAAAAAGTTAAATTGAATAATAGAAGTCTTACATTGTACCCAAGATGTATAATTTTGCATATCAGAATTCACTATTCAAATTTTATTCACGTAATATTATTATACAAAGCCTCCACTGATTCTGATAACCGTCATATTAAAGAAACAAACTTTTACTGACCAGCAGAAAGTCCTTATTTTCCATTTGTATTTTTGTTGATTTTTTTGTTAGCATTCTATTTGGATTTGATTGGATTAATTAGTGATTAAATATACTTTGCTGTATGGTGTTGTAATACAACCAGTTAGCAAGTTATTTTTACATATTCATAGTTTACCAACATAAGGGGGAAAAAGGAGGAAAAAATCCCTCTAGAATCTTTTGCAAAAAGCTGATGACTATAAAAAAAATTGAAAGACTGCTAATACTACTTGAAGCTAAGCCTGTAATCTTTTAATTTAACATTTTTACTAAGTATTAATTATGCAGTGTTCTGGTAAATGGTATTGACAAATAAATGTACTTCAACGTATAGATAAATTTATGCCCATGACATTTTTCTAGTACATATATCTATGATTCTTTAATAATTAGATTTGTAGACAAAATCCATAAGGAAGTTGTTAATTTTAGGTAACACAGATTAATTTTTCACCTACCACTCAGATAATGTGTTTCTATTGATTGTTGATTATTTTTATTTGTTGTTTATTTAATTTTGAAATAGTGGTAAATTTTATGGCACTTGATATGCAGGCTTATTATATCATAAAAATATAATTTTTAACTTTAATGACATTATAGTGTAGTAGCATAAAATATTTCATAACATGCCAATACAGCCATGCAAAGTGTTAATAAAAAATACTCAGATACTTGCAATCTCCTCCCCAAATTACTAAAATAAGTAATGAAATAAACTAAATCATAATATTTTGGCTTTAAAAATAGAAAATATGAATTCCTAAAGCTAAAACTTTCTAATTTATATTTTTAATTTCACTTGGAAAACATTAGGAAAAATATATATTTTGGCAATATTTAACATATATATTCAATTTCTAAAAGTAAGCACAAATTTTTGAAAGAACATATATTGATAATATCTGACAGCCTAGATAAGGCATCTAATTATTTCTGTATTAAATTCAGGTGGAGTAATATTGGACTAGGTAATTCTGACAACCACCCAACAAGGCCAAAGAAAAAATCTGGCAAAATATATGTATTTACCTATATACATTTAAAAACATCAAAGACTTAATAAAATAATTTAAAAATTATAGGACAAAGATTAGGGGAAGATGGAAAGATGACAGTTTAGCCCAGCATTTTGAAGCATCTTGTTCCATAAATAGATCTGCCAATTCTCAAAGATATGACTGTTAAACTAATAAGGTGAAAAGGGCCTATGAGAGAGTCATAAGCCTAAGACTACAAAAATTGCAAGTCAGAGTATGTCAAGGAAGGTAGGTCCTCCTAAACCTCTCTTATTTTAGGCTGGCATTCTGAGGATTTGCACTTAGAAATCCACTGTTGCTTTAAGTAGAACAGCCCTTGAAGGAAATTAAGTTTAACTTCTAATCCTCTTAATTTCAGAAATTGAAATAAAGATAATCACAGAAAGAAAATATAAATATATTTTCTTGAAAAAGATTATAACACCCTAAACTTCTCCATTTTCTTTTATACAGTTTCAGTCACTCAATCAAATAGACTTAGGCAAATACATAATAATGCAAATCAAGAGTTAAAAGAGGGAACAGAAATAAATCCATAGGAGCTACTCAAAATGGACTTTTTAGACCCAAATGTTAAAAGAAGACCTGTAAACTACAAAGTAATAAAAATGCAATAACTAGGCATATCAAAATAAAACTACTGAAATGTGAAAATATTGAGAATATCTCATTAGTAACCAGGAATAAAGATGAATTATTTTAATTGGAGAAACAATTATACTTCCAGCCTCAACACAAATAATAGAAATGGGAAAAAATATGGAGATAGTGAAATGATGCATTCGAAGTGTAAAGGAACAAAATTGCCAAGCTGGAATTCTTAACCCAGCAAAAATATTTTATGATAACACAAGCGAAATAAAGTCAGCTTTAGAGAAACAAAAATGTAGAGAATTTATCACCAATAGACACACACAAAAGGAAACTAAATGGTCTTTCTCAGGTAGAAAGAATAATCTCCAGATGGTAGCACAGAAATGCAGAAAAAAATGAAGAGCTTGAAGAGGGTAAACATGTGGGCCAATATAAGAGACTCTTAACCAGACAAAATAAGAGAGATGTGTGTTAGAATTAAAAGCACCAAAATAACTGCATGTAATTTAGGAGGTGCAGTTGGTGAAATTTAAAAAAAATCTATTAAAGACTTTGTGTTATCTAAAAAAAGAGACATAGAACAAAGTAATATTAGAATTTTCTTAGTCAAGGAAGCATGATGCAGTCTGTACATTAACATTAAAAAAAGAGTTAACCACACATATGCATAGACACCACAAAACATTCAATCTAATTATAGGGGTAATATCATATAATAAAACATACCAGTCCATAAGAAAGACAGAGGAAAAGAAACATTGAAGAATTAAGGCCAATATGTCACCTTATAATAAGTTAGAAGAATTAAGCTAATATAGATTAGAAATCATATTAAATATAAATTGACTAACTGCTCAAATGTAAAGAAAAATAATTGACAGTTGGATTTAAAACTATATGCTAATTATAATAAACCTCTACAAAATGTAAGGTGATAAAGTGAAAGTAGAATGATAGACTAAGATAAACCACATATAGTAAACAACCTCTGAGATGGCCACCAATGATTCTCACCTCCTGGTATTCACAGCATTGTGCAATACAATATAATATTAAGTAGAATTGACTGTGTTATCTGTAAAATTCTGAGGCAATATCAGTGTGTCACAGTCTGGACCATAAAATACATTGTGGTTTCCACATTGTTGTCTTTTGGATTATTTACCCCGGAATAAGGCAGCCTTCATGTCATGAACACCCAAGCAATGTATAGAGTAACAATCTGAAAAGGAACTAAGGCCCCACACCAAGAGTCAGCACATAATTCTAACCATGTTAGAGAGTCAACTTTGAAACTGATTCTCCAACCACGGTCAAATTTCAGATAATTGTAGTCCCAGCTAAAATCTCAATTGCAACCTCTTGATAGACACTCAAGTCAGAAATGTCCAGCTGAGCTGCACACTCACACAAATTGTGAGAAATAATAAATAATTGTTGTTTTAAGCCATTAAGTTTTGGGATAAATTGTTATGCAGCAGTAGACAAATGATTCACTATGTAAACACAAAACAATAATTACAACAAAACAACTATTATAACTATATTAATAACCAATAAAAAAGGCTTTTAGCCGAAGAGCATTATTAGAGATAAATAGAGAAATGTCCTAATGATAACAGGATCTACTTATCAAGAATATATAAAAATTCTAAATATTTATGCTTGCAATAATACAGTTTATAGGTAAAGCAAAGAGATAACTGTCTCACAAGTAAATAAAGATATAAATCCATAACTAACTGTTATCTACAAAATTCCCATGTTTACAAAATAATATATGATGTATAAAAATAAATATGTATAATAAAGCCATTTTCAGAGAGAAATTATAGCTATAAATATATTATAAAAGAAGACAAGCAGTATACTAAAAACTTAAGAGTATATTTCAAGAAAAAGAACAGTATATGAAACCCTCAGAAAGTAAAAGAAAGAGAATCATAAACATAGAAAGTAAAATTAATGAAATAAAAAATAAACATAAAATAGATATAATCATCAAAGACAAAACTGTTTCTCTAAATAGACTATTGAAATTTTAACTCCTTGGTAATACTAATAAAAATTAAAAATTAAAGTGCAATAATAGGCCGGGGGCGGTGCCTGATGCATGTAATCCTAGCACTTGGGGAGGACAAGGCGGGAGGATAGCTTGAGCTCAGGAATTCGAGACCAGCCCAAGCAAAAGCAAGACCTTGTCTCTAATAAAAATAGAAAAAATTAGCGGGCCGTGGTGGTGTGCGCCAGTAGTCCCTGCTACTCAGAGGCCGAGGCGGGAGGATCCCTTGAGCCGGGGAGATGGAGGCTGCTGTGAGCAAGCTGATGCCATGGCACTCTTACCCAGGCGACAGAGGGAGACTCTGTCTCAGAAAAAAAAAAAAGTGCAATAATTATTGACAGAAATAAATATTAATAATAAGATATCATTATGATCCTGCAGAAATGTGAAAGGCAATAAATTAATATTATGAAAAAATACTACCAAAAAAAGGAACGGTTAGATTTCATATAAAAATTACTAAGAAAAAACAACTTAAAGACCTGAGACAAAATTAAGTACCATATCTGAATATTCATGTAACTATTCAAGAATTAGAAATCTTCAAAAAATCTTTTCCACAGTCAAAACTATAGACACTAATGGCTTCACCAGACAATTCTCACAAAAATTTACAACAGGAGTTATTTCAAAATTACAAAAATCTTTCCAGAAAATGAGAGGAGTGAAAACACCATCACCTCACTTTTGTGATACCAAAAGCTGATGAGAATATTGAAAGAAAGGAAACTGCAAGCCAATGTTCAAAGCCTAAAAAACATATTAGCAAACAAATTATTTTATTGGACAATAGGAAATAAAGTTTATTGAAGAAATTATTCTGTAAATACCGACATAATCACAGTCATTCTCCCTTATTCAATTTACGTGTAGAATTGTTTTTGAAGGTTAAAACGCTTTTCATTCCAGTCAACTTCATGTGCTGGAAGTCCTAACTACAATCCTTTCAAAGACTTACCTCTTTCTTTTTATTTAATTATGAGTACTTTGATGGTCAATTAATTTATTTTTTTTTTGGTCAACTTAGCTACACTCCGGTCATTGGCTGAATCATTTGGTCAATACTAATCTAGATATTGCCATGAAGGTATTTTGTAGGTGTAATTAACATTAACAATCACTTTTGGCTTGAAACAAAAGAGATTACCCTTCATAATGTAAGATTACACCACCAATTCTTATCTGAGTTTCCAGTCTGCTGGCCTGCCTTAAGGATTTCAGACTTGCTAACTGCCACAATTTTCATAAGCCGATTTCTTAAAATAAATTTCTTATATTTCTATCTATCTATCATCCACTGCTCTCTCTTTCCATTACCTATCTATGATATTATATATATAATATATATAATATTGTTCTTATTGTTCTGTTTCTCTGGAGAACCCTAATTGATACAGGTACTTTGAGATGATCAGCTTTTTAGTGCCATGCCTTTAATTTTTCTAGAAACCTTTTGGCAAGCTAAAAAGATTTAGTAAACAGTTCCTCATGCTTACAGAATTCTTAAATTTTGAATGATAGTCACATGCGTAACGACAGCCCCCAAAATTTAGTCTCCTTGCTCCAGTAGTGTGTCACAATGGTTACACCCTTGGTTTGGTGAGAAAAAGTTTAATTTTCCAACCTCACAAGTCTTGAAATTTGTGGACAATCTATTCCTCTGTAGGTCTATTTGTATGTAAGCTAATTCTTTTCTGAATACATATATTTCTTGCTATACTTTAACATCTTAGTCTTGCAGTTAAGAATAACTAAGTAACATTGTCAATATTTTGCCTTACCTTGCCCAATTTTAGAAATCTATCAGATATATTTTCTGCTCAAAATACAGCTAGTCATATTAGAGTGGGCTAATCAAATCACTTTGCAAAGCTGAACATCAACCAGCAGAGAAATATATTCTACCTACAGTGTGAGGGAAAGAGAAAAATTTGTTGTAACTCTGCATTTCATATGGAGTATATTTCTATATGTAGGGTCAAACAAAGATTTTCCTTGTTCAGATCCACCTTCTCAACTGGCCCGAGCAGCTGCTGTATCAGGAAAGTAGCTCCCAGCCTCCTCTCTCCCAACTCAGCACCCCGAGGAGGTTGCCCATGATGCCAACAACAGCCCTGATGACTGTGGAAATAGTTCTAAATCTTACATTGAAAGTTTTAAGTAGGTACATATTTCAACAGAAAAGGCAATATAAATTGAAGCCAATATTTGATGTTCTCTGAACTATCTATTCCCGAGAGGTTAATATGTAATTATTACTAGTGTGAGGCTGGAAAGTCCAAAAGACACTTTTGAACATTTTCTGATTATGGTGAAATTTATGTTTGGGAGTTGAGGGAAGGGGGACATTGTTTAGTGAGATCCATGGGGAGTGTCAGATTTTGTTTAATATTGGAAGCTCAACCTAGTCATTTCAATAAAGTTCAATGTAATGTAACCTTATTAGATACTTATTATATATCTAGTTTTAAAATGGAGGCCACAAATTCATGTTCTCAAAGGGAACATTTTTATAACTTAAAAAATGGTGGAGTATTATAGCACAAATGAGTAAGGGCTTCTATTGTGAACATATGTGATGTATAATTACACTACTTTTAACTCTAAATATTGTTTGGGATTGAAAAGTAGCCAGACTAAACCTCGTTCCTAAGCTGACCAGTGGTCTCGGTTTGCTTGGACTGATCAATTTTCCAGGACTTGGGACTTTCAGTGTTAACATCAGAGCAGTCCCAGGCAAACCGGGACTGTTGGTCACCCTATGTGTGCCCTGTGCAAACACTATGTCTCTGGTATGACAATTCATGGCAGATACTGTGCTAAGTGATGGAAATTTAAAAATAGATATCACATATTCTGTGCAAATAACTTAAATCTACAAGAAAAAAATAGGTGTGCTGGTCACTGCACCACAAGTGTGAACTTAGTGCTCTAGGCTAAGATGGGAGAAATGAAATCCGGTGGTGCTTATCTAATGCTTTATAGAGAAATACATATTTGAGATTTGTTTTGTAAGAAGATCGGGAATTTATTCAAAGTAAGCACATTGAATAAGTACATTTTGAGCAAAGAAAATAAAAATAGTTTTTAGAAGGCTTTGCCTGCCAAGTTATGACGTATAGACCAGATCCAAAAAGTGCAAAGGATTCATTACATTTTCACAATAAATATTCCAGTATTTTTCAGAATTTTATATTCTTTAGTTCTCACCTTTTTTCTTTTAATTCAGCTTGCCAGATCACTTGCTATCAAGTAAAATTTTCACCAAAATATTTAATTCTGTAACAACTTACAATCTCAAGATATGGAATGTTCTTTTTTAATGTTTCTTTTTATTCCATTTAATTTGATAAATATAAAATTTTATATTTATATTTTCATATCTAATACACATGCTTTATGCCATTGCCAACCACAGAAATTTAATTGGAATGAAGTTTAGAACTTAATTCACATTCAGATGATATATGGAAAACTAAAAATTTCTATTTGAAGCAAAATATAAAACTAGAAAAATTTCAAAAGGCTCAGAAAAGCATGAATATTATATAAGTATTATTGATGCCACAATTTTATACATATTTTGAAAAATGCATTTTATTTGTCAATGATTAGTTTATGGTATTTACTTCTGACTAGGTGTTATAGTAGTTAATAAAAATTGATATTTCAATTTTTTTCCAGCTAATCTCTCTTGTGATTATTATAAGAAAATTCATCTCAGATACGTTCCTAAAAAAAGGAAGATGCTATAAAGTATGGATAATGTATCAAGTTTGTTCTATAATTATATTATAACAGACTTTTATAGAGAAAATGGAAAATGTATATTATATTGATATGTCCATGTAATTAATATATAGTCTGAACATCCTTAAATGAGATTTTAAGGTTTCCTGAAAGTTCTCTTTCACCATAAAATATTTTAAAACTCACTATAAATCATATATTAAGGTTAATTTGATTGTAAGTTTTAAAAACCTTACTCAAACTGGTTAAAACTAAAAAAAAATTGGTTTACATAACTGTAAAGTTTACTTAACTGAATAGGTATACTCTAACCTTGGACATGGATAGATCCAGATGAAGGATGACATCAGAGCACTTTATTTTTTACTCTGTCTGACTTTCAGCCCTGCTTTGCTCTGAACTGATTTTATTTTGAAACAAGCCCTCTCCACGTTGTGACCACCAAGAGTTTCAGCTTGCAATGCCAAAAGAAAATACTTCTCTCTCCAAGTAATTTAATTAAATGCCTTGGATATGGCTCTCTTTAGCAAGGCTTTTTTTAACATGTTCGACCATGAACAATCACTGTGGCTAAGGGTATGTGCTGCTCTGGTCTCATCAGCCCTCACCCCATGTATTGGTTGTAAAAGGGTGTGCTGTTCCTCAAAGGAAACTGAGGAACTCTAACAAGAAGAAATATAAATTTATACTGAGCAGGAAAGACCAGGGTTTACTTTGATGCAGTGATGTTTAGTTTATACTGCCTAAGAGCAAATTTCTACAACATATGAGTTTTGTCCTTAAAAAAAGCACACAAATTTCATGAAAATAGTACATCTAATTATATCCCAAATGATTTCAGATTTCAAAATGTGTTCTTATGAATAACAAGAAAAAAAAAATCAACCACACACAAAATGATTTATTGTGCTAGTTATAGTAAAACTATCTCCAGATTACCCTAAGTACTCCAAGTATTGTATTGAAGTTAATTTTTTTTTTAATGACATCTGCATGCAAACAATATACAGCAAAACAGAACAGGGAAGAAAGCAAAACAAAACAAAAACATATATTAACCCATACAATTTGACATTTTGAAGAAAGAGGTGCTAAATATGAATTGGTATTAAAAAGATATTAAAAATGCTCACATTAGTAGATGATTGCTGTTTCATTGAAAGTGGGTTGCTCCATACTGTATGAATGTGAAGAGAGAAAACCTCCCCCCATAAATATATGTATTTAAATACTTTTCTATTTAAAACTCAAATTAGTTCAATCTATTAATGGCTGAAAAATACATAAAGGTGATACACTTTTAATCAAATACCTACTGCATTATTTTTATTTACTCTTAATATTGCCATTCAGAATTTTGAGAGTAAGTTATTTAAAACTTAATCATATTAATGCTAAATATCAGCTTAATGATGGGTTTTAGAAATGTCACAAATTAGAACCTTTACTAAACAGCTTATGCTTGAAGTAAGGTGGAATTGCACAAAATTTAAAAAGCAGTTTATTAATTTAATCTTACAGCAGTTTATTAATTTAATTGGCCAATATATATACTTTCAAACTTTTATGTATTTCTATATTTTATTAAATTTGGCTAGTTATTTTTAATTAAATTTGAGTAGCATTCATCTGCGTAACAGTTTATAAAAATGTGAACATGTACTACTAAAAAATCTACTAAATGTATTGAACCATTCTTCTGAAATAAGTGCCACATAATTCAAAAGATATAGGGAAATCATGACCCATCAGTCCAAAAACATTAGCAGATCTGATAAATGTATTCACTGCTCAAATCTAAATATGGCATATAATAGGTGTTTATTAAATATTTGTCAACTTATGAATATATAATGACATAAAAAATATTTAGATGATCAAAGTATAGATGAACCGTTCTAGAACTTATATTGCCTAAGGAAAGGGATAAGTGCCTTCACTAGATCAAATATTTAGAGTATTTAGAGCTAATATCTATTAAGCACTTAGTGTCTGCCAGGCACAGTTCTAAGTACTTCACATGTATTAAAGTATTCAGTCGTCACATCAATCCTGTGAGGCATACACCGTCATTATTTCCAATTCAACACTTGAAGAACTAAGGCATTGCGAGTTTGAGTGTTTATTTCAAGGTCCCCATCTGGGTAAGAGCTGTGACTCAGACCTAGGCAACCTGCCTGAGAGTCCACAGCCTTCACCATTAAGCTATAGCACAGTGAGTTAAATATAAGAAGATTTTTTTTTTACTTCAAACACCAAAAGTAAATATAAACTGAACAAAATAAAGCATCTAGTATTTATATTTACAAACAGAAACTAAGATCACTAAATCAATTAACAAATTGCATATATGCAATTATTTTAAGCCTTATTTTACTGCTACTAACTGCTATTTTGCCATAAACAGTTCTGAAATTTAAAAAATATTTTCCTACGTTTCTAGCAGCAACTCTGCTGCCATCCATGTATTGTAATTGCTTGGAATTTTAAATATCCTTTATTTCTAGGGGTCACAATATATTGGGTATGACCTTCATACTAGAGCCAAAAGTTAGACAAAACTCTGCAGAAACCAACTCAGCCTGTTGAAGAGTGTGTGTGTGCACACACATACGTGTGTTAGAGAAGTATTAACAAGTACAGATAAGTTAGTCTGATTCTGGATATGACAGACCTTGAGGTACCCTTCAACATTCCTTTTTTTATCCAAAATAAAAAAAATACTTTATGAACATGTCTTTGGAAGCTCCAAATGCTGGAATAAGCTGTGCCATCTGTGTGGAGTAAGCATCTTCACTCAGTTCCAAGAATGTTCTTGCTTACATTTGTCCGAATATTAATGACATCAAACTGTGACATGTCCCTTGTTGGCACTGATTTCATAGCATTTTCTATTTCAACAAATATCATGATAAGGCTATATTTTAACCATCTTTTCATAGTTCCTAGCACACAACATTAAGCAGTGCAGTGAAGCATAACTATTTTCATATTCTGCTGATGTGGAAAATGCTAAAAACCTTAATAAGCAAAATACATGACATGTAACAATTAATTAGGCAGAAAGAACATGTCAGATTTCTAGTGACATTACCTGAAGCCTAAAATTTTTATGAAAAAGACATTAAAGCAATAGTCATTGTTCATTCTATCCTAATACCTTGTAAGCTCACATGTGTTTTACATATTTGCTATACTTTGTTTACAATTTTTAAATAACAGTTTATTTCATGAAGTTTTCTTCAGTTATTTAATGTTCATGTATAGTAGAACATATTTGCAAAGATCATCTACAGTGTTTCCTCTATTTCTTCTTTGACAAAATGAAAACACAGCAATTGTTTTTCTTGCTTAAATTCCTTTTATATTAACTTAGGTCTTTGTTATAATGAAATACCAAATTTATTATTGTATTCTACCTTAAGCTTCTGAATTATTATGAATCACCACTCACTACATGATAAAAGAATTTCCACCATGCAAATGACTATTTTTTACAGAAATAATTACCAGCATGAAAATATGCTTGAAAGTTTGATATACATTTCCTAATATCAGTAGCATTAAAATACTTGAGGCCCATGGAGTAAAAAATGTATTCAATCTCATATATCCTTAAATAAACCTTAACATGTAGGTAATTGTCTAATGTATTACTAATGTCCATATGCTAGCTATTAAAATAATGAAAAATTCCTTAGGAATTATACTTTTATGCTTTTATATTTTGAAAGGTAAGTAATCAACTCACATAGTTAATTTATTTTATCAAAATGACTAACAGCTGAGTGAAAAATGTATTATGCATTGACAAAAATATTTGAATTTCTAAAAGAATATTTCAGATATGACTGGACATAAGGGAATACAACATTTCTGTGATACCATTAATTGTTAACAGCTACATAGAAAGATTAAAATGTTATTCATGCTGATATACATCTGAGCAATATGCTTATGGCAAATCCTGTTTCTTTAACCATATAAAAAGCAAAACTACATAAATAATATAATTTTCTATAAGAAAAATAGAGGTTTATTTTATATTTTTAAATTATATTCTTAGAGGCTTATAGATAATAGAATAAAACTTGACAACATTAGATCTAATAAGAAAACATTTAACAAGAAAGCAAAACTATTGTGTGTATCACCTAACCTTTCCTCACTTATTCCTCAATTAAATCTTTAAAGATCCTTTAAAAATTTCTAAGTTTCTTATTTAAAAAAAAAATATATATATATACAGACAACCCAAGAAAAAAACATTTCTTTCCGACTCACATTCCCTGTTTGCAATCTTCTTAGATCTCACCTTTTTTTAAGAGTTAAACTTCCCACACAAGTTTATTTCATATTTACCATTAAGTATTTTTCTATTCCTTCCCTAACCCACTTCAATCTACCTTGCACCTCCATAATCCACCAGAGCAGCTCTAGCTAAATTAATCTAAATTTATCTAGCTAAATCAGTATCTCCACATCATGAAACGAGGATTATTTGTCAATCCCAACTATCTTTGTATTCTGAGTAATTTGCAAGACTATCAATCACTTTTTCCTTAAAATGTGCTTTGGCTTTCATGATACTGCAATGCATTTGTTTTCTGTGCTGCATAACAACCTACAACAAATTTAGCATCTAGATGCTATATACATTTATATATATATATCATAGATGATATATACATTTATCATCTTACAGTTTTTGTAGGTCAGGAGTATGGGTGGGATTAGGCTGGATCTAATGAGAAGACCCAGTCTGCTGAGGATCTGAAAAGGCTGCAATCAATCAAGGTGCTAGCCAGCCTTTATCATCATCTGAAGCTCAGGGTCCTTTTTGAAGTGCCAGATGAACTTCATTGTTGTTAGCCAAATACATTTCTTTATACTTGTAGCCCTAAACTCCTAGAGGGCAGTCATCCTCAATAAGCAATTCACTACGTGGCTGCAACATTTCCGTTTCAAAGAATTAACCTGATTAGGCCAAGGCCACTCAGGATAATCTCCCTTTTAACTAACATAGCGTTAACTTATTAGGAGCCTCTATTCTACATGAAAATCTCTTCCATTTTGGTACATAAAAGAGTGTCATCTATTTCTTCTGCCATATAATGTAACTTAATCATAGGAGTAACACCAGGGCAGAGATCAGAGGGACCAACTATGATTCTGCCCATCACATGTAGTTTCCTGGTTTTTATTACAACTCTCCAGACATTCCGTCTCAATCTTATTTGAAAAGTTATCTTCTACTCATTAAATATTCAGGTCTCTGCTAAAGTCCTAGGGCCTATTCTACTCTAACTCAAAACTCAATTCTTTACCATTTTCATATATGCCCTTGGAATTGTTTACCACTCATACATGAATAAATGCTAAATATGTACAAAACTAATTTATGGCCTTCTCCTCTCCTAATTGTGATGATTTTTCACTGCCTTAATTCTCTGTGAATAATAGAAGTTTTGTAAATCAGAAATTTAGTAATCATCTTTGACCTATCTTTTACCTTTCCCTCTATAAATCTCCAAGTTCTTTGATATTTCAATTTTGAGTATTTTTAAATTGCCCATTTTTTCCATTTTCACTACTACTGGCCTATACTTCAAGCTGCCATTCCCAAGCAACAGAAATTATTTTCTATTGGCTATGGCCACATTCAATCTTGCCTTGGCAGTTATTTCTTTCTCTCACAATAATTTTTTCCACAATAAAAACATGACTATATTATCTCTAGGCTTAAAACTCTTTACTGCTCCTCATTGTCATCTAGATAAGTACCTAAATTTTAATTTGGTTTATATGTCTAAAGGCTGAAATTGTTTTGTTTCTGACTAATTCTCCAGCCTCTATTTGCTCAGTAAAGATTGGAAGACTTACTTGATGAAGGTGTTTGAGCACAATCTCTCACAAATCTTTGACTGATGATTAAACTGTGAAGATACAAGCATGTCCCACAGGAAGTCAAGAAAAATAAAAAAAGAAACTAAGTACTGTCATTAGTTTTGACATGTAGCTGCACCTTGTGGGGAGATAGACTTCACAGATTTAGTTGGAACGAATTATTTCTGGTGGAAAAAAATAATAGCCCTCCAACATTGTTCACATCCCAATTCCTAGAATTTATGAATATGTTACCTTATATGGCAAAAGAGACTTTGCAAATGTGATTAATTTAAGGATATTGAGATGGAAATATTATCTTCAATTATCTGAATAAGCTCAAAAGATTAAAAGAGTCCTTTTAAGAGGAAGACAGGAGGCTAAGAGCAAGAGAAGATGTGACAACAGAGGAAGAGGGGGGAGAGAGAGAGAGAGAGGATGCTATGCTTCAGGCA
Source organism: Daubentonia madagascariensis (assembly GCA_023783475.1). Lineage (NCBI taxonomy): Eukaryota > Metazoa > Chordata > Mammalia > Primates > Daubentoniidae > Daubentonia > Daubentonia madagascariensis. The sequence continues at coordinate 32,761,065 of JAKFHU010001209.1, forward strand.
TAAAGATAGGGAATGGTTCACAAACTGAAAAATGTAGACGGCCTCTAGAAGCTGGAAAGGCAAGGAAACTGATTCTCCCCTTGGCCTCCAGAAGGAGCATAGCTCTGCTTGATTTTAGGAATTTTGACCTCCAAAACTGAAAGGTAATATATTTATGTTGTTTTAAGCTGCTAAATTTGTGGTAATTTGTTATAGCAGCAATAAGACACTAATATGGCTTTTGCAATCTGGAAGTGGGGTGCCACTGAAACAAATAACTAAATATGTGGATGTGGATTTAGGATTAGGCCATGAACAGAAGCTGAAGGAATTTTGAAGAACATGATAGAAAACCTTAGATTGCCTTGAACAGACTGTTGGGAATATAAATGTTAACAACTCTGCTAGTGAGAATGCAGAAGGAAATGAGAAACATGATGAGAAAGCTATATTTTATTGAAGAATAGTAAAATCGTCATGAACAGACTGTTGATAGAAATATGTATGTTCAAGTTGCTGCCAGTGAAAGCTCTGAAAGAAATGAGGCACATGTTATTGGAAACTGGTGAAAAAGAAATCTTCGTTATGTAGTGGAAGAAAGCTTAGCTGAAGCATGTCCTATAGTTACATGGAAAGTAGAATTTGTAAGTGGTGAACGTTGACCTTCAGCTGAGAAGATGGGATGAAATTCAAACATATAACAAATTAAATTAAGTATGAATAGACTAAACACCCCTACTCAAAAGGCAGAAATTTGTGTATTGGATCAAAAAGAAAGACCCAAATATATGCTGGCTCCAAGAAATACATCTTAAATTCTATGACATGAATATCTAAAAACTATTAAAAAATAACCATACAAGAGAAATAGTGGTTACAATAATATCTCACAAAATAAACTTTAAGAAAAGAAATATTAACAGAGAAAAAAATGAACATTTCCAGAAAAAGATGAACAATAATAAAATTATAAATACATCAGGAAGATATATCAATGATATATATTTATACATCAAACGTCCCTCAAAATTCATAAGGCAAAACTGGCTAAATTGAAAAGATAAATAGACAATTAAAAGAAATATTTAGATATTTCAGTATCTATAACCAATGACTAATAGAACAACTAAGTATAAAACCAGAAAGGATATCGAAGAATTGAACAGCTCTCTCAAACAACTTATCCTAATTTATATTTGTAGGACACTCCACCAATGTATCAAGAATAAACATTCATTCATGTATGCATATGTGACATATTCTATGATATTCCAATATGCTAAGACACAAAACAAAACAAATATTCACAAATTTAAAACTGATATCATACAAAGTATGTTTTTTGACCATCAGACTATAATTAGAAACCTACAACTGAAAGAATGTATGAAAATACCAGGTTTTGTTAATTAAACAATAATTGTCTAAATTACCCACAGGTGAAAAAGGAAACCAGAAGGTAAATATTAAAAATTGAAATGAATGAAAATGATAACATTTATGTATCAAAATGTTTGTGAGGGAGTTGTAGCAGTGCTTACAGGGTAACTTATGGCCTTAAATGATCAGGTAAAAATAGAAATGTCTCAAATCAATAACCTAAACTTCTCAATTAAGAAACTAGAAAAATAAGAGCAAACTCCACAAAGGACAATCATAAGTTAGGATATTTTATAACGATTATATTGAAAATCAATGAAACAAAATAGAAAAATCAATAGAGAAAACCAAAGCAAAGATTGTTTTTTTTGTAGATGAACATAAATAACTAAAGAAATATCAGAGAAGTCACAAAGAAACAAAATCAGAAATGAAAGAGGAACCATTACTACTGATTCAACAAAAATTTAAAGAAATATAAAGAAATGTTAACAAAATTATGCCAACACATTAGATAACTTCAATGGCAATGGACAAATTGCTAAAAAGATACAAATTACTAAAACTAAAAAATATATATATAGAAAGTCTTTAATTTGTTATATACTGTATATATATTAGCATGTATTATATATCTGGAAACTTCTTTAGAACATTGAATATGAAATTGATTTATTTAACAATATAAATTCAGTGGGGAATAAAGTCTAAATAAGTTTCTCTTCAATCATTATCTTAGATATTCTGTAATAGCTCCCTATCACAACCCATAATGATACTTTTAGCAGGTTCCGCTGATTTCTGGTCACCTTTAGTTATTAAGCCTCAGTTTAGTTCCAACGTAGAATCTCACACTTGGCTGGGCGCAGCGGCTCACACCTAATCCCAGCGCTTTGGGAGGCTGAGGCAGGAGATGGCTTGGACACAGGAGTTCGAGACTATGGTGAACTATGTTTGGAACACTGCACTCCAGCCTGGGTGACAGAGTGAGACCCTGGCTCTAAAACATAAATAACTAAATAAATCTCATACATCATGATTTGAACCTTATTTTTACCCCTCTCTTCTTCCTCTTAGGCTCCAGCTCCAGCCCTAGAGATCTGAGGTGGGTCACTACCCGTCTTCTCTTTCGCTCTTCATTGCTGACATCCGGAAATGGACTGCAAGAAGGACGTCGAGTTTAGAACATCTCTTTGCCTTTCCTCTTCCAAGTCTAACTCTGCTGGTGTCAGTTAACTCTGCACCATCTAATAGCAAGATGGGAGGCTGGAAGAGGGCAGTCGGTGGAGAGAAGGCAGCTGTAACTCCCACTGTTATATATGAATGAAGAAACATTTCTAATTTTGCTCTGGCTCTATCTGTTACCGTCTTCTGTCTGCCAACATGGTGAGTGTCTTTACCTTAGGTCATTATTTATCCCGGTCCCTTCATTCAGTAAGCATACTCTGGGTCATGATACTTTTCCTTGATAGAAAGAGGCTTCATTTAACCCTGCATCTAACCCAACAGCCCCGTGACACTTACTTCCTTAAGGGTTGTGGCAGTCACCACTGAGGTCATCTCAGTGTCCTTTAATGTCCACAGGAAATTAAGATGTGCTACAATCAATTATCTCCTCAGCAATCTACACAAAGACCCCTTATCTCCTGCCTACTGTGGAAAGGCCTGTTTGACCTTCAGAAATCATACAACACACAGATAGTATTCTCGCTTTTTTGGTAAGCCACAGACTTCCAGGGACACACTCCAAACTCTTTCAATAACTCCCTCAATGTGTTATGCTCTAAGGCAGCTAAAGAGTGGCCTATCAAGTTTAAAAGTTCAGGAACAGTCCAACTGAGGATTAAGAGACCAGTCATTGCCAATCTCCAGAAATGTAGTGCTTAAATTCCAACTCATTGTGCCAGAAGTAGGGGTGGAATGTAAGGAATTGCCTTCCATGCAACAAGACAGTAGGGCAAAGTATTTCTCCTGATGTCTTTCGTCTCTTTATCATAATCTCCTCATTGTTTTGCCTGTGGGTGTTGTGAAGGATAGGTGGTTTCACCAGCCCTGTTTGTCTTTCATTCTGATAGCTCTTCAGGGCAGGAGCATCTTGGTACAATTGCTGGCATCTCTTTAAAATCATATGGTGTTGAAACTGCTAAGGGTCCTGTACCAATCACAGAACAGGAAAAGTTCTATTCAAGATTCTGATACATATTCATTGTATGAAATAATCATTACAAAAATCTCTATAACCCCAGTATTACAAACCACTCTCCCTTATGCTCCCATTATATAGATGAGGTTTATGAAAGCTAAGTAAGTTTCCTAAGGCTGTGGTCCACAACCCCCAGGCCACAGAGCTCCACTGCCCCCCGTACATGGAAAAATTGTCTTCCATGAAACTTAGGAAGGGGGACCTGCATGGGGGGCTGCACAGCAGGAGGTGAGTGGGGCAAGCCAGGGAAGCTTCATCTGTATTTACAGCCGCTCCCCTCCCCATCGCTGGCATCAACACCTGAGCTCCAGCTCCCCTTCCCCCCCGCCCATCAGTGGGAAAATTGTCTTCCATGAAACTGGCCCCTGGTGCCAAAAAAGTTGGGGAACGCTGGCCTAAGGTTACATAATTGGTAAGTAGCTGCACAGTATCTACATCTATTTGACTCCAAAATCAAACTCTAAACCACTACAGTAAACTGAAAAATGTACAAAAGAATATACAAACTGCCAGCACATATTTGTAATACAGCAAGCTCACTGATAATCAGAGGAATGAAATTTCAAACAAGGACATGCATTTTTATTTATGCACTTGAGAGCTTTTTATAATAAAAGAACATCCAAAGTTAAACATGATATAGTTAAACAAGCATGCCTATAAACTATTTGGAGCATTGTAAATTATTAAAGTTTCTTTGAAACTAATTTGGTAATGTGTATCAGAAGTCTATGATAGCATCTCATCTTTTAATCTAGTAATTATCCTACTTGTAAAATTTTAATAACATTTTTAAAAGATAGCATTATATAGGCATTAATTGTAGCATTATATACAACAATGAAAAATATAAATTTCAAGAATTAACAATCATTAAACAAATTTATAGAATGCCCTATTAAACAATATTATAGCAATTAAGAACAATATTTATAGTTTGTTTTACATTAGGTGGAAATTGCTTGGTTTCTTTACATAATATAACATCAATCTATGTCAGATATTTTATCATGTCAATTATGTAAAATTTTTAAAAATAACAGAAATTTAACAGCATCAATATTTATTTCTGGAAAAAGGATTACATTGTTTCTTCATTTAATGTGCACTTTTTCATATATGCTCTAAAAATGGACATATATCTCTTATTTTTGCAAGCAAGTAGAAAAGATATCAAATAGCACAGATTGTGAAAGAGTAGTTACTACCTTGCTACAAATGTTAAAAGTAGGATTATTAGACTAACGTGGAAGTTCTGCAGAAGCTGGAGACCTTAGAAGAGACAATCACATCACATTTCAATGACAATCTTAAAAAACTTATGTATTTTGGTCTTCTCCTCTTTCTCCCCACCTCATCTTAACAGCAAATTCAAAGTGAGAATATTGACTTATTTAGAAAATGTCTGAAAAAAGTTCTAAAGTTTCTGTGAAGACTGGACTGATAATTGTTGTGGAAAACAAAAACTAAGAAAAATGTTTATTTTAGGACATCAGATAAATGCTAAACAAGATAATCAGTGTGTTCTAATTATAATAAATATTAATATATGGTAAGGAGAGTCTCCCATTTTTGTCTGTTTCCTTCAAATGAGTTACTTGGGTTTTGTGATTCTTAATTATTTTAACCAATCTTGCTTGGCATTCTGTAAGTCTCTTTAAAGATACATATTAATATTAATTTTTTTCAATTCTTAAAATGTCTTCTTACTATATCTTTTATATGGATTTTCCTCTAATCCTTTGTTTCCTCAGGCTAGAACTCTTATTTCAAGGAATTCTGCAACATTTACCAATTTGGAAGAATTTGTTTTACTTTCTTTCATATTTTACCACTTTGATTTTTGTCACTGGATTCTCATACTTCCTTAGCTTGATCTGCTACCTTAGTGATTGAATTTTTTATTATTTCTATTCAGAGTAGTAGACTTTAATTTTTTTGTATAATATTTTTATTTCCATGTGCGCTAATCTTTGTTGCAATTATTAATATTTTACATAACAGCCTTTACTTGTTTCAAGGACATGATATCCTCTCAAATTTTTGAGAAAATTATTTCCTTTAAATATATTCTGCTATACTATTACTTCTCTTATACCAGCTCTGTTTCTTTTTGTTTCTTGAGTTTGGTACCTCTTCCTAACTGTGTTCATTTACCTTACAATTTTAATTATTTTGTTGTTGTTCTCTATTTGTGTTTGCATTTAATCAAGTATTTAGCCTCCCATTTAGCAATAGGTATTGCCTACTTTATGTGCCATCTAGCCACTACTAGGGATGGCCCCCCAAAAATTTCTGTCTCATGGAGACACACTATAATGGAGAAAGGATTTAGTAAAACTAGGTGAAAACAAGCCTTCAAATAAACTAGCAATATAATTTCACTTTTGTATTGCACATTAAACAAATAGTTTTATGAGCTAGAAAGTTACTGGCAATGGTCCTATTTTTGATAGGGTTATTGCTCATGTTATTGCAGATTTCAGGGTATCCTGGATTTGTTTTCTGTTTCACATAAACTTTCTCCATTTTCATGGCCTCTGGGCTGGTGTTCTGATTTTCTAAGTTGTGAGGTCTTCACATTCATGGCTAGCCAACCAGAGGTATTGTTCTGCCATTTTAAATCAAGTCCCATATTCATTGTTCCTGCATAAGCAAAGGGTTGTTGTTACCTACTAATAAGTATAGTTAATTTTCTCTTAAGTTAGATCATCATCAAGGTACACTGCTTTTTGATTTCAGTGCATGTTCAACCTGTTGGTTTCCTTTACTAAGCAAATTATTACTGCCTTTTATCTTTCAGGAATTTCTTATAATTTGTGACCAAATATGAACCTTCTTTTTCTTCAGCAAAGTCATGAATTCTTTTTAAGTACGCATTGCCTTTGTTTCTATGCATTTGAGGTCAGAAGAGAGGAAGCATTTGTTATACCTAATCTTCCATTTTGACATAATGCCCTTTCCTGAGATGCTTTGTTTTATATACTTTTGCTCATGCAAGATGTGGCAAGTTCATTAGGTATGAGTTAAAAACAAAACAAGTAATGTAGTATGTCAAAACTCACATTTTCCTTCCTGGCAAAAAGCAAACAGTGCCTCCTTTATAGAAACACAATAAACCCAGCAAGGCTCCCCTACCATAAAATTAATCCTCTGTATATTCAAATACGTTCTGCAAGGTTATGTAATGATTATCCTCTTCTCGTTTGAATCTTAATATTGATGTCCTGTTATCCCATCATTGGGAGTCCAAATTTTTTAATTTTCTCATACCAGTTTCCCTTTATAGCCAAATTTATGTGGAATACAGAGTAGACCACCAGACATACAGTATTCCTATTCCTCAGGTGGTTATGCCAATGTGTCTCTCGTGTATGACTCATAGAACATATGCACTTGTCGTTTTTCATTGAATAGTAACTTATTGATATTAAGTCATGCTTTGCTGGTTCAAATTATGTCTTCCTAGTGTCTAGCACAGTGTCTAGTCAAGAACTCTAAAGAGTCTGAGTTTATACCTTACTTGCCTGCTAGCAAGTTAGCCAGCCACTTTTCATGGATGCAGACAGAAGACATGAGAATCCTGACTACAGACCAGGAACTTTATGACTTATGGCATGGCAAGCTTCAAGAACTTCTTGTTCACCCTGGTTTTCCATGTGATTCCCATGGGGCTGATGTAGGTGGAACTAGAAGAATGCTGTTGACATAATGATTTTGTGTCCCAGCTGAGAAACTTCAATTTTAGAAAATCACAATTTTTCATAATGAATTACAACCACACCCCCCAAAATTTTGCCTTGAAGAGAGACACTATCTTTATCATGCAGGATACAAACAAACCTACTCTTTGATTTATAGGGAGACTCTATTTCTCTCTTCTAAGGATGTTTGCTGTACAGATATCCTTGAAATGACAGTCCAGAACAAAAGTTGTCAGCTCATCTTACTGCAAGATGTTCAGAAATGAAAGAAACCCAGGGAGAATTGCCTCCCAACATTGCAAATCATTTCTTCAAGGTTTATATAACTGAAGCAATAAAGAATTAAATCATTACTTATATTCAATGACATTTATAAAAGTTGATTTAAATATCTAACTGTGCAGTTGAGCTTGTTTGGAGAATTCCTATAAAGATATTTGTTATTTAAGGGCAAAAAAAGTTGTATGTGTGAATAATTAGCATATTACAATAATTTTTGAGCCTGTTACAAGAAGCATTTCTTAGAACAAAACTGTTTAACATTATTTCATCTCCATTAATGATATAAACCTTACACATAATTCTTTTTCATTCAATTAGACACCTGCTGTTAAATCAATGCTACAAACACATAAAATTATATATGGAGAGTATTTTTCAATAAGCAATTAAATAATTAGTATTTACTGAAAGTACAAGGGTAAACTACAAATGATAGCAATCATAATATCTAAAAACTAAATTAATGGTAAAAAGGATAAATTTGCAAAGTACTTTTGAGTGATCGTGCTCACGTGGATGTTAGTATCTGTACGTATGTGTGTATTACATAATATCCTCTAATTAAGTCTAACCCATTTCACTTGGTTGCTGGGAAGCTCTCTCTTTCCTTGTTGACTCTGTTACTGAAGGTCTGAGGCTACTGTTTTTCATGTTCCGTTATTTTAGCACTATCAATCCTGATGGCCCCGTCCATCTGAAATGACCCAAAGAGAACTCAACTGAAATTAATCCACTCACTGCCAGCCCTCTGAATTTCAGTAATATGCTCCACTTGATCCCAGATCTAGACTATGTATCTCATAATCTGTGCTGTATAATTATTGCCTCCTTACCACAGAAACCTCATGGCAGGCTCACTGATTCTTAAATCTCACCTATATTTTGTATGTATGACTAGGGAAACACTGGGAAATTCTGGGTCTTTTTTTTTTTTACTGGAATGCATTCATCTGAGACATAAAATGCTCTTTTTAGTCCTTTAATGCTAAGTCAACGATTTTATTCTGCACCTCCTACATAAAGTGCTATCAAACATTATAAGCTGATGTCCCAAAGTCTTAGAAGGTGGGACAGAGCATAATTTTTCTCTTTCTTTGACTTTCAAGTTATATCATCTAGAATTTTTCCCTTCCCCTTTTATACCATGTTTCAATCCACTAAACACCAAGAATGTAAATACTGATGACTCCCCTTTCTCTAGTCTACTGTTTCAACCTTCTAGAAGAAAGGCTCTAAGTTCTTTTCAATCAGTCAAGAATTTTTACTAAGTGATTGAAAAGAACTAATAATTTTAAATGATTTTTGACAATTTGGAAACTTTGCTGTTTAACATTGTTGAATCAATGTTATTAATCCCTCAAATAGAGAATAACTACTTAATACATTAAGGTCTCTAAACATATTTGAGCCTCAATGTTGACTTCTTGAGTCCCTAGAGAGTCAAAGGTCTTAAAATTTAGGCTTGGTTAAGTATCAAAAGCAAAGTCTGCAGTTTTGAGCGAAGAATGTAACATAACTCATGACATAGGAAAGAGGGAGGAAGGATGTAGGAACAATTTTTAATTAATTGAAAAAAACTTAGATCCTTTCTTCTAGAGGGTTGTAAGGGTGGCCTAGAGAAATGGAAGTCATGATTATTCCTATGCTCTATATTTAGTGGGTTGAGAGACAGTAGGAAAGGGGAAGAATAAAATTCCAGATGATAAAATTTGAAAGTCAAAGAAAGAAAAATTATGCTCTGTCTCCCCTTTTAAGACTTGGGGCCATTGGTTTACAGTGTTCGGTAGGCCAACTTTATGTAGAAGAAGCAGAGTGAAATCGCTGATTTGTCAGTTGCAGGACAAGAAGAAGCACTTTATGACTCAGAAGGATGCATTCTAGTGAAAAACAAAAAGACCCAGAATTTTCCCGTGTTTTCCTAGTCATACATACAATTAAATGTTTAAATTGTATGTTAACTGATATCCATTTAAGACTTAATAATGGTGATTTCTTTTATAAGTCATATATTTAAATTTCCCCATAAATTTACTTTACCTTAAAAAAAAAATCATGGACAATCAAGGAGAGAATTTATCTTATCTTGCTGAGTTTTAGAATTGAAACTTCTAAAATTTATCTACTCACTTGAGAAATTAAAAATCTTTGTGCATGATAGAAAGTTATTAAAATTCCATGGAATACCTTTGTTGTATAGTGACTAATAATAATTATTAAAATAATATACCAAATATAAAATATATTTATAATTAATATACTAAATATAAATTATATTTATAATATGGACAATATAAAAATGCTGCTATTACATTTTTACCATCCTCTTATTAAGAAGACTAATATACTAAATTAGTGCAATGTGCTTTAATATATTCTTCTAAAATCTCAATACACTGGACCAGGTGATTCCCTGAACATGGTAAACAATAACAGCATTATTCTATCATTATAAAGGTTTAACATTTTGCCATTAAAATTAAATAACTTTGTTTATTGTACTCAGTAGGTTTGCCTTTTCTTAATATTCCAGTGGAAATACTGTAAGTAGTTGTATAATATAATAAGAAAATGGCCTAAAAACAGCTCATATTCCTATATAAACTCAGCTTTGTTCTTCAGAGATTTGGGACAAAGGAATATTTTTTTTTTAAAAAAAGGACAACTCTTACATAGCTATTTTCTGAAATTTTCTGCAGTTGGATTGAGACACTTGTAATAGTTTAAAGACTCATTTGGTCATGCGTTGAAATGTCTTGGTGTCTATGCTTTACTTTGGAAAAAAAAGTCTTTAAAAAAAATTGTTTGGTTTTCAGTGTATATGTATACTGTTTGCTCATACTCCTAAAGCATCAAATGCAACTTAAGTAGTAAAAAACATGCAACTGAGAACGGTCTTTCATCATGTTAAAACTCAACTATAGTAATTGACATGAGATATTCTTTAAGAAAATATTTAAAGCAATAAAATGAAAGAGAAAATGTGATGTCTTTCACATATGCTATTCAATAACAGTGTTCCAAAGTGGCTGTAGCTTAGCAGTGTAAGTCCCTTCCCTTAAGTGGCTTATTGAGAAATCTTATATTTATTAATAGTTTATGTCCTCTTTAAAAAGGAAGGTTTTTAACCTTTAAAAAAAGAACACTGGAATAATAATATAAAAGCTTCAATCCCATTTCCTAGCCCCAATTTCTGTAAGTTTAATCAGAGCATTGTTGTATGAAATGGCTTCACAAATAGAACTATTTATGAACTTTCTGTGACAATTTATCATTATTTACATTAAATAATATATATGACACATATGAGATATATATATATCATATAAACAGTGATAATTTGTGGTTCACTGTATTGGCTTACTTAATAATTTTAATATAGAAGTACAATGCAAAAGATACTGTCAAGCTTTGCTTACTTAACATGGTGCAATTAAAAAATGCAAATTATAGAGAATTTATACCAGATCTAATACTTTCATTAACACACGTAAATATTTCATTGCACAAATATAATTAGAGCTAAATTGAAAATTTTTAGACATGCAATCCTCTTATATAAAACTTGAGTTAAGATCTTCCACTGGTAAATTATTTTTAGGGTTTTCATGTAATCCACACATTCAAAAAAAGTTAAAATCACAAATGCACATCTAAATAAATTATCCAAAGTGAACACCCATACACCACCAGACACATTTAAAAATAGAGCATTGTCAGCACCACAGAAATTTCCCTTCATGTCAAACCAGTTGGGTCTAGGTGTCCAAACTTAGTGTCCTGGCCTTTCAAGAAAAGGGTACCTGTAAAACTTTATACAGTGGGTGTTGGAAACCCAAAAGTTCTCCCCAAGGATTAAAGGTGGACCAGAAATGGACCAACTCTTACAGGGACTAAAGTCTTATTTAAACTCACTTCAATCTCTAAGCTAGGTGAAGGTGTATACATGATTGTTCTTGTTCTTCATTTTTAGTTACTTAAAGTACAAAATTGGCCACATTGTTTTTCTATTGAATTAAATCCTGCTCAATATATTCAAAATAAGTATTATTTTTAAATTAAACTAATATTCCATTCTTGTCTATAATAGCTAAAGAACAACAAATGCCCTAAATTCCCATCAGTACAGAAATGTTACATAAATCATGATTTAATTAAACTTTGTAACACTACACAAATAATTTCTAAGATTAATTGTGCCTATATTCAATAGGCTGAAGGATTTTCCATAATGCATTATTAAGTAAGAAAAGGAAGTCACAGAGTAAGATATCTGTAGGCTCACAATACCTTACTTGCACTTCAAAAAACTCCTCTGAAAAGTTCTGAAAATTGAATTTTTTCCACTAATGTAATTTGTTGTAAACTCATTTCGTGGTAAAACTAGCCAGAAATGATATTTCTTCATATTATTTATTTACTTTACTTAGTGTAAATTTTCATATTTCATATTTCATATCTGATTAAGGGGCACTGCACAGATCCCGCTGTATTACTTGCGTCATGTCACCCTTCCGAAGTCTAAATAATATTCTTTATCCTGAAACATATCCAGTTCCAAGGTTGTCAGATATGTGATTGTGAACAAGAAATATGACTCCACCTTTAGAAAATAAAACAACCAATAATCCAATATTTTCAAATATTTTTGTAAATATATTTATGAAAATAGATAATTATATAAATGGATATGTAACATGCTATTCATATTACTTCAGAAGAGTTGGAAAGGAGATGGATGCGGTAGAGTTTTACATTCTAATTTATATACCTTGCATTATTTCATTAGTTACGATAACTTGTATACAAGTTCTGTAACTTCCATATTTTAAGTAATAATTTACATGACAACCATTTTTCTTACTATGTACTTAATTAAAGTGAACAGAATCTTTGCCTTCATGAGCCATAAAAGTTCCACTCAATTTTATACTCTATCTTTGCCTTCCTTGAAAACTTCTTGGATTCTTTCATCCATTAGTAAACTCTCACTGGCCCCATTTCTTTCTGGCCTCAGCTGCCCAACTTATTTCTGGGCCCATTCCTCTCTTACCAGAAACCTTTCCTCTAATTTCACCTTCCAGAGCTGCTTATTTCAAAATTTCTATTAATTTGAAATGTAAGCAATTTAATTTTTCTTAATTTCAGCCCCAACTATCCATATAATACCTATGGTACTGTAGTTCTTATATTGAAAATGAACTATAAAGATTCCCCCTGGTCTACTTCTGGGATATTTTTATAACTGCATCAAACAGTCAGAAAAAAAAAATTATGCTGAATACACAAACATGCATGTTGAATAAGGAAGAAAAAGTTATAATAAGTAATGAGAAGCATGTTTCTGACTTCATTGCACCATGGCAACAATTATAATGAATGAATGTTAGTATTAAAAAGAACAGAACAGTGACAAGTACACTAACAAAATGTAGTCAGGTTTACAAGGCATTACTTATACCATTTTAGTATACAGTCAAGTGTTACTTAATGACAGGGATAGGTTCTGAGAAATACGTTCTTAGGTGATTTCATCATAGTGCAAACATCATAGAGTGTACTTGCACAAACGTGCATGCTGTGGCCTACTACACACCTAGGCTTTATGGTATGACCTATTGCTCCTAGGCTACAAACCTCTACAGCATGTTACTGTAGTGAATACTGTAGGCAATTGTAACACAATTAAGTATTTGTATATCTAAACGTGTCTGAACATAGATAAAGTACAGAAAAAATACGATAGTATAATTTTATGGGACCACCTTCATATATGTGGTCCAATGTTGCCTAAACATCATGAGGTGCGTGATTGTATTTTAATTATATTTCATTTATTTACATATTTACATACTCACATACTCATATATCCACGTACATAATTTAAGTATATGTAAATCTCACAAATATATATCTGAAATATTAAAATAATATTTATTCAGTTTTATTATTCAATAATTGTGTTTGTTTATTTTATAAATTGGGAATCCAAAAAATTCATATTTAAAAATATATTTAATATTTTAAATGATGAGATTTGCCATATTTTATATTTGCCTCTTGATTATTTCATATTTTATGTATGTATTTTATTATATAATCTTTTATTTTCTTAACATACAGGTACTGAAATCAATTGGATGAGTGTATTTAATTTCCTAGCATTTTGGAAAAAAGATTTTTAAAACCAGAGTGAATCCAATGGTGTGTCTATGTTTATGACAATAACTATAATGTGTTTATTGTGGAAAGAAATAACAGCTGATCAGTTAATACAGAAACATTAGACTTCGTTAGACTTTGACTTCAGAGTATGGTAATGCACTCAACTTTTAGAATTCAAGAAATAATTATTTAAATTGAGTGAATAAATCAAGTTTTAATGTCAATCAGAGTTGCTTTTTGGATTACTTAAATTTCTAGTTTATTCAGTTGCTGTTCCCTTTTATTATTGTGAATAAAATTAGATTATTCTATGATTTCTTATTTGAATATTAAATGCAGTATTAAATAGCTAGATAATGTCTTTGAAATACATTTTAGAAAACCATTCCCTTTTGGAATCAGATTAACTACTACTTGGTACCATTTAAATAAAACTCATTGTCATAAACTTGTACTGATATTTATTTTCAGCTTTTGTATTAAACACCTAAGTAACTTAACACTAGGCTTAAACTATAAAGATGTCTCCTGTAACCTTTAGTTTCCTTTTATTTATGAAAATCAACCTAAATGTTTTAGTTTTAGGTCATGAAGGCCAGATTGAAGTTATCTTTGGCAGCTTTACACAACCCATAAAAAGAATGATTCTGTGCCAAGATTAGACAGAGCTACCTATAGCAGCAAAGCCCTCTAATGACACACCTGTGGACTGCAAAACAGAACATATAAAGGAACCATGCTCAATGAAAGTTTTCCACAATTAAGAACATATAGATAAAAAAATGGGAGATTGTCTTAATTTCCTGATCTATGGGCATGCATTTTTTTAACTGAGTGACTGACTAGATCAGAATTTTTCATTTATTTGTCCTATTTATAATAACTGCTTTGAGAAGCATTAATATGCAGCTTTTATGACTTGAGTTTAGAAATGTTATGCTTATGAACTAAGTGACAGTATCAATTGTCACACACGTTGACCGTATATCAAGGAATTACACTAGCATTAGGTAGAACAGCAGGTCCATTTGTTCAAATGCTCACTGAACATATGAGTGATTTTCACTAACAAGGTCCCCAGGGAACCAACTTGCATCCATCACTGCCTGCATTCTAACTGGAAGATAACTATTTTAAACTCCTGCTAAAATATGTGATGTTTTAGGATTGAAAGAAAGTATGTGTCAAGAGCCAGAGAGAAATACGCTGTTGGAGTACATAGCAGAAAAAATCTGACAGTGAACCAGTAATTGATGATCTAATCAGATTTTCATCTTTTTGTTCTTATGTTTTATATATTATAATTATATATGGTAAAAAATAAGAAAAATGTAAAACACCACAAGATTATTCTCCCATAAAGTTAGACAATTTTATTTTCCTAAAATGTTCACACAATTACAAATTTAATGTTCAAATTAATATAAAACACATACACATTATATATAAATAATATAATATGCAAGACTTAGCATTTTGCTGAATTCACTTGTGTATTCGATAATTAATTTCCTTCTTTCATGGGGCTTATACTCTAGTAAAGAAGAAAGTCTTTAATTGGTAAATATTATGGCAGGCACACCCTAAAGTGACCCCCAATGATTCAGGCTCTTGTAAAACATCCTCCCTTAAATATTTGTGGTGGCCGTGACTTGTTTCTAACCAATAGAATGTGGCAAAAGTGAAGGGATGTCACTCTATTCATCAGGTTGTGTTACATGAAATTCCGTGTCAGCATATTGGAGCATGACAGATTCTCCCTGTTGCCCTTAAAGAAGCAAACTGCCATGTTATGAGCTAACTCAGGAGAAAGAGGAGAGAGCTGCAGAGTAGGGGACTGTGGTCTGCCTCTAGGGCCTGAGAGCAAGCTCCAGTCATAGCCTGTAAGGACCTGGAAACCACTGGACCCAGTTAAACCATGCTTAAATCCATGGAAATCTTGAAATAGCAAATGTATGTTTTATACGCTGAGTTTGTGGCAGTTTGTTATTCAGAACAAAAAACGAATGCTATATAGATTTATTCACCCAGGATTAATATTCGTGTATTTGCTTGAACACCTTGGAATAGCGTTAATGTTCTGCCAGTTTGGCTATAAAATTTGGATTCAATATTTGATGATCATTTATGAATTGAAATGTCAAGACTTCCTTGAAATAATGTAAAGGAAGAAAGATTCAAACAGGTGGGAATGTAGAATGTTCAAACTGTTCAGCCGTCCCTGAATCATAATTCTAAGTGTCACAGATGGACATTTTCTTCATCAGAGCATTAAGAGATGTGCAGTTGAGCATCCTTGGAAAGCACTCTGCTGGCTACCTTCTGTAGGTGAGAGATTATGTAAGTGGATGCTGACATGGAAATGGTATCTCTTGCCTCACTGGGATTAATGGGACTTAAATATTACAGAGGTTGTTGGTGCTTTTAACTCTCAGAGATAATGTGGGTTCACTACCACAAGCAGAAGTGAGTATATAGCATATTTTAATAGGTGTGAAATCTATTAAGAAATCTCTTGACATATATTGATGCATAAATTCTAAGCCTGATGAGTAGACACTTAATGAAAATTGACATAGAATAGATTTATAGCTTATTAATCTTTTGAAAATGCAAGCCTGTTTACATTCTCAAGACCTCTCAACTAAAGGAAAATCTTAGTCTCTCCTGCAATGCAGCCACTAGACCACACTCAGATTCTTTCCTCAAACCTTCCTCCAAAGTGTTGCAGCCATTTATCAGGAGACAACACCGGAGAAAATGGAATCTTCTCCTTTATTGGAATTAATAGATACTGGCTCTGCACTGATACTAATCTCTGGTGACCAACAGGTCACCACAGTCCAATAGTCATGGTAACAGATTATAGGGATGACACAATAAAATGTTCCACCTTTGATTTGATTCTCTTCTTGACTATTGTTGGTGTATAGGAATGCTACTGATTTGTGTACATTAATTTTATGACCTGAGACTTTGCTAAACTTATTTATCAATTCCAGGAGTCTCTTGGCAGAGTCTTTAGGTTTTTTTCTAAATATAAGATCACATCATCAGCAAAGAGGGATAATTTGACCTTGTCTTTCCCTATTTGGATACTCTTAATTTCCTTCTCTTGCCTGATTGCTCTGGCTAGGACTTCCAACACTATGTCAAATAGAAGTGGTGACGGTAGGCATCCTTGTCTTGTTCCAGTTCTAAGTGGGAATGCTTTCAACTTTTTCCTATTCAATATGATGTTGGCTGTGGGTTTGTCCTATGTGGCTTTCATAATTTTGACATAAGTTTCATCTATGCCTGTTTTTATCATAAGAGGGTGTTGAATTTTGTCAAATGCTTTTTCTGCATCTATTGAGATGATCATATGATCTTTGTTTTTGCTTCTGTTTATGTGGTGAATCACATTTATGGATTTGCGAATGTTTATCCATCCTTGCATCCCTGGGATGAGGCCCACTTGGTCGTGGTGGATTATTTTTTTGATGTGCTGCTGAATTGGGGTTCCATCAAAACTAGGTTTGCTAGAATTTTGTTGAGAATTTTTGCATCTATATTCATAAGGGATATCGTTCTCGATAGTTTTCTTTTTTTGTTGTGTCCTTTCCTGGCTTAGGTATCAAGGTGATACTGGCTTCATAGAATGAGTTGGAGAGGACTCCTTCCTTCTCAATGTTATGAAATCATTTCTGCACTGCGGATACCAATTCTTCTTTATAGATCTGATAAAATTCAGCTGTGAAACCATCTGGTACAAGATTTTTTTGTTGTTGGAAGATTTTTTTATCTCTGCTTTAATTTTGTTGCTTGTTATTGGTCTATTTAGGAGTTCTATCTCTTCCTGATTGAGCCTTGGGAGGTTGTTTGTTTCCAGGAATTTTTCCATTTCCTCAACATTTTTGAGTTTGTGTATGTAGAGATTTTTACAGATGATGTTTTGCATTACTGTGGTATCAGTTGTAATAGCTCCTTTTTCATTTCTGATTGAGCATATTTGTGCCCTTTCTTTTCTATTTCTGGTTAATCTTGCAAGAGATCTGTCAATTTTGTTTATCTTTTAAAAGAACCAATTTTTGTTTGATTAATATTCTATTTTTTAAATTTTGTTTTCAATTTCATTTAATTCTGCTCTGACCTGAGTTATTTCTTTTCTTCTGCTGGGTTTGGGATTGGTTTGCTCTTACTTTTCGAGTTCCTTGAGATGATTCATTAGGTTGTTGATTTGTGATCTTTCTCTTTTTTTGATGTAGGCATTTAAGGCCATGAATTTTCCCCTTAGTACTGCTTTTGTGGAATCCCATAGATTTTGATAACTTGTGTCCCCTTTGTCATTTAGTTTGAGGAATCTTTTTATTTCCAACTTAATTTACTCCTTGACCCAATAACTGTTGAGCAGTATGTTGTCTAACTTCCATGACTTTATGTAGGATTGAGTGTTTCTGTTGGAGTTGATTTCTAATTTTATTCAAATAAAAGACATAATACCTTTCCCAATAGCTACAAAGAGAATAAAATACCTAGGAATATATTTAACCAAGGAGGTGAAAAATCTCTACAAAGAGAACTATGAATCACTGAGGAAGGAAAATGCAGATGAAGTAAACAAATGGGAAAACATACCATGCTCTTGGATCAGCAGAATCAGCATTGTTAAAATGTCCATACTACCCAAAGTGATTTACAAATTCAATGTCATCTACATCAAAATACCAACATCATTTTCACAGATCAAGAAAAATAATTCTACATTTCTTTTTGAATCTGAAAAGAGCCTGAATAGCCAAAGCAACCTTAAAGAAAAGGAACAAATCTGAAGACATCACCTTCCCAGACTTTAAGCTATATTACAAGGCTATAGTAACCAACACAGTATGGCACCACCACAAAAATAGAGACATAGACCAATGGAACAGAGTTGAGAACCCAGATATAAAACCATCCACATATTACCATCTGATCATTGACAAAGAAGATAAAAATATACACTGAGGAAAAGAATCCCTATGAAGTATATGTTGCTGGAAAATTGGATATCCACATGTAGAAAATTGAAACAGAACTAATACCTCTGACCACTCACTCAAATTAATCCAACATGGATAACAGACCTAAACTTAAGACGTGAAACCATTAGAATTCTAGAAAAAAATATTGGAAAATCTCATTTAAATATCAGCCCAGGCAAAGAATTTATGAAGAAGACTCCTGTGGCAATTACAGAAATAATAAAAATCAATAAATGAGATTTGATTAAGTTAAAAAGTTTCTGCACAGCCAAGGGGACAATCAACAGAGTAAATAGACAATCTACAGAGTGAGAGAAATTATTCACATGCTATACATCTGATAAAGGACTAATAACCAGAATCTACAAAGAACTCAAGCAAATCAGCAAGAAAAAATTCAAACAACCCCATTAAAAATGGGCAAAAGACATGAAGAGAAGCCTTTCAAAAATGCTTAACACCACTAATCATTAGGGAAATTCAAATCAAAACCACAGTGAGATATCACTTAACCCCAGTGAGAATGGCTTTTATCAAAAAGTCCCAAAAAATAGATGCTGGCATGGATGCAGACAGAAAGAAACACTTAATACACTGTTGGTAGGACTGCAAACTAGTACAACCTCTATGGAAAATAGTATGGAGATTCCTCAAAGAACTAAATGTAGACCTACCACGTGATCCAGCAATCCCACTACGGGGTATTTACCCAAAGGAAAAAAAGTCATTTTATTAAAAAGACACTTGCACTCAAATGTTTATTGCAGCACAATTCACAATCACAAAGAAGTGGAATCAACCCAAGTGCCCATCAATTCATAAGTGGATTATTAACATGTGGTATATGTATACCAATGAGTTCTACTCAGCCATAAAAGAAATGAATTAATACCTTTTGCAACAATCTGGATGGATCTGGAGACTGTTCTCCTTAGTGAAATATCACAAGAATGGAAAAACAAACACCAGATGTACTCACTATTGTATTGGAACTAACTGAACAGCACTCATGTGCACAGATGGAAGTAAAACTCAATGGAAATCAAGAAGGTGGGGGGGAGGGAATGGATGAAATCATACCCAACGGGTACAATGTACACTATCTGGGTGATGGGTATGCTTATAACTTTGCCTCAAGCATTACAAAAGCAATCCATGTAACCAAA
Source organism: Daubentonia madagascariensis (assembly GCA_023783475.1). Classification (NCBI taxonomy): domain Eukaryota; kingdom Metazoa; phylum Chordata; class Mammalia; order Primates; family Daubentoniidae; genus Daubentonia; species Daubentonia madagascariensis. The sequence goes on from JAKFHU010001209.1 coordinate 32,780,944, forward strand.
ACATTTATACCCCTATAATAGTCTGAAATAAAATAAATAAATAAAAACAAATTTTTTCCAGTAATCTATTGCTGTATAACACCAAAACATGATGGCTTGAAACAACAACAACCATTTATTTTGTTCACAAATCTTCAACTTGGGCATGGACCAGCAGGATGTCTTGCCTCTCCTTCATCCAACATCACTTGTGGCAGCTGAGAAAAGTCAAGTTGAGCTGAAAAAAACACTTTGAAGGTGGGTCACTCACATGGCTGGGAAGTGAATGCTTGCTGTCAACCAGGAGCTTGTACTGGGTAGATGCTCAGGAACCTGCATCCCTCTCCATATGAATCTCTCCACATTGCTGCTTGAGCTTCTTCACAGTATGGAAGCTGGGTTTGATATTATAAGATAATTTAAGAGGATATATTAGCCTGTTCCTACTGCTATAACAAAATAACACAGACCAGGTAATTTATTAAAAACAGAAATTTATTTTCTCACAGTTCTGTAGGCAGGGAAGTTCAATATCAGGGCACCAGTAGATTTGGTGTTTGGTGAGGGCTGTTGTCTGCTTTCAAGATGACACTTCTTACTGGATCCTCACATAGCAGAAGGAGGAAGGGGAAAGAGTAAAAAGGATTTAGCTAGTTCTCTTCAGCCCCTTTGTAAGGTCCCTAATCCCATTCCTGAGGGCTCTGCCTTCATGACTTAATTACCTCCTAAAGGCACCAACTCTTAGTGCTAGCATATTGGAATTTGTTTCAACGTATGAATTTGGAGAGACACATGCATTTACACCATAACAGAGGAGAAGACAGACCACACTTCTCAATTTAAGCCAGAAAGACTCCAAATCCATCCTTGATTGCTTTCCCAAATCTCAGAATTTATAAAGGAATAAGAATAAGTAATAACTGGCAGAATTCCTACCTTAGTCTCCTTAAAAATTATTTTAAAATGATGTGTTAACTGAAAGAATCTTAATTTCTACTCCTTCTACCTCAAGAAAAAGTGGTAAGGGAAGAAGGAATATAACATCCCAAGAAGAATTATGGGATTAATGGGAGTGTCACAATCCAAGACTTTATGCAGGGGCAATAATTTTTACCTTATTTCCATTTTATAGTTAACTGCTTTGGACACTGAAAAAGCAAAATGAGTCATAGGGAATATTGGGTAGTATTTATATTTAAATCACAAATACTGGAAATCTAAAAATAGTTTCTGTTCAATAGCTGAGATCCAGAAAATGTACAGATGGAAAACAGTTCCTAAACAAAATCTAAGGTCGATAGAGCAAGGGTTTACTTACAACTGGGTCAAACTCCCATGTAAATATCAGAATGACATATTGACATAATTTAATTAATTACTTAATTCAGAAATATTTATTATTTGCTTACAAAGTGCTGGCAATACTGTAGAGAACAAGAGAGAAAAAAAAACTCTTTGCCTTAAAAGATCTCTTATTTTAATTAGGAAAATGAAAAGTAAATAAATATAAATTATTAGACATTGCATATTCTACCTTGCATCATGTTTTGAAACAAGATCCTCTAAGTAGCTGATATTCTTTTAGGCCTTTTAAAATGGGGGCAAAGAAAGAACATAAGAAATGCTCTTTGAACAAGATTAACAACACAAATAAGATATATGTTATAATGCAATTGGTTCAGAAATAAAATTATATGGTTTGTTATCATTCAATGCTGTTATAAAACATAAGGACCTGAAACAAATGATTTCCTTGATGATATGCATTTGCTTTTATTGGAATACTACTTAAAATGGAGGGAACCAGGAATCAAAAGGACTGTGTTTCAGGAGATACAGAGAACAGGATACTAAAAGAAAATAAAATTAAGAGACTAATCAAATAAATCTCTCAGCACTATGGTAGCAGATTCCACTATTTCAAGGTACGCAGAATGAAACCTCTCTGAGCATGTGGCTATAATTTAGTGTTATATAATAGCACTGTTCTGTTCAGCATGGTTCTTTCAAACAGAGGTCATCAGATAGGTCTTTTACTCCTTCAGTCCTATGTTTACTAGAATATTTCAAATTCACATTTCCAAAGACTGACTGTGTTTGAAAATGTATGTAAGCAATACTATCCCTCCATAAAACCCCTTCCAGTGGTGGGGAACCTGCAATCAGCTATTACATGTGACTGACACTTAAAAGCAAGCATAAATATTAATATGTTTATATTATTCTTCCCAACTCTCCTCCTTTTGCTTAAACATTTTAATGATACATATGAGGTTTTTAAAACAAAAGGATAAATTTGAAAAGATTTTTAGTATGTATGGAGAGAAAATATATAGTAAAAAATATTCTAATTAGTAGATCAATGAATTGATTTTCTTATATATTTAAATTAATCTAATTTATATCAACATCTGTCCTTGAAATATTCATAATAACCATGTAAATATCAGATAGGTATACACACAAACTTTAAACAGCTTTTATATACAAAGGAGAAATGGAAATATATTCGTATTTATCACTGATTGCATACAAATATTGTAAGAAATCTTGAATTCTCCTTGTCTTTGAAAGTAAAGAAATGGTGAATTGTAATTATTATAGTAACTACTTTCCTGATATTTAAATGCTGAATTCTGAATCAATGACAAAACCCCAAATTGGTTAGTTTACATAATGTGCAGAAGTATAGAGTGAAAAATCTGCTACATAATTACTGGTAGTGGAATAATGAATAATTGTGCATGTTCAAACAAATCCATTAATGTGACACATAAATTCATGAACATTTATGAGCTATTAATATTCTGAAAGTTAGTGAAACTGTATATTTTATATTATCTTCCCTAAATTAGAGATATTTACATTCTCTGAACAAGTTAATTACTCCTGTATTATGTCTTTGATTTTTATAATAAATATGATTTTTATATTTTTAAATCACAAATGAACTTAATGTTCATCAATTGAAATATTACATTTCTTTTTTTTCCTTTATTTCATTTCAGAATATTATGGGGGTACAACACTTTGGTTATATATATTGCCCATGCACTGCCCATGTAAGAGTTACACTCGTGGACATCCCCCAAACTGTGTGCCCTGCACCCATTCAGTGAGAGTTTTCCAATCCCTTCCACCCCTTTCCCGTCTGCCTGCCCCCTGATGAATATTATTGCCATGTGTGACATAAGTATTGATCAGTTAGTACCAATTTGATGGTGAGTACCAGTGGTGCTTGTTTTTCCATTCTTGTGATACATCACTTCGAAGAATGGGCTCTAGCGCCATCCAGGATAATACCAGGTGTGTTAATTCACCATTGGTTTTTTATTGCTGAGTAGTATTCCATGCTATACATATACCACATTTTATTAATCCACTCATGTACTGATGGGCACATGGGTTGTTTCCACATCTTTGCAATTGTGAATTGTGTTGCTATAAACATTTGCATGCAGATGTCCTTATTATAGAATGTCTTCTTTTCCTTTGGGTAAATACCCAGTAGTGGCATTGCTGGATCAAATGGTAGTTCTACTTTTAGTTCTTTGAAGTATCTCCATATTACTTTCCATAGAGGTTGTACTAATTTGCAGTCCCACCAGCAGTGTATAAATGCTCCTATCTGTTTGCATCCCTGCCAAAATTTGTTGTTTTGGGACTTTTTGATATCAGCCAATCTCACAGGTGTTAAGTGATATCTTATTGTGGTTTTGATTTGCATTTCCCTGATGATTAGAGAAGTTGAGCATTTTTTTAATATGTTTCATGGCCATTATTCTGTCTTCTTTTGCAAAGTTTCTGTTCATGTCCTATGCCCATTTTTTAATGGGGTTGTTTGATCTTTTTTTTGTTGATTTCGCTAAGTTCTGTATAGATTCTGGTTATCAGCCCCTTATCAGATGTGCAGCATGCAAATATTTTCTCCCATTCTATAGGATGTCTGTTCACCCTAGTGATAGTTTCCTTGGCTGTGCAGAAGCTTTTTAATTTGATCAGGTCCCATTTATTTATTTTTGTTGCTGCTGTGATTGCTTTGGGGGAATTCTTCATAAATTCTTTCCCTAGGCCAATGTTCAGAAGAGTTTTTCTAAAGTTTTCCTCGAGAATTCTTATGGTTTCACATCTTAGGTTTAAATCTATTAGCCATCTTGAATTAGTTTTTGTGAGAGATGAGAGGTGTCAATAAAGTTTCAGTATTCTGCATGTGGCCATCCAGTTTTCCCAGCACCATTTATTGAATAGGGAATCTTTTCCCCAGTGTATGTTTTTGTGGAATTTATCAAAGATAAGATGACAGTATGAGGATGGTTTTATATTTGGGTTCTCAGTCCTGTTCCATTGGTCTATGTCTCTGTTCTTGTGCCAGTACCATGCTGTTTTGGTTACTATAGCCTTGTACTATAGTTTGAAGTCTGGTAGATTGATGCCTCTCAATTTGTTCTTTTTGTTTAAGATTGCTTTGGCTAGATGGGGTCTTCTCTGGTTCCACATGAAGCATAGAATTATTTTTTCCAGATCAGCAAAAAATGATGTTGGTATTATGATAGGGACTGCATTGATTCTATAAATCACTTTAGGTAGCAAAGACATTTTCAGAGTGTTGATTCTACCTATCCAAGAGCATGATAGGGTTTTCCATCTGTTTACATACTATGGAATTTCTTTTCTCAGTGTTTTGTAATTCTCTCTATATAGGTCTTTCACCTCCTTAGTTAGATATATTCCTATTGTTTAATTTTCTTTGTTGCTATTATGAAAGGTATTGCGTCTTTAATTTCTTTCTCAGCTTGTGTGTTATTGGCATATAGGAAGGCTATTGATTTGTGTGCATTGATTTTGTATCCTGAGAGTTTGCTGAATTCATTTATCAATTCCAGTAATCTCTTGGTTGAATCTTTGGGGTTTTCTAGATATAATATCATATTGTGCACGAAGTGTGAAAATTTGACCTCTTCTGCCCCCATTGGACACCCCTGATTTCTCTCCCTTATCTAATTGCTCGGGAAAGGACTTCCAGCACTATGCTGAATAAAGGGGAGATAGTGGGCAACCTTGTCTGGTTCCGGTTTTAAGGGTGAATGCTTTCAATATTTCCCCATTCAGTATGACATTGGCTATGGGTTTATTGTATATGGCTTTAATAATTTTGAGGTATGAGCCATCTATGCCTGTATTGTTAAGAGTTCTTATCATAAAAGGGTGCTGGATTTTGTCAAATGCCTTTACTGCATCTATTGAAAGGGTCATATAATCTTTGTTTTTGCTTTTATTAGGTGGTGATTTACATTTATAGATTTGCGTATGTTGAACCATCCCTGCATCTCAGGAATGAAGCCCACCTGATCGTGATGGATTATTTTTTGATGTACATTTGAATTTGGTTTGCTAGGATTTTATTAAAAATTTTTGCATCCATATTCATAAGGGATATTGGTCTGTAGTTTTCCTTTCTTGTTGTGCCCTTTCCTGGCTTTGGTATCAAGGTGATATTGGCTTTGTAGAGTGAGTTTGGGGGGATTCCATCCTGCTGGAGGTTTTCAAATAATTTCTGCAGTATAAGCACCGGTTCTTCTTTGTAGGTTTGGTAGAATTCAGGTATGAACCCATCTGGTCCAGGACTGTTTTTTGTTGGAAGATTTTTTATTACTGCTTCAACTTCAGTGCTTGATATTGGTCTGTTTAGGAATTCTATCTCTTCCTGGTTAAGCCTAGGGAAGTAGTGTGTTTATAAGAATTTGTCCATTTCCTCCACGTTTTCATATCTTTGGGCATAGAGATTTTTGTAATATTGGAAGATGATGATTTGTATTTCCATGATATCAGTTGTGACCTCTCCTTTTTCATTTCTAATTGAGCTTATTATTGTCCTTTCCTTTCTGCTTCTGGTCAACCTGGCAAGTGGCCTATTTTGTTTATCTTTTCAAAGAACCAACTTTTCATTTTGTTAATCTTCTGTATTGTTCTTTTATTCTCAATTTCATTTAATTTAGCTCTGATCTTGGTTATTTCTTTTCTTTGGTGGCTTTAGGATTGCTTTGCCCTTCCTTTTCTATTTCCTTAAGATGATTCATTAGTTTACTGATTTGTGACCTTTCTGTCTTTTGGATGTGTGCATTTAAGGTGATAAGTTTTCCTCTCAGGACTTCTTTTGCTGTATCCCACCGATTTTGATAACTTGTGTCCCCATTATCATTTAATTCGAAGAATCTTTTGATTTCCATCTGAATCTCCTCCTTGACCCAATAGTCATTCAGCAACAGATTGTTTAATTTTCATATTTTTGGATGAAGATGTGAGTTTCTGTTGGAATTGATTTCTAATTTTATTCTGCTGTGTTCTGAAAAGATACATGGTGTGATTTCTATTTTTTTAAATTTGTTGAGGTCTGTTTTGTGGCCCAGGATGTGATCAATTTTAGAGAAAGTTCCAAGAGCTGATGAGAAGAATGTATACTCAGTGTTGTTTGGGTGGAGTGTTCTATAGATGTCTGCTAGGCCCAAATGTTCTAGAGTCCTGTTTAGGTCCTTTGTTTCTTTGCTTATTTTCTGTTTGGAGGATATGTCTAGTTCCGTCAGTGGCATGTTGAGTCCCCAGCTATTATGGCATTGCTATTTATTATGTTGTCTAGATCAAGCAGTATTTGCTGTACATATCTGGGCGCTCCTGTGTTGGGTGCAGAAATATTTAGGATTGTTAAATCTTCTTGTAAGATTTTTCCCTTCACCACTATATAGTGCCCATCTTTGTCCTTCTTTATTTTGTTGCTTTAAAATTTATATCATGTGAAATAAGGACGGCTACTCCAGATTTCTTTAGGTTTCCATTAGCTTGGAAAATTGTTTTCCATCCTTTCACCTTGAGTCTGAATGAGTCCTTGTGCATAAGATGTGTTTCCTGGAGACAGCAGATCCTTGGCTTGTATTTTTTAACACACTCAGCCAGCCTATTTCTCTTCAATGGGCAATTCAAGCCATTCACATTTATCTAGAGAATTGATATTTGGGGTAGATTTCTGTTTATTCTATTGGGTAGTCTCTTGTTCTGTTTTACCTCTTGAGTCATTATGAAATCTGGGTTCTGGAGTTTTAGTTTTTGGGTAGTTTTACACTGGTGGGTGTCTGTTGTGCTTGTTAGTGTACAATGCAGGTCTAAGCACTTCTTGCAGGGCCAGTGTGGACTTTGCAAATTCTATCAGTGACTGCTTGTCCAGAAAAGTCTTTATTTATCCCTCATGTAAGAAGCTTAGTTTGGCGGGATAAATAATTCTAGGTTCGCCTTTATTTTGTTTTAGGAGACTGAGGATGGATCCCCATTCCCCACTGGCTTGTAAAGTTTCAGCTGAGAAATCTGCATATAATCTGATAGGTTTTCCTTTGTAGGTTACCTGCTCTTTTCACCTCACAGCTCTGAGGAGTGCCACTTTTGTGTATACTTTGGTCAGTCTAATAATTATGTGGTGTGGTGAGTGCCTTTTCATGTTGACTCTTCCAGGAGTCCTGTGTGCTTCTTGTACTTGGATATCAAGATTTCTGGCTAGGCCGTGGAAATTTTCCTCTATTATTCCTTCAAATAGATTTTCGAGCCCATGCAAATTTTCTTCCTCTCCCTCAGGGACGCCTATGATCATTATGTTTGGCCTCTTTATATAATCCCACATTTCTCGTATGTTTTGTTCATGCCTCTTTTTTGTGTGTTCTTTCTCTTTGACTGATTTATTTAGTGCATAAGAGTTATCTTCCAGCTCTGAGATTCTTTTCTCTGTGTGATCCAGCCTGTTCTTAAGGCTTTCCACTGTGTTTTGTAGATCCTTGAATGCTTCTTTCATTACTAGAATTTCTGTTTGATTTTTATATAATACTTCTATTTCTTTAGAAATTTTTTCACTCATTTCTTGCATTTTTCTTGTCGTTTATTTGTGCTGGGATTCAATTTTCTCTTGAATTTCATTGAGCTTTCTTATAATCCATAAACAAAATTCCTCTTCTCTCATTTTACCCGTTTCATTTGAGTTTGTATCCATTGCTGAGGAACTAATGATTTCTTTTGGGGGTGACTTTTCACTCTGATTTTTCATGTTTCCTGAGTTCTTTTGCCGATTTTTCTTCATCTGGCCTCTTGGCCAAGAGCTGGGGGTTTTAGGGCCAGTTTATGGCCCTGTCTGCAAGCCCCTGAAGTTCATTCTTTGGCAGAGCCAGGGAGAGGAGTACTGGTCTGTATTGCCTTAGGCGTATTTTAGCAAGTTTGGTGGATCTCTTAGGTTACCTCTGACCTGTTGTCTTCTCTTCTTCCCGTGGAGTGTAGTAAGATTGTCCTCCCAGCTTGAGCTCCAAGCTGGTGGATTGTACTTGAGGGTATGAATCCACAGCTCCCCAATAGCTAGTTATTCTGTTGTGTCTGTGGCAGACTCTGATCTCCCAGGTCGGGTATATGAAAGCCCCAAGCTTTGGGAGGGGCCTTGTAGCTCCTAGGCGTTATTTTGACCCTGTTCCTCTGGACGTGTGGGTAGAAAGGCAGTTGCTTTTGGCTGCAGCCTGAGGGCTGAATTGGGAAAATACTACATAGCTCAGAGTTTGCTTATCCAGCCTTGTGTTTCTGGCCCTCTGACGTGGGTCTCCACGTGACACTGGCTGATAGGGGTTCTCCAATTGTGCACCCCTTTTCCACCCCTAGACCCCAAGGTGAGGCGGATGTGCATCTCTATCACCAAAAATCTCCACCATGGGGACGTTCCCACCAGGGGGAATAATGGCCACTGGAGGCACTCTTGGATTGCGCAAAATTCCCTTATGAAGTGGGCAGAGTTAGGAGCAGCTCTGATTCAGCCTATGGCTCTTGAGGCATTCGGTTGCCATGAGAACTGGTACTTATACAAAGTGAGTCACTATAACTGGCAACCTTCAAAATGACCTATCTCTCAGGTAAAGGAGGGCTGGGACCTGAAAACTGGGCACTGGGACCAGCATTAGCAGACTCATAGGAGGCCAGAGCCAGGGTAGCAGGTCTGCATGGACGGGCTGCAAAGTGTTTCCAATATACAAAGTTTCTGCCCCTACAGTTCTGGGATCTTGTCCCACCTGGAACCCACAGAGGCAGCTGTCCCTGGCCACCAAGGGTGATGCCTGTTGCACCCATGTCGAAGAGCCCCTTGGCCAGGGGTGGGGTGAAGCTAGAGACCTGGCTCACAGCTCCAGGTGGTTGGCTTTAAAGATGGCTGCTGCCACCAGCCTGGTGCACAGCATGGCTCAGATCACACCTGTGAACACAGCTTTTCTCAACCGGCCTGTGTCCCATGGAGGCAATTGCTGGCAGCCCCTAAGGGTGTGTCCTGTTCTCCGTCCAACTCCTGTGCCCAGGTCCCACTTACTTTCAGTTGTGAGGTGTCAGTCTTCAGATTCCCACGCATAGTCCCAGGAAGCTGTATTTCAGCCCAGTCCCTAGCCGGCCCTGAGCGGTCCCTGTATATTGTAGCTGAGAGTTCCATATGGCTCCCACAATTGTTTCCTCTCTGCAGAGCCTGCTGCCTTGAGCTACAGCTTTTCCCCAACTCTGGACTTGTTCCTGACTGAGTGGATGGGAAGTCTGTGGGGAAGGTGCATAACCACTTATAGGTCTGGTCGCACTGTCCTAACCTGGTGAGTGCATCCTTCCCGCGCTCTAGTCTCTATTGTACTCCCTGTGCTCTCTGATCTTTGTGTATGAATCATCAGTACCTGTTTTCTCAGGCTGAGTGTCCCATGTTGTTTTTGTGTAAATTCACAATGCTGTTTTCAGATTGAGCGATCCGCGCACAGGCAGTCGATGGCGTTTTTCATCTCCTTCCGTGGGAGCAGTAAGGTGGGAGGACTCTATCAGACCACCTTTTTTTTTCTCTCATAGGGGTGTGTTTGATGTTGAATTGTGTTCTCCCAAAAGATGTTGAAGTCCTAGCCCTGGCGTCAGGACCCACTTGACTCCTGTGGCTTCTGCAGTTTGTGTCAAAGTTGAGAAATGTCCATGTGTGGGTGGGCAGGCCAAGGCCAGAGGCGCTGAAGTCCCCAGGAAAGAGCAAAGGTGCCTGGGTGGTTGAGAAGCAATATGGTGCTTGCTGTCTGATTCAAATCTGTGGGATGGCATGCACCCTGGGGTTCTAGGTACCTGGTGTTATGTCCACAGAAAGCTTCCTGCACACTGATGGCAGCTATCTCTGGGCCCGTATAGGTAGAAGAACTCTCCAGATGTTTGGGAGCATGCAGATGTCAAGCCAACCTGAACTGGGGGGGCACATTCAGGAACTGGGAGGAAAGAGGTGGCTAGGGCCTGGAAGGGCAGCTTGAGTGGGTAGGCTTCCGTCTACCTCTTAGGCTCCAGAGACCCTCAGATGCAGGTCTGCCACTCAGAAGGCTTTGTTCTCCTTGCTCCACCTGAGGCCCGAGGAAGTGCTGGGGCCTTGCCAGCTGTGCGCCATCTCAAGATCCCTTGGGCCAGGAGTGGGGTGAAGCCTGAAACCAAGAGGTCCAAACCAGACCTCTAAATGGAGTGGTCTGAAGGTGGCAGCCACAAAGGGTGATGGGACTGATGACCCAGATTAATAGATTTCAATCTGTTTCTTAGGCACCAGAGTCTCACAGATGTTGGTCATCCACATAGAAAATGTGGGTCTCCTCGTGCCCACACAGCCCCTGGAAGCGGCCACCTGGGGCCATCTAGGGTGGAGCCTGCTGCACCTCAGCGGGAGAGCCCTTGGGTCAGGGGTAGGGTGGAGCTTGAAACTGCTTTTCCAAACAGGACCTCCAGGTGAAGTGGCCTGAGGATGGCAGCCACTGGAGGTGACCTGGTAGATGTCCTGGATCAATAGATTGCTCTCTGCTTCTGAGGCACCAGTTGTTGGCTCAGAAAAACGTGGCTCTCCTGGCCTCTCACAGAGTCTGAGAGGAATGGCTGCCCACAGCTGCTCAGGGTGGGGTCATTGCACCTTGGCATGCAAGCCCCTGGACCAGGAGTGGGATGGGGTCTGACACTGAATTTCCAAACAGGATCTCCAATGGGAGAGGTCTAAAGACGGCGGTCGCTGGAGGCAACCTGGCGGACAGCCCAGATTAATATATTGCTAACTGCTTCTTAGGCACCTGTCCTCCACACAGAAAACGTGGCTCTCCCAGCCTCTCACTGAGTTGGCGGGAGCATCTGCCAGTGGCTAGTCTATGTGGGGCCCACTGCTCCCTGGCGTGCAAGCTCTTGGGCCAGGAATGGGGTGGAGCCTGAAACTGAGTCTCCAAACAGCATCTCCTAGCAAAGAGTTCTAAAGATGGCGGCCTCCGAAGAGCAGACTGCAGACATCAAAAATGGTGGCTGACAGAGGGCAGAGAGCCCAAATCAAAAATGGCAGCTGCTGGATAGCAAACAGCCCAAATCAAAGATGGTGGCTGCTAGCGAGTCGACTGCCCAAGTCAAAGATGGCGACCCTGACTAGCAAACAGCCTAAATCAAAGATGGTGGCTGCCAGAGGGCAATCGGCCCAAATCAGTAGACTGTAATCCGCCTCTTAGGTGCTGGTGGATCGGAGAGAAAACGCGGCTTTCCCAGCCTACCGCAGAGCCGGTGGGAGCGGGAGCTGGCGGCTGTTTAGGGCAGGGCCCGCCGTTCTTCCGTCAATTCCCCTGTGCCCTGATTTCCAGGGGGAAAATGCCTGTCTCCAAGTTCCAGCATTAGGCCACAGGAACTTGCAACTCAGATTAGACCCTCCCCTTCCTGGCGCGACTCAGTGCACTGGAGAGTTTAGGCTGCCTCCTGTAATCTTCTCCTCTCCACAGAGCCTGTTGCCCAGTGCAACAGCTTTGCACAGACTCCAGGCGTGTCCCTATCTGTGTAGTAAAGTCATCTGTGAGGGTGGCAGACATCTTTCCACAGTTCAGATCGCCCCGCGCCCTGGGCACGACCCTTCTGCACTGTTTTCCACTGATTTCCTCACACTCTCCCATCCTTACAAGTATAACTCCCCTTCACCTTATATTCTCCCATGCTGATTGTCCCATGCTGGTTCTCTGCTAATTCACAATGCTGCCCCTGGGGTTAGAGATCCACATGCAGGCAGCCCTCCATGCTTTCCACCTTCTTCTCTGGGAGCAGTGAGCTGGGATACCCCCACTAATTGGCCATCTTTCACCCAAGAAATATTACATTTCTGTTTGGAACTATAGGCAGTTGTTCATCAAGATTTAGCGCTTCTCTATTACCTACCAGACTAAGCTAAACTATTAGCTTCCATACTAATGATCCTTAATATTCCAGGGAAAATATTTAAGCAGATTATTAAACTAAATAATAATATTTTTGTTTCAAAAATACTATCTCAAAAAATTTACACCTTGAGTTGGAGCAGTAACAAAGTAAAATGTGAAAAAAGCTTTGTCTTTGCTCAACTCACTGCTTCATTTCTTTGAGATAGAATTTTAAACAAAAATATTATTAAGCTTCAGAATCTGATATATTATTTGACATCTCTTAATTTTCATGATTATTTTTATAGAAAATCATAATCATTTTTTAAATGAAAGTTTGGAATCAAATTCAAAATAGTTTATAAAATTAGTTTTAATTATATCTTATTTGGATTAGCATGAATAGCTCTCCAGAGGCCAATTTTATTTACTTTTATTATTTCTGTTAGTAAAATTTTTTAAATTTCAACACAGTATAGACTTTATGAAATTTCAAAAACCTGTGAATATCTAAGAGTTTTGAAGAAGATTAGTTCCATTCTTTCACTAAACCTGACAAAACCTTTACATAAGAGGTATGATTTTTTTTCAAAACTAAGGACTAATCTCACTCCAAGAGCCATGTGAGTTTTAATACCAAATCTACAAGTTTATTGAAAATAACTTTTTTAAAAACAAAATTCTTCTATCATATAGTTTTAGCAAAGTTTCTTCTACTATGGAATGAAAGAAATGGGACACACAAGATTATAGTATAAATTTCAAGTTAAAAATTGAGAAAGTTTGAAAAAATTGAAAAAAAATAGAAAATTTAGTATATTGCAACCAGCTCTATGAACAAATTTCATGACCCCTATATGTTTTTTATAATCTCTCTCTCTCTCATAGGTTAGATTCTCAGGCCAGTAGGGCATGATGACCAGAACCCTGAAACTTTTAACTAACTACTTAACCTTTCAGAGTTGTTTCCCAGAAATGAAAGATTTTCTGCAAGACAAGGAACTGAGAATCTGAAGGCCACTAGGAAGACTTCCTGAGGTCAAGACTCATCACCCCCTACAACTTGGCCCAGTGCACACAGCCCCTTGTTAATTACACCACTGCCTACTCCAATGCACACAGCACCTCCTTAAAAGGCCCATAATCCCCATTAGTTGGGGAGATGGATTTGAGGCCTGATTCCCCATTCTCCTGACAGATGTCTTTCGTGTTACAAAAATTCCTTTCTTCCTTGGCAATGCTCGTTGTCTCAATAATTGAATCTTTGGCAGTGAGCAACTGGACGTAGGCCAAAACCCCCTTGTGGTTTCAATAACAATATCATGAACAGAATTGCCCTTTATTTAGGCAAAAATAGGTTAAATATATATTTCAGAATGAATAGATTTGCCCCTTGCTTTTTTTTTGGTTTTTTGTCATACAGGTACATACACACACACACACACACACACACATGCATGTGCACAAGAAGTATAGATAATCTTCATGAGCTCAAACTTATTGATGAGGTGGAAAGAAGGGGAAAATAGGGAAAAAGATGAAATCTATAACATAGAATAACTATGTAAATGCATCGAGGTCACATACAATTATAAATATTAAAATGTGATATTTAATAAATTGATTTTGGAAACAAGAAGTGAGACATTTGGGGGCAGCAATTAACATAGAAAAGTCCTAAAATGATGCAATAATATTTAGGATGCTCATTTGCTGACTCCCTGGGTGGCAGATGGCTAAAGTGTACAACAGGACAGAACAAGAAGGGTTGGTAATACTGTGAATCAGGCAACACAGAGAAAGGAGTTTGACTGGTTTAGGAGGTAAATATAATGGCCTGACTAGAAGAGAATTTTCTTGTTCAAGAATTATAAAAAAAATGAGATTACATAAATAGGAGAGGATAATTTGTTGAGAACTCTTGATGTCAAATAATAATTATAATAATAGTAGTAATAACAGTAATAATAAAGTTGGCCCTTGTTCTGTATTGATGCCATTATGAGCAAAGATTTTTGAACCAATACTCAATATGTTTATAATGAATAAGAGAAATGACATTTGAGAATTTGGGACATATAATTGAGATAATCATGATATAAAGCAAGTCTGTACCATTGTTACGGTATTGGACAAGAAAAGGAGAAAATGTAATATCTAATTCAGAGAATGATGCAATAGACAAAAAGTAAAAGAAAACTGAAAGAAATGGGAAAATGGAAGTTTAGTGCAAATAAATTGGGATCCAAGAAGGGAGACATTTTGTGGCAGAAATAGAAGCAACTAATAAAAAAGGAACATGTTTTTTACAAATGTATATGTTATTCAACATATGTGTGAAACTATATTTTCTAGTACTACATGTGCTAATCCAATATTTCAGAGTATTAGACATCTTTTTAAATGTAGAAGGAAACATAGATGAAAAATAATAACTCAGGGAATCTCAAACCCACTGCTATCAATGTTAATATAAATATCAAGGCAAGTTTTATTGGAGAGAAAGAGTAACATTATTACAATTGTTATAAACTATCATACATACATATATACACATACATACATATATATACACACACAAGTAAAATATCAAGAATCTCTCATCTCTCAAAGTAAGGAAATATTCATAGTAGAGTAGCCCTCACAAAATAAAATAGAAGCACTTTAGGATTTGATTGGTCTTATCCATACTAAGAAATAGAAAAGAAAAAAAAATGCCAAAACTACTAGAAGTCCACCTCAGTGCTTAAAAGCAGGAACCCAAACATGACAGAAAATTCTCTGCAGCTTGTCAGATTAGCCTCCAGAAAAGAATGTGGTCTCTTGGAAAGCATGCTGACTTTCATAGTTATAAAAACATGTGCTGAGGTAAGAGACTGAGTAGATCTGTCCATCCCATCTAGCTTATGTCCTAAAAACTTCTAACAAATATTGAATAACAATGTCATTAATCTTGTGGGTAAGGGCTTCTGAATGCTGCTGTATATCATATCAACAGAAAGACAGCAGAACAGGTTGTTGTCAAACTAGCAGTATTTAGTGAGGGACAGGAACATAAATTCACAATAGGAAATTTTAGACAGAAAGTTGGTAAAGTTAATTAAAGATATATATTTTCTGATATATGTATAAATATGTGTATATACATATATATTTACATACACATAAACACATGTATCATTTGGCTATGAGTTTAGCCTATCTTATATGGTATGTAATACTAAATAGTTTAAGTTTATCTTGATTAAAACATTTTTATCAAGACTATTCATTCTGTGAGTATAAGTCTAAATTGTACATGAATATTCACATTGAAAATAAAGATTTATCATCTCTTTTTCAAAATAGCTTGATCTTATAATCATCATGTAAATATCGTATAAACCTTGTACATATTTTATAATAATCAATTACTTTTGTAGATTTTTTTTACTAAGTTCACTGGGGAATACAAATTAGATGTCATTAACATTTTATGAGCTGTAGTACTGTGTTTGTAGTCTATGAATGACAGAATGGTCTATATAGATAGCATAAATTTTTACAGTTAAAGAATGCAAAATGAATCAAGTGGATTGAAAACATCTTCCTTATAAAAAGATAAAAACTTTTAAAAAATTACCACCAGAAGTAAACATTATGTTTTCGAGGGACTTAAGTGATTATGATGTTAGGACTACCTATATAATCTCCATTTCTTGAAGTCAACTGTTCCATATAATGGGACATAATTACAACAGTGATAGCTCATCATGTTCTGAGGTTCCACCCATACTCAAAAGGGAGGAGACTGTACAAGGTCTAGGTTCATTGCAGGGTCATTTTAGAATTATACCTATCTCAGTCACATTTAGTTATATCTTTTAACATTATAATACATATATAATTGGGTGTCTGCCCACTGAAGGAGAGTTTCCAACCTCTGTAGATAATTTATAGTACAAATAATTCACGCCATGATAGAAAGGCTTTGCATGAACTGAGTGTGTTCTCTATCTGTATGTAACAGCAAAGAACCATGTTTCATGAGATGAACCCTTTGGGGTCATGACATTTTAAACATTTTTCTAACTCAATTATTGGAATATAATTTATCTTTGAATATATTAACACACTATTGCTGTGGTGTGGGAGTGTTACAGATTTCCCTTATACATTTATCTTTTTATTTTTCAAAATTTATGTAATATGCTACATTGTTAATGATAAAAATGAAAATATTAGATTACTGTTTTTAGAAACATTTTTCAATGTATCACTTTTCTGTAATTGTGTGGCTCTTGAATATGCACTTCCCCGATTAGATCCTTGGCGAGCTCAGAAGGGAGAGTTTATCTTTATCTTTGCCTCTACAAAGAACTCCACATTTTAGCATCTGTTGATGTAACTGGTTTTTATGACCACAGAAGATAACTGACATTTTTAGCAAAAATAATAAAAATTTTTTTAGAAAAGTCTATAATAATTTGTAAAGATAAAACACAGAAACACAAATATTTGGAGAGTTGGGGAGAGAATTTGCCATCTCATTTTATCATGATATGCTTATTATAATAATTTCAGAACACATGTTTCTAAATATTTTCACATTTGTGAGAAGCCTATTGGGTCAAACTATTAATATAATATGCTAATACATTTTCTTTACATTAAGAATAATTTCTATAACCAATATTAAGTATTTAAAAGAAACATAAATAATGTCTGTCTCATATTTTAAAAAGGAATTTATAATAATTTGAAATTTTTGAAGTAAATTATTTTCTAAAAACTACTGACATCCCTATTTACAGATATGATTTATAATTACTGACACTCTGTTCTTTTTTCACCCTAAAATCATTTCTCCAAGTAATTATAAATATACCCTGAAAAAGTTTTAGACATAATAATATTCTCTATTGTGTTAGTATGAAGTAAAGCAAGGAAGATAGTCCCTTACGCTTTTCTCCAACACTCTACCTTACTGAAAAGTGAAAAGAACATGACAGAATGCCAGAATTGTCAGAACACTAAGAAAAGCAGGTAAGTAATATTAAATAATAGTCAAAATAAATTAAGAGGAAAGAAAGGTTATCTTTTTTGCCATGAAGTTAGTCTGGAAATTTGAAAGCCTCTTATTTTCAACAGAATATTGCAATGACCAGTCATTCAAAATCTGAAAGAAAAAAAAAAATACGTCAACATGTTGCATAACAGTTTGGATTCAAAAGCAAAATTTTAACAAAAGTTGCAGATACAAATGTGTGCTTTGTCTATTTTATCTAGACAGTTATAAATATTAGAACTTATAAACCAAACACACTAAAATTTATCAAAGTATTTTCATTTTTATGCACACACACACACGAATGCCCGCATGCGAATTGTATTTTGCTGAGATTCTCATTGTCCAGTTGTAACATCTAAGTATCATTGTGTGAAAATTATAATGTGCTTTACTCAGTACATGACTTGATTAATAATTATTTGATATTAAAATAACACGAGACACCCTAATTAATAGTGCTTATATGTATATATGCTGTTTTTTGATTGGCCAGTAAAAATTGTATATATTTATGGTGTATAACATTATGTTTTGATATATATGTACATTGTAGAGTGGCTAAATCAAGCTAATTAACACATTTATTACCTCACATACTATTCAATTTTTTGTGGTGGGAACACTTAAAATCTACTCTCTTAACAATTTTCAAGTGTACAATATATTGCTTTGAGCTAGAGTCACCATGATATACAGTAGATATCTTTAACACATTCCTTTTGTCTAACTAAAATTTTGTGTCCTTTGACCAATAATCTTCCCAATCCATCCACTCCTCAGCCTCAGTTAACCACTATTCTACTTTCTGCTTCTGAGTTGGACTTTTATAGTTCCATATAAGTAGGATCATGTGTTTCTTTGCCTTTATGTGCCTGACTTACTTCACCTCATATAATGTCCTCCAGGTTCATCTATGTTGTTATAAATGACAGTATTTCCTTTTTTAAGTATGAACAGTATTTTATGATGTATGACACCACATGTTATTTATCATTCATCCATTGATGAACACTTAGGTTGATTCTAAATCTTGGCTATTGTGAATAGTACTGCAATGAACATGGGACTGCAGATATCTCTTCCATATATTGATTTCTTTTCCTTTGGATATATACCCAGTAGCAGGATTGCTAAATCATACGGTAGTTCTATTTTTAGCTTTATGAGGAACCTCCATACTGTTTTCCATAACGGCTGTACCAACCACTCCCATCAACAGTGTATAAGGGTTCCCTTTTCTCCACATCATCACCAACACTTGTTATCTTTTGTCTTTTTTATTAATAATGGTAGCCATTCTAAAATGGATTAAAGAATTCAGAGTAAGCCCTGAAACTGTAAAATTACTAGCAGAAAATATAGGGGATAGCTCCATGACATTGGTCTGGGCAACGATTTCTTTTTTTTTTTTTTGATATGAATCCAAAAGCACAGGTAAAAAAACACAACAGACAAATGGGATGGCATCAAATCAAACCAAAATGCTCTGTATAGCCAAGCAAACAAACAATAGAGAGAAGAGTCAACCTATAGAATAGGAAGAATATTTGCAAAGCAAGCCATACTACATCTAATAAGGGATTAATATCCAAAATATATATGGGATTCAAATGACTCAATAGCAAGAAAATAAATTAACTGATATAAAAATGGGCAAAGGAACAGAATAGATATTTCTCAAAAGAAGACATACAAAAGACAATGGGTACATTAAAAAATGCTTGGCATCACTAATCATTAGGGAAATGCAAATTAAAATCATAATGAGCTATCACCTCATACCTGTTAGAATGGCTCCTATATTCATTTTAACAAACTATAATAAAAATAACTGCAAGAATATAACATTAAATATTATACAAATTTCCTTATTTTATTTTGACAAATTCATCATGTCTCCAAATGAGAATCAGTTTTTGGAATAGAGCATATCTTGAGTATAAACTTTCTTGCTTTTCAAGGAATGTTAGAGTAGACATAATAAGACATTGTCTATTGCTTTTTAAAAATCCAGATTATTAAAAGTGGGAAGACAGTGCTTTATATGGTAATTAAACAGACATCTACAATAGTGTGTGGGCAGTGAGTTAGTTTAGATGTGTGTGTGTATGTATTTCCTAATTAGGTCAGTAATTTTTAATGTATGACTAAGAGGAATTTCAACTGATAAGTGGATAAAGAAAAACTATTGGCCATTTTCAGGAAGCTGTTATAAAGAAGCAGAACATTTTTTTTCTTTTTTCTTTATCAGAAAACCTATTAACTCTCCTACATTCTCAGGATTCTTTTTTTTTTTTTTTGCATTGCCTCTTCATTGCTGGAATTAAAACAGGTCATCTGAATGTTTAAACTGTGATCACTTTTAATGGTAAATGAGTTCCACAAGTTTACCATCACCATGTATATTTGCTTAATTACTGCTAAGAGTTATTCGCCCTGGATTTGTGGAGAATAGTACCCACATTTTATTATGTGAAGTATTTACATAGAAAATACAGTATTGCTGCTTCCATGGAATTTAGATAATAAAACAAATAAAATATCATGACTTTTATGGCCCGGTCAATAACAGGAATCACTTTTCAGTTATGATTCAATCTAGTAGTTACCTTCTCATACATTGGAAATGCTCACAATCTTACTCTGTAGTTCAGTACAGGGAAAATTAAAAAACACAATGGAGATGTAGTTATATAGCCAAGCTGATCCTACAAAAAACAGAATATAAAATTTAAATAATATAAGCTTAAATCATGTATTAGGGGAAGAGAGAAATAGTTTTTGGTGATTGTTCTACTTCCAGAATTGAAATATATATTTTTATTAATGTAAGTAAAAAAGGGGTTCTGTATCAAAGAAACAAAAATCCAGAACCATCTGTTACAGATGAAAATAGCATGGGATACCTTGGAGAAAAGCAGCCAAGTGTGGGCAATGAAAGACACATTCAGACTGCACTACAGCAGAACCAAGCTAACAGTTCCCTTTTAGCAAGGCATTGGAAATCAATATCAAAGCACATTATATATAATTTATAGTCATTTTATGTAACTATGCTTCTCTACTTCATGAAATATATATATACATTTACCTTCAATCTTGACCCCTGTCCTATGCCCCAGAACCTATGTTTAAGTACCAAATTAACACCTCTGCTTGAAGGCCCAATATGCCTCTCACACAGAATAGTTTCAAACAAAACTTGTAATTTTCCTGGTTATAAAGACCTACTTTTACTGCATCTAAAACCAAAATAGCAATGTCATGCTAAGTCTATATAATGCCAAACCCCTGCCCAATTTTTCTGTCTTTTACTTATATTTGACCCTGCAAACCACAAACTTGCTAAAGTTATTCTTGAATCCATCATCACCTGAAATGATTTTGTTTACATAATAGTTATATAATACTCATTCCCTTCTGAGTTGTGTGTTCTATATTACATCTTGCTTACTTCACTGGGGCCTTTGTTCTCCCAATTTATTTCGAGTCTTTGGATGAAGAGTTTTAACTCATAACGATGACAGAAGTTAATACAATGACAGTGTTGACACTGAAAGAAAGAATAAAGGAAAATTATACTGAGGTATGACAAAATGCAAGTTTTCTTGTGGCTTTACAGAATGCCTTCAAGAATACAGTTAAATAAACAGAGGATAAGAATCAGCAGTTGATTAGGGATTAACACAGTAATCTGACAACTGAAAATCACAGTAAAGACTGGCCAACAAATACAAGAATGGTAAATGAGAAATTGCTAGAGAATTCAAGAAATTTGAAAAGAAAGGATGAGTACTTATCAACATAGAATTCTAGGAACATGTCTGTATCAATCAGCTCGGTGAAAGAAATCACATCATTTCTTTGAATGGAAAAAAAATTGTACAAATGTATTGTTTAAGGAAATTGTGACAATAAGATTGAAAAGGAAACACTAAGGTATCACAGAGGTCACACCGCTTGCAGAAGCTACCATCCCTAGGGTTGAGGAAAGGAAGGGAAGAAGCTGAAATTATTAAACCACAGAAATTTAGACAAAGGGGCTGTGGAGCTTGGCTTCGACTTCTGGGAAAGCCGCACTGCTGATCCCGGGCTGGCGTCTCAGAGCAGGGAGGAGCCCTATGGGGCCGAGGCTTCATCTCAGAAAAAGAACACAGTGAAGCTGGCTGTGAAAATAGAAGGCATGGAGGGAGGGAGGGAGGGAAGAAAGAAAGAAAAGGAGGGAAGGAAAGAAAGAAAAGAAAGAGAGAGAGAGAGAAAGAAAGCAAGCAAGCAAGAAAGAATTTTCTTTATTTTCTTCCTGCCACAGGAAGGACGCGCCCCTGGGGAGAAAAGCGTGACAGGCGCGGCAGTCGTCGGAACTGCGAACACAAATAAAACCAATAGGCAGCCAGTAGGCGGGGTCAGGTCCGCTTTGTTCCTCGTCTTTGCAGCTTCCCTCTACCACCCCCTACTGGCAAAGCCTGTCAGAGCAGCTGACCAAGGAGAAAAGTGGATTGCAGAGTATCAGCCCCAGCACACAAAGCAGAATATAGAAGGGTGAATGTGAAATAGGGAAACAATAAATGAATAACTGGTACAACATCTGTAGAGGGACCCTATGTAATGCTGCTTCTCCTGAAGCTCTCATTTTCATTCTTTCATATCCATTCCACGCTAAGTGTGTATAGAACCACACAAATGATTTCCTGGTTGTTTTCTATGGCCTGGGTAATTCGTATCACATGAACTTATTAACTCTGGGAAGATTAGCTAGAGTTAAAAATAAATAATATGACTTGAAGACTTGGACAACTGGAATGGAAACGTAAAGGATTGGAAATAACATATTGTTAAAGACTTAATTCTTCAGTTTTGTGGTTCCTTACAAGGTAAGTTAGTATGTTAAGGTATTTTTCAGGGCTGGTTTTTCCCCCAGGTGATACAATTGGCAATGTTTGTTTATTTGTTTATTTTTTTAATTTTCCTTTGTGCTTTTATGTAATTTCCAAATTTTCTACACTAAACAACCTGTATTACTTTTACAAACTGAAAAAGAAACATTTGTACAAGAAAGAAAAAAGCTGTAAGATAAATAACAGTGGAAAATATTTGAAATGGATATAAATGTTGCTATTCGTAATATTTTGAGACCATATAAATAAAAAAATAAAAAGAGGAATACCTCAAAATACAAGTGTGCAAAGGATAAAAACAGGCAAGTTAACAGAACACAAATGGCTAATCAAACAAAAACAGACTCAATCCCATGAGTAATCCAGGAAATGAAAACTCAAAAAAATGATATAGTAATTTTCATTCTTCCTTTCATTTTTTTCTTGGCTTCCCAAATTTTGTAACCATTCCCAGTGTTCTACTAATAATATATGTCTCTGTATGTGTATGTTTGTGTGTGTATATATGTATATATTCACAATATGTGAAAATACAAAAACATGTGTCTCTACATATATTCTGCATATACATATCCATTTTTTCTATTGTATAGGTGCATATACACCTATACAAAGAAAATTTTACACTACACTCTTTTCTTTAAAGTTTACTTTTCCCTGAAATTTTGACCCCTTGGATTGGATTTGTGGTAGCTCTGAACTCCAGTTTTAACTCCCAAACCTGATGATGAGTGATCTTTATAAAACAAGTATTTTGTCTTTCATAATTTCATTACTGGCTAAGTGTACCACTTTCTCGTTCAATTTAAAGTCATGGCCAGGATATATTTTATTACTATATTTATATTTATATTATATAAATATAATATATTTATTATATATTTAATTCACTTATCCTTACTCACAATTCTTAAATGTTTTGGATGACTTTGGTAAGAATGTGAATTATTCTAATATATAAACATAGATTAATATTTTTGACCTATTGGTCTGCTTTCTTGCAGTATGTTTGTAATTTATAGGGTAACTTAAAATCTTCCCTCAAAATTCTGAAGTTTCTCATTTGTGAAATGAAGATTATTAGTAATAATAATAATATGCTTCTGCCACAAGGTTGTTGTAAATACTACATAAGTTAATATATGTAAAGTAAGTGCATTATAGCATTGCCAGACATACAATTACTCCATGAATACTAGGTTTTATTATTATTATTATTATTATACCTTTGAGTTTAAGTTTTTCAGCTATTCTACAATACGAAATAGGATTTTAGTCTCTCCATTAATTACGTCAATTAACTACCAGATTTTACTTCTTTTTTTTTAATTTCAAATTTTTCTTTGCTTCTTTTATCTTTTCTTGTTAAATATAGGCACACTTATTTGACAGGAATTAGCAGATAATTTCTAAAGTTTGGTTTCCTTGATTAGCTGTTTTATGAAAAAGGATTTTCCTATGGCTTGGTGTACCATCTCTTTTTTATTTTACTCTGAATTTTTTCTCAATGGATATGTGTGTGTGTATACACACATGAGTGTAATCAGATAATATGCACAGCTTTATATTAGGGTATTTTTCTTCAGTTTTCTTTAACTGTTGCTGTGTCTCTACTCAGTTTTGTAGCTAGGAAAATATATGGACATGTGAAATATCTACCAGAGCTCTTAACAAGCAAGTAGTGAACAAAAAGATCAGCTCCAACCTTCAAATTTTTGAGTCCCTTCTAGTAATGGGAGCAAATATGGAGGCAATCACTGATATGCAATGGGAACCAAAAATAAGAGAAAAATTACCTATCTCTCAGGTTTCTAAGACCATAGCAATAGACTACACAAATAATAAGACAGAAACTATAAGAGACTGTTCAGTTACACTTTGAGTAGAATGATATAACTGTGATCACACTATACTACACAATATCATATACTATAGCACTGGAAGACTAAATTGACTTTTGTTCAGCCTATAGACATTTTTGCTCCACAATCAAAGGCAAAAAAAAAAATTACCAGATTATTTTCTTAGCCAAGAAAAGATCTTGTGGATTTATCTTAAATGAAATGTCAAATAAATTAAATGACAATAAAGGGCATACTTATTCAGCGTAAAGATACCCAAGAGGTTTTATACATTTAGCTACTGACTTCCTTAGATTTTAAGAAAGTGTTAACTAGATTTTGAGGGTCAATTCCCTGCTAAAAGACATAATGTCAAATGTTGCTTTCGCCATCCCTTTGTGTAGAATAAATAGCCAAACCTATTATTGTTTTTGCATTCTATAGGAAAGTATATACATTATCTTTTAAGAAAAAGACATTGATTCATATTAACATAATACACTAAATTATCTTAAATATAACGAATATATTTGTAGTAAGTGGAAAAATTGCGACAAAGGAAGTATTTATGTATATTATCAACTAGAAATATAGGTATGACATTAGTAATGCAGTGTCTTATTTAATGAATTGGTAAAAAAATTCAATATATATGGATTCAAATTGCTGTCTTAAGTTTCATAAAATGGAAAGTCGCAGATAATTAATGGTCTATCAGTAATTCATTTTATTTTCTTACCACTCAGATACTAAGTCTGAACTTGATTTTTCCTTCCTAAAGCTGCTTCTTTGAAGGCCACCTGCCACCCTCTTCTTCCAGATGTGATTAACTGCTATCTACATTAATTTACAGGCACATAAGATTAATGATTTTGTTCTGCAGTTCTCCCTCTGCATTCAGCTTCTCCACTGCATATCCGTGATATATGTTGCGATAAAAGTCTATTTTCATACTATTCCCTTTTTTACACGTAAATTGACAAGTAGAGAAGGAGAAGATGGATCAACAGGGACAGAACCTTTTCTTCTGAGATTAACTCATTGGCAGCAAATGCTTTTATTACAGTGTTCATGGAACAAATATTTCCTTTTTCAGAGACCTCAAATCTGAATACCATTATCTTGGAATGTATTTATCACAGATCTCAAGTATAAAATTCTTTATCTAACTTATCAAACAGTTTGCATTTTCATAATTGGTCTCTCCTTAACCAGTATGAGGAAAGTAGCTTCTGGCAGTTCTTTGAAATAAGAGCAGAGTTAGTTTTCTTTGACAGTCTGGTTGGAATTGTTTTCAATATTATTCAAGTCTTCATTTTACTTTCCATTTAAAGTATCTTATTCTAATCTTTTGCTATGAAGTCTGTTACCTACATTATTGACTTATTTAGTGTCTTCCATTCTTTAGATCACATTCTTTAGTCTTGAGAAAGCAATGATGTATGAAATAAGATTCCATTTTTTAAAAATCATACATTCAATCCAAAAATAAGTCACTTCAAAAATACAATTCCAGAATTATAAAATTATTTTACAGTGAGTGTTCTCATCATTGAATGATGTCTAAGCATACAGTAGATTCAATATAATTCAATATACTCTATATTGAAAATATAGTCCAATAGAAGAAAACATCACAGGGCTGGTCAAGGTTATCTGTTATGTCATTATCTAGTCTTTTGTTTTGTTTTGTTTTTCTCATAACCTTTACATCCAGCTTTTATATCCCTTGCTCTCCGACTGTTCAGTGTTAGTAGTTTACCTATGGAAGACACCATACTCTGAACTTTTCTAGGCTATCTCACTTGATACTTACCTACCACAATTTCCAAATTTCCTCCAACTAATCCCAGTGTACATGGCTTATATTTGTTCTATTTTCTGAGGGCTGTGCATAATGTTCAAAGACAGCAAATAAATAAATGAAATATCCATACAGATGTGCTAATTAACAAGCACTAACACTTTTTGCCATGTAGTATGTGAGTAGAAGTAAAAATGCCTATAAATCCAAGTTATATTAGATTTTGATAAGGTAAAGGTGGATGTTTTAATCTTTTACTAACCATTTAAAGAGTAAGAGGAGAATGTATGGTTACCAAGCGAGAAAAAATTTTAATAATAAAAAATAATTAAAATGAAGAAGAAAAAGAAAAGAGTAAGAAGCATAGAAAGGGTAAGAAAAATAGAGACAAGAGAGTAAGGCAGTATTTGAAAAAAACATATATATCAAGTTTATATTAAATTTAATGATTTTATGGTGTTCTAATGAATTTTAATTTAATATTTATTTTAAACCTAAAATATAATATTTCATTTTAACATAGTTGAAATTCAGTTAAATTTATGCACAATTTAGCCTTTCCATAGTTGTTCATTTCTCCCTGTATTTCTAAGATTCAATCTGGGATTTTTTGTTTTCTTTTCCCTGAAGAACACACTTTTGTGCTAGGTTTAATCTAGTTATAGTGATGAAGAACTAAATAACTTTTTTACCTGAAAATTCTTCTTTTTCCACTTTCACTTTTGAAGGAAATTTTTATTACATAGAGAATTGTAAATTGTCATTAATTTCTTTTAGTTAAGTACCTTTTATTGTTTCTTTAAGGAGTGATATTTCACTTAACCTTTTATTGTTTTGAAGGTAATTTCTTATTTGGCTGTCTTAGGTACATTTGAATTTTAAATTTGAGTTTTACTATGGGCCTCGTTATAAATTTCTGTTTTCATTTTGTTTAGGCATTGTGAGGGTTTCTTGACTCTGTTGCTTATTATCTATGTTCATTAATATATTATTGAATATATATTGAATAATATTTTTTCCAATACTGGATTATTATTGGAATATTATTATATATTATATGAAATAAACTGCTGGAATAATAATAAATACTCTTTAGCTATTTATGAGCTACTATCTATTCAAATTCCACGCTCTTCTCTCAGCTACTATAGATACTTAAGACCACTTAACCATACCTCTGTTTTTCTTACTTTCTTTTATATCTTATGTATCTTTGTCTTTCTCTGATTCATTCTGAATATTTTCTTCTGACATGTATTTTAAATCACTAACTCTCTCTTAACCTGAGATCTGCTGTTAACCCGTCATTTAGAATCTTCATTCAGTTACTGTATTTAATTTTTAAAATATTCATTTTGTTTACTTTTATAGTTGACAGTTTTTGAATTAAATTTTTAAAATTATATTTCACATCAAGTATTGTAAGCTTAGTAAAATTTGTGCCTAATAATGCCATTACCTGGATATCCTTTGGGCCTGGCTTTATTGTCTGTTGTCTTTTTTTTTTTTTGTATTTATGTTATTTTATTTTCATTTATAACTAATTAGTTTTTGTTGAGTTTTAGATTTAAGTGTGATAATATACGTGTGTGTGTGTGTATATATATATATATATGACTAGAGATCTGAGATGATGTTGTTTCACTCCCAAGAAAATTTATGTTTGCTGCTGTTATTTGTGTTCCTTTTGCCCCATGAAAAGTACTGAGTAGCTACTCAACTTCCCAGAAATCTCTTCTGAGCAGTCAGCAGTCAGTGGTACAGTAGCTCCAAATTCTAGCTTCACTGCTCTAATTTTTCTTCTGTTGTTAGGTTTGTTCTATTGTTTTTCCCCCACTGCATTATTATTTAATTAGATTTTTTTTAGTTTTTAAACAAACAATTTTTTAAAAAAATTAAATTGAGTATCAATGATACCATGATTTATAAAAAAATTGTTTATGCATCTCAAAGTATTTTAGAAATTAGCATATGTAGTATGGCTTTAGAGTCCACAGAATTATATGAGCAACTAATTCATTGTATTTACATTTATAATTAAACCCTATGCATAATTGGAGCAAGCGTTATACTGGAGAGAGCAAAATCAGTATCAGAACAGATAAAAAGAAGTGTGGCTGTGTGGTTTACACCGCTTGGAAATAGAAAAATTAGTAGTGATATTATCTTCTCTTTTTTTTTTTTTGTATTTTGCTTGATCAGGGATAATAAAGAATTTATGTATTTCTCAAAACCTATCAGAGATATATCATAGCCTTGATGATACTGGTGGGTAGATCTGATAGTTAGGATCTCCGGCTCTTCTCAGGACAAGGGTTCCCTGTTTTGGTGCTGTTTCCAGCAATTGCTCCAACTGGGAAGAAGGATAAGGGCGGGCACTCCATTTTGGTGTTGCCCCACCCTTAATCCTGTACAGAGCAACTGCTATACCTGGGGAAGGAGAGAATGCTTTATCAATCTAGGAATTCTCCAGCCCCAGCATGATAAGATTTAGAAAGTGACCTAGAGTAACCTAAGGGTAATTAATATGCCATTAGCTTGAATCTGCACTGTGGTTCAACCCCTCCTCCCAAGTGGGCTTTCTTAGAGGGAGCTCATATATGCAGATGGAATTTTGAGCACACCTGTTGATCGTTTGATAACATCCTACACCTCCCAAGAGCCCTCCTCCAGAGTGGGCTAATAAAAGGAAAGAATCCCAGAAGGCAGTGAGTAGTGAGTGAGTTGGTCTGTCTCTCTCCACTCGTGGAGACAGACCCGTTTTATTCTACAATAAAGAACTGCTCTTATGAAACTGCTCCCTGCCCGAGGTTACTCTGTCATATTGGCCTTGCTGGTGATTTTTCCAAGAAAGGAGTCAGAGGATCAGGATAATAGTCTAGACTTGACACTTTACTGTGCCTTGTCATTCTTTGGCCAAGAACACACCAAGAACCAAGGGCAGACTTCCACCCTGACATCTGTGGTGCTGAAACCCGGGATTCTGACAATACTGCTAGATCGCAGATTAAAACTATGTCTGCTGTGTCTGTGTATTTTGTTTCTTGGGAGATTTACTGAGGGAAAAAGGAATGAATATCTGATTTGAAATGTAAAAGGCTCTAAAATATAAAGGCATGGGTTAATGTAAATGCCATTTTTGATCTTAACAATTATTAACATCCAGATAATCAATTTTATTTCTTTCAAATCTCAGAAGTTTAGGAGACACAAAATTAAAATTTAGACAATGTGAAAGGAAATATAATATAGGTAAAATAAACTAATTTAAATGTAAAATAAAATATATTTAAACTGTTGTTTATGAAAATGGGTAAATTAATTGCAATTCCCTGTTTTCTTTAATAAAATGTAAATGATGATTAAATTGATACTCATGCCCCCAAACCATAAAAGGATATTTTATCTGCAGTATTACCTATTTGTGGTTCTGACTGTAAGATCATGCCTATTCCAAAATGATAGCAATGCCAACTTGTGGGTATAAATAAATTACAGCCAATCATGGAAAAACAGGGTAATGAATGTTGACACAAAGACTGAGATGAAGCTTACTAATCACATCATTTAGTAGCAGCTAATGAGGAAGCCATCATGTCAATTTATCCCCCAAATTATATAATTCAGCTGATGGATTGTAAGCAAATCAAAATCTTTAATGATTATCTGAAGAACAACACAGCCATATCAAACTGCTCAGCCCATCTTAGAACCTGTGGTTTGAGAAAGAAAAGTGACCCTGGAGTTGTAAATGTCAGTAGCAAAATAACATGTAAAGCTAGTTTGTGAGCTTAAAGGAAATCAGGAGTAATGTGAATTCAATTTCCTTTTATGTTCAAAATCATGAATCCCTGCAGGTGACTTTTTTTTCTGGTATATTTTTAAAAATCATCTAGTATTTGTAAGAGTATCCTTGTTAATATCTTGTCTACATAATGTTATTGAGTAGTTCTTGAAAATATCTTGCCAAACTTAGTACCTACGAGAAATTCTTAAACTTTCTCAGGATAAAAATTATGTATTCTCTCCTTTCATTTGATACATCAAGATCAAATGCATGCTTATGTATGTGTGTTTCTAAATTTAAAGTTGGACAGTAAACCAAGTACACATTTAAAGAAATTTTTTTTAATCCATACCATGGACTAACATTATGGTTATATTTAGCCACTAAGTACTAATGATGGACAAATTGGTATTGCAATACACACTTTGAACTCATGTAAACATAGAAATAATTTTTAATAGAAGCCATGGGAGTAATTTACATTTTCATTACATTTACATTAATTATATCCATGGAATTCATATTTTATACTTTTGAAAAATAAATGAATAGCAGTAAATAAAGTTCAGCTTTTATACCCTAGAATATTCCATGTATCTTGTGTCTGTATTTTAGAAATAATGATCTACACACACAGTACAGGTGAATTTATGTGTCCATTTACTCAAAATAAGTTTAAGATGCCAAGTAATACCTAACTGATATTAAATTACATTTTAATTGAAAAATGTACAGGGAATCAACATTGAAAACCATTTGCATTGACAGATTATTTTTGAAATTCTAAGAAAAAAAGTGGAAAGTTAAGATCTACTTTTTGAAAAATACTTTCAAATATTTTTTAAAACTTGTCTAATGATATATTAATACTGGAGAACAATTGTTTTCCAAATGCATGTACGTTAAAATGACAAATAACATTGAACATATTTATTATGTACAAAATGATGTCTTGAAATACGCATACATTGTGTGTTGGCTAAATCAAGCTAATTAATATATGCACTACCTGACATACTTATCTGTGGTTTGAATCCTTAAAATCTACTCTCTTAACAATTGTCAAGTACACAGTTTATTGTTATTAACTATATTACCATGTTCTACAATAGGTATTCTGAACTTATTCCTCCTATCTAAGTGAAATTTTGTATCCTATGACCAATATCTCTCCAATCCCTCCTCCACCCCACCGCCGTCAGCTCCTCGGAACAACCATTCTGCTCTCTGCTTCTATAAGTTTGACTTTTTTAGATGTGTATATAGGTGAGATCATGTGGTTTTTGTCTTTTTCTGAGTGGCTTATTTCACTTAACATAATGTCTTCCAAGTTCATCTATGTTGTCGCAAATGACAGGATTTCCTACCTCTTATGGCTGAATAGTAGGTTGGAGTTTTAAACATAAGATTCTTTTCAGATTTATACTATACACACTTTGAGGTTCATAGCAATAAAATATTGACAATTCTGTAGCTATTTGATATAAAATAAATGTTATGTTTGTATTTAGTCACATATCATACATTTTCATTTTGTACTTTTCAACCTATTTTAGAATAAAAAACAAAGGACCCATATACATTTTAAATTTCATCTTTCTGTAAATGTGTCTCTTCTAGAAATACAGTTATGATACAAAGACAAAGGGTAAGTAGAGGAAATAATATTAATAATAGTTTGGGCTTAAAAATAATATCAATATTAAAATAGGAAAAGTGTAAGAAAAAAAGCAGATGGTACATAATATAGCTAAGAATATTAAAAGTGTCAAACTGGACAAATTAAAAAAGATAAATCAGAATAAATAAGAATTTCATAATTAACTGATAATTATTTTCAAAATAGTAGAAATAGTGGTTGAAAATATACTTACTTTCACTGAACACTGCAACATGTTGCATGAATGAAAATTGTCATTTTCCCCTAAGAGAATCATGTATTAAAAACAGAAATATCTGTTCATATATATTGAACATGATATGCATGCATTACATTATATATGCATAATATATGTGTATGTATTTGTGTGTGTGTATGCGTGTGTATCTGTGGGTGTCTATATATGAATATGTGGAGAGAGAGAAAGCGAGTGTTAACAACTATTATCTCAATATACTGAACTGAAAAGGAAGCTATGTTTAAACCACTCAAAGTACTTCCTTTTAGTTCTGCAATTCCTGATTTCCTAAATACTGAAAGCACTATGATTTGAGAAATCAGAGTTTTTTATTCCTGATCAATCTTAATTCCTTACCTGGTTCTGGACCTATAAATGAAAGATACCATATGAGGTAAGTAAAAAGTCTAGCCTAAAGAATAACCATAATTTCTCATGATATCAGGCTCGGATTAGGCTATTAATCTTTAAGAGGTGTAACCATGTGAAAGATTTGCAATGTTTTTACATTTGCATATTTAAATTCAAATAAACCTTTAAACAAAAATTTATATGTGTATTATTTACTCATATTTATTTACCTATGCAATTCACATTGACATGTTAGTAATATTATGAAAATTATTATTAGCAACATTATATAGGTGAGGAAACTGAGAACCAAAAAGTGTAAGTTATGTTCTAATGATTTCACCAAAATATGATAACCAATCCTTAAATCACTATCTTTTTACTTCTACCAATCATTCTTCCCAAAGACAGTGATTTCTAAGCTTTCAGTTTTTATAATCATATTTTGTGTTTTATTATGATTTATCTCTGTCAGTATAACTCATTCATCTGAAGTTAACATATGTATTGAAGGGATTGAAGTGAGTGAATTTAAAGATCCAAATCAAATGGGAACTTACTGATAATGGGCTAACTCACATTTGAGTAGCTACTTCTATGTAGTAGGTATGTTCATGCACTGTATTTTAATAACATCAATTACATTAAGTATTTTATCCTTTTCCAAAGCATGAGATGGAGACTCAGAAAAAAGAAATAATTTACTTAATGTCTCACAACGGTAGGTAATATACAGAGTCAAAGCCATGTCTATTTGACCTCAAAATCTTCATTCTTTCAACTAAACCATAGTAGAGGCTAAAAAGTCACAGTAACACAACATTCTATCATACTTCTAGTAAAACTCCCTTTGGTTAAAAAAGAAGTCAAATGGAAAAATAACACAAAACGACCACTTTCAATGTTGAATCTAAGTGATGAAAATCACTTGTACTCACTTGTGCTTGAACCACTTAGAAATCATTGCCTGAAAATAAATATTTCTTTATGATGGAAGCATTATTCAGAAAATCTTTAAAGAAAACTTACATATAGGTACTAATCATATAAAAACAAATTACTGCATTTTCTTAAAAATTAGAATTTCCTTAAATTTTTCTGGATTTATAAACAAGTTTATTTTGTCAATCATGATCTGTGGAATTCAGAGTTATTGATGTTAGTATTCCAATGTTACCCTTCAATATTGGGGTGAGAAAATAAATTTTACTGCATATGCAGCAACAGACCATTGATGAAAATTAACATTTAAAAAATAATCTCAATTTCTCCACTGTGACAGAGCTGCTTTTAGAATAATAGATCATTTCAGGAAAGGAATGTGAGTTTGTCTATAACTAGATTTGACCTCTTTACCAAATGGCAGAGTTCTTTAAAATGTGTTGGCTTCATGGGAGTCTGCTTTATTGTCATGTTGGATGAACTATTATAGGACTTACTGCTGAGAATCAAAGTAGACTACATTTGGATCTGCAAATTGTATCAACATCATTGTGCTACTTATTTTGAATTTATTTTTGATCAGGGCAATGAAATTACAATGTGCACTGAGGCCTTGGTGAGCTGATTTTTCCATCCTTTAGTCTTTTATTTCATAGGTAATTGTCTAGGTTCTACTGTAGAAGTTCTTGAAAACATATTCTGCAAATTTAATTTGTGTCATCTAAAAATTTATTACTGTTTTTTTGTTGTTTTATTATTTTTATTTTTAATAAGCCAATCAATCAGAGGATAGGTCATCATGTATGACAGCATGTACTCTTAAATTTTGTATTAAGTTCAGAATTTGGGATCTACCACTTACTAGTTGTATAGCCCTGGCAAATTAAATGATTTCCTTACACCTGTATATGTATACACACACACACACACACATATTTTTACCCATAAAATTAGTATAATGATACAATAGGCCTCCAAGAATTGTTAAGATGACTAACTTAGATTCTACATATAAATTATTTAATTCTATGCCTGGCCAAAAAATGATGTTTATAGTAATAGGTGGGATAATTTTTATGCAAATTATTCAACTTGAGAAATAGTTAATATTATTGACAGATTAATTGAGGGTTTATTCAAGAATTATTTATATATACATTTTCTGTGAATCAGACAATAGTGCTAAGCCAATAAGATTAAAAGCCAATAAGATCCAATATCTAGAATTTAAAAAATTCCATTTTCGTAAAGTAAACAGTAACTAGAAAATTGCAGAAAAGTTGATAAATACTTTGACATAGGTAACTTTAAGATACTATATGAACATACAACAAGATAGCTAAACTCCAACTTGGATGGAGGGATTTGGAGAAGTCCGTAACTCCTGATAGGAAACAATCATTGAATTGAATCCTGAAGAAAGTGTGAGTAAGAGAAACAAAGGATAAAGAACAAAAGCACGCTGAATATCATCAAGGGACTTCTCCAAAACCACAAGCGAGGGACAATGATGTTAATGTTGAGCAATGTGAAGCAATTCAAAATTTGTATGTGATTTCGGAAGTGACAAGAAGTTAGGCTAGGTTATATAATCAAGTGTTAATTAATAAGGAATTTGGAGATTTTTTTACATCTAGAGATTGAAAATTATACCAATAACTTAAAGAATATTTAGACAAAAAATGACATAATCAGAACTGCTTTACAGAAATATTTTTGACCTCACTGTGGATAATAGATTGGAATGGGAGAAAAGAAGAGCAGGCCACCATTAAGATATTGTAATAATCATGGAAGGGAAAGATGGATGGGCTGAACCTATAAAATAGTTGATGGATTTTTAAGGTATGAATAGTAATGACAGACTTCAGATAGACTTAATAGTAATATTAGATCTAAAGTACACTTTAGTTAGTAAGGTTCAATTCTCCCATTTTACAAATAAGTAGACTGATGTCAAAGACATTCAGGAATTTAACTAGTCATTTACCCAATTAAGGACTAAAATATCATGATGGGAAACAAGTGTTCTAATGCTAACAATGTTACATGGCATAATATATCTGGGAACTCAATGCAATAGATATATAATATAGCTTTGAACTTTAGAGGATGAACCAAAGGCCCTGAATTCTCCTAGGATGTCACAGGGGTTAAAGACAGGGATTTCATTCTCTGTGTCATTCAATAAAATTATCTGGGAAGACATCAACTTGAGAGGTTTTCTTGACGCTATAATGGGGCTTGTCAGGGATACTCACAAAGGCGTGCTCTAAGAAGGACTACCCTGTGTATAGATGCATAAACGTTACAGAAATTCATAATTCAAAGGACCCAGAAGACTGAAGAGGAGCTAATCTGATGTCCTAAATTGTTCCTAGTTCACATATCAAAAATGAAACTGCTCTCCTTGGCCTGTGTCGAGTCCTATGGAAATAGAGGTGGCTAAGGTCAGAATTTGCAAAGCTATTCCATGCATACTCATAAGAGTAAAAATGAGGTATTATCTACCATTTGCTTATTTAGCACTGCACCAAAAAAATCCAACTGTCTGATATGTTTAAATAATAGGCAATGATATTTATTTTCAATATTTGCAACTAACAATGAAAATCACATAGTGACACTGCAGAATTCAAAGCCAATACATTCATTGAGAAAAAAAGGTATGTTTTTTCTTTTTATTAATCGTGGGAAAAATATAATGATAAATTAAGTAAGGTGGTCTTGATTATTCAGTAATTATTACAAGGAAATCATTAAATAAAGAAGGTGCTATTGTCACTTTTAGGAAAACAATTGGACAGAGAGCACCCACACTCAACCCCCACTCATGAATCTACAGTACCATTCACATCTCCATCTCCTTCTTGGTCAAGAGAAGAAAACTATCTTTTTTTTTTTTTGAGACAGAGTCTCACTCTGCTGCCCTGGGTAGAGTGCAGTGGTGCCATCGTAGCTCACTGCAGCCTCAAACTCCTGGGCTCAGGGGATCCTCCTGCCGCTGGTACTACTCGCGTATGCCATGATGCCCAGCTAATTTTTCTATTTTTAGTAGAGACGGGGTCTCACTCTTGCTCAGGCTGGTGCTGAGCTCAAGGAATCCTCCCACCTTGGTCTCCCAGAGTGCTAGGATTACAGGGGCGAGCCACCGCACCCAGCTGAAAACTATCTTTTTATACTGACTGATATCAGCTTGATAGTATGAGTAGGTAGAATTTATTTTTTTCTTGTGAAAAGTGTCAGGTTTTCCAAGGGAATGAGAAAGGAAAATCTGCTAATAGGGCCTAAAATAAACTTCTACATAGGATGACATACGGGATTGGGAAGTGAGTTCAGGAGCAGAGAGGGTTTCCATGTGAGATATTTTTCTTCAGAAAATTTAAATCCTTAAGTCCTTTTTATCTGGAACAGAACTAAAGAATGAGAAAGAATATGTTTCTTCAGGAAAGATGATTCCTTTGTGGAGGCAACTGTCTGATAAGAGGCTTTGGGGTGATTTCAATCATGCCATTGGTTATGGATTGAGGAATAGACTTAGCATCAAAGAGTCAGCAAGCAGAACAGAGGCATATAGCCTTTAGGTCTTTTATTATCCCATTGAGTGGCATGGTAATGTATGGGCCATCTCCTGGGCATACAGTGGGTTTTCCATTCCTGTGGATGGATACTCTTTTTCTTGTTACTCTTGCTTCCTAGAGGACATATATGAGAGCAATCCCAGTAGAAGAAAAAACAAGAGTTCTTGGGTATCAGGAGTTTCAACACCAGTTATATACAAAAGGTTTCTGAAAAACAGGTGTCCATCATCTGGAATTATTGAATCCATGGATAGTGATAATTTCTGTAGCCATGGGTGTGAATTCTTCAAACCTGTGATGGTTTAGGTGTAGTCTCTTCCCAAGGAGAAGAAATAAACCTCTGATTCATTGTGCAAGCAATTCAGAATATGCTCACAGAAATTTTTTAAAAATCCTACTTGCCATACCACAAAGTTGCAGTTCTGATCTTCCTACAGGATTGTATCTGTGAGAACTAAATGACCTTCTGAAAAGAAGAAATATATTTACCGTTTGATATTGTCACTTTCAGTAGAGATCAATGTACCTCATAGAGTTGTTCTAGAAAATGTAACTCTGAATGCACATGCATTTGAAAATCTCTGAAGGAGCAGAATAAATGGCAGGTATTTTAAGTTTGCATGACTTGATCTTTTAGAGGCCTACACCTGTCTTCTCTCTCCAACTTTCACATTGTCTTATAAAAGTTGATGCTAACATATACCAGTAGGGGGAAAGAGGAAGAGGACTAAACTCTGGAATGTCATCAGAACCCTGAGGGCTCTTTCCTATGAGTTACACAACTGGATGATGTTCTTGCCCTTGATGTTTATCAAGTATATTTATTACAGACTACTTTTTAACACATTGACTGCCACACTAGAAAAAAAAAGTTTTTTTCCTTGGGGCCACAGTGTTTTATTATGAAAACAGAATGAAAACTTTGAAAACAAAATGATCCTTTCTAATTTAATGAAAAATTTGTTATTTTTATTGTTTCTGTGCATGTGTTATATGCAACTTGAAAAATAGTTTTCACGGCTCCCAAGGTGAAGAGATGTATGAGTTACATATGCTTCACGAGGCTCTGGGCTCAAAACTAGCGTGAGTTAAATACAACTCACATGGCAGTTAATGTGTTAAAATTTCTATCTTGTAAGACTGAAGCATCTATTTAATTTGTTACAAATTAATGTATTCCTTTGAAGTGTACTATACTCAAATGCAGAGACCAAATCCTACAGTGTGGAGTGTTGGCCTGGGGGCAGGAGACATTCACCTAGATATTATTTCTTCTATGATCATTAATTTTCTTATCTTTAAAATTAGGGATAAAACTGGATTAATTGTTTCCAAGGAGTTTGACAAAAATTTATGAAGAAAGCTTTTGAAAAATCACTATTCTTAAATCCCAAACTCAGACTTACTGAGCCATGATTTCTAGGGCACAGGGCTTTGGGTTATCTTCCTTCCACAAAGTTATCTTCCTTCTCATGATCTTCCTCCTCCTTTCCTCACATGGAAATATGTTTTTCCCATGGAGATTTTCCATGAAGTCTGATGACTGTTCATGTTTTGAAATGACTTAGAATATCACTAAAGATTCTCTCATCTCCACACATCTCTGAATTAGTCTATTTTTTTCTGAAGACCATACAAATCGCAGAGCTGACTTTTTCCTGCCAACACTGGAGACCTTTCTTCAAATTACAGTACACCCAGAATATCACCTTATTAAAAATATGTGAGGAGGTTTTTTTGGTTAACGGGAGACAGAGAGTGAGGGCCTTGTTCCCTATCGATTTGCTCCTCTCATGCACTCGCAGAGCGATAGGCACACCACTTGAAAGCCCAGGACTCCACAAACCCTAATTTTAAATCACTTTCCTAATGTCTATTCTGCTTTCTCAAATGTATAAATAAAGGTGATTAGTGATAGAATCAGAATTTTGTGATTTCTGATTCTACACTCTTTTTACAGAACCACATAAAAAGGATAGTTTCCTTGCATATTAATAGTCATTAATATTAACCCTAAACAGTGTGGAAAATAACAAAACACACTTATAGCATGCATTCTTTTTAACAAATAAGAGACAGGTGAAAGCAAGTTAGAATAATGAGAGAATTTTTTTTTTTTTAGGGATAATACAGAAAAAATGCCTACTCACTCTTTATTCTTGCAGTTAGATTGCATTGCATTCAGATTTATATATACTTCAAATTGCTACTTTTAAATATCTGGGCTTCTTAGTATATCACAGATATTATATTAGATTTAATTTTTAAAATAAATGAAACTATGCCTTAATATGTTCCATTACCATGATGAACTAATTATAAATAAAATCCACATCATACTCCAGTCTTCTTTCTCATTTTTAACATTTATTTTTATGGTTTTGGTATAAAATCTGAGAGAAAGAAAAGAAGCCATTTACATATCCTGGCTTTTCTTCTAAAAGACATTGTATACTTTTCTTCTAAAAGGAGCCATAAATATAGATATAATTATTTAGTGATATAATTGTTTATATCAGTAGAGAAATCCTCTATATTTCCTTGATGTAGTATGAGAAATGATTTATTTCTTACTAGAGTGTAATATAAAAGTAGCAAAGATCTGACTCTTACCTTTCAAAAATTCTTCATTATATGGGACAGAATGAAATGTTCAAAGAATAGAAAGATAAGTCCAAAACATGTCTAAGAACTATTAAAATTGTTAATTAAAAGATTATCACTGTTGAAAAGCTACCTATATTAAAAATATTTGACTGAGTTTAAAATTTCCAAACTCGGTACTATAAAGTTTCCAAAGACTGGAAATTGACTGATGACCTTCAGGCTAGTGATATGGTTTATTCCCATTCATGTAAAACCTGAAACCCAATAACTTTTAATCCAAAAATGTAATGAAATATCGCTTTAAGTTAAATTAGAATACATACAGCAGAGTAATTTTATTGTAAGTAAGAAGACCTCATTTTTCTTTTGAATATTTTATGTTTCATTCAGACAGTATTAAATTTCAGCCATTTAATCAAAAGTTCTCCAATTGAATAGTTTATATATTATGTGAAAACAAAAGATGAACAAATATTTCCCCCCTTTTCTGTGGCAATGTCATAGTGAAAGGAACTCACACGACACTGAATTACAGGAGGAGATGTATCTATGTATTATTCTTAAACCAAGATTTGAATTCTATTTATAACGTCTTTTATTGATTAATAATAAATACCTAAGTCTATGCTTGATATAATAGTCTTCAAACAACATAACTTGTTTGTTCTGGTAATCATTTTTCTGGAAAAAAACCAAAATCTCAGTAGGTAAAAGGTCAAGTGTGACCATTACAATTTGACATTGATTTCCAGCCTACTTAACCTAGGAAAACTTAGACAAAATCCCTATTTCATTGTACTACTTGGCTAAAGCTGCTGTCATACTTTTTGAAATGACAAACCTTATCTAACTGATTCTTTCCTGCCATGTGTACACTCAGAGAATTACCAAAAATAACCCAGAAAAACACTATGGTCCTCTACTCAATTTGACATTGTTCAAGCAGTGCCCATTTCACTGCTCAAGTATCACTCCATCTCTTGCTGACACTGGCAGAGCTGCCAGATCCCAGTTGAACTTGTACTGCTTTATTATTTTGCCTTAAACTGTGTGATTGAGACTTTTCTCTTGTGGATTATATAGTTTATTTGGCTTCTTTATTCTTTCAGTTTTATTGTCTCCTGTATAGGAAGTCTGGCTCTAGCCTCCAAGGGCTGAGATGGGAAGTTCTTCTATGCTTCTAGTCTGTGCTTTATATTGTCCCTTATCAAACAGTCTGTCTTATTGCCTTCCCTGCTCCCCTATGGTCCTTCCAGACTCTGTGATAAGCTCCCAGATCCTCATTCACTTATGAAAGACATATTTACCCAGGTGCTGGATGCTACCAGCAGACGGAATTCAGTCATCAGCCTGCTCTGGACTTTGCCTTGACTAAAGAGAAACATCTTTTCCAAGATCATGTTCCTTTCCTGGGGCAGCCTAAATTCAATGACTGATGGATTTCAAGGAATTAGGAGGTGAGCATTGATGTAAAGGCTTCACCACATGCCTCATTTCTGGACACATTTGAAGGGCTATTCTGGCTTCGTAGCTCTATGATAGGTCAATTGCAGCCTTCATTGACACAGCATTGCACAACTTCTTTCTCTCACCATTCCTGTTTTCTTCTCTTCCTAGCCAGATGTTGATCCAAAGAGCATTCTCTAACAAACATTCTAAATCCAAATGTCTCAGAATTTACTTCCAGTGAATCCATCCTGAGATACTCCCTAAGATTCAAAAGGAAGTATTTTTTGCCTCTCCATTGTGTGGTATAATCCTGGTATCTGGAGAACTGGTTATAAATATGCAGGGTCTTCTTACATCTGTTCCAATGTAGTCTAGAGGCTCTTATACTAATGGAGTCACTAGGGCATATAGGCGGACTAAGCCCCACAATAAATATGAAATGAAATAATGTGGAACAATAACTCCTTACATACAATAAGGGCAGAGATTATATATAAATTTTAACTCTCTGTAATATTTTGAAATGCATTTTGCATTGAATACTAAATTAAAACACTTCTTTCCCAGTAGAATTCCCATACACAAAAACATAGTGCAAAGAATTTTTGTTTCTTGTAATATGTCCTCGCTATAAATACTTTTTGTTCTGATATGAGTATGATTCAATTAATTAGAAACTGAGACATTTGGTGGCTAACTTTGTAAAGAAGAGGTAAAGCACGAGTGAAAGTAGAAGTTAAGGTTTATGTTGGAAAGTTTTAAGAGAAGCAGATGAAGTTGGGGTTCAGTGGTTTCTATTGACAAGTTATTTGAGATGTTCTGTATACAAACTGCTTGTTTTTATATGCTGAATTCCTACACAGTGACTGTAAGTGCGAGCAAGCTACTTCATCTCTCTGGGCTTTACTCTTCTATTTTATAAACTAGTTATAACAGTACCTACTTCACAATGTTATTGTGAGAATTAAATAAAATATATTTTCAAAATTATTAATGAACTCTAGACTAAGTTGAATTATCAGGTATTTCTATACTTTTTAAAAAAATTTTCCTTCCTGTAGACCATTATACGATCATCTCACTGCTGATTATTCCAAAAGAGTGGGTGAGAGACAGGCAGAGAAACAGACCAGTGCTTGCCGAGGAAAACTTATGCATGTCATAGCAAACCCGGCACTTGTTCTCCTGCCTTTTCTACTTCTGACAAAGTTCCCATTATGCTTGGAATTTCTTTTAAATCAGTTAAGATGGAATCCCTTTTAGGATGATAGGGAGTGGTTCAAGTATTTTAAATTCTTAATATATTTCTTCATTAAGCAAGCCTCAAAATGTTCCCTTAATAGAACTAGATCCCAGAAGACAATCCATAAATAGACTACAGCATTCCCTACATCACCTCTTCTACGACGGAGGCTTTCAGATTTCAATTGAGTTGTGCCTGGGTTGAGTGAGTTAAATGGTTTTTGAACCATCAGTAAGTTTCAAAAATTCTGTTATTCTAAACCTAGAGGCTATGAATAAATAAATAAGTGGAAGCTAGGTATTAGTTGTTATAAACATAAATGGCTTCAAATTGTCCATATGTATTAGCAATGTTTGCTGCTGTATGCTTTAAATACAAGTATTGTTTATCTGTATGCTTTTTCCTATTGTGCCTTAATATCTTTAGCCAAAAGAACTACCCTTTAGTTAGTTCTAATATCTATTTTCTCTCCTGCATCCAGACATTGTATAGTACATGTGGAGCTATGGATTGGTATTTCTAAAACATTACTATCTATTGTACAAGTTGTTTTGGG
The DNA here is from genome assembly GCA_023783475.1 of Daubentonia madagascariensis. Taxonomy (NCBI): domain Eukaryota; kingdom Metazoa; phylum Chordata; class Mammalia; order Primates; family Daubentoniidae; genus Daubentonia; species Daubentonia madagascariensis. The sequence goes on from JAKFHU010001209.1 coordinate 32,823,130, forward strand.
GGCACTGTACTTGAATCAATACTCTAGTAAAGAATGATTTCTATCATTCTTGGAGTAGAAATTATACAACTAGTTCACTTTATCCATAAAGATAGCCTCAAAGTTATCTTCCTTCTCTTGAACTTCCTCCTCCTTCCCTCACATGACCTTCCTATTCCTACATCAAAAGCTAAAATTTAATTGTCCCATTGGCAGGCCTGTGGCTTCTTTGACCAATAGAGTGGAACAGAAGTGATGGCATGAGACTGCCGAAGCTAGGTCAGAGAAAGCCACCGCTTCTTCTGTATAGTTCTCTAAGGATGCTTGCTTTGACAAGTCTGACTCCACTGAAACCAACATACTGGATATGCCACATATAGCAGTCAGTAGCCATTAACTTCCAGCCATGAGAGGAAGCCATATTGGATATCGAGTTCCTGTTCAACCTTCAGATGACCAGAGCCAGAGCCCCCCACTGAGCCTTTTCCGAATTCCTGACACACAAAATCATAAGCAATATAAAATGATTTTTAAACACTAAGCTTTTGAGATAATTTGGTAGACAGAAGTGGTAACCAGAGCAGCTACACTGTCAGCCTTCTAGTAGTAAATTACATGGCTTTATTTTTCTTGGAAGTTTCTTAAATAAAACACTATCAAATATAATATTACTACCACCACCCCAAGTCTGCTCTAGTTTGGCAAATAATGTCAATTTGGGGGAAAATTTAAAAGATTAATTTTGAGTTGTCAGATCACTGATGTTTTTAAAGTTAACATATAGGCTGGACACCACTGTTCCTGAGTAAATGCATGAGCCATAGTCTCTGAGCCACTTTTGGCACTGTAGGCTGTGGTCATGAGCTTGCTGGTTGAAAGTTTTATAACTGGCCATGAGTAATATTGCAGAGAGCTTTGACAATACTGGAGCAGTCATTGACAAACTGCCTACAATATACCACAAGACCCCAAATATATTTAGTTCCCTAAACTTTGTAGGTTAGAACAAGTGAGGGGAGGTGGGAACCCAGATTGGGCTCAACCTTTGCTATGAAATCACTGTCCCATCTAATTTACAGAGGTGTTGCAGAACTGACACTTGTCAAGTAACAATTTCAACCTTGTTTCCTTAGGGCATTGTAGCAACCTAAGGAATCACCTGTCATATTTTTCAATACCTTTCCCCAACAGTGTTTGACTGCCTAAATATACTGGAATTACCAAGTAGTTCATAATCCTGATCATTATCTTCTTTAGCTCAGAAAGATGCTTTATAATATACTGCTATATAATTTTTTAATTTTGCTTTTGCACTGCCATAATCATGGAGGTACAGTAATTCTGGGCCCTATCTTAATGCCATTAATTAATAGTACCATAATGAATTTTTTTAAATAATTGATTTCAAACAGCGCAAGTTTTCCAGAATTCTCACTTAAATGTAGAGTCTAGTAACTCTTGTCTGTGAGTTTTTTTTTTTTTTGTAAAACACCGCAGGCATGGAACAAGAACTCCTTATTCGTAGCTCATAGGTTTTCTTCAAACAGAACTTAATTTCCCTCAGAATAAAAGCAAAATCCTTAAAATGGCTTGAGGAACAGTGTGGTCCATAGCGTTTTCTCAGACCTCATCTTTAAAACATACTTCTTTGAAAGAGTATATGTAAAATGATGATTGTTGCTGCAACTTTAGTTTGGGCCAAGAAAGTAAAAAGTAAATGTCTATCAATAAGAAAAAAAACCTGAATATTTATTTTGTATAGTCATGCTCCACATAATATTTAAAAATGAATATATTCAAATGAATTAATTAAATTATCAAAAATGAATTAGACCCAACTCTAAAGGTACTCATGATATATTTTTGTATGAGAAAAGCATAATCTAGAAGAGTATAGAAGATCAATTCCATTTCTGTAAATCAAAAATTTACAAAAACTACATTTCTGTAAAGTTGTGTTTATGTAAACATATGTGTGTGTACACACATGCATTCTTAAATTGATGCATGAATGGATGGCTATAGTATAAGAGGAAATGTATTTGGTCTTCGTCCCCAGTCCCTGGCACAGAGCTTCTAAACCTTTGGAATTTTCTGAGTTACAGAAGTGTTTTGATATTCATAATTAGGCCCTTTTAATCATAGCTGAGTTTATGCTAATGAAGTGACTTAGGGTGGGGCTTCTAGATAGCCGCAGAATGGGGCTGGTCACCACAAAGATGAAGTGATGAGAGGGTTGAAAGTGTCAGCCCCACTCATCGACCTCAGGGAAGTGAGGAGAGTTTTGGAAATTAAGCTGTATAAAAACTTTTGAACAACAAGATCTGATGAGCTTCCAAGTTGCTGAACACACAGAGGTGCTGGGAAGGTGGCATGCCCACAGGGTCAAGGAAGCTCCGCCTCCCACACTGCTATACCTTGCCCTGTGTATCTCTTTCATCTGGCTCTTCCTGAGTTGTGTCCTTTATAAAAAGCTAGTAAACACAAGTAAAGTGTTTTCCTGAGCTCTGTGAGTCATTATAACAAATTATGAAACCCAAGGAGAGGTTCATGGGAACCCCTAATTTATAGTTATTCTGTCAGAAGGTCCCTGACTTGTGACTGGCATTGAATTGGGGCTAGTCTTGTAGGACTGAGTCCTTAACCTGTGTAATCTAAGTCCAGGTGGGTAGTATAAGAATTTAATTAAATTATAGGACACCCAGTTGCTGTCTGCTGGAGAACTATTTATCATGTGGGGAAAAAAGCCCACACATCTGGTCACAGAAGTGTTCTGTGTTAAGTGTGAGAGTGAAGAGGAGAAGAAAAGTTTTTTCTTTTTTCCCTTTTAGAATAGGCAAACAATGTTAATGGCAGTAGCAGTGGTAATTCTTAGAGTAGGAAATTCCAACTGAAATTTATCTATATTTTTGGTCATATTTGAGTTATATAGAGAATAAATATTACTACTTATGCAATCATAAAATAATAAGGTCATTTTATCATGCAAATTATTGGGACACTGCTTATGGAGGACATAGACTAACAGGGACCATATTTACCTTTCTGCCTGAAATAACTCTCTCATCCCTCAATTAAAAAAAATAATGAAACAATGGTTTCCAGCACACTGGTCATCAGGCAATTGAAGTCAGTAGTCTCTGAGAGATGGAAAAAATACAAGGTGAGACCAATGATTGCTCCAGCTTCCTGATTTGGGGGAGTTTCTAAGAATGCAGTGCAGAAAGGGGGATCCCGGTGGAGCCTGGTGGACTCCCTGAGTTAAGGAGATGAAGTTTACAGTCTGGGGAGGCCAAAATAGCTGGAGTTCTCAGGAGAGAGTAGTGGAGAGGAAAGAGCTGCACAGAGAAAACTTGAAATTTGAAGATGGTCCTTTTGAATATTCCACAGAGTACTGATCAGCCCATTTTTGTGACAAAACTAATAAAGGTTAGGAAAATAACCATGCAAAAGGATTATAAATAACAGTAACTGGTGCTCATATAAAATCAGAAGCCTTGTCTGTTCCCACAAGCAAGACTGGAGAAATCTCCTGTTACGGGCTGAGTATTTGTGTCCCTCCCCCCAGATTGACATGTTGAAGCTCTAATCTCCAATGTGATGGTATTTAGAGGTGGGGCCTTTGGGAGGTAATTAAGGTTAGATGAAGTCATAAGGGTAGGGCTTTGATCTGACGAAATTAGTGCCACTATAAGAAGAGACACCAGAGTGTGATCGCATGCTCTCTCTCTCTCTCTCTTCCTCTCTCTCTCGCTCTGTTTCTCTCTCTTTCTCTCTGCCATGTGAACACACAGTGAGAAGGTGGCTGTCTACAAGCCAGGAAGAGAACCCTCACCAGAACCCAGCACTCCTAGCACTCTGATCTCAAACTTGCAGACTCCAAAACTGTGAGAAAATAAATGTCTGTTGTTTAAACCACCTAGTTTAGGGTATTTTGTTATGGCAGCCCAAGTAGACTAAGACACCCCTTAATGACTGAAGTATTAGAGCTCTCAAAAATGTCTTTTCTTAGGTGTTAGAAATAATTAGCCCTAGTGTGAGTAATGTTATTGTCCCATCTAAAAATATCTTAAAAACAAGGTATGAAAAGACCAAACAATTTCTAAGTAGCTTAATTGTATACTGGAAGAAAGTTAAAGAATAGCTATAAGAATACAACAATATACAGAATACAATATACCAGAAGGTAAAATTTACAATGTCTGGCTGGAACCACATCAATGATTATCAAGCCCACAAAAAACCAGGGATATGCTATCATCCATCAAAAAGAGAAAAATAAACCAATCAAAACCAACATTGATACTCAAGATATATCATACTCTGAAATTTTAAAAGTCCCCAAAACTTTAAAGAATATAAATTATTCAAAATATATTCTCTGACTACAATGGAATTAAATTATAAGTCAATAATGGAAATAACTGAAAAAAGTCTCCCAAATATTTGGACACTAATGTATTTATAAATAACCTGTGGAAAAAAAGAAGAATTTGAACAGGAATTTAAAAAGCACTTTGAACTGAATGCTCAATGTATACAAATTTGTGGGATGCCAGGAAAATTGTGTTTAAAGGGAAATTTCTAGCCCTATATGTGTATATTAAAAAAGCAGAAAGATCTCAGATCTTTAAGAAATCAGGAAAAAAAGAGAAAATTAAACCCAAAGTGGTCAGAAAAAAAGAATTAATGAAGATCAGAACAGATATCAATTTAAAAAAAAAGGAAAATAGTGAAAATCAATGAAACCAAAAGCTGGTTCTTTGACAAAAAATAGCAACACTTATGAGAAAAAGTAAAGAGAAAACAAGTGGCATTAGGAATGAGAGAGGTTGATGTCACCACAGATTATGCCAATGATAAACACGTAAGTAAATTTATGAACAATGCTATGTCAGTTAGTTGATGAACTTAGATAAAATGTAATAATTCCTTGAAACCCACAAACTACCAAATTTTACTCAAGAAAAGAAAAAAGATAACCTGAATAGCACGAGTATGAAAGAATTTGAATTTGTAAATTAACTTTATGTGTCAACTGGTAGGCTATGGTGCCCAGTTGTTTGGTCAAACACTAATCCAGATGCTGCTGTGAAATTATTTTGTAGATGTGATTAACATTTAAAATCAGGAGATTTTTAGTAAAGTAGATTATCCTCCATAATGTGCATGGGCATCTTCTAATCAGTTGAAGGCCTTAAGAGCAAAAGCTGAGCTTTCTTAAAGAAGGAATTGTGCTTCAAGACAACATAAACTCTTACCTAACTTTCCAGCCAGTCAACCTGCCCTACAGATTTCAGACCTGAAGTTCCCACAAGAGCGTGAAACAATTCCTTGAAATCTCTCTCTCGCTCTCCTTCTATCTATGTCTATCTCTGTCTATCTCTATCTCTATCTGTGTGTACACACATAGTATTGTTTCTGTTTTTCTGGAGAACCATAACTAATACACTGTTTCTTCTGTTTTGAGCTCTGCACCTCAAATAAATTAGATTCTTGATTCCTCTTATAAAGCCTACATATAATAATACTTAATTAAAATAATTCCTTCCATAGATTAGAAAGGAGAAAAATAAGTTGTTCTTACCACTGGAGCACATGTGCATTATTGTTGATACTTATAATGATCTGTATTTAATCAATATTTAGATACATTGGAGAATCTATGGCCATGGGAACTTTGACCCAAACTAGAAGCCGATAGCCTGGGGAAAGTCCAGTGTTGACAGTTAATCTAAACTAGAACTGTGTAGTCAAATGTGGCAAAATTATGCTGTCATCACAAACAATTCCAAATGTTGGTGATTTTTTAAAAAATGTTTTTGTCTTAGTAGCCCAAAGTTCAATGTGTTTTCAAGTTCCTCCATGTGATGATTCCGCATTGAACCTCCATATTAGAATGATTCTTCAGGATAGCTGACATAATGGAAGAAAGTCAGTGGAGAGTTGGGCACTGCAATTATATACTTCCACTTGGAAGAGGCACATGTCATTGCAGAATATACTTTGTTGCCCAGGGCAAGTCATATTGTCATACTTAACCAAGTAGGTGGGGGTAGTTTAATCTCTTCATGTTCCTGAAAATAGAATAGAACTGGATATTAATGAATGTGAACAGTGGTAATATTTGCCACAGAGTAAGCAAAGCAAAAGAAAAGCTTATGGATTTTACATACCCTTTTTCCAGTGTTCCAAAATAAATAAATACATAAATGAGAGAGAGACACACAGAGAGAGAGAGAGAGAGAGAGATGGAAACAGAGAGACAAACTCTACGTACTATTTTTTCTATATCTTATGTCCCCAGAAGCATAAACCACCTCAAGATTCAGGATTCACTTAAATATTATATCCAGAGCTCTTTGTGAGTTGTATAATTAACTTACTCTCAGTCTTTAAGTATCATCTTCATCAGCACTTTCTGTTTCTAGGAACTGTTTCCAATGCTTCACTGGGATTAGGTGCCTCTCCCTCACGAACCACAGCACTTAGTAAGCATTTATCACCAATGTCTTGTAATGGTTAAGTACAGAGCTCTGGAGCCAGACTACATGGTTTGGAATCCTGCCCTTACCCTCCTATGCGACAAGGGCGAATTTCCTCATCAGTAAAGTATAGAGTTCTTCCGAAGATTAAATGAGTATATACGTAAGTTCCTTAGAATATTAATATTAACTGAATATTGGCTATAATTGTGATTATCATGCTTTCTTTCAGAACAAAGATAAAGATTTAACATCCTTAAAACAATAGCACAGAAGTACTGACACATAAAACATGTTTAATAAATTTTTAATGAATGAATACATCAAATAGTAAAGACACATTGTCTTTAATAAACCTATATTTAACCTTCCTTTATGATTAGCTTCTTCCAGTTTGAATCTCAAGTAAATACTTGAAAATCTCAATCACACTTAGGTATAAATAAAAGAAGGTATTTGATTTGTTTTTTCTTTACCAAGATACACAGATTTTAAATTTTCATTTTATTTTTAAAATCACATTGTATTTTGATAGATATAGTTATCTTGGTCTCCACAATAGGAGAAAAGTAAAATGTAAGGCATTGGAAATTGTTTCATTTTGAAAAAGAGTTGTCATGATCAATTGTAATGCATTAGGAGAAAATAGTATATGAGAACGGGTGACATATTTTACTTCTAATGGAAAATTTATGTATGTCTTTGGATGTTTACAAAAGATGCTGCTAAACTTAGAAGAAATAATTATGGGAGGAAATAAAATGTGACTAAAGCTTCATGTTATGGACTATACAAGACCCGGTCTTAGCTGCTTGTAACCAAGGATATGGCTCTCTATGGAGACCTATGGAAAAGATGGTCTAAACAATTACCACGGCATTGCCAATGGCAATACATTACTTAAACCAGTACCTCAACAGAGTTTATAGTTTACCAAAAACAGCTACCAGTCAGTGATGAGTGTTTTGCAGTTCCATTACTGCAGAAGACACTACAAATCAGTTCCCATGGTATCTATTTGATTCTGGGACTGAGGGCCACAAGCAACTGTAATCAGAGATTAACTGAGGTCTTCAGCCAACCAAGAGTGGGGAACAGGAAACTGGACACAATATCTACTTCTCAAGATATACAATCTAAACCAAATAATAAATAATAGAAATGAAGATGTTAGAAAGTTAGGAAAGGAAAATAATTGAAAGGGAATAGGTTTTTGTGGGGCCAGGAAATATTTTCTTCAAAACTAAAATTATACCACATATCATAACATACACACAAAACCAATACTATTAAAAAATACAATAACACAATAATAAAATTGTTTGGTTTCTTTAATTTTAACTGTTTCTCTTATGAAATACTATACAATATATTCCAACTTCAACAGAATAAAATCTGTTCATTATTAAATTCATATTCTTACATGATGTATAACAATTATAAAGAAAGTGTGGAAATATTTTTCTTAAGTAATCAAAAACTTGCATTGATTTTAGGCTGTTGAACAGTGCTATGGTAATGGTGAGTGATTATTGCTGTTAATATGCCATCATATCAATAGTTGTGAAAAACAAAACACATGACATATCTTGACATTGTCCTATATGAATTATGTTGGGCTTATTTTATATGATATTTCTGAAATAACTGCTATATCATCTAATCTTTTTTAAACTTGTTTTAGATAAAAGATAAATGAGTTTCACTTACAAGTTAAGAATAGTATTTTCTATTAATAAAAAGCAAATGGTACTCATCACCATTCTTTATCTCTAAAAAACAAAACAAAAGAAAAGAAGAAACCCACTACACTAGATTAATTTATGAATTTCTGTCATAGAATTCATACTTTTCCTTAATCATAATATAGGAAATAATCATTTTGCTATTTTATTATACCACATTTGTGTGAAAAAGATTGGGCCATTATTTAGCATACTATTTTCTCTGAACAAACTCCAATTCGAGTGAATTTCCAACAGCTAAGATAATGATTTTCTGACATCTTGCTCAATAGGAGTACAGCTTCTGCTAATAAACAAATATCACCTACATATAAGAAAAACACCCTGCTAACTGGAAAATACAATAAGCTTGGATTAACATTATTTCTTTCCACATATTTGCTTTGTGTTTAAAATGTATATTACCTAATTATTCCTAACTAATTGTTCTTTATTGAAAATTTTTAGTTTAAGCTGAAGAGTGCACATAACAGCTCTCTGTCCCTGTGATAAGCTGCCATTTATGCTCTGATATATAGCTGGCGAACTAAGTGTGGGGAATCTGATGTCCGGTTTGGGCACCATTATTAACTGTACATGTGATCATTGACAAAATACTTAACTTTCTCTGTTCCTTGATTTCCTTATTTGCTTCTGTGAGAATCTCACAAATAGTATATATAATAGAAGTTGGAAAAGGGCAATGGAGTATGAGAGTGTATTGTATTATGATTGCTACTGATTTAAGTCCTGACATTGGATAAACTTTATCACCTATTCAATGAAGCATTTTCTGACTTCTTAAGGAGGAGCTAATTACATTCTGTCTGTGCTTTATAAAAACACTTTATCCTATATTATAATTAAGCCACCCCCCATACACAAACACTATTGCACTGTTTTCACAGGTTGGGACTCTTTGCCCAGCACACTCTCTGGAAAAGAATATGAAGAAGGGGTGGAAAGGGATAAAAGAGAAAAGATAGCTTTTCTTGGGAATCTTGGTTTTTTGGTTCCAAAATCATATGAAAACATATGAATAAACCAATACAACAGCTGAAAAATGGGTTCTGGTATCCATACAAATTAGCACTGACTTTGTCAATGTTTTTTACCCATCAATTATAGATTAGTTTGTGTTCCCTTTTCCAGACACACACACATATTTGTGTCCTGCTTCCATTATTGATTCTATTCTATTTTCAAACTTTTTCCCATAGCTGCAGTATTTTCCTATCATTGATGTCTTTCATAACATTGTTTCTTTAGAAGTACCACTTTCATTAAGAATGTGCAATTAACATATCACCAAATATTATGAAAATATTAACTCACACAGCAGGAAAAAATGTTTCTTCTTTCCATATGTAGATCTAAATTTAAATGATTTTTATTGATGTGTAGCCAAGATTTGTATCACTACCATCCCCAAATAGACCAGTTCAACATTTATTGGTCTAGTTTTTGAAAAAAAAATTCCTATTTTATGAAGTTTAAAAGTATTAATAGGATAGATGTCATGGATCAGTTTGTTGGTACTTCCAATAAATTCTGGCCGATTCCTTTCTCAAAGCACAAGTAGATATAAAATATCGGCCCATTTTTCCCAAAATTGAAACTTGAAATATGTGTGTTGGTGCTGGGATGAAGTTAACACACAATTTTTAGTGTAGATCTGTAAGTTAAATCACTTTTGATTCTTTTCTCTGTATTCCGTTGACTGTCAGAGTATTACGTGAATGGAGGTTGGATGAAGTGGAAAGAGCATTTGAGATGCATTTTAAAAGATTTGTTCCAAATGTTCCCTTTCTCAGAGCAATAAACCTTATTTTTCATATGTATATGTGAGTGTTCCAGAATCTCAAATGGAGGTGAGCTGGGTAGCTCTTGAGATTGTTTTGATATGTCCACTGTTCTTAACGTCCCTTGCCCATCATATGTCAGGGCACTGCTATTCATTTTGTTGATAAATTTTATCTCATACAGAGCTTCATTTAAATTGCCAATGAATGGGGGATATATAAGTGCAGGGGCTTGAGTTGCTGTCTAAATCAAGCAGAAATCTGTGGTATGAAACTTTTCAGATACAGAATAGATATAGAAGTATTGGCTTTGATACCTCAAGGGATAAAGACATTATTTGCATATTTTCATTCCTCAAATATTTATGAATCCTTCAAAATAGGGCAATACAGTGACATTCAGAAGTTGGCATTTAAGCTGATCTTAGAACATTAGACCTAGCAGAGATTTAGAGGTCATTTGTTCTATAGCTTAATGCGTTTGAACAATGTGGTATTTTTGCTCTTCGCAAGCAGAGATTTTATCTCTTAAAACTGTATATGAAATTGATATTGTTATTAGTTCTTAAAAATGGTCAAACCGTTTGACAGTTGTTTAAAAGCAATGCATTTCATTTAAAACAATAAAGGATTTGGAGATAGATATCACAGGTTTAAATTCTGGCCCTGTCATTTACTGATTATGGCAAATAAACAAAACAATTTAAAACCTCTCAATCTCAGTTTTCTCATCTGTATAATGACAACAATTCATCCTTATATAATTCAAAGGTACAGATAAAAGATATTAGCACTAGCATTTCAAAAGTAATAGAAGATTTATGAATGTTAGTGATTCATGCTGTAGAACTGAGTTGAAGAATATATTTTCACGGTATTGATTATCTTTGGGCTTCATACATCCAGGCTGGTTATTGTGTTGCTTGATATCTACTATGTCTTCAATGTTAGTTTTCCAATTTTTATTTTGGAAGTGAGGGAATTTTTTGTTGATGTAATACCATTCATATTATGCAGATTAAGATACATAACTTCCTTTCTACTTCTAACTTATTTGGACAAAAGTAAAATAATGACATCCTTTTAAAATACTATGCATTGTTTTTAGATCAATGATAGTTTATTACCTATCATGTGCAATGCAGATATGAAAGATAGATGATAAAAATATGGCCCTGTCAGCAACTATCTTTACTTTGGTAAATGACTTTTACTTTAGATGTTTCTAATTTTAAAAATAAATTTCTAGGACTTCTGGCATGATAGCATAAGGAACTCCTTGGACATGCTCCATAGAAAAACCAGTGAAAATTATGGAAAAACAACCATTTTAAATTTCTTGAAATTCTCCTAAGAGCTTACAAGAGATTAAAGAAACAAATACTTAAGAAAATACACAAAATTTGATAAGAACATTAAGAGTTCATGGTATTTGAAACAAAGCTGTCTATTCCATACTCCCTCTCAGCTCAGTAAGAAGGAAACTCCCCTCAAGATGGGTGCAGCCAAGAACACAGGGCTCCCACTTTCCCTAACTCCTAGTCTAAGAGCTGCCTTCCTTGAGATAGGCAGGACATCAACATTTCTCACCCTGCTCCCAGCTACCTGTTGCTGAAGCAAAGTTGTGGAAGTTGCAGCCAATATATGGGGGTCTCTATTCTCCCACCAAGCCTCACTGAAGGGATGGAAGCATTAACCTCAGGAACTATATCTTTTTTAAAAAGCCTGATTGGATTTGTTTGTAGAGCAATTTTTGGCCCACAACATTCCGCAATCAGCCAGCAATTCATGGAGTTTAACAACTGGTTGTGGTCGGGAAAAGAAATAGTTAAAGTGAGTCCTGCCAAAACCACTGTCATCACAGGGTGACTGTGGGCATATCCAGGGATATACCCCCCGAGAAGCAGCATTGGAGGCTTAACACTACAGGAGAATTGGGGTATAGACAGACCTCACTAAAAGAATTCTGCCAATCTCTGAAAAATAAACAAGCAAATAATAATGAAAAGCCCCTGAGAAGGATAGTGTCAAGAGTTTAAACAATACAGTATCTAAAATGTCCCAAAAATCTGAGACATAAAAAAGCAAGATAGAATGACCCAGACTCTGAGAAAAAAGTATAATAGTCCCTCCTTGTCAATGGGGGATACATTCCCAAACCCTCAGTGGATGCCTCATACAATGGATAGTACAGAACCCAATTAATATTATTTGTAACATAAATCTATTTATGTTTTCTACCTACAAATGTAATGCTTTTTCCATCTTAACTAAGCACTTATCCTGTGCTGTGGCCATATCTTTTACAGTTTGAAATGGAACAGCAAAAGTAGGACAAATTTTGTTTTCCTTCTACACAATTTTACAGATAGAAAACTCATTTTTACCATAGACCTTAGCAAGCTCAGCATATGATTTTTTTTTCTTTCCTTAAATCAAGAACTTTCACCCTTTCACTAAAGGAAGCACATTACAGCTTCTCTTTGACACATCCAAATTTCCAGCATCACTACTCTTGTACTTTAAAGCCATTAGTAAGTTAAATAAGGGTTACTTAAACACAAGCACTGCTATACCCTAACAACCAATCTGATAACCAAGATGGCTGGTAAGTGACTAATGGGCAGGGAGCATATCTAGCATAGATACACTGGACAAAGGGATAATTCATGTTCTGGGCTGGATGGAGTGTAATGGTGTGAGATTTTACCATGCTACCTAGAACAACATGCAATTTAAAACTTATGAATTGTTTAATTCATAAATAAACAATGGAGTTTTCTATTTAATATATTGGACCAGAGTTGACCGTGGGTAACTGAAACCATGGAAAGCAAAACTGTGGATAAGGGGGACTACTGTAGGTGACATAAACTCCCTGGAACAGTGACCATATGTCAGAGTCAAAAACAAATATTTTGAAGTAGCAATTGTTCAAATAGTTAAAAGAAACCATGAAAAAAAGTAAAGTAGGATACGAAGATAATGCCATGTAAAAACAGAAAACATCAATAAAGAGAGTGATTTCAAAAAGAAACAAATGAAAATTCTGGAGTTAAAAATGACAATAACTGAAATTCACTAGAGGCGTTCAATAGTGGATGTGAAGTGGCCAAAAAAAGAAGCAGCAAATTTAAAGATAGATTGATAGAGGTTATGTAATCTAAAAAACAGTGGAGAAAAGAATGGAAAAATAAATGAACAGAGACTATACAAGACAGCACTGAGTGCACAAAGATATGCATAATCGGGTTCCATAAGGAGAGGAGAAAGTCAAAAGAGAAAAACAAAATCAAAGAAATAATGGCAAAAAAATTTCCAAATTTATTGAAAAATATTAATTTACACATCCAGGAAGTTGAATGAATTCCAAGCAGGATAAGCCCAGAGATACACAAAGAAATACATAATAATAAAAATGCTGAAAGCCAAAGACAGGGAGAAATCTTGCCAGCAACAGAAGGGAGGAATCCCAATAATACCAACTGCTGAATTCTCAGCAGAAGCTGTGGAAGCCGGAGGGAATGGGAGAATATATTTGAAGTGATAAAAGAAAAAAAAAAAAAACAACAATTAAGACTCCATATTTAGCATAGCTATCTTTCAAAAATTAACCTTAAATAAAGATAGCCTCAGATAAACAACAGGAATTTATTACTAGCAGATTGAACTATAAGAAATACTAAAGAATTTCTTCAGACTGGTAGCAGATGACTCCAGACTAATTTGACTCCATATGCAAAAACAAACAACATTGGTGAAGTTATTTATGTAATTATACAAATTTCTTCTCCCTTATTCCCTCAACTAATTTAAAAACCAATCATATAAAACAATATGTATATATGCTGGGAGCATTGCCTTATACTTGTAATCACAGCACTTTGGGAGGCTGAGGAGGGAGGATTGCTTGAGGCCAGGAGTTCAAGACAAGCCTGGGCAACATAGTGAGACCCTTGTCTCTACAAAAAAAATTTTTTTTAATTAGCTGAGCATGGCAGTGTGCACCAGTAGTCCCAGCTACTTGGTAGGCTGAGGCAGGAGGATCACTTGAGCACAGGAGTTTGAGGTTACAGTGAGATATGATCATGCCACTACACTCTAGCCTGTTTGACAGACCAAGATCCTATCTCTAAAGAAAAAAAATATGTATATAATGTGTTGTTGACCCTATAAAATAAGTATATAATGTACTTTCCAGTAACAGCACAAAAGAGGTAGGTGGGAGCAAGGCTATATTTGGCTAAGGAAATATCATGAGATGGTAAAATGAATCTACAGAAATAAATAAAGAGTATTAGATTTGATAAATGGAAAGGTTAGTATCAATAAGTAATAGCTATAAATATATACTTGCTTTCCTTTGTTTTTTCATCTTCTTAAATATCACAAACTTACATAAATTAATAATATAACAATGTATGGTTGGGTTTGTAAGATTTATAGACGTAATGTGTATACAATAATACCACAAAAAAGAGGGAAAGAGAATAAAGGTATGTAGGAGTTAGATTTCTGTATCTCCTTGGAATTAAACCTTAAGCTAATTCTGAATAAGCTTATATATATGTGTTAAGCCCTATAGCGACCACTGACAAAATAATTCAGAAAATATAGAAAAAGATCAAATAAATTGCTATGTTAGAAAATATTTACTTAATGCAAAAGATAGCAATAGAGGATGAATAGAAGAAAAAAATGGCATGCTATATATAGAAAACAAAAGTAAAATGACAAATATTTTAACTTCAATTATATGAATAATAATGGAGTATGTTATTAACTTGTACACAATCAAAAGGTAGAAGTTGTCAGATAGATAAAATTCATGATCCAACTATATGCTATCTGTGGGAAACACACTTTAAATTCTGATATGATTAGGTTGAAAGCATAAGAGTGGGAAAAGATACATCATTCAATGAGCAACGACAAGAAAGCTGGAGTGGCTGTTCTAGTATCAGACAAAATAGACATTAAAAAAGTTACTAGAGATAAAGAGTAGCATGTGATGATTAAAGTGCCATTTCATCAGAAAGATATAACAATTACAAACACATATGCACCTAACAATAGACCACCAAAATACAGCAAGCAAAAACTGACAGAAATGAAGAGAGAAATACTCAACTCAACAACAATAGTTGAAGACTTCAGTACCCCCACTTTCAATAATAGATATAACTACTAGGCAGAAGAACAACAAAGAAATAGAAGACTTGAAGAAAACATCATAAATCAACTGGACCTAACAGACATCTACAAAACATTTCACCCCATAACAGCAACAGCAACATTCTTCTCAACTCCCCGTGGAGCATTCTCCAGAATAAGCAAAATACTGTACTATAAAATGAACCTGAATAAATTTAAAAGGATCAAAATAATACAAAGTATGTTTTCTTATTACAATGGAATGAAATTAGAAATCAATATCAAAAAAAGCTGGGAAAACTAAAAAGTACATGGAAATTAAACAACATATTCCTAAATATCCAGTCAAAGAAGAAATCAAGAGGGAAACTAGAAAATACTTTCAGATGAATGAAAATGATCATACAATGTACCTAAACTATGAGATGTAGGAAAAACCATGATTAAAACAAAATTTATACTTCAAATGCCTATGTATATATTTTTAAAGACACATTTCAAATTAATAATCTAACTTTCCATGTTAAGAAACTGGAAAAAGAAGAGCAAACTAATCATGATGCAAAAAAAAAAAAAAAAAAAGGAAGGAAGGAAGTATTAGATTTCATGTGGAAATTAATGAAACAGAGAATACCATAGGGTAACAGTAGAGAAAATCATATAAGAAAAGGCTGGTTCTTTGAAAAGATCAACAATTACAAATCTAACTCTATCAACTAATGAGAAAAGAGAGAAGACTCAAATTACTAATATCAGAAATGAAAAAGGATATATTACTACTGTTCTTACAAAAACAAAAGGGATTATATAAAAAAATGTTATGAACAATGGCATTCCAATAAACTAGATAACACATATGTAATGGAAAGATTTTTTAGAAAACCACACATTGCCAAAACTGACTCAAGAAGAATTATACCATATAAATAGACATACAATAAATAAAAGTGTTAAATGGATAATTTAAAAACTACTTACAAAATAAAAAGCCAAGACCCAGATGGCTGCACTGCTAAATTCTACCAAACATTTAAAGAATTAATCTAATTATTTATAAACTCTTACAAAAATAAAAGAGGAGGGAGATTTCCCAATTCTTTCTACGAGGCTAATAGCATCTGATACCAAAAGCAGACCAAAAAAAGTATCAAAAAATAAAAAATAAAAAAACTCCAGACCAATATCTCTTATGAACATGGACACAAAAGACCTCAAAAACTACCAGCAAAGAAAATCCACTAATACATAAAAAAATTATACACCATGATCAATTGGGATTTATCCCAAGATTACAAAGTTGATCCAACATCTGAAAATAAATTAATGCAATATGCTATATTAACAGATAGAAAACCAACCACACACTCTTTTCAATAGATGAATTAAAGTCACTTGACAAAATCTAATATCTTTTCATGATGGAAACTGTCAACAAACTCGGAATAGATGGGAACTTACTCAACCTGATACAGGGCATTGACTTAAAAACTACAGCTGATGTCATACTTAATAGTGAAAGACTGGTTGCTTCACTTCATCAGAAATAAAATAAAGATATATACCATTGTCAGTTTTATTCTACATAGTATTGGAGATTTAAGAAAGAGAAACTAGACAAGAAATACAAATAAAAGCATCCAGATTGTAAAGGAAGAAGTAAACTATCTGTATTCACATAATTTTGTATATAGAAAATCCTAAGGAATCCACTAAAAATTTTTAGAACTAATAAACAAGCTCAGCAAGTTTTCAGGATGCAAGATAAATATACAAAAGTCAATATCATTTCTATACACTAGCAATGTACAATCTTAGTGTGAAATTAAGAAAACAATTCCATTCCATTGTATTATATTAGCATCAAAAGAATAAAATATTTAGGAATAAATTTACAAAAGAAGTGCACAACTTATACTAAAAAATTAAAATGTTGAATAAAAGTAAAGTTTTATAAACAGAAAAACATACCATCTTCATCCATATTCATGGATTAGAAGAGTTAATATGGAGAGGATGGCAATACTCTCCAAACTGATCTATATTTAATGCAAATCCTAGCAGAATCCCAACTGACTTCTTTGTAGAAATTGACAAACTGATTCTCAATTTTATATGGGAGGGTGAGGGACCCAGAATAGTGGGAAAAAAAAAACTTGAGAAAGAACAAAGTTACAAAATTACAAACTTGGAAGACTCACACTTCTCTATTTCAAAATTTACTACAAAGGAACAGTAATCCAGGAAGTTTTGTACTGGTATAAGAATAGATATAGAGAACAATGAAATAGAATTTAAAGTGCAAAAATTAACTAATGTATCTATAGTCAACTGGTTTTCAATAATGGTACTAAGATCTTTTATGGAGAAAAATAAATTTTTTAAGCAATAGGGATGAGACAACTGGACAGACACATGTAAAAAAGTGAATTTTTACCCTTACCTCATACCATATAAAAATTAACTCAAAATGGATAGAAGATCTAAATGTCAGAGCTAAAACTCTAAAGTTCTTAGAATAATAATACATATATAAATCTGTGTGACCTTAGATTTAGTAATTGATTCTTAAATATCACCAAAAAACCACCAATGACAAATGATTAAAATAGTTAAATGGGACTTTATCAAAATTAGAAAATTTTGTGCTTCAAAGGACATCATCAAAAAAAATTACAAGACAATCTACAGAATGGGAGAAAATATTTGCAAATCATGTATCTGAGAGGAACTAGAATATATATATTGTATACACATAAAATATATATGTGTATGTATACAATCACACATACACATCTGTGTGTATATATATATTTCTATATATCTATGTCTATATCTATCTATCTATATCACATACAGACATGCAACTCAATAATAAACAAATAAACCAATAACAAATGAGCAAAGAATCTAAACAGACCTTTATCCAGTGAAGATATATAAATGGCCACCACATGAAAAGATTCTTGGCATCATTAATTATCAAGGAAATTCAAATCAAAATCAAAATAAGATATCACTCCTAACCCATTTGGATGGCTAGACCCAAAAAGTCTGATAAGAAGTGTCAGCGAGCTTGTGGACAAATCAGAACTCTTACCCATTGCTGGTAGGAATGTAAAATTGTGCAGCCACTGTAAAAACAGTCTGGCAGTTACTCAAATGGTTAAATAAGGAATTACCATTTACTCCAGCAATTCCACTCCTAGATATATACCCAATAGAAATAAAAATATGTCCGTACAAAAACCTGTACAGGAACATATATAGTAGCATTATTCATAATAAGCAAAAAGTGGAAACAAACCAAATGTTCATCAACTGATGAATAGACAGACAACTGATGAATGGGTGAGAAACAAAATGTAATTTGTCAATACAATGGGATGTTATTCAATAATAAAAAAGGAATGAAGGACTGATACATGCTATGTCATGGATAAACCTTGAAAACAAAAATATTATGCTAAGTGAAAAAAGGAAAACACAAAAAAACATGTTATATAATTCCATTTATATGAAATGTCCAGAATAGGCAACAGTACTAAGTGTTATTGTAGTTGTCTAGGTCTAAAGTGGATAGTGGAATTGGGGGGGAGGATAGCTAAAACTACAGGGTTTCTTTTTGAGGTGATCAAAATGTTTTAAAATATTCTAAAATTGTGGTTGAATATTATCTGTTAATACACTAAAAACCATTGGATTGTAGACTTTAAATGGGTGAATTGTTTGGTGTGTGAATTGTTAGTATATCAATGAAACTGTCAACAAATAAATTACTACTCTTTATATATATGTTTTTTTAAAATTAAATTATGTATATATAAAATATATTTACATAATTTTCACAAACATTCTATAGTTCCAGATCTGGTAAGGAAGAAATTAGGTCCTATGGAATTTATGTTCCCATTTCCCGTAGCTAGCATATACTAGATCCAGGATTAGAACAGAGATCTACTAGTTAGTTTGGAGATCAGGAGTCTTTTTGCTTCATGATATTTATATAAACCTATAGTTTTCTACATAGGGAAAGGATATACCTTCTACTGTTATAATCACAGTGCTTTATATCTATTTTGAATTTAAACATCCCATATTTTATGTTTCGTGGATACAGAAGTAAGTTTTTCTTTTTTTGTTTTTTGCTTGGTTGGTTGTTTTCTTGAAACCAGGTAAATGAATTGAAGATGGGAGGTACTCTTATCCACTTTTCCCCTTTTTATGTTTTTCTATTTTGCACACATAAATGGTAGTTCTATGATGAGAAAATTTTACTGCTTTATTAGAGGAAAAAAAAATCCAAGGAATGAGAAGATGACAGCGATACATGTGTAGAAGTAATGGAAGTTGTGTACTTCAAGTTAACTATTTTAATGTGTCTAAGGAAAATAAATCTTTTAACTTAACAAAAATTTGCATAATAAATTGTCTATGTATTGCACATTTTTTGGTAAAAATGTGAAATTTATAATAATAGTGTGCCTTAATGTGGTTTATTGTGGAAAATTATCTTTAGAATTATCTTTAATTATCACTAGCCAATTTTCCATTACTTCAATCCCTTATTAAAAATTCTTAATACTAAAATTCCCCTGTTTAAACCGCTGTGGCTGGATCCTGACTGATGCACTCAAATTATTAGCAGCTTACAATAACAAATATTTATTTCTTCCTTCTGTTACATGTGCATTGTGGGTCATTTGTAGCTCCATGTAAGAACTTTGGCTAAAAGGCCTACCCCACCTGAACATTATTGGTTCTAATGGTGTCAGCATTAAAAAAAAAAAAAATGGAAAATCACAGATTCTTGAAGCTTCTGCCTAGATTTACTTATGTTAATTATGCTCATATTTTATTGCAGAGAATAAGTCACAGGTCAAAAACTAATGTCAACATATTTGGAAAGTATAATCTTCCCTTGGGTAAACAGTGAATATTCAAGAACAGTGATATGATCCATCACAATAAGAAATATTTAATATGTTATGTAACAACTGCTAAGGAGGATAACAGAACAGGTTATTTGCTGGATGTGTGTCTGAGAAGTGCAATTTTTAATAAGGCCATCACAAAACTCTTCACAGAAGGTAAGTTTTTTTTAATAACAGCTCTATTGAGATATAATTCACGTAGCATAAAACTTAACCTTTTAAAATGTACAATTCAGTGGTTTTTAGTATATTCACAGAGCTGCACAACCATCACCATTATCTAATTTCAGAATATTTTTCATCACCCCAAAATGAAATCCTGTACCCATTACTCATCACTTCTCATTATCCCCTGCCCCGAGCCCCTGGCAAACACTGGCCTATTTTTTATTTCTATGGATTTGTCTATTCTGGACATTTCATATAAATGGGATCATATAATATGTGATCTTTTGTGACTGGCTTCTCAATTAGCACACTGTTTTCAAGCTGCATCTACATTGCAGCATGTATCAGTACTTCATTGCTTTTTTTTCAGAATATTACAGGGGTACAAACATTTTAGTGACATGAATTGCTTTTGTACTGTTTGAGTCAAGGCTATAAATGTGTCCATCACCCATATGTACATATAATGTGCACTGTACCCGTTAGGTGTGAATTTACCCATCCCCCCCCCTGCTTGATTTCCATTAAATTTTACTGCCATGTGTGCACATGAGTGTTGATCTATGTTTTAATTTAGTAGTGAGTACGTGTGGTTTTTGTTCTTCCATTCTTGTGATACTTCACTTAAAAGGATGATCTCCAGTTCCATCCAGGTTGTTACAAAAGGTATTGGTTCAACACTAATTTTTATGGCTGAGTAGTACTCCATGGTATACATATACCACATTTTATTGATCCACTCATGTATTGATGGGCACTTGGGTTGTTTTCACATCTTTGCAATCGTGAATTGTGCTGCTATAAACATTCGAGTGCAGATGTCTTTATTATAGAATGTCTTTTTTTCCTTTGGGTAAATACCCAGTAATGGGATTGCTGGATCAAATGGTGGTTCTACTTTTAGTTCTTTGAGGTATCTCCATACTTCTTTCCATAGAGGTGGACAGCCACATGTAGAGGACTGAAACAGGATCCACACCTCTCACCACTCACAAAAATTAATTCATGATAGATAACGGACTTAAAGATAAGGCATGAAACTATAAGAATTCTAGAAGAGGAGGTCAGAAAAACTCTTCTAGATACCGGCCTAGGCAAAGAATTTAGGAAGAAGACCCCAAAAGTAATCATAGCAACAACAAAAATAAATAAATGGGACATGATTAAACTAAAAAGCTTCTGCACAGCCAAGGACACAATCAACAGAGTGAATAGACAACCTACAGAATGGGAGAAGATATTTGTATGCCATATATCCGACAAAGGACTGATAATCAGAATCTATATAGAACTCAGGAAAATCAGCAAGAAAACCTCAAACAACTCCATTAAAAAGTGGGCAAAATACATGAATAGAAGCTTTATAAAAGAAGATACACTAATGGCCAATAAGCCTATGAAAAAATGCTCAACATCTCTAATCACCAGGGAAATACAAATCAAAACCACAATGAGATACCACCTAACTCCAGTGAGAATGACTTTTATCAAAAAGTCCCAAAACAACAGATGTTGGCGTGGATGTGGAGAGAAAGGAACACTTATACATTGTTGGTGGGACTCCAAACTAGCACAACCTCTATGGAAAGAAGGAAACTTTTTGAGTAAAGACTTGAGGAAGTAAAGAAACAGATCTATTGAAATCTAGGGGAAAGGCCAAAGTATTCAAAGCAGGGGAAATAGGAAGGTCTGAGGCAGTGGTGTGCTTAGTGGGTTTGGAGATCAGTAAGCTGGCTGCTATTACAGCAATGCAGTGAGCAAGTATGTAGCAAAAACATACTCAGAGAAGCAAAGTCAGAGAAGTAAAGTGCAACTAGGGGAAGGTCCTGGTAATGGCGTGGCCTTTTACTAGGAGGGAAAAAATAGCCATTGAAGGGTTTTGAGGTAAGGAATGCCATGATCTGACTCGGTTTTTAAAAGAATCTTTTTTTTTTCCCTTGGCTGCTGTAATAAGAAGAGGGACACAGTCAAAAGCAAAGAGAACTGTTTTGAAGAATCCGTACAATCAATCCAGGAGAGAGACTAGGATCTCCCAGATGAGACACTATCTAATGTTGAATAACGGAATGATTATCAAGAATACAGTTTAGGAGTTATATTTCAGACAAGAAATAATTTATTATTATCCTTAAATAATTTATGCTGCTTCCTAAATTGTCCTATTTTCAGCTTTTGTTGCTGAGAAATCTTGGCTCACTTACAAATATTATGCATTTTTATCTTTTTTTATTGTATTGAAAAACTCTACACCAAATATTGATGGCTTACTATTCTGTATGATTGTAAAATAATGCAGACCAATCAGAACAAATATACACTTTCTACATACTTCCAACAATATGAGAGACTAAATGGAACAAAATGAATCTGAGTTTTCCTAAGTATTACATTTTCTACATATCTATGACAAGTTGCTACTAGTGGAGTTATCTTACAGAAGATAACATAACTTTGATGACCACAAAAACAATATCCCTTTGAGACCACATGCCAAATGTATGAATCTTACCTTTTAGGGTTTTAGTGCTAGCATGTTGGTAAGATCACAGACTTCAAAAACTATAGGAATGTTCACTGTTATTATTACTACACATACAGGATTTAAGTAATGTTTCTTCAGAATCATCATAACTGTTCTTGCATTTGCTTTCATATTTTAAATGATGAGCCAGGATCAGAAATGACAAGAGTCAAAAAACTTTTGGAAAAGGTGGGACTGCAAATTAGTACAACCTCTATGGAAAGTAATATGGAGATACCTCAAAGAATTAAAAGTAGAATTACCATTTGACCCAGCAATCCCACTACTGGGTATTTACCCAAAGGAAAAAAAGACATTCTATAATAAAGACATCTGTTCACGAATGTTTATAGCAGCACAATTCACAATTGCAAAGATGTGGAAACAACCCAGGTGCCCATCAATACACAAGTGGATTAATAAAATGTGGCATATGTATACCATGGAGTATTACTCAGCAATAAAAAACAATGGTGAATTAACACATCTGGTATTATCCTGGTTGGAGCTAGAACCCATTCTTCTAAGCGAAGTGTCACAGGAATGGAAAAACAAGCACCACTGGTACTCACCATCAAATTGGTACTAACTGATCAACACATCACACAGGGCAATAATATTCATCAGGGGGCGGGCAGGCAGGAGAGGGGTGGAGGGGATGGGAAAAACTCTCACTGAATGGATGCGGGGAGCATAGTTTGGGGGATGACCACGATTGTGGCTCTGACACGGACAGTGCATGGGCAATGTGTATAGCCAAAGTGTTGTACCCCCATAATATTCTGAAATAAAAAAAAAAAAACTTATGGAAAAGAAGGGAAAGTATTTTTAGGTGGTTTAATTTCATTTAAGTCAACCATGCTTTTTAAAAATTATAAATGTGGAATTCATATTAATAGGGAATAGCAAACCTGAATTGGCATTGAAAAACAATTTGAGAACAAGGTAAGAAAATTATTGCTGGGATAAATGTTTAAGTTCCCCTTAATACTTCAGGTACCTTGCCATTCAATTTAGCATATACATTATTTTCTTCCAGTGGTTTTCAATGTTGTTTCTGTTGGAAGAGTTTTGAGGAACTCAAGGGTCCCTCATCACAGAATTGCTTTATAAACCCTCATTCTCCTGCTCAGAAGATACCTGTGACCTTTCTGTAGGAATCACTAACCTTAGAGATTCTTAATTGGTTAGATCGTGTGTCTCTACTCAGTTGGGCATGAGATCAGATTTTGAAAATATGATCAAACATAGTACTAATAAATGATGTCACCACCTTAAAATCAGTTCTTGTATTTCTCTATTAGGAATCATTAAAGTAGTATATTACCTAAATATATATCATCCTAGTATTTATGTTTATCTATTATGTAATAAATTATAATATCTTCCTTGCTTGATTCTAAACCATCATTTTTCTGCAGTGTATGACATTTGAAATCCTAGCTACTATTTCAGATTTATTTCAATCTCATGAAGAGATAGAAAATTTTAGTTCTTACATCTAACAGATTTAAAGTTTTCTTCTTCTAAAGATGTTGTCATTTTTTTACTCTGATAGTTGTTCTATGACCACTTGTGTTATTCTGACATGTACTTACCTTTCTTACAAGAATTTAAGTACACTGAGAACAGGAAAAACATGTCTAATGAAAAATATCCCTATACTCCAGAGGGTATTGTCTAATATATAGCAGTTCCTCATTATATATTTGATAAATGAAGTTGTAAAAAAAAAACCCTCAGGGATATATCTCTGTAATTATTTTTTTCTATAATCACATTTTCACAGTAAAAATTTGTTACTACTTAAAATTTTGGCCTTAAAATTGAATTATGAGTAAAAATCCCTGTGTATCTGGACATCATTCTAACTTAGAAATAAATAGATATGCCAGGATTCCTAGCCCAGTGAAAGCCGAAAATAAGAGTTCTGGCTTTTAATTAGTTGAGTTTATTTTATCAGTCTGGAAAATTGGTGAGTCTTTTTAATTTAGGGTTCATTTTGTACTTTTAAGATTATTTTAATTATTGCAAAGTATCCAGGTGCAATATGGCAGTCATTTATAAATAAATAAATAAAATTAAATAAAATACAAGATCATTATCATTATGTGTAATGTACTAATTACACAGAGCTTTATTCAGGCCAAATTTGATTACTGTGATTTTTCATTGCTGTTTCCCTAGATTTGAAAGCCAAGCACCCTTGCATCTAATTTTTTTTAACTTTATGACTATCTCCTTGTATTTTACCCTTTTTCTCTGTTATGTGGAAAGAAGCAAAATTGCACTACAAATAAAACTACATGTTTTTCCCTACTTTAAGGACTTCCCTATTTTTCCTATAGGAGGACTCCTTATTTGTCTTTGAACTTAAAATGTATAATTTAAAGTATTGATGTAAAAAGTGAATGTTTGGTATTATGGCACCTAATATTGCATGCTAAAGAACAGTTTGTGTGTAGAAAGTATTACTTTGTATATGTAGTCCTGTTAAATGTAAAGAATAAAGTGATGAGGACACCAAAATTTTAAAAGGAGGGAAAAATGCTAGTCTTAAAGATGGAGGTAACTAACTAGATGAAGTATCAAAGCCCAGAGTAAACAAATGGCTTTGCCCTGGGCTATTTTGGAAGACCCAACAAGGATTAATTAAGTCCTCAGGATGGAGTAAATATGACTTTAAAAAAACTTTATATGATAGTCTCAAAAATTTTTCACCATTAAAAACTGAAATAATAAAAATAATTACTACCCATTAGCTCTTAATATGTGATAGTTATTACATTTGTTGATTTACATGTAGTCATCCCTCAGTATCTGCAGAAGGTGGTTCCAGGACCTCCCCCACCAACAGTTACTAATATTCACTTATGCTCAAGTCCTTTATATTAATATAAAATTGCACTACATGTATTTGCATGTAACCTATGCACATCCTGCTGTATGCAGTAAGCCCTCCATAGCCAGGGGTTCCCCATCTGTGGATTCAACCCATTATGGATCAAAAATATTCAGAAAAAAAATTGCGTCTGTTCTAAACATGTACAGACTTTTTTTCTTGTCATTATCCCCTAAACATTATAGTATAACAACTATTTTAGGTATTATAAGTAATTTAAAGATGATTTAAAGTATACAAGAGGATGTGCATAAGATATATGTGTATACGATGCCATTTTTATACAAGGGACTTGAGCATCTGCAGATTTGGGTATGTGAGGAAGTCCTGGAAGCATTCTCCCACACATACCAAGGTATGACTATACTTTAAATCATCTCTAGATTACTTGTCATACCTAGTGCAGTGCAAATGTTATATAAGTAGCTGTTATACTATATTTTATTTGTATTTCATAAATTGTTGTATTGGGGTTTTTTTCCCTGAATATTTTCAATCTGAGCTTGTTTGATTCTCTGATATGAAACCTGTGGATATTGAGGGGCTGATTGTACTATCATCCAAATCTCACAACAATCCTGTGGGTAGAAATGACTATCCCCAGAAAACAGAAATACCTACAGTTGAATGTAGTTTCCCAACGTAACACTGAACATGCCAGAACCTACGTTTGAACCACAGCTACCTGACTCACAAAACCTAATTGCTTTCTATGACGTTACATAGATAAAGGGAAAGAAAGATTCTGGAGTTGAAGGGTAAAATACAAGATAAATTCTATTTAAGAATTTAAATAGAATTTAAGAATTTATTCCTGCCTGATATCAGTGAGAGGAGAATTAAGGATGAGTCATAGAACTTTGGAGTATGAAATTAATGAGTGATCCTTGCTTTTTAAAGTGCATCCCTACCTAAGTCATGCAAATGAGGACTATAATATGACACCAGAGACGAGATATATTTCACCAACTAATAATAACAAAAGAGTAAGCTGATAGCCCAAATATATTTAGAACCTCTTCAAGGGCACACAGTAACAGTCCACACTACTGTCAAATTAATGCAAAGAGAAACCAAATGGAAAGAGAATTTTCATCCATAGGAAATAATTTAATACTATCATTGAAAAACATAGATAATTTTAAAAGGTAAATATTCCAATAAGTATTTTTAAAATTATTTCATTTAGGCATTTAGTCAGCAGCCCAATTATCCCTCCTATTCCTTTGTGAATAGTACAATTTTAACTTAGTTTAAGACAGATTTTCTTTTTAAAATTTTTATTTTTTAATCTTATTCATAGGGGTGGTTGGCATTTAATATATCAAAATCTTTAAAATCTTTCCTTCTAAATGTATGGTTAGTGTTGACCTTACCTTGATGGATACAAAAATTTGAGGGGTAAATTAACCAGTATTCTTAAGTGCAGATGTTGGTCTTTTGTGAAAGGCAAGGCCAACTAGTTTTCATTAGGCATTGCTAATTGCAAATATGTATATGTATATTTAATCTCTACTTTGCCACATAATTTTTTGGTGAAAGAGTCAAAAGTGAATGAGACAATGAGAAATAGCATTCAATTTTTGATCACAGACATTGAACCCTTGATATGGACTGGTGCTAAAACATCTTGCACCAAAACTTTCTACTAGATTAGTTCTGATCCAGGGACCCAGGAGAGTCAAGCTACAGTCTACAGTGAGGCTTTCCAGAACTCCCACTGCTACCAATTTTAGGTGCCGAGCATTATTATTGAATGTATTTTTTGGGAATTGTCCTCAGGGGGAGTGAGGATAGAATGGGAAACTCTTTATATCACTTTGAACTTCTTGGAACTATTGATGAACGTGGTTCAATACATAGATTTGTGTTATTTACCCAAGTTGCAGAGAACTTTAATTGTGCTAAAACTTTGTTGGTAATGAAGGTTAAGAATAGTTTGTCCAGTACATCCGTTCAATGGTATTTTTTGAGCACCTGCTATGTGTTGATTGCTGAGGATGCAGTTGTCAAAAAGACAAATTTTTGCCCCTGTAGAGCTTACAGTCTAGATGTGGAGACACGTAACAATTTAGGCATGCATATAGGCATATGATTGCCCATTCTGAAATGGATGTGCAAGAAGTGTGTGAAGGAAAAGAACAGCATTCTATAAGAAAGAACAGCCGAAGTTATTTTTAAACAGAAGTCTAATTAATACATTTAGATCTACATTTCTGCAAGACTGCTACAGCTGATGAATGAAAGGGCTTGCAGAGGGTGCAAGGCTGACAGCGGGAAACCAATCACAGAGCTAATGTGGAAGTGTAGGCAAGAGATAAACATCAGTTGAATTAATGTGGCCACAGGAAATAAAAGTAGAGAGAAGAGAGACTGAGTCCATGTTTTTTTCATTTGTTTGTTTAGAGACAGGGTCTCCGTCTGTTGCCCAGGCTGGAGTGCAGTGGCAACATCATAGCCTACCACAGCCTCAAACTCCTGGGCTAAAGGGATCCTCCTCCCACCTCAGCCTCCTGAGTAGCTGAGATTATAGGTGAGTACCACACTGCTCGGCTCCGGAAGAGTCCTGTTTGGACATTAGCAAGTGACCACCAAGAACTTTGTGTCCCAAGAGCAACCTAGGGTCATGTGAATGTTCTATGTCATTACAGAGAATAAGCTATATTCTGTCTTGACTACGGTTTGACTAAGGAGCACTTAGAATATTTTTTTCTAGCTTTATTGAGGTATGACTGACAAATAAAAATTGTTTATATTTAGGGTGTACACATGACGTCTTGATAGATTATACTTTGTAAAATGATTACCATGATCAAGCTAATTAACATATCCATCACCTCACATCATTATCATTGAGAGTGTGTGTGTGTGTGTGTGTGTGTGTTTGTGTGTGTGGTAAAACTTGCAATCTACTCAATTAGCAAATTTCAAGAATACTATTAAATCTGTGTCCCCAGAGTTAGACACAGACTCTTAATAATTTATTGCTAATATATAACTCAGAACTCTTCAAAGCAAATAGCTTTTAAGTCTATCCTTTCCATTTAACAACATTCAGCAAACATTTATTAAACACCCACAATTTATCAGGCACTGTGTTAAATGCTGGAGACCAATGATGGCAAAATGAAAGCACACTTTATCTTCATATATCTCTCTCAGTCTAATGGCAAAAACAGACAAATATGCAATAAAAATAAAATGTAATGTGCATTGCCATTACTTAATGAGTAATGATACTTGGTGAAGTAAAACATTCTAAGATGATACAGGAAGGGTGAAGGGAAATTAGGCAAGCAGAAGGCATGGCAAGTATGTAAAGTTGAGGGAAAGTATGAAAACAAAAAGGAATCGTAGTTTTCTATGGAGAGAGAACACAACTAAAAAGATTTTAAGTGGACAGATGAATATGAAATGTTGAGGAACTAAAAGAGTTTTAATAATGTCTGCAATAACACATGGTTGGGGATAGTAGGTGGTTGGTAGTGCGATGGAGATTTTAGGTAGTCAAAGGTGTTATTAGGCAAAATTCAGCTCATTGAAAGCCACATAAACCATGATGAAGAGTCCGGACTTAATCCAAAGTGAAAAAGAATGCTACTGAAATATCATGGAGTGAAATATGAGCACTTACATTTCAGAAGTATAACTCAGGCTATAACAGAAATAATGGGCAGCAGAGGATCAAAGCTGGAAGTAGGGAAATTTGTGAAGAGGATGTTGCCAAAAAACAGGCAAAAGGCAGTGAGTGTTATCTGTGAGGATGTATAAAAATAGATGATGTTTAGAAGTATTTAAAGTAAAATCATCAAGCCTTAGTGACAGTTTGGATGCCTGAGCTGGTTGAGCTTTGAGAGAAAAGGAAGAGTAACTCCCAATCAAATGTACTCGATGATTTCTGCCAACCACTCTATGATGAAGATGTGGATACGGTAACGAACTTGACTTGCTAGGGAGAAATAACAGGAAGAGAATTGATGTATATTACATTAAGTGTGCATTTTTTATACCCAGTATATGAAAGACCATGATTTAGGTAAAATAGACCTGACTACAAAACAGTATTCCTCTCAGTAGACATGCTGTAGTCTGAATGTGTCCCCCCCAAATTTATATGTTGCAATTCTAGTCCCCAAGTTGATGGTATTAGGAAGTGGGGCCTTTGGGAAGTGATTAGCTCATGGGATTAGTGCCCTTGTAATAGTGGTCCAAGAAAGCCCCTTTGTCCCTTCCACTATGTGAGGTTACAGCAAGAAGTTAGCAGTGATGAGGCAGCTGGTCTTCACCGCACATCAAATCTGCCTGAGCCTTGACCTTGGACTGCCTAGACTTTAGAACTGTAAGAAATAAACTCATTTTGTTTATAAGATGCCCAGTTTATGTTATTTTGTTATAGCAGCCCACATAGATTAAGAGAACACCAAACCCTGACCCTATCAAATGCTCACTGGCTATTTCTCAATATATAGGTCAGGAAAAGGTTTTCCTTCATACTGAAAAGTTGATTAGCAAAAGGTATGATGTTTATAGGAAGTTCATAAAAAGAAGAAAAAAATATCAAGGAATTAAGAGTAAATTGACTACTGATGAAAATTGACAATGAATGCTAAATCGTAGTTTTGAGTACTGTTGCAATTATGCAAATCATAATGAAGCAGTTCACAAAAGCCAATTATATTCAAATGCAAAATAAAGGATAATAAATAGGTCAACATTATTAATTTATTATCTTTTCAAGCTCATGAAGTGACAAAGGTGAAAAGTTGAGGCTAAATTATATTAAATTCTAAATTTTAAAAAATAAATTAACAATACACAAAATTATTGTTTCTTTACTGAGTACAATGAAAGCACTAAGAGTTCAATTTTTCAATTCATTAATTCACTAAAACATGCTGCAAGATTGAGCACATAAAACTTTTGAAATAAGAAATGAGAAACAGTAAGAATAAGTAAATTTAATTTCTAAATTTAGTTACTTTAGTTCCTCTCCTGTATATTTGCATGCTTACATTTCTGATTTAAGCCAGGAAATATAAAAACCAGGGTTTATCAGGCAAATAGTGGGACAAAGAGTCACAGAAAGGAAATTCTGTATCCCACATGGAAAAAGGTTTTATAGAAAATCTTGAAAGTGGACAGAATAAATAACAAAAGTTAATACCATTTGGTGGAGTCAGCAAAATCAAATATTGCTGGAGGGAACCCCAGAGAAATGACATGCTTGAACCTGAATACATGGCAAATATCCTATATTTCATATTTTTAAAAAATACCCAAAAACAAAAACTTGCAGCTCAATGAGTAGGTACTGAGATGAATAAAAAGGAAAATTCTATGAACTGAATGCTTGTGTCCTCCAAAAATTCATATATTGAAACCCTAATCCCCAATATGATGGTATTTGAAAATGGGCCCTTAGAGGGCCAATTAGTGTTAGATAACATAGTGATTAGGGGCCCTTATGATGGAATTAATACCCTTATAAAAAGAGGAAGAGACTCAAGATCTCTCTCTCTCTATCAACATGTGGGGATACAAAGAGAAGACAGCCATGTGTAAACAGGGAAGCAAGTCTTCATCAGATATCAGATTTGCCTGCACCTTGATCTTGGTCTTCCTAGTCTCCAGAACTATGAGAAATAAGTTTGTGTTGTTTAAGCCATCTTGCCCATGACATTTTCATAGCAGCCCAAACTGACTAAGACAAATGGTGAGATATATTCATTGTCCTTAGAAGCCCAAAGTTAGGCGAAGACTCATATATTAAGAATAAGGTGTTTAGAGGAGCTTCTAAGAGAAGACTGAGTAGCGTCAATGAATGGGATTTGGTACCATTTAGTCTCATGTTCAGCCTTCACATGTGCTTGCAGTTATTCTAAGGAGATTAATTATCCTATGCCTGAAGCTTCACTCTTTATGAGGAAGCCCTGGCTTGCAGTCAGCAGCTGGTCCAGTATTCTCTTTCTTACACATTGCCAGGACATTTATTACATGATATTGACACAGATAAAGTCAAAGTTATGATCCAAAGTAATATTCTATTTAATCTATTAATAGCACTGATGTATGATTCCAGCTACTATGCAGTTTTTTTTTAGGTTCATTATATATTTGAAAACAATTAGAATGTTCCAGCATAATTGAAAACATATGGCAAAAATCAGTTAACATTTTCACCTCCAGATTCGTATTTATATTTATCAAAGTGAATTATCTACAATGTCCTCAATTAATTTAGCAAAGTCAATTACTTTTTTTCCTCATCAAAACTTACCCTTGATCAATGTATTCATTTTCTGTTTTTTTTTTTTCCTATGTAACTGATATCTCTGTGTTATGGCTTCAGTAGATACTCTGCAGATAGTTTTCCAAATTCCAAATTTTCAAATAATTTATGAAATATAGTAAGCTGAAAATAGATTATCTTGGCTCACTTTTTCTTTTCTTCTCAGAAGAGAAAGGATAAGGGACAATTAATGAATCTGAATATACAGCTTTGCCTACATTGTGGATTAATCAGTTGATTTTATCCTACATTAAACAACTTACTCACTGAATAATTAGTTATGTATAAAATTTAGAGTTATTACCTAGTGACACCATATTGTGTTCTTTGCAATGAACATTTAATTTGGATACAGAATTCTCACAAATTCATATTACAGTATTATTTCATAGAGTTTCAAAGTAACAAGATTATTTTCTACTTCAAAAAAATTATGAAATAAAACTTTTTATATTTTAAGGAAAGTTAATGTAATGTTAAATTTGTAACAGGAATTTGACCTTTTTGAGAAAATTAATTATACTCTTAATTAAGTATAAATTAACACTGAAGTTTGATTAACTGCTGTTTAAGACTTACAGTCATCTATTGACTTGGCACCAAAAAATTGTGATTTCTGTCAACTTGGTGTTTTATTTGGCTGTTTGTCTTTTTTCACTAATTTTTAGTTATTCTTTGCATATTTAAATTAATTATGAGTCAGAAATATTTATTTATTGTAAATATTTCCTACCAAATATTGTCCTGACTTTTTACTTGATTTGCCTTTTGATAAACAAATGTTCTTAATCTTAATATAGTAGAGTTGATCTAATTTCCTTTACATTTGTGTCTTTTAAGTTTTGTTTAGGAAACCTGTCTTACAATAATATCTAAAAGGTATTTTTCTAGATTTTCTTCTAAATGTTTTAGTTTTACCTTCATAATAAAATACTTAAGACACTTTGAATTAATTTGAGATATGTGAGAGTCAGTGATGAAATATCATTTTTTACTGCAAAGTTAAGCCATCAGAGCCCCACGATTTATTCAATCACTTCCATGCTTCCCACTGATTTGAAGTGCCTGCTTTGACAGAAACTGAATGTCTATTTACTTATTTCTGAGCCGCCTATTTTCGTTCACTGATCCATTGATCTATTCATCTGTGAATAAACTAATCTCTCAATTATTATCACATTAGTGCCTCTTTGAAATGTGTTTGGTAATTCTATCTCACCCCCAACTCATTCTTTGTCAATATTGTGTTAGATATTCTTGGTTCTTTGAATGTCCATTTCAATTTTTGTTCATCAAATAATATGAGTAAAGAAAAATTTATTGTCATTTAGATTTGTTTGTTTACTAATTCCTTTTCTTATAGTATTAAAGTGTCTACAACCTGCATTTCAGTGCTAATTCAGAGGTGATAATAGACAACCTCACCTTCCCGCACTACCCAAAGGAAAAAAATCTCAATGTTTCACCATCACATATCATTTGATACTGTATTATATGTACAATTTATTCAATAAAGAGTTTCCCTTTTATTTCTCATTTTTAAGAATTTTAATCAGTAATGGATGTTGAATTTTATCAAGTACCTTTTCCTAACTTAATTAGATCATGCTCAGTATATTTTCCTGATCTGCTACTGTGATATATTACGTTAACTTATCATAATGTCAAATCTCCTCTAGCTTACCTCAAATAAACCTGACTTGCTCATTACATAGTTAGTAATAAAGTAATTGGTCATGATCATGTTTATGAATCTCCCTGATTTTCCCCTATAGACCAAACAAATTCAGATAAATAAATAAAAACACACAACTCTTACAACAAAGTTAGTTAGAAAATTATGCTCATGAACTCAAAACAACTGACAACCTACATGGCATGTGTGATATCAGCAACAGTTTAGGGGGAAGCGTAAGGAAGGTAACCGTGTTTGTAATGTTCTAGCTAACAGTAAAACTCCAAATTTGAAAGTGCATTGGGCTAACCTGAAAACAACTTCTGTTCTATTATGACAAAATTTTCAAGTCAGTTTAAGGGGATGATGATGTGATAAGGTCTAAAGGTATTGGAGCACTCCATACACATAAACTCTTCTGAGAAATGAGTTCAGAAGAGTAACAGTGACCAAATCATTTTAGACTTTATTCCAAGTCCTTATTGCTATGATTTTCCTGTTTATGGAATTATAATCCATTTCATTAGCCAACACCAAAGTAAATGTGTTAAACTAATAATATAATAACAAATAATAATAAAACGGCTTAAAGAATAATAATAAATATTACAATTCTGTATGTTTGCTCCTCTCAGATTAGCATTGATTAAACATTTAAGTTGAGATATGGTGTATGCAGTTACATATTCCAGATTGTGGGATAATGGTTCAGGGTGAAGATGTTATCTTGAGAATCACCAATATAGATGATTTTTAAAACTATGAGACCAGATAGGACCACATAGGGAATGAGCATTTTTAGAAAACAGAAGACATCAAAGGATTTTGGAACCAGTGTCATGCCTAGTCATATTGCAACTCAGGGGAAAAATTAGTTATATTAGTTCAGTTTTTATTTATAATTTGATGTTTTATTTATCATGAGTTTTTTTCATTAAATGTGCTTTTTAAAAAAAATGTTGAAATAATTTTATCTGTCTTGATTACTATGCTTTTTGGTACTTCCTTAAATTTTGTACCCAAGATGAGTTGGTCATTTGCATCAGCATAGTCTCAACTCTTTCTGAGGTACTCCAGTGTCTAAATTTGGGTAAATAAATGTTAATGAACCAGCAAAAGAGACTGAGATAAAGCAGCCAGAAATGTGGGAAAACCAGATGAGTGTGGTGTCTAGAATCCAAGAAAAGAAAGTGTTCCAAAGAGAAGAAAGGAATTAACTGGGTTAAATTCTGTCAGATGTAAAGTTAATTGAAGATAGAGAAATGACCAAAGTTTTTAGCAACAGGATTATTAGTGACATTGAGAAGTGCACTTTAGTGGAGTAATGGGCACAAAAATATAATTAGAATAAGTTCAAAAGAGACAGAAAGGACAGAAATTGTAGAGTGATTATAGACAATTCTTTCTAGGACGTTTTCTACAGAAGAGAAAAAAATCAGGTGTCCTATGAATCAATGAGATCATAAGGTTTATTCATTTTTAAGTGGGAGAAAAATAAGAGCATTGATTTACAAGATGGTAAAATGATCTTTGTATTCTAAAGGGAATGATTTAGTAAAATGGCAAATGATGAGGTAAGATGAGAAAGCACTTGGAGAAATGTCCTTTAGAGGTTAGTAAAGATGTGACTTTGTGAATAGCTGCTAGGATTGGCCTTAGCTAGTAACGTGGACTACTAATACAAGGAACAGCGAGAAAGGTAGAGTACTTAGGAGCAGAAGTGGAAGGTGGTTTGATATGGTGGTACAAAATTTAAGCTATCCTCTGACTGCTACTATTTTCTCTATGAAATAGGAAGTGTAGTTGTGAGTTGGTAGTACGGATTGTAGAGGAAGGATCAAAGGAGAAAGAGAAATGATAGAGGACAAAATACAAAATAATTGGCTGGAAAATTAAGGGAATGAAAGAGCTTATTGGGAATCTAGGATGTTATATTCAACTCCATCAGTGTAGCTATAGACCAAGCAGCCCAAGAATGTCCCATAAAACTCTTATTTTACCACGAAAATGCCATATTTCAGAGAGTGGGATGGATCCTTCTATGGCATTACTGTCAAATAGAAATAAAACAAGAGTATATCTACATATATTTCTACTTTTAGAAAGTTCTCCTTTTCCCAATAAATACCAATATCTGCCAAGATCCAGCTAAATTGTTTGTGAATCTTACTCCAATTCCCTGGTAGAATAAGGTTTCCTTCCAAAGCAGTGTCATGTCACTTTATAGTGATTTCAAAATTGACATTTATCACATTAAATAAAAACATTTTAAAATGATTAACCAACTTGATCATCCCCTCCAACTCATAGGACAAAAAAAAAAAAAAAAAAACCACTTTATACTGTGAGTAAGTTTTATTCATTCTTTCTACCCAGACCCCTAATACATAGAAGGCATTCATCAAATACTGTTGAATAAACTGCTGAAGAATGGACCATGTTCATTCTGCTCAGAAAACGTGAAAACTGGGACATTAGATAACCTTTGGAAGTTCCTGGTAGCCATAAGATTTTGCATTTATATTTTGTAGAAAAATATTCTAAGTAGATTTCAAACTCTTTTTGAAATGGTTTGATAGCTCATTTTGTGGGTTATTTTGAATATTGCTCCAGCAGGCAGAATACATTTGCATTCATCTTAGAAAGGAAGTGGCAGCATATCTATTTCTGTAATTCCAGTGCAAGCAATCAGTTCATTGAGGGGAATAACAAGCTAAGACTTCAAGCAAACTTAACTTGAACTGCCTAGGCTTTTGCTTAGTTAAAAAATTTCCTAGCAATGGTTTGTTGGTTCCTGCTTAGGGATTTTGCTCTAAAAAATAAATACTTTGCTAATTCTTGCATTTAGTGCCATGTATAACCCATCTCAAGGCCAAATTCAGAGGTGAATCTCCTTAATAGAGAAATAAAGGATAAGAAGTAGTTTATTTTCATTATACAACTATGGTCCTCTCCATCTGTGAAAAAAGGCTACCTATGTCTGCTAGTCATTTATCGTTTATATGTTTTGGATGACTCTCTTTGGGATCCAAAACTTTTTACCTACACACATTTTATTCATTTTCTCAGAAAATGCTATAACTTCATTCTCCAGAGACCTGGACCAGAGCTCCGGAGAAAGACTATTTGTATTACTCTTTTACTCAATGATAGGTGTAAAACACAATGATGTATCCTCTTAACCCAAGGGCGGAACATTTTCAGAATTTTCAGTTTGATTAATGCCAGGATCTGACTAAGGAATCTATTGTCTAGGATACCACATATTCAGATCTGTTTTTGCTCAGACTTTTAATAACAAACATATCTATATTATTTACAGTATGATGCTGAAATCTTATGTATTTTTACCTACACAAAGAAAGGGTCATGCCCCTAAGAAGGAAATATGTAATTCGCTATTCTAGTTATTGCTAAGTTCACTGCAGATAGTATAAAGGGAAAGCTTATTAAAACAATCTGATGATAATTATTCTATGAAAGATAATATATTAAATCATTTCAATATGTCTATTCATAAAAGTAACTTAAATGTATTATTTATAATACTTAATTGCTTTTGTAATAGAAATGCAGTACAAAGCCAAAAATAACACAGATATGCTTATTTGAAGATATATTTATCTCTATTCTTAGGAGTTCATCATCATAAAGATAGAAAGTGTATCTCCACCCAATCTTATTTTATCCCGAATGTTAATGGATTTAAGCAGGTAAACTTAACAGTTGTTAACAAGCTTGTTTGTTAGTTTTTAAAAAATCATCAGTCCCTTCAAATTTTTCAATAAAATATAAATATGTGGAGTTTCAGATTCATTGAAAATAACTAACAAAACCTTATAAGAATATTCATAAGGCTAATGTTGCTTTTAGAAAGAAGGAATAATTGGTGGAAGGTGTATCGGGGGAGCATATGCTACAGAAATCCCAAAGTTTCTTTGTTTTTTTGAAATTGGTTTGCTTTTTATTGTTACCACGCTTTAGAAATTCTAAACAATGAAAATATTTCTCTCTGCTATCACCCCCACCCTTTAGTTTGCTACTGAATAAAATGCGTATTATTCGTGTCATGTTACTTGCTTTCTTTACATAGGTTCTACTTATTAATGCCCTGACTTTTTTCACTGGCATTCAACATGCTCAGTTCTTTCACAGCCTGACAATCCTTTCTTAAATCCTGAATACTTTATCATCTCTTTTCCCATTTTAAGATAAATTCTTGGAAAATTTTTATGGAATTTTTTGACGTCTTCGGCCACCGATCACCCTTTAGCCCACTAGCGGCTAGAGTGTAGCTTTTTTCTCATCACTCCACTGAAACAATTCTCTCCAGGATCAACAGTGACTCCTAAGAAACTAAATCCAATAAAATATTTAAAAATTTTATTGTAGTAGACGTGAAAACGGCATTTGATACTGATGTCCATTCATTGCTACCTAACTTCATGCATTCTTGGTTTTCCTTCTGCTCATTAGAAATCTCATTCAGAGTTTCTCTTGTAGGTTTACTGTTCTCATTCTTTCTGATGGATGAATTCTGTTCCATTGTGTGTATATAACATATTCTCTTTATCCATTCTTCTGTTAGGTTGATTCCATATCTTGGCCATTGTAAATAGAACTGCAATAGACATGAGGGTACAGGTATCTCTTCCATATGCTGATTTCCATTCCTTTTGATGAATACCCAGCAGTGGGATTGCTGGATCATGTGGTAGTCCCTTTTTCAGTATTTTGAGAAATCTCCATGCTGTTTCCCATAATGTCGCTACTAATTTATTTTCCCACCAACAGTATACAAGAATATATACTTCCCTTTTCTCCACATCCTCACCAGTAATTAGTAATTTTTTTTTGTCTTTTTGATAGTAATCACTCTGACTGAAGTGAGATGATACTTAATTGTAGTTTTAATTTGCCTTTTCATGATGAATAGTGACATTAAGTATTTTTTAATCTACTTGTTGGCTGTTTGTATGTCTTCTTTTGAGAAATGTCAATTCAGATCTTTGCCTATTTTATAATAAGATTATTTGGGGTGTTTTTGCTGTTGAGTTGTTTGAGTTCCCTGTATATCTGGATATTAGTCACTTGTCAGATGATTAGTTTGCAAAATGGTGTCTCTTCACTCTGTTGATTGTTTCCTTTGATGTACAGTTTTTAGTTTGATATAGTCCCATTTGTCCATTATTTTATTTTATTTTTTGGCTATGCTTTTGAAGTCGTAGCCATTAAATCTTTGCCTAGATCAATGTTCCAAAGTATTTCCCATATATTTTCTTCCAGTATTTTTATAGTTTCAGGTCCTACATTTACATCTTTAATCCATTTGGGTTGGTTTTTGTATATGATGACAGAGACGGGGTTAGTATTATTCTTATGCATGTGAATATTCAGTTTTCCCAACAACATTTATTGAAGAGACTGTCCTTTTTCCAAAGTATGTTCTTGGCACTTCTATCAAAAATCAGCTGGCTATAAATGCATGGATTTATTTCTGGGAACTGCATTCTATTCCACTGGTCTATGTGTTTGCTTTTATAACAATACCATGTTGTTTTAATTACTATTGTAATTGTTGTTTTAGCATACTTTGAAGTCAGGTAGTGTGAAGCCTCCAGCTTTTTTCTTTTATTTCAGAATTGCTTTCAATGCTGAAGACCTATTCAGGGTCTTCTGTGGTTACACACAAATTTTAAAATCATATTTTCTATTTATATAAATAATAGTTTTGGTATTTTGCTAGGAATTGAATTGAATGTATAGATTGCTTTGGGTAGTATGGTCATTTTAACGATACTCATGAACATAGAATGTCTTTCCATAATTTATTTCACCAATGTTTGTAGTTGTCATATAGAGAATTTTCATCTCCTTGGTTAAACTTCTTTTTGGTTTTTTTTTTTTGTAGTTATTGTAAATGAGATTGCTCTCTTCATTTCTTTTTCAGCTAGTTTGTTATTGATGTATAGAAACCTTACTGATTTTTGTATGTCCATTTTGTACCATGCAACTTTTCTGAGTTTGTTTATCAGTTCTAAGAGTGTTTTGGTGGAAGATTTAGGTTTGTCTATATATAAGGTCATGTCATCTGCAAAGATGAACAGTTTTACCTCTTTTATTCTAATTTGCATCTACTTTATATCTTTCTTTTGCCTAATTGCTCTTGCTAGGACTTCCAGTACTTTGCTGAATAAATGTGGTGAAAGTGGGCATTCTTATGTCGTTCCAATTCTTAGAGGAAAGGCTTTTAGCTTTTCCCCATTCAGTATGACATTGGCTGTAGGTTTGTCATTTATGGATTTATTGTGCTGAGGTATGTTACTTCTATGCCTCATTTATTGATTATTTATTATGAAAGGATGTTGATTTTATCAAACGATTTTTCTGAATTAATTGAGATTATATTGTTTTTGTCTTTCATTCTGTTCTTTTATTATTATTTCAATATATTAATTAAGGGGGTAAAAGTATTTTTGTCACATGAATACTCTATATATGCTTAAGTCAGAGCTTTTGGTGTTCCCATCACCAGAATATTGCTCATTGTACCCAACAGGTAAGTTTTTATCCCACACCCTGCCCTTGGCCTCCCCTCTTCTTGGTTTCTTATGTCCTTTATATTGTTTATTGCCTGTGCGTACACATCTATTAGCTCCCACTTATTAGTGAGAACATATGGTGTTTGCTTTTCCATTCCTGAGATACTTCACTTAGGATAATGGTCTCCAATTCCATCCAAGTTACTGCAAATGACATTATTTTATTCTTTTTTGTGGCTGAGTAGTATTCCATGGTATACACATACCACATTTTCTTTACCCACTCATGAATTGATGGTCACTTAGGTTGATTCCACATCTTTGCAATTGTGAATTGTGCTGCAATAAATATTCTAGTGAAGGTGACTTTTTGATAAAATGATTCCATTTCCTTTGTGTAGATATCCAGCAGTGGGATTACTGGATGAATAGTAGGTCTACATTTATTTCACTGAAGAATCTCCATAATGTTTCCGTAAAGGTTTCACTAATTTGCAGAGCCACCAAGAGTGTATAAGCATTCCTCTCTTTCTGCATCCACATAGCATCTATTCTTTTTTGACTTTTTAATAATGGCCATTCTGAAGGGGTAAGGTGGCATCTCATTGTAGTTTTAATTTGTATTTCCCTGATTATTAGTGATGTTGAATATTTTTTCAAATGTTTCTTGGCCATTTGTCTATCTTCATTTGAAAAGAAATCTGTTCATGTCTTTTACCCACATTTTGATGGCATTTTTTCTTGCTGATTTGCTTATATTTCTGGATATTAGGCCTTTATTGGATGTATAGTTTGCAAATTTTTCTCCCATTCTATAGATTGTCTATTTTCTCTGTTGATTATTTCTTTTGCTGTGCAGAAGCTTTTCAATGTAATCAAGTCCCATTTATTTATTTTTGTTGTTTCTGCATTTGCCCTTGGGGTCTTAGTCATAAATTCTCTGCCTAGGCCAATGTCTAGAAGAGTTTTTTCTGCATTTCTTATAGAATTTTTATGGTTTCATGCCTTGTATTTAACTCTTTTACCCATCTTGAATTAATTTTTATATATGGAGAGAGAGGGGGATTTTGTTTCATTCTTTTTCATATGGCTATCCAGTTTTTCCCAGCACTACTTATTGAATAGGGCTTCCTTTCCCTAGTGTATGTTGTTGTCTACTTTGTCAAAGATCAGTTGGTTGTAGGTATATGGTTTTATATCTGAGTTCTCTATTCTGTTCCATTCATCTATGACTCTACATTTATACTAGTACCATACTGTTTTTGGTTACTATAGCCTTGTAGTATAATTTGAAGTCTGGTAATGTGATGCCTCCAGATTTGGTCTTTTTCCTTAAGATTGCTTTGGCCATTGGGCTCTTTTTTGGGTCCAAATGAAGCATAGAATTGTTTTCTTTAGATCTGTGAAATATGTCATTGGTATTTTGATAGGGATTGGATTGATTCTGTAAATCACTTTGGGTAGTATGGACATTTTAACCATGTTGTTTCTACCAATACATGACTTTGAGAGTTTTTTCCATTTGTTTACATTGTTTGTGATTTATTTTATCAGTATTTCATAGCTCTCCTTGTAGAGCTCATTCACCTCTTTGGTTAAGTGTATTCCTATGTATTTTATTTTCTTTGTAGTTATTATGAATGGTATTGAGTCTTTGATTTGACTCTCAGATGACTGTTATTAGTATATATAAATGCTACTGATTTGTATACATTGATTTTGTAACCCGAGACTTTGCTGAATTTATTTATTAATTCCAGGAATCTTTTGGTAGAGTCTTTGGGACTTTCCAGATGCAAGATCATATTGTCAGTGAAAAGCAATAGTTTGACCCCCTCTTTCCTGGTTTGGATATACTTTCTTTCTCTTGTCTGATTGCTCTGGGTAGGACTTCCACTACTACGTGGAATAGAAGTGGTGACAGTGGGCACTCTTGTCTTGTTCCAGTTATTAGAGGGAATGCTTTCAACTTTTCCCCATATAGTA
Source organism: Daubentonia madagascariensis (assembly GCA_023783475.1). Taxonomy (NCBI): domain Eukaryota; kingdom Metazoa; phylum Chordata; class Mammalia; order Primates; family Daubentoniidae; genus Daubentonia; species Daubentonia madagascariensis. The sequence goes on from JAKFHU010001209.1 coordinate 32,865,288, forward strand.
TGATGTTGGCTGTGGGTTTGTCATATGTGGCTTTTATAATTTTGAAGGATATTCCTTCTGTGTCTATTGTGTTGAGGGCTTTTATCATGAATGGATGCTTGATTTTGTCAAATGTTTTTTCTGCATTTATTGAGAAATCATGTGGTCTTTGTTTTCAATTCCCTTTATGTGGTGAATCAGATTTATTGATTTGTATATGCTGAACTTTATTTGCATCCCTGGTATAAAACCCACTTGATCATGGTGAACTTTTTCTTTTTGATGTGTTGTTAAATTTGGTTTGTTAGTATATTGTTGAGGATTTTTGCATCTCTATTCATAAGGAGTATTGGAATGTAGTTTTCTTTTTCTGTTGTGTCTTTTCCTGGATTTGATATCGAGGTGATACTGGCTTCATAGAATGAGTTAGGTAGAATTCCCTCCTTCTGGATACTATGGGATAATTGATAGGTACCAGTTCTTTGAAGGTCTGGTAGAATTATACTGTGAATCCATCTGGTTTGGGGCTTTTTTTGGGGGGGGATTTTTTTATTACTGCTTCAATCTCACTGCTTGTTATTGGTCAGTTCAGGATATCTATTTCTTCCTGATTGAGTCTTGAAAGGTTGTGTTTTGGGGAATTTATCCATTTCTTCTGTTTTCTATTTTATGTGCATAGAGATTTTCATAGTATTCACAGATGATATTTTGTATTTGTGTGATTTCAGTTGTAATATCTCCTTTTTCATTTCTGATTGAGCTTATTTGGGTCTTTCCTCTTCTAGTTATGATTAATCTAGCTACAGGACTATCAATTTAGTTTATCTAATCAGAGAACCAACTTTTTGTTTTGTTGATCTTTTGATTTTTTTTTTTTTTTGGTTTCCATTTCATTTAGTTCTGCTCAGAGTTTTGTTGTTTTTTTCTTCTACCAACTTTGGGTTTGGTTTGTTCTTCATTTTATACTTCATTGAGATGTGACATTAGGTTGTGGATTTGTGATCTTTCTGTCTTTTTGATGTAGACATTTAAGGCTGTGAATTTTCCCCTTAGGATGGCTTTTGCTATATCCCACAGATTTTGATAGCTTGTCTCTCCTTGGTCATTCTGTTTAAGGAATGTTTTTATTTCCATCTCAATTTCATCATTGACCCAAGCATCTTTCAGGAGCAGGCTGTTTAATATCCATGGCTTTATGTAGATTTGAGCCTTTCTCTTGAAATTGCTTTCTAGTTTTATTGCACTGTGATCTGAGAAGATACATGATAAGATTTTGACTTTTTTGAATTTTCTGAGTTTTTTTTTTTTTTTTTTTTGCCTAAGATATAATCAGTCTTGGAAAATATCCCATGTGCTGATGAGAAAAATGCATACTCAATAGTTTTGGAGTAGAATGTTCTATAAATGTCAGTTAGTTCCATTTGTTCTAGAGTCATGTTTAAGTCCCGTGTTTCTTTATCCATTTTCTGCTTCCATGATTTGTCCAGTTTTGTCAGTGGAGTATTGAAGTCCCCAACAATTAAGTTGCTACTGTTAAATTTTTGCTTAGATCTAGACAAATTTGCTTTATGATTCTGAGAGCTCCAGTCCTAGGTGCATATATATTAAGGATTGTTATGACTTCTTGTTGAATTTTTCCGTTTACCATTACATAATTATAATCATTGTCTTTTTTTTTTTACCATTATTGATTTCAAGCCTATTTTTTCTGATATGAGAATCACCTTCCCACTTTTGGTTTCCATTTGTGTGGAATATATTTTTCCATCCCATTACACTGAGTTTGTGAGAGTCCTTGTGGTTTAGATGTGCTTCATGGAGACAGGAAATATTTGGGTTGTGTTTTTTTAATCCATTCATACAATCTATGTGTTTTAAGTGGGGCATTCAGACTGTTCATTTTGACTGATAGGTGATAATATTGATATGTGGGATGCTGTTCTGTTCAACATATTGGATGATATGTCATTGTTTTGTTTTTCCTCTTGTGCTATTATTTTATAAAAGCCGTGAGCTATAACTTTTGTGTGTTTTTACAATGGTTGGTATCTATTTTACTGTTGCATGTATAATGCACTTTTGAGCATTTCCTATAAGGCAGGCCTAGTAGTGACAAATTCTCTTAGTGTTTGCTTGTTTGGGAAAGACTTTATTTCTCCTTCATTTATGAAACTTAGGTTTGCAGAATACAAAGTTCTTGGTTGGCAGTAAATCTATTTAAGGGGACGGAGGATGGGACTCTATTCCTTTATGGCTTGTAAGGTTTCTCTTGAAAAGTCTGCTGTTAATCTGATGGGTTTTCCTTTGTATGTTACTTGATGTTTTCACCTCTCAGTTCTTAGGAGTTCCTCCTTCAAGTTGAATGTGGCCAGTCTGATGACTATATGCCTTGGTGATGCTCTTTTTACAATGAGTCTCCCATGTGTTCATTCAGCTTGCTGTGTCTGGGTGTTTAAGTATCTAGCAAGAGTAGGAAAGTTTTCCTCAATTATTCTTTCAAATGGGTTTATCAGGCCTTTTGTTTTATCTTCTTCACCATCAGTGATGCCTATGATTCTTATATATGGCCATTTTACATAATCCCATATTTCTCATAGACTTTGTTTGTTCCTCTTAATTCTTTGTTCTTTATATTTGGCTGACTGTGTTAATTCAAAAGAGTTGTCTTCAAGCTCTGAAATTATTTCTACTGCTTGGTCTATTCTATTCTTCAAAACTTTCCACTGTGTTTTGTATTTTCCTAAATAAATTTTTTGTTTCCAAAAGTTCTATTTGTTTTTTAAAATATATCTATCTTTTTAGTAATTTTTTTCATTCATTTCCTGGATTATTTTTCTGATTTCTTTGAGATGGTTTTCCATTTTCTCTTGGATGCCATTGAGCTTGCTTAAAATCCATATATGGAATTCTTCATATGTCATTTTATTATTTTCATTTTGATTGGGATACATTGCTAAAGAGCTGGTGTCCTCCTCTGGTAGTGTCCTTTCACTCTGAATTCTCATACTTCTGGAGTTCTTGCTCTGATTCCTTCTCATATGGAGCAGCTGTCATGTCTTGGTTTTGGATTTTCTTTTGTTTAGATGGGGCTTTTTCCCCCCTCATTATTAAGGGTGTGTCTGTAGCATATTTTGGGTAAGGACCTTTGGCTTTACTTGTGGGTGTTTTTATGGGGGTCTATGTTCTGGATGGATACGTTGGTTATAGATATCCTTAGTGTGGTGGTTTTCTCTGTTTCAAGTTATTTGTAGGCTGTAGCGGTGGTGTACTGTGTGTGGGCAGATTTCCTGTCTCTTGTTGACAAGGTAAGATGGAAATCTTTGAAATCCTTTCTCTTTCCCCAACCCTGTGGTCTTCTTAACAGTGTGAATTATATCAGAACACCCAGTTTAATTTCTGAGACAGTAGGTGATGCTTGTTGGTAATAGTTAGCCATGCCCTGTGTGTTTGAATCAGTAAACCCTGTAATAAGCTGTACAAGTTGTTCTCCCTGCCAGTAGATAGCACTTGCAGGATAGAGCCAGCTGCAGTGTTGTTTTTTTGAGACCTGTGACCTGCTCTAGTCAATCAGGAGAAGCATTCTGATGCACCAGGACAAGGCACTGGAGCTTACAGGGGATTACCTCTTTTACTCTACCATAGCAGAGACATGTGGAGGAGTGAGGCTGGATGGAGCTGGGTCAGATGAGCCTGTGTTCAGGCTCCACAAAGGCAGGCAGAAGAAATTTCTCAGCAAGGGTTGTGGGTCAGCTACCAGGTTGCTGGGGAAAGCCCTTAGTGAGGGGCTGAATCTGCCCCACCGAGCCAAGAAGTCTGCTTGTGGGGGAAGGGCAGTCTGACATTCACAGTCTGGCTTTTGGGAGTGGGTTGCACACTTCTCCCTCTTCCCTTGTCCCACAGATCTTCTTCCAGAATCTGGCTACAAGCAGCAGCCCAAACTAGCAGAGTTTGCCAGCAATGGTGCCACAGGCTGAGAACTTCCCTGCTCAGGATCCCCCCCTGAACCAAAAACACAGCTTTCCTCTGGGGGTAGGGGTGCTCCACAAGAGTGCTGTGGCTTGGACTCACATTGTACTCTCCTTTTAGTTCTGTCTACATGAGCTCTCACACCCCCCAAAATTAGGTCACAAATCTCCCCTCTGTGGCCCTAAGCAACATGATCAAGTCCTGGAGGTGTGAGATCCAGCCTATGGGCCTGTCCTCTGATCCCCTAAGTTCAATCTATTATCATGCCAGGGAGAAGCATTTCTGAGTTGCCCATTGAGTGCTCAAATGGGCTTGATGTCCCTCCACTTCAGGGTAGGCCCTACTTTGCTGGAGCAGCCAGGCAAAGAACACCACAGAGGGCCAGCAGGCAGAGAGATCACAGTTGGAGCAACCTTTGCTCTGCTGTTGGTCTTTAAGAGGAAAGACATGAGCCCCACTCTCTGTGGTAGCCTCAGTGTGGTGGGCACACCAACAGAGGGAAACCAGCAGCTCCTGAGGGCCCTGGCTCAATAGTCCCTTGGGGCTCCTGTGCTAATTCACATGGGAACTGCCACGAGGCAGCAGTGGGACAGGGAGGGGAAGGGAGAAGAAAAGTCTGAAGGAAGGGGAGCTGGCACTCTGGTCACCTTTGTCCCTCTCCTCTGAAGGCAGCCCACATGGAATCTCCAAGCCCTGGAATCACACAGTTCCCCCAGGACCCACTGGCCCAATGTGGCCACCGTAATCTGGGCAGGAGTTGGGAAATATTTGTGTGGGAACTGTGACAAGAAAATTGAAGAGCTGAAGCTCCCTGGAGAGGACAAAGGCACACAATGGGTGGAGAAGAAGTATGTCACCTGCCACCTTGGATTGGGTATATGGGGAAGGGGAGGAACCCCAAGGGGGCTGGCAGCCTGGTGCTCTGTTCTCATAAAGCTCCCAGTTTACTGGTGGCAGTAGGTTTTGGACTTATGAGGGTACAGAAGCTCTCCAGCATCACAGAAGCCTGCAGTCTGCCAGAGGTATGAGGGAAAGAGAAACAAAACCCCCACCTACCTTTCTATGGTGCTCCAAGTTCCTTGGGGGTTGATCTCTGCCAAAATCTTGCTCCTTCCTGTTCTGCTCTGCAACTTCTTCGGATGGAATCTCTGATTGATAGGTTCTGGCACTTTTCTCTCAGATTTACACCTGAGATTTTTTTTTTTTTATCTAAAACCTTTCTTTCTTTCTGAGATGATCTGGCTACCAGTCTCTAGAAAGCCATCTTGCCCCACCCTCTCCCTTCATTCTACTGATATAACATGTAACATTTATTGGTTTGTGTATAGTGAATCATCTTTCATTCCTGGAATAAATCCTACTTGATCTTAGTGCATTATCTTTTTAACGTGCTGTTTGATTTGGTTTGCTGGTATATTGTTGATGATTTTTGAATCTATAGTCATCAGAGATATTGACATGTAGTTTTCTATGTTGTGTTCTTATCTGGTTTTGATATCAGGCTAATGTTGGCCTCATAGAATAAATTAGGAATAATTCCCTCTTCTTTGACTTTTGGAATAGTTTGAGAACACATGGTGTTAGCTCTTCTTTAAAAGTTTAGTACAACTCAGCAGTAAGTAAATTCAGTCCTAAGCTTTTCTTTGTTGGGACACTTTTTATTACTGATTTAATCACCTTACTTGGTATTAGTCTGTTCAAGTTTATATGTGTCCAGGAATTTATCCATTTCCTTCCGATTTTCTAATTTGTTGGACAATTGTTCATAATAGTCTCTAATAATACTTTGTTTTTCTGTGATATCAGTTGTAATGTCTTTTTTTATTTGTGATTTTATTTGTTTGGGCCCTCTTTCTTTTTTTCTTAGTTAATCTCCCTTATGATTGTTTTTGTTTTTATTTTCAAACAACCGAGTTTCCTTTTTTTTGATCTTGTGTATTTTTTGCATCTCTATTTTGTTCAGTTGTGTTCTGATCTTTATTATTTCTTTCCTTCTACTAATTTTGGATTTGGTTTTCTCTTGTTTTTCTAGTTCCTTGAGGTGAATCATTAGGTTGTTTATTTAAAATCTTTCTACTTTTTGGTGTAGGCATTTATCGCTATAAACTTCCCTCTTAGTAATGGTTTTGCAATATTCTATAGGTTTTACTATGTTGTGTTTCCATTTTCATTAGTTTCAATAATTTTTTTGATTGACTTAATTTCTTCCTTGACGCAATTGAAGTTCAAGGGAATGTTATTGAATTTCTATGTATTTGTACAATTTCCAGAGTATATACATTTCAAAATTTTTATATCCTCTTGCTATATTCCTTCTTCTGTCATTATGTAATGACTTTCTTTGTCTCTGTTTATTTTTTTTTACTTTAAGTATATTTTGGCTGATATAACTACTTGTACATACTTTTGGTTTCTGTTTTCATGGAATATCTTTTTACCACTCTTTCACTTTCAGCATTGTGCATCTTTAAAGGTCAACTGACTTTCTTGTAATTAGCATATAACTCAAACTTGTATTTTTATGAATTGAGCTAGGCTATATTTTTTAATTGGGAAATTTAAGCTGATTACATTGAAGTTGTTACTGATAGGTGAGGACTTAATTCTGTCACTTTGTAAATTGGTTTCTCATTGTTTTGTATATTCTCTGTTCCTTTATTCTTGTCTTATTGTTTGTCTATGTGATTTGGTGGCTTTCTGTAGTGATAAGGTTTGATTCCTTTCTCCTCTTCACTTGTGTATCTGCTCTACTACCAGTGAATTTTACACTTTTGTGTGTTTTCATGATGGTAGATATCATCCTTTTTCCTCCAGTTGTATGACTCCCTTAAGCATTTCTTGTAGGGCTTGTCCAGTGATGATGAATTCCCTCAGTGTTTGCTTATCTGGAAAATACTTTATTTCTCCTTCATTTCTGTATGATACCTTTGCTGGGTATAGTATTCTTATCTGGCAGTTTTTTCTTTCAAACTTTGAATATATCATCTCATTGTCTCCTGACCTATAAGGTTTCTGCTCAGATATCTTCTGTTAGTCAGATGGAGATTTCCTTATATGTGATTTGGCATTTTCCTTTCACTGTTTTTAGAATTCTCTCTTTGTCTTTGACTTTTGATAGTTTGAATATAATGTGCCTCAGAAAAAAGATTTTTGTGTTAAATCTATTTGTCTGTCTTTGAGTTTCTTGTATCTGGATGTCTATATCTGTCCCATAACTTGGGAGGTTTTCAGCTATTATTTCATTAAATAAGTTTTTTATGTTTTTTCCTATCTTTTCTTTTTCTGGAACTTCCAGACTTCAAATATTTGTTCACTTTATGAATGAATATTTGTATCATGTAGGCTTTCTTCATTCTTTTTTATTCTTCATTTTTTATCTTGCTTACTTCAAATAATCCACCTTCAAGTTCAGAAATTCTTCTGCTTGATCTGTTCTACTTTTGAGACTTTCAATTACATTTTTTATTTAATTCATTGAATTTTTCAGTTCCAGGTTTCTGTTTGTTTCTTTTTTATGATATCTATCTTTTTGTTGAATTTCTCAATCAGAACATGAACTGTTTTCTTGATTCCTTTTTACTATCTATCTCTATTCTTTTGTATCTTTCTCAATTTTTTTACAGATTATTATTTTGAATTTCTTTTCTTGCATTTTATAGATTTCCTTTTTTCTGGGTGGCCTGTTACTTGGGAAGTATTATTTTCCTTTGGAGGTGTCATGTTTCCTTGCTTTTTCATGTTACTTGTCTCCTTTTGTTGATATTTACACATTCGGTGTAACAGTCACTTCTTCCAATTTTGTGGAGTAGCTTTTGTAGAGGAAGATAATTCCTGTAGATGTATGTATAGTGTCAACCGGGTAGAGTACTTTGGCTTTGGTTCTAGGTGGGCACCACAGTGAAGTCTCCATATGATTTCTTCAGCTCTAATTGATGTCAGAAATGCCTGCAAGCTCCTCGGTGTCTTAGGCTGTGGTTGTTTGTGAAGGCTGTGATGAGATTGGAGTACCAAACAAGCCATTCCTCAGGTCCTTGAGTGTTGTGCATGGACACTGGTTAGGGTGGTGGTGAGTGCCAGGCAACTCTCATTAGGCCCTTAAGCAGCTCACACAGGCATCAGCATTGGCAGCAGTGAGCCACAGGCAGGCCACTCCTTAAGCCCCTAAGTGGGGCACACAGGCATTGGGGTGGCAGTGGCAGTCCAGGCAGACAGGTCCTCATGTGCCCAGGTGGAGTGCTGGCAGTGGCAGCAGCTTCCCAGGATGGGTCAGTCTTTGGGCCCCCAGATAGCACACACAAATGCCCAGGTGGCACACACAAATGCACAGAGGCAACCCAGAAGAGTCAGGGTTATTTGTTGTTGGTGGTGACAGCTCCAGGCAGGCAGCTCTCAGGCTCTAGGAAGCACATGCTTTAGCTCCTTATATCCTGGGGCAGCCTCCCTTCTGTGCTGAATCACCTGCTTTCTGAGATGTAGGACACTGATTGGGCTCTGGTGCCAAGGATGTGGCCATACAACTGAGTATAGCTGGTGTTGCAGCACTGTAGCCCTCTGAATGTATATGGGGGTATGTCTATAGAACTCCAGGAGTCTGGAGATATGGAGTATTTGGGGGTCCAGGGCAGAATCTCTTAAAGTTCTTAATTTTTAAAAAATCCTATAATTTAATGAGTAATACCTGATTATAGTAGGTATGTATTTTTGCAATGAATAATATGTCTGATTTTTGAGAAATATGAGAAAGAGATAGCAGTGATAATTTATCCTCTACAGACATTCAGTGAACATAAATACATGCTTCACTTTATGTATTGAAATTCACAAACATTACAGGCATACACTATTTTAATTTATACAGTCCTACTTTGTGGTAAAACTAAAAGCATCAGTAAAATGAGAAATAGGCAAATGAAAAGAACAGGCATAAGTAGGACCAAAGAATTGAAAAATTTATAGCCTTGATAATAAACATCTAAGTAATCAAGATCCGTCTGTACTCTACTACCATCTAATGCATCCTAGTGCTTATTAACTTCAAACAAGTACTCTTACTTTTTGTCTGACTAATTTGAAGACTCACACTCCAATTTGCTGACATCACTGCTGATATGAGAAACATGTAGCTTTTTAACTCCTAAAATTACTATATAATATAATACAGCAGGCAAAATCAATGCAATGATACTAAATATATAAAACGTGATTACATAGGAATGAATTCCCATTGTCTTTTGATCATTTAAGTGCTTAATTCAAATACATGTTCAAGAATGTTTGTTATAAGTAAAGTTATTTATTATTATGCTGAGATATTAAGTTGAGTAAAAATTGTGTGTGTGTGATTTTTCCAATCATGTATCATCAGACATTCATGTGCCTTTTTTTCACATAGATAAGTTATATTAAAATCAATATTTAATATATTTTATGAGTGAAATGCACTTTCACAGAGCTAGCTATATATCACTCAGTTTGGCTATAGTTTTTAAATAATTGGATTCCCCATTAAACTGAAAAATTCCTCTATAAGAGAAAATGGCTCAACATATTGTTATCAGAATGTGTTTACATATATACATATATGTGTATGTGCATACATACATGCATACATAAATATTCATTTATATCCATACAATCTAAAGTGGATATAATTTACTAATATCCCTGTCAAATTTCCTAATATATCATTGCTTAACACATAAAACTTCTTTTATTTTTGGTTTAGTATTATTTTACTTTATTATTTATGGGTAATTTTTCATTGTGGATATGTCATCTGATGTATTTAGACCAAAGCCAAAACCTCCCAGTTTATATGTTAACTTAGGTATAATATTCTTTGCTAAAAATTTCAGGATATTTGTACCTCCAAGTCATGAAGAATGCATTGTATCAGTGCACTCCATGTGGAACACTCTTGCTGGTTTAGATGGCAGGCTTATGCTAAGTTCCCATGACTATAAGGTAATTGAATTCCAACTAAAGGGGTTGATAGAATATAAGTTAAGACTGAGGCAATCACATACTTAAATTTATAAAGCATTTATTAATTTAAAATCACCCAACTGAATTAATGACTGAGTTTTTACAAATACTTTGACATTTTTATTTTAAGAATGTAGTGTTCCAGATCTATGTTAAAGTTACAAGTCATTTTGAGCATAACCCATCCCCAAAATCAAGTTGACACAAATACAGATGTGATTGTTAAGTCACAGAATTTCCCTATTTTAGCAAACAGCTAAACTATTAGTAAAAGTGATATAAATGCCATATAAAGGAAATGTTTAAATAATTAGATGAAATTTAGTAAAAGACAGAACAGTGAGAAGATGTCACAAATCTAAGACCAATTCCAAGTTATCTTTATTAAATTTAAACAATAGCATTCTTGAATGAATGAAAGTCGATAGATACACCCTTTTGGTGAGTTACCCAATCAGAAAATCTTGCATCACATGAGTTTGCTGAATCCTGATATATGCATTGTTGGTATGTTGATATCTATTTTTTGATATTTTAAACAAACAATAGTAATTCAAACAAATGTTAAATAATAAAAGAATTAACTTAAATTAGAATGTTTCATTGCACTAAATTTCATGGTTAAAAACTTCAAAACCACCTGTGATCATCTTTCACACACCATAAAGGATTCGATTACTCATCAATTAACACTCTTTATGCTTTAAAACTGACTCTGTAAACATACTTCACTTTATCATGGAAATTTTGACTTTTTTTACATTAATCAGAGAAATACTATAACATACTACCAGAAAATGGGTGGAATCATATTTTGCATAAATATATTTCAAAACAACAAAGTAATTGACAATCAAGCTTTAGAGGAAGAGTAAGTTATTAAATCAAAATTGTCCCTGCTCCTTTCTGTATAGTACCTTCACAAACATACCTACTTTCGTCCAGGGATAAGGCATGATTTCTCTGTCTCTCTATCTCTCTCTCTGTTTTTTTCTCTCTCCCTCTCATTTCCTTCTATCTATCTCTATCATCTCTTGAGATTATATTTCTACATTATTCTATCTTCAATAGAATACTATAAAATATATCAAAATGGGAGAGCAAGTAGTTGAATAAATTATATTTAAAATTTGCAGTGTTCATCAAGCTGTTCAGAAGGAGTTACATCTTTGTAAATAACAAAATTTCGCCTTCTTGACCTCTGTCTTTTATAAAGATAAGTCATGAAAATACCTTATAGTCAATGAGGATTGTAGTAGGAGGATGAGGGCAAAGAAATGTGACTGAAAAGATATATTATAATATATAATAATATATAATGAAATAAAGGACTAAATACACATGGTATTACTCATGATTCACTTTATATTTTGCTTCTATCCATAATAGATTGCATATATGCATACACTTTAATTCAAGGAATAAACTGAAAATGAAATAAAATATTGAAATATATTGACCAATTATTCATTATATAATTTACCAAACTACCTATTCATTATTGCCAAATCAAAGCAAAATACAGAGCTACCATGTCAATGGTTACCTTATATTTTATTGTTAATTTAAGGCATACACAGAGCTAGCTTCAAGATCTCCTTATTTTTAGTAATATCAATGGTTTTCGAAGGAATAAGGAAATATACTCCATTATTAGTGTGCTCAGGGTTATTATTCAACTACAAGTTATACTACATACTGTGCTTTTATAGTCTCCTTTATATTAGCTCCTTCTGTGTTTTGGAACTCCTTTTTCCACATCTATTTCACTATTTGTTTTCTGTTCTAGAACAGCCCGTAGTTATTCAGCATGAAATAAAAGGAAATATTTTTAAACTTCCTTTGACTACCAGGAAGAGCATAAAAGAAGCAATTTTACAGAGAAAAAATTCTGCATTTACTTGTTGCTTTAAATACATTTGAAAGACAATTTAAGATTGTATACTCAGTGAAAGTAGGTGGGTTTTTTTTCAGTATTACTCATCAGAAATACTAAGTGCTCCCCCAAGAACTAGGAGAGTGTCTACAAATGTAGCCAGAACTTTAGAAAGATTTCAAATTACTTGAAGTGAAGAAATGAACACAAATTATATCATAAACAATCAAAAATTACCAATTATTAAGAATAAAGTACCATTAACTATACCATCTGGGTCTTGTGTTAATTATAATTTTTTTAAGGCCTCAACCAAAAGACTGAGTTTGATCCTGGGTAACTTCATTTATTTGACTATATTCCAGATGATGCTTATACATACTGTCTTGAGAAGAAATGTTGAAATTTGAATACATACAACAAGTTAGCACCATGCATGGAATTTACCAAGGTAGACTTCAATACCATATCATCTTAAAAGCTAATCTAAATTCTATTTTTGTTGAGAAGAATGCCACCAATTTGGCCATAGGTGGGAAGTGGTGAAAAGTATTATCAAAAATGAGTATGGTATATGATACCAAGTTCCATAAACTCAGAAATTATTATTTCTAAGATAATTTCCTATTTCTTTCAAACAACCGACATAAGAAACTACCACAAACTGGGTGATGGGACATGAATTTTGGTGGGACATTCTTCAACCCACTATTGTCCATCCTCTATTCCCCTGAAATTTATATCCATTCCACATGAAGAACACATTCACCCCAACCTAACATTCCCAAAGTCTTGACTAAGTTTGAAATATTGTCTAAATATTATTAACTCAAAAATGCCCAAATCACACTATTTAAGTAAGGTATGGATACGACTCTGTGTATGATCTATTCATGTTATGCTAGCACAACATTCTCTAGAACCTTGTTGGTTACCTACGTATGTCAAGGGGACCCATGTCATTAGTCACAAGGGTTCTCCACAGACCCTTCCTGGATAACTTAACTTTACTTCTGGCTTCTGCTGAGATGATGTATTGAATGTACAAGTCACATGCCTAAGAGACCCAGCAAAATGTTGTTCAGCCACATCTTGGCATTCTCTCCTGAGCAAGCCTTAACATCTTTTGAGATGTAGATAGACTGAGAATTTTCCAAATCATCCAGTTACAATTCCATTTTTTTGTTTAGCAGTTTCTTCCTCAAGGAGAAACCAGGCTACTCATTAAACACTTTGCTTGGAAATACCTTCAGTTAAATATTTAAGCCCATTGCTTACAGGTTCTTCTTTCTACTAAACAGCAGTACATAATTCAGCCAAGTTTTTTTCTCTGCCCCAGTATAACATAAATCTCAGAATTATTTCTTCTGAGGTAATTTACTGTGTCCTTCTGTCAACTAATTGCCAAACTACCACACAGTGGGTGGCTAGACATGAATTCTGGGGGGACACTATTCAATCCACTATTGTCCACCCTGTGTTCCAAATAATAGTGTCCAATAACATGTTTCACCTTTCCTTCTGAAACCTCAACAGAAGTACCTTCAATGTCCATATTTTCATCAATAGTCTCTTCAAGGGACTTTTTCTATCATGAGCTTCCATTTTTTCTGTTTCTACCCATTACTTGATTCCAAAGAAACTTTCCCATTCCAAAATATTTGATACAGAAACACTCTACTTCCCAGTACCAAAATCTATATTAGTTTTTGCTAGGGCTGCCATAACAGGGCATCACAAACTGGGTGAATTGAAACAAGAGAAATTTATTCTTTCATACTTCTGTAGGATAGAAGTCTGAAATCCAACTGTTACCAAGACAATGCTTTTTCTGAAGACTCTACAGAAGAATCCTTCCTTACCTCTTCTAACTTCTAGTGATCCCAGACATTCTTTGGTATGTGGTATCCAATCTCTGCCTACCTGCATCTTAACATGTTTTTCTTCTCTTAATGTCTTTTTGTCCTCTTACTTTCTTATAAATGCAGCAGTCATTGGATTTGGGGCCCACTCTAAATCCAGTCTGACATTATATCAAGATCCTGAACTAATTATATCTACAAAGATCCTACTTCCAAATAAAGTTATATTCTGAAGTTCCCAGTGGACATGAATGGGGAGATGGTGACTAATGCACTAACCAACTCACTATATCTTCTTTCTATTATGTCTTCAATAGTAACTCAAGTTAAAAATTGTTGCATTTGCCATAAAAAATTCAGCCCTCCAGTGTTGGGTTTTTTTTCTTTTTGTTTTTTCTATTTTAATACAACATGCATTACTACCTTCATGACACCAGCATGGACAGAGAATTGGCAAGTATCTGTAGAGGGGCAGACTAGGAAGAATCTATAATACAAAGTCATGGCTTCTTTGTATTTGTTCTCTTCTTAATGGACTTGAGTTATTTTAAAATATTATGAGATTTGTAAATATAAGACACAGTCATGTATAAGTATACTTTCTGTTCCAAGTCAACCTCCTTTTTTTCCTTTTTGATAAGAGCCTTTATCTCCAGCACTAATTTTAAAAGTTTACTTAAAATTATTATTACAAAGTTTGAAAATATTTTCATTGAGGTTAGAAAAAAGGAAGCTTATTTAAAATCAGAATACACATTTAAATTTTTAAAATTATAAAAATAGATCTTTTACTACTTGCAGGAAATTAAAATAAACACACACACACAGACACACACACACACACTTACTTTATTCTACATTCTACAAGGATGATTGCCAAATAACTATGAGACTCTTCAAGTGAATTCCAAATGAGTGGATTACAAAAGCGGATCTTATTTTATCAAGTGGGAGAGGATGCTAGAAATTTTCTACTCCAACTTTACAGTTTACAGTTGAATAAAATTAGGACAAAAGTTATTGACTTTCTCAGAAGCACGTAGCTAATTAGTGACAAGCCTGAAGTTGTAAACACTTTTTTTTTAACTAAGTTTGCCAATTTCCCTCACTTGTGGACTAAGTCCTTGCTTATTACTGATAGTGTCACATAAAAATAATGAGGAATTTAGCTTTCTCTGCTGCTCTGTGATGTTCATACTGAGTCCTGTGAAACATATGCCAATCTGCCTTTCTCCCTGAAAATCTCACTTTTGCACCATGGAGAAGATCCTAGACAGCGTGAGTTTGTGCTGAGGCTCAAACGGTTTAAATAGGTCCATCCATTAGAAAGATGTTGGATAAGAAAAATCAACTTGTTTCTTTGCCATAGAAAATCAAATTATTATTTCTAAGCACAATATTATAGGGCCATAAGAGGGTCAGCAGGGATAATAATGTCCATATTAAAACACTGCTTGAAGGAACAAATATGCTAATATACATAAAAATTCCCTACTACATAGTAGGAAATCAGTGAATTGTAATATCCTCTTTAATTTTTCAACATGTTTTAGAGACAAAAATTTAAATAATATAGAGACTGAGTCTAAAAGATATCACACTAAAAAAATAAAGAGATTATTAACTATTTAGAGTAGACAGAAAAAATTCAATACCTATAGCACTGACACTTTTCCAAATTTATCCTATTTGCTGTATTAGATGCACAAGCAATTTGATATTTATTGAATTTCAGAGCTGGAATGGACCTTTGTACTTAGTCTGAATCAGCATTTTTCAACCTGAGCACGACTGACATTTTAGTCCAGATACTGTTTGCTGGGAGACCGGCTCTCCTGTCTTTGGTATCATCCCTGGTCTGCACTTGCTTTGTCAGTTGCAGTCTCACCCCTGAAATTGTGATAACCAAAACAAATTGCCAAAGGTCCTTTTGAGGGCAAAACCACCCCAAAATTAATCAGTAATTAATTTTCCTTGATAGCTATAGCGCTATTGGGATTATCTATTCCTCCTGTGTGAGTTTACTTGAGGGTTTCAAGAATTTGATCTATTTAATCTAGGTTATCAAATTTGTGAGCATAGGGTAGTTAATTATTTCTTAATAAGTTGTGAACCACTGATCTGAACTGATTATTTTATTTATAAGAATGAAAAATATCAAAAGGGTTTGCCTGGTGTCCTGTAAATAGGCCATGTATTGTTGTGAGGTAGAGAAGAGATTGAAATGAACTAGGGAATCACGCTTGTGGGTTTAGTTTTGGTAGTTCTTCCGCCTTTTACGTCATGTGTGACCTGGAATAAATCACTTATTTTCTGTAAGTCTCAATTTCTTCACCTAAAATAAGAAAAAAAAATGCTTCATATGAATTAATCACTGGATTCTGGGTGGGTAAAATACAATAACATTTTTTAGATTTGGAGGCAGCCTACTTCCACACACACATGCACATGCACACAGATATATTTATGTATTATTGTCACTGCTATTCTTAGTGAAGAGCCAGGTTTTCAACCCTGTACCCTTCATGCTTACTTTGATCCACTGAAGTTACATGCAGAGCTGCCTGTAAGCAGTATTGTCAAAATATGTTTCAGCTACCACCTATAGAAGAATAACCTGGGAGTGCTTGCTAAAATGCAGATCCCCAAGGCCATTCCCAGTTAATGTAAAACTCTGGAGTGGATTTTGGAATTGACATGGTTAAAAGATAACCTTAGTTGATGTTTCTCTTCCCTCTTGTTTTTGAATCATCGCAAGAATGACTGTTTTCAGATGTTCCCAAAATAATTGCTGTGGTTTTCAAGTGTTCTACTTTCTCAATTCAATGTTTTCTAAACATCTAATATTTGCCAAAATATCTTATTCACATACAATTTCTATTGTCACTCCCTTGCTAAATTTCTTCAATGAGTCTTTCTCTCATAAAGTGTAAAATGCAAACACTCTATCATGATAGGACATCTTTATACGATTTGTCCCCTTTTCTACTGATCATCCTTGTCTACTATGTCTTTCCTTTCTTCATCTCCCTACCCTCCCTTTTTGACTTTCTTCCTGCCCTTCATAATTCACCCCTCCTGGAATCCCTACTGCAGTTTTCACACTTGAGGCTCCTACAACAATGAATTTTCTGTAACTCCCAAACACAGGGGATTCTCACAAATGACATGCATTGCAAATGTGTGCCCCCTATTGACCACAACATAAACACCTAGTTATCTTTCTAATCTCATATGAAGCACTTCACACTGCCGGATGTGTTTATCTGACTTCCTTAGAGAGATCCCTGCACAATTTTCCCAATATTCCTGTTCCTTGTATATACATCAAATATAAGTAGTAGTATAATGTGCATGTGTGTGTGTGTCCCCAAGGACCAAAGGACCACAGTGCTCACTGATGTCAGAAATAGTAAATTTCCATTCAAATATCTTATATCTAGCACCACAACTGACACATAGTAAAGGTTCAATAAATATTTATTGAAAGAATGAATGGTGCTGTGAATAATACATATATAATTGAGATAAAGTTATATCTCAAAGAGCTTACAAAGTACTGAATGAGATTACTATATCTGTAGAGAAATATGAAATAGTATCATATGAGTACTCCACTATCTCAATGGTATGTAACCAATACTGTATGCATGTAATACAGTATAAGTGGAAGCACAAAAATAGGGTAGATCAATTCTGTTCATTTGTATTCCCATTTCTGTTTCCAACTAGGTTCAAAAGACTTCTTTTGTAAGTTGATTGCGTTATCTTATTTATCCACGGGTAGCTGATTTCTGAAGAGTGCCTGGTGCAAATTAGCTGCCATTATAACTTTTTTTGAAATATTGATATCAGGATTATCTCAGCCACAGGACTTATCTCTCCCAAAAAGAGTTATTTTCTCATACTTCTCTTACTACTAGTGTTTACTTTATATTATGATAATATTCTGTCTTCTTGGTGTAGTGATCTGCGTTATTCTTACTTTCAAGCTTTAACCTCTAGCTGAACATTTCATAACCGCACCAGAACTAATCTCCATGTTTCTCCTAAAGCAGAGACACCACAGGACTCCCTGATTTTCCTCTGAGGACCATGCAATTTTTAATCGACAAAATTTACTTACCACCTACTATTTGTTGAATATAAAAATAATAAAAGAGATAGTTTTTAAGCATTAGAGTATACACCTATGCATAAGCTCACCAAATGAAATAAAATTGCCTCCAGACTAATGTGGTTAGTATCTCTAACTTTCTCCTATACTGATAACGTTTTCAATTCATATGTAAGGTTTCTTTTCTGGTCCTTACTCACTTTGCTCTCATAACCTGAATCACCAGTATACAGTGTAATCCTAATGCCAATGCCTTCTAATCTCATCTATCAGATAACTGTTGAATATCCAGATATCCAGATATAAGGTTGAATGCTACAGAAATAAATGTGTGTTAGTGTTTACACAACATAGATAAATGAGAAACACATTAATTTACCTATATAGCCTACATTATATTTCCACTTTATATATTTGCTTAGCATTCTTTTTTTACCCTTAATAGGCAATATGATTTGTTAAAGATGAATCATTCATAGAATAAATCATTCATTTGTCAGAGTTACACATAACTCTTTTCAAGTCTTCCAAAGCAAAATAAATCTCTCAAAAATCTAAGGTAAGAAAGATAATATATACTTTGCTGCTATTTGATATTCAAAAATAAAAATAATAATTTTATTATATTTAATATAGTTATTCAGAAGCAACAAGGAGCATTTGCATTTACAGATGTGCTGCTTAGAATTTCCTTTTTATTGTTATCAAAGATACTGGTCAATACTTTATAGCTTTTCTGAGTTTATGCATTCTGATCAAACTCTGGAATATAAAAGATTAAACTTCTCAGCTAATTACATGCCTGGAGGCGCATTAACAATGCAAGTGTCAATGCTCTGTTAAAAATTCATTTTGCATTTTTAACACAGTCCTGATAGCAAAACTTTGAAGGCAACAAAGTGGAAAGAGTTATATTCTTATTTTAAAAGATAGCCTAGGAACCTTGAGAAATTGGAACTTCATTATTTTATATTATGAAAAATAACAGAGGTAGCATGTAATCAAAATGAATTTTTACATACTTAAAATTTCCATGGGTCATTGAATTTTAGTAAGAAGAGACTTAAGTTTTCTTGGCCCCATCTTTTCATTTCACTATTGAGATTACTAAAGCATAGAAAGATTTTGAGACTTGTACAAGGGTACACAATCAGAGAGAGAGATAGGTCTGGTACTCAGAACTGCTAACTTTTATACCAGACAGCTTTCCACGATATCATTGCCTCATAATGTTAGGTAGTTAGAGAGGGATTCTGGGTCTCCTAGGGATGAAAATGGGCCCCCATCCTGGTGCTGCTCCACCTTAATCCTGTCTTGAGCAATTGCCCTACCTGGGGTAGGAGGGAACACCCTACAAATCTGCCAGTCAGAACTTAGTTCACCAACTGCAAAAGAATGCAGAGGACTTTCTAGCCCACGGGCCAAGCAGCATAGGTACAATAGAGCCTAGAAAGTGACGTAGAACAGGCCACATGCATAGTTAAGACTCAGGTCATGCAACTCCCAACTGTCCAATCAAAGTGGTTCCATGGTGACATTTGAGCCACAGGAGGTCCCAATCTGGACACTATAAAACAAGACTGAGACCATAACCAACCCCTTTTTTGCCCTTCCTTTTGCTCTCCCTTTGCTGCAATGGGTCTGGTCATCATCTGGGGTGTATGTATCACGCTCTGTAAACCTATGCCTTGCTCTTGCTCTATAATCCTATCTTTCTCTCCTCAGTAAACATCATTTTCGTGCTTGCCTTACTTTGGTGCATCTGGTCATTCTTCGGCCAAGGATGCACCAAGAACCAACATTTCAGACTGAAACCTAACAATAACACTGCAGAAACCTACACTTTAATACGTTTCAGTATAAGCTGCCTGTTGCGGGCAGAATTGTGTCCCCCTCAAAATACACATGTTGAAGCCCTAACCCCAAGTACCTCAGAAGGTGACTGTATTTGGAGATAGGACTTTTAAAGAGGTAATTAATTTAAAATGAGGCTTTTGGGGGTGGGCCCTAATCCAATCTCACTGGTGTCCTTATAGGAAAAAGAAATTTGGACACACAAAGAGACACCAGGGATGCCTGCTCACACATAAAAGACTATGTGAGGACACAGAAGGCAGCCATCTACAATCCAAGGAGAGAGTCCTCAGAAGCAGTCAAACATGCCAACACCTCAATTTTGGACTTGTAGCTTCCAGATCTGTGAGAAAATAAATATATGTTGTTTAAGCCACTCAGTCTATGATAATTTGTTGTGTCGGTTCTAGAAAATTAATACACTGCCTAAGTTGTGCAAAATATAGTATTTATTTTATGATCGAATTCTGAATAATTTTTTTTAAGTTTAACTTCTCCATAGAACTCTGACTTTGCATCAAAACATTTAAATTAATATAAAAAGATTTTATGTTTTAGAGAAGGGGGGATAATTTTCAGTTTACTTGGGAGAAGACTTTACAAGAAACAACTAACAAAATAAAACTTAACTTGGTGTAGGGCAGTTTTGATAAAATTTGAAAATTTCAAATACATTTGCATATGCATCATAATTGACTACGTGACAAAAGCTGAAAATATCACAGAGATAGAAATAATATGCTAAATTCTACCTATTTTATTTTGATGTTTAGGATTAATATTTAAAAAATGTGTTGTTTTCCAACTCTAAGTTAGAACCAGTAATGTGTAGTTCTAATTTTCATATCGACACACTATGAACACAAAATTAAGTTTCAGATTTTCTCAAATACATTTTTTTAAAGTATGACAATTTTATTTTTATAAAATTATGAAGGAAGTTAATATGTGAAAGAAATTTAGGCTTAAAGGCAGGAACCTAGAATTATATTAGCCCTTAGTTAACAATATGGTCTTGAGCACATGGCTTACTTTCTCTGTGCCTTAATGGCTGTATATCTAAAAGAAAGGATTATTCTAAATAATCTCAATTTGTTTTTGTGCTAAACTTCTTTCTATGCTGAAGATAACTGTTTTATTTGAAAAGTTGATATTTGTGGCTGGTTGAATATAAAGTTACCCATTAGTCCACCCTGGGAAAGAGCCTTAGGATAAAAAATAAACATTTTGATGTTCTATACTCTATAATCTTCTTATGAATCAGAAAGAGTGAATTGGCATATGTTTAATTCTTTGAGACCTTGTCACCAATAATTCTCTCAAGGCATTTCACAGGCTTCGCTGGCTTTGGGGCTGAGCCAAAGTGCACCTCAACACTGTCTAATAAGACTGTTGTTCAACAAACTGAGAAACGTATTTTTCACCTTTTTTCCCACAGATTCCTACAGATGTAACAGAGCAAGTGAGCGCAGATGTATAAACAGTTGCTGTGGAAAATCATGAAAAGACAAAACAAAGGTAAATGTTTTCCTAAGCAGTTGCTTTTTATGCACTTAACTTTCCTAGCTAAAATTTCATTTGGTCAACATCCTCATAGTTATAAATGTCTGTTGACATAGCCGTAAGAAGATGGAAAGAGAAAATAACAGCTTGTGAGTACACATAATTTGAAATGACAAGACCTTTAACCTAAGAGGTAGGTGCAGCGTCTTGACTTTCCAAGTAATTTAATAACCATAAGCCCCTTAATCAATATGAGCCACAATTTAATATGTGTAAAGTAAGTAGTTCATTAAATTATTCAATAACACTTGTTGAGGACACAGAGGTGCCATACACTTGTGCTAGTTTCCTGAGATTAGAAAAATGAAAGCGAGTCGCAATTCAATAAAGGGGAGTTAGAAGTAAAACGACAATTACAGCCCTTGGTGAGGAGTGTTGTGACAGAGGGATACATGACATGCTGCGGAAGGAAGTGAAGAAGCGTTTAATCCAGCCTGCAAGGAACATGAATTTGCAAATTTCCAATGTCATTAGCTTTTGTGCTGAGCCTAAAAGTATATGCATGGCACATCTGAAAGCAACATCAAGGGAAACCAGATTAGTGTGCACCAAATCAATGCACAGAAAAATAAGTGCCAGGAAAGATAGAGCATGATGCTAGGGTTAATACTTGTGTTCTCTCAGGTCCCTTCCAGATCTACATGCTATTTAGAGTATTATCAAACATGTATTTAAAACAAACCAACAACAACAATGGAAGCACCCAGAAGTATTTAGTTCAATAATTATTGGGATGAAATAAAAGAGTAAAGGTATTAGAAAAGGATCCATTTTCCAGCTTGGGGATCTTCCCAGGGGGAATACTTGGAATGTGCCAAATCTTATTCTGTGTTCTGTGTTTACCTCCAACCACTCTACAATTTGCTTTAAGTTTTTTGTTGAGATAAATTTAAAATAAATACCAGATAATGCAGAAATCTCTCAGTTTGCTCTCTTGTCCTTACAAGCCTCTGTTTGTCCATGCTGTAGAAGCCTTGATGCTTCAATTTTCCCCACATTTATACCAGATATGACCAGTTCATGCTCTGGATAAGAACACAAAAATTCTCTGGTGCTATGAAGTGTACTACTTTGGTGGTGAAGTGACTGAAGAATGTAATTTAAGGTCATCACCATTCACACTGAGGAGTCAATGAGTGCAGCAGAAGGAAAGAAGTATCTGCAAAAGAAATGGAAATTTCATCAGAGTGGTTGTTGCAAATGAAACAGTGCTGCTGCAGCCCTATTAGCTTTTGCCAACAATGCACAACTTTCCAGAAAAGATTCAGGGCTTGGAGAATACACCTAAAACACTTACCTTTACTAGTATATTTATTGCTTGTAAAAAATGAGAAGTGTTACTGTATAGCATCCCCAGCTGAGGAGACACATATTTTAACAAGGCATCTATCCTGGGGTACTCGCAGGGAAGCTAGCCTGTTCAGATCCTCAGCAGGAGGATTGAACAGATTGGTGATACTTTCCTTGACGATGTTTGTTCATAAGGTTAACTAAACAAATATTTATTCCAAATAAAAAAAAATGATCAAAGGCAAACCGAGTGGATATGGAAAGAGAGTACCCTTCATATATACATACGATTCTTTCTCTGTTGTGTGTGTGTGTTGGGGGAAAGGAGAGAGAGTTGGGCAGAGTGGCTGAGTTTTACATTATTATCTAATCAGCTTCTTTCCCAATTTGTATGTCCAGGTCACTTTGCAAAGGTTGGTCTGTAATCTAAGTCCTAAGGTAGGTATTCAATTAAAATTGTTCCAAGAGTAATCATGCTTGATTATGATACAGTAATTTTAAACAGTGTCTATGTAATGCTATTATTTTTCTTTTGTATAATGTGAAACATTAAAATTGTTCTTTATTCTTAATTTAAATCACATAATAGACCACACTGATTTGGCCACATATTGATCATCTAGTGAATTTACAATTTTGATATCACAAGTATTAAATTAAGTATTAAAATTCAGGATGTTACTGACTCAGTATTGATATTTACACACACAATAATTATTTTAAGCATGGAGAAATATATTTGATGAATTTAATGTGATAACCATATAATGGATCCACTGTGAATGAAGCAAACATGTTTTCTTAAGCCCAAAATCATTTTCCTATTCTGAGGTTTATTTTGATTGGTTCTGTCTCCTTAAACAGAAGAATAATGCATCATAGTGTGCATTAGACGTCCTTGGAACAAGGCTGTTTCTTCAAATATTAACTCCCCTGCTTTACAAGAAGATACTCTGTATGTGCACTTGAGAATAACATTGACCTTTTCAACAGTGGCACTATACCATCACCTCCTATTTAATTCATTACCACCCCTTGTCTTTCTTTGATTCCTGTTTTTTAAAAGCTTTCCAACCTCTAATTTGAAACCATGTCTTTTTGTTTAAGAAATTGTCTAAAGCAGTGATCCACATTAACATTTCAGTAAGTTTGTGACTTTCAGCCTTTAAATTTTCTGTTTCTGCTACTTGAAAAAACTCAGTGATAAATTTGGCCAGAAACAATTTCCAATGTAAGCATAAACATCTTAATTTTCAAGAGATCAAAATCATTTTTTTCACATAATTTCTAAGGATATAATTCAACTAATGTTTACATAGCTTATTATTTTGTGAGCTATTATTAGTGTAACAAAAATATACATTGAGCAGTACAAATACAACAGAATTGTGTCGATCTCTTACATAGCAGCACATGGTGGCAGTTGGTCAAGATAAATGGTTCTATAACACTAGTTACACAGAAACTGATTATTTTCATCTTGCTTATCTGCCTTCTCTGAAGGTATGGCCTTCCGGTGCATACACGGCTTTGCTCCGACCGTCAAGTTCACATCTCAGTCTGTAGCACAGGGGGAAGAGAGGAAGTAGACAGCAAGCAATTGCCCTATAAATATCTGCCCTGGGAGTAAATACATTACTGCCCCTTTCATTTTATCGGCTATAATTAGTAGTATGTCCACATATAACCACAGATAGATTCAGAAATACAGTCTCTAACATCATAGCCCCCTTAACAACTAAAAGGAAGGAGGAAAATGGATAATTGTGAAATTTTGTCAATTTTTGTTATAGCTCATAAATGTACATGGCCCTGTGATTATAGGTTTTATAAAAGGGCTAGAAATGAAAAACAACTATATTTTTAAGCTAGGACACTAGATTTGGATTAGTTGTTTATGGTGGCAATTTCAACTTGCCAAAGTTTATTAAACTAAAATGTTACCCAATTCAAAACTAGTAAAAATAATGCTTAAATAGAGTTTTATTCCTATTAATTATATTGCTAAAATGTGATTATACAATTCATGGAACCATCAATGAAAATATTTGGATAATCTTCAGTTATAAGATGAATAAGTTGTGGAGACCTAATGTACACATGGTAACTACAGTTAATCATAATGTATTGTATACTTGAAATGTGCTGAGAGAGTAGATCTCACCATACACATACATAAAAACTGACTATGTGAAGTAATAGATATGTTAATTATCTTGATTGAAATAATCATTTCACAATGCATACATATATCAAAACATAATGTTTCATGCCACATATAACTTTGAATATATCGATTATACCTCAATAAACTAGCAAAACACTAAAAACCTCAAAATGTTTCAACATGTTATAATTTGGGGGAAATCTATGGTTGAGGAAAAGGGAGAAAAATTGTAGAGAAAGATTTATCTTTGGCCAATTTAAAATGGAATAGTTAGTTAATGATTAATTGTTCTTATCAATAAGTGTTCTAAATGTTTTTAGAAGGAAAAAAATTGTGATAAATCTTAAAATAGTATTTTTACTCACTTATTGGAAAAACCATTTTTGTTAGATATATTATTTCTAGCTCTTCTTTTTTTAATGATAAATATTTTCTCATGAAGACATAGCAAAGGAAATTATAGAAAAAAATTATGTTTTTCTATTCTTATCTCCAAACAACAAATCTGCTTATACTTTGCATGAAAATTAAAAATATTTTGATACCAATTTATCCAAAATATTTGAGAACCTGTTATGGATAACCCTTTCCTGAGAGCAACATCAAAAATATAAAAATGTTAAATACATATTTTTTCTTTACAGAGATTATAATCAAGTGGTATGGTTGGAATGTATATGTTTCTCTAAAATTCATATGTTGGAACTTAAACCCAAAAGTGATGACATTAAGTGGGGCTTTTGGGAGGTGCTCAGACCATGAATGAAATTAATGCCATTATGGAAAGGCAGGCGGGAACTAGTGAGGCACTTTTTACCCTTCTGCCTTCAGTCACGTAAGGACACAGCAAAAGGACTCCACCTTGGGAGCAGAGAGTACTAGCCCTCGCCAGACATTAAATCTGTAAATGTCTTGGTCTTGGACTTCCCAGCCTCCAAAACTGTGTGAAATAAATTTTGATTATTTATAAATTACACACTCTAAGATATTTTGTTAGAGCAATATTAATGAACTAAGGCATCCATATTACACTGATATTTAAATTCATAAATTATATAATTATAATAAAATGTGCTGTATGTAAAAATAGAGTTGAAATATAAGTAATAAATAACTATAAATTACTCAGTTCTTAGTTTTCTTCCTCTATATCTCACAGAGCAGAAAACTTCCTTTTCTGGTTGCTATGCTTTGAATGTATCCCCTTAAGTTTATGTGTTGGAAACTTGATCCCCAATGCAACAGTGTTGGAAAGTGGGGCCTAATAAGAATTGATTAGGTCATGAGGGCTCTGCATACATGAACTGATTAATGTTGTTATTGTGGGAGTGGGTTATTTGTCTTGAGAGTGGGTTTGTTATAAAAGTGAGTTTGGCTTTCTCTTGCTCTCTTACTTTTGCTCTTTCTTGCCCTTCTGCCTTCCACTATTGGATGACTTGGATGATGCAGCGCCAATGTCTTTGCCAGATGCAGGTGCCATGTTCTTGGACTGCTCAGTCTCCAGAACCCTGAGTCAAATAAAATTTTGTTCATTATAAATTACCCAGTCTGTGGTATCTTGTTACATCAGCACAAGACTGACTAAGATGCTGGCCTAACATGACAATGTGAACACAGTACCAGGCAGGTAACTGGTACAAAATGCACATGTTTTTCAACCATAATTAAATAGGAAGGTATATTAATTTCTTGGGCTGTTGTAACACAAACACACACACACACCCAAATTGAGTGTAACAGAAATTTATTCTCTCACCATTCTGAAAGCCAGAAGTAGTCCTAAGCCAAGTTGTTGGTAGAGTTAGTTCTTTCTGGAGATTCTGAGGGAGAATCCATTCTGTAGCCTTTGTTCTCCTGGTGCCTGTTGGCAGTCTTGGTATTACTTGGCTTGTAGATGAATAACTGCAATAAGTATGCCCATCTTCATATGGCCTTCTCCACTGTCTGTGTCTTGTCATTTTTTGTCTCTAGTAAGGACACCCTTCATTGGATTTAAGGCCCACCCTAATCCAGGATGATCTCATTTTAAAATCCTTACCTTAATTACATCTGAAAAGACCTTATTTCCAAATAAGATCTCATTGACAGATACCACTGATTAGGACTTTGACAAGTCTTTTTAGGGGACATTATTTAACACAGGGGCACTTTATTTATAATGATATAAAACTATCAGCTGCACATCTACCATTAATTTTTTATTAACTTGAAAGAATTAATTATAAATTTTCCCAACCAAATTTCTATAGACCACCTGGATCTATGTTGAAACCCCTCTGAAAACCAGATTTAATCATCCACCTCCTCTCACTTATTTGCTGTCTCTATCCTCTTGGGCTATACCTTTAATTTGTTCCAATCTTGAACAACAACAACAACAACAACAACAAAAACTTTCCTCAAAATACACTTTAGCTGAGAAAAAATTTTGTTCTCTCCTCCCTTTATATCTATACATATTTCCAAGGATTTTAGGTACCTTTGGCATTTTCCCAAATTCCCATTTATGTCTCAGTCTAATCCACTCAGATATTTGCCTCACCATTGCACTGAAAATATTTTTGCCAAAATTAGTGATGTATGCTAAATTGCCTGATGCATGAATGACTTTAAATTCTGATTTTACTTGACATACCTGTGACATTATATTCTGCTGCTTATGACCTTCTCTAACCTCTTTCCTTTCTTGGCTTCTGGAATACTATTCTCCTGATTTCTTCACGTTTCTTTCATGGACTTCTCCCTTTTTCCTTCTTAACTGTTAGTATTTACTAATAGTTCTTTGCACCCCAATTTTCTCAAGCTCCTTTTATACCCCTGACTAGCACTACCACTTAAACCCTATCTATTTCTAAATATCTAGCTCCAGCCCAATCTTATATTCTAAGATTCAGATTTACAGTTTGTCTTTCCCTGGACTTATTCCAGGCCACTGATAATAGCATATTCAAAAATATATGCATTAAGTCTCCTCTACTACCCAATCCTCCTCTTGCATGTGTCATCCAGTTAGTAATTATATCAGTCAGAGTTTGATCAGTAAAGCAAAACAATTAGGATACATATACATAAAAATTGAGTATTTTATCTATTTATGTATTTATATTATCCATACATATATCTATATCTCTTCATCAGTTTATTACAAAAATATAAAATAAAATATTTATATATAAAGGTATAATATTCCATAATATATTATATATTTATACATTATAAAATATATATTTATTATGTCAATAAATATATACATATATACACACTATGTAAAAATCATATAAGTTAAAACCCTCTATAGATTTTTTTTTATTGCAAGAATTTTACCTTACCCAATTATAGGAGCCAGTTATACAGTTTATGTGAGATTGTTATTTCTGTTTCTGGTGTAGGAGACTGATGTCCAAATGACAAGCTGTCAGGAAAAGGAGACGGAGTTAAAGCGAGGGAAGCAGGATGGACAGGAACTTGTGAACACAAGCTTGTGAATCTGAGATGGAAACTATGAGAATGTATTGATACCCATTTTGTCTGTAATCACCTCCAAGTCTCCAATTTGATGATGTATAGCCTGCAGGGGAAGCTGTCACCTTTCATCTTGGAGTTAAATGCATACCTGGCCCAGAGAAACTGAAATAGGTGATTCAGCATGAACTGGAACTGCTCTGGATCCCCTTACTGCCCCAAGCACACCAAGTGAACCAGCAGAGAAATGTCCAGTGCATGAGACCGTCACAATGATCCATGAGCACTACAACATTTTGAACACAAGAAGATGGCTGTTGATTCATTTATTTCTTCAAAATTTTGTGGAAAAATTGTCACTTATGGTTTATGCTAATCTGGAAGTAGCTAGGGCAGGAAGCTCTGAGAAATATAGTTCCATCTTAGCTAAATTGGCCAGATATGGATTTACTACAATAGTACCAATGTACTTCAGAAAACTAGGCGGACCCTTCAACTTCACTTACTCTCTGTTTCCACATTCAAACTCAATAAATCCTGCCCCTTCTTCTTACTAAATATTTATCACTCAGCACTGTGAATGGATTCTCACCCACGCTTTGTTCTCCTTAGTTTATGTCCTCATGACATTTTATGTTACTATTAAAAAAATCTCCTTGATTTTCTTAACAAAGCTCACTGCCTTACCAATGCCTCTTCCACAGATTTATCTTCTTCAAGCAAATCTATTTTTGTTTAAATAAGCTTAAAATTATTCATAATATACAATGTCACAATAGATAAACTAAATCTGATCATACTGGTTCTTTCATGTTATAGCCTTTGCTCACCCATTCAAAATTCTATCCTCCTGACATATCAAATTCACCATGAGAATTTAAATATGTTAATTGTCTTGTGATGGTTGTATTTGTATTATACTTGTTATTTCAGATGTGGATAAGAATTTTGTTGTTAATACTGAAAGATGTTATCAAAGGCTGGTCAAACATCAAAAGAATGTGATAACTCTCAAGTCCCTTAAAGAGATTGAATCAGTAATAAAAAGTCTACCATTGATGAAAAGGCCAGGAATGGACAACTTCACTGCTAAATTCTACCACTCATTTAAAGAAGAACTAATACCAATTCTCAATTTTTTCCAAAAAACTGAAGTAGAGGAATTACTTCCAAACTGATTTGATGAGGTTATCATTACCCTGATACCAAAACCAGAAAAAGACATTACAAGAAAAGAAAATTATAGGCCAATATTTCTTATGAACATAGATGCAAAAATCCTCAACAAAATATTAGTATACTGTATTCAAGAACACACTAAAATAATTATTTACCATGATCAAGTGGGATTTATCCCTGGGATGCAAAGATGTTTCAATAAATGTAAATCAATAAATGTGTTACACTATATTAACAAAATGAAGGATAAACATCCTACAATCATCTCAATAGATGCAAAAAAGTATTTGACAAAATTCAACCATCTTGCATGGAGGGAATGTACCTCAACACAATAAAGGCCATATATGACAAACCCAGAGCTAACATCATTCTTAATGGTGAAAAGTTGAAAGCCCTTCCTCTAAGATCAGGGACAAGATAAGGATACTCACTCTCACTGCTTCTTTTCAACATAGTACTAGAAGTGCTAGCTAGAGCACTTAGGCAAGAGAAAAAATAAAAGGCACCCAAACTGGAAAGAAAGAAGTGAAGTTGTCCCTACTTGTTTATGACATGATTGTCTCTGTTTGCTTATGACATGATCTAATATATAATATGTAGACTCCCCCCATAAAACTATTAGGACTGATAAACAAATTTGGTCGAGTTTTAGGATACAAAATCAGAGTACAAAAATCTGTAGCATTTCCATATACTAATAACAAACTATCTGAAAAAAGATATTAAAAAAAAGAAAAGCATTTACAATAGCAACAAAAAAAAATTAAATACTTAGGTGTGAATTTAACTAAAAAGATAAAGAAACTATATACTAAAAACTATAAAACATTGATAAAAAATTGAAGAAAATACAAATAAGTGGAAAGATATCCCATGTTCATTGATTGGAATAAATAATATTGTTAAAATATCCATACTACCCAAAGAAATCTAAAATTCAATGCAATCTCTATTAAAATTCCAATGCCATTTTTTATAGAAATGGAAAAAAACAATCATTAAATTTGTATGGAACCACAAAATACTTCAAATAACCAAAATGATCTTGAGCAAAAAGGACAAAGCTAGAGGCATCACAATCCCTGATTTTAAAACGTTATAAAACAACTATACTCAAAACAGTATGGTATTGGCATAAACACAGACATATTGATAAATGGAATAGGCTAGAAAACCCAGAAATAAGCCAACATATTTATTGCCAACTGATCTTTAACAGAGGTGTTAAGAGCACACAATCAGGAAAAGGGAAGTCTCTTCAATAAGCAATGCTGGGAAAAATTGATATCCACATGCAGAACAATGAACTTAGACCCTTTTCTTATACCTTATGCAGAAATCACCTCCAAGTGGATTAAAGACTTAAATATAAGACTTGAAGCTACTAGAAGGAAATGTAGGGTAAAAGTTCCACAACATTGGTCTGGGCAATGATTTTTTTTATATGACTCCAAAACCACAGGCAACAAAAGTGAAAATAGATGAATGGGATAGTATCAAACTATTAAGCTTCTATACAACAAAGGAAACAATCAATATAGTGAAGAGCAACCTAAGGAATGAGAGAAAACCTTTGAAAACCACATATCTGATAAAGGGTTAATAATCAAAATATATAAGGAATTCAAATGAGTCAATGGCAAGAAAACAAATAACATGATTAAAAATGAGGAAAGGACCTGCACAGATATTTCTCATAAGAAGACATACAAATGGTCACCAGGTATATAAAAAATATTCAGCATCACTTATCATTAGGAAAATGGAAATTAAAGCCACAATGAGATATCATCTAACAATTGTTAGAATGGCTTTCACCAAAAAGATGAAAGATAACCAGTGTTAGAGAACAAGCAGGGAAATGGGAACTTTTATACATTATAGGGGCAATGTAAATTAGTACAGCCATTATGGAAAAAGATATGGAGTCTTCTCAGAAAACTAAAAATAGAACTACCATATGATGCAGAAATCCCACCTCTGGCTATACATCCAAAGGAACTGAAATTAATATGTCAAAGGGATATCTGCACTCACATGTTCATTGTTCATAGTAGCCAAGATATGGAAATAACCTAAGTGTCTATCAACAAATGAATAGGTTTTTAAAAAGTGGGATATATACACAATTGAATACTATTAAACCTAAAAAAGGAAAAATCCTGCCATTTGAAACAACATGGATGAATCTAGAGGACATTATGCTAAGTGAAATAAGCCAGGTACAGAAAGACAAATACTACACAATGTCATTTATATATGGAATCTATTATAGTTGAACTCATAGAAGTTAAGAGTAGAAAGATGGTTTCCAGAGGCTAAGGTAGGAGAGAGTTGGGAAGGGAGCAAATGGGGAGTTGTTGATCAAATGGTACAAAGTTTCAGATAGGAGGAATAGGTTTTAAGATCTATTGTATAGCTAGGTGACTATAGGCATTAACAATGTATTATAGGTTTCAAAATACCTAATAACTAAGAGAGTAAATTTCAAATGTCTCACCATTAAAAATGATAGGTGAGGTGATTAATATGTTAATTAGCTTGATTTAATCTTGCCACATTGTATACATATATCAAAGCATATGATTTGTCAATCAAAATGACATAAATAATACATTTTTTAAAGTCTCTTAAAGCTAACCCTTCATTTTTAAATTAAAAAAAATTTGACCTTCATTTTGAGTATGCCCAAAGTCATACAACTTAGTAAGTTCTATACTCTTGACAATTTAAAATATGCTCTGTGGAAGGGAAAAAAATGGCACTCTGATAGAGTCGTTCCACCTCACCGCTCCCAGGGAAGGCGGTGAAAAACGCCATCGGCTGCCTGCGCGCAGATTGCTTACTCCGAAAACCGCATTGTGAATTTACAGAGAAACATCGTGGAACACTCAGCCCAAGAAAACGGGTGACTGGGAGATTCATTCACAGAGATCAGAGAGCACAGGGAGGACAATAGAGCCCAGAGCGCGGGAAGGATGCGCTCGCCAGGTTAGGATAGTGCAACCTGACTTACAAGTGCTTACGCACCTTCCCCACTGACTTCCCATCCACTCAGTCAGGAACAAGCCCAGAGGTGGGGCAAAACTGTTGTTCGAGACAGCAGGCTCTGTGGAGAGGAAGCAATTGTGAGAGCCATATGGAACATTCAGCTGTGCTATACAGGGACTGCTCAGGGGCTGGGTAGGGACTGGGCTGAGATACAGCTTCCTAGGACAGTACATGGGAATCTGCAGACAGGCACCTCACCTCCGGAAGTCAGTGGGACCTGGGCACAAGAGTTGAATGGAGAGTGGGACACGCCCTTAGGGGCTACCAGCAATTGCCTCCATGGGACCCAGGCTGCTTGAGCATAGCTGCATTCATGGGCACGATTTGAGCCCTGCTGTACACCAGGCTGGTGGTCAGCAGCCATCTTTAAAGTTTCCCGCCTGGAGCTGTTAGCTAGGTCTCTAGCTATATCTCACCCCTGGCCCAGGGGCTCTTCCACTGGGGCAAGACAGGCTTTGCCCTTAATGGCCAGGGACAGCTGCATCCGTTAGTTACAGGTGGGATGAGATCCTGGAACTGTAGTGGAAGAACCTTTGTGTATTGGAAACAGATTGTAGCCCATCCATCCGGTCCTGCTACCCTGGCTCTGGCCTCCTACGAGTCCACTACATGCTGGTCCTAGTGCCCACTCTTCAGGTCCCAGCCCTCCTGTAACCCAGAGATCAGTCATTTTGAAGGTTGGTGGTTATAGTGACTCATTTTGTGTAAGTACTGGTTCTCATGGCATCCGAATGCCTCAAGAGCCACAGTCTGAACCAAAGCAGCTCCCCTTAATCCTGCCGACTTCATTAGGGAATTTTGGTTGAACCAAGAGTGCCTCCAGTGGCTGCTATTCCCCCCTGGTGGGAACATCCCCCTGGCAGAAACATATAGGGATAGAGACACCTACCTGCCTTGCCTCAGGGTCTAGGGGTGGAAAAGGGGTGCACAATTGGAGATTCCCCTATCAGCCAGTGTCATGTGGAGACGCACATCAGAGGGCCAGACACAAACAACTGGATAAGCAACCTCCGAGCTTTGTAGATTTTTCCCAATTTAGCTCTCGCACTGCAGCCAAAAGCAATTGTGTTTCTACCCACACCTCAGGAGGAACAGGGTCAAAGTAATGCCTAGGAGCTACAAGGCCCCTCCCAAAGCTTGGGGCTTTAGTATACCCCACCTGGGGGATCAGAGTCTGCCACGGGCACAACAGAATACCTAGCTATTGGGGAGCTGTGGATTCATACCCTCAAGTACAATCCACCAGCTTGGAGCTCAAGCTGGGGGGACAATCTCACTATCCTCGAATGGGAAGAGGAGAAGACAACAAGTCAGAGGTAACCCAAGAGATCCACCAAACTTGCTAAAATACAAATAAGGCAATACAGATCAGTATTCCTCTCCCTGGCTCTGCCAAGGAATGAACCTTAGGGCATTGGAGATGGGGCCATAAACTAGCCCTATCACCCCCAGCTCTAGACCAAGAGGCCAGATGAGAAAAAATCAGTGAAAGAACTCAGGAAACATGAAAAATAAGAGTGAAAAGTCACCCCCCAAAACAATCACTAGTTCCTCAGCAACAGATACCAACTCAAATGAAATGGGTAGAATGACAGGTGAGGAATTTCATTTATGGATTATAAGAAAGCTCAACAAAATTCAAGAGAAAATTGAATCCCAGCACAAGGAAACCACAAGAAAAATGGAAGAACTGAATGAAAAATTTTCTAAAGACATAGAAGTATTACATAAAAAATCAAATAGAAATACTAGAAATGAAAGAGTAATTCAAGGATCTTCAAAACACAGTGGGAAGCCTTAAGAATAGGCTGGATAACACAGAGGAAAGAATCTCAGAGCGGGAAGATAACTCCTATGTGCTAAATAAATCAGTCAAAGAGAAAGAACACAAAAACAAGAGGCATGAACAAAGCATACTAGCAATATGGGAATATATAGAGAGGCCACACATAGGATCATAGGCATCCCTGAGGGAGAGGAAGAAAATTTGCATGGGCTGGAAAATCTATTTGAAGGAATAATAGAGGAAAACTTCCATGGCTTAGCCAGAAATCTGGGATATTCAAGTACAAGAAGCACACAGGACTCCTGGGAGACTCAATGTGAAAAGGTATTCACAACACCACATAATTATTAGACTGACCAAAGTAAACACAAAAGAGGTACTCCTCAGAGGAGAAAGGAGAAAAGAACAGGAAACCTACACAGGGAAACCTATCAGATTAACTGCAGATTTCTCAGCTGAAACCGTACAAGCCAGAAGGGAATGGGGACCCATCCTCAGTCTTCTAAAACAAAATAATAGCCAACCTAGAATTCTTTATCCCACCAAACTAAGCTTCTTATATGAGGGAGAAATAAAGACTTTTCCAGACAAGCCAGCGCTGGTAGAATTTGTGAAGTCGAGACTGGCCTTGCAAGAAGTGATTAGACCTGCATTGTACACTAATCAGCACAACAGACACCCACCTATGTAAAACTACCCAAAAGCTAAAACTCCAGAACCCAGATGTCACAATGACTCAAGAGGTAAAACAGAGCAAGAGACTACCCAACGGAATAAACAGAAATCTACCCCAAATATCAATTCTCTCAATGAATGTGAATGGCTTGAGTTGCCCATTGAAGAGACATAGGCTTGCTGAATGGATTAAAAAATACAAGCCAAATATCTGCTGTCTCCAGGAAAAAAATCTTACACACAAGGACTCATTCAGACTCAAGGTAAAAGGATGGAATATAATTTTCTAGGCAAATGGAAACCAAAAGAAATCTGGAGCAGCCATCCCTATTTTGGATGATATAAACTTTAAAGCAACAAAAGTAAAGAAAGACAAAGATGGGCACTATATAGTGGTGAAGGGAAATATTTTATAAGAAGATTTAGCAATCCTAAATATTTATGCACCCAACACAGGAGCACCCAGATATATAAAGCAAATACTGCTTGATCTAGACAACATAGAAAACAGTAATGCCATAATAGCTGGGGACTTCAACACCCCACTGATGGAACTGGACAGATCCTCCAAACAGAAAATAAGCAAAGAGACAATGGACCTAAATAGGACTCTAGAACATTTGGGCCTAACAGACATCTATAGAACACTCCAACAAAATAACACTGAATATACATTCCTCTCATCAGCTCATGGAACTTTCTCTAAAATTGATCACATCCTAGGCCACAAAACAAATTTCAACAAATTAAAAAAAATAGAAATCATGCCATGTATTTTTTCAGACCACAGCAGAATAAAATTAGAAATCAATTCCAACAGAAACTCACATCTTCATCCAAAAACATGGAAATTAAACAATCTGTTGCTGAATGACTATTAGGTCAAGGAGGAGATTCAGATAGAAATCAAAAGATTCTTCAAGTTAAATGATAATGGGGACACAAGTTATCAAAATCTGTGGGATACAGCAAAAGCAGTCCTGAGAGGAAAATGTATCACCTTAAATGCTCACATCTAAAAAACAGAAAAGTCACAAATCAGTAAACTAATGAATCATCTGAAGGAAATGGAAAAGGAAGAGCAAAGCAATCCTAAAGTCAGCAGAAGAAAGAAATAACCAAGATCAGAGCAGAATTAAATGAAATTGAAAACAAAAGAATAATACAGAAGATTAATAAAATGAAAAGTTGGTTCTTTGAAAAGATAAACAAAATAGACAGGTCACTTGCCAGGTTGACCAGAAAAAGAAAGGAAAGGACTCTAATAAGCTCAATTAGAAATAAAAAAGGAGAGGCCACAATGGATATCGTGGAAATACAAAACATCATCTTTGAATACTACAAAAATCTCTATGCTCAAAAACATGAAAACGTGGAGGAAATGGACAAATTCTTAGAAAAACACTACCTCCCTAGGCTCAATCAGGAAGAAATAGAATTCCTATACCGACCCATATCAAGCACCAAAATTGAAGCAGTAATGAAAAATCTTCCAACAAAGAAAAGTCCTGGACCAGATGGGTTCACACCTGAATTCTACCAAACCTACAAAGAAGAACCGGTGCTTATACTGCAGAAATTATTTGAAAACCTCCAGCAGGATGGAATCCCCCCAAACTCACTCTACAAAGCCAATATCACCTTGATACCAAAGCCAGGAAAGGGCACAACGAGAAAGGAAAACTACAGACCAATATCCCTTACGAATACAGACGCAAAAATTCTCAATAAAATCCTAGCAAACCGAATTCAAATGTACATCAAAAAATAATTCATTACGATCAGGTGGGCCTCATCCCCAAGATGCAGGGATGGTTCAACATATGCCAATCTATAAATGTAATTTACCACATAAATAAAAGCAAGAACAAATATTATCTGATCATTTCAATAGATGCAGAAAAAGCTTTTGAAAAAATCTAGCACCCTTTTATGATAACAACTCTTAACAATATAGGCAGAGATGGCTCATTCCTCAAAATTATTAAAGCCATATATGATAAACCCACAGCCAATATCATACTGAATGGGGAAAAATTGAAAGCATTCTCCCTTATAACTGGAAACAAACAAGGTTGCCCACTACATAGTGCTGAAAGTCCTTGCCAGAGCAATCAGACAACAGAGAGGAATTAGGGGTGTCCAAATGGGGGCAGAAAAGGTCAAACTTTCACTCTTCATGGACGATATGATATTATATCTAGAAAATTCCAAGACTCAACCAAGAGATTACCAGAATTGATAAATGAATTCAGCAAAGTCTCAGGATACAAAATCAAGGCACACTAATCAGTAGCCTTCATATATGTTAATAACAGTTGAGCCAAGAAACAAATTAAAAATGAAATACCTTTCACAATAGCACCAAAGAAAATTAAATAGTTAGGATCATATCTATCTAAGGAGGAGAAAGACCTATATAGAGAGAATTACGAAATACCGAGAAAAGAAATTGCAGAGGATGTAAACAGATGGAAAACCCTACCATGCTCTTGGATCGGTGAAATCAACATTGTAAAAATCTTTTTGCTACCAAAAGTGATTTACAGAATCAATGTAGTTCATATGAAAATACCACCATCATTTTTTCCTGATCTAGAAAAAATTCTACACTTCATGTGGAACTTAAGAACACCCCGTCTAGCCAAAGCAATCTTAAGCAAAAAGAAAAAATTGGGAGGCATCAATCTACCAGACTTCAACCTACACCACAAGGCTATAGTAACCAATACAGCATGGTACTGGCACAAGAACAGAGACATAGACCAATGGAACAGGACTGAGAACCCAAATATAAAACCATCCTCATACTGTCATCTGATCTTTGACAAATGCCACACAAACATACACTGGGGAAAAGATTCCCTATTCAATAAATGATGCTGGGAAAACTGGATGGCCACATGTAGAAGACTGAAACTAGATCCACACCTCTCACCTCTCTCAAAAGTCAACTAACAATTGATAACAGATTTAAACCTAAGACATGAAACCATAAGAATTTTAAAAGAAAACATTGGAAATACTCTTATTGACATTGGCCCAGGCAAAGAATTTATGAAGAAGACCCCCATAGCAATCACAGCAGCAACAAAAATAAATAAATGGGACCTGATCAAATTAAAAAGCTTCTGCACAGCCAAGGAAACTATCACTAGAGTGAACAGACAACCTACAGAATGGGAGAAAATATTTGCATGCTACACATTTGATAAAGGGCTGATAACCAGAATCTATACAAAACTTAGGAAAATCAACAAGAAAAAATCAACAACCCATTAAAAAATGGCAAAGGACATGA
Organism: Daubentonia madagascariensis; assembly: GCA_023783475.1. Lineage (NCBI taxonomy): Eukaryota > Metazoa > Chordata > Mammalia > Primates > Daubentoniidae > Daubentonia > Daubentonia madagascariensis. The sequence goes on from JAKFHU010001209.1 coordinate 32,903,404, forward strand.
ACAGAAACTTTTCAAAAGAAGACAGAATAATGGCCAGCAAACATGTAAAAAATTGCTCAACTTCTCTAATCATCAGGGAATGCAAATCAAAACCACAATGAGATATCATTAACTCCAGTGGATTGGCTCATATCAAAAAGTCCCAAAACAACAAATGTTGGCGGGGATGCGGACAGATAGGAACACTCATACACTGCTGGTGGGACTGAAAATTAGTACAACCTCTGTGGAAAATAATATGGAGATACCTCAAAGAACTAAAAGCAGAACTACCATTTGACCCAGCAATCCCACTACTGGGTATTTACCCAAGGGAAAAAAGACATTCTGTAATAAAGACATCTGCACACGAATGTTTATACCAGCACAGTGCACAATTGCAAAGATGTGGAAACAACCCAGGTGCCCATCAATAGACAAATGGATTAATAAAAAGTGGTATATGTATACATTGGAGTATTACTCAACAATAAAAAACATCGGTGAATTAACACACCTGGTAATATCCTGGATGGAGCTAGAGCCCATTCTTCAAAGCAAAGTATCACAAGAATGGAAAAACAAGCACCACTGGTATTTACCATCAAATTGGTATTAACAGATCAATACTTATGTCACACATGGCAATAATATCATTGAGGGTGTGTAGGTGGGAGGGGGTGAAGGGGTGGGAAAACTCTCACTGAATTGGTGCGGGGCACACAACTTGGGGGATGTCCATAATTGTAGCTCTGACATGGCCAATGCAATATATATAACCAAAGTGTTGTACCCCCCATAATATTCTGAAATAAAAGGAAATAAAATAAAATAAAATAAAATATGTGCTGAAAGATTGTTTATTGTTTGAAAGACATTTTTTAGTTTCTTGAAAATGGTTACTGACTGTTAAGTGTTTAGGCTAAAAAAGATCAAGAAGAATGTCATGCTATATGGGAGAGAAGATGGTTTGAAAGACAGAGAACAAATTATGAATGTGGAGTTAGCATTCCCTCCAGAATCCATATCTAAGAAATGCTAGCTTGTTCTACTGTAATTTGCCAATTTTATAATCTTCATTAATTTTGGTTTGCTTACCTTTCAATGATTTTTTAAATATATATGGCATAAAACAAGTTGAATTTGGAACAGAAACTTTCCTGGGATGAATAAATTTCTGTGGCTTATATATAATTGAATTGTTATAGCCAGGAGATCAGGGCCTTTATTTTGAAAGAATCTTTGACAAGTATAATTCATATTCAAAATACTAGGAAAAAAGGGATAGGTAGCTACAGTGGGGGATAGTTGTATATAAATAGTTCATAAAAATCCTAGTAGCTATGAGCTTATGTAGTTCCTTTCCACAACGAATCTGAGCTTGACCATGTGACTTACGTTGGCCAATGGGACATCAGGCAACATAACATAAACAGAGACTTTTTAAATGCTTACCTATTGAGGTTTGTCCTCTTGGAACCTACCTGTCAGGTAAGGACACCCAAGCTAGCCTATAAGGCCAAGCTTATGAATTTTTGTAAAAATCAGTATTTCCACTTCTAATAGGACACTTATTATATTAATATCAGAGCTATTTTTTGAATTTAGCAATAATGTTTTTATGATATGAGCTGCTTTTTGCCCCTATTATCTTCCTTGACTCTAATGATCGTATCTTGTTATCCTATGTCTGCCCCTATGTAGCCTATGGCCAAAAGGCAAAAGTTTAGCAGCATTTAAATAGACCAAAATTAACACAGTGGAGGTTGTGGGACCTTGACTAAGGGATAATGATCAAATAATAGCACAAGCTTGATATTGTTAACATTTTGAATATTAAATTAGCAAAGGAAACTTATTATTTTCATTTTTACCTTGTCTTGATTTAACCTCTTTATATGAAATATAACATTATGTCTACCTATATTTCAATTAAAAATCTCCTTTTATGATCACATCACTAACATTAATGTGTGAAGTACCTACGTACATAAGTGACTTTTGAAAAGAATAAAAGGGCTCCACAGTTCAGGAAATACAAGTTTAATCACAACCTTAGTTATTTTGAAGTTAGGAAAACATTATCTTAATTTAAGATAAAGACATTCCATTGAATGCTAAATGATTGATATTATGCAAATTGGATATAGATTATTGTAATAATGTTTCACACAGGTGTACGATATTTCAAAACCACCATCATAATAATCTACTCAATTCATATTTGATGATCATAGAAAACTGTATTGTAAGCTTGCCATGCTTCAAGATTTATCACTAAAAAGCTGTCTTCAAAGCATTTCTGAGCTGTAAATTCATTATAATGAAAGCTCCATTATGGAGTTATTATTGGCAGTGAACATTATATACTTTGCAGAGTGGTTTTACAAAAATAGTCACATCTAAAACAATTGTCATCAGACACACATTCTGATTGCTAAAGAGTAAGTAAAACAAATAGAAGAGTCAATTATATTTATTTGGAATGGAATTGGAATTAGATACAGATGAAATTAACTTAAATAGTTTATAGCATGGATAGAGATTTTCCTAGTAGAATAATATTCTTGATAATGATGATAACTAATATTAATTAAAAGCTTACTAGATGTTATAGGAATCATGATAAGGCAAAGTGAATCTGAATTTTCTTAGTGTTTTTCAAGTTACTTGAATAGTGTGTCTTTTTCCATTAATAATGCACATCAATGCTGTCCATTTAGAAACAGTTGATAAATTGATAGATAATGATTGATAGGTAGACAGATGAATAGATAGATAATCTCATTTTACTTTGTGAAAATATTTTAAATGTCTTATGATGAGAAATGTATACTTAATGATTTTCTAATTTATTGATTATCAGTATACACCAGTATACTAGTATGCCTTATAAGAAAGAATTTTTTCTCTGTTAATTCATTTGCTCTTTTGTGTGAATCCAGGTAGATATACATTGACTATGTTAAATGGTCTTATGAGAATCATCTACATATTGAAAGACTTCCACAAAATCTTTACTTGCTTTCTTTCTAGCCATCTGAATTTAAAATAAAAACTAACTTTGAGAGAAAACAAAACATTAATAAATAAACTGGAGAAAAACACTCTTTTTAACGTCATTTTGTGGTAAATACCTATCTTCTCTTTAATCCGGTAGTGATTTCTGAAAATATTGCAAATTAAAAGTTAGTTTTCCACTAACATAACCAAACAACTAGAGAATTCTCAAAAAGACATGAAATCTCAAACTTTGTCATTTGAAATACAATAGTATTTATATGTTCAATACAAATAAAGAGTAAGTTTCACCCTTTGCCTGAGAGGTGAGGATGTTGTTGTGAAGAGGGTGGGCATGTGCCAGTATTTACTTTTTAATTGTGTTAGCCTTTGTTATAAGTGCCGACAATGAAAAGCACCCTTGACTCCTACTGACTTCCCTTCAGCCATGGTTGGCTCATTATATTGCTTTCATGCATGGCTATTGGCAGAAGTAGACATAACATTTTAACATGCATTGAGCCTGCTTCAAGCATTTTAATTGGTTTAAAACTGTTGGTAGCATCTTTCACTGTATTAATTTATTGCTTCAGCTTCAGTCAACTGAAACCTTTGCCAGATGGTAGTGCAGCCACTGCATACAGAACAGAAGATTGGAGGTATTTATGTGATGCAAATGCCTCTTTTTCATTAAGCATTCATGAAGTTTCTCTTAATGATTATATGGAAAAAGTACTGTGAAGGTTGAGATTCATGCCTCGTGGAAATTAATAATCTAATTTTGCAAAATGACAGTTTTGTTTAAAAGTGATGGGAGGTGTAGCTTTTGAGCAGATACTAACAGTCATACAGAAAAAGTATCCCTTCTCTAGTTTTGCTTTGCTCGGATTCAATGAAATTTAAAAGTGGCGGCCTTAAAAATAAACTCCCCTCCTAGCATGGAATAAGACAGCATAATGTTTGTTTATGACATAACTTTAAAATATTGCATAATGTTTATTCATTTAGTTATAGGAAACACACTGTGCAGTGCTTATGTAATTGTCAGTGTGTTTTGCGATAGCATTAGCATCAAATTGTTCATTAAAAAAATAGTTACTCTTAGGTAGAATCTGACAATTTAAAATCTCTCTCTTAAACACACACACACACACGCACACACACTCTCTCTCTCTCTCTCACCAAAATAACATTAAAGCTATTTTCAATTCCATACATCAAAATTTTGTAATTTTTATAATCTCTTGCTCAAGACTGCACATATGCCACTTAAATGAAAATTATGTTGGCAGTGCTTAAGGGAAGCAGACTGTGTACTTTTGAATACCTTTTCTGCTAGAAACATATCTACCTATCATCACAAAGGCAAAATATGTATCAAAAATGATCTATATACATATTTATAAGTTGTACCCAGATGGCTAGGGTCAAAATACTTCTGACCTAACCTCTACCTAAATACTGTAAACATTTGTGGATCCATCAGTTTTCATTGTTTAGCAATATGTGTCTTTATGATATGGTCCATTAACTATACATAGCACATTGCTGCCTGAATCTCTGCCTCGAGGCAGGACCTTATCTCAAGATATTTGCTTATACTATTTGCACCTACAAGCCTACATTGTCAGGGGGAGAAATAGGCCAATATCCTTAGTAATAGAAATTAATTTCCAGGGACCCAAAAACAAGGAACGTTATAGTTTATAACAATGGATTATTTTTCATTTAAAAAATAACCACATGCTGTTACATACAAATTGTAATTAAAATAAGGACACAGACTTTTTGAAAAGAATTTATGTCATTGATAGAGGAAGAAAGGGAAGGAGGGAGAAAGGAGAGAGATCAGGAAGATAATTTATGTATCTGAAAGAAGGTGTTTTACAAAATTCATAATTGTCACAGGGTCATAATTTTAAACTAAACTTGATCTTTTTGCTAGAGTTCATTTATTTTTGGTAGAGCATGACTTATGTTTTGAAACAAAAAACTTGTCTGACCTTGTCTTAATACTCAAAAGATCCAGTCATTCTTCTTCGTAATGTTACTTGTATGTTTTCAAATCCATAGTGATATCTGAAGGAAAGAAAAAATATACCCTATTAATCTACGCATTTCCCTTTTTTTCAGCTTTTACTGTCTGCCAAAAATGCCATACTACATGCCTCAACCTTTTGAAACTCTTCTATCAATGAAAATACTTGAAAATAATTTTAAATTCCTTATAAACTATGAAGTATATAAAGTGTTTTCTTTTCCTCCTAACACTTATCATTTTCAGTCTTCCTAATTCACTTGGGTTTTGTAAGATCTTGTTGAGTTACTCTGTGATAAAAATTATACCGCTATAATCCACAAAGTCTAAAATTATTTGACACAATATGTCACAAACTAGTTTTGTTTGGTTTTTAAAATAGACTTTATTGAGGCATGATTTTCATGAAATAAAGTGCACAGATTTTAAGTTCACAGATTAATATGCATTGACCAATAGATGCCCTTATTTAAGTACCATCTCAGTCAAGGTGGAACTTTCCCCATCGTTCCAAAAAGTTTCTGATGTCCCCACTGCAGTCCATCTGTCTGCTCCTCCATCCTAGGCAACTTCAGAGTTAATATCAAATCTTATTTTGGCCTTTTCAGAAGTTAATATTAACTAGAAACATGCAGTGCACATTTTATCTTGTGTCAAGTTCCCTTCATCAGGCAAATTTTATTATTTATTTATGATTTTAGAAACAATCAGTAGTTCACTCCCTTTAGTTGCTAGGTGGTATTTGATTGTATAAATGTATCCATTAACCTAAAGATGGACAATTTTTGTCCAATTTTAGGGTTATTATAATCAAAGCTGCTATGACCATTTTTGTGCATGTTTTCATTTCATTGGGGGTAAAGATTTAGGAATGGAATTACTGGGTCATCGTTTAGGTGTTTGTTTAACTTTATAAGGAAATGTCACACTTCTTTCCAAATTTTTACAATTTTATACTCTCGCCTGGTGTAAGACACATGGTATTATCAGTATCTCTGATTTTAGCCATTCTTGGGTGCCTGAAGTTGTGCATTATTGTGACTTTAATTTTTATTTCCCTCAACATTAATCGTGTCAAATGTCTTTTCAAGGGCCATTCATACATTTTCTTTATTGAAGTCTTTTTTTTTTTTTAGTAATCCTGTTTTTATTGGATTATTTGTTCCTTATTGATTGTATATCTCATCTTTGTATATTACTTGATATATTATTTACCTAAATACAGTTTTTAATCAGATATTTATTGTAAATATTAAACTATTATACCTCAGTGTATGACTTTTTTTCTCTTTATTAACAATGTCTTTTGAAAAATAGTTTTTAGTTGTAATAAATTCCAATACACTATTTCTGTTTCGTTTATTGTTAGTGTTTTTTTGTGTCCTAAGATATTAGTCTTGTGTTTCTTTCTAGAATATTTATAATTTACATTTAGCTATATAATCCATCTGAACTTAATTTTGTGAATGATATGATATAGTGGTCCAGCTTAATTTTTTAAACTTAATGATATACAGTTTGCCCACCACCATTTTATGGAAAGTCTATCCTTTTTTCATTAAATTATCTGAGCTCATTTGTTAGAAAAATAATTGGCCATACATGTGTAAGTTTATTCTGCATGCCCTCTTCTGTTTCGTTAATGTATTTGTCAGTCCTTTCACCACTGATAACACTGCAGGGTAAGCGTAGTTTTATAGAAAGTCTTGACATCAGATACCAAAATCTTTAACTATTGTTTTTCAAAATTATTTCAGCTATCATTTTTGAATATATTTTAGATCAATTTGTCAACTTCAAAAAAAATAAAAGGCTTGCTGAGGATTTTTATTGGGAGATGAAGGGAAACAAATCTGTTCCTGGGGTAGGCTCGCTCAAAAATTCAAAAGAGACTCAACCGCACATGCTCAGGCCATTTGTTAGAAATGCCATCAGATATGCCACTCCTCCCACTGTGCCTTTTCATTGAAATTTATCAAAAACAAATTCTAACTATAGAATTTCCCTAGGTCAGTCTTTTCTTTAGCCCTTTTGTTACGTGGAGCTCTTTAGCACCCTTTGACTTTCTTCCCTCTTTTGATTCCACACATTCATTCCCATTTTATCTTTATACCTAAAATTAATACCCCATATCTAGACTTACCACCTCAGCCTCACTTTAGATTATGACCCCAATTTTATCTCTCATCATGCATCAAAAGCATAGGAAAGCCTTCAGTTCTTAAACCTTGCTCTAGTTCCATGAAATTTTCTAATATAATTGATTATTTAAATATTTATACTGGACATTATAAAACCACTATTGTTTCTGTGTCTACTCCAAAATATATATTTTTTACTGTGACTTGTTTGTACCTAAATATCATAATGGGGGAGTAGAAGGAGTCAGGATGGAATATCACATTTTATCAAAATTTATGTGCTTATTTTTGATGCCTGATGAGCTGAGCACTTTCTTTTTTCACTTTCTGCCAGGTTCACTTTTCATCTGCTCTACAAGTCTCAGTGTACTGTCAGTGTTTCATATAAAGTATCAAATATTCATAAACAAAATTAACATGTTCTTCACAAAATTCTGACAGCATCAGCAACAGAGGTACATAGTACTTTCAATCACATCATTTTTTTCCTTTTTCTTTCTCATATATATTTTTTCAATTTTTCACAAGGAAAAAAAAAACCATTATCCAAAGTTACTAAAGGCCTATAGCTATAACACTACAACCAAATCCTACCAAAGATCTGTCCCAATTTCATGGTTCACCTTGTCTCCCTGGTTGATAAACAGACACAAAATATCCAGCAAATACCACAATGAATCCTCAACCCCCTCCTTATAAAATATTACACACAGTTCGTTAAGCAGGATTAATCTCACCTTTGTTTTCAAGAATGAAGTGGGGCCTCTTTCACTTGGGATCTGAACCAATCAGGGTATTAAGCTAACCAGGCCCCATCTACTTACCACATTTCATTTTCACAGGTAAGAGGCACTGAATGAATGCCTGAATGACTCAATTAGCACAAAGCTTTGGGACTTTGTTCCGTGGTAATGAGCACAGTTGCTCTCTCCAGACATTTTTAACTAAGAGATCCAAACTAAACATGAAGCCAATACCCACATGGGGACAGGTGAAGGAGAAATAGAGGAACACAAACCCAGATCCCACATCAAACCATGTCTGTTTTCTGAACTACCTCTAGCACTTTAAGTTGAATGAGTCAATCAATTCTCTTCACTGCTTAAGATGGCATAATTGGGTTTTCTATCAGTTGCGACTCAAAGCAACCTAACTGGAAATAAATGGTAGATCAAAACACAGGTAACATTGCTTAGACCCCTATATCTCCTGTTAAATAGAAATTTCTTAAAATCGCTGTTGTGGACATTCCCTTGATAATTCAACAATTGATAATATTCAGTTTTTAATATTCATCTCACTGAAATTTCTATTATAAATTAGAAATCCTGAATATTCGCATTACTATGATAATTTAGAGCATAACTTCAATTTTCTGAAACTTGTAAAAGTTGTCATTTTAATTGTTTCTATGTACTGGAAAAAATGAAAATATTATAAACATTACAAAATATTATTATGCATAGGAATCTAATATTTTGACACGTTTATTAAATTTCCTGATTACTGTGTTAAATTATATCATTTAACATTATGCAATGGAAACAGAGTCTCATGGTATAAATAAATATGCTGGTGGGAAATATGCTATAATATATTTATAGTTACAAAGAACAGTTGGAAAAATATGCATCTTACACTACAAAAAATTTTATCAAAAAGTATATGATAATATTTTGAGAAAAAATAATCCTTTTTATTTAAATATTTTTCATTAACTTTAAAACTTAAGGATAATTGCATTAAAAAACTTTCCTCATCACTTGAAAAGACCAGGCATGTGACAACATACTTAATAGGTACACTGATTTTAACCTATGCAATTTTCTTTCCCAACTCTTTTAAAATTTTTTTATATTGAGATGACTTCAGATTCAAATGCAGTTTTAGAAAATAGTAGAGATACTGTGTATACTTTCCACCTAATTTCCCACAATGACATCTTGCATAATTATAGTACCACAACTAAGAAACTGACATTGATATAATCCACAAACCTTACCCAGATATACCAGTTTCACATGTACTCTCATTTGTGTGTGTGTTTAGTTTCATATAATCTTATATATATAGGTTGTGAAGATTATTTAATTACCATCAGAGTCAGGGTACAGAGCAGTTCCATCATAAGAAATTTTTGTGCCTTTTGTAGTCACAACCATCTTCCTCCACTATGCCTCCTCCCCTGAACACCCTACTGTGTTCTCCATCTTATACTTCTGTCATTTCAAGAACATTATAAGAATGAAATTATTTAATATGTAGACCTTTGAAATTGGCTTTTGTTCACTCAGCATAATTCTATTGAGATTTATCCAAGTTGTTTCCAAGTACCCAAAAAATTGACTGATGGGTCAGACAGTACATGTATGTTTTGTTTTTTAAGAAACTTTCAAAACATATTGCAGAGTTGCTGTACCATTTTACATTCCAGCACCATTGTATAAGAAATTCATTTTCTCTGCATTATTGACAGCCTTTGATATTGTCACTAGTTTGTTTTGTTTTGTTTTACCTCTCCTAACGGGTATGTAGTGCTGTCTCCTTGTAGTTTTAATTTGATTTCCCATTAATTATCATTTTATATATATTATAGCCATTCAAATATTCTTTTAGGTAAAATGTCTCTTCCTGCCTTTGGCCTACTTTTAATTGGACTTTGTTTGTTTGTTTTTTTTTTTTTTTTGTTACTTCTGAGTTTTGAGATTTTACTTTTAAGTGTTTTTAGATATCAGTCCCTTGTCAGATATGTGCCTTACAACTATTTTCTCCCAGACTATAGCTAGTCTTTCATTCTCTAAAACAGGGTATTTTGCAGAACAAATTTTTGTTTTGTTTTGTGTTTAAGCTAAAGTCCAATTTATTGTTTTTTTTTTCTTTATTAAGGACTATACTTTTTATGCCAATTCTAAAACTGTTCTCCAAGCCCTAGATCCCGAAGATTTTCCCCTTTATTTTCTTCTGAAATATTTAGTTTCACATATTATATTTAATTTTATGATTCATTTTAAGTTAATTTTTGTGGTGTGAGGTTTAGGTCAGGTTTCATTTATTTGCTTCTGGATATCCAATTGCTCCAGCACCATTTGTTTTAAAGCCCCTCCTTCCTGAGTTGAATTGCATTTTCACTTTTGTCAAAAATAAGTTGAGCATATTTGAGTGGGTTTATTATGGGGTTCTTTATTCTGTACCATTCATCTATATGTCTATCTCTGTGCCAAAACTATATAATATAAATTACTGTAGCTCTACAATAAATCTTAAAATATTAAATCTCAATTAAGAAATAGTCAACATTTTAATCACAACACTTAATGAATATTTTGTCCATTTACCTAAAAATTACCCAAAGTAATACAAAAATGCATAAGTACTGATAATAATTCCCAAGCATCACATTTATCAGTATTATCAGGATAGTCCCATATCATACCATTTGACAGATTAACTGAGAAGTAAGAAAATGTCCAGATTTTAACTGGGCTTTTTGTATCTTAATAAGAAGGAAAATGGTGGCTCAATGGGCAGTAAATCAAAGATGACATGGTTGAAAATGTCCAGAGTTTCCATGTATTTTTATCAGTCTCTGTGGTTTATCTTAGTCGTTATACTATTTATGTAGAAAAAGAACCAGGTGAGTTTATATTTATAAAGAAATGATATGAATTTTCTTCACTTACATGGTCATGCCTAACCAAGTCTCATTAAAACATGACTCTTGATTTCATCACAAAACTCTCTTTCTTTTATAAGAGTAAACTAGCTACCCAGATATTTACCAAAATGCCTAATAGTTTCATTAAATACCCTTGATTGCCTTTCAGCTTTTCCATATGCAATTCTTATCACTCCAAGTATCCAGCACATTTAGCCCAAATCTCTCATTGATGTATTTGTAATTTCCTTTGGCCAATTTGCAATGCCGCTGACTAGTGTTCAATTTTATGAAAAACAAATGTAGCTGAGTTATTACAGAAAAATGTTATAAATGTTGGTGTTCTTTCCAGGAACTTTGTGTTTGCAATTGGACAATAAAAGTATTCCCAGGGCAATTTATTTTCTTTAGCAAGTATGGCACACTTTATTGCAGCTATCTGTGTATATCTGCCTCCCTTACTAGACTACAATTTCCCAATGTCATCAGCCATGCCTTATTTGTCATTTTATACCCAGCGATTAGCTCAGAACAAGCAGTCAATAAAAGTTTATTAAATGAAGAAAGAAAAGGAGGGAAGGAGAGAGAAAGGAAGACTTTGATACATTATGTACATTGCTGACTTTTAAAGACATCGCTCCTTTGGATTTGTCAACTGCATTAGTTTTCTGGAAATAAGATATTAGATAAAAAGTTAATATTTATTAAATCACATACTATATATGCATATATGGTAACATCACAAGAAATGTTTCATTTAAAATAATATTTTAAAGTTTAACAAAATGTCCGTGGAGTCTTTGCACAAGTTATGCCCTTTGATCCCCACAAAGTCTAATCCACACTCTTTGGAAGTCTCTGGTTGGTCTTTTGCAAGTTCATGAACAATTTTCTCTGTTTTTATATGTCATTATGTGATGTCTTGCCAACTCTACACGACATACTGCTATACAAGTTATAACAACTTTTGAGGGCATCCCCATCATTCCCAGATATGAATTTTGTGTTCACCAAGAGAATGCTGTTAATAGTTTTAGGCTTCTGATCAGTGGTGTTACACTTCCTTTTATTATCAATATACTGAACATCTGCTGTATGTTCTTTCTTACACTGTGTTACTCTTAGGCACCTGGGCACCAGTAATTAACACTAGATCATCTGATAACAATGACACTTCCTTATACGTCTGCCTATAGATCTCACTCTTTAGAAGAAAAAAAATAAAAGTAGTATGTTGGCCATATAAATCCCCCCTTAAACAAATTCCCCAAACACTTTTGTCTCTTTTCTGTTTCTTTTTTTTTTTTTAAACATTATCTTTGGTCCCTGTATTCTATTTGGTATGGAAGCCATTTATCCTAGGGAAACTGGGTTACAATGAGGAAAGAATGCAGTTATGGCTATATTTTATTTTAGGATTTTTGTCAGAGCAGAGTTGGGAGAATCTATCAGAGAGATTCATATTTTAATATCACAATGATTTGAAATGTTGGCTAAACCTTAGTCATTAGTAAATATCACATGCTTTTCTGCTTATGTTCTTTATTCTCATTCTAGCACTGTTACTTAAAACGAGATTACATGAAAAAAAAAAAACAAGAGCTGCTCCTTAGTTCATTTTTTTATTGTTGCACCTAATAATAATCCTTGTTTACTCTTTATGACAAAAAGTTTTTCTAGGTCAAAGAAAAAAGCATATGTTTTATAAGATTCAAAATGCATCCTTTTAAAGAGAACTCTAGTGAGAAGCAGAATATTTTCAGGAGCTTTTACCAAAAGTAAAATGGTGATAAAACAAGATATTTCAAACCTGTTTGTAAAACTATTGCAATTATGAGAAGCAAAGAAGCCTCCCCTCAATACCCCCCCAACACATATACCCTAACCCACTGTTATCAATTCATAATCAACATAGAGCTTTAAAGGAACAGGACAAAATTGAAATCAGTGGAAGTCTATCAGTCACCTACCAGAAACCACTAGATGTCTGCTTCTTCTGACTCATTCTATGACATTTTAACTTAGGTAATTAATGCCTAAAGGTATGAAAGAAATTTATGTTTTCGAGGTGGCTTACTTTTACCTGAATTTAAGTTTCTACAACGTGATGACACAATGAGCAGCATGCTTTTTCATTTTTGCTTTGTGTCCTTTCTCTGATGTAAGTGTCTTCCTTTTACAGTTCCCTTTTTAAAAAGTGAAAAGGGTGCACCCCACCTGCAGGCAGAAGACACTCATCACCAGCTCTGAGGAATGTATTTTTCTAAATGTATTTTGTTGAAAGACACTAAAAAAGAAGTGCTCAGTATAGCCAAATACATATTTTACATTTCAGGTCAATCAGAATCTGAAGAAAATGACAAAATAATTTCCTAATTTTGTTTTCTGAACACATGTTTTATTTCATGACTTTTACCTAATGAGCTAAAATAAATTAGCATATTAACAGCTCTCTAATGAGAAAATTATTTACTGTTCTATATCAAAAAGAGCATTATATATTGGTACATACTTTAGTAAATCAACTCCTCATTTAACCTATATTTACAGTTTCCTTTTTACAATAGAGCAATAATACAATACATGCAGACATTTTTAATGGTTCAGAAAAATAAGTATAAATAATACCATGAATACTTTTTGTATTTTCATAAATTAAATTTCCATTATATATGGCCATTCAGAACGTCAACGGAATGGGTTTTCTGAACAAAATATATGTTTATGGAATTAATCACTTGCTTATGCTTCCTGAGGATGTTTAATGGAAAGTGGTAAAGGCAGTTTCAAGTGATTTTAAAGACTTAAAAGCTAATCAAAACATAATTTTTAATTTCCCTGGTAATAAATATTGAAAATTAATCAAAATTTTACTAGACACCAAAAAATTATAAAGATTATCTCATGCAATACCGATAACAACATTGTGAAGTAGTGCCACTATTATCTCCGTTATATAGATGGAACATCTTTAGCTTAAAGAAAGCTCAGTAAATAGTAAAAAGTTACATGGTTTCACAATGGTTGGACTGGAATTTTAATCCAAATAGTCCACCTGGACCTCCCAGTAAGGCTATATCCATGCATTTCTTTTATTATTAAAAATAGCCCCTTTTAAAATAATGAATGAAGATCACGATAAACAAAGATTGTAAAAATGCTTAAGACTATTTGAGACAACTGTAATGAGTAATCCAGTTGAAATCTAGTTTTGAATATTAGTAAAAATATTAAAACTTCATAAACTATGTTTTCCTACTTTGATCTCTAAAATTACAGATAAGATTTATGATTTTGATTCCTTAATTGACTTCATATTTAAGGAATGCGATTAACTAGGCTGGTGATTTAACTAATTTGTATTGAATATATCACCAAGACATTGAAAAGAGCTTTAGATATCACTTTATTTGTTATATGTAACTTACTATCCATTCCTTTTACCTCTTATTTATATTATTCACCCATGTTCAGGAAAATGATTTGCTATTAGGTCATTAAGTATGAAATGTCCAATTTTGAATCAAAAGTTCAGTTTATTATATGTCAAACAAGAAGCAGTACAATTAATCAATGTGCTTAAACTATTGACACAATTTTGCCATCTTAACAGTAGCTTGTTTATGCAGAGAAGAAGCCTGTAGAGCTAGTGGCAATGAAATCACAAAAGGCGTTTTCCACAGCTTGTTGAGAATTGACTATATTTCCTTGCAAGAAGTGGTCCAAAGCCTGGAAGAAGTGGTAGTCAGTTGGTGCAAGGTCTGATGAATATGATGGATGACAGAGGGGTTTTCAAGTCCAGCTGCTGTAGTTTGAGCAGCATTGTTTGTGCAACATGTGGTTGACTATTGTCTTACAAGAGCATTGGCCTGTCTCTGTTGACCAATCTCGGTTGCTCAATCACAAGCATCCTCACCATTTCGTCCAATTGGTTGCAGTAGACATCCTCTGTAATCAATTGACCAGGTTTCTCTTCTGACGCTCGTTTAATTCATGTGGAACCCATCTATCCAGCTTCTTGCCGATTTGTTTCAAATAGTCCAATATTGTTAGAATAGGAAAGTCAAACGTTGCTGTTAATTCATGTGTAGGTTGACATGGATTTGCTTCCACTACAGCTTTCAGCTCATCATTATCCACCTTGGTCTCAGGTCACCCACGTGGCTCATTTTCAAGAGTAAAATCACCAGAACAGAACTTCTCAAACCATCAACATACTGTGTGCTCATTAGCCACATCCTTCTCAAACACTTCAATATTTTGAGCTGTCTGTGCTGCATTGGTTCCACGACAGAACTCATGTTCAAAACGACACAAATTTTTTACTTATCCATGGTTTCACAAAAATTGCTCTAAAAAATAATTTGAAAGATAATCACAAGCCCCAACGTGCATTTGAAAGACTGAGGATGCACCTTCACAATAAAAATAGAATAAGAAGTGTCAAAGTGAAATGTCAGAGATATCAAGTGTCAAACTTAGTACTTAAGGAAATCGGACATTTCATATTTAATAACCAAATATATTTATTTTTGCTTTAATAGCGAAGCCTCTCTTTATGAAATTAATAAAGGGCTGCAAGGTGGGAACTGTGGTAGGGGCCTGAACTCTGCAAATGTGTAGGCATAGTTAAAAAGTAACCAGCCATTTTTCCATAGCTTGCCTTCTTGTAATTGCTTACTATGTAGAAATCACGTATCTTTGACTAGCACAGTATTGGCAGGAAAGAAGCCGAAATCTGTAAAATAATTTTAAAGGAATTTATTCTGAGCCAAATTTGAGGACCATGACCCAGAGCCACACCCAAGAAGCCTTGGGCAAGTGGACTTGCTGTGGTTGGGTGGCAGTTTGGTTTTATACATTTTAGGAAGATAGGGGTTACAGGTAAAGTCCTAAATCAATACATGGAAGGTATACAATGGTTTGGCCCAAAAAGGTGGGCCATCTCGAAGCAGGGGCTTACAGGTTATAGGGGGGTTTAAAGACTCCTTGACTTGTAATTGGTTAAAAAAATGATGCTTTGTCTAAAGGCTTGGAATGTTTTAGATAAGAGACAAGTCACCAGACATGTATTTGTTGTATAAATTAGGGACCTGCAGGTTTGTCTTACTTAGCCTTAGGCCTGTTGATGAGTTACAAAGGATATCTCCAAGAAGGGAGGGGGACATGGTGGGGCATTTCTGACCTCCTCCTCGTGGCTGACAATTTAGTTTTAGGATATCCTCTTGGCCAGGAGTGGGTCCATTCAGTCACCCGGTGCGGGGGATGACTTTTATTTAATTTTAGTTCACAATAAGATTTGTAACTTCCCCAATCACTTCTAAAGATAATATCAGTATTGGAAAACCTAGGACTGGTCTTTGGGATAACTTCCAGACTCTGACTTTTGGGGGGACCAACTGATGCCAACTGGACCAGTGGCCACGTGTGGAAACTGACTCAACAGGTCCTGCAATTCTCTACCCAGGAGATATTTCAGCTTAAGAAGATAATTTCTGCTTCCCAACCCCATAAGTTCATCCTCAGCCGATCAGCAGACCTAACTTCCTAGGCCTTTGTCCACCAAACTACCTTTAAAAACTTTAGCCCCCAAATTCTTGGGGAGACAGATTTGATAAATTTCTCCTGTATCCTTGCTCAATTCCATGCCATGTTAAACTCTTTCCCTACTGCAACTCCTGCTGTCTCAGAGTATTGGCTTCCTTTTGAGCAGTGGGCAATGCAACCTGGCTGGGTAGTAACGAAGTTGGAAATCTTGTCCAGGCTCCCACTTCTGGACATTGGCCCACAGTTTGGCAGCCTCTTACCAGTGGGATGGACTTAGAGATGTGTCCTGGTGGCCTCTCAGTCCTCTTGGACTAAGGGCCATCACCGGCACCATTCCTATTGGTGGGACATTGTGGACCCATGGTGCTTGAACCTGTTTGCAGTGGAGAAACAGTTTCTGGAACTAGAAGACGTCTTTGGTGAATATTCTCAGTGCATCCAGATATGCTTCTTTATCCTTATTCTTTGGCCTCTCTGGAGGTATTGTGGCTCCTTTGCAGTTTTTGGTTGGCTTTCCCTATATTATAGGAAGAGTCTTGTTGTGGGGAGACTTATCCTCAACTGGATGGAGAATAGAGGGTCTGTCTGGACGAATACTCTTGAACATTTGGGTTGACAAGGCCTTTTGGTGTGACTTGTTATGGCTAGTGAAACTTCCCTTTCTTTGAGCTGTTTTGTAGCTTTCCTGGATCTTGTGAAAACTGCTTTCCAACTTTTTGGAGGCAGCTTATGCTTTCTTAATTAAGTTATGACTTTGGCTAAAGTTTATTTGGTTTCACTTAGAAGGGTACCTCTGGGGAAAAAAAAAGTTCAAAGGCAGAAATATCAGCTGCTTGTCCTGGCTAAAGTCTACTCCATTAACTTTTACTTCTCCCTACTCCATCTTCCTCTTTGTGGCCTTCGATACCACATGGAAGACCTAGAGGGAACTTCTAATGACTCAGATCCCTTAAAGAACTCAGAGAAAAGTTGCCACTCACCCCCTTTCTGGGGTCTTCTGTTTTCCTCATACAGTCTAAAGAGTCATGTACAGATTCCTCTCTGGTATAAAACTGCTCCCTTTTGTGTCACATTACCACTTTTGCTTTGGGGGCATACCAGAAATTACTTTGTATTATGAAAATATTTAACCTTTGTATGTATAATGGCTAGGCAAGAATGGCAATATTAGAACCACCTGAATACACCTTAGAGATTTCTGGGTTCTTTGTGTGTTAGATAAGAAAGATAGCCTGGGCCCACTGCCCCCCCCCTCTTTTTTGGAGGATGGGAGACACAAGATGGGCTCTGCCCTGAGTTCAGTGGTCCAATTAAAAACAAAAAGGCCAGCTACCTCACTAAATTGATCTCCAAGTTGAGACATTCTGATACCTAGCTGGTAATTTTAGAAGGATTTCTAAATTTCCTCTAAGCTCATTTGTAAGTCACTATATAAAAATCTGATGGTAAATTCCCAATATTTTGTGTTACTTTGTCATTTTAATCTTCCTTTAACTGACACACCCAAACCTCTCTTTAAAAAAAAAAAGGCTTAGATTCTCTTTCTCTGCGCTTTGAGATGTAAATGGCTACCCTGTTTTCTCTAAAACTCAGTGTGGGCTTCAGGTCATGTGGAGCTGATAAAAAAAAAGTATCTATTCACAAAGGCATAGTTTAAATTTAATTTTTCTTTTAAACTAGTATGTTTTGCTTGTCTTATGACTAAAGTTCTAAAATCAAGACTATAAAGTCTTTCTATGTACATGTGAATATTGTTTTATGTCTACATGTGGTATCAAATTAACTTAAAAATATGAGTACTCATAAATTAAAGAATTAGCCCAAGTTCTTTACAAGTCCATGTGACTTAAGTAATTATTGATAAATAAATATAATTTAAAAATTATGTGGTAAAATAAAAATAAAAACATCTTCAAAATTTAATTTAGACATTCTTTTTCTGAACATTCTAATCAGGCATGTTTGTACTATCTCAGCTAAATGGTTTAAGGTCACAAACCTCTGGCTTCTCTGATATTTTTACTACTTGCTTAAATTGTCTATAAGCTTATAACTTTAAATTTGAGCCTTTAGGCTATGGTAAGACCTGGAGACATGTGGAATTCTTTCTGAGCCATTTGTGCCTTGTAGCTTTTCTGGAGAGAGTCAGACATTATCTCCACAGTTTTGCCCTCAGTCCTGAGCTCTACATAGAGAGCTTACTGGCCATCCTTGAATGCTATGTAACTACTGAGAACCCAGGATGAGGGACATAAGAGGGCTTATGTCATACTTTCAATATTATTTTTCAGTAATTTAAAATCTTAAAGTCATGTTATGTTAAATTAAATAATAGATAATCACAAAATGTCTGAGTCATTTCTAGGTGAATTAAAATGCTGAAATAATTATTAAATATAAGTTTAAGTTTATAGGCATTTGTATCTTAGTTTGACATGATAGAAAAAGCTAAATATATTTAGAAGTGCTACTAAAAATTGACGACTGATAACAAAGTTACTTTAACTTTCTAGATTGTTCATTGAAGATAAGAGTTACTAAAATTAACATTATAATTAATATATGTAATTTAAAGTATTATATATAAGAGAAACAATTCTATATGCAAAATGTATAAGAAAAATAGGATGTTTTTTGATATAAAAGGGTTATAAGGAGGCATAAGAATTTTTTTTAAAAAAGTAATTTTGCCTAAATTAAAGGTTTTACAAATTATTTTAAATTAAATGAATAAGCAAATGATAAATAAAACTAAATTTGTCTAAAAGTTGGAAAAGAAAATGGTGAAAATTGCAAAAGGTTATACAAGGTTTATAAAAACCTTACCTTATTGTCAAATTGATTAAGTTATATGGATTTGTTTTAAAGTTTTACTAAAATTGGCTTAAACATTAATAATACACTAATGCAAAGGTAAAATTTCGTTTTAACTTTTAAACAAGATTTTCATATAACATTAATAGAGATAGTAAAAGATTTCTATTCCCCTTTTGAGTAAACTACAAAAAAAGAAGGGGGAGAGATTCAGTTTATGTCTCTATTAGCTTGTCTTTCAGTTTGTCTTTATTAGGTATTATTTTTTTGGGAAATTAAGTCTCCTTTCTATCAAAGAGTAGAGGTTTTTGCTTTTTAAAATCTTAGAATTATCACTTTGGTTAAATGGATGACTATCATTTTATAATAACCTGTGATCCTCTTTTGTGATGACAGATGTTTTAGACCTCTGATATCTGAAAAAACTGTCCAAAATCAGAATTCTAAATTTAGTCTTTTTGATCTCAAACTAGCTTTATTAGGGTCACTAAAAGACATATTCAGTTTATTTGGTATGGTAACAGCAATAGAGACATATTTGGCATGTTAAAACCATACAGGAAGCATTGTCAAAGATGGATGGTATTTAATCTTCTTTGGTTTTATTTGTATAAACATGTTATTAATATATGTTTCAAATTAAGATTCCCAAAATTCTGATATGTCTTGGTATATGTTATCAGTAATAATTAGAGTTAGTATGTTAAATTATTTATGCCACAAAAATAACCAAATTTCTCTGTCAATTGTCTGTTTAACCATGGCTATTATATGACTTTTTTCATTCACAGACAATAATTGTTTTACTTTGATTCTTCTCAAAGAATGATTTTTAACTCACTAGAGTCTAAAATTTGCTTCTTCAAAGAAAGTTATGGAAAAGACTGAGAAGTACTCTTGAATACAGATTTCTGATAACTTTGGAGATTATGTACAACTGGACTAAAACAAAACAAACTTTCAGGACTTTAATTAAAAAGCTGATGCATTCACGAGGACTGCTAACCTAACCTCAAACAGAACAAAAATTAATTACATGGGACTGAATTATTTTTTATGATTTTTTTGTTTAAAACATTGTGAATTTTTTTGTGTTTTATTTCCCAGAAGTTAAAATTTTTTTCTTTCTTGTGAGCTATTAACAGTTTACAACAAAATGTATTTTTGTAAGCAACATTTGAAATGTTTATTTTTTTCTACTTGATTTCTCCAGAACTTTGAAGCTGTTTGTGAGTATTCCTAACTTATGGCAATAGTTACTTGCATAATTCAACAATAATCTGCTTTGTTTTTTAACAGGACAGAATTGGAGACACTGATTATTTTACCAAGGCTTTATTCAAGTCAAAATTTGAATGACATATTTTCAGATATGCCCTGACTTCTTTGAGGAATTAAAATTGACTTTATAGGACCAATATAAAGCCATTTGGAAAAACTGGCCTGTTCCCTCATCTATAACATTTCCCGACCTGTGCTAAGTAAAGAATGTCAATTTCTCACAGGTTCAGGAATCTCAAGTTACTTTGGGACCTCAAGAATAGAGGAAATTACCCAATTCATGTAGATATCTACAGGCACAGATAAATCCTTGGCTTGACTTGAGAGGTTTTCAAGTCTAACCTGAGATTCCTTACGAACAAGTTCCAGTGAAGCCAATTTTTTTAAAAAGCCTATATGGTCAATAATTATCCTCACTGAAATTTATGCAAATAATCAGGCCAAGTATACTGAGACTAAAATTTATATTCACAAATAAATCACTCCTACTATGATTTGTCTTTGGTAAAAATGGAAAACTGGGCAGTGAAAAAATTATGTTTCAAAAGAAAACTATAGTTCACCTCTTATTAGATTCTAGCTGTGTCCTTTGTTTTTGAGTTTTTATTTGCCTATAATTTGAACTGAATCCTGAATTCTTCCTTGGTCATAAGTCTCAAAATAATGTTTCCAAATTTTTCTTCCATTTTTCTGACTTGTACTCAATGAAATTGCCACTTTCTTTTCCTGAGGCCCTGCAAGCATTCCTTGTGACATACAAACTCCAGGTGAGAAAAATCTGTCAGATTTCCCCTGCCTACTTCCACTTTAATAAAGATTCTTCAAGTTAAACATCTAGACACTTGGATGTCCTCTAGACTCTAAGGAAACTACTTTATGAACCGCTACAAATATGAACCTTTGTTTTTCTACTGTTTGAAAGCTCATCCGTAATGCCAGCTCCTGCAATGGGACACAGCAGTTTAACTAAACTGATCTATTCACAGGACTAAGAGAATGACTAAAAAAGCTATGGGATGATATATTTAAATTTGCTCTTTTCCCTTTATCCCAATTTTTTTCTCACTCCTTTATCTATCTCTATCTAACAACCTCTAGCCCAAATTTCTCTAACCGAAATTTCTCCAAAGGTATCAGCTTGGCTTTTAATATATGAAAGCTTTTAGTTTCAAAATGGAGACTGAAGGAAATTAGAAATATTTTACCCCCAAATATTTTTCTTTGACATATTTTGGGTTGGCTGCCACAGAAATAATTCTGCAAAGCTGTCTTTTGTGGGGAGGAAATTTACATCTGTAGAAAATATTCATTAATGCAGTCAGGTCTTTCCTTACCTAAGCTAGGAAAGGTTAACTGAGAGTCTCCACCCTCTTCCTCATAGATTTAAGGGAAGGTTGCCAGAAGGATATCAGTACACCTGGTGGCAAAGCTTGCTGAGAGTACTAGTTCCTAGTTACAGAGTATATGCCAACAGTGATATAATTAGAAATCTGTGAGTCTAGGAATGATTGCTGAAGAAACTGCAAAGAGCCTTAGGGCTCAACAAAGATCCTTCAACTTGCTAGCTCAGGTAGTCTTAGATAATTGAGCAGCACTAGATTTCCTGTTGGCTAAACAAGGAGAAGTCTGTGTAGTGTTAAACACTACCTGCTGTAGCTACATAAATACTCAGGATAATTTGAAACCCAAATACAAAAGATTTCCCAACAAACTATGCCCTTTGTCAGCAGTAAGAAGGCAGATTGGTCATCTCATCTGTAGGTGTTAGCCTACACCTCAGGAATGAGGTGGGATAAAGCCCAGGGAGGACTGAAACTGCCCTTTATAAAATTAATAAAGGGCTGTAAGGTGGAAGCTGTGGTAGAGGCCTGAACTCTGCAAAGGTATAGGCATAGTTAAAAAAAAAAACCAGCCGTTGTTCCCTAGCTTACCTTCCTGTAATTGCTTACTGCTTAGGAATCTCATATCATTGACTAGCATAAGACTTATGACTTCCTTAATTGCTTCTATAGATAGCATCACTATTGGAAAACCTAAGACTAGTCTTGAGATATCTTCCAGACTCTGCATTCAGGAGGACCAACTGATGCCAACCGGACCAGTGGCCATGTGTATCAACTGACTCAACAGGTCCTACAACCCTCTAAACAGGAGCTGTCTCAGCTCAAGAAGACAATTTCTGCTTCCCAACCCTATGAGCTCTTCCTCAGCCAATCAGCAGACCTAATTCCATAGCCCTTTATCCATCAAACTACCTTTAAAAATTTTAGCCCCAAAATTCTTGGGGAGACAGCTTTGAGAAATTGCTCTTATCTTCTTGCCCAGTGCCCTACAATATTAAGCTCTTTCTCTGCTTCAGTCCCTTCTGTCTCAGTGTATTGGCTCCCTTTTGAGCAATGGGCAATATACCCCAGTAAGAATGTCAGGTAGATAGTGAGGGATTCTAGATCTCCTAGGGACGAAAGTGAGCCCCAATCCTGTCCCAAGTGACTGCCATACCTGGGAGAGGAGGGAACATCCTATGAATCTGCCAATCAGAATTTAGCACACCAACTGCAAAAGAATGCAAAGGACTCGCTAGCCTATGGGCCAAGCAGCATAGATACAATAGACTCTGGAAAGTCACCTAGAACAACCGGCTTTCAGAGAGGATTGTGGGAATTCTGCATGCATAGTAACAGTTAGATCATGTAACTCCCAATTGTCCAACCAAAGTGGTTCCATAGTGACCTCTGAGCCATGAGGGAGGTCTCAATCTGGACACTATAAACAAGACACAGACTATAACCAAGCCCTTTTTTTTTTTTTTTTTTTGCTGCAACAATGGGTCTGGTTGTCATCTGTGGCATATGTATCTTGCTCTGTAAACCTATATCTTGCTCTCACTCTGTAATCCTATCTTTCTCTCCTCAATAAACCTCATTTTTCATGTTTGCCTTACTTTGGTGCATCTGGTCATTCTTCAGCCCTGACTGTACCAAGAACCAACATTTCAGACTGCAATCCAACAGGAAGGTGAAAATAGTGTTCTTCTATAGAAACTGAATATAATAACAAATCTCTATTGGTTTTACATACATATTTTCTTCATTTGTTATAAATACTGGCTTTCCTTTCCCTTAATCTGTATACTTTTTTATGATTTATTATATTATGTCATTTTGTCAGGTTTCAGGGTCTGAAATGTCGGTTCTGGGCACACTCATGGCTGAAAAATGACCAGACACACCAAAGTAAGGCAAGTATGAAAATGAGGTTTATTGAGGAGAGAAAGATAGGAGTAGAGAGAAAGAGCAAGATGTAGGTTTACAGAGCATGATACAAATGCCACAGATGATGACAGGACCCATTCTTGCAGTAAAAGAGAGAAAAAGAGAGGGCTTGGTTATGGTCTCGGCTTTGTTTTATAGCATCCGGATAGGGACCTCCCTCATGGCTCAGACGTCACCATGGATCCACTTTGATTGGAAAGTTGGGATTTATGTGACCTGAGTTTTACTATGCATGTGACCTCCCATGATCTTCTCTGAAAGCTGGTTGTTCTAGGTCACTTTCTGGACTCTATTGTACCTATGCTGCTTGGCCCATGGGCTAGAGAGTCCTCTGCATTCTTTTGCAGTTGGTGTGCTAAGTTCTGACTGGCAGATTCATAGGATGTTCCCTCCTCCCCCAGGTATGGCAGTAGCTCAGGACAAGATTAAGGTGGAACAGGACCAAGATGGGGGCCTGGGGCCGACCCTTGTCCTTCTTCACAGGTGGGGCAATTGCAACAAGACAAGGCATCCACTTTTGTCTCTAGGAGACCCAGAATCTCTCACTAACTACCTAACAATTTCAGTTTTTTGATCTTTTCAATCTGCTTGTTCTGCAGCATGGAGGATGAATTTATCTTGTTCTTAAGGTATTCTTAAAAATAATACTTTTTGTTGTCTTCATAATAAAGTCACTTATCTGCATCTGGCACTTAAAATGTTTCCTCTATCTTCATCAGTATTGAATGAAATCAGAATATGTTATCCCAAAATATTTTTTTTTGGCATATTTTGAGATGACTGCCACAGATCTAGCAGATAGAAGTAACGCTGCAAAGTTGTCTTTTGTGGGGAAAAATTTGCATCTGTAGAGAATCTCCATTCATGCAGCCAGATCTTTCCTTTCTGATTTAGGAAAGATTAACTGAGAGGCTGACACCTTTAAAGGTCTGAAAAAAAAAAATTTACCATCTCTTCTCTCTGAGGGTTGCTACCTGTGTGGCTTCATCTACATAACAAGACCACCTTTGCTAGCCAAGTTTTTTTTCCTTCCTCTCATAACCTGTCTTGGTACTAAAACTTGTTTTGCCACAATCCAAGCCCCCATTCTTTATAAACTTCTGTAAATCATTGGGGATTGAGTCTTCATTCTGAAGGCTCTCATGTATACACATTAAATATATTTGTATGACTTTTTCTCCTATTACTTAATCTCCCTCATGTCAATAATTTTTCAGCAAACTTTTAGAGAGCCAAGGGTCTTGGTCCCTATAGTATCAATGAGCTGAAAAAATATATCGCTCTTAAATAACACTTTCATAAAAGTTTGACGTGTATAAAAAGCAACGTTGATTTTGAGAAGTTGGTATATCAAAGTCTCATGCTTGAAATTTAAATGAAAAAAGAATATTTCTCAGATAAATGTTTTACCACCTATTTGATTTTATTCTAAAGAATTTTTGTTACCAAAAGCTCAGGACTTATCCTCGAGTCCCCATCAAAAGCCAAGAGTTGTAAGGATATTTCTATGAAGTTGAGGCTGTACACTAGGAGCCAAATATATTGCTGCTTTTACAGAAATGCAGGCTATTTGATTAAGACTAAGATACAAACAGCCAAACCAAGAAAGAACAGTAAACATAAGAAATCATAAAGTTATTTAAGGCAATCTAAAGTAATTCATATTTGTTAAAATTTATATATTTTTTATATATATATATATATATGTTAGGGTCAGAAAAACAAGTGAGAGGTAATGGAAATTAGAAAAGCGGAAAGGAGAAAGCATTTATAGAAAAACAATAAGGAGGAAATGGTTACAGAAAAATAATCAGGAGAAACAGTTCTGTCAGTCTTAAAGAATGGGGTAATTAAATCATGAAACACTGACCACCAATCAGAAAATAGAAAAACACCCTAAATGGTGACTTTCTCCATCACACGTATAATTCAGTCCCCAAACCTTGTGACATATAGTCATAGGTGATTATGACTAATCTTGTTACTAACCTTTACATCAACATAAATTGCTAACATATAAAAGGAGGAAGTTTAGAGTTAATTAGCGTCTTCTCCATTCGCGGAGACAGACCCATTTCCCCTTAGGAAACATCTATGCTTTCTTCCCTATCCTATCTTATAATTTCATTATTTCCAATAAATCCTTCATGAATACTCACTGAGTGTCTGTCATCTCTCTCCATCGTGCGGGCCCAGCTTGCGATTCTTCCAAGCCAGGAGCCCAAGAACTGGGGCAAAACTTCAAAGTCCAGCCGTGGACACCGGACCGTGAGATATATATATATATATATATATATATATATATGTATAATTTACTTCAAATATATGTTACCATTCCAACTACAATCCTAGAATAAGATCATTGTACCGAATGTACAAAGACATGTACTGTAGGCTAAATAACAGATCTACAAATATGTCTACAATATAATTCCTAGAATTTGTCAGTGTTATATATTATAGCAAAAGAAACTTTGTAAAAGTAATTAAGGATTTTAATAGGGAGATTCTCTTTGATTACCCAGATTGGTCTCACATAATTGCAACAATCCTTTTAAGACAAAAGAGAAATCAGTTAGGAGAAGGCAAGGTGTTTACATAAGCAAGAGGTTGGAGTGAGGCATGTTGAAGATTGGAAAAGAGGTTACAGGCAATAATATAGGTGGCCACTGGAAGCTGAAAAATATAAGGAAATGGATTATCCCTTCAGCCTCCAGAAGGAACCAGCCCAACCAATCTTAAATGCAGCCCAGTGAAACTAATTTTGGATTTCTATTTTCCATTCCTGAAAAGGAATAAAATTATCATTTTTTTAAGTCACCAAGTTTGTGGTAATGTCTTATAGCAGCCACAGACAAGTAATGCAACATGTATTTTTTCGAATTTATGGTATAAGTATTTTATGCATAATTTTTTGAACTATTTTTGTAAAATATGTGAACACAATTATATTGAATAAGGTGACATTTTAAGTATTTTTTTCTCATTAATTTTATACATACTTCAATTTACAAGCAGTGTTTAGTATGTTATCTTATAACTGAGAATATGTGATTTCATAGAAATTCTATTAATTCAATATTTAAGTGTTTGGAATTGCAGAAATCAAACATTGCTCTAGTTAGAGTGTCACATAATTGAATATTATAAAAATAAATAAAATAGATATTTTGTAACTAAAAAATATTTTAACTATAATTAAAGCTCAATGTAAGAATTTAGTAGCATATTAGACATAGCAAAAGGGAGTAGTAAATCTGGATAATTGGTCCAGAAAATTCCAAAGAGGTGGGAAGATATATAGAGAGAGTAAAGAGATCAAACACATTTGTATTTCACTATCAAAATGTGAGGAGAGTAAATAGATCGAAAGCAACATATTTCAGGAGGTAATTCCAGAAAATTATCTGAACTGAAGAGATAGTGAACTATACATACAAAAACAAAACAAAAATACAAGCAAAAACAAAATCAAAAACAAAACACAGTCTGGACAATATTGTCCAAACTGAAGAGACAATGAGCCATAGTTACAAACAAAACAAAAATGAAACAAACAATAAAAAAGACAAAAAACAAAATAACTATGAGTCCCAAATAGGGATTCTGCCCTTTATCCAACTCTAGTATAAGATCAATTTACCCAATACATCATTAAATATTTTATAAATGTTTTCTTATGTATGAAATAAGAATTTTATAAATTAACTTCTAGAATTATTTGGGTTAACAATTCTACCATATCTATATTGAGTGCACTTTTGTGGTAATTTTTATTATCCATATCATACGTTGACCTCTGTTTCTATGTTTAACCTTGACACACTTAAAAAAATTTTTTAAAAACTCAGAATGGAAACTCAGGCAAAACTAGATGGATTCCCTGAGATGAGAAGATGGAAGTGAAAATCAGATTCTAAGGCGGATAGGGATCACTGGGCAGGTGCTTGTGAGGGGAGAGAAGCTCACACAGAGAGCTAGAGATCTACAGATATAAAAAAGTGAGAAAACCATATTCTGAGCTTACACAAGAATGGGGATAGTGCCTGCTACCACTAGCCAGACTGGAAGTCCTAATTCACAGGTACAATACTCAGAAGGGTCCTGCCTTAATAGTAGGGAATAATTAAGCTTAGAATACTACCTTGTCCTGCCCACAAAACTTAAAACAAGATTAAAAGGATCAAACTCTTTCCAAGCTTACTTAGCTGCATGCCAGAATAAAACTGAAGACTGAGGAATATATAAATTCATCTAGTACCCAACAATGTAAAATGAAAAATTATAGGATTCAATCAAAAATTACCAAGCAGTCCAGGAAGCAGAAAAATAAGTATCATAATGAAGAGAAAAAGCAATCATTTAAAACCAATCCAGAACTGACACCAATGTTAAAATTAGACAAGTACAGAAAAATTATTATAACTGAATCCTATATGCTGATAAAGCTGCAGGAAAGATAGAACATGTTAAGTATAGAAGCAGAAGATATGAGAAATGTAGCAAAGCAAACTTTTAGAGATGAAAATTGTAATGTTTGGATACACTGGATAGGATTGACCATCAGACATTGCTGAAGAAAAGCTTATAAACTTGGAGATATAGTCCTGAAATTATTCAAAGTGAAACACAGAAAAATATGAACCCCCCCAAAAAAAGAATAGAGTTTCAATGAGCTGTGAAACATTCCTAAGCAGCCTAATATATTTATGTAATTAGAGTACCTGAAAGAAAGAGAAGGGTAAAAGCAGAAAAAATAATGCTTAAATTTTCCAAATGTGATTAGAACCATAAATCCACATATGTAAGAATCTACACAACTTGAAGCACAAAAAACATGAAGAAAATGACATCAATCCACATGATATTATAATAAAATTGTCCAAAATCAGTGATAAAGAGGAAATCTTAAAGGCAGCTAGAGAATAAAGGAATGGTACACACAGAGGAACAAATATAAAGATGGCAGCAGATTTCTCGTCAGAATCAATGAAAGTGAGAAGGCAATGGCACAACATCTTTACAATACTGAAAGAAAAAATTGACTTAGAAGTCTCTCACTAGCAAAATATATATTTCAAAAATGATGAAAAATAAAATTAATTTCTAACAAACATTCAGGAAACATTTCATTATGATATCATGCAGTGTATGTGGACTGATCTATAGGGCTTGCAATTTTCCCAGGTTATGTTCTGAAGACTGAGACTTTGGCTTTTTAAATGTATACCTTATATATAGTAAAATCCACAAATCCTTAGTATATAGATTGATGAAATTTTACATACATATACTGATATATCATATATAATATATTCTAATGTAGTCACATTTGTAATATATATCTCTAATATACCCACATATAATATATATATCCACATATAATATATATGGATATAATAAAATATAATAATAATAATAATAAATCAAGATACTGAATATTCCCTGTACTTTGGAAGGGTCCTTCACATACTTTCTCAGTTAGTGTCACCCCAAATGTAACCACTCTTCTAACTACTATTGCCATAGATTAGCATTTCCTGTGTCTGACTTCATATAAATAGGATCATACAGAACACATTCTTATGTGTCTGATTTCTTTAAGTAAAACATTATGACTGTGAACGCCTTTGATTTTATGTGCATCAATACTACAATTGCTTTGTAGTATTCTTTTGTAAAAAAACAAAATAAAAATAATCAAAACACCTTGAACTATTCTAATGATGATGGATCTTGGGTTGTTCCCAGGTTTTGTCATTAAAATAATCAGCTATGAACATTTTTGCACATTTCTTGGTAGACATAAGCACTTCCTTTTTTGGGGTAGCTGTGTGTGTGTGTATGTACACAAACATATATACATATATACACACACATGTAGAAGCAGGCTAGTTAGTTCATAAAATACACTTATATTCAATCTGTGTAAGTACTACCAAATATTTGGTCCAAAGTGATTGTATTAAACTATGTTGCCACTTACAAGGTAACAGAGTCCCAGTTGCTCCATGTAACAATCCATAAGATTATTTTAAACCCTTCTAGATAGAGGAGAGAGAAAGAGAAAGAGAAAAAGAAGGAGGAGGAGGAGGAGGAGGAGAAGGGGGGAGAGAGAGAGAGAGAGAGCGAGAGAGAAACTACAAAACCAAATTACAATCTATGAAAGACACAAAGTTCTGTAAAGCTTGCATTAAGATAACATATTTTGGAGTTGACACGTACTGTTTTAGATATAGTGAAGAATGTAGATTTCCTATAACATAAGGTGATATTTCCACAAACAAATCTCCATATTTCTTACATGCATTAATCCCCCTGCATCCATTTTGACTGCTAACCAGGACTCTTCAATCTAGATTCTTATATTTGTCTTTTTCTCACTCTTTTAGCCCGTTCCAGAAATAATCAGATGGGAAATTATCCTTATCATATCCTTTTTATTCCCTATCCTTATGCCTTCTTTATAGTCAATAATCCAAGGTGAAGAAAAAACTAGAGAAAAAAAAGAGAAATAGTTAAATAATAAAGGGAACTTATTGAAGGTATGTTAATATATAGACATTTTTAAATTCTGGCCATTGTATAGACGAGCGGTCCCCAACCTTTTTGGCATGAGACCAGTTGCATGGAAGACAATTTTTCCACAGACCGGGCTGAGGGGATGGTTTCGGGATGTTTCAAGCACATTACATTTATTACACTTGCAGCTGCTCCCCAGCGCTAGCATCACTGCCTCAGCTCCACCTAAGATCATCAGGCATTAGATTCTCATAAGGAGTGCGCAACCTAGATCCCTCTTATGTGCAGTTTACAGTACGGTTCTCACTCCTATGAGAATCTAATGCTGCTGCTGATTTGGCAAGAGGCAGAGCTCAGCCAGTGATGCAAGTGATGGGGAGCGGCTGTAAATACAAATGAAGCTTCCCTTGCTTACCTGTCGCTCACCTCCTGCTGTGCGGCCCAGTTCCTAACAGGCCACGGACTGGTACCGGTCTGCTGCCCGAGGGTTGGGGACTGCAGGTATAGACTATACTCTAATGTAATCTGCTGTGGCATCAAGAGATGCTTAGTGTTTTCATGCAATGTGATGAGATGTAAAGCAATCTATTGGCCAGTTTCTTAGACCCAGGATAACTATATTTAAGTAGGTACAAATTCGATGTTGTTCTTTAGCTTTACATTTGTGTTTTTCTCTAAGCTCTAGAATCTTTAATTTGGGGGATAATGGAGCTTTTTAAAAGGAAGGCTGTAACTTTAATTCCCCTACCCAGAATAGCACAGCAACTCTACTCTCCAACTTTTTCTGATCTACTCTTGTTTTCACCCTCCCCCACCTCTTCGTCAATCCTCATTCTCCACTTATCTTCTCATTTTTCTCCCTGGACGTGGATATTTCAGAAAGGCTGAGAATGCTGACAAAGATGTCAGCACAAATTATCTTCTAATTGTGATTTGATAATAATTGCTTTTAGTAATCTTTAAAAGTTCAAGAAAGACAAAAATTAAGGAGATTTAAGCATTATCTAAGTAATAAACATAAATAAAAATTCAAAAATTCAAAATTAGGGTTCAAATATTCTCATTAATTCTTAAGATACATCTGTTTAATGGAATTAAAGCATATTGAATATATCATCTTCAGGATATATAAGCATGTTATTTTCGGGAGATAAAATTGAGTTCATTATATTTATAACCGATTTATTTTTTTGAACTGAAATCTTGTTATGTAATCGGATACCTAATTTCTATTATTACAGTGTATTCAAAGTGTTTTTATCACTCCATGTTTTTAATGGTGAAAAACTCTTTTATACTATCAAAAAAATTGGCTTTCATTGCCGTGCAACATTTTGTATACCCTAGAAAGCATATCTCAGTATAACTAAAAGAAATATATGTCAGGAAAATACACTAAGAAAAGTCAATTTTAAAATAATACTTTGAAGAAAATGGGAGCAGAAAAGTATATATATTGATCCAGATTATAGCTGAGTGTTGAGGAATGTGCATAAAACTTCAAAGGCTGAATAAATCAAATTCTTATCCTAAATTCCATTTTATGAAATATTTTTAAAATAGTATTGTTTAGTTGCATTTAACCTTCCTACACTTTTCTAACATTATATAGCAAAAATAAGCAATTACCAACTTCTACCGCAGACAAAAAATTTAAAAGCAGAGTAAGCACAACCTCATCATTCCTAATCTTTGTTTAACAAAATAACTTTTTAGTACCTATTTGTGTATCTATATTTGTAATTTGAAAAGACTAAAAAGAGGATCATTATTTGTTATTTCTAAGCAATAGCCTTTTAAAATTACTAGAGATAACTAAGATGCAGTTCTCTATACTCCTAATAATTTTGAGGGTTTTAGATAGTAAATTGGAAAGGAATAAGAAAATTTAATCTGAAATAAATCTTCTAAAACATATGGATGTTACCTAACAAGTAATTCTTCTAAGCACATGGCTTAAATGCAAGAGGTAATTAAGAAAAAGAAGATTATGGCTAAAATGTACCACATCTAGTGTTTTACTTTCTAAGAGAATAATATTTCTATACTTACTGTCTTACGTTTATTGCTTCCATGGTTTGTAAAAAGAATTTTTTATCACCCTTCCATGAAAATATCCATGGCTTAGCTATTGAGATGTTCTAAATTAAAATCCATATTGCCATAAATATGTGTACATCATCAGGTCAGTTCTTAAAACAAAACAAAAAAGACTGTTTATTTATCCTCAAAACAAAGACAAAGTATCTCTTCCTGTACTGAAACTGGAATGCAATGAATGGAAATATATTAGTTTTAAATAGATTGGGACGACAACTTGTGAGATGCCTTGAGTCAAACAATTGCTACCTATTGGTGCCATAAAATAACTCTGATTCTTACACCATAAATAATTGTAATAATGGCCAAGACAATAATAATTTATCTTTAAAAAAACACTCTTTTAGAAGTCTAAATTGTCAATGTTATTTCACTTATTTTGAAACTAAAAAATTTACTGTGATATAATTTTCATTTAGTAAATATTAAAATAATATTAAAATGCTGTTAGACCCTAAAAATGGAAAATTATTGTTAAGTACCTAAGCCAACTCTAAATTTTCAATTACACCTGGTCCTATCCTTATATCACAAAGAACTAGAATAAATATGAGAATGATAACTGAAAATAGTAAACTTGAAAATAATGCAGTAAAATACAATTATATAAATTCCTTTTAAGTAAAGTATTTTTTGGTAGATCAGCAATTTAGTAGGTTCAATACTGAGTACAATTGAGATACTCTCTCTAACATTTTAAATTATTTGTTTCTGTATCTAGCCTCCCATCATTGTGAGTTTGCCCCATGACAGCAGGGGCTAAACCAGTAAAATACTTTTCAACTAAAAGAAATTAATGAAATTATTTTAATTTATGAATGTATTGATACATATTAATAAATAGGTCACTAATTATTGCACTTTTTAAACTATTCCACTTTTCCACCATTATTTTATTTGTTTTTATCTTCCCAACCTGTCCTATATTGTTGACTACTCTGTCAGCTCAAAGGATTTTTCAATATTCCATGCCTTGTGAGCACTTGAATAGGTTCTGTTT
Source organism: Daubentonia madagascariensis (assembly GCA_023783475.1). Taxonomy (NCBI): domain Eukaryota; kingdom Metazoa; phylum Chordata; class Mammalia; order Primates; family Daubentoniidae; genus Daubentonia; species Daubentonia madagascariensis. The sequence goes on from JAKFHU010001209.1 coordinate 32,936,753, forward strand.
TGGGCCCACCATTGACTTTTATTTATAATAAATTCCTTAGAGAGTTTGTGCACTCTGATTACACATCTATTAAGAAAAAAATTCCAAAATCTGCCTCTAGCCCAGGTATCTTTCTGTCACAATTTTACACAGTTCTACCCATGACATATTCAAACAGTAAACTCATCATCTCGCTCCATGTTATCAATTTGTTTCTCTGTCCTCCCCCACCGCATAAAACCTTAAGTATGCCAAGCAGTTTTCTCCTCCATGACTCTTTTCAATTTATAGTTTTCACTTCTATAGCCGTTATCCTTGGCAGACAGTAATCTTCTTATGCCTGGATAATCACATTAGGATTCTTTGTAGTGTTTCTGTTGCTGTTCCTATTTCTAGTATAGTCCATGCCAATCAGAATTTCTCAAATATAATGTATACCGATGTCACTTAATGCTATATTTCTTAACATGTGAGATACATAATTTGGATTTCACTCATTAAGCTCTTCTCTTGTTTTCTTTCATTATCTGGATTCCCCCACATGTTTTTTGCACATTCACATCTTGCTTTTTGTTTAATAGACTAGCCATTTCAATCAATCCATTACATTTGACATTCTTTCAAGAAATCTTATTTGTTCAATTTCCCCACATGCAAATTTTTAAATTTTTATTTGTGTTTCCTTTACAAACTGTGCTGGTTATTCTTCCCTTTGAATTTTTTCTGCAGCTATCTCTGCAGTGCTCTGTTCCCAAGAAACTGATCTCTACAGGGGCTGTAAGTGGCACATCTTTTTCCCAGGCAAAATGCTGCACTGGTGGGAGATCAGTTGCAGCATGAGAGAGGTCAGGATTTTCACCCTCTCTCTGCCAGGCTGCTGTTTGGGCACTGGCTGTGTTCTCCTCACAAACACAACTTCTTTCTGGAGACCTTTCCCACACATATACAGACTTCTGTGAATTGATAATAATACTGCTCCCTCCCATTTCATGTAGAAGTAAGGGTAATAGCTTCTCACTGTCACTAGTCCCTTGATCATTTCTTGTTATTTGTTGCCAGTTATTTCCTGAGAAATCAAGATTCAAATCAAACTTTGCCTTCTCAATGTATTCGTTTTTTACTCCTTTTAAAAATGATATGTCTTTTCTCGGTTTGTGCTTATGTATAACAATTTACACTTTCATCATTTAGAGTTGACCCCCATTTCACACAGCTCATGGAAACCAATGTCAGGAGAACTATAAAATACAATGAAGATAATATAGGAGAGTAGTTTCATCACATTGAGATAGGGAAAAAAACCCTTAAAACCTAAAAGCACAAAATGTAAAGAAAAATAATTGTAATGAAAGAATACATATTGCATTTTTAATTATTTTAAAATTGAGCAACAGGCCAAACAACTGTTGTGGTAGGATTTAGGCTAGTAGTTGCCTTTGGGACAGAAAGTGTGAGTAGTGATTGGAAAAGGATCTGGCAAACTGGTAGTGTTCCAGCTCATCACCTGGTGGTTACACAGGTCTTAACTTTGTGGCATTTTCAATCAAAGGTTTACTATGTCTTTCATGAACATTTCTATGTGTGTTATGATTAAATTAAATGATATTTAAAAATCTATCTTTTATAATTACTGACAGCACAGAGAGGCAACAATAAACTAGTTCCCTGAGAATGTGGAAGTGAAGTCAATCAAGGCAGGTCAATATATTTTTGACAAGGAGAGGGGCAAAATGTTTAAGGAGTTCCCATGAAGTAGCTTCCATTTTCTCTAAATTCAGAAGCAGAGTAAATTGAAAGTTCAGAGGAAGGGTAGTGACATTTGTAAAGAGTGGAAAAATTCTAACAAGTATGGAGAATAGAAAACCTGCCCGCACTCTTGCCTGTCAACTCTTCCGCTCTTCTCATGTGTTGAACCAAGCTTCATCAAAAGTTAACTATATCCTACCCTTTTACACTGACATATATTCATGTTTCAACAGTGCAACCTTAGAGCACTTTCTTTCTGAAGTAATTTACATGATTTTGAAAAGCAAGCTCCAGTGTCCAAAGCTTTAATGAGTAGGAGTAAACAATGGAGATTCATTTCATACCAAACTGTTGCTAATATGATTTAAAAATCAGAGCTCTGCTATTTAATATGAATGTTATTCTGAAGTTTTAATTGTCTATGAAGCAGTGTTTCCATATCTCTGAACTGAGCACAGCTAACTTTTTCAAGTTTTGGTCTGAGAGTTAAACGAGACAATGAAAGTTTGTTTTCTTGAAAATTCTAAAGTAATATGTAAACACAGTGAGTACCTGCAGGTGTTTTATGAATGTGAATGTACATGTAGATTATATGTGGATGATGTAAGCATGTGGAACACATGAACACGATGTAGGATGAGGCTTTCACCATGGATTTGGATGATATAGAGACAAATACATTTGATGAAAGACAAAACGTACAAATATAGAAATACATATAGATAGTTTTGGGTAACCTCAAAAAATTTTATCATTATTCAGCAAGTTATCTGGAGAAATATAAGGTTAATGAATTCAGTTAATAGTATTATATACCAGGTAAAATTAGACAAAATTTAGAGAGAATAGGATTTGAGTGGCATGAAAATAATGATTTAGTATTATTAAAATATCTCATGGAGAATCAAGTCCTCTACTTTTATCAAGCTGTCTATTCTGAAACCAATGAGAGGAAGTGTTGACACCTCAACAAACACCATTGGCAGACAAGTTATTGTGTAGCTTTTTTTATCTTCTATTCCCCATATACATATTCACTCCTTAAAAAGAAGCCTGTTTTAGAAAATTCATGTACCTTGTTTTTTTTTCCTAATTTTGGGGGAAAAAATCAATAATCCAGCAGAAAATATTAAAAAGGCAACTCAGACTCCTAAAGAAAAGGCAAAAACAAAAGAAAACAAACATGCAAGCAAAAATCATCTTATTGTACTAAGAGCCAGTATTATTAATTTGTAGTTAGTATCATTATTTGGTTTTTTCCCCTGATTATTCCAACTTAAACACAAACAACCCAGTCTATTTTACTAATATTGGCCTTCAGCAGAAGAACCTTGCCAATGCATTCCCATCTGCAAGTGCATATGCTTTCAACTTCTTTCTTTCAGGTGAGAGAGGTTAATATATGCTGCTGGAAAAAAAAAAAAAAAAAAACCTTAATTTTGTTTCATTTTTACTGAAGACAAGCAGATAAACACCTATAGGCAGATCTCTGCCTGCAGGCATGAATACATTTTAAGAGAAAATCTCTTAAGTTATGCAAGATGCTTTTAGAAGGAATTCTTTAGTGTGTTATCTAATTGCAACCCAGCTCTAGAAAAATGTTTACTTTGAATGTTCTTGGACTTTTTCCAATTTCTTTACTGTATTGCAGTCTATTTGCTCACATCTTCTGGAGATAAAGTAAATAAATCCAACTTTCTTTTAAATAAGTCTATTGTAAAATTTTACTCAAAACAATCTATACTCTTTATTTTAAATCTGAATTGCTGGTTGGTGTTATAAATATGAAATTTTATTTTAGTCTCAAGAAATCTGTTCAAAATAATGACTGAATAAAAAGTAACTACATGACACTAATTTCAGATTTTTTTTAAAACTTGTTATTGAGAAAGTAAGTATTTATACTAATAATACAATAGCTTATTTTGACTCATGACAAATCACAGAAATCAAAAGAAAATACTCTGCATTTTATTAGTCCAAAAATAATATTGTTATCAAGACTTTTAATTGTTATTAAATAATTCCAACTGATGTAAACAATAGAAAAACTGGAGGTAGGCTAAAATATGTATTTACATTTAAAATTATATTTTATTGTATATATTGTGTATATTATATTAAATTGTGTTTTTGATGTTTCAATTATCTGATGATTTAAATTCTGTGTAGGGAAAAATGTAAGATTTTACATTATAAATAATGGATTTTTGATAAATATTATGATTCCATTCAGCATTAATACATAATTTTGATTTATGTTCTCTGACCCATTTCAGATTGATTTACAGTGGATTAAAGTATAAAGATATTTTACTTAATTTTTTACATGAATATGACTGTCATTTTTAATAACTTAGATTGGCCTAATTTCTCCTTGTAATGCAACAGTTAAAAAAAGCTACTCATATCAAGAGTCAGAATGTTCTAATACTCTCCATGTACATTATATTTTGACTTAGATTGTTGGTACAATCTTAAAAAGTAATGCTTTCAGATATTTTTATAACTAATTACATGCTTAGTGGTATTGTCAGCCTCAGAGTTAGGGAACCCACCCTGAATCAGAAAATCACATCACTGGGGTATGCCCTTGGGAAAATTATTTTCCTTATTATGAAGCAAACCATTAACATATGTTCAGCTTCCATTCATCTACCATAAACCAGTGATGAGTAAAGAGCATTTTAACTGTGGCTAGGGCATGCAGTCACATGTGATGTGAATTGCAAGGGTAAGGGGTCACAAAGCCCATAAGTTGAAGAAATGCCTAAGACCCTTTTTTGTACTCGGTGATCTCAAAGCAAAAGATCCCTCAGTGAGTCCTCCAGAATGCTAACTGCTAACCTCTAAATATTGTTGCAGTTTTTTTTAAACTAGAGATTAGGGAAGTACTGGTTAATTTCATAAGTACTTATCAGTAAACTTATGTGTAGAAATAGGTGACCCTGGATAAGAAAGCCCTGGCCATAAGCTACCTGGATGGAGAAATGAGATTAATACTAGCAGGACCAGGAGTGGAGATGGAGGCAGCTCAAACTGAAACCATCTGCTTTAAGAATAATTGAATATGAATTCATTTACTTTTTGTACTTTTTTGTTTGTTTTGCATGTATTAAACATGATCAAAACTCAGCCAAAGAACAAAGAAAATGCATTTTAGGGGCATGGAGAAGAGTTGGTTAAGATTCTAGAGGCTCTTCAAATAAGATGATAGCAAACAAATGAAAGTTACAACAGCACATTCATAGGTTCTTTAGAAGTAGGGTGCAGGTACTTCGCCAAGTGTTCTACCAAACAAGAAGTAGTTGTCAATCAAGGAAATGTCTGTGCACCAAAAATGAGGCATGAGTAGGAATTGTTATTGTGGTGAAATTGTACTAGGGAAAAGAATACTTAAGATCTGAATCTAGAGGACTGTGGACAGTATTGAGAATTAAGAAAAGAGAAAAAAAATGGGAACTTTGAAAGAAAAACCTTCCCTACAATGCCTCAACATAGACCATCCCTCAGAATCTCTGTAGATTGAAGGTGGCACAAAAGAGGTCAAATTAAAGGGATATGGATTTCAGCAACCTTGGAAGATGGGTAACAAGAGATTGTTTCAGCTTAATCTGTGGTAAATATTTAATATTAATTGATCCAATTGCATTCGCAAATATTAGAGGATTAGGCTACAATGAATTAAGATCCAGAGCCCATGTATTCATTAAAATTAATATATTGGGATTTTCCACAGGAATTTTAAGGTCAAGAAAAAGGAAGGTATATATCCAAAAGTAAGTAGTATGCAGAAAATGTTAGTGACAATAAGAACAAATTCCAACCTTTCAAAAGTTCTAGGCTACTAGTGCATACTACCAGAATACACCAAATACCTAGTTGCCCAACAATGTCAGAGAACATCATGAAAAGACTTAAGGAGTTGCAATAGAAGACAGAACATGGGGACAGAATAGGAGTATGTGTATGTGTGTGTGCTTGTAGAAATAGAATTTGGCTGTGGGAAATAAATGCTGAGCTGGTACTATGTGAGTTTTGATGAATGACGTAAGTGGAGAAGGCTTGGTGGGATTCAAGGCAAAGAATGACAATTTTGACATAAATGGGAGCCAAAAGTTTTAGCTATCAGAGTCAGTCTGAAATTCTTGTTCTTTCCATCCCCCTTACTTCTGTTAGCCAGAAAATTGTGGAAACTTCTTTCTATTATACCAGCCTTTTGGGGTAAGTATATTTTTTTGGTCTGCTTTCAGGAAAACTCTCATGTCCACTGAGCTTTTAAATACCAAGTTCCCAGATTTTTTACTGGGCAATGGAGAAAGAGTTAATAATTTTCATTTATGCTAAATCATAAGTATTTTTAAAATTTATTTTATATGTGGAAGAAATATAAATCTACATGCTAAAGATAGAGGAATAAAAATTTTAAAATATTTCAAAGGAGCATACTGTCTATTATTTAGAGCAGGAAGAACGAACATGTAAAAAATATTTACAGCACAAGTAGTACATAAAAATAACTACTCATCAGAATCATCAGGAGGGTCCCACTCAAATTATACATATGTAAGTAAAAACATATCAGGAAATTCAACAGATGTGAGCCCTGGAAATCCTTATCTTTTTTTACAGATTTACCAGATGTTATGGTCTGAATGTGCCCCCCAAAATCCATGTGTTGGAAGCTTAATCACCCATGCAACAGGGTTCTGAGGTGGGACCTTTCGGGAGATGTTTAGGTCATGAGGGCTCTTACCTCATGAATAGATTAATACCATTATAACAGGGCCTGATGGTGAAGGTTTGGCCCCTTTTCACTTTCCATGCTTTTTATCACATGAGAAAATAGCACTCCTCCTCTCCCAAGGATGCAGCATCAAGGCACCATTCGGAAACAGAGAAGAGCCCTGGCCAGACAGCTGAACCTACCAGTGCCTTGATCTTGGGCCTCCTAGCCTCCAAAACTTTGAGAAATAAGTATCTGTTCTTTATAAATTACCCAGTCTGTGGTATTGTGTTATAGCAACACAAATGGACTGAGACACGAGATCATTATTTTCAGTTAGTGTCATCATAATCTTCTAAGGAATATTTAGGAATTAATGTTTTATGTGGATTTCAAAGTGATTTTCATAGCAAGGGCATTTTAAATTTGCCACTACATTACTAGAGATCCTTCAGTGGTTTCCTATTCCCTTCAGAATAATATAAAATCTAATAGCATGATTTTCCTGTGTTTAAATGAAGACGTCTGGGTATGTACTTTCTTTCCTACATTGGCACACCGTCTTATGGCCACAGCTCCAGCCATCTTATACAAATTTGTTCTTATGTTGTGCTACCTCCACCTCCGTGAATTAATGAATAGATCCTACTGAAGGAAACTATCAAAATATTGTTAAGGATTTTCTATTTCCAGTTAGACATGTAAAGAACTTGTAAGTTGATACTCTGTTATGTAGACAGTTATGGACCTCTGGGGACTCACCAAGATAGACCACATTCTTGACCATAAAACACACCTTAACAAATTTGAAAAAAGAAACTTCATGTAAGGTAGGCTCTCAGAAAACAATAGAATTAAACTAGAAATCAGTAATGGAAAGATAGCAGCAAAATTCCAAAATATTTAGAGATTAAACAACATACTTCTAAACAACACATAAGTCAAAAAGTAGTCTTAAGATACATTTTAAAATATATATATAAAAAACTAAATTAAAATAAAAATACCACCTATCGAGTTGTGTGTGATGCATCAAAAGCAATGCATAGAGGAAATTTTGTAGTGCTGTATGCATATTTTATTATAGAAAAGAAGAAACATCTAAAATCAATAATCCAAGCTTCCACCAAGAGAACTAGAAAAGAAGAGCAAATTAAGTGCAAAGTAAGCAGAAGAAAAGAAATAATGAATATCAGAGAACAAATCAACGAATTTTTTTTATCAACAAAAAATATCAATGAAAGAAAAAATTGGTTATTTGAAGGGTCAGTAAAATTGATTAACCCATATCCAGACCAAATAAGAAAAAACAAGAGAAGACGCAACTTACTAATATCAGAAATGGAAAAGGAGCCATGACTAATGATCCCATGTACATTAATGAGATAATAAAGAAATAATGAACAACTCTTTGCTAACAAATTTGATAACCTAGATTAAATTGATCAATACCTTGAAAGACACAATCTACCAAAATTCACACAAATAGAAATAGATAATCTGAATAGACCTATATCTATTAAAAAAATTGAATTAATAAGAACTGTCTAAAATAGAAAGCATCAGGCCCAAGATTTTTGCACTGATGAATTCTCTTAAGCATTTAAGAAAGAAATGATATCAGCTCTCTACAATCTGTTCCAGAAAATAGAAACTTCTTAACTCATTCTGTGAGGCCATGATTAATCTCACCAAAACCAAAGACATATGAAAACTATAGACTAATATCTCTCATAAATATAGATGCAAAAATCTTTAACAAAATATTAAAAAACCAAATCCAACAATGAATAAAAAGAATTATATACCATAATCTATTTGAATTTATCACAGGTATGCAAGGCTGCTTCAACATTTAAAAGTCAATTAATGTAATTCATCACATCAACAGGCTAAGAAGCTAAATTATGTGATTACATAAATAGCTGCAGAAAAAGCATTTGAGAAAATCCAACACCCATTCAGGACTGAAAAAAAAAAAAGGACCTCTCAGCAAACTGGAAATAGAGTGGAAATTTGTAAACTCGATAAAGAACTTCTACAAAAAACTAACAGCTAACATTATATTTCATGGTGAGAAACTAGATGCTTTCTCTCTAAGTCAGAACCAAGAAGCCAAGGGTGTCTCCTCTCAGCACTCCTATTCAACATTGCTTTGGAAGCCCTAGATAATGCAATAAAAATAGGAAATAAAATAAAAATCATACAGATTAGAAAGGAAGAAATAAAACTGGCTGTCTTTGCCAGTTTAATCATTGACAGGATCGTCCGTATATAAAATCCCAACAATCAAAAACAAACAGACTAACGTACAAAAATAGGCCTGGAACTAATAAGTGACTATAGATAGCATGGTTGCAGCATACAAGGTTTTATACACAAAAATCAATTGCTTCCAAAAAGTAGGCAAAAAGTCTGAACGAACACCTCACTAAAGAAGAATATATAGGATTGCTTTCCTATATATTTACAATGAAAAATTGGATTTAAAATTAAAAACACAGCACCATTTACACTAGTACCAAAAACATTGAATTATTTAGGTATAAATCTAACAAAATATGTAAGAGCTATATAAGGAAAGCTATAAAATTCTGATTAAAGAAATTAAAGATCTAAATGAATGGAGATAGGCTATATTTGTGAATGTGAAGATTCAATATTGTCAAGATGTCAATTCTTTCCAACTTGATCTATAGATTCAAAATAATCCCAATCAAAATCCCACCAAGTTACTCTGTGGATACTGACAAACTTAGTTAAAGTTTATATGGATAGGATAGGAAAAAGATCCAGAGTAGGCAACTCAATGTGGAAGAACAAAGTCAGAGGACTCCCACTACCTCACTACAAGTTTACTATAAAGTTACAGTACTCAAAACAGTGTGGTGTTGGCAAAATAATAGACAAATAGATCAATTCAACATAATAGAGGCCAGAAATAGATCCATACAAATACAATCGACTGATATTTGACTTTAGAGTAAAGTAATCCACTGGGTGCTGTGGCTCATGCTGGTAGTCCCAGCTGATAAAGAAGCTAAGGTGGGAGGACCCCTTGAGCCCAGGAGTTTGAAATAAGCCTGAGCAAAATAGTGGGACCCTATCTCAGGGGTAAAAAAAGTAAAGAAAAGCAATCCAAGGGAGTAAGGATAGTGTTTTCAACAGATAGTGCTGGAACAAGTGAACATCCACATGTAAAAAATGAATGTGGACACTGACCTTCCATTTTAACAAAAATTAACTCAAAATGGATCATAGATCTAAGTGTAAAGTGCAAAAATATAAAACTTCTATAGGATGCCAGGACAAAATCTAGGTGACTTTAATTTGACAGTGAGTTTTTAGATACAATACCAAATGCATAATCCAGCAAAAAAATGAATAAGTTGAACTTCATTACCATTCTGCACTTGAATGACAATGTTAAGAAAATAAAAACACAAGCCACAAGACTGAATAGAAATATTTGTAAAACACACTAACAAAGGACAAGTACTCAAAATACACAAAGCACTATAAAAACTCATCAATAAGAAAACAAATAACCCAATCAAAAAGTAGGTAAAAAGTCCGAACAGACACCTTACCAAAGAAGAAATCCAGATGGCAAATAAGCATATGAAAACATGGTCAACATTTTGTGTCATTAGGAAATTGCAAATTAAAACAGCAATAACATACCACTCCATACCTACCAGTGCTATGGTTAAAATCCAAAACACTGATGAAAAATGCTGGTTAGTATGTGCGGCCACAGGAAGTCTCATTCATTGCTGGTGGGAATGGAAAATGATACAGAAACTTTGCAAGACAATTTGGCAGTTTCTTACAATGACAAACAGTTTTACCATATGACTCAGCAATCACACTTTTAGGTATTTAATACTCAAATGAGTTAAAAACTTATGTCCACACAAAAGCCTGAACACTAATGTTTATAGAACCTTACTCATCATTGCCAAAAATTGGGAATAATCAAGATTTTTCTGTTATCCATTGTGAGTTGATTTTTCTGAGAGGTGAGAGGTGTGGGTCCAGTTTCAGTCTTCTACATATGGCCATCCAGTTTTCCCAGCACCATTTGTTGAATAGGGAATCTTTTCCCCAGTGTACTTTTTCTGGAATTTGTCAAAGATCAGGTGACTGTAGGAGGTTGGTTTTATATTTGGGTTCTCAGTCCTGTTCCATTGGTCTACGTCTCTGTTCTTGTGCCAATACCATGCAGTTTTGGTTACTATAGCCTTGTAGTATAGTTTGAAGTCTGGTAGATAGATGCCTCCCAATTTGTTCTTTTTGCTTAAGATTGCTTTGGCTAGACAAAGCGTAGAATTATTTTTTCTAGATTGGCAAAAAATGATGTTGGTATTTTGATAGGGATTGCATTGATTCTGTAAATTAATTTAGGTAGCAAAGCCATTTTTACTATGTTGACTCTGCCTATCCAAGAGCATGGTAGGGCTTTCCATCTATTTACATCCTCTGCAATTTCTTTTCTCAGTGTTTCGTAATTCTCTCTATATAGGTCTTTGACCTCCTTAGTTAGATATGTTCCTAAATATTTAATTTTCTTTGGTGCTATTGCGAAAGGTATTGCATCTTTAATTTGTTTCTCAGCTTGATTGTTATTAGCATATATGAAGGCTATGGATTTGTGTGTATTAATTTTGTATCCTGAGACTTTGCTGAATTCATTTATCAATTCCAGTAATCTCTTGGTTGAATCTTTGGGGTTTTCTATGTATATCATATTGTCTGCGAATAGTGAAAGTTTGACCTCTTCTGCCCCCATCTGGACGCCCCTGATTCCTCTGTCTTGTCTAATTGCTGTGGCCAGGACTTCCAGCACTATGTCGAAAAGAAGTGGAGATAGTGGGCACCCTTGTCTGGTGCCAGTTTTAAGGGGGAATGCTTTCAATTTTTCCCCGTTCAGTATGATATTGGCTGTGGGTTTATCGTATATGGCTTTCATAGTTTCTAGGAATGAGCCATCTATGCCTATATTGTTAAGAGTTCTTATGAAACCATAAGAATTCTCGAAGAAAACATTGGAAAAACTCTTATGGACATTGGCCTAGGCAAAGAATTTATGAAGAAGACCCCCAAAGCAATCACAGCAGCAACAAAAATAAATACATGGGACCTGATCAAATTGAAAGCTTCTGCACAGCCAAGGAAACTATCACTAGAGTGAACAGACAACCTACAGAATGGGAGAAAATATTTGCATGGTACACATCTGATAAAGGGCTGATAACCAGAATCTATACAGAACTTAGGAAATCAACAAGAAAAATCAAACAACCCTATTAAAAAATGGGCAAAGGACATGAACAGAAACTTTTCAAAAGAAGACAGAATAATGGCCAGCAAACGTATAAAAAGGTGCTCAACGTCTCTTATCATCAGGGAAATGGAAATCAAAACCACAATGAGATATCACTTAACTCCATTGAGATTGGCTCACATCAAAAAATCCCCAAACAACAAATGTTGGCGGGGATGCGGAAGATAGGAACACTCATACACTGCTGGTGGGACTGCAAATTAGTACAACCTCTATGGAAAAGAATATGGAGATACCTCAAAGAATTAAAAGTAGAAATACCATTTGACCCAGCAATCCCACTACTGGGTATTTATCCAAAGGAAAAAAAGACATTTTATAATAAAGACATCTGCTCACGAATGTTCATAGCACCACAATTCACAATTGCAAAGATGTGGAAACAACCCAGGTGCCCATCAATACACGAGTGGATCAATAAAATGTGGTATATGTATACCATGGAGTATTACTCAGCAATAAAAAGCAATGGTGAATTAACACATCTGGTATTATCCTGGTTGGAGCTAGAACCTATTCTTCGAAGCGACGTGTCACAGGATTGGAAAAACAAGCACCACTGGTACTCACCATCAAATTGGTACTAACTGATGAACACCTACATCACACAGGGCAACAACATTCATCAGGGGGCGGGCGGGCGGGAGGGGGGTGGAAGGGATGGGAAAAACTCTCACTGAATGGATGCAGGGAGCCCAGTTTGGGGGATGACCATGATTGTGGCTGTGACACGGGCAGAACAGGGGCAATGTGTATGGCCAAAGTGTTGTACCCCCATGATATTCTGAAATTAAAAATAAATAAATAAATAAATAAATAAAAGATTTTTCAATAGGTGAATGGATGAACAAACTGTGGTAAATCCATACAACGGAAAAACATACAGCAATACAAATAAATGAGCTATCATGCACAAAATATTACTAAGTGAAATAAGCCAGTCTGAAGTGACTATATACTATATGATTCCAACTATATGACATTCTAAAGAAGGCATAACTCTTGAGACAGTAAAAAGATCAGTGGTTCCCAGGAGTTGTGAGAGAGGGATGAACAAATAGGTGGAGCACAAGGGATTTTCAGGCCAATGGAACTCTTCAGTATGAATCTCTAATCATGGATAGAAGACATGCATTTCGCAAAACCTACAGAACTGCACAACACAAAGTAATGCTAATGTAATTCATAGATGTTAATTAATAACAATTTATCAATATTAGTTCATCAACTGTAACAAATGTAACACACCAATACAAAATGTTCATAAAAGGGGAAACTGAGCTGTGGGGGAAGAAACAAAGAATATGGGAACTCTGTACCTTTGGCTCAATTTTTCTGCAAACCTGAAGCCATTCTAAAAAATAAATCCTATTAATTTTTAAAATGTGCTATAACAAAAATAAATTTATCCTAAATTTTTTTCATAAATTATTAGTTTAATTTGAGTGAACATCAATTTTAAATAAATTGGAAGTAATATTTAAGTGACGCTAATGGCTATTTAAACACTTGAAAATGTTGGTAGATATTACACTGTATATTTTGAATTAATTTTAAATATTACACTGGAAATGAAAAGAAGAGGATGTTATGGCAGAATTTTGCTTTTTATTGCTAATAATCTATATATTTTAACATTCTATATGGATGAAAGAATGAAGAATAGAAACCCATTAGAGAGTAACATCCTGTTCCCTTTATTAAATATATATTCATGACTATTTGCAGTTATAATTATAGAGAATATTTTTGAATCAATTATAACTTATCCTAATTAACAAATTAGAGAGCATTTTGTGAATAATAGGTAAGTTTTGGTAATTTTCATGAATTTTTTGTAGGTAATTCTGTAAAATTGGGTAATATGCAAATATATTTATCTCTAATTTTTAAGTTAGGAAAAAAATTTACATCTACAGAAATTATTCCCCCCAAAAAGAGGTTGCATATGCAGAAAAAAAATGTATAGCAGAATATGGATATGTTGTTATCACTTCCTTTTTAATCTTTCAGTCTCACTTGCTAAAATTATAAAACTGCCACAAACTAATCATTTACTTTATTTTCTTGAATTTTGCCTATTTATTTATATAAGGGGAGAAAAGGGTGTTCTTTGCCTTGGTTCTATTTAATTTGAAGTGTTTCTAAGCAAGTTATTTTTATCACATAAAATAATAAGTGGATTTTTTAAATAAACACAATTAATATAAATAAGTAAAGAAATCAAAATAAGTCACCAGGTCTAATAATTTATGTGAAAATAGTCAAATTCATAGACCCATGATGATTTAAATTTTTGCTCAAGTAATTTTAGTTTAATTCCACTTACCTCTTCAAAACAAATAGAATTACTTTTTCATTACTTACTTATCCTTAATTGTTTTAACTAAAATTTTAATAATCAACCATAAGAATAAGATGAATATAAGTCATTTTTCATAGTTTAGTAATAAAGGTACTTTCAAGTCAAACCTTAGTTGTTAGTAACTGTGCAATCTATGGAAACTAGTAAGTGCATATCTTCATTTTCTTGAAGGTTTACTGAAGTGGTTCCACAAGATTGGAGTTGAAAATACATACCTTAAAATTTAATTTTCCGTTGTACGATGATTAGGTGCCTAAGTGCTTATGGAGGTTATGTGCATTCATCTTGAGGCTCTCAAAAATTATATTCTGTTCTAAAATTATATTAGGTAGCAATAAACCTGATTTTTAAAATATGACTATTAACAGTAAGTAAAAATAATAAGGCATGTCATACAAAACCACATGTTATTCTCAACTAATGAATTTTAAGAACCAGTATGGCATGGTAAATTACCCCACTGTAAGTCCATAAATCTGGATTCTATTTATAACTCTGACACTGAGATTTGGTGTCAACACCATGTGCTAAACAAATGGGTATTAATATTGTTCATCTGTAATGAAAGATTATATGTTGGTCATATAATCTAACATACAACCCAGAAGATCTACTTTCAAAAAGCCAGAGTTTATTCGTGGAAGCTTAATACTTCTACCTCAAATTTTTTGAAGGTTTCATAAATTTTTAGGAAATAATTTTTGACTTTATGAATTAAAAGGGAAATATTCCTTTCTTCTTGGACTCATTATATTTTCCAAAGTCTAAGAAACACCTAGGGACACATAAGGGTTGAATAACATGTTCCACCTAGGGATGAATTATCACTTCCACTTATCATCTGATATGTTTGTCAACAGGTTTTTGTGGCTTTTTTTTTTTTGTAACTATAAACTTTCTCTTAAAGGAAGAGGAGTATTGGGGATAAAAAAGATTTGGATGAAACATAACATAAATATTTAAAGGCAGTTTCTTTACAAGGCTCTAACAAATATAGAATTAGCAGGGAAAAAAGTGGGAAAATATATTAGCTAAGTAGAGTTGGAAATAATTTCTCATTAAATATAGTTAATATTGATTGATAAGACAGATTCATAATTGATAAGACCGACAATGCTTATTCCGTATTTGTGTCAATTTTTACCACTTACCCCATGTTTTAAACAGCACTTTTTCTCAATTATTTTGTCAAACCATGCATAACACCTTCTAACAGTCCCAAGGTGATGCCCTGATTTTTAGTATGACTCAATACAAGCAAAGAGATCTTTCTTTTAACACATATCCCCTTTCATAAGTAGAAAGTCACATACACACATTTACTTTATTTTTCCTCTTTGTGAACCACAGCTTTATCAATGTTTGAACAGTATTTTACTTAAAAAGATATTCAATGAGGTTAAATAGAATAAGATCAAAATAAATTCTCACACAATTATATTCATTCATTTTTTTAATCGGCAATTCATGGAATGGTGTCAAGCTCTGTTCTAACCCTGGTAATACACCACTGACCAGAAGAGAACAGAAAATCCTTGCCCTTGTAAAGCTCACATTCTATTGGAGACAGTCAGCAAACCATAAACTTGTTAAATTAACAAATTATATGCATAACGTGTATAATTGTGTAGGAAAATAGATCAGATTTTTGAGAATGGTGAATTCTAGGGAGAGATTGTAACTTGAAAAGAGATGGATAGCAATATCTTATTGAGAAGGTGACATTCAAGGAAAGGTTTGAAAAAGCAGCGGGAGTGGCTCCCTGAGGATGTATGGTAGAGAGCATTCCAGGGTTCAGAACAAGCCAGACCCAAGCCTCAGGGAAGGCACATGCCTGTCATGTTAACAACAAAAAAGGGAGGTGTAGTTCTCTCTATATAGGTCTTTCACCTCCTTGGTTAGATATGTTCCTAAATATTTAATTTTCTTTGGTGCTATTGTGAAAGGTAGGATCTCCCCTAATACTTCTGAATTTCAAATATTTGAACATACTTCTTTTTCATTTTACTTCTCTCCCTTGACTTTTACAGAGCACATCTTTCACCGTCCTTCATTTTGCCTTAGATTAATAGTGCTATGAGATTTATTTTCTGAGATATGCATAGTTAATGTATCATTTTTTTCTGTGGTAATCAGACACTAAACACCTGTTGTTTTATTGATTGTAACATTATACTTAACTTTGGAAGAAACAGAAAGAGCTTGCCTATTTGAATATGATCTCAGCTTTCAAAGAAGTCATTCTTTCTCTGTAGAGTGTTATATTCTATGTAAACACAAATAAAACAAAACAAAACAGCAAAAATTTCGAG
Organism: Daubentonia madagascariensis; assembly: GCA_023783475.1. Taxonomy (NCBI): domain Eukaryota; kingdom Metazoa; phylum Chordata; class Mammalia; order Primates; family Daubentoniidae; genus Daubentonia; species Daubentonia madagascariensis. The sequence continues at coordinate 32,953,228 of JAKFHU010001209.1, forward strand.
TTGCTTCAAGTTGTTGCTGAAGACAAGGAATTTGAGTAAAATGCACTGCGTTGTTCATGGTAGCTGAAGAGAGAATAGGTGCAATTTGAGAATGCTATTTTCATAATTCAGAGACAGGCAGACACAAAAATAAAAAACAAAGCCACTAACTAATTTTGTCGTCTTGAGAGAAGGCTAAGCAAAAACCTTCCTGAGCTTTCATAAGACTTTTCTCTTATTTTCATCTATACAACTGAGATAATTGCAAGTTCCTGATGCTAATAAGTTACTTAGCAATTCCGTGTCCCTGGGTCTTATGCCATTGTTGGAACTGACTTTGAGAATGAAGGCAGCCTCACTTTGTGGAGGGATTCCCATTGCCACCAACTAGCTAGTGAAATCCAGAAGCATCACCTGGGTTTCCCCTTGTTAGTCCAAAGCGTATTGTTAGGCAGGGACCAAATCTGCCAGTGGCAGATAGGGCCAGGAGGGCGGTTCCTAGGGCCAGAGAAGTCAGGAAGGGACTGCAGAAAAACGCAGCTAACAACCACAAGAGCAGGAACTTGAGGTTTTGAGGCATACACACCTGTGGAGCTGCAACTTTGTTATAAGAACACCTGTCAATAATGTATATCAATAATCTGGTAACATCCCTCATCTCCTGTAAGCACTCCCCCAACCAGGGCAATAAAAGGAAACCACCTGGGAGTCCTTAATGTCTTTCTCCACTTACCCCTTCCTCTCTGGAACATACTTTCACTTTGTATAGTTCCCTTCTTTTCTGCAATAAAAGCTGTTTGTGTGGAATTGCTTCCTGTCTGTGGTCACTCCGTCACACCAGCCTTGCTTGTGAATTTTCTAAGCAAGGAGCCAAAGAACCAGGTTAACAGTCCTCCAAGAGGCCGGACCTGACAATATCACAAGGCTCAGTTTGATGTCTAAGGCCCCTCTGCTCTCTACACCTGGCCCACACAGTGGCTGTAAATCACATTCTGAGCATAGGAGTTTGATTTTATTTAAGTGCTCCCGATGAATTGTCTCAAAAAGAGACAGAGTGTCTTTTATTGAAATGAGCTGAAAGCATTTACACCTACCACAAAAGCTGTGCTTCCCGAGGATACTCAGAAATGACTAATTGTGTCTGGTGCCAGGTGCACAAAGGAAATCATTTGGTTTTCCTTTCACAGTCTTTAAGGAAAATAAAAAAGGTACATTGTACACAGAGAATCACCATATTGCTTCTCAAGATGTATTTATTGTTTCTGGAGAAGATACCTGCTTTCTTTCTATTTATCATTCTTGCTCAATTTCTTTATATTCTTTTCTTTTTCTCTTTTATTTCCATATTGAATTGTGATCAAAAAAACAAATGGAATTTCATTTTGCAAAATTCTCTGTTGATTCTTATATGAATTTCAGAAAATATGGACACTGACTATCAAGAAATTGGTTTTCCTTTCTTAAGCTATTCTTAGTCTGATATCCTTCAAACAGAGTGAGATTAATGGGCATCAATATATAACAGCTCATGAACATGCCTATTATAGTCCCTCAGTTCTTTTGTTAATGCAAGTACCATAGATATTCACCATGTTGTTTGTGTTCTTTTTCTTTTCAGTTGTAATTTTTATTCCCCTGCTGTGTCTTTGTTATCTCACAAATGGTATCATATAATTATCGTTCTTAGTCTTGTGTGTGTTTTGAATGAGCCACATAGATGTGGTTCATTTTTTCTAATCTCTAAAGATTAAGACTGATTTTCACTTAACTTATGTAAACATTTTCCAAATATCCCTCAGTTGCTTTAATTGTTTTCAGCAAGATACCTTTCTAGAAAGATTTTTTAAGGTAAATTAATGATGTCAAGTATATTCAATTTTATTTTGAGCTATGAATTCATGGCGTTGTTTTTTGGTATAAAATAATTGCAAAATGAGTTTAAATGGGCAGATGCACAGGAATGTCTACCTATATAACTCAGTCTAATATTTAGACTATGAAATCTTTTAGGTAATCTTATGGATATGACTGCATTATTGTTATTGTTTTAGTTTTATATGTACCATCAAATATTTAATTAACTTTTTTAGTCATAGTTCAACCAGAGAAACAAACCCAGTAGTAGATATAAATCAAAGGATTAATTGTAAAGAGTTGGCTTAAACAATTGTGGGGCTTCTTGGGCAAGTCCAAACTCTGTAGTGTAAGACATCAGGAATGGAAGATGAGAATTTTCACACATCAGGCAAAGCTGCACTGCATGGATAAAATTTCTTCTTTTAGGAAATTTCAGTACTGTTTAAAGAACTTTCACTGATTGAATCAGACTCACCAAATTACCAAGGATAATCTATTTTACTTAAAGTCAAATGATTATGAATGCTAATCACATCTACAAAATATCTTTACAGCAATATCTAGATTAGTGTTTGATTGAATAACTGGGTACTATAGTCTAGACAATTTAGGCACACAAAACTGACCTTTAAAGTTCAACATTTGTCAACTCAGCATCCATGCACATCTTTTTAAATCATGATTAATATCCAAATAAAAACAATAACAAAGTCATACTTTCCACCTAATATGATATAACTATCTGTGTATAACCAAAAATGCACTGAGAAGTCCTTATGTGATATTCACTCTTCTTGATATCCTGTAACTTATATACTGTGATGCAAATTTAACTGTTATTAATATATCTTATGTTATATGAAAAGGGATGTGTGGAAAGCAAACAAAAATATTTTTCTATATATACACACAAAAATATTTATAAAAATTAGAAATAAATGCTCATAAATATTACAGTCCTCTTTGCTGCAACTGATCATGAGGATATAGCTGATATTTATATCCACTTATTCCACTACCATTCCAGTACCCCAGCCAGTCATGGATCACTGCCTGGTGAGGTGATCTAAACCTTTATCACTGAGGAGTCTGGGCCATTAGCAGTCCTGCCTGCACTGTGTTGTTGTAATTTTCCATTGCTTTTTATCATAAGACATGACAGTACTAGGAGACAAGTTCAGGGATTTCCCGTATTCCAGACACATTCTTCCCTACCTTAACTATGTAGCAATAGCAAACCAATATCTTCTTGGTAGTAAGAATCAATCACCCTGGTTAGTATAGGAACTCCCTTCTTCACCCGTTGATTCAGAGGCATGAGGAGAACAAAATGGCAGGTGACAGTCTCAACTTTTAGTTCAATGGGATTATTATTGTGTCTCCCGGTGGAAACATTCCTCCCTTTGGACTAAGACATCTAAACCAACAGAGCATAAGGTCACGGGGACAGAAAGTAAAATTTACACTCATGGTAATAATGAATGTTCCATTCTCATTTTGACACTTTGACTTTTGGACCTGTGAATTCTGGCTATGGGAAAAATAGCGCCATATATTGAATGCTGATTCAGAACATATACAGCTTTCTGGAGAACCTTGCCCTAGCCCTACAAAATACTGCCACTTAGTTTGTGCTGTAACTGAGTCTTCAAAAGGCTATTCCACTGTTCTATCAAGTCAGCTGCATCATAATGGTGAGGAATATGATGACTGTCAACTTCATGAGTGTGGGCCTATTGTCACACTTCTTTTGCTGTGAAGTGAGTTGTTCCTTGGTCAGAAACAATAATTTGTAAAATACTGTGATGATGGGTAAGGCTTTCTATAAGTCTATGAATGGTAGTTTTGGTAGAAGCACTGCATGCAGGAAAGGCAAATCCACATCTAGAGTGTCTATTCCAGTAAGAACCATATGCTGCCCCTTCCATGGTAGAAGTGCCTCAATGTAGTCAACCTGCCACCAGGTAGCTGACTGATCACCCTGTAGAATGGTGCCATATCATGGACTCAGTGTTGGTGTTTGCTATTGGCAGATTGGGCACTCAGCTGTGTCTGTAGCCAGTTTTCCTTGAAAGTACATGATGCTGAGCCTGGGTATAATTTCTATCCCTGCCACTTTGGCCACTTTGTTCATGAACCCATTGAGCTGTGGCAGGCATAGCTAAGGGAAAAGAATGACTGGTAAACAATGACAGGCCACTTTATCCATGTAATTATTAAAATCCCCCTCTGCTAAAGTCACCCTTTTGTAAGCATTCACATGGACACAAATATGTTCACAGACTTTGCCCACTAAGCAAGGTTTATCTGCGTATCTCTTCCCCAGACTGCCACTTTTCCAATTAAGTACCTTCTAGTCCCTGTCCCTCCAGTCAAACTATTGGCTACAGACCATGAATCAATATATATTCATATCTCTGGCAATTCTTCCTTCCAAGGAAAATATAACTAGATGCACTTGAAGTTCTGACAACTGGAGAATTTCCTTTTGCTGCTTTCCTTCAGGGACATCCCAAGAATGGCCTGTAGTGCTCAGCTGTCCACTTTCAGATGTTGCTTGTATATCATGCAGAACTATCTGTGAATTAGGTCTGAGTTTTCTGTTGCTCAGTCAGCTGATCATAGAAAACTTCCCAGGAAGCCATAAACGTAGGCTGAGAAAGAAGGTAAAGAAGCAGGAGTGGGAGTTATGTGCCTTTGGCCTTTTCCTTATGTAACTGATTCGTGCTTCCTCTAGCCTGATACCTTAGCCATTATTTCCACATATGAAAATAGTGTGCTTCTAAGCAAGCCCAACTTTATAGCCTGGTGTGTCAAAAAATATCCAGTGTGTGATGGGCAATTCAGGTTGCTTGCTAACTCAGTGGCTTGAGGTTAAAAATTAAGTCTCTACTAAAACCTAATAGGAAGCTAAAGCTGCTTCTCAAAAATATAATAGTTATTTGCAAAGGATAACAGAGCTTTGCCCCAAAATCCTAAAGATCTTTTCTGTGATTCACTTTTAAGGGCCTCATAAAGTCCCCAACCAGCATCTGTATCTGCACTGACATTTAAAGCATCATTCAGTCTACTAGATCAGCGGTCCTCAACCTTTTTGGCACGAGGGACCGGTTTCGTGGAAGACAATTTTTCCATGGAGCGGGGGTGCGTGGGGGATGGTTTCGGGATGATTCAAGAGCATCACATTTATTATGCAGTCAAACCTCTCTGCTAATGATAATATCATTTACAGCCATTCTCCAGCACTAACATCACTGCTTCAGCTCCATCTCAGATCATCAGGCATTAGACTCTCATAAGAAGCACGCAATCTAGATCCCTCGCATGCGCAGTTTACAGTAGGTTTTACACTCCTGCAAGAATCTATGCCACCCCTGATCTGACAGGAGGCGGGGCTCATGCGATGATGTGAGTGATGGGGAGTGGCTGTAAATACAGATGAAGCTTTGCTTGCTCACTGCTGCTCACCTCCTGCTGTGAGGCCTGGTTCCTAACAGACCACAGACCAGTACCCATCTGGGGCCCAGGGGTTGGGGACCACAGTACTAGATCATATGCCCCAAGCATAGAATCAATTTGTATGGCAGATTGAAACTGTTGCAGAGCCTTCTTTGGTTCTGGACCCTACTCAACAGTAGCAACTTTTTAGGTCTCTCAGTAAGGAGCTGGCATAGCACACTCAGATGGCAAATATGTTCCCTCCAAAATTCAAAAAGTTTCACTAGGCACTCTGACTGTTTTTTGGTTGGGCCAGATGCAAGAATTTATCCTTCACCTTAGGAAAAATATCTTGATGTGCAGAACACCACTAATCCCCTAGAAATTTCACTGAAATTAAAAGCTTCTGCATTTTTGTCAGATTTATTTCCCACATTCAGAAACACAAATGTCTTACCTGTAAGTCTAGAGTAGTTGCTACTTCTTGCTCATCAGGTCAAATTTGCATAATATCATCAATGTAATGGATCAGCATGATGTCTTGTGGAAAGAAAAGGTAATCAAGGATCCTTCAAAATAAATTATAATATAGGACTAAAGAGTTGATATCCCCTTGAGATAGGGTAGTGAATATGTACTCTGGCTTTTCCAGGTGAAAGAAAAATACTTCTGGTGGTCTTTACCAACAGGTATTGAGAAATAAAAAAGCATTTACCAGATTCGTAGCTGCATACCAAGTACCAGGAAATGTGTTAATTTGCTCAAGCTTACTTTTCTTCTATAAACTTCTAATCTGACTGGTGAACTATACTCAAATTTTTGGGTCTTCAGAAATTAGTTAGTTCAGACCTAGTGTCCAATAATGTCACCAAAATTTGATTATTTTCCTTTCCCCATTGCATAGTTACCTTGGTAAACATCCATATTTCTCTTTGGGAAAGACTGGAAGAAAGATTAAAGTATAAATATTTGCCATTATAGCAGAGTCTTTCCTCAAGATGTCCCAAATTCCCCTTTGATCAAGAGGGGTTCTCTGTCTGTAAACTGACTCAAGTTTGGGAATAAATTGAGGAGCCATGATTCTCTGTTTTGGTGATCTGTTCTTTTGACCTAGACTCTTCCATGTATACATATCAAATAAGAATGTAGTATATTGGTCATCTATATGTTTTCTAGTTACACCATGATCAACCAGCAAACACCATAGGTCTCTGTCAGTCAGACTATTCTGATTGTTGCTTTCACTTCACTGTTTATGTGACTACAGCCCCACACTGTCTTTGATGATCAAGTACCTTCATTTGGCCTCTGTCACCCTGGGATGCTATTAACGTCATTACATTTGAGGATTCCAGCTCATTGGTAGTGGTTTCCATTGTAATTTTTGACCTATGGAGAAAAGCTACCACAGAGTACTCCAAGATTGCTGAGATGCCTCTCACAATTTATATACTTACAGTCATGGTGAAAGATATATCTTCTGAATGGTCGCAGTATGAATGAGCAGCTCTCACATGATAAAGCCACTATAACATTGTAATATCCCTAAACTGTTAGACACTTTCTTTTTCAGTATAACAAGGTAGTTCTTGCATTTCATCTTGATTTAGTGTAGACTACAGTTTAGTCCGTGTTTTAGTTAACCAACCAAACTATTAGAAAGCTTTCTAACTTCTTAAGCTAAAATATGCAATTTAGAATCTCTGATTAGTGGGCCCATTTCTGTAATATATCGGCATTCCAATTATCAGGCTCCCGTTACTTTGTAATCAATGCCTGCACTTAACTGAAGATTCACTGCAAAGTAGGGAATTCGATTTTTGATGCAATTTAGCCACTATCAGGATGAGACTCTGGGTTTAGTCTTCAAAAATTCCAGCCTTGGGGCTACAGGAGATAAGGGTTTTATTCATGACAGGTATAAAAGCTTTCAATTCATTTATTCAGAGCTTGAGATTGGAATTTGAAGCCCTACTCATCCTTTTCTTTCTCTACTTTCTCCAGTGCAGTTAAGAGCAACCAGAAAATCTCATTATACTTATCAGTTTGACAAAAATGTTGTAAGGTGTCAAATGTATGGTCACCCAGAACCTTTTATAAGCATTTGATTAGGAGTATCCAATGCTGATATTTTGCCTATCTCTATTAACACATCATGCCATGCATCACCAGTGCCATCTTTACCACTAGAAGTAGAGTCATTAGTTTCTTTAAGTGTAATCAAATGGAATAACAATAACAGAAACCAAGAACCAATTCAAGAAACTCATCCTTAAGATTCTGTTTCTCTAGAATCTTACACTTCTGGTAGCAAAATATGTATCAATCATACTCAATCACAGAAATAGAACCAGCAGGAGATACATATATTAAGGGATTTATTGGAAGGAATTGACATATGTGATTTTGGAGGCTGGCTAGGCATGTCCACAATCCATCGGTAGGCCATCAAGAAGGGCAGGATGAAACTCTCAGCATGAATTGAAGCTGTAGTCCAAAGGTGGAATTTCTTCTTCAGTGAATCCTCAGCTGTTTTTAATGCCTTTTTATTGGTTGAATAATGCCCACCCTGTTTATCTATGATAATCTCCTTAACTTAAAGTGAACTGATTATTAACTTTAATGGCATCTACAAAACACCTTAACAACACTTAGATTAGTGTTTGATTTAATAAGCTGTGACTTTAGCCTAGCCAAATTGACACATAAAACTGATAATCACTGTAATCTTCATAAAGCAATTTATGTCTTTTTGGAGATTTTTCTTAATTTGTAAAATAAGACAATGTGTATATGATATCCAAAACTTTTTCTAGTTTTATATCACTCCAGAATTTTTATATCATGTTTCATTGAATTAGAGTAGGTTAGAAATTATATGAAAGAGGAGGTGCAATCATAAAGTATTTGAGGTATTTGAGGTAACATTTATAAGCCCAGTCTATCTTGCCTTTTATTCAATATGGTTTTATTTTTAGGCAGAATTTAGCTCCCACCCTAGTCTCACTATATTTACATTTTTTTTTTACAGAATGCTTTTTGATGCATCAATGAGTATGTATTGCACCAAAGTACTATTGAAAATATGATAATTTTTATACTGTTCCTTTTAATGCATAAAGTTTATTATCTGTAGAAAAAAATCTATATATCATAAAATATGATTTATTTATATTAAATAATCTTGCTAAATTTTTGGAATTTTCATTATGCAAATGTAGTTTTCTATGCCTCTGCTACACCGCAAAATCTCACAGAGACAATGAAAATAGTTTTTCACTTGAAAAGATGTAGATCCATATTCTTCAATAATAATGTAAAGAATACTTAACTTCTATGCTTCTATACTTTCTGCTAAAGAATTTAAACACAAATGCCATTCCAACTAGAGTAAAGTGATATCTCACTGTGGGTTTGATTTGCATTTCCTTGATGTTAAGTGATATTAAGAATTTTTTCATATACCTGTTGGCCCTTTGTATATCTTTGTTTGAGAAATGTCTATTCAGATTTTTTGGCCATTTTTTAATCTGTTTTTTTCTTTTTACTTTTGGGTTGTTTGAGTTACTTATATATTTTAGGTGTTAACCTCTTGTCAGATGTGCAGTATGCAAACATTTTCTCCCATTCTGCAGGTTGGCTCTTCATTATGTTGAGTGTTTTCTTTGCTGTGCAGAAGTTTTTTAGTTTGATGTAATTCCATTTGTCCATTTTTGATTTTGTTGCATGTGCTTTTGAGTTCTTATCCAAAAAAAATCTTTGCCCATATAAAGGTCATGAAGCATTTCCCCTATGTTTTCTTCTAGCAGTTTTATGAGTTTTAGTCTTACATGGAAGTATTTAATTCATTTTGAGTTGATTTTTCTATGTGGTGAGAGATAAGGGTCTAATTTTATTCTTCTGCATGTAGATATCTAGTTTCCCTAAAACCATTTATTCCCTAAAACCATTGAACCATCCTTTCTTCAATGTGTGTTCTTGGCACTTTTGTCAAAAGAAGTTGACTGTAAATGCATGAATTTATTTTGGGGTTCTATTCCATTTCATTGGTCTCTGTGTTTGTTTTTGTGCCTATAACAAGCTGTTTCAGTTACTATAGCTTTATAGTATATCTTGAAGTCAGGTAGTATGATTTTTTCAGCTTTGTTCTAGTATCAAAAAGAAAAAAAGATAAGAAGTATTGGCAAGGATGTAGAGAAAAGGGAATCCTTGCATACTGTAAGTGGGAATGTAAAGTAGTGCAGTCATTAAAGAAAACAATATGGAGACTCCTCAAAAAACTAACAATAGAACTACCATATGATTTAGCAATCCCACTACTAGGTATCTATCCAAAGAAAAAGAAATCAATATATCAAAGAGATATCTGCACTCCATGTCCATTGCAGTACTATTCACTATAGCCAAGATATGAAATCAATTTAAGTGTCCATCAACTGATTGATGGATAAAGAAGGTGTGGTATATATACACAATGAAATACTATTTATTAATAAAAAAAGTAGGAAAGCCTACCATTTGCAACAACATGGATAAACATGGAGAACAATATGTTAAGTAAAGTAAGTCAGGCATAGACAGACAGATACTACATTATCTCATTTCTGTGTGGATTCTAAAAAGTTAATCTCATAGAAGTAGAGAGTATAATGTGGTTTTCAGAGGTTGGGGGAGTTATGGGGAAGGAAGGATTGGGGAGATTTTGGTCAGAGGATACATAACTACAATTGGATAGGAGGAATAAATAAATAATAAAAAATAAACAAATGTTAAATTTGTAGCTAAACAAAATTAAAATGAATTATTTGAAATAAATGGATTTTTTTCCTGAGTATTCCCTCTTGACACATATTTAATATAATTTTTGAATAATGACTATGGCATCCTTTTCTCACTTATAAATTGTGCAAAACAAATCCAATTATTTAGAAAAATGTGTGGCAACTTGGTGATAGATAGATCACCGGTTTTATGGATTGTATTTTTAATTCCCTATATTTCCCAGATTTCTAGTCTTGGTGAGGAATTAGACATTGCCTGAAATATAGATAGATATTGCCAAATCAAGGCAGTAACTTTTTTTCCATTCAGTGTGTAGGCTTTTTGCTATGATGGAGGCTTATACTAAAAATAGATTGATTGCATTTTATCAACCATTTTCTTACATGGGGTAAAAATGTTTTACCTGAAAATTGTGGAAGTTCCATTTCATTAAATATTAAAGAACTTGGGATAGTGTGTAAAAAAAACTTTAATACTTCTTTCAAAGAATTTATTTCTAGGGATATCATAATCATTAAACTAATTAATGTTGTAAGTGCTTAGGGCAGTATCTGCCCCATTGTAAATGCTCAATAAATGTAAAATACACTTATTTAAGAGCAGTAGAGAGTAATACTGAAGATTACAGGTTCTGAAAACAGAGTGCCTTAATTTAAAAACTGATTTTGCCACTTATTAATCATATTATTCTAAGAAAAGTTTTTAACTTCTCTATGCCTTGATTGATGCTCAAATACAATGTAAAAAGTATATATATATACACACACACACACACACACATATATATATGATATATATCCTATCTCATAAGGTTGCCAATAGGATTAAAGGCATTGGCAAGTGTAAAACTTTTAAATGACAAAATTATATTATTAACATTAGCACACTGTTAATGAATATTAGTTACAAAACAAAGCCACATGAAATAATTTCATGTAATTTATACTTGTTTTATATTTTAAATCTTTCTAATAATTACTGGCATCATCTTATATCACAAATTCAGGTTAAAAATTCCAACTATCCTTACTTAATTTTACTTTCTTCACACACCATGGGTCTTTCCTTCCTAAAATTGATTCACAACTGCTCTGGAGTTGCTTTCCATAGCTAGGTCCCTACTGCAGAACCTAGTCACTTAACTTGAATTATAAGAATTCCATAATTAGTCTTTCTTTTGAAACTTATATTTTACAAATCCAGGATTTTCTTACTAAAAGTTAGTTATTTTCTGATTAATGACACGTTTATTTATGTACGAAAGAAAATCCATGCTTCTTCAGATCTCATAAACGGCACACCACAATTTGGTAGAACTGTACTTTCCACTATTGCTCATTGTGTTCTACATAACAATTACATTAGACCAGACTTTTCCCGGTACAGCTGTCCAATAAAATAATAAATATAGAAACTATTTTCCATTTTATTCTATTGATCTCATACTCATTTAAGGGCCAGCTAAAATACCGGACATGGAAAATGCACCAATATTAATTCAAATATAATGATTTTTAAATCATGCCTTTTAAAAGTTTATTACTTTAAGCAACTCAAGATATACCCTTCTTTCTTTATTTGTAAAAGAACAACACCTACCTGCTTATAAAAAAATGAATTATACAAATACAAGCATATTTATTGAGTGGATAGTTGTGAAGGCTAATATGTGTCAACCATGGGGTGCCCAGACATTTTATCATCCATTATTTTGGGTGTGTCTGTGAAGGTGTTTTTGAATGAGATAAAAACTTGAATTGGTATAGTGAGTAAAGCAGATTGCCAATCTCAGTGTGAGTGACCTTCACCCAAAGACCCGAATACAACAAAAAGGCAGATCTCCTGTGGATAAGGGAGCACTCTTCCCTCCCGGTTGCCTGTTAGTCAGGTTATTTGCTTTTTTTCATGCCTTGAGACTTAAACCGAAACATCAGGTCTTCCCAGGTCTTGAGGCTGAGATCTGAGTCAAGGTTCTCCAGAATGCTGTACATACACTTAGTCAGAATCCAGTATATGGTGCTGTTTCTCCCACAGCCACGATCAGTGGGTCCAGGAACCAAGGGGTTAAAATGGGAGTCGCACCACTCGCTACCACACAGCAGCCACCCATGATCACAATTTTTGCTTCCTACTTCCAAAACCTTATACTCACTAGCACAGAGGTCTTAGTTTTAAAGGAATAAATGCTTCCACCAGAAGACACAACGAGAACTTCATTAAATTGGAAGTTAAGACTCCCACCCTGTCACTTTGGGTTCCTCATGCCTCTGAATCAACAAGCAAAGAAGAGAGCTATGGTATTAGTCCATTTTCTGTTGGACTAAAACAGAATACCTGAAACTGGTTAATTTATAAAGAAAAATAACATATTTCTTACTGTTCTGGAGGCTGAGAAGTCCAGAGCGAAGGGGCCATCTGGTGAGAGCCTTTTTAATGATTGGGACTTTCTATAGAATCTCAAGGCAGTGCATGATATCATACAGCAAGAAGGCTGAATATGCTAATGTACTAGCTCAGGTCTCTTCTCCTCTTCTTATAAAGGCACCATTTCCCCTTCCATGATAACCCTTTAATCCATTAATCCATAAATGGTTTAATCCATTCATGAGGGCTCCACCCTCCAAGCACCTCTTAGAGGCCCCACCTCTCAATATTGCACATCGGGAGTTAATTTGATGGGAGAGTCAAACCTTAGTAGCTACTGTGCTGGCTGAGGTAATTGTTCTTGACTAACAAGTAGAAATTGAACTACTATTCCACAATTAAGATAAAGAAGAGTATGTCTAGAATACAGGAGATCCCTTAGGGAATCTCTTAGTATTACCATGCCCTGTGATAAAGGTCATGAAAAACTGCAACAACCCAGTCCAGGAAAAACTACTAATGGCCCAGACCTTTCAAGAATAAAATTTTGGGTCACCCCACCAGGTAAGGAGCCATGGTCAGGTGTTTGCTGAAGGCAAAGGTAATATAGAATAGGTAGTAGAAGGTACTTATAAATACCAGCTATAATCATGTGACCAGTTACAGAAATGAGGACTATCACTGTCATGAGTTTTTCCTCCTCATTTTGTTATAGAAATGTTTCTGTGTATTTATACATATATTAAGCCAATATCTCTGTTTTCTCCAATATTTTATTCCTTTATCATGTCACATAAAATGTATTAATTTTATATTACAGTATTTAAATATTGCTATTTTTCTTTATAATATTTACATTACAGTATATCAAGAAGAATAAACATTACTGAAGGACTTTTCCTCCTCTTTCAGATGTACTCACAATAGTTGTATCATTTTGGGCAGAAGTATAACCTTGCTATTGTCTTTATTTGGAGATTGAGTGTAGATTAAGGATTAGCATATGGGTGCTAAGTTGAAAATGGGTGGATTTGTGACAGTTATTTTTATGGTTTAACTTGACTGGGCCATTGAGTGCCCAGACATTTGGCCAAAAATTGTTCTGGGAGTGTCTTTGAGGGTATTGCTGGATGAGTCTGACTCTGCAAAATATTGCCTGTCTTACCTTGTCTACATTTCTCAGCTAATTTGAACTTTAGTTTTCCAACATAGGTAATTAACAAGTTTTACTTCGTTTGCATGCTTATGATACCATAAGAAAATGTAACAATTTAGTGCATTAATTGATTTACTTTCTTCCTTCATTACTAAGTTATCTGTCAGTATTTTGAAGAAAGTTAGGGTAAACTGTGGGAAACTTTAACAAATAAGAGAAGAAGGAATTTAATCTTGTCATTTATAATGTCATAGAATTCTAGACAATTTTAAGGTAGGAAAAAAATACTAGAAAACTGGGTTTTTCAATCCAGGAGAAAAATACAGCGTTTTTATAAAAAACGTAGTCAAAAAATATAAAGTAAAGTTGTAAAAGGAAACAGAATACATGTTTTAACTTCTTTGTAATTTTGATTTAAGGGGAACTTCTTTATAAGTACACAGGTCTCTTGCAGGGATGGGGAATTTTGCTACAATCACAAAACTTAATTAATATTTGTGAAAATCAATTTCTTTAACAAAATGAATGTAAAGAATTGCATTGTGTATCATCTCATAGAAGAGAAAAATTATTACAAAAGTTAGTCATAGCTTTTGCTTTAGCGGGGCCGAACAAAGCAATTCTGCCTTTGACACTAAACACAGAAGAACCTCTTGCCTCTATTCTTATTCTCCAAGTCCAAACAGCCAATTCAGAAGACATCAAAAAGATATCCTTTGCACACAGACTAGAAATACTATAAAAATTAAGGTCATTGCTATTAACCCTCAGGTTAGCTATGTCTGATGGTAGTAATGTGAGATTCTGTATATTGAATTAATATGGAATCCTGAAAGAGACTTTTTACCAGATTATGTTTCTTGGTAGCCTGTAGTAGGAATATAAAAGATTCAAAGATTTCTTGTCAGTGTCCTTTTTTGTTTTTTTGATTCGGGAAAAAATGAGACTCTCAATTTTAATGTTATTTACCTTAATCTAGCCCAAATTACCCCCAAAGGGCCAAACAACCCTACTGCCCAATATTTTATCTTTTTGATGTCTTCTGAATTGGCTGTTTGGACTTGGAGAATAAGAATAGAGGCAAGAGATTCTTCTGTGTTTAGTGTCAAAGGCAGAATTGCTTTGTTCGGCCCCACTAAAGCAAAAGCTATGACTAACTTTTGTAATAATTTTTCTCTTCTACGAGATGATACATAATGCAATTCTTTGCATTCATTTTGTTAAAGAAATTGATTTTCATAAATATTAATTTAGTTTTGTGTTTAAGATAGAAATACATAAGAAGGATTTTATATCCAAAACAGAGAAGTAAAAGAGTCACAGATAGGTCATTGACATCCAACATCAAAGGAAGAGCATGACTTTAAAAATATGTAGAAAAATATTTATTCAAATTTCTGTAGTAATCACATGGCCTAATACCAGACTAAAAATATGATAAAAAACTTGCTATTTTTTTAATAGTTTAAATTTAGTTATTCTTTTGATATGGTAAAAAGTACTAAAGCACGTCTTGTACTATTTCTATTACTATAAGGGTTATTGTCTTGCAAATGAAGAAAGAAAATTTTAGAATGAAATCCATTGTTTATACCTTACTGCTAAAGATTCTTTAAATCAGTAGTATTCAGAGTCAATTTTTCCTTCAAGGAACATTTCATAATGTCAGGAGAGCTTTTTAGTTGTCAAATTGGAATGAGTGAGCGTGAAGTGATGCTACTGGCATATAGTGGGTAGAGCCATAGACGATGCATAACATTCTACGGTGCACGAAAGAATCCCCAACTAACAATGAGTTAGCCACTCCAAATGTCAATGATGCTGACATAAGTTTCTTTAAATGAATGAAATTAAGGTAATTACAGTATATTTGGAAAATTGAGAATCATTACCACACTAATGATTTAATGTTATATTAAACACTGTTCCAAAAGGACAAAGTGATACACAGTTGCATGTACTATATTTCTCCCAAATAGAGTCTGCTGTTATTTTTAATAATTCTAAACTGTCCTTATGTTCCTGTGTTTTTAACTCTTTGATCTATTAAGAAGGAACTCCTAGGTCCTTGACTCCTAAATAAACAATGATGTGACAACCAAAACATCTCTACATCCTTCCTTTCCTTATGTTTTTTCTTTACTTTTACTTCAGTTATTTTACAAATGGAGGCTAATTTTTTTCTCTTTAAAATATTGTAGGCATGCATTCAAGAGTAACTTGTTAGACATCACTTATGATTCAGGAACTATCTACTTCTAAATATTAATTATGAAAGAAATAAGAAGAGGCTATCATAAAGAGGTTGGTAATTTGGGAAGATCTCAGAGGAAGTCAAGTATGAAGTAGGTGTTGAAGTTGAAGGCATAAAATGGAAATGCAAAGGAGAGCAGACATCAAGCGAGAGAGAAAGTGTAGGCAAGGGAGGAGAGCTGTGAAAGAGTGAGATACGTAAGAGAAACAAGAATAAATGAGCTTGAATGAATGGAATTTTTTTGGTCAAAGCATGTGGAAAGATAAGTGTACATATTCTGATTATGGCCCCTTGAAAGGGATTCTTGAGTGCCAAGCTAAGGAGCCTGGGTTTTTTGGTTTTTGTTTTAAACAAATGAAGATTTGTCATAGGCAAAGAAATTTTCTAGAATGACTAATATGGTGGGATATGTAGAATGGATTTTATAATAGGGAAAATGTTGGGAACAAATTAGATATTGGAGAATAAATTTTAAGAGGACCACCAACTCTGGAGATAAATACAGAAAGTCAAGACATTAGATTTTAATTCCCTGGAAAAAATATAGATCAGCCAAGAAAAAGCTCTAATGACTATATGTTGATGTATACTATACTTAGGAAGTTGGTAGAAGAATGGAATAATGAAGAATTGATCCAAATAATTTTTTAAAAAGCAAAAAATAAAGTATAAAATTGGTTAATGAAGTCTGAGATGATGATGTCTTAACTGTTACAATGTTACGCTGGTATGATTCACAATATTTTAATTAGAATTTTTGTTTCCATGTTGATAAAGAAATTGGTTTAGAATTTGCCATTGCATATAAACTATCTATTTATATATTAATAATACTAAGGTAGAATAAACTGGGAAATTTTGCACCTTTTACTGTGCATTGGACAGTTTTAGAGGAAAAGAAATCATTTTGCTCTTGATTTTCATTTAATATTTTTAGAAAATCTTCAGGTAGATGTGTTCATGAGTTAAAAGTATAGGAGAGCTTTGATATTCTTGTTTATTTGTTTAATTTTTTTGTTACTATGCATGTATTAGCCAATTCACTTTTTAAAGATAAGTTTAAACATATTTGCATAATTCATTTGTTTCTTCAAAACCCTATTTCATCTAGATTTCAAAATTAATAAGTATGTAATTGATTATAATTTCTGTCAAACTGAGTCAGACGTTATAATAATATTTTGGAATTGTTCTGTATGCGTAATATAGCTAATCAGTTCTTTGTCAATGTAAGCACTATCAATATAGAACATAATAGTTTTGTTAATATATCTATCTCCTTTACAATAATTCTTGTTATGGTCACTTGCCAAAAGAGCATATTCAAGTGACTTTATGTATATCTATATGCACTTTTTTTCCCTTCTCTTTTAACAATCTTCCTTAACACTCAGTGGGCCATTTTGACATAAATATTAAATATTAAAAATTGTCTTTGGCTCAGAGAAATTTCCCCCACTTATGTAATAACCCTTTTTTCTCTTGTTTCTGTTCTCTTTTTCTGAAATTTCTATTAAATGTTCTCTCAATTTTATCTTATGACATATTTTTATATGTTCTGCCTGACAGAGCATAAGGAGAGAAACAAGCTCCTATCTTGAGATTGCCAGCACATCTCTGGGTAAGCTCCATTCTATCTATGGGAATTTGCCCTAATGTGGTCTTTTCTGAAAACTGGCTAAGGTATAGGCTAGTAGAGTGGGAATTTGCCCTAATGTAATCTTCTGAAAACTGACTATGGTATAGGCTAGTAGAGTGGGAATCTTTCATTGATAGAGTAAAAATTATATTAATATTATTATGGTAGGGAAATTTAGGAATTTTCTACTCTACTCAGTATCTAAAATCCAGTTTTCTTCCTCTGGCTATTATGGTAAGATGTAGCTGCCTGAGGTCTTCTCTGGCATTTATACTACCAAAATACCTGTTTGACATAGAGCAGACACCAGTGTACAGAGGTAACTACTCTCAACAATTTAGAATAATAACCACAGTCACATTCTCTGAGTGCATCAATTAGGCCCTGGTTAGTTCTTTTCCTACTTAATTCACTCTATGAGTAAAGTAATTCACTCTATGATATGCTAATATTTTATTTTGTTTTTGTCTTTTTCTCTTTTTTCTTTTCTTTTTAGTGTTTTTAAGGAAAAAATCAATCAGTGACCTCTTCCAACAGCTAACCTCTCTCCTGTTGTTGTATCTTTGTTCTGTTTTGTCAATCTTGATTCAGCTGCTTTAAGACTTACAATTTCACTTAAAATTTCTGATCATCTTTGGCACAATTACTTTTTTTATAATGATATTCTGGATTAGTTTATATTTTTATATTTCTTCAATTATCTCACTGCTGTGGTTTGAATGTCTTCAAAAAAACTCATGTTGAAACTTAATTGACACTTTAAGTATTAAAAGGGGGGCCTTTAAAGGATGACCTCTCACCTTCCACCATGGGATGACATTCACTAGATGCTGTCGTAAGGTGCTTGAACTTCACAGTCCCAGAATTATGAGCCAAATAAATTGCTTTACTTTATAAATTACCTATTTTCTGATATTATGTTATAGTAGCAGAAAACAAATGAAGACAGAATATTGGTACCAGAAGTGAGATTGTTGCTATAATAAATATTTGAACATGAGGAAGCAACTTTGGAACTTTGTAATGGGTAGAGGCTGGAAGAATTTGGAGAAGCTGGCGAGAAAAAGCCTGCATTTCTGTGAATAAAGCCTTAAGGGCAAGTCTGGTGACGGCTCAGAATAGGACTCCCAGAACTAGGGAGAACCTCAATCTTCTTAGAAAGTACTTAAATTGTCATCATCAGAATGTTAGTAGAAATATGGACAGTAAAGACCATTCTTCAGACAAAAATGAGGAACAAGGTATTGGAGACTAGAATAAAGGCCATCCTTGTTATAAAGTAGCAAAAACCCTGGCTAAATCGTGTCTATGTCCTAGGACTTTATGGAATGCGGAACTTAAGAGCGATGAACTAGGATATATGGCAGAAGAAATATTTAAGAAGCAAAGCATTCAGGCTGTTGCATGGCTACTTTTAACCATATATGGTGAGATATGAGAAGACAGGAATGACTTAATGATAAAATTTATAATTAAAAGAGAAATAGAAAAAAAATGATTTAGAAAATTCACAGCCTGGACATATAAAGGGTGGAAAAATTGTGTTCAGGAGAAAACGCTAAGGGATTAGCCCAGCAACCATTTGTTACAGAGATTAATATGTATACAAGAAAGCCAGGTATTATTTATCAAGACAATGGGAGAAATACCCTTAAGGCATTTTAAATATCTTTGAGGTTAGTCCTCTCAACACAGGCCCAGCACTCTAAGAGGGCAGAATGGTTTCAGGAGATGGGCCCAGGGAGACTCCCATGGACTTGCTGCTCAGTGTCACCTCAGGCCTCTACTCCCTACATTTGGGCACAGTACTCCAGCTGTGGGTCAAGTAGCCCCAGGTGAAACTTGACCTGATGCTCTGGAAGGTACAAGCAGTAAGCCTTGGTGGCATCCACATGGTGCTAATTCTGTACGCATGCAGAATGCAAGAGCTATGGAGGCCTGGCTTGCTCCACCTAGATTTCAAAAATGTTGGGAATTTTTGGAAGCCTAGGCAGTAACCTGCCACATAAGTGGAGCTGCTACAGAATCCCCACTGTGGGAATGCCTAGTAGAGCTATGATAGCAAGTCTGTCCTTGAGACCCCAGAACTGTAGGGTTACCAGTGCACAGTGCCAACCTGGGAGAGCTGTAGGCACAAGACTCTAACCCATGAGAATTGCTACCTGGGCTGAGCTCAGTAAAAACATGGGAGGGCGACCTTCAGGGCCTTGGTGGCCCAACCTCCATTTCAATATGCCTAAAATTCTGGACATGGGTCAAAGGAGACTATTCTCCAGATTTAAGTTGTAGTATTGTTTTCCCTGTTGAGTTTTGGATTTATTTAGTGTCTGTTAATGTTTTCTTCTTATCCATTTTTTCACTTTTGGATTGGAAATGTCTATCCTATGCATAGCCCATCACCATTGTATTTTGGAAGTAGATAACTTGTTTTAATTTCACAAGCTCATAGCTTGAGTAATTTGCCTTAAGTTGAATCTTGCCTTGAGTCTCAACTATATCTGATCCAGATGAGACTCTGCACTTTGTACTTTTGAGTTGATAATGGAACAAGTTAATACATTTGGGGTTACTGAGATGGAATAAATATATTTTGCATGTGAAGAGGACATGTGTTTGGGGGACCCGGGGATAGAATGCTATAGTTTTAATGTCCCCTCCAAAACCTATGTTAAAATTTAATTACCATTGTAAGTCTTAAGAGGTGTGGTTTTTAAGAGGTAATTAAGTCATGATGACTCTGCCCTCACAAATGGATTAATGCCATTATTGTGGGAATGGGTTAGTCATCACAGGAAGGGGGTCCTGAAAAAGGAAAAAGTATGGCCCAACTTTCTCTCTTTCTGTTTGTGCACTCCTGCATTCTCACCTTCCTCCATGTGATGACTTTCACCAGATTCTGATGCCATGCTGTTTGACTTCCAGCCTCCAGAATCATAAACCAAGTAAATTGCTTTCCTTTATAAACTATCCAGTCTGTGGCATTCTGTTATAGAATGAACTAAATGAACTAAGTACTCATAGATCATATTTGATGGGGAGGATAATGTGAGTTTAAAATTCATCTCTTGACTTGGCAATCTTAATCTTTAATCTTCAATAACATTTTAATGGACTTTAAATGCTATATATTCAGAGAAATATTACTTTCTTAAACTATCTAAGTCATGTCTTAATACCTCAATGAAGTGAATATTTTAGACATTAGCTGAAGTATTAACTGTCTTAATAGTCTACTGCCTATATAGCCTGAATTTTGCTGGAAAGAATCTTATTTTCTAATATTTGGCATTAAATCCAATTGGAAGACAGTTCATCTAACCTGATTATTGGTTGGAAAATATGTCCACAAATTAAGTCAGATGATCAATGTAGTTGTCCCAAGATTTAGGACACAACTGACAGTAAGGAAAATTGTCATCTAGATCATCAGAGTTTCCATGGGGAAATCCTTTATAAACATTTGCAGTAGTCTAAAATTTTGTTTTAGTATATAAAAATTTCACTTTTTAAAATTAATAAAACTTTGCAGTATGTTTTTCTCTTTTAGAAAGCATCTGCTAGGAATTGAAAGAAATATTAAGTTATTAAGTATGAAATGTCTGATTTCCTTAAGTACTAAGTTTGACAGTTGGCATATCTGACATTTCACTTTGACACTTCTTGTTTTGTGTTTATTGTGAAGATACATCCTCAGTATTTCAAACCCACATTTTGGCTTGCGATTATCTTTTAAATATTTTTTTTCAGAGCAATTTTTGCAAAAACATGGATAAGTAAAAAATTCGTGTTATTTTTGGATATGAATTCCATTGTGGAACCAAGGCAGTGCATACAGCTCAAAATATCAACGAAGTGTTTGGGAAGGATGTGGCTAATGAATGCACAGTACATCGATGGTTTGAGCAGTTCCGTTCTGGTGATTTTAATCTTGAAAATGAGCCACATGGGCCACCTAAGACCAAGGTGGATAATGATGAGCTGAAAGCTGTAGGGGAAGCAAATCCTTCTCAACCTATGTGTGAATTAGCAGCAAGATTTGACGTCCCTATTCCAACAACATTGGACCATTTGAAACGCATCTGCAAGGTAAAGAAGCTAGATAGATGGGTTCTGCATGAATTAAATGAGCATCAGAAGAGAAATCGTCTCGAAGTTTGCCTTTCTTTGCTGTCATGACATACAAGCGAACCATTTCTACATGGTATTGTTACGTGTGATAAAAAAATGGATTCTTTTTGACAATTGCAAGCATTCGGCACAATATTTGGATAAAGATGACGTTCTGAAACACAGTCCAAAACTAAATATTCATCAAAAAAATCTAATTGTGTGTGTTTGGTGGTCCAGCACTGGTATTGTCCACTACAGCGTCATGAAGCCTGGTTAATCAATTACAGAGGATGCTTACTGCAACCAGTTGGACAAAATAATGACTATGCTTGCGATTAAGCAGCTGAGATTGGTCAATAGAGACAGGCCAATCCTCTTGCAAGACAATGCTGGACCACATGTCGCACAAACAATGCTGCTCAAACTACAGAAGCTGGACTTGAAAAATCTCTGTCATCCACCATATTCACCAGACCTTGCACCAACTGACCACCACTTCTTCCAGGCTTTGGACCACTTCTTGCAAGGAAAAATAATCAATTCTCAACAAGCTGTGGAAAACGCCTTTCGCAATTTCCTCAACACTCGCTCTCTGGGCTTCTTCGCTGCTGACATAAACAAGCTACCGTTAAGATGGCAAAACTGTGTCGATAGTTTAGGTACATACTTTGATTAATTGTACTGCTTCTTGTTTGAGATATAATAAACTACACTTTTGACTCGAAATTTGACATTTCATATTTAATGACCTAATAGAAGCCACAAACCAATTATGTCATAAAAAGCTGACCATTTAGTGGGAGAAGGGCATATAAAAATAAAAATAGTTCTTTTAATCCTGAGTTCTAGTTACAGCTCACTGGTAATAATTTTGACATTTGAAAAGTAACTCAATCTCTCAAATCCTTAGTTTCTTGTAAATATGGTGACATAGTCTTTACGTTTTGCATGGGATAGCTAGGAGGATCAAAAGAAACAATTATAGAAATCAATTTTAAAATGTCAAGATACCGTATAAATGTGAATATAATATTATTAAATGAATATATTTTTATTTGACTAAACAATTTCTGATTGAGATCTAGTCTTGCATTTGAGATTATCTAACAACTCAAAAGGCAAACAGCCCAAACGCCTTAGACACTGAAGAGAATGAAGTTTTATTTGGTTACTGGGAGGCAAAGATTCAGACAAATGCTCCTATAGTAATATACTAAGCCCATGAACGTAGAAGCGTATATTACCTCTCTTCATTAATAAGCCTGACATTCTTACATCTGTGTGTGTGTGACAGTGGATGTGCTACTTATTAGCTCTCCCTCATATTTTGTGTAATTTAAGAAAGCAAAGGGAATGACATTGAGACCCTGATATCCTGGATCTTACCTTTGCATTAAAAGAAACAGAGGCAGGTTGGGAGAGTAAAGAGAAAATATTGAAAAGTGCTTGTCTGCTTACTCCTGAAAAGAACAAGTTCTTCTTCCAAAACCATCTGCCATGTAATCAGATTCTTTGGTCATCACAGACAAACTCAGTCAAATCAAAGTACAGATGGTCCTTTATTACAAAACAACACAGGAGGCTTAGAATAGATGATACATTTGGTCATTTTTGCACATAAAGTCTCTGATTAAGTATGAAAAATGTGAACATTTGTTTATCTTGGAAAAACTGCTATTACTTGTCAGGCATGACCAATTAGTTATTTCTAAACTGTTATCCATATAATTAAGAAAAACAGCCATCTGTAAAGTCAGAAGTTTGTGTCTCTTTTCTGATCCACATGTAAATGTAATTTCTGTAATCTGATTTATTTAAAAGAGAATTGTCAGGCAGAATACAAGACAGATGATAGGAATTGATTTTTTAAACTAATTTTTGTTTCCTGTTTAGTCCTCTACTTATGTGATAGCATATAGCAAATGTGACTGAAATAAGAAAAAGCAAAAGAACATTAAAAAAAATCTTCCTGGAATATTTATTTTTCAAACATGAAGCATGATTCATGTTTGAAAACATGATTATTATAAAGAATGGTGAAAATGTCACAAAAGAAATTTTATATTATTTATTACCCTTTAGCATTTTAAATACTGTATTAGTTGTTACGGTTCTTCAGAGAAAAAGAACCAAAAGGAGATTATGTAATATATATACACAGATACACACAACACATGCACATATATATGTCATATATGTTATAAGAAATTAGCTTATATGATTATATAGGCTGACAAGTCCTAAGATCCACAGTCAGCAAGCTGGAGACCCAGGAAAGCTGATGTGTAGTTCCAGTCTGAGTCCAAAGGCCTGAGAACCAGGAGAGCTGATGATATTACTATAAGTTCCAGTCCGAAAGCTGGCAGGCTTAAACCAAAGAAGGGCAATATTTGAGTCTGAGCTAGAAGGCTGGAAAAGACAAATGGAAAAGATGGCTAAAGCAGTCAGGCAAAAAGGAATCCTTACTCAGCCTTTTTGTTCTCTGCAGGTCTTTAATTGTTTGGATTAGGCCACCCACATTGGGGCGGGCAAAGTGCTTTACTCAGTCTACTAATACAAATGTTTATTTCATCCAGAAACACCCTCACAGACACACCCAGAATGTTTGGACAAATGTCTGGACACCATGTGGTCCAGTCAAGCGGATACATAAAATTAATCATCATATATACTTAACACAGGGGAAAAACAATGAAATATTACCAAGTTTTTAACAATAACCTAATTAGAATATCACTTTAATGTACATTTTATATTTTAGCAGATACATGTATGTTCTTGATCTTAATAAAGATTACTTTATGATATATTAATCATAACTTTCATGTTTAGCTAATAAGCAAATATTCATAAAATGCTTGTTTATATTCCATTTTTTCAAGCATCATTATTTATCTCAAGCATTGTTCCTACATTATAGAATTCAACATCAAAATGTGAGCAAATGAATTAGTCCTATAGATGTAATTTTTATGGTTTTTTTTCCAGTCATATTCTGTAATTTCTTAATTTCCCAGAGTGGTGGAGGCTTTCACAAAACAAGAATTCATGCATCACTTACCACTGCCAGATGTTCCCTAGCCTACTATTCTTGCTATTTAATCATATATGCTACTGTCCGTTCTTTGTTTCATTTAGGCTTTTTTTCAAATGTTAAACATTTAAAAACACTATAAACTCTAATTCAATTGAAATTATTAATGCAAAAAGCAAAAGTACTTAGATTATATCTCATAACCAGTTACTCTTGAATTTGCATATTATTTTGATTTGAAATGTCCAGTAAAAAATGAAATTCCATATGAGAGTGTCAGCAGAATAAATTGCTTATTTAACAATTTTCAATGATTTTTACTCAGTCCCAAAATAAGAAAATTTAAGATCCTGGTAACGTGCCATTTATAGTATATATGTGAGTAGCGAGTGTTTCTGCTATGGATGAATAATCAGTTGTGAATGTTTTGCATTTTCAACTTACATAACCAGAATATTTAGACAAGTTATTTTCTACATCTAATGCCATACAGTATATTTTAATTTACTTATTAAATAGAAGCACTTTTAAAAATTAAAGCCATCTTTTACTCTTTTAAAGTAGAATTTTTAATAATGGAAATACCAATATGACAGGGAAGACTAAATTCCCATATTAATGATAAAGACAGGTGCTGTGAAAACAGATTGTTAGACATTTTCCACAAACTATACTCAGTTTCTGCGATGCTTGTCAAATGATTTTCACAGTAGACCTTTAAGTCCATGAGGTAACAGACCATGTGCTTCCTAGCTAAGTCAAATCCTGGGATAAGCAAGAAAAAGTATTTGTGAACTGCAATCAAATCATATATAAAAGTCATAAAATTGGTACTTCTCAACAAAAAAATCACTATGTAAAAGAAAAATTCAATGGGATAGAAGAAATACTGATTGAACAAATGAAGAAGAGGTTGTTGTTATTGTTATTATTATATTTTTAGTATTAAAAATTATAAGTTCTAAAAAGTGTAAATCTCTGATTGTCTTAAACATCAGCTTTTCTGAAGTATTTTGGTCTCAGAACTCTTTCCTCTCTTAAAAACTACTCAGGGTACTAAGGAACTTTTGTTTTTCTTTTCTTTTTTTTTGTGCTAGAATTATATTTTTCTAGCTTTATTGAGGTATATTTTAAAAACGAAAATTATATATATTTACAGTGTGCAACCTGATGTTTTGATATATGTGTACATTGTAAAATGAATATCACATTCAAGCTAATTAACATATCATCACCTTAGATAGGTATCATTTCTTTTGTGTGGTGAGAACATTTAAAATTTATTCTCTTAGCAATTTCAGTTATATAATATTTATCATTAACTTTAGTTGCTGTGCTATACAATAGATCTTCAGAGCATATTCATCCTAACTAAAATTTTGTACCCTTTCACCAACATCTCTCAATTCACCTTCCCCTGCCGAGGCCCCTGGCAACTACCATTCTACTCTCTGCATCTATGACCTTTTTAGATTACCCGTGTAAGTGAGATCATGCAGTATTTTTCTTTGTGCCTGGTTTATTTTGCTTAGCATAATGTTCCCCAGGTTCATCAATGTTGTTGCTAATAACAGGATTTCCTTCTATTTTAAGGCTGAATAGTATCCCATTGTGTGTGTGTGTGTGTGTGTGTGTGTGTGTGTGTGTGTTTATACTATCTTCTTTATGATTCATCTTTCAGTAGACACTTAGTTTTTTTACATGCCTTGGCTATTGTGAATAACTCTGCAATGAACTATGGGAGTGGAATGCAAATATCACTTCAACATACTGATTTCATTTCTTTTGGATACACACCCAGGAGTGGGGTTGCTGGATCATGCAGTAGTCCTATTTTTAATTTTTTGAAGAACCTTTGTACTGTTTTCCATAATAGCTGTACTAATTTACATTCCTGCCAACTGTGTAGGAGAGCTTATTTTTCTTCACATCATTGCCAAGCCTTATTATCTTTTGCTATTTTGAAATAGCCATTCTAATAGGTGGGATGTGATATCTCATTGTGGTTTTAATTTGAACATCCCTGATTTCCCTGATGCTTTGAGTAGTATGGACATTTTAACAATATTAATTTTTCAAATCTACAGAGTATTTTCTAATCTATTTGTGTCTTCATCAAATTATTTCATCAAAGTTTTATAGTTTTCAAGGTATGAATTTTTCAAATCTTTGGTTAAATTTATTCCTAATTCATTTTTTACTGCCTATTGGTCATTTGTGTTTCTTCTTTTGAGCAATGTCTACTCAGGTTATTTGCTCATTTTTAAATCAGATTATTTATTTTCTTGTTATTGAGTTGCCTGAGTTCCTTATATATTTTAGATATTAATCCTTTATCAAATATGTGATATTTTCTCCCTTTCTGTGGGTTGTCTCTTCACTAGGTTGATTATTTCCTTTGCTATGCAGAAGCTTATCAGTTTGATGTAATCTTAGTTGTCTATTTTTGCTTTTGTTATCTGAGCTTTTGCAGTTATATCCAAAAAATTATTGCCCAGACGAATGTCAAGAAAACTTTCTCCTATGTTTTCTTCTAGTAGTTTTACACTTTCAGATCTCATATGTAAGTTGTTAATCCATTTTGAGCTGATTTTGTATATAGGGTATACATTTCATTATTTTGTGTTTGGATATCCAGTTTCCCCAACAGTGTTTATTGAAGAGATGGTCCTATCCCCATTGTATGTTCTTGGCATCTATGTCAAAAGCTAATTGGCTACTGGGGTGTGGATTTATTTCTGGGTTCAATATTCTATCCTATTTTTCTATGTTTATTTTTTATGGCGGTACCATGCTGTTTTGATTATCATAGCTTTGTAGTATATTATGAAGTCAGGTAATGTGATGCCTCCAGCTTTATTCTTCTTGCCCAAAATTGCTTTGGGTATTTGGGGTCTTTTTTGATTCCATATGAATTTTAGGATTGCTCTACTTTTGTGAAAAATGGCATTCAAATTTTGATAGGTATTGTAATGAATCTGTAGATTACTTTGTGTAGTGTAGACATTTTAACATTATTAATTCTTCTAATCCATAAACATCGATTATCTTCCCCGTTATTTGCATCTTCTACGACTTATTTCATCAGTGTTTTTTTATAGTTTTTAACGTATTGATCTTTCACGTCTTTGGTTAAATTCATTCCTAAGAATTTTTGATGCTATTTTAAATGGGATTGTTTCCTTGAATTCTTTCTTGGATAGTTCACTATTAGTGTATAGAAACACTTCTAATTTTTGTATGTTGATTTTGTATCCTGAAACTTTACTGAATTTGTTGGTTAATTATCATATATATTTTGTTTTGGTGTGGTTTTTAGAGATTTTTTTCTTATATATAAGATCATGTCATCTACAAACGGATAATTTTTTGTTGTTTTCTTTCTATATATACATTTCTTTTTATTTCAATAGATTTAGGGGGTAGAAGTGTTTTTCTTACATGGATGAATTGTATAATGCTGAAGTCAGGGCTTTTAGTGTACCCATCACCAGAATAGTGTACATTGTACTGACAGATAATTATTTATCCCTCACCACGCTCCCAACCTTCCCTCTTCTTATTTTCCAATAGCCATTATACCATTTTATGACCATATATACCCATCATTTAATTGCCACTTATAAGTAAGAACAAGTGGTATTTGTTTTCTATTTCTGAGATACCTCACTTAAGATAATGGTCTCCAGTTCCATCCAAGTCACTGCAAAAGGCATCATTTCATTCTTTTTCATGACTGAATAGTACTCCATGGTGTACATATACAGCATTTTCTTTATCCACTCATCAATTGATGGTCACTTAGGTTGACTCCGTATCTTTACAGTTGTGTATTGTGCTGTGATAAACATTTGAGTGAGGGTGTCTTTTCGGTATAATGACTTCTTTTGTTATGGGTAGATACACAGTAATGGCATTGCTGGATAGAATGGCAGATCTACTTTTAGTTCTTTGAGGAATCTCCATACTGTTTTCCATAGCAGTTGTACTACTTTGTATTCCCACCAGCTGTGTATGAGCATTCCCTTTTCACCACATTTGTGCTAACATCTATGGTTTTTTGACTTTTTATTAATGGCAATTCTGACAAGGTTAAGGTGGTATTTCATTGCAGTTTTAATTTGCATTCCCCTGATGATTAGTGATGTTGAGCATTTTTTTCATATGTTTGTTGGTCATTTGCCTATCTTCTTTTGAGAAATATCTGTTCATGTATTTTGGTCACTTTTTGATGGGGTTATTTGATTTTTTTCTTGCAAATTTGTTTGAGTTATTTGTAGACTCTTAATATTAGCCATTTCTCAGATGTATAGTTTGTGAGTGTTTTTTCCCATTCTGTAGGCTGGCTATTAGCTCTGTTTATTATTTCCTTTACTGCACAGAAATGTGTTAGTTTAATTAAGTCTCATTTATTTATTTTTGCTATTGCTATAATAGCTTTTGGGGTCTTATGCATAAATTCTTTTCCTAGACCAATGTCCAGAAGTTTTTTCTATGTTTTCTTCCGGAATTTTTATGGTTTCAGCTCTTATATTTAAGTCTTTAATCCATCTTAAGTCAATTTTTATGTATAGTGAGAAGAAGGGATCTAATTTCATTCTTCTGTATGTGGCTACCCAATTTTCCCAGCACCATTTATTGAATTTCATTATACCTTTCCCCAGTGTATGCTTTTGTTTGCTTTGTCAAAAATCAATTGGTTATAGATATATGGTTTTTATTTCTGGATTTACTATTCTGTTCCTTGATTGATCTATGTGTCTACTTTTATACCAGTACCAAGCTCTTCTGGTAACTACAGCCTTATATTATAATTTGAAGTCAGGTAATGTGACACCTTCAGATTTGTTATATTTTCTTAGGATTTCAATGGACACTTGGGCTGTTTTTTGGTTCCATATGAAATTTAGGGTTGTTTTTTCTGATTCTGTGAAAAGTGATGTTGGAATTTTGATGGGAATTGCATTGAATTTGTTGATTAGTTTGAACAGTATGGACATTTTAACAACATTGATTCTTTCAATCTATGAGAATGGTATGTTTTCCATTTGTTTTTGTCATCTATGATTTCTTTCATCAATTTTTTTTTTTTTTTAGTTCTCATTGTAGAGCTCTTTCACTTCTTTTGTTAAATAATTTCTAGGTATTTTATTTTCTTTGCAGCTATTGCAAACGGTATGGAGTTCTTGATTTGAGTCTCAGTTAGAATGATATTATCATATAGAAATGCTGCTGATTTGTGTACATTAATTTTGTAACCTGAGATTTTACTGAATGTATTCATTCTAGGAGTCTTTTGGAGGAGTCTGTAGGGTTTTATAAATATGAGATCACTGCATTGGCAAACAGGGATAGTTTGACCTCTTCTTTTTCAATTTGGATGCCCCTTATTTTGTTCTCTTGCCTGATTCCTCTGGCTAGGATTTCAGTAGTATGTTGTATAGAAATAGTGACAGTGGGCATCCTTGTCTTGTTCCCATTCTTAGGGGGAATGCTCTCAACTTTACCCCATTCAGTATGATGTTGGTTGTGGGTTTGTCATATGACTTTTAATATTTTTAGGTATTTTCCTTGTATGCCTAGTTTGTTGAGGGCTTTTATCGTAAAGGTTTGCTGCATTTTATAGAACATTTTTTTGCATCTATTGAGATGATCATATGGTTTTTGCTATTAATTCTGTTTATGTGGTCAATCACATATCTTGATTTGTGTATGTTGAACCAACCATCCTTGCATCACTGGGATAAAACCCCTGTTGATCATAGTGAATTATCTTTTTGATGTCCTATTAGATTCAGTTTGCTAATATTTTGTTGAGGACCTTTGCATCCATGTTCATAAGGGATATTGGCCTGTAGTTTTCTTTTTTTGTTGTGTCCTTTCCTGGCTTTGGTGATACTGGCTTTGTAGAATAAGCTGTGGAGGATTCCAACCTTCTTGATGTTATGCAACAGTTTCAGTAGAAGCTTGTTCTTTTTAGGTCTGGAAGAATTTGGTAGTGAATCCATTTTGGCCTGGGCTTTTTTAAGGTGGAGATTTTTTACTAATGTTTCAATCTCATTACTCATTATTTGTCTGCTCAGGATTTCTATTTCTTCCTGATTCAAGCATGGCAGGTTGTGTGTTTCCAAAAATGTGTCCATTTCCTCCAGGTATTCTAGCTTGTATGCATAGAGGTTTTCATAGTAGTCTTCAAAGATATTTTGTATTTCTGTGGTATCAGTTGTAATGCCTCCTTTTTAATTTCTGATTGATCTTACTTGAAAGCTTTTGTTCCTATTTTTGGTTAATCTATCTAGTGGTCTATTTATTTTGTTTATCTTTTCAAAGAACCAACTTTTCATTTCATTGACCATTTGTATTCTTTTTTTGTTTTCAATTTTGTTTAGTCTGCTCTGATTTTTGGTATTTCTTTTCTTCTTCAAGCTTTGGATTTGTTTTTTTTCTTACTTTTCAAGTCTTTGAGGTGTGACATTAGGTTGTTAATTTGTGATCTTTCTGTCTTTTTGACATAGACATTTAGTGCTACAAACTTCTCTCTTAGCACTTTTGTACTGTATTCAAGAGATTTTGATAGCATGTGGCACATTTGTCTTTCAATTGCAAACATTTTTTAATTTCCATCTAGATGTTATCATTGATCAAAAAATCATTCAGCAGCAGGTTTTTTAATTTACATGTATTTGTGTAGTTTTGAGAGTACCTCTTGCAATTGATTTCTAGTTTTATTCTACTGTGGTCTGAGAAGATACATGGTATGATTTTGAGTTTTCTATATTTTCTGAGACATATTTTGTGTCCTAACATATGATCTATCTTGGAAAATGTCCCATGTGTTGATGAGAAGAATATATATTCTTCAATATTGTGGTAGAATATTCTGTAAATGTCTTTTAGGTCAATTTGTTCTAGGGTCCCATTTAAGTTCAGTGTTTCTTTGCTGATTTTCTGCCTTAATGATGTGTCTATTTCTGTCAGCAGAGTGTTGAAGTCCCAACTATTATAATGTTGATGTTTATTTCTTTCCATGGTCTAGTAATATTTGTTTTATGAATCTGGGAGCTCCTGTGTTAGGTGTATATATATTTAGGATTGTTCAATTGATCCTTTTATCACTATATAGTGACCATTGTTTTCTTTTGTTTTTACTGTTTTTTATTTAAAATCTATTTTATCTAATATAAGAATAACTACTCCTTCTCTCCTTTTGTTTCCATTTGTGAGGAACATGTTTTCCACCCCCTTACCTTGAGTCTATGAGAATAGTTATGAGTTAAATGGGTTTCTAGAAAACTTCAGATATTTGCATTGTGGTTTTTTAATCCATTCTGCCAATCTGTCTTTTAAGTGGGGCATTTAGCTTGTTTAATTCAATGTTAATTTTGATAAGTGAGATACTGTTGCAGTCATCATGTTGATCGTTACCTATTGCATTGTTTTCTCCCTTGTTTTACTGTTTCATAAAAGCTGCGAATTTAAAATTCTGGCTTTTTTACACTGGTGGGTATTGACTGTTTTGTTCAATGTATAGAGCACTTTTAAGGATTTCTTGCATGGCAGATCTAGTGGTGACAAATTCCCTTAGTGTTTGCTTCTCTGGGAAAGAATTTTTTTTCCACCTTTTTAAATGAAATTTAGTTTTTCCAGATACAAAATTGTTGACTGATAATTATTCTGTTTAAGGAGACTAAAGATAGGACCCTGTTCCCTTCTGCTTGTAAGGTTTCCTCTGAGAAGTCTGTTCATAGTCTAATCGGATTTATTTTATAAGTTACTTGATGTTTTCTTCTTTCGCTTTGTAGGATTATCTCCCTCACTTTGACTTCAGCCAACCTGATGACTATGTGACTTGGAGGTGTCCTGTTTTCAATGAATCTTCCATGAGTTCAATGACCATCTTATATCTGGAGGTCTAAATCTCTAGCAAGACCAGGGAAGTTTTCTTCCATTATTCCCTCATATAGGTTTTCCATGCTTTTTGCTTTTTCTTCTTCTCCCTCAGGGATACCTACAATTCTTATGTTTGGGAGTTTTACATAATCCCATATTCCTCAAAGATGTTGATCATTTTTAAAAATTCTTTCTTCTTTATTTTTGACTGATTGGGTTAATTCAAAAGCCTTGTCTCCAAGCTCTGAAATTATTTCTTCTTCCTGGTCTAGTCTATTGTTAAGAGTTTCCACTGCATTTTGTACTTCCCTAAATGATTCTTTCATCTCCACAAGTTCTATTATGTTTTTTTAAAACTATACCTTTAGTGCATTTTTCATGTATGTCCTGAATTTTTGTTTGTTTGTTTCTTTGTGTTGGTTTTCAACTTCCTCATTTATCCCATTGAACTTACTTGTGATGCATATTTTGAATTCCATGTGTGACATTTCAAAAATTTCCTTTTGGTTGGAGTCCCTTGCTGGAGAGTTAGTGTGACTCTTTGGATATTATTATGCTCTGTTTTTTCATACTTCCAGAATTCTTGCATTGATTACTTCTCATCTGTAAAAGCTGTCACTTCTTGTTTTTAACTTAACTTTTGCTTAGATGGGACTATTTTTTCCCCTCTTAAGGGTTAATTGTAGTGTATATTAGGTAAGGACCTCTGGCTTTGCTTGTGGGTGCTTTGAGATGGTAAAGGCTCTAAACAAATTCCTTAGTAATAGATAGCTTAATGTGGTCATTTTCTCAAATGCTAATTATTTGTAGGTTGTAGTGGTGATGTACTATACATGTGGGAAGTTTCCCTGCCTTCTTCCAAGAATGAGACATGGGGGCCTCTGGTATCCTGCCCCTTTCCCCCACCATGTGCACTTCGAACAGCAAGATTTGTGTTAGGATATCCAGTTTTGTCTCCAGAGCAGGAGGTGGTGCCTATAGTTAAAAGTTAACTGAACTCCCTTCCCTGGGTCCCAGTCAGGGGTCTTCTCAAGGCACTCAAAAAAAGAAAGAAAGAAAAAAAAAAACCTCACACAGGCAATCCATCTTCTAGCTTCACCCTCAATGTCCCCCATCACCTCTTTGTTGACTTCACTCTTTCTCTCTCTGATGATATATTCAAAATATGGGGTTTTGATGGATATCCTGGTTGTTCTTTGGAGAAGAGTTGAATGTCTGCTTCCTGTAGTCAGCCATTTTGCCCCTCTGTTTCTTGCCTAACTAGTCTGGCTAGGACTTACATTTCTATATTGAATAGAACTAGCAAGAATGGGCATTCTTGTCTTGTTTCAAATATTAGAAAAAAGATTTTGGCTTTTCACTGTTGAGTATGATGTTAGCTGTGGGCTTGCCATTTACTGCCTTTATGATGGTGAGGTACATTCCTTCTACTCCTAATTTGTTGAGTTTTTATCATGAAAGAATATTGAGTTTTCAAATGATTTTTCTATGGGACAAATGAAAAATTTTCATTATTAATATGATTGATTTTAATCTTCATTCTATTAATGTGTTTTTTCACACTTTTGATTTGTGTATGTTGAACCATCCTTGCATTTCAAGGATAAATCCTACTTGGTTATGCTGTATAATCCCTTCAATATGCTATTGAATTTGGTTTGATAGTCCTTTGTTGAATATTTTTACATCTGTGTTCATCAGGGATATTAGTCAGTAATTTTATTTTCTTGTAGGGTTCTTTTCAGACTTGGGTATCTGGGTAATGTTGGCCTTGTCAAATGAGTTTGTAAGTGTTCCATCTTCTTCAATTTTTTGAAAGAGTTTGGGAAAAATTGGAATTATTTCTTCTTTGAATATCTTATAGAATTCACCAGTATTGCCACTGGGTCCTGGGCTTTTCTTGGCTTGGAGATTTTTGATTACTGATTTGCTTTCCTTACTCATTATTTGGCTGTCCAGTGTTTCTATTTTTTCATAATTCAGTATTGGTAGGTTGTATGTTTTTAGGAATTTATCCATCTCTTCTAGGTTTTTAATTTGTTGACATATAATTGTTCATAGTTGTCTCTTATCCTTTGGATTTCTGTGGTATTATTTGTAATGTATCCTTTTTCATTATCATTTTATTTATTTGAGTCTTTTCTCTTTTTTCTTAGTTAATATAGCTAAAGGTTTGTTAATTTTGTTTATCTTTTTGGAAGAAAAAAACCCAACTATTAGTTTCATTGGTGTTTTCCATTATTTTCTAATCTCCATTTCATTCATTTCTCCTCTGATCCTCATTATTCCTTCCTTCTGTTGACTTTGAGGTCAGTTTGTTCTTCTTTATCTAGATCCCTGAGATATAAGTAATATTGCTTATTCAATATCTACCCTTTTTCTTCATGTAGGAATTTATTTCTATAAACTTCTCTCTTAGAACTGCTTTTGCTGCCCAAGGAGCTTTTGTCTATGTGGCTTATATTTACTATACTAAAAATTAAAACTGAAAAATTCAAAATTATGTGTTTATTAATCTATTAAGAATGGCAATAATAAATCTATGACATAAATGAAAAATAACCATAATGTCACAGATGATAAAAAATTAGAAAAGTAACATTGATTTACATTTCTGCAAATCTTTCTTAATGTCTTAATGGTTAGGAAAAGTCAGCTGGATTCTCATCTTTTTTTTCCAATCAAAGCATCATGATATTAAATGTCATATCACATTGGAAATAGTTGTGAGAGAATGAAATTGAACAAGGCAAATAATATTATGGTATTACTTTGAAAATATTTTTGGCCTCACAGAACAAGAGGGTTTCAGGAGTGCTAGGGGCTCCAGAAAACACTATGAATATCACTGTTCTGAAGTATATATAACACACATACCTGATTTTTAGGTATGATATAAAAGCTGTATTTATGAGGATATATGTACCTATTATACCTATTAGCATATAACCATTTACAATAATTTAGGCAAAGACATCATAAAGCTGAAATATTTTAAGTTGAACAGTGATAAAAAAATACAGTGATTTTATTGTATGATTTTTATTGGAAACTAAGAAGGTATTAGAGTGAACGTTATAATGTTAATTTAAGTTGGAAAACAGTGCATTCTATTTTTGGTTTTGCAAATGGACAGAGTAGTTTAAATGACATAATCTAGATTACAAAGCAAACTCTCTAGTTAACTACCTTAGCTTAAAACCTTAACTCCTGCTGCTTGTCTTTTATGAAAACTATGCAATATTGACATGCTTTATACTCATTTCTGCTTATATCATTGAAGATGAGTTAGTAAGATATAGTCAGCTATAGTAAAATCACAACACAGAACACTTAGAGTTATAATGTTCACAATGTTACATTTTAATGAATTAGCAGCATGATGTATAATGTTAATTCACAGCATGATGTATAATATTAATTCACATTATTTTACTGTCTGTTAGCCTGGCAAACAGCAAGTGAAATTAGCCACTAAGTTTTAAAAGGGATGAATTAATTCTTCAGTGATGAATACAACTAGAAAATAGAACTTATTATTAAATGATTTGCATGGAAATACAATAGGGTAATCCTTATATTAAAACTGTACAATAATGCCTTGCTCATCAGATCAAACATGCTTCATAAAATAGATAATTAGTAAATAAAGTGATGAATAGAAGAAAGACAAATGTGAATTTACTTACTAGATCTGGAAAAGTTGATGAGTAAATGAGAACTGAACCAGTGTGGGGGAAAAATATGAAGCAGCAACACAAGCAGCATCTGTAAGACAGTAAAATTGCTAAATTAAGTGAGCCCGATTAGGTGAGAACTATTCTAGCCAGCCAAGGGGAAGCAAAAGACTTCCAAATGGAGGATCCACTTGATAGAAGAGGATCCACTTGCTTTCTAATCTAAACCAAAACTCACAGTTAGCATTAGTTAATTTTTAAATATTATGTTTTTCCATTTTATCCAGTCTTTAACTATAAGATATTTTTTCTTAGGATGGACATCACAGGTCAATATAGCAAAATTCCAAAGTGATAAGTAATTTTCCCCATAAAAAATTAGATTGACTAGTCAATACATTCATCCCATTTATAATTTTAAAAAGCTAAGATTTAGAGTAGGCAATCACAGTGATTTAATTGATTACCCTTAAAACTAAGAAAGCAGGGCTATTAAATCTATGTAAAATGTTACAATTTATTCCATTTAGTCTGATTATTATACCTTATATCATTGTTATTAAAATTAAAACCAATGGAAAAACTATACTTTAAACATAACATTTAATGACAATACAGTATTTGCTATGGTTTAATATTATTAAATATAGTTTCTATTGTTCAAACACACACACATATACACTATTATATAATATGAATGGTGATTTTAAAAGACTGAAATTTAAATCTTGCCCAAAAAAATAGTACTTCACTGAAATGGACAACAGAAGACTGTTAGTGTCTGGCTGTAGTGATTTCTAGATAATCTACATACAATCATGGGTAAGAATCAGGTTTGAATATTCCAGGAAATTTATGATTATAAAGGGAATAAATTTCAGATAAGCCTATAGGTGACAGACTTTCCTTATTACTTCTTCTTACTAAAATTTTAATTGGCAGTTTTCCTTGCTGTACATGCATTAATAAATGAAAATCAGGATATCTGCTATATTATATGTCTGGAATGAGGGCATCAGAAGGATGTCATAGGGAAAGTATAAGCATAGATAGAAAGACATAGATAGACAGGATAGATAGATACAAATGAAGGAGAGGAAAGCACATGAGAATTTAGGAGAGAGATGAAATCTAGTTTTCATTTTCTATACCATGTAAGCTTTGGCTTTATAGTTGGTGAATGATATCAAGCAAGATGCTTATCACTGGACTGAATCTCAGACCTTTTCAACATCTAACTAACTGCAGAACCCAGCATTTCTTAACTAATGTTTCTCCTACGCCAACCCCTTTTCTTTTAATTTCAAAGTCACAACTAAGTGTGATGTTCTTGGTTTCCACTCTTTCAACTAAACTTTCCAACAACACACTGTGGTCATTCTTGCTGACTTATTTGTATGAGATAAAACAATAAGGAATATTACAGATTTGGTTTTAGAAGTTGGAAACATTGAACTTAGATTTATATCCGAGACATAAAATTCATAATGTCTCAGAGATAAAAGTCATGACTCCTTACAGTCATGCATTCCTTAAGGACATGGGTATGATCTAAGAAATGTGGCAATTTTGTCATTGAGTGAACAAATTGAATGTGCTTACACAAATTTAGATGGGATAGCCTATCACTTAGGCTACAAACTTGTACTGTATGTTACTATATTGAATACTGTAAGTAATTATAATACAATTGTAAGTATTTGCGTATCAAAATATATGTAAACAAAGAAAAGGTAAAGCATTACACTACAGTGTTACAATGGCTACAAACTAACTACAGGACAGGAATTTTTCAGCCCCATTACAATCTTATTTGACCACCATCATATATGTGGTCCACTGTTTATCAAAATATCATTATGCAGTGCATAACTGTACTCTAATATTAAATTATTTAAAGACTTGATAGCCTGTGGGTTAAATATTATCTAAACATTCTAATCCCTAAGGAAGATAAAAATCATCTAATTTCCCCAAATAACAGAGGAATAATAGAAGAAATTGAGCTGAAATATCTTCGAATTTCTATGTATAAAGTTAAAAAGCAGAAAGTTGTAACATAAAATAGGTATTTATTATAATAAGTATTCTTATTAGCTAAAGAGTTAACTAAAAGAATTGAAAAAAGGCAAATAGGAACATTTTTTAAATTTTCATAAGACACACGAATCCATCCCATATAATTATGGTCAATATTAACGGAAGAATATTTTTTGCCTTATTTCTTTATGCATGTCATTGTTTTAGGTTATCTAGTTAGGCAACTGTATGCTACAAATACCTAAATATAAGACAAATCACAAAATTTATTAACACTTAAGGATTGATTCATTTCTTCTTTGACTATTACATATTTTGAAGGGGTACCATTAGGAGAACTTCCTTTTAGAAAAGGAGATACAAAACTTCCAGTGAGCTTACCTGGAAAACATGATATACGATATACTAGCATAAAAGACAAATGTTAATATTGAATGTACTTCTGTATGCCATTCACTTTAGGAAAGCAATTGTTTCATTTCTAGACATCATCAGTATTATGAATGTATAAGGTGCGAATAATGTGATTTTAAAGGCTCCCAAAATACTCCTATTTGCAATCCACATAAAAACACCACAGATGTATTCACCCTATTTATCAATACCTCATGTTCTATGAACAATTTTTGGACAGAATTTTGGGCTCATTAAATGTTATTACCTTGGTTGATGACAAAAATGATGAGTCACACATCTTTAATGTAAGCAAATTTATAAACCCTTTGCTAAGAGAAGATTTGCCTTTCAATATTGGAAAGAGTGGAAGTAATAATAATCAATATTTACTTCAGGTTCTTTTCCTCTAATATATGTGCTTTCCTTGTGTGAGAGTTCTAGAAATTATAACTGCTAATCTCTCCTAAGACAGAGGCACAGTAAAGATAAGAAAGAGTGGATACCACTTTCAAAGAAGATTTAATTTTGCCTACATTTAGGATAATCTTGGTGTCACATCCCTAATAATCTGTTAAAATTGTAACAGTTACGTTGAGTAACATTTTAGGCACACCCGTAGAAGAGAAAAGCATGTATTTAAGAGGAGAAAAAAATGGGAAATATATTTTATCTTAACATTTGTTTGTTTTTCCATTATGGAAAGCCATGAAAAACAATAACCACAAAAAGAGAGGAAAGAGAAAGAAAGAAAGAAAGAAAGAAAGAAAGAAAGAAAGAAAGAAAGAAAGAAAGAAAGAAGGGGAGGAAGGAAAGAAGACAGAGAGAGAGAAAGAAAGAGAGAAAGAGGGAAGGAAGGAAGGAAGGGAGGGAGGGAAGAAGGCAGAGAGGGAAGGAAAAGGGAAAGTGTTGTATTTTGGAAAGAGTGGAAATGAAGAAATTCATTTGATGTACTTCATTGTTTTCCATGAGTCCAGTAGAGAAGTAGCATGAACAATTGTTTTTCATGCTTGTCTCATGTCCTTGTATAAACTCTCATCAAATGGCATATCATGAATGCAGTACATGGCTTTGAGGCAGATTGTAGGGCGTGTCATTGTGGTACTGAAAATTCTTATGCCTAGGGAAGACTGATGGTAATAAAGGTTTCTCATCACTCCAATTTAAAATGCTGAAATTCCTCCACAAAAAGCACTTTGGTCTCAATATTTATCAGTAAAAATAAATATTAATTTACTACTTTAGTATTAAGTGCTTCAAATAGCATTCTCTCATTATTGCATACTTTGGACATTGCAGAATATGCAGTCTTTAAAATATGATTTTGAAAAATGTGGACACCAGCACTTAATCACTTACTGCTATAATTAGATATAGACAAGTGTATAGTTACCTTGAAATTCCATTTCTGGCACATATAATAGGTTTTAGAAATATTTCTGAATCATAAATTCAATAATTTTAAATATTTACACTTTTAATGTACATCTTATTTCTACTGAATATGCTTATATATGCCATTAATGAAGTATCCTGAAAAGAATTTGATATTTTAAAATTAATTCTTCATAATTTTTTTTTTGGCTCTGGAAAGCATCAACAACATATGTGATCTATTCTATCTATTCTTTAATGTGTTCTTTCCCTCCCTGTTTTTCTCATAGCATCTAAAATTTAATAAATTATTTATTTACAATACATGTTGATTATCTATATCCTACTCCAAGGATGTAAGCTATATGAGAGCAAATAGTTCATATTTACATATTTTGTTCTTACATTCCCATCACTTTGGACATTAAACATAAAAAATTAACAGAGATTGGCTAATTCAGCAGTTATCATGGACTTTTAGGTATCAGCACACTTGAAAAGAAAAAAAAATTATAAAATTAGGATAGTAATAGTACTAATTCTGTTTTTATGAGCATTAAATGTTAATCAAATATGATATGTGAATATTAGCTCATTTAAGCCTGATATTATGTGATTACAATAGGTCTGGGACTACCATAGAATTTGGTGGAGAAAGCTTCTGGGAAAATGTTCCTCAATCTTTGAAAGAAACAGGAAACATGACTTTCCTCTTCTTACCTTTGGCATAATTGTGTAATGAGAAATATTTGGCATTGGGATGACATCTCTTGACCTTCAGAAAATAATCAAGATACTGACTGTGGTGAATTAAAGAAAGCCAAAATTTCTTTAACAATCTTGCTATTGAGAGGAACAGGATATGACCACCTCACCTTTCATCTGAGCAGGCCCTGTAATTGCTTTGACCAATACCCTGGACCTTTCAGAGACTGACAGATTCCACTTTTTAACTCTCAGATCTTTGGCCCTTAGAAATGTTAGCTGCCATGTGAGTAATCCAGCCACTTGCTGGGGAGACCACGTGGAGATAGCCTGCAACTATATTGCGGTGGCTCAGCTGATCCCAGTCTTCCAGACTTTTTGGTCATGTGTGCCAAGGTATGTGAGGAAAGCCTTTTTGGACCTTCCATATCATCATCCATGAGCTAAATACTGTTGGGACCTGAGGAGCAGAAGAATCACTCAGTTGAGCCTTGCCAGAATTCCTGACTCACATATTATGAACATAATAAAATGATTGTTAATTTAAGCCACTAAATTTGGGGTGGTCAGTTTTGCAGCACTAACACCCAATGCAGATCTAGAGTCATGTTTTTGAACTGCTGAATTAGCCAACTTTCAAACTGCCTGTACTAGTTATACATGGTGTAAAATATTACAATGAACCAAGTGCTTTAAAATAACACACAATTGTTATGGTTTTGGTGAGTCAAAAGTATGGGCACAGTATATAGCTAGATACTATGTGTCAGGTATGTTTCATAAAACTTCAGTCAGAGAATCATTAGAATTTTGGTCTCATCTGACACTCAACTAGGGAAGGATCTGTTTTCCAGCTTACGTGGTTGTTGGAAGAATTAAGTTCCTGATGGGATGTCAGACTAAGGGCCTCAGTTCCTTGCTGGCTATCAACTGGAAGCCACACTCAGTTCCTTGCCATGTAGGCCCTACTACCATGACCACTTTCTTTCTTGAAACCATTAAAAAGATAATCACCTTAGAAGATGGTTTATAGTCCAATGTTATATAATCATGTATACATAATCACATATATCTATCACCTTTAATGTATTCTGTTGATTAGAGGCAAGTCACAGTTCCTGCCTAAACTCAGGGGAGCAGATCATACAAGGGCATGAATACAACATGGAAGGGATCATGGGGGCCACTCTAGAGTCTGTCTGTCATACTGTCCTATACCTAGACTTCTTTTTTATGTGATAAAATAAATTCTTAAAGATCTTAAATAATTTTTGTTTGGCTTGACTCTTACTTGTATCTGGAATGACACAACCACCAGGACTGCTATGGATTGAAAGAAGACTGAATAGAAAGTTTCGGCACTTGAAATTTTGTAATAGATTTTGATGCTGTAGCATTGGACTAAGGAATTTTCTATTCATAAATTATAATTTTGCTTCCATCAAAACCAGAACAGATATTTTCCAGTACATACTCCCAATGAGTGTCCTTGCTTCCTGTCTGGAATTTTCCTAACTAATAAATCTGTAAAATTTTAGTATAAAATTAAGAGAAGGTATGGAGGAAAGTGGCTGCTTCCTCAATACAATGAGGAGAATCAGAAAAAAAAATTATTTCACACAGCAGTTGGGCCATATAGGCAAGGGAAGAAAAAATATATTGTATTATTACAAACCGTGAACACCACAATATTCCA
Source organism: Daubentonia madagascariensis (assembly GCA_023783475.1). Lineage (NCBI taxonomy): Eukaryota > Metazoa > Chordata > Mammalia > Primates > Daubentoniidae > Daubentonia > Daubentonia madagascariensis. The sequence goes on from JAKFHU010001209.1 coordinate 32,995,616, forward strand.
CTTCCAAACTTTTGAAAAGCGAGATGCTAGAACTCTTCTCAAGGTTCTGGAACTGCAGGCTACCATGGCATGACCTGTGTTCACCCCAAATTGTGGTCTGCCTTTGACAAGTTGGTGATGGGATAGCCTCACAAACATATAGTAAACTAACTTTGGAAAAATTGGCCAGATACTGTCTTGAACAAAAGAGTATACTGAGACTGTCAAGGAGTAGTTACAGAGGAAATTCTTCTCTCTTTTCATTTTTTTTAATAAAAATCAACATTTTTAATAAAAATCAACTGCCAGTATGAATAGCTCGCAAACACTAGATTAGAAGTTTAGGTAGTCTATATGCGGGCCAGGCAATGGTCTTAGGAAATCAAAGAAGCTTCAGTTAGTGAATGTACCAGGCTCTGTGGTCCCCCATTTTGTTGCTTCACCCAGACAGACAGGATCCTAAAGTAGGGAAGGTATAAAGCTCAAACACCAACATGTTGATCTCTGCCAACAAAGACTCCTTGTCCACTTTAGTCAGACTACTCTGAGCCCTCTTCTCAAGTAGGTTTAGCCCTTGGTCCCTGTCCTGTCTCTGGCCTTCTTAGCCAAGTTTCTTCAAGAATCCTGCTGCATCTATTTATAGAAAATGCTCTACCCTTGATATTTGATCACCTTTGACGTCTGAGCAAATCTCTCATACTCCACATTTGAGGTATAAAACTTTGGTCTACCTTCAGTAGGAATCCTGTTAAGTTGGCTTATCAAGAACCTTTCCCCACCCTTGTTGTCTCCTTTCCCATACACTGACTCCCTCACTCTGCTTACTGGCTATAAATACCCAGCCATCTTTGCTGCACTGGAAGCTGATCTCTCTACCCCATTGCAATTCATTGCCATTGACTTGACACCTATTGCAGTATTCCTGAATAAAGTCTTTTTTTTTAAACCATTTTAACAAGTATAAGAATAAATTTTCCTTTAACCCTGCTGGGTTTGTTAATATCAGCAGAGCCAGAAACACCAATCCAGGGAAACCAGAGCCTGGAGAGAAACGATGACTTGAGGTATCAAGAGGACATTGTGGAGATGAGTTGGACAGCCAACTCATATAACTTGCTCACATGGAATTTCCATAAGGCTACTTTTAGCCTCATCTCAAGGTTTAGAGGTATGAACATCTATGTAGACTCAGAGTAAAGTCTGTCCCTTGTTTGGAATCGTGGATGGTTGAACTTGTTTCTGGAAAAAAATATACGCTATGAAGTATTCTCTTAAGATTAGGAAGAAGGTTCATGTTGGTGCATATCAAATCACAAAAGAATTTTAAAAAGAGCAGTGCCATGTAGAAAATTAATGTGAATATATTCTCCAAGGAGACTTATGTCCTAAAAAGAAAAAAAAAAGACAACTATTCATTAGATGAAAAAATTCAAAATATAGTTAATGATCACACAAGTTGGCCAGCTCTTATGGACTATCTCCATGCAGTTGCCCATAATCTATTCCTGTAATACACTTTTCATATGTCAAATTTTCTTTTCAGTTTTTAAAATTTTTTTCTTTTCTTTTTCTTTAGTTTTTTTTTTCACTATTTTCAATTGTAAGCATTATTTTTTTTTTACTACTTACTATGCTATATATTTCATCTTCACGTCACTTCTAATACTAAAGGTATAAATTTTGTAGAGACTTTTAGAGACTTCTAATTTGTTTTGTGTATTTTTTGAAAATTTGACGTCTCCATGAATGTGCTTTATCACAACGTTGACTTTGCATGTAAGCATTGTGTATGTCTGTAAAAAGTTGAAATTTCCTCACTAAATAAAGCAATATCCTTTTTGTATATCTGCATTTGTAAATGATAAAATTTCTTGAGATCTTGGCTCTTTGGGTGACTGCATATGCTGTGGTGACTCACTGTGTTTTTTGATTGCTATTACCGCTCTATGAACAAATTTCAGTAACCCCTATATGTATTTTTATAATCCTTTCCCTGTCATGTTTTAGATTCCCGGTTAAGTAGGGCTTGATAACCAGAACCCTGTAACTCTTAACTAACTACTTGATTTTTTTCAGTTGTTTCCCAGAAATGATGGAGCTTCTGCAAGATAAAGGAGTTGAGATTTAAAGACCCTGGGGCAGACTTCCTGAAGCCAAGACTCACCATCACTTAGTAACCTTCTCCATGCACATAAACCCTTGTTAATTTCCCCTCATTAATTTCACCACAATCTATTCCTAATGCGTGCAATGCCTCTTTAAAAAGCCCATAGTCTCCTAGTCAGCGAAACAGACTTGAGGCTGCTTCTCCTGTTCTCCTGACATCTTTCATGGTAAAATTTCCTCTCTTCCTCATTGTCTCAATAATTGGCTATCTGTGCAGTGAGCAACCGGTTCTAGGCAGAAACTCCCTTGTGGTCCCAATATTATTATCACAGTTACAAAGCTGGGTGCACACAAACACCAACCCTGGTGATAAGCATTTTGTACATTTCCCTTTTTGATCTGTTTATGTATGAATGGGGCTTGTCTACTCATAACTGGCATACATGTGCAACTGTCTTTAGTATACTTGAGTGTTTATACTTTCAAAAATATGTATTATTATTTTTTATTGTGTAAAGGGGCCTACGAAGTATTCTGTCATGTTTTTATGTTTCTCAAATAAATCCCTTTTTAAAAATGTAAATAAATGAATTTAAAATTTTTTAAAATTATTTTTTCAGAATTATATATTTGGGGTATTAACATTTCAGGATTTTGGCATTTGGGTTTCTCTTTTGCCCATTTATTCAGTCAAACAGTAGTCTAGGTACTGCTGTGAAGAAGTTTTGCAGTTGCAATTAATTTCTCAAATCTAATCATAACAACAATAGAGAGATTATCTGAGTGAGCCTGACCTAATTATATAAATTCTTTAAATCTGGGTCAGAGACAGAAAAAAACAAAAAGTTGATGCACCCTTTCTGGCCTAAAGATGGAAGGATCCTTGTGGCAAGTAATGTAGGTGGCCTATAGGAACTGTGAGCACCCCATAGCCAAAAGGAAGGACACAGGGACCTCAGTCCTACAACTGTAAGGAACTTAATTCCACTTGGAATTCAATGCTTTGGAATTCAATTTGGACTTTCTGCAGAATCTCTAGATCAGAACTCAGCCCAGCCATCCCCTTGGTATCAGCTTTGTAATACCCTGAGCAGACATTCCAGCCATGTGATACTAAACTTCTGACCTACAGAAGTTGTAAGGTAATATATTTTTCTTTGTTTTAAGCTATTAAGTTTTTGGAATTTGTTACACAGCAATAGAAATATAATGTACCTCCAAACATTTCCAACTATGAAATATTACCAATTATTATATATACAACATATTAACAATATTCATATTTTACATTTTGAAGAATGTGTGACAGTTTAACATTTTTTTGAAAAAAATGTTTGTAGGTATACTGCTTGAACACTATTTTAGCATGAACATACCATAATCAGAATTATCTTAAATTTTCCCTCATGCTAATTTTTGAATGCTATTATATTATAAAATATTGCCTTAACTTTACTAATTTTGCTTTGTAACTACTGGAAAAAATTAAAATATTATAAGCTTTAACTGTTTTCCTATAATAAAATTCACCTGATTGTTGCTAAGGAATATCACTATGATCCTCTTTGATAATTTTTTAGTAACATTCATTAAGGAGCTATTTTTGGTCAGAAATTGAAGTGTATTTACATTCTTTAATTCCTTTACTGTGTAAAATTCTGAACAGACAAAATATTTAGTTACCTAAACTTACCTACACATAATAAAATGTTTACTTTTTATGTTTACCTGATACAATTTCAGCAATTCTGTGAGCATTTGTTGTACATAGAACTTATATTTGGTGGTACTCAGTTTTATGATTATAGATACTTGATTTACCAAATATAACCTTAAATATGGTGACATATAAATTAAATTGGTTTTAAATACACTGTTTTATCATGAATGACATATATAACATTATAGACTTTTACTATGAACACCACATAAAAGATAGTACTTCCAAATATCATCTAAAAAACCACCCGATATGGTTTGGGTGTATGTCCCCTCCAAATCTCATGTTGAAATTTGATCCCTAGCATTGGAGGTGGGGCCTGGCAGGAGGTGTTTGGGTCATGGGGGCAGATCCCTCATGAATGGCTTGGTGCCCTCCCCACAACAGTGAGCGAGTTCTCACTATATTAGTTCACATGAGAACTGGTTGTTTAAAAGAGACTGACACTACCTCCTCCTTCTGCTCCCCTTTCACTTTCCACCTTAACTGGAAGCTCCCTGAAACCCTCACCAGATGCAGATGCTGGCACCATGCTTGTAAAGTCTGCAGAACCATGAGCCAAATAAACCTCTTCTTTACAAATTACGGGGCCTCAGTTATTTCCTTGATAGCATGGCAAAATGAATTACACCTCTCCAAAAAACCCAAACTTTTGAGTTTCTATTTGAAAATGGAATTTTGACTTGATAGTGCTTGAAATTAATAAAGAAAGAGTTGTTAATAGTTTTGATAATGACAAGATTTTGACAGGAAATCCTAATCATTTTAGACTCAATTGATGGACCTTTTATATACTTCCAAAAGAATGAAAGCTTCTGCCAGGCACAGTGGCTCACACCTGCAATCCTAGCACTCTGGGAGGCTGAGGCAGGAGGATTGCTTGAGCTCGGGAGTTTGAGACCAGCCTGAGCAACAGCGAGACCCGTCTCTACTAAAAGCACTCTACCCAGGGCGACAAAGCAAGACGGTCTCAAAAAATAATGATAGCTTCCTGGTACTAGAAAATAAACTGACATCAAACTTTTTGATATTTTACAAATTATAAAATTTTTAGAAAGAGTTCTGTGCAGTTTTCAAGATGTATAGTGTTCAGTTAGTAACCTAAGAAAATTGAAATTGCATTTATAGTTTTCTGTCTCCATCATTTTTATCAACTGAGGATGTTATTTGGTAACAATAAATAGAAAAGTATGAGTAGGCTAGTGGTGTTCTTTATAACTAAAACACATGGCTAAAAAATATCCTAAACACAATAGCAGAAACACATAAAAGAGCATAAATATGAATGCCAATCACTGATATATCCAGCATGTCTGTATTTAAGTATACTGCTATGTGAACCTCTATTCAGTGTAGTTTTTAATGCTTGGCTCTACACTACTATAATAAGCACAGGGAAGCCATTGAGAGGTCAATTAAAGTTGAATAACTAAGCCCCAACCCAGCATTTTTAAGGAATCAGGGTTATAGTTTACTACACATTAAAAGCATTTCATTAAACAATTTAGAATAATGGCTTGGAGTTTTGTTGGTAGCTATTAGTATTACTGACTGTGAAGCAGCTGCTTGATTTAATTGGCAAACACTTGTTCTTTTCATTTACAAGCAAAATTAGCACCTACACCCTTGCCAATAAATTAGACATTGTACCTATTCTGAAATGAGCACCACTAACTACTGATTGTATTTAGGGTAGATAACCTATCACATTTGCCTAAGGCCTCTTTTTCTGGTGCTTATACTCACCTTAAAAAAATACAAGAAACTGATGTATGTTTGATACAACAAGTTCCTTTGTAAATGTCACACTTTTTTGGTAAACATCTGATGGAGTAACACACCAAATAATCTCTTTGTTATATTGCACTTTTTTTTTTTTTTTTTTTTTTTGGGCAGTCTGACTCCAAAGTCCTGTGTAACTAAAACTCAACATCTATACAATGATATAAAAAATTCTATTTAATATGGGACTTGGCATGATTTTTACTGTGCCTGAGTTCATATGTGTGTGTGTGAGGAGGGAAGTTATATTGCACATTTTTTTTTAAATTTCAGAATATTGTGGGGGTACAACACTTTGGCTATATATATTGGCCATGCACTGCCCATGTCAGAGCCACAATTGTGGACATCCCCCAAACTGTGCTCCCCACATCCATTCAGTGAGAGTTTTCCCATCCCCTCCACCCTCCTCCCGCCTCCCCACCCTGTGATGAATATTATTGCCATGTGTGATGTTAGTGTTGATCAGTTAGTACCAATTTGATGGTGAGTACCAGTGGTGCTTGCTTTTCCATTCTTGTGACACTTCACTTCGAAGAATGGGCTCTAGCTCCAACCAGGATAATACCAGATGTGTTAATTCACCGTTGCTTTTTATTGCGGAGTAGTACTCCATGGTATAAATATACCACATTTTATTAATCCGTTCGTGTATTGATGGGCACCTGGGTTGTTTCTACATCTTTGCAATTGTGAATTGTGCTGCTATAAACATTCAAGTGCAGATATCTTTATTATAGAATGTGTTTTTTTCCTTTGGGTAAATACCCAGTAGTGGGATTGCTGGATCAAATGGTAGTTCTACTTTTAGTTCTTTGAGGTATCTCCATATTACTTTCCATAGAGGTTGTACTAATTTGCAGTCCCACCAGCAGTGTTTGAATGTTCCTATCTGTCTGCATCCCCGCCAACATTTGTTGTTTTGGGACTTTTTGATATGAGCCAATCTCACTGGAGTTAAGTGATATCTCATCATGGTTATGATTTGCATTTCCCTGATAATTAGAGAAGTTGAGCAACTTTTTATATTTTTGCTGGCCATTATTCTGTCTTCTTTTGAAAAGTTTCTGTTCATGTCCTTTGCCCATTTTTTAATGGGGTTGTTTGACTTTTTTCTTGTTGATTTTCCTAAGTTGTGTATAGATTCTGGTTATCAGCCTTTTATCAGATGTGTAGCATGCAAATATTTTCTCCCATTCTGTAGGTTGTCTGTTCACTATAGTGATAGTTTCCTTGGCTGTGCAGAAGCTTTTTAATTTGATCAGGTCCCATTTGTTTACTTTTGTTGCTGCTATGATGGCTTTGGGGGTCTTCTTCATAAATTCTTTGACTAGGCCAATGTCCATAAGAGTTTTTCCAAGGTTTTCTTCGAGAATTCTTATGGTTTCACGTGTTAGGTTTAAATCTGTTATCCATCGTGAGTTGATTGTTGTGAGAGGTGAGAGGTGTGGATCTAGTTTCAGTCTTCTACACATGGCCATCCAGTTTTCCCAGCACCATTTATTGAATAGGGAATCTTTTCTCCAGTGTATGCTTTTGTGAAATTTGTCAAAGATCAGATGACCATATGAGGTTGGTTTTATATTTGGATTCTCAGTCCTGTTCCATTGGTCTATGTCTCTGTTCTTGTGCCAGTACCATGCTGTTTTGGTTGCTATAGCCTTGTAGTATAGTTTGAAGTCTGGTAGATAGATGCCTCCCAACTTGTTCCTTTCGCTTAAGATTGCTTTGACTAGATGGGGTCTTCTCTGGTTCCACACGAAGCATAGAATTATTTTTTCTAGATCAGCAAAAAATGATGTTGGTATTTTGATAGGGACTACGTTGATTCTGTAAATCACTTTAGGTAGCAAAGACATTTTTACAATGTTGATTCTACCTATTCAAGAGCATGTTAGGGTTTTCCATCTGTTTACATCCTCTGCATATATAGCATATGTTGAATGGAGGTATACTGTGTGTCAGAATATACTATAATTTGGTGGAAGTTTGCTATGGAATTGGTTCTCCAAATGTATAAGGCATAGTTTTATTCATATGGCTGCCTTAAATCTGTAAGAGCCCAACTTTTATTTGTTAATAGTGTCCTTATATTCTTTTAGAAAACAAAAAGCCTCATGCCCTTTAGAAGCAAATTGGTAGATTTGGGATTTTGAAATTTCTTGATAGCAATATTCCTAACCTTCCCCCCCAATGCCCACACACCTTGCAAAATATTTTTAATCTGAGGCATAGTTAGGAAGATATGACTGTTTTAAAAAAAACTTTCTAAATGGTAAATTACCAGTCCACCCAGAGCTAGGCTGAGTTAATATGATCTAGATATCTACTAATATATGTATGTGTGTGTGTGTGTGTATATATATAAAAAACAATCCCTGATGTGAGTCTTTAATTAAAGACATTCTGTGAATGAAAGGTGACAAAAGATTTTGATGAGAATGTCTGAACCCAAAGTCTTTAATAACTGCAAAGGGATCATAATTCACATAGAAATTCAGCAGTAAACTATTTTTAAAACTGAAATATAATTATAATGAATTTCTGATTATATACTGATAATATATTGATTATGTTTAATAATAGATTTTTAATTCTTACTCACCAAACACAGTGTATCCAGCTCCTGGATTTTGTCCTTGGTGAGAGGATGAAATGCAAGGCCTCCTCCTGACCCCTCCCCACACACAGACATTAATCAGCATTTCCCCTAGCACTCTCTTCTCCAAAGGTAAAGTCTCTAAATCTGTTCCTGCTCATGACAAGTTGGCAAATGCCCGAAGGTCTCTATCCCTTCTCAAGCCCTGTAACACCCCTCCAAAACCCATAAAACCACTCAGCCTGTAAGAGCCGGGGTCTTTTTGTCTGCTGTAGACAAAAGATCCTTCTCAGGTTTAATAACTAACACCTGCCTTGCTCACCAAGCTGCTTTTCCGTCTCTTTCTTTTCCTCCCTCTACCTGACACTTGGTTAGACTATTAAGCAAGACAGAGATGGATTTGGTTGACTCAGTCTAGTGAAATATTGAGTAAGGTTTGGGTTTTGTTGTTAGTCTGGTCTTCTACAGTGCTTTGTAATGTTACTGCTACAGGGTTCTGGGCCTAGGACTCTTGCCTGCCTCTGCCCCTAGGCAAAGTTATCCTTGTGTTTTGTTTTCTTATTCTATGAAAGAAGCTTTCAGGCAGGGCTGAGGCTATGTGCTATTCCCATTGCTGCAGCCAATTGTTCCTGTACACCTACACAACTGAGGGAGGTTTTTGGTCACCAGCTCTTTCCCCTGTCTTTCTCATGAATACCAAGTGGATGCCCATGAAAAAGAATCTGCAAATAGCTTTTTTGTCTGGGGCTCTCAGGAGTCCCATACTGTCACACTGGCCTTTAGCAATTTGTTTAAACTTTATCTGATTTCTTCTTGCTTACTCCTATGGTGACTTACACCACTTTCTACCACGCTCTGTTCAGGGGAGCCACTGCTTGTGTCTTGTCTCTACATGAAAGTCCTCCTTCTTGCCTGAATTCAGGCCACTGGTTGTCCTGGGACCTCAGTTTTCTGAAAGTTTTAAGAACAGTACTGATTTTTTATGTTATCCTACTCTTTTTTGTTTCAGGATGGGGAATAATATTCTTTCCAGTTTTCCACATTGTAGACAAAAATTCCCTGTGTATTTTGATCATTTGAATGTTTTTGTCCTCTTGAAAGGCTTTTGAGTTAAAATTAGAAGGATTTCATCTTGAATTACAATTAAAGTGACATTTGGACTGTTTGTAAATCAATAAAGTACTAAATAACTCCATGACAATTTTAATACTTGCAACATATTTCAAAGATAACTTGAACACTGGCTTTATATACAATAGAGAATTTTTTTAATATGTAAGAAGAATTGTAACCAGTGCCCTGTTTTTCAGTGCCCCATTTTGAAATTTTCCTGCCTGTTGCTTGCTGTATTCTTAATGAGAAAATACTGACTTTTATCCTTCTTCTTTCCACCATGCACTCCCTTCCACAAGTTTCTCCTATCTAATTATGTGTTTGTTTAGAAGTTCCAGAGACTGAGTATGAAAACAATCCAGACCCTCACCAGGAGATTACATCAAGGCCACAGTTATTCTATAGATTACAGCCATGGAGATAATGCCAGCCCATTCACCAGGTGGACAAATTATTAAAGATAGCTATCATGCTGACCAGCACCTCCTTGCCACTCCTGCATGTCCTTCATTCCGAATTCCCTTTTTCAATCCCCACCCTCAGCCCAAGACTTCACGGTTTCTCTGAGGCATGAGCCTTGGCTATTTCCCCACTGCTAGCTCTGGAATAAGTCATTTTCCTTTCACTACACCTCATCCTTGTTATTGGCTTTTGCAAGTGGCGAGCAGTGAGCCTGTGCTCAATTACAGAATTATGTTATTTTATTAACTTTTCTATATGTCTTGTTTTGCATGGAAGTATAACACAAATTAGAATTACAAACACCAGATACTATTCCCTTGAGGAAAGAAAGGAGAAAGTAATCCTAAATATTTATATTGTAATTTGTACTTCAAAATATTTTTGCGAAAATTTCTGTCATTTGAAACATATGAGTTGGCTTCAATATTGTATTTCTCTTCTGATGATATATTACAAAATGACCAAGATTTTACAATGGAGACAAGCATGTGGTATATACACACAATGGAATATTATTCAGCCATAAAAAAATGAAATCCTGTCATTTGCAGCAAGATATATGAGCCTGGAGAACAAAACATTAAGTGAAATAAGCCAAGCACAGAAAGATAAATATCACATGATCTCACTCCTAAAAAAGTTAATCTCATGGAGGTAGAGAATAGAATGGTGGTTAGCAGAAGTGGGGGAGGGGGGAATGAAGACAGGTTGATTAATGGATACAAAAATAGAGTTAGGTAGAAAAAATAAGTTCTAATGTTTCATAGCACAGTAGGGTGGCTATAGTTAACTATAATTTATTGAATATTTCAAAACAACTAGAAGAGATTTGGAATGTTCCTAACACAAAGAAATTATAAATGTTTGAGATGATGAATATCCCAATTACCCTGTTTTAATCATTGTATATCGTATTCATGTATTAAAATACCACTTGTACACCATAAATATATATAATTATGTGTTAATAAAAAAAGAACTCACCGTAATGCTTCTGACACAATATTTTGATTAAGCTTATTGCACTTATCAACCATTTTATTTCTTTTTTTCTTTTCTTTTCTTCTTCTTCTTTTTTCTTTTTTTTTTTTTGAGACAGTCTCGCTCTGTAGCCCTGGATAGAGTGCAGCGGCATTAGCATGGCTCACTGCAACCTCAAACTCCTGGGCTCAAGGGATCTTCCTGCCTGATCCTCCTGCCTCAGTCTCCAGATTAGCTGGGACCACAGGTGCACACCACCTCACCTGGCTAATTTTTCTATTTTTTGTAGAGAAGGGGGTCTAACTCTTGCTCAGGCTCGTCTTGAAATCCTGACCTCAAGTGATTCTCCCGCCTCTGCCTCCCAGAGTGTTAGGATTACAGGCGTGAGCCACTGCGCTTGGCCCTTTTTATTAGTTGAATCAATTCAAGATCATCTATCATATGGTCCCATATTGCCTAATTATTCTCAGTCCTCAAATTTCCTCTCTATACAGTAACAGTTTTACTTATGTTTTTTTCTCTGCAACGCGAATACATCCTTACTGTTCCTCTTTTGTACCTTCATTAGATATTACACATTATCTCCCTTACCAATTCTTATTTCTTCTCTCTTTATTTTTTAAACTATTTTCTCTTAGGATTTACCTAAATTATTACCTGTTTCATGAATCTTTTCCCCATTATTTCATTCCATATTCTTCTCTCTTCACTTAGCTAGATTAACACCTTATTGTTCCTATTAATAGTTTCTAATTGGTGTTATACTTTAGCATAGTGTTCTCCAATTGTTGATGTTTTATTGTTTGGATTGACTGTCTCGAGGATAAGCAACATATCTTCAGAGAATAAGCAGGAAAAATAGGTGAAAAGGCTGGGAAACTCGAGTATTCTTATGAATCTGCCTCTGTTTTCAAGAAACTAAATGTAACCTAGAAACCACATGTTGTCCCATGAAACTTTGTTTCGAGATTCATTGATAATACCTATGCTATATGACCACTTTATCAGAAATGAATGGATATTTTAAACTCTTAATTAAGAGTGAGCTAAAGTTCATGCCTCTGTAATTGTTGATTTTATAGTGAATACTAAAGAATAAAAATATAAAGAAAAAATAATTTTGGTGAAAGATTAACTCTCACCACTAAATTATGTAAGAGGTATAAAACATAATGTTTCAAAAACTGTGATATATGGATTAGGTAGACTATGTACTAATTCCACAAAAAGGAGTCCCTAAATAAGATCAGAAAAAATAAATTATTTGTAATATATGCTCTTATTTTTAAGACACTATAAAAGGTTAATATGAAAAATGATTATTCATGAATTTTTCCATATTCATAACATTGTCATTATTATTTTGTGATGAATAGACTACCAGTTATACCATCAAGGACACATAGAAAATATCTTTTCTCCAAAGTAGCTATTAACAAGTTGACTATAGCTCCAAGACATACATTACTTTAGGAGGAAATGATTTATTTAGATTCCAATAATAGTCTCACTGTCCTGGATACCAATCAATAGAGACTTTTTCTAATATTATTCACTTGACTTTGTCATTAATGCTGACATATAGCCAAAGATTATTGTATAAGTTTTGAAAGATATAGAGTATTGGCATGTTAAAATAATGTTTTTAAAAAGGACTTTCAATGTTAACAAAGTATATTTTAAGGACCTTATAGAATGAACTAACAATATTTTAAATTACAGCAAGCAAAACATCTATCTTCTTCACCTAATTATTTAAATATCCCCCTTCAAAGAATCTTCCTCATTAATTCTTTACCAGTTTGAACTGATTACCTAATAAATAAAATTAGGTACAGACTTCAAATTTCTTTTAAGTTTTGATAGCAATAGTAATAAAAATATTCCCGTTGTATATTTAACACTGAACAATAAGATTGTGTCACCTAAATTGTTTCAGAATTATTTTTTAAGTGAAGTAGTACAGTGAGGGGGTGAGAAGAAGGGGACAAATAGAAGATGCTGAGAATTATGTTTCTGTCTACTAAAATATATCATGTTCTCTTATACTTCCCTACTCCTGTCCATACTCCTACTCTATTGTCTTTTTTTTGACAAATCTCCTAGAGAATGTCTTTGTATTTTAATAAATCAACAAGATCAATTTTTAACATAAAAAAATTGTTAAAAATTATTCAATTTGGTAACCTTATTTTAGATCCAGGTAAAGTAGGCAAGAGTGAAAAAAAAAATCTCTCTTTCTCTCTCTCTCTCTACATATATATACATATATATATATATAAAATTTATTGCTGTTATCTATAAAATAATTTACAATTTAGCATTCTCTATCTGTGGTCCAAAATATTCATGGCTCCTCCGTATTACTCCAAGCTTACTTATAAAATAAATCTATAAAATAATGGCTACTTGGAAGATTCTAATCATTAAACTAACTAATGAATTCATGTATATTACACAACTTTTAGTAACAAAAAATAATTGGAAAAATTATTTTGCCAAAAGAAATACAGTGGAAATAAAACAATCCACAAACAGAAAAATAGTTAATACCCTCTGTGTGGAAGTATAAAATACTAGAAAATTATTTCATAGGGTAACTTTCACAGGTCTTGGAAAATACAGATCTCCTAGTTAAAAAACAGACGTGCATATGCCCTGTGGCTTTCGGATAGAGTCATCATAACTTCACAGTTTAGGCCAATAACAACTACAAAAGAGAGAATAAGGAGATATTCAAGTCTGGATTAACAAGCAGCTGAGTCAATTCAACTTTATTCCATCACAGTTGAAAACTTGAAATATTTTGGCCTCACCATTAGTATATCAGGAAAGGAAATGAGTATGATACTAGACCCGCAACAAAAAAAGGGCACAAAATAATTGAGAAATCTCCCTGTCTCTTTCTCTGATTTTCATAATATAGTACTCCTTTTTCAAATACTGAGAGAATCAAAAATGTATAAAGAAGGAAGTAATATTTACTCCTAATTCTACAACCCAGAGATAATTTATATTCCAAAATACATGTTCAAGATTTATTATCCTCTCTCTCTCTCTCTCCCCTCTCTCTTTATCTCGCTCTCACACACACCTATTTATTCTATTCATACATTACTTAAAATATTTTTGATGCATGTGCACAAATTCTGGCTTGTTTCTGGGCATAATGACACTGATAGATCTCATTTTAACTTAGTGAATGGATATCTCAAATGGTTACTCCATTGTCCTGACAAGACTATTTTATTCCCTAGTATATTATTCACTTTCCCACTGTCCCAAATGACTGTTTTACATATCTATCTTATCTTCAATATGCTAATATTTCTTAAACTCTTCTTACACTTACCAGATGCTTTTGCTTAATAATAAATTGAGAAAATGTAAACAATCATTCAATAATCTTCTGATCATCTATCCTTCCACCACAAATCAATCAACAAACCAGCATCCATATTCAAAATAAATGATTCTCTTTTGTCTTTATGAGAGAGATGTTTGCAGCTCGATCACAAAATAGTTGAAAAATTCCCAGTGGCTGAAAATAACAAAGTTTATTTCTCACTTTTTCTACAAGTCCATCAAAGAACTGCTGGTCCTTCTGCTTCCACACCATCACTGTTCTTCTTACACAATCAAGGCTCACAGAGTATTTAGTATCTGGAATGTTGTTAGGCAACATAGAAAAGAGAAAAAATGCAAACGTGCACTATCTCTTAGGGTTTCTGTCCACAGGAAACACACACCACTTTCCATCACGTCACTGGCCAAAGCAAGTCACATTGCCACACATAACATCAAGAGGATAGTGAAGCACAACACCACCATGTGCCAGGAAGAGGAGAAAGCTGGAATAATTGTGAATGTTCCTAATCACTACTCCAGATATCATCCCAACACACCTCTAGAAACTTTGCTACTGAAACCATCCATTAGCAGTATTACCCTCTTTATTGGATTATTTGGTTCACATAAAACATATATTAATAGCTCTTGTCTTAATCAAAAGAATGAAAAAAAAAGACACAAAAGAGAAAAAAAAATCAACTTTCCTTGAATTATACCATCCTCTACCACTTTATTTGTTCTGCTATTTTGCTGTACCAAACTCTTGAAAGTGTCTATAGACGTCCTCTCTAATGTCCTTATCATCTTTTCTGCCTTCGATCCATTGTAATTAGGTATTTGTTCCTATCTTTCCAATGAAATATAGCTTATCACTGTCAAAAATAATTTCTTTTGAAATTCAATGATCTATATTTTATCCTCACCTAATTAAACCCTTTTAGCGACGGAGAGTTCCATGCACCTTTATATATATATATATAATATATCACCTCACTCATGAGCCATGTTTACTTCCATATGTCTGCCTTAAAAACCCATGTGGTCCACATACTCACACAATTTAGTAGTATTGGGATCCCAGAGTCTACCACCACAGAAGTAAAGATGAAAATGGCGGGTAGATGCCCAGTTTCTCAATTTTTAGATGAACTATTTTTGAGGCCATTCTGGATTATTTACAGAACCCAAATTCAGTTAAACCTTCATTACCTACATCAGTTATGTCATTCGTGCATCTGTTAGTGGCTTTTTCTCATTCTTTGTATTACTCTTCCTATTACCTCACTCTGCTTCTGGGTTATTCCTTATAAAATAATTACTCCCAAATCCTTAGTTTAGGCACTGAGCTATGCAAATTAAAACAATTGGTATAGAGTGTGACCACAGAAAAGAGACAATTAGCATGACACTCTGAAACTGTATCTTTCTTTCATTAGATGGAAACAAGGGCTGATTGTCGTTGAAATGGGGAGAACTCCTAGCATGCTGTTGCATTACCTATAGCAGGAAGGAATGAGTCATAGGAGGAAAAGAAATAATTGGCTTATGCAGAAGCTCTAGTACTTATTTGAATGTTATTTGGGCAAAGGTAAAGATTGTGTAGATCTGCCTAAGCTTTAGAACTCTTGAAAACAGAGAATGACAAGTTCAAGTTAGCCAACTGTCACCTACAGCATGCTTTGAAAGAGAGTGTTTGTACAGCAGCATGTAAAGATATCTTCATCTCCTACAACCATGCAAGTGTATGGTGCTGAAAATCAGGTATGAACGATTATCATGAGAGTGGCAGAGTAACAAATAAAACTGAATTTTCAACCTTAAGTTCCAACCTATGATAGAGTTATAAAAGTTGGACACAAATTTATTACAAACTGTATATGCATATCACATCATCAAGTTGTACATATTAAATATGTACAATTTTAATTGTCAACTATACCTCAACAAAGTTGAAAAAAACAGAATGAGATTATTTAGGTGGTTTTATGTATCATTGGTGTCTATATTTCAATCCTTAGACTAGCACCAGTGAAGCTACAATTGGGCAGGGACATATTTGTAATATGAAAGCCATGTTTGATGATGTTTTATAATCGATGATGGTAGTGGTGGTTATGCAGAAAGGCCTCTCTATGCAGTAATGTCTTTATAATGCCATTTCATGGATGACATTAAGTCTTTTGCCCCAAATCAAACAAATTAGAAATATTAGAGCCAAGAGTTCAACCTGGGTGTGCTTGCTCCACTGTACCGTATCAGGAAAAGTACTTGTGTCATGTAAATGAGCTTTGATTTAGCCTTAAGAACTGTTGAAGTCATTTTGGAATATTAGCAGCAGCCTTGATTTAGGAGTTTGCAATTTATTTTAGTATTTGAAAAGAGAGAGGATATTGTCCTGTTTTAAAATATTTATGTGAATATTTATGTGAAGATGGAGAGAAATAGACATATCACAGGGAGGCTTATGAGGTAGAAATTATAGTTCTTAAAGATTGATTGGATATGGAATAAGATATAAGCAGATATAATGTTCACAGTATTAGAAAACCAACACAGCATAAGTACCAATCAATCAGAGTGGATGTCAGATTGCTCACAGTAGACAGTACCAGTTTTATGGGACCAGCCTGTCCTGGCTCATTATCAGCCTGGGTAAAAGAAAGAGAGAGAAAGTGTGTAGTTCATGTTTATGACTTAAGTGAATGGGTGGATGGTAATCTAGTCTTTATTACTAGGACATACTCTTGTATTGAATAACAATGTGGGTGTATTTCTTTCACAAAGTTTTTTATATCTTTTTCATTTAAAAAAATGAAAATAGTAGTGTTAACTTCCTTATAGATTTATATATTATGAAGATCAAGTAAATACAGCAATTTTGTCATCAATTGCTTAGAAAAAAATGAATCATAAGTATTTATTATTTGAATACTTATTTTATGCAGAAAATGTGTATTTAAAATAATTATGCTCTTTTAAATTTTTTATTGATTGTAATCTGAACTATATGCATGAGGGATTAAATATATAAGAGAAATTTATTTAGAACAAAGGCATCTATTTAGTAATACACACTCAATTAAGATGTGACTTTAATCTCCAAATATAGTGGAACATTTTGGCAAATTACTGTAAATTAATATAATTTATTATATATAAACACTGCTATAAATTTATAAAATATAAACATCCACACCAAAAAGGGCATGTGTTCATTTTGTAGCTATTAGTGTGTATGTTGATTATATTACAGGTGGTCTTGATCCAGCTACCTCTGCTCAACGGAGGATCTAAAATAGCAGTTTGAGAGGAGATGATAGAAAAGCAATGGATATGCAAGGGAAACTAATATTGCACAACTTTTGGGGTTTTCTGACATCAAATGTTATTTTAGAACACTAATAAAATATAATAAAAGTGTGCATGAGAAAACAGGGGAAATTTTTATACATTCTTGATGGAATAATAAATTGATATGACATTTCAGTATAATTTATTAATAACAATAAAACTTTAAATGTACATACACATGTATTCAGATATGTGCTCAAAGAAGCACATCAACAGATACTCATTACATCATTATTTTTAATGGTATAACATATTAAAATCAACTTAAGTATTCATGGGTAGACAACAAATAATGTTTTGCATGCACTGGTACCAATACACAATGAAGTACAAAGCAGCAGTTGAAATGAACAAGTTAAATACAGCTGCTGACCTGCAGAGATGTTCACAATATATTGTTTAGTAACAGAAGGAATTTTTCAGTATTATAGAATATGAATAATTCCTTTGGTGTAGCTGAGAAATGAATTCTATTCTTAGGACTGTAAGGCTGCTTTATGTCCCACTATACCCTGCTGCCTTCCAGCCATATTAACAAAAATTAGCATAAATATAACCCTCATGCTCTAGAGTCCCCTGACACAATGAACCCCTGATTAATTTCAGAGTGGGGCATGGGTGCCTGGCAAGACAGATCATCCTTAATTTGACTTGAGCCTCTGCTCAATCCTCAAAAGAATAAAATAAGCCAATGGATTTATTTGTTTACCCCAGCAAGTGCCTTCATAAGTACTTATAAGGGAATGCTTATAACACAATTTAAGAAAGAACTCTAATTACAGGAAAACAACATCACTAAACATTATACTGATAACGGAATAATATGACACTTTTTTAAATAATCAGATACATAGGAAAACATTAGAGCAGGAAGGGGAAAAGAAGGAATGAAAGAAGGGAGAAAGGAGGTAGGGAGGGGCAAAAGGAGGAATGACCGATTTTATTTCTCCGAGTTTTCGATATACGATTCTCACAGGCCTTTTCTAATTAACCCCCTACCCACACTTCTCTTAAGCGTATCATAAACCAATGAACTGAATTACTTGATTTTTTTGCATATTCTCTCACATTTTCTGTTTCCATGATTTTGTTCATGTTTATACCCTAGGAAAAAATGTCCTTTCCCAAATCTTTGCGTGTCTGTATCTTATCTGGCCCTGAAAAACAACTCAGTGGGCACCCATTTCCCAAAGCCTTTCCTTACCAATTTCCAGCCCAGCCAAACCCTTACTGGAATAATTTCTGAATATACACAGTCATTCTTTATGTGAACCTTTTAATAACATCTAACCTGTTCTACAGGTACTAGTGAATATTTTGTTGTTTTATTTGGCCTCTAAATAAGTAACATGTCCCAGTTTGCATTATGGAGATATCAATGTTCTTTTTCTTGGACTGTATTTTTTGCTTTTTAAAGCTTATTTTTTTCTGAAGTATGTATCCCTTTTATTTAGAGTTTAATTAATCATCCAAAAATTCATCTATTTTCCTTTTAAGTATTTACAGAGCTATAACTAAGTAAAGTTTGATTGTTGCTTATGAAAAAAATAGTTTAATATTATAGTATCATATAATATATGTATCTATACACACACATTTGTATGTATCAGATTAAATTCTATTTTATCAGTATCATCATTGCTTAAAAAAAGTTTCTACAAAAAATTTTAATTTGATCTCATTTATTCCATGTGTGTTATAAATCTATTCTAGTTGCTCACTGAAATTCTGCCTTTATGAATCCTAAAGGCTTAACATAGGCACAAATCACAGTTATCCTATACATTATGATAGGAAATGGCTTGTAAAGGTACCTCTAAATGCAAAAAAGTTTTACCTAATTTATATATATGTGTGTATGTGTAATATATATACATATACATATTTGTTGTGTGTATATATAATTACAAAATAAAATGAGGTTTCTGATGTTTCCTTTTTATGTATTTTAAAAAATTACTTTTCCTGAGTGCTAGATTGTACAATATAGATTGTAGATTAAAGAATATTTGCTTTATTTTTTTTGTTTCATTGTTTCTAACAACATTTGGTTACTATTGTCAATGTTCTCTCCACAAACTTAATAACTTCCCTAGTAGTCCCCATTATGCCAAAAGGCACCCCCATGCACCCCATGCAAGGCCTATACCATCTGACCCTTAATTCTTCTAAGTTTACTTCATACTGTTTTTTTTTTGTCACTATGCTTCAACTACATTAGTCATTCTTCCCCTTGAACCTGACATGCTCCTTTGTATATTAAGGGATTTGCACTTACTTTTTTTTAAATGCTTTTCTCCAAATTAAACTTATGATACTTCCTCTTTTTTTTTGTATGACTCAACTATCACCTTTATGCAAGGGATTTTTCTGGAGACTCTATCTAAATGTCCTCACCTTCTAGGTCATTTTTATTCCATTTTATAATAACTACTCTTTCTTTTCTTTGTAGGACTTACCACTGAAATGACACTAGTTGCTCCTTTAACTTGGTTAATCTCTTGAAACTTCATCAGAATGCAAGACCATTTAAAAATGAAGCTTTATTTTTGTTGTTGTTGCTGAAATTCTAGTACCTAGAATAGAGTCTGGTACAGAGTAGCTGTCCAATGAATAAATTAATGTCTTACAGATATATATATGTACACACACACACCACACACACATATATATGAGACAAAGTTGCAGTGATTTTGGTTCATTGATGAAAGTGAGCAGCTGTTGTGATATAGAAATTAGAACAGTGCCACATGTCAAAATAGTTTTAAAAGTTTCAAATCATAATGCCATTTCTTCCTTTAAATCTTGAATTGCCCTATTCTAAAGAGAGCAAAATTAGTTTTAGATTGTTATACACAGAAAGTTTTAGATTTGTGGAGGGCAGTATATTGTTTCAGTAAAGAATAGTACATTTGCTGCTTATTGAGAACTGGCTACTGTAGATTGCTCAGTTTTTGCATAGGTGATGGAGTGAAGGGCACCATTTGGATCTTCCCACAGATAAAGAGAAATACAGTTACTGCTCTGTAATGATGGAGCAGCTGCTGGAGAAGACTAATTCTAGTTATTGCAGCTTTTCCAACTTGAATAGGAACTCTGAAAGGAAAAGAGAGGGAAAGTGAGAGAGCAAGAGAGAACAAGTTACTTGTAATAACTTGTTCTAAGTCTGGAATACCTAATCCCAAACAGCAATGCGGGGAGTGAAAAAGAAGACACAGACATTATGCAGAAACAGAAGGATATTTACTACTTATTTTTTTCTATATTAGAGGTAAAAAGACACAAAAGAGAAATTTAACTCAAAAATCATATATCTTTCATCATAGCACAAAGAGCATAGGAAGGGAAAATAGACCCTACAATAAAAATTATGTGCTATGCCCCTGCCAGCTGTCTTGAGCGTCTTACCCTGTTTTTGATACTTAAAAGAGAACTTCACCTGCTTATTCACATGGGACTTTGATTTTGGAACACAGTACCTGTTCTGGCACAGAAGAAATTCACAAGTTTACTTCATTAAGCTCCTCTGGGAAGCTAAATTACTAAATATTATTAATATTTTGATGTTAGTTATATGATTTTTTTATAAAAATGGGAAAGCATGAGAAATTTAATGAATAAATATACAGTATTTATGGGTCTGCCTCTGTGTTTTCAATCAACCAAAGATTAAAAATATTTAAAAAATTGTATCTCTACTTACCATGTACAGATTTTTTTTCTTGTCATTATTCACTAAACAATACAGCATAACAATTATTTACATAGCATTTACATTGTATTAGGGATTATAAATAATCTAGATATGATTTAAAATATACAGGAGAATGTGCATAGGTTAAATGCAAATACCACACCATTTTACATAAGGAACCTGAGCATCCTTGAATTTTGGTATCTGAAAGGGGTCCTAGAACCAATCCCCCATAGATACCAAGGGATAACTCTATTTTACTTCTAATAAAAGATTCTATATAAAACCCAATTCTGAGCACATGTAGCTTGTAGGATGGATACCAATAGATAAAACATTGATTTGATATGGTTATTAAGATGATTATAATAACTATGGTACAAATAGATAAAACATTTAGTTAATCTGAATAACTGTATAACTGTAAAAATTCATTTCATTTATAGAATATCAATTTAAATAAGCATTATTCTTGAATTGATTAGATACCTTTTTATAAATCTGTTCTTATCCCTTCTCACATTATAATGTTTGAAGAGTGTTTGCCCATGTACTGCTCTGATACATCCTCTTCGTCAGGTAGACTTTTCTAAGAAGCTGAAAACACAAATCTAATAAAAAAGACCAGTTTGCTCTGTTCTTACTTAGCAAATATTAACTAGAACTATTAAATCTGTAGATTACCAGCAAATTTTCAACTATCAAATTAATTCCTATAGTAGTAAGATAAATGCTTACATTTCTTTTAAATTTTGAGGTGTTTCCTTTTTTTTTTTTTTGCCAATGACTAAAATTTTTCCGTTGGAAAGAAGCCAGGTGGAGATAAAGGACATTTATGTCCCAGGGTTATGGACTTTAAATTCCATTTGTTTTAAAGAAAATGCTTATTGGGGCACTTTCATTTATGTGAGGCATCAGTGTTAATAGCATCAATATATTACACCAGCTCAAATTCAAGATGGAGGTAGCAGCTATTAACTTAGTTTAAAAAATATAAATTTCAAGAATTTTCCCTACAGCTTGTCAATCTTACCACAAAGCATATACACATCAAAACACTAAGGGAGTTTCTTGAAACCCATTTTCTTCATTTGCTTCGTGCAATCAGTAAGCAATTCCTCTTGATTATGTGTCCAAAATATATTAAATAGACAGACATCTCTTCTTTTCTGTTGCCATAGATCTCACTGGCCTGAGCCCTCACAATAGCTAACATGTCTCTGCTTTCCCTCTCATATCTATTTTGCAAATATACAAGCCTAATAAAAATAAGTTGGGAAATATTCTCTAAGATAGTTTGCATATATTTGGAATTCTCTATTTATTTATAATTTGGTAGAAAATGCCTCTAAGTATATATTCAGCTTCTTTATCGGTTTTTCCATTTTTAAAATAATTTATTTAGGTTAAATGCACATGATATAAAATTAACCATTTAGAAATGAACAATTCAGTGGCATTTAGTACAAGCACAACGTTATACAACTACTAACTCTATCTATTTGTAGACTATTCCAGCACAGCAAAGTAAAACCCTTTACCTATAAAAAAGTTTCTCTTAATTTCTCCGTCACCCTAACCCCAGGTGACTACCAGTCTGCGTTTTCTCTCTATGGCTTTATCCATTCTGGATATTTCATATAATGGGATCACAGAATATGTGACCTTTTGTGGCTGGCTTATTTCACTTAGCATAATGTTTGGAAGATTCATCCATGTTGCAGAATGTATCAGTATTTCATTCATTCTTTATGGTGGAATCACATTCCATTGTATGTAAACACTGCAGTTTACTTATCCATTCATCCGTTGATAGACATTTGGGCTGTTGCCAACTCTTGGCTATTGTAAGTGGTGCTGCTATGAACATGAGTGTGCAAATATTTCTTCAAGAACTTGCTTTCAATTCATTTAGACATATAGCTGCAGTGGGATTGTTAGGTCATATGGTAGTTCTATTATTGTAATTTTTTAAGGAAATGTTATACTGTTTTGTATAACAAATGTCAATTGTCCCATTTTATATTCTCACCAAGAGTACATAAGTGTTTCAATTTCTATACAGTCTCACCAACACTTACTTTCTGTGGTTGGTTTGTTCATTTGTTTAATGATAGCTCTCCTGATGAAGATGTGGTCGTATCTCATTGTGGTTTTGATTTGCATTTCTCTAATGATTAGTAATGATGAGCATTTTTCCAAATGCTTCTTGGTGGTTTATATATCATCTTTGGAGAAATGTATATTTGAGTCCTTTGCTCATTTTTTAAATCAGGTTATATGATGTTTTGTTCCTTAGTTTTAAGAGTTCTTTTTATATTGTATACATTAATTCCTTATGCAATATATTACTTGAAAATATTTTCTCTCATTCTCTAGGTTTCCATTTCACTGTGTTGATCACATTCTCTGATGCACAAAAGTTGATACTAGATATTCTAACTGGGGTAAGATGATATCCATGCAGTTTTGATGTGCATTTCCCTTATAATTAGTGATGTTGAACATTTTTTAATATAACTGTTGTCCAGGTGTGTCTTCTTTAGAGAAATGTCTATTCAAATCTTTGCCCACTTTTAAATCAGATTATTATTATTATTGCTGTTGAGTTATTTGAGTTCCTGGTATATTCTGGATATTAGTCCTTTGTCGAGTGAAGAATAGTTTACAAATATTTACTCACATTCTGCAGGTGGTCTCTTCACTCTTTTGATTGTTTCCTTGACTGGGCAGAAGCTTTTCAGTTTAATATAGTCCCATTTGTCTATTTTTGTTTTTGTTGACTGTGCTTTTGAAGTCTTAGCCATAAAATCTTTGCCTACACTCGTGTCCTAAAGCATTTCCCCTGCACTTTCTTCAAGTAGTTTTATGGTGTTAGGTCTTAATTCTAACTCTTTGATGCATTTTGTGTTTATTTTTGTATATGATGATAGACAGTAGTCTAGTTTCATTCTTCTGAATGTGGATATTCAGTTTTCTCAGCACCATTTATTGAAGAGGGTGTCTTTTCCTCAGTGTAAGTTTTTGGCGATTTCATTGAAAATCAGTTCGCTGTAAACAGGTGGACTTATTACTGGGTTCTCTATTTGATTCACTTGGTCTATGTGTCTGTTTTTATACCAATAATATTTTTTTCTTGTTACTTTAGCTTTATAGTATATTTTTAAGTCAGATATTGTGATGCCTCCAGCTTTGTTCTTTTTGGTCAGTGTTGCTTTGGCTGCTGAACTATTTTTTATGGTTCCATGTACATTTTAAGATATTTTTTCTATTTATGTGATGAATTTCATTGGTATTTTTAAAGGGATTGCATTGAATCTGCAGATTGCATTGGGTAGTATGATCATTTTAACAATAATTCTTTGAATCAATGACCATGGAATGTCTTTTCATTTGTTTGTGATCTCTTCAAATTCTTTCAACAGTGTTTTGTAGCTTTCATTGTAGAGTTCTTTCCACTCCATGATAAATTTATTTCACGGGTTTTTTTTGGTAGCTTTCATAAACAAGATTGTTTTCTTGAATTCTTTTCCAGCTAGTTATTAGTGTATAGAAATGCAACTGATTTCTGAATGATAATTGTGTATCTTGCATTTTGACTAAATTTCTCTGTCAGTATTAGTAGTTTTTTGATGGAGTCTTTAGGTTTTTCTATATACAAGATCATGTCATCTGCAAAGAGGGATTATTTGATTTCCTCTTTTCAAGTTTAGATGCCCTTTATTTCTTTCTCTTACCTAATTACTTTCACTAGGACTTCCAATACTGTGTTGAATAAGAGTGGTGCAAGTGGGAACCCTTGTCTTGTTCCAGTTCTCAAAGGAAAGGCTTTCGGCTTTTCCCCATTCAGTATGATGTTAGCTGTGGTTTTCTCATATGTGGCCTTTATTGTGTTGAGGTATTTTTCTTCTATGCCTAATTTGTTGAAAGTTTTTGCCTTAAATAAATGTTGAATTTAATCAAATGTTTTTTCTGCATCTATTAAATGCAGAGATGATCATATGAGACAGTTTTTGTCCTACATTCTGCTGATGTGATGTATCACATTTATTGATTTTTGTGCATGTTCAATCCCTGGGATAAATCCTACTTGATCATGACATCTTAACTTTTTCATATATTGTTGGATTTGATTTGCTAGTATTTGGTGGTGATTTATGCATCTATATTCATCAGGGCTATTGGACTATAGTTTTCTTTTTTTATTTTTTACTTTCTGGTTTTGGTATCAGGGTAATGCTGGCCTCATAGAATGAATTAGGAAGAAGTCTCTCCTCTTTAATGTTTTGGAAAATTTGAGAATTAATGTTAGTTCTTTAAAAGTTTGGTAAAATTCACCAGTGAAGCCATTTATTCCTGAGATTTTCTTTGTTGGGAGACTTTTTATTTCTGATTCAATCTTGTTACTCTTCATTGGTCTGTTTGGGTTTTCTATTTCTTCCTGATTCATTCTAGGAAGGTTATATGTGTTCAGGAATTTATCCACTTCCCCCAGGTTTTCCAGTTTGTTGACAATTAGGTTTTCATAACAGTATATAATAGTCCTTTTTATTTCTGTGGTATCAGTGTAATCCCTACTTTTTTGTTTATGATTTTATTTATTTGGGTCTTATCTCTTTTTTTGTTTAGTCTAGGTAGTGGTTTATTGATTTTGTTTATCTCTTCAAAAAACCATCCTTCTGTTTTGTTTTTGTATTTTTTGTCTCTATTTCATTTAGTTCTAATGAAATAGAACTAATCTTTATTAATTCTTTCTTTCTATTTATTTTGGGTTTGGTTTGTCATTGCTTTTCTAGTTCCTTGAGGTGCATCAGTTCGCTGTTTATTTGAAATCTTTCTTCTTTATTGATATTGGCATTTATTGCTATAAATTTTCCCGTTAGCTCTGCTTTTTATGTATTCCATAAATTTTGGTGTGTTGTGTTTCCATTTTCATTTGTTTCAAGACTTTTTAAATTTTTTTTCCTAATTTATTCATTGACTTCATGATCATTCTGGAGCATGCTGTTTAATTTTAATGTATTTGTATTTTTCCAATGTTCTTCTGGTTATTGATTTCTAGTTTTATTCCATTTTATCCTAAAGAGATACTTGATATGATTTATTTTTTAATTTGTTGAGAATTGTTTTGTGGCATAACATATGGTTTATCCTGGAAATGTTCCATGTGTTGATATGAGAAGAATGTGTATTTTGTAGGTATTGGATGACATGTTCTGTAAATGTATGTTAGGTCCATTTGGTCTAAAATGAAGTTTAAATGCAATTTTTTTGTTGATTTTCTGTCTAGACAATCTGTTCAATACTGAAAGTGAGGTGTTTAAGTCCCTAACTATTATTGTATTGGAGTTTATCTCCCTTCATATCTAATGACATTTACTTTATGTATCTGGATGCTCCAGTGTTAGGTGCATATATATTTAGAATTAATATATCTTACTGCTGAATTGATTTCTTTACCATTGTATAATGACCTTCTTTGTCTCTTTTCACAGGTTATACCTTAAAGTCCATTTTGTCTAAGGATAGCTATTCCATTTCATTTTTAGTTTTTGTTTGTGTGGACTATTTTTTCCATCCTTTCACTTTCAGTCTATATGCGTCTTTACAGATGAAGTGAGTTTCTTGTATATAGCATCTATTTGGGTCTTGTTTTTCTGTTCAGACAGTCTATATATTTTAATTGGGAAATTTAAATTGTTTACATTGAAAGTTATTATTGATAGGTGAGGACCATCTCTAGTCATTTGGTTAATATTTTTCTGATTTTTAAAATATTTTTATTCTTTTGTTCCTCTTTCATAGTTTACCTTTATGATTTTTTTTTTGTTTTGTGTGTTGATAATGTTTGCTTCCTTTGTCTTTCTTATTTGTGTATATGCTCTACCAGTAAGTTTTATACTTTCATGCATTTTCATGATGGTAGATATCATGCTTTCACTTCCAAATGTAGGATTCCCTTAAGCATTTCTTATAGACTTGGTCTATTGGGGATGAATTTTCTCAGTGTTTTCAGGTCTAGGAAAAACTTTATTTCTCCTTCATTTCAGAAGGGTAGCTTTGTTGGGTATAGCATTCTTGACTGTCAGGTTTTTTTTTTCTTTCAGAACTTTGAATCCAGCACCCCATTCTATCCAGGCCTGTAAGGTTTCTCATGAGAGATCTGCTATTAGTCTGATGGGGATTCCCTTATATGTGACTTGATGCTATTCTATTGCTGTTTTTAGAATTTTCTCTTTGTCTCTGACTTTTCACAATTTAACTGTAATATGCAATAGAGACCCTTTTGCATTGAGTATATTTGGGTACTTTAAACTTCCTGTATGTGGATGTCAATTTCTCATAAGACTTTTCAGCTACTTTTTTTAAAAATAGGATTTCTATGCCTTTTCCCATATCTTCCCCTTATGAAACTCCCAAAACTCAAATGTTTGTTCACTTGGTGGTGTTCCATATGTCATGTAGGCTTTCTTTTTATTTATTTATTCATTTATCTCTCTCTCTTTTTTTTTTTTTTGATATGACTGGGGTTGTTCAAAAGACTTATCTTGAAATCAGGAATTCTTTCTTCTGTTTGATATAGTCTGTTGCTGAAGCTCTTAATGGTATTTTTATTTAATTAATTGAATTCTTCTGTACTGGAATTTCTGATTGATTTATTTAATGATGTCTATCTTTTTGTTGTAGTTCTCATTCAGAACATGAATGTTTTTCTGATTTCTTTGTATTATCTATCTGTGCTCTCTTATATCTCAGTGAGTTTCTTTAAGTCTCTTATTTTGAAATGATGATTTAAAAGTGGGCAAAGATTTGAATGGACATTTCTCTAAAGAAGACACACCTGGAAAACAGTTATATTATATTAAAAAATGTTCAACATCACTAATTATAAGGGAAATGCACATCAAAACTGCATGGATATCATCGTACCCCAGTTAGAATAACTAGTATCAACTTTTGTGCATCAGAGAATGCGATCAACACAGTGAAATGGGGCTAGGTCAGGAATAACTCGGATTTGCTGTAATTTCTTAGTTTTTGCCTTATTCTACAAGGTTTTGAACGTGCTCACCCCTTACTCATCCCTTCCTGCAGTAACACCTTACACTGTGCCCTGTCTGGGTGGAATGGGGGAACAGCCCTTGCTGCTCAGTTCTGGTAAATATTGCGCTGTCTTATGCCCGCGATTTTCTTCTGAAAACGGGGCAGAAAAGTGCAGGCAATCTATGGCAAAACTTGCCCCAATGGGATGGTGGAATTGTTAGAAATGGCCACTGTTGACTCCTAGGAGTCTAAGATTTGAGGAAGCATGTCAAGCACTAAAAGTACTACCCCGGAGGTAGGTGGCACTCGGGAAAGGCCTGCAAGCATGAATATCAGTACCACCGTCACCAATATCATCACTAGGAGTACGGTGGTGTTGTGCAAAGTGGTGTGGGAGGTGGCAGAGTACCGTCTGAGATGGGAGGCTGAGTTCTTGCATTTGTATCAGAGACAGAGAAAGAGAGAGCTAGAGGCTGCTGGGCTAGGTCAGGAATTACTCGGGTTTGCTATGCTTTCTTAGCTTTCACCTTCATTCCACAAGGATTTGAACGTGCTCACCGCTTACACTTCCCCCCCTGCAGTAACACCCTACCCTGTGCCCTGCCTGGGGGTAATGTTGGAATGTCCACTGCTGCTCAGTTCTGCTAAATATTGCGCTGTCTTTTGCTCGCACTTTTCTGCCCCGTTTTCTTCTGAAAACGGGGCAGAAAAGCGAGGGGAATGAACGGCAAAACTTGCCCCAATGGGTTGGTGGAATTGTTAGAAATGGCCACTGTTGGCCCCTAGAGGTCTAATAATTGAGGAAGCATGTCAAGCACTAACATACTACCCCGGATGTATGTGGCACTAGGGAAAGGCCTGCAAGCATGAATATCAGTACCACCGTCACCAATATCATCACTAGGAGTACGGTGGTGTTGTGCAAATGGTGCCGGAGGTGGCAGAGTAGCGTCTGAGATGGGAGACTGGGTTCTTGCATTTGTATCAGAGACAGAGAAAGAGAGAGCTAGAGGCTGCTGGGCTAGATCAGGAATTACTCGGGTTAGCTATGCATGCTAATCTTTCGCCTTCATGCCACAAGGTTTTGAACGTGCTCACCCCTTACTCTTCCCCCCCTGCAGTAACAATCTACTCTGTGCCGTGTCTGGGTGGAATGTGGGAATGGCCATTGCAGCTCAGTTCTGTTAAATATTGCGCTGTCTTATGCCCGTGATTTTCTTCTGAAAACGGGGCAGAAAAGTGCAGGCAATCAATGGCAAAACTTGCCCCAATGGGTTGGTGGAATTGGTAGAAATGGCCACTGTTGGCTGCAGAAGGCTAAGATTTGAGGAAGCATGTCAGGCACAAATAGAACTGCCCCGGATGTAGGTGGCACTCGGGATAGGCTTGCAAGCATGCATATCAGTAACACCCTCACCAATTTAATCACTAGGAATACGGTGGTGTTGTGCAAAGTGGTGCCAGATGTGGCAGAGTAGCATCTGAGAGGGGTGGCTGAGTACTTGCATTTTTATCACAGACAGAGATAGAGAGAGCCAGACGCAGCTGGGCTAAGTCACGAATTACTCGGGTTTGCTTTGCTTTCTTAGATTTCACCTTCATTCCACCAGGTTTTGAATATGCTCACCCATTGGTCTTCCCTCCCTGCAGTAACACCCTAATCTGTGCCCTGCCTGGGGGTAATGGGGGAATGGCCATTGCTGCTCAGTTCTGCTAAATATTGCGCTGTCTGTTGCTCATACTTTTCTGCCCCGTTTTCTCCTTAAAACGGGGCAGAAAAGTGCGGGGAATCAACGGCAAAACTTGCCCCAGTGGGTTGGTGGAATTGTTAGAAATGGCCACTGTTGGTCCCTAGAAGTCTAATAATTGAGGAAGCATGTCAAGCACTAACATATTACCCTGGATGTATGTGGCACTATGGAAAGGCCTGCAAGCATGAATATCCGTACCACCGTCACCAATATCATCACTAGGAGTACGGTGGTGTTGTGCAAAGTGGTGCGGGAGGTGGCAGAGTAGCGTCTGAGATGGGAGGCTGAGTTCTTGCATTTGTATCTGAGACAGAGAAAGAGAGAGCAAGAGGCTGCTGGGCTAGGTCAGGAATTACTCGGGTTTGCTATGGTTTCTAAGCTTTCGCCTTCATTCCACATGGTATTCAAAGTGTTCACCCATTAGTCTTCTGTCCCTGCAGTAACACCTAACCTGTGCCCTGCTTGGGGGTAATGGGGGAATGGCCACTGCTGCTCAGTTCTGCTAAATATTGCACTGTTTGTTGCTCGCAGTTTTCTGCCCATTTTCTTCTGAAAACGGAGCAAAAAATGCGGGAAATCAACGGCAAAACTTGCCCCAGTAGGTTGGTGGAATTTTTAGAAATGGCCACTGTTGGCTCCTAAAAGGCTTAGAAGAAACGAAGCATCTCAAGCACTAAAAGTAGTGCCCCGGATGTAGGTGGCAATGGGGAAAGGCCTACAAGCATGAATATCAGTACCACCATCACAAATAGCACCAGTACGATTATGGTGCTGTGGTGCTAAGTGGTGCCAGAGGTGGCAGAGTAGCATCTGAGATGGGAGGCTGAGTTCTTGCATTTTTATCAGAGACAGAGAAAGAGAAAGCAAGCAGCAGCTGAGCCAGGTCAGGATTTACTCGGATTTGCTGTAATTTCTTAGCGTTCGCCTTATTCTACAAGGTTTTGAATGTGCTCACCCCTTACTCGTTCCTTCCTTCAGTAACACCCTACCTTGTGCCTTGTCTGGGAGGAACGGGGAGTGGCCATTGCAGCTCAGTTCTGCTAAATATTGCGCTGTCTTATGACCGCGATTTTCTTGTGAAAACAGGGCAGAAACGTGCAGGCAATCAATGGCAAATCCTACCCAAATGGGTTGGTGGAATTGTTAGAAATGGCCACTGTTGGCTCCTAAAAGGCTGAGATTTGAGGAAGCATGTCAAACACAAAAAGTGCTGCCCCGGAAGTAGGGGGGCACTCGGGAAAGGCTTGCAAGCATGAATATCCGTACCACCCTCACCAATATCAACACTAGGAATACGGTGGTGTTGTGCAAAGTGGTGCCGGAGGTGGCAGAGTAGCCTCTGAGATGGGAGACTGGGTTCTTGCATTTGTATCAGAGACAGAGAAAGAGAGAGCGAGAGGCTGCTGGGCTAGGTCAGGAATTACTTGGGTTAGCTATACTTTCTTAGCTTTCACCTTCATTCCACAAGGATTTGAACTTGCTCACCGATTACACTTACCCCCCTGCAGTAACATCTACTCTGTGCCGTGTCTGGGTGGAATGTGGGAATGGCCATTGCGGCTCAGTTCTGTTAAATATTGCGCTGTCTTATGCTGGTGATTTTCTTCAGAAAACGGGGCAGAAAAGTGCATGCAATCAATGGCAAAACTTGCCCCAATGGATTGGTGGAATTGGTAGAAATGGCCACTGTTGGTTCCAGAAGGATAAGATTTGAGGAAGCATGTCAGGCACAAATAGAACTGCCCCGGATGTAGGTGGCACTCGGGATAGGCTTGGAAGCATGCATATCAGTAACACCCTCACCAATATCATCACTAGGAATACGGTGGTATTGTGCAAAGTGGTGCCAGATGTGGCAGAGTAGCATCTGAGAGGGGTGGCTGAGTTCTTGCAGTTTTATCAGAGACAGAGAAAGAGAGAGCGAGATGCAGCTTGCCTAGGTCACGAATTACTCGGGTTTGCTTTGCTTTCTTAGATTTTACCTTCATTCCACCAGGTTTTGAATATGCTCACCCATTAGTCTTCCCTCCCTGCAGTAACACCCTAATCTGTGCCCTGCCTGGGGGTAATGGGGGAATGGCCATTGCTGCTCAGTTCTGCTAAATATTGCGCTGTCTGTTGCTCGCACTTTTCTGCCCCGTTTTCTCCTTAAAACGGGGCAGAAAAGTGCGGGGAATCAACGGCAAAACTTGCCCCAGTGGGTTGGTGGAATTATTAGAAGTGGCCACTGTTGGCTCCTGCAAGGCTTAGAAGAAAAGAAGCATCTCAAGTACTAAAAGTAGTGCCCTGGATGTAGGTGACACTCGGGAAAGTCTTGCAAGCTTGAATATCAGTACCACCGTCACCAAAATCATCACCTGGAGTACGGTGGTGTTGTGCAAAGTGGTGCCGGGGGTGGCAGAGTAGCCTCTGAGATGGGAGGCTGGGTTCTTGCATTTGTATCAGAGACAGAGAAAGAGAGAGGGAGAGGCAGCTGGGCTAGGTCAGGAATGACTCGGATTTCCTATACTTTCTTACCTTTCGCCTTCATTCCACAAGGATTTGAACGTGCTCACCGTTTACACTTCCCCCCCTGCAGTAACACCCTATACTGTGCCCTGCCTGGGGGTAATGGGGGAATGGCCATAGCTGCACAGTTCTGCTAAATATTGCCCTGTCTTTTGCTCGCACTTTTCTGCCCCGTTTTCAGAAGAAAACGGGGCAGAAAAGTGCGGGGAATCAACGGCAAAACTTGCCTCAAAGTGTTGGTGGAATTAATAGAAATGTCCACTGTTGGCTCCTAAGAGGTTTAGAAGAGAAGAAGCATCTCAAGCACTAAAAGTAGTGCCCCGGATGTAGGTGGCACTCGGGAAAGGCCTGCAAGCATGAATATCAGTACCACCGTCAAAAATAGCACCACCACGACTATGGTGGCGTGGTGCTCAGTGGTGCCGGAAGTGGCAGAGTCGCATCTGAGATGGGAGGCAGAGTTCTTGCATTTTTGTCAGAGTCAGAGATAGAGAAAGCTAGCGGCAGCGGGGCAAGGTCAGGAATTACTCAGATTTGCTGTAATTTCTTGGCGTTCGCCTTATTCTACAAGGTTTTGAATGTGCTCACCCCTTACTCGTCCCTTCCTTCAGTAACACCCTACCCTGTGCCTTGTCTGGGAGGAAAGGGGGAGTGGCCATAGCTTCTCAGTTCTGATAAATATTGCGCTGTCTTATGCCCGTGATTTTCTTCAGAAAACGGGGCAGAAAAGTACAGGCAATAAATAGCAAAACTTGCCCCAATGGGTTGGTGGAATTGGTAGAAATGGCCACTGTTGGCTCCCAGAAGGCTAAGATTTGAGGAAGCATGTCAAGCACAAATAGTACTGTCCCGGATGTAGGTGGCACTCGGGAAAGGCTTGCAAGCATGCATATGAGTAACACCCTCACCAATATCATCACCAGGAATACGGTGGTGTTGTGCAAAGTGGTGCCAGATGTGGCAGAGTAGCATCTGAGAGGGGTGGCTGAGTTCTTGCAATTTTATCAGAGACAGAGAAAGAGAGAGCGAGGCGGAGCTGGCCTAGGTCACGAATTACTCGGGTTTGCTTTGCTTTCTTAGATTTCACCTACATTCCACCAGGTTTTGAATATACTCACCCATTAGTCTTCCCTCCCTGCAGTAACACCCTAATCTGTGCCCTGCCTGGGGGTAATGGGGGAATGGCCATTGCTACTCAGTTCTGCTAAATATTGTGCTGTCTTATGCCCGCGCTTTTCTTATGAAAACGGGGCAGAAAACTGCAGGCAATCAATGGCAAACTTGCCCCAGTGGGTTGGTGGAATTGTTAGAAATGGCGACTGTTGGCTCCTAAAAGGCTAAGATTTGAGGAAGCATGTCAAGCACTAACATACTACCCCGGATGTATGTGGCACTAGGGAAAGGCCTGCAAGCATGAATATCAGTACCACCGTCACCAATATCATCACTAGGAGTACGGTGGTGTTGTGCAAAGTGGTGCGGGAGGTGGCAGAGTAGTGTCTGAGATGGGAGGCTGAGTTCTTGCACTTGTATCAGAGAGAAATAAAGAGAGAGCGAGAGGCTGCTGGGCTAGGTCAGGAATTACTCGGGTTTGCTATGCTTTCTAAGCTTTCCCCTTCATTCCATAAGGTTTTGAAAGTGTTCACCCATTATTCTTATGTCCCTGCAGTAACACCTAACCTGTGACCTGCTTGGGGGTAATGTTGGAATGTCCACTGCTGCTCAGTTCTGCTAAATATTGCGCTGTCTTTTGCTCGCACTTTTCTGCCCCGTTTTCTTCTGAAAACGGGGCAGAAAAGTGTGTGGAATCAACGGCAAAACTTGCCCCAATGAGTTGGAGGAGTTATTAGAAAAGACCACTGTTAGCTCCTACAAGGCTTAGAAGAGACAAAGCATCTCAAGCACTAAAAGTAGTGCCCAGATGTAAATGGCACTCGGGAAATGCCTGCAAGCTTGAATATCAGTACCACCGTCACCAATATCATCACTAGGAGTACGGTGGTGTTGTGCAAAGTGGTTCCGGAGGTGGCAGAGTGGCATCTGAGATGAGAGGCTGAGTTCTTGCATTTTTATCAGAGACAGAGAGAGAGAAAGCGAGCAGCAGCTGGGCCAGGTCAGGAATTACTCGGATTTGCTGTAATTTCTTAGCGTTCGCCTTATTCTACAAGGTTTTGAATGTGCTCACCCCTTACTCGTCCCTTCCTTCAGTAACACCCTACCCTGTGCCTTGTCTGGGAGGAATGGGGGAGTGGCCATAGCTTCTCAGTTCTGATAAATATTGCGCTGTCTTAAGCCCGCGATTTTCTTGTGAAATCGGGGCAGAGAAGTGCAGGCAATCAATGGCACATCTTGCCCCAATGCGTTGGTGGAATTGTTAGAAATGGCCACTGTTGGCTCCTACAAGGCTAAGATTTGAGGAAGCATGTCAAGCACAAAAGTACTGCCCCGGATGTAGGGGAGCACTCGGGAAAGGCTTGCAAGCATGAATATCCATACCACCCTCACCAATATCATCACTAGGAATACAGTGGTGTTGTGCAAAGTGGTGCCGGAGGTGGCAGAGTAGCCTCTGAGATGGGAGACTGGGTTCTTGCATTTGTATCAGAGACAGAGAAAGAGAGAGCGAGAGGCTGCTGGGCTAGGTCAGGAATTACTTGGGTTAGCTATACTTTCTTAGCTTTCACCTTCATTCCACAAGGATTTGAACTTGCTCACCGATTACACTTACCCCCCTGCAGTAACATCTACTCTGTGCCGTGTCTGGGTGGAATGTGGGAATGGCCATTGCGGCTCAGTTCTGTTAAATATTGCGCTGTCTTATGCTGGTGATTTTCTTCAGAAAACGGGGCAGAAAAGTGCATGCAATCAATGGCAAAACTTGCCCCAATGGATTGGTGGAATTGGTAGAAATGGCCACTGTTGGTTCCAGAAGGATAAGATTTGAGGAAGCATGTCAGGCACAAATAGAACTGCCCCGGATGTAGGTGGCACTCGGGATAGGCTTGGAAGCATGCATATCAGTAACACCCTCACCAATATCATCACTAGGAATACGGTGGTATTGTGCAAAGTGGTGCCAGATGTGGCAGAGTAGCATCTGAGAGGGGTGGCTGAGTTCTTGCAGTTTTATCAGAGACAGAGAAAGAGAGAGCGAGATGCAGCTTGCCTAGGTCACGAATTACTCGGGTTTGCTTTGCTTTCTTAGATTTTACCTTCATTCCACCAGGTTTTGAATATGCTCACCCATTAGTCTTCCCTCCCTGCAGTAACACCCTAATCTGTGCCCTGCCTGGGGGTAATGGGGGAATGGCCATTGCTGCTCAGTTCTGCTAAATATTGCGCTGTCTGTTGCTCGCACTTTTCTGCCCCGTTTTCTCCTTAAAACGGGGCAGAAAAGTGCGGGGAATCAACGGCAAAACTTGCCCCAGTGGGTTGGTGGAATTATTAGAAGTGGCCACTGTTGGCTCCTGCAAGGCTTAGAAGAAAAGAAGCATCTCAAGTACTAAAAGTAGTGCCCTGGATGTAGGTGACACTCGGGAAAGTCTTGCAAGCTTGAATATCAGTACCACCGTCACCAAAATCATCACCTGGAGTACGGTGGTGTTGTGCAAAGTGGTGCCGGGGGTGGCAGAGTAGCCTCTGAGATGGGAGGCTGGGTTCTTGCATTTGTATCAGAGACAGAGAAAGAGAGAGGGAGAGGCAGCTGGGCTAGGTCAGGAATGACTCGGATTTCCTATACTTTCTTACCTTTCGCCTTCATTCCACAAGGATTTGAACGTGCTCACCGTTTACACTTCCCCCCTGCAGTAACACCCTATACTGTGCCCTGCCTGGGGGTAATGGGGGAATGGCCATAGCTGCACAGTTCTGCTAAATATTGCCCTGTCTTTTGCTCGCACTTTTCTGCCCCGTTTTCAGAAGAAAACGGGGCAGAAAAGTGCGGGGAATCAACGGCAAAACTTGCCTCAAAGTGTTGGTGGAATTAATAGAAATGTCCACTGTTGGCTCCTAAGAGGTTTAGAAGAGAAGAAGCATCTCAAGCACTAAAAGTAGTGCCCCGGATGTAGGTGGCACTCGGGAAAGGCCTGCAAGCATGAATATCAGTACCACCGTCAAAAATAGCACCACCACGACTATGGTGGCGTGGTGCTCAGTGGTGCCGGAAGTGGCAGAGTCGCATCTGAGATGGGAGGCAGAGTTCTTGCATTTTTGTCAGAGTCAGAGATAGAGAAAGCTAGCGGCAGCGGGGCAAGGTCAGGAATTACTCAGATTTGCTGTAATTTCTTGGCGTTCGCCTTATTCTACAAGGTTTTGAATGTGCTCACCCCTTACTCGTCCCTTCCTTCAGTAACACCCTACCCTGTGCCTTGTCTGGGAGGAAAGGGGGAGTGGCCATAGCTTCTCAGTTCTGATAAATATTGCGCTGTCTTATGCCCGTGATTTTCTTCAGAAAACGGGGCAGAAAAGTACAGGCAATAAATAGCAAAACTTGCCCCAATGGGTTGGTGGAATTGGTAGAAATGGCCACTGTTGGCTCCCAGAAGGCTAAGATTTGAGGAAGCATGTCAAGCACAAATAGTACTGTCCCGGATGTAGGTGGCACTCGGGAAAGGCTTGCAAGCATGCATATGAGTAACACCCTCACCAATATCATCACCAGGAATACGGTGGTGTTGTGCAAAGTGGTGCCAGATGTGGCAGAGTAGCATCTGAGAGGGGTGGCTGAGTTCTTGCAATTTTATCAGAGACAGAGAAAGAGAGAGCGAGGCGGAGCTGGCCTAGGTCACGAATTACTCGGGTTTGCTTTGCTTTCTTAGATTTCACCTACATTCCACCAGGTTTTGAATATACTCACCCATTAGTCTTCCCTCCCTGCAGTAACACCCTAATCTGTGCCCTGCCTGGGGTAATGGGGGAATGGCCATTGCTACTCAGTTCTGCTAAATATTGTGCTGTCTTATGCCCGCGCTTTTCTTATGAAAACGGGGCAGAAAACTGCAGGCAATCAATGGCAAACTTGCCCCAGTGGGTTGGTGGAATTGTTAGAAATGGCGACTGTTGGCTCCTAAAAGGCTAAGATTTGAGGAAGCATGTCAAGCACTAACATACTACCCCGGATGTATGTGGCACTAGGGAAAGGCCTGCAAGCATGAATATCAGTACCACCGTCACCAATATCATCACTAGGAGTACGGTGGTGTTGTGCAAAGTGGTGCGGGAGGTGGCAGAGTAGTGTCTGAGATGGGAGGCTGAGTTCTTGCACTTGTATCAGAGAGAAATAAAGAGAGAGCGAGAGGCTGCTGGGCTAGGTCAGGAATTACTCGGGTTTGCTATGCTTTCTAAGCTTTCCCCTTCATTCCATAAGGTTTTGAAAGTGTTCACCCATTATTCTTATGTCCTGCAGTAACACCTAACCTGTGACCTGCTTGGGGGTAATGTTGGAATGTCCACTGCTGCTCAGTTCTGCTAAATATTGCGCTGTCTTTTGCTCGCACTTTTCTGCCCCGTTTTCTTCTGAAAACGGGGCAGAAAAGTGTGTGGAATCAACGGCAAAACTTGCCCCAATGAGTTGGAGGAGTTATTAGAAAAGACCACTGTTAGCTCCTACAAGGCTTAGAAGAGACAAAGCATCTCAAGCACTAAAAGTAGTGCCCCGGATGTAAATGGCACTCGGGAAATGCCTGCAAGCTTGAATATCAGTACCACCGTCACCAATATCATCACTAGGAGTACGGTGGTGTTGTGCAAAGTGGTTCCGGAGGTGGCAGAGTGGCATCTGAGATGAGAGGCTGAGTTCTTGCATTTTTATCAGAGACAGAGAGAGAGAAAGCGAGCAGCAGCTGGGCCAGGTCAGGAATTACTCGGATTTGCTGTAATTTCTTAGCGTTCGCCTTATTCTACAAGGTTTTGAATGTGCTCACCCCTTACTCGTCCCTTCCTTCAGTAACACCCTACCCTGTGCCTTGTCTGGGAGGAATGGGGGAGTGGCCATAGCTTCTCAGTTCTGATAAATATTGCGCTGTCTTAAGCCCGCGATTTTCTTGTGAAATCGGGGCAGAGAAGTGCAGGCAATCAATGGCACATCTTGCCCCAATGCGTTGGTGGAATTGTTAGAAATGGCCACTGTTGGCTCCTACAAGGCTAAGATTTGAGGAAGCATGTCAAGCACAAAAGTACTGCCCCGGATGTAGGGGAGCACTCGGGAAAGGCTTGCAAGCATGAATATCCATACCACCCTCACCAATATCATCACTAGGAATACAGTGGTGTTGTGCAAAGTGGTGCCGGAGGTGGCAGAGTAGCCTCTGAGATGGGAGGCTGGGTTCTTGCATTTGTGTCAGAGACAGAGAAAGAGAGAGCGAGAGGCAGCTGGGATAGGTAAGGAATGACTCGGGTTTCCTATTCTTTTTAGCTTTCGCCTTCATTCCACAAGGATTTGAACTTGCTCACCGTTTACACTTCCCCCCCTGCAGTAACACCCTACACTGTGCCTGCCTGGGGGTAATGGGGGAATGGCCAAAGCTGCACAGTTCTCCTAAATATTGCCCTGTCTTTTGCTCGCACTTTTCTGCCCCGTTTTCAGAAGAAAACGGGGCAGAAAAGTGCGGGGAATCAACGGCAAAACTTGCCTCAAAGGGTTGGTGGAATTATTAGAAATGGCCACTGTTGGCTCCTAAAAGGATTAGAAGAGATGAAGCATCTCAAGCACTAAAAGTAGTGCCTCGGATGTAGGTGGCACTCAGGAAATGCCTGCAAGCTTGAATATCAGTAACACCGTCACCAATATCATCACTAGGAATACGGTGGTGTTGTGCAAAGTGGTGCCGGAGGTGGCAGAGTAGCCTCTGAGATGGGAGACTGGGTTCTTGCATTTGTATCAGAGACAGAGAAAGAGAGAGCGAGAGGCTGCTGGGCTAGGTCAGGAATTACTTGGGTTAGCTATACTTTCTTAGCTTTCACCTTCATTCCACAAGGATTTGAACTTGCTCACCGATTACACTTACCCCCCTGCAGTAACATCTACTCTGTGCCGTGTCTGGGTGGAATGTGGGAATGGCCATTGCGGCTCAGTTCTGTTAAATATTGCGCTGTCTTATGCTGGTGATTTTCTTCAGAAAACGGGGCAGAAAAGTGCATGCAATCAATGGCAAAACTTGCCCCAATGGATTGGTGGAATTGGTAGAAATGGCCACTGTTGGTTCCAGAAGGATAAGATTTGAGGAAGCATGTCAGGCACAAATAGAACTGCCCCGGATGTAGGTGGCACTCGGGATAGGCTTGGAAGCATGCATATCAGTAACACCCTCACCAATATCATCACTAGGAATACGGTGGTATTGTGCAAAGTGGTGCCAGATGTGGCAGAGTAGCATCTGAGAGGGGTGGCTGAGTTCTTGCAGTTTTATCAGAGACAGAGAAAGAGAGAGCGAGATGCAGCTTGCCTAGGTCACGAATTACTCGGGTTTGCTTTGCTTTCTTAGATTTTACCTTCATTCCACCAGGTTTTGAATATGCTCACCCATTAGTCTTCCCTCCCTGCAGTAACACCCTAATCTGTGCCCTGCCTGGGGGTAATGGGGGAATGGCCATTGCTGCTCAGTTCTGCTAAATATTGCGCTGTCTGTTGCTCGCACTTTTCTGCCCCGTTTTCTCCTTAAAACGGGGCAGAAAAGTGCGGGGAATCAACGGCAAAACTTGCCCCAGTGGGTTGGTGGAATTATTAGAAGTGGCCACTGTTGGCTCCTGCAAGGCTTAGAAGAAAAGAAGCATCTCAAGTACTAAAAGTAGTGCCCTGGATGTAGGTGACACTCGGGAAAGTCTTGCAAGCTTGAATATCAGTACCACCGTCACCAAAATCATCACCTGGAGTACGGTGGTGTTGTGCAAAGTGGTGCCGGGGGTGGCAGAGTAGCCTCTGAGATGGGAGGCTGGGTTCTTGCATTTGTATCAGAGACAGAGAAAGAGAGAGGGAGAGGCAGCTGGGCTAGGTCAGGAATGACTCGGATTTCCTATACTTTCTTACCTTTCGCCTTCATTCCACAAGGATTTGAACGTGCTCACCGTTTACACTTCCCCCCCTGCAGTAACACCCTATACTGTGCCCTGCCTGGGGGTAATGGGGGAATGGCCATAGCTGCACAGTTCTGCTAAATATTGCCCTGTCTTTTGCTCGCACTTTTCTGCCCCGTTTTCAGAAGAAAACGGGGCAGAAAAGTGCGGGGAATCAACGGCAAAACTTGCCTCAAAGTGTTGGTGGAATTAATAGAAATGTCCACTGTTGGCTCCTAAGAGGTTTAGAAGAGAAGAAGCATCTCAAGCACTAAAAGTAGTGCCCCGGATGTAGGTGGCACTCGGGAAAGGCCTGCAAGCATGAATATCAGTACCACCGTCAAAAATAGCACCACCACGACTATGGTGGCGTGGTGCTCAGTGGTGCCGGAAGTGGCAGAGTCGCATCTGAGATGGGAGGCAGAGTTCTTGCATTTTTGTCAGAGTCAGAGATAGAGAAAGCTAGCGGCAGCGGGGCAAGGTCAGGAATTACTCAGATTTGCTGTAATTTCTTGGCGTTCGCCTTATTCTACAAGGTTTTGAATGTGCTCACCCCTTACTCGTCCCTTCCTTCAGTAACACCCTACCCTGTGCCTTGTCTGGGAGGAAAGGGGAGTGGCCATAGCTTCTCAGTTCTGATAAATATTGCGCTGTCTTATGCCCGTGATTTTCTTCAGAAAACGGGGCAGAAAAGTACAGGCAATAAATAGCAAAACTTGCCCCAATGGGTTGGTGGAATTGGTAGAAATGGCCACTGTTGGCTCCCAGAAGGCTAAGATTTGAGGAAGCATGTCAAGCACAAATAGTACTGTCCGGATGTAGGTGGCACTCGGGAAAGGCTTGCAAGCATGCATATGAGTAACACCCTCACCAATATCATCACCAGGAATACGGTGGTGTTGTGCAAAGTGGTGCCAGATGTGGCAGAGTAGCATCTGAGAGGGGTGGCTGAGTTCTTGCAATTTTATCAGAGACAGAGAAAGAGAGAGCGAGGCGGAGCTGGCCTAGGTCACGAATTACTCGGGTTTGCTTTGCTTTCTTAGATTTCACCTACATTCCACCAGGTTTTGAATATACTCACCCATTAGTCTTCCCTCCCTGCAGTAACACCCTAATCTGTGCCCTGCCTGGGGGTAATGGGGGAATGGCCATTGCTACTCAGTTCTGCTAAATATTGTGCTGTCTTATGCCCGCGCTTTTCTTATGAAAACGGGGCAGAAAACTGCAGGCAATCAATGGCAAACTTGCCCCAGTGGGTTGGTGGAATTGTTAGAAATGGCGACTGTTGGCTCCTAAAAGGCTAAGATTTGAGGAAGCATGTCAAGCACTAACATACTACCCCGGATGTATGTGGCACTAGGGAAAGGCCTGCAAGCATGAATATCAGTACCACCGTCACCAATATCATCACTAGGAGTACGGTGGTGTTGTGCAAAGTGGTGCGGGAGGTGGCAGAGTAGTGTCTGAGATGGGAGGCTGAGTTCTTGCACTTGTATCAGAGAGAAATAAAGAGAGAGCGAGAGGCTGCTGGGCTAGGTCAGGAATTACTCGGGTTTGCTATGCTTTCTAAGCTTTCCCCTTCATTCCATAAGGTTTTGAAAGTGTTCACCCATTATTCTTATGTCCCTGCAGTAACACCTAACCTGTGACCTGCTTGGGGGTAATGTTGGAATGTCCACTGCTGCTCAGTTCTGCTAAATATTGCGCTGTCTTTTGCTCGCACTTTTCTGCCCCGTTTTCTTCTGAAAACGGGGCAGAAAAGTGTGTGGAATCAACGGCAAAACTTGCCCCAATGAGTTGGAGGAGTTATTAGAAAAGACCACTGTTAGCTCCTACAAGGCTTAGAAGAGACAAAGCATCTCAAGCACTAAAAGTAGTGCCCCGGATGTAAATGGCACTCGGGAAATGCCTGCAAGCTTGAATATCAGTACCACCGTCACCAATATCATCACTAGGAGTACGGTGGTGTTGTGCAAAGTGGTTCCGGAGGTGGCAGAGTGGCATCTGAGATGAGAGGCTGAGTTCTTGCATTTTTATCAGAGACAGAGAGAGAGAAAGCGAGCAGCAGCTGGGCCAGGTCAGGAATTACTCGGATTTGCTGTAATTTCTTAGCGTTCGCCTTATTCTACAAGGTTTTGAATGTGCTCACCCCTTACTCGTCCCTTCCTTCAGTAACACCCTACCCTGTGCCTTGTCTGGGAGGAATGGGGGAGTGGCCATAGCTTCTCAGTTCTGATAAATATTGCGCTGTCTTAAGCCCGCGATTTTCTTGTGAAATCGGGGCAGAGAAGTGCAGGCAATCAATGGCACATCTTGCCCCAATGCGTTGGTGGAATTGTTAGAAATGGCCACTGTTGGCTCCTACAAGGCTAAGATTTGAGGAAGCATGTCAAGCACAAAAGTACTGCCCCGGATGTAGGGGAGCACTCGGGAAAGGCTTGCAAGCATGAATATCCATACCACCCTCACCAATATCATCACTAGGAATACAGTGGTGTTGTGCAAAGTGGTGCCGGAGGTGGCAGAGTAGCCTCTGAGATGGGAGGCTGGGTTCTTGCATTTGTGTCAGAGACAGAGAAAGAGAGAGCGAGAGGCAGCTGGGATAGGTAAGGAATGACTCGGGTTTCCTATTCTTTTTAGCTTTCGCCTTCATTCCACAAGGATTTGAACTTGCTCACCGTTTACACTTCCCCCCCTGCAGTAACACCCTACACTGTGCCTGCCTGGGGGTAATGGGGGAATGGCCAAAGCTGCACAGTTCTCCTAAATATTGCCCTGTCTTTTGCTCGCACTTTTCTGCCCCGTTTTCAGAAGAAAACGGGGCAGAAAAGTGCGGGGAATCAACGGCAAAACTTGCCTCAAAGGGTTGGTGGAATTATTAGAAATGGCCACTGTTGGCTCCTAAAAGGATTAGAAGAGATGAAGCATCTCAAGCACTAAAAGTAGTGCCTCGGATGTAGGTGGCACTCAGGAAATGCCTGCAAGCTTGAATATCAGTAACACCGTCACCAATATCATCACTAGGAATACGGTGGTGTTGTGCAAAGTTTTGCCGGAGGTGGCAGAGTAGCATCTGAGATGAGAGGCTGAGTTCTTGCATTTTTATCAGAGACAGAGAAAGAGAAAGCGAGCAGCAGCTGGGCCAGGTCAAGAATTACTCGGATTTGCTGTAATTTCTTAGGGTTCGCCTTATTCTACAAGGTTTTGAACGTGCTCACCCCTTACTAGTCCCTTCCTTCAGTAACACCCTACCCTGTGCCTTGTCTGGATGGAATGGGAGAGTGGCCATTGCTGCTCAGTTCTGATAAATATTTTGCCCTCTTATGCCTGCGCTTTTTTTCTGAAAATGGGGCAGAAAAGTGCACGCAATCAATGGTAAAACTTGCCCCAATGGGTTGGTGGAATTGTTAGAAATGGCCACTGATGGCTCCTAGAAGTCTAAGATTTGAGGAAGCATGTCAAGCGCTAACATACTACCCCGGATGTATGTGGCACTAGGGAAAGGCCTGCAATCATGAATATCAGTACCACCGTCACCAATATCATCACTAGGAGTACGGTGGTGTCGTGCAAAGTGGTGCAGGAGGTGGCAGAGTAGCGTCTGAGATGGGAGGCTGAGTTCTTCATTTGTATCAGAGACAGAGAAATTGAGAGCAAGAGGCTGCTGGGCTAGGTCAGGAATTACTTAGGTTTGCGATGCTTACTGAGCTTTCGCCTTCATTCCAAAAGGTTTTGAAAGTGTTCACCCATTAGTCTTCTGTCCCTGCAGTAACACCTAACCTGTGCCCTGCTTGGGGGTAATGGAGGAATGGCCACTGCTGCTCAGTTCTGCTAAATATTGCCCTGTCTTTTGCTCGCACTTTTCTGCCCCGTTTTCTTCTGAAAACGGGGCAGAAAAGTGCGCGGAATCAACGGCAAAACTTGCCCCAATGGGTTGGTGGAATTATTAGAAAAGACGGCTGTTGGCTCCTACAAGGCTTAGAAAAGACGAAGCATCTCAAGCACTAAAAGTAATGCCCCGGATGAAGCATTTCATAAATTTTTAAAGTAGTGCCCTCGGAAGCATTTCATAAATTTCATTTTCTTTATGTTTTGTTACTGGAGAATTATTGTGTTTCTTTGGAGATATCGTGTTTTCCTACTTTTTAAAAAAATGTTTTATGTTGATATCTACGCATCTGGTGTAATAGTTACTTCTTTCAATTTTTTGCCTTGGCTTTTGTAGAAAAACACTTCTTCCTGTAGACATATTTATAGCTCTGGTTTGGTTGGGTGCTTTGGCTTTGAATACGCATGGGTGCAGTAGTGTAGTTTCTGTATGATTTATTCAACTGTAATCAATGTCAATGTTGTCTGCATGCTCCTCAGTGGCTTAGGCTGAAGTTGTTAGTGAAGACTGTGATGAGGCTTTGCTGGGAAGAGGGAGGCCAGTCCAGCCCGTACTTGGGCCCCTGCATAGCCCTTCCGGTGCCAGTAGTGGCAGT
Source organism: Daubentonia madagascariensis (assembly GCA_023783475.1). NCBI lineage: Eukaryota > Metazoa > Chordata > Mammalia > Primates > Daubentoniidae > Daubentonia > Daubentonia madagascariensis. The sequence continues at coordinate 33,040,590 of JAKFHU010001209.1, forward strand.
GATAGTGGGTCAGCCCACAAGACTCAGGGTGGCACATAAGGGTGCTGGCAGTGGCAGGGTGTGTTGACCAGTCCTGGGGCTCTCAGGTAGTATGCTTGGGTCCAGTAACAGTGGCAGTGGCAGGAGTATGAGTAGGCCAGTCCCCAGCTTCTACAAGGTACATGTGTTTACTGGTAGGCAGGACAAGCCAGTCCTCAGGTCCTTGTATGGTGTGTTCAGGCAGTGGCTTGGGCAGCAGGTAAGGTCAGCTGGTCCTCAGGCTCATGGACACAGTATATGAGTGGGCCTGTCCTCGGGCCCCTGAAAGCATGCACAGGTACACAATAGCCTCACCACTGGAGGGGGAGGGGTTAGTGTCAGGGATAGCATTCATGAACAAGTGTCTTCCAGGCTCTAAGTAGCACACCCTCTCGATCCCTTTTCCCAGGGAGCCTTCCTGGTATGTTGGACTGCTTGTTTCCCCTGGTGTGGTACACTGCATGGGCTAGAGTTCTCGTAATCTGGCCACACCTCTGTGTCCAGCTGGCATTGCAACACTGAAGCCCTCTGGGTGGATCTGGAGTACTACCATTGGAATTCCAGGGATGTGGAGATTCAGGGGATGTTGGGCTCCAGGGCAGGATTTAGTCTATTGCAGGAGTTCTCTCAAAATGCTGCTGTGCTTCAGCAGCTTGTGTCTCAAGGGGTGAGTAGCATCCAACATGAGTTCTTTCTCTGGAACAATGCATCACATGGACTAAAGGCAGCTTCCTTCACTAGGCTCAGTGCCTGTCAGGGCCAAGGAGCTCCCTTGTGGCTAGGATTGCAGGTGACCTTGGTGGAAATGTGGACCCCTGGGGATCTCTCACTTATCTTTTCACAACAATGAGAATTCCCTCCTGGCTCTGAGCTAATCCTGGCTAGGGTTTTCCTCTCTTCTGTGCTCAGAGGGTCACCGCATCACTCCCCTGTTGAATGCCAGTGTTTTCTCTTAGATGCTATATTTGATATAGTAGTTCACCCTTATCAGCAGTTTTGCTTTCCACTGTTTTGATCCTTTGGGGAGGAGACAAGAGCTGGATGCCTCAAGTCAGCCATCTAAGTGATGTCTTCTCATTTCTGATTTTAATATTTTAGTCTTCTGTTTTTTCTTACTTAATATAGCTAAGAGGGTTTTGTTATTTTCGTGACTTTCAAAGAAACAAGCTTTTTGGTCATTGATATTTTTCTGTTGCTTTTATATTTTCTGTTTCATTTATCTCTGCTTTAATCTTTATATGTTTTTCCTTCTGCTAACTTTGAGTTTAGTTTGTTTTTCTCTTTCTAGTTTCTTGAGCTGTAAAGTTAGGTTGTTTATTTATTTTTTCTTTTTAAATGTAAGTGTTTGCAGCTCTAAACTTAACACTGCTTTTGTTGAATTCCATAAATTTTGGTATATTATGTTATTATTTTTCTTTGTATCAAGGTATTTTCTAATTTCTTTTGTAATTTCTTCTTTGTCTCACTGGTTGTTTAAAAGTGTGTTGTTGATTTTCATGTTTTTGGATTTTCTAATTTTCCCTGTGTTATTGATTTCTAGTTTAATTGTACTGTGATCAGAAAATATACTTTGCATGACATTAATCTTAAATTTGTTAAGACTTGTTTTGTGGCCCAGTATGAGCTCTATTCTGAAGAATGTTCTATGTACTTGAGAAGAATGTATAATTTTGGGTCTTTAGGTATCCACTGGGGGGTTCTTACAACATATCTCCCACTGATAGGGGAGTGGAACTATTGTATAATGTCCTCTTTGTCTCATTTATAACAGTTTTTGACTTAAAGTCTATTTTGTCTGATATTAATAAAACACTCCAGCTCTCTTTTGGTTACGATTTGCATGGAGTATCATTTTCTGTCCTTTCACTTTCAGCTTATGTGTGTCCTTAGATCCAAAGTGAGTTTTTCATAAGCAGCATATAATTAAATCCCTTTAATTCATTTACATTTAGAGTAATTCCTAATAGGAATGAAATTACTCTTGTTATTTTGTTGTCTTCTCTATGTCTGTTTATTTTTTCCCTCCTTCCATCTCTTAATGGCTTTCTTTGTATTTTTTTAGACTTTTGGAGTAATATGCCTAGATTCTATTCTCATTTCCTTTTGTGTATACTCTTTATATATTTTCTTTTTAGATACCATTACTGTTATATAAAACAACTTAAATTTATAACTTTATATTATAAACTGATAACAATTTTAATTCCATACAAAACAATGCTCATTTGCAACTCTACTCCACCACTTTGTGTTATTGCTGTCACAAACTACATCTTTATATATTTTAAACCCATTAACCTAGATTTATAGTTTTTTTAAAAATAATTTTTGTCATTTAAATTCTATGTGCCAAAATTACAATAGTGCAGGTTATTGTATTTGTCCATGTGTTTATCTTTATTATAGTACCCTGTATTGTCATATGGTTTTGTGTTGCTGTCCACTCTCCTTTTGTTTCAACTTGAAGAACTTCAGCATTTTCTTATATAGCAAGTCAGTGGTAATGAATTCTCTCAGCTTTTGTTTTCTGGAAAAGTCTTAATTTGTCTTTTATTTTTTGAAAGACAATGTTGATAGATATAGTATTCTTGGTTGACAGCTTTTCTTTTTTTTAATTTCAGCACTTTAAATATATCAACCCACTTCCTTATGGCCTGCAAATGTTCTGCTGAGAAATCCACTGATAATCTTATGGATGCTCCAATGAGCATGGCAAATTGCTTTTCTCTTGATGCTTTTAAGATTTTCACTTTGTCTTTGGCATTAGATAGTGTGATTATAATGTGTGTCAGTGTGGTTCTCATTAATTTTATTCTAATTGGAGTTGTTTGAGATTCCTGGATCTGCATGTTCATATCTTTCTTCATATTTGGAAAGTTTCAACTATTATTTCTTCAAATAAATTCACTGCCCATTTCTCTCTCTCATCTCTTTTTATGATTAACATAATATGTATATTTGATGGCTTGTGTCCCAAAAGAGCATTAGATTCTACCATAATGTGTATATTTGTTTGCTTTATATTATCCTATAAGTTCCTTAGACTGTTTAGTTTTCTTCATTTTTTGTTTATTTTTTGTTTTTGTTTATTTTGCCCCTCTGAATGATTTCAAACAAACTGTCTTAAATTTTGCTGGATTTTTCTTTTCTAATCTTCTGATAATTTTTTCAGTTCATTTATGATATTTTCAAGTCTTTAATTTCTGTTTGGTGATTTGTTATAATTTATATGGCACTGTTCATCATATTCTCATTGTGCTCATCCATGGTTTTTCCAATTGTGTTGTCTGTTTTCTTTTCTTTTTTCTTTTTGGCTTATTGAATATGTTTGAGTTATGTTAAGTTCTTTGTCAGACAGCTCATATATCTGTGTTTCTTTAAGGTTGGTTTCTGGAATTTTATTTTGCTCCTTTGATTAGAGTATGTTTTCCTGTTTCTTTGTATGGTTTTTTCCTGGGATGTAAATTGGGCACTTGAGAAACAATTACCTCTCTCAATCCTTGTATACTGACTTCCTGCAGGGCTTGACCTTTATCATTCAGCTCGGCTGGAGTTTCTAGGGCCTCTCAACCCTTTTCTGATCTCTTGCTTTCCTCAATGTCTTCCTGTAGAACTGCATCTCTAACATGCTCTTCTCTGTTTGTAGCACTTCCAAAATCTGGTTTTGGTCCCATCAGTGCTCCAAGTCAGGTAAGAAAGAAATCAGCCCCTCAGGCATTCCACAGACAAGACAGAATGTTGAACAGATGGTCCACTCTCTTGTTTCCATTCCTAGGAAGGAGGCCTGGAATGATGGGTTTTCTCCCAGTTGCTTGGTTGTATCCCACTTAGGGAGAAGAGACACAAGTGGGTCTGCCAAATGCTGTAGATTTTACTGAACCTTTTGCTAGCATCACATCTTAGTTTTACAATGATCTTTGTACTATAGCTTCTAAACTGCTCTCTAGAGTTCTCTAGAGGTATTCTTGTCTGTATATTGTTTCTCTCTATGAAAGAAGCAGGGCCTACAGATTCATAGTCTGCCATCTAGCTAATGACATTCTATACATTTTTAAAAATCACTTTCCATGCTTTTTAGAGTTTTTAAAATTAATATATACTCTTTGTATATATTTATGGGGTACATATGATATTTTGATGTATGCATAATATGTAATGATCAAATCAGGGTATTTAGTACATACATCACCTCAAACATTTATCATTTCTTTGTGTTGGAAACATTTCAAATCTTCTAGCTATTTTAAAATATACAATATATTGTTAACTACACACCTTACTGTAGTATTAAACACTACAACTTATTCCTTATATCTAATCGTATGTTTGTACCCATTAACCAATCTCTCTTCATCCTGCCCAACATATGCCCTTCCCAAGCTCTGGTAACTATCATTCTACTCTTTACTTCCATGAAATAAACTTTTTTACCTACCATTAGGAGTGAGAACATGCAATTTTTGTCTTTTTGTGCCTGGCTTATTTTGCTTAACATAATGTCCTCCAGGATCACTTACGTTGCTGCATATGACAAGATTTTATTATTTTTATGGCTACTGTGGATAGTGCTGCAATTAACATGGGGGTTAAGGTATCACTTTGATATAGTGATTTCCTTTCCTTTGGATAAATACCCAATGGTGGGATTTCTAGATCATATCATAGTTATATTTTTAGTTTTTTGAGAAACTGCCATAATTTTTTCCACAGTGGCTATACTAATTTACATTCCCACCAACTGTTCCTTTTTCTTTGCATCCTTGCCAGCATGTATTTTGCTTTTCTTTTTGACAATAGACATTCTAACTGGAATAAAATGATATCTCATTGTGGTTTTGATTTACATTTACCTCATCATTGGTGATTTTGAGCATTTTTTCACATATCTATTGGCCATTTGTATGTCTTCTTTAGAGAAATATTTATTCAGATCCTTTGCCCACTTTTTAAAGAAAATATTTGCAAACTATTCATCCAACAAGGGATTGATAACCAGAATATACAAGGAACTCAAACAACTGAAGAGCATGCCCTTATAGTTCTAATGTCTCTTGTTGGTTTCATATTCTTGTATGCTTTTTCCAGTATTGCATTGTGATTTTAACATGTGTATTTACCTTTATAATCAATAATTTTTCAATATCTTCATCCTCCTTAAAATTATATAATACAGAATTGGGGCCAAATACATTGATAAATTTAAGAGGAACAGAGTTGCAATCCTAATGGCAGATAAAGTAAAATCAACCAACCAACGTATTAAATAAATAGACACTCTTTATAATGCTAAAAATTACATTTCAAAATGAAGACAAAACATTTGTCAATATCTATGAACCAAGTAACACTGAGGTACTCGCTACTAAATAGAATCTATAGATTTTTTTTAAATCAGACTGAGCTAAATTCACCTATTAAAAGAAAGATATTTGCAAATATAATGTAATAGAAAACGAACTCAATTCTGTACACAAGGGACAGTTATTTAAACATAATTTAAATAACTAAAAATTACAATGGAGACAATATTTAGCAGGCAAATGGATATAACTCTTATTGTTTAGGTAAAGCTGTAGAGAAACAGTGTCATGATTTGATGATAATGCATATGATACAACTATGGAACAGAATTTGATAATAATCTACAAAAATATGTATAAACTTATCCTTCAATTCGATAATCTCACTTCTAAGAATTTATCCTGATGTACAGCCCTAACAATATGAGAACAAATATTCATAAGTTTATTCATTCCATAATTGAGACTTACTGATGTCCAAACATAAGAGATGATTGGATAAAACATGTTACATAAACATATTTGGGTATTATGCAGCTGTAAAAAAATGAGTACCTTATCTGTGTTAAAACAGAATGATTCATAGGAGATGTTTTTATGTGAAAAAGGAAATTACAAAATAGAATATACAACACACTACAGTTTGTGTATAAAAGAACACAGAAACAATAATATACATGTATTTTCTCATCTTTATTAAAAAAACACATTGGATAAGGCAGATGATAATGATGTCAATTACAAGGAGCAGGGCTGGGACAAGTGGATAAGAGCAAGTGACACTTCTCTGAATAATCTTTTGTATAATATTGACTTTTGAAAGAATATAAAGGTTAGTCCTATTTTTTTAATTACAGTAAGGGTGGAAAGGGGACAAAACTAAAAATAAAAATAAACATAAGTATATAAACCCAAGGAGAATGCAAATGATTAAGATACTCATATGAAAATAAAAATATCTAATTCAAAAATCTTATAAATGCAGTATTTATTTGTTTGTTTAGAATAACTAAATATTTTGATGTATTGGGAACAAGACACCTCATTTTAGAAGAAAGAATTTCAAATATTGAAAGGGAGAAGGAAAAAAATCATTGGCCAGATTGAAATTGGAGGTGTTTCCAGGGACTAATGATTTCTAAAATATGTATGTCTGTCAACATGCAAGTACATGAGTATGTGTAAGTTTGTGTTTATTATGAATATATCTATGTGGATGAATATAAACATATTTTCTAGTTTTGGCCACTGAATGGACCTAAAAGCAAAGATGCTAATAGCAATGAGTAAACTAAACACAAATCATCATTTCTAATTTCTCCAGTAAAAGAAGCTAGGCTCTTTGAATAAATGGCTAATTCCAGAGTTGGTTCAGACAAATACTAGATTATACTGAAACATTTTGCTGTGTCTGAAAGTAAGGAAGGAAACACTAAAAAAAAAAAAAAAAAAAGATACATGTCACAGGGGCACAGGTAATACTTTGAAGGACTTCCAGTGACCAAATCTGGGATAATATAATCAAGGAAAGTGATAAATTACAAACTTTGAAACAAGATGGGAATCTATGAGTCTGTACCTATGACAAATGACAGATGATAGATGATAGATAGATAGAGATAAAAAGTGTCTTATTTTGTTTTCTGTTGCTATAACAGACTAGCACAGACTGAGTAATTTTTAGACAATAGAAGTTTATTTGGCTCATAGTTCTGGAGGCTGAGAAGTCTAAGAGAGTTTGGTGAGGGCCTTTGTACTGTGTCCTCTCATTGTAGAAGGTTGAAGGGCAAGACAGTGCATAAGAGAGTGACAGAGAAAGGTGCTCAGGAACCCACTCACTTTCACGATAACTACCCAACTCCTGAGATAATGGATAAAGTGTTAATGAGTATTCTTTTTATTCTTATTACAATTTTTATAAGTTTTGAGTTATTTCTGAATAGAAGTAAAAATATAAAAGTACATTTGTTGTAATTTATCTACTTAATAAGTATTTTACAACAAGTTTTTGTTTTGTTTTGCATTTTGTTTTTGGGGCTTTTTAGATTTTCTGTTGGAGGTAAAATATTTTCATATTTCACCCAATATTTATTTCTTGATTTATGATATAAATTTTTTCACAAAATAGGGTATGAAAGAATTATCCTAAGGGTATCTAAGGAGATTTCTGTTACTTTGGCTTTGATTACAAAGTTGTTTTTTCTTTAATGATACTCTTTTCCGTTACTAATTCCATAATCTTCCTTTCGAGTTTGTCATAGTCAAACCAGATTAATTATGCATTTGCATTACTCATACAATTTTGAACTAATTAGATTGTAAATAGCTTGATATCTTTCATATTTTAATCTCTATTTTTCCTGTGCATATTTAATTAACATAGAAGCACTTACTGATAAATTAAAATTACAACATTATAAAGATTTTTCAGATGCATAAGATCCTGTTATATATCTTTGGAAATTATCACAAGTTGAAAAATGATAATGTTAAAACAGGTGCACTTTTTGCTCTTATTTCACCTTCTAACACAATGTTAATGCTATCCTGATGAACAATATTTATGCAAATATCAAATGTTTCAAACTGATATGTTTGAAAATATAGTGATGGGCATCTTCCAGTAATGAGAAGTGATCATGAATATCATCAATGAATCCACCTGTGTTTTAACTTGCTCCAGTCTTATAGTACCTTAGCATAGGCTTTGATATATTAATAAAATAATCAATAATTTTTGAATTAATGGGTGAGAGAGTATGCTTTTACACAGTTAGTGAGGATTGCTACCGTGTTGATCAATTATCCTCACCTCTGTTAGCTTAAGGAAAAAAGGAAAAAGAAAAAGGAAAAAAAAACCCATACAACAAATCCTGATCACCATAGTGGTTATTTGATCAATGTCAAGGGATAGGGTAGGATACATGAGTCTATTATATCTACAGAATTTTGAGCCACAGAATGTGATGGAATGTAAAACACTTGGTAACCTCTGTTTAAATTTTATGTATTCTGCAAAATAAAAAGTAAAATCATTGTGTCCTCTTTTCCTCACTCAGAATCCCTTAACCTCCCTATATCTTATTCTTACGATTAATCATCTACTCCAATTTCAGTCTCAATTCTGCAACCTTATCTCCTCTACCTAAACTTTATATATGTGTGTGTGTATGTACGTATGTATTTTAGAGAAAAGATCTTGCCCTGTTGCTCAGGCTGGAGTGCAGTGGCATGATCATAGTTCACTGTAACCTTGACCTCGTGGGCTCAAGTGATCTTCCCACCTCAGCCTCCTGAGTAGCTGGGACAATAGGCATGTGTCACCACACCCACAAAATTTTTAAAATTTTTTACATAGATGCGGTCTCACTGTGTTGCTTAGGCTGGTTTTGAACTCCTTGCCCCAGGCAATCCTCCTTCCTCATCCTCAGAAAGTGCTGGGATTACAGTACCTCAACTTTAGAATATTTCCACTCTGCCCTCTGGAACTGTACTTCCTAAGCAATATGAGCATTTTCTCAGTATTTCATGTCTTAACTGATGCATAGCCATTTCACTGAGCATTACTTTACTTATATCCCTGTAGTCACTACCTAGTGATGACTATTCTCTAACCAACCATGCACTGTAACTTTGCCTGCTGTACTTGATGTTCTGTTTCCTCATTGTTATAACTTCCAGAACTGTACGTATTACTATTCTTATAGAAACCCTGGTCTTTCTGGTATATGTCCTTATGCTATACCACCCAGCGTTGTTGTTCTTGCTATTATCTACACATTATTAGAATCTAAATTCAGTATTCCTCTCTGCCCCTATTATTGCCAACATTCTGGGTGACCCTAGTTTCTATATATTTGACCATTTCAATATGCGGCCTCTCTGATTTTTAATCTCATTTCCAAAGATTTTTCTCCTCTCCTTCCTCAGCGGTACATTTCCACATCACAAGTTAGACTTTGTTCTACCCGGTAGTGTTCTCACAACTCACCTTTACTTCTAATCATACTGTTCTGGAACCACCTGTCAGCACACTGGTGAAATACTTCCATCTGACCATTTCTGGCCTCAATTAAACTTCCACTTTTCTATCTCTCCAGTCATCCTTTATTTCCCTCCACATGCAGCCCAAGGTTCATGGTTCATTATCTTAATAACTCTCATGCCAATGACCTAAACCTCATTCCTTTTTATGTTTTATATTCTCATTGCACCCACATGGAAAATTCTATACTTGATCACCTGCTTTCCTCATTTTTAAATTAGATTATCTGTACTACCGAAGAAAAAACACTTAACAAATCAAAACATTATCACTATTCATATTGTCCAGCAACCTCAGCAATGGTTATCTTCACTCTCTTTATCAGGAACCCTGCATAATTTCTTTTGTCAAATACTTTCTTGTATGTAATGAGATCTTTTAACTGGCAATGAAGCAAGCTCAAGGCATACCATTTTTAAAATAATCTACTGGACCCTGTATAACCTTAATAAGCTAACAAATTGTTTCCTTTTTCACAATGAAATTTCCTTGTGGTTGACATATACTTTCTCCACTTCCTTACTTTTTTTTTCACTCCTCAACCCAATTTAAGCTGTCTTTTCTCCAATCAACCCATCCTAACAATACTTACTCTAATAATCAAGACCTACTGGTGGTTAGTTTGTAGGCATATTTTTAGATTTACTAATTATTCTCTGCATCACTCCGTATTTGAACCATTTGGATTTTGCCACCCAAGCCTCTTTTATCTTACTCTGTTGTCTTTGGCTCCAGTTTCTTGTTCACTTTTTCTGGATTATCACCTCTCTCTCTCTCAACACTGGGTCCTGATTCAGTGCTTTTTCCTCTCTTTAATCTCACCTCTTCCATATTAAAAGCCTCCATTGTCATCTGTACATCATCTATATGCCAGTGATTATCAAATTTATATTTAAACTTCTTCATTGAGCTTCAAATTCACATCTGCAACTGTCTACCTATAGGAAGTAAAAGTTTTCTTGAAACACAGTGGAATCTTAAATATATGTTAAATAAGCGCCAAAGTTGCCTCAAACTGAACATATTCCAAATTTGGAATGTCTTCCTCATACCCTTCCAACCACAGAAAATTAACTATGTCTCTTCCAGTGTTTCCTATCTCACTGACTGACGCCACTATCCATCTCCAGGAACATGATAGATACTAAGGAGTCACACTTACTTACCTTCACATTCTATATCCTATTTATCACTAAGTCTTGATTGTGTACCTCCCAACGGCCACTAAAATCCACTTTATTTCCTTTCCAGTCACCACACTAGTTCAAGCATCCATCATACCCTCTCTCTCTATGATTTTCTATTGACCTATTTGTAACTTTGTCTATATGCAGCCCCTGTACACCATAGCTCCAAACAAAATAATATTTTATAAATTCTTCCAAAAATTTTATGTTCCCTTTTCATAAACTATTTCTTCTCCTTAGATTTTTCTCTTCTGTCATTGTATCCCCTACACTCTCAATTATTTTCCTACTTAACTAACTTTCATTCTTTAGATACTAGCTCAATATTACTTAAGCTATTCCCTATCTAGCAAGACTAAAATGAATTCTTAGTCTCCATGAGCTTATAGCTTTATAAAATTTTATTGATATAACTTGCATAATATATTTTTATGTACTCACTACACCATGATTTTTTACAAAAAAGTGGTCTGTGTCCTTTTTTTTTATTCTGACTATTTTACTGCCAGTGACTAGCACAATTTCTGGCACCTAGAAGAGAATTAACTACTATTTGTAGAGTCAAGGAATGAATGAGGAGACATAAATATTCTGTTATGGGAAGACATAAACGCTATACTATATGTAGCTTATATTATCCAATAAAATGGAACACACTACTCAGCTAGATATAACACTAACAGAATTCTGACTTTGAATATTAGCAAAATGCACTGTGATTCTTATAAATGGGGTACATGAGACATACATATATAAAATGTATAGGGGAGATAACAGGCAGAGTTTTTCATTATATTTTGCAAAACAATTAGATATGTTCTTTAATGGAAGCTTGAAGATATTGAAAATATAAAATTAATTCAACTCAGTAAAAGTATTTCTACAGAGAAGGAAGATGATTTTTGTTGTTGTTCTTACAAAACAACATGGTAACAAAAATTAGAACATAAATTCAGAGTGCCAAAATGTCAGTCACCTGAAGTAGAACAAATTAAATCTCCTAGGATTAGGAAAGGGATTTTTTTCAGGATCTGGGATATAGTTGAGTCTGTAAGGGATGTTAACATGGTAGGTGTGTGGGTTGGAAAACATTAACAATAAGTAGCCAGGTAAATAATTACAGATTCTTTCTATGCCTTATATGAGGTTTATGAAGGTATTAATTGCAAATATTTCATAGTTATGCCCTTTGATTCATGCCTGAAATGCAAATGTTTGGGTTATTTATTTAAAATAACCCATATCGTTTAGATACCAGATGTTCAGATGACAGAGTAGATAATTCTGTTCTAAAATTTAGAAACTCATATCAATTTCTTCCCAGTGTGAAGGATAGCCTCAAGAAGGTAGGCCAGAGAGGTGCCTATGACCTAACATTAATTAAAATATTTATAAAGGCTTAGAAGGGTGCCTGACATATAGCAGCTGGTTTATAATGGTAGAATGATGATGATGATGATAATTTTTAATATACTCCCAATCATAAAGTTATATTATTATCCCTGTAGAAAATATAAATTTATTTATTTCTTACATCCTCATTAAATATATGGGATTTGGTTTTAATTGTATGCATCTAGACACACTTGTATGTCATTTGAACAGATTTATTTTGAAATTCATTAGAAAAAGTTCATGGAATAATTATATAATGTTGTAAAACTGATTATATGTGTCATAAAAGGTTATATGTGTCATAAAAGGTTAATACTGATTACTCAAAAAATAAATAAGTCTATGAGTGGATATTGAGTAAAGAAGTTTGACAGTCATTTACATGTCAGAAGCTGTGCTTCTGAAAAATCTGTCCAGTACTTCAAGAGGTCTGGATTATATTCAGGAATTTAATTCAAAAATATATTTTAAGCTTTTACTATATTAACTATGTAGTAAGAATAGTTGAGGAATGAAAAAATTAATCATATTGGATCTCTTTTCTCAAAAAAATTTTAGTTTATTTAGAAGAGACAAACACATATACAATAATAACAGTTATGAGAAATGCCCCAGATATTGACATTTTAATGAAGAAACACCTACTTCTACATAGAATAAATGACACGCAGATTTTTATGTATGCTATATAAACAATATATCATTTAATGATGTTCATTGTAAATTTTTTTTTTAGTTTCCTTTTGCTCAAGGAATCATTATACAATGTATTGATAGTTTTAATTCCTCCAATAACTAAGCAATCTCTGCAATAGAGTCAACCTAAATAAAAAGCAGAGAGAGATTCTAAAAGAAAAAGATATTTATTCAGTTCCTTCCATAACTAAATAATCTCTACAATAGTGTCAACCTAAATAAAAAACAGGGAGACTCTGAAAGAAAATGATATTTATTCCAGAATAGGCATTGCAATGGTAATATGCATGCCATAGTAAATTATGTGCATATTCAGGGAGATAAGGAAGACAAAGCCTATTAAAGGAAAAATGAGGATTACACAATTATTGTGAGATAGTTATCCTTGGCTACAAGGATCAGTAACAAGGGTGGCTTCAGTCTGATGTTGGACAGGCAGTTGCTGGGCAGATGTCATTGCAGAAATAATTTTTTGTGTAAGTTTGTTATGTTATTTGTGCAGGGTTATGGTTTTTGCATAATCTTTTGTAATAGTTCTTTTTATCAGGTACTCACACAAGAGAACCCTCCCTTCATAACCTTCTGGGCTCTATTTATCAGGGTTTTTAACACAACTGTCTCCATTTTCATTCTGACAACTTTCACAATGGTCAATTGAAATTTTATATCACTCTAGGTAATTTTCAAGAGATGGCTAGGTTTTCTCATCTCTGAATCTGTTTGCCTATCGTGGCTCCTTGTGCAGGCATGCTTTAATGACAAGATAAGGATGCTTCCTATATTTGATCAGTGGATTTGTAAACATATGTGCCTAGTGAACCACCTTGCCTTTTTAGCGTGGGTGCTGTACACCAAGTACTCCTAACCAGTTTATTTCCACAAATAATGAATCATCTCTTTTTTAGTTTGCTTGCTGTTACCATTGTGCATTTATGAAAAGGGAGAGTTTACCTTTCTTAAATAACTAGGAAAGTGTGGTGATTAATATTATGTGTCAAGTGAAGTGGGCCATGGGGTGCCCAAATTGTTTATTGTTTTTGGATGTGTCTTTGAGGGTGTTTCTGAATGAGATTAGTATTTGAATGGGTGGACTCAGTAAAGTAGATTTCCCTTCCCAATGTGGTTGGTGTCATCCAATTCACTGAGGGCCTGAATAGAACAAAATATGGAGGAAGGAGGAATTCACCCCTTTTTACTTGCCTCTCTTGCTTGAGCTGGTACATCTAATGTCCTCTTCTGCCCCTGGACTCAGGTTCATATCATCAGCTGCCCTGGTTCTCAGGCCTTCAAACATGGACTGAATTACACCAACCTGTTTTTCAAATTAACTATATTATTTTCCTTTTTAAATATTTGGGAGAATTTTTTATTGCATATTTGTTAATTGGTATTTCACTTTAGAGTTATCTGAGTATATATATGATTCTGAGCATATATGAGTATATCTGAGTATATATGATATATATATGATAAAGTGATATTTCACTTTAGAGTTATCTGAGTTATATATGATTAATCATATATAATTTGGTTTGATCTGCTTTTCAAAACTACTGGTGACTTTGGGCAAATTTTTATAAAAGTTTATGTGTATTCTTTACCCTTTTATTTGTGAATTATCTGTCCATATCAGCTATTAAAATTTACTGGGTTGTCTGTTATTTGTATTGAGTATGAGGAGTTGTTTTTATATTATAAATGTTAGTATTTTGTGGAATATATTTTTGTGAGTATCTTCTCTAAATATAATAATTTTTAAAATTAATTTGACATTGTTTGTAATATACAAAGAGATACAAAAATTGTTCAATAAATGTTCAAATTTTCCACATCCATCATATAAAATAGAACATTTTCAACACACTTGAAGCCTTTGTATACCTCCTTCTTCCATCAAAAGTAGCAATACCTTGAATTTTGAATTTCTTTAGCATTTTAAATTATAGTAATACATCTAAAATATGTCATCTTGCTTGCATTTATTTAAATGTAAGGAAATTATATAAAATTTCATATTTTTTTTGGATATTACCTTTCACTTGACATTATGTTTTTGAGGTTCATCAATATTAATACTTGTAACTGGATATAACTACAGCAAATATGCTTTTACTGCTATCTATGTTATTTGAGCTTACCAAACTTACTGACATACTTGAAATTGTTGCACCATCTATTCTTATGCTCTCTAAATATACTTGATCTCTCATCTTGCTTTTTGTATTGATTATTTTTTATTTTCCCATGTTCCTATTTTTAAAAGTTTTACTTAATTTTGATAAATGTATAGTTACCATAAATTTTTATCATGCATACTTGAATCTTAACTTTTATTTACTCTACTCTGAACCTAAAAAATTCAAACAATTTGAACTATTTTAAACTCAATTATTCTCCTACTTGTTTTTAATGTTCTTGTTCTTTTAAGATATTACTTCTTACAATGTAATATTTTCAAATACATCAATCAAAATTATTTGTTAATATGTATATTAGCATTCTTGTACTAAATTCATGAGAAAAATCAACTTACAATTTTCCTGTCTTGTGATTTTTGCGTCAGGTTTTGGAATTCAGGTTAAAAAATGCACCCCCCCAAAAAAAAAAACCCAAAACTTTACTTCTTTCTTATTCTGGAGAAGAGTTTATTGAAATTTAGTGTAATTTCTTTCTTTAATATTTGGGGGCAAATAGTCACTGCAGATGTCATCTGGGTCTGGGAATTTATCCAGAAAGAAAATTAGGAATTTATTTAAAAGCTATAAAAATTTCATTTTTCTTTTACTGTTTGCAATTTTTAAAAATGTCACTGTTATTTAAATTGCCAATCTATTTTGATGTGATAATCTTACTTTACTATCAATATTCTATTTAACCATCTGCTTTATTTTCCACTTTTATGTTTTCCATGTTTCCTTTTGGACTAATGATTTTTTATTTATATATTTTCCCTTCTATTAACCTGTTACTTTCTCTTATAATTTATACTATTCTTCTAGTGGAGCATGTTAGATTTATTATAGCTCAAGACAGATGATTATTTTATAGATTCTCTAATATTTCTAAGATATTAGAACATATAAACTCTATTGATCTCTCTCCTATATTTTATTTTTGTTTTATTTCTACATATATTTTAAATTCCACAGAACATTTATTTTTTTTTGTATAGTCCAAAATTTTTTTCCTTTTAGTCAAATGTTTATTATTTCCAATACTCTTCATTATCTCTTCTATTTCTGTGTTATATATTTTATCTATATTATTTCTGCCTGGCAAACCTGTCTAGGATTTTCTCTTTGCTACTAACAAATTCCTCTGGTTTTGTTTAACTGAAAAGTCTATATTACGAATTGATTTTGGAAGGTTATTTTCACTGTGCCTCGATCTCTACATTAGCTATTATTTTCTCCTAGCATATTGCAAATGTCATTCCATTATGTCCTGACTTTCATCATTTCTTTTGAAAAGTCACCTAACATGGTTATTGTTTTTCTTTTGAAGACATGTATTCCCCAGTGCTACATACAAACATCTGGCTGTTTTGAAGATTTTTCCTTTTTGTCTTTGGTTGTCTGCAGCTTTACTATAATGTTTCCAGATGACTTTTTTCTTGCGTTTAATGTGTTGGTCTTTATAGAGCATCTTGAATGTGTAGATTGATATCTTTCATTAGTTACAGATAATTTTCACTTTTTATCCCCTCACATATTGTTTCTGTCACTCTTCCTCTCCCTCTTTTTCTCCCTCTGGGTTTCCTATTATAGGTATGCTAGTCCTTTTGAGTGTATATAATACATCTCTTAATTCTTTTCTTCTCAATTATTTTACACTCTGTGATACTTAGATATTTTCAATTAAAAATTTATGTTGTAGTCTGTGTCTAATTTTCTGATAATCCTTCATTTTAGTTATTCACTTTGTTCATTGTAATTTTGAATTCCAGAATTTTAAGTGTTTTGTTTACAGTTTAATAATATTGAAATTCTCTATTCCTTTCTCTGTTTTGTTCATTTTCTCTCAGTTTTCTTTAACATATTAATTACAGTTATTTTAATATCTTTATATGACTGTTCTAACCTGATCATCTTTGCATATGTTATAGTTGTCTGTTCATTTTTTGAGTAGCAGTTATATTTCCATTCTTCTCTGGAATTTTCAGGGTATATGAGTGTGTATGAGTGTGAGTTAATTACATACTAGTCATTATTCATAGATAAACTGTCAATGTTCAGGAGGGAGTTATCCTTTTCCAGTGAGTGTGTTCCCCCTTTCCTCCACTAGGCAGATATGGGAAGGAGCAACAGACTTTTTTTATATTGATATTTGTTATTGTCAAATTTATCAATTTTTCTGTTTTTCATTTCCTTTCTTATTTAAGAAAGCCTTTTTCAGTACAAGGTCATAGAAATAATCCTTTTCCTGTTCCCTTGCAGTTTTCAACCTTTTGTTTTCACATTTCACATTAGGCCATTACACCACCTAGAATTCTGTTTTGTGTAGGGTATGATTCTGTGGTCTCATATTATTATTTTATTACATTTGGAATGTAAACTGTCCTGATACCATTTATTCACTACTTCAATCTTTCTTCATTTATTTTAATACAATTTTATATTAATATTATACAGAAATGTTTGACTTTTTCTCTTAGCTCTCTATTTTGTAAACTTTGTTAACTGTATTTGAATTTATTCATATATTTGGATTTCTTTATGGACTATACAATTATTTTAGATGTCTTTTTTCAGAAGATGTTCTTCTTTATGTACTTATCAATAAAGAGATTATATAATTCCTTTTGTTCTATCTTGCTAGGTACTGAGATCTGAATCTGGCTCTACTTTGGAAACCTGGCTCCAGACCCTTGGCCTATATATTTAGCACAGTTTTAATTCCTGAATACAAATGTGATGTAAACTGTGATGTTGTTGATTCTGTCTTTGATTGTGACTTAGGAGAGACGCCTAAATTTAAGAAGATGTTTAGAATTATGAGAACTCTTCTTTTCAGAAAAGTGATATTATTCTTACAACTGTCCTCAAAATATGGCCTTGTCCTCAAAAATGCATTAATACCCCATATCTGGTCTTTGGTCCACAATGCCAATACCATTACATCCTTCCTCTTCTGTGATTAGTAGGGAATATTTTCTTTTTTTTGAGTGTTGTTACATATTAATGTAGTGATATATGTTTTTCCATGTGACATTAATATATATACTCATACACTAACACAAAATGGCTACTCATGTACTCAATCTGCCTACTGACCAGGAAATTTCCAAATGTGTTTCCACTATAGCAATGAAATAGAATCAAATTCACATATTAGTCTCACGAGTTCATTTCTCATTGAAACAAATATTGGCTGGAAAGAATAAAACTTCCAGGCATTGGAAAAGATAGAAAATATTATTTAAATATAGTATTAGTAAGGAATTTGTCTCCTAAGTACAATGTAAACAGAGATACCAGGATTATTTAAAGCACTTCAAAAAAAAAAAAGAAAAGATTCTCCAGCTATAAATACTGTGTGCTATATATTTATATCTATAATAGATATGATTATTCATACTCCGAAGCATTTCAATTTTTCTGAATGAAATTATAACTTCCTTGTATATAGGTAGAGCATATTCTACTTTTTTGAATGAGAAATAAAAATAAAATGACTGTTAAGGAATCTATTAATCTGTACAAAAACCATCATATATACTAAGTGCTTTCTTTTTAGGCACAAAGAGGATGGAGGTATATTATGGGTGGAAGGAGTTTTAGAGGCAAGGTAAACCTAATTATTTATAATTCATTTATTAGTTCAAATTTTATTGTGAAGCTTGGTATATGAGGTAATCCTTGTTTCTCAACCTAATCCTTGTTTCAATACTGAAAATCTTAAATGCCTTTTCATGTTGCATACAAAGATTTGAGGATATAACTAATAGGCAGACAAGAGCATGCAACTATGGTACTGAGTTTATCACAATTTTATCATGAATAGTCATTTTAAATTATCTTATTCATGTAATCTGACTTAAAAATAGAACATAAAACATATGATTACTTCTACTAGAGATAGACCAATTTTTTTTACAGTAACTATAAGTAATTTCAAGTATGTAAAAACAAATGCTTAAAATTTGTCAACAATTAAAATGAAAACAAACATGTTTACATCAAAAATATATGAAATGTTCAGCTTTATTTTTAATAAGGAATGTCTTTGACCAAAGGAAAAAAAAGAATTAGTAGTTTTTAAACCGATGTTTAGTATAATTCAGATTTGAGGGGCAACTATAATAGTTGCTTTCTTATATTTTACAATGATTTGAAAAAGTTATATTTCAAAACTATCAATGGCTCTTTTGTAAATTCCTTCTACAGCACTTTCCAAATATTTTCCCCTTTGGAGTCAGCAAATCATCTCCTTTGTCAAATGGAATCAAATGTTTGGAGGACAGTGTTAAATAATATTCAAAACCTAATCAAGGCCTGGAGGTTGAGAATCATAGAATAGAGATAAGTACAATGAGTGTAAGTAGATACTATGGTGGGAAGAATTAGGAAACACATGCATAGTATTTGCTGACCCTAGTTTACATCACACGCATAAGTCATTTTATCCATTGTGTCAGTCCAGAAAACTTCAATGGAGTGCACATTTCCAAATTTCACATCTATGTTTATTCCTGAGCTGTTTAAGGAAAAAGTTTTTAAGTAAAATATAAATAAAGGATAGAAAGGAAAATAAAAATTACCAATATCCTAAAAAATATAGGTATCAACTCATTCTATTCCAGAATTTTTCATTCTTTCCAGATTTTTTCCAAAAACATATAAATGTTTTTCTTTTTTTTAGATTTTGGTATAATTTCAAACTTGTAAAAAGTTTGCAAAAAAAATACTCTGCGTGTTACTCTGCGGTGTGTGTGTGCGTGTGTGTGTGTATGTGGTGAATAGAATAAATAGTTGTAATGTGTAATTGTATTGTGGCTAGCTTAAAAAATATATTTGTTAAGAAATTCATACTGAATGAGTTAGGGAGGAAAAGGCATTGGGTTTTCAACTTATCAAAAATAATATATATGTAAAATTTATATAAATAATATATGATATATATACATATTTTAATAATATTTGGGTTGTCAGTTATGCCAAGTGATTTACTTGCTTCTTAAATTTGTATTTATATAATATATAAATATTATATATAAATATTATAAATATGTATAATTAGCAATATTTCATGTTTTCTTAATTGGATATTTTTATTTTATCTGTATACTGTAATTTCTTTTTTTAAAACCATTTGACACATTGCTTCTAAAACATTTGGTTCTATCAAAACACTGTCATAATTTTTCTATAATTATTTTTAGAGGAATAGATTCCTAGAGTTAATATAACTAAAACATATTGTGAAAATTGAATATAACAAAATTCTTTACAACAAATATCTAGCTGGTCTCTATACTTTTAGTTTCTTACTGGTTTATATATTTTTTCAAACAATTATTGCCAGAGTTTTTATCATTCAACAAATGTAGTCAAACACCATCTTATTGAACACCTGCTATGTACTAGTTCATCGTGCATGATTCTAAGTACAAGTTTACCAGAAAAATATAAGAAACTGTATTGAATTGACTTGCAGTTCTCAAATGTGGAATTAAAGAATTGTTATCAGCATAAAAATCTCAAATATATGACCATTGCCTGACAAAACAATGCAAAACATTTTAGACAGTCATCTGAGACTTTCATTATTTTAAACTTCACATTCTTTAACAATCTTCCTCTAAGTAAGTCCCATGTTTGCAAGTATCACTGTGGTTATCAAAACTAAGCACACTTATTCTTGCCTTTTTATCTTTTCTTAAACCCTGAATAAAACTTATTATTAAACTTTCTGGTATACTTAAGTCATCATCTTCCCTTAAAGTTTAGCTCATATTCACCAAAAGAAATGTTTTAGAATGTTTATTGTAATACTATTCTAATAGTCCCAATCTGAAACTACTTAATGTCCATCAATGAAATCCATCATGGTTGAATATACTGTAGTATATCCAAGCAATGAAATAAAATACCACGACAACAAACTATCTGTAATTATATACCACCACATGGCTGAATATAACAAATATAAAGCTTAACAAAAGCAGCTACTCACATGAAAGAATATACTGAGTGATTTTATTTATATAAAGTACAAAAAAAGCAAAATACATTATTATGTTAGAAGTCCATATAAAGATTACATTGTTGAAATAGTGATTGAAAGGGGCCATCAGGGATTTTTTGGGATGCTGGTTAAAGGACTATACTTAATTTGTGGAAATTCATTGAGCTGTACCCTTGTGATATTTTGTGTATTTTTGTGTGCATATTATACTTCAATGATTTTTAAAAATCTGTTTTAATTTCTACTTAATTCATTTATCCATTCATTCAACATTTTTCCCTTTTGTCAATTGCTCCATGCTGGTCAGTATGCTTAGTACTGAGGAATTAAAGAAGGACATGTGGGTAGGCAGATCCAAATTCAGACAATTAAAACACAGAGTAGAAAGCTAAGTTATTTGCAGTGTATTGTGGAAGCACAAATGGAGAGAAACTAACCTGTCTGAAAAATCAGGAAAAGCCGAATCTTAAAGAATGAATCAAGAATAAACAAAATGAAGAAAAAAGGTTCATACAACCAGACAGCTTACAAAACCACTGAGCATTAGCCAAAGCAGAAATGCAAGAAATAACTAAGCACAAAGCAGGGAATTTCAGGCAATTCAGTGACAGTCAATGTGGCGGGATTTTTATAGATGAGACTGAGAAAACACATAAAATGAAAAAAGGAAACATAAGCCTAAGAAGAACTTCCAGGTAGAGAAAGGATGACAGTGGTGAGAAACAGGACTATTCCCAAGCAGAGAGAACATAGACCACATTGAGGAGGTATGAATTGGAATGGCCTGTTTGGGAATCAAAATGGAGTGATGTAGATGAGCAGGAAACATGCTGAGGGAGGAAGACTGGGAATCGGGGAAAGAAATTTAGGTTAGGCACACCTGCAAATGACTGCATGCCATGTAGGCAAGGCAAGGGGGAACTATCCACAGTATTTTAATTGGGAAAGTGATATGAATAGATTTTGCTCTAAAACTAGCATCGAGTTGGTGTGTGCACAAGGCATACATACGTAGGACATGAGTGGGCATGGGGAAAGCAGTTTTAGACATCTCTTGAAAAAAGTCAATTTCTTACCATTGTAGCTTCTGTTAATGTCTTCAGTTTGTCAATCTCATAATTGAATTTCTATGTATAAAGAATAAGAGTGTTTTGTTTATTGTTAGTATATTCTCTAAATAAAATAATTCCAACCCATTAATCCCTTTGGTTTCTCATAATTTCATAATACATTAAATAACTTTTCCATTATTTGCTTATGGTTTCTTATACAAATTAGATATTTTAACACTCAAGTATAATATAATATGTGGAGATAAAATAAAGAGCTTCAAAAACAGTATTTAAATCTCTATATAGTTTCATAAGCTCATATAAACCATTAGTTTAAATTTAGATACTAAAAGTTTACTTATTGATAATCTATTGGTATGAAGAAATCAATTAATGTTCCTAAAGTCTTAACAGATTTAAACAAAATTGAAAATCAGTACTGAAGTAAATTTCAAATTTTTTTTTTATATTTTGGATAATTTAATTGACATGTTCCCAAGCACAAACATAAAACTTAACTGGTATATTGATGCTGTTAAAAATTTATTTTCTACAGAATTGTCAAATATTCTCATCATCCAGATATAATGTAAGGGAACAGATGTATAAGAAAAGGGGTGGTCTTCAATCACTCTGCAGTGAGTACCATATTCCCTTGAAAGAAAAAAAAAATCATGTTAAACGTAGTAATTGTTTTAAAATTTTAAAATATGTTGTTTTACCTTTCTCAATAACTTTATAGTATAATTTCATTAAAAATGTACCCCAGGACTTATTAACTTTCTGGAAATGTGTTCTTTCATTCAAAGTCACATCTACATACTGGTGCTTCAGAGTACAGATAGGAAATCTTACTCGTCTTGGTCATACCCTTTGGTGCTAGTCCCTATGTAGAATTTGAAATGACTGTTCAAGAAATCGAGTCTGGCTAGAGGAATGAAAATGAATAAATACCTAAATCATAATGTAAAGAATAAAAGGCTTTCACCAGGATTGTGGTCACCTGTGGGAAGAGATAAATTATATTTAAATATTGCCAGCAATATTTCACAAATACCTGTCTCTAACAATTGCTACAAATGAGCTCAGATGGCTTTATGTGCATATGTAAATGAACAAAACCTCTCCTGCTTCAGTGGGAAAAAGGAACAAAGGCACTCAATTAGAATGTTCTGATTGCTAGCACCAGCAGCTTAAAGGTGTCCAGTTTGGCTTTATCTTAAAAGACAGTCAGGTTCCAGCAGTGCAGCATTTCAGGACAAATGGCCTCACCTACATTTCTGTGACACTGCACCTTTCTAATCTGTACAAATATGTAGGTGAAGGGCTTGATAACTAACAATCCAATTATCCAGCATGCTAGGAACCCTTTAGATATAACCTTTATGTTGCTCAATTTCTATGATAAGTTCATTGTGAGAGGTGAGATATATATTCAGAAGGCACATGGAAAAATGATAACTGATTTAAGTTCTATGCTATGCACTGAGCCCACTTTCATTCTGCATAAATGAATTATTCTCAGCATAACCTTATTTTAGAAAGTAAACACCTTTTCATATTTCAGGACTCTGAAATTATTTAATATATTTCCCTTAGAACGAGATAGACAAATTGATGTAGACATACACCATGAGTAATTGTGTCCTCATTTTCTGAACATAGCAGATCTGCAAAATTCTGTGTGTGTGATGAGTAAATTATAAAAGAGTGAATAAAATTAAATGATTCATATTTGCAATATAATTAGCAAAATATTTGCTGGTCAAGGAAATATTTTTTTCTATGACCCAGACCTGGATTCTGGAATTCAGCTTGCCCAGAAAATCACTTAGTTCTTTTATGCCTAAGAGTCACATTGAGAGCTTGTTAAAAACAATTTTCTCTGTCCTGTCTCAAAAAATTCTGAGTCAGTAGTTCTTCAGTTGGGTATAGGTGTGTGAGTTTTCTATCATGCACTTCAGGTGACCCTTAGAACACCAGAAATCTGCAGTATTTGAGAACCACTCCTTTAGGCGCTGTCAGCCTGATGCTTACTTGAATAGATTCCCAGGAAAGAAAATTTCATGTCTATATTTTCTGATGACATGAAATATCAACCTGGATATAAAACCAAATGTCAAAAGATCAAAATAATTGCTAATGAAACAGTGGCTCTTCTTTTCCTCATTCTTTTACTGTGCCCAGCTGTTTCTCTGGGACCACATAGTCCTCAAATGCAGCTTACATTAGAGAATGAGGTAGAAACTGCTCACCATCTCCCAGTATCCACCGTCTCTTTCCTTGTTAGTAAAGTAATGCAGGACTTTATATTGGCCTTGGTTGCCTGGAATAAAGACAATATTTTATTACTTCCTTACAAGTGCTGAAGCCTTGTGACTAAGTATTGTCCAAATGGCCATGAAGATATATGTTATTCCAACTCTAAAATTTCCTTTCCACTTTCTGTTAGATGGAACAAATATAATGGCTGGAACTCAAGTGGGCATCTTGGTCTTTGAGTATAAGCTGCATGTAGAGGAAACATCAGACTTCTTGAAGACAGAGATTCTGATTGTTATTACTTCTTTCTCTGCCCTTACCTTTAAAGACTAGTACAGGTCATGCAACATATCAGCCTCTTAATAAATATTTGTTGAATAAATGAATGGACATTTCTTCAGATCATATTTCAATCAAATATTACTTTTTAACTTTCAAGATTAAATCCCTTCTTGACTTTTGCATTGGTCACTTAAAGGACAATGAATTGCCACATCTGGAATTCTTTTACAAATAAAATGAACAATTTAGTGAATTGTTTGCTAGTTACGGCTGTCACCTCTGCAATTAGATTGAAATTGTGAACATAATTATACAGTAGTTTGCTGGCATGTTAACTGGTAATTCTGTCTTAGAAGGGGTTATTATTTGAGAAAAAGCTTACAACTATTAAAATGGAAATTTTAGCTGTGGCTCCACTCTAGTTTATAGGTAATTCACATCTATATCCAAGCCAAAGGAAGGGGAGAAAAAGAAATTCATTTAGTAGTATATTGTGCCATTAGTAATTCACTTAGCAGATAAAATTAAAATAGGCATTTCATCTTGCCAATTAAAATTCATACCTTTCACAATGCTTCATTTTCCCAGCTGTTAAACACAGGGAGTTTTTTCAAATTCTGACAGCATTTCTTTAATTAGATAATTTTTTAAATTTTAGGTATTGACCCAATTCTTAACTATTTATTCACATTTAATCATTTTCTATACAATGTAAAAACTACTGGTTATTCATATGAAACAGTGGCGATTGTATAAATGTTAATAATGTAGTTAAATTTGCAAACATAGAGTTAACACAGTTTACAGTGTTTTAGAAAAGAGGAAATGAAAACATAAAAAGTGGTAAATTTACTCTCCTTGTTCTGTTACTTTTGACCTTACCTGAATGCTTTTTCTTTCTTAGATTTTTTGGTGTTGTTAAGTTTGTAATTTTGTAGAAATGTTTTTAAGAAGGAATAATCATAGACTATCATAGGTCATGCTATAAAATGGATAGTGGGTTATCCTATTCATAATTATATACTTATATGAAATAAAATATTAAGATAAGGCAGGCTGAATTTATTTTACCAAATTTATTTTGCTTTTTTAAAAAAATAAAAGAGAAATATGGCAGCATATACAAATTATTAATAGCTACTACAGAAATTATTTTCCTAAGAAATTGACATTTTTGTTGTTGTCTTCCTCCTCCTGCAATTTGATGCATTTGAGAACATTTGTCATGCCTTTTCTGAAACCTTTCCCTTCCTGCCACCACGTTACCCTCATTCTCTACTCCTTCTTTGACTGTTTTTCATCTAATTTCTTCAACAGCTTCTCTTACTCTTCCTGTGTCTTAATTATGGGAGTCAGAGCATCCTCGGCATCTGCTCTTCTGTATTGCCCACTTCATTTTGTTGTGTTTAAGAATAATTCACATACTTAAATCACAAAATATCACATCTCCCTCAAACTTCAGCATGAGTTTTCTTCTGTCTGGGTCTTTTACATCAGCATGGAAGTTAGAATCACAAAAACATACAAACATGCAACTAATTTTCTTTTCTTCTCCCTCATTTTAGATCAGCTGCTCTCATGTTGCCAATTTCCTTTTATTCCACTTCTTTTTAACAATATGTCTTGACAGAAATATTTCATAACCATTTATCTACACTTCCGCCATCATTTAACCTTACTGGTTCTATTTATTCTAAACTTAAATTTAAAATACCCAACTTCAAATAAAGTGAGAAATGACAAGTTATTATGTTCCTTTCTTTCATCTTCCATATTTAATTATCCCGGAAAATTTGCATTTGTGTTTGAGGACTGCACTCTCTAATACCATATTAGTTACTTGCTTAATGCATAAGTTATTACAATTAGCCTTAAATTGAAATGTTAAATAAAGTAGGCTGAATTTTCAAAGTTATCTGAATTTACATAAAAGATGTTAAGTAAATTATTTAAAAATAAATCACTTGGAAAATAGAGAAAAA
This sequence comes from Daubentonia madagascariensis, assembly GCA_023783475.1. Taxonomy (NCBI): domain Eukaryota; kingdom Metazoa; phylum Chordata; class Mammalia; order Primates; family Daubentoniidae; genus Daubentonia; species Daubentonia madagascariensis. Next base: position 33,066,996 of record JAKFHU010001209.1, read on the forward strand.
ATATAATTAATCTATACATTTGGAGTTACATTAGATCATGCATTCCTTGTATTATGCAAATTGTAACAGATTCATATGTTAATTAAGTTAATGTAATTGTTCTTGTAATAATAACATAATATGATGCTAGCATAATTATTTTCCATTTTATCTTTTAGTATAAATTATACTACCCAATCAAGGGTAGGCTCTATATTTTCAAAATGAGATTGCCATAGAATAAAATACTATTTAAATGTAATGCCATTTAAACAGTATAAATACTATTTGAAAGGGATGAAGTGTTTCAGGTTACACTTCATCCTTTCTCCCACTTTCCTGTCTACATCTTACTATTGCCAGAAAGGTCACAAATTTAAAAAACATTAGGAAATGGGACTAATGACATTACACTTTATAGTAAGATTGAAAGACTTCTCTGGAAGGCAAATTAAGGCTTACTGAGAGCTACTAGGTTTCAAGATCAATACAAAAGGCTTTAAGTTCGTGTTAACACATTGGTTAGAATCTTGGTTTCCTAAATGAAATTTAAAATCCTAGTGGATTCCGGTTTCTAAAAGATTGCCATTATTTTGACTAAGAAATGGAAATAAAAGTACAGTACATATATAGTGGTCTTTAAGGAGAGGCTTGTGAATATTGTTGATATATAAATGGGTACTTAATGTTGCACAGAGTGTCTCAACATTTGCTGGAGTTATTTTGGATAGCAGTTTTTTGAATTAGAACAGTTCACCTATTCTGTTCAAATGTGACCTGCTCAGAAGAACCTTCCCTGACTTCCCTATGCGTGTCCAATTTTTTACAGTACTTAAATTTTTTTATAACATTTCTCAGTACCTGAAATATTTATGCACTTGTTTATTGTCTACCATTTTATCAAGAATGAAATGTGCATGTGGAAATTTGTCACATCTTTCTCTATATCTCTAAAAGTAGAACTGAGTGTTTTTTGTAAATATTTTTGGATGAAGTGAGAATTATTTCCCAAATTATATTTTATTTCTCTGTCACAAAATTGAACTACGGCTGTTAATGTCATATATTAATAATTTTACCTTAAAATATTAAATATATATATGTATATATCATCCCCCTCCTATCTTCCCCAACATGCAAATATATAACTTTTGCATACAAAAGTTGTTGCACTGAACTTTGGGCACCCAGGCAATTTGCAGCTGAGTAAGAATGAAAGATAAGATTTATAAGATGAAATGCACCCAAAGTATAGTAAGTCTATTTTACTATATCATTGTAAGTTGTTGAATACAATATGTTTTACTTTAAATTAAAAACTAAGTCTTAACCCAATTAGCTCATTATAATCTCTCTGAGAATATTTATAATATTCTGATGTCTAGGTCATATTTTAGAAATTCTCATTTAATTGATCTAGGATATGAACTGGGGAGTGTCACTTTTGAAAAGTTTTCCAAAAAAATTCTAATCAGTGACTCCCTCCTTATTATCCCATTGTATTTCTAGCTCTATTTCTAACATAACATGTTGAATTCTAACTTTCTTAACCTTTCTTCCCTGTTTGTATTTTACATTTCATATGCTATTGTTTTCAATCACATGTTCAAAAATTGGATTTATTTTAATGTTCACTCATAATGATGCAAGATATAAAAAAAAAATTTTTTAAATATATCCTCTTAAAATGAAAAATAAGCTACATTTAAATGTGAGATTTTGTTCTCCTCCCCCTTTTAAAAAAATATTTTATTTTAGAAATGTTTATTTCTTTAACAAAAAAAACTAGGGTATTTTTATTGGAACTATTTATATTGAATATTTGATGGGGCATTTCATATGTTACGTAAAAAATCCACTGGCTGATGTATCTTTGAGTAGTGCTACAAAAAAATTATTGAAATAATAATCTTGCTACAATTACAATATTTGGCTGTGATAGCATGTACTATTAGTTTGACTATTTTCACTGAATTGATACTCTAGCAATTGATCATTTCAGTGGAAAAAATAAGACATACATACATGTTTTGCCATATGTATCTCGGGAATAAAAGAAGGCATTGTTATATTGACTCTATTCTCCTGACATTTTGCACAGCATAAATACAAACTCAAAATATGCTTCAACCTCTGTGTGCTTAAGTTACTATTAGTATAACAATGTATCTGTTGAGAAATAAGGCTCTACAAGACAGAATTGGATGATGGTGCTATTTTCTTCAATTTTCTTGCTTAAAGCGGTGTAGTCTTGATAGCACAATCCAACAGTTAACCTGGTGCGTGTGAGGGGATGTTATAATGTCTTTAGAGGACTTCTTTAAATTAGTGCTTCTTAAAATTATTGAAAGAATTTGCTTCTAAATTGATACTTATTGCTTGTATGAATGTACATGTATGCATGCACATGTATGTGTGTATAGTATAGCCTTTGATCTACATAGAGTAAAATAATTGTTCCAGTCCAGCCTGAATTCATCTCTCTGAATCCTATTCTACTTTTATCTTACTCATCTGCTTTTGGCTTCAATCATAGATGGTTTCTATTTTTGGTCAATAAAATAGAACAATTGATGCTGCTCACACTCTCCAACCTTAGTCCTTGGATGACTACTTTCTCTCATAAAGTTGAGATTTTGATTACATTGTGGTGGGAAGAACAACTTTAAATTCAAGTAGAGAAGAGGCTGAGTGCTCACATCCATGGGACCTCACGTTCCTATGAAATACCAATAAATAGGCCCCTGCAGCAATGTTTCATCATATTACAAGTTGGGCCAATGTGGACTTTATAATCCATAGGTTTTAAATATTTCTTTACTTGTACAGTAGCAGGAAAATTAAAATTAGTTTTCTGTTTTCACAGTATCTAAAAGACCCTTAACTGGTAGAAATAAGTATTCCATTTAAAAATGAGAAAACAAGAATTGTACTTTCACTTGCTCTGAAATGTATACATGTATGAAAATAGGAGTAAAAAAAATGATAATGAGTCCTCCATTTTAGAATGATGTAATTTTATTTTAAATTAAAGTATTTGTTAAAATACAACTTAACCTAATATTCATTCTGAATTTGATTTTATGTTAATAAAACAATTGAGATAAAGATAAAATTTGAAATTATTTTAAGCACAAAAGTAGCACCTTATTTTCTAAAAACACAGTTCAAACCTCAGCAAAACAATATTACCTCTCTGACTTGAATCTGTCTATTAGATAATGAATATTTGTAATCACAGCCCCAAGTCCTCTTAAATTAAAAATAATCTTAGATGAAATTTTGGGTTATAGAAATTTTAACTTTGATTTTAAAAGAAATTACCCTTAGGTAAGCCAAGCTAAAGAAAATAAATGAATCCTATTTAATGCTTAATTAATTTATTTAAACCCTCTAATCATGAATTTAGATGTTTTCAGATCAGTAACTCTTTAAAAGTCACATTTTAAACAGTTTTATTGAGGTATAATTTACATACCAAAAAGTTTACTTGTTTTATTTATCTAATTCAATGATTTTAAAAATTTACAATGTTGTGCAATAATCACCACAAGCAATTTTAAACATTTTCTTTGCTTAAAAAGATCCCATTTGTGCCCATTTGCAGTTTTTCTTGTTCCCACCCCTCAGCTATAGGCAACTACTAACCTATTTTTTCTATCTAGAGATTTGCCTTTTCAAATATAAATGAAATCATACAATATGTGGTGTTTCATATCATGCTTCTTTCACAAACATAATATTTTTTAAGTTCATCCACATTGAAGAATATGCTTTGTTTCTTTTTATTTCTGAATAATATTTCATCGTCTGATTATACCACATTTCTTTTCCTATTCACCAATGGATGGACATTTGGGTTATTTCCAGTTTTGGGGTTTTATGACTAATGCTGCTATAAACATTCCCATAAAAAATTTGCTTTGACATATGTTTGCATTCCTTTTGGATGGATCTGAAAGATGAAATTGCTTAATTTTGTTGTAAATTTATGCTTATCATTTTAAGAAACTGTCAAACTCTTTTACAAACTGGCTTTATCATTTTATATTCCCACCTGCAATGTATGAAGTTTACAGGACTATGCTGCTGAAGAAACCACATGGAGAACAATTTAGGTGCCCCAGCCAACGGACCCAATTAACTGCTGGATATGTGAATGAGGCTATCTTAGCCCATCCAGCACCAACCAATTCACCATATGGCTGCAGCTGCAAGCAAGACAAGCAAAAAAAGACTTCCAAGCTGAGCCTAGTCCAATGTAGAGAATCGTGGGTTAACAAATGCATACAAATCTGCATTATATCATATAGAACCATCCGTGTTGCTAACTTATAAAAAGACTATTGGATTGCACCAAACATTAGTTTTATTATGAATGACAAGTTCTATTCTTAAAATTTCTGCTTTTGGACTTTTGTTGTTTTTCCTGGAAATTTTGGTAATCAGTACTATTGCTAACTTAAATAACAAGGATGTGGAAAGGAGCACAAGTTTTTGCCAGTGGTATCCTTGTTGCCTCTGCCCATGGAAGTCACTAGCGCAGTATCTGAGGATTGGAACTAGGTTAGTCTCATTCCATGTCCTCAGCATTAGACTCTAGAGTACCCTGGCTCACTCCTTTGGTGACATCAAGAGAGGCTGTGATGCTTCCGCAGCAGCTGAGAGAATCTTAGATGCAGATGGCCAGGGCTTCCAGATATACTCGTAAGGCATTCATTCCTGTATTTTCTGGTCTTTGGGTAAAACCACCCCAGACCCCTTTTTACATCTCTACCTTTTCTGACAATTTTGTCAAACAACTTCTTGCACAAAATTTCTTGCACGAAATGTCAAGAGTATGTTGTAGAATTTTCCTGACCAATTCCTGACCATTAAATGCCCCCTGAAAATCCAATTTGAAGGTGCTGTTCTATCAAACCCTAAGGGTAGGGATAGAATTTCTGGGTGCAGATTTTTAAATATATGTTTTGGCAAAATTGTACAGACTCATAATCTAACAAATTTGTTTCTGTTCAGCAGGAACTCACCTGGGAACCACATCAACTTAGATCATAGTGAAAGAAGAAATGACCCCTTGACTTCAACTCCTAACCAGTTAGCCTGTTTCTAGAACAATATGACTTCTTTTTCTTTTAAACTCAAATAATGGCAGGGTGTTATGGTGGGCAAATCAAATATTTTATTTATGCATTCTTTCAGTTCCCAAATTCTTCTCTAAATTGAGAACTTTAAACATTAAATGTTTCTCTCATCCCTTACCTGTTTTACTCCTTCTCTTACAACTTAATCACCACATTAAAACAAAGTATTTCTTCCCTGACCTCCCTAATTAGATATATACCTCCACTGAAACCTTTTATAGAACTATGAGTCTCTTCTCTCTACTACTGAAAAGTAATATTACAGTTACATGTGTGATTATTGGAATCAAAGCTCTCCCCACAACTAGCCTGCCAGTTCCATGAATATAGGGCTATTAACTTGATCTTTTTTTTTGTTCTTGTTATAATTCTCACTATTAAGTCTCCCAGTTCTAGCCTTAGTTAATTTGTGGTTTGAATCCTAGCTCTATTTTCTCTTTATGCTTTCCACCTTGGGAAGTTACTCCATCTCTGTGTTTTAGTATCCTCATTCACTTAATAGCTGTATTACTTTAAGCAATATATGTAATTTTGTGTGGCCTCAATTTACTCCTCTATTAGCAATATAACATTGGGCAAAATTAAAACCTTCCTATGTGTTATTGTAATAAGAATAGGGAAATAGAGTTATTTTGAGAATAAATAAAACAGTGCATGTGAAGTGCTCAGCATAGCATTCAACATTTTTAAAAGGTTACTTTTAAAAAAAAATGGTGGTAATACCCTAAGATGGTTGCTATAATAATTTAAATTTAATATAATACCTTCTGCATAATTTATATTATACATAATAGAGGAAAAAGTCATGAAAATTATTATAGCTTGCATTGTAAGATATGGGAGTAGTCTTTATTATATTAAGTGGAAGCTTATTCATTGGAGAGAATATCAGACAGAAAATTCTGTTTTCTGGTTTTGCTAGTAACCATCACTAATTAGATAAGAATTTAAGTTCATAGCTGTCCATTTATTAACATTGTATCCTTAGAAAATATTGAACATGTCTCAGGCTCTGTTTCTTCATTAATAAAATAGGATAATAACATTTATTATATTTGGTAGTTATGAAATTTAAACGAGATAATTCACATTCAGTTCTTAGTATAGCACCAGTTTTTGACCCATTGTTGATACTCAGTGTATGCTGCTTGATATTGGTGCTGCTATTCTTATTACTGTATTAGGTCTGACTTTAAAGCCTTCTGAAGTCTTATTTGACCTGTTTAGTCACGTTCTCCACACTTCTCTAATAAATACTTTTCCCTTAAAGGTAAATGTCTTTTTTGACCTCTTAGCACATCATCTAATTTCCATGTTAGAAAGCTTCCACTTATCTCCACCGTCATTTACTCTGCCTTTTTCTTCTCCCAAAACTTTCTGTCCCTCAATGCCCAGCTAAATTCTATTTCATTGAAATAAGCCTGACTGTTTCAACTCATTTTGATGAAGATCTTATACTTCGAGAGCATGATTTTACACTTAATTGCCTTTGGATTTTTAAAAATAAATACAGAGAAATGGTCCATGCAAGATTGTAAGCAAATTGCATTAAATTGAGTAGAGAAATTTTGCTGTGGTATTTTTTTCATGTCAAATGTGTGCAAAAAGTTGTGATTTTCTTTTCTAGTAAAATATTTATAAAAATTTGGGATAATTTTAAGGTATCACAATATATTTACATTTGTACATCCTTTACATCCTGCAAGGAGGAGTTCCTCTTAGGAAGTACCTGGCATAATGCTCTGACTATGAGGTCGATTGGGGAAATTGAGAAATGGAGGAAATTCAGTGAAAATTACAATGTCTAGTTAAGTCCAACTTAACATAGACACACAAATAGAGTGAAAAAAAAAATCAACTTTCAACCTGATTCTCCCCAGTCTTTTTCACTTCTCCTACCAGTTTTTAAAGTCTAGAGAATGATAAAACAGTAAAATGTCCTTTATCAAATAAAGATCAGAGTGAAAAGTGGAATTCCATTGCTATGCTTAAATTTGAGTATCATCTTGTTATAATAATGAGAAATTTTTGAAGAAGAGTACTTAGCTATGTGAGCTGAAAATTCATCTGTTTGATTTGCAAATATCATTCTTTTTAATGTGAAAGATTTGAACAAGGTAATTTTAAGCAACAAGGGCACTTTAGCTATTTTTGTATAAATTTAAATTTAAATGAAAGCTCAACAATCAGTCATTTCAAACTAGAATTTTTCTTTGTTATTAACTTATTTTGTCAACAGTGTATGATAGACTAATGCAGCGGTGCCTTTTAAAAATAATATTGTTAAGTAAAAGGCATATTTTATTTCTTCTCTTTCTGATTACATAACACAAGTCACTTTTGAAAGCTTAACAGAAAATTACAAAGGCTTGCCTAGGTCAAGATAAGGTGAATTAATTCAATTATAATAAAATAGGATTTAAACTCAAGCTGTAAGAGTTCTTACTCTTATTGATTATTTTTCAAACCTTTTGGAGATTAGAATCAAATGACTTTTGTGCAAGATTACAAAGCTAATAATCTCATGAAACTAGTCAAAACTTTAGTGTTCTTATGAATTAGAATATTTTTAGTAAATATAATTAAAATGTTAAGAGTCTAGCTTGCAAAATCCAATAGATCCACAAAAAGAAAATCTGTAACAAATCACATCATTTAGATAAATTTGTTTGTATTGAGCTGGAAATTAAACACATATATCTAAATATAAAATATGTTGGTCCTTTTCAGAAAGCAAGATGACCAATCACATAATTCCCTCATGTGTTGCACTGCTTCTTCTACTCTTATACCTCGAGGTTTAGTACAGCCCAACAACCAGCTGAAGATAACAAACTGCTACTGTTCAATCAAAACAGGTTAAGTTTATTGATTTAAAAAGTTTAAGTGGAAACAGTAAAGATGCTTCATATTGTTTTTTAAAGCATGCTTCTGATCAAAACATTTAAGTTCCTATTACTAACATAGTAATAGTCAAACAACTTTGTATAAATAATGTGATGTAAAGTAAAACTTCTATTTTATCTGGTTTAGCTCCAGCATAACAATGTATAGGACATGAGAATGCTTGCAAGGAAATGAGACTGACTTCTGAATTCTTGTTAAGTTTTATTTGAGCTGTATTATTTGGCTGTTTCCAGGGGAAAAGAGAATACCCGTACATTGAGAGATCTAGCTGTGTCTCCTGGATTTTGTAGGGATTGAAAAAAATCTGTCTGACTTTCCTGTGAAAAATACAAAGGCAATACAATCACTTCAGCTACCTTTGGTGACTGAATGCAGAAAGATGCTAGAGAGGAGCAAGCTGCACTTACACAGATGGTGGAACAAAGGTGTTTGGTCCTGTCTGCCATGTATGAATCTAGCAGAAGGAAGCCAGGACTGGAGTCCTCTTGAAGAGAACTGTGGTCAAGAAGCCAGATGGGAGAATCAAAGTTATTCCAAGAGAGGGATTCAGCATGGGTGGACCACCAGAAGTCAGGGTCTGACGAAGGAAGTTGTAAGTAGCCAGTAAGTGGAGGCATCACCCCAAACTGGAAACTGCAAGTAAAAGATGGATGAAACCCATACAGAACATTCAAAAATGAAATAATTGAATCTAAATGAAATAATTGAACATCATCAACTATGTAGGACCTGCCAACCTTTATTATATTACCCATCTGTCATCACATTTTCAAAATCCTGGAGGAACAAAAGGACGCATACAAAATGGAAGGTGGAGGGGGAGACAAGTTCAAGGAGAAAGTAAAACAAATATCAAAGCCAAACAACAAACAAAAAATTGTTTGATCATATTTATCAGTCCCCTGCTTTTCTCACTGCAGGCTTTTGAGATTATGGAAGTAACACAGAAGTTTTACTTTGCATCGGACAATAATGGTTTGTTTAGATTAAACCGTGGTGTTGTTTTTTTTTTTTTTTAAACCAGGGAACATGAGATTATCTAATGATATGTGAAAGTAAATGAAAACACTTTAGGATTTATTTGATATATCTTTAGGATGGAAGGATAGAAAGATGGCACTTAAAAATGCGATGAGTTTTTGCTTTATATCCCACAAGTCTAGTTTGGTTACTAAAATAGGCAGCTAGAATTTTTTCCTTTCTATATTTTGAGCTCAATGAATATGTTGCTCTTTAATATAGTTCAGTAAATCTGCTCAAACCATACATGCATCTTCAGATAGGATGCCATGCTACCCCCCAAAAATCCTTGATGTGTGCTTAACCCATTGCTGGCCTTCAGTAAAAAACTAGTTTTATTGCTCTATATGCCAATTATAGTACCCACAGTGTGTGTGTATGTATGTGCATGTGTGTTTAATAAATGAGAAGCAAATTAATTTAATTTTGAATTTAATAATGTGGTATGTGCTCACATAAAGAGATTATACACACATATGTATACATATATATATCTGTGTATATATGTTTATGTGTGTATACACTCTCTTTCTTGACTTTCTATTTGGTTTCCCACATTTGTGTATCCTTTATTCAAATACGGACTCACTTAATTCCTGCAATTTTTCATGTCTTGATATCTCTAGGTTCTCATTTTCCAGAAATTTTTGGCTATCTGAGTTCTGTTATCCTCCATAGGCATATTAGAATCAGTTGGGCAAGCACAGTTGGGCAATAACACAATCAGTTATTACCCTAAGGAGGTTGGGTTCCTTTTACTGGAGAATAGGTATAAAAACCAAGCACAGATGTACTTATTGCTAATGATGTGTCATTGCATCTAGCCTTCTCAAAGTACAGAGCTAGAAAATATAGAAAACATATATATGTGGAAACACACATATGTACATCCATGTCTATTTTTACATCAATCTGTATATTGATCAAAACTCATGAGTTCATACTTATAGCTCTGATTCCTATCTAACACCACAGGGTTCACACAAGCCAACCCTCCTTCCTTAGTTGTAACTCCTTTCTCTGATGGTTTCTCTGGCAGAGAGAAACTCACTCTCATTATCTACTATATATTTACTGATTTGCTCAGTCTAGAACGCCAATAAAGCAATGGCAGAACTGCTACCCTAAAGCCCTGTGACAAACAAATTCACTAAACAGAGTATAAAATTGGTGGATGATTATTTTCTTCTTTTAGTGTATTTTCTTTATAGTATATGTTCTTATATCCCTGCCTTTCTTAAATGAAACATAGCTTACTATAGATATTTTTTTGCACAAAACACTTTTTCTAATCACACTACTAAAATAGAAAATCAAATGCAGCAGAGTGAATAACAAGGAATTTTTAAATCGTAAATCTTTACATTGAATATTAGACTCAAAACAAATCATGTCAGTTGGTATGGTAGAGAATTACTTAATTAAATTAGCCATGAGAAATCACAAAAGTTCTTTTTTTTTTTTCAGGACAAAGAACATATCTTATAGGCAGCATGTAAGGAGCATGCTATTTGAAAATTCATATCTAACATTTACATACAAATCTTAAATATTTAATAGGGATAAAAAGAACTTAATATCTCTATTGAAGTTGTTGATAGGGAAAACAAACCCTTGTTCTGTGGTACTTGCCTTAGACTACACAACTCATTTTAAATTATTGTGCAGATTCTGTTTTTCTGGGGAAAAATAAAAGCCCTAAAAATAATACACAGTGGAATGTAGAAGCCAAATCTACCAAGAATTAGCAAATGTTTTCATGCATTTGGCACAAGAACTTCCATCTACTAAAATTTTCTTTTTACTTATAAACACCCAGCCTCTATGCAGATGCGCCAATGTTTTCACATGAATAAATAAATGCAGAAAGGAAGGAAGAAGGAGGAAAGAGCATTTCATTTTTTTCCTGGAAAAATGAACTATTTGATATAAAATATTATTTTTAGTGATTTCACTCTTAGGTTTTATGAAGCTGACTAAAGTTTAAAAGCAACAGCATGTGCAACAAATCTCCATAGCAAATGGAGGTGATTTCGTTCCTAAAATAACACTGTCTCTAGGGGCCTTTCTTATCTTTTTGCAAGTTATTTCTCCATGTTTACCAAAGCACTCGAATTACTAAAAGAATCCACATTAACACACATCGTTAATCCCAATGGATTACTTATCTGAAGTAATGATATATTTAGTTTTTCACATGAAATGAAAAGGTGTCAGTTCAATTCTTCCTCTCTGATTTCTGCCTTTGACTAGGGCATTATTACAAATTGCCCTCAGGCATATCTTTCCTTTTAATACCATGTCTCAAATGCAAACTTTCAGAGGTAGTTATTGTTCAACATTATCCAACCAAAAAGAAATGCCACCTAGTTATTAAACTGTCAGAACATTAAAAGTGAATAAATCATAACAAACTTTATAGTATATAAAGCCATAGCCACAGTCAATTTTCTTCATGAGAGACTCATGAAGTACATAAAGAGAACTAAAGGACCACATCTGAGAGAGGAAATTTATTGTCATCAGATATTTGAAGTAATGTCATGAAGAGTAAGCATATCTCTTATTTCACAAAATTAGTAAGTATACAGAATTTTTCTTGTACTGCCTATCCTTTTATTACTTGATATGTGAATTAGCTAAGGGGAATATTTCTAACTATTAAAATATAGTTCCTTGCAGAGTAGCTTTCTGATAGGTAACCACCATTCAATAGGTAATTTTAATTTGAAGTCATCCCAGATACATACCTGTGATGCTTTATTTTAGCCTCATATAAGTTTCAGTCACAAAAGAAGCATATTTTTATTATTTAAGAAATATTACAGTGCTACTGTTGATTCCCTCAAGACCATATTATCGATCTATATCATCTTTAATTGCATAATACATTTTTTTCTAGATTATGTAAAAGTTTGACTTTCATCAAAGTTTCACTTATGATAAAGACAACAGAAGGTTTGTATATTAATTAAATGAGATTTTGAGTTAAATTAATTAATATAATGCACTATTGATCTTTCATTGCAAATCAAATAAACATAGGGTCAGATCCTATGAAAGAAAAACTTCAAGATACTTACAGTATCTTAAAATAATGTTGTAGATTACGGGGCTATTAAAATAAGAAATAGCATGGCATTAAGTAACCTAAGTGACTATCCTTTTATAAAATAAATAGGGATTGGTATAAAACGCTGCATATTCCTGGCAAACACCTTGTCATGCCTTGGAGCAACACCCTTTATTTTGGATTCAATAAGGCCAATGTAGATTGTCAACATGTGCTGAGGTGATATATCTTTACTCACCTGACTCTTTAAGATGACCACAGAATTTCAATTTCAGATAACCTATTATCAATAATCTTCAGCTAACTTCTACAATAGGTCCTAGTCCTTATTTCTGCCTAACAATGTAATTGTTACTGGATCCCCTATTCCTAGTAGCCTCCTATCAGAAGCAATGAACTTTCATAGGTGATAATACACATTGCCTGCACTTCTTGCTGAGACATTAACTGTCCATACTTAGTAGAGAATAACTTGATTGATGATGGTTGTCATCCTCTTATTCTGCAAATTTATCTTAATAATTGGACAATATTTGGCAGATTTTTGTTACCCAACTGATTTCCAGACACAGAAGCAAATTACAGAACATGTCAATCCATATATGTGGTTACTTTATTTGTTGCCAGTGGGTAGTAATTGCATTAAACTATAATCTTGAAAAAGAAAAAGCTTCTGCTGTCAACTCTGGTGTAATGGAGAAGAGGGCATGTAAACAATTGTTTATAAACATGATATAAAGGCTCATTTATTTATTAAGTGTTTACTGAGGACTCACTCTGTTCTCAGCACTGCACTAAGAACTGATGAGGTAAAGAGGAAGAACCACTAAAAATTGTGATGTGCTTTGCACAGAAAAGAGCAGAAAGCTTTGAGAAGGGAAAAAGGAAATTCAATGATCACAAGCAGTAAATTCAGAAAAGCAGGTCAGGCATTTCAGAAAACATCTATCACTTCAAATGCAGAGTCTAGGAAGAAAGAAGAAAGCTGTTTGTGCTTACAATTATTGACTATGGCAAATAGTGCATGGCAAATAGTGGGACTTCAAAAATATTTTCTTAATAAGTGAATGAATGAGTGGCATGAAGAATCTCTTTTAAGGAGTTGAAAGTGGAAGAGGGTTGGGTTGGGAAAATATTTTCAGTCTTCGTATTGCATTTTCTTTATTTGAGGAAAAAATTCATGTGCTTTAAATGTCCATTCTCAATTATTTGTTTTATAGCTATCAGAATACATTAAAATCAGAAAAATTAATCCTGAGTTGCCCAAATTTGTAATAAGGTAGTATATATTATATACATATTTCTAATGAGACATTTGAAAAAATAAGCATCAGTTAAAAAAAAGGCAAAATGGTAAATTATGTTGCGATCCACCAGAATTGTTGCAAAAAGTGATTAATCAAACCAGAGATCAAGGGTACAAGCAGACTCACTAGAATGGCAGACTGCCATGGCTGATTTTCTTTATTTTTCAGCTATGATTGTCATCTTGTAGCCAAGACTAATAAATAACGATGCTGAATTTCTCCCAGAAAATATTCTGTAGTGGAAATAATTTTACAATTTCAACAAGTTGCAGAAATTTAAAAATCAAGCTAAATTTATTTTCCAGTCATTAAAAAGCTTGAGTAGAGTGGGGTGGCCTTGCTTGAGAGACTAGCTAACCAACCCCAAGGGCCTCCCAGGGTCACATTGATCACCTGGAATTTACCATTAACTACTTTCTCTCCTTATCCTTTCAGGGATAGACAACTAATTTTTTTTTGACACCTAAAAGTAGAATCTTTCTCTCAGAAGAAGACTCATGGAAACTACGCTCATAAAAGTGGTTGATATAACTAAACTGACAGTTTACTTAGTTATATTTTGGAATTATTGCCATTGATTTCAGACTACTAGAGACATAAATAAATTACACGGAAACAAAATAAGGTTGTGGTAAGGGCCCCAGGGAGCAATGATGGACTTTCATCATTTGTGGTAGATTGCAATAATGACCTCATTTTATTATCTTTACCTTAGCCATGCCCTTTGTCATGTTATGTTGTAGTTTCTCACAGTAAAGGAGTGGAGTTTATTTTTCTAAGCCCAGTGTCTGTGGTGTCCTTTCATTTATCTTGGATAAGGTGTGCCATTTCCAAGCCCAGGCTTCAAGAGGTGTGGCGTGTTTGCATTTGTGGTCTTGTGCCTCCACCTTCACCATAATAATAGGGCAGGGTAGGCAGCAGGAAGACGAGTGAGCTCTAGAGCAAAATCTGAGGCCAGCCTAGATCAGCAGATCACTGGCCTCAAGACTTGTGAACAAGCCCAACCAAGATCACTGGAGCCCAGTCAACATCTATTTGACTTCAAACATGAGAGCCCTAAACTCCTATTGTTGTATGCCACTGAGCAGCATGACTATGGCAATAGCTAACTGATACAATGATGAACAGGATCAGATTAAGCAATCTTAAAGACTCCACCCAATACAGGCAGATTTATGATCCCATTCTCTTGCATCTGTCACAATACTCAACTGGCCTTGCTAATACACTTGGACTACATTGGCTAAGATGCCTTCACCCAGAGGATTATACAGGAATGTACACCAATGGCCATTTTTCTCAGTCTTCTTTACTTATGCATCTTTATTAGTAGACTTAATGTATATGTGTGTGCCATTTATGTCATGTATACATTATTGAAGATATATTTATTTAGAGAAAATAAACCATACACACAAACACATACACATATTATACGTATGAAATACTCTATTATTTTCACCATTTCTTAAAAATGCCATCTACTTTCAAAATGTTTGTTCACTCATTCTTATGCTTCCCAATAATCTCTGCAAATTTATGTTCTTTTTTTTGCCCTTTGAAATCTTTCATAAATGCCAACACTCATTTTAAATTAAACACCTCAATTGAATATTATTTAGCAATTACATAATTCTGTGTTGTACAATATTTAACAATTTAGGTGTCTAATAGCACTTCTAAGTTCTTAGTTCTTTAAAAAACTTAGTTTATTTTATATATATATAAAATAAATATGTATATAAATAAACTTATATATATTCCACTTTGCTCTTCCCATTGCCTCCCCTTCCGTCCCCCAGCAATAAGAACATGTTTGTACACATAGTAAATATATAATAAGTGTTTATTAATTTCAATTTATTTTTACAAGTTAATTTAATACATAATTTGAGGAATTTATGCCCTGGATTTTGTTTCTTGGTGGATTAAGCTCATCATGTTATTGATTTGAAGCTGATTTTTAACCACTGCATTTCACTTCTATATTAATTTTCTAGGAGTATCATAACAAAGTAACACCAACTGGGTGGCTTAAAATAACAAAAGTTTATTGCTTCACAGTTCTGTAATCTAGAAGTCTAAAATCCAGATGTCAGCAGGGCCATGTTCCTTCTGAGGCTCCAGATAGAATCCTTATTTGCCTCTTGCTACCCTCTGCTAGTGGCTAGCAATCCTGGGCATTGCTTATCTTCCAGCTGCATCACTCTAATCTTTCCCTTGTTGTCTTCTCTCTGTATGTCTCTGCCTTCTCTTCTTATAAGGAAACCAGACATAATGAATTAGGACCCACCCTAATGACATCATCATTACTTGATTACAACTACAAAAACCCTATTTCCAAATAAGATCATATGCACTGGAGCTGGGATTAGGACTTCAAAATATCATTTTGGGTATGTGATTCAACCCATGACAACCCCTAGGTCCCAGTTAATTTTTTCCCCAACTTAACTAACTCAGAATTATTAAGAACAAATCTTGACTAACCAATAAAATTCTAGAAAGTGGGTTTGTTTTTATGAAATAAAGTGCTAGAAAATTTTCTCTCAGGCCATAGCAACTTCTACCTAGCAAATGAATGATAGTCTTTATAAACTTGAGAAACCATTAATCATTATATTAAAAAGAGAAGGTCCTAAAGTCAGGGAATTGTCAAGCACTGCAGGACAACCACCAGTTGCATCTTCCATGGGTGGTTTGACAAAAAGCAGCCAAGTGTCCAGAGAATTTTTCTGATTAAATAAAAAATCATAAGCTAATTGCCTATAGCTGTCCATGTGGACCTGTCAATCAAATCTTAAAGATAGACTCCTCTATAAGAACATCAACTGACTTAAACAAATAATCTCAGCAGTCATACAATCAACTAGTTTGTATACAAGTATTGCTTAATTATTTTATGAATCATTAGTTCATAAATTTGATCCATGAGCATAACTTATGTAGAAAATTAGAACATGGTATCCCATCATTAATTCAAAAGCACACACAAAAGCACACAATTCAAAAGCACAATTTCACAATCAGCAGATATTGTTAGCAAAATAATTAATATAAATGTGCTGGTCTTCACATCAAATTGTTTTTCCAATGTGTTAAAGTGAGATCCAATTTTAAAATGACTTATCTAAAGTCACAAAGATAGGTGAGATTTATCATTTGTGCTGTACAAATAAAATCCATTAAACTCAATTATCAAGGCATAGAAAATCTATGACATCGAGTTTCCATTCTAGGCCAATCAAAAGATCAAATTATGTGATCTTAAAGACAAAATAAATATCATATTAGTTATACAATTTTCAATTCTTACTAGTTAATTTTGGGGGTTTCTGAAAAGTTTATTACCACCGTAGCTATTGGACATGATTACAGTGAATAATGTTTCATGGTAAAAATGCCAATATAAGAGGGAAAATTTGAAAATAAAACCTGAGTTTCACCTATATAACCATTTGAATATTTAATTATTATAGTTAATTTATAATATGAATTACTCATTATAATTATTACATATGTGCATAGTTATAAATATCATGAATAAAAATCATTCTATATTCCTATTCAGCAAACCATTGCATGCCTTTAAAAATGAAGCTGTTTTTCAGTTAAAAACTTTATAAATGTTTTTCTCTCTTTGATCTGTCATTCAAGGTTGGCTTATATTCAAACTAAAATACCATCTGTCTCATAGATTGAGACATCCTTATACCTTGACAGATAGGACAGTCTTAAGGGAGCCTCAATCAGCTTTGTCCATAATTACATTTATTTTAAAACTACATGATATCTTATGACACAATGAAGTATTTAAGAAAATACAATATTAGCTAGATGAACACTGTTGACTTTAAGGTTGTCTATTCAGAATTGTTTAACATAGTAATTTGTTAATTTTATTTTTTCAGAACTTTGTATACAGAAATATGACTATCACAAGATTCTGATATTTTGAGTGTGATATTTGAATTATCCAAGGTCATATTCAAATATCTTCCATCTGTCTTACCATGGATGACATTTTCTGCAAAGAATAGGCATTTATAGGTATTGATTTATACATCTCAAATTCACTTAATTTACATGCAATTTAAATCTAATCCAGCAAACATATTTTAACATTGCAATATGTCTAATACTATCTTATACAAGGCTAGATGAGTGCATAGGTGGGAGAGGTGATGGCTTAACTTTGGGATTTGTTGGCAATTGTAAATTTGTTTTAAAAAAGAACAACAAAACAAAGGACAAAAAAACAAAAATTTCCACCATCTTCCAAGACAGGAGAGCCACAGTGTTCAATAAGTAAATCAGTCGGTATTTATTAAATTTCTAATATGAAAATATGAACAAGCACAATGTTAGAAACTGCAGGATAATGTAAGCATACAAAATCTCATAGTTGCTTACAGAATCTCATGATCTTATTGTCATTGCTATCATTGTCATTAAAATCTAATTATGGGGATAGAAACACTAAACATAAAATAGACAATCATATGACAATATATAATTAAATTCTAGAATAGACTAAAATTAGCTTTATTTTATAAAGCAATTGTATTCAGCCGGTCTGTTAAAATTGATATGGCTACTTGTAAATATAAAATTCTTAGCTACATAGCCAAATAGTTATCATTGATGCTGCTTTAATATTTCTGAATTTATTAAAGTAAACATGTAAAGATCACTTTGAGATCTGCTTTCATCTTTGGTTAGTAAACCTGAGTAAGAATGAGGATACACACTTAAGATTGATTCTATCTGTCCAACAACAATTAAAAATTGGAGGAGTTTGAGCATATAACTGTTGCATTCACTGAAAAAAAGTTCTGGAAAAATGTCCTACTGAGTCCCAATCTGCTGAACTCTGCAGTGATGGTTGAAAATAGAGCAAGTGAGCCAAGTCACCTAGCTTAATTCAACACATGGGGAAATCAAAAAGATAGTACATTTTGTAACATGTACAGAAGGAGGGTTAAAGTGACAGGGCCCAAACAGTTCAGCAACACACATATGTTAATATGTTCCAATCACTAACAGGATTTAGAAAGTTATCCTGTGCCAAATTAGAAGCACCTACTCAGTATAGAGTTACTGTACCTGGTAATAGAAAATTTCTGTTTAACAGGTAACACAACATTCTGAAAGAGAAAGATAAAATAGTTTCCACATCCCTCAACCTGGAAACTCTGAAAAAAAGTGAGGGTAACAAAGCTTTCTTTCATATTCACTACATTAAAGTATTCATCCACTTTTGTGCATTCACTTTTAAACTAGTGAGAAAATTAAGCTTCAGCATATCAGTTTTCAATACTGAATCTGCATCCAATTTCCTTTAGTAATGAGTTGATATCTTCCGTGAAAAAAATCTTTGCTTGTAGTGTACTTGAATTGGATGGGTAAGGATTAAAAGAGAATGTTTGCCTAATTAAATGAAATTTTAGTAGATTGAAGGAAGAGCCAAAAAGTAGTGATGGCTTTTAATTATTTATTTTAAAAGAATAGAAAGAAAAGGCTGATATCTCTTTCTTCCTCTCACCCCCTCATCAGACAAGGTACTGGGTATATGTCTCCCACTTACCTTCCCCTATCCTAAACCTTAAAAAAAGTCACATACTTAAATTTCAGAAAGAATCTAGAATAGCTGTAAGCACACCCCAAGGGCCATTCAGACCATAACTTTAGGCTAGCTAAAGGGAAACCATTTTGCTTCCAGTATGCTTTCAGTTTGTTCTGTCTTAAAAGTTTAGAATTGACCTGCTGCTTGCTTACACAGCTGCTGGCACAACTTTACAAAATGACCTGAAGGAAAAACAGGTCAAGAGTTTGGAATAGGCCAGCCATGGACTGCTGAAAACAAGATCCACCAGATGACCTATTGTTCACTGATAACCATAGAGCAAGTCATGATGACTTGCACAAAGCTTGCACCAACCCCCATTACCCCTTCCCTTTATAAGTTACTCAGTAAGCAGAGAAGATGAGATGGTCTTTGAGACAATAGTCCTCCATCTCCTCAGGCTACCAGCACTTCAATGAACCACGTTTCCTTCACCAACACTTGCCTCTCGTGTCTGGCTCTCAGGTGGCAGGCAGCCAAATCTGTGTTTGGCAACAAATCTGGCACCCAGCATGGGGCTATCATCTGGAGTGGATTGGTCTCACCTGACTTCCAATGGATGGAGAATTTGGCTGAGGAAGTGAGCCAGGACTTACCTGTTCATGCTGTTGGGTGTGGTGATACCACTTGCAGGTGTTGCCTGCTTGTGGCAAGCTGCCCCGCGGTTAGAACTTGGAGTCCTCCCAGAAGCTGCCGAGGTCCTTTTCTCTTGGGGAGTCTTCTCTCTATCCCTCCCATGGCACTGACTGCTGATAGCACCTGGTTGGTGCCAGAAATGTGGCAATGTTAGGAAGTTTACGGACTTCAGGACTGGGTGAGTCAACTGGTGTGCATGCCAGGAATCCTCTGTCTCTGCTGTTTTGGTCTTCAGGCCATTTGTAATCCTTCAGGCATTTGTAATACTGCATGGATCAAGTGCAGTAGTGCAGTAGTATGTAGATAGAGCAAAGATTCTTAAAGAACCTGTTTCTAGTCATCTCCATGAGGGAGATTTTGATTTGATTTAAGAGATCTCTGTTTGTGTGTGCCTGCATGTGTGAGCAAAAAAAAAAAAGCCTATAATGGGAAATTCTGTTCCAATTCCTTCCAAAAGCCCTTTGTGTTGTGTTTTAGTTGACTAGAAAATGTTTAGTTATGACTTTATGTCAAAAAGGAAAATGACATTTTATTGTATCACCACTTGGCCAATGTATGTATTGGAGTATGAAGAATGATGGCCACCAAATGGGTCACTAAATTATTATAATATTTTACAATTGGAATTGTTTTGTTAAAGATCAGGAAAGTGGGATGAGATACCGTATGTTCAGGATTTTATGCTTTTACACAATAAGAATTTGACTAATGGGGGCTCCAAGTTGATGGTGCAATGGGCAAAAAAGGGCTCCCCCATACCTGGAAAAGTAAGACATAAGAGGAAAAAGATAATGAGGATTTAAGTCTGATTATTCCCTGAATCCCCCACCCCTGATGGTGGTGGTACCCCCAGCCCTCTGGGAATGGGCCCCTGTTCCTAGAGTAAGAATGGGATCAGGGGTGATAGCACTGCCACATTATGGGAAAGGTGCTGGAATGGTCTCCCCTTCAAGGACCTAGCAGGGCACCCAGTTCAGCCAGGGTGCATCCATGACAGGGGCAGGACAATTCCTGTTAAGTTAATATCTGTTAGGAGGATTAAATAATCGAGGGCAACCCACTAGATACTATTGAATTTATAGCTCCTTATCAACCTCTGATTTGCTAAACTGAAAAAGCACTAATCTGCCACGCAGAGAAGATCCCCAGAGAATGAATGATTTGTTTACTCCCATTTTCGCTACCCACTGACCAAGGTGAGCTGATGTTCAGGCTTTACTTAATATTCTGTTAATGGCCAACAAAAGGAGGCTTTAGATAAGGCAGGTGGTGAAGCAAAGAGATTCCATCAGGAGGACCCAAATGGGACCCCTGACATGGTGGGAGCTATTCCGTTAGTTGACCCCAAATGGGACCCTAATAATGGAGGCATGGCCCAATTACATCATTGTAAAAAAGGAAATATTGAAGCAATGGAGTTTAAAAAAGGTGCAGGAGATTCTTCAAAAATACCTCTGAATTTTTAGAATCTATGTATCAGGCCTACCACAAATACACTGATGCAGATCCAGAAGCCTTTGAAAATATGAGAATGGTTAACATGAACTTTATTCAACAAAGCACTTTAGATATTAGGAGAAAATTACAAAAGTTAAGATTGTGCATTTGGGATGAACCCTTCCCAGTTGGTGAATTTAAACTTTAAAGTATACAATGCCAGAGAAGCCAGAAAATTAAAACATAGAAACTGTGAGAAAGGGACATTGGCCAAACAGGAAGAAAACCTCACTCTGGGAGAAGGTGACAGGTTCCTCTTGGCTAACTGTGGAGAGGAGGGTCACTGGAAGGCATACTGCCTGAACTAAAAAAAGCAAAGAACCGCGGGAGGGGATGGAGAAAAACCCTCATGCCAGGTGTTACAACAGGAATGTGACTGGAAGAACAAATCAAGAAGCCCAGGGGCTCCCCTCGATCCTTCCAACCCTGTCCTACTGTCCCCACAGGAGCCCGGGGTACAACTGACAGTGGGGAATTGATTAATGGACTTTCTAATGGAAACAGAAGCTGTATATTCTGTGTTAAATACAAAACTTACTGAGAGCACTAAGTAAACAGTGTCCATAGTGGGAGTAACTGGAAAATTACAGCAAAAAGCTTTTCTTCAACCTTTTGTGTCAGATGGGAGATCTGGAACTGAGGCACAGTTTTCTTTATGTGCCTGAATGCCCCATCCCGCGGTGAGGCTGAGAATTGCTTTGTAAATTCAATGCACAGGTAACTTTCCCTCCAGAAAAACAACTCCACCCACAGGTCCTGCCCAAACATGTTCTGCAATTCCAGATGCTCCTCACCCATTCAGAGGCAAAGGGTAATGAACTTTTCCTTCTACCAGGTAAACAAGTCCGAGTGGGCATGAGACAGGGAACTGGCAGGCAATGCTTTAGGCATTGCTTCAGGCATTGCTTAATTGTGCCGGCATTTCTTCACTGAGTCAGGAAGTCTGAAAACAAAGTTTTAAGCTACCCTCATGAAAGCAAGATGGAGGTAGGACAAGTTCCAACCGGTTTGAATCAAGATGGCAGAGGAATTGACTACTTCTTGGCCTTACAGCTTTATTATACCCTCATTATTACAAAATTGCCATAAAATTTCTAAGGAAACCTCCAACTCTCATCATGAACCTGACACCATGACATTTCCTGTTTGACCATATTTAGTCAAAAGGAGGGCATCACCCTTATTCCAGGAAAACACTTCCCCTTTCCAAGAAATAACATGAATATTTCTCCCCTTGTTCAGCCTATAATTAAGCTATTGCTTAAATAGAAGGGCTAAAGGAACCATAGGGGCTGGTTCTTCTTTGCAGGGAGAACTAACCTCTACTCTGTGGAGCAGATTTTCTATACTTCTTGAATAAAACTCACTTTCACTTTCTACCGTCAGCTCAATCCTGAATTGCTCCTGAATTCTTTCTTGCAAGGAGCCAAGGACCCACTCAGACATCAAGTGATTCTCAACATTGGGAGTCTCTTTTTTGTGTCAGGCAGATGAGACACTGTGTAGGCCTAAAAATGCTCAACCCATACAAATTCAACTAACAGAAGGAGCAGGATTGGAGTAAATGCTTAGAAGTTCTCCTTAGCCAATAGGCTATTTTTCAAAACAGTTGGAATTGACTGCTAAAGGGTGGCTGCCTTGCCTCCCAGCAGTCACTGTCACATGTGATGTACTCCAAGAAGCAGAAAACTTCACTTTGGGACAGACCATTATGGTATATGTTCCTCATCTAGTGCTCACCCTACTGGAACAGAAGCGTGTCTATTGGCTAATGGCAGGAAAGATGGGGCAATACCAGGCCATTCTATTAGACAATCCAAATGTCACTTTATAGACAACTGTCTCACTGAACCCTGCTACTCTGTTACCTGCCATTGGGTCTGAGATAAAAGAAAAACATAATTGTCTGGAGTATGTATTCCAGTTGCCCAAACTTACAAGATCATCCATTGACATCGCCAGACTGGAAATTGTAGACGGATGGGAGTAACTTCATGGAAGATGGAAAATGATGAGCCAAATATACTGTAGTCAGCATTTATAAGGTAATAGAAACCCATGCACTCCCCACTGGTACCTCAACCCACAAGGCAGAACTGATTGCCTTTACTATGGCCTTGAAATTGGATGAGGACAAAGTAGTAAATATATACACTAATTCCAAATATGCTTTTATGGTAGCCCAAGCACACAGAACAATTTGGAAAGAAAGGGGGCTTCTAATATCCAATAACAAAGATATAAAACATCCTATAGAAATATTAGCACTGTTGGAAGCCATTGCTCTGCCTTCCCAAGTAGCAATCATACACTGCCCCACACATCAGAAGGACAACCCCCAAGCACCTAAAGGCAACCATTTCACAGACAAAACAGCCAAACATGTAGGTGGGGAAGTGTCACTTCTGGGGGCTTTAATATCTCATTTGGACCTATCTGATTTTAAGCCCCAGTATACACAATAGGATGAAGAACGAGCCCAGGAATGGGGTTTCACCATTATAGACTCAGAAACACAATGAAGAATTAATGATTATGTATAAATCTTGCTCCCAGGATCGTTAACGTATCCTGTCTTAAAACACCTACATGAGGGACACATTATGGCCAAGATGTCTTAGCTGATCTGATTCAACCATATTTAAAGGGCCCACAGCCAAGAAAAATTATTCAAAACATTACTAAGAGCTGTCAACTGTGTGCTAAAAACAGCCCTGAGACTGAACTTTACTGGCTTAAACAAGGACTGCAATATAAGGGAACGTGCCCCT
Source organism: Daubentonia madagascariensis (assembly GCA_023783475.1). Lineage (NCBI taxonomy): Eukaryota > Metazoa > Chordata > Mammalia > Primates > Daubentoniidae > Daubentonia > Daubentonia madagascariensis. The sequence goes on from JAKFHU010001209.1 coordinate 33,090,956, forward strand.
TTGAAGACTGGCATGTGGACTTTACTCAAATGCCTAAGGCTGCTGGAAATTATGTTTCTGTTGGTGTTGTATATACATTTTCTGGATGAGTGGAGGCTTTCCCCACTAAGTCCAAGAAGACCACAGAAGTCACAAAGTCTTTGTTGAAAGAGATTGTTCCCCAATTTGGACTGCCACAGACCATTCTGAGTGACAGCAGCCCTTCCTTTGTGTACAGAGTTACTCAGGGGGTAAGCAAGGCCCTAAAAATCAAATGGAAGTTATGCTGATCATGGAGACCACAATCTACAGGTAAAACAGAAAAGACGAACCATACATTAAAAAAGACTCTAGCCAAAGTCTGCCAAGAAACAGAGTTAAAATGGGATAGGGTATTACCTACTGCACTGCTTAGGAGCAGGGTGGCACCCCAAAGTGGGCTCAAATTGAGCCTCTATGAAATAGGGTTTGGGAGACCCTTCCAGGTTCCCCCCCCATTAGGGGTATTGCTGACCCCATGTAACTACTGAATTAAAGATAAAACAATAAGTAGAACTGTTGGGGCAGACTTTAACCACTACCCAATTATTTGCTCTCTCTAGGTTGGAGTTTCCAACGGATGAAGCTCTATACCCCTTACATCCGGGAGATAAGGATTTGTTAAGAACATGGAAGGAACAGGGTCCAGAACAACAAATGATGGAAAAATGGAAAGGGACTTACAATGTGCTATTAATAACTTATGCTTCTTTAAAACTTGTAGGTATCAAGACATATGGATACACTATCTCCAGTAAAGTGGGCACCACCAAAACCTGACAATACCTGTAGCTGCTAACCTATATAGGACCTGAAATATTTCTTTAAGTGAGACCATAGTCATAATAGCTAATGAAACTGCTGATTCTTTAACTAATCTTCAAAATTCACTAGATTCACTAGCCCAAGTAGTTTTAGATGGTAAAATAGCTCTAGATTATATGCTTGCTAAATAAAGAGGAGTTTGTATGATAATTAACTCCCCTTGCTGCACTTACATAAATACATCCTCACAAATTGAAACTAGTGTAGAAAAAATAAGACAGCAAGCCACTGGGTTGCAACACATCTTAGATCAACAACTTCTACGTTTCAGGCAGCACAAGACTGGTTTTCTAATTTATTTTCATGGATTCCAGATGACCTATGATCTCTTTTTATGGGCAGTGTCAAACAGGGTTTAAACATTTTACTAATTATCACTGGGTGCTATTTGATTTTTAAAATAATTACTTGCTGTATTCAAAAGGAGTATAGACAGTTAAATCATGCTGTTGATAACCAACTGCCTCTATTTCCTCCACCTCTGAGAAAAAAACCTAAAAGTTACTTATTCCATCATGCCAAGCTGTTCCATTCTAAGCTCCCCAATTGCTGGCCCTATTCAGCAGGAAGTGGCCAGAATGGAGTTGATGCCTGTTTTCCATAGAAATGGAATAGTGACTGACAGTGGGGATTTGTAAGCACACCCTGAGGACTATTCAGACTATAACGTTAGGCTAGCTCGAGGGAAGCCATTTTGCTTTCAGTATGCTCTCAGTTTGTTCCATCTCAAAAGTTTAGAATTGACCTGCTGCTTGCTTACATAGCTGCGAGTACAAGGTTAGAAAACGACCTTGCGTAAAAACAAATCAAGAGTCTAGAATAGGCCAGCCATGGACTGCAGAAAACAAGATCCACCAGATGACCTACTGTTAGCTGATAACAGTCATGATGACTTGCACACAGCTTTCTTTCTGCCCTAACCCCCATTATCCTTTCCCTTTATGAATTGCTCAGTAAGCAGAGGAGATGAGATGGTGTTTGAGACAATAGTCCACCATCTCCTCAGGCTGCTGGCCCTTGAGTAAACTACCTTCCCTTCACCAACACTTGCCTCTCATGTCTGGCTCTCGGGTGGCGGGCAGCCAAACCTGTGTTCAGCAATATAATTAAAACTCAAATGTAGACATTCTTGGCACTAATGTTAATAGGTATTAAAACAGATGGGTTTGTGAGATTGTATCATTTTTCCCCTTTAGAGAAATAGAAATAAAGACTGAAGTTCCTGTTTCCCACTTTATAATTTTGTGGGGACAAAAGCAAACTTCCCCTTCACTCTCAGAAAGTTTGTTAAAAAATAAACTCATAATAAAGCAGATTAATAAAAGAAAATTATTGAATTTATTTAATGTTTATACACAGGAACTCGTATAAAATGAGGATTCAACTCCCCAGTGGGGTTCAGGAGCTCATATGCCTTTCTCGTAAAATGGGTTATGGGAGGGTAAAAGAGGAGCAGGTCAACAAAGGACCACTGGGGTTCAAATGATATGGAACAAAGATTAACTGGTAAATAGTTCCCTTTTGGAACTTAGATGAATCTGAATTATCTTCTTAAACATCTTTTCTGTTGTGGTCACACCCCTGGTCTTACAGGGAGGGGAAGAAAAGGACAACTATTCTCTTAGGTGGGTCCAGATCTCAGGCAGATAAAGAAACTTCAAAGATTTGTGGGGTGTCCATCATAGCGATGGTAGGGAAGGTCAGATAGATGTTGAGCCTTCCTTAGTCAGTCCAGAATGTTAAAATGTCATATTTTGGGGTAAAAATATTTCTAATTTGCTTCAATTTAAATATAATACTGACACTAAGTGAGATAATAAATAGAAAACATCTTGAGGTCCTTTTGTGTCTTCAATTTTTAAAAATATCTACTCAACAATTAGTAAAATATGGGTATGATTATGTTAATAAGCTGTTTAAATTAAAGAGCTAGGCATATGTGATGTGGGGCAAAAAAAGTGAACTTTTTATTATCTTCTCATAAATGTCTTATGACTTTATATAGTTGAAATAGTACTCTATTAGTAAAGGTTATCATAATTGCACAAAGAAGAAATATGAAAAATAAGAAGGCTGAAAAAAATAGTTTGATCTTAATACTAATTAATAATAGGTAGTATATGTGTTACCCAAAAAAAATACCCATAGATAAGATTTTATACCTTCCATGAAAATTACATGACAATTTTACCTTCAAGGACATTTTTGACACTTGAGCGTAAACCATGTTTTGTTTTGTTAATGTGTGTACATTCCTTTGGTGTAGTTCACAGTTACTATATGTACCTGCTAGATATATCACAGTCACTCAAGCAGTAATTGTTCAAAGAAAGGAAATAATGCAACATTTAAAACAAACTCTATGGGTTCATCTCAAACAAAATTGAGTGAAGAAAATTTTATTAATCAAGCATATAAGTGGTGTGTGAACCTCCAAAAATGTAATGATACACAAATTAGTTTCCCCAACTAGAATAATTTTTGTCAACTCAAATGTGTAGAGTGGACATGAAAGAGCCAGAGTATGTGGTTGGAAGGAACAAAGGACTTGGCAGAAAAAGCAACAATATCCTGAAAAGTTTGGTGAATTTGCTCTTGAAACAAAGAACAAAAGAAAATCAACATGTCTTTATTTGATAAATAGTACCTCTTACCAGATTGTATTTGCTTTTCTCATCTATTTTCTTCATAAACAGTACAATTTATACTCTCCATATCACACATAGAAAAAGGAAAGTGCATTGCTGAATAAAGCATGTGAGCAAATCACTGGAGCTCTGCCATATTGAAGTCATTGACTCTGAACAGCAGGCATATTCAGTGGTTTATATAACTATATATAATTTTAGTGTTGACATAGAAAAAATGCAAAAAACTAACTTATCAATGAGATAGCAAGGAAACATGCCCTAAAATTCTGCAGCTATGATAAATTATATATCTTGTAGAAATTTGTGTTATACTGTATGTTACATATATCTAAAATATACTTGATTTTATAAAATGTTCTTGTGTGTTGCAGACTTAACATTTGCTTATTAATTTTAATAGTTTACTTGTAGATTCTGTGAAGTTTTCTGTGTACACCACGATTTGGCTGAAAATGACAGTTTTATTTCTTCCTTTCTATTTTTATACATTTTGTTATGATTACTAATGTCTTCGTTATTATTTTCCCATATTGTAGCAGGTTAGCTCCCTCTGTAAAAAGCTGGGTAGAGGTGTTGATGGCAGGTATCCTTTCAGGAGAAACTATTTCAATAATTTACTATCAAATATGTTACCTTGATAAGGTCTATAGATGTTTTTGTAGATATTCTTCATCAAGTAAAGGAAATTTCCATTTAGTTTCTAGTTTGATAATAAGTGTGAGGGTTTTTTCAACATGAATTGATGTTGCATTATATTCTCCTGGAATTGGTCTTAATTGCATTCTCCTTGTACATTGAGATGAGCATATGCTTTTTATTTCTTCATTCTTTAAAGTAGTGAATTACGTTGTTAGACCAATCTTATGTTCCCAGAATAAAACCAAGTTGTTGGTGAGATATATATCACTTCATTGTGTTTGCAAGTATTTTAAATAGAAATTCTACATCTGTATTCATGAGTTATATTTTCCTGTAAGCTTCATTTCTTACAATGTGTGTTCAGGCACAGATGTATATGTGTTATGTATATGTAACAGTGTGATGGTTCAATTTTTTTTCTTATGACACCTTTACTAAGTGTTCCTACTAGATTATTTATGCTCATAGCCACCCTCTTATTTTTCCTTTTGCCAAAACAATATTTTTTAGATTTCATTCAGTTTGGCATATATTTAACACACAGCATTTCTTTATTTCTGAATAGTCCTTTTTTCACTGTTATTTATCAAGATTATGATTATTTTTATTTACTATAGACTTCTAGGTTGGTGGGTTTTTTTCCCAGCACCTTGCAAATATCACTTCAATCCCTTTTGGATTTCATTTTTAGTTGTGGCTGTTAGGGTGGGAATTCACACACAGGTGGAGAATAAATTCTCAACACAAAGATTAAGATAGAAAGAAGTACAAAGTTCATTTTACTTTCCCTTAATGAAGAAGAGAAAGGGCTCAGCACAAGAAAGGAAGAAAGAAGGAGTGCTGGCTCTGAGGTCAAGTGGCTTAAACTTTTTATTTGGGGGTTGTAAAGAAGTAAAGAAAATTTATTGCTATAAACTAATTAGCAGGAGACAGCTGTGAGATGTTAGGGTGTTCATTTTCCTTTTTTTTTCCTTCTCCTGGAGACAGTATTATCTGGCCAGACTGCTCCGGCAAATGTAAAGGAGGATTTACACTTCCTTCCTGTTTGCTCAGCTCTTTTCAAACGCTGTGAAAACAATCTCAGGAAGAGGTAAGTTAATCTTAAAAGACACGTGATTAATTATAAACACAGCGAGTTAGATAGCCTATTTTTCTGTTAGATAGATTATTAGCAAGGCCGTCCTTTCAGTTGTTATTGTTGTAAGCTTTCAGTATGTATTGTTAATCATTTAAAATTAATGGTCTTTTTTTCAGATTGCTTTTAATACTTTTTTTTTCCCCAGCAGTGATGCCATGATGTGCTTAGGTGTGATTTCCTTTTATATTTCCTACTTGGAATTTATCAGAATTTTTGAATCTGTGGTTTGGTACCTTTCATCAATTTTAGGGAAAAAAACAACCAATTTCTCTTCAAATATCACTTTTTTCCTCTGCTCTACCATTTCGTATATATAATTTTTTCATCATACCCTATATGTCTTTTAATCTTTTTTATTGTGCTATGCTTTTATATCTCTCCCTACTTCAGACTGTGTATTTTTATGACCCATCTCTCAGTACACTAAATATTTTACCATTTCTATTTTGCTGTAAAAAATTGCCACATATTTCTATATTTTAGTATTATATTTTTCAGTACTATACTTTCCATGTAGCTCTTTTTTTATAACTTTTAGTTCTTTGAAAATTTTCCAATCTTTTATTTCAATGATTTTAAGGATTGTTATCTTAATGTTCATGGTGGATAAGTCCTTTAATTGGATCATCTGTGAGTCTGTTCATCTCTTGTTTTTTTACTTATTTATTTATTTTAAATTTCCGAATATTATGGGGATACAACACTTTGGTCATATATATTGCCTATGCATTGCCCAAGTCAGAGTTACAATTGTGAATATCCCCCAAACTGTGCACCCCACGCCCATTAGGTGAGAGTTTTCCCATCCCCTCCATCCCCCTACCACCTGCCCTACCCCTGATGAATATTATTTCCATGTGTGACATAAGTATTGATCAGTTGGTACCAATTTCATGGTGAGTACCAGTGGTGCTTGTTTTCCCATTCTTGTGTTACTTCACTTTGAAGAATGGGCTCTAGCTCCATCCAGGATAATACCAGATGTGTTAATTCACCATTGTTTTTTATTGCTGAGTAATACTCCATGGTATACATATACCACATTTTCTTAATCCACTCGTGTATTGATGGGCACAGATTGATTCCACATCTTTGCAATTGTGAATTGTGCTGCTATAAACATTTGTGTGCAGATGCATCTTTTGGTTTTTGATCACAGCTTATTTTCTATGACTGGTTACGTTCTGGAAATTATGTATAAACAATATTGGAGAAAATTTGTGTCTGTGGATAATGTTAACTTCCCAACATTGTAAAATGGCAATAATAAATCTACTTAAAGAACAGAGGGTTTTCCTTAAATTCAGACAGCCTGTGGAGCCAGTGTGAATTTGGTAGGTAATATGGTTACTTGAATCAGAGATGACACAATACTCAGGCTTCAATGCATTCTCTTAATTACAATTGACTGTTAGTAGGAAAATATTTTAAGCTTTTATTTTTACTCTTTTTAATTTAAAGAATTTAGAAGCTTCTAAATTTATCTTAATTAAACTGGTTTGGAGTGTCTGTGTTTTCCAAAAGAAAGTAAGGTATAGTTACAAAGGAACAGAACCTCTCTTGAGACCAGTAATTTTCTAACCTTTTCCAATATCTCTCTTTTCTATTGACAGGCCACAAATAAACATGATGAAAAATGCTACTCATTTTTTTTAGCTTTTATGAATATGTGACAGGTGATTTCACAATCTTATTTTTACACTAAAGGATACTTAGTAGGAACCTACTGACTGAATTATTTAATGTAACTGCAATAGTGCTTATAAATTAAAACCAACATATTATTAAGAAATATTATAGCCAGAAAACTGTTAGCAACATCACAAGCATCTAGTACACTTAAGGAAATGCAGGTAATTGTAATTCACTCAGTTTATGGAATAGACATTTATGAATGCATGATCTGTATTTGCTTAAATTGGTCATCATGTTCAATGTTATATTTTTACTTTTCAGGTATAATTATAATAATAAGATTAAGTTCATTCTACAGTATATATTTATGAATAATTATATCAAAGAAACTTTTAAAAAGTTTAGTTTTTAATTAAAATTGATATGTTTATATATCTGAAGAAACTTGTATGAATAATCTGAGTAAAATGTGAATTAATTCTTTTCACATACCCCTTCCAAATTCTAATAATTTTATCAAACCCACAGCCATCCCAGGTGGGGAGATAATGACAGTGTTTAAAAATTTGGTATATAGATTTCTATAATTTTTTTACTGTCACTATTATAATTAATCACATATCAAATAATTTTGTTTCTAATGAATGAGCATTCCATACATATTGTCCAGTTATTAGTCTATTTTTATTTTATATGTCTTTGATCTGTGTGTTTCCGACTTGCTTAATCGTAAGAATCACCTGGAGTACTTTGCTTTCCTTGGACTTATTTTTCATCAACAAATATACTGAGTGCCGACTATGTGCCAGGAACTATTATGAGTAGGCAGAAAAAGTCAACAATAAAATATTAAAGATCCTTATCTTCAAGTAGATTTATAATTTGGGGAGTGAGTTAGACCAAAAAAATTAGTTGAGTAAGTGTGTGTGTGTGTGTGTGTGTGTGATGTGAATTGTGTTAAATGACAAAGCAGGTAGAGAAATAGAGAGTTCTGGATGGCAGACTATAAGCACAAAGTTAGTATTCAATTTGAATATGCTAATCAGGAAAGGCAACATTTAAAATGTGAAACTGGAGCAAAACTTGAAAGAGGTGAAGGAGTGAGCCATGTATTTGATGGACGTAGAAGGGAATTACACACAGAATTACAACTCTCACAAAGACCCTGAGGCACCCACGTGCCAGACATATTTGACGTTTGATGTAGAGCAAGGTTTCCCCTATAGCTTAAACAGAGTAATGTGAAAAGGTGGACAAGATATATAGAAGGGCTCATTGGAAAGATATGGGCTTTTATACTGAGGGAATCAGAGAGCTATAGAAATGATTTGAGTAGAAGACTGATATAATTTGACGCAACTTTTAATAGAATTACTATGGCTGCTGTGGGAGAATAGACTGTTGATGAGCTAGGCCAAAAGGAGGAAAAACAGAATGTCTTTTCATAGCAGAGTTGAGAGATGTTGTTTGGATATGGAGGCACTGGAGCTGGTAAGAAGTGGTGAGATACAGGATGTACTTTCACACAGAGAGGTGTTTATTGGTAGAGTGAATATGGGGCCTGGGAGCAAAAAAAGGGCTTTGGCATCGCTCCAAGTATTTTGGGTTCAGACACTGAAGGATACAGATGCCAACACCTGATGTGAGGAAGAATTTTACAGGATCAGGTTGGTAAGATAGGCGAGAACAGGAACTTGAATTGAGATGTTTTAAATTTGAGAAGATAATTTGACATGCAATTAAAAATATCAAATAAGATATTAGCTATATGAGTCTGAGGTTTCAGGGACACATACTACTTGCAGATAAACATTTGGAAGTTATCAGCATGTGGATGGTATTTAATTCCATTTCTGCTACTGGATGAGCTCACTAAGGAACTAAAGACAGGAAGAGATAAGTAGTGGTTATGGGATATTAATTGCAAATGTGTTCTCAGTTCTTTATACTCTGTGTATCATATTCTTTCTAATGTGACTTCTTAATTTTTCCCACCAAGAGTAGCATCTACCCAAACTCCTTTCAATCTAGGCCAGCCTCATGACTGACTTTGGCCCACAGAATGCAATAGAAGTGTCAAGCCAGCTCTCTAGACACCTTATGTGCTTCTGATTTCTCTTATGGAATCCTGCCACTGCCATATGAACAAGGCCAGGCTAGCCTGCCGGATGCTGAGAATGACACAACTCGCTCGCCTCTGTTGCCCAGGCCAACTAGCCTGCCAACCTCCAATAATGTAAGTGAGGCTGTCATGACCAACCCTCCATCTCACAACCCACCAGCTGAACACAGGTATATGAGCAAGCAATTAAAATCAGCACACCCTGACCTAAATGAGCAACAACAAATACTTACAGTTTTAAGCCACTGAGGTTTGAGGTAGCTTACTCCTCCGCAATAATTGTAAGAATCAAGAATTAAAGCCTGAAGGATCTCTTTATGTTATGGGAATAGGGAGATGAAAAGACACCGAAGAAAGCCAAGAATGAGCAGTGAATAGGCCTAGAGAAAATCCAGAAATTCTTGGTGTCTTTTAACCTAGAAAAAAGGCATTTCAAAAGAAATAGAATTATCAACTCTGTAAAGTACTGCTAAATCAAGAAAATGAGGGCTGTAAATTGACCACTGGGTTGGTAATGTAAACGTTACTGTTGCCTTAATTTCAAAGATCCCTTCCTAATCACATTGACAGAATGAGAACAAGACAAATTTTGTGAAAGACATTACTGACTACCACTAATTAATTTATTTGTAAATTATAAAATTTTGAAATTCTAGATAGTCTTTGGTTGGTTGAATACGTGTGTTTTCTAGTATTCTCTTTAATATCTTATTATAGGGTGGCATACATGTCTTTTAAATTGCTGTTATGGACAGATTTCTACTCTTTATGCATAAAACAATAAATACAACAATAGAATTTAGGCATTGTCTTGCTGTATAAATCAAAATAGATTTGACTGATATTGTACACTCCCTGTATTAACCCAAATGACAGTTTCATGTACGATTGCACACCAACATGTAAATGAGATTCCAAATGAAGACATGGAAGAAATTTTTTTTTAATAGAGTATTTTTAAGGGCATAAAAAGTATCCCTTAATGATTTAGGCCTTTTGATTCCATTAAAGATAGAACTTCTATGTATGAAAAATAGTTTTCCAGACCAAAATGGACACATACAAAATTTTGTATCAAAAGGAAATCATCTGTTTACTTATTAATAAGCTTTAAATTCTTCTGAGAGTAAGATTGTTGGATTATTTAGGCGGTTATTTTTTTTTAGTGGTATTTGCTGAAACTCCCATAAGATTAAAAAGGGAATTATATATCCTGGGTGTTCAACTTTATCTCTTTGCTGCCCAGGAGGCCGTGTTTATCTCCTTTGCTTCCTGTGATATCCCCACTGAGATAGAAAACATGGTCATAACAGCCTCTCACTTGGTATTTAACACAGGCTTGAAGAGAGAATACTGAGGCACTCCTAGTAACCTTTGTGCATCCAGACCCAACAGTGGTCAGAAAGAAATAATTACAGCTACTTCAAAGTGATTAAAAGCAGTTCTGTGCAGAGGGGAAAAATCATCCTAATTGTGCCCTAGGGAAGAACTGCTTCAGAGGGATGCTTATGATTGCTTTGAAGCAAACGTAACTACTTTGGCCATCTCAGCAGGCTTCAATAAGTAGAAATGTATAAGCTTTCCAGGTCTCAAGGGAGATAATAAACTGAATACCTAGAATAAGCATTGATTTCTTAATCTCATGAGGTAAACTCCTGCATAACATGATCCAAAAACAAACCATGTGATTTCCACTGAGTGACCCACTGCATTAAAACTAAATTAGACCAGTGTCAATGAGCCTCAAGAAATGAATGTCCTTCTAAAGAAAGCAATAACTTAATTTATAATTCTGCCTAAAGGTTTCTCTGCTAAAAATAATCAAACGGAATAGATCCAATGTGTTCTGTTTAATTTAAAATAACATCAGATGAATGTGATTACTGACCAGTGGTGATTACATATTTTGAAAGCATACAATGATACTTACTTTCTCAAAGCGATAGGAAAAGGTAAGATTTGTCATCCAGCTGTATTCTGTTGTATGGAAAGAGCACGTACCTCCTACATTTAATTTGCTGCCACACAATTAACTAAAAACTGGGGAGAAGCATATAGACTTGATAGTCTGAATTTCCTTGATTAGAGGTAATTTTCATTCTGACCTACGTCTTTTTTATTTAAAAATACATAAATGCTGTTTTGTACCAAACTCAAGATGTTACAGAAATTACATATACTAGCAGGGAATATATCTACAATTTAATTATAATAGCAAGTGACGATTGGTCTCATCTGGAATGCTTTTGTGTATAAACACCTTGATTCAACAATATTTTAAATGCTCCTTAAAGTATATTCTTTTTTTTAACTCAGTTTATTAAAAATTTATCATAGACATACTAAATGTACAAAATTGTTGATGTTGGAAAAAACTGAAATAAAATTATAATTGTTAAAGAAGCTGAGATTGCTAGGTCTTATTTTTAAAAGGTAAAATTTAGTTTAATTTTTGCAAATTTTTTTAATTTTACATTTTACAAAGTAATAGTGTCTTAAAATAAAAATTGCTTTTAAGTAAACACTAAGATATAAGACCACATTCATAAGTATTACAAATATACATTTTAGGAAAGTGCTTATATGTATAATTTTAAAGTAATATGTAGACAGTTTGTTCCTTCTTGTTTTAAATGAGAAGTATGAATGGAGAAGATTAAAATGAATTACATTGGATATATAAAGAAATGAATATTTACATGAGCAATTGGGATATGACTTGCAATCTGTAATCACCTATTTCATGTTATCACTTAGTACAACTTTTTAAATTAGCTTGTTTTACAATTTTTCTGAGAAGATTAAGGAGTACTGTATGCTTTAGCACAAATAATTTTTAAAAAACCCCGTAGTTTTCTGGAATTACAAAACAGTAAAACAGAATAGTATTTGTTTTTTTTTTTTGCATTCTCTCCTGACTATGCAAGATCTTTTATTTCAATTTGTTTATTTCTCAGCAAACACTAACAGGATAATACATGTGAATAAAATATGTTACTTTTTTTCTTCCTCAAATTTTTACTAGTTGTTGACTGCTATGGAAGACTACCAACCATATGGTATAAAATAAAGATTTCATTTCAGCATGCTACAATATGTCATATTAAAACCATAAGGAAAGAAAAGTTGAATGTAAAGGTCATAAAATTGCTGGAATGTACTATACAGAAAAAGAAGTTGTTACTGTCTAAGTCATCACATGAATATAATGATATATGTATATCAATATGTACACTAAATGAAATATGTTTACATTTTCTTAAGAAAGATGCCTTCTTTATGCAGAAAATATCATAATAAACCAAACAGTATGGCAAACTGGATATTTAAATCTCAAAAGAAACATTTAAGAGCTTGGGTTCATTCACATAGTCAATAAAATTTATTGATTACAGACAATATAGTAACCACCAGGTGAAATGATGTACAAACTCAGGATCATTTCTCCAGGGGCTTACAATCTACTAATGGTGGTTTTAGATATATAATCAAATAACCATAAAAATGTAGTAGGTTCTATTTTTAATAGACATTTGAAAATGATGCTCTGTAGGCCTAGAGAAGAAAGCACATAACTCTTCATAATAATTCAGAAAAGACTTCCCAGAGGAACTATTGTTCAGCTAAAAGTTTTGTTTCCATTATTCAATACCCTCAAAATGCCCTCACATCTATATGTCCATAAGTTTAATATTAAAAAAATAGAATAGTTTCGCAACTTCCACTCTTATGCCCCCACAATCCATTTCTGCAAAGGAGCTAGAGTGATCTTGTCAAAATGTTGATCAAAACAAACCATTCTCTTATTTAAAAAAAATCTGTAGTCACTGATCATCATTCTGTGATCTATAAAATTGAACATATTCTGCGTGCTTAATAGTTTTGTGTACTCATCTTCTACTAATCTTCTCTTTGTTTTCTCTACTCTAGATATGTCTTTGCAACTCTTGTTTTATGTACTTGTAAGGCACTTCATTAAGACAGTCAGAAATCTAAATTCATCACTTTATTCCAGTATCTGCTCAAATGTAATTTTGTGAGAAAGGACTAAAATTATTGGTCTTTAGTTCCTGGCATAGAGCTCCTAAAATCATTGGATTCCCTGAGTGATGAGTATCTTTCATATCTTTCATGTGCTAATGAGGTGACCCCTGGTGAGAACACTAGATAGCTTTAGAATGGGGGCTTGTGGTCAGAAAGTCCAAGCCATGATCAGATGGTTGGAAATTTCAGCTCCAACCCCAACCTCTGGGGAGGGGAGAGGATCTGGGGATTGAATTCAATCCTGGATGGTCAATAATTTAAACAACCATGCCTCCATAATGTAACCTTCATAAAAACCCTAAACATCAGGTTCAGAGAGCTTCCAGGTTGGTAAACACATGGAGTGCTGGGAGGGTGGTGTGTCTCATCCCCTACACCTTGCCTATACTTATCTTCTATTGTCTGTCATGAGTTATATCCTTTATAATAAACCAGTAAGTGTGAGTAAGGCGTTTTCCTGAGTTCTGTGAATAATTATAGCAAATTATTGAACCTTAGAAGAGGGTCTCAGGAACCCCTAATTCATAGTGGTCAGTCAGAAGTACAGGTGTCCCAGAACTTAAAACTGGCCTCTTTAAGTGGGGGCCTGCTTGTAGGACAGCACACTTAGCCTGTGGAGTCTGTGTTAATGCTGGATAGTTAGTGACAGAATTGAATCGAACTGTGGGACACCCAGTTGGTGTTGGAGAACAGCAGACCTGTTTATATATATTTCTTTTAATCTGCTTTATATTTTCTCCATAGCACTTATTTCTACTTAAAATCATAGTAAAAACAATGGTTTGTCTCCCACAGAACTATGCTGACAAGTGACATTTCTGTCCTACCATAGAATCCCTGAAACCTGAAACATTATTTTGCATACATTAGGCATGCAATGAAATTTATAAGTCAATATGTGAATGAATGCATGTCTGTTATTTGGGAATGGACTACTATATTAGTTTTTTTAAATCATCGGCCACATGGGATGTAATGAATAGATCACACACAAGCATATTATTTGCAAAGCTGCATTAGTCTTGTGGAGACATACTATGAAATGAAGGAAGAGAAATGAGATATTATTTAAACCGACTAACAAAGAATCAAAACTAACACAAGAAACAAACCAGAAAAGTCAAATATCTTTGGGAAAAATTATATTATGTGTTCCCTAATGTCTGAAAGTTCTTCTTTTCATTTTGAGTTTTGCAAAGTTCATTCTTTGCCATGAAATAAAAATTGTGTGGCTTTCCTTCTTGTTTGCTTATAAGCTGTAAGATCTAAGCATCCCAGCAGGTTTTAGTCGCAAATACAAAACGAATAAATTCCCCCCATATGGTTTTTGCAATATCCATATGAGGGTAATCAAAGAAACCAGCTAGGGAAATCAAAGGAATCAGCTGGAGACTTTCTTTTGCTACAACTAAACAGACCAGTTCAAACAGTATGTTCCAGTGAAATGTCATTTTGAAAAACCGGCTTTATTCTCCTGAAAATTAGAAGTTTTTTGATGAAAATGTTATATATTTAAAAGTATTGACAACATACTCTATGTATCAGTGTACTATTTAAATTTATCCAAAATATTTTAAAGATTTCTTTCTGTTACCATTTGTTTGTTATCAAATTGGCTCTGCAGCAGACCAAACAGTAGCAAAATTTGATTTGACTTGTTCATTTCCTTAATTAACTTTTTCTATATTGTTCTGACCAACCACAGAGACTTTTAACAAAAGGTACTAACTTAAGTGATAATTTCTGAGACTGTAGTATTTTCACATATATTTCTGAAATGAAAATTTCCAACATAGTCAAAACAGCAAAGTGCATATAGCAGAATAAAGGGTGACAATATCCAAAATAAAGGAACACAAGAGAAAAATCTTTGAGAAACACACTTCATTTGCTTCTGGGAAAACGTCAAACAGACTGAAATGTAAGTATCTGCAGTCCCCAAAAAGGAGACAATAGAATGAGGTAAAATAACTTTTGAAGGACTATTTCTAATGTTTTGATAAATTTGGTTTTAAAACATCAACTTAGAGAAGAAAGGTGGCCATGGAAACTCAATAAACATGAATAAAAAGAAAACACACCTATGCACACCATTGTAAAACTGATGAAAGTCAAATAAACAAACAAAATCGTGAAGGAAGCCAGATGAGAATGATATTTCATTCAGCAAAAGAACAATGTTTACAATGGCAGACATTCTCCCCAGAAACAATAGAGGCTATAAACACTGGAATGAAATATTTAATGTGTTTAAAAACAAAAAAAAACTGGTATACCAGGATTCTATATCCAGTGAAAATATTCCTCCAAAATTAGTGAAAAAAATTTGTAAATAAAACTTTTACAGCTAAATGAAAGCTAAGGGAATTTGATACCAGTGGACCAGCAACATAAGACATGCTAAAAGGAATTTCTTCAGAATGAAAGATAATAGTATGAAATAAAAATGTACATTAATGGAAACAAATAAAATATGCTAGTTAAATGACTATTTGAAGAAGCAAAAATAATTATATTGTTTTCTATAGTTCATAGTAAACATAAATGAAAAATTTGTGACAAGCATATCATGAATGTCAGAAACAGTAAATGGAATTATACTGGTGTAAAGTTCTTAAATTTTACATGAAGTAGAGCTATATTAAGTCTAAAGAGATTCTGATGTATTAATTATACATAGTATAATAACCCACAGAGCAACTACTTAAATAAAACAATACAAAATGATATAGCTATAAAAAGCAATTAGACGAATTAAAAGGGTATGTGAAAAATATCCAATCGACTCAAAAGAAGGCAGGAAATGGAGGAGAAAAAATCAGAAGGGACAAAAAGAAAAAAAATAGCAAAACATATGAAAACCCAAACATATGAATAATTTCATTAAATACAAATGAACTAAACATTCCAATCAGAAGACAGAGAGATGAACTATACAATTATATGCTGTCTACAAAAGAAACACTTTATAACAACAGGGATAGGGTTAAAGTAAAATGAGGGAAAAATACATACCATCAAACAGTAAGTATCAGAAGGCTTTTCTTCCTAGACCTTAAGAAGGGAGTATTACCAGAAATGAAGAGGAAATTTCATAATGCTAAAAATGTTACTCAGGAAGACATAAATGTGTCACAACCAAAATATGTGAAGGGAAAACAAGCAAAATTAAGGGAAAATAGACAAATCCACTATCAAAATTGGAGATTTTTTTTACTCCTCATTTGGTAATTGATATATCCACTCAACAACAACAACAAAAATCACTAAGGATCTAGAAGAGCCAACCTACCAGATATTTGTACATCAATAACTTAACCAACGCAGAATATTTTCTTTTCAGGGCCATACAGAAAGCTCACCAACGTAAACCATATTCTGAGCCTTAAAATACATCTCAACGCCTTTGAAAAGATTGAAAACTTACAGAATATGCTTTTTGACCACAAAGGAATCAAATGTGAAATCATCATAACCTTTTTGGGGCCTTTGTGTTCCTTTGTGATCGAAATCGATTTGATAAAGAAAATGTTTGTCACTATGGAAGTCCTTAAAGAAATGTTGAAACATTCATGCAGAGAAATCCTCTGCAGACAAAAAACAGACAAGTTTGTCTGGCTGCTTCTCTTATTCTTATAAGAAACACCTTGGTAAAGGGAGACTTCACAACTGTAAGAGCTTAAGCATAATGCCTTTGCCAGTAAGGAAGGAGCAGTTGGTCTGCAGTTTAATTTTTGGTTGTCATAATAAACCTGGAAAATCAATCCATTCAGCAAGGTTTCATAGACCCGTGCTGGCCAATGACCTGAATGATATTTTTTCCATTTTCCTGAACAGACACAATACTGGGGATGGAGGGGTAGGAATGAAACAACAAAAACGTAAGTTTTCCATTTTTTTCCTTTCTGAGGCTTTCAGATTCAATTTCAATGTCCACCTGTCTCAGATATTAATTGCACGATCTATATAATTATGCAAGCCTGAAATTTAGGAATAAACTATGATAATACACTGTAGCTCTTTTTATCCTCCATGTTCAATCCACTCATTATGTCCTTTTCCTTGTACTCTTTAAATATTGCATGAATTTCTTTATTTTTCCCCACAACCCCATTGTATCTTACCTGTACTATTAAAATAGTACTCTAATGTGAACGTCATAAACTTTTCTATTAAGTGTTAGACTGTAAATATCTTTGGCTTTGTTGGCTGTATGTTCACTGTAAACATTATTGTTGTAATGCTAAAGCAGTCAGAGGAAACAAGTAAATAAATCATTGAAGCCATGTATATGTACCAATATATCTTACAAAACACAGGAAAATTTGATTAGACAAATTTGGTTAATGAGCTACAGTTTACCAAACTCCACGAACTGATCTGCCTGCATCTATTCTTACCGTCTCTGGTCCATTTTCTACTTTTCCAAGGTATTTTTCTATCTTTTTCAAGGTATTTTTAAAATGCAAATCTAAATAAATCCCCTGCCCCCACTGAACTCTTAAATGATATTGCATTTTTCTTACTATAAAATCAAACATCCAGAGCTGGGCATGGTGGCTCACACTTAAAATCTCAGAGACCCGGGAGGCTGAGATGGGAGGAGCTCTTGAGGACAAGAGTCCTAGAGGCTGCATTGAGCTATGATCGCACCACTGCACTCCAGACTAGGCAACAGAGCAAGACCCTGTCTCTAAAGAAAAATCAAAAATCCTATAAATCTCAGCATACTCCTCCCTGACTTACCCAGTCCAGCTTCAGTTGTACCACAGCCATTTGCTATCTCCTCTGCAGGCTGTTTCTAGCCTTCCTCTGGACCCCAGCCATCATTCACATGCTTTTTCTGGGATACTGGGATACTGGAATATTTTGGCATCCTTCTGATTTTAGCTCACTTTTACTTCTTTGTAAAAAATCTTATCTGGCCACCTCTAACAGGTAAAATCTCCTATTCAATACCCCTACATTTTCTTGCATATCTCTATATACAACTGGTCAAAACTTTACATGTCTCTATAATTAGTTGAAATATATGAGATCTTTAACAGTGCCAAGCATTCTTAAAATGGTTCATGTATATTATCTCACCAAATCCTCACAATAATTACTTAAAATAGGAATAAATTTATGTCTAAGTTTCATGTTATAAAGCTGAGACCTGGAAATAATTTGCCAAGTCAAGCAGGCAGGGAATTGTTTCTGTCTCAACCCAGGTAGTCTGATGTCAGAGTCTTTGCTAACCACTATAAAATAATGCCCATGTCTTCAATTAGATGGGAAGATCTTGGTTTTATATTCTTAATGCATTATTGCATAGATAAATATATATACCTATCAATGTATGCAATGGTAGAGTTATTAAAATTTAGCTTTACACAAAATGGACTATATGCTCCATAAATACAAGTATAGAGATGCTAGAAGCTTGTATTTATATGTAGAACAGAAAGGATTATGGCAAGCAGATCCACACGTTGAAGCAAGAACACGAGCTAGGCTGCCACCATTATCAAGAGGAAAACTTGCTTTCAGTCTCCTATTGTTTTCCCCTTACCTATATGAAAATGATGGAACATCAGGTCCTGCCTATTCACCTGAGCATTGTGCCAATAATCAAGAAACAAGAGGTTACCAAAGAGGATGGAACATAGAATCCAAAGGCCAGCACTGCTATTTTTGTTGCTCCCTTTATCTAACCACCATGGAACAAGTACAGCTTCACATTGGCTTTTAGTTGAGAATCTATAAGTAGCTCTTTAATCTCTCTGTTGAAGCAGGAAGAATAAATATATTGCAAAATCTAATCTGAAACATATGAAGTTATAGGGAACATTTATAATATATAAACAAAGAATATAGTTACAGGATGGAAGGCAAAAGTTAAGTCGTATTTCTAATTGCTAAGATGGGCTTTGTGTTAAAACACTATGTAATCAAGACACTTCATATCTCCTTAAACATGTGGAAAACTCCAAGAAATTCCAAATTGTACTAAAACTGAGAACATAAAGTTGTGTCAACCATATTTTCTGGCTATGTAGACATAATCACTATTATCTTAATTTTTTTCAATAAAGGAAAGAGCATTTTTCAATATAGTTAGTGAATATGCTATTAATAATAGTTTTGTCCAAATGATTGCTTATGACTTTTCTTTATTTGTAGCTACTTTTCTTTACAAAGTAAAATATATTTCTGTTTTTGTTTTTTTTACATTCTACTTATACATCCCTAAAAGAATACAAACAAAGAAATCTGTACATATTGGATGGAGACTTGGGGATCTTGCTCCTATTCAGGCTCCAGAAAATTCAGGATTCTCCAAGGTGTGTGAAAGGTAGCCATGGGAAGGCTGATATTTGGTTTGCTCATTTGCCCCAGTTCTATACAGTAACTGCTAACCGGGGTTGTTATAACTCTTTTTCTCTCTTTTTCTCCTTCTTTCTCTCTCTCTCTCTCCACACACACACACACACACACACACACACACACTTGAATGTATCCAAAATTGCCTTTCTCAAACACAAATCCTTAAGAATAAATGAACACTTCAAAAAAAAGTAAAATCTGTGAAAATTGAAAAGGAATACAAATGGCTGGAGAATTCTTTTTAATCCAGCATTATTATAAGTTAAAAATTAATTACAATAAAAATGATCACATTGGTATAAATAAGAAGAGTGATAATACATATTGTAGAATAGATGTCAATGCTAGACTTTCCATATACTGCTTTGACAACGATAAACTAATAGCTGTTTTAAAGATCACTTTGATTAAATGTATGAAATATAGTCAAAATATCATGGTATTGATTTTTGTCATAGTATTGATATCTACTGAGAATTTATTCACAGTAAATAATCAATCCCATGGACAAACAAATAATGAAATTATATTTATTTGAAATATTAGTTACATCATAAAATAGAAATTACATTAATTCCCAATCATAATTTTTTGTTTGTTTTAATAAACTCAGGTACAATTTTAATGAAATACTATTAAATGAGATAGACTTGCTAAAATGAAAAAATATTCATGATATTTTATATTTTTATGATCTTATGTATTAATATAAACATATAGGAACATAATAATGTGTTCTAGTTGGCCTTGGTAATTATTAAAAGCACTCTCAAAATTGTCCTATTTTGTGTGATAAATTTGATGTTCAAACTATGTATAAATCAAAAATTCATAATGGTTATTTGTAAATGTTAGTATTACTGGTGATTACTTTTCTTTCAATCTTTTTGCATTTTATTATTGTTTTCCACAGTGAAAGTTATCACTAATACGAGAATAGTAATGCATTTGTTTTGCCATATAAACTCTTCCTATTCTTAAATGTTAATTCTCTGGTGTGAGTTGTCTTTCCCTTTTTCTTCTCTGTGAGGCATAGATTAGTTTTACTCTTCTTAGATCAGTCTTCCAAGCAGAGAGGTTTTATGCAATTTAAAGTAAATCTTTGGCTGGCAACAGGAAAACAGAGAAACCCTAAAATCATAAATCTATTTTTCCCTCAGGGTCACAGTTTTTAGATATCTTTGTTTCTTAATTAAAAGTTAAAAGAATATGTACATGTGATTTAACATTATAAGTTTAACCTCTCCTTTGGGAAGTGTCCTGAGCAGCATCTATTATTATTCAAGAAAAAAATTAAAATTCTCCTGGGTTCTTACGAGATTTTTTGGTTTGATTTGTGTTTATTCTTGATCTATATACTACCTTCCAGATATACTCCATTTCTGTAGTTTCTGGTTTGGTTATTATGAGGCTGGGTTTTGTAGATTCACATTTAATATTATGTTAGAAAACATCTACGTGAGTTGAGGAAATAATCAAATACAAAAGCAGGTGGTAGGAATAAACAAAAATAATACATTATGAATCTGTACATTCCTTCATTCATTCAAATACATATTTTTGAGTGCCCAAATGTGAATACTTTTGAATATTTTTTTATTTTCTGGAATTCAAAAGATGCATGAGAGAAGTTATGCCTTTGAATGGCTCAAAATCTAATGGATTACTCTAGGTCTATATATATTAAGTATTAATATATGCAGGATTTAGAAAGTGTACACTACTTAACATATTATAGTGAGTGAGGTAAAATACTAGAAATAAAATAAGCTAGTTAACATCTCATATCTTTTAAGTAATTAAATCTAATAAAAAAACTAAGGTTTGCCAAAGATAAAACATGAAAAATAAAGGGTCTGCACAGGGTCTCAAAAAAAAATGTTCGCTGCTATCAATCATTTCAAGGCCTAACATATAACTTGGCAAAAGTCAATGCCATCTAGCATGTATAATTTGGCAAAAGTCAATGCCAACACAATTTTGTGAGTGGTTGCTACATATTTGTTATCTTTATATATATATATATAACTTGTATATAACTGTACTGAATTTTTAGATGATTCCAAATTCACTTATAAATTTCTGAATTGTAAGCAAAAAAGAAACCCATTCAATTAAACAATGTAATTTAAAGTTCCTTGTGGAGTCACTAGAGAAAATTATTGTGACACATTTTTCAAATTTCAAATGGAAAAAAAGTAAGGAGTTGAATAAATATTATTATTGAATAAATAATCAATCAATCACCTATTGGCTATGCTCTAGTAACTATACTCCCTGTTTTCCCATTATCTTGATGTGGTTCTTATTATTTTATAAAATATATTTTTTAATGAAGCCCCAGCTATTCATCAGGTTCTGATAATATATGTAATAATATACTATTTCACTTTATTTTTCCTAATGAGTTTCTAGCTGAAATCCATCCAAACATTCATGATAGCTACACTATATTCTTTACTTTCCTGCTGAACACAATATTACATTTATTAGTCATACCAGGTCTTACAAGTTTATGATATAAAAAAAGACATAAAAAATGCTTACACAGAATGTAAGCTATTTCTATTTCATTATGATATTGTTTTTAGCATAAATTTAAAAATAAACATTTAAATTTTGCAATTAAAGGCTATCATTGAGATTATCTTAATTGTGTAAAAAATTTATAGGTTTAATTGAAAGGAGAAACTTTACTGAAATTTTAATTCTATAGATTTTTGTATTGATTCAGTATAGTGGTACTACTAAGTTATTTCATAATTGTTCAGATTACTATTGCTGCATAACAAAAACACCCCAAAACTTTTGGCATAACACAACAATTTTATTATGCTTATTAACTCTGTGGGTCTCTGTGGAATTTGAACAGGGAACCAAAGAAACACCTTGTCTCATCTTAATTATGTCTGGAGCCTCAGCTGGGAGTATATGAAATTTGAAATCATATAGAGTTTTCTTCACTCACATGTCTGGTGCCTGGGTTCAAATACTCAAAGATTGAACTCTGAATTCTCCATCAGAGCCTCTATACAAAGATAGCTTTTCCATGTGGCTTGGACCTCTTACATGATGCCAGCCTCAAGGTAGTTAAACATCTTACATGGCTGCTAAGGATTACAGCATGAATGTCACCACAAATGAGATAGGAAGTGTGTGGTTTTTTATGACTTAGCCTTGGAAGTCTTATAGTGTAATTTTATTATAATTTATTGCATGAAAAAATTATAGTCCACCCACACACAAGGGCAAAAAATATAAACACTGCCTCTCTATGGTAGTTCAAAGTATTTGTGGCCAATTGTTTAAAAAGCCACAATTTTTAAAGAGAATTATGTCTTTTAGATTTCACAACCACATACTAAGGAAAATTTTCTAAAAATTAGTAGAATATTTAAAGCTGCTGTGAAATCTCAGAGATCATAAAATTCAACCTTCCATATTTACATGTGAGAAAGCTAAAGACTAGAGAAAAATTACTCATCTTTGAGCTAAAATAAATAGATGGATAGATTAGAAAGATAGTTAATTTTATTTGTCAACTTGACTGGATTAAGCTATACCCAGGCAGCTAATGTGCTGAGCAAGACTCTTGGCCCACTAGAGGGTCACTGAAAATAATCACTAACATGAGGCAGATTGATTAATAGGAGAAAAGGCATACATATTTATTTAACAAGTATGCATAGGGGCCTTCAGAACGAAGACTCAAAGATTCAGGGGAAATTGCCTATTTTTATGCTTAGGTTCAACACAGTATAAACAGCCATGTAGAAATGTGACTGGACAAAAAGGTATGATCTAATGCTAATAGACTGAGTGAGGAAACCCAACAAGGCCTGTCTGTCTAGATTCTTCTTGGCCACTCTGAGCATGCGTTCCTTCTTCCTGGGTATGGGGCAGGACCCTCACTGGAATGGGGGCGTCTTATGACCTATAGTCAAACAAGGTAGGTCAGATAATTTCTTATTGGCCAGTTTTTACACAGAATAATTTTAGGTTTTATGGCTGGCTTTCAGGAAAAAGCGTTCTGGCTTTTATGACCAATCTTGGGGCAGAGGGATTCTAGTTTCCATGGCCAGCCTCAGGGGAGAATGGGACTGAGGGGTAGGAGGACAGGAGAAGGTCAGAGAAAAACTCTTGCTTCAGAGGCCTTAATTTTGGGGTATTGTTTTCTATGTCCCAACGCTGGTAAAGTATTATTTCTGATAATGTCTGTGAGGGTGTTTCTGAAAGACGTTAGAATCAGTGGACTGATCCAATATAGGTGGGAACATTCCAATCAGCTGAGGGTCCAGATAGAAGAAAGGCAATTTCTCTCTTTCTCTCTCTCTCCTGGAACTGAGAAACCCTTCTTCTTCTGCTTTTGATATCAGAACTCCATGTTTTCCAGCCTTTGGACTCTAGGATTTGCACAAGTGGCCCTCAGCTTCTCACACTTTGGGCCTCAGACTAAGGGTTTTACCATCAGCTTCCCTGGTTCTGAGACCTTCAGACTTGGACTGAGCTGTACTAACATCTTCCCTGAGTTTCTAGTTTGCAGACGGCCTGTCATGGGACTTCTTAGCCAGCCATAATCACATGAGCCAATTCCCCTAATAAATCTTCTCTCATATATCTATGTCTGTCTATCTATCTACCATCTAGAGAGATCCTATTTGTTTTGTTTTTATGGAGACTCTTATACAGATAGATAGATGGATGGGTGGATGGATGGATAGATAGATATATGTAGAGATAGATAGATAGATAGGTGGTAGATAGATAAGCTGATAAAGCAAACACTGTAAACCAAATCTCCTAATCTTTTAAGAGCTATATTTTGTTCGCATTTCATAAATGAAATCCTTCACATTGTTTTCCATATCTGAATTGCTTAGAGTCAGGAGGCTGATCACATAAACGGCACTACGGCGATGGCCTTCCTTCCACCAAGCCTATGAGTCTAGCTTCTGAATCATCAAGAAAGCCACAATCTATCAGGAAAACCTACATTTCTTACACACACACACACAAAATATAAATATATATTGTGTTAAGCCATTGAAATATTATTTATTAGTTCCAAAAATTATGAGCTTCCTAATTAACAGAGCAATAATATTAATAATATTCTTTGAAATTTTTGGCACTATTTTGAAAGCTTCTGATGAAGTTAGATAATTTACTCTGCAAATTTTACAGAGAAAAATTAAATCATGCAATGAAATTTATTTTTAACTTATAATTGTGGGTAATGCTTCAATTAAATCATAACAGCTACCAGAATCTATGCCAGAGCTAATGTATATTAGTGAAAGAAAAGATCTACTCTAATTTTATATTTTTAAAATTCTTAGTGAGTAGAAATAAAGGCAGATGTATGGCAGTATACTTAACACATATTGAAATAGAGCACACAATTCTGACACCAAACTGTGATCTTGCATATGTTTTCTTGACTTTCTGAATCTATTTATTTATCTGTACAGAGAGGAGTTTGTATATACACATGTATAAATACAACAAGAAAGATTCTACGCTAATAGCCATGTGGTTCAAATGCACAGTTTTGAATAATTCAGAGGTTGGAAACCAGTAGTGATGGTCATTCATTCATTCAGTTTACTTTGATTGATTGTTTAGTTTTAATGAGTGAAAATTCTATATTAGGCACCGTGATGTTTGCTGGGCAGAAGTAGGAGATAAGGGTTTGTGAAGCATTGTAAGTACAAGCAACTTATGTAAAAGGTCTAAAATGTGATCATATTGTGTTGAGGTATAGGAAAATTTTTAGTATAGCTAAAGCTTATAGATGAAATGTCAGTGGAAACTAAGTATAGATCATAATAGGCCTTTGTGTTCACCTCTAGTCTAGGGGAAAGTGTAGACCTTTTTTAAATTTTGTAACCCATAATTGTGCTGTTCCTGTATGTCACTTAATTTTGTTGTGACACGTTTACTTTGAGAAAATTCTGCTATTAATATTGGATCCCTAAAATCCATAGATCATGCTGAGCACAGATAATGAAGATTTATTTCCCCAGTGTTTTAGACTCCCAGTGAAGAAGTGAATCTGCAAAGTAGTTTATACTTCCCACTTTAGTGAAATGCAATTAACATAAATATAGTATAACTTAATATTAAGAAACAAAAAATTCAACAAAATGAGTGTCCACATTTTAGTAACTGGATACACTCTCTAATAAAGTGTGACCAACCCATTATTTAAATTCCAAAATAAAACAAATCATGAACAAGAAAAATTAACAGAAGATTTCCCTGTCATTTCTCATCTTCTTTCCATACCAAGATATTCTGGGCAAGCAGAAATCCAACGATTAAGTCTATCTGTAAAATCACATTCCATCTTGATTTCATCTCTGAATGATCCTTCATCTGTTACCAGTCCTTGGGGATTTCAATGAGGATTCTCTCTTAACTGTAGATACAGATTGTATTGTAAGAGCTGAAAATAATTAATTTCATTGTAAACAAAAGTTGATACAGGAAAATTATCTTACAGAAAGGTAATATGTAATTTAATCCAATCGAGTGTATTAACATATTGGAAAGTAATGTACCATGCACAAATATTAGTCAACCTTGGAGACAAAAATGTAGAGCTACTGAAACAAAAATTGTTACCATCTACACAAATACCTTCTAGGGTAAGTGGAGCATAAGTCAACAGAATTTGAGTATCACAATTCTTTCTTCAGCAATGGATATATCTGAGTCTGTCATTAAAAAGTTGACTCATTTAGCCCCTTTTGTTTGATTTTAAAAGTTAGAAGCAAGGAATCTTCTAATTTTAATTATCTTAAGGGTCTGCTTACAGAGAGACAGAGAGAGAACCTTGGTCCTGTGGTCGTTTGTATTCTGACCCGTGTATAATTGTATTTATACATGTGTGATAATAAATTGGAATTCTGATTGTACTTGTAAGTTAAAAGGTTTGGTTAATATGCTTCTGCCCGCAAGAAAGAACACTCTTCTGGTTGCACACAGAATGATGTTTTTAGGCATACAAAGCATCATTGAATCTTAATAAGCACATTATAATAATATTAACCTCTATAATGCTCTTGGGAACTAATCACGCAACTTTACTTGGCAACGCAACCTCTAGTCATGTGCCTCTTTATATAATAGTTAAATTTTTGTAGCACTTAACACGTTATCCAAATATTCCTTTGCTCTTTTTGCTCCAATTTGTAAATCATACCTTTTCTTTTACATTCTCTTCCCAATTCCTAGTAGCTCCCTTGTCACTAGTTCATGGTCGTCTCACTCAACGCAGTTAAGATTAAGCACAACCTTTTCCTTTAGGAGTTCCTTTTTGTTAAATCTTTAACTAAGGGGTATTTTTTAGGCCAATTTTTATTCTGTTCCTATAGAATGATTTGTTCGTAAAGAAAAAGATACTTATTTCTCAGTTATGTTGGTCTAGCTACATTCCTGTTACCATTTCTAGACTTTATAACCAAAGGAATATAATGACATCTTTAAAAATTTGAATGTCATAGGACATTCTACATACAAACTTAGCCTTGCAAATATAAAACCTTTCAGTGCTAGGCTGGGCACAGTGGCTCACGCCTGTAATCCTAGCACTCTGGGAAGCCTAGGCTAGAGAATTGCTTTAGGCCAGGAGTTCAAGACCAGCCTGAGCAAGAGTGAGACCCTGTTTGTACAAAAGATAGAAAAATTAGCTAGGTGTGGTGGTGTGCACCTGTAGTCCCAGCTACTCAGGAGGCTGAGGCAGGAAGATCACTTGAGCCCAAGAATTTGAGGTTGCAGTAAGCTACGATAATGCCACTGTACTCTAGCCTGGGTGACAGAGTGAGACCTTGTCTCAAAAAAAAAAAAATCCAAAAAAATTCTCAGCGCTAATAAATGTAACACACTGCCATCAATATTCTTTAATTATTATTTTGTCTTACACAAATTGTATAGAAGTTCACAGATATATATATAAAGCAATTCATGATAATGTTTGCAATCACAAAAAAATAAAAATAAAAAATTGAAACAGTCTAAATTTCATTCAGAGGAGATTAATCAAATAATCATACTATGCCAGGTGCATTGGCATGCACCTGTAGCCCCAGCTACTCAGGAGACTGAAGCAGGAGGATGGCTTGAGGTGAGGAGTTGGGAGCTATTATCGTGCCTGTGAATAGCCACTATACTCCAGCCTGAGCAACATAGAGAGACCCCATCACAAAAAGGTAAAATATATAGAAAAAAATCATTAAACTATATACATGAAATAAAATATGCATTTATTTAAAAATGGGGAGCATCTAAAGGTAAAGATATGGACAAAGACAACATGAGTGTGTCATTAAAAATCACATTGCTAAAGAATATATTTAAGATATATAAGAGAAGGATATTAGTTTATTCATATATATCACACAGGAAACATATAACATAATCATGTTCATGACTATTTACTATTTTTCGTACTCATCTATACAGTGATGCCATTGCTAATAATCCTCTTATCTTTATTATAAAATTTAATTTAAAATGTCTTTCACTGGCCATCAGAACTATTCTAGAGCCTATAAAAATGATTATTATTTTTATAATTTTAATCAAGCCTAAAGGATATTTTATTTGAAAAGAACCATAAAAAACTGATATATACATCTTTTTTACAGTTTTCCACAATGGTTACCACTTCATTTTGCCATTCACCTGGACTCTAATTCAACTTGCTATTGATGCAAATTGATATATTAATAAAGAAAATAATTTTATTTATATATTATCCAGAAAAATGAAGAAGAGTAGTTACTCTTTTGAAACACCTTTTGTTACTAAATTATATTTATTTTGAAGGTTGCATCACTAAAATGATACTTAAAATTTGAGATACTTAGCAGTTTTGGAAAATTCAAACTCTGTTGAACTGTCACTGTAGGGTACTAAAGTGAACTACATCCATTTCTAAAAAGTTGAAGTTTTTTCTCTAATAAGAAAAATCAGCATAAAATAATGTACTCATTCTTAGTGTTGAAGGTCAAATAGCTACTGTCCTGAAATTTTATGTCTTCTATATAGTTTTAAAAGCATTAACCTCCCAATATGAACTCTTTCTTTCTTCTAATTACTTCTTTTCAACATTCCATAGAGTTACAAAGAGGATACACTGATATCAATTATTAAACTTCATATAATTGTGTTCAATATTTCATTATAATTATAATAAGCTCAACATTTTTTAAATTCTAAAGCTATAAATGGAAAGTTTAATTACCATGATTTTTAAAATTGGACACATTGCTTCTTCATCTCCCAACATGATTATTAAATTTACCAAAGTATTTATCCTATAATGCTTTTATTTGCCTAAAACCATAAAATTTTACTTAAAATTTTAAATAATAATATTATGCATTTTAAATAGTTGTGTATTACTGAACCCAGGACAAAAAAAGTATTTCAAAAATATTTTTGTTAATAATTTAAATGATATAATTTTTTTCTGGATAATTTCATAGGTATTTAAACATGTCTGTAAATTATAAAGTTAAAAGTAACTTTATAATATAATATTTTCATAAATAAAAGTAGCCTCAATGCTCTTCAAATATAAATAGAGTTTTTTAAATTAATAAACTTTACTAAGAACGAAGTTTACACTACTGAAGTGGTTTGAATACTACAGAGAACTTGAAAAGGATAAAAATAATGCCATTATATTTAATATTTTATAATATAGTTTAGTAAATGTATAAATTTTTTGATGAATGGATATTGTCCCATTTGAAGACTATGTTTCTAATATTTTCAAACGAAAGTCATGATGACACCATAAAGTATATGAAATTAGAAAATATATTAATTCTCTTTTGATGGTCTATCATCTAATTAGCTATATACATGTGCTGTCTTCTCCCACAAAACATTCTATGTCTTGCCTTGATTTCTGCCTCCCTGTGAGTTGTGATTTGAAAAGTTATATTTTCTGAATCACCATTGTTTTTGAAGAAAAAAAAATCTGTTCTTAAAACACCTTATAGGTTGTACCACTTAATAAAGTACTCAATTATATATATGTTTTACATGGCCTTCCGTAGACTTTAAGGTATTTAATGACAATGCCCAGGTATACTAAAGCTATAGTCCCTCTCCCTACTATGCACTGCACTGCACTCTGCTGAAGCACTAAAAAGGGCTGGATTTGATGCCTCACACCTCTAATCCCAACACTTTGGGAGGTCAAGGTGGGAACATTGCTTGAAGCCAGGAGTTTGAGACCAGCCTGGGCAACATGGTGAGACCCTGTCTCCACACAAAAAATGTTTTTAAAAATATCAACCAGAGGTGGTGGCATGAGCCTGTAATGCCAGCAACTCAGAAGGCTGAGGCAGAGGATTTCTTGCGCCCAGGAGTTAGAGGTTACAGTGAGCTATGATCACACCACTGAGCTCCAATTCGGGTAACAGAGCCAGACTCCATCTTCAAAAAAAACCAAAATAAAAAATTTAAAAAAAAAGAGTCAATGAATATAAACATATAATTAAATTGTATGTATATTTATTTTTTCAAAGTATACAGTAAGAAAAAATCTAAAGTGACAAAGCTAACTGCCAACCTTGGAGGATCATGTAGAACAATTAAGGTAAGGAACAAAGCAATTAAAAATACTATAGACTCTGAAAGAAGGTTCTAGTAAAATAATAGAAATAATATTATTATTGTATTTATTTGCTGTTTATTAGAATGACTATGCTAAGATCTTTACATAAATTAGTCTATTTCATACTTGCAACAATTTTATAATAGATATTATTGTTATTCTCATTTTACAAATGAACCACAAAAGAGTTAGATGATTATACCAAGTCCTAACTACCAGCAAGTGGTACAACTGAGATTCTAATCCTGAAAATCTGACTGTAAAGACAGGATAGCTTAAATAGCAATGAATTTATTTTGCTTAACATTGTATTCAATGTTTTGGATTTACCTTGAATATAGATGATTTGAAAATTTATATACTGTTTGCTTCTTTATAATTGCCACTCTGGAGCCACATAGCTGGTGGTCATAAAGGTTCTCAGCTTTCTTCATAGATGACATCACCTTTTTGAAACCCATGGGTAGTTTCTGAGATATCTTCCAGGTCCCGCTTTCCAGTGGAACGGATGACCCACCCAGACCAGTGGCCCATACCGAGGAACTGAGTCAGCTGGTCTTATGACCCACACCCAAGAACCTGGCCAGCAAAGAAGACAATTTCTACAACCTTATGGTTGTGCCCCAACCCAGCCAATGAGCAGATTCAATTGCCTATGCCAAACTGTCTTTAGGAACCCTGCCTCCCAAATTCTTGGGGAGGTGGATTTGAGAAATTGCTCCTGTCTCCCGGTTTAGTGCTATGTGGATTAAACTCTTTCTCTGCTGCAAACCCTGCTGTCTCAGTGCATTGGCTTCCTCTTGGGCAGTGGGCAAATGAACCTGGTTGGGCAGCAATAGGATTACTTGCTCCTAATTATATCTAAACATGTTCACGTTTCTCTTAAAATTACCACTATTGAAGCAATTAAATTAACATGCAAAAATTGTTCCTGCTAAAAAGAAAGCTTTGACTTAGATGTCTTTTATCAATATGCATCCAAATATTAAACCAACAAATGGAGTTTAAATAGGAGACCTCATAATATATGTTATTAAACATTTTTTGAAAAGATCACCTTCATACTTGCATCAATTTTGAATCATAACGGGATATTTAGCCCAAATCTACTTTTAATTTTACAAGCTTTCTAAAGAGAGGTCTTTTCTTTTTTAAATTCTATACATTTGGATTAACTAAAGTAATCTAATGCGTGTTAGCCTAATGAAAGGGAAGTACTGAATCAAACCATGTTTATTTCAGTTCACTTGATCACAGGCTCACTCATTTGTAAAATCTAATGAAATTCTGCTGGAATAAATAGGAGAAAGATAGAGGCCGTAAAAAATTGTGAGAAAATTTGAATTAATATTTAGACAATAAAATAACAAAAAATTTTAAGAAAGCACAAGCATTCTGTCAGAAAACTTTATACCAACTAATTCTATTGAATTTAATGCTTATTATCTCATAAAATTGAATGTCATTCTCAATCAATTTGAATAACTATGTTAAAAAAAACACGTTTCACTGTTACTAAAATTTAGAAATAGGTACCTTGTGCTATGTTTATCCTTATAAAGTGGAATTATGTAGATTACTGTACATTAATTGAAACTGAGAACTGTTGAACTCCTGCCACACGATGACTTTGTCTAAACCTCTGCATTAAGGGATAACTAAACTCTAGCAGGGCTTCTAGCAGCATAAGGCTTTGCCCCTAGGATGAGCCTTGTCCTAAAATGCCTGCCTCAGATAGCTCAATTCTGCCAGAAGAATTTAATGCTTGTTCTAGCCAACACCTAACAATAGGCCCTTTCCCTCTCTTTCTTAGAGCATTTACTAAAAAGACACAGCTATGAATCCTTCCTCTGGGTTTTTGAGAGGTATGTGCATCTCCCACAACACATAAGTGTCTTTCAAGGACCTGAAAGCTATTCCTTTGAAATGCAATCATCAGGAAGGACAGGGCCTCTGTCTGTGTCAGTGGGAGGATAGAATCCTAACTTCCATAATTGCCAGGTAGCAGACAAAGCTGGCCTAATCACATTTACACTGATCAACCCTTTGTAATTTTTCACTTCTCTGACTCTACTGAACCTCTGCTCACACTCATCCCTCATTTTCCTTTAAATCACCCAATCACCTCTGTACAAATTAGCATGGAGCTCAGTTCTTTCTCCTATTCTCAGTAGTTACTGAATAAAATCTCTTTTCCTGGCTTAATGTCCATCTGTATTTTTCTTTGACAAAACACAGATTTTAATTAATCATTTACTTGAAAACCCATGAACATCTCCAGATCACTTGGTTAACCTCAAGAAATATTACTATCTCTCAACTTATTAGAAATTGTCTGCTGCTGAAAAAATGTGAGTGAAGAAGAAAATCACAACATTCAATTATCTAATAATTTCACAAATTCTTGGTCATTTTAACTGGTTATCTAATATTTTGAGTCTAATCCAGCTTTATAGTAAACTAGTACTAGAAGTAATTTAGTTGTTTTTATTTTTGAGCTATCTCTCTCTTTCTCTAAAAAAAATGTGTGTATGTATCTCTCTCCTTCAGTTCTGGTAAATATTGACAAATAAATTTAGCACATTCCAAATGTGATTGTGTGTAGATAAAAATTTTAAAAATATGCATTTAACAAACCAATAATAAATCTGTAAATAAGAATACAACTGAAATTCTAATAACATAAAACCATCTAAAAATTCTCTCTCTTTTCTACTATCAAGGCTAAATTTGTGTAGGAGTGCAGCAAAATTATATTTTATAAAATTCCACAATTATGCAAGCCAAAAAAACATTCCAGAATCACTTTTATTACAGAACTCAGTTGCCTATATAACAAAATATTTTTGTATTTTACTATGTGACCTTTTACTTTTATAGAATAGACAGCCAAAAAATGAAAGTCCTGAGTCCAAAAACATGGGCATTTTAAGTATAATTGTTATTGCTAGATAGCTTGCCAACAGTATTGGATAATTTATCTTTCCAATAGTAATGACAGTCTTCTTCAGGATCATTTTAACTAAATGCTATACTTCCTTTAATATTTATTACTATTAGTAACAAAAAATGGCAGTTGTCTGTTGTTATTTGTCCCCCCCCCCACTCTTTGCCTATGATCTTTTGACCCACTCTTTTGTCCACTTTTATAAGGGGGACCCTTAGAGAGTCTTTATTTTCCCACTCCAACCTTCCTCCCAAATCTGAAGCTTTGTTGTATTGTTTAATAATCATATTCTGGATCATTACTGTGTTGTCTCTTATAGTATCCATTCATAGCACTGCACATATATTTAAATGCCTAAAAATGCTTTCATCAACATCTATTAAGATAAACATGTGCCTGTAACAGTGTATTGGTCACAATAATTTTCTCCCCCTCTTTTTCTTACCTTGATATTTCTGGTTTTGTTCAGTCACCAATTGGTCAAATTAATTTTTTTCAACTATTATCTTCTGATGAAATATGCCATTAATATACTCTCTAAAATAATTTTCTCATCTTAAATATTTTGCTTCTGCCATCAAAGAAAGAAGGACAAGCCAAGATGGTGGAATATGTCTCTAAGCAATCATCCCTCCACAGGAACATCAGTTGGTCCATGGACAAAAATAACTCACAAGAGCTAAGGAAACCAGTGAAGAGATTACAGTACCTGCTTGTATCATAAAAATAAGATAAGGCACATTGAAGAGGTCAGGAAGAACAGATTTACATTACCCATATCACCCCTTTCTCAACCCCAGGCAGCACAGCATGCAGATATTATACACTTAAGGGAAAGAGAGGTAAGGGAGCACAGGACTTTGCCTTGGACCCCAGCACTGGGCCTGCCATAGTACAACCCAGCACCAGGCAGACACCTATGGTCACAGACTCTGGACCAATTATCATGAACTCATCCTTTAGACTTTCCTTGTCACCAGGATGGACCATGCAACTACAGGCTTCAAACTTCCATGGTAGACTAATGTTTCAGCCTGCAACACCACCAGATTAATGTCAGAGGCCCTGGGTTCTGGACATCCCTCAGCAGCAGGCAGGCTTCAGTGGCCCTGGGCTTTAAACATGCCCCAGCACTGTGCTGGCCACAAGGGACCCCAGAATTCTGGCACATCTCAGCACTGTTCACTCATAATGGCTCCAGGCTTCTGGCATGTTCCAGGACCACATAATCCACAGTGGCTCCAAGCTTCTAGTATTCCCTAGTGTTTCACCTACCACAGAAGCCCCAGGTTTCTGGTGCACCCCAGTGCCATACACACTGTAGCAATCCTAGCTTAGGGAACATGCCAGAGAGATTGCTCAGAATCCCTGGATGGGTTAACTGTTGAAGAGTTTTCCCAGACAAAGCCAGTCTATGAAGACTAGAATAAATACTCATTTCCTCAAATTCTCAGAAATAAATGCATGGCTACAAGTATCAAGAACAACAAGGGGAACATGACACCACCAAAAGAATAAAATAAAGTGCCAGTTACCCACCCTAAAGAAAGGGATATGTATAAATTGAATGACAAATAATTCAAAAAAACTATTTTAACAAATCTCAGAAAACTTCAAGAAAATACAGAGAAACAACTCAACAAAATGAGGAAAACAATAAGTGACCAGAACAAGAAAATTAATAGGTAAATGAAAATAATAATAAAAAATCAAATAGAAATCCTGAAGCTTAAAAATATAATGAATGAAATTAAAAATACAATAAAGACCATCAGTATCAGAATTGGTCAAGCAGAGAAGACAATCTGTGAACTCGAAGACAGGTTATTTGAAAATCTACAATCAGAGGACATAAAAGAAAAACAGAAAGAAATAGAATAAAGAACACTTACAGAATTTATGGGACAACATAAAAACAGCAAATATTTGTGTCATAGAAATTAAAGGAGAAGAGTAACATAAGAAAGTAGAAAGACTATTTAAAGAAATAGTAGCAGAAAACTTTCCAAACCTAGAGAAAGATGTAAATATCCAGGTAGGAGAAGGTCAAATGTCACAAATATATTCAATCCAAACAAGGCTACTCCAAAACCTGTTAAAATAAAATTGTCAAAAATCAAAGACAAAGACAAGATACTAAAAACACCAAGAGAAAATAAACAAATTACATATAAGGGAGTTCCAATATGAATAGCAATAGACTTTTCAGCAGAAACAACCAGGACAGTGTGGGATAATATATTCAAAGTGCTGAGTAAAAAAAAACTGTCAACCAAGAATACTCTACCCAACAAACCTGTCCTATAGAAAGGAAGAAGAGATAATGACTTTCTCAAACAAACAAAAACTGAGGGAATTAATCATCACCAGACCTGCCTTACAAAAAATCCTAAAGGAAATTCTTCAAGCTGAAAGAAAAAAATGCTAAAGAATAACATGAAAACACCTGAAAGCATAAAACTCACTGGTAAAAGTAAGTACACAGTCAAATTCAGAATACCCTAATATAGTAATGGTGGTATGTAAATCACATATCTTTAGCATGAAGGTTAAAAGACAAACTATTAAAAGCATAATAACTACAATAATTTGTTAAGGGAT
Organism: Daubentonia madagascariensis; assembly: GCA_023783475.1. Taxonomy (NCBI): domain Eukaryota; kingdom Metazoa; phylum Chordata; class Mammalia; order Primates; family Daubentoniidae; genus Daubentonia; species Daubentonia madagascariensis. The sequence continues at coordinate 33,126,581 of JAKFHU010001209.1, forward strand.
ATGCATTTATAAAAATATGAAAATTGGGACATCATAAATTCAAATTTTATGGGAGAATTGAATAAAAGTATAGAGTTTTTAAGTTTATTTGTTTGTTTTTGATCAAAGTTGATATCAACTTAAAATAACCTGTTATAACTATAAGATGTTTTTTACAAGTCTCATTATGATCACAAGACAAAAACATATAGTGGATACACAAAAAATGAGAAGCAAGGAATCAATAGCATACTACTCAAAAAAATCACTTAGCCACAAAGAAAGAAAGGAAGAAAGGAAAAAAGGATCTACAAAACAACTAGCAAACAATCAAGTAAGTGACAGTAATAAGTCTTTACCTATCAATAATTACTCTGAATGTAAATGGATAAAATTCTCAAAATTGAAAGACATAGAGTGGCTGAAGGGATACATAATAATAATAATAAAAATAAACAAGACCCAACTATGTGCTGCCAACAGGAGGTGACATGTGAGGAAACAAAAGGCTGAAAGTGAAAAGTTGGAAAAAGATACTGCATGTACTACATGCAAATCAAAGCCAAAAGACATCAGGAGTAGCTGTGCTTACATCAGATAAAATAAATTTTAAGTCAAAAATTGTTTAAAAAATCAAAGAAGATCATTATATATTGATAAAGAGGTCAATTCAGAAAGAGGATATAGTGATTGTAAATATATAATGCACCCAATATTGGAGCACATTAAGAATATAAAGCATATATTTAATGTTCTAAAGGGAGAAATAAACTGCAGTACAAAAATATTAGTGGACTTCAAAACTCTACTGTCAGCAATGGACAAACCATCCAGAAAGAAATCAATAAGGAAACATCAGACTTAAACTACACTCTAGACCAAATGGACCTAAAAGACATATACTGAACATTCTATTCAAGAGTTGCAGATACATATTCTTCTCAACTGCGCATGAAGTATACTCTGGGATAGATAATATATTAGGCCACAAAATTAGTCTTAACACACTTTAGGAAATTTAAATCATATAAAATATCTTTACTGACAAGGATATAAAACTAGATATCAGTAATAAAAGGAACTTCAAAAAACTCATGAACACATGGAAATTAAACAACGTACTACAGAAGAACCTATGGGTCACTGAAGAAATTAAAAGAGAAATCAAAAAAAATTCTTGAGACAAATGAAAATGGAAACACAACATACTAAAAGCTATGGAATACATCAAAAGCTGTCCTAAGAGAGAAGTTTATAGCAATAAATGCCTACATCAAGAAGAAGAAGAAAGAAGAAGAAGAAAAAGAAGAAGAAAAGACCCCAGATAAACAACTTAACATTGTACCTCAAGGAATTAGAAAAATAAAAACAAACTAAGCACAAAGTTAGTAGAGGGAAGGTAACAAAACAGACAACAGCAGAAATAAATGAAATAGATAAATGAAATAGATACTAGAAAACAACATAAAAGATGAACAAAACTAAGAGTAAATTTTTTAAAAAGATAGACAAAATTGATTAACATTTAGCTAGACTAATTAAGAAAAAAGAGAGAAGACTCAATAAAAACAGAAGTGAAAAGGAAGAGATTACACTGATACAACAGAAATATAAACAATCATATAATACTAGTATCAACAATTATATTACCAATAAATTGGATAACTCTGAAAAAATGAATAAATATTCCCACATATACAACAAGATAGAATTATGAAGAAATAAAAAATCTGAACAGGTTAATAATGAGAAAGGAGATTGAATAATAAAAAATTTCCCATTAAAAAACCCCCAGAACCTGATGTCTTCATTACATAATTCTACCAAACATTTAAAAGACAACTAATACCAATTATTCTTAAATTCTTCCAAAACATTGAAGAGGAAGGAATACTTCCAAACTTATTTTACAAGACCAGCAGCATTACCTTGATACCAAAGCCAGACAAGGATGCTCCGACAAAAGAAAACTATAGGCCAATATCCCTAATGAATATAGATGCAAAAATCCATAAGAAAATACTAGCAAATAAAATTCAACATCCCCTTGAAAAGGTGATTCACCATGATCAAGTGGGATTCAACCCAATGATGCAAGAGTGATTTAACATACACAAATCAATAAATGTGATACATCACATTAATAGAACCAAGGGTAAAATCTGTACAATCATTTCAATAGATGCAAAAAAAGTATTTGGCAAAATTCAGCATCCTTTTACGACAAAAAAAAACTTACAACAAATTAGGTGTAAAAGGAATGTATCTCAACATAATAAAGACCATATATGGCAATCCCACAGCTAATGTCATACCTAACAAGGAAAAGTTGAAAGTTTTTTCTCTAAGAGTCAGAATAAGACATGAATGTCCACTATTGCCACTCCTATTCAACATAGTAACCAGAGTCTTTGTCAGAGTAATTAGGCAACAGAAGGAAGTAAAATTATCTTAATTGAAAAGGAAGAATTTAAGTTGTCCCTGTTTACAGATGACATATTCTCATATATATAAAAGCCTAATGACTCTCCCCAAAAAACATTAGAACTATTAATAATAAATTCAGTAAGGTTACAGGATACAAAATCAACATGCAAAAATCAGTGGTGTTTCTATACACTAACAGCAAACTATTTGTAAAATAAATCAAGAAAACAGTCCTTACAATAGCAGCAAACAAATAAAATGCTTAGAAATAAATTTAACCAAAGATGTGAGTGATCTGTACAATGAAAAATATAAAACATTGATGAAAGAAATTGAAGACAACACAATTAATGGAACAATATCTCATGTTATGAATTACAAATATTAATATTGTTAAAGTGTCCATACTACCCAAAATGATCTACAGATTCAAAGTAATCCCTATCAAATACCAATGACATCCTTCACAGAGATTAAAAAAAAAAGCAATCCTAAAATTCATATAGAACCACAAAAGACCCAGAATAGCCAAAGCAATCCTGAATAAAAATAACAAAGATGGGGGAATCACACTAACTGAGTTCAAAATATAGTACAAAGCTATAACAAAACCATCATGATACTAGCATAAAAACATAAACATAAACCAATGAAAAAGATTAGAGAGCCCAGAAATAAACCTACACATTTACAGCCAACTTATTTTCAACAAAGTTGCCAGGAGCACACAATGGGGAAAGGACAGTCTCTTCAAGAGCTTGTGTTAGGGAAACTGGAGATACACATACAGAAGACTGAAATTGGACCCTTATCTTATAGTATACAAAAAAAATCAACTCAAACTGGATTGAACACTTAAATGTAAGACTTGAAACTATGAAAATACAAGATAAAAACATAGGAGAAATGTTCTATGACATTTGTCTAAGCAATAATATTTTGGATATGACCCAAAAACACAGGCAACAAAAGCAAAAATAGACAAATAGAATTACATCAAAATAAAAATCTTCTACACATTAAAGGAAAGAATCAACAGAGTGAAGAAAGAACCCATAGAATGGGAGAAAATATTTGCAAATTATACATCTGACAAGGAGCTAACATCCAAAATACATAAGGAACTAAAACAACTTGATAACAAGAAAACAAATATCCCAATAATAAAATGGGCAAATGCCCTAGATAGAAATTTCTCAAAAGAAGACATATGGATAGCTAACAGATACATAAAAAATTTCCCCACACCACTAATCATCAGGAAATGCAAATTCAAAGCATAATGAGATATCATGTCACATCTGTTGAAATGGGCATTATCAAAAATACAAAACAAGTGTTGTCAAGAATGTGGAGAAAAGGGAACTTTTACACACTCTTGATGGGAATATAAATTAGTACAGCCGTTCTGGAAAACAGCATGGAGGTTTCTCACAAACAAAAATAGAACTACCATATTATCCAGCATTCTTACCACCGGGTATATATCCAAAGGAAATGAAATCAGTATATCTAAGAGAAATCCACACACCCACATTTATTGCAGCATTATTCACAACAGCCAAGATATGGAATCAACCTAAGTGACCATCAACTGATGAATAGATAATGTGGCATACTATTTCGTCAATGGAATACTTTTTAGCTATAAAAAAAAAGAATGAAATTTTGTCATTTGCAACAACATAAATGAACCTGGAGGATATTAGGTTAGGTGAAATAAACAAGTCACATAAAGATAAATACTGTATTGTCTCATATGTGGGAACTAAAAATATTGATTTCCTAGAAATAGAAAGTAGGATGATGGTTACCAGGTGGTGCAGGGGTGGTTGGAGAGATGTTGGTCAGAGGATACAAAATTTTGATTAGATAATAGGAATAACTCCAAGAGTTCTATTGTGCAACATGGTGACTATAGTTAACAAGATATTATATTCTTGAAAAATGAAAAAAAAATTATATCTTTGGTGAATATACAATTCTTGGACTAAGTATTTCTGTCTAGGTCTCATTAACTTCTACCGGGTAATGTTACCAATGGGAAGCTACTGCCAGTATGTTTCTTTTTCTTCTATAATTAATTTGTTGTAATTGACTGTAGGCTGTGGATTGTTGTTTTATCCTTGAAATTCAAGATTTTCACAAGGATGGTAAAGGAATTTTTAATTAATACTGCCCGGGACTTGATGAGACTCTTAAATCTTTCTGTGGATCAGATAAATGGCCCCCTTTGTTTCATTCACTTATTTCTTCTATATTACTTATTCTTTTTCTAAAACACATTAGTTTTATGTTGTATCTTTGGTAACTGTCCTAAAAATGTCTTATTGTTTATGTGCCATTTTTTTTTCCTGTGACCTCTGATCTATTAATTTCATAAGATCTTCCAAGCCACTAACTTGGTGCTGAGTAGTGATGTCTCAGTCTCCGAAGTGTTTAAATGATTTTTTAAATGTTAATACAATGACTTCAATAACGTAATTGGTGTTCCTTAAGGTCTCATATTATCACTGTGTTAAGGCTATTGTCTGCCTACTCCATGATTATTTTAACATGAACAACTTAATCTCTGAGTTCTATTTGTTATTCCTTCCTGTGGTTCCTTTTGCTCTTAGGATATTATGGTTTTGTTTTTTGTTTTTTTCCCTTTCACATCCTCAGTGATCAGATTAAGTTACTGGGATAATTAGACAAAGGGACAGTCACCCAGAAGCACAGCTCTTTCTATGCCTGTGATCAGGCAGGAGACAATCTCTTAACTACCCATTCTATCTCAAGGCCTGACAAAAATCCTCTTTGCTCCCAGCAGTACATCACCAACTGTGTTTGTCAGACATCTCTCAGCTTCCAAACCTGAAAGTCACTTTGCTAATTTTGGCAGCTCCTTTCCAGATCCAGAAAGGCAAACAAGGTCTTCTCAAAAGTGTATGTGAGTGGGCAAGTACAGATTGTCCTGAGCATCTCACTGCAGAGCCATCACTGGTCATTAGGAAATCCTGTTCTTGTCCTCAACTTAGCACCAAGGAGTGCTTCAGGGGATCCAGTTAGAACCCTCTGCCTCAGATGCCTGCTCCGGTTTTGATATTAAGAATCCTGTTGTCCTGTTCCAGAGAAGAAGCCAAGAGAGAGAAGATTGGGGCTATGGTTTTAAGGGTTGATTTTTTATTTGTTTTTTCCCAGAATCTCCTTCCTAGTAAAATTTACTTTTCAAAAAAACAATGAAATATGACACTTTATAAACAATATGTATCTTTAGATATTATAATGAATAGTATTTTAGTCAGTTTTTATAATGAATAATATTTTAGTCAGCATTTTAAAAAATGTGTGTGCAAACTCCCTTGTCATTCTCCTAGGTTGTATGTGTGGCCTGTTCATTTTGTTTTCAACATCAATAAGGCAGGCAGCATTGGAAAAGGACAGCCTGCTCATGGTCCATGCCATTTTTTTCCTCTTGTGAGGAATATTATGGGTCACTCTAGGATGTTGTGGGAAGAAAGTAACATTGAGGAAAAATAATTTATTTGGGTCCTATCTAAATCTTTCCTTATTGTTACTTAATAGCATCACTTCTCTTTAAGTTTGCTTGGAGAAGTTTGCCATTGCTAATAGCCATTATACATAGTTCTTGTTGGAATGGCACCGGCAGACCTTCTCTGATGTCATTTCCCAACCAGATGTTTGGCATGTGTACCACCCATGCTTATCAGGTTATATTCTTTGACATTAAATAATACATAAAATTATACAAGGGAAGACTATCTTGGACAATGAGTTCTGGTTAGTTATCATGTGCCTTGAATAAGAAGCATTGAGTTCTGCTGTTCCTGAGATTGATGAGCTGACCTTGTTCTTTTCCTACCTGAAGCCTAGTTTTTTGACTTTTTAAAAAATTTATTTAGTGAGTGGTATCTCTCCAATTCTATATGTGATTTTTTTTTCTTTTTACTGATTTTTGCTTAACTTAGATTCAGGATCGTTTGCTCCTATCAGAGGAAATCTAACTCAAATGTCATCTGAAACCCTCTGGCTAAAACTGTCCAGGAAAAATTTAAGAATCAGATCCACATTTTCAGATTAAAAAATACAATTTTAGCAATTGTGATCAACTAGTTTTTCTTCACATATAATTACTAAATAAATTACTGAACAAAATTTTGGGGATGTATATTTTTAATGGTACCGGTTGTTATTCAGGCAGGCAAAGACAAAAATCCCAGGATTCATTAGGAGAAAAAAAAATCCAGTCTGTATAAGAACATGCCACATTTCTCAGTGATATGTGGCACTGCTCCTATATGATTCTCCAAAATCCAGTCCACATAAGGTTTACAAGAGCCCCAGATCATATTGTCAGGAATCAGAAGCTTACCAGGTTCATGGCTTCAGCTTCTCCCCAGAAGGATAAATCAATAAGTGCTGTTGACTACCTGTCTACTTACTCTGTAGAGACTCTAGTTTTATGAACTTCAGGGCATTTTGTAAAACTTAACTTTTCAGGCCAAGAGACATCAATTGATAATTAAAATTCTCATGCTGCATCTATTTATACTTTTACGGTTTAAAAATAGTTAATTGGCATGTGCCCTGAGGCTTTTTGCAATAGGTTTACCTTTACAAATAATTAATAATCAGCATTGAAAGCAGTATTTTAATTTTATAAGCAATCTAACTGTTCAACTTTTTTGTCTGTTGTGGTCATATGTGTGTCAGACAACTCAGAAAACAGATGTAACAGATTAATATAATCAGCATTAACACAAGCCTAAGAAGAATAAATCAAATTGATTAAGCCAGCAGTTTAAAAAATATCATTTTAAAAGAAAAAGTGAATACTATTATTTTCTTTAATAATTAGCCTATCAACCATTCCTTTTGAAAGTACATTTATAGCAAAGGCATAAGGCTATCATATACATATGTCAATCTCAGGTATGATAATGTTAATATTCTAAACACATTAGGACCATCTATTTAACATACATGACAATCAAACTACCATAAATCTTGTTTCCACAGTCAACAACCTTTGGTACTCAAGGAAAAATAAGGTTTTAGGTTTTTGACATTGTCATGAAAGGGGGATCTTTATGTATGTCATACCCATTCAAATTTGAATAATTGCCATTTTCATACTGAAGATAATAATGCTAATTCAAAGATTCACTCTCTCTCACTTTCATCTGTAAAACCAGTCTGGATAATTCAATGCTTACCTTTGTAAATACACAGTTCCAACATTTGGATTTTTATTAATGCCTGACATAATGCATATTCCTCTTAGTTAATAATTTATGTCTATTAAGTATTATATCAATATGTATATATTGATTATTTATCTTCTTGAACAACAAGAACAAGAAAACACCCAAGGAAATTCCAATGGCTATTTTGTTTGAGATATTTGAGATGTTATACTGATATGCTCACATCCTAATTTAGTTCCATGAAAGTTAGCTCAGTGAAAGTTAGTTCTATGAAGAGCTGAAAAATGAGAAATACATAAAAACCTGCAGGAATGAAAAAAATCAGAAAAAGAAAGAGTCCCAAAGTCTTCCCACTGTAACCTCTGTGCTGTGATTTGAATGTTCCCTCCAAAACTCATGATGAAATTTAATTTCATTGTGACAGTATTAAGAGGTGTGACTGTTAACAGATAATAAGGCCATGAGGGCTGAGCCCTCATGAATGAATTAATGTCATTCACGGGAGTGTATTAGTTATTGCAAGATTGGTTTTGCTATAAATGCGAGTCAAGCCCCCTCTTGCTGGTTCACTGGCCCCCTCACTTGCCCTTCCACCTTCTGCCATGGGATGATGGAGCACAAAGGTCCTAACCAGATGCCAACATCTTGACATTGGCCATCCCAGCCTCCAGAACTGTGATAAATAAATTTCTTTCTATTTTTAAAAATTACCCAGCCTGTAGTATTCTGTTAGAGCAACACAAAACAGACTAAGACAATCTGGATTTTTAAAACATGATCATCTCTATTATCATGAGGAATTCACTGCTCTCTAACCAGACTGTAATCTCAGATTAACTCATCCTCTTTACCTAAACCTTTTTTTTTAGAGGGAGAGATACAAGGAAGAAAGCAGTTACCTTAATGAGCAGGGAGATGAACAGAACACCAAGGCCCTAGGATCAGAAACATCCAGACCAGATGTAGATTAAAGGATTATGATTCAGTAAGGCCTTTGGTTTGGGTTATTAGTTAGTAAAGTCCAAACACTACAACCAAGAAGGAGTTAATTGAACATTTTCAAGATGTTGAAACTAAAAGGCTTTCTATCAGGAAAGGGAAGAATCAAAACTTGTAGGAATCTCTAGTAGTGTGCTTGGGGCTTTATGACATTTCAGAGTGGAGTAACTGCAAAGAAATTTTCTCTTGCTAATAAGGATTATCTTTTCCTATAATGACATTGTTGTATTATTGTGCCAATGTATCCCTCTTATAGCTTTATAAATAGTCCCTTTATTAAATTCATTTTTGCCCATACATTTGAGTGTTTTTTCTGTTTCCTCTCTGGACTCTGACTGATTCAGAGTTATTAATTTCTCTTTTTCTTTAAATTTCTCAGTGAAATGATCAGTAAATGGAGAGAGCTCTGCCTTCAAATTCTATATACAATCCAAACTTATCTTACCATATTTACTGCTAACCACTTTCCTGAGCATCCCCTTTTGTGCCATGACAATGTGAGACTGGTACAATGTATACCAACACTAGTGTGAAAGCACAAGGCTGCTCACAGCTGAACTGACAGGCCATTGGGAACAAATCACACCCAGCTCCATCAAACCGCCCTTGAGGGCAGAGAGGATCGATACGTCCCCTTATAACTTGAGAAAATCTACTCTAGTCTAAGCCACCATTACCAATGCCTAAACTATAGCCAGAGCCTTCTATCTGTTCTCCCAGATCCCGCACCCCCTTGGTCAGAGTAGTTGGAGTTATCTTTTGAATTAAAGATCTCATCCTTCCCAGGCCTAAACTCCTAATTTGGCTTTTCATTATAGAATAAAATCAAAATGACAAGACCCCATGAGAGCTATCTTCTGCCAACCCTCTCCAACTTTTCCTTCTTTTTCCTGTTGCATTTATTACATTCTTAGTTCTACCTCAGAAATTCCTTGCTTCTACCTCTTTGGGCACATTCGCAGTTGTTTCTTTTCCTTAGAACACTCCCCACAGAACTTCACTACCTTGTATACCTCATGTACAACTTAATTCAAGTGAGACTTCTCATAAAACTCTTTTACAGTCTGATCTACAATAACTTCCTGTACCAGTCACTCTGCAATATCATCAATCTTGTTTTCCTCATCATTCATATCAGTATAGATCTGCATATGTATTGATTGATTTTTCTGTCTTTTCCCAGTGGAATATAAGTTCTTTGATGGTAGAGACACCATCATTAATCTGCAGCAAGAAGAGCACCTGATTCATAGCAAGTGTTCAAAATTGTATGTTGATGGTTGCTGTTTGACTTGACCTAAGAAACTTAAGTCCCCTTTAAGCTTCTTATTTATTTTCTGTGAATTAGAATTAATTGCACTGTTACTTTATAATCGTGTGTATATGAGGATGAAATGGCATATTTCTGTAAAAATGTTTAAGGTAGATATACATCATCACTGGCATTGGTGCACTGGAGCCAGCTCCAAGCTTGCAACAGCTGACTATTAAATTCTCAGAAATCGTGTGAGCTCATTGACATCATGTTTTAGCTTGAAAGTAGCCATGGTAGAGGTAAATATATCATAAAAATCAGAAAGCACTGCCAGTTGGAGCCTTTTTCTTCCTCAAAGAGCTGGTTATTTACCAGCATATTGCTGAATTTCAATCTATGTCAATAAATATGCTCTTTAGTGTCAATATTGAAATTGGTACATTATGAAGAAGTAGAAAATTTGAAAGTAACAGTTTCATGGGTTAAGTACCAATATAATATTGAAAATAGTCCTAAATCATATTTTATTGAAATTACAGCTTTGTAATAATTAAATCATAGTATACTTGTATCCTAAAATCTCTTATTTAAAAACATATTTAAAAAGGCAGCACTCAGTGTTTAGACACAGTCATTCCAATGGTCTATTTATAAAATCTAACATGCTATCTTTCTCTCCTAGACCTTCTCAAAATGCTAAGACAAAAGTTCTACAAATTCATTGGATATTAGAATCACTTAGAGAGCTTTTAAAAATTTCAGTGCCCATGAACCAATGCCTATGACCAATTAAATCTGAATTTTTGAGGATGAAACCCAGATATCAGTATCTTTTCAAGCTTCCCATGTGATTCCAATATGCAGGCAAAGTTGAGATCCACTACAAGAAGGGTGAGAGTCTTTAAAAACTGGCAGTATGCCTAATAGATATGGATATGGATAGATATAGATATGAATATAGATGTAAATGGAATATTTCTACTTAAACCTTATGCCAGTCAAGTTAAAGTTTTGCAGTTACATTTTGTCATTATCTCTGAAATGTGTTTGGTCGAAATCCAAGGACGATAAATGAGCACTCTTCTTAGAAATGGTTTAATTTGGCAGACATCACCACTTCCATAAACAAACTGTTCAACAAAATTAATTCTTGAAATCACTGTAACTTTAAGAATAGGAATTATAGAACTATGTGGCAGGTGTTAAATGTAGCTGCAGTAAATATAATGGAAACACTTGTACTCATTTATTATGACCAATATTATTTCTCAAGGTGCCTGTTTATAATTTTAACCATATACCATGGCTGGTTGGCTTCTCCATTTTCCTCCACCATTATCTAAACGTATTCCCCTAAGATAAGAATGCAGTGGCATTATCTACACAAGGCAATCTCTAATGGTGTCAGTTAAAATGAATAGAGTGTCAATCATATCATTAAATTAAACCCGCAACATGCCAGAATATTTCAGAAAAATATTCACAGCTACCCAAATGTGTTTATCTATAAAGATATATCTATATCTACATTTTAAACCATCTATCTAGCTATCATCTTTCTATCACATAGCTATCAATCTATCATATATTTATCTATCTACCTTTCTACCTACCTACCTACCAACATATCTAGATTAGGTAAACACATTTCAGACTATAGAGTAGTTACTGTTGTTCTTTTCTTAGATCTGAGCCTTACAGAACAAGTTTGAAAGTAAAAGAAAGCTAATTGAAACCAAAAAATAGTTTAAAGAAACTTATCACAAGTGCACCAGGGACACCAATGGATTTTTTTAATATATATTTATAGGAGCTTGGTATGTACAGTTGACTCTTGAATAACACAAGTTTGAACTGTGCAGATCCACTTTTCAATACTATATTGGAAAATTTTGTGGAGATTTGTGAAAATTTGAAAAACTCACAGGTAAACCTCATAGCCTAGAATTACGAAAACATTATGAAAAAGTTAGGTATGTCAAGAATACATGAAATTTATGTATATACTATTCTATTATTTATTACCATAAAATATACACAAATCTATTATAAAAAGTTAAAATTTATTAAAACTTATGAACAAAATCCACTTACAGACTATACATGGTACCATTTGCAGTTGAGAGAAATGTAAACAAGTGTAATGATGTAGTATTATCATAAGCACATAAAATTAACTGTAGTGCACACTGTATTACTGTAATAATTTTTTAGCCACCCCCTGTTGCTATCGCAGTTAGCTCAAATGTTGCCAGTATCTGCTTAAAAGATCAAGTGACACTAATCATCTCTGCTTGAGCAGTTTGTCTCTCCAATATATTGCATAACAGATAGACATGAACTCTCCCTGTTCTCATGTATTTTCATCATGTTTAACACAATAATATGAACCTTGAATGATACCATTGGACCCATACAAAGTGCCACTAGTGATGCTGGAAGTGCTCCCAAGAAGCAGACAAAAGTAATAACATTACAAGAAAAAGTTGAACTACCTGATATATACCATAAACTGAGGTCTGCAGCTGTGGTTGCCCACCATTTCAAAATAAATGAATTCAGCATAATGATCATCGTAAGAAAAGAAAAGAAAATTTGTGAAGCCGTTGCTATAGCTACACCAGGAGGCACAAAAACCTTGCACTTTTTGCTAAGTAACTTTTTATCTTGTCTTGAAAATTCAGCTTTTATGTGCTGCAAGATTGCTATAAGAAAGGCATAGCTATAAACTCTAATAGAATTTGAGAAAAAGCAGTCATTAAATGACAACTTAAAGCAAAAGGAAGGTGAACAATCTAAAGTTAGAGGAGTTAACTCTAGGAAAGGATGGTTTGATAATTTTATAATTTTAGAAAGAGTTTTGGTTTAAACAATGTTAAGATAACAGGAGTAGCAGCTTCTGCTGATCAAAGGCGGCAGACACCATCAAGAAAATCACTCATAAGAAAGAATATCTTCTTTAACAGGTTTTTAATGCAGATTAAAATGCCTTATTCTGGAAAAAAATGACATAAAGAAGATATATTATTAAGGAAAAGCAGTGAACACCAGCATTTAAGACAGAGAGGGGTAGGCTAACTCTGCTGTTTTGTGCAAATACAGTTGGGTTTTTGATCAGGACTGCCCGTACCTATAAAGTTGCTAACCCCTGAGCCTTGAAGGAAAAAGATAAACACCAGCTGACAGTCTTCTGGTTGTGCAACAAGAAGGCCTGGACAGCAAGAATGATTTTTCTGGATTGGTTTCATCTGTGTTTTGTCCTGAAGTCAGAAAGTACCTTGCCAGTAAGGAACTGACTTTTAAAGTTCTTTTGATATTGAACAATGCCCCTGCTTACCCAGAACCCCATGAGTTCAATATCAAAGTCGTTGAAGTGGTCTAAGACACAGTGTTCAGCCTCTAGATCAGGGGGCTCATAGGATCTTTAAGCCTCATTACACATGGTACTCTATGGAATGGATTGTCAATTCTATGGAAGACAACCCCGATAGAGAGAACATCCTGAAAATCTGGAAGAATTACACCATTAAAGATGCCATCATTGTTATAGAAAAGACTGTGAAAGACATGAAGCCCAAAATAATAAATTCTTGCTGGAGAAAACTATGTCTAGATGTTAAGCATGACTTCAGGGATTTATGCCACAGCCAATCAAGGAAAAAATGAAAGAGAATGTAGATATAATAAAGAAGGTGGAAGGTGAAGGGTTTCAAAATATGTATCTTGGAGAAGTTCAAGAATGAACAGACACCACACCAGCGGAATTAACAGATGACTTGACGGAGATAAGTGCTTTCAAATTAGTGTCAGACATTGAGGAAGAAGACACAGAAGCTGCAGTGCCAAAACACAAACTGACATTAGACAATCTGGCAAAAGGGTTCCAATTATTTCAGACTTGCTTTTGACTTCTTTGACAACATAGAACCTTCTATAATACAGGCACTGAAGCTAGTGAGCATTTATTGAATACCAATATTCAAATTCAATATTCAAATAGTGGAAGGATTGGAACCATACAGAAACATCTTTAGTGAAATGAAAAAGCAAAAATGTCAGACAGAAATTACGATATATTTTTGTAAACTTACACCAAGTGTGCCTGCCTCTTCTACCTCCCCTTCCACCTCCACCACCTCTTCCGCCTCTGCCACCCTTGAGATAGCAAGAACAAGCTCTCCTCTTCTTCCTCCTCCCTCAGTCTACTCAATGTGAAGATAATGATGATGAAGACCTTTATGATTATCCTCTTCCACTTAATGATAGTAAATATATTTCCTCTTCTATATGATTTCCTTAATAACATTTTCTTTTCTCTAGCTTACTTTATTTTGAAAATACAGTGTATAATGCATATAACATATGACATATGTGTTATTCGACACTATTTATATTGTCAGTAAGGCTCCCGATCAACAGTAGGCTATTAGGAGTTAGGTTTTTGAGAGTCAAAACTTACACACAGATTTTTGACTCTATGGGCAGTCAGATCTTAACAAAATACCATAAACCAGGTGGCTTAAAACAACAGAAATTTCTTCTCTCGCAGTTCTGGAGACTAGAAGTCCGAAACCAAAGTATCAGCAGGGTTGTGCTCCCTCCAAAACTTCTAGGGGAGGGTTTTTTCTTGCCTCTTCTGGCTTCTGCCGGCATAATTCCTACCTCTAGCATCATCTTCATGTGTCCATCTTTGTTCTATGTTTGTGTATTTCTGTGTCTCCACATGTTTTCCCTATTTCTCCGTGTCTGAATTTCTTTTTTCATAAAGACACCAGTAATATTGGATTAAAGTCCACAGTAATGACCTCATTTTAACTTGACTAAATCTGAAAGACCCAATTTCCAATTAAGGTCACATTCACAGGTGGGGCAGAGGCTGTTAGTATTTTAATATAACTTTTTCTTAGGGAAAGGGACACAATTTAGCCCATTACAACAAGTTTTTGAGCTTCTTGTTTTAAAGTCATACTTGTTGAGGCAAAGAAACAAAACTTTACAATTTAAGTATAACTTAAATTGATTGTAACATTAAATTTGAGACATGTGGTATGTGAGACTTCATTTGTCCTTTTTGCCTTGGCCCCAAAAATATTTAGGATAGTCTTTACAACTAATAAAATGTATTATACTTTTTAATATACAATAAAATAAAATAGTTCTGATCAGTTCACAAAATTTCTGATGTAGAGATCATATCTAAATCTTCGTATTTGTCTTTTATTCCCAGTGTCCAGTACAAAAACTCACATGATATTGGTATTCAATAAATGCTCACTAAAACATACTTTAAAAAATAAAAAATACTGCAAAATTCATAAAGAGAAAAAGAGAATGAATGTTCTTTTTCAAAAAATTTTTATTCTCTAAGACCATGCAACAAACCTATTGTTACCTTTTCTCCCTTTTGTATTCTTACTGGTTTAAATTTTTTTTAACACATTATATTCTAGAGGAAGAAGTTTTATTTATTCATTTCTCTTATGAGTAGGACTCCAAGAAGGCTAGAAATGGAGGTATGTCAAAACTCAAAGTGCTATTATTTGTCCTAACTTCTTGATTTCAAAATCCATATATCAAATAGCTCATAATGAAGAATATGTAACAGTATAAGAGCCACAAAGGCCTGTATTTGCATCTATTCTCTTCACTGATTCATCTCTCATGTAGAATTGCCTGGCACATATTAAGCATTCAACTAATATCTGTAGAAGAGATAAATATACATCTCTCACAGGAAATATATGGGGCATATATTTATAGCTGAGTTGCTCCTCTAAAGAGCAGAGTATCTAGGAGGAGTCTTATAGGTGTTTAATAAAATTTATAAATATAATGACTCAACCCCATTGCATCAGAATCACGTTTGTCCTTCAAGCACTGCCCCTCCTGATGTGGATGGGTTGTTGTCACACCAAAGCTGATGAATAGCACACATCCCATTATTTTCTTCTTTTTTACCTGTCATGGTTTTGCATATACAAGAAAGAGAAACTTATATATGAGTTCCCAACTTGGGGAAAGGAAATTGTTAATGAACTTTTCATAAAAATGACTGTCCTTGAAGGGAAATGAATTTAGCACTGGGGAAGAGCTGGCTCAATTTGTACTAATAATTAGGTCAACTGGAAATATTTTAGATCTGTAAAAAAAAAGTAAAGAAATTGAAAAAAGTGGTTTATTATTTTAAATTTTGATTAAATAATGTTTCAAAGAAAGTTTCATATGTTTATCTACTCAGACTATTTCATTGTTAATATGTTAAAGAGGATAGACTAGATTTTTTAAATAACCTTTTTATTTTAGAGTAATTTTAGACTTACAGAAAAATTTCAGAGATATTGCAGAGTTCCCCTATACCCTACACCTAGTTTCCCCTATTAACATCTCACATTATATGGCATTTTGGTATGATTAATGAACCTATATTTATACACTACCATTAATTGAAGTCCATAGTTTATTCAGATTTCCTTGTATTTCAGCTAATATCCTTTTGCTATTCCAGGATTCCATTGAGGTTATCACATGACATTTACTCATCATGTCTTCTTAGGGTCCTCTTGGCCATGACAGTTTCTCAAATTTTCATTCTTATTGATGACTTTGACAGATTTAGGAGTCCTGGTCAAGTATTTTGTAAAATGTCCCTCAATTGTAATTTTTTTAATCTTTTTCTTTTTATTATAATTAAATATGAGGCTTTTGGTGGTGGATGACAGAAATAAAGTGCCATTTGATGGAAAGTATCATTATTTCATATCAACAGTACCTACTATCAATATTAATTGTAAATATTGATGTTGACTTTGATCACCTGGCTAAGGTAATGTTTGTCAGGTTATTCTACTATAAAGTTACTCTGTTTTTCCTCTTCCATGCTGTATTCCTTGGAAGGAAGTTACTATGTGCAACCCATGCTTAAGGAATGGAAATCTATGCTGTATCTCTTTAACATCAGAGCATCTACATAAATGATTTGGGAGTATTCTGCATGGAGATTTGCATATTTTTCTTCATTTATTTATTTATTCAAAAATTCATTAATGTCAGTATGAATTCATGGATATTTATTGTTTACTTTGGGTTATAGTCCATCTCTATTAAATTTCTTGCTCAATTTCTTCCAGCTTTGGCCACTGAGAACTCTTTCCATTGACTCTTGTGTTCCTTTGACATATACCCAACATTGTGGGTTTGGTGTGTGTGTGTGTATATGCATTTGTGTGTGTGTGTGTGTTTTAAACACTTCCTTACTTTATGGCACTACAAGATTCTCCAGGTTCATTTTTTGTCTTTTCTATTTAATCCTAGAATGAGCCATTTCTCTGAGGAGCTCTATTTCCTGATACTGGAAAAGGGTACTGGAAAGCTAGATCTAGGTGCTAGGTGTGCTTGTCACTACTGAAGTGCCATTGTTTCTAGGTCCTCTCCAATGAGAGTATAAGAAAATATGTGTATGTTAACCTTTGAACCCATACTAACCCATGTATGCACATATATGTATAAATATTTCTGTCTCTAACCATCTGTATCTATATTAAGCAAAACAAAGGTCTTAACTGATTTCTCCAACTCTCATCCATTACCATATAGACCATTCTAGCTTTCTTTCCTTACGTATTTGTAAACTCCAACAGTGAGAAATTTGGCTCATTCCCTCCACCTTCCATTTACTTACTTGTTCAGTTCTGATAAAGCGGTATCAGAATTGTTAACCTGTACCCCAATGGGAATCAGCTTTGTCAACTACAGTACAGTGCTTATGTGCGGTTCCTTTAGCCTTTAGTTACACAGACACCATTCATTTACAAAACACCTTATCTCCCCCACCCCCGCCCCAATGAGGTTGTTTCATAAAGTTAGATTGTGTTGTCACATTCTGCATTCTATCCCTCGATGCCCCAGATTCTTAAATAATGTATATATTTTTCAATTTGGGAACATTAAGGCCCACTCCTTGTGCTGTAAAGTTCTATGGGTTTTGATAAATTCATAGTGTCATGTGTATACCATCACAGTATTGTACAGAATAGTTCTACTGCCCTAAGCAAATCCTCTGTGCTTTACCTATCCAATGCCTCCACACCCAACCCATTGCAGCCACTGATCCATTTATCTTCACTATAATTTTGCCTTTTCCAGAAAATCATATAATTGGAATCATATAGTATTTATTCTCTTCAAACTGAGTACTTTCACTTAGCAATATGCATTTAAGGTTCCTCCATGTCTTCTTGTAGATTGATCATGCATTTTTTTATAATTGAAAAATATTCTATTGTATGAATGCACACAATTGCTTTTCCCATTCACCTACTAAATGGCTCCTGTTAAAGGGTGTAATGTTTATTAAAATATTATAGTAAAAATTAAACAAATATATACTAAAATGAACAAACACACTGGTAGGGTTTTATTTCCCTTTACTTTATGCATAGCAATCTGCCCCCCACTTCTACCTGACACACATTGACAAGATAATATTCAGAGCCTTTGAATCAACTAGAATTAAATTTATGTTTAAAAGCATATCAGTAAAATACAGTGAGCTTATTTTAATGTGATGCCTTTGAAATATTTGCATTTAGTTATACTGATTTCTTAATAGTTCAGTCTATGCAACTACAAAGAATATCCAAAGTGAATTTTTCCAAAGAAAAATAGTTTTCACACAATTAAATATGAGTTAAAAGTAACTAAAATGCACTTCATTTGTCCAAAGATCATTTCCTAAATAAGTTGTTAAGTTCCATTCTCATATGCACACACACAAACTCAAAAAGATATTGTGGATACATTACTTTAATATGCAGAACAAATGGTATTATATTAATAGTCAAATCCCTATTAGCCATTAAACAAATACATACATGATTTACTCAACTGAAATTGTTTTTAAATTTTATTTATAGATATTTTGTGTCATTCATTTAGTTTGAAAGCAGTTTTCTATTGAAAACTTTGTTTGCATATTCAATGTTTTCTTCTCATCATTGGAGGACTGTAATACCAATTGCTATGATTTGAATATTTGTCTCCTCCAAAACTCATGTTGAAATTAAATCCCCAGTGTGGCAGTATTGAGAGGTGGTACCTTAGAGAGCTCTGCTCTCATGAATGGATTAATCCACTTATGAATTAATATTTTAATAGATTAATAGGTTAATAGATTAAATGGGTTATCATGAGAGTGGGATTGGTGGCTTTATAAAGAAGAGTAAGAGAGACCTGAGATAGCACACCAAGTCCCCTCTCCATGTGGTGCCTTGCACTGCCTTGGGATTCTGCAGGAAGTCCCTACCTGCAAGAAGGCCCTCACCAGATGTGGCCCCTTGACCTCGGATTTTTCAGCCTCCATAACTATAAGAAATAAATTCCTTGTCTTTATAAATTATCCAGTTTCAGGTATTCTGTTATAAGCAACAGAAAAGGAACTAAGAAATCAGTATATTACTAATGGTGTCCCTCTAACACAGAATAGGAGAAGGACCTTATAGATTAAAAAATTAAAATAATAATGATCAAAAACAAATGATACTGAAAAAATATAATATTTTACCTTTGTTGATCCATGGATGTGTCATTTTCATAGCTAGTAAGTGTTATTGTATAACATTTTATTTCTAAGAATAGCTATTTGATTAAACTTTAGATTCTAAAATATAATTTCAAGTTATGGAAATATGTGTTAAACAATTTAGAAAAACAGTCCTGTGTTCAAATGTTTGAGATATTCCTTCTCACACAGATCTACAAAGACCTTGACAGATCATTGTATCCTAGTAAATATAGATTAGTAATTGCCTTCCACAATAAAACAATGACCTTGATTTTGTCACCTGAAATTAACATAGTAACAACTCTGTACTTTAATTAATTTATTCATGGCTACCATATTATTTAATATTTGGAGAAGGCCCTGGGAAATTATAATATAAGCATTTCCCCACCACATTTCTAGTAATGCTTAATAACATGGTGTCATAAGAAGAAAAATTCTACAACCAATGAATGTATTAAAATAATGAAAAAAACTGCCAGTGTAACCCTTCTGATAGTTTTATTCTTGGACTAACATGGGCTGTGTCTACATGTCACAACCTTTAATGCCATTAATGAAAACAAATTAATCAAAACAATTGTCTTATTACTTAAGTGTAAATCAAAATACTAGGTATGTCTTTCCAAATTCACCTACTTAAATGTTTATATCATGTGGGCATAACCTGGAGTTTTCCTACTAGCGTATTATACATTCTTTTCCAGCATAAAAATCAGACTATTAGAGATCACTTTGGCATCAGTGTAGGTTCTTGCTTGATGTTGACAGTTTTCCATATGTAAATGTAACACACCTGCCCACTGATTTTGGTACCTGTATGATATTTTTAAAATCAGCTTTATTCTCTAAAACCATAGAAGGTGAATCATCTTTGACAGAACATCAAAAGCACAATTTAACATCTATTTGATGATATTTGGTTTAAAATTCTAATCAAAGCATATTTAGTGCAGCGATGAGAAAATACATATGCATTGTTTATAAAGTGGGAACATATGTGCATTTAATATAAACACAAATAACAAGAATGGGACAAATATATGTTTTCTTCTAATTATATATGCTCTATTATGCACAATTAGAAGAGGGAATTTTGTTTTACAGGTTTAATTAAAAGTATAATAGTAAAAGCTTTATAGTCTTGTTCTCTCAATACATATGTTCAATGTCCATAGCTTAAAGGAAAAAATAGACTCAACAAGTTAAGGAAAAATATCCAGTGTTACACAACATTAAAAGATAGACTAAGGTTTATATGTTCTTTGATTACATCACACTTCCTTCTCTTAGTTTAATTTTAATAGGAGGGATAAAAATGCAAAAATGACTTAAAAACCTGGAGTAAAACCTGGAGTGGTGTAAGGGTTTCATGTAGGATAAAAAGAAGCATGTCCTACATCAAGGCAGTTAACAGTGAACAAAGATAGCTTAAGCAAACAATTGATAAGTTTGTAAACCTATTTGACACTGTTTTCTACTAAACAGTACTCACAAATAAAAAATAATGATTTTATTTTATATTCATATCTTTCCATTTTTTTCAATTTTAATTTTAGTAATACACAGTGTTTCTGTGAATTATCTGACCACTATAGGAGACAGAGAAAATTAGCCCAATTCGTAACATCCCCATTTTTATGTATGGCATTTAAATTGTATCACTAACAACATAAAGAGTGTAAAGATATTGAAATGATGAGTGTGAGTCCATACAAGCCAAAGAGGCCAACATGAAAAAGGACAAGGAGGAAAACTACTCCATAGTCCTTCAGTTTGTAAACTACACAGATTTTTATTAATTCATTTGAGGATGACCTAATTTTTAATGATTTCTTTAGCACAGTTTACCCATTTCATCCCCATATGCTCCTAATAACTTATCTAACCTAGCTAGTACAAGTTCGCATTACTTCAGGAAACATTCTGAGAATGATAGCATTTCCAGTGAATTAGGCATGCCTTTTATTCTTGGGGGACTTCAGTGTTTAAATGAATACTCACACGCTTCATTACAGTATCTCTAAAATACATGCAAACCCTGAGGCATACCAAATTACTGAATTAAGGTGACATAATTCTAAGAAAAAGAGTTCAGTGCTTCACTCCTAAAATATACCTATGTCTCCAAGGTTCTGACTAATTTATACTGCTAAGGGAACTGCCCCAATTTACTTTGGCTTTCAATAAAATACCTACAGCTGCCTGTAGCTATAGCTCTGATTTGGGACAGCAGTACCAGCCAATTTAGTGTTATCATAGTATCATTATTTTTAATAGATCTTCATTTCATAAGAGTAAAAAGATTAGGACCCAATCTAAATTGTTACATTTGTTGTTACTAGGAGAGCACACCATGCTTCCAAATGGTAGATTAATATTTGTTTGCAGCTGCACTAAAGATTGTATGTTCTTTTATGTATAAATAACAGCAACTATAAAGTTGGGATAATTATTTGTTTCATTTTGTGGTCTGGGAATTCACAGAAGTGCTGAAGATAGATAAAATTAAAATTGAAGAAGAGTTGAGATAGATGTTTTTATGGAATAAAATCATTTTTTTGTGTGTGTCCATTGAATGACAAAACTAGATACATACTCCTAGAATGAAATGATATGTGTTTCTAATGAAATAGCAGGTGTATTATTTTAGTAGCTTTTCTAAAAGCTAAGTTACAGAGTGGTGTTTATGCTGGCCTTCCTGATATCAGATGGGTGAGGTTGCAGGACAGGGCTTTAAATGCTGAAGAGGAAGACTTCTGTCCAATAAATAAGAGCCAGATATAGAATTGGAAAAGGATTGGCTCTTGGTTTTTAGTTGACTCAAGTCAAGTCTTTCAAACTCTGATTTTAGATTTGAAACTGAGCTGTTACGTGACTTGAAAGCTGCATATCCAAAATAGAACCAGGTCATTTATATCTTTCAGGCAACAGAATATGTATGTATGACCTTCTGTGGCATAGATAAAACTTAATCCATAAATATTTCTTCTTATTTTCATTATCTAAGCCCTCACTGAAAAGAAGCAAACCCCCAGCATGCAAGCATCTATGCTTTAAAAGGCTTTAATGAGACTCTGTATCTTTTCAAAACAGCAAAGGGGTTCTGCACATAAAGAAGAAACCTCAACAACCAATTTAGTTAAGATTTCTGAAATGCTGAAAATAATGTTGTATTCCGGAAGTTAAATCTAATACCCCTTATAATATAATTTAAGGTTAAACTTGTGGTTGTTTCATTCCCTCATTCATATATTGTTTTTATATTATCTGTAAGTTAAAAGTAGCTATACCCTCCCCCTTATATTCAAAAGTATATTTTTCTATGATAGACATTTATTATTTAAGGAATTAAAAGATTTCTCTCTCAAATACTACATTGCTGTTGTGTTTATTATTCTCAAATATAATAAAATTAAATTAACGTATACTATTTTACTAATATTTTAAAATAATACTATTTGTAATTTCTGATTTATTCTCTCTAATTTTCCTGTTAAAATACTCTTAAAAGTCCAAGAAAACAAAAAAATGCAAAATTTCAAGATTGCCATTAACAAAGGTACTAGGCAATGATTTCTTGGATCTCAGGTGATTTCTTCAAATCAGACATTAATCTTTAAGGCAAAACTGTGAAAAATTTAATAGAAAACAAACCAAGATGCTTCCATCTTCTCCACCAATCCAACCCTTAGATGTACATACACAAAAGTATGTATTTTTGGCAAACCAGAGGAAGGGAAGCCAATCTGGCTTATCTCTTTAAAAGAGACATAGTGAAAAAAAATTTAGATCAGTCAAAAGTAAATGGCATAATAGCAGACATGGGGAATAAACACTTCCTATAGCATGAAATTCATAAAATGGAACAAAGATGATTATATTATTTTCACAAAACACATTTTACAATGGCAATTTTATAGTTACAAGCCACTGGATCTATTTTAAAATTAGGAACAATTTGACCAATTCAGTTTACTGTGTTAATTTAATAGAGGCATAGTTTATATATCTCTATTTGAATGGGATCCATACATACAATGGTTAAGAGTAAGGACCCTGGAGCCAAGTGACCTGAGATTGAATCTAACCTTCAATTTTCTAGAGGTCTGATTATGTATAAATTATTCAGCTCTTTAATTTTTAATAATAATACCACAATAATATTGTTATGAAGATTAGATAAAATATACCCAATGTGCCTACTGCGTTGGCTTTGTATAAATGTTAAGATTTATATAAGAGATTGTCAAAAATGAAAGCCATATGGCTTTTATCAAAAAGTCCCAAAACAACAAATGTTGGCGTGGATGCAGACAGATAAGAACACTCATACACTGCTGGTGGGACTGCAAATTAGTACAACATCTATGGAAAGTAATATAGAGATACCTCAAAGAACTAAAAGTAGAACTACCATTTGATCCACCAATCCCACACTGCATATTTACCCAAAGGAAAAAAAGACATTCTGTAATAAAGACATCTGCTCACGAATGTTTATAGCAGCACAATTTACAATTGCAAAGACGTGGAAACAACCCAAGTACCCATCAATACACAAGTGGATTAATAAAATGTGGTATATGTATACCATGGAGTACTACTCAGCCACAAAAAACAATGGTGAACTAACACCTCTTGTATTATCCTGGATGGAGCTGGAGCCCATTCTCCTTGGTGAAGTATCACAAGAATTGAAAAACAAGCACCACATATACTCACCACCAAACCGGTACTAATTGATCAACACTTATGTGCACACATGGAAGTAACATTCATCAGGTGTCAGGCAGGTGGGAGAGGGAAGAAGGGGATGGGTGTATTCACACCTAATGGGTGCAGTGCACACTGTCTGGGGGAGGGGCACATTTGTAGCTCTGACTCAGGCAGTGCAAAGGCAATATATGCAACCTAAACGTTTGTACCCCTATAATATTCTGAAATTTAAAAAAAAGAGGAAAAAATTAAAAGGAAAAAAAAAGTTAGGTATGCGAAGTAATACAAATGTTGATTAGTTCAATTTAGCCATTCCACAATGTATACATATTTCAAAACAGCAATGTTGTATATGATAACTATATACATTTTTATTTGTCAATTAAGAAATAAGTAAATGTTGTAGTAAATAAAATGCAGATTCTCAAATCCCATTCTCAGCAGGTCCTAGTTGGGGCCCAGGGGCAAATGGTCTACCGACCAGATTTTGACCAACACTATCTGCTAGGGTTAAAAATATGTGCTACTCTTTGAAACAGTTTTTGTTTTCTCCTTTAAGTTCTAATCCTTCATGGACAATATTATAAAAATAAATCCCTAGAAAAATAAATGTTTAAAAATAAAACGTATAAAATACAAACTCCATTTTTTATTCAGTTTAAAAGACATAAAATTACTCTGCCAAACTGCTATACAAGTATATCTAAATTCTTACTCTCAGTTTCTGGACTTACCTGTTTGTGAACCATATTTGCAGTAATAGTATGTTAGAAAAACTAAAGGAACCTGCAGTGGCGAAAGAATAGACCCAGGCCCATTCACTTTTCAAATAAAGATGAAGCTTACCTCAAAAAAAAAAAAAAAAAAAAAAGGGATATAGAGAACCACAATTTTCAAATGTTGGTTTGTATGAGAATTACTTAGAGATGTGGATAGTGATGCTGATTTATGATACTCACGTCCATGAATTCTGATTCACTATGAATAGAAGAGGCACCAGTAATGCCCTGCTCTAAAAACCACTGTAAGCTAATCGACCACACTTTTAGAAACATAGAAAAGTCAAAAAATAAAATGTCATTTATATAATTGATTTCGTTAATGTTTTGAAAATTGATCATTGCAAAGAAAGATATAATCTTACTTTTTCATGAAGCCGTGGTATGTTTATAAAAAACAGTTTTTAAAAAGGTGACACCCAGACATAAAACACAGTTATTTCTTCAGGTGAACTCATATAAAAGAAACAGATTCCCTGGCAAAAGTATAAAAACAAATCATGATCAGAAATAAATAACAAAAAGTAACAACTAAAACCAAGTAGGGATTTTTAAAAACATAATTTGTCATTAATATCAATCAATTTTATTTTATTAACTATTAATAAAATAAAAATCATAAAATTTCCAACTGTGTGATATCAGATAGCCAAAATTATATCCAAAAGTTTTAAATGTTTTGATCGTAGTAGTATTTTAAAAGGAAAATAGAATGATGCAAGATTTAAACTCTGCAAGTTAGAAAATTAAAGTAAAATAAAACAATAAAAATTAAATATGTAGATAGAGAAATATATAAATATACACGCAAAAGACACTGTCCCATATGCAGAAAGAAAGGGGGGCCGGAAGAGAGAGAAAGAGAGAAGGAAAGAGGGAGAGAGGAAGGAAATAAATCCTTGTTTTCATAATATCTTCATTTTAGCAATTTATGAAGATGAGAAAAACATTTTAGAAACAGGAACAAGAAAATCAAGCATATTTCACTCTCAAAATAGTCCAAATTGTGCACATATTACCTAATACTATTTGTAATGAGGCCTGTCATTATTCAATTTTTCAGAAGAAGGAACTGACACAGGTAAAACTGTAGGACGTCTGTTAAAAACTGGAATAACTTTTTTCATGGGTTAAGATATAAAGAGAATATCAGATGTGTTCAAACTTAAGCCTGAGCTGCCCATAAAGACGTATCAACACTAGCAATTTTTCAGTTTTTCTTTCTGCATTGCAATAAATCAGTTTTCCTACTTGAGGATAAGAAAAAGAATATGTGAATTGCTTTTAGAAGCTGTTCTCTCTTTTTATGTGTGTGTATTAATATATGTGTGTGTGTTTATTTTGTAAGAGCTTACTTGATTCATTTCTCCCATCTCTAGCATACTCTTGTGTTGAGCACCATGATTAAAACATCAGCAAAATTTCCTGTACTCAATATTTTTAGAACTCTTACTTGCTCTTTCTCTCTTCCTTCATGCACATATAGTTGAATTAAGTAAGTAAAATGCTATAATGCTTCCTGTTTGTTAAGTGTATAATATGTTCTAAGGTAGTTGTAAGATGCTACATATGGCATATAAAACAGTGTTCACAATTATTCTTTTTTCATTATTTCTATTTTATAGGTGAGAAAAGTGGAGTTCAAGGAAATAATGTAGTATTGCTTTACTAGACCCCATAAGTTTTACATAGGCAACATGATCATTTCAAAGCCATCTAAACTACTATGCCAAATTACTGCTACAAAAGAATTAGAATTGATAGTTAATCCAAGAGCTGATTTTGTTTTAGAAAATCAAATCTAAAAAAGGTAAGTATATCTTTAGCAATTGTGATCAATGAAATCAAAGGAAATACCAAGAAGTCTAGTGTGCAAGAGCTGAAATATAAATGGACTTTGTGCTATCTGAACCAAGTAAAGGCAAGAGGCTATGATCTTGATACCCATGTAGACCAAAGATTCCAGGAATCAAGACTGAAATAAAATGGAACCTGAAACAGAGCAACCTACCGAACAGCAGAAGTCACAGTGTGTGTATAAGAAGGAATGTAAAATAATTCCATTCACCAGTTTAGAAAAGGACCAAGGAATCTTGCACTCCTTAAGGAACTAGGGTAAAAAATAAATAAATAAATTACCCTTTGGAAGTTAGGAACCTCAGGCAAATGTGGTTACCAAATCCACACCAATATAGTATTTTGTGAATAGCAAGTTGAGAAGTTCATATGAAAACTTATGATTTTGAAAACTGAGAGCACCATGGGTTCCATCATGGGAAAATCAAAAAACCTTCTTTTATAGATCTTTTGCAAGCCAGGACACATGGGGCTTTCATGAAAACCACTCTGACAATGAGCTCACAGTCAATATTTACAAACCATATGAGGAGACCTACAATGAGGAAAAGTTAACAGATGGAATAAATAGGAGAGTTTGCTCTTTGAGTAAAATAATCCATTGGCATTCTACTTAAAATCTCACCAGGAATTTTAGCATAGCTTGACAAGCTAATACTATAATCCTAATGGAATTGTAAAAGTCAAAAATAGCCATGGAACTTTGAAAAAGAAGCGGTTTATTATTGATCCAGTAGTTAAAAACTGGCTAGATAGAGTGAAACTCAAAGTTCATATACCTCCAAGCAATATGATGTATGATATATGATGAAAGTAGCACCGCACACTAATGAGTTAAAGAGTGTATTAGACAACAAAGTGACTATAATCAACAAGTTGGGGTATAATTTAAAATACTAAAAGAGTGGAATTGGAAAGTTCCTAACACAAAGAAATGTTAAATGCCTGAGGGGATGGATACCCTGTTACCCTGATTTGATTAATTCACATTATATGCCTGTATCAAAACATCACATGTACCTTCTAAAGGTGTACAATTATTATGTACCCATAATAATTAAAAATTTAAAAAATTTAAAAAAGATTGTATTAGTGTTCTCCAGAGGGGGAAAAATCAGTTGGATGTACAATGTATATATATTTTATGTATTTATGTATTATCTTATATATATTTGTACCCACACATATACGTAAATATGTATACATGTATGCATACATATTTAGAGAGAGACAGGAGGGGGAGTGATATTTATTTTTAAAAATTGACTCACTGAATTGTGGAGGCTGGCAAATTAAAAGTTTATAGTGTAGGCCAGCAGGTAGGAGACCCAAGACAGAGTTCATGTTGCAGCTCTACTCCGAAGGCAGTTGGCTGACAGAATTTTCTCTTCATTGGGGAGGTCACTCTTTTTCTCTTAAGGCCAACTGGATTGGATGAGGTCTACCTACATTACAGAGGGCAATCTACTTTACTTAAAAAGTTCACTGATTTAAATATTAAGCTCATCTTAAAAATACCTTCACAGAAATGTCTAAAATAATGTTTGACCAAATAGCCTAGCCAAGTTGACACATAAAATTAACCAACACAAGTGAACCTCTTGTCAAATTGGCACCCATATACATCTACTTAAACCATCCTTACTCTCCAGATAAACACAGTAACAAGGTCATACTTCCCTCTATTGTGATACAACTATGCTACATACAACTGAAAATGCACTGTTTCCCCAGAAGAGGATGCAAGGTCCTTGGTGATGTTCACTCTTCTCCTTGATATCCCATAATTTAAATATCATGATATAAAATTAATAACATTTAAATACTGTGAAATAGAGTCAATACATCTTATGTTATGTGATAAGGGGATAAGTGAGGAAAGAAGACAAAGATATTTTCTAAATATGCACAAATATTAATAAATAAGAAGGATGAAATACTCATGAAAATGACAGTCCTCATTTTTGTAATTGGTCATAGCTGGTATTTATAACTACCTTCTTCCACTACCCATTTCGTATTTCCTTTGCCCCTAGGAAGTACCTCAGCTTGTTGTGGATTTTTACCTGATGGAGTGAATCAAACCTCCTAATCTTAATTTCTGAAAGGTTTGGGCCATTAGTAGTCCTGTCTGAATTAAGTTGTTTTGCCTTTCCATTGACTTTAATCATAGGACATAGTAATACTAAGAGATGCCCTAAGGGATCCTCTGTTCCAAATATGCTCTTCCTTACCTCTGTTGCGCAGTAGCAGTTCAATTTCCCCTTGGTAGTCAGCATCAATGACACAGCGCAGTAACTCCCTTCCTTGCCTGTTGGTTCAGAGGCACCAGGATCCCAAAGTGACTGGGGATGAGGGTGGGCTCTTAACATCCAGTTCAATGGAATTGCTGTGCTTTTTGATGGAAGCCTTCCTCCCCTTGGAACAAAGACCTCTATGCCAGCAGAGCAAAATGTTGCAGGGACAGGAAGGGAAATTTTGCTAGTGGGTCACTGGTGGTATAATTGTGTATTGCCACACCCATTTCCACTCCTCGATTCATGGACCTGTAAATTCTGGCTATAGGAGAATCAGCACCATATATGGCATGCTGATTCAGAGCATATAAAGCCTCCTAGCAAACCTTGCCCCAGCCCAGCAAGGTAGTACCGCCTTGCTGGTGCTATAACTGAGTCTTTAAAAGGTGCTTCCACCATTCCATCAAGCCAGCTGCTTTAGGATAGAAGAAAACATGGTAAGACCAGTGAATTCCATGAGCATGGGCCTATTGCCATACTTCATTTGCCGTGAAGTGAGTTCCTTCATCAGAAGCAATAATGAGTAGACTACAATAACAATGGATCAGGCCTTCTGTAAGTCCACAGATAATAGATTTGATAGAAGCATTGTAGAAGCATCATATGCAGGGAAGACAAATTTATAGGCAGAGTAAGCATCTGTTCCCATAAGAACAAAACACTGCCTCTTCTGTGATGGAAGCTGTCCAATATAATCATGTAATCCACCTGCCACTAGACAGCTGGCTGATCACCCTGGGGAATGATGCCATATCAGGGACTCAATGTTGGTTTCTGCTGCTGGCAGATTGGACATTCAGCAGTATATGTAGCCAGGTCAACTTTAATGAGTAGAACCATGTTGCTTCCCTCTCATCTCCTTATCATGTAACATAAGATATATCATAGTATTTAAGTGTTATCTTTACATCATAGTATTTAAGTTATGGAATACAAGGAGAAGAGTAAGCATCACCCAAAGGATTTTGCATCCTTTTCTGGTATGTTTTCGGTTGTATGCATGATAGTTTCATCATGTTAGGTGGGCATAAGATCTTGTTGTTGTCTTTATTTGGAGATTAAGTATGTTTAAGGAGATATGTATGCCAAGGTGATGCAAAAAATTAACCATCATGCAGGGATAGTCAGGAAATGTTTCCTCTCAGATTCAGAATCCTGCTCCCAAATGCCTGCTTGACATCTTTTCTTGAAAGCCTCAAAACACCTCATGCTCTGCATAACGAAAGTGAATGCGTGATTCTGTACTCTCAAACTTGTCCCTTTTTAATTATTGTGCATCTGAGTAAAAGGCAGCACCACGTATCCAGCTATCTATGCTGGAGACGAAGGTGTCACTCTATGCAATAAAGATGAGAGGGAAATGTTAATTATTAAAAACCCTGTTATTAATCTCCTCCTAACCCACTTTCTTCAACAAGTTTATACTACTTCATTTGAGTCTCATAAAGTTAATTAAATTAAGTAACTTAATGATTTCTGGCATTTTTACTATTTTGTAAACTCATAAATTCAAGCTTATTCCTAAATCGTGTACATTTAAAGTGCACTTTTTGTTTTACTAAAAAATGTATTTAAACATTTTATTCAAAACATAGACCTATAGTCCATAATTTTAGTACATTAATATAAACTCTGCCTATCAAAGTTTTATACTAGAAAGCTTTAAAATTAGTGGTAATTGTATAAAATAATGTAATTTTAAATCTGATATCAAAAGTATTATTGAATATAAATCACTTTTAAGAATAGCTTTTAGAAACATGTCTTGAATTTTAATAGGAAGATAATGGGCCCTTCTGGCATCCTGCTGGTTGCTCTCTTTCGTCACTTGCTTTTATTTTTAACTATTCTCTTTAAAAATGTTAGTAACTACTCATGCCTGCTGTGATAAAATTATCAGGTAAATTTGGGATAGATTTGGGATTTCCTGTACACATAAATACCCTGAGCTTTAGATTCCAAACTGATATTTTCTTCTTTAAGATGGTATAAATATGACCTGCTATGAAGCAACAGAAACTAATTGACTAGCTGCAGAGTGGTTAGGAGGGATGGGCCTGTTTGAATAGACCACTTCAACTTTTCCATGGATCTAAGAACCAGAGACAGAAGCAGTAACAGAGGGTGCTGATAGAGCTGCTAGTCCTTTGTTGTGATTTCACAACACAAAGAGTTCATTCATAATCAGCTCCTTTGTCCCTGTGTTTTAGGTGTTATTTCATACATGTTTCCCTCACTAACATACTTTCCTCTGAGTTTAAGAGATTTTCTCATCTCTATATCCTCAACATGTACATAAAATACCTTAACTAAAGAAAAACTATTTATATTAAGTGTCTGTAATGGCTTTATGGAGGATAGCTATGCCTTAGTAAAGTGGGGTAATTTAGCAGAGTTTAAAGAAGGAACATTTTAGAAAGGCCTAAGAAGAACCAAGAAAGAATGGTGCATGCCTCAGGTCTAGCAATCATGGGTGGATAGATGGGGGAATAGTGTCTGCTACCATGTCAGGCACGGGAGGTAGCAGGTGGCAGAACTAAAGGAGAAGGTAGGTGCAAGAGGGCTGCTCAGCACTAGCTACAGCTAGTCCTACACAGTGGGGAGCTGGAGCATGAGACCCTGACTTCACTCTCCTCCTGCCTTTTGGGAACAGATCTCCTGCTGGTGCATCTCCCAGGCTAGGTCCAGCCTAGCTGGTGTATCTTACTGAAGGTCAGTGTTCTAGGGCACAAAGCAAGTGGAAAAGAATGGAGAGAATGTCAGGTCAGTAATCTTGTCTGTTCTTGGTTCTGGGTGTGCTCTTGGCCAAAGAATGACCAGACACACCAAAAGCAAGGCAAGCATGAAACAAAGTTTATTGAGGAAGGACAAGATAGGTTCACAGGGCAAGAGCAAGATACATTCCCCATAGACGATGAACGGACCCTTCTGTCATAACAAAAGGGCTCTGGTAATGGTCTGGGGTCCCGTTTTATAGTGTCTGGATTGGGCCCTCCTCATGGTTCAGAGGTCACCACTGAACCACTCTGATGGACAGTTAACCACATGATAATTAGCCTTAGGTTACTCTAGGTCACTTCCAAATTCTACTGTGCCTGGGCTGCCTGGCTTGAGGGCTGGGGATTCCCTGCGTTCTTTGGCAGATTGGCAGGGGTTCCTCCTTCCCCCAGGTGTGGCGGTTGCTGGGGCAGGATTAAGGTGGGGCAGCACCAAGACAGGGGGCCTGCTCTTGTCATTGTTCCCAGGTGGGGCAATTGCTCCAGGCAGCACCAAGGCAAGGCACCCACTTTTGTCCCTAGGAGGGTCTGGGAGGTCCCTTGCTGTGTACATAACAAGAGGATCTGGCGGAGTGCGGCAAACAGAAAATATTCAGAACAGCTTACATCTGTGACAATATCTTAATGTAATAGTAATAAAGCAAATTGTTGCTTTGATTTCATTCTGTCGCACAAGTAAGGGAGGATAAATCTATGGACTTCCTTTGAAGTATAAAAAATAAGTAGTAACTAAAATATGTATAAAACTGAATGTCTCATTCTTCTCAATGACCTTTTTAAGTTCAGATTCTACTTTCTGTAGTAATGACTAGTTCACAGAACATAAGCCAGGTATATGTATTCCTGAGATGGTAACTGATAAAGTTTGTAAACCAACAAAAGTGACGTTGAATTTAAATCACTTAGAACCAATTTCTGGTTTAATTTCTTCACAGCTACTCAGCTGTTGAAAACTTCACACGCTAAATCCCAGAAAGTACAAAGTTCTTGTGTTCACTGCATATGCATTTATCTATGGAAGACATCAATTCTCCCCTGTATCTTTGTATATAACCTCAATTTTTATTTTGGGGGCTATGAAAACTGACACCTCAAGTTTTATTTTCATTTCCCAGCAGCAGCAGACATCATTGTGAAGTCCTCCTATCTTTATTTGGAAAATTTAGATGTGGTTTCAATATACTGATTTAGTCCTAGATTATTTTTAACAACTCACTAGCAGCTTCTCTATAAAAAAAATTAATTTTACTTAACAGAAAGAAAAATGTATCCATAACAATTTGAAACAGTTTGAACAACTTTTGTACAAAAATTATTTGGAAGTTGGGCATATTATGGCGATAATGTACCACCACCCCTGAAACACATGCAGGGAAATGGAGTTGACATATTGTTTCTAGAGCAGTTTTCTTACAAGTACTTCAAAACATTAAATAGGGAGGAACTAATTAAGTATTAACACATGAGCAACAACATCACCGCATAGCTCAATGCAGCTAGGTATGCTAAGTAGAAACTACAAGGAAGGAGCCAGGTGAGTTGCTGTAAGTATGCACTGAAGTTAATTTTCTAATAATGCCCTATGGATGAGAAACTCCAGGATGGGAGATAAGGAAGGGAAAGCAGGAAGAATGAAAGAGGGCAATTAGCATGGCAAAACAAAATAACTCCTCTGACTTCAGAGGCCCACCGTATACATTTAAGGGGCAGATTATCACTGGCATACTGCAACAGCCACAGATTGAAACATTATCTACACACATGCTCACTTTGGAAAGGTCTGTTAGTCATAGGTATTTTGAGACATATTTGTTCACAAAAGGATTCAGTCAATAATATCATTTGTGTATACCAAGAATAGATAGACTGGTTATTGATAGATAGATAGAGATATAATACAGATATTGTTGAAATCTCAATTACCTAATTAAGAAAAGTAAAAATGCAAATATTACATTAAACTAAAACAGGTATTTGTTAATCTAAACATTGCACTTTGTCTAGAGTGGAAACGCATTTGTCCTCCAAAAATGTAGTGATTGTTTTCATATAAATACCTTCATATAATAACAACCTATAGGTGTCACCTACAGGTTGCTATTAAAAAGGAAAGTAAAATCATACTTTCCTTATATAGTGAGCAACAGCATAGAAAATAAATTTTAAACCCTATAAAAGAATGCTCATAAATAACCTTTATTTTCCCCTAATATAAACAGTCATTAGATTGAGGTCAGTACCAGCTTCTTCTTTCTAGAAGGAAACTTCTCTCTTAAATATCTACCCCTGTAATTTTTTTTTTATTTTTCAGAACAGCCTTATGATAATGGCCATGGTTTGCCAATCCTTAAATCCACATCGTTTTATATTTACATTCCACTACACAGAATAATACCCTTTTATACCCTTAAAGTAGGTGCTTACTGTTTTTGTTGGTGATCATATTTTGTTTTGCCAAACTAGAGCTGTTACAACATTGGAATATCATCAGTTTTATATTCATGTTGACACTTGAGAAACTATCATATTGAGCCTTATGTTGTTTAGTACTTTGGTTTAATTATACAGATTTTTGTTAATGATTACTTCCTCTCACTTAAAGTTTAGCATGAACTGCACATTATCATAGGTAAAAAGGCTCAATAGTAAGAAAGTGAAACTCTTATCTTTAATAATAGGATAGGAATTTGGTATATATAGTCTAAAATAGAAAGATCAATACGTGCCTATTATTCAGTTAGTATATATTGAATATATATGCACACAGATATATGCATATACATTCACACATATATACCAATATATACATATATATTCTGAATTTAAATTCCACAAGAAACAACTAAAAGTGTTAAAACTCTACTCAAGGGAAGGGAGAGGAGAAATAGGACAAGTGGCAGTCATTATTTATTATAAATTTGTACTATTTGATTTTCAAACAACATATTTATACTATTTTAATATAAAAATGTTAGATTAAAAGAAATATTAGACATATCAGTTAAAAATAAAGATCCAAGAACATGTTTACTACATTCTTATGTAGGTTAACAAAACACAAAAATATGCCTCCTCATGCACAATATAATAATACCTAGACATTAACAACAACTGAAACAAAGCTAAGTGGAGAAGGAGGGTGGGCCACCAAGAGCATGGGGAGGGAAATGTTTTCATCTCATAGGATAAATCTAACATATAATATTAATCCTTAAAGATATTCAGTCTAGTTTCCTTATTTTACTAACAGAGAAATCTGGAATTAGATAAAGCAAGTTAATTGAGGATGGTCATGTATCAGTCAACAGTAAAACCAGAAGTAGGCAAAGCTCTCTTGTCTACAAGTTGGGACCTGTTACTCTTCAGTATTGTAAAATCAGATGTTGTCCTTCATCAGAGAGCTACAAAACAAGTATTGTTCAAAAGAGTGATACTGTAGTAAATGACATATTATACACAGCCTGCCCACACACCCAGAAATATGCACAGTTATCACACAATTATGCACAAGAAGGGAAGCTGATCAATTTAGTCTATTCTGAAAGTATCCATAAATGTAAATTTTGTTTTAAAATGTTACGACATTTTGTATACTTTGAAAACTCACGAAAAGTATACCATATACACACACACAATGGGTGGTTTGATGGATAAAAGTTGAAATACGTGTTTTGATGTTTGCAATGTTCCTGTTTTCAATATTTTTCAAGTCTAATGTTTTTTACAGAAGGTTTGAAGTATTTAATTAGTTTTGTCATTCAACTGACTAAAATTGGATTATGGCATCCTTTGAAAAATATTCTAATACATCTGAAAAAAATGATTAGAAAAAGGCAGACTGAGGGTTTGATGCTGGCATGTAAACATAAAAGAGCAAAAAATAAATGTTCTCTATCAGTTGTCCCCAACCTTTTTGGCACCATGGACCAGTTTAATGGAAGACAATTTTTTCACAGACCAGGGTGGGGTAGTGGGGATGGTTTGGGGATGATTCAAGCACATTACATTTATTATGCACTTTATTTCTTATTATTGCATTGTTAACCTCTCTGCTAATGATAATCTGTATTTGCAGCCGCTCCCTAGCGCTAGCATCACCACCTCAGCTCCACCTCAGATCATCAGGTGTTAGATTCTCATAAGGAACAAGCAACCCAGATCCCTCGCATGCGCAGTTTACAGTAGGGTTCACACTCCTGTGAGAATCTAATGCCACTGCTGATCTGACAGGAGGTGGAGCTCAAGCAATGATATGAGCTATGGGGAACAGCTGTGAATACAGATGAAGCTTCACTCACTGGCTGGCCTGCTGCTCAACTCCTGCTGTGCAGCCCAGTTACTAACAGACCACGAATCAGTACTGGTCCACGGCCCAGGGGTTGGGAACTGCAGTTCTATATGATTACTTTTAATATATACATGTTGTATGTATTACATCATCAAAGCTGCATCTCTCATGTTTAATTAATGTATTTCTTTCCATTTAAAACTACTTACTAAGAATTTATCAATGCATCACTGAAAACTTTCATTAGCTGTATTAATTTATGAAGTTCAGCATTACTTGTTAACATAATTGGGAGTATAATTGAAAGAATTCAGAACTGTATTAAAAAGACTTTTCTTTAGGGTTATTTGGGACTTTAAAATCTTACAAATTTACCAAGAGAACATGGTCAAATAAATTAGGTTAGTTAATGTAAGTAATTTTAAAAACTTCTACTAATTTAATCTAGAAATTAGTACAATTACATTATTTCTGCTTGATTACATTGAGTCTTACAAAAATGATGTTGTCTTTTAACTATTTCCAAGGGGTTGTTTGCTCCATATTGTTGGAATACACATCAACTACTTTGAAAATTTCTTTAAACATTGAGTGGAATGCTAAATGAGACTAGCTTGTTAATCTTATTCCAGCCATGTTGTAAATACAGAAAATGTTGTCTTTTAATTGAAAATAAAACTCATAGGACCTGAAAAAAATGTGATTTTAAGCCTATCAAGTTTGTTTCCAGAAAATAACCTCTTCTAGCAATGTTTTTGACTCAAGATACAGTTCTCATCCATCCAAATCTTTTGTTAAAACAAATCTTTGTCACATTGTTTAAGTGTTTTAAAAAAATCTTAAGTATCAAATTTGATCTAAAATTTGAAGCTAATTCCTCTACATACTTATAGAATGCAAGTCACCTAGTCACTTAATGGGTATGATATCTTGTTTGCTTAATGACATGAGAAAATCTGATTTATTTATTACAAGCCATTGCTAATTAACAAGAAGCTTAGAGAGAAAATAACTGAAAGACCTCTCCAAGGATAGTTTCACACCTTCTCTAGATATGAGAATGATGACTTTCGTTACTGAAGAAAATAAAGTTGTTGTGCATCTGCTCACATTTTTAATATGTTTAAACATTAAATGAAATCAGCACTTAACACTTTTTCCTACTATCTACTTTTTTATAATTCCTGTTTCTCTCATGACAAAATTACTTGAAAATTTTAATAATTGTCAGAAAGCTAAATTAGGAAACAATATAAGATACAAGTGCCCTTTTAAAATTAAGAGACAGAGTCTCCCAATTTCATTATTCTGATTTTATGCCTAGCTAGTATATTTCTCCAAACGTGTAATACGAATGGTCTGTGCTCTAGATTGTGTTTAACTACATGTTAGCAAACCCAAAGGGACAATATTTTATTGTAACTTGGTCCTCATGGGAAATGAGAACAGCTCAAATGATAGATAGGTATTAAAAATATAGTAGCAGTTGGAGGACATTTAAAAGGAGAAACAGCACAAAAAATGGTTCCAAGTCATCTATTATAAATAATATGTTATTTAAAACCATTGAAGATTATGAAACAGAAGGAAATCTCAATGTATGTTATATGAAGGCATCTACTTATTTCAGATTCCTTTACTGATTTTTCCCTAACCTTACCCTGTATGTTTTTTTTTCTGTGTTAGCTGTTTCCTTGTCTTTTTGTTAGTACTCAGTTGAGAAACAGCTACACAAAAAGAAACACTTTGATCATGTCTATTGCTTTCACTTTAAATGTGTAGCTTAAAAATATCTGTCATTTATTTCTTGTTTATGTTGCAGAGGAAATACAAAAAGTGATGACAGCATCTTTTCCCCTTCTAAAGATTGGAAGTTAAATTATCTTTTCTATGCAGTGGCACAAAATCTTATTTTCAATCATAGCATACCTGTTCTCTATTGATTATAATAGTAAAGAAATAATTAATCTCTCATGTATTCAATACACTAAGATTCATTTACTATTAATTTTTAATTAAAAATATTTTTCTAGATGTTAACTATCTGAAGAATTTTCCAGTAATCCTCAAGCAAAAATTAAGCATATCATCTCTTTGCTGATAATGTAGTAGTATTTTTGAGCCTTAATACTACCTAAAGTATGTAACTTCTCACCAAGTCATCAATATTTATTTTAATTTCTGCTAGACTAGAAATCCTGCTTCCTTTTCTGCATGTTAAAAGAGATGAGTGTACTTTACACTCTTTAGAAGTTAATTCTGAGCTCTTTGCAGTTAGCCGATGTCCTGACCTTTAGGGCATTCTTCATGAATTCTGGGCACTAGCCCATGGTCGGTCTAATTTGACAGATATTGGGCAAGTTGTTCTCTTTGGCACTCTGCTCCATGTGTTTAAGACCTGGCAGTGACATCTTTCAGCTTAAGAAAAAAACAGCATGAACAACTGTGCTCAAAATTCAACACAGTGACATCCAAGAAAAGTTTGCTTTTTGGGAAAATAACATAATTTACCACTAGTAAGCCTTTAAGGTTATCTCTAAATCATATATATTTTTAAAATAGAGAAACCTATTTACTTGGTGTTTGCAGATAAAAACATTTATGAAATATTTTGGTATCTCTAAATATATTCAGTATTTAATTTCTTTTAAAAAATTTCAAACAATCATATTTCAGCTTTGCATTCTTTTATAATTTTTATTCTGAAGCTCTAATTTAAGAAAACACCTTTATGTTGAACTGTTTATACTTTTGTATTTTTATAAAGAAGATTAAAATAGGAATAAAATCTTTATGAATCTCTGGTTTAGTAGGATTCAAAAATAATTTTTTTGTATTCAATTAGAGAAATTTCCTTGTACTGACATACAAGATGAGTATGACTTAATGTTAATTTTCTTGAATATAGTATTAAAAAGATAATAACTGAAAATGTTTATAACTAATCAAATACATTTTTCTATTAATTTTTATAATATGGAAGAGTATGAATGAGAGTCACTAAAATATTAGGTTTGTTTTCTTTATTGATGTGAGAAAAGACAGTTTTTGCAGTAATACATGCCAAACCTAATAATATAGTCTATTCAGAAGTCAAAATACATCTGGCATCATTGTGCCCTGATTATACGATGCTACCCGCTGAAGCAGCCGGCACTTGATGTGTTTTAAAGTGCCTGAAAGAAAGATTGTTGGAGATGGAAGATGTAGCAAGCATCTGTCATAGAGAGAAAACACTTTTTTTCTGGCTCCAACAATCTACATTTACAGAAGAATGGAATCCATGTAACTTTATCCTTTATTAAGAGCCTAGAAAAAAAAATCCCCTCTTCTAGTTTTGAGCAAAGGAGAATTTATATCCAAATGATAACTTAGTTGCTATCCATGCACAGAGATTAAGTATATTTAAATTTGCTAAAAGTATTTCTGCATGACAACTGTATTAATAAAGTACGGCACAATGCACAATGACCAAAGACTAGAAGATTAATACAAAACATTTACTTAAGTTACACTTTTATTCTATTAAGGATTTTCATAATTTGAAGCTATCTTTACAGTATGTGAAATACCAAGTTAAGATTATAGAGTTTACTATTCTCTTTTTTAACATTTTCATGGATCACTTATATTACTGATATTTATTCTTTCACATTTTTCTACATTTTCATATTCAATAGGTGATGCATATCCTCTCAAGTGTTTCCCATCTCTCCTGCCATGGCAGTGTTCTTTCATTACGTTTGGAGTTGAATGTGTCTGTGTGACTCCGTGACTCCTCTTGGGCAACGAAATGTCAGCAAGACTGGCTTGTTTCACTTCTAGGTTGAAATTTTGAAGAACAACAACAAAAACAGGCCAACATGTGCTTCACCACACACTCTCTCTTCCTTATATTGAGGATGTAATGGAGCAGAGGTTCCTGCTTGTCTTCTGTGGACATGTGGCAGAATTGAGAAACAAGCTTTTGTTGTGTCACTCCAGTATAACTTGGAGAATCCTGACTGATAAACTTGAAAATTCCTAAAAAAAAAAAAAAAGTAAAAAGGTTAAAAGATGCATGGATTGGGAGAATAGACTAAATTTGTGTATTCCAAATTTATAAATATTTTATTTTCCAAAATATGAATCTCCAAAATTCACTTTCTTTTCATACTGCTGTATTTCTGATTTATACTCTCTAAAATGAATATAAGGACTGAAAATAATGAGAATAAAGTTACACCAGACAAAACCTATACATGTACCATCTCACCTCTTTGTAACACCTCTTTACAAACATTCTCTTTGTAAAATTCTAACTTCCAGAAATTGTCAAGAGTATCAATAAAATGACATCCTTTTCTTAATTTTAATATGACTTTTTAAAAGAATATGATATATCAATGTTAATATAAGCTGTTCTCATGAAGGATAATTGGGGTGAAAATGGTTCCCTCAAATACCTGGATCTCTTACTTTGATTCTTTGAATACCTTATGCAACATGATCTTGGGAACAACATAGCACATCAACATAGCACGTCAATTTTAAAGGATGATCAGAGATTATGAAACTCATAAAATCATAATTTGAAACAATTTTTAATCTCATCTCTCCTAAAATTAACCTTATTAAGCTGAGTATAATAAAAATATAAAGAAGAATACAAAACAAATACAACAAAATAAATGAATTATAAGGTCTTTTGTGGCATATTATGTATTTTGTTTTATGGCTTATTGCATCTTAAGGATTTTTTCACCAACAATAAAAACACTTAAAGCTATATTACTAAAAGAACACATACTGTTTGGTAATCTTTAAACTGCTTGAATCTTGTAGCTAAATGGCTTTATTTCAGAAAAGCAGATAAAATTTAAACTGATTGAAGTCATAAATATGTCAAGAATCGGTTTAAATCCATCATTAAATATCACACTATAATTCGAGATGCTCTACAAATATCAACAAAATATCATCTTTGAAACTTTAAAGATATCAATCAAACATATTAATAGGATAAAAGATACTGTAAACCTTTAACACAGCTAAAGGCATTAGAAACAAGAAATTAGCATTCAAAAATATGTGTAAACCATGCAAATGCTTTGTATATACGGGATCATATCACAGGAAGCATTGAATTCTACTTTAATAAATATTCAATTAAGAAACTCAAAAGCCTTTGATTTATTAAAAATTCCCTATAATGTAAATATATGATACATTTAAAATAATTGGTACATATTAAAAAATGCAAAATGTTAAAAAATTTTCAGATCAATTTTTTCAGCTCATAATCTGATTTCAAATCATTAATATTTGGTTTTGCTTTAACAAATTAATAATTATGTATACTTAGAGTATAGATTTTTAAATAACATTTTTCTATTATTTTATTAAAATTACAATTAATTTTAAGATAGAAATAGGTAAGAATAAATCATAATGGAGTGCTTTTAAATCATAGGAGGAAAGGCAACCTGTGGTGTTTAAAACCATGTAATATTTTATGTTCTATTTTGTACTTTTTCCTTAAAATTAATTTTTCATTCATCACTCATTAAGAAGTATTAAGAATGTACGCTCTAAATAGTAATTAATTAACATGAGATATAATTTTCAGAGTTGCACGAGGTAGGAC
The DNA here is from genome assembly GCA_023783475.1 of Daubentonia madagascariensis. Classification (NCBI taxonomy): domain Eukaryota; kingdom Metazoa; phylum Chordata; class Mammalia; order Primates; family Daubentoniidae; genus Daubentonia; species Daubentonia madagascariensis. Next base: position 33,168,353 of record JAKFHU010001209.1, read on the forward strand.
TTTTATCTTCTACAATTTCAAGTAGAAAATAAAACAACAAAAACCTAGGGTTTCTTCTCAAGGCCCATTCTCTCACCTTAGCAGATAAGTAGGTATATATGTCAAACAATTAAATTGCCAAACCTATCCCTCAAAAGATTTTCAGTGAAAAGTACTTTTTCTGAAATAATTCCCTCAAGGTCATGCTCGCTAATTTATGTTATGAGATATTCAGGCATGAATTGATTCATTCAATAAATATCTAACAAATAGTATGGTGAATCCTAAAGCAGGCACAGAGACAATTAAGGCAAGATTCCTACTCACAAGGCCCTATAGCAAGGTTTTTAAAGCATATAGAGCAATATGATAAGACTTGACATGAAAATAAGGGACAAAATATTTTGGATATAGTTACAGAGCAGGAATTTACATTTTATTAGGTGGAAAATTGAAAACCATTTACAGAATTTACCATTCCTGCCAAAGGATTGATCTGGCAGCCTCCTTATTTAAGGTCTGTAATTCTCCTAAGGATCATTTCTTTCCAATTATCTTTAGCAAAAATCACTCCCTCTCCCTCACTTTCCACAAATATCACATAAGTAGATAGGGAGCATGGAAGTGAAGGTGTGATGCATTCTCTTAGCTTCAAACCATTATTTTCCACCTTCTGGTAAAAATCCTAACTATTAGATTGAACCACATAAAGTAGAAAATATTCAATCATTTTCCTCCTATACAAAAGGCAACTTCATCAGAGTCACCCATTATTTTGAAGTTCACAGGACTTCCTTTTAGCCACGGATATCTCATTTAGCAATGTTGATACTTGGCTCACAATCCATGTACCCACTAAGGTACTATCATTAAACACAATACAGTGCAAACGTCGCTAGCAACATCCTCATCTCACGCCTCTGCATTCTCCAATCCAGTCGTCATCACATCTGTTGTCCGTCACCAACCATTCTTATAGCCATGACCTATACCTCATCGACTTGTGTATATTTCATCTCTACAAATTTAAATTGTCATAATATAATTGCAAAGAGAGCAGGCGGGGTGTGGTGTCAGGCTCAAATCTAGTTTGCTGTTTATTAGCTTAACTTTTGTTAGCTGTGTAACTTTGAGCAAGTTACTTTACCTACCTAAGCCTGTTTCTTTACCTATAAACAGTTTCTCAACTATTGACATTTTGGGCCACATAATTCTTTATTGTGAAGGGCTGTCCTGTGCATTACAGAATCTTTTTAGCATCACTGGCCTCCACAATAAATGTCAGTAACACCCTCCCCTCCAGTTGTGAAGACCAAAACTATCTCCAGACGTTGCCAGATGTTCCTGGGGAGATGTGAGGATTAAACCATCCCTCACACATTGTCCTATAAAATAGAGACAGTACGTGTATTTGTCTCACTAATTCTCCAGGAATATATCAGAATACTAATAAAGAAAATATTACGCATTTAAAATTAACTAGCCTTCAGCATTAGTTTCTTTGACAATGAAAATAGTGTCATAAAAGATTAAATACTTGTCCGGATCGATGACATTACCAAATGCATGGTCTTCAACCTCTGCTAGGTCCTCAAAATTACTTGGGAATCATTTTTTGTATCCACATATTTATTTCTGTCAGTGTATATTTAAAACCCTTACTATTTTCCTCAAGTAATTCATACTACTACCTCGCTAATATGCCTACTAAATACGGATAATCTTACCTTCTACTTTGTATAGAATATAGAGGAAAAGTACAGGCATATCTCAGAGATATTGTGTGTTCAGTTCCAGACAAACACAATAAAGTTAATATCACAATAGAGTAAGTCAAACGAATATTTTGGTTTCCCAGCACATATAAAAGTTATGTTTACCCTACACCATAATGGTCTATTAAGTGTAAAATAACATTATGTCTAAAAAAACCAATGTCCATACCTTAATTAAAAGATGATTTATTGCTAAATAATGCTAACAATCATCTGAGCCTTCACCAAGTTGTGATCCTTTTGCTGGTGGAAGGTCTTACCTTGATGTTGATGGCTGCTGCCAGATCAGGGTGCTGATTGTGGAAAGTTAGTGTGGTGGTGGCAGTTTCTTAAAATACGACAATAGTGAGGTTTGCTACATCAATTGACTCTTTCTTTCATAGAAAAAATTCTCTATAGCATGCTGTTTGATAGCATTTGACACACAGTAGAACTTCTTTCAAAATTAGAGTCATTCTTATTTAAACTTGCTGCTGCTTTATCAGCTAAGTTTATGGAATATTCTAAATCACTTGTCATTTCAACAATGTTCACAGCATATTCACCAAGAGTAGACTCCATCTCAAGAAACCACTTTCTTTGCTCATCCATAAGAAGCAACTCCTCACCCATTCAGGTTTTATCATGGAATTGTAGCAATTCAGTCACATCTTCAGGCTCCATTTATAATTCTAGTTCTCTTGCTATTTCCAGCACATCTGCAGTTCCTTCCTTGACTGAAGAATTGAACCCCTTAACGTCATCCATGAATGTTGGAATCAACTTTTTCTAAACTCCTGTTAATGTTGATATTTGACATCCTTCACGAATCACAAATGTTCTTACTGGCATCTAGAATAGTGAATCCTTTCCAGAAGGTTTTCAGTTAACTTTGCCTAGATCCATCAGAGGAATCATTATGTATTGTAACTATAGCCTTATGAAGTATATTTCTTACATAGTAAGACTTGAATGTCAAAATTACTCCTTGCTTCATGGGTTACAGAGTGGAAGTTGTGTTAGCAGGCATGAAAATAACATTAATCTCCCTGTACAACTTCATAAGAGCATTTGGGTGAATAGGTGCCTTGTCAATAAGCAGTAATATTTTGAAAGAGATCTTTTTTTCTGACCAGTAGGTCTCAACAGTGGGCTTACCATGCTGTGAACAGGTGTGCTATCATGCAGGCTTTGTTGCTCCACTTAGAAAGCACAGGCAGAGTAGAATTACCATAACTCTTAAGGGTCCTAGGACTTTTGGAATGGTAAATTAGCATTGACTCCAACTGAAAGTCACCAGCTACACTTGCTGCGAACAAGAGCGTCAACCTGTCCTTTGAAGCTTTGAAGTGTCCAAGAGTTGACTTCTCCTCTGTAACTACAAAAGTCTTAGATGGAATCTTCTTCCAATATAAGCTGTTTTGTCTACATTGAAATCTGTTATTTAGAGCATCCACCTTCATCAGTTGTCTTTGCTAGCTCTTCTGGATAACGTGCTGCAGCTTGTACATCAGGACTTGCTGTGTCATCTTGCATTTTTATATTACGGAGGTGACTTCTTCTGCAGACTCCTTTCCTCTCTCAGCCTTCATAGAATTAAAAACTGTCTTTAATTCTTCATAGAACTAAAAAGGCCTCATTCTGGATTAGTCTTTGGTTTAAGGGAATGATGTGTCTGGTTTGATCTTCTATCCAGACCACTCAAACTTTCTCCATATCAGCAATAAGCTTGTTTCACTTCTTATCATTCATATTTTCAGTGGAGTAGCACTTTTAATTTCCTTGAAGAACTTCTCCCTTGCATTTATAACTTGGCTATTTGGCTATTTGGCACAAGAGAACTGGTTTTCAGTCCATCTTAGCTTTCCACATGCCTTCTTCACTAAGCTTAATTATTTCTAGCTTTTGATTTAAAGTGGGAGATGTGTGACTCTTCCTTTCACTTGAACACTTATAGGCTATTGTAGAGATATGAATTGGCCTCATATCAACAGTGTTGTGTCTCAAGCAATAGGGAGGTCCAAGAGAGGGACAGAGACAAGAGAACTGTTGGTCTGGTAGCAGTCAGAACACACACAACATTTATCCATTAAATTTGCCATCTTATATGGGCTCGTTTCATGGCAGCCCAAAACAATTCCAATAGTAACATCAAAGATCACTGATCACCGATCACCATAACAGATATAATAATAATGAAAAAGTTTGAAATATTCTGAGAATTATTAAAATGTGACACATATGCATGAAGTGAGCACAAGCAGTTGGAAAAATGTCACCAATAGACTTGCTTGACACAGGATTGCCAAAAACCTTCAATTTGTAAAGAAATCTAGTATCTGCAAAGTGCAATAAAGTGAACTACAATAAAATGAGGTATGCCTTACCTTCAACTTCTTGTCTTTTACTTAAAAGTCAAAATATCATGTACAGAATTGGAGTAGATTGTATTATTGCTCTATTCTGCCCTCTGACCCTGTCGCAGGAGACTAAATCCACACCCTTCAATTATATGTAACAAATTGTCTTGCCTCCCCATAAAGTTCAGGGAGTAACATTCTTTAAGACATTACTTTGGGCTCAGGTACATTGCTTGCTTTGGGCATTGTGATTTAGGAACTTGCAAAAGCAGAGGGTTTCTATAAGTTTGTATTGTTTGGCTTTGCCTCTTGCACTTGGCCCATTCTCTTCAGCATTTTAAGACTTTCTCTAAATAGCTAATAAAAGACAGTTGGAGCAGACCTTAACCCAAACAACAGCCTAGAGTAAAGCTAATCCTGAAAGAGCCCAGCATGGCCAGAGCCTCCCCCCACACCTGAGAGTAAGAAACAAATGTGTACTTCCCACAACACAAAGCTGCTATGGAGTATTGTGTTACACACGATTTTTAAATTGTTATATCATTCTAGTTATCTTTTCTCCTATCCTAATGGAAAGTGCCCTCTGTTCTGCCCAAGGGTCATTTTCACTAATGTACTCTGAAGTTTGCCTTCTTGGGACTCTTAACTTCAATACAACCAACACTGATCTCTGCTAGACCTTTGGGCTTAAAGTCAGCTCCTCCCCTCCCCTGTTGTATCTTCCCCATCCCCTGCACAAACATCCTCCCTTCCATATTGCTCAAGCTCTAACAATCTCTCTGTATAACCTTCCTTCCTTGGTTAGGCATGGAATGTCTTTTGGATTGAATTGCTCAGAAGATTTGGAGAGGGGGAAAAGTAAAGGTAGGATTTCTTTATATATTCTAAGTATGCAACTCCTTCTCTGTGTATCACAGATATTTTATCCTAGATTGGGCCTTACTTTTAAAATTTTTACAATACATCTTTATACCTTTTCCCAGAAAATATCATATCAATTAAGTTAAATGTATACCTTTACTCAAATGGGTTATACTTTTTGGAACTTGTCTAAAGAAATTTTTCTTTGACACTGGTCATAAATATATACAGTATTTTCTTCTTAGGATTTGACTGTATTCCATTTCATATTTAGGTGTTTTAACACATCTGGAATTTATTTGTATATATAATGAGCTAGGCTTCTATTTTACCTTTTCCATGTAATTTATTAAGTAGTTCATACTGTCTTCATTGACTTATAATTCCTTCTTTCTTACAGCCAAAATGTCCATGAATTCTTGAGTCTGCCTATGGATTATCCATTCTGTTTCTTTGGTCAATGTCAAATAATAAGTAGTTCCAGACATAAGTAAGAAAAGACTTTATTTGAAAGAATTATTGCAAAGAGAAAGGGACTACTGCAATTGAGGGAGAAAGACTATTGTAACAGGGAGAACAAGCCAAGTGTAAGACCTGCAAGCATCTTAAAGGTTAGGCAGATATGAGTTTGTGTTTTTTTTTTTTTTCCTGGAGACAGAGTCTCGCTCTGTCATCCTGAATAGAGTGCAGTGGCGTCATCATAGCTCACTGCAACCTCAAACTCCTGGGCTCAAGAGATCCTCCTGCCTCAGCCTCCCAAGTAGCTGGGACTACAGGCATGTGCCACCATGCCCGGCTAAGTTTTTTTTTTTTTGTATTTTTTGTAGAGATGGGGGTCTCACTCTTGCTCAGGCTGGTCTCAAACTCCTGAGCTCGAATGATCCTTTTGCCTTGGCCTCCCATAGTGCTAGGATTACAGGTGTGAGCCACCATGCTCGGCCAAGAGTTTGTCTTTTATAGGAGGAGTAAACAAGGCTAGAAAGAACCAAGGGTGGGGAAGTGGGATGAACTAGGGTGGCATGATCTGACAGTAGATCAGAGAATGTTCTACCCTGAGCCAGCCTATTCTCAGAAGGCACTATTAAGGAGGGGTTCTCTGTTGGTTTAGACTGAAGTTGGATTAAAGTTCAGGAGCCAAAGCTTGGTTACCAAATATTTACTTCCAACTGAACAATGGGAGCAAAATAGCTCAGCTAATCATTTATGTGGCAAAGAATAGAAATTTAGGGGTTATGTGTTTGGGTTGTCATAGGTAAACAAGAAGGGGTGATCACTGAGTTTTATTTAAAGGGGTTTCTTTGAAGTAAAGATGTTTCCTGGAACACAAAAGGGTGGGGGATTTCTTTTACCATCACTGTTTACCAGGATCACAGGGCTTTTGTAAATTTCAACATTGTAATCAATTTGCACAAGTATCATAGTTTTATGTTCTATAGCTATATAAATTTTAATATCTGGTAGATAGGGTTAGTCTTCCTTAATCTGTTTTCAAAATTGTCCTTGGTATTATCAGTTTTTTAGCCAATTGAAGAATAACTTGAAAATCAATACAGGCATACCTTTTTTTATTGTGCTTCACTTTATTGAGCTTTGTGACTATTGCATTTTTTACAAATTAAAGGTTGTGGCAAGCCTGCATTGAGCAAGTCTACTGGAGCCATTTTTCCAATAGAATGTGCTCATTTTGTTAGCATTTTTTAGCTATAAAGCATTTTTCAAGTAAGGTGTGTACATTGTGTTTTTAGACATTATGCTATTTCAAACTTAATAGGCTACAGTATAGTGGAAACATAACTTTTATATGCTCTGGAAGACCAAAGAATTAATGTGACTCACTTATTGCGATATTTGAATTATTGTGATGGTCTGGAATTAAACCTGCAATATTTCTAAGGCATGTGGTATAAAAATGTATTTTTATAAAACTGGAATTTCATTATATTCGAAGACTAATATAAAAAGAAATGACATTTTCATGACACTAATTTTCCTCTCCTTGTACCTAGTATATACCTTTATATGTTTAAATTTTTTTCTCCTTGAGTGAAAAGTTATGGTTTTTCCTGTGGGTCTACTATCATTTATCTCAAATATATATGTACATATATTATAGTTTGTTATTAATTTTAAAAATGAAATATTCTTGTAAGTATTGCTACACGTCTGATTTTTATAACTAAAATAAAGGAAAGCTATGTGTGTATATATATATATACTGGTTTTAGGTCCAACAAACGTGCTAAATTAATTTGTTAGTTTGCATTATTTGTCTGCAGATTTTCTTATATCCTTTACATATGTATTAATGTTTTCTGTAAATAGGAATGTTCTTTCTTCCCAATCTTTATAGCTCTTAATTATTCTTTTGGTATTGGTTAGTACCTCCAGTATACAACATTGAATATAAGAAGTGACAGAAGGCATCTTCTCTAGTCCTTGAATTTTTGGAAATACTTTAAATTTTCACTGGTATCCATAAAACTCAACACACTTTGTAAAAAAAATGTTTTACCTTAATAAAGCACAGTGCTGCTTACTTACTTCCAACTCATAAATTTTTAAAACTACACATCAGTCTTTTATTAGAGGGAAAATATATAGTCTGTACCTACAGATGGTATTAGTGATGTTTGGGTGGCATCATGTTTCACTTAAGGAACAAACAGATTTATCTCATGCACTTCAAAACTGTTCTGCTCTCAAGGCCAAGACACTATGCTACCTATGTTACAACTTTAAAGGCATAAAAATAAGTTTGGTAGGACCATAGGTATAATCAAATATGTGGTCCTTGAATTTTTTTTGATACAACAATGTAGTGGTAAAATTCTCTTAACATCATAAAATAGGCATTCTTAATCAATACAATGCCAGGAGTTAAAGGAAATTATTGATGTTCTTCATAATCTGGGGAACCAAAAACAAAACAAAGCAAAACACGCAAAAAAAGCAATTCTTAGTGAAGACTAAGTAAAATCTTGACAGGCTCTAAATGACGCCTAAGCAAAAAACAAAACAAACAAACCACGACCACCAACAACAAAAACTCAGCATGTTTTGTGGGAAAATAAGGCATATTTTTGACAATCTAAGCTCCCGGGAACCTCAGAAATACACAGCATGTAAATTATTGCAGAATGTATTGCCTAACTCCAAAGGAAATTCACATAAACAGAAAAAAAAATTAAAAGGATAAGAACACTGGGAATCAGAATGATAAAAAGATTCTCACACTGGACAGGAGTAGAGATCACAGGAAAAGTATTTCAGAAAGTGTTTTACGAGCAAAATGACATAACTATGTGAGTGCTACCTTGGAAAATAACTCCTAGAGAGCTATAAAACTAGAGCGTAGGACTGGAAGCCTAGAATTCTTCTGGGGGATGACCACGATTGTAGCTCTGACATGGGCAATATATATAGCCAAAGTGTTGTACCCCCATAATATTCTGAAATAAAAAATAAATAAATAAATAAATAAAAGTACAATATGGACATACCAAACAAAACAAAACAAAACAGAGAATTCTGCTGAATCAGAGAGAGGGAAGTGGCCACACAGCAAGGACATACTCCACATTTAAAAGAAAGAAGAGACCCCTTGGAGCACAAAGGTGAGGATATTACCACCTACTTCTCCTGATAGTCTGGGGATACCCACCTCATTTCAACAAGGGGAACAAAAAAAGGGATTTAGTTTAATCCCATACAAATGATGAGAAGAAAAGTGATAAAACTGAAATAAATAATGGTCCAAATAAAATGATGACATGCTGTTAAAATGTAGCAACAAAGTAGAAGAATATGTAATAATAATATAATCTTCAAAGTAAACTAAAGGTTTATTGAAATCATCATAGTATTGAAAGAATAGCAAAAATCATAAATAAGATACAATATGGCAAAACTGAAAAACAAATGCATATCTTATCTGTAAATGTAAATAAGCTTGAATTTGATATTGTTAGGATGTGAAAGCTTCACTTCCACAGAACACCAGAAAAAAGTCCATGATAATATGGAAATCATGATCACGGTGAGGATTATCTATAGCAGTTGAAGGGTGAGAGTGGCAGAAGTGGCAGATGCAAAAACTAAACAACAAAAAAACCCTCAGTTTTCTAAGACATACCAATTCCTGAGAGCAAAGTGTGAGCAGGGCAAGATGAAGAAAAATTTACCAAATTTGCCAAAGAGGAAACATACCAAATCAGGAAGAGGGCTGTTAAGCTATTAGTGATAGCTGGTGGGGAAGGTGGGACCCATTGGAGTTTGAAAAAATTCCAACTGCAAAATTTATTTTCTTAGGAAATAAGTCTTTCCAGTCCTACCCTAGGTTGTGCTGAGAACATTGAAGTAAAATTGAGACCAAAACGAAGAAAATAGTTGCAAAAGTCTTCTGCTTCACTTGATGCAAAGTTGGTGTGTTGTCAGTTTTATATGCCAACCTGGCTAGGCCACTACTAGGGACTGAATGTCCTGTATGTGTCCCTTCACAATTCGTATGTTGAAACCCAATCACCAAGGTGATGGTATTAGAAAGCAGGGCTTTTAGGATGTGATTAAGTTATGAGGTTCCACTTTCATGAATCGGATTCACGACCTTATAATAGAGGCTTCAGAGAGCTGCCTTTCTTTTTGTTTCTTCTGAACACACAGTGTTCATCCCTCCAGAGGAGGCAGCAACAAGGCATCATCTTGGAAACAGAAAACAGTCCTCACCAGACACCTTGATCTTGAACTTCCCAGCCTCCAGATCTATGAGAAATACATTTCTACTGTTCATAACTTATCCAGTTTGTGGGATTTTATTATAGCAGCAGGAATGAACTAAGACAGCTACACTCCCCAGTTATTCAGTCAAATCCTAATCTGGGTGTTTCTATGAAGGTTATTTTGTAGATGTGATTAAAGTTTATAAGGAATTGACTTTCAGTAAGGAAGATTATCCTAAATAATTTGGGTAAGCCTGATTCAATTGATCAATTGATAGGACTTAATAGCAGAGATGTCAGAGGCTTCCCCAAAGATTAAAAAATTGTGCCTGTGAATTGCAGCTTCAGCTTAAGCTTGAGAGTTCCACTCTGCCCATCCTAGCAACCTGCCCTATAGATTTTGGATTACCTAGTCAGCCCTCACAATCAAGTAAATGAACTCCTTGCAGTAAATCTTTTAATATATATCTCCTACTGGTTCTGTTTCTCTGGTTAAATCCTAATTAGTACAGGTGGGTCTGATATACTCCTAACTCTAGGCTTTTATACCAATAGGAACAAAGAAATGAGCTTCTGGGAAGCGTTAGCTCTATTGATGGGGGTTAGGCTAAGCAGAGATGAGCTCATTCTTCTGAAAGAGGCAGCTAAATCTCAGATCAATTCAATGTATATGTAATCTGAATAATTACCTCACTACTTTCATCACCAGAATAGATAATCACACTTTGGGAAAAATACAAAATAATAATCAAAAGAAAAACAGTCATATTCCTTAATCGCCACTGTTCTTCTACACACATTATTTGCTGTACAATTAAAAATTATGAGATTTGCTAAGAAGTAGGAAATTAAGACTCATAATCATGGAAAAAATGCAAAATAACAGAAGCTGAACCATAAACGATCCAGATATTGAAGCTGGAGAAAAAGGATATTTAAATAACTTTTGTAAGAAATATTGGGTGAACAGATGGAGAATCTCAACAGAAAATGGAAATGGAAACTAAACCTATACAACAGAGGTGATTTAAAATGAGGTTTTTAGGGGAAAAAAAAGACTAAATAAACTTAACAAATTGTCAGTGATCTGTAGGATAATGTGAAGTTTAACAAAGGTGTAATAGCAAGAAGAGAGCAGAAAAAGTGAGCCATTAATATACTTGAAAGAATATTAGCAAAATCTTTTCCAAATTTATGAAAAATATAAATCTTGAAATATATTTTCAGTAGCCCATAGGTAAAAGATAAAGGGAAAAAAATATTCAGAATTAGAATAATGATAATGAAATAAAATAACAGAACCTACAGAATATACTAAAGAAGTTATTAGAGAAAAATTTATAATGTTAAATATCTCTACCAATAAAAATTTTAGCATTCAACTAAAAAATACCAAGAAAACGGATATACATAAAAGCAAAGGAAACAGAAGGAACAAAACAATCAAATAGAAGTATAACTTAATAAGTCAGAGAATAGTAGTTCAGCAAATCTAATACAATTTTAAAAAAAATGTTTCTTTAAAAACCTCAGCTAAATAAAATAACTGCTAGGTATTCTAAGGCAAAAACAAAGAAAAAATTGGAACTTAGGTGGTATATATAATAGTCTAAAGAACATATTTTAACAAACGTGTGCCCATGAAAGATAGAAAGTGTAAACAAACTTTTATCAGAAAGTAAATGAGAAAATAGTTAGAGAACTCACCTAAAAAAACTGGTTTTGTTTTATTTCAAGAAAAATTCAATTAAACCATCAAAGATCAGACAATCGTAATACCACTTATATTATTCTTGAGCATTGAAAAAATAAGGAAAACTTATTTTTCTAAGGAAGAAACCATTAATACTAAACTATGATCAGGGCAAGGGTCACACCATAATATCAATAATAACTAATATAAGAGAATCACTCAAATAGTATTTGTCAATTAATCTCCAAAAGGCAGAAATTTATAACCAGAAGAGTATAATATTTTTAAAGTGTCCAGCAATATCAAATATCTAGAATGCCTGTGGTCATTTGGAAAACTCTAGAGTTTAGAGGGAACTCTCTAAGAAACAGTAAATAGGATCATTGGGTTCATCTTACTTGGTTCAAGGACCACTCCTTCTACTTCCAAATTGTAAAAAGAAATATAACAATTCAAAAATGAGAAAATGAGTCTAAAAGTACTTCAAACATCTTTTCATTTATTCACTCATTCATTCATTCATTTTCTCTTTCAAAAAATATTTTTTGGGCCCCTACTAATAGTTTGAAGTACAGGGTCTATACACGTGAACAATACAAGCAAAAATTTCTACTTATAGAGCTTATATTCTAGTGTGGGGTCAGGGAAGAGATAACACACAAAATAGGAGAGTAATATTAATGTATAGACAATGTTTAGTGGTGCTAGTTCATGTGAAGGAAGACAAAGCAGGGAACAGTATAGAATGTGATGAAGAAAAGCAGTTGAAATTTTAAGTAGAGTGCCCAGTGAAGCCCTGCTGAGAAAGAGACATTTGAGGAGAGGGCTGGAAGATACAAAAAAAGGATCTATGTAGTTATGTAGGGGGAGATTATTTCAAACAGAGAAAGAGCAAGTGCAACTGCCCTGGTATAGGAATGTGCCTATGTTTGCAAGGAACAGCAAAAAAACCAGTTTGGCTATATCATAGTGAGACAGAGGGTAGTACAAAATGATGTCAGAAAGTTAACAGGGGACAGGTGGAGTAGGGCCTTGTAAGCCATTACCCAACATTGGCTTTATTACTGTTAAGTGAGCTGGGAAATCATTGGGAGATTTTTAGCAAAGGTGTGAACATGAACTGACTTACATTTTAATAGGATGATTCCTTCTACAGTACTGCAGAAAGATTCACTCAGCAAGGACAAAATCTGGGAAAATAGTTCAAAGCTATTGTACCAAAGTACAGCAGTGAGTGAGCTAAGAAGTTGTTAAAAGGTAGACCCTAGTATTTGATGACAAATTGTAAGTGACATGAAACAGAAAGTTAGTAATGAAAATGATACACATGTGTTTTGCCTTATGTACCTAGAGTAATAGAGTTGACATTAATTAACTTAATTAATCATAAATATGGACTATTATTTAATTTATCAGATTATGGATAATTAATAATCAAGACATTCAGGATTTTAGGGGAAGTCCAGAATTGAGTTTTGATCAAGTTTGAATTACTTATTAGAAATTCAAAGGGATATGTTAAATAAGTTGCATAGATTAATACAATTGAAGCTTCCACAAATTAGGAGAAATGAAGTAGGAGCTACAGATTTGGAAGTTTTCAGGGAATAGATGCTATTTAAACTTATGTGACAATGTTCATCAAGGGAGGAATGTAAATAGAAAATACAGAATCAGAATAAAAATATAGGGAGTCTAATGAAATTAGTATTTCAATTTTTTCATAGATAATGGTGACTAATCAACCATTCTTTTCAAAAAGGATATACAGATGCTCCTTGACTTACAATGGGGTCACATCCCCACAAAACCATCATAAGTAGAAAATATCTTAAGTTGAAAATGCATTTAATACACCTAACCTACCGAGCATCATAGCTTAGCCTAGCCTACTTTAAAGGTGCTTGGAACGCTTACTTTAGCCCACAGCTGGGCAAAATCATCTGGCAACACAGTACATTGTAGATTATCTGTTGTTTACCCTCTTGATCGGGACTCTTACTGGAGCTACATCTGGCTGCCACTGCTCAGTATCATAATGCATACCCCTAAGCCTTGGAAAAGATCCAAATCAAAATTCGAAGTGTAGTTTGTACTGAATGCACATCACTTTTGCATCATATTTAAGTTGAAAAATCCTAAATTGAATGATTGTAAGTTGAGGACCATCTGTACATCTATCTATTAAATTGCTGACAAAATATATAAAATATCTTCACATCCTATTACTAAGTGGATATTATTGTGGAAGTTAATACATTTTTGTTCCATCCAGGATACACACACATACACACACACATATATATGCACTGGATGAACCAAAAAGTGTGTGTGTGTGTGTGTATGTATGTATAAAATATATATATTTATGTGTGTCTACATATATATTAACCAACTATGTGGCTTTATTGTTTTATTGTGTAACATTATTCCCTAATTAATTAATTAAAAAAGACCTTGAATGTGCAGGACTATGTTTTGCCAAATTTTATTTTTCTCTCCATGTATTAATCGGGAAAATTTATTAAATCCCATGCCAAACACAGTGCCAGAAAAAACAAGGTGAATACTAATGTTATTTATCCTCAAAAAGCATACAATTAGAGGGAGTTGGAGATGAGGACTATAATTATAATATCTTATGGCACATGCAGTGAGAGCGAATGCCTGGATGATTATCTGAACATCAAAGAAAGGTTTTTTTTTCCTTTTGTCAAATCTCATTTTTAATGATAAATCCTTCCAGTGGTTAAACACAGCTTTCTGAATTAGAGAGTATCCATCTGACTCTAAGTAAAGAAGGATGAGAAAAGCAAGGGGGGAATACTGAAAAGAATCCTGACTAAAAGAATAGCATGAGCAAAAGTGTGATGGAAAAAAATAACAAGATGTACTCAGAGGAATAAAGCAAATCATCATTTCTGGTGCATGTGTTTTCTGGCCAAAGGTGGTAGTTTTGTGTGTGTTGGGAGTTGTGGTGGTGAAAAAGTTAGAGAGATTTCAAAAACCAAATCAAAAAGAGAAATATATAAACCAATTTGAAGTAGTGGAATTTTATATTAAAAATAACTTTAATAAAACCTGAAATTGTTTGTTGAATTACCCATCTCCCCCCTTATTAAAAAACGAACTCTATTTCTAGAAACTACAAAATAAATGGTCAATAAATATATCTCTAATTACAAAATGAATAAATAAATGACACAGATTTCTTTTAAAATACACTGTTTCTCTGTTGGTGTGACAGCTGGATTTGAAGATCGTACAACTGAAAGCACAAAAAGGCAAAAAGATTTGGCACTTATGCAAATTATGCTTGAGTATTTATTGTAGAATTATATCAAGTGGTGTTTAAAAGGTGGAGTGGAATAGACAAACTTAAGAGCAGCAATTGGAAATAGAGTGGGGGGAAGAAAGAGTCAAGGACAAATTCAAGTTTCTAACTTAGGTACTAGAAATGAAAGAACTGAGAGATTGGATACAGAAAGTAAATAAAATATTTAAATGTGAACATTTAAACAATACAGTATACTAGAAAGTGATGTGGAAATGGAGCTAACCTTGTTTGACAGTTTAAGGTAAATAACTATCAGGATAAGTATTTAGCATTGTGTCAATGTTGTTTGCTTTGACACCACTAAGTGACAAATTTTAAAAAAGATTATCTTTCTTATTGGTACTCTATTATTCTCAGGTAATAGTATGTAGAAAAGACTAATTTTAAGCAATCATTACTACAGATACATTCCCTGGGAAATTTACTCAACGTGCTCAATTCAAATAAAATGTTCTTTAGTACTCCCTATGTAAAATAGATTTTAAATCACGCAATAGTGATAACAGAGGATAGTAGATACAAATTTAAACAAATTCAAGTAGTTTTGAACAAAATAAAATCAATATTCAACTTGAAGTCATTGCCTGGAGTCTAAATTTACTTACTCAATGGGTGACTGCTGCACATCTGTTTTTCTCCTCTTATTGTTTCCCAGTAATCAATAGTGATACAGCATTGTATGAAGCTGTGCTCTAAGAAATCTTTAAGCATTCTTGCAATCTAATTACCTGAGTTATCCACCTTGATTCACTGTAAGAAAGTGTTCCAGTTCCCTGGAAACCTTCAGAGAGATTGGAGAAGAGCACGAGAGACACACGTGTAGTGTAATCAGATGGCCACAGGTGAAAACAGAACTAGAGGCAGAGATGGAATTGTTGCCACTAACGTAGGCACTAAGCACACTCTTCCAAATATGTTGCCTACTTCCCTCCAGCAGCCCACGGGGTTGCAATCCAGATTGATGTGTAAAGGCCTTGAGGAGATAGTCCTCAATTGCTTCCTCTAACAGAGGGCTTTTGGGTGAAGATATAAAGCTTACTATGTTGAGGAATAATGTGGGTTTTGTTGTATTAATATTTTTCTTTAGTTCAGAAGTTAATTTAGGATTTCCCTGGTAAAGAGAATTATTCAAAGAGGAAATACTACACTATCACTTTAAAATGAACCTTTAAATAGTAAAAAAGAAACTAAGACACAAACCAAAAAAACCCACAGAAAATGAATATATTTAGGGGTTCATTCTAGCTCTAAGCAGTCATTACTATTTTTACACCATAAGGACATGTAACTGATAATGTTAACACATGAACATACTATCTTTCCTCTTTTAAAGGAATGTTAACCAGTTACTCAGGTTTATTTTAAGTTATACTACTATAAAAATAGATTCTGAATATTTATTGATACATTTTTAATTAAATGTACATCCAAAATAGTATTCAAAGTAATTGAAACTAATTTGTTTATTCATAAGAATTCCAAGGCATATGGCTTGACCTTCAGAGTATAGACACTGACAAAGTAATATGATGAGATTCTCTAAGATGACACAGTGACAGGGAGAGAATTATTAGTAGGGTAAAAAAAAAGGAAGACAAATAAATATTACATATAAAAATATATAACAAAAATTTTTGATATTATATCATGCATTATGTGTTAATTTCAGCTGATTCTGTAAGATATTTTAAAGACATTTAGCTGCCAAGAAATAGGCATACTTATTATGTTTCTTAAACACTTCCAGTGCATAAAAAGAGAGTTTCCAATTTAATTTAAATTTTAAGAATTTTAAAAATAATCATAATGCAAATACAATTTAGTAAGCTATCCTCAAATAGAATATACCAATCATTCCTATATGAAAGAAAAATGTTGGCAAGTTAAAATTCCTTTTAGTTTTCCATTTCATTTTCACCAACAGATTTTTTTTAAAGTAGTCATTTTCCCTTTCTATTTCTCTCTTATACACAAGCATATGTTTATATAAAAATACAGAGATACCTCAGAGATATGCAGATCTAGTTGCAGACAACCACAATGAAACAAATATCACAATAATGTGAGTCACACAATTTTTTTGGTTTCCCAGTTTATATAAATGTTATGTTTACACTACACTCTATCTATTAAGTGTGCAATAGTATTATGTCAAAAAAAGCAGTGGGCATACCTTAATTAAAAGATATTTTGTTGCTAAACAATGGTGACTATCATCTTAGCCTTTATCGAGTTGTAATCGTTTTGCTAGTGGATGATCTTTTCTTGATGATGATGGCTGGTAACTGATCAGGGTAGTGTTTGCTGAAGGCTGGGGTGGCTGTGGAAGTTTCTTAAAATAAGAAAACAATGAAGTTTGCAACATTGATTGACTCTTCCTTTCACAAAAGATTTCTCTGTAGCATGCCATGTTATTCGATAGCATTTTACTCACAGTAGAACTTTTAAAATTAAAGTCAATCTTCTCAAACCTTCAGCTGCTTTATCAACTAAGTTTATGTAATATTCTAAATCTATTGTTGTCATTTCAACAATGTTCACAGTACCTCCACCAAGAGTAGATTCCATCTCAAGAAACCACTTTCTTTGCTTATCCAAAAGTTGCAACTCCTTGTTCATTCAAATTTTATCATGAGATTGCACCAATTTAGTAATTTTGTCATGCTCCACTTCTTATTCTAGTTCTCTTGCTATTTCCACCACATCTGCAGTTACTTCCTCCACTGAAATCTTGAACCCCTCAAAGTTATCTATGAGAGTTGGAATTAACTTCTTCCAAACACCTATTAGTATTGATATTCTGACATCTTCCCATGAATCACAGATGTTCTTACTGGCATCTAGAATGGTGAATACTTTCTAGAAGGTTTTCAACTTACTTTGCCCATATAGATCTGTGGAAACACTATGGCAAGTATAGCCTTATGAAATGTATTTCTCAAATAACAAGACTTGAAATTCAAAATTACTCCTTGATCCATGGGCTGCAGAATAAATATTGTGTTAGCAAGCATGAAAACAATGTTAATGTCCTTGTACATCTCCATTAGATCTCTTGGGTTACCAGCTGCACTGCCAATAAGCAATCATATTTGGAAAGGAATCTTTTGTTTCTCTGAGCAGTAGATCTCAACAGTGGGCTTAAAATATTCAGTTCACCATGCTATGAAAAGATGTGCTGTCATCCAGGCTTTGTTGTTTTACTTATAGAGCACAGGCAGAGTAGATTTTTAGCATAATTCTTAAGGGCCCTAGGATTTTCAGAATGGTAAATCAGCATTGGCTTTAAATTTTAAATGTACCAGGTTCATTAGCCCCTGACAAAAGAGTCAGTCTGCCCTTTGGAGCTTTGAAACCAGGCATTGACTTCTCCTTTCTAGCTGTGACAATCTTAAATGACATTTTTTTTACAATATAAAGCAGTTTTGTCTATATTGAAAATCTGTTTTCCAGTATAGCTATCTTCATCAAGTATCTCAGCTAAATCTTCTGGATAACTTGCTACAGTTTCTACATCAGCACTTGCTGTTTCACATTGCATTTTCATGTTATAGAGACAGATTTTTTCCTTACACCTCATGAATCAACTTCTGCTAGTTTCCAACTTTTCTTCTACAGCTTCCTTACCTCTCTCAGCCTTCATAGAATTGAAGAGAGTTAGAGCCTTGATGTGGTTTGAAATTTGACTTAAGGGAATGTTGTGCCTGGTTTGATATTCTAGCTAGACCATTCCAACTTTCTCCATATCAGCAATAAGCCTGCTTCACTTTTCTATCATTAATCTGTTCACTGTATTAGCACTTTTAATTTCCTTCAAAAACTTTTCCTTTGCATTTATAACTTGAGGCACAAGAGGTCTAGCTTTCAGCTTATCTAGGCTATTGACATGCCTTCCTCACTAAGCTTAATCATTTCTAGCTTTTGATTTAAAGTGATAAATGTGTGACTTTTCCTTCCATTTGAACACTTAGAAGCCGTTGCAATCGGCCTAATTTCAACACTGTTCTGTTTTACTGTATAGGGAGGGCTGGGGAGAGGGAGAGAAACAGGGGAATGGCCAGTAGAGGGAGCAGTCTGTCCACACACTAAATTGATGAAGTGTGCTATCTTATGTTGACGCAATTTGTGGCACCCCAAAACGATTACAATAGTAACATCGAAGATCACTGATTACATAGTGATATCACCATAACAGATATAATAATAAAAAACTTTGTAATTTTGGAAAAATTACCAAAATGTGACATAGAGACACAAAGTGGGCACATGCTGTTGGAAAAATGGCTACAGCAGACTTGCTCAAAGCAGAACTGTACAAACCTTCAAACTGTAAAAGAGTGCAATATCTGTGAAGCACAACAAAACAAGCCACGCCTGTACCTGCTGTGCCTGAAAAGAATAAAAGTTGGAGAATTTTGGGGCCAAGGCAATATTATTATTTGCATAGAAGAATATGCTGGTCTAAACTCCTGAAGAAATAAAACTCTTTCCTTCCTTCCTTTTTTTCTTTCTTTCTTTCTTTCCCAAGAGCTGATAATACTCTATTTAGAATACTTCTGAGATTAGATGAACCACTTTTTAACTATATCTTTAACTTGGGTTTGTAGTTAGATGTTAAGTACCTAAGGAAAGCAAATAAATCTTTCTTAATACCCATTTAATAATCCATAGCCAGCTGAAACTTTCTTACATTTAACAGAGAAAGAGACAGATAGCTAATTCTTCACTCAAAGTCTACAGAAACTCCTCTCAGCTTCCAGTAACTTCCTGTTCCTTGCTTTGATTTTTGAATTCACTGTCTCTCCAACCTTTCTTAACCTATATCCAGTTTCTAGGCTTGGCCTATTAATTTGCAAATAAATCTACTTTGTCCCCACAATGGATAAGGGTATGGATTGAACCTTTTTCTGCAAATAGCACAGCATGTTTTTCCCAATTTCTAGCCAGTTGCAGCTGCCACCCGAGTCTCTTGCTGCTGCTGTTAATACCTTATGCAGCTGTGCCACACAGTTCCAAAACGCCCTACTTCCTCAGTGTGTCAGCATCCTACAATGAAAAAGCAAACTTTCTTTTGATCAATAGACAATGGTTATCTCTGAAAGGCAGCATCTGAGTTTGCTAAATAAATTGTTTCTAACCAGAATGAGAAACTATATTACATGTTGGTAGACACATTAGTTAAATCAAAGCACCTGCTCAGATGTACTATATTCAAAACAGTTCGCAATACTTATTAGAAAGAATCCCAGAAAATAAATTCCCCATTTTCTTTCCATGCATGTATTTAACATTACAAACCAATTAAAATAAAATGTTCTTCAAATAAAATAACCTCTTTATTATTTATACAAGGAAAATATGGCCCTAATCATAGTTTCAAAATAAAATTGCATATGTGGTATAATCTGAGACATGCCTGTCTATTCCCTATTCAACTCGCTATTACAAAGCTGAAGGCTCTTACACAATGCTTAATTTCTATCTATTGATTAAATTATGTGATGAGAAAATATTAATATGATGGCAAGCCTGGTCCTTTGACCCTCATTTTACCACCCTAGACTTCAGCCATGGTACATTAGTTACTATTTTTCAAATATATCTGAATATTTCTGCTTCTATGCCTATTTGTGCATAAAGATCAACAACTTTTTACCATGTATTTATTCATATTCAAGAAATATTTACTGAGTCTTTATTATATGCAAGAATCTCTGTTGGCTATTGGGAACACAGAGATAAATAAGATGGTGTCTGTCCCCATGGAGTTTAACACCAAGTATCTAAGATTCTACTCTCCTTTCCATATATATTCAAATATTTATGACCATATTTTAAGGCTAGTCACTGGTTTTAAGGATTCCAATATACTATTAATAATATTGCATGCCATTTTAAGATTTAAAACTACTGGTAGCTTTCACGTGATATGACTATTTCATACATCACTCCACGGCTTCACTTACTTTTCTTTGGTTCTTTCCCCAATGGCTCAACTACCCCAGGCCCATTCCTGATACCCTCATCCAATTCCTCTTTTTTTATTTTACTGTGCATCCCCTTACCCCATTACTACCCCGCACCCAAAGAAAATGCTGAGCAAAGCTGAGCTGTATGTAGGCTTCTGAAGCTCAACTTCTCTTCTAGAGAAGAAGGTGATATATCTGGATGCAGAGAAAATCATCTACCTACTCTATCTAGAAATAAATAAAAACTGGTCAGAAATGAGGGGCTTCCCAGAAACAAGTTCCTGATATTTTCACTTAAGGGAGGTGAACACTTCAGGAAACACTATAACAGATATAGCTATAGTCCAGCTTCTAGAGGGCCACATTCTGGGATGGACTGAAGTTAAAAGAAGCAGCAAGATCAGTAAAGGCTGATAGTTTATATATTTATAAATATATTCCTTATTTTATATTTTGTACATTTAAGTTCTTTACAGCTCTTTAAGTCTCCACCAAAAGTCTACTTATGTCTTTCCAGCCATCTCCCACTGCACAGTCCCAAAGCCAATAGCAAATGCTTTAGGTTCTTGATATGGCAGCATTCCAGACTCAAAGTGCTGAGAAATAGAATGATAATGGGAACACCGAAGTCATACTGCATAGGTATGTGTGATGGGATAGGAGGAATCTGTGGTTAAACAGTTTAGTTGAAGTATTTATTGTAAAAGCTTGATAAGATCAGTTTGTGTGAAAACAGTAGGGTAAGATTTGGAGACAACAAATACAAAGTACTCTTTCACAGTGTTATGTTATAAAGACAAATAAATATAAAGCTAGCTAGCTAATTAATTGGAGTCAAAAAAAGTTTTGGGTGTTTTTTTGGTTTCATTTTTGTTTAACAGGGAAAATAACAGCATATTTGCAAGTTTATGGAACTAAAACAGTAGAGAAGAAAACCTAGATATGCAAAGGAGAAAAAGGAGAGTTGTCTGAGTAATATCTTTATATGAGCATAACAATATGACATCCATTGTACAATTGGATGCTTAGCAAAAGTCAAGAATGTAGACAGTTCTTTTGAGGTGATGTAGGAAAAAGTAGAGTATTTGGACACCAATGCTATATAGGTGGCATGATATAGTGAGAGCTTGATAAATTATTTTGTGATTGCTACTAATTTATCTTTAATATAGGAAGTAACATTATCAACTGAGGGGAAGAATTAACAAGGAGATGTTGGGGATTTGAAAATAGAGGAAAAGTTATTTTAAAAGTCATTTAGGAGTCTAAGTAAATGAACTGGTGGTGTGCTTTCTGTACAGCAGCCATCATTAAAGTTGGTGAATATTAATCTAAAGATGATCAGCTAGTTGCAGTTCTCAATAGCCACATCAGCTCGGCAGGTATTGGCAGAGAATAAGAGGATTGATATTTTTCATCAAGGTTATGATTCGTACAAACAAGTGAGAAAAACATGGGAGGGAGGAGTAGATGAAAATTATGAGAAAGGTATGCTAATGGTGGACTATAAAATTAAAACCAGACATGATTTAAAGGGAGGAAACACATTAAAAAATTGGAAAAAACAAAATATTGTAGATTATATTGGGGTGGAAGAATTGCTGAAGTTAGATTTCTAGAAGGAGTGAGCTATAAAAGTAG
This sequence comes from Daubentonia madagascariensis, assembly GCA_023783475.1. Classification (NCBI taxonomy): domain Eukaryota; kingdom Metazoa; phylum Chordata; class Mammalia; order Primates; family Daubentoniidae; genus Daubentonia; species Daubentonia madagascariensis. Next base: position 33,190,662 of record JAKFHU010001209.1, read on the forward strand.
GAGGTGGTAATGGAAGAGTGGAATATTTGAAACTAAGATACTGCAGGAGTTACAGTTATTGGTCAAGACAAGATCTGTAATGTGATTAAGGAAGTAATTTGGATGAAGGGCAAGAATGAAGTATAGGAGGCCAAGAAGCTAATAAACCAAGTTATGGGAAAAATAATCTACTGAATTCTAGTTACTAGAATATTGAAATAACCTAGAACAATAATAATAGGAGTAGTGGTAGAGAAAGTGACAGTCAGGTAATAAAACTACCAAGTGTCAACAACTAGCTGCAAAAGAGTGGGGTGGTAGAATCTTACAACACACGAGAATCAAAGTTGGTTGTTTTGTGTGGAATATAAGGAAAATGATTTAGCGGTCCAAATAAGAAGAACACAAACCTGCAATGTTGTCTGTACATGAGAGGTCAGCATAGGAAGGACTGGCATCAGGAGACTCAGATTTCAGTTGGAGCAAAAGTCATGTTCTCAGAAGTGACCGATGATATAAAAGACTTGCTGATCTAAAAGGGTTTTTTGTTTGTTTGCTTTGATTTGTTTGCCTGTTTGTTAGCTTTAAGAAAATGTAGACTGATGAGAGATAGGACCCCAGAGGGGATCACAAGAGTGATCCCGACAGCTATCTGTGAATCAGAACCAGGGTATTATGGATAAGAGAATGCTGAGTTTCTTGTGCTATCAGATAAATAGAAATAAAAGACACGATGGAATTGGTTCTAATGGTCCCAAGGCAGATATTGGTGGCAAGCTGTGCATGTTGTAGAAAGTCAGAAGTAGGAATGTTGCCAGCAGCTCTTAATTCCTGCTGAGGGAAGGAAGAAAGAGACAAAAATAAAACAGATCATGCATCCCCAATGAAAATGGAAATAACTCAGTGGGATAAAAAAGAGAAATTTTAAGAGTATTCCTATTAGTATGCTTGGAGAGTTTTAAAACTTTCTTGCATCTATATGAAAATATAATTGGGTGCTATAAAAATAACTCACAAACTAAAAGAATGCTCTTAGCTACTAAAAATGATTGCCAAAATTTTTAAAAAAGACTAAAAAGATAATTGACAGCCTAGAAGATTGAAATTAAAGTATAGAATATAGAACAAAAAATCAACAAAAAGTTAAGCAAAGTATAAAATCAACTGGAAAAATAAAAGAGAAAAGAAAAAAATTCCTAAAGGCATAAGGAAGTTCACATGGCTGGGAAAATCATGAAATTAATATCCAGGAGAAAACAAATAAATAAACAAACAAACAAACAAAAAATCCCTAAGAAATTAAGACCCTTCCTTTGAGTCAATTTTATCATAGATAGCAATGAACAATTCCTGAAGCACCAGTTGAAAGGTTGTGAAGCTAAGCTTGTAAGAGCTTCATTGGGGTCCAGGGATTACAATGTGATGCACAGAGCCTGTGCAAACAAAAATAAAAGAAAAAAAACAATACTAGTTTAAACACACCATGCTTTTCATTGCATCTTGAAAAAGAACCCTAGAATAAATGTAGATGGGAAATACAAGAATCCTTGCAGGGAGTATAACCCAACTTCAAATCATCTGAATCTTGGCCATGGACAAAAGTAATCTAGGATTCCTAATGCCCCCATTTGTCTTCCAGAGCAAAGATAAATTCTCTTCAAGTTAAGATAATATCATTATAGGCTTCATATTATTTCTATATTTCTTTCATGTAGAATATCAAGCATTCGATAGAAAACACCAGACAATAAGTAAAAAATTATGTGTCTAAAAAGAAAAAGAAGTGATAGAAAATGTACAATAGACAGGAGATCCACATAATGAGTTGATCAGACATAGACTCTTCAATAATTTAAAAGACTGCATTAATAACTTTGACAGAAAAATGGAAACTATTTTTTAAAAGCCAAATGGAATTTCTAGACATGAAATTTTTTTTTTGTTAAATTAAGAACTCAATAGATGGCCTAATTGCTAATTATATAGTGATAAATTGAAAGGGTAAGTAAACAGTGATAAAAGTAAGAAGAAAATATCCAAAGTGAAAATCGTAGAGATACAAAATAAAGAAAAAGAGAAAAGAGATAAAAATATCAGAAGATCATAAATATTTTAATTTCACTAACAGAAAGAAAAGAGAGTTGAGAAACAAGATTATGCAAAGAGATACTGGCTATTTTTTGCTTTAGAGTGGCAAAAGGGGCTCAGTGAATTTGAAGCAGGCTAAATCCAAAGAAGCAATGCCTAGGCATATCAGAGTAAAACTGAAAATAAAGACCAAGTAAATGTTAAAAGCAGCAGGAGAAATAAAATCATATTATCTTCAAAAAAGCAACAGTAGCTCTGAGAGGTGATTCTCAAAAAAAATTAACAAAAGCAGAAGATAATGGAGTTATACTCTCAAAATGTTGGAAGAAAAAAAAAAAGCTTCCAATTTAGAATGCTATAACCAGAGAAAATAATTGTCAAATGTGGAAGTGAAATAAAATCATTCTCAGACAACAAAAATTGAGGAAAAAAAAGGTATCAGTAGCCCACAATAAAGGTCATACAAAAAAGTGTTCTTCAAGCCAAAAATAATTGTCCAGTTTGGAAACTGAACATGAGAAACAATAAAAAGTGTAAATATGTGGGTAAATCTAAATAAATATGTACTATATAACTCTATAATAATAATTTAGTATGGGATTTTTAAAATATACAGTTAACATATGAGAAAAATAGAAATTTTAAAAGAAGGTAAAGCATTTTAAAATCCATGCTTTTTTTTGGGAAGAGGTAAAATGCTAATTTATATTAACATTTGACAAATCCAGTATGAATTTGTAAATTCCAGAGTACCCACTAAATGAATAGAAAAGAAGTGAATGATTAACAAGCTAATACAGAAAAATTACTAAAAACTTGTATAGTGTTCCAAAAGAAGATACATTAAAAGGATAAGCAGAATTATAGAACAAAAAAGAAGGAAATAAGATGATAGGTTTAAACCCAAATGTTTCTATAATTACATCACAAATGTAAATAACTAATGTTTAATTTAGAAGATGATTATTGGTCAGTTTAAAATTACAAAACAATGAATACACACTACAAACATAAGTAGAGTATATAGAAAGATTGAAAGTAAAATGATGGAAAAATGTATAACAGATGAACTTTATCCAAAATAAAGCTGCTATAGATTTGTTAAAAGTATACAACATAGATTTTAAAACAAAAAGAATAATTCTTTATAATTACCAAGAATCAAGTAACTGGGAATATATAATAATTCTAAATTTATTTTAACCCAGCATAATATGCATCTCATGTATTGATTTTTGAAGTTATGAAATGAAAAGCCGTGGTGTCAAAGTTTTCAGAAAAAATGATATTCAATGTAAATTCAATATTCAGTCAAGCCATCCAGCTAGTTTGAAAATAAAATTATTATGTAGTTTACAGAGACGAAGAAATCTAACGCTATCACTCAGTGATGGAATGGACTCTAGGCAGTTTGCCTTGTCTATAACACAGAAACCTCCCATCGGTTCTCTTGGGCCGACTCCCATAGAGACCAAAGGATTCACTTGTATCCACTTGTGTTTTCCAGCAGATTTACAAATCTGGAGAGGCAAGGCTGGTGTTGGTAATAGCTGGGAATGAGCTATAGGGTGAGGAGTCTGGCTCTTGGCCAAAAGCAATGTGTGATTTTTTCAGGCCTGACCATAGGCAATTACAAAGGCTTTAGCTGGTGAGACTTGTGGGGAAATCTACTCTCCCTACACCACACTTGGGGCACAGCCAGGGCACTGCAGTCTCTGAAGGGAGTCAAGGACTCAGGCCCCCTGACTCCCCATGCACTTACTCATAGCTGCATTCCTAGCCCAGGTGCCTTCATTTGGAGGCCTCCTTATGGGGGGTGGGGAAGTAGCTCAGCTGAGGACTTCTTCAGGCTCCTTCAGCCAAAGCCTCCTTATGGAGGGGACTTGAACACACTTTTTTCCACTCTTACTCAGTGTTTAGTACTGTTCTGCTACTAGCCCGTTTCTCTCTTCTTTCCTCTCACCCACCCTGGGCATAGGGCAGGAATTACCAAACAAAAACCCCACAGGAGCCTTTTGTTACAATTTCCCTCAGCAGTGAGACAATCCCCTTATCTTTACTGACCCACTTGTCCTTTACCTGGCTTGGAGTATTGGGGAAGCATTACTTTCTTCTGGTTAGCTTTTTGCTAACGTTATTGGAGTTAATCATTAAAGCTTGACTGCTACTTTCACTGTGGCTTGTTTGTCTTAATGGACCACTCTGACACCTGGCAGCACTTGGCAGCTCAGCTGTCTTCACTTCAGCTCAGCTCTCCACATCGTGGACCCTGCAGTGTGCTGCTCAGACACCCTTCGGGACCGAGGCATTCCCCTGAGCTTCCAAGAGTGTTGGCTGCTGAGAATTCTCGGTTGAATTGCTTTCCAGGAATTTCCCATAGCCTAAGGAAGCTGCCACGGCCCACATTTATGCCCCACTCACAGTGTAGATGTAGCAGGCATTCGATAATCCATACAAGTGGGGGTGAAAAGGTCTGACCCTCTCACCTCATTGAAGGGCATCTCTGAAGAGCCAATCCAGCTCCAGAGTTCCCTGTAGCACCTGTTTGGCTGTTCGCCCACCCTCCTGCCCAATCCTATTGCCTTCACTCCTCCACAGGTGACCCAGGACACTCTCTCATAGGTGACAGGTGCTCAAACTGAACCTCATAGTCTGCTTCTCACAGGATCTAAGACAAGAGATGGATACAGGCTTTCAACTTGCCTAAATCTGTAGTTTCTTTACTTTAATTTTGTTTTATCTTTTATAGGCAAACTATGGATAAAGCAGACAAAACAATTATGATTTTGAGCATAAGAGTAAAGGATAGATGTTGGAAGAAAGGAATTTAGAAAAAGGGGGAAGAAAGAAGGAATGTTAATTTTTTATCTTATATAAAGGGTGTAAAGAGATAGCTAAAATTGACAGCAATTGAACAAATTTAAGTAACTCATTGTCTTAGATGTGAAAATGATATTATGACTATATAGGAAAATGTTTTAGATTTAAGAAGAACATACACAAATATACATAGGTGAAATATCAGAGTGTCCACAATTTAAAATAATTCAGTCCAAAATATATAAATAGATATAGCATTATGGAAAAACAGTATATCATGTATCAGCCAAGGCTATTTGATGAATATGGATATGTACGATCGTTAAGCTCCAGTCTTTGCTTTTTTTTTTAAGTTTGAAAGTTTTCATAATAAGGGTAAATAAAAGCAGGAAGTTAATGTGAAAGGAATGTATTTTCCAGAATATTATTTGATTATAAAAGTAACCAAAATTATCATATATTTACCTGAATTTAAAGAGAAGGAGGTAATATAAAATGAATAGTAAGGAAGTATTCTAATTTTCTTCTATCATGGAAAGAAGTAAAATAAAAATGTTAGTATTTATATTTCAAGTGATACTAGTATAAACAATTACTTAGCATTGTGGAAAAAACAAGAAAATCCAAACTATAGACATTTTAAAATCATTGCTTCAAAGGAGGGATGGCGGGATTGTGATTCTGACAGGAATGTATGGGATGATGTTGATTTTTTTGGTATGTTTTATATACATTGACTTTCACCATCTGACATTATTACATTAATAATAGGAATAATAAAATAGAATTGAATAAATAGAAGTAGTCAATATTGACTTTCATGTGTTAAAAACTCTGCATTTCTTTTTATTTTAATAATTTTCATGAAATGTATAAAATGTCTCTCTTGCTATGATTTGTTTTAAATTTTATTGATAGGTGACAATATATGCTTCAAGGACATCTATTCTCCAAGCTCACGTGAAGAGAAATAACTCACAAGTTAGGTTAGATTTAGCTTTCCACAGGGAATGGCTCATTGTTATTGCCTAAAATTTCCACTTTGATCAAGACTGTTCTCTATGGGTCAATGAAACAAATAATTTATTATCAGAAAATCATCATAAATACTTTTTTTAAAAACCTGTTTTGACTATATATTTCTTCACATTGGACTTCAAATTTACCCAGGGATTGAAGGTACTCTGATTTATTTTGTGATTTGTCTACATACAACACAATCTGTTTAGGTAACCCAGCTATTCTAACCCAGTTGTTATTACAAGCATAAATGACAGCAGTAGTGATCTACCTAAAGATTTTTGCATGCGATTACTACAGTTCTTAGTCATTACAATTTGTGTTCAGCTTCTCCTGGGTGTAGGGCAAGGCAGTACTGGATTGTGGCTCTAGGAATGCTATTTTTCATGTTGTTTATACGGGATTTGGATGTGGGAGAGATACTGGTAATTAAAGTATCTTCCAGCTTCCAGTACTCACATATCAGTTGTTCCCTACTTTTGCAGTACTATTTAATCACTAGCTCTAGCTAGCTCTTTTATTTTACTCATTCCTAGGAATAACAAGTTCTTCTGGTACTTGATAGAATTGGTAAAAAGGAATGTTGAAGGCACTGGATCTTAAATATCACTTCTCCCCTAAAGCATCTTGTTTGGATAAAATAAATTCTACTTTAAAGGGTTCATAAATGATGGAGATATTATATATATTTATAAATATATATATATTTATATATATACACACACACGCTGGCAGTTATAGAGATTTAGAATTGCATTGAAAGAAACAGTCTAAATGATGCACATGGTACAAGAAAACTCATTAAACGTTCCATTTCAAAATTCAATAACATTTTACATAGTGAAATTTCTTATAAACAAGTACCATATCTAAATTTGAAGGTGACGAGCTAAGAGCACTACGTACAAAAATGATCAAGCTTATATTTTTCTAGTAATAAAATATTTACTTTTGATGAATAACTACAAAACTAGACACGGAAACCGAAGAACTTAGTCTGAATCCAAGTTACTAGCTATGTGACTTTGGACAATTCGTGCATTCTAAAATTCACTTTTCCCATCCGGAAAATGGAGGTGAAGATAGTAACAGCAACCTCACAGAGTTTGACAGGCGATAAAGGACATGAAAGTTCTCTGTAAATTTGCTCCAAAATGTTGGCTAATTTAATTGGCTAGAGGTCATATTGTAATGTATTTGACATCTATATTCTTTTTCATGCCTACTTAGAGTTAGGAAAAGTCACTCACTAATCACAAGATTATTAGACAAACTTATTCATAATTCAAAAGAGGCAAATGTTAATCAGTCAAAATAAAAATGCTGCAAATTAGAAAGAGCAACAGTTTCTTTCCAGGGTACGTATGCATGGCATAAGGGAATTTACTGTTTGATAAATGATTATAGTAATAATGACAGATAATTAAATTCTTGTATTCAAGTGGCCTCATATTATCTGAGTGTGTATGTGTGTTTGTACAATAGCATATAAAAATAATATTATAAATAAATTATGTTTGTCAAAATACAATAAAAATACAATGTAAACCTAAGATGTGTTTTATTATTATTACATAGATTCAGATAGATAAAGAGATATAATGGATCACCTCCTTCTTAGTCTATGATCAAAATATAGGCATAAGGTCTCTTGTGAAAAACCTTTGCAAGGGATAAAACATACTGATTTAAGAAATACATTCTAAAATTGATTACTTCATATATTTTCACTTAAATAAATTATCATAAATATGCAATTTTAAGTAGAAATTACTTAAAAGTGCATTCCCTCACTGGAGCTAGAAAAGAAAAGGCCATTTTTTCTAAAAGCTTTGTTTTGTTTGTTCGTTTGCCACAAATAGTCCCTTTAATATAGCACATTGGACCAAAATTAAGTAAATTCATTCAAAATTGTTTACAGTGCTTTTTAACTTCACCTAATTGTTAAGACTGTTCTATAAATATTTGTGTGATGGTGTTGTTTAAGACTGCATAATTCACTTCAAAGTGTGTGTTAATATTCCCCTGTCCTAGGCAAGAATTTAAAGTTATCTTTAGTACAGGTTAACTTATAAAATTAACTTTTTAAGTTTTTAGCTTTTCTAGAATACTGAATAAAATAATAAATTAGAAAATTTTCAAATGGTAACAAAACAAAGCTATTTTTATGCTTTGTAAATTTTGTGAATTTTACATATTGTTAAATTGTACCATAAAAGGAGGCAATATCTACCAGGTGCATCTATTTAAAAAAAAAAAACAACTTTAGTTTGTTTTTAAATTAAAAAAATGGAAAAAATAAGAATCTATCAATTAGAATCACCTGAAAACATCTCTTTATATGGAAAGTGTCATCATTTTCAGCACATGTATTTTTAAATGAGCTAGAAAAAACATATAAGCAACATCAATGTGTCCCTTAACAAAGCACAGCAGACACTATTAGTGACAAATCATTACAATGAAAGAGAAAAAAACTGGCATAAATTTTTTATGCACATTCTTTTTATTTTTATGAAATTTTTATAAAATTTTGTAAAATTTCTATAAAATTAATTTTTCAATATGCATTAAGTTGAATAGAAGCATATATGGAGATGATTAAAATAATTTTCTTCTGAGAGAGAGCTGAGGGGAATCGTGTCTCTACAAAAACGCAGTACAAGGGCTGGTCCAAAACATGGACCTTGAAGCCGTGCTGTGTGGATTGATTTCTTGGCTCAGCCCTGATTATAACCTGAGCAGCTCTTCTAACTTTTTTGACTTATTTCTCTCTTAAAATGAGCTCATAACAGTATCTACCTCGTAGAATTTTTAAAGTTATAGGCTTTAAACCAGTGTATGTAGTAAGTGCTGTATAAGGTTAGCGATTGTTATTGACAATCACTTCTCTAGTAGAAATTAAACTACCAACCATGTATATCATTTTTGTTCAATTTCCACAGAAGCATTAGTAATAAATGAGTGAATTAATAAGCAAAGGAAACAATGTATTAGAAATTTGGGAAGAACCATGTTGGACAAATAAATAAGATATTTCAGCTAGAAAAGAAAAAAGATAACGTCATCATTCTCCAACGCCATTTCCCAGATGACATATGTTTTGGTAATAACTTTTGTTTTGGAAAGTACCCCACCACCACACCCAGGAGTACATGGGCATGGCACTGATGGCCTAGAGTTGGTGCTTGTGGCCATTGTGGTAATGGTGGAGGTTAGCTCTGGATTTAAGGCCGGCTGCCTAGTGTCTTTTATTTTTTTTTTCAAAATATCACGGGGGTACAAATGTTTAGGTTATATATACTGCCTTAGTACCACCCAAGTCAGAGCTGCAAGCATGCCTATCCCCATACAGTGTGCATCATACCCATTAAATATGAATTGACTCATCCCCTCCCCCCCACCTGCCTGACCCCTGATGAATAATACTTCCATATGTGCACATAGGTATTGATCAATTAGTTCCACTTTGATGATGAGTATATGTGGTGTTTGTTTTTCCATTCTTGTGATACTTCACTTAGAAGAATGGGCTCCAGGACCACCCAGGATAATACAAGTGTTAGTTCACCATTGTTTTTTGTGGCTGAGTAGTACTTCATGTTATACATATACCACATTTTATTAATCCACTCATGTATTGATGGGCACTTGGGTTGCTTACACATCTTTGCAATTGTAAATTGTGCTGCTATAAACATTCGAGTGCAGATGGCTTTTTTATAGAATGATTTTTTTTTCCTTTGGGTACATAGCCAGTAGCGGGGTTGCTGGATCAAATGGTAGTTCTACTTTTAGTTCTTCAAGGTATCTCGATATTACTTTCCACAGAGGTTGTATTAGTTTGCAGTCTCACCAGAAGTGTACAAGTGTTCCTATCTTTCTGCATCTACAGCAACATTTATTGTTTTGGGACTTTTTGATATAAGCCATTCTCACTGGAGTTAAGTGATATCTCACTGTGGTTTTGATTTGCATTTCCCTGATGATTAGAGGTGTATGGAACCAGAGAAGACCCTGTATGGCCAAAGCAAACTTAAGCAAAAAGAATAAATTGGGAGGCATCAATTTACCAGACTTCAAGCTATACTACAAGGCTATAGTAACCAGAACAGCATAGTACCGGCACAAGAATACAGACATAGACCAATGGAACAGGACTGAGAACCCAGACATAAAACCATCCTCACATAGCCATATGATTTTTGACAAAGCAGACAAGAACATACTCTGGGAAAAAAATTCCTATTCAATAAATGGTGCTGGGGAAATTGGATAGCCACATGCAGAGGAATGAAACAGGATCTGCACCTGTCACCCCTCACAAAAATCAGTTCATGATGGATAACAGACCTAAACCTAAGGCATAAAACCATAAGAATTCGAGAAGAAAATGTTGGAAAAACTGTTATAGACATTGGCCTAAGCAAAGAACTTATGAAGAAGACCCCAAAAGCAGTCACAGCAACAACAAAAATAAATAAGTGGGACCTGATCAAATTAAAAAGCTTCTGCACAGCCAAGAAAACTATCACTAAAGCAAATAGACAGCCTACAGAATGGGAGAAAATATTTGCATGCTACACATCTGATAAAGGGCTAATAACTAGAATCTATATAGAATTCAGGAAAATTAGCAAGAAAAAAATCAAACAACCACATTAAAAAGTGGGCAAAGGACATGAACAGAAACTTTTCTAAAGAACATAGACTAATGGACAAGAAACATGAAAAAATGCTTAGTGTCTTGAGTTCCACTTTTGCTTAATTGAACTGAAGTTTTTGTATAAAGGTACCACTTACATATTCAACATTTTTCATGAAAATATTTTCTTTAGAGTGCACAAATTATCTTGTGTTGGACCTGGAGTCTTTATTGCCCCTGTTTTCACTTAATGTAACCCACTTTTCTTTGTATTCTGACACAAGATGCTGCAGCTAATCTTCCATGTATTCTTCTACAGCTATTACTCCAAGACGCTGATCTTTTTAGTGGTGAAAGGTGTTTAGAGTACTCACAATCTGCGTGTCAGTCAGTTGCCAGTACTTCTTGGCCTTTGCAGGGAACAAAGTAGGTAAAAAATGTATTTTAGAAACAAAACAAATGTATGACTTCTTGATGTATTTTCAATTCAGATTTACTACCACAAGATTTTTATCTAACCTATTTTATTTTATACTTATATTTATGTTCTCTTATAGAGAAAATTTTTTTCCAAAAAAGTCAATTTTACTATTTTGCTTTATCCAATTATAAATAAATTAGTTTCAATATAATAACACCAGAATTGCTTATAAAATAAGAATGCTGAATGAGTTTTAAGAATTCTTTGCAGTTAAATATTTCCTTCAAATATGTTTCTCTAAATTTTAACAGAAAAATATAATATGCTCTAAACTAACTTGGACAGAAAAGTGTATTTTAAATTAACCTTGATAGTTAATTGCATTCATTTCAATTTTTAAGAACTTTTTACCTTCTGATTTAATTTCATTTGTTTTTGATTATGTAAAACTATTAAAATGTTGCAAATTAGAAACTACATAACAAAGTATCTAGGTAAAGGCTTACCTCCATTTCTGTCTCCTCCATTTTGACTTCCTCCTTATATAGATGATTGGAAAAAATATACACTGTTCTATAGTGTGTCTTTTTGACATATATCACAGAACTCACATCATATGACTGTATAAAGACCATAGTCATTGTTTCATATGGCTGCAGTGTATCCCATTTTATTTTATTACATACAGGATTTAATCTTTTGGTTTCCTACTGAAGGTCAGTTAGTTATTTTTGTTCATTTGCTATTAAAATAATACCACAGTGAGCCATTTTATATTTTTGCCAATGTGTGTCAGGGTTAGATTCCTATAAGTGGGATCAAAGGGCTAATTCACTGTGTAATTGTGCTGATGTTGACAACCTGAAAATAAACTTCCATACCTTTAATGCATTTTTTTTGACCTCACCTTAAATGTATAGGTACCCTCTCTCCCCAGCAAATAGTACCCTCTCTCATTAACAAAATGCTTTGTCATGCTTTTAGAATTTTCTCAATCTAATGAGATAAAAATTATTCATTTGTCTTTTCTCTTATTATAAGTGAGGGTGAGCAATTTTTTGTATGTTTAAGGTGGGTTTTTTTTCCTGTGAATGACTACTTTATATTTGCCCATTATACTACGAGTTGTTGATTCCTTGCTCCTTGATATTTAAGCGCCCTTTGGAGATAAGTATCTAAACTCTTTTTCATATAAATTGGAAATATCATTTCCCAGTATGTTGTTTGCTTTTGACTTAAGTTATGGTGTTTCTCCCCCAATATTCACCCATTAAAAACGTCACTGTAATTTTCTTCTAGTTCATGTGTAGTTCCATTATTTTTACATCAATTTGATTTTCTCATGAATTTGGAATTTATCCTGAAGTGAGAAGGAGGAAATATCAAATTTGTCTTTTATTAAATAGCTAGCCAATTGTCACAATACCATTTAAGGTCTTTTATTTAAATAAATATCTAAAGTGTGGAGTTCTTTTAATTTTTGGCATATATCACAGTGTTATATTTTCCAATTTTGATGTCCTTAACTGTGACAACTAATACAGTAGAGAAACAATCTTTTTGCAAAATTCTTTTAGATATTAGCCTTTTTTTTTAGATTTAATTGTCTTTCGAAAACCTAGAGAACAATTTTTAGTGACTTTTGTCATATCTTTATAATAAGTTAGTGTATTCTTCTTATACTTTATCATTTTACATAATTTCTATTAAAATTTGTTGATAATATAATAACAGAATAAAGTATTTTGGAAATAAACAACTGATTCATGGTATTAGAAATTATCCAATTTGTCATACATGTTGAGTATTTTATGGGCATCAACTAACATCTTTTACAGAGACAATACAGAGTACCAGCTAAACCAGGCAGTTGTTTAAGAAGAGATTATTTAAAGTAACTACTACCTTACATAGATTCCAAAGATTTCAAAAGTTGCAAATTGGCTTCTGAAATAAATTAATTCCTATGATTTCCAATAATGGAAGATGATAATACTATTTGCTGTATAAGTCTTCAAAAAAAAGCATTTCCCTTGATTTATCAATCAATCAATTAATCGATCAAGTACAAGGACTCCATTTTTCAAAATTATATTTTAGAAGCAGTTTTAGAGTAGTTATGAGATATCTGTAATAAAACATAAATAAAAATAAAATACATAAGGACTGAAAATGAATACTCTATACTTTCATATTAATATGTTCTTTACAACTGTGCAGGCATTGGAACCTTTACAAACCTCATTCATAAAATAAGTTGAGCTTATTAGAAAAGTAATATCTGAGTTAGTTTTCATATCTAATTAGTCTTTAAGGTTCTTTTGCTTATGTTGATAGATTTAACATTAAATTATATCACTATTCCAAACTATTATTTCAGGCCAAATGTAATGTGGCTACATCTCCCTGTTTCCATCTCATCTCACAATCATGCCCTTTTCTACCTTGGCCAGCCTTACTGTCCTACCTGATGCACTGGACCACACTGATCACTTCCTCTCTACCCTTAGATTATCTGCTGAAGGATGATGCAGTTGACTCCCATCTTCATTATATTTACAGATTATTTTGTGAATTTAAGGCTTAGTTTCCCAGGAAAAGGACAATCTTTTAAAAGAGAAATTATAACAAAACTTTCTATCGTAACCAACATACTAGTTTAAATTTAAGGTGCATGATGTTGAAGGGTATAAATATTTATGAATTGCTTATTTGTTTCCTTAATTTCAGTTTTATAATAACCAAAATTATAAAACCAAACACAGAATCTATGGTCTTGTAATAAGTATTAGTGTTCTCACTGGTATAATGAGGAAACTAATTAATATAGGGATTAATCTTGAACATCTTGGATATATGGTAAGTGAAACAATTGTCTTCTTCTTAACAAAAGTTAAATTTATGCTTTATATACAATTTAAGTCAAATTAGGTAGTATATGCTTTGGTTGACATTATTTAATTATGAAATTTGTGATTGCTTAAATTGCATTCTATATATTGAACGTAGAACTGGCTTTTGCTTTCCTTACTGATTTTAATGTATTTAACGATATTTAAGGTTTTATAAGAAAACATGCCAACCATCATAAAATGAAGAGTGATATTTTCTGAGAATTCTTTCTATAGTTATAAATATGAGAAGAAAATGGAAACAAGAGATTTTATCTATTTCTATTTATAAACTGTTTATAATAGTTTTCACATTATTGAAAGAATTTTCTCCTATCTAAAAATTTGTGATTAAAGTCAAAGAAGCTATTATGGCAATGGATGATTTAGGTAGAAGTATACTTAACTAAACTATCAGAACATGTGAATATTAGCTATCATGTTTGAGTGTTTCTTTTCTTTTTCACATTGCTTATATATAAAAAAGATTTTGGAAAAGACTTTTTGAAACATTTAGTATTCTAAACTATGTTATATATCACAAAGCAAAGGAAATGTGTCCATTAATTTAATTTGTGCAGATTACTTTCTCATACTAAAGATTCGTTTTTTAAGTGTAACAATATATTTAGTTTACAAGTTTCATAATTAATAATATTTCTTTTATTTTTGGGCTGAGTAAGTACACATTTGCCACAGAGCCTAGATCTGTCTCTGGTAATAAATTGCATAGCCATTGACTTCTTATACAATATTTAATTTTTTTAATAAATTAGAAAGTATTTCAAGTAGAGTAATCATATAATATGCATAAAATATATACATATTCATAAAGTGTAAGAAATAATATAGCAAACATGTGTGGGCAACAGTGGGTGTTATTACGAAGGTTTCACATTTTCAAACTGTTTAAAATAGTCCTCTATAATTTTATACACCCATGGAAACAATACCGATCCTTTTAGAACACTAATGTGATAAAATTCAGTAAGAGAGAACTTCTTATTTATTTATATTTAATTAACCCTGATGGAATTCATGTAGCTTCCAAAGATGCCTAATTTACAACCATGGAACACTAAGAAAAACAACAGAGCCACACGTAGAGATTAAAGGTCACAGAACATGAGTTCACTATGAGCTCCATGGTCCTCTATCATTTTCCAGAGGCAGATAATATCAAATAAAAATGAATTTAAAGTAAGCCTTAATTTAAAAAGAAGTAGCAAAGTAACAACATGTAATAAAATTGTGTTCTAGAGGAGTCTCAGCCTAGCCTACTAGAAATGTATGTGATTTTATTTGGGAACATTTAGGAAATGAATATCGTTGTGAAGTTCCTATTTCATCCCTTTCTTCCCTAAATAACCTTGAGAATGCAGGTTCTAAATCCTCTGGAATGAGATAGTGAGGTCGCAAGACACAAGTGGGTTCAAGGCCAGGACGAGCCCTGATCACCAAAGAGTAGCTTTGTCTGGGAAGATTTTGCTCAAGAGGTCATCATGTTCTGTTTGTCTTTCTGTCTGGAATAATTACAAAATACTCATTAAAATTTCCAGAACTTTAAAAATTTTTAGAGAAAATACATGCATGCATTTTAATATAAAAATGTTACATGTGACTTTTACCTTCTGGGGATTTATACTACTGCTCCAGACTACTAAGTAAAAATACTAAGTATTCATTTAAATTGAGAAGTGTTAAGATGTGAAGGTTAATCAATTCATGTTTGAAACATAAAATATTGATGCACATTAAAAATAAAATTACATGTATAATAGGTTTTATTTATAAAGTAAAACCGTGTCAACCTCTACTTGTGATGAAGGAAGGTAGCAAAAGAGATCAAGCACCCACTCTGTTTCAAGCACTGTTCTTGTTATCTTATTTGCTTACTTTATTTGATTCCATAATGTCCTTGTAAGAGATTATTATTTTCTCTATTTTATTCAGGTGAGAAGTATTAACTCTTGAAGCTAGAATTGTGAACTTTGTACTGTTCCATTATACCCCTTTCCATCTCTACTTTTGCTACGTAACAGCTGAAGGCTATATACAAAAGCACAAAAATAGCAGGTAAGAAATGGTGATAGGTTTAGCCTTATTTTTATTAATATGTTCTTTGCTAAATTCCAATCAGTAGTCATGATATTAAACAATTTCTTTCTTGAAAATCATCCTTTGTGAAAAAAATGCCACCTACCCTGGGATTAGACAATTTAAATTTAGACAAAGTGTAAAGATATTCATGCCCTTTTTCAAAATTTAAAGCAATAAGTCCTCTGTCAAATGCAACTGACATAGTGAGTCTTCCTCTGCACTCTGGTGGCAATGTAAGTGGCCAATATACAAATATATCCATGTATAAATATAGGTAGCCTTTCCATTACTACATATTATTTTAGATGAAGTGACATATTAAGCATGTGCGATTTAGATTTCACAGGTGAGAGATCTAATCGTCCATGCAGCTGTCATATTTAGGGCAGCATATGAGAAGTTGGAGAGATATATAAGTGTCAGGGAAAGGAAAGTCCTTTTAAGTATTAAGATTTCTTTAACAGATGGCTTTGATAGCTTATTTTTTTATTCTATGACTTCTAATTTTTACTAGAGTAAATATATTTCAATAAAGCCTCCTGTCAAATTAATTTGTTGGAATAATCAAATGATGGAAAGTGGGTTTACAAAATTTTAAATATAGAACTGAAAAGTATTCTTCTTAGTCACATGTTGCACTGAAATTCAGTGGTCCAAATGTATTGAGTTTCTAGCCTATTAGGTAGTGTAGACAAGAGATCTGGAAAGAAGAAAGGTGAAGGTCAAGAGGAATATAAAGAATGACTATTGCAAAAACTGACCTGCTGAATGACAATTCAAGCCACAAAACTAACAGATTTTGGATTATAACCCAAAGTTTAAAATAATATACCTGGGTCCAGACTGATATAAATAGATGATTAAATGAATAAATAAATATACACATTTCCCATGCAGAAGAATTATAAATAACAGTATAGACGCTCATCCCTATAGAAGGTGGGGCTTAATTTCTACCAGCCCCCTTTTCCCCCAGGGTGTTCCAGACTTAGTGACTTGATTCCAAAAATAGAAAATGGAAGGTAAAAACAGTATCATTACAGTAAAGAATCCTGGAAAATACTACCTTGACAAAATGGTAAGTGTTACCATCACTAGTGAGATCATGTACCCTGTGATACGATGAAATGAGAAAGAATGTTCACCTTGTGGTATCCTTTCCAAAAACCCATTTCCCCCGATAATTAAAAAAAAAATAACTAAGACCCAGATGGGAACATTCTTCAGGACACCAGCACAGTACTCCTTAAGACTGTTAAGATAATGAATAACAACAAAAGATTTAGTAACTGTTCTAGACCAGAGGAGATCTGGGAGACAGGACAAATAAGTGCAATGTGGTGCCCTGGACCAGATCCTCAAACAGAAAGAGAACATGAATTGAAAAATTGGTGAAATTCAAATAAGATCTGGATTTTAGATAATAGTAATGCACCAATGTTGATTTCTTAGTTTTGAAAAATGTATCATGGTTATGTAAGACATTAAAAATTGTGGAGCAGTTATAAGCAAACTCTCTGGACTAAATTTGCAACTTTTCTGTAGATCTAAAATTATTCCAAAATAAGTTTAAAAAGAAAACTCTAGACATTAAAAAATTTTACTGTTATGAATAACAAAAAAAAATATTTTTAAAGTAAAGAAAATACTTTAAGTTAAGGAGTCTATGATGGTTAATTTTGTGTGTCAACTTGATGGGTCATGGGTTGCCCAGATATTTAGTCAAACATTATTCTGGGTCTTTCTGTTAGGGTGTTGATGGATGAGCTTGACATTTAAATTGGTAGACTAAGTAACATTTCAATTGGTAGATCACCCTCCCAAATGGGGGTGGGTCTCATCCAATCTGTTGAAGATCTGAATAGAGCAAAAAGGCTAAACTTCTGAGTAAAAGTGAATTCTTCCTATCTGATGGCTTTTGAACTAGAACATCAGATTTTTTTTTCCCCCTGTCTTCAGGCTCAGACTGAAATATTGACACTCCCTGGAACTCAAGCTTGTCAGCCTTCAGACTGGAACTAAATCATTGGCTCTCCTGGGCCTCAGTTTGCCCACTTACCCTGAAGATCTTGGGACTTACAGCCTCCAATTCTCTATCTCATATATATATATATATATATATATATATAAATAAAATATATATATGTATATGATATGTATAAATATCATATATATGTATATGATATGTATAAATATCATATATATATCATATGTGTATATATCATATACATATGTATATATAAAAGAGATTCATATATATATAAATCCTATTGGTTCTGTTTTTCTGGGGAATCTTGACTAACACACAATCTAAGAGACTTGACAATTAAATGCAATGCATAATTATTTTTATCCTGGATTAACAAAACAAGCCAACTAAGAGCATTATCTGGACAATTTTGGAAATTTGAATATTGATTTGTATATTATATAATATTTTTTATCAATGCTAAATTTATTGAATTGATAATTTTGTGATTATGAAAAGAGTTATCTCTGTTCTTGGAAAATCTGTCTTAAATTATTTAGGGGTGAAATAGCATCATGTGTACAACTGACTTTCACTTGATTTGACAAGTAACATGAATCTAAATGGCTGGAAAAGAGAGCGGGAGAGAGAGAGAGAGAAGAGGATGACGATGATAGATAAATGGTAGATAGGTGATTTATAGATAGGTAGATAGTATACATATATAGACACAGATAGAGAAAGAAAGAAAATAAAGCCAAGGGTTAAAAACTTTTAAATCATTGAATTAATTTTTGTCTCTTCCATAAGTCATTGTTTTAAATATTGGGGGAAAATGACATTGACTGTTTTCAGAATCTTAATTTTTTTATTGTGGAGGCATTTAGCTAATAGCTGGAAAAATAAGAATAGTAAAAATCAGAATTCTAAGAGAAATGAAACCAAGCATGGTAATTGGAGTCTTTAGTAAAAACAGAAATCAATCAGATACTATAATACCAGATTGACCTATATTTTGTCTTTCTTGATCTTACTAGACTGAAAGTTAAATGGTATTTAAAACCAACCATAACTATTTAGCTTAGTTTAATTTCCTCAGTATAAACCCAAAAACCATTTATAGAGGGCATAGTAATTATAGTGTTTGACACTCTAGATATCCATCACCAAGACTGAGAAAGTTAGTAATTAGTTTTCAATTAACCCTGATGGTCAATTCTTCTGGAAAGAACTTTGTAGCAGACATTATTTTTGTCCTATACTATTTTGCCCACCCAAAATGCCATATGCATCTTCAGTGGATAGTTTCTATATATCTGCATATAGCACCAACTTCCTACCTGAATCACCTACATCTATCTGCCTGAGGATTTCTTGTCAACACGAGGTTCTTGACCATGAGCAAGGTTGACAGAAGTGCCAGGGAGCACAATCTATCTCCTGCAGAAAGATAAGATTCAGTGTATAAATCTACCAGCTTTTCTTGCTTGTTTGTGCGACAATTCTTAGGTGTGTTCTGTGTGGTCCATGAAAGGATCCCTGGCAGGATTGAACTCCCTTACCCAGAGTGTAACTCACTCTTTGTTTGCCTGCTTACTCTGAATTCCTACCACACTCTCAGTGCTTCCTGGAATCATTTTTCATATAAATTATTCCACTTAAATTCTTATCTCAGGGTCAACTTTTGGAAGAATGTAAATTAAGATGCATATATTACTTAAAGATTGGAAATAAGTCTCTCGAGGTGATAGAAGTACGAATAGATGCAGAATAGATTTCCTTCTTCTACAAGGGAAATGCGGAAGAAATGGCCACTTTTTTTCGGATATTATCATGTCTAAATATGAGTCCTGGGAATTCTGCAGTCCCCTGACAGAGCTTGGGGATGGATCACATAGGGATTTTGGTTCCACCAAAAATTCTAAAGAAATTAGTCCTGATACACCAATTATAAAGCCCACCATAGATCCAGATACCTTACTATGTGAAATGACAGATTTCTGTGTTTGTAAACTACTTTGAATTGGGATTTTTTTATTACTATAAGCCAACATTCTAACTGATACATAGGGGTTTGGGGTAAAATTTGGTTTGGGGAAGATGTAGTTAGGGGATAAAGGTCTGATTTTAAGGTAATTATATAAGAATTAAAAAATATTAATTGCACACATCAAAAAATGGAGAAAAGCCTGATAGTGATTGTTGAAACAGTGCCTCTTGGCATTGACGCTAGTGCCTTCTACACTACATCCTCAGCAATTAGTTTTACCAGTAGCTCAAAATTCTCTATTACTGTTAGCGCCTTTATTCAGCAAACTTTTATCCATCACCACCAATGTGCCCAACTTTGTGCTTGATTCTAGAATGAAGTGCACAATTTTTCCTTAATTAATACACAGATAATAAATACAGATTATTGCCTAAATCTAGGAGAGCTACAATAGAGTCAAGCACATGGTGGGAGATCCAGAAGCCTAGAGAAAATGCCCATTAGCTCACACCTTACAGTTGGATGGATCTTACTACTGAGCTAAGTCTTAACAGACGAGTGAGTGAACCAGAAGAAAAAGGAAGGTAGGAATGAACAAAGGATAGTAAGTACAGAGAGGGAAGGGCATGCCAGGCAAAAGGAATACTACGTGAAAAAGTACTGAGTTTGAACTTAGCTGAGTGTCTTATATGCTATGACTGGGGGCAGGGGGAAGAAGGGAGTTGATTGTTAACTTTATCTCGAAGGCAATAGAGTGTTATGACTAGCTTTATATTTTGGAAGGATCATACTGGCAGTAGTGCAGACAATAAATTAGAGAAATTATAATTGAAGGTAAGGAAGAGAGAAGTTTGTATACTAATCCAAGCAAGCTTCCCTATGAGTACTAGGGAAAGAAAGGCACTGAAGAATCACTTAAGAGACTTTACAGAAGCATACATACATTAGCATAGCAGAATCAACTGGCCTTGCTTATTCACTGAATTAGAGGGCAAGAGAAAAGAAGAAGTTGCTAAGGATGGGTCCCATGTTTTCTGCTTGAGTGAATAGGTGGATGGTAAGAATAAGCAGCACCATAGTTAGAATACAGGAAGAGTAAAAAGTGAAAGTATGAGCAAAGATTAGATATGATGATTTTCTGATGCCTGGGGGACACCTGCGTGACTGCATCTTATATAAAATTCTAAGTCTTAAATTTTTGGAAAATGGTTTAGACTAGAGGTACATATTATTGACAGTGAACATATAAGTGTATATTTAAATCATGGGACTAGATAAGTGCTCAAATTAGGGTGTTTAAGATTCATTCTTACTGCTCACCAATGTTTTAACCAAGGGAAAAGAGAAGGACTCAAATTAGAATAAAAATATCTATTTTAAATATAGACCAAGCTGAAGATCTAAACCCGTGGAAGCAAGGATGCTTCATAAGGGTAGACTGAAAAATGCAAATGGACCTGAAGCAAGGGTAGAAGCTCAAAGGACCACTTCACTGATTAGAGTTTACCCACCAAATCCTATTCCAGAAAGCTGAAACATAGTAAGAGGAGACCTTGCAGGAACATTCAAAGGCAGCTGATGACTATCAGCCTGGAGAACAGAAGAACAAGCCAAGCCATCCCACTTGAGCAGAAGTGGCTGAAAAGAATAATGGAGAATATGCCAGGCATGGGTGGCATGGTCTCACCATTTTAGGTCTACCTAAAATGTAACCCAATAAATATCAGGCTCTCTCCAATCTCCCACTCCATCATATTTGAAAGCATGGGGGTGGAGAGTGGAATGAAGCACCCACCTCAGTAACTGCCCGATTAGGGAAGAAACAGAAGTCTTCATATGACTTCCCCTAGCCCAATTTCCACACTTATTAAATCACGAATATAAGAGGATAATTGTTACTTTCTAATGGTGAAGTCACCCAGAAGAGGGTATAAATACAGAAGAAGAACAATAACAACAAATAGCCAGCACACAGAGAAAGGAAAAAGTGAGGAGGACAGACAGGGAAGGGCACACTTACAACTTTGACTCAAACTATATGAAAGCAAATTATGTAACCAAAAATTGTGTGCCCCCGTAAAATTCTGAAATTAAAAAAAAGAAAAAAAATAGCATATAAAAGAAGTGAGGAAGAAATAATAAGGGGAGAAAACAGAAAGAGACAGTGCTTAAAAAATAAATAAGGGAAGCCACCCATATCTTGGTTTCTAACATCACTCTCCAATATCAGGAGCCAGGGCTTCTTAAAGAAATGTTTGACACTAAGCCTGACATAGGAAGGATACAGGATGACCCTGGAGCATCTTTGTACTGCCAAAATATAAGGAGGTGCTCAAAAAAAGGGAAAACAAACCCACAATAATGGGAATATGTCGAAGAGACACAAGAGCCAACTGAAAGACCTCCCAATGACCAAAGCTGGAACAATTTGAGCAACAAAATAAAGTTGTGTTGGATTATAACCCAAAGTATAAAATAAATATCCATGCGTGCATAGAGATACAAATGAATGAATAAGTGGAAAGATAGACAGAAAAATAGATAAAAATAAACAATTTTCCCTGTGTGAAGGAATTACAAGTAATTTATGCAGATACTTAAGGAGGTGTACTATAAGTCCCCACTCTTAAATATGGGCTGTGCATAGCAACTTCCTTTCAAAGACTACAGAATGGAAAGGGGCTAAAGAGTAACTTTCTTATGACGTTAAACCTTATCAGAGTTATCATCAACAGTGATAAATTATGTTGCTAGCATATATCTTGATATAATGCAATGAGAATGACACTTTGCTCATTTAGCATTCCACCAAAAATCTATTAATATAACTCTAATCTAATCATAAGCAAATCATCAGACAAATCTCAATTAAGGGATATTCTACAAAATGTCAAAGTAGAACTCCTCAAAACATTTAAGGTCATTAAAAACAAGGAAAGTTTGAGAGACTGACATAACCAAGGGAATCCTAAGGAGACAAGACAGCCAAATGTATCCTGGATGGGATCATGGAACAGAATGGACTTTATTTAATAATAATATATCAGTATTGTTTCACTAATTGACATCAATGTACCATATTAATATATGGTGGTAATAATAGGAGAAACTGAGTGTAGAACATATAAGAACTCTCCATACCATCTCCTCAACATTTTTGTAAATCTAAAACTATTCTATAATACCACATTTGTGTAAAGAAAATAGCAAGTGAAAACAGGGTTTCTATCATAAAGGAGTTGGTCCAATAATACGCAACAGTTCAAGTCAAGAAAAAATAATTTTCAAAGAGTGTATACTGGATTTGGTGAATTGGATTTCTTGGGAGATGCTAAGATAGCCAAGTAAATGCTTGAGAACATAGACAATGTTGCCATGAACCAGTGAGTAAATGGTATTTAGACAATGAAGGCAGCATGAGTAAAATACTTGAATAGAGGAAGGAGTGAATAAATAATTGTGGATGTCAAGTTCCCAAGACAATAGGATGAACGATATTTGCAACACAGGGACAACAATTAGCCTTGAATAGGGAGAAAAATTTCTCTTTCTGAGACAGGAAGAAAGACAGAGGTGAGGAGTAGATACGCAGATAATCTAAAGTCATACTAAGGGGATTGGGAAAGAAGATACAACATTTTCATGTTCTTTGGATACCATGACACCTCACAAGCATCAGTTAAAAGGAGGCATTATTTTACTTTGATGTTCTAAAAGAAGAGATGTATCAGTTTAAAGTTTTGAAGTCAAAACTTCTTTCCTTAAAGTCAAGGTATTTGTTTTGAGTCTCCTTCCTGATATTGAGTATCCTCTTAGTATTGAAATTTCTAAATCATATTTTATACAATTTTCTCTTCTTACTCAATGTAAGTTTTTAAGCTGTACCCATATTGACACATACAGGTTTATTTCATTTATTTTAATAGCAGTTTAACATTTAATAGTGTGAATTAAATAAAGTTAAAGTTTAATTTTTTTTCATTCCTCTATAGATGGACACTTAGGTCATTTTTAGTTTTTCATAACACAAAAAATATTGCAATGCATATTTTTGGTAAATGTGTCCTGGTACACAAGTATAAAATTTCTCTGAGGTATAATCCAAAATTCATAATTCCTATGCCCTAAAGTAGGAATAAATTTCAGCATGTGTCCCTCTTCCTTGGGCTAGGGGGTTCAAGGTTTTGTTATGTTTTATTTTTTAATTTGCCCTGTTTCAGGTACAGGGCATAATTTTACTAACAACTTCATACAGGTAATTACATTGCTATGTACAATTGAATCTACAAAGAGAAGGAAGACACAATGCACAAACAAAGTTTCCAAGAGAGACTGTGACAAGTACCACATGACATATATGCCCAACATATGTAGAGTTTTTAAATTCTAACCAGAGGAATAAGGCAACTTCATTAAGATTGTAGTTTTTGAACTCAGCCTTGGAAGATCATAATCATTTCAGTAGAAAAAATAAGATTTGATGGTAGGAGAAGCTATTATAAGTGGAAGGGAAAATGTTGCCAAGCAAACTGGAGAAAGATTCCAAAATGCATTCATGAACAGTGAATTAATGGGTTACTTTGGATAGACAATAAAATGTGCAAAGAGTAGTTTTGGAAGATAATACTGCAAAAGTATATTGCGGTCAGTTCATGCAGGACCCTAAATACTATGTGAGGAGTGTTACAACATATTCTGGAAAGAACAGAGAACAATTAAAACAATAAAGTGAAATGACTTGGGCTGCAACAGCTATACTTTTGGCTGTAAATAACAGCCAAACATAAACCAACTTGATCAACTTAAAAAGGCTTTAAATGTAAGCGGTTTGTTATGTTCTCTAAGAGTTACTAGAGATAGTGTGATTTCAGGGTTGGCAAATTCAGTTGCTCAGTCATTTCATTAAAGAGCAGAGGCTTTCAATCCATCTGCCTTTTCATCCCCATGTCCTGGTGACGTCTTCCTTCATGGCCGAAAGATAGCTGCACCAGTTCTAAACTCCACACGTATAAATGTGATGTCTTATTAAAAATAGGGGTATTTCCAACCTTGAGTCTCTTTTAATCTATAAATAAAACCTTCCCCGGGAGCCTACAGAAAATTTGCTATCAGGTACACTTGGCCAGGAATGGGTCACAGGCCTTGATAAAACAATCACTGTCAAGGGAAATAAAACAAACATGATTGAATTAGACCTATTGTGATTAACCCCCAGGCACTACAGAGAGTCATCTTTCTTATGGGACTTTCAAAGCAACACTGGGACTTTCCCAGCAGAGAGGAAAGTGATGGTTATGAGTATCTACATGAGCATATCTGATATAGAAGTGAAACTTGTGTGTGGGAGGAATATTGGCTATAAGCTTGTCAATAAAAGGTCTATTTTAAGAGTTGCAATTAAGGGCCTAAATTGGGACAGCAACAGTGAGGAACGAAAAGATATTGCTTTAAGGGACATTGGAAAAGTAAAGAGGACTTGCCAAATGACTGAAGGAGTAGTTGGCAAGTGGTAGAAAAGGCTTACATGGCGTTTCTAGAAGGATAGGGAAAATACACATATTTATTGCCGAGATAAGGAATGCATAAGAGAAGCATATGCATATTGAAGATACTGAGCAGTGTTTGGATGTAGTTCTTCTAAGGGGCTGTGAAAGTATCTAATAAAAAAATTCTCTAGAAATACCTGGAAATGTAGCTCAGAAGAATAGAATATATGGGCTGTAAATACAGGTGTGATAATCAAAGCACAAAAATATAATTATTAACGCTAGGAAACTAGATGAGATCTTAAAGGAAAGCAAATGATAAAAAAAGAGATTCAAGTACAGAAATTGAAAAAAGGTCTATATTTAGAGAAAGACAACGAAGATGCTCAAAGATCATATTTAGAAAATAGTGGACACACAGTTAGAAGAAAGATCTAGAATAATTCTGCATTATAGGTGTTACATGCAAATACATGTATAAAAAAGGCTGAAAATTTGTGATTTTTCATGTATGAACTTATTCACTTTTTGAGTAGAATGCATGGAGTATAGGCCAGATGATGGGGGGGTTGAGAAATGAGTGAGGCGTACACAAGTGGGAGGAGTGAGTGTCGGCTGCTTTCTACTCTTCAAGAAGTTTGGTAATGAAATAAGAGAAAAGGATTGGGTTTAAGCTTCGGTTACTTTCCAGCTCATTTATTCTTATAATGATAAAGGACCCCTGACCATAATTATATGATGTGAAGAAGATCCAGGAGAAAAGAAAATATTAAAAATAAAAGATAATGGAAGACTTTAATGTTCAAATTGTTCTCAGAGGCAGAGAAAGAAGATGAGGTCAAGAGTAAATGAGCCGCAAAGTGACAAGCTTCAGAAAGGCATGGGTTGACTTGTGGGAAGGAGAAGGCGAGTCCATAGCTGATCACTTTCTAGTATAAATTAAATGACAAACATGTAGAATGTTAGAAGAGAATGGAGAAAAAATTGAAAAGAATACCCACAGAACCATTCCTCTCCTCAAAAAATGTATTTTAGTTCCTCCCCTTTTTTACAAAATTTTCAAAACATTTTTAGTCATACCGTGTTTACTATTTTGGTAAATGTCCACAAGTGCAGGTACATATAGGGAAAGGAGATAAATGAAGAAACCTCAAACCACCCAGCAAAGCAAAAAAGAGATCACATACTTAAAGAAAGAGATATACAAACAGAGGAAAACATATGAAATTGAGTAAACATTAGTGTAAGTCAAGCAACGGTGGGAGTCCTAGATTATTATTAATTATGTTCTCTGTGTTTCTCAGGTAGTCAAGCAATCTCTAAGCAGCAGCCTTTTGGCAGCTGCTAGATTGGCTTGCTGCACATACAGAGGTTCACCTGATAGGGAGGCAGCGAGCCCAAATGTAGTTAGAAAGCTTAATACTCCCACTGACAGGAGCAGCATGATCAGTGGTGTCAGCCCTTGACAACCCTGCTTCCATAACACCACACCAAATGGGTGGAGCCAGAGGGTAGACATCATGAGTGGAGGGGTACCCCATCTTCAGAAAGCCAACTCTAAACTATAGCCAAGCAGTTTTACAGATTGCAGCTATACCCAAGATATAAAGGCCTAGGCCTGACTGGAACCAGGAGACAGATGAGAAACTACCTCCTAGCAGTCTTCTGCATTTTACCAGGTGAACAAGAGATGGCCTTGTGACAGCTCCTCACAAAACCACCTTCCTGCCACGTACCAGGGGTAATCACAGCACATACCACAAGAATTGTGATTGCCTTTCCTAGGTAGCCAATGTGGAGAACAGTAAGACTGCCAGGGTGCTATGGTAGAGCCATACTGCGTGCAACAGTCTACTCATTTTACCCACCACTTTCATAAAAATCTCTTTTAGATTTTTCTTATTATACCGTTAACTCCAAAAGACCTGTCTCTTTACAAAGATAAAAATTACATGATTTGTTGCTTTTACTTAACAGAGACACTGACAGACCTTCATTTTCTCACGTACAATTACTTATTAAATGCCTACAGTATGACATTTCTTATTAAAGGAATAAATGAATGTAGTTCATGCATTTGGCAATGTAGTAAAATGATCAAATCTCTGCATTAATGGCTCACATCAAAGACATTAGTCTAAATCACAAGTCATAAAATGAAAAGTCATATTTAAATAAAAAGTAAAACTGTAACAGTTGAAAATAAGAACAAAAAGATGTGCATCCAGAAAGAGCTGCTAATCAAAATTATCCACTCAGAATTTCTTGCATAGGGAAATGCAGAACAGTTTAAAATGAATGAACAGCTCAATGAGCAGGCAAATGAGAATGATTAGAAAAACACATTCTCTTATATAAAAATAGAAATATGTAAAATATAGTATATGTGCATTTTATGCACATTTGGTTGCTTTTCTTTAATGGATTTTGGCTTTTTAGCTATTTTTTTAACGTTACTCTTTAAAATTAAAATTCCTAGATTGACTTATTGATCCTTCAATTGCCTTTTCATTTTCCTTCCCACCACCACAAAAAAAAAAAAAAATACAAATGTTTCTGCTTAAATCTATCTCTACCTCTAAAGGAAAATACAACAGAAATGAAGAGAATTTAGGTACCTACTTACATGCAGACAACTAATCTAAGTATTTTACATGTATGATCTCTTTTAACTATTAGCAAATTATAAATATGCTTTTTAAAGGTAAGAAAACCGTGTTATTTGTAATATTAAGTATCTCCCTCCACCACTGCCCATCTTAAAGGTGTTAAAGGAGACCTTTGAAAATTCTCTTTCCTTTAGAATATACTACAAGTTGGGGTGTATTCCAAGTTTTTTCTGAGTTGTTCACCTGAGAGCAGATCCTATGCATACCCCCTTCCTCCCAGCTATATCCACTCCTTTAAGGACCTACCTCATCTCTGTCATACTGGGGAGCATGTAGCTGGTTCTGTACAGCAGTAGATTCTGAGACTGAATTTAAGAACGAAACTTAAGAGTATAAGCAAAGTAACTTTATATTTCCATAATTTAACTGATTTTATGGTATAAGCAACCATTCCACAAGGGGAAGGGAAATTAATCTCAGGCAGTTTAAGGTTTCCCTCATTCCTATAGGACCAGTGTTCCTCTGAAGGTTGTAGGAGTTGCCATCTGCTCTGAATTATTAACAATACATCTGGGTAGCTGAAGAAATGCTTTTGTTTCTGGTGTCAATATGCAATCTGCCAAGGAAGCCACCCAGTCATCACTTTTGCCTAACAATAGGGGGTGTTTGAGTTTGACTCTCATTAAGCCAAATTGTGTTGTCCTTCCTAGTGCGTGCATCTGGAGTCTGAGAAAATCATGAGGCCATCTATGGTGCTCTATCACTTCCAGGCTGTTCTGGGAGCCATCCCAGTTGTTCTGCTGCCCTCTGTCTTGAGGGGAATGGGGTTGTTCTTTGATGGTCCTCAAGCCTGTTTGATAGACACATCCTGCAGCCATTTCTGTTCTAGGGTCAGAATGCTTCCTTGAGATTTACCAGGAAAAGGGGTTAAATGTCTATCTAAATTCAGATCCCACAAATCTACGTGGATTTCTGTAATCTTTCTCTCTTGCCCATGATAGTACATGTGAATTCAGGGTTCAAGGACCCAGCCAGGGGTGCCACCAGCATCTTAGCCCCTTCCTCTCCCTCTACCCTCTAAACCCCCTTCATGGGGTGGGGGTTAGGAGTGAGAAACCTTGCTCAGACCTCACTTGAATTCTCCTGAATCTATAGTTTTCTATGTGAAGATGAGATATTTATGTTTTTTCCAGAAGGTGTATGCTACCAAAGTCCAAAATCCAGGAAAAGACATGTTTTCCCCATACTTCTGGAACATTCTGCCCTTGAGCAAAAGAGCATGGAAGTGTATATTTACTGACTGAAATACATTAAGAAATGAGAGAGGAGTGTGGGACCAACGTGACAATAATGGGAAATACGATCATGTGAATCTGTTCACATGTCACAACGCTACCACGTGGCTCAGTGACAAGCTGACAGAATAAATGAGGGATAATCGTTCCTTTTGTTTACCCCGCTCTTTCATTTTCAAAAACCATTCAAAGATATATGAGTGTATTTGACTTTATTAAAAGGCTGCAGGTAACTAAATAATAAATAAAACTGTAAAACTGTATATCTAATATGACATTCCATTAAGCATGATATTTGTTAAGATTGAATCTATTAAAATTGTTTCTATTATGAATGATATCATTCTATTAATGTGAAATCATATTAAGGGGAAGCATTCAAAAGCTAAACACTTCATCCTCCGAAACCCCTTCACTTTGTTCCTGTTGCATGATCAATCATTACCATAATTTGAGGATCCCCAAACCTACCTACAAGGGTATATCTTCCAGGGTCCATTTAACTAAAAATAAACAGTAATCTGGGTTAATTAGTCCACATTAACATGAGGGACAGGCAGTTTAGGGTGATCCATCATGAAACAATGATCTTTGTCTCTCTTTTCCTAGAGTAAATCTTTGTCCCTCTTTTTTCAGCAACCCTAGGAGGGTTTTATGTGTACCTATTAATGGCTACTGCTCAAATGCCTACAGGGATACTGGACCTGAGCTTCAAAATTATTATTGTATGGGCCTAAATATGTTACTAGTCAAGGTGTGATTTGGATCACGGACAAACTAAGTGAAAATGTGGGAAAGGGGAGGAAAGCTGTTGCTGGTACTTTGTTTCTCCAATATTGGGACTGAGATTAGCCTACTGTGGAATACTACTCCACCATGAAGAAGGATGAATTAAGGCCTTTTGCAACAGTCTGGATGGAACTGGAGACTGTTCTCCTAAGTGAAATATATAAAGAATGGAAAAACATACACCACATGTACTGGTTATTACTCTGGTAAACTAACAGAGGAGCACAAATGTGCATAGAGGGAAGTCAAACTCAGTGGAAATCAAGCAGGGGAGAGCAGGGAGGGAAGAGGAGAGGATGTACAAAAACCTACCTAACGGTTACAATGAACACTATCTGGGTAATGGGCACACTTATAACCCTGACTCAAGCACAACAAAATTGATACATGTAACCAAAAACATTTGTTCCCCTGTAATATTTTGAAATAATAAGAAAAAGAATAGAAAAGGAAAGAAGAAAAGAAGAAATTATTTTAAAAAAAGGAGAAATAAGACAGGCTATAGGTAGAACATTGTCAGCACTTGCAAAAGTAGCTTAGAAATGTGGAAACTTTAATGTAGTATGGCGCAAATAGGCCTATCCAGTTTAGGATTAGCAGAAAATTATGTAAAGGATACTTGCCCTTTCTAATCACTTACCTCCATTTATTGATTCAATACACCTGTCAATTGTATCCAATGTTTTGGCAGTTGTCTTGGAGATGAGGATGCAGTTGTGATCAAAACTGGCCATTCTCTTCCCTCAATTTTCAGTATTTCACATCTGCTAAGTCTGTTTCTTCTTCTGATTCTAAATTCGTACAATAAGTTCCAATAACCTCAAATGATGGCCCTCTAATCTACAGTCGCCACATACTTTACTTTACTTAAAATGCCCTCTCCTAACACACAGACGTATGCAATCATAATGTTCAGTGTTCAATAAAATTTTTGACTAAATGCAGTTCTTATGCATTTTATGAAAGGAGTTAATATTAATTATAGCAAAAATTGTTGTTTTCCAAATTTAATTATTTGATGAACACCAAAGCCTACACTTGAAAATTGAAGAAGCTTTTTTTTTTTCAGTTGGCACATAGTGAGGATTAGGTGAATATCAATAACTTAATGAAGTCTAATATTACTGTGTTGTAATTAAGACAAGACAAATGGCTCTAAACCTCACCTAAAGTTGTCAAATTATGTGGGATTTAAGTTATGTATAGACACAATTGAACATAAGTGGATATTTGACACAGAGTTGTATTTGAACTTCAGTTTTAGCACTTTGGGAAAATTGAGTATCATTTAGTGAACATGGACAGAGATACAATGGAAAGAAGGCAGGTAAGCTAATGTAATGAAAACTTCCCTGCGCTGGAGAATATATTATAGAATATAGCAGGATGTGTTCACTGGATTTGATACATTTTAACTCTGTGCTTTTTCAAAGTCACACAAAAAATCAAACACTCATTCCAATATTTTGTGTTCTATTCTATTAGTTTCAGAGAAAATGGAAAAGGATACCTGAAGGACATGTTTTGCATGTTTAATAATGTCATTATAGCCAATTTTAATAAAGAAATATCTCTGTAAATATACTATTATTGTTATTGTTTTGTTATAAACTGTTATTGTTATTAGCTAAATTAAAATACCAGACATGCTATTCTTTCTGAAGCTATTCTAAGTGGAAACAGTGAATTTTAGGAAAGCTCACACGCAACATACAGAGTGGTTTTTTCTCATGAGAATTCTATCTCTGGTTTTCAGTCTCTCAAGACTTGAATAATTAGTATAAATAGATAGCTTGCATATTGAGCAGCTTTGAAACCAAACGTTTTTGCAGTTTTTTGTTAGTTGCGATAAGAGTGAAAAGTACATTTCTTTTTCCGATTTTTAATGAGACATTTTAATTTCTCTTCTTGAAAAGAAGGTACAGTAATGTGTGCTTATAAAGGCAAAGGTAAATTATTTTAGGAAATACATGAAGAAAGGAAGATTATTTACAGTGTTTTTATTCATTTTAGTTCAAAAATTAAAGAGCATTTTCAAAAAATGAGAATATTGAAGCTGAAGTTATGGAATTTATTATGTTGACTATCTTACCAGTTAAGCAGTGCATTGTTTCCCAAATTTTTATGAGAATTTTAAAATGTCATGGGAACATACGCTAAAATATTCCTATCTTTTTTCTTTGTTTTCTCCTCTTCTCCATCTTCCTTCACTAACTCTCATACTCTCCTTCCTGTCCCATTCTATTGTTTCATCCTCATCTTTCTGTTTTTTACTGCTTTTCACCTCCACATTCAAAAGCATCTTAGATTGTAGTCAGAATAGTCACATCAAAGCTACCGTAATATTCTGAAATTAAAAAAAAAATTAAATTAAAAAAAAAAGCCAGTTCCACTCTCAGTGTGGAGGGAAAAAACTTACAAAACAACGAATTCAGATATAACTATCAGCCCATGTTATGGAATCATCTCCAACATATGACTCAACATAAGATAAGTAATGGATAAGTGTTAATTTCAACAAAGAGGAACATACTCCTCTTTTGCAGACTCTGGTGGTGATGCTCATAGCTGCAAATACGTGTGTCGTATTATCCCGCCTCTCCTGCTGCTTTAGTAGGGCATTGGACAGAAACCTCTATGGTCAGGATCCCTCTGCCTGTGCCAGATTATATATTATTTACTTGCATCACAGGCCTCTCTTCCTCTCAACCATCTTATCTCTCGGTAGGTAGCATTAGGTTTATACCATTTTGGAAAAGAAATTAATTCGAGTTGGCCATGAAGTCTAAGATATTTCATGTGAGTGGTAGTCTATAGCTAAATTGCTACAGTCCATTTTTAATACATTCTTTTCAGTCATATACTAAACTCCTTTAACAGTAAATCTGACAATGACTAAAGGTCACTTAAGTAGGGTTAAGTATTTAAAAGTGAATCAAATTATAGGGGGAAATAGATCAAAAAATAAATATATATCATTACATTACAGTCTTTCAAGAGGCTCTTCAAATCTTATTTAAAGTCTATACATTTTAATGTGACAGAGAAAATAAAAGCCTAAAGGAAAATCTACATTTTTATCCTTTGGCCTATAAGGAGCAAGGAGATTGAAAGAACAAAGGTAAAAACAAAAGAAAATAACCTAGGCATAGCCATAGAGCGATGACAAATTCCTCTTAAATCACAGAAGACAAGAAAATTTAAAAGATTGATAACTCTCAATGTAGTATAAATCATATTTTCTATCTATCAACCTGGACCTATCTATCTGTATTGTTACCGGAGGAAGCATTATTTTTCTGACAAGCTGTTGCTCTTAGCAACAAGTCATCCTGATATTTTCTTTGATTATAACTAAAGAGCAATATCCATTCTTGTTACATGGGTGTAAAGTATAATTTAAAGCTCATTAAAAGTGTAGCAGGTGTTCACGTATAAAGTGCAAAAAAAAATAGAGGAAAGAATTTCTCTATGGCTGAGCTGTCAGTGCTCTAAAAGCCTAATTTATTTTGCATAACCTTTTAGCAAATAGACATGATTATAATAGAGAGAAGAGAAATGGAAACAATATATGCAGGAAAGTAAAGGGACTTAGCCTTTTGATTTGACCTTGATTCCAACCCTTTGAAAATATTACAGTCTTTTAACAATTGCAGCTTTGACATATAACACACTTTTCTTCCCAGGAGATAGAAGTTCTTCAGACATTTTCTTAGCATAAAAGCTGCTCTAAAGTAGAAAATGAGTAGGTGCATAAACTGAAACAGAGTCAGTTTATATTCATTGCAAAGCAGGGAAGGGAATGAATGTTCAATCATCCAGTCTTTTCATGGATTCATTTTTCATGTGGAAAGCTCCTACTCTGCAGATCGGAAATTCAAACTCAAATTCAAAAGTGAGTAAAAGTCTTGCAATTGGGACTATTTCTTAAACCTTCAATTCTTGGCCTAAATTAACCAAATAGTGAGAAAAAGGCTGAAGTTCATAAGATCTAGACTTAGCACCGAGACTAAAAGTTATAATTATTAACACAATGACACTGTTTGAGCTGGGGACTTGAACCCTCCTTTCAACGAGTAACTCTCATGAAAGCCCAGAATTTGTTGGCATTCACTTAATTTTGAGTAGTCAAGTTATTAATGTTTTTCTCCTTTTAGGAAATAGAAAGAACTATAATTTTCTTAAGATGCAAAGACTTACAAAGGGGAAGTCTGGTATTCAAGAAAGAATGGCGGAAAATAAAACCCTTGCAAGTTAATTGTGATAAATTTCTGTTGTTTTATGAGATTTAAAATGCTGTTACTAAAAATTAATTTTTGCAACAGAAAAGACAAATATTCGTAGCAATAAAAACAAAAATCTTATAGTAAAATTCCATATAATCTTAACAAAACCCAA
Organism: Daubentonia madagascariensis; assembly: GCA_023783475.1. Taxonomy (NCBI): domain Eukaryota; kingdom Metazoa; phylum Chordata; class Mammalia; order Primates; family Daubentoniidae; genus Daubentonia; species Daubentonia madagascariensis. The sequence goes on from JAKFHU010001209.1 coordinate 33,225,162, forward strand.
AATGGGTTGAGGGAAGAATGGAATTAAAAGTGTGCCAAAATACCTCATCTTGGTCAATATGTGGGGGTAAAAGGGGTGGTTGAGAATATTGTTTATTTTCATTTCCTAGACAACAAATATGCATTTAAATATAACTGCTTAAATTATAAGGAAGCATTAATAGTAGGCAATTCCTTCCTTTTCCCACTGATATTGTTGCGGGGAAACTGGCATATTGAAGAATGTGAAGCAGCTATTATATTTGTGTCTAAGGGGTTAGTGCAGAAGTTTCAAAAAAGTAATTGGCTTGAATAGAGTTTTTTTTTATTTTTAATAAGAGTTAAGAAGCAATTGTCCCTCCTTTCCAACCTGATAGAAATGACTGATGCCTAGGCTGCCACAGTTTCCTTTTTGCAATGTCCACACTTCAGACAGCTACATGTTTGTTTGTTCTTGCCTATCCTTTGTGGATGTTTTAATTTGTCACTTACAGCATAAAGTGGTTTTATTTATTATTCATAAAATTACAATCTGTGTCATTCATTCTTTCTAATTTTCTGCATATAGAGGTTACTAAATAAATATTTGCAGAACTACATTAAACTTTTTAGTCATGACGACTTGAGAGTAATATTCCATATACTGCTTCATCCTGGGGCATCTAGCTCTGAAATTTTTAATGGTGATACAATTCCATATTCTATCAAGGGAATATTTAGGACTATTTGATTTTAGGTAACATGCACTGTTGTTGCAGTTGTCATATTTCATTCCAAGGGAAATTAAACCTTTCTTCCTAGTGTGAAATAAACACAGCATGTACTTAAAATAGCAAACCACCAAATTAACTTTCTGCAGCAGATAATTATTAGTCTGTGTTTATCACAAGATAATCTAGCATGAAGATTTTCTATGTTTTGAAAACGTGATGTCAAGAATGTCCACTTCTGTCAACTTAATATTTGTATTAGAAATCACCCCTTTACTTTTTGCAGCATACACTGATGCGATCACATTATTACCTCCCCATGGATCCTCATGTGGTTCCTTAGTGGTATTGTTAGAGGTCTGCATTGTGAATATTCCAGTGAAGTAAAATGTGTCCTCTAAAAATAATCTGCAAAATGTTAGTATGGATTTGGAGGTTGAAACCATACACTATCGGAGACAAAGCTCTCACAGAGGATTAATAATTCCAATTACTCTATAATGATGTTGTTAACAATCATGCCTTCAAAAATGTCAGAAGTTTATTGAAAACCTTTGTCATAATTGAATAGGGGTAGTAATATTTCATTATGACATATTTTGGGCTATCAGAATTATAGCATATTTCTCTTGAGGAACATCTCTTTTATTTGCTTTAAGATAGAATAAAAACCTTTTATCATAAAAAGTACTAGTAAGTAGACTAACTTATATAAAGTACCTCAAGGTGCCCCCCAAACTATCATTATAAGTAAAGTGTCTTCTTAGATTTTTGGTGGAGGTGTATTTAATTATTTACCAGTAATGATTTGCATAGGATGTACTCTACTTTCTGTTACCCAGTTTCTAAAAATACTTTTTCCCCCTAGTCTATAAGTAGTACATGCTCATTAAATAAAATTTCAAACTATAGGATGATAATGTCTATATCTCTAAAGATATAGTTTAGGGGATCCAGATATTATAGTAATATACAAATTCAAGATTTTGTAGTAGGCAAAATAGTCACATAATAGAGAAGTACAAATAATCTCTATTGACTCCAACATTTATATATTTTATTACAGGGACATAAAAAATAAAGAGGTAAACAAAACAACTCAATCCTGTGTGTCTCTGTGTGTGTGTATATATATATATATATATTTTGTTACTGTTATCAAAAACCTTATAACAAGGAAATAATGGATCCAGGGCATGATCTTCAACAATGCTAGAGTCTGAATATTTGTGTCTCCCCAAAATTCATATGTTAAAACCTAATCCCCAAGGTGATAGTATTAAGAGGTGAGGCCTTTGGGATGTGATTCGGTCATGGGGCTCCACCCTCATAAATGGGATTAGTGCCTTAACAAAATAGACTGTAGAGAGCTGCCTTGCCCCTTCCTCCATGTGAAGACACAATGAGAAGGGACTGTCTATGAGGAACAGACCATTGCCAGACACCAAATCTGCTGGGGCCTTGATCTTGGATTTCCCAGCCTCCAGAACTGTAAGAAATGAATTTCTGTTATTTATAATCTACCCAATCTATGGAATTTTGTTATAGCAGTCTGAACAGACTAAGACAATCAGCTAGTAAACTCATTAGGCAAAATTTCGATTGTGAACTTTGTAATAATGAACCAGACTGACATCACCTGAAGCCATGATTAATCCTGATATCACAATAAAATGAAATTTTATCAGAGAGCGACAATATATAGAACAGATGTTATACAATGAGGACTTACATGCTATTCTTGTACCTGAGGGAGTGATGCCCACCAGTGTCCATAAAGTCAATATAAAAATAAATATTGGGGAGGTTAGAAAGATGTATGATTTGATTGTTGGCAGTGAGGAAACTAAAAAAACAAAAATAAAGTTGGGTGATAAAACCAAAGGGGAAGTTACTATCGTCCCAGCTGGTAGTTCAGGATTCTGCAAACCTCATGGGGAAGCCCTGTGTCTAACATGGAACAAGAAGCACAGGTTTGCAATGGCTGAAAAATGTTTAAAATTTGATGGGCCAGAGTTCAGCCTTATGCAACCCAAGAATACAAAACGGTACAAAGAAAAAGCCAAGATTTCCTGAGCTGGGTGTCTAGTCAGGTCAGGGGAAAAGGTGAGATTAGTTGCCCACAAATGTTTAGAGAACCTGGGGATCAATTGAAACCAGTACAATTGTCTCCCTCTCAAATTCTATACAATGAAAGTTCAATTTACACTGAAAGTTCAATTTACATTTAATCAATTACTGATTTCTCAAATAAATAAGCCAGTTGCAATGATTTTAGCTAAAGTTTGCATGTTTCCCTAATTCGCATGAATGGGGGGGAAAAAATGTGTGCGGGAGGTAGAACAGACTTCTTTCCCAAAGAATCTTTTTACTTATTGAAAGGAAAAAATCTATCCACAAGGCTATTGACAGAAACTTATAGTACAGCAGAAGCAGCAGCCGATTTATAATATGTAATGTTGTACTATTATCTTTTCAACTCTCCTTGCTTCTTAAAATTTTGTATCCAACCCTGATACACTTTCCTCTATTTTAATTTCTAGTTTACTCTCTTATTATGTCCAAAACATAAAGTTACAATTTGCTTTTTCTTCTTTATATCCAAAGCTAAACTTTTTAGTTCAGAATGCACTTCTGATTAAAATTTTTCCTCTAAATTAGTTTCATCGGTATTTGCTATGGCACGTAGATAGCATAGATATTATTTACCCTCAAGATAGAGAGTCTTACTGCAAGTTGGGGTTTTCTTATTTTTATTTTCTTTTTGAGCAAGATTTCACCCTGACAAAAGACTTCAAGTTGTAATATGGCCCTTCTTTTCCTGACTTCTTCCAGAGTTGTCCTTAATTCTTCATTCTGCATCCAGCCTTCCTATTTCCAGCTACTCACTTTCAAAACAGAAAATTCCTAATCTAGAGATTACCCAAAACTTTCTCCCTACCTAGTAAATATATGAGGTAATTGTTTAACTCTCATCTACTGCCCCATGGAGTGTTGGGTATAACATTACTACTAATAATGGCAATGGTAATAATACAGGCTCTATGATTGACCCAATTATATAGAAAAGAAAACTAGAACTTAGTGTAGTTTAGCAAATTGCTCAAGATTGCACTGCTAATAAGTAGTGTAATCAGAATTTGATCCTAGTTCACCTTCGCCCTAATGTTCCATGTATAGAGACTTCCCTATGTCTCCTCATATTCCTTATACTGGCTATCAAGGATTGATTCTTTATTCTAAACACTACAAATAATGTTGTGTGTTCTGAAAGCTAATTATCCTGACAACTCCATATATAGGTAACCAGTCCTAGATCTGGAAACTTACACTTAGAGAGTCCAGATTCCGTTTATCCCTTAGGAAGCTATCTAGGCTTGGCTGGCCTTACACGCTCTCTCGCCCATCCTCAGGTTCCTGACCTGGTATTATGCTCTCTATGGGAAGATATGCCAACACCCAGAGCAAATGCATTAGGGGCCCAGTGTATCAACACGTATGCTCAGAAACAATCAAGTTAAAGCAATCAGAGTAGGTTTACTCTTCTTTCTCTGCAACCAGCTGAGAAAAGTAAACTTCAGCACTGACACCAAGATTTCCTGAGCTGGGTGCCTAGTCAGGTCAGGGAAGGAGATGAGGTTAGTGGCCCACAAGTATTTAGAGATCCTGGGGAGGTAAGTAGTTAAATATTCTACTCATCCTGTTTTCAGCCAATCTCCTTCTAACATAAATAACACTACTACTCTCTGCCATTTCTCTCTGGCCACCTTTACTAAATGGCCTGTAATTGGATATCCTTGGAAATTAATGCTTTAAATACCACACAAGCCAGAAAAATCACCTTATTCTAATTGCACGTAATTTCTTAAGCATGATGAAATGCATAACTATGCTCTATGACCACGCCATCTTCTTTCCTCAGCTCTTCTTCCACTTCACACAAAAATGCTTGAGAAGAAAAGAAATAAAATCATAAGAGTAAAAAAAGAGAGAAAATCGCTAAACATAATTTTAACATTACTATATAGATAAGTGTTTTCCATGTTATTGCTTACGCTTAGGAAATATTTTAATGAATGCATGGTAGTCTACCAAGAATAAATACTACAGTTAACTTGACCCTGTCCTTAATGGTTGGCACTTAGGCTGTTACTGATTTTTGCTTTTATTGCTATATATTTATGCAATGAATAGCTTTTTTTTATAAAACCATTTCTATGCTTAGTTTTAGAATAGATTTCTAATTAAAAAATAACTACATGAATTAATGCAAATATTTTAAAGACTAATCACATATTTAAAGATTCTTGACACTAAAGATGTTATTTTTGCCTGGTTAAAAAATATACACTCAATGATCCAGGTCATTCGAAATCAGCCAGAAGTACTTAAACTATTAATAGTATAAGAATCTAATATCAAAGTCCTTGGCAATAAAATGTTCATTAAAACATTTATGTGCACATTTCTGTAACTTTGGCAGACATGTTAAGCCTACTAGATTTTGAAGGAATAAACTGGGTTCACATTCATCATCCACATTTATTTTCATATTTACTTAGACAAGTTATTTAACGTCTTTAAATTTTTCTTATATCTGAAATTTGAATAATGGATAATAGGTCTCTGTTATAGTTGTACTTTAAGTAGGAAAGGGTATAATGATTTAAAGGACAAACTAAAATTGTGGGTATATAGTGAGCCCTCATTAAATGTAAGCAATTTCTAATTTAGCCAAGGCCCTGTGGCATAATGCTGAGTAGTATGTGCTCTGGGGGCAGGCTGCCTGAGTTTGGTTCCAGTTATTTGAACTCTCTGTACCTCTGTTTCTTGAGATGTAAACATGGAAGTAACCACAGCGCTTATCTGTAAATGTCATTGCTTGTGTTTCAGGAGTTCAAAAATATATAGACTAGGGTCTGGCTTATAGTAAATATTGAATAAGTAATATTTTTATTATTAGAAATTACCAATAAGATATCATAATTTTCTACTCTGCTTTTAATTAGCAACTATCTTCATTACCAGAAGATAGATTGCTTAGCAGTTGTCACAAAGAAAACAATTGGACAATTTAATTTCCAAATGGCTATTTCCTTTTTACTACAAACTACTAGGTCTAAATGCTACTTAAATCCATAACTGCTGTGTTTGGATAAAGCAAAGCCACTATCATGCAACACAGTGGCCTGTACACATTCTGTAGTTAAGCAGGAATTACTAAGTATAATTTTAGAACTCTACTCTTAAAGTAAAATTTTAAATAGAAACATTCATTTCAAAGACTTAGGGAAGACAGACAACTTTTTGATAGGATGCTTCCAAGGCTAACCATAAGGAAGTTAAATTTTTTCGTGATAAATCCAGCTTTTTATCCCCATTCTCTTTTCCTTATTTAAATGTGTTCTGAAGGTTAAAATGGCTATGTGATTTTTAGGTTTGTGTGGATTTAAGTTAATGTGTACCATTTATACACATACACACACGTAAATATAATTTAAAAAATATATATATACCTGTATATATAATTTTAGATTTATTTCTAAATATCAAATAAAATGACATTACTATATTGTCAAAAACTTTTTAAGAGTTAGCAAAGAGTTAGGATACTTATTTGTTTAATTATTTATTATTTATTTTGGAGACCAAGACCTTCTCCAGCAAAACTAAGAAAATCGTGAGTTTGGTTATTATAAATGTTCTTATTACAGAAGTCAAAAAATATAACAGATTTGTACATAGAGTTATTGTTATTGCTTAAGTCAAAAGAAAATCTCAAAAGATTAAAGATAAATATCTTATAAAAAATGATTGATCTTTAGAATAAGAAAGGTAAATTAAAAGCAAGAAACTATACCAAAATAAATTATACATTTCCAATTAAATAATTTAGATATGCCATCTTCTAAGAAGCTTAAGTTTGGATTTCAAAGATTTCTTAATTCTGTAATGCTGATTTTTGTAAATTTTTTAAATTTATTTTTTATTTGTATATATTCATGGGGTACAAGTGCAATTTTGCTACTTTGATATATTGCTACATTGATATATTATGGTAAAGTCAGAGCTTTCAGTGAATTCTTCACTGGAGCAATGTGCACTGTACACACCAAGCAACCTCCAATCATCCACCCCCTTCCACCCCTCCACTCCTCCAAGTCTCCATTGTCCATCATTCCACACTCTGCTTCCATGCACACTCATTATTTAGCTCCTAGTTATAAGTGAGAACAGGCAGTATTTTCTTTCTGTGTCTGAGTTGCTTGACTTAAGATAATGGCCTCCAGTTCCATCCATGTTGCATGAAAGACACGATTTCATTCTTCTTATGTGGCTTCTTGTATTCATTGTGTATGTATACCACCTTTTTATTAGCCAATCCCCTGTTGATGGACACTTAGGTTGATTACATATCTTTGCTATTGAGAATTGTGCTGCAATAAACATATTAGGGCAGGTATCTTTTTAATATATTGATTTCTTTTCCTTTGGGAAGATACCCTGTAGTTGGATTAGTAGATCATATAGTAGGTTTATTTTTAGTTCTTTAAGAAATCTCCATACTATTTTCCATAGAGGTTGCACAAATTTACATTCCCACCAACAGTGTATAAGTGTTCTCTTTTCTCCTAATCCTTGCCAACATCTGCTATTTTTTTATCTTTTTAATAATAGCCATTCTGATTGGTATAAAATGATATCTCACTGTGATTTTAATTTGCATATTTCTGGTGATTAATGGTGTTGAATATTTTTTCATATGCTTATTGGCCGTCTGTCTTCTTTCAAAAAATGTCTATTTATGCCTTTAAATCAATTTTCAAAGGGGTTATTTGTGTTAGTTTTTGCTGAGTTTGAGTTCCCTGTAAATTCTGGGTATTAGTGCCCGGTCAAGTGTATACAGCCTGCAAATATTTTCTCCCTTTCTGCAGGTTGTCTGTTCACTCTGTTGATTATTTCTTATGCTGTGCAAAAGCATTGTAGTTTAAGTCCCATTTGCCTATTTTTGTTTGTGTTGCCTGTGCTTTTGAGGTCTTAGTCATAAATTCTTTGCCTAGATCAATATACAGAAGAGTTTTCACTAGGTTTTCTTCTAGTATTTTTATAGCTTTAAGTCTTACATTCAGGTCTTAAATCCATCTTGAGTTGATTTTTTTTGTTTTATTTATTTTTATTTCAGAATATTACAGGGGTAAAAAATGTTTTGGTTCCATAAATTGCTTTGACAGATAGGGGTTCAGTTTCCCTCTTCTGCATATGGCAATACAATTTCCCCAGTACCGTTCATTGAAAAAGGATGCCCTTTCCCCAGTGTATGTTCTTGTCAACTTTGTCAAAGATCAGTTGGATATATGTATGTGGCTTTATTTCTGGGTTCTCTATTCTGTTCCATTGATCTATTTTTATTTTTTTAATATTTATTTATTTATTTTAATTTCAGAATATTATGGGGGTACAAACACTTTGGTTACATATATTGCCTATACACTGCCCAAGTCAGAGGTACAATCATGAAGTACAATGAAGTACAATGAAGTACAATCCCAGACAGTGTGCCCCACATCCACTAGGTGTGAGTTTTCCCATCCCCTCCACCCCCCTCCCACCTCCCACCTGATGAATATTATTTCCATGTGTGCACATAAGTATTGATCAGTTAGTACCAATTTGATGGTGAGTACCAGTGGTGCTTGTTTTTCCATTCTTGTGATACTTTGCTTTGAAGAATGGGCTCTAGCTCCATCCAGGATAATACCAGAGGTGTTAATTGATCTATTTTTATACCAGTACCATGCTATTTTGGCTACTATAGACTTGCAGAATAATTTCAAGTCAGGCAATTTGCCTTCAGCTTTGTTATTTTTTGCTCAAGATTGCTTTGGATATTTGGGCTCTTTTGTGGTTCAGCATGAACTTTAGAATTGTTTTTTATAATTCTGTGAAAAATTATGTTGGTATTTTGATGAGATTGCATTGAACCTGTAGATTGCTTTGGGTCATTTTAACCCATTTTAAAATATGGTCATTTTAACAATTTTAATTCTTCTGATCCATGATCATGGGATGTTTTTCCATTTTTTTGTGTGTCATCTACAATTTATTTCATTAGTATTTTGGAGTATTCCTAGTAGAGATCTTTCGCCTCCTTGGTTAAATATATTGCTAGGTATTTTATTATTATTATTAATTATTATTATTATTATTATTTTGTAGCTGTTGTAAATGGGGCTGCCTTCTTGATTTGGTTCTTGGCTATATCATTATTGGTGTACAGAAATTTTAGTGATTTCTTTGCATTGATTTTGTATCCTGAAACTTTGCTGAATTCATTTATGAAATCTAAAAATTTTTTGGTGGAGTCTTTAGAGTTTAATAGAAATAAGATGATATCATCAGTAAACAGGGATAATTTGACTTTCCCTTTTCCAATCTGGATGCCTTTTATTTTTTCTCTTGCCTGATTGCTCTAGTGAGGACTTCTAGCACTTTGTTGAAAAAGAGTGGTGAAAGTGGCCATCCTTGTCTTGTTTCAGTTCTTAGGGGAAATGCTTTCAATATTTCCCCATTAATTATGATGTTGGCTGTGGATTTGGCATATGTGGTCTCTATTATTTTGAGGTATATTTCCTCTATGCCTAGTTTGAAGACGTTTGTCATAAAGAGTTTCTGAATTTTATTGAATGCTTTTTCTGTGTCTATTGAGATGATCATATGGATTTTTTTCCCTTAATTCTGTTTCTGTAATATATCACATTTATTGATTTGCATATGTTGAACCAACCTTGCATCCCTGGTATAAAACCCATTTGATCATGGTATGTTATCCTTTTGACGTGGTGTTGGATTTAATTTGCTGGTATTTTGTTGAAGATTTTTGCATCTATACTTATCAGGGATATTGGTTTATAGTGTTCTTTTTTAGCTGTGCTCTTGCCTGGTTTTAGTATCACAGTGATACTGGCTTCATAGAGTGAGTTAAGGAGATGTCCCTCTTCTTGATTTTTCGGATCAGTTTCAGATCAATCAGTATTAGTACTTCGTACACCTGGTAGAATTTGGCTGTGAATCCATCTGGTTCTTGCCATTTTTTTGTTGGGAGAGTTTTTTATTACTTATTCAGTCTTGCTACTCCTTTTTGGTCAGTTCAGGTTTTATATTTCTTCCTGGTTTAAGCTTGGGAGTTTCGTATGTTTCCAAGAATTTATCCATTTCCTCTATGTTTTTTAGTTTGTTATAGAGTTGTTCATAATAGTCTCTGCTGATACTTGTATTTCTGTGGTGTCAGTTGGAATGTCTCCTGTTTCATTTCTGATTTTGGATCTTCTCTTTTCTAATCTTGGTTCATCTAGCTAATGGTTTATCAATTTAGTTTATATTTTCAAAGAACCAACTTTTTGTTTCATTGTTTCTTTGTATTTTGTTGTTGCTTTTGTTCTCTATTTCATTTAGTTCTACTCTGATCCTTGGTTTTATTTATTTTGTTTCTTCTGCTAATTTTGGTTTTTCTAGTTCCTTGTGGTGCACTGTTAGGTTGTCAATCTGTGATCTTTCTACTTTTATGATATAAACATTTAATGCTATAAGCTTCCCTATTTGCACTACTTTTTCTGTATCCCACAGATTTTGGTATGTTGATTTTATTTCCATTGATTTAAACTTTTAAAAAATATTTTTGTCTTAATTTCTAGTCATGGAAGCAGTGGGATGAGTGTTTGGGCACATTCTCAGGCTCCTAGACCACTATTGTGATGTGGGTGGTGGCAGTAGCAGTGGTGGAGCCACCCACTGGAAACCAAGCAGCCGTGTTAATGTTTGTGATAGCTGCAATGTGTTGGGCAGTCTAGTCCCCAGTCCCACAGCTGCCCATAGCAGGGCTGTGGGTATTGTTGTAAGTGTGCTTTGGAGAGCTTGGTCTCCACTGTCCTTTCCTGCCAGGGTGGGGCCTGCAGCCCTGTCAACTCAAACTTACCCCAAGGGCAGTGTGCAGCCTCACATTAAACTTTCAAAATGGCACGCTGGGCCTGGTACCAGAGAGGTACCTAGGCAAGCAGCACAGTCAAGAACATGTGGGGAATGAGGTCTGCTCACATCTCAGTTTCAACAGCAGCCTACAGCAGGGCACCGGGGAGCTTCTCAGGGGTGGTGGGAGTGCCTGGTCACCCCTTTCCCTCTCGGAGCAGCAAAGCCGCAGCAGGCACGTCTGTAGATCCCTCCTATCTAGGCTTTCAGAATGGTGCCCCGCTGAAGCTGTCTAGGCTCAGATGCCTGTGGGATTCCACGTGGGTTCCCTTTCTGGAGCAATGTCTCTGTGCCATCTCTAGACAGCTCCCTATATTAGGCCCAAGGCCCATGTGGGTCTAGGGTTTCTCCTGTAGCAAAGAGAGTAAAACTTGCTTTGAAGTGTGGAGACCTAGGGGTTCCTCTCTTACTATTTCCCCACGTCCAGGAGCTTCTCCGGGCTCTCAGCCAGTCCCTGGCCAGGCGAGCTGCTTTGAAACCTCTCCTTCCATACTTTTGGTGCTTCTACTCTAGAATTCTAGAGTTCTCTCTTAGACAATCTGTCAGAAATATGAGTATCTGCTTACCATGCTGGTTCCTCTCCATGAAGGAGGCACATATTACCTGCGTCTTTGATCTTTGTATTTTTAATAGTTAATTTTTTTTTTGCATATTCCTTTTGTGCAAACATAAACTTTGTATTTCTTTTCCTAATTCAGGTTTTCAATTTGACCAAAGTTTTACTTTGCCAGTGGAGAAGTTCAATTTTCTTTATGTTTTAAGGTCTTCTCCCTCTCTTAAGGTCATACAGGAATTTGGAGGGTTTATATACTGCCAAAACGTAAGAGTAGACCTCAACCCTGTTCCATTGTGATTAAGTCAACCGTTTTGCTCCTTCTCCTACTCAGGCTGAGCCTAGTGGAGTCCTTTTCCTCCTGGGGCATCCAGATGGTCTAGATGGGCTCAGAGATAGCCCTCACAGTGGGGCTCCCCACGGACAGTAGCAAATTTTCTCATTCATTCCTCTGGCTCTCGTGCGTATGATATTTTACAGCCATGACACCAAGTCAGGACAAGATGGACATATGTTTGCCACTCAAACAAATAAGACAACAGACAAGGAAAACAATCTTGTGAACTTTTTACTTCCCAATCTGAGTAAGCGCTCCCTATCACTTTTGGACCACAACCACCTCTCCTTAACTCTTACAACCCTCTCTGCCCTTTCCCTCTCTGTGCTTTACCTTTTAAGCTGAACAGAGATCTTAGTAGGATAGAGCGTTTCTTGGTGACTTTAAACATCTCATTTTTTTTTTTACCCTGAAACATCTCAAGTGTTAAAGACTGCCTGAAGAAAGTGAGCCTAAATCAGAACTGTGGAGATTGTGGAAGTGAAGATAACCCTTCATTTCATAAGTCTTATACAATAGTGAGGACCCAATAAAAGTAGTTAAAAACTCAATAAATTGTCTTGCCGTCTAACTTTTATTTGTCTTACATTATGTGGTACTTTAAAAAAGAATAATGTAGTAAATATACAGATAATGCTAGAATTGTTTCAATATAATGGAGAGATACAAAGAAAATATAGTCTCTGGATTGACTTGTAGGGACAATTTTCTTAATCAATGTTTCTTTCAACAGAAAGATAATGATATTTCAGAGATGAAAGAAGAGTTTTCTGCTCAAAAGTATTTTCCTATTCAAAAGTATTTTCCTATTTCCTATTTCCTATACTTGAAATTGCTTTTATTCTTGAAAATGTTTAAACAAAATATGTAACTACTAATGTTCATACCCCTATGGCTACAGATGAAATAGGGAGGGCTTATTATTTGGCCAGTAAATAATAGATATAAACATTTCCTACCCACTCATTTTGGAAAGTAGGTTCTAATATTGTAATAGTGGATTAGAGGGAGCAACTAGAGGAAAAAAAATTAGAATGACTGCACATACAATGTGCTTGAAATAAGAGAGGTAAAACAGAAGAAGGAAATCAAACCAAAATAAAATGAATGCCAAATAGGCACAGTAAAAAAGCTTCCCTCACCTCTGGGACCAGATTGGAAAATTCTTTATATAAAAGTAAAAACTTGATATAAGTAGACAATTTGCATTCCAACCATTCTAATTCCAGGATATTGTTAGTCACATGCTCGGAAAGCTTTGTAACTATATAGTCATTTTCTTAGAATTCTCATACTTCTTCTGAAAAACGGAGACTGTAACACTCATAAATCCTTTGGGGATCTGCAGATGAAAGCATTATGTAGCCATTAACTATTAATAATATCTATTAGCATAGGACCATTTACATAGCTTCTGCAAACATCCTGAAATTAAAAAAAAATGCTTGACTTCTTAAAATTAATATAATGAAAAAAAAAACCTTCAGTACAAATGGTAGCTCTCATTGTTTTGTATTTGAATACTGGATAGGCTGCCAAAAAAAGAAATCTGCCAAGAAGGTTTTTCCTGCAAAAGTTTAAATGAAACATGAGCTGTCTTAGAAGTTACGAAAGCTGTATCTTACTTTCTGGAGATATTATGTATGTTAATTTTGTGGTTTTCTATCAAAAAGGTCAACATCTAAATTGGATTCAAAATATCTTTGACTGTAATGAACTCCTTAGTTTATTCTGTACTGTAGAATCAGTTGTTTTGCTTTTGTTCTGAAAGTGGTATACGTATTTCAAAATTTAAACAAGTTTAACTGGAACATTATCTCTTTATCTCAAGAAAGTCACTATTTAAGTTTCTGGTGAATGCACTGATGGGGAAATTAAATTCATATTATTTTACGTCTTAGTCATCATATTTACCATATTTATAGTTCCTTAATTTTTCCCCTGGAATTTTGCCTCAGTTTTAAGGGAGAAATCTGCCACTCTTCAGTAAAATCAGCATTGAGAAGCCCCTGAGAAGCCCAGACTCCGACATTATGGGAAGTTGTGAGCAAATGAAAGATTCCTGCACTATTGGTAATAACTTTCAGCCAACTGCACTCAGCACACTTATACAATAGAATAAGGTCAATTCTAAGAGTGAGGATAAGATTAATGATCATGTTCTAAATTATAAAGCTTATAAAATGGAGATATTATTTTGCCTAATCAAAAAATGCATCAAGATAATCTCCAGAGTAAAATACTATGAATCAGAAACTGCTTTGTATTTCCAAGATCTATGTTTGAGTTGATTTTCTTCATATGCTCTTGCCTTTAAGATCGAGCATAGAGTGGTTATATTTCTTATTAATGAATCCATTACAACAATCCTTTCCCTTTCCCTAAATATTATGCTCTTTTTAAAAATTGACTAAAATAACAACATTGAGTAAAATCTTTAATGGCCACAAACTCTGATACTAGACCCCAAGCACATTATTCTTGCTATAGAGAGACTCCTGTTTGTCCATGTTTCATCAATGCACAGCTATTGCCAAGTCACTATGACTTTCTTAGGCACGCCTTCTCCATGGGCATATTCCTTTAAATTTACAAGCCCTTCTGTTTATTGTGCATAAGCCTTACATGTAGAAGTGACACCATGAGCAAAGAACTGAACTGACCCTGATAAGATCAAATACAAATTAGCTCTAAGGCACTGAAAAAAATTACAGCTTCCCTGGACCTCAGTTTCATAGGTATAAAATTATCAGGTTGCATGAAGATTAGTGGTTTTCAAATCAACTAAGCTTCAGTATTACTTGAAAAGTGCTACTTCACAATAATACAGATTCTTTGCCTTATCCATATTATCATTATAGAAATCACAATAGGCATTTTCTAAGAACCCCAAAGGTGAGCTTTGAAGCCACATTTGGAAACCAGGAAACTAGATGATACCTAAAGTCTCTTTCATTTAAAAAATACTGAGAGTTCCTAAACAACAAAGGAATAAGATAATAGCTATATGCTATTAAATTTATACATCCTTATACATCTAACTGGTTTTTGCCAGATGACATGCCATGCATGGTATTGTTTGATTTATTTATAGTATTGTATTTAGTTAATTCCACAACCATATAGGACAGCATTATTTCATTTGACAAATCACAAAATCATGGCCTACTTACCCAGGTTTATATGACTAGAGGTTATATTTAATTTAATTTAATATTTAAGCTATCTGACTATAAACACCTTGTTATGTTATTATTATTATTATTATATTGCAGTCTATTTGGTTTGCTGTAACACATGATGAAAACATTCATACAATTGAAATTACCCTAGGGTACTAAATGTTATTGTGCAGACTATTAAAATGTTCTCAGACTGTCTACAACATGTCTCAAGAGAAGTAAAGGAAATGATGAGGAAAGAAGAAAAAAGATGTAAGGTTGTTTACAAAGATTTATAAAAACCTGATATTATCTGCTTTCCTGAAAATTCAATTAGACCCAACTATGTCAATGCTCTCTAAAACATTATTTCATTGTCAATTCAGAAACTTTTAAGAATATTAAGATAAAATCAATGAAGGACAATTTAAATAAGGAATAGAATACAATTCTGATATGTTAACCAATTATTGTTTTAGTAAAAGTTAATTCAGCCAACTGCAATCAGTATTAAAATCGTTTTATATTCCCTTTTTTTCCCAAGGACGTCAGTGGCCTTGCCTGTTTGCAGATAGGTTGAAAAATAGAATTTAGCCAAAAGTGTTCATCAAGAAAAGAATCAATAGCTGTGTTCCTTCCATCAAATACGCACATACACACACACACACACAGAGCAAATATTTCCAAACTAGGTCATGCAGTGCAGTAATTTTGCTGTACTCTACTTCTGTATGATTTTTATATTGGACTATCAAATGTCCTTATTGTATTTCACAAATATTAATCATATGAAGGAATGTGATAGGCCCTAAGTTTAAAAGGCAAACAAGACAGAGATCCTTCTGTCAAAGAGCCTAGAGTATATCAGGAGTTAGGGGCAAATAAACAGGCAGATAGTAACATTAATGTGTGACAGATGCTCTGCTAAAGAATAAATAGAAATTGTCACAAGAAGGGTATAATAAGATGTCTGATTCAATATTTTGATATTTCACAGCTTTTAAGGCATACCCCTCCTTCCTTGCCTCCTGTCTCATATCTGGGCAAGCTGATAAGAAAGCTCAGGTGCTCTGTACTTTGGCACCAGTGGGAGATTCAAAGCATACAATCCCCTGCCTGCATAATCCTTTACATTCACAAGGTGACTAGTCCCACACCACAGCCACAATGAAAACCCCATGCCATTTTCCTTTTCTTGCTCTTTCAAGCATTTCATACCAGCTTGAAGGTTTCCTCTGCACTTCCCAGAGAAGCCTCCTTGTGTAGTAAGCTTTTTCATGCCTTTTTAGTGAATATGTGCTGGCATCAGTCTTCACATCCAAACCAAATTTTGAATATGGGTCCATCCCGTCTTTGTACAATATCTCAAACAAAGAGGAGGTACAGGAAGGACTTCTTGCCCAGAGGCAAAGTATTAAATTTATCAAATGCAAAAAAAAAAAAAAAAGTAATTTAGGGAGAACAAGTACTGCAGTATTTTCTTTAATGTGGAAATTTATTTCAACAAAAATAACCTAAGAATAGATATTTGAATCATTTCTTACTAAGGTATCCCAAATATCTAACAGGAAAAAAAAATCTGTAATATTATTGCAAGTCAGAGAAGAGCCCAAAGCACACATTAACTACCGTGAAGACTTTTGGCAGTAAAGGTTACAGGTACAAGCAGATTCAGAGAATACACTGGCCTATTGCTTAGTATCTGCATAAGCCAACTTAAAAGCAAAAAGAGGAAAAATGTTTTCTCTTACACACTCCCCCCACCCTTTGCCCTACAATTTTGTGAATGAAGGGAAATGTAGCTTGCTCTCCATTTTAAGGTGATATAACTGGGGTAGGCAGCTAGGGGGACTAAGACGATTAGCGTGTAGGTAATATAAACAATGAGCATTTGAAAATGTTCAAATATTCAGTCCAAAGTAAATATCTAGCTTAGAACAAATATTCCCAGAAGATATTCAGGATACTGGAATGAACATTTAAACAACTCCATTTTGGAAAATTAAGTCGAAGAACTCTTGCAAAACAAATTGGATATTATGAAAAGAAAGTTACACAGATCAGAATATTTCTAGGAGATTTGGTATACATACAATAAGAACTGCAGACAGAGACAATAAAGCACATAGAGGAGAAGGAATAAAAGGTAATAATACTAGAAACTCTCACTGAATTAAGGAAGAGACTTGAATATGCATATTCAATGGGACCATGAAGTTTCAGAATTTATTTTGAAAATCCACACCAAAACAAATTTAGATAAAGAATTTCATTTCAATGTTAAATTCAAAACATTTTCAAGCTTCTGTACAAAACTAAATGCAAAAAGACAGATATATATGGTTGAAATAGAAAAAGAGTGTGGTCCTAGACATCTCTATCAGCCAAACTACTATTCAATTGCAAGGTCATTTTCTGACATAAAATGCTAAAAATATATACTAACTATATAACCCTCTGAAAACAATTTCTTGTAGAAGTATCCAAGACAAATGAGAAGGAAAAATATCAGAATTAAAGATTTTAAGAATGGGAAATACATATTCCTAGAGAAATATTTAAAAGCTAGGAAACTGTATGATTAATAGCTAGGTCCAAGTAATCATTATAATAATTTTTAACATAAAATAAATCCATAGATACAGATCCATCTGTGTGTATGTGTGTGTATGTAACCAGTAATAAGTTAGAAATAAGATACCAAATTCTCAAAAGACAGTAGAAAAAAAAAAAGAACTGGATATATTTTGTAAATAATTTATAAATAAATTAAGCATGCTTTTCAAGAAGACAAAAAGGAAATAAAAACACCCCCAAAGTATTTTTTGAACTAAGAAGGAGAAAATGAATAAATTAAACTGAATATTTGGATAAAATAGATCTTACTAAGAATGTATGCATTAACAACATAACTAAGAAAAAAGAGAAATTATGTTGTGACAATAACCATGGAGAAAAACCTGAAAATGTTTTCAATCACTCCTAACAAAAATGTGCATGAAATCTTTATGGTAAAGACCTAGGTATCTTAAAGGAACAGCCCAAAATTATTGTTATGTTCCAAATAAGAATCTTAATTTTTTTGAAGGTTAAAATAATTTTAGCGTTTCTTACTGGATTTGAGCAGTAGGAAGTGAGGTGACAGTTTGTGTGTGTGTGTGTGTGTGTGTGTGCGTGCATGTGTGTGTTTTTAATCAGGTTGTTTCCTTTTTTATCAATTTATTTTTAGTTGACAAATAAAAATTGTATCTATTTATTATGTATAACATGATGTTTTAAAATATGTGTACATTTTTGAATGGCTTAATGGAGCAAATTAACATATGCATTACCTCAAATACCTATTTTTTGTGGTGAAAACACTTAAAATCTACTCTGTTGATATTTACGAATATGGTACATTGCTATTATTGTAGTCACCATATTGTACAATAGATCTCTTGAACTTATTTCTCCCAACTCATTGAAATTTTATGTCCTTTAACCAACATCTCCCAACCAGCATCTCACCTACAGCCTCTGGCAACCACCATTCCATTCTCTGCTTCTATGACGTCCCATGTTTGAGATTCCACATGACTGAGATCATGTGGTATTTGTCTTTCAATGTTTGGCTTATTTAACTTACCATGTCTTCCAACTTTTACTCTTTCCTTTTTTTTCTTTTTTTATGTTTTTTTCTATTATTTTTTTCTTTTATTTCAGAATATTATGGGGGTACAACACCTTGGTTATATATATTGCCCATACACTACCCATGTCAGAGCTACAATCGTGGACATCCCCAAACTGTGAGCCCCACACCTATTCAGTGAGAGTTTTCCCATCCCCTCCACCCCCTCCCACCTGCCCTCCCCCTGATGAATATTATTGCCATGTGTGACATAAGCATTAATCAGTTAGTACCAATTTGATGGTGAGTACCAGTGGTGCCTGTAATTCCATTCTTGTGATACTTTGACCAAAGAATGGGATCTAGCTCCATCCAGGATAATACAAGATGTGTCAATACACCATTGTTTTTTACTGCTGAGTAATACTCCATGGTATACATATACCACATTTTATTAATCCACTCGTGTATTGATAGGCACCTGGGTTGTTTCCACATCTTTGCAATTGTGAACTGTGCTGCTATAAACATTCGAGTACAGATGTCTTTATTATAGAATGTCTTTTCCTTTGGGAAAATATGCAGTAGTGGGATTGGTGGATCAAATAGTAGTTCTGCTTTTAGTTCTTTGAGGTGTCTCCATATTACTTTCCATAGAGGTAGTACTAACTTGCAGTCCCACCAGCAGTGGATGAGTGCTCCAATCTGTACACATCCATGCCAACATTTGTTGTTTGGGGACTTTTTGATATGAACCAATCTCACTGGAGTTAAGTGATATCTCATTGTGGTTTTGATTTGCATTTCCCTGATGATTAGAGAAGTTAAGCAATTTTTTATATGTTTGCTGGCCATTATTCTGTCTTCTTTTGAAAAGTTTCTGTTCATATCCTTTGCCCATTTTTTAATGGGGTTGTTTGTTTTTTTTCTTGTTGATTTTCCTAAGTTCTGTATAGATTCTGGTTATCAGCCCTTTATCAGATGTGTAGCATGCAAATATTTTCTCCCATTGTGTGGGTTGTCTTTTCACTCTAGTGACAGTTTCCTTGGCTGTGCAGAAGATTTTTAATTTGATCAGGTCCCATTTATTTATTCTTGTTGCTGCTATCATTGCTTTGGGAGTGTTCTTCATAAATTCTTTGCCTAGGCCAATGTCCATAAGAGTTTTTTTCCAATGTCTTCTCTAGAATTTTTATGGTTTCACGTCTTAGGTTTAAGACTGTTATCCATCGTGTGTTGATTTTTGTGAGAGGTGAGATGTGTGGATCTAGTTTCAGTCTTTTACATGTGGCCATCCAGTTTTCCCAGCACCATTTATTGAATAAGGAATCTTTTCCCCAGTCATGTTTTTGTGGAATTTGTCAACGATCAGATGGCAGTATGAGGATGGTTTTGTATTTGGGTTCTCAGTCCTGTCCAATTGGTCTATGTCTCTGTTCTTGTGCCAGTACCATGCTGTTTTGGTTACTATAGCCTTGTACTATAGTTTGAAGTCTACTAGATTGATGCCTCCCAATTTGTTCTTTTTGCTTAAGATTGCTTTGGCTAGATGGGGTCTTCTCTGGTTCCACACAAAGCATAGAATTATTTTTTCTAGATCAGCAAAAAAATGATGTTGGTATTTTGATAGGGACTGCATTGATTCTGTACATCACTTCAGGTAGCAATGTTGATCCTACTTATCCAAGAGCATGGTAGGTTTTTCCATCTGTTTACATCCTCTGCAATTTCTTCTCTCAGTGTTTTATAATTCTCTCTATATAGGTCTTTCACCTCCTTAGTTAGATATGATCCTAAATATTTAATTTTCCTTGATGCCATTGTGAAAGATATTGCATCTTTTATTTGTTTCTCAGCTCGACTGTTATTGGCATATATGAGGCTATTGATTTGTGTGAATTGATTTTGTATCCTAAGACTTTGCTGAATTCATTTATCAATTCCAGTAATCTCTTGGTTAAATCTTTGGGGTTTTCAAGATATAATATCATATTGTCCACAAAGAGTGAAAGTTTGACTGCTTCTGCCCCCATCTGGGTGCCCCTGATTCCTCTGTCTTGTCTGATTGCTCTGGCCAGGACTTCCAGCACTATGTAGAATAGAAGTTGAGATAGTGGGCAACCTTGTTTGGTTCCAGTTTTAAGGGGGTGTGCTTTCAATTTTTCCCCATTCAGTATGATATTGGCTGTGGGTTTATCATATGTGGCTTTAATAATTTTGAGGTATGAGCCATCTATGCCTATATTGTTAAGAGTTCTTATCATAAAATGGTGCTGGATTTTGTCAAAAGCCTTTTCTGCATCTATTGAAAGGATCATATAATCTTTGTTCTTGCTTTTATTTATGTGGTGAATTACATTTATAGATTTGCATATGTTGGAACATCCCTGCATCTCAGGGATGAAGCCCACCTGATCATTATGAATTATTTTTTTGATGTACATTTGAATTCAGTTTCCTAGGATTTTATTGAGAATTTTTGCATCTATATTCATAAGGGATATTGGTCTATAGTTTTCTTTTCTTGTTGTGTCCTATCCTGGCTTTGGTATCAAGGTGATATTTGCTTCACAGAAAGTGTTTGGGAGGGTTCCATCCTTCTTGATGTTTTTGAATAATTTCAGCTGTATAGGGACCAGTTCTTCTTTGTACGTTTGTTATGATTCAGGTTTGGACCCATCTGGTTCAGGACATTTTTTTGTTGGAAGATTTTTTATTACTGCTTCAATTTCGGTGCTTGATATAGGTCTGTTTAGGAATTCTATTTTTTCCTGATTGAGCCTAGGGACGTAGTGTGTTTCTAAGAATTTGTCCATTTCCTCCATGTTCTCATGTTTTTGGGCATAGAGATTTTTGTAGTATTCGAAGATGATGTTTTGTATTTCTATGATATTAGCTATGACCTCTCCTCTTTCCTTTCTAATTGAGCTTATTAGAGTCCTTTCCCATTTGCTTCTGGTCAACCTGGCAAGTGGCCTGTCTATTTTGTTTATCTTTTCAAAGAACCAACTTTTCATTTTATTAATCTTCTGTGTTGTTCTTTTGTTCTCAATTTCATTTAATTCTGCTCTGATCTTGGTTATTTCTTTTCTTCTGCTGCCTTTAGCATTAGTTTGCTCTTCCTTTTCCATTTCCTTAAGATGATTCATTAGTTTACTGATTTGTGATCTTTCTGTCTTTTGGATGTGAGCATTTAAGGTGGTAAGTTTTCCTCTCAGGACAGCTTTTGCTGTATCCCACAGAATTTGATAACTTGTGTCCCCATTATCATTTAGTTTGAAGACTCTTTTGATTTCCATCTGGATCTCCTCCTTGACCCAATAGTCATTCAGCAACAGGTTGTTTAATTTCCATATTTTTGGAAAAAGATGTTAGTTTCTGTTAGAATTGATTTCTAATTTTATTCCACTGTGGTCTGAAAAGATACATGGTATGATTTCTATTTTCTTAAATTTTTTGAGATTTGTTTTGTGGCCTAGGATGTGATCAATTTTAGAGAAAGTTCCATGAGCTGATGAGAACAACATATATTGAGTGTTATTTGGGTAGAGTGTTCTATAGATGTCTGTTAGGCCCAAATGTTCTAGAGTCCTGTTTAGGTGTATTGTTTGTTTGCTTATTTTCTGTTTGGAGCATCTGTCCAGTTCTTTCAGTGGGGTGTTGAAGTCCCAAGCTATTATGGCATTGCTATTTATTATGTTGTCTAGATCAAGCAGTATTTGCTTTATGTATCTGGGCACTCCTGTGTTGGGTGCATAAATATTTAGGGTTGTTAAATCTTCTTGTAAGATTTTTCCCTTCACTCCTACATAGTGCCCATCTTTTTCTTTCTTTACTTTCGTTGCTTTAAAGTTTATATTATCTGAAATAAGGATGGCTACTCCAGATTTACTTTGGTTTCCATTTGCCTGGAAAATTGCATTCCATCCCTTTACCTTGAGTCTGAATGAGTCCTTGTGTATAAAATGTGTTTCCTGGAGACATCAGATACTTAGCTTATATATTTTAATCCATTCAGCCAGCCTATGTCTCTTCAATGGGCAATTCAAGCCATTTACATTTATTGATAGAATTGATATTTGGGGTAGATTTCTGTTTATTTTGTTGGGTAGTCTCTTGTTCTGTTTTACCTCTTGAGTCATTGTGAAATCTTGGTTCTGGAGTTTTATCTTTTGGGTAGTTTTATACTGGAGGGTGTCTGTTGTGCTGGTTAGTGTACAATGCAGGTCTAAGCACTTCTTGCAGGGCCGGTCTGGACGTCGCAAATTCTATCAGCGATTGCTTGTCTGGAAGTCTTTATTTCTCCCTCATATAAGAAGCTTAGTTTGGCGGGATAAAGAATTCTGGGTTGGCCATTATTTTGTTTTAGAAGACTGGGGATGGGTCCCCATTCCCCTCTGTGTTGTAAGGTTTCAGCTGAGAAATTTGCAATTAATCTGATAGATTTCACTGTGTAGGTTACCTGCTCTTTTTCCCTCCCTGCTCTAAGGAGTGCCTCTTTTGTGTGTACTTTGGTCAGTGTAATAACTATGTGGCATGGTGAATGCTTTTTCACATTGAGTCTCCCAGGAGTTCTGTGTGCTTCTTGTATTTGGATATTGAGATTTCTGGCTAGGCCATGGAAACTTTCCTCTATTTTTCCTTCAAATAGATTTTCCAGCCCCTGTGAGTTTTCTTTCTTTCCCTTAGGGTTGCCTATGATCCTTATGTTTGGCCTCTTTATATAATCCCGCATTTCTTGTGTACTTTGTTGATGCCTCTTGTTTTTGTGTTTTCTCTTCAACTGATTTATTTAGCACATAGAAGTTATCTTCCAGCTCTGAGATTCTTTCCTGTGCATGATCCAGCCTATTCTTAAGGCTTTCCACTGTGTTTTGAATATCTTGAATACCTCTTTCATTTCTAGAATTTCTATTTGATTTTTCCATAAAACTTCTATTTCTTTAGAAAATTTTTCATTCTTTCCTTGCATTTTTCTTGTGGTTTCCTTGTGCTGAGATTCAATTTTCTCTTTAATTTCATTGAGCCTTCTTATAATCCATACACAAAATTCCTCTTCTGTTATTCTATCCATTTCATTTGAGTTGGTATCCGTTGCTGAGGAACTAATGATTTATTTGGGGTGTGACTTTTCACAATGATTTTTCATGTTTCCTGAGTTCTTTCACTGATTTTTTTCTCATCTGGCCTCTTGGATGAGATCTGGGGGTGTTAGGGAGAGTTTATGGTCCTTTGTCTAAGCCCCCAAGGTTTTTTTCCTTGGCAGAGCCAGGGAGAGGAGTATTGGTTTGTATTGCCTTAGGTGTATTTTAGCAAGTTTGGTGGATCTCTTGGGTTAACTCTGACCTGTTGTCTTCTCTTCTTCCCGGTGGAGTGTAGTCAGATCATCCTCCCAGCTTGAGCTCCAAGCTGGTGGATTGTACTTGAGGGTATGAATCCACAGCTCCCTAATAGGTAGATATTTTTTTGTGCCTGTGGCAGACTCTGATCCCCCAGGTGGGGTATACGAAAGCCCCAAGCTTTGGGAGGGGCCTTGTAGTTCCCAGGGGTTGCCTTGACCCTCCTCCTCCTGAGGTATGGGTAGAAACACAATTGCTTTTGGCTGCAGTGCGGAAGCTGAATTGGGAAAATTCTACACAGCTCAGAGGTTGCTTATCCAGTCACGTGTGTCTGGCCCTCTGATGTGCGTCCCTACGTGACACTGGCTGATAGGAGGATCTCCAATTGTGCACCCCTTTTCCACCCCTAGACCCCAAGTTGAGATGGGTGGGCGTCCCTATCCCCAGAAGTCTCTGCCAAGGGGATGTTCCCATTGGGGGGAATAGTGGCCACCGGAGACATTATTGGATGGAGTGAAATTCCCTAATGAAGTGGGCAGGGTTAGGGGGAGCTGGTCTGGTTCAGCCTGTGGCTCTTGAGGCATTCGGTTGCTATGAGAACCGGTACTTACACAAAATGAGTCAGTATAACCAGCAACCTTCAAAATGACCGATCTCTGGGGTACAGGAAGGCTGGGACATGAGGAGTGGGCCCTAGGACCCCCATGTAGTGGATTTGTAGGAGGCCAGAGCCAGGGTGGCAGGGCCAGATGGATGGGCTGCAAACTGTTTCCAATACACAAAGTTTCTGCCAGTACAATTCTGGGATCTTGTCCCAACTGGAACCCACAGATGCAGCTGTCCCTGGCCACCAAGGGCGAAGCCTGTTGCACCCAAGCTGAAGAGCCCCTGAGCCAGGGGTGGGGTGAAACTAGAGACCTAGCTAACAGCTCCAGGCAGGAGACTTTAAAGATGGCTGCCCACCGCCAGCCTGGCACACAGCAGGGTTCAGATCATGCCCGTGAATGCAGCTCTTCTCAACTGGCTTGGGTCCCACGGAGGCAATTGCCAGCAGCCCCTAAGGGTGTGTCCCACTCTCCATTCAACTCCTGTGCCCAGGTCCCGCTGATTTCCAGAGGCGAGGTGCCTGTCTGCAGATTCCCGCGTGCTGTCCTGGGAAGCTATATCTCAGCCCAGTCCCTACCCGGCCCTGAGTGTTCCCTGTATAGTGCAGCTGAGAGTTCTGTTTGGCTCTCACAATTGCTTCCTCTCCACAGAGCCTGCTGTCTCGAGCAACAGCTTTGCTCCAACTCTGGGCTTGTCCCTGATTGAGTGGATGGCAAGTCTCTGGGGAAGGTGTGTAAGCGCTTGTAGGTCAGGTCGCACTGTGTTAACCTGGTGATCGAGTCCTTCCCCCGCTCTGGGCTCTATTGTACTCCGTGCATGCTCCAATCTTTGTGAATGAATCTCCCAGTAACCTGTTTTCTTGGGCTGAGTGTCCCACGATGTTTCTCTGTAAATTCACAATGCTGTTTTCGGAGTGAGCAATCCACGTGCATGCAGCTGATGGCGTTTTTCACCTCCTTCCCTGGGAGCGATGAGGTGGGAGGACTCTATCAGACTGCCATTTTTTCTTTCTCTATTCTTTTCTTAAGAATAGGAAATGATATGCTAATGTTAATTGATTCAATATATATGTTCACAATGCCACACCCACTCTCTACCCCTGAAATTAGCTCTTTAGAACCTGTATTTGCCAACGCCACTAAAATTCCCAAACGTTTAAAAATTATATCTAAGAATACAGAGAATACACCACCATAGCAGTAGAAAAACAACACTGGGAGTCCCCAACAATTTTTAAGGACATATACAATATTGTAAATAATAAGAAACTACAACAAAGTTAATGAAGATAATAACTTTAAAATGTTCATAATGAATAATAGGAGTGGAATTGAGGGTGCCCACACTGGATTCTGGCCCTCTACTATCAATCTGCTTCATCTTGCAAAACTTCTTAAAAGTTTCTGGTCTGTGAAAACTTTTCTGTTTCTCTGAGTTGCCGGTGAGTTGGTATTTTTATTTGAATATTCATTTTATTATATTCCATGTAATTTTGGAAGGAGAATTACACAAATGGATTCAGCATGCCACTTTAAAAAGGATGACAAAAACCAACTTTATGTGCTTTTGTAAGTTAACAAGCAAAAAGATAAAGTTTTAGTAGAGTCATTGAGAGACACTTTAAACTACAAAAGAGAGCCCATTTTTTTAAAGGTGGCATTTCAATTTTAATAAATCTTGTAAGTTTTCCCTTTACCCATAAGAAAGGAAAGTAGCCCAGAGCAGTCTGAGAAATGTGAGGCATGCAAAATTTTTCAGACCCAGAAAGATATGAGTAAGATACCCTCCCACCCATGGGGTATGGATGTGGGAGGAGATTATTTAAAGGCTTTTTTTCTCTCCTTTCCTGTAATTTTCAGACTAGCTGATAAATTACATAAAGTGTTACCACAAGTTACACAATGTGACCCTCACCCATTATCTTCATGTTGTTGGAATTCATGATGCAAAAGAACAATGTATAGCTAATCAGGAGCTTATATTATTTTAATGTAAATTCTCAGTAAAAAACTTAGGACTGTCCCTTCTTTTACCTTTAGAAATTTACTTGTAACTGCTGCTAATCTTAGCATATATTCAGGACAACTTGAATCTGTGTCTCTTGGGGTGCAGTCCTCAAACTTGGACCAAATAAACTCTCTACTTATATAATTTTGCCTCAGTTTATTTCTTTAGATTGATGTCCACTATATGCCACATTTTATTAGTTCAATAAAAATAAATTATTAAAATTTTGGGAATATTATCACTATTTTTTTGTGGAAATCCACACTATCTTCTTCCAATTTTATTGTAAATATCATCCTAAAAACAGCTGAACATAAAGCTTAGTATATTTTTTAAAATGTGCTTTTCACTTATAGGAATTTCTTTGGATTTTGTTCCTATTAAGCTATTAGTAATTTTTTGAAACTATACAGATGCTTATTGAGTTGATTTAACAGCTATAATGTAATAAAAATAAAACACACTTACACACATAAATATTCACAAAACAACAAACATATCACTAGACTAACCTGCTTTTTAAGTAGACTAATGAACAATTTCCTAATTAAGAAATTATTCAGTGCTCATACTGGTTTATTTATTATTTTTGAGAATATACTGCCCAGGAGGTAAATTTGTTTCTACAATTTATGTTTTGTCCATATATTTGAAAAAGCACAAAAATTTGCCCATATATTAAAATCTTCATTTTTTTCTCTTCTACAAGCTAAACAAAAGAGTAAAAAGTCCTCAGAAGAATAAAACGTGAAGATTTTAATATTGAAGCAAACTCTCATACATCCTCATATCAAATAAGTAATTGTATAGATTACAAAATTCCTAAAATATGAAACTATATCTCAAGAGCTATTTTCTTGTGAGTTGAATTGTTGGTGTTTATTAAAATGTGATTTATTGTAATTACCCTTTTAAATTTGTTGAATAAATTAAGCAAATATCTTTATTCCTATATAACTTACTTTTCATGGCTAACAGTGGGTACAGTAAAGTCAAAGATCAAGAATAGAAATTTAGTTTTTTGGCCAAAATTGAAGCATCTCTTTACACCAAATTTATGATTCATGAAATTTGTTACTTTGCCAATTTTATTGTAGAATTTTTAAGATAGCTAAATATACCAAGAAATATGTGTCTAAAAGCATTTGCTAGTCAAGTTAAAAAACTTTATTCCTTGACATTACCAAATATTTGCCAATAGTAAACACAACGAAGATCAAGTTTTTAGGTATATATCAAAAAGTATATAATAAATTATATTTGGCCAAAATATTTTTCTTATTTTATCTTGTTTTTCCTTTTACTCTTTCTTGCAGCAACTTATTGATGTGTAAGTTGAACTTTAAACTTTTGAATGTAAAAGGGTTACTCTTTCCTATCTCAGATATATTCCCAAGTTGTCATATTTTATAAATCTGTAAAATATTTTATTAGTTTTACATAAAAACATAATATAAGGAAATAGCAGAAGTAAAGCAAATGAAAAAAAAACGAACAGGACTTACATTGACTTAATAAATTTTACATTTTCAAAAATTGTAACATCAATTTTAAATTAAGGGATTTTATTCATGCTCAAGAGAGTCTACAAATCAGCTGTTGTTCAGAACAGAAATGTTAGGAGTTTGAAATCAAATAGGGAAGATGGTTTAGAAATATGCTCTGGAGAAATAAAATAGAATTTCTTAAATCAGATGATTTTAAAGTAGTTGTTTATATGACATCTGTTATAGACTTTGAATTTACTAGATCTTTTTGAAACAATATTTACACTAATTTTTATTTTTGATAGTTTTTGTTTGGCTTTTTTATTTTCAGACTCATTAATAGGGTAATATCTTCCCAGAATTCTTCTCTTTACTCCACATATAAGATAGTATTTGGTTTATATAATTGATGTTGAGAAAAGTACATAATTAAGAAGTAGTAGTTCATAGAAAATGTTTCAATATTCAATATGTTTTTCTTAGTGCAGGTAGTAGTACCTTGAGGTACCCATTCTAAATCTTCTAGAGTGTTTTTAATTATATGTTTTAAGTATATGAGTTTATTCGCCATTTGTAGTTATGTAATAGCATAATTATAATCTTTTCCCTCTTTACTATTAAGTATATTAAACAGTGGTAACTAAAAAAACATTTGAATATCTAAGATGATCCAGAGCACACAGCAATTCATTTTAAATGTTAGCTTATACCTCTTGTTCCATAAAAGGTGGGGTTTCTACCTGTCACACAGAAGAAGAATTTCATATCTACCTTTTCAGATACATTTGAGGTAGAGAGGTGTGTAATGTGCAAGAGAACCATAACACAAATATCATATTTTACAGTATTAGAATTTGTAAACTCTTTATATTTTCCTAAACTGTATCATCAGTTCATATATTTCTCTTAAACTTTACACTCATTTAAAAATATGCTTCATATACAATTCAGACTAAGCCCAAAATTGATCTATTTATTTCACGAAACCTACTTGTCACATTGCATTTCTGATCTCAGTTATTCTACCTGGGACCCAAAATAGAAGCTCTTGATGAGTGTTTAACACTTTTCTCCCCTTGAGTCCCACTTCCAATCTGTTATCAAATCCTTTTTATTCCACCTGAAAGATCTATCTTTATTGCTTTGAAATTTCCCTCTCCTCTATATCATAATTGCCAATATTTTTTTAATTGACTTACTGAGATAGCCTCCAAGCCATCTTAACTCCAGTTTCTCCTCATGCTGGACCACAGTTCTGTGTCTGTTACTTGTCTGCTCAAGACCTGATAATGTAACTCAGTTGCAAAATCCATCAATGATTTTAATTTTTACCAAGATAAAAGTCCAAGTTTAATATTACAGAAGTTAATGTAATGTAGCATAGCATGCTCCATCTGACCTCTGTACCTCTGTAAATGCCACTTTCCATGTTTACATTATTTTGTCTTCTACCCCACAACACGCCACGAATGGACAAGTGTATATTCAAGTGTATATTCTTGCTTCAAAATTCAGGTCAGATATTATATTTTCTAGAAAACCTTCTAGTTGTTTTCTCCTTCCTACAGAAATGCAATCTTTTGTTTTATTTGTGTTTTGTTTTTAGCTAAGCACATAGCTGCCTGATATAGATACTACATTTCCCACCAGACATCTTTGAAGTGATCTGCGGCTGTTACATAATGTTTGGGGCAATGAAATGTCACATGGAAGCTTGAGGGAGCGTTTCATAGAGGATAATTGATGCATGCCCTTTGTTTCTCTTTCATTGACCCTTAGGCCTTCTTGATGGCTATAACTTCAATAGGATGGTGACAACAAGAATGGGATGACTCTGATAATGACCTGGGATGAAGGAAAGTACTGTTCTTTACAATGAAGAGTTGGAACGAGCATGGAACTCTGAGAGCCTTGTGAAACAGAGCGAACATATTAGCCCTGGACTACCTATTTCCAGACTTTTGTATATGTGAGACAGAAATAAAATTATTTCTCATGTAAGATGGTGATAATTCTGGGCCTTTGCTACCTGCAGCTGAACTTAATATTAGGATTCGCTCCTCAATTCCAAATGGTTGCATTTATTTACTCAGCAGTATGATTATCATTTACACAATCACTTAATACAATGTATCACCTTGTTTGGCAATTATCTGTTTATGTCTCTCTTCTAGTCTATGTGCTCAAAATATTATATGTTGAAGTGCATTTTAATAATTAATATTTCATTTACTTACTGTTTCATTTACTTAAATGTATTTCTTCATTCACATAAGCATTTGTTGAATGTTAGACAATAATAAGTATGAAGGATAAAAAGATAAATATTATAAAGCTTACCTTTTCTATAATTATCTAGCACAATCCCTTATAAATAAAAGGTGCTAAGTAAATGTTTACTGCATGAATAAATCACATGCACTCCTCAAATGATTGTGATGTTGGTTAGCCTAACTTACTTATATTATGAGGCAATTTAACCTAGTTGGTAGAGCACTGTGAAAGGGCATTTGAAACAAATTAAAGTACCTTCATCCCACAGTAAACCAATTCAATGTCAAAGAATGAAAACAATTTAGCTATTTGTAGTATTGTCTAAATAGAATTTTTTAAATATTGTGCAAATATTAGTTGAATTCAATTATAACGGCTATGATATGTTTCCAAAACATGACAATGCAAATTAAAAATAAACATTTTAATTAAATTTAAATTGATACATAAACATCTAACTGAAATGTCAAATTTAAGAAAAGAATAAAAAAGAGAAATTATAGTCTAATAAAAATGTTGAAAGTTATTGCCCAATCTAGTTAAGATGATTTTTTTATTCAATCTTGTCTGGGGAGGAACTTTCCCATAGTTCCCTCCTTAAAAGAGATCCCTTATAAACTACACTTTATTGTATTTTCCAAAATAGGTGTATCCTCATTCAACAAAATTACGTTGGTTTCTTTATAGATTGAACATTCATGAGAAAGCCAGATTTGAGTGACAAAATACCAAGCTAGTTAGATTTGATGAGTCTAGGAAGGCACCTTCTTAATGCATCCGACACAGAGCTCAGTTAACACAATTTTTTTGATCAAAATGCAAATTTAAAAAAAATCACTATATAAAATCATGATTAAGTTTGAGTTAATTAGTGGAATCCAAATGATGCAAATTTACCACCTTATAGTTAGGTTTGTCTGTCTATCTATATACCTGTCTGCCTAGGTAGATCAGAAAGAAGATTCAGGTACTTCACTGAAGGAGAAATCATACAGTAGCATCAGCACACTAGGAAATTGAACAAGTGAATTCCACACGTGGAAAAGGAAGTCAAACAGGCTACTCAGAACAAGCAAATTCACAGCTATGCTGACACTGAAATTAGATTTCTCCTTTGAATTTTTTGCTATTTAGAGGATTATTTTTTCATTCAGAAAACCTGATTAAGTATTTCAGATTATTGTTAATAGCACACACATAGAATTATACACTTGACAAATAACTCTCATCTACACGGTCTCATCTGATTCTCTTCACAACCTAAGCAAGTCCATTTACAATCTTTAGGTAAACATCAAGGTTAATGATGTAACCTCCATTTTACATAAGCAAATTACAAAGATTCTAATAACTGCAGATCATACACTTTATAATTATTGACAGACTAAGCATTGTTATTAAGAAAATATTATCATACCCAATTACAAATGGAGTTTAATATTGGGTGCCATTTAAGGTCACTCTGAAATATACGGTTTCCTAATGTTTTGGATTACTCCAAAATGTCACTATAATTCAGATGTTTAAGGAGAGATTTATGGGAGAAAGTAGCTCTCAGGCCAAACATGCAAATGAACTATTAGCGAAAATGAGTGAATGAAGTGAGAGTGGTCACTTTTAACAGTGGAAAAATTCAATAAAAAATACACTTTCATGAAGCAGAGAGCGTGAGATAAGGAGTGGGCTGAAATGTGAGAAGAGTTGTAGGAGGGGAAAAGTAGGGGATATTTTAAAACTAAAAGTTGTTTGAACTTGATGCAAAGGCAAGGAGGAGTGTAAGGTGAGATGTGCAATTTTAGATCCTGAAAATCTCAGCTTATTTATCAACTGGGTACCACCATGTTAGCAGTAGAAGTATAACTCTTCAGCTTTTTTTCAAAAATTAAAGCTTTTTGTTATTTACACAATTGTTTATTAAAGCTGAGTTAGAATATTTATAACCAAATAGAACTATCTCATCCATTTTCCCATATTTTATTTTTGATGAAACTGACTTCATGAACAATTTCCATAAACATTAATTCTTTTATAACTAAGTGACTTTATCTGTGGGGATGTAGGCAGACCTTTATTATATCAAGTGCATTGCTACTTTTTAAGTGGTTTACTCAACTTGAAATAAATACGCTCTAAAATCACTGCTTTAAACTTTTTGAGAAACAGTTACTACCTAAGGCAAAGCTCATATTTAACGAGGATATCAGAATTTTTCTGGAGAGCAGTGTAGCATACCATATATCATTGGTCATAATTAATTAATTATACAAACAGCAGATAGTTATGAGGCAATATTTTGTGGTAACAAATGAAAGAAAGAGTGTTGGAATCCAGAAGATCTGGATTTAAAAATGATCCCTGCCATTTTTTAGTTGTGTGAATGTCCACAGGTGGTTCAAACTCACTATGCTTAAGTCTTTATCAGCCATCAAATGATTTCAATGACAGATGCATCATGGTGTTGTTTGCAAGACATGAAAGCATCTGAAGCAGAGTCTGGCATATAACAGGCTCTCAATAAGTGGGAGTAATTTTCCTCGGCAATAGGGACAAGAATGGAATAAAATACTGCTGTCTACTCATATTGCACATGGGGTCTTATTCTTTCTCAAAAAAGAAATGTGGGAAATCATCAATATTAAAGGAATGAAATGATCATTTAGGATTATGTCCATTGTTTTACTTAGGATTAGTCCAGTTGTCAATAATTTATTTCCTTTCCCTCTTTACCTTCTCTACTTCACCCACTTGGGCTGAGATGGTTCCCTCATAATTTGAGGAGGTGATCTCTTCTGGAAGCCTCAAAACAGATGACAGTATCATGATGACGCTGGGAAAATAACCCAATCTTTTAGTTACTACTGAATTCCCACTGGATAACTTGGAACAGGCAATGACCAAAGCAACTCACAGCAAAATCATATTTAGTACCATGTAGATATGAAGGCAGTAACTCCTACTACCTAAAACCCAGAATCACTACACCTTCCTAAGCTGGCTTTATAATTAACCTCCTTTCATTTGTTTGGGATTTCCAGTGATTCACTCTATTTTTCTTTGCAAATATGCTGACTTTGTTCTTTTTTTGGTGGTGGAGGGGATTTCTGTACTATAAATTCTACATGTGGAATAAAACAAGATTGCCACAGGTTTCCTGATCCTTACTCTAAATACATTCACACACACACTCACACACACATACACAAATAGGACTCAAAAGCAAAAACAACAACAATAGCATTGAATACACAAGAAAAGATTTCGTTACAGAATAAAAATACAGCTTAAATGTAGCAATTATGCGGTTTATGAAATGTTCCAGAATTGCATAAAACTATCTTCACTAATATCACCTTCTAGAGCTTCTGACACACTTTCTGGTTGTTAGGTCAAATCTACAAATCTTTTCTCTGTTCTCCATATCATTAGGATACATATTCCAATGAAGTCACTTCTCTCCACAAACATTTTAAGGCAGGCCTTCCTTCCACAATCATTGCCCCAACAGTCTTAATATAACCTGTGGCATGGGAAGGAGAAGGCCAAATGCACCTATATTTGCACAAGAAGATGGAAGCATCATTCTGTAGAGATGGCTAAATGTGTATGTCAGTACATTTTTCCTAGTAGAGTCTTCATTTCTTGTACATATTTGATTTACAGAGTACTACTGAAATTTTCATAGACAAGTAGAAATATTGACTTGGCAAATTCTAGGGTCTCATTTTAGACCATTTGTTCAGTACAGGAATTATACCCGTATAAATTATATACTTGGCATAATGCCATTCATTAAGGCTTATGAAAATAAAGCATAAAAGACAAAATCTTTTTCTTCAAAAAATCCCATAGCACTGTAACAAGCATAGGGAAAGTTTCTGTCAAGAGGGACCCCAACACTCATTCCCACACAAACATTTCCCAACTCTAGCTCAGACTGCAGGAGGCCAGGGGCCGGTGGGTCCCAGGGGATCTACATGACTCTAGAGCCTGGACATTCCAGGCAGGCTGCCTTCCAGAGAGAAGAACAGACAAGACCAGAGTGCTAGCTATCCTCTATTCATACTCTTCTCCCCTGCCACTTCCCTGCCCATGGCTTCCAAGAGAGATGATTAAGCTAGGGCTCTAGGCAGTGGCTGCTTCCCCTATGTTCGTGTGTCCACCATACCAATGCTTCCACAGAGAGCAGGGCTCAAAACTTTCCTCTTAAAGACCTGCAGCAAACCAAGGGGTGCTCAGACTGTGAGCTCCCTACTCACTGGCCCTCCCTGGTGCTACTTGCCCAGCTGCTCCATCAGGGCAGGCACAAAAGAAGTGAAGGGACATCAAACCTTCTTGACCACCCCATAGGCAACTCAGGATCAGTGACCAGAATGCTTCTCCCTGGCATAGTCAGGGTTTGATCTTTGGGGACACAAGGACAGGCCTGCAGGCCAGATCCTGTACCCCCAGGACTCAATTGTGTTTCTTGGAGACATGGAGGAAACATTTGTCAACTAATCTCAGGAGATAAGGGAGCCCACGTGGGCAGAACTGAAAGGAGAGTGCAGTGTGGCCCCAGCCACAGTGTACTCATGGAGCACCCCTCCCCCTACAGAAGGCTGTGTTCTCCACCCAGGGCTAGATCCTGGACAGAGAAGCCCACAGCACCATTGCTGGGGAGCTCAGCTAGTTTGAACTCCTGCCTGCTGGCAGATGCTGGAAGGACACTGTGGGGCAAGGGAGTGGAAAGAAGAGCAAAACCTGCTATTGACAGCCAAGATTGTTGAATCTAAGATGGCCCCACCCCCAAAAGCAAACTTTCTGGCTTGGTGGGGCCACTTTAGCCCCTCCCTGGTGGCTTTCCCCAGAATCTTGGGCATGGGTTTTCCACCCCTGCCAAGCTTTCCACCCCTTCCACAGCTTTTGTGGAGCCTGAGGGCTACTAACCCAACCCAGCCCCACCTAGCCTCACTCACCCACCCACCTCTGCTGTGGTGGAAAACAAAGACTCAGCTGGAAGTTCCAGGGTCCTGTTCACCAACTGGTGTATTTGAGTGCTTATCCTGAGGGGCCAGATCTGGTCACAGGTCCCAAAAACAACACTGTAGCTGGTTCTTTCTGGCAAGTGCCATGTACTGGCAAGGTGGACAATTTGTACAGCCCTTTATAACAATTACTGACTCAATCACACAGGGTGTGGTTGATCCTTACCCACAAGAACTACTTACTATCTCAGGGATTAAACTGAGCATGCCAATATAATTCAGGCTGTTAAGAAGACCACAGAGCTGGGGAAAGAGAAGGGATTTCAAAGACCTCCATCCTCCCTCATCAACAAGAGACAGAGAATCTTCCCACACACATAGCTTACCAACACTACAGCCTACAAACAACTAACAGCTGAGAAAACCACAACACTAAGGGCATCTATAACCAAGGTATCCATCTAGAACCTACATCACCATCAAAACACCCACAAGCAAAATACCATATGTTCATACCCAACATATGCTATGGGCACACCATTAGGAGTGTGTGTGGGGGAAGCCCCATCTAAACAAAAGAAAATCCAAAAACAAGAGGGAACAGCTGCTCCAGATGAGAAGGAATCAGCACAAGAACTCTGGAAGCATGAAAAATCAGAGCAAAAGGACACACTCAGAGGGGCACACCAGCCTGGGATCCCAACCAAATGGATCCCAACCAAATGAAAATATTGAAATGCCAGATAAAGAATTCCAAATATGGATTGTAAGAAAGCTCAAGGAAATCCAAGAGAAAATGGAAAACCAACTTAAAGAAACCAGAAAAATGATTCAGGAAATTAAAAAAAAAGTTCAATAAAGAGATAAACATATTAAAAAAAAAACAAAATACAACCTCTGGTAATGATAAATGCATTTAAGGAATTATAAAACACAGTGGAAAGCTTTAAAAAAACACTAGACCAGGCAGAAGAAAGAATTTCAGAACTTGAAGACAACTCTTTTGAATTAACTCAGTTAGTCAAAAATAAAGAACAAAGAACTATGAGGAATGAACAAAGCCTACAATAAATATGGGATTATGTAAAATGGCCAAAGATAAGAATAATAGACATTGCTCAGGGTGAAGAAGAAAACACACAAGGGCTGGAAAACCTATTTTAGAGAATAAATGCAGAAACTTCCCTAGTCTTACTAGAGATTTAGACATCAGGTACAAGAAGCTCAACAAACACATGGGAAATTCATCACAAAGAGGCAATCATCAAGATATATAGTCATCAGACTGCCCAAAGTCAACAGGAAAGAGGAACACCTATGAGCCATGAGGCAAAAACATCAAGTATCTTACAAAGCAAAACACATCTGGTTAACTGCAGACTTCTCAACTAAGACCTTACAAGCCAGAAAGGATTAGGGCCCCATCTTCAGTCTTCTTAAAGAGAACAACTGTCAGCCTAGAATTTTGTACCCTGCAAAACTAAGTTTCATATATGAAGGAGAAATAAAGACATTTCCAGACAAGCAAACACTGAGGGAATTTGCCAAGACCAGATCTGCCCTGCAGGAAATACTCAGAACCACATTATACATGGATCAGCACAATAGAGCCAAAAGCTAAAGCTCAGAGTTCATAAAAACAATAGCACAAGAGGGTAAACAAAGCAATAATGTAGTACACAACATGATGAACAGAACAGCATCCCACATATCATTTCTATCAATCAATGTGAATAGTCTGAATTTCCCACTCAAGAGACATAGGCTGGCTGAATGGATGAAGAAATACAACCCAAATATCTGCTGTCCCCAGAAAACACATCTAACCCACAAGGACTCACACAGATTCAAGGTGAAGAGATGGAAAAAAATATTCCACACAAACAAAAACCAAAAGAAAGCAGATATAGCCATTCTCATATCGTATAAAATTGACTATAAATCAACAACAGTAAAAAAACACAAACATGGTCATTATATAATGGTAAAAGGATCAATTCAACTAGAAGATGTAACAATCCTAAATACTTATGCACCTAAGACTGGCGTGCCCAAAGTCATAAAGCAAATTCTACCAGACCTTAGCAAAGAGATGAACATCTTAATTGGTGGGGACTTCAACAGCCCATTGACAGAGCTGGACAGATCATCTAAGCAGAAAATAAATTCAGAAACATTGGACTCAAATGGGACTCTAGAAAAAAATGGTCCTCACAGACATTTAAAGAACATGTTACCCAGAAACTACTGAATACACATTCTTCTCATCAGCACATAGAACATTCTCCAAGACTTATCACATCTTAGGCCACCAAACATTTCTCAACAAACTCAAAAAAATAGAAATCATACCATGTATCTTCTCAGACCACAGTGGAATAAAACTAGAAATCTATTTCAAAAGAAACACTCAAATCTATATGAAATCATGGAAGTCAAACAACCTGCTGTTGAACGATTATTGGATCAATAATGAAAATAAGATGGAAATCAAAAGATTCCTCAAAGTGAATGACAAAGGGGACACAAGATATCAAAATCTATGGGATTCAGTAAAAGCAGTTCTAAGGGGAAAATTCATAGCCTTAAATGCCTACATCAAAAAGACAGAAAGATCACAAATTAACAATCTAATGACACATCTCAAGAAACTAGAAAAGGAAGAGCAAACCAAACCCAAAGCCAGCAGAAGAAAAGAAATATCTAAGGTCAGAACAAAAGTACACAAAATAGAAAACAAAAAAAGTACAAAGGATCAATGAAACAAAAAGTTGGTTCTTTGAAAAGATAAAAAAAAAAATTGATAGACCTCTTGCTAGATTAATGAGGAATAGAAGAGACAGGACACAAATAAGCTCAACCAGAAATGAAAAAGATAATATTACAACTGATACCACAGAACTACAAAATATCATCTGTAAATTCTGTGAAAATCTCTACACACATAAACTAGAAAACATAGAGGAAATGGACAAATTCCTGGAAACACACAACCTCCCAAACAATCAGGAAGAAATAGAACTCCTGAACAGACCAACAATGAACAGCAAGATCAAAGCACTAATAAAAAATCTTCCAACAAAAAAATCCCCTGACCAGATGGATTCACAGCCAAATTCTACCATACGTACAAAGACAAGATGGTACCCATACTATACAAATTATTCCATAACATCAAGAAGGAGG
Organism: Daubentonia madagascariensis; assembly: GCA_023783475.1. Lineage (NCBI taxonomy): Eukaryota > Metazoa > Chordata > Mammalia > Primates > Daubentoniidae > Daubentonia > Daubentonia madagascariensis. Next base: position 33,263,400 of record JAKFHU010001209.1, read on the forward strand.
CAATCCTCCCCAACTCATTCTATGAAACCAGTATTACCTTGCTACCGAAGCAAGGAAAGAGCACACACACACAAAAAGAAAACTACAGACCCATATCCCTTATTAATATAGATGCCAAAATCCTCAATAAAATACTAACAAACTGAATTCAATAGCACATCAAAAAATATTGTATCATGACCAAATAGGCTTCTTCTCATGGATGCAAGGATGGTCTATCATATGTAAAGCAATAAATGTGATTCACAACATAAGCGGAAGCAAACAAAGACCATATGATCATCTCAATAGATGCAGAAAAAGCATTTGACAAAATCCAGCACCCTTTCTTTATAAAAACCCTAAACAAACTAGGCATAGATGGAATATATCTCAAAATTATAAAAGCCATATATGACAAACCCACAGCCAACATCATACTGAATGGGGAAAAGTTGAAAGCATTCCCCCTAAGAACTGGAACAAGACAAGGGTTCCCACTTCTATTCAACATAGTACTGGAAGTCCTAGCCAGAGCAATCAGGCAAGAGAAAAAAATAAGTGTATCCAAATCAGGAAAGAGGAGGTCAATCTATCGCTTTTTGCTGATGATACGATCTTATATTTTGAAACCACAAAGACTCCACCAAGAGATTCCTAGAATTGATAAATAAATTGAGCAAAGTCTCAGGTTACAAAATCAATGCACACAAATCAGTAGCATTTCTGTACACCAATAACAGTCAAGCTGAGAGTCAAATCAAAGTCTCAATACCATTCACAATAGCTACAAAGAAAGTAACATACCTAGGAATATACTTAACCAAGGAAGTAAAAGACCTCTACAAAGAGAACTATGAAACACTGAAGAAAGAAATTGAAGATGACAAAAACAAATAGAAAAACATATCATGCTCATGGATTGTTAGAATCAACACTGTTAAAATGCCCATACTACCCAAAGCTATTTAGAGATTCAATATAATCCCCATCAAAACACCAACATCATATTTCAGAGGTATAGAAAAAATACTTCTAAGCTTTGTTTGGAACCAGAAATGAGCCTCAGTAGCCAAAGCAATGTTAAGCAAAAAGAACAAATCTGGATGCTTCACATTACCAGATTTCAAACAGTACTACAGGCTATAGTAATCAAAACAGCAAGGTATTGGCACAATAATAGAGATATAGACCAATGGAACAGAACAGATAACCCACATATAAAACCATCCACATTCAGCCAACTGACCTTTGACAAAGCAGACAACAATATACACTGGGGAAAATAAGTCCTATTGAACAAATGGTGCTGGGAAAGTTGGATAGCCACATGCAGAAGAATGAAACAGAATCTGTATCTCTCACCACTCACAAAAATTAATTCAAGATGGGTAAAAGACTTAAATGGAAGGCATGAAACCATAAGAATTCTAGAAGAAAATATAGGAAAAACTCTTATAAACATTGGACTAGGCAAAGAATTTATGACTAAGACCCCGATGGCAATCACTGCAACAACAAAAATAAGTTAATTAGAGTTGATTAAATTAAAAATCATCTGCACAACAAAGGAAATAATCAACAGAGCAAATAGACAACCTACAGAATGGGAGAAAATATTTGCAAGCTATACATCTGATAAAGGGCTAATATCTAGAATCTAAAAAAACTCAGAGCAACAAGAAAAAAAAAAAAAAACAACCCCATTATAAAGTGCGTAAAAGACATGTACAGAAGCTTTTCAAAAGAAGATAGACAAATGGCCAATAAACATATGAAAAAATGCTCATCACTAATCATCAGGGAAATGCAAAATAAAACCACAATGAGGTATTACCTTACCCAGTTAGAATGGCATTTATTAACAAGTCCAAAAACAATAGATGCTGATGTGGATGCAGAGAGAAAGGAATGCTTATACACTGTTGGAGGGACTTCAAATTAGTATAACCTCTATCGAAAACAGTTTGGAGATTCCTCAAAGAACTAAAAGTGGACCTGCCATTTGATGCAGCGATCCAACTACTATGTATCTACCAAAAGGAAAATATGTCATTTTATCAAAAAGAAACCTATACTCAAATGTTTATTGCAGCACAATTCACAATTGCAAAGAGTTGACATCAACCCAAGTGCCCATCAATTCATGAATGGATTAACAAATGTGGTATATGTATACTATGGAGTACTACTTAGCCATATAAAAGGGTGAATTAATGCCTTTTGCAGCAATTTGGATGGAACTGGAGACCATTATCCTAAGTGAAATATCTGAAGAATGGAAAAACAAACACTACATGTACTCACTATTAAATTGGTACTAACAGATGAGCACACATGTGCACAGAAGGAACTAAAACTCAGTGGAAATTAAGCAGGAGGGAGGGGGAAGAGGGGAGGGGCAGAAACCTACAGAACGTGTACATTGAACACTTTTTGGGTGGTGGGCACACTTACAGCCATGACTAAAGCATTACAAAAGCAATCTATGTAGACACAAACATTTGTACTCTCTTAATATTTTGAAATAAAGAAATAAAATTAAGTAGTATTTTCCTCTAAAAAAATGGACACTGAAATACAATAGCTTTAATATGATGGATATTTATTACTGTCTCAAATAACAGGCTCTATAGGAGGGGTCCAGACTGGCAGAGTGGTGCTGTTGTCCTTTATATATAACTTCTGAGTTTATTGCATCCATTACTATTTCCAGGTAATGGAAGGGGCAGAGAGAGGAAATGGAAAATGAGAAATTTCCTTTCCAGCATGTAACATGTTAATAACATAAATAAATTCTGTTCATATTCCTGTTTCAACAAGTTAGTCACTTGGCTGAATCCAGCTTCATGGGAGACAGGGAAATGTAAACCATATCTAGATGGCCATGTATTATGCTAACATATAGGGGTTCTGTTCCCTAAAGGAGAGAAACATAAAGTGATACAGAAGATATTTAGCTTTCTGTGAAACAATCACAATACTTAGAAACATCATTTGCTCTCAGAGTTTAGAAAAAGTGTGTGTGTGTGTGCATGTGTTGTGTCTACCATAGACTTGGCACTAAATTAAATAAATTGAAAAAATATCATAAATTTGATTTCTCTCTCTGCCTAATATAATGTGTCTTAGGCTATGTTCTCTGGAAATAGATTCTGACAAGGAGATTTGGGTGGAGGAAGTTTATTGGGGATTACCCTTGCAAACAACAATCAAGAGGGAAAGAGGAAAGTTTGGGCAGAAATAGAAGTGGATCTATGATACAGTGCCATAGACCTCTCAGGTGATCTCATAAGAAGTTTTGAATTTAAGATGGTCCTTCAGAGTAGTCTTACATGAGACAAGGGGCTGGGTTTTGTACCCCATATGAACCAAATACTGCATGTAGGTAACCCTGCAAGAAGGGCATTACCATGATCAAGTTAGGTCCCTGTGGGCAAAGGTAATTTCTACAGAGGGCTCAGCCTTTTGCCATTAGCTGCCAACCATCCCAAGAGCTGGACAAATTAATATGTTGGGCACTGTGTTCATGTTTTTTTTTTTTTTTTTGGTCTGTATAACAGATCATTACAGACTTAGTCACTTAAAACAACACATTTATTATCTCAAAGTTCCGTAAGTCAGAAGCACAGATGACATCAACTGGGATCTCTCCAGTGGGTCTCACAAAGCCAAAATCGAGGTCAGAGGAGCTGGTCTCTTATTTGAAGACTCTGAAGAAGAATCCACTTCCAGCACTTTCAGGTTTTTGGAAGGATTCAGTTCCTATGGCTATAGGATAGAGGTTTCTGTTTCCTTCCTTGCTGGGGACCACTCTCAGCTCCTAGAGCCTGTTCATATTCTTTGCCACTTGGCCCTTTTCATTTCAAGCCAGCAGTGTTGCATCAAATCACATAGAACTTCTCTGACTTCTGTATTTGCAATCAGTCAGAGAAAAACATCTGCTTTCTGAGGACTTGTGTTATCAGGTTAGGTCCACCCAGATAATCTCCATATAGGAAGTCAACTGATCAGTAACATTAATTATATCTGCAAAATATTTTTGCCATGTACTGTGACATATTCATGAGCATTATACCAAGGGATGAAGATGACAGGGTCATCTTAGAATTCTGCTTACCACAGTTCTCAAGGGATTGACTGGGCAGTTACACTGCAACATCCCCCCTGTCAGGATGATAAATATTTATAGTGATAACCACCCAAATAGAATATACTATCTGCCATATAAGGAGATATATTGCAATATTTTTTTTTTGCATTACTTCTCCTTAACTCGCAAACATTTCCAATTTTTGTTAAATTTAATTAGTTGACTTTTCTTCCTTATTTGTATGTACTACTTATTAAATAATAACATAAGTAAGTGCTCAGATCATAGGTGCAAAGCTCATTAAGTTATTCTCTCTTATTTTTAATTTGTTTTGCTTGTTCGTTTTTCTGATATTTTGCAAACTGCTTTCATTTATTTTTAGAACTAAATAACATATAAACATAGGCCCCAATTATATTGAATGAATATATTATACACATGAACTAACCAGATTGTATATCAAGGCTGAAGATTGTGAACATTCCCATATTTATCGGATAAGCACACATTTTTTATAAAACTCACAGATAGTGGAGATGACAAAGGTATGGACAAGAAAGAAAATATATGATAAATGCATCTGGGGACATTGTAGCTCATGTGTCAGAGCAACAGTGTCTAACCCTAAATCTCACGTGCGTGGACTGGCTGAACATGTTGAGAATTACTTAAGAAGTTCTTGCAATGCTGAGTTCAGCCCTGTGATCATTCTATGTGCATGGAAAGCAGTGAAGAAGGAAGAGCTATGTGTGTGGCCCAGGATATACAACCAAAATTCAGGAACAACAAGATAGCCACTGGGCTAACAGGCTGATAATTAAACCCAAGAAGATGGACGTGGTGGAGGTGGAAGAGAGTGGTGAGGACTAAATAAGTAGATGGCAAGAATTGGAGCAGTATAGGAAATTATTAAATTGTGATTCTAGAACTATAATATATATGAACAACTTGTATACACTATAATGTTCCTTATAAGCATATCCCATTTTACTGCAGATAGGAAGAGGCAAATGAAATCTTAAAATAGCCCAAATGGGACACTCAAAATATCTTGTCATAGTTGCCATCATTTTCTTCTTTTTTCCCGAGAAAGGATGTAATTTAAATAACACTATGAAGACGACTAATGTTTATATTGTTTCTGCTCCCCATGCATCCCCTTCAAGAAATTGGAGGATGACACTGACTTAAACAAAGAACAAAGGGCAATGTGAGGCTTGTGTCTGAGCATCTCTTTAAGAAATTTACATTTACTCAGGGAGAACAAAAATAAATAGTGTCCAGAATCTTCTCTCCATCAGACCTTCTTTGTTTCCCAAGGGAACCATGATGACCCAGTACACATTAATTCATACATATCTCTCTTATAATATTTTTATATTATGTTATACTTTAAAATCACTTTGTGCCTAGTGTGTCTGGAAATGATCTCAGCACTGGGAAAGTCTGCTTTTCTTGTATTATCTTTTGAAATCCATTTTATAAATGAAAAATCCATGAATTTTTATGTATCCATAAGACTCTCTGCAAAAATAGCCATAACTTTTCTGCTACCACAGCTACTGGCATATACCCCTGGAAATACCTCTAATAACAGCTGGTATGTTAGTCTCTACACTTCCCCTCCCTATCTTTACTCTTACTAGTATTACATTTTTGAGCAATAGGCATATATAAATAACAAAAGATAAGAAATGTGTGTTCAAAGTAGATATATCAGGGATACTTACAGGCAGAAGCCTGGTAAGTGAAAATTGTCCCCACTCTCTCATCTCTCACTGTCCTATAGAGATGTGTGCTCGGACATATCAACTGGCAAAGGAATTCCATTTTCTGCCACCTTACAAATTTATAGGGAAAATGGATGTAGGTAGGGATCACCTGTACAAGTGGAAAGCCCCATAGCTGGGCAGTAGAGGCCACAGTGCATTTTCTGACATCACTTACCGAGGGTGAGGGGTACATTCATGTTATCACAGGTTTCAACCTAAGGCCTTTCAATCCTTCCTCCAAAATCACCTATTTGAGGGAAAATTTTCAGACCCATCCATCAGGTAAATGGGTTTACTCTCCTTATAAATGAAGAAAAATGGTTGGACACAACTTTCTATATTATAAATCAAAATGGAAAGACCTAAAATCTCCATTCTGAAATTTCTGTATGTTAGATAATATAGAGAATTATTATGAACTTTTCCAGCTGTGCAAATGACACTGTTACATAGGAAAATGTCCTTAGTTTTAGTGATACATACTGAAACATACAGGGAAGAATCATCATGATGTTTGTAATTATGTTAAAATGCTTCAGCAAAAAATTAAACAATGTGGCAAATCTAAATAGTTTAGCTAGGGAAACTGTGTATGGGTGTTTGCTATATGATTCTCTTGACTTTCTATATTCAAATATGTCACAAAATAGATTTTAAATTAATACCCATTCTTATGCAATCACTGTGCACCTTCATAAAACTCAATCAGTGAAGAGAAAAATGTCTGTTGTGGCAAGAATATTCCTTATCCCAGGAAACTTTTCACCATCCTAGTAGAAGTTTTCCTAATGGGTAGCTTCTTGTTAATTTTTAATTATAGAAAGATCAATTTTTCAGTCCAGATAAGTGAAATATCTCCCCCAATCTGTCATTTTACTCTTTCTCCTCATGTCTGTCCTAATCAACCACCCTCCATATACATTTGTAATGATAGTTGTCAATGTGCTACTGTACATTTGAGGGGGATGAGTCAGACAAGACATTATTATTGTTCCTTAACCACGTATATGATTATGTCACAATAAGTATAGAAAATACTTGAATTTTTATTGTCTCAAGCATTGTGGAGAGAACAAAAATGTTAGACCTTGTCTTAAATCCTAAGAACCTTATAATCTATTTGGAAAAACAAAGAAAATGAAAATAAACATGTATGTAAAAGTTTTGCTAATGATAATAAGATATACCATAATGTGTAACTATTTCAAATAGATATTGTGTTTAAATAACCTTTAGCTATCATAAAATAGGTATCATAATAATTCAAAAGAGTTTTGTATTTGGCATATATTCTTGTAATCATTTGTATTAGCATTTCCCACAGTATATGGAAGAAGAAAAATTGGGGGAATCATTCAAGGAGTTTTTAGTTATTCAACTAAAGTCTAACATTAAAAAAATGCCATCACAATAGGAAAAGACATGCACAAAAATTCATAGATTTCGGCAAACTCTTTCAAGACAAATAACAATGTGCCTTGAATGGCAAAAGTCATTTTCCTATTTTTAAACTTTTACTTTCATTGTGAGACAAATTGAGATAATTCACACACAGCAGCCAGAATCAAAAGAGATTAAAAAAACCCTCATTTGAAAAAATCAATTAGTATCTTGAATTCTTCACAAGAAAATTCAATAAAATACATAATAATCCATTGTAAAATAAAGATTTCAAAACTAAAGATTACACTTGGCCAACATTTTCTTGTAATGACTCTAAATATGTAAGAATATCTTCACATCAATTTTTCTCCCTTTCAGCTCTTTTTGTTCTCAATACAAAGTGACTTCCTTTACTTTTTAAGATTTAGTATGTCAACCACAGCCTGCTCCATTACACAAAGATGCCTGGTTACTTGAAAGACTTTGATACTTCTGTGCTATTCCCTGTGTGCTGACATATGTCTACTTGCAACAGAGAGAAGAAACTTCAAGGATGAGCTCCACTCATTTCAGTAATTGGTATTCCAGCCTGCTAGTTCAGATAGATTATTGTTAGTGTGATAGGCAGCTAACATTAATGTCAAATTAACATAAACTATAAGGATGACAGTATGCTGGAATTTGCATAATTTTCATCAGAATCTAAAGGCTTTTGAAATTGAGTCTCAAGGACTAATAAACACATATTAGTTTACTTTCTATAACATCTATGGGATGTTATTTAAAATGTCACATTCTAATTTTAAATCAGTGATCTGCAACTTATGATAATGGTCAATATATGAATTAAGGACACAAATTAAATAATTTATGTGAACGTATGAACCCCAAAGTTATTAATTAGCCTATGGACAAAGGAGCACCATTTGTTTTATTTTATTTTTATATAATGCTACTCAAATTCAATCCCTTGTTAATTTTATTCTAGGATTGGTGTGTACATTCTCAGGTGCCTTGATGCTGTCTATTCAGTGATTCAAAGTATAATATTAATGGCTCTATCACAAAGTCTTCAAATCATCTGTCATATTTGTGATTTCATTCCCAGAGAAAAACTTTTTAAGAAAGTCAAAAGTGTTTGTATTTTTTAATCTTTGTTACATTCTGTTGTGTTGAAACACAGAAACACATGGAGAAGACATATGGTATGTAAGCATAGAATTTGCCCATTCCTGGCCTCTTTGGTTTTGGAGTTATTCCTCTAAACAAATTATCATTTATCAGCTGTGAAATTGCAACATGAGCTTCCTAAAGCACAAAAACTTATTTCTTTTTACATGCCCTGCTAGCTTGGGTTCTGCATTCTGTAAGAGTCTCCCATTTGATATCTGTTTTGCTAACCAAGTCATAAGGTCAGGAGACTACCTACCACTATTCAAAGCACCACTATACTTAAAAACAAAACTGCAACTCATTTGTGAGCACGCCCCTTTCCTTTTTTCCCCATTTTTTTCAGCTAATGCCTAGAAGCACAATCATAGTTGCTCAAAATGGGGAGGAGAATTTTGTATTACATAGACCCTGTGGAGCACTATTAACCACATTATTATTAATATGTGTTTAAGATGTCATCAATTGAATGTATATGCAAAGTGACTGACTAAGGAGAGTTTGGCTTTATCTGAACTAATGAAAGAAAGGAAAAACTAGAGATTGATACAAGTTTTAGATGAGTTAACTCAATAAAGAAAACCTTAATCAGTATTGGAATGTATGATAACAAATATGTCTATGGATAAGATTATTGGCAATGATTTTCCCTTACAAATACTTATTTGTTATTGATAATAAAAGAACATAAGCTTATATAGGGATAGCTGAGAGGCAATCTTATTGAATCAGAGCACCTTTCAAGAAAACTTCTTTGGCTACAGAGAAAAAGCACTTATTTCTAGTTCTAGCTCTCTAGTGTGGTAGCTGTGCAACCCTGGCTAGCCATACACACACACACACATACACACACATATACATACATATAAATACATATACATATACACATATTTGGATCCCTCATTATTAAAATTGGATAAAAGCACATGTGCTTCCTACTTTCAAGAATTATTGAGGACTTCTGGCAAGAATCATGCTCCATTTCTCATTCTGAAATCACACACACATACTCCATTTTGAATGACAAAAGGAGGCATTTATTCACTAAATGCAAAAAGGCAGCCTACAGCATTAAATGCCAGAAAGTGTTAGCAAAGGTACCCTTTCTGAAGGTGAGGGGCTCCCATTGAAAGGCAAAATTATACTTCTTGTTTATAGCAATTGTGTTACACATAATAATGCAAAAAATAGGTAACTGCAGTAGTAACATTGTGAGCACAATCCTGTATTAAATATTTTGATTCAGAGAGGAATAGGAGGCAAGGCCAAACAAAAGCTCATGCAGAATACCTGTTTTAACAAGAAGCTATACAAGAGTATGGTAAGAATGACAATATCACCAAGTGAAAATAAAGAACAAGGTAGAAAAGGAGGATGAAGATTTGATATTTTTAAATTTATTAATAATAGGAAACTAATAGAAAATGTCTAAAGAAATAAAGGACAATATATAAAGTTTTAAATATAAAAGTTATTAGTAAAACTAAAATGAAAATATTTTGTTAATGTCAGAATTACACACAGGAACAAAGAAAATGGATTGTATAATGAGTGACTTAAAACAGGTTAACAGAAAATATAACAAAATTATGACAGAACTTCATAACAATAATATGATACCAATAAATGCTAACAGGGTTAACTCATCTTTTAAAAACTTGCCTTACTTTGTATCTAAGCAAAACATAGACCTATGCTTTGTAATAGAGACACAAAAAGTGCTTCATAAAACCAAGCAATAATATGAGGGGCAAATGTACATCTTCCAAGTACAAACAACAAAAAAAGCTGCACTGTGACCTTAATATCAAACAAGGTAGAATTCAGGTTGATGTCTACTACATGAGATAAAAGAGAAGTTTCTGATAGTAAAATCTCCAATTTACACTTGAGATAAAATAGTTATGAGTATCCTTGAACAAAGTAACATAACAGAAATATTAGTAAAGCAGTAATTAAAGACATACGTAGAACTACATAATACTAAACACAAGTCAGTGAGTTGGATTCTTGGGATATAAAATACAGAATCTTATTTATTTGTTCATTTATTTTTAGAGACAGGATCTCACTCTGTCACCCAGGCTGGTGTGCAGTGGTGTGATCATAACTTACTGTAACCTCAAACTCCTGGGCTCAAGTGATCCTCCTGCATTGGCCTCCCAAAGTGCTGAGATTACAGGCACGAGCCGCCATGTCTGGCCTCAGAATATTTTAATTAATATACAGTTATTTGACAAAAGTTAACCAACCAGGAAAAAAAAACCAAAAAACCTCTACCTAACCTAACCAAGGAAAAAGGGAAAAATTGTGAACATACAAAATATGAAATAATAGGAAAATGGTCATAAAATAGCAAATTATAAGAATCAAATGAAATAGATGTGCTTTAAAATTTGCAAATAAGTGTGAAAACCTGTTTAAGACAGATAATTTCTAGGAAAATATAATTTAATGAAACTGACCACTGAAGAAAACAAAATCTGTACATAACAATTTCCATAAAGGATATTGCCCCCAAACAATTATATAATAACAAAAACTAAATGAAACAAACTGAATCAAATCCTAAGGAGGTCAGCATGTTTTATGGGGGTAATTTTAGCAAATATCTAAAAAGCAGATAACTGCAATGCTATGTAAATATTTCCAGAGTGCACAAAAAGAGAATTTCCAAATTCATATTATGAATTGAGTATTTATTAATATTATACAAATATGTGATAATAATTTTACAGAAAATAAAATAAAATGACAAAAATCTTACTTATGAATATTGATCTAAAACTCATAACTAAACATATTTAGCAACTTATTTTAAAAAGTAAATGGTAACATGACCTAGTGAGATTTATTCTATGAATTCAAAATTATTTCAGTATTGATAAATTGATTTATATAATTTATCAAACCAGTACTCCTAGAAAATTATCAGAGAAATTCTTCATTGGTAATAAAAAACATTTGGCTAAACTGAACAATTATTTTTGAAAACAAAAATTTGAGAAAATAGGAAAAAATTAAATATTTTCTTAAGATGATAAAATAGATCTATCACAACCTCAGTTGCCCTTTTAATAAGATAAACCAGGGGTGGGGAACATTTTCATGTTGGAAGGCCACACTAATTTATCTGTAATCAAATAAGGCTGAATTCAAGAAACTTCAATTAGATATACTTAAAAATGTACATTATTTTGTTAAAAATCTATTATGTACCTAATTTCAAAAAATGAAAACTGTTTGTTAATTTTGAAGTTAATTAAACTTTTAATGACTTTGTTGTGTCTGCTTTTTGTTGGAAAGCATTTGAATACTTGGTTGCAGCTGGGAGGTCCGCAGTTTCAGTTGATCCTCTAGATGGATATCAGCATTTCTTAAGGGCGTGTTGATTTGGGTTACGTAGGAGAATGTATATTTGCACAGATAAGTGGTTGAAAAGCAAGAAAGGATTTTTCAGGCATGTTGTGGAAGGTGTGGGTATTCTACTGCATTTTTCCATGTATCAATTGGATCTTTCTTAGTATCAAACAATGATTTTAAAATGTCATCTACTGAAAGCTCAAACACTTCCACCTGTAGTTCTTAGGTGTCTTGGTGATATCAACTAGGTGAGGTTGAAATGCTAATTTGAGCATGATGTCATGATTCGTAAAGTCAGTGAATCTTTCATTGTATTCTCCAATTAATAGGTCTCTTTCAAATGATTCTGTGTATTCTTCAAATGATTCACATATATCATCCTGCTCATCAGTGACCTTTACTAACTGGGGAAAATGTTCATCCGAAATTTCCTTTTGAAGAAGAATTGTTTTGAAAAAAGATAGCTTTTTCAAAATGCCTAGATTTTTTTCACCCCATATCATATATAGGCTCAGTTTTACCTTGGAAAGAAATATTCAAGTTGTTTTGATTACACATGCTATCATACAGGAATGCCGCATTCCTAGAGAAATCTTCTTTCAATAATTCACATTGCTAATTCTGTTCTTCATAAGATATAACTATCTGTTCTCCCAGAGATAAAATTTTGGCTAAAGCCTGTCCCTGCAATACCCAACACACTTTAGAATGATACGGCAAATCCACACTGACTACCTCATCATCCAACTTTAGCGTGTCACGAAACTGACCATGCCATTTTGCATTTGCACGAATATAGTTAGCAATACTTATAACTTGTTGTAAAGTGTCACTTAAAATATTAACTTTAGCACAGAGATTTTGCTGATGCAAAAGACAATAAAAAGAAATGAGAGCATCTGGATCTGTTAATACTTTTTTTATCCATGCAGTAAACCCTTTAAGTTTTCCTGTCATGGAAGGTACACCATCTGTACATACACTCACTAAATTTACCAAATTCAGTCCCACTTCATGACATTTATCTTGAAAATTGTTGAAGGTATCTATTTCCTGTGTTCTCTTTGTGATAGAGCCCAAAGTGAGTAACTCTTCATAGCAAAGAAAACCTTCTGTTATGACCCAAATGAAGTATAAAACCTGCATTGAGTCAGTAGTATCAGTTGATTCATCCAAAGTGATTGAATAATATATATTTTCCTTTTGAAGTATTGCATGAAGTTCTGTTAAGTTGAAGGTTAATTCAAGCTGCTGATCAGTTATGGCTCTCCTTGAAAGAGGCAGTTATTTGTACTTTGAAATGTTATCTGGGTCTAACCATCCTACAACTTCGACAATGCATTCTTTCACAATCTCTACATCACTGAATGGCTTCCCTTTTTTCCAGAGTATATAAGCTACTTTATAAGTTTATTCAGTGGCATGATTTCCAGGTCTTATTGCTGCTTGAAAGAATTGTCTTTGCTTTTGGTTTTCATTTTTTACCTTCTGCAATACAACCTTTCGTGCCTCTCCCTCTAATTTAAAATATTTGTGGTCCTTATGAGTGTTATAATGCTGATAAGCATTGACTTTCTTTAATGTTGATATTGTAGTATTGCAAAGCAAGCAAATCATCTCATCTTTAGCTAAAACAAGACAATATTGCAATTCCCAATCCTCATTAAAAAATCTGTTTTCTTCCTTCAGTGTTCTCTTGGTCTTCTTTGACATGATGGGCTGTTAAGCAGACAGAATTAAAAAATACTGTTGAGCTGTGCAACTATTCACAAATTCCACTTCAAACAGAAACAAAGTGCATCACTGTCAAAAGCTGATAACAGACTGGCATACTTGACCCCCATGAACTCTCGCCAACCAGCCTCATGCGCTAGTGGCACGAGTCGGGCGGGGGAAGTTAAAACTAAACCATGAGCGTAGCAGCTGTCAAATTAGCCCTTGTGGCTTACTAATGTTCTAATTGTGCCAGTCAATCTGGGAGGATTATTCCTTTGAAACTTATTTTATTCTTTGGTATTTTAAATCTGTTCATTTTAAAAATAAAATAAAAATATAAAAGACAAACAAAAATGTATTAATAAAAATAAAAGGATTGTTCTGTAGAATTTGGATTCTGTCAAAAGCCTTGGGGACCTAGAAGGCCACATGTGGCCCAAAGGCCACAGGATCCCCACCCCTGGGAGAAACTTTGTACTTGAGTTCCAATCAAAACAATTAGAAAAAAAGTAAGTAAATTGCAAGAGGTACAAAATATAGAATACACAAGGAAAATAGAATTATCTATGTTTGTAGACAATAATACTGCATATCTATAAAACATGAGAATAAACTGAAATCCACCCCAACAATGAATCAGTAGTATTTCAAAGAATCAAATTTATAAACAGAAATAATCAGTATTCCTTATAAAGTCAGTGACAATTTAGAGTGTCTATCTATGTAAAAGAACTTATTTACGATAACAACAAATATTAAATACATCTAGGAATTATTTTAAAAAGGACACACTTAAAACTTATATGAAAAAACATTTAAGAAACTACTGAGGAGAACAAATTGATGCTCTTACAAAACTATATGCAAAACTATATCATGTTCTTGAAAATTATGATGATTTCAATTGTCTGCAAATGAATTCATCTATAAAATACCCTCTTTCAAGCTAAGGACTTTTTATGACATAAAATGGAATAATAAGCAAGAAGGATAAAGGAGGAAACTCTAATCAAGAAGAGCCAAGAATGGACACTAGACCTAACAGCAATTAACCATATCATCAAGTGTCAACATTAGAGCAGTATGTTACAGAGCATACATAGGAAGAGAGATGAATAAAAGAGAAAGTCCAGAAACAGTCTGAATGAGAATGTGCTTTCAGTTGTCGTTACAGACCCATCTCAAATCAGGGAGGAAAAAAATGAACTATTTAAGAAATGGTGTTCTGACAACTGCGGCCATTTGGAAGAAAGAAGGAGAAGGAGAAGAAAGAAGAGCAGAACAAGGAGGAGGAAGAAGAGGAGGAAGAAGAAGCCGTCATATATTACACCGTACACTAAAAGAGTGCCAAACTGATCAAATATTTAAATTCAAAAAATAAGACCATAAAAATACTAGAAGACATAGGAACATTTTCTAATAAGCTCAGTGTGGAAAAGACCTGTGTAAACATCATTTAAAATTAAGAGGCCATGAAAAAAATAACTGTTAAATTGGACTACACTATACCCGTACTTCAAGACATGAGAGTGTCAGGTATAATGGTGAAAGTGACAGTGTTTTTTATTTGTTGTGCATGAGGTACTATAAGAAAGATGTGAGCTTAGAAAATACCTGGCCCACCATTGACAAGCAGAATTTAGCTGAAATAAAAAGGAGTCAGAACTTGGTAGTTAGAAAATAAAACTATGGAATATACCTAGGTTGTTAAGCCACAAAAGGATTGCTAAAATACACAACGGCTTCAGGGTAAAAGATCAAATTAAGTTGTTGGCTTTGACACCCTTGGAAAGGCCTCTGAAAGATTTAAAGCATTACATAGTGTACGTTTTCAAGTGGATAATAGGGATTCTAGGAGTCTTTAGGGTTTTCATCTTATAGCAGGTAGACATGTTCATAGTAGCCCTTACTTGCTTGAGTACAAAGACCTGCCTTGATAAGAATGTTATTCTTGGTAGATTCTGTTGAACAGAATATTGCACTTGGCAAATGTGCCAGTAGCCTGTTGCAAAAGCGACTGAAATTGTTCCAAATACAAAAGCCCATCGTGATACCACACTTAAATTACATGAATCAGACTGAGAAAAAAGAAGTAGATCAAAGGACATATATTCTATGCTCCCTTCATAACTGGCCAAATAGAAGAATGGGAAAAAGAAGAACTTCCCATAGAGCAAAGTCAAATGGAGAACAATGGACAAGTGAGACATTCCCAAGCTGCAGAACTAGGACCTAATCAGGGAATATTAACAACCCCTAGAATAGCAATTCTAGCAAAACCTGGATTTCAGAATTGTCGGAGACTGCAATATGCCTCCCATTCTTTCCCTTTTCAAATGGGAGGGTCCTCAGCAATTCATCTGTCTGTGTGTTGCCCTTACATGCAAGTGTTTGGGGTGAGGGTGCAGATAACTTGTCTGTTTCGTTCACAGTTCTTCAGATTAAGAAAAACGACATCTAAGCATCAACATCCAGACCTAATGTAGATCATGAGATTATATAGATTCTGAGTGATGGTGTGATACCATGAGAATTTGGTGTGTATTTTGCAGATGAAAGAGATGTGAATATACTGGCTAGGAGGTAGACTGATTACAAAAAGAACCACAATCCTTGATCCTTCTCTGTGCCCACATCCTTTGAAAATTGACTTTGCAGCTCTTCCCATATAATAGTAGAGAAAATTTTTCTACCCTTTGAATCTTAGCTGGTCTGGACACTTGATTCTGCCAACATGATGTAGTAGAAGTGACGGTGTGCTGGCATTGTATGTGTCCACTCTCTTTGTCTTTGTCTTCTGCTTTCTCCATGAAGATGTGCTTACATTCACCTCTTGGAATGTGGCACACATAGATGACAGCTGATCCAAGCCAGGTTTCCCAGTTGAGGCTCCAGCCATGTGACAAATCATATTGGCAGCTGACTGGTAGGTAACTGCAGATGTTCCAAGAAGCCGTGCTGAGGTCAAATCAGACCAGCAGAAACGATCTACTTATCTGTAGACTGGTGAACAAAAATAAATGTTTATTATTGTTTGCCACTGAAGTTTTGTGGTTATATGTTACCCAGCATTATTATATAACAAATAATGCCAGCTATTTCCATTGAGGCTGTTCAGTCTGGTGGAAATAGCTACCCAGACTCTGTGGTCTCACAGAGTTTGTTTGCATCCTTACTCTCCAAAATACTTACTTAAAATGGTGGATAAATTACCAAACTACTTTAAGTCCATGTTTTATTGTCATAAGAATGAGGACAGCACTAGTATTTACCTAACAGAGTTGTTTTGAGAGTTAACTATGATAATATATTGAACTGCATAGCAGAGTAGTTGACACATGGTGAGTGCTAAGTTATTATTCTTATTTTCCTATTCCTTTGAAATAATTTATAAACTGTTCTTGTATAATTATAAATAATTTAAAACTGAATTTAAGTTTAACATTAAAATTATGTGACATAAACAACATGACATGAGTTATAATTGAATATTTTAACAAATACTTACATAAATGAAAAAACAGTCTCCCTAGAACACTGTAATTTTCTCAGGGGCAAGGATAAAGTTACATTCAACTATTTTATTCCTATCACTTAGCATATGTGCTGCCAGATTATGAATGCTTTCTAAATATTTGTTGGATTGAACATGTGCATAGTAACATGGCACAAGAACTTTCTTTTTTGCGGCCATCATATTCTGGTTGAAGATATAATTAATGTAAGCTAAAAATTAACTTTAATTAAAAAAACACTTTACCTTACACATAGTGGCCACTCATTAAGCATTTGTTGTATTGACTATGAAATCAAATGGAAAAACACACAAAGGTCATGGAAATTAGGTAATTAGCTTTTGAGAGGTGAATAGGGCAAAATGAATTATTCAACACAGTTTCTATATTTCTAAATAATTGTTAACACATGATTTATCAAATGTCAGCAAGAATAGGCCATTTAAATATGTGAATAAATACTATTAACAGTAACTTCAATTTTCCAATAATTTGAAGATTATGTAACAAATACTTAAAGATATATACTTTGTTTTCTTAATATGTGTTTATTATTCAGAAAAAAAATCAATAATTTATTGAGTGCCTGTTTTCTTTTTAATGCCAGGCATTATAGTAGGTGATAAAGAGAGAAGACGAGCACAAAAGAATCATTTTATTTAGGGAAGTTACAACCTAGTCAGAGAGAAAAACATGTAACGAAATAATAATCCCTAAAAACAGATGCCATATGATATGATCAAATGATATGGAAACACAAGGTATGGAATGGCTGTGCCAAGTGTGTGTGGGAGGGGAGGGTTTCTTCACTGTATGGACAATGTTTAGTTTATTCTACAAGGAAAATTAAGGTTTATCATGTAGAAAGAGGGGAGTAGAATAAAAAACTACTACTATCAAAAACTACTATTATGAGTTAGCAAATGCACTTGGTGATATTTAATTGCAATTTCATGTACAGATATAAGATGACTGAAAATAGTTATTATCTTTATGTGACTGAATTTTTGTAAAAAACTAAAATTTATATATGTTGTTAAAGGATTAGGAAATAAATCCAAGATTGTCAATCTTTAAGGGCAGTTCAAATTCCTCTATCCCAGGCAAGTGAATATATACAAACGCATAAAAGTGAGAAACAGCAATAATGGATGCAGCTGGAGCACAGAATGCATATCGCAGGCAGGGGCTATGGAAGGGATGGCAACTGTGGAGACTATACATAAAGTTAAGCACAAATGGGGGCATGAAGAACATCTGTACCATCCTAGCAGGGTTGGTTTTGTTTTGTTTTTTTCCTGTAAGTGACAGAGAATAGTTAAAGAATTGCAGAGAAGAGATATATAATCAATTTGTATGTTAGGGAGAGCTTCTCATGACAGTTGAGAGAACTGTTTGGGGAAGGAAACTTAGGAGATTTGATTTGGAGTATCAGTTAGGCAACTAGTAAATAGTTAAAGAGTGAGAAAATGATGTCTTTAACTCAGAAGAATGGGTGTGGTTTTACAGATAAATGTATAGAATTTACAAATATTTTAATAACAGAATCAATAGAATTTGTGGCCAACCTACAGGGATAGTTAGGAAGGAGATCAGTGTTATCAGGACGGGCTGAGCAGGTGTACGGTGCCGTTATTGACAGAGACAAGGTGAGTGAAAAAGGAGAAGCAGATTTGTGGATAAGACCAGGGATTCGGTTAAGGGTTCCTTGTGGTTGAGGTGACTGCAGGGCATTTGAGGAATGACACTTAGCAGGGAAGTGTCAATTGACTTAGATATGTACGCTTAACCTTCTAGTTTAGTTCTCTATCATCCATTGCATGGTAAAGTCAAACTTACACTAGAGAGCTGAAAAACTGTAAGACAAAGCAAAGTGAGCACTGAAACTAGTAAAATAAGTAATCCATCTAAATAAAAAGTCAAAAATTAAATAAATCAATAACAGGGACTGCAAATTAATTTAGAAACAATAATCTGTAACTAAGGGGAAAAAATCAGAATTTTAGCAACAATAACAAAAAAGGGAACTTGTGGAGATAAACAGTAATTAGGTGTCTTAAGTATCTTACATTCATTAAGGAAATGGCAAAATTACCTTAATATTTTAGAGAAATGTTGATCTTTTCATAAGCATTTTATTAGTATAAAAAAACTAAGAATTATTCGATTTTCATTAGAATGTATAGTATCTAAATTGATACAAATTTTATTAATAAAAACACAATTTTTAGTATTACAAATGACATGAAAGATAATAATAACACAGACATATTTTTAAAAGAGAAGAAAAGGATAAAATCATGACTAAAATAAAACCTATGTATTGCTATAAATGTAAAGGTTGAACTCTACTATTTGAAGAAGAATGATCTCTAACTAGGCCATAAAACAAAAGCAGCAGAATATAATTAATAAGCCTCACACATCTACATGAGAAATGAGTGGAAACAATTAAAGACATCAGAATATGTCACAGGAAAATACCAAACAGCAAAACAAATACAGTATGGAAATATGAATATCTGTTGGAGGAAAAATAAGAGGTGAAAAAGCAATCATGAACAAATTATTTTAAATATTCATGTAAATAGAACACTCATACCACCATAAAGGTGGAACAATATAAAAAAAAGTTTCTTGTCATGTAAAATAGGATTAAAATATCTAATATACAATCTTAAAGAATATAAGAACAACATGAAAAAAATAGATTTTAAATATGAAACAGCATATATAGTAAGTATACAAAGTAATTCAATAAAATAAAAATACACTACATACAACCCTACAAAGGTGTGAAGCTCAGAGTCTGTCCATTTGCTGGAGGTTGGAGAGAGGAGGGCTAAACACACCAGCCAAGGTGGAGGGAGCTGAACTCTACACACAGAACGGCTGCACTTGCCTCCGCAGTATTTCCTTAGTCATTTGACTCCATCTCTAAGATCTCCCTGCTATTTATCCCTAGGTAAAAACACCATTCTTCATGACATTCAATTAAATTCAACATTTTTCTGGGAAAAATTAAAGGTACTAAAATAGTGGATTTGCTTTTTTTAAATAGTCCTTTATATTTTGCCTTGAGGATTTCTTCCAGTCTAAATGCTTGTGGTTTGCTTTGTATTATACTAGATAGGTCATGAAAGAAACAAGTTGTGTTCTGCCCAGATACTTAAGGTACCCCATCAGCTTCCCAGTATTTGGGAGGAAGCTAGTTGAAAAAAACAGAAACACATATAAAATACTATCTAGGGTTGCAGAGCTGTTTCTGGAGTCACACTGACTAAGCTGGAATCCTGTATACTCTATTTACTGGCTATGTAGCTTTGAAAATGTATTTATTCTCTCTCTGCCTCTGTTTACTTACTTCATCTACAAACCATGGATAGTACTATTGCCTATCTCATAGACTTTGTAAGAATTAAGCTAATTGAGATATTTAAGCACCGTATAAAGGAAAACAGCATTATGGAAGAGAATAGCAAAGTAAGACCAACTCAGCCCATTGGTAAGAGTGATATTTTAGAAAGAAAGGTAACTTTTAAAAAAAACTCTATGTAAACAAAAATCAATAATCTTCCTAAAATCAAATAAAGTATGTAATATAGTGAAAAAATTTACAACAGCAGTTGCAACCACCACAGCAAGAAAAGATAAGTAACCTAGAAACCTTTAGAAATGCATGAGATCCACATAAAGAAAATGTTAAAATACCAGTGAAGAAGAAATGTGCATGTGCACATACGTATATACCAAACCTGAACCAATGGAAAAACCTCTCAACATCGTAAAGGTGCCATTTTTTCCCAGCTTCATCTGTTACTCTATAACATTTATATGAACTTAATACAAATAATCAATAAAATTTTTTCTTGTGATTTGGAACTAAACAATTTGATTCCATAGTCCATATATTAAACAAACAGCGGCATTAGACCAGATCCTTTGGAAAAGAGTGATTGTAAGGGACTGGTCTTATCACCTATTTAATTATTAAAAAAGTTTTTGATCATTAAAGCACTGTGGTCCTAGCAAATTCTGGGGGCAGAGGAATCCAAGCAGAGGCAATTAACTCAAAATTCCTAAAATAGGAATGATCTTAGCACGTTCAAAGAAGAAAAGGAAGCCAAAAGTAGGTGGGAAGTAAGGAGCAAAGGGGAGTGAATAGTAGGAATGAGGCCAGAAGGGAGGGCAGGTGCCAGGTCATCTAGGGCCTTGTACGCAATGGGAGGATTTTTACAATCTGTTAAAAAGGTAATCTATAGAGCCACTATAAAAACTTTGTGGAAAAGATGTAATTAACTATAAATATAGATGAAACAAGGCCAAGAACAGGAATTTGGAATGCTTCTGTAGTCAGGAAAGGCAAAGGAAGATGGATAAGTAATAGTATAGAAAAAATAGTCCAATTGAAATAAAGAGAATTAGGAGAAGGGTTGTCATTTAAACAAATAAAAAGAAAAAAATGCGTTCGAATAACAAACGAGATATTGAACATTTTAAATAAGGCAGTGGGTTTAAGAGAGATTGAAAAAGAGTTCATTGAATTTGTAAATTATGATAAGCTTAGAAGAGCTATTTCATCAATAGAATAAGGAAATAAAGCTTCCTAACAACAAGCATAATATCACTTAAAACTTTTAAATATTTTGTCTGATGTTAGTATTCAAATGCTATTAACCAGTAATTTATTATCATCCAAGAGATTTACTTCCACATTTTCACGAGGCTTTTGGAATTTTGTATACTTTGTACTTCTCTAATAGACTACATGGATATTTGAATAAGATGTTATTTTGACTGATCACAAGAATGTCAAATACTTCAGGTGATTTTTTTCCAGTAGTTATTTATTGCATTTATTAAGTTTAATTCTTTCTACATCCACTTTGTGCTGAATAAAACAATTTCCATTGTACACCTCAAGTAAAGCAACATTATTTGGCACATATTAGAATCTAGAGTCCATTTTCTGTGAAGATTATGGCCCATACCATTTAAAAATGGTAAAATAGAGTTTTAAAAGGTAGTACATTTATAATATTTATATTTAGCAATAACATTTTTGATAATTTTTATTTATACAATTACATAATGATTTAAATTTCTTGAGCCCTTTCATGAATGAAAAAATCTAAGCAAGACAGTCCTTCTTCAATTTGTCATAGATCTTCCCACCCACTCTAATGTACCACAGCCCCTACAATAATACTTTGGAGAAATAACATTTCTGCTCTGTTTTTCTCTTATATTTTCTTGTTTTACAACACAAAAGCGAGGACACTACATACTGCACAGTACTCATACATTTAACCAAGGGATATATGTATCTTAAAATTTAGCATTGAGAAATTCCCACCCCTAACTCCAAGCAACAGATAAGTCTCCTTATTTCAGACATTTTGCAATAGGGAAAAGATTGTCCCTTTTTCAATTTTCCCTATTTTGAAATAGGGAAAAGATCTGGCTGCTTCATTGAGGCCAGTGTAAATCTTAAATATATTATGATAGCCTTTCTCAGGAACATAAATGTGGTTCACTTTTCTGTGGTCTTGATATTCTCTTTCTACTTAATTTTACTTCATAATTTCTTTTAATATATTAATGAAGCAGGAAAAACACAGAAAAATAAAATTTTATTGTCAGAGTGATGACAAAAATCTAGTGTCTGAATAAAAAAGATGGTTTACTAGTTACCATCCAACTTCTGTAATTTCCTGAAGAATTAATGTTTTGTAACCACTGTTTCTCAGTTATTATATTTATTTTATTTTGGTGGAATAATTTAGCCACTTCCTTCTCTTCATACGTTCTTGGTTTCTCACTAGTGAAATAGGATACTACTTAAATTTATTAAAACTCCTGGTTTTGTCAATATTTTAAAATTTCTATATTTCAGAGGAGAAAATATGTGGATTATCAAAGGAATGATTTGCCACCTTGTCTTCCACTTTGATGAAATTATTTTAGAGCAATGGCATGGTTTTCTTTATGCAGTTGGAAGGAAACAGTGGTAAATTTTGCTTTTGAATCGAATAGTAGTTGTAGTAATCCTCAAAAACATTTTTGCATATAATTCAATAATTTTCAAAGCTGGCTTATGACACTCAATTGTGTCTTTGCTCTCACAGGGGAAATCTCATTTTATGTGTAAAATGATGTCTGCCTTCATTTTCTAGTATTTCATAGAATCTAGCTTGTTTCTCTCTTAGACCAGATTCTTTCATCTCGTAGTTTCATACCATCATACCTGGGCGTTTCCCTTTGGCCTGATGCATTTGTATGGATACTTTTTTGAAACTGTCATTTTGCTTGTTGATGGACTGTCAGCCCTAGATGTTCCCTTTCTGATTTCCCTTGGTTTAAAACTACAAAACTGGGAACCAACTCCTTCCTTAATATTAATCTCACTCAATGCTCTTCGAATCCTAAAATGGTCTCAACACTGACGTACTAATTGTCTTTAAGGGAGATCAACAGAAAGTGATTATGTAAGACAACTTCTTAGAAAACCTGTGAAAAAAGATAAAACCATAATGGCTTATTTAAAGCAATTCTATTACAATCTAAGGTTAAAAAAATCTAATTTGCTAAAAATATTTAAAATAACATAAGGAATCTTGTATCACATAGACATATAATCTTATGAAAGTATCACCTTTTTAGTCAGTTTGGCAAATATTAGGCATAATATTTCATGACCCAGATTTGATATTCTGTGCTACTCTCTTTGTTGTAAAATCACAAGAAACCTAATCCCTCCAAATCCACCATTAAGCTAAAAAGTGGGGTGTTTCTTAGAATGTAATACTGATGCAACTCACATTATATAACCCTCTCAGTTGTTAATTTACTTAAAAAGAAATGTTTTTAACAAATGAGAAGAGCAGTCAAGATCTGGAAGGCAAATACCATGATTCTAGCAATTGGCTTGTTTTTCTGGCCACAATCAGAGCCACCATCTCAGGCCATGTCATGATCATTTGATACCCATGACAAGCTGTGTTTCTTCTTCAGGGACACCTTGGGTACAGGGCTGACTTCCAAATCCATTCTCCCATTCATCATCAGGCTACAACATGAGTGGAAGTGATATCTATCACTCCTTAGCCTACTTTTACTGGCAGTTGTGGCTCCTCCATGCATTCTTTTTTCCCTTTTGTTGGCTTGATTGAGCGCATTGCAAGGTGCTAAGAGATAATGGAGCCCCACAGGTGGAAGGAATGTGAATTCCAGAATGACTGCAACAGGGAAACTTCTAGCAGAACATAACTTGGAACTATGTTATGCCATGTTTCTACAATTTTGGAGTAAATTAACCTGGAAACCAAAACAGGCCTCATCTTCTATGTGGTAATCTACTTTCTTAGCCATATAGGAGATGGCATGAGGAATATAATAAAGGAAACAGAAAGATTATTGGGAAATGTGTATCTGCTGTTTATATGGAGGGAAATTTTTGTTTTACCAACAGAGTATTCCCATAACTCTAAGGATAGTGGTATTTAGTAAAAAAAAAAAAAAAAAGAAAAGAAAATGGTGTGATATTGAATTAGAAGGCTCTGACAAGATTTTTGAAAAAAACCTAGGAAGGTATTTAAAATATCTTTTGCTAATGTGTCCAAAGTCCTAATTTACATTTTAAAAATATTGGTTGTGAGTATGCAGTTTAGTTTTTGCATTCTACTTTCTGAAGAAGCATTCTTAGCTTTTGTTTTTATGGTTGTTTTAAGAAATAGTAGTTCCATTAGCAGTGTTGGCTTGTGTAAACTATTTCTGTAGACACAAAGGAAATGTGTGCCTGAAAAATTGAAAAATTTGGATTAATATTGCCAAAATGTTTTTTTTAAAAAATTGATGTATCACTATGTTAGAATGTTACTAATTTAATTTTAGTATTGCCTTTTTCATTACTGTTTAATTTTGGCTTTGGGTATAATCCTCAGCAACAGAATTTCTTTTCTTTGCTACTTTTTGGGAGTATTTTTTTGTCTGCTTTGTATTTTTGATCTCCAATTCTAGGCAAATGCGAATTTCATTATTATATTAAATCAAAATGCTTTTTAGTCTCTGGTGATGGTTAAAATTTTAAGGAACATCTGTTTCTTGTGAGAAACTAGTGGAGATTATGTTGTCACCACTGTGTATTAGTTACTCTTACTTTCTACAAAGCTACAAATGTTGAATTTTATATTTTTTCCCATGTCAGTGTTTTGCTTTTTCTTAAAAACCTCGGGTGAACATATTTGCAAAAGTTTTTTACAAATGATAAGCCTTTGTAACCTTAGAAGAACTAAAAGAAACTAACAGAAACTATTCATTTTGGGGAGTATTTAAAGCACCACTTTAAGCAAAGTTATGCATTTAAAAAAGCCAAATTATTTCAAAATGTCTCCCTGTCGCCTATGCTATGTCAATTTTTCTCCTTCCTTCAAAACAGAAATATGATTCTGTTTTGGGTGTCATTTAATGTGCTTGTTTAAGAAATTGTATTTTCCTCCTTCTATCACAGTTAAGAGTGAACATTTGAATAAGGTTGGGCAAATTAGATGTAAACAGAATTTATCTCCACAAAGCTCTTTAAATGAGGAGACTCAGGTGGTATAAAATTTTGTCATTTACTTTATCCCTTCTCATGTAAAATTTAGATTTGATGCCATATATGAAACAATCAACCAGTTACCAGGAAGCATTGAGCATGAGGTCAAAGCCGTAGGCTCTAACGGCTAAGTGGCAAGATAGTACAAGCCTGCATTCCCAGTGATAATTTAGTGCTGTTATTCAAGACCCAGTATGACTACCTCTAGACTTCTTATATGTAAATAACAAAATCACTAGTGTAAAGCTATCATTTCTATTTACTCACAGACATATTCAGTCTTATCTGATAGAACCAGGTCACACAACAACAACAAAACAACAAGAAAATAAAAACTATGCTTGTAATGCCAGAAGTAGGTAGAGGAAAACAGGAAAAAAGAAAGTGAAAGTGAAAAAACCTTCTGATTGAAGGAAAATGAAACAGGTGTTACCTGATGTGAAATACAAGGAAATTATAGTAGTGGAAAAAAAATCAACAACCTTCACAATGATACAGAAGCATGATATGTTTTTTAGTAAATGAGCCACTTTACCTGAGCTCTCCAATGCCTATAAAAATGGAAAGGTAGAAAGGAAAACTGAGGCATAATCAAAAATTGAATAGAAATATTTGAAGATTACACAAAAAAGGCAAGAAAAGGTGAAGTTTTTTTAAGAGGACAATAATGAACTTCCCTATTTATACATATCAAAATGTCTGAAAGAATTGTAACTGGAAGATTTAGTCATTCAAACTGCAATAATTTTTTTGAATAATGCCATGGTTAGGATCTTCCTAGTACAATGAGATGGTATTATTTATAAATGAATCGTTTTTAACACAATAAACATGAGTCTTCTAGCCCAAAGCAAATATAAAAAGTAAGTGATTTTATGAGCAAATTAAGTTTAATGAGCATTATCTCTTTATTGAATGGTGCCTTTCACATTTCAAATTTTGATATGAAATTAAGATGTGAAGCTAAACAATTATTTTATCAAGTCTCATTATCAAATATAGGTATTACTAAAGACTGAATTCCTAAATATGAGTAATACTGTTAATGATTTTAAAATGCTAATACATATGATATGTTTTTGTTGTGCTTGAAAAACTTAAAGTTACTAACTTAATCTGCTTTTTTAGTTAACTTTAAGCTCATATAATAAAAAATGTTAGTCATTGTTGTAAACTGTCATTGTTACAGAGATTTTTTTTCAAGTGCTATTTACCTACCGGCTACGGAGCTTGTGATAACTCAAGAAAGTTGAAAGAAATCTTTTGATTGATTCCATGTTGGTTTTATACTTGCAGTAAAAGATCCAAATATGAAAAGTTCAAAGTTGCTCAAATGTTGAACAATTATAGCACTCAATCGCATTAAGCAGAATTGCACCTTGAAACGCTTTGTCTATTTTTTTGCACCCCACTTTTATTTCATCTAATCAATTGAAGAGAGCATATAAAGTATAGGGAGTACACTTAGAAAATAAATACCTCAAGAAAGTTAATTCATTATGGTGGTTTAATAAGGTATACTATATGCCATTAAAAGAAATTTTAATATTGTTTATATCTGAAATTCAATTCATGAAAATGCAGGACTATATTTTTCTATTATATTTATAGAACAATCTTTTCGGAAAGACAAAGTAAGTTGAAAGCTTTAATTCTAAGGTCTCAAAAATTTGCTAGCATGTATCCTTGAAAAGTTGTCTGTAAATGACAAGCCAGTTGACATGGTAAACAGGGCTACTGATGCAGAAATAATTGTTTTGAATATTGAGAAGTCAAAGGAAAAAACAACAACATATTCAAATAAATTTTAAGAAATATACCAAAGAATGAAAAATACTTTTAGAGGGCAGTCAGTAGAAAGTATTTACGTCATTTGACTATTAGAAATTCTACATATCTGAGACTTAAGAACTAGAAGACAAGAGCTGGATTTGACTATGACATCTAAAATACCAAATTCCACTTTACATGAGAAACTTGACCATGATTCACAGAAGAATGTACCTTCTTTATATAGCAGGTTATTTGATATTCAAACTTTACTATTCTTATATTTTGACATCTGGAGGAAAATGAAATAGATCATCACCCTTGTATGAAAAATCCAAACTATTTTACTAGTATAGGTGTATGCGAAATATCTAAATTATTCTCAAGACTTGTATGACATAAGTGAAAAAAAAACTTCAGTTAAATAAAATAAAACAGTACATTTTAGGATGTAAGTCAATTAACAATGTGCGTGACTTATGCAACCCAATGATCTGTTAAGCCTTGCAAAAGATATACTTTCCCAAGCTACATAGATATGATTTAATGTTTTTTCCAGAGAATCACATTTTAGGCAATACGAGTGCATCTTGAAATAAAAGATGTTAAGACACAGCCTCCATTTTAATGGGAAGAATCAACATATGTTGAAACAAGCTCATGTTGAGATTAAATGATCTAAAAATAATTGGTAGTAGTTTGTTCAGTCTATATTTATATTGACCATATTTCCACTCTAAGAACTGGCATAGTTCTTGATATATAATAGATACCAGTAAACTCCATGCAGCACCACTTACTTGGGAAACCAATGTTAAACTCATATGCAATATTATCTGCTATTCTTGTAACTACGTTGCCCCAACTAGGAGAGACATGAAATGAGAAAGAGGAGCTCCAGAGGACTTCTAAAATTATAGATTAGGAACTTTGAATTTAGAATTCCAACATTCCACAACTTTCTAGGAGAGAAATTTGAGACCAAGTAAAAAATATGGCCAGTTAAGGCAGAATAGTGTTAAAATCTGTCAGTGGACTGTGGCTCTCCATTACCACCAGTTGGAATCACTGGGCAATTTAAATGGACAAATGTTAGAAGAATAGTCAGCCTGTCTATTTTAGGCTATTTTAACAGAAACTCAGAGTTTCAAACATCACTTAAAAGACAAGTCTCTCCCTTGGCAAGGTGAGAAAAAGGATGTAGGAGTTAAAGAGAAAAAAAAAATCAGAAGGTAAGTAAGATAACAAAATTGGCATGCCAGTCTATTTGGCCCAGAAACAACAGGTGAAGAGAACCATGTGAGTTGCTTAACAGAGAGTAGATTTAAGTTTTTGGTGGGTAACTTAAAAGGAGTGGTTGCCATCATTCTAGAAACATAATTAAATGTTATTCATATCCTAATCCTTCTATTAGGAGAGTAGGGAGAATTTAGTTGATATGTTTCACATGACTTAATCCACCCATCGTTTGAAAGTTGTTATTATTACCATAGAAGAGAAAACTTCAAGTTCTACAGATCAGGTAACAACCTCGAGAGCACAACTCTAATGTGACTCAACATTTGTTTTAGCCCCAAGACTCTGCCCTTAACTACTGTACAACGTTGCCTTTCTAAAATGAGGGTTTAAAGATACAAGGGTGTAGAGACAGGATTATCCTCCCCTGTCACAGGCAGAAAGAACCAACTGGACAGGAAAGAAAGAGAGCAACCTCCCTTGCTTAGGACAGAGATAGGCTCTGTTTGTTTCTCTTCCCAAATGTTTTAGTACTGTCTGGTTGTTATATTAAGATAAACTAAAATAGAGATGAGAAAGAGAAAGGAACATAATAAAAAATTAAAAACTAAAATGAAAAATAGATAGCATAAAAAGGAAATAATTAAAGCAAAGCCTAAGGTGATAAGAAGAAACTAGGTAAATAAGTAATATGAGAACAAAGTAAACATGAGATAAAAGAAAAGTCTTATAGAAAAGTAAGAAAAGATAAATCAACTAAGAACAATTAACTGTGAGATTGTAAAAACAGAAGGACTAAAAGATTAAAAGAAAAAGATAAATATGCAAAAATATTTTAAATGAATTCAAATAATAAGAGGAAAATAAACTAGGGCACATAATGTTAACTGGAATAAGAGAAAGAAAAAAAAATAGCATTACAAGTTCCAAAGTTTATCATAGGCATGAATTTGTGTGCTTGGAGTTAAATTGCTGAATGTGTTAAGCAGATTCCACACAAAATTGTCCTCTAGAAGTCAAGGGGCCCTGCAGTGTCTTCTTTTGTTTGAAGTCCTCCGGAGGAGGAGATATCAACACCATTATATTTTTCTCTGACTTTACACCCCAGCTCTGTCGATGCTCAGAGATGCTTGTCAGACCTCAAATTGCTTCCACAGAATTTCCTGCTGGGTACCCACAGGCACACAAATCCATGTTTTCCTTGGGGTACTCTCTTCCAGCCAAGAGCTAGCCTTTTGTCAAGAGGAGTTAGCATAATGCCATTTAAGAGTTTATTCTAGAAAGTAAAATGCTGCTCCTTTTAGCTTCAAAATATTATTCAAAATGCACTGGTCTTTTGATGAGTTTTATTAATAATTCTCTTTGTTTCATCCGTCATTTCCAGAAAACATAGAATGTGAAATTAAGCATTTATACATACTGTACTTTATACAGAGAAAGAAAATAAAGATATGGTAGGGTAATATGTTGATATGTTAACTGAAGTTGTTCTTTTCTCAAACACTGCTCCCCTTGTCTATCACCTGTCATTTTTGTTATGAGGCATGAGGCCAATAGAAGTTGTCAGAGAGGGATCTGAGAACATTTGTGAAAATTATTTAAGTTCTGAATTAAAATGTTGTGGATATAGATTTAAGTCTGATATATGTAAGAAATAAACCAAATAGCAAGAAAATCTTATAATGATTGCTACTTTCTCTTTTCCTAATTATATTAAGACCCACCAAACTGAGGAAGAGTGAAACTTGGGCACAGAGCAAACAGGAGCATTAAATATTATAGGGGCCTCTACACCTTCCTCCAACTTCCCAGAAATGAGTCCTGAAAAAAGGCTTAATCTACCTTTACTTTTAAGGAACTACAGTGGTCGGGACCCATGCCTCAGACAAAGGATGAAGTACAGGAAGCCAGAAATTTTAATAGAGAACACTCTTGCCATCATTATGTGGTAGTTGTTGAGTAGGATAGTGGTGTTATGTGTTTAGACCCAAGAGGGCTGCAGATAATTCCCTAACACTCTCATGGAATTATTTTGAGCTGCTATTGCATCCAAATAAGCAAGCCAGCAAAGCAACTTACAATTAGATTAAGGAGTGTCAAATTAGGCATATTTTATTTGGACAATACCTGCAGTATATGAGGAAAAATGAATTTAAATTTCAGAAAGTTATACCAGGGCACAAATTTAAGAAACAAGTCAGTGCCCACATATTGACCAACAGTCATTCGCTGCATCACTTTGCATCATTGTGCAGTGGACCAGACAAGTTGATTTAAATGTGGAGTAAAGGCAAACCTCCAGCATGGGATATAGCCCCTCACTTCCCAAATGCGATATTGTTAATTGGGTTCTATACGACAGTCAAGAGTTTTGTGAAACATCAAAGATAATTTGATTTCATTAGTACTGGAATTCCCCAGTAGTAATAACAAGCTCCTTGGTGATTTTTGCCTGCCTAGAAATGGAATGAATTCATCACATCCCCATTTGGACTTGCTATCTTGAGGCATGCATTTTTGCTCTTCTGTCTTATCTATATGTCCACTATCTTCTAATATGTTTCTGAGATGATATCTTCACTCCTTTACCTTTACTTCCCTTAGATATGTTTGTAGGTTCTGGAGCAGGGTAGAAGGATAAGGAAGCTGCAGTATGGGAGAAAAAGTCATTAAAACATCATTTAGAGAAATTTTACTGAAAAATATCAACTGTTATCCAACTAGGCTAGCCCAAATGACATGAGGTTGTATTTGTAATAATTCCATCCACAATCCAACTACATAATTCCTCATGAAACTTCTACAGTAGCATTCGGGAATGAAAGCATTTTACCTCAAACGCAAATTGTATATTTTGTCATGTCTTATAGAGTAAATTCCGCATTCTGCTCTATTACCTACTTATTTTCTTTAAAATATTTAAATATTTTAAATTCACAAAAGAAAAATTAACAATGGAAATATCACCACCTTTGATGAATGGCTAATAGTTTTTATTGCATTTTTCAATTTTCAAAAATTGGATTAAAGGAGAGTGATTTCAGTAATTCAACTTCTGGTACCTGTGATAAATGTGGCATTATATTAAACAATTGGATTGGGATAGTGAATCCCAGAAGAAAAGGGCACCACTTTATGGTCTACAATCATGTAGCAACGCACAAGCAATAAAAACTTGATCTTTGCTTTAAGAAATCACCTCAAGATGCGTATTTGAGTTTGTGCTGTCTTCGTCATGTTATTGCTTGAGAAACACAAAGATGGGATTTATAAAACAATTATTTGGTAGAACACTCTCCATAAATCCTCTAGACTGGGAATTAGAATAAGTGAGAAAAAAATGGAGACCCTCCCCATGGCTATTTCACCCAGTGGATGAACCATACAATCAGTGGTCAAAACAACACAATAATCAACACAGAAGTGCTTCAGAGTACTGAAAACATTCTATTGCAAAGTCCATGTGGCTCCAACTTACTTGTTTTGTGGTTCAAGCTCAACTTTCTTCACCTTTCAACACCAATCAAACACAAAGCAATGGATTGTCTGGTCTTAAACAAAAACATTTGGGTCTTTCTTATAGGACAGAATTATGTCCTGGGTACTGTTAGGTTCAAGGGCCTGCATATCCTTATCCAAGTGACTAATGGGACTTAATCCACATTACTAGATTCCTTGTTAATATCTGACATAGGTACCATGAGTACAATCCGTCATATCCTGAACTCTCATTTCAGTACTATTTTCTACTTTTTGATATTTTTTTTCTTTATTTCTCCCATGAAATTTCTTTCACTGTAAAACCTGGAACAATATTCATGATTAAGAACTTACCCTATATCCTCAAATACTTCTTCAAATGCTTCCTCTTTCTCTCTGAATTAAGTGGGGCATTTCCCACAAAGATATTTCCTTCTCTTATAGCCATATAGAAAATAGAATGTTACTTTCTTCAGAATCCAAGTATCACAAAATCAGAAGATGTAAATGACTAATGCTATTGAGCACCTTTTCATGTACTCATCAGCCTTTTGTACAGGTACATGAATTTTTAAGTTAATGTCTTCTGGCCTAAAATTTATCACATTATTTTTAGTGCAAAAACATGTATCATTTTCTTCTTTGCATTTCTCATGGTAGCCTGTAAAATGCTCTACTGTGGTAAGTATGCAGCCCATTACCAAGTTGTTTTTTATCTTAAATATCTCTTAATTTGTCCACATCACTCTTCCTCTGCTCCCACTACCTTTGTCAATACCACCTTCATATTTGGTCTTGTCTACTATGATAGCCTGTTAATCGCCTCCCCCTTTAAAATGTAGCTCCTTTATAAACCATTCTTTAAATCTTTTCCAATATTTTACTCTAATCATGCCACTTTCATGAAGGAATTCCCATGGTTTGTAGTATAAAACCTTTCACATAAGTCTCAAGGCCTCCTGGTCTGCAAAGTATCTTCTCTCCAGCCTCATGCTGAAGCTGTCCCACTTTTCTCTGCATTTCATTACCTACCCTAACTTCCCTTTCTGTGACTTACTGTCTCTCCTTTATATATGGTCTCCCTCTCTCTGGAATAATCTCTTTCTCTATCCTTTTTCTTAACAAGAACTGTATACTATACACACCCATCTTTAAGACCTCAACTTAATCCCCACTTACTCAAGAATGTTTTCTAAAATCTTGATCAGGTTCCTCTTTGACATGGTCTCAGAGAGCACATACTACACCCATTCAGTGAGATTCCTCGGCTTACCTCCCCCGTTGGAACATAAACTGCATGAGGGCAGGGATTACATCACTTTTTCTCACCTTTCATTATGCTGTAGCATATGGCACATAATGCAGCAACTGGAACTATTCAATATATATATTTGAGAAAATTAGTGAAGGAAAGAATAAATCTGAGATATAGCTATATTACAATTATTTTTTAAGTAATAACACTGGAGAGTTTTCTCTGAGATGTTGATTCCTTAACTATGTTTAAATATGTATTAAATCAATGCTCAAAAATGTTTACTCAAAAATAAATAGCTATCATAGTTGTATCCATTTAGAAGTTAGTACTTTTATTTATTCATCTTTTGAGACAGAGTCTCGCTTTGTTGCCTGGGCTAGAGTGCAGTGGCATCATTATAGCTCACTGCAACCTCAAACTCCTGGGCTCAAGTGATCCTCCCACCTCAGCCTCCCAAAGTGTTAAGATTACAGGTGTGAGCTACCACCCCCAGCCAGAAGTTAATCTTTGAAAGATTAGCAACCATGAGATTTCTCTAACAATAGATTAATGAAATATCTTTGTTTAATAGAGTTCATTCTTCTAATTATATAAGGCAAGAGTAATTTGAGAAATACTACTAAACTAATAATAATTGTATGCATTTTCTTGACATTTTCAATGAACAAATAAGCAATCCAACTATTAATAGCATCAAAAAGTTTGAGGTCTTGGTAATTATCACTTCTCAGACATGTTCTAATTTTTTATTCCTTATTTAAATAACATCTATTTTATTTATTTGATTTTAATTCATATATCATCTAAGTAAAAATAAAAAAACATTGAATTGTATTATGCATCAAATGTCTCCTTTCAGGCTCTACTACATGTCTAATAAACATATATATCAAGAAAACATTCTTATGAAATTGACACATTCAGAAAAATGTAGCCCAAAATAAGTTTAGTTAATTTGCTCATAAAAAGTCAAACTCATACACTTTGCAATTAAAGAGATACTGATTTGGTTTTTGAATATATTAATTAATGGTTAAGCAATGTTAATTGAATAATTTTAACTCTATAAGCATAGTTTACTCACTAATTTTATGTATATAAATGCCTAACTGACAGGGTTATGGTAAAGTTTAAAGGAAATGATATACGTGAAGTTTTTATCATATTACATGGCATTAGAGCAAAAGATAAAATTAGAGCATTTTTTCCAATCTACTATTTATTTTCTACCATATTTTACAACAGTTTATATTTTCTTGGGCATTTGATCCTATACTACTTGTATGATCTATTTATGAGTATAATTGGGAGTAAAGTAGACTTTTTCTAAACTGGCAAGAAGTAAAATGCAAAGTGTTTATGAAGAATTGTTCTTGCATATTTTCTCAAATTGTGTACCAAATTTTACATGAATTTCAGAGCTAGAAAAAAGGACAGCAAACAATTCAATCTGTCCATAAGATATTTTTTTATTTTCCTGGAACATCAGAGCAATATAGCACTCAAAATGCTTGTCAAAGAGAAGTGCTGAGGAATGTACTTCTGAAACAATACAGTTCTGACTAGAGCTGTTTAGAACTTCTAAAATTTATCTTGAAAAAACCTAACAGAGAGAAATAAGGAATAAGGCAACACCTTGATTCAAAGATCCCTCTAACTCAGTGGCAGTAGATTTTGTTCTTGTATAGAAATCTACATTATTTCAAGGAAAAAGAAGAAGAAAATATAAAACTATAAGTAGAAGGCAATTTACAGGGTGTTAAAAATCTTGGGCTGCAAACTAATAGATAAATATGCTATGAATGTGCAAGTTTTGTGTTTTCAGTTTTGACAAAATGAAAAAACAGAAGTCTTTGTTCAATAGTGATGGCTCTATTGTCTACAAAGTTACTATGCCTTTCTCTTTTTGAGAAAATTCCTCTCTTACTATGCTCCCTGAAGTTAAAGTCTTGGCATCAGCATCATTTAAAATAAATGAGCAAATTAATATCACTTATTCTGAAGTAAATATCTTTTTGTAATTATTTTCTTCAGTTGGTTCTTCAAAGTCCAAAGAAAATCCACTGTAGAACAGTCTCTCTCAAAGATGATTCAAAATTAGGAAATCTTTTTTACTGTGTTATCTGAAGGCCTGGCTTAAAGTCTCTTCCCTAAACTCTTATCCCTAAGCACGAATGGATTTCGTTCTGTCAACCTTATATTCTTCAAGTCAACCACATTTCTATCATCTGAATAATTTTTTAAATTAAAATTTCACCTCACCTCAATCTTGCTTTCAACAATTATTTTTAAATAGCTTTACTGTTTGTAAAATATGTTATAGGTGAATACACAAGTTAACTCAAAGATTTGAGCCCTGCTTTTACACATTGTACATAAATGTTGGTTAAAGTTGTATTTGTGGTAAAAATAATAGAATGTTCCAGTTGACTTTTGGATATTAGACCTATATTCCAAAACCATGTGTGTCAAAGTCAGATAAAATATGGAGATAAATCTCCAAAATTACAGCGGTTTTTTTGGGAGGATATAATTGCAATTTGGGGCACACATGTAGACCAGGTGGCCTTCAGTATGACCAAAGAACAAAGAGAAGATTAGAGGTTTTATAAAAAGGAGAAATGTTACGTATTGCTCTTCCACGAAGTTCATTGGCACTAGTAGGGTTTTGGGGAGGTGGCAAGCTCTAATTGGCGAGTGATGGCAGTGGGTAAAACCAGTCTTAGAGTTGCAGCACGTTGTTTCAGTAGCCATTAGATAAGACTGGTTTCAGGTAACAGCAGGCAGTTTCAGCAGTCAGGCTTGTAGAGAATTACATTTTTAGCGCAATGTTTTATGCCCTGAGTGCTTTTTCTTCCTGGTCTCTTGACTCTATTTTAGTTGGTTATGACGAGAATGACTCACTTTATATGATCAACGTTCACAGGTGCAATATGCTTCCACATCGGACTTGCAAAAAAAAAAAAAATGGGGGGAGGACTATGTTTGTGATTATTAAATAATTCATCCTCCTTGATTTTATGAAATGCACGGGGACCTGGAAGAACAGTTTAAACAGTTTGTGTGCGTGTGTGTGTGTGTGTAAGAAGCTGTGTTGTGAGTCTTCCCACTACACTAAGGAGGGGTTTTAGGACTATATGCTTCTTCCTAATACTAAGCCAAGCAAAAGGTGTTTGTATGGAACTTACAGGATATCATGTGTCCAGCATTCGGAAAACAACTAAGTAAAAATGGGACTTTGTTATAAGCTAGAGTAGATTTCACAAAACCCAAAAGCAATGAGGGAGTCGAGCCAGAGAGAGAAGAATCAGATGACAAGACATCTTCAGAGCCCTCCCCTCACCCTTCGTCTCTGTTTCAATTTGCATATTTGCTCCCTTCAGATTTTTCTGCCCTCCCTCCTTGGTTTATTAGGCAGAAAAAAAATAGTCCCCAAGCCTTGCACAGATCCAGTATCCCTAAGAAACCAGATAACTTTCTTGCTACCAAACTGATGTTTCCAGGGAAGTCTCTTGAGTCGTGGCCAGGAGACTGGTCCTACTGCATGAACATAGCTGCTAATGAAGCCACCACTGTAACCATGGGGATGAGAGGACAGGCACTACAGGAGGTGGTCACTACAAAATAAAATGAAAGGCTGCGCTAACTGTTAGGATAAATGCAATAGATGATACCATGTAAACGCAGAGGAAAGGCACCTAAATCAGACTTTGGTAGGAGTGGTGAGAAGAAACATAAAAGTTGCCTCAAAGAAGTGGTTTTTACTACATGCAATGGGAAACAGTTTTGCTATAGGGTAGGGGTCCCCAACCTATGGTGAGTTGTATAATTATTTAATTATATATTACAATGTAATAATAATAGAAATAAAGTACACAATAAATGTAATGTGCTTGAATCATCCTCCACCCCCTCCCCGGTCCATGGAATAATTGTCTTCCATGAAAGCAGTCCCTGGTGCCCAAAAGGTTGGGGACTGCTGCTATAGGGTTTATTTGCCAATGAAGATTATCTGGACATAAAGGGTGATGAAGTAGATGACCTTCAGCTCAGCTATTCATGGATTAACCACATTAATACTTCAGTTTATTTTATTTTAGGGGTGTTACAAAAGAATTGTGTTTGTCTATAGAATTTTAATACAATCTAGGAATCTTTGTTAGTAGAGAAGCTAAAACATTTATATTCATTGTCATAACCTATATGTTGGCTTTATATCTGTCATATTGTTTCATTTTATTTATTGTTTTATTGTCATATTGTTTTTGCAATGTGTGTTTTCTGTTTTATACATTTGTACAATGTGAACCTGGCAAACAAGATCAGTTTCTTGGAATAAATACATAGTCACAAGCTTTGTCTTTCAAATCTCAAATAGAATTTTCTCTGTTGAGTTATGGCAATTAGAATTGTATTACAGAAGTCAGAGGACGGTGGCTTTTTATTTCTTCCTAGGTTACCTCCTCTTCCTGCCTACATTTACGTAGGTACTATTTTATTCCTTATCCTTAAAATTAGAAACAAAATCTCAGTTATTTCTGAATATAAATCTTGTTTCATTAATTTTTCCTATAATGTAAGCTCATCAGATTGTTTTTAATGTTTTTATTTAAGCTTAGCAGAAGTCCCTTTATGAATGTATTTCATTATTGCTATTGTTATAATTTTTATTTCTTCCTCAGGAGTACTTAGCATTCTTTGGATAGATATCTATCACCATTTTTCATGTTTCTTATCTTCTTTAATCTTTTAAAAAATTCATCCATTTGCATCACGGTATATCACTCCTCCACATCACTCTTTTGAATGCAAAGTTAATTACACTGTGCTGTCTACAGTGCTTCTGATTGCCGATGAGTGGGGACATGTTAGAACAACTGCTCTTTCATTTCACTCAACATCTTTTAAGACTATTTGTCACTGCCTACAGCTTTTTGCAATCCACAGGATCACATTCAACTCAGCCTTAACTGATGGAAGCAGAGAGATCATGAGACACAAGGGCTCATTTAATTATCAACTCAGAATTTGATCTATGGAACTAGAGTCTGAGTGGCTGAATCATATTTATGGAACAGAACTAATGGCAAGATCCCAAACTCCTACTGCTGAGTTTTTTCCCTTCCTTGGGAAGAATTTTGTTTGTTTGTTTCTCTATAGCTTCTCCTTGGAACTTTCATTTCTGCTTTCTACTGTAAAACAAAACTCCTTTCTTTTAGCTATTTCCTGTGCTTATAATGTCCTATTTTATCCCAAAGATGTGCTTTCTTTATGTCTCATGCTGCTATTCATTGAGCCTTCTTGAATCTTATTAAAATATCAAATAGATTTCTAAACTATTACAACAATAAATCATTTTTAAAAGGTACATTTTCCCCTTCACTTTCAAAATAGGGTTTCCTCTTTATCAGACTGTAGTATATTTCCATGAGTCCAACTTTATTTTCTTACTCATTAGTCACCCTCTAAGGAGCACATATATACCTAAAGTTAAATTCTGCCAACTAATCTCTGTGTAGAGAATGTACAATGTTCTCCTCCCTATACACCTGTGTACAAGTTAAATTCCTTTCTTTTTTGTATAGAATAGCAGTTAATGAAAAACATCAACTGCAATAATAATATAGCACAGAATTCACTCCCTAATCATCCTTCCTGTTTGTGCCCAAATCTGAGTTATTAGCTTGATGGAATTACATGCTATCATGCAAATATCATTCTTGTAAGGCTACCCCTTCCCCCAATCTAATGTATTCCTATAGCTGTCTAATAGTGCACTGTGTCTTCTCCTTAGTTTAGGCCACAGGGAGAAGAATGAATGAAGAGTCTCCCTAACATCAGATCAACAGGCATCTGGCCATTGACTGGAATTCTCAGTTCAACTCCACAGGACTTGCAGAAATGAGAAATCCCTTCATTGGACAGGACATCAGTCTTTGTTTTCTCTCACATTTCTCTGTCATAGTTTTCTGATTTTCCACTGGAATTTGAAAGGAAAGTTGGAAAGACTACATCAGTCCCGATAGTCAGATATTCTGCATTGGTATTTCAATTTCTAAGTCAGAATTTGAACTATTTCTTTTATTAAGTTTCAGTACATTAATATATTATTTAGTTTGCAACAACTGTTTTCCAAATATGGTTATTTTCTTACTTAAATATAAGTGAAAAAACTGTTTGTATATTCAATGGAATAATGAGTCTGCCATTAGAAATATTATTGAAAGGCTTATATAGTAGATATTCAACAATGCCAAATGAAGTTTATTTAAGAAAAGTTGTGATGGAGCTGCTTTAGATTTTTACTTAGTTTTGAATTTTTCAAGACAAACCTCAAGTGAAATAACTGGAATTTAGGATCACAAACTCTTTACATATATTCCAATTAACCATTAATTCTATGTCTCAAATGAAAAGATTTTTTTTAATGCCCTGTTGAATTGTTTAATTCATTCAACAATAACAACAAAAATATTGGGTGTATAGTATGTGTCTTAACACCCTGTTTGGTTTTTGTGAGGTAATAATAAACAACAGATTTTCCTGACTTCCAGAAACTCATGATCCAGTGCACGAGTATGAATTTTGTAAGTTAATTATCGTGCATTATTCTGCAAGTTGCTTTTCAAGATTTACAATATTATGGAGAAAATTTAGGTAAAACTTGATACCAGAGCAGAAGTAAGTTAACATTCCCTCTATTAAAGTACATATAGAAGCTTCTGACTTAGTTTTTTAAACATAAATATTGGCTTCTTCCCTAATGTGATTTAAAGTTATACTCAAGGGTAATTTGCCTCATCTCTTCTTTTGTATACCTCATGCTCAGGTAGGGTGTTGTGAGTGAAAAATAATTCATTGAAAATGTGAGTTTGGGGAGCGAAAACCCATGAGATACTAGTGTGCTTTGCAACATTTTAAAATAAATTCCAAACCTTTTGAATGCACAAGAGGCAAAATAAACCTTTTAATGATTCATGCTTTACATTCTAAAAAATCCCTCATAGTTTTCAAGGCAATCAGATACATACAGAATCTCAAAAGTAGTTTTGCATCTTTTAGATCATGAAAAGACTGTAGGCAGTTAGAAATGAATAGTACATAAAGCATGAATGGTGATAATAATGAAAGCTGTTAACATGCAGACTTAATTCAGAATGACAATTTATTTTTTAACCAAATATGAGTCTTTTTACATCTCAAAAACTAATTGCTCTTATTTTGATACCCAGTTCACTTTATGGAAATATATAGGCTACAGGGTGCAGTACTATATCCACAGATAATACTTGAAGATACAAAAGCTTAATACGTTATACCATCATCAATGCAAAATTTACATTGAAATTGTCTATACAATAAAGTAAAAATCAAACATATGTCTACTGCAGGTGCCCGTTCTTAAATAAAATTTAACAAAATATTTATGTTTCCTATGATGAATAGAATAGTATTTAAATATGCTAATAATAAAATATTATTTCCTGATTCATTTATTCTAATTGGTATATTCTGAGTAAGTTGTATTTCAATAAATCTTAAGTGCAGCATATCATTCATAAGAACTGTCTTAGTCTGTTTTGTGTTGCTATAACAAATTACCACAGACTAGGTTCCTTATAAAGAAGAGAAATTTATTTGGCTTACAGTTGCAGAACTGAGAAGTTCAAGAGCACAGCACCAGCATCTGGGGGAGGCTTTGTGTTGCATCAACCCATGGTGGAAGGTGACAGGGCAAGAGAAGGAGAGAGCAAGAGAGAGCCAAAGTCAAATTTATAACAACCCATTTTCTTAATAATGAAGCCACTCCTGTCATGACAACATTAATCCATTTGTGAGGGAAGGGCCCTCATGTCCTAATCACCTCTTATTGGCCCCATCTCTTAATACCAACACAATGACAATTAAATTTCAACATGAGTTTTCGAGGAAACATTCAAACGATAGCAAGCACCTTACCAGACTAGTCTAGTCAAATAATAAAACAAAATTTTAACCTCTTCATTTCCTACTCATTGAAGACAGATAATAGGGGGAAAAAATTAACAAAATGAGAGACACTAGTAGAAAACATTATGTGATGGTATCAATGAGTGAGAAATCTGGTGTAATTTCCTGAGTTTCAAAGGATAAGAATTCAGAAAATTTTCATTCCACCCAAAATCTTAATATTCGTACAATGCTATTCATAAGAACAAGGAGCTACTCAATAAAGGAAATACAAATCATGTGAATAGTCATTCTCTAGTAAAATAGGCCCTATTATGCAAATAGTATTGCATACCTTGTGTCCCCCAAATTCTGGGCATCAAGATTTTGACATCTCAAATTGGTTAGTTCCACTGGATTTAGACACTCATCTAAACAAGCTACAGTTAACTCAAATTTTTATCATGACAATGGAATTAGTCCCAAAGATGACTTTATTTAAATATCTATATTTTCATATGTATAATTATAGAAATGATAGATATGTAAATAAGCATGTATTATGCATATAACAAATATATACACAATTAAAGTTTTATATATATACACATGTGTATTTTTTCAATATGAGAATAATATATAGAAAAACTTACAGTGTAGTTGTAAGTTTTAGTGCTAAATGCTTCCCATTTGATTATTAGTGAATCTCTTAGCCAAGAACAACCAGGATCATATATCCTTATTTGTTATGGCCTGGGTTTTTCTCCTTTCTTAATCCTTATATATTATCTGTCAAATCACTGTAAGTTCATTTCCTATTTAAGTCCTCACCACACGTCTGTGTTTTTTTTATAAGTGCATAAATTGTTGAACACCTTTCCCTGTGAATGACCCAGACACAGTGCGTGTGTGAGCATCTGTGGCAGTTATGTTTGTACTATACTCTTCCTACACTCAATCTAATTGAATTGATACTTGACTGAAGTGGGACTGATCACATCCTCTATTATAATAATTTGTAATTATGACAGAGAAAGGGCCAGCCTCTGTGAGTGATAAAATTTTGAAATGCTAGACAGCTATTATTCCAAGATGGAGAAAGAGAAGAAGAAAAAGGTGTCTGTGGGAATCGAAAGGAAAGAATGAAGCAGATGCACTGAGAGAAGCTCTAGTGCCTCTTGAGCTAAGGCTCCCTTCTTCCTTATGGCTTTATGAATCACTTGTGAATCACCTTTATAAATTACTAGATGGTTTTCTTCAACTCACCTGAGTGGAGTTTTTACACTTATAACTTAAGCCATCTTATTAATATAGTTAAATAACTATAGTATTGCGTTCACACATTCTCTATCCGTAACTGTTCAAATTTTATCCCTTAAAGCATGTATTTCTAGAGGTCTAGCTATTTCAACTTCAGAGAGATACCTCTCTGCAGATTCATGATATTTAAAAAAATAAATTTTCTAGAAAAAAAAAGTCCAGTAAAGTATGCCTTTTTCTACGTATTATTCCTACGGGATGAATTGTGTAGATTTTCTTGACTTTTAGAAATGTCTTCTTGGCTGAGTACTACATATAAGAGTGCCATTCCTGTAATAAAAAGACCTTTACACTTTGCTTACTTTATTGCAATCATTAACAATTTTTATCCCTTTAAGTAATTCCTATATATGTTAAAAACTGCATTTATCACCTTGTTGAAGTTTTTACAATTTGGTTTTCCAGCCTAACACACTGACTTGATAAAAAATTTCAAAAATGTGTACATATTTATAAACACACATTTATACTCTAATAAGTCCTTCAAAACAACAATACTATAAAGAGTAGCAGAATATGCCACCCCAAAATATGCCACCTTGGCATAAGAACTATTTTGAGTTAAAGGCACTTGACAAGCAGCAGGTACAAGAAGGGCACTCTGATCTCCCCTTTTTCTTCCTAAAAACGGGAAATAAATCCCTATATGGAAGATGTACTCCTTATATCAGGAGGATGGTAACATTCTTATCCCAGTGATGGGGAGTTGATGCTGAGAAAGACCTGCACAAACTAAACCTTATCTTCCTAGTAAGTTCTCCATGATTAATTACCCTAGCCCAAACCTCCTTGTCTCACTTTGTTTTCACAAATTATAACTCTTTGTCTAATTCAGTATATAAGTGTTCAATTCTAACTGCTACTTTGGGTCATTTCCTCTTCGTTTCTCTATTTCTATAAACCTTTCTTTTCTTTTTTTACTTTTATCTTCTATACCCCTTACTTTCTATGCTTTCTATGGTCTCTTTTCTCCCTTTTGCTATTTTTAAATTTGTCTTAATTTCTGAAATGATTTTTTTCAATTTATTCCTCATTTTTTTTTTGCCATTTTCTATATCATATCCTCTTCTTGCCTTTGGTTTTCTCTATGCACGCGTGTGTGTATGTGCAAAGTGTGTTTCAAGTATAATTTCATTTCATTGACATGGCTATTTGCCTTTCTTGTTATTCACAGCTATTAGTAGAATGATCTGATGGGGAATTTGGGAAAGTGTCAGGGTAGTTTTTCTGGTTCTTCCACTAAAAGGCTCTCTCTTCCCTTGCAACAGAATGGTTTCTTTACGGTATAGTATTGCCTCCCCAATTTCTTGTGCATCATCCATGCTATATTTTTTTACCCCCAGCATATTGCCCTGCTCTATTCATTTTCAGGAATCACAGCAGTTTCCACGTAAGGTAAACTTTCCTACCTCCTGAGTGAATACTTTTAGCTGTTTGCTGCTGGTGCTGTTGATGTTTTCCCTGGCATCAACCATACCCCTGACCTCTTGGCTTCCCTATTCTTATTCTGCACCTGGCATTATCCTGCAAACATTTTGTTCTTGTTATGTGTATTTTTCC
This sequence comes from Daubentonia madagascariensis, assembly GCA_023783475.1. NCBI lineage: Eukaryota > Metazoa > Chordata > Mammalia > Primates > Daubentoniidae > Daubentonia > Daubentonia madagascariensis. The sequence goes on from JAKFHU010001209.1 coordinate 33,307,540, forward strand.
CCTATTATGTACAAGTTATTTTGAACTTGACAGCTTTCTCTGCCTTCAGGTTTTACTGAAAGTGTAAGATATGGCAGGTTTTGATCATCTTTCTAATTGTGTTGTATGGTTTTAATGAGGATAATTGGGAAGATTTTGTACTAAGTTGCTGCTATGCTTCTATTGTTGGTGATTTATTTTGGTAGGCAGAAAAAATGAAGTGCAAAAAGATGTCCAAAATATATAAACTGCAAATACAGGAAAGGTCTTTTGGAATTTTGCTTCATTTAACCAATCCATGTATTACTGCATGCATTAACTTGTTTGACATTTATTGAGGGCCTGTTATGTCTGATGTATTTTGTATTCATACTAGCTTTATTTGTATTAATTTATCTAGTCCTCCAAACAATAATGATATAAATACTCCTATTCTTATTTTAGAGGTGGGGAGAAACTTGATCACAACAAGCTCAATTAACTACCCAATATCACTTAACTGGTAAATAGAAAAATCTATATCAAAGCAATCTGACTACAGACTGAGCACATTAATTACTATATAAAAATTCAAGATAATATGAGAAGAAAAAATATATGGGTTTTCAGGTGACTAGTTAATAAATTCTAAATGGTCTTCATGGCTAATGGAAAATTTTAGAGTTTAATGTTTGACTTGGATTGATTCTTAAGGACCTTACATAACGTCTCCTTAGTTTATGTATCTCCCCCCACAAAAGAACTCCTTTTGATAGGATTCTGTAATCATACTAAAAAATAACACTGGTTGTGATGAGTTCAGAAAGAAGATTTGCTAATATTGAATTCACTGATCTAAACTTCTTAGTAACAACTCTTTTTTTCCTCCCCATAATATAGGAAATCATCAATGTTGTGGATACATACAACTTAATGTAAGAAATAGAAAATGTTGTCTTATATCATTCAAATAAAATAGAATACATCTCCTGTAGGTTTCAATGTATCTTAATCTGTACTGAATCTTCAAGCTATCTAATTCCAACATTTTAACAATTTCCATTTTTATTAGCCTTATCTAATTGTTGTTCCTGTAGCTTTTCTGAAAAACACTCAGATTTGAAATGTATATTTTCATAGTAAGTAAAACTATACTACTATATAGGCATATTTGATTTTTAACTCCAATGTCTGAAAAATGAGAAATTTGCTTTTTGTAATGAATATATTCTCATGCAAGTTTTACTGTTTTCCTCACATTGGAGATTTAGCAACAAGAAAGTACCTGAGTGAGAAAGTTCTACTAAATAACTTTAGTAAATCATCATTAATAAGTAGTAATATCATTAGTAAATATTTCAAAATACAGAAAGTAATCTTATTTAGTGTTACATAAAATATACTTCCATACCCTTACCATTTTATATCAGTCTGTGGTGTTATAGAGCATTGTTTTTCAGCTCAGAAGCTTTTTCTAGTATGTAAATCTACATATGCTTCTGTCACTGAAACTCTCACTTACGCTGGAAATTTTGATATGATATTCAATAATTCAAAATTACTAAATACTTAACATATATTAGGAATAGAAATAAGTAGGAATTGAATCATGCTCTAAATATTAAATGATGATATATACCATTTTATTTATTAAGAAAGGAAGGTGAACAAAGATATCATTAGCATTATATCACAGTAAAATAATTTTGTGGAATTATATTATTTTGCTCATAATAATCTCCTGTATGGAAAATCAAATGTCACCTTAAAACAGCATTTAAAATTGGCATTTCTTCCTCTGCCATTTGCTTTAATGATCCCCAGGTATTTGATAATAAGGATAAGATTGGAGCTGATTTCTTTGATTTGCTTTGATGTTTTCAAGGCAGGAAGTGCTTTCAAATCATTTTCTGTGTGTAATCTGAATGCAGGTAAAGAATTCCTCAAATTGTCAGAATGCTAATTAAATGTAATAATAATTTATGTAACCTGCTGTGATACTAAAGTGGCAAATGGCAATCACTTGGGTTTCCAACAACAAAGGGTTTGTTTGTATGCACCTGTCTAATATAAGAAGTTCATTATTTTATTATCACATAGTATAGTCATTTGCTTGAAATAATACAAAGCTAATAGTTGACTGATCATTCCTTAAGGATTTATATGTCCTTGTAAAATCAACACAGAGAATCTGTTTCCAGAGAATGAAATATCAATATTAACTAATAAATTTTAAATATGGGGACAATATCTCAAGCAACTTGTAACAATTCCTAGATTTTTAAAAATTAGACCATGATGTTTTCAGGTTAAGCGAGGCTCTGAATTCACAGACAAATTCTTGGCTTACTAGCTAGGTATGTATGCTCTGGATGCAGCACAGCTGTTGCACAGAGACATTTCTATGCTTTGAGAGAATTAATGGTGGAAAGTTATATGACCCTCAAGTAGCTCCTTTCTTTTGAAACGGGAAACTATCCAGAAAGTCATACACCTAAGAATGTCTATTGGAACCTTGGGACTTAGATATTTTTGTAATCCTATTTCTTTTTTTATGGTGCTATTTTGCTTAAAAAAAAATCTTTATTTAAAAATAAATAAAAATTTTGTTTACTATAAATTGACAGAACTTTTCTTATATTTTCATAAATGTCAGTATTTTTCTATTTCAGGACTTAATTTAAAATGCTGCCACCAAATAGAATACTCATGTTATTTTAAAATATTAATTTCATTATCAAACATCAGAGGTAATCAATGCTATTATTCTTGAAGCACAAAGCAGATGTTGACATAAGAATGTTGTTCATTACTGCCCCTTATTGAGGGTGTGCCACTGTGGCAGGCAGAATTTCTAAAATAGCCCCCCAGTGAGGTTATTTTATGTATTCTGCCCCCAATACTTGGAACATGTGAATATGATGAGATATCACTCCTTTAGTTATGGTATATTATATGGCACAATTGGCATTAAGATAGGGAGATTATTCAGATAGGCATAATATAATCATAGAAGCAGAGACTTTTCCCTGCCTGGTAGCAGAAGAGAACGAGATTTGAAGAACAAGAAGGTTTTGATGTACTATTGAGAGTTTGAACATAGAGAAAGCCATATGCCAAGGAAAAGCAGGCACCCCAGGCTGAAAGCCAGCAAGGGAACAGGCACCTCCATCCTACAACCACAAGGAAATGAATTCAGCCAACAATGAATGAGCTTGATGGTGTATTCTTCCCCAGAGCCCAACCTGGCAGACACCAAGATGTCAACCTGAAACCCTAAACAGACAGCCCGGTTGAGTTGGCCCAGACTTCTGACCTATAGAACTGTGAGAAAATAAATGGATATGGTTTTAAGCTAGTAGATTTATGGTTGTCACATAGCAATAGAAAATTAATACAGAGACAAACATTTTTTCGTTTTTTTTTAAAGCCTTACCAGGATTAAATGCACATTGTAAATTCTAATGTTGTGTTAAATTGCTACAGCAGCAATAGAAAACTAAAAGTAGAATATATGTTCTTCTTATGCTAAAAAGAGTCTTTTTTCTAGCCTTGTAAATAATCTGAGGAAAAAAATATCAATTTCTTGTATTTTCTCAAATATTAGTTAAACAGCTTAAGTATTACTGTTACAAATTAAAATCTGATTTCCATTTAGAACATATGATTTATTTTGGAGATGAATGTATAAAAATATTGTGCCTGTCATTTCCCTATTTGCTCTCAGATTTACTCTCTTCCCTTCTCCTGCACCTCAGGCCATCGTGACTTGCATATTATATTTCTCAGGCTTCTTTCCCAATGATTTCAGTTAGGTTCAGTCAATGGGGTATGCTGATGGGATACTAGAGAGCAAGAAGTTGAGAAAAGCCAGGGTGAATCCCTTCAACCCCCCGGTGATATCTCCAGCATAGGCACATATTTCAGCTTGGCCATACAGTTTCTCCTCTCACAATGTCCCAGCTTCCACAGGTAGGCCTGAGAGATGGCTCTAGCTCCATGGTTTCAGCTTCCACCTGTTGTTCATGGCTCCCAGACCTTGGTAACATGTTCACTTTCTTCAGTCCCACATGCCTTAAGGGATTTTCTGCAATTGGCTTCTGGTCGCCTCATATACCTCCCTTTTCAGCTTTTTCAGTACCTCTATAACTAGTCCCACATATTGCACTGCCTTTATTGAATTATCTAATATGGATTCTATTTTCCTGACAGGAACATAGTATAGTTTTTGTTATTAGAAGAGTGGTTTTAAGAAACAGACCTTTAAGTTGGGATCTGGAATTGGATTACACACCTATTTAAGCTAAAACATTATGGGGATTTTATTGCCAGTGGGAAAAGGATACTAAAAATCTAGGGCATATGTTACATCATCATTACATAAACTATCATCAGTGGTTGTTTGTTGAAATTAAGACTTCTGGAGATGACATTGCTGTTGCTCTTGATCATTATGGTAGAAATGATGACTACAAAGTTCACAGTATGATATGGCTACTTCTAGCTATACTGGAAAATGATAAGATCCTATATTAAAACTATCAGCTCAAGACGCAAAGTACCAGAGAGCTTCTATTGTGGCCCTGGAATAATGTCCTATTTCTTATAGCCACAGGGCAGACATGGCTAAGAATTAAACTCTAAATTCAATCATGCCATTTGGGGAATAGTAATGCAAGTTGAATAAAACATGTTATCAAGTTCTTTAAAATAAAGGTTAAGACACTTAAAAGTGAATTTCTGAGCTTGAATTGAAGACCTTTAATTGGTATCAAAAAAATATGAGCAACTTGAACTATTAAGTTGCCCTGAGCCACCTTCTATTGGCTTTGAAAGAAGCATCATCATTTTTTTCCCCCTCAGGAGACATCTCTTACTGCTTAAAGACCCTGTAACAACCTCACTTTGCAGTGGGATATCCATTCTCCACAGGGCCCACCCTCATCACTTCCTTTTGCCCCCATACCCATAACAGAACCAGATCCTATTAGGTTTGTCTGTCTGGATGTTCCCTGGTCCCCATTCCCAGTGTCAAGAATGAGTACTGGTACCAAGTCAAGCGGATGACAGAGTGATCATAAACACAGAGCAATTTTATACAAACAGTTTATCACATAAAAGAAAAAATGAAAGTAAACAAGGAAGCTACAAAAAGTGAAAATATGTTCCAGAGAGAGTGGAATGGGTCAGTCTCCACAAATGGAGAAAGACCCTGAAGTCTGAGCACATGCTGTCCTTTATAAGCTCACTAGTTTGTCCCACCTTTCTCCTGGCAGTATTGGTTGTTCTTTCCTGCCCTTTGGGGTAATTGACAGGTTGGGGTTATATAACAGGTTACATAACAGGTTGGTTGTGTAACAGTTTCCCTTTCTGTGGATGCGTCTTCCCCAGAATCCTCCACTAAGCTCCACCCATGTTATGCTAATTAGATGGTAATGAGCTCTAGGTCAGTTAAAGGTTACTAGGCATTTTTTACCATGTATGTTTCCACCAGGGAACAGTTCCTAGCCACAATTTGGTTCCTAGCTACAATTTGGTTCCTTCTCTTCACCCCTAGCCACTCGCTTGCCACCTGTTTAAACTCCTCCGAACCTAACAATCCCAAAATACTCCTGAGAAATAGGCAAAGTCTGATCCAAGAGATTTTATGTATATTCTTCTGATATATATAAAAATAATTGCAAGATTTTATCATCATATTGGCAGGAACCTGAGGGATATGAGTAGAAATAGATCTTAAATGTGTTGGACATTCTACAATATGGATTGAATAAAATTTGTCCATATGTGTGCATTTTCTTTAGATTATGACTTTAATTTGCAGTTTCCAGCAGCTGAAGATGGTTCTAACACTTTAATGAATTCACTAAAAACTATACACAAAAGTGGACAATATTCAATAAGATTGAGATGCCAGAATGTCCCTGTCAGAAGGAAGAAGAAATCCAAAGATTTAGGGCGATAGAAATGTTAGAATAGATTTATCATATATAACCACTAACTTCCCCACAAAGGCCAAAATTACAGTTCCTTTACCAAAGTACTATTAAATATCTCAAAAGAGGGGGTCGCTGGAATCTGTGGAATCTCTGGTTGGTTTCCCTTTGAAGGCCAAGTTTAACATTGAAAGATGCCTCTACTGAAATGAGCTCCTCAATTTCCACGGGGCTGATGAGATCCTGGAGAGACAAAGTAGTAAAACTTATTCATCATCAGAAAAGTGCCATCAGATGTGCAGCTGGGGTGGATTGTCAAATAGAATGTTTGACACTCAGGCTGATTATTAGATTTCTAAATATAAAAGAATTGCTAGTAAAATATTATTTGATCTATATAATTGGAAATATCCTATATCTACTGAGAAGGAAGTTGGCTTAAATCACCACAGTGGGAAAGTGCAGACTCTCCCTTAATTCCAAGTGAATTCACAGAGCCAGAGCTTCTTTATTAAAGAAAAATTGGATCCCATTGAATAAAAAGCATAAACAATGCCACCCACAAGTCTATACTATAAATCACTCTAAAAGCCTTATCCAAAGAAATTTGGCACCACTTGCTGTGACTATGCTCTGGAGAAAAGAAAATACCATGAAATTCTAGAGATTATTAGATAGTGGTAATATTTTGAAGATATTCTCTGGAGATCAAGTCTACCACTGTGGCCCATTGAGAGTTGTCAGGCGCAAAATAAAGTATATTTCCCAGTATGTTATACAATGAAATCAGTGTGACTGTGGTTTCACCTTGAATCTATTTCCACCACTTCAGGATGCATAATCAAAATATATATTTGGCAACTGGAAGAATTCCTAAATTGGCTCCTTGACACATATAATAAGAGCTGTTATGATAAGAATGGATAAATAAAAGCTTTATGAGTGCTTTGATATCCAAATTTTACAAAGCTGAAACCATAGTCCTTCCCTGAGGGAATTAGAGAGATTAGTGTCACTCTCAAATACCTGAAAAATGCAGGGGTTGGTGATTTCTATCACATGGCTATTTAACTTGTATGTTTTTCTTGTGCAAAAGCCAAACACCTCTTGAAAAATGACTGGATTTTCACAATTGTCATCAAGTGGTGTCTCAAACTGCATTTCCAAAGCGAGACATTTTGGAGCAAGCTTTTGGACACTCAGTTATCTGATATGCAGGTACTTATCTGGGAGCTGCTATTCCTGTATACCAATTGATGAGAAAAATAAGTCGAAATTTACTTTTACCTGAAAGTGGTAGCAGTACAGTTCACTGTTTTAACTAAGCTCTATGTCAATTTTCAGCTCTCTATTATGCTTCAGTACACAGAGACCTGGATAGTCTTGAATTCCACAAAACATCATGCTGGTTTACCTTGTTAAGATCATGCTTACTAAACCTAGAGAACCAAAAAAAGTAGCAGACAGTCTAGGTGGCTTAATAAGATACATGCATTTATGACAGAATATGAGTGATAAACCCTGAAAAGCAGGGCTTGCCAATTGAACGTGTCCTGTGGTCTGGGGCATGTGAAAGTAAATTGAACCTTGCACAGCCTACCAATAAGAAAGAAGCAAAAGGTTTGATACATTGCTTTTCATCTGGTGATATAAGTTGCCTCTAAAATCAATTAATTGTGAAAATTTAAAGCTGCAGGCTTTTACTCGGACTCAGATAAATAGAACTCCGTGCTGTAGTCTGGCTAAAATTCAAGTCACTCTGACACTTAGGCCTTATGACTCAGCCAACACAATTGAGGTTTGACATATTTGTGGTATGTAAAAACGCTTCATACCGCATTTGGGAAATCACATTGCCTAGCTATTTAACTTGCTAAAATAGGGAAATCACAATGTCTATGTCTAGAAGTTTGGAGCAAAACCATGGGATTCCTCCCACTAAGGAGAACTTCTATTTGTCTGTTTGATGATGATGACCTATGGTATACATGTACACTAATTTATGGAATCAGATAACAATATGGAAAGAAAATGTTAGAACACTAATAACATCAATCCTGGAGGGAGAGGCATATGAAGAGAACTCTTGGTATGTGCATGGATTATGAGAATTTTGTGTTCCATATATAGTCACAAAAGTCAAAAGTTCTCCCACTGTAGAGAAATGTCTTTATAGTTATATGGATAAGATAGCCCATTCTATAGGCATAGATGGAATAGATCACTCTTCTGTGTATGAACTCATCTTCCTTGCCTGTAGAGCTCATGCCAGCTCCAACACTCTTAGATTTAGAGGACACCTTGTTCATTGTAATGTTTAATATCATTCACATGATTGCTTGCCACTAAGGAGTTTGTTTCAGTGTAAAAGAAAAAAAAAACATGCCTTTGAACCTGTGGATTTTCATGATCTCACTGTATACCTAATCATCCAGAAGCAACTTCCCCAATAAAACAGTGGGATAATTTACCAATGACTCACTTACAGAGCCAGTTGGGAGAATACCCTGTATGCTTAGTTTATTCTACTCTAGTTGGGCAGGCAGAGACCTCACTGGTAGAAAGTAGAAGCAGCCTTAACTGATGCAGCAGGTTCTTGGATAACACCCTAAGACTGAGTTTGTTTGCACAAACTCCTGAAAAGAGTTTACAGTCCCAGGGTGAAGACAGAGGCTAAGATTGAAAAAGTCAGAGACATGTCCCCAGGGACAAAAGAAGGCTGGATACAAAACTAAAAGCATTATTCCACATAATTAAAAAATACAATCAACTGAAAAATGAATGCAAAGGAATCCAATCGAGTTATTATTTTCATGTAAATATTTCCTGTTTATTTTTAATTTTTTTTTTTGCAAAAATAGGATGTTTGAGGGGTGTGTGTATGTGTATGCATGTTTGCCCCTGCATGAGTTTGACCTTCTTACTGGGTAACTCAGCACTTGGCAAGCCCCTTTGTTATCAGATAACCAGTGCTGTCAAAATTTCTCCCCTACATGAATGATCTAAGAATTTGCCATATCAAGTCCAATTAGATAGTCTTTTTTACATAGCAGTGGATTCACTGCTAATTCTAGGAAACAGAGATCCCATATAATATTCCTAGTGCCTTCTGCATAGACTGTGATATTCTGCCACTCAGTCATTTTTTTCCACACTTTTGAAAATTCTATTGTATTGTATAGAAGAGGGATCCTAGGTGTCCTTTTCATAATCTAAAAGATTTACACTTTCTTTCTATAAAGAAATCTATCTATTTGCTCCTGAAACACACTTACAAGATTCTGTATAAAACACTTTCAGAGCAAAGAAGATGGGCTTTGTATCTCCTTACAGAGTGAAACATCTGCTCTTTGGAATGTCTTTCTGTCTTCTTTTGACCAAAGGTGTCAGATGTCAATGATTTCATATTGAGTAATATGTGCTTCATTTCTTTGAAGAGGATGAAAAAAATATCCCCAGAGGTAGGATACCTTGATGGTAAGGGATGCCCTGTTTTCAATTAATTCCTAAAGTTCTTGGAGATGTGATATATACATTAATAGAAATATTAACAAAAGGGTTACTCTAAATGCAAACATTTAATGTTTTCTAGGCAAAAAGCTAAGCACTTGTTTCATTTAATATGGAGAATAAATGTATGAGGTTGATGCTATTAATGATTTCTTTTGTAGGTGAGAGTATAAAGACTTAGAGAAATAAAATAAATTAGCTAAGGTTACAAAACTAGGAACTGGTAGATCCAGAATTTTTTCTGACGCCTATTTTTAGATGACAGCATCATGAACTAATTTTTATTTAATTTATGTATAATTTTTATACAATTTATTTTTGTCAATATAAATTTTGTTTCTAAATTTGCTGCTATGAGAAATTCAATTTTTATGAAATCTCTGATTATTTTATTTAGGATGTCAAAAATCCGATCAGAAAATTTCAATTAAGTCATTAAGATATGCATGCCTCTGTTTGGCATTAAATGCACACAGAGTCAGGCCATTAGCATTGCTGTGTAAAGCAGGTGGCTTGTTGGTGTTCTGAGGCAATAGCTAGTGGAGGAATCATGACAAACTGGAAAGTAAATGCCTCATGTAGCTGAGCCAGGGATTAGTTCACTGTAACATATCTTTGTCATGCTAAAATTCAGTCACTATTCCTGTATGTTCTGGTTTATTTCCATTAGAAAAAGTTCCCATTTCTGGATTTTATGTGAAATCTTCCTACTTTAAATATTGTCAGTTAATTCAAAACTATATGATAACATTGAGATGACCAAATGAAAGAATGTCCACTGTCCAAATAAAACTAGTTTTGACCTTTCATATGGACAATAACTAAAGTTTTAATTCAATTTTTAGATTTTTGGTTTTTTAACTTATATTTGCTTTATTATTATTTAAATGGTCCTATGATGATTTAGTTAATATTTAAACATTAACTTTTGCAATAGACTGAACATTTTTGTCCCCTCAAAATTCATGTGTTAAAATCTTGACTCCCAGTGTGATGGCATTAGGAGGTAGGGCTTTGGGGAGGTTATCAGGTCATGAGGGTGGGACTCTCATGAATAGGATTATAGTAGGGACTCTAGACCAGCATCTCCCCATTTCTCCTGCCCTCCAGTCCCTGGTAATCCACCCTTCTACTCTCTGCTTCTATGAGTTGAGTTCAACTCTTTTGGATTCCACATATAAATGAAATCATGTGATATTTGTCTTTGTGAATCTGGCTTATCTCACTTAACATAATATCCTATAGGTTTACATATGTTGCTACACATGTTAGGATCTCTTTCTTTTTTAAGGCTAAGTAATATTCCACTGAATATACATACCACATTCTTTATCCATTCATCTGTTGATTGACATTTAGGGTTTTTTCTGTACCTTGGCTACTGTAAATAATGCAGCAATGGACATGGGAGTGGACTGCAAATATCTCTTCAACATACTGATTTCATTTCCTTATACATCCAGAAGTGGATTGCTGCATCTCAAGGTGCTTTTTAATTTTTTGAGGAACCTCCATACTGTTTTCCATATTGACTACACATTCCCATCAACAGCGTACAAGTTTTCTCCTTTCCCACATCCTCACCAACACTTGTTATCTCTTATCTTTCTGGTAGTGGTCATCCTAACAGGTGTGAGGTGATACTTCATTGTGGTTCTGATTTCCATTCCCCTGATGATTAGTGAGTTGAGAACTTTTTCATATACTCATTGGACATTTGTGTGTCTTCTTTTGGGAATTGTTTACTCAGGGCTTTCATTTTTTAAAGATATAGTGTACAGCAATGTGACTGTAATTAACAATACATTGTTGTATAATTGAAATTTGCTAAGAGAGTAGATCTTAAGTGTTCTCGGCACAAAACACCGCAAAAAATAAAGAAAAAGAATAAAGAAAATGGTGATTAACTGAGATGATATATATGTTGATTAACTTGACTGTGGTGATCATTTCACTATATATATTTCTACATATATATAAAATCATCAAATTGTATACCTTAAACTTCTACAATATTTGATTGTCAAATATACCTTAACTTTAAAAAGTACATAATAATAAAAAAAATAGCAACAAGAACACCCTCATTCTTTTTCTGTCACGGGAGCATGTGAGAAGTTGGCCGTCTATAACCCAGAAGATGACCTCATCAGAACCCAACCCTGCTGGCCCCGGGATCTTGGACTTCCAGCCTCCAGGACTGTAAGAAATAAATTTCTGTTGTTTATAAGTCACCCCATTTATAGTACTTTGTTATAGCAGCCAGAACTGGGTAAGATATCCTTGTAAATAAGGCATTTATAATCTCAAATTAAAATTAATCTCTCTTTTTCCTTTTCTCTTTCACCACGAAAGGCCTCTAGAAAGGTAATACCATTTATTTCACTTTTCTTTATTTAGTCGTTTTGAATTCTCAAGTTACTTGGGATCAGAATCTTAATTATTTCAATGTGTAGTATAACATCTTACTCTAATTTATGTCTTAATAAATGCTTAATAATTCGCAATTAGAAAACATGATTTTATTTAATATATTCATTTTTCTTACATTTTATATGTAATCACAAATGTAAAGTTTCCATGTACTTTAAAGAGAAAGATTCATGATCTGAAAGCAAGTTTGTTTTTTTTTTTTACTTCAGAATATTATGGGCATACAAATGTTTTGGTTACATGGATTACTTTTGTACAGTTTGAGTCAAAGTTATAAGTGTGTCCGTCACCCAGATAGTGTGCATTGTACCCATTAGGTGTGAGTTTACCCATCTCCTCCTCTCCCCTCCCACCTGCCTGATTTCCACTGAATTTTACTACCATATATACCCATGAGTGTTGATCATTTAGTTCCAATTTAATAGTGAGTACATGTGGTGTTTGTTTTTCCATTCCTGCAATACTTCCCTTAGGAGGATGGTTTTCATTTCCATCCAGGTTGCTACAAAAGGCATTAGTTCACCATTTTTGTTTTATGGCTGAGTAGTATTTCATGGTATACATATAACACATTTTATTAATCCCCTTATGTATTGACAGACACATAGGTTGTTTTCACATCTTTGCAATTGTGAACTATGCTGCTATAAACATTCGAATACAAGCGTCTTTTTGAAAAAATGTCTTTTTTTCCTTTGAGTAAATACTGAGCAGTGGGATTGCTGGATCAAACGGTAGGTCTATTTTTAGTTATTTGTGGTATCTCCGTATTACTTTCCATAGAGGTTGAACTAGTTTGCTGTCCCACCAATGGTGTAAAAGTGTTCCTTTCTCTCTGCATCCACACCAGCATCTGTTGTTTTGGGACTTTTTGATAAAAGTCATTCTCAGTGGAGTTAAGTGATATCTCATTGTGATTTTGATTTGCATTTCCCTGATGATTAGGGAAATTGAGCATTTTTTCATGTGTTTATTGGCCATTAGTCTATCTTCTTTTGAAAAGCTTCTGTTCATGTCTTTTGCCCACTTTTTAATGAGGTTGTTTGATATTTTCCTGCTGATTTGCTTGAGTTCTTTGTAGATTCTGGTTATTGGCTCTGTCTCAGATGTATAGCATGCGAATATTTTCTTCCATTCTGTGTGTTGTCTATTTGCTCTATTGATTGTTTCCTTGGGCTGTGCAGAAGCTTTTAAATTTAATCAAGAGGTCCCATTTAATTATTTTTGTTGTTGTTATGATTGCCTTTGGGGTCTTCTTCATGAATTCTTTGCCTATGCCAATGTCCATAAGAGTTTTTCCAACCTCTTCTTCCAGAATTCTTATAGTTTCATGCCTTAGGTTTAAGGCTGTTATCCATCATGAATTAATTTTTGTGAGTGGTGAGAGCTGCAGAACCTGTTTCAGTCTTCTACATGTGGCTATCCAATTTTCTCAGCACCATTTAATGAATAGGGATTCTTTTCCCCAGTGTATGTTTTTTCTGCTTCATCAAAGATCAGATGGCAATATGAGGATAGTTTTATATCTGGGTTCTCTGTTCTGATCCATAGGTCTATGTCTCTGTTCTTGTGCCAGTACCATGCTGTTTTGGTTACTATAGCCTTAAAAGCACTTTTATAAAGACCATTTTTCACAATCTTGCATAAAAATAAAATTGGGAAAAGCAAAACATTTTATGTACTTTTTTTTTGCTTAAATCAAAAAAGTATGTAACTTTGTTTCTTGAACATATATTTTCAATAGATGTAGCATTGTTCTCTTTAGGTAAATTTGAATTATCATTTGGAAGAAAGTATCAAAATGAATTATTCCCACAGCAAACCCTCCAATGAAGCAATAAACATCCAATTTCCTTCCTCTATTTCTTAAAAGATAACTATATCAAGTATTTAAACCAAGATATTTTAGTACAATTTCCGAGGTAATAGTCTTTCTTGAAGGCTTTTTCATCCTCATTAAAAAAGCACATCTTCTCCCTTCTAGATAGAAAGTATTTTTATTTAGTTTTTAACTAGTGATATTATTTTGGGAAAAAAATATTCACAATTCCTCCATCATGACTATTATTGCAAAAATTTTAAATAACTCTTTATACTTCACATATTATATATATTATTTCCATCTATTTTAATCCCCTTACATTCTTCATTTTTTAAATTTCTAACTTCATTATCTTTCAGTCATTTTTTAAAGTCTCTTCATATGTACCACTCTCTTCTTCCTTATTGCATGAGATATCATGTTTCTGCTGTCATTGTGTCTATCTCTGTTGCATCCAGCTCATTTCATTGTCCCTCTGAAACCTGACAACATTTCCTTATAGTATAGCACTCAATACTCTTGTTCCAAATTTCTATTCTTCTATTTTCCAGAACCTGTATTCCTTTAAAATGATGTTGAAAGATTCATGCCATGGGTGACAGCTGGTGAAATTAAATAAAAAAGTAGATGTCTTCTTAATTATACTCTATAATACTTTATAAAATGACTCTTTTTAAGAGAAATTACTGTCATTTTGTCATGTGAAAATTTTTTTCTGACTTTAAAAGCTATTGTTATTCGACATCTGAATATTCTGTTGTGCCATAAAATTTTTAAAGTCATATTTACAGCATTCAATTCTATCCCAAATATACTTTAATTCAGGTGAATTTAATTAAATAATATACCAGGAGTGATGTTTGCATGTTCGGTGTTCATTCAGTTAGGAAAGAATCCCCATTTGCTTTGTCTGCAAAGAACTGTCTTGTTCATCTTCAGCTAAATGAGACACCCATGTAACTTGAATCAGAGTTTTTACCACTATAAGCAAAATATAATTAAATTTGGGTCACTCAGTTTTAAACACAATTCCACAGTCTTCATTTTGTTAAGGGTCAAAGTTTGCACTGTTAGGTGGTGCTACGGTTTGAATGTGTCCCTGAAAATTCGTGTGTTGGAAACTTAATCTCCAAATCAATAGTGTTGAGGGGTGGGATTTTTAAAACACGATTAGGTAAAGTTGTTATCATGGGAGTGGTTTCCTTTCCACCAGAGTGGATTTTTTATTAAAGGGGGTTTGGTTGGCTCTCATTCTGTTGCTCTTGCCTTCACTTGTCCTTGCCCCTTCCAAAACAGGATAATGCAGCATGAAGCCTCTTGCCAGATGCTGGCACCATGCTCTTGGAGTTCCTAGACTTCAGAAGGAAGAACAAAATAAATTCCTGTTTATTATAAATTACCCAGTCAGTGGTATTCTCTTATAGCAGCAAATATAGACTAAGACAGGTGGCTTTATTCCTTGTTCCCCAATGTGTGAAATGCAAGTAACAAATTAATACAGGTATTAAAACTATCCAATTCCAGATCTAATTTTAGGGGGCCCTAAAAATACTGGAGACTAACATAGATTGATAGATGGATAGGTAGATATTATAATAATACAAACATAGATCTCCAAAACTGGTATTTAGCCTCAAAATATTTTGAATTTTCAGGAGTGAATTCAGATCTCTACTTTTGACTAGGTAGCAAAATAGGGTAAACTAGGTATAAATATCACTAATACTAACAGACATAATTCAGAAAGTTTCTGTTGATTAACAGTTGGAAATAACAAGCACTTCATTTGCTTAGTTCAACTGTGATTAATAAATGTTTGCATTGTGTTTATGTGCCTTGCACTGTGAGAAGCTCTGACTCCTACCACTAGATTACTGAGTTAAGATGTGGATAATACGAAAACAAAAATAGCATGCCCTAATGTGGCTAGGAAATGCTATAATAATAGAATAGAAGCTTTCTAATGGGCATTTAACACACACTTGGTGTTCAAAGCGAGCTTTTGAAAATAAATACTCTTTAATTGACATTACTAACTCTTTATGCTGTCCTTTTCCCTTTTCTTTACAACAGCCAGCATGGCACCCAATATCTAATATCTTTTGAACAATTCAGATAATTGCTTTATTATGAGCAGATCAGAGACCTACTGATAAATTTTATCTACTCTGAAAGTTCTGAGTCAAGATATCTACACTAAATTCATAAATAAAACTATAGAGTGTGGAATCAAGTTCATTTTCATTTTCAAATTGGCTCTTCTATTTTCTTTTCTCAATTTTTCATCCTTAAAGTGATGACAAACCAATACAATCAGCCTCATAGATTTTTTTTGAGAACTCTATGCAGTAATCTATGTAAAGTATGAAGTACAATGCTAGATGCCTAGTATACAGGCAAAAGAGTAGCCATTAGTATTAGTGCTTTCTATATGTAATGTCTCCTTCATATCCCTTTAACAATAAAAGAAGTCTGGAGTATTCTTGAAAGATGGTGGAGTAGAAAGCACCAGAAATCTGTCCCCTTACCTAGACAAAAATTGCACTGGCACGATCTTTCTGATATAATTCTTTTGGAACTCTAGAGTCTATAGAAAGCTTTCAATTTCCTGGGGAAAGCTTTAGAAGGTAAATTGCAGTTAATTTCAGTCAACTGCACCTTTTAGCACAGTAACAGCTACCCATGCCCCACCCTTTGTCCTATGAGAGTCAGCTGTGAACATGTTTCTGGAGAAAGTTACACAAATCTTGCCAGAGCCAGGGTGGACAAAAAGGACCCTGTCCCTCAAATACCAGAGATATGTGCTCTATTTTGTGGTTGCTGCTTCTGATCACAGAGGTCCAGAGAAAGAGTGGAGAGCCATTTTCATTGCACCTCCTCACATTGTTGCAAGTTTCTCTCCATCAGGCTTAAAGGACTTCCAAGGGTATTTAAAAGGCCTACACATTTTTCCTCCTACATTTTTCTCTCATTCTTTTTTTGGGAACCAGTTCTTGAAGACTAGGACCTTTAAAAAGCAACTGCATATACAGGAGAAATTAGAAAGTCACTGTACATGCCTAGGGGAGGCACAGGCTCAGAAAAGACCAGAGACTATCTTAAGCTTACACCCCAGGCTGATCTTTGGCACTGATGCAGCCTACAATAAATAATAATAATAAAATATCAATAACAACAACAAAGCAGCAAACCCCAAGGAAGAAGGAGAATATGAACTCCAAAATTACCACATAATTAGATTAAATTTAAAAAACAACAACAAAAAATTATAAGTCACATGAAAAAATGGAAAATGGGAAAATATGACCCATGCAAAGAAAATGAATAAAATAACAGAAATTGTCCCTGATAAATACCTAATGGCAGGTCTACTTGTCAATGAATTTAAAACAATTATCTTAAAGATGCTAAAAGAACTAAAAGAAGACATGGAGAAAGTTAAGAAAGTGATGTATGAAAAAAATGGAAATGTCAATGAAGAGAAAACCTAAAATGAACCCAAAAGAAATTCTGGAGCTAAAAAGTACAGTAACTGAAATGAACAATTCAGTAGAGGAATTCAAAGTCAGATTTGAGCAGGCAGAAGAAAGAATAAGTGAACTGGAAGATGGGACAATGGAAATGATTGAGTCCGAGGAACAAAAAGAAAAAAGATTGAAGAAAAGTGATCAGAACCTAAGGGACCTGTGGGACACCATCAAAAGGTTGCATTGTGGGAGTTCTAGAAGGAGAAGAGAGAGAGAAAGGAACAGTGAGAATATTTGAAGGAATGATAACTGAAAACTTCTCCAAATTTGATAAAGGACATGAATATAAACATCCAAGAAGCTCAATGATCCCAATTAGATAAACTCAAAGAGACTCACACTGAAACACATAATCAAACTGTTGAAAGTCAAAGGCTTTCAAAGAGACTCTTGAAAGCAGCAAGAAAGAAGAACTTGTCAGAAACAAGGGATCCTTAAAACATTATCAGCAAATTTTGCATCATAATCTTTGGAGGATAAAAGGCAATGAGGTAATATATTCAAAGTGCTAAAAGAAAGAAAAAACTGTCAATCAAGAATCCTATACTTGGCAAAACTGTTCTTTAAAAGTGAAAGAGGGTTAAGACATTTTTAGGTAGACAAAAGCTGAGAGAATTCATTACCAATAGAACTGACCTGCAAGAAATGTTAAAGGGAGTCCTGCGGTTTGAAATGAAAGGACACTAAACAGCAATGCAAAGCCATAGAAAGAAATAAGGATCTCCATAAAGGTAAATACATGGGCAATTATAAATCTAGTATTATTGTAACAATGATGTTTAAATCCACCTTCAGTTTTCTATGTGATTTAAGAGACTAATATATTTTTAATACTATTGGTCTAAAAGCTAGTATTACTGTGGCTAGTATTACTTTGGCTTGTATCTCCATATTTTATTATACACACACCTTAAGAAACTAATGCCATATAGCATATAAGCTTTTGTTCTTGGACACACAATATATAAAAATGTAATCATGTGACAGAAACAACTGAAAGGAGTCAGGACAGATCTGTCAAAAGAACAGTTTTTCTATGTTATTGAAATTAAGCTGATAGAAATTCAAATTAAAGTGCTAAAACTTTAAGATGTTATATGTATATCCATGGTAACCACAAAGAAAATATACACAAAAGAAGATAAAAAAGAATTTAAACATTTCACTATAAAAAATCAGCTAAATGCAAAAGAAGACAGTAATGCAGGGAATGTGGGAAAAAATCTATAAAGTATGAAGAAAACAAGTAACAAAGTGGCAGAAAGCCCTTTTTATCAGTAAACTTTAAATGTAAATGGGTTAAACACTCAAATTAAAAGAGAGATTAGCAAAATGGACTTAAAAAAAACCATTATCCACCTATATACTATCTACAAGAGATTTACTTTAGATCCAAAGACACAAAAAGGTTGAGGGAGAAATGATAGAAAAGGATATTTCATGAAAATAGTAACCAAAAGAAAGCAGAGTGCCTGTATTAATATCAGACAAAGTAGATTTTAAATCAACAAATTTCAAGAGACAAATGATGTTCTATGTCAATAAAAGGTTTAATGCAGGATGAAATACAACAATTAAAACATTTATGCCCCTAATAATAAATCATCAAAACAGGCAAAATCTACAGAATTTAAGGGAAAAATAGACAGCCCTACAACAGTTGGAGATCTCAACACTCAAGTCTCCATAATGACTAGGACAACCAGGCAGTAGATGAGTAAGGAAATAGAGGACTTGACCATCACAATAAACCATACATTTACAGAACACTCTTTCCAACTACAAAAGGATGGACATACTTCTCAAAAGCACATGGGACATTTTTGAGGATAGATGTGAAAACATACATATCATACAAAGTATATTCTCTCACCTCAATGGGCTAAAGTTAGAAATCAATAACAAAAAGAAAACTGAAAATTCATAAATTTGTGAAAATTAAACAATCCACTCCTAAACAACCAATAAATCAAAGAAGAAATCACAAGAGACTAGTACTTACATAGATATGTATGAAAAGAAAGAAAGAAAGAAAGAAAGAAAGAAAGAAAGAAAGAAAGAAAGAAAGAAAGAAAGAGAAAAGAACAAATGTTGGAAAATATGTGTAGATATTGGAACTCTTGTGCACTGTTTATGGGATAATAAAATGGTATAACTGCTATGGAAAACAGTATGGAGTCTTCTCAAAAAAATAAAAATGGAATTACATTATGATCCATCCATTCCATTTCTGGGTATATACTCAAAAGAATGGAAAGCAGAGTCTCAAAGATATATTTGTACACCAATGTTCATAGCAGCATTATTCACAATAGCTAATACATGGAAGTAACCCAAGTAATACCAATGGGTGAATGGATAAACAAAATGTGGTATACACACACACAAAGAAAAGAAATTAGTGTGACTTTGTTTTGGGAATTATTAAGGAGAAAATAAATTTTCTTACGCTGATTTAAGTTCCTATTTAAACACAAATGCAAAACTTGTTATCTTTACCTAAGAGTATTTCTACAGTTAGAAATACTGAAATAATGAAGATTATTATCCTTTTGAAATTACTAACTTTTAAGATAATATAGTAATTCAAGTATTCATAAAAATTTGATATTTGGAACACAAATCCCTTTTATATATTAGGATATCCTGGATATCCTTTTTATAGTAAAATATGATGTTAGAGGGAAAAAAATATCTATTAGGTTACAGTACAACGAGTCACTTCATCAGGAAATAAATGTTATTTCTAAAAGTATCATAAATACAAACAAACTATATTTAAGCATAATAATATACAGTTTTTTTCCCCAACAAATACTATTTTCACAAAAGACAAATGAATTAGAGAACAGAGGACTGGAGATTGTAACTGGGGCAAATAACTTTTCTGAATTATTTATGTAAGTACCTCATTTTCTACCTAATTTTTTTATATAGACTATTTTACATAATTCAAAAAGATCCTGTTTTTGGGCATTCTTCTTATATTTAGCAAGGTTAAAAACTGTTATATACTCAAGGGAAAAGAAGTCATTTTACCAAAGAGACACTTGCACTTGAATGTTTATTGCAGCACAAGTCACATTCACAAAGATGTGAGATCAACCTCTTTGCCCATCAATTCATAAGCGGATTAAGAAAATGTGGTGTATATATAACACGGAGTATTACTCATCAATAAAAAGGAGTGAAATAATGTGTTTTGCAGCAACTTGGATGGAAGTGGAGACCATCATCCTAAGTGAAATGTCTCAGGAATGGAAAAACAAACACCACATGTACTCTCTAGTAATTAGGAGCTAATCAATGGGTACACATTGGCACAGAGAGATGTAAAGGTCATTGGAAATTAAGAACGAGGGAGAGGAGGGGTAAAAAACTACCTATTGGGTACAGTGAACACTATTCCGGTGATGGGCACACCAGAAGTCCCAACTTAAGCATAATAAAGGTATCCATGTAACAAAAATATTTGTACCCCTTTAATATTTTGAAATTTTAAAAATATGGTTAAACTGTTAATAAGTGGGTATTAGAATCTTACACTGTGGCTTTTAGGGAGATCCTTTCCGAAGTTATAATGAAAAATGCATAGTTAAATTCCTATTGCCAACTCCAAATTTATATTAATTTATGCTGATTTCCAAATGTTGCATATGTTTATGAAAGAGAAAGCCTGATAGACTCTACTAGGGGGCTATCTATTCTTATGTCCATTTCTCTAGACCACTGCTGTCCAATAGAATCTTCTACCATGATGGAAATGTTGTAAGTCAGCACTTTCCAATACATGCAGGTATTCAGTATTTGAAATGTGGTTTCTGCAATGCTACACTTAATTTTTAATCATATTTAATTTTAATTCATTTAAGTAGTCACCTGTTGCTAGTGGCTATTGCATTAGACAATGCAACTCTGAATATTTACCTCTATAATTATATTAAAAAGTACTTAGTTCCTCAACACTCTTGATCCTCTTGGACTTCAAAAACAAAAACATGGACTTTTTCAGGAAAAATGTAGCACTCAGATCTTTGAGGAGCCTGAGACAAAAAATGACCAACATACTCAGGCACAAGCATCAACACTGCAGAGGGCACCAGGCGCTGTATTCTGAATCCTCCTTCAGAATGTGCTGAGGCTACTCTTCCCAAAGGCTACTCTCAGCCAATGACTGAGCACAGTAGGGATATTGAGACGGGTCCATTTCTGCAAGATGCAGGTCTCCTCTGAAGGGTGACTTTGACAATTGGCTTAGCAGAAAACTTCTTAGACCTGTGCTATCTAAGAATCTTTTTATCAACTCCCCTTGTTCCCTTTCTCCTTCACAGGAATCAGATGTGCATCTTGGTGTGTGGATTCTCTTTGCCTCTTCCAGCTGCCTCCTTTTTTTCCTTCACAGACGTTTATCCTTATAAATTTCTTGCACATCTAATTCCATCATGGCAAATACTACATGGAGGACCTGAAATAACACATAGGTCCTTGATTTTTGTTAGTAAAATATTTTAATGTTATTTTTCAGGGTTAAAAAGTAGTCAACAAATCTCTATGAAGAAATAGAGAGTGGGCAATATATAATGAATAAGTGAGAGTTAAAATAATTCAAATATTTTCAAAATAATAGTGTTCAACTCCTTTCTGAGATGAGAAATATAATCTTCATGGGATTATTTTTTTTTTTTTGCCATTTCACCACTATTGAATCACTCTCCCTCTCTAGCTTACGAATGAAATGTAGACATGATAAAAGCATGATAATGGATTCAAACAAAAATAATTTCCCACTTTGGCTCAGTTGAAAAAATTACATAAATATGTCTGGACCACTGATTCTTAACATGAGTGATTTTGCCCCACCCACAGGATATTTATCAATGTTTGGAGATATTTTGGGTTGTAACAATTGGTGTACTGCCATGGGCATCTGTTGGGTAGAGGATAGGGCTGCTACTAAGCATCCTATAATGAACAGTACAGATCCTCCACAACTAAAAATTATTCAGCTTATACTGTCAATAATGCCAAGTTTAAGAAATCATGATCTCAAACAAGTTCATTAAGTGTATGCATGTCTGTGAATGATCCACTCTGATTATGTCCATGTGTTTGAAAGCTGTTTCTGATAGAACATATAGCTAGTCCTAGACACACAAGAAAGGTGATATTCTTCTTAACAAGAAAGTTTCCCTGGTGTTTGGGTAATTTTGTGCCACGTTGATTTGGCATATATCAAAAAAATTCAGTCAAACTTTTGGCTTCTGAAAATGACTATTGGTTAATTCAACAGCTGATACATTATTTTTAATTATTAAAGTAATTGTCTTTCTTAAAAGTAACATACTAAGCAACTAAAATAGTTAGGTATAAGGCCAAACATAACTCATTTCCTGGTTTTATGACAGTTACCATATAGTGAAGAGAACAAGAAAATACTAAGATCATTATATTTCAAAATGTGAATTGAGAAAACACTATTAGCCACCTGCTCAGTCTCAAATCCATAAAACTGTTTCAGTTCATGCATGCACACACAATAAGAAATAGAAATGGAATCCATTATTGAACCAGGATGTGTGAGGAATCTTTGAAATATATCTATTAAAAATATCTATTGAAATATACATTATATATATATATGTGCGTATATATATATACATATATATGAGAGAGAGTATGTCACAGTTGGATTGAACAATAAACCCAAACCCAAAAGATACACAGTGGGTTACTCATATAACAGATCCAAGAGAAGGCCACTGATAAAATACAAGGTTATTATCTGTGCTTACAGGTGATTTTTTCATACAAAAAAATATGCAAAAAGATGAATTAGCCTTGGCACATCAACATTCTCTTAATACAGTAGCAATAGCCATTGGACCATTGGGCTTTAGACACATGTAATGGGTCTGAGCATTAGAGGTGCTTTTGTTGTCTGGGAGAAATGGGGAGCGAGTTGTACTACCTAATGTCATGAACCAACCTACCCCTATTGTCACTGAAACAACATTGCAATACAACCCTTGAAAGCATATCTCACCAGTTCCACAAACAGATTGGACAAATATATAATTTTGTAATAGATAATCTTTACTAAAATAGGAAGAAATGGATAGATTCAACACAACTTTACCAACAAAAAGGCCAAGATAATAATGTGTTCTTATATGATCGTCCCCATTCTCCTTCCCCACACCTCCTTTGCAGGAATTCTGAAGTGTCAAGATGTACACACACAAAACAGTTCAAAAATGCAAAACACCATCCTACTGTACTTACACAACATAGATATAAAATGGCCGGTAGTCAGTAAATGCTATCGAAACTGGAAGAAAGAAACATTAAATATGTATTGAAATGAGTGGAGAGATCAAATGGAATACACTGGATTGAAACCGGACTGTGGAGAGAGAAATTTCAATACTTCTATACACTTTCCATTGGCAAGGGACAGAGAGGAGTGAGGTCACTGAGTAAAGATTAATGTAGAATGTAGGGGCATAAAAGAAGCTCTAATTTAAAATAGGAACATGGAAGAGAAAGAGTAACTGAATGGCTTAACATCTCAAAGCAAATTGGGGAAGATTGAAAATTTGATTGAAAGTCCAATGGGTCATGGCAAGTTCGACATATTTTGATACCATTTATCTCTCCATCCGTTCAGATGCTTGTGAACTGCTTCTCCAGTCACTTCTTGGGTCCTTATCTTCAATGCTTTTAAAAATCCCTACAGCTTTTAATATTATGACAGGAAATTACTACATCTCAAGAAGCAGCAACTGACAAACTAGCACTGAACTCTTAAATATAGACCATCAAAAAATGCTGTAATAAGGAATGATGCACCTTACCTAATGGTAAGCTTGCCCTTCCCTGAGACTCCTAGGCAATATACTGATTCAGGAACTAAAAATTATTTAAGAATAGTTGGTGACATTTTCTGATATCTTATAATTCAGCAGAATATGTATTTTTAAATATAATGATATATCTAAACCTGAATCCTTCTATCGTCAGATTTTTTTAACAGTCTCAATAACTTCAAGTTGAATTAGCATTAAATATTCATCTTTTTCATTTAAAAATCATAATTTTAAGGTTTTAATTTAATGACAATCAATTGATCATAATTTGACATCATGTCACTCAGCTTTTCTTCTCTCTTTTTGTAAGAACAATAAGAAAGTATTATTAAACCTTTTGTTCTGTTATATTAAGGAATATATTAGAAACTTCTTAACCTAGTACCTAAATATTTTTATCTGAATGGAATTTGAAAAATCTTCAGTAATGTAACAGGATGTAGAACACATTCTTTACTTTCATTACGAATTACGTTTAAAAAAACCTAACAACTAAATGATTTGTGCTTTTTTTTATTGATTTGCTGATAAAAAGAACCTGATAAATATAAAAGCCGTACCATTCAGAGTCAAGAAAGACAAATATTTTAATGTATAGTAAGATCAGAGAACCAGCCAAGGGAACTTAACCAGCACAGAGATATGGAGGTCAACATAGCAATATGACATTAGGGACAAAACAGATAGCCAGTAAAGACACGACTGATTCTGTTCAATCTAAAGGAAGAAAAAACAAATTCTCAGGAAGTTGAAAAAAGTTAACAAAATAAAAAGTTTTGTTGGGAAATGGAAACTTCTGTCTGAATGTGTTGTCGGATCCACAGGAGAAAGGGTCATGCAACATCACGGCAAGTGCACATAATAATGATTGCTCCAGCCCTTCCCTAAAGCTATTTACAGCAATTTACTCTGGAAACTGTGCACTGGTTAAATGAGTATAACCAAACATTTTAAGATACGTTAGATACAGGGTTTGAGGTAACACTGACACTCAGATACCTGAAGTGTCACTACAGGCCCTTGGTTTGAGGGGAGTACACAAGGGCCATGTAATATGTTGGCCAGGCTCACAGTTATTTCACTGAATTAGCAGACCCACCCAGTGCTTCTTTCTCCCAGCGCTTCATTGAAATAGATCCACTTGGTATTCAGCACAGCCCCTATATTTGTTTCTTGGCCTGTGGGGTAAGAGCAATCACTTCCACTTGTGGAAGTAGAAGCCTCTAACACTGGTTCTCCCTAGCTGAGATTATAAATAAAAAAGAATATTGCATTTCAGGAGGAATAGCACAAATTAGGGACACTCCTATATAAACTCAAAGGATGAAGATTAGTGATCCCCAACATATCTCCATCCATTTTAGCAGTCTGGCCCTTGAATAAACAAGGAAAGTCTTGAAAGATTGACCATAAATTCATGCAAGCGTTAAAACAAATTGCAGCTGTTGTTTTTGAAGTGGTATTTTTTCTAAAGTATTTGAACATGATCTTGGATACATGGCAGGTGGCCACTGATCAAGAATGTATTTTTGCCATCCCTACCAGAAATAAGGATCAGAAAAGGTTTCACTTGCAACAGGTAACAGTGCACATTTACATTCTTGCTTCTGGGCTAATTTAGCTTCTCTACACTCTCATAACCTGATTCTAAGAGAGCTAGACTGGCTGGGCATTTCACAGAACACAACACAGATCAAGTTTTCATTTGCTGCTTTCTAATACGTATCTTTTCTGTCTCTTCCTTGCCTCTTTGCATTGGCAAGGGCCTCAAGCACAAAACTGAACAGCAGTGGTGATAGTGTACATCCATGATCAAATACTTCTTCCTGATCTCATAAAACATGCTTTCCGTATTTCACTATTAATTATAATGCTGGCTATATTGTTCAATCAGAGTTTGGTGTTGCCCTTTATTTCTGCTTTGCTAAGAGTTTTAATAATAATGATTGCATGTTGAATTTTATCAAATGCCTTCTCTTTATCTAAGTAGGTGAACTTTATTTTTTCTTTCTTTTATTAATGTGCATAATTATTCTGATTGATATATAAATCTTTAATCAGTCTTGTATTTTTGAAGTTAAACCAATTTGACTCGGAAGCATTACTCTTTTTATTTACATATATTTTTGGCTCATATTTTGATTAGAACTTTTTCATCTATGCTCATGAGAAAGGTTGATTGGTCTCAATATGTCATATTTTTGTTATTATAAGATAAAAAATGATAATCATGCTATCATGATGTTCAAAATGTTTATTTTTTAATGTTGTTTTCCTTTTAACCCTTGGGTTATTTAGAAGTATATTATTTATTTCCTTATATTTTTGAAATTTTAATTTATATCCTATTATTTATTTCTATCTTTCTTGTGGTAAGATAGTTTTTCTGAAAGTATTTAATCCTTTGGAATGTGTAGATACTTCATAGACAAATCTATGGGCAGCCTTTTTTGTTTTTTCCATTTGAAGATAACGGGTCTTTTATTCTCTGGTTTGAAGTGTTTCTCTCCAAATTTGATTCTCAGTAGTTTTACTTGACTATGATTTCATTCATATTTATTTTGGGGGGGTTCATATCATTTCTTGAGACCCATGGCTTAATGTCTTTTATCAACTTTGAAGAAATTTCAGCCTTTATCTCTTTAAATACTATTTCCATGCCATTCTCCACTCTTATACTAGATTCTAACTACACATTTGTTTAATTTTTCACCATTCCCTCCTTCCCCAACACACATATTTCAGCTCCTCTTTTATTCTGTTCTTTAGTCCAAATACTTTCTACTGACCTATTTTTAAGTCATTCTTCTTTTTTGGCTTTGTCTGAAATACTGTTAATCTTATCTACTGAGTTTTAATTTAGTTATTACATCTTTTTATTTCTAGAATTTCTTTTTGAATATTTTCATACATTTCAGTTCTCTGATAAATTCCTATATCCTGCTACCTTCTTGAGCATATTATTCATACTTATCTTAAAGTCCAAGTCTAGTCACTCCATTATCTAAATCATCTTTGATCTATTTCTACTGCCGGTTTCTCTTCCTTTCTATATCTGATAATTTTTAAATGAATAGCAAACATTTTATATAAAAAAAAGTTGAGGCTATAGATAATATTGTCTTCCCCCAAAAAAGATTTATTCTACTTCTTCCAGGCAGCTAGAAATCTCTGTAATTTAATTGGGATCTGAAATGTTTCAGAATTCTATCAACCTCTTTGGTCTACCCCACGTTTATTTATATCCATTCTTGGTTCTATACCTTCTAAAAATCTCAACTTAGAGCTCGAAATGTTTAAAGGGCCCCTTCTCCTGGTAGTTTTTTGTCTCTTCAGAATCAGGTAACTAATTAATATTCTGCTATGCTTTTTAGCCACTTTCTAATAGGCATTTTAGTCTCTAGCTTAAACAATGTAAAGAGTGTTAGGTTTATTTTCATGAGCTTGTCTGTGATTTTGACTCCTCAAGCTTTAACTGCCTTGATGGGTTCTTTAATGACTTCAAGCATAATTTATTTTAATTTTCATTTTGTCTTTCTAATTGGTCTTGGTGAGAGTGTTGACCTGCTGTAAACTAATCCATGATAACCATAAGTGTAATTCCCCAAAGTGCTATAAAATTTGGGGGTAAGAAAACATATCACATAATAATAGTTTCCTGAAAAAGCCATTATAACATGTTTTCTTGTTCCCTTTGCATATCTTCATCTATTCCACTAAATTGATTTACCTGAAAGATAAACCTAAATATAGCATGTACCTGTTTAAAATTTTTAAATGAATACCTACCACATATGTCAGAGTAATTTTCTCCATTGGATATTCTTAGTGATCAGTGTCTTAAGCTTTTCAACATTTTATAAAATTATTTGAAAAGTGAACAAAATTGACTTTAGTCAAAGCTAATTTAATCTTTATAAATGTGATGTTACAATTAGCCAACTGCAACTCAACACAAATTTCAAATATAAATTTTTTTTATTGTGAAATATGAGAGCATTTTAATATTTTTGATATAATATGAAATAGGTTTTAAAAAGTAAGCCTAATACCTTCAAAGTTGGTGAAATGTCCTGAGCTTTAAACAGTTTTATTGTGATCTGTTCTAGGCACACTATATAGTTTTAATTTTTAGTGTTTCACCAGCCTCACATCCTTACCCCCAGTACTTGACATAACTGAAACTACCTGGACAAACTCAAACATTACCATTATTACCATTTTTTTAATTTATCCACATTTTTATTGTTATAATTTCTATAACATATGAATAAATGATGTCCTCTGTTCACCAGTAGAACATTGTTTCATTTTTAGTTCTTTCTAGTTGTCCTCTTCCTTTGCCTTCTATTATATGTCACAGGCACATCTTGTAGATATTGTGGGTTTAGTTCCAGATCACCAAAATAAAGCAAATATCATAATAAAGGAAGACACGTGAATTCTTTGGGTTTCTTAGTGCATATAAAAGTTATGTTAACACTATACTGTAGTCTATTACATGTTCAATAGCATTATATCTAAAAAAAAGTACATGCTGTATTTAAAAAATACTTTATTGTTAAAAAATGCTAACAGTCATCTGAGCCTTTAGTGAGTTCTAATGTTTTTGCTAGTGGAGGCTCTTGCCTCAATACTGATGGCTGCTGACTGATCAGGGTTGTGGTTGCTGAAGGTTAGGGTGGCTGTGGCAATTTCTTAAAATAAGACAACAATGAAGTTTGCTGCATTGATTAACTCTTCCTTTCACAAAAGATTTCTCTGTGGTACTCTTTGATAGTATTTTACCCACAGTAGAAATTCTTTCAAAATTACAGTCAATCCTCTCAAAACCTGCCACTGTTTTATCAATTAAGTTTACAGAATGTGAATCCTTTGTTGTCAATTCAATAATGTTCACAGCATCTTCACCAGGAGCAAATTAAATCTCAAGAAACTACTTTCTTTGCTCATCCATAAGAAGCAACTCCTCATCCATTCAAATTCTATCATGAGATTTCAGCAAATTAGTCACATCTTAGACTCCACTTCTAATTCTAGTTCTCTTGCTATTTCCACCATATCTGCAGTTACTTCCTCCACTGAAGGAAGCAAAAATTTACCCATGAGGGTTGGAATCAACTGCTTCCAAACTCCTGTTAATGTTGATATTTTGACCTCCTTGCATAAATTATGAATGTTCTTTATGACATCTGTTAGTCATTAAATATGAAAAGTCTGATTTTTAATTAAAAGTTTAGTTTATTATATCTCAAATAAGAAGGAGTACAATTAATCAAAGTATGTGCCTAAACTATCGACACAGTTTTGCTATCTTAATGGTAGCTTGTTTATGCCAGCAGTGAAGAAGCCTGGAGAGTGAGTGGTGATGAAATCACAAAAGGTGTTTTCCACAGCTTGTTGAGAATTGAATATTTTTCCTTGTAAGAAGTGGTCCAAAGCCTGGAAGAAGTGGTAGTCAGTTGGTGCAAGGTCTGGTTAATAAGGTGCATGACAGAAAGTTTCCAAGTCCAGCCTCTGGAGTTTGAGCAGCGTTGTTTGTGCGATATGTGGTCGAGTGTTGTCTTGCAAGAGCATTGGCCTGTCTCTATTGACCAATCTTGGCTGCTTAATCACAAGCATCATTTTGTCCAATTGGTTACAGTAGACATCCACTGTAATCGACTGACCAGGTTTCATGAAGCTGTAGTGGATAATACCAGCGCTGAAGCACCGAAAAGACACCATTAGCTTTTTGTGATAAATATTCGGTTTTGGACTGTGTTTCAGCACTTCATCTTTATCCAGACATTGTGCCAAATTGTCAAAAAGAATCCATTTTTCATCATGTGTAACAATACAGCGTAGAAATGTTTTGCCTTTATGTTGTGACAACAAAGAAAGGCAAGCTTCCAGATGATTTCTCTTCTGATGCTTGTTTAATTCATGAGGTACCCATCTATCCAACTTCTTTACCTCACCGATTTGTTTCAAATGGTCCAATATTGTTGGAATAGTAATGTCTAACAATGTGGCTAATTCACACGTAGGTTGAGATGGATTCAATTCCACTACAGCTCTCAGTTCATTATCTACCTTGGTCACCCACATGGCTCATTTTCAAGATTAAAATTACCAGAATGGAACTTCTCAAACCATCGAGGTACTGTGCATTCATTAGCCACATCTTTCACAAATGCTTCATTGATATTTCGAGCTATTTGCACAGCATTTGTTCCATGATGGGACTCATATTTGAAGATAACTCGAATTTTTTACTTATCCATAGTTTCACAAAAATTGTTCTAAAAAAATTTGAAAGATAATAACAAGCCAAACTATGCTTTTGAAAGACTGAGGATGTACCTTCACC
Source organism: Daubentonia madagascariensis (assembly GCA_023783475.1). Classification (NCBI taxonomy): domain Eukaryota; kingdom Metazoa; phylum Chordata; class Mammalia; order Primates; family Daubentoniidae; genus Daubentonia; species Daubentonia madagascariensis. The sequence continues at coordinate 33,337,944 of JAKFHU010001209.1, forward strand.
ATAAAAATAAAACAAGAAGTGTCAAAGTGAAAAGTCAGAGATATCAACTGTACAATTTAGTACTTAAGGAAATCATATATTTCATACTTAATAACCTAGAATGGTGAATCCTTTCCAGCTATAGCCTTATGAAATGTATTTCTTAAATAATAAGACTGAAAGTCAAACTTACTTCTGCAGAATGGGCTTTATGTTACCAGGCATGAAAATAACATTAATCCCCTTATACATCTACATCAGAGCTCTTGGGTGGTCAGGAGCATGATGAGCTGTAATATTTTAAAAGGAATCTTTTTTTCAGAGGAGGGGGTCTCAACAGTGGACTTAAGATATTTAGTAAAATATGCTATAAACAGATGTGCTTTTGTCTGGGCTGTGTTATTCCATTTATCAACCATGAGCAGAGTAGATTTAGTATAATTCTTAAGAGCCCTAGGATTTTCAGAATGGTGAAGGAGCATTGGCTTCAACTTACAGTCACCAGCTGCATTAGCCCCTAACAAGAGAGTCAGCATGTACTTTGAAGCTTTGAAGTCAGACATGACTTCTCCTCTCTAGCTATGAAAGTCCTAGGTAGTATCTCCTTTCAATAGAATACAGTTTCATCTACATTAAAAATCTTTTGTTTAGTGTAGCCACATTCATCAATTATTTTAGCTAGGTCTTCTAGATAACATGCTGCAGCTTCTGCAGCAGCACTTGCTGCTTCACCTTACACTTTGATGTATGGAGATGGCTTCTTTCCTTAAACCTTATGACCAACCTCTGCTAGCATCTGACTTTTCTTCTGCAGCTTCCTCACCTCTCTCAGCCTTCATAGAATCCAAGAGAGTTAGGGCCTTGCTCTGGATTAAGCTTTGGCGTAAGGGAATGATGTAGCTGGTTTGATTTTCTATCTAGACCACAAAAAAACTCTTCATATCAGCAGAAAGCTATTTTGTATTCTTGTCATTCATGTGTTCTCTGGAATGGCACTTTTAATTTCCTATAAAAACCTTTTTTTACCTTCACCACTTGGCTAACCACTTGGCATAAGAGGCCTAGGTTTTGGCGTATCTCGGCTTTTACATGCCTTCCTCACTAAGCTTAGTCACGTCTGGATTATTATTTAAAGTGAGAGAAATATGATTCTTTCTTTCATTTGAACACGTAGAGGTTATTGTAGGGTTATTAACTGGCCCAATTTTGATGTTGTTTTGTCTCAGGGCATAGGGAAGTCTGAGGAAAGGAGAGAGACAGGGCAATGGCTGGTTTGTTGCCACAAACCTTCTATTTGTTTAAAAAAAAAACACAATATATGTGAATAGCAATAAAGTGAAGCACGATAAAATGAGGTTTGCCTGTATATATGTTTGGCTTCTTTTATATACATAATATATAATATATTATGTACTACATACTTCTGGTATATCCAATTTATTTGTTTATAATTTTTTGTGTATGTATTTGTGGAGATCAAATGTCCTTCTGGAGAGCAAATGTTGCATCTTAAAAGACATGACATATAGTAAGTATGTGATGATAATTATTTAAAATGGAATTTAAATATAGTTAACATATATACAGTCTTCAATAGGGAGGAGAGTGTTTGTGGAGGAGGAATACAGAGCCTCCAACTGCAGGTGCATTTGGAAAAAGAAAACCTTTCCTGTGTGACTGGAATCCAGTATATCTATAAAGGAAGTAGAGTTGACAAAGACAGAAATATAGGTTAGGAAGTTTATCAGAAGTTTTGAATTTAAAATGGAAGAATTTAAACAACTAAATGTTTCTAAACTGGGGATAATAATACCTTTGCTCAGGAGGATTTATCTGGTATAAGTTAATCATGTAGAAGGTACCAATGGTCTTAACAAGGACAGAAGCAAAAGGGGTTAGAATAATAAAATTAGAATTAAAAGGGTAAAGCAATTGATTGAAATGGTGGTACACAGAGAAAGACAATTTAAACACTACTTTCTAAGAGAATTTTGGTTAGATTGTATACTGATCATCCCTATGTATTTGGTGATTTATACTGGAACTTAGTGATAACATTATACTTTTATTATAGCATAAGACTATGTATTATGACATGTCCTAGTTGGTGGTTTCTAGAAGAGATCTCAGGTACAGTACACTTTATTTACATGATTCTTCCTCCTATTAGCTAACAACCAAAGTCCAATAAAGACTCCAAAGTATGCCAGAAAATCAAATTCCTGTCCATTACCAAGAAGAATTTGAATTTTTAATTATTTTAATTTTCAAAATTTGTCCATGTGTTGAGTGTGTGTGTGTGTGTGTGTGTGTGTCTCATTCCACTTGGGCTGTTATAACAAAATACCAGGGACTAAGAAGCTTAAATGACAGAAATTTATGTTCTCATAGTTCTGGCAGCTGGGAAGCCCAAGGTCAAGGTGCTGGCCAATTCAGTTTCTGGTGAGGGCTTTCTTCCTGTCTTGTAGATGGTGGCCTAGCCATCTCACTATGTCCTGTCATAGCAGAGCAAGAGCAAGAGTAAGAGAGCAAGAGAGAGAGAGAAGGAGCTATCTGGTATCTCTTTTCATAAGGGCACTAATCCCATCTCAAGGGCCCTATATCCTCATGACCTCATCTAAGCCTAATTATCTCCCAAAGGCTTCGTCTCCAAAGATGATCACATTGGGGGTTAGGGCTTCAACATATGAATTTGGTGGGAGGTTACAATTCAGTCCATAGCAGTGTGTCTATGTGTGTGTATATTTGTGTGTATTTTTTCTTCCTACAGAGCATGCTTTTACGGCTTTCCATAATATTTGAGCTGAGAAAATATAAAAGAACCCATGCGTACTAGCTAAAAGAAAAATTATTTCCTTGCCCAAATATCCAAGTATGTCATAGAAAATGGCAACCCAACCCTGCTGGTCTTTTCCTCCCAGGGTCAGTAAGAAGTATTGTTAAATAGCCCCAGGAGGCCAGTCACTGCCTCTTGATCATTGTGTTCTCAGAGAGAGGGTCCTACAAACCACTTCAGCTGTCTAGGCCTCTTAAAGCTGAGGTTAGGATATTGAGACTAGCCTGGGGGGAGAAAGTATCATCTGTTCTCTGTAAGCTCTTTGGCTTTGATTCAGTCAGCAGCTTTTAAAATGCCAGCATATTGTGGTTTTAAGGTTTAATTAAAGGGATTAACACAACAAATTCAGGAAAAAGATAACCATATTACATGGCTTTGGGTTTACCAATAAAACATAAAAATAATTAAGATAATTTGATTTTCTGCTTTTGCCAATATTTTTTCCAGATTTATGCTAAACAATGCACACAAAAACCGAGTGAGCAGAGACCAGCCTCAGCCATATGTTCAGTACAGAAACTACCAGAACAGGTGTGAATATCTATTGATTAATACTACTAATTTTTAGTAATCAGTTAAATGTAGTAAATCTCTAAATGTAGTATATACTAGTCCTTAGAATTTATTTAGTTAAGAATTTTCAGGTATGTAGGGATGCTAAAAACCCTGTTAAAGTTTTATGTTTTTAAACAAAATACATGCCCTTTTTTTTTTTTTTTATGTTGGTAGTATAAATATGTAGTGGGAGTGGGTTGAGTCAATGTCCATTGCTACCAGGGCAAATGGCTACAGAATTGCTGTGAATAAAAAGTATCTATAGGAGCAATTTATGTTTTCAAGACTTGTCTCTTATGTCAGAATATTTCTGCAACTTATAAATGTGTTTCACTGTGCAACATACCATCCAGGGTCTTTGCCAGATAAGCAACCACATATCCAGAGATGAACTGAGCTTTTGGGGCACTTATTCTCACCCCAACCTCAAGTGTCTCCTCATCCAATGTCTCATATAACACCACAATAGATTTGTGATAGAGGCAAAGGTAAAATTGTACCCCTTTCTTACTGTCTTAGTTTATTTTGTTTTTTTCAAAAACAAGCAGATTTTCATTTATTTCATTTACTGTTATAAATAAAATAATAAAGAAGGCATGCAGTTAATATTTATATTATTTTCATTCAGAATCATAAATAATAGAGATAATATTCATTTGGTTATAGTTCACAGCTCAGACATGCATGGTGAATAGGACAATCCTTCCTATTTAATTTGGCTATAAATTCAGAAAAACAAATGCAAGACTGTTCTAGTAGTAGATAAGCAGATACATGGACTGCTCAGACCTCCCTTTCTTAAAACATGGACATTAAATCAGTTAATTACACATCCCATGACTCTCTCATAGATCTCTTCTTAAATAAGTGCATGCCGAATATCTTAAAACTTACTGGTTTGTGTGATTTGGGATTGGTAGGTGGCAGTGAGAGGCAGGAATTTTTCCAATCTTTCTGGCATGATCTAAAAACTAGATGAAAAAGGATATGGGAAACAAGTTTAAAAGAAAAGACTAGTTGCATGAAAAACAATAAAACAAAATATGAGAGCACATGATGTTTATTTGGAGATTTTCCTCAATCCCAGTTGATAGTAAAGGGCTATAGTGCAACCTCAAACAACTGTATAACTGTCTGTGCACTTAGACTGTTCTACACTTTCCAAACTAACACTATTTTCAATACTGCCTAGGAGACAGTGGTCCAAATTGGAGCTGAGATTTTGCAAATCATTTGCTTTGGAATAAAATATTTTCTGTCTGGGATTATAACAGTGAAAATAAATGAGAGATTGGTCATCTGTAGGATCCTTCCAGTAGTCATTCTAAGACGCACTTTTAAAATATATGGGTGATAAAATGTCTCTCCTTGATTCATCAGGAAGAAATCAATCTGAAATTCTCTTGCTGAAAAATAAACTCTTATTGTCAGTTTTAAAGTGAGGTAATGCTCAGCAACAGAAGCATTTTGGAACTGAAATCAGGAAAGAGGGAATAAGGACTAAAAAAATCTGTCAGTGTCACTTTTGGGGAAATCTATGAGACTATGTTCCAACTCAAGATTAGTCTTCTTTGTAATTTAGATAGAAAGAGTCTCAGAATGAAGATCACTGCATATTGCAGGAGGATTTGGGTTGTAAATAGCAGAAAGGAAAGCCAAATGGACTTTAACGATGAAGGGAATTATTGTCTCATGTAATTGCCTAGTAGTGGTCTTGGCAAGGATTTGTCTGTGATTTAAATAATATCATTTAACCTTCGGTTACTTTGCCTATTTCCCAGTTTTATTTCCTTAGGATTAATGCCACTGGGCAGAATCTTTCCTTATTTTACCAAAAAAGTTATAAGCCACCACAAAGGCCATAAGCTTCCTTGTTTATGACCAACTGAAAGAAAGGTCATTTGTCTCCAAAGACTTTCAGGAAAAGTCCTGATAATTGCTCTGACAAGGCCCACCTAGGACATGTGAATGAATCCAAAATAATTGCACTGGGTAAGATTGGTACTGATAATATTCGTTATGCCCTCACCCCTGGAGCTGAGATGTGATAAATGACAAATTAAAGTATTTATAAAGATTGGGGAAATATAGTTTCCCAAAGAAAACTAAAATTGCTTCCCAAAAGATGTGGATGTGGTGGGAAACAGATGTTTGTCACCTAAATCTGAAAACATTCACTGCTCACACTTAGAAAACAGGAACTGTTACTTTGGTTCTATGTCCTCTTATCACCACAAACTTAGCATCCTAAAACAAAGCCCATTAATTACCTTACATTTCTCTGGGTCAGAAATCTAGCTCACCATTCCTGAAATCAAAATCAAGGTGTCGGTCAGGCTGTTTTCCCTTGGAGCCTCCTGGGAAAAATCACTTGGAAAATCACTCTGGTTGACAGAATTCATTTCTTTGCAGTTGTGGGACTCAGATCCCAGTTTTCTTACTAGAGCTCATTCTTAGCTCTCGGATCCTTTTCATATGATCCTGTCCATCTTAAAGCCAGCTATGGCCCAATAAACTCCCCTGGTGCTTCACATCTCCCACTTCTACAACTCTGTGGAGAAAAAATCTACTTTTAAAGGCTCATATGATTAGAACAGGCCCACCCAGAAAAATCTCCTTGCTTGAAAATCAACAATGCCAAACAAAAAAAGAAAAAATAATCCTGGGAGCAAGGACCCTCATATTCATCCCCTGGGGATTATTCAGGACTTGTACACCTGAGAGAACATAAGATCTTTGGAGAAATTTTAGAATTCTGTTTAACACATTTTCCTAATTACTTTTGGCCTATTAATTGATCTCTTAAGCAAGTTCTTCACATTTCTCCACTTTAGAAAAGTATTTTCAATTATCATGCCATGTATATTTGCAGGTACAGCAATTAATTATCATCTATGTTTAGCAATTAGGGCCTTTGAAATTTGAAGTGATTAAATTGATAAATTATTATATTCTGAACCTGTAATTGGATGATTCAACCAAAGACTAGTTAGCCTCTGAGCCTCTGAAATGGTCAGTTACCATCTTATCCATGACAACTACAGGGTGTTTGATTTTCCTGGGTTCAATTTTCCCTACTCCATTATCTTCCCACTCTTACTGAAATTTGATTGCTAGTTACTCAGTTGCTATGTATTCATAAAAATAAATCCCATCTGCAATGCCATGTTTAAAAAGGTCATTTAAACAAGTGGGCAGAATGTAAAAGCTTATGATGGGGAAAGAAATATTTACAGTGCTTTTGTGAACATGATTCAATTGATATATTGAAGGTTTCAGTAAACCAAAATTGCTAAAAGAGTGTATGTATTATAATGCAAACAAAAATTTCAGTCACATATTCTCAGAAATGCTTCTTATTACTTTCTTTTTGTTAGCATTATTTTGGTAAAGGAATTAATGAAACGTAACCGGTTAAAAATAAACTCAATTGCTTCGCCTCTAATTCAACATGCTTTCACATATTTTACCATCCCTTTTAATACCACATTTCTCCTGATTTTCCTTCTTGACTTCTGCTTCTTCACTGCTCTTTATATTCAATAATAAAAGCATGAATTCCTCTGAGAATCTGATAAAAATCCATTGATCTTCATCCCACAGAAATGAATATATGCACATATATACAACATTTTGCTTTCAATTCAGGAGACTCACTGATCCTCTAGAACACTCTGCACTTTATATCTCCTGAGAGTTGCTATTTATTTTTCTGAAAATATGTTTAGTTACTCTCCCTTTCTGTTACCGGAGCTCTCGGCCTAGGACAAGCCCTTGCCCCTCACATGTCACAGCACATTATATCCTTGCCCTTTCCAAACGCTGGAGTACCCGTTCTCAGTGTACCTCAAGCAGATAAGTTTAAATATCTTTTTCTCACAAAACTCTTTTGATATACTTGTTTATTCAAAATCTCCCTCTCTGTACTTTAGTGCACATTCCTCTCTTCAACTTTACAGAGCCGTGTTCATCTTTTCCCTAAACCCACTGCCTCATTCCATTCCCTAATTACCTATTGTGGAATATGCTCCAGCAAGCGTTTTCCTGGCTTCAACCAAATTCAAATACTCACTTCTCCAGGAAATTAACTTCTTTCTTGCTGCCTGCGTGCCTTTTTTGTAGGGGACTTCAGAGCCACCATTAATGCTCTCACCTTACCTGTCTGCCCTCCTGTAGTGTATTTATTTTTCAAATACACACATGATGTTCAACGTTAATCTCAAACAATCATTACTAGTCTCATTTTCTCCATATCCAAACAGCAAAGTCAGAAGGAAAAACAGGTCTTGTGTCTTTTGTCCCTGCCCCTCTACATTTCCTCCCCTTCTCTCTTCTAATTAAGAGTATTGCGTTGTCTGCAAAATCATATATAAGCGTGTAATTGAATAACCATAAATATGTCAATGAATTACATTTTCTATATTTTTTCAAAGAAAGAAAAAACAATTTTATAGAACTGAATATAGTTTGAAAATCCATTTAAAAGTCTACTGTTAATTACCTTAAAAAAACCAGTATCTTTCATGTAACACAAAACCAAAAGACATATATACCACCTTGACAATAAAATGCAAGGTGCAGCAGAAATTTTTCATTCGTTCCAAAAAGAATAAATGGAATGGAAGTAAGTTTCAGGAGTTGCTCAGAGATGAACTTTCAAATGAAGCAATTCATAAACAAGGTTTCAAAAACCATGCTCCAACGTAGGAAGTAGAGTTGTTGACACAACTTGGTATCTCGTTCCTAATGTCTGGTAACAGAATGAATAAAAGGGGGAAAAAAAAAAAGGAAAAAGGAATGTGAAATGTGAATCTCATTAATGTCTGGCATAGGGAAAAAGTAACGGTTTCAAGGGAAACCCTGGCTACAAAAAGACCCGATGACGCTAAGTCAGTGATTGAGGGGCAGGGTGAGCGAGAGGGAACACAGAGCAAAGGAGTAGTCCTTCTGTGGTAGTAAAGCACCCGGTTTTGCCTAGGACAAGTGTTAGTATTGGCTTCTTACAGTGTTTTTCTGGCAGCAGGGTTCCAAGCCAGAATCGAAAGAGGCCATTTGGTGAAGGGTCTACTCGAATACAGGGATGACAGTGACAAAATTAGCTATGTGTGCACAGATTCTTTGCAAGAATTGTCTGGGACGGTGTCAATTCCCTCCGTGACATCAGCAAAATCGATCAACAACCAATGCAGCTACTTGGAAATAGAAATACCTGCAGGGATTATGGAGCATAAGGAGGTGGGAAGAAGACAGTCAAAATTAGCCATGAGAGCAGGTCTTTCCACTTTTCAATGCTGAAAGGAAGAATTTGGGTGATTGAAGCACAGAATAATTGCTATGGTATTAATTTACACTGTAACTATACCTCTAGGCTGGTGGCCTAAGGAAATACCTGTTCTGTTTATATTTACATTTTAATTGGTGTGGCTTAGGCACTGTGGGAATTCAGAGTGTCAAACCAACACAATAAAGTGACAGTCTAACAACCTACCTTGGGAGGTACTGAAAAACGGTTCCCTTGAGTATTATAACCTGCTCCCCTCTTCAGACTGCACATAGAGAATAGCATCTTTTAGACTAATACCTGTCAAGGAAAATTTTTAATTGAGTAATTTATATAGGAGCTTTTTGGATTATCTGTAGATATGTAATTGAAATGCATGATATAATACCAGTATTTAGCAATGCCTGTACATATTTAGATCTTATCATCCTTTATCACTTTCTGGAGTAAGCCAAAATTCTTTATTTATCAGGGGAAGAAAGTCAAAGTCAAAGCTAAAGTGACTTGTGCAAAGTTCTTAGGATAATAATAATGACATTATGGAGGCTGTATTTCAGAGTATGGCAGCAGTTTTTATAATTCGACATTTAAGTAGACAAAAATATAAATTTTACACAAATTGACAACTACATTTTATTCTATTAAAATATTTTGAATGGGTGTAACACTTGCAGTGAAGCATTTCACTAAAGATTAGGATTTGGTTTAAAAGTCAGCTTCTGCAGTTTAATTCCTATAAGATCTTGCCAGCTGAAACATAGGAACACATTTTTATCTATTAAATGGAGATTACAAATTCCTATCTCACAGCGTTATAATGAAGCTTAGGTGAGAAAATGAGGTGAAATCACTTTGCAACTGTAAAGAAGAAAAATAAACTCTAGTTATATTATTGTCATTGCTAAATAAATATAGTGAGGATAAGCATATGAAAGTACTACTTTAAACAGAAAGTAATAAACACACAAATTGGTTAAGGAAAAAGCCAGTCAATGTTGAAAATTAACTTAAAAAGTTATTTATTGAAAGTACTGAAAAACACACGATGGGTAAATAACAGAAAATGGATTTGTACAAATTTACAGATTTTTGAAAACAACATTATAAAATTAAATGCACTGCTTCTTAAGTAGAAGTTTGTAAATGTGTAGTGGCATTTTTTTCTTAATGTTGGTAAAATATTCTGGATTAATCATTACAATACTGTATAAGAAAATATTATCCAGCCCCAAATGAAAATAGTGCCCTTTTGAGAACCACTGGAAAATCAGCCGTGGAGCTCTGCAGTTAGTGGAGTCAGAGCACATCTTTGACTACATACCTGATACTATATCTCTTTTCCCACTAATAAAAAACATATATCTTGTCAATATATATTTTTGGTTCCATATTTTTTGCATGTTCACGTTTCAAGGGTCTGTTTCATTTCTGTGGTGAAATTTCTGATCTGTTTCACATATTTTGTCTATCTTTTTGTAACATCCATTCATACATTTATAAAAGTTATCTGAAAGTCCTTGTCTGCTAATTTGAACACTGGAGATATCTATTTTTTCTGTTTCATTTCTATTCCCTGCCTAGCTTCTTGATTATAGGTCACATTTTTTAAATTCTTCATGTGCCTTGTTATTTTCTTTTTATTTTATGCTGAACATTCAGCATAAGTAAGTATAATAGAGACTGAAGTATGTCTTATTTATTCCACCAATGTTGAAATACCCTTATGTCTTGTGAGTACATTTGGGTGGGAAGTTCAAACAATTTCATCTGTGGTTGAAATGGGTCTTGTTTGCATTGCAGCTTTAATCAGATTCAATTCCTTACTGGTTATAATGTTTGATGGTGTGGTTAGGACTTTGATAATTAGGATTCCAGATATCTCTCTACATCAAATAGACCAACAGCCAGCTTTCCATGTAGCAGGAGATTTCTCTGGTTTATAACACAGCCATCAGGTTTTTGGAATGATGGGCCATTCTCTGCTTTCTAGCCCCACTCTTGTGTCCTGGGAAATCTCTGTGTCTTGGGAGATCTCCCATTACCCTGCCACCCTATTTCCAGCTTTCAGTGTGCTACTGCTAGGCACTCATTGGAGGTCCTGTGTGTCCCTTGGGATATCCTATTTTCCATCCTGTCCTTGGCCTACTCTTTGTTTTATTGTTGTCATAATAAAACAAAGGGAAAGGTGATATGCATTGTCTTAGTTTGTATGGGCTGGTATAACAAAAATATCATAAACTGGGTGGTTATAAACAATAAATATTTATTTCTCACCGTTCTGGAGGCTGGGAAGTCTAAGATCAAGGTGCCAGAAGATTCAATGTCTGGTGGGCCCATTCCTCAAAGACAGAACTTTCTTTCTGCATCTTCACATGGTGAAAGGGGCAAGGTAGTTCTCTGGGGTCCCTTTTATGGGACACTGATCCCATTCATGAGGGCAGAGCCCTCATGATCTAATAACCTCCCAAAACCCCTACCGCCTAATACCATCACTTTGAGGGGTAGGTTTCAATACATGAATTTTTGGGGAGACACAAACATCCAGACCATAGCATACACCAAATGTGGTCCTACTCATATTTTTCATGTCCTACCTCATATTTTTTCATTGCTGCTCTGCCTTTGGTGAAAAACTTGTGAGAAAAAATTGGCAGGTCAGTGCAACCGCATCCTGTGAATGGGACACCTAGGATTGTCATCCATCCTGCCAGATCACACATAGTATCTCTCTTTCTGTCAGGATTGTTCCTTTCTTTTCTCGAACCAAAATTTAGTTCGTACAGATTTCTTTTCCTCCGCTTTCTTATGGGCATGCGTATATACCTGCGTGTGTTCTCACACACATAGCACATGTAAAACGCACACACACACATATTTTTATAGTTTATTCAGTTTGTTCTCATTTTCACGGAGCAATAGTCTCTTGTAACTTTCCACATCCTATAAAGTCATACTGCAAAAATATTTACCAGTTTCAAATGCATCAGTGTTATATATCATATTTTGTAAGTTATTTAACCACAACAATTTCCATAGTAAATAATTCTTTTCAGGCTGTTGCTTTATATTTTGATCAGGTTTCTTTTCCCAATATCTAGTAAGAACTCTATAATTTCTGTATGTTCAAAGGTGTTTTATTTTGCCCTTGTGGTACAATTGACTAGTTTCCCTATATGTCCCCAAAAAGCTTTCTTTCAGCTTACCTTACTTACTTTGCTTCTCCTTTATACAGTAGGTTCAGTGAGGAAAAGAATCTTGTATGCCTTTCTTAACTATGTACTCCAAGGAGTACTGTGCAGCTGCCCACATAATAGGCACTATATAAAAGTATTCTTTAAATATATGAATAAATTAATGAACAACGAAAGCATTTTATAAAGACAGATTCCTTGTTACCAATTTACAGACTATACAGTTTTCTACTAGAAAATATATTTTAATAATTCGTTCAGTGTTAGATTAATAAACATAGACATTTCTCTGAAACTATTATCACTGCTCTGTGAATTATGTATCCCATGTTATTGGGCACTATTTCTAATCCATGATCAAAATAAGACACAAATCTTCCCTCTGCCCTTATTGAAACTCCCAAATGAATCGATATGTTTCTGATGAATTTTGTAACCAATACAATTATATTAGTTGCTCTTATCTATATATGCTAAAAATCAAATCCTGTATATTTTGTTGGAAAATGTGGAACTACAATGGTCTCAGCCACACTTTCAACATTTCTATAACTATTTTTCACTAAAAATACTTCAAATCCATTTATACTAAATTTAAATATAAAGTACAATACAATTTACATAATAAATATTTAATTCAGTGAATTTGCCTTTCAATGAAAAGTAGTAAAAATGACAGTAAAACTTACATAATTACTGTTGTAATAGAGGATTTCTTTCTTAAATTTTTATTAATTTTGAAATATAGAGAGTCAAGACAGGAGATTGATTTCAAGTGATATATCTGTGTTTTAAATAATACTTACAGGTTTTATCTAACTAGCCAGAAAGTAAATGAATAGTTAAATATAGTAAAGAATGGTCCTTAGTCAATTTGTCAATATATTAGACATTGACAGGCTGCCCAACACTCTATGCCTCAGGAGACATTAACATGAGCTTCAATTTTTATATGATAATTGAAAATTTCAGAAGCTAGTGTTCCATCAGTTAGTAAAGATGGAGGTATACAAAGATGTGATAATTTGTGAAAAATTGCTAGTGAGTGCAGTTAGCTTGAGAAAGTTTAGCAAGTTCAAGTGATAGAAAATTGCAATAGGAAAACAATTACAAAAAATATATGGAATCATTTGATTAATCATAATCTCTCAGAAACTTTGCCAGTTTTCCAAATCTTATCAAATTCCATTCTAAATCCATGGGAAAGACATGTGAAACAGAAAATCACAAGATTCTAGCTTATTTTTATGTTTCATATTATTATACTTGCAGTGTTGGATAATAGTTTCAGTATTTAAATACTATTTATAATACTTGATAAAGTTATTAATGTATCACCTAAATATATTACTTATGTTTCTTAAGCCCAGAAACAAAGTATGTTTTTGCACTTAATGATTAAAGACATTCAAACCTATTTTTATTTATTAAATATATATCTTATTAAAACTTTTTGGTCAAATTACCAATATATTTTTGGTTTTTTAATAAAAATAAGATAATATTTAACATTAATCTTTTTTCACAGTAATTATAATTATTTGTAATTATATTAGGTCTCAATGACCAACAAGGAAGCACATGAACACATAGAAGTCAGTATCACTCATTAATTCACTCATTTATGTATTTATCAATTTAACAAATCTTTATTGAACTCCTATAATATATGGGGATGATACTACATATTAAGGATGAAAACATGTTGTTTTTCCTCAAAATGATTACACTTAAGTGAGTAGAAATTTCATTTATTAGAACACAAAATAGAGTAAGAAATTCTCTCAAGCCAAATTACAACTACATTTCAAGACTTAGCTTCCTTCTAAGGAATATTCTTCTGTTCTAAGAATATTTCATATTCTGTAAACCTTTATTTAAAACCTATTCATTGTTTCAAATAGCACTTAAAGTTTTTAACATGTGATGATTGGCATGAATTAAGATAATTTTAATCCTAGCACAGGCCCTGATATTTGATTACTTTGAAATAAACTTAATATTCTAGTAACCAAGTGATAAAATCCCTAAGTAAAAGCTAGCCATTTGAAGTATGAGAAAAAGTATTTTTAGGCAGAGAAAACAGTATCAGAAGACTTCAGGCAAAAAATATGAATTGGTTTATTTGAAAGCCAAAAGAAATTTTATGTAGTAAGACAGTATTTATGAAGAATGGATTGAAAGATAGGGTAGGGCCATATCTTATAGCCGATCTAAAAAACTGTGGAATTATTTTGAATTTGTGTCGGTTTCCTAGAACTTCTGTGACTAGCTATCACAAAGTAGGTGGCTTAAAACAACAGAAATTTATTTTTTCACAATTCTGGAGGATGGAAGTTCAAAAGCAAGTGCCAGTGGGTTTCATTCCTTCTGAGGGCTCTGAGGGAGAGAACCTGTTCCATGCCTCTCCTCACCTCTGTGACGACTGACAAATCCTTGGCATTCGTGTGGCTGTCTTCCTTGCGTGTCTGTCTATATTCCCTCCTCCTATCAGAATACCAGGCACACTGGATTAGGAGTACAGCCTATTCCAGCATGACCTCATCAGAACCCACATTTCAAAGAATTCACAGTTAATGCCTAGGTTTAGTACTTAGCACTCAAGACAAAACATTTAGATTTTCGTTTTCTGATTATTCATTCAAACACTAACCTAGCTACTGGTATGGAAGAATTTTCAGATGGAATTAAAGACCCACATATTTGACTTTAAAATATGGAGATTATCCGGGTGGGTCTCGACCAATCAGGTGAACCCCTTAAAAACAGAGAGTTTTCCCCAGATGAAAGCAAAAGAAGGATTAAGAGATTCAAAGCATGAGGGAGATTCAATGTATCATGAATGACTTTGAATATGGAGAGGGCCACATGCAAGGACTGACAATAGTTCTCTAGAAGCTAAAAGCAACCCTTTGGCAACAGGTAACAATGAAACAGGGACTATGGTCATACAACCACGTGAAAATGAATTCTGCCAACAAGAATGAGCCTGGAAGAATTCAGCAGTGAAGCCATCAGGCCCTAGACTTTTCTTTGATCAGAGCATTTTTATTACTGAATCAATGTTTTTACTCCTTATTGGTCTGTTCAGATTTTCTATTTCTTCATGATTCAGTCTTGTAGGTTGCATGTTCCCAATATTTATCCCTTTCTTCTAAGTTATCCAATTTGTTGGCATACAATTGCCCATAATAGTCTCTTATCCTTTGCATTTCAATGATGGCAGTTGTAATGTCTTCTTTTTCATATCCCATTTTATTTGAGGCTTCTCTCCTTTTTCTTAGTTGGTCTGGCTAAAGGTTTCTTAATTTTGTTTATTTCTTTAAAAAAAACAACTTTTTGTTCCATTGATCTTTTGTATTTTTTCTAGCCTCTATTTTACTTCTGTTCTGATCTTCATTATTTCTTTTCTTTTTACTAATTTTGGGTTTAGTTTGTTCTTATTTTTCTAGTTCCTTGAGGTGCAACATTAGATTGTTTATTTGAGATCTTTCTTCCTTTTTGATATAGATGTTTGCTGGCATAAACTTCCCTCTGAGTACTGCTTTTTCTGTATCACATAGGTTTTGGTATTTGTGTTTCCATTTTCCTTTATCTCTAAAAAATTTTTTAATCTCCCTTTTAATTTCTTCATTAACCCCTTGGTTATTCAAGACTGAAGCTATGAAGCTACTAGAAGAAAACATAAGCTTCATGACATTGGGCTAGGCAAGGATTTTTTTGGATAAGACCTCAAAAACAGTGGCAACAAAAGCAAAAACAGACAAATGGGATTACATCAAACTTAAAACCTTTTGCACAGCAAAGGAAACAATCAACAGAATGAAGAGACAACCCAAAGAATGGGTGAAAATATTTGCAAACTATACATGTGACAAGGGGTAATACACTGTCTGGGGGATGGGCACGCTTGTAGCTTTGACTCGGGCAGTGCAAAGGTAATTCATGTAACCAAAACATTTGTATCCACGTAATATTCTGAAATAAAAAATAAGTAAATAAACACTTAAAAAAGAAAGAAAGAAAAAATCTAAGGTCTTGTCTGCCTGGAGGAAAATAAAATTTAAAAAAATACACTTCTTTTAAATTAAAAAAAAAATCCAGACTATATAAGGACCTAAAGCAACTCAATAGCATAAAAACAAATAATCTGATTAAAAAATTGGCAAAAGATCTGAATAGACATTTATGAAAAGAAGACATACAGGTATATGAAATAATTCTCAACATCACTAACCATCAGGGAAATGTAAATCAAAACCACAATGAGATGTCACTTCACTCTGGTTAGAATGGCTGTTATCAAAAAAACAAAAAATAACAAGTGTTTTTGAAACATATTATACCCTACATAAATGTGCAATTATTATGTGTCAATTCAAAATAAAATAAAACTTAGAAAAAATAATAAGCCTGGAAGAGGATTCTTCTCCAGGACCTACAAAAAGAAACACAGTCTTGCAAACACTTTGATTTTTGATGTTACCCTGAGCAGAGAATCCAACCCATCATGATGGATGTCTAACGTACAGAACCATAAGCAAATAAACGAGTGTTCTGTTAAGCCATTAAGTTTGTGGTCATTCGTTACACAACAATAGAAAGTAGCACAAGTTTTGCCTTTGTTTTATATTTGTCTTTTTGGGTGGTTATTCCTACCCACAAAATACACAGTAGTGCCAAGAAAGGAAACTTGAGTTTTGGTTTCTATTTTGTTCCTTTACCTTATCCACGTAGGCTTTAAAGTCTTATTATAAATGTCTATTTTACAAGATTTTAATGTGCTATATGGAATGTGATATAAGGTATTTGTTATAATGTTTCCTCCCCCCATATAAAACTAAAAAAATTGAATTTTTAGCCAATCTTTATAGAGAAAAAGGTAATTAAGCTTAGATTACTTTCTTGAAATCACTATCTCTTTTCTTTTCATAAATTTTAAGAACTCATTATGCAAGTGTAATAAATTTCTGCTAAATAAAACCGTTAAGGCAAAATACGATTATATTTGTCTAAATGTAAGCTTGAGACTTGCTGATTCTTTCATATCATACAGTCAAGCCCAACCAGTAGCAAAAACACTTTAGTTTACTTTTGCAACTGATTTTTCAAGAAATTCTATTTCCTTTTATAATTTGTATAACATTTTCTACAGCTTCTCACAAAGATCTGTTAAACTGGTCCATGTGTAGAAACACATCTGCTAAGCAGGCCAGTTTTGGCAGCCACGCTTCCTCTTGAAATTCTCAGCCCAGTCAGGTCTATTCTTTCCTTGAAAGCACTCCTCCAATTCACCTTTCAGCTCACACAACTTGTTGAGAACTTTTCCTCTGTTAAGCCACCAGATTTCTGTAAGTAGCAGATTTATGTGCTCTTTGTCCAGCTGCACACCCCAATTTTAAAACATTCTTAAGTAGACTGACCTTTGCTTAACAAAGTAAAGCGCTTTTGTAGGATCATTCAGAATTTTTTTTTTCACCTTAAGAACTTTTGCCGCCAACACTTCTAGGTAAAAGAAAGCACTGTTGTGACCACACCAGGACAATCTTTTGTTTAGAGATATAAACCTCTCATGGAGCTGAGTATTCATAGATCAAGATCAGCAGAGATGTCAACACAAATCTTCCAAGACAGACTGTTTGTTTACAGATAAGAGGAAAAACATTTAAAACATTTTGGCCTTAGCTCGGTTCAGGCCATTCTTTGAAGCAAAAAAACCCACAACCACCACACTGGATTTCACCATCATTCACAAATATTACACATGCTACAACATGACATTTCCTGAGGAAATCTCACTTCAGCATCTTGTGACATCATGTCAATATGTCTATTATCATACTGTTTGAGAGGAGAACCTTTCTGAATTCTCATACTGAATCTTGTCCTAGCATTTTAATCTCTATAAACTTACATACTGACATTGTTAGGTGTTCACCAACTATGTGACTCTTCCTTCTCTGGGCAGTAAGTTTTGCTGCTAAATAACTTTTTGTATTGTGATGATTCACACCACCTGTAACAACATCTCATTAATCTAGGAATTCAGGTTGAGAAACCCAATTTTACATTCATATTAATATTAGCTAATTATCATAGCCTTAATATTTGTCAATAATGTTTATGTTAATTATTATATTACATTTATTATATTATTATGTATTATATTACATTATGTTAATTATGTAATACATTTATATTATAACAATATAAATGTTTGACATTTGACTATATCTTTTTTAGTGCTAAAATATAGATAAAAGCCATAAAAACATTATGAGTAAAATAATCTGTTCTATGAATTGTCCAGTAACTGTACATAATGATGTAGAACCAAGACGCATAAGCCTCTAATCTTATTGACAACAATGTTGGGAAACTCATATCTGTACAGATGCTATCCCACAAATCAAGTAAGAAAGAGGAACAGTAATATTAGATTGGCAGCTTCAGGAAGATTGTTTCCTCGTGAATGTGTGCTATTCCTGACTTCTAGCAGTATGTGCAGGCCTTCAATAGCAGAACCTTTTTTATTATTTTTGTCATAAATTCTTATTTTTTCTTCTTTCTTATCACTTGGAAAGTTATTCAGACATTTTATGAGATAAGGTTTTATGAAACTCTATACTGTACATATCATTACAATTAAATCTTATTTTACTGTCCTTCTCAAAAAGTGAAAGCATAAACTGTCACTAGGGTAATCAAATCACAGCAACAGTCCCTATTCAATTGAAGCTATAGTTGAGCTGAAGAGATCAAAACTTCACTAAATCACCATACAGAGATTGTACACAAACATCAAAGCAGAATTTATTTGTAGTTGTAAACTCCAACCCCATCATCTACACTAGTCACTTTGTCCATTCCTAGCTAGTTTTCAAGGTGAGGGTGATAGATGATAAGGTCCTCAATCTTGAGAAGTGTCCTAAATAATGTCTGAGACTAAGTTTTGCACATGTAATTAAACTGGAATAAAATTATATGCAAAGCAATATGAATAATCACCAAATTGGCACTTTACAGTTAAGCAAAAGTATTGAAAGACTTCAAGATAAGTACATATATCTGTACTTTTATTTATATTTTCTACTTTCCTAATATCGAGCCAATTATACTGAGACTTGTGTTAGAAGTTACTTTTCTAGATTGTTCTCAATCTGACTTTATATAAGAATCATGAGTAAAAATTAAAACAAATGAACAAATAAACATATAATCATCAGAAACCACCCCAAAACAACAGATCAGATTTTCTGAGACTAAGAACCAAACACGGATTTTATAAAGCTCCACAAGTGACTATGAAACACCGAGTTGAAAATCTCTGAACCAATAATGTAAATGTTTAAATTTCATCTTTGTACAATTAATAAATCAACTACTCTCATGGTAATTTTGTCAGACCTAGTGGTAGCTATGATGAGTCATTCATTCATTCATTCATTCAGGAATTCATGCATGAAATTGTAATTAAAGGACTATTGCATACGTTATATTTTAGGAAATGGAAATGCAGCAATGAATTAGGCACGGTTCCAAAATTCAAGGAGCTCACTGTGTTGTGGAAGCCAAGCACATTCAAAAATTATAATGCAATGTGGAATGTGCAATCACAGAAATGTTAGAACGCAAAAAGATAAAAATTCAGTGTGATAAATGCAATCACAGTTTGTACCAAGAGAATAGAGAGGAAAGATGAATCAATGCATTTGAGATGTTATGGTGGAAGGAGGTGACACTTAAGTCTTGAAATATGATTTTTACTTCAGAAGAAGCAATAGCAAATGTGAAGGCATAGAAGAGTAGGAGTTGTATATTATTAAATCGCATAGAATTATATCATTAAAACTCAAGGAAGATGGATCTGGAAATATAAGGCTTTGAACATCATGCTGGGGATTTTTAATTTCATTGATTAGGCCAGTGACTACAACAATGTGAATTAATAGATAGGTAAAGTAAAAGAAAATGAAGTAAAAAAAAGAAAAGAAAAGAAAAAATAGAAATGAAAAGGTGAGAGAGACCCTATAAGACTATCAGTTTTGTAAGTAAAATTAGGAAATAATAAACCTTTATTAGTCCCACTATTTCAAACTGAAAAGCCATTTAAAACTGCAATGTAGAAAGTGATGTAATAACACAGCGTAGTTAGACAAATTGAAAACCTTTAGTTTTATGCACAATTTACGACATTGTTCGTTTTGTTCTCTTCTGTCTAAAGACAAGTAAAAACTTCATCAGGGTTTTGGGAATCACTTGGGGGACTTGGAAACTTTTAAATCTGGGGCAAAATCAGATTTTATTTTTATCAAATCAATTCTGTCATAGTGGGAAGGGAGTGTGGTGGGGGACAAAATTACTTATTTTCTCACAAATTGTTAACATTACATTTGGGTCAAGTTTGCTGTTCCAAAATTTTTAACTTCTTTTAGCCAGAGGGTATAATTTAAAGCATCAAGTTTTCGAACCAAATTGTTTGCATCAGGTTCATTAATTTACTATCTTCTTCACAGGGGCAAAGCTTCCTGTTTCAAATCATTAACAGAGTAATGGCAATCACATCCAAAGTTACTTTTTAAAAAAATAAAACTATTCACTATGCATTAACATGCTTATAATCTTCGGTTAAGTACACAAGAATCAATATATTTTTATACAAAAATTTAAAAATCAAAATTAGCCCTCTCTGACATTTTTCACTCTAAGCCAGAATAAGAAACATTGTTATTCTTACCCTCAATAGATTTTTAAAAAATATGATAGCAAGCTTACTTAATGGGGAATCACTTAATGTGTAATGCTACTAATAAAAAATGACTCTCTGGCTTTTACACTGTGGTATGAATAGCCTTTGACTGTTCTATAAGGTTCTTTTTCCACAGATCTAATTTAAATAGAGCACAAGGAGGTGAGGGTAAACAGGCACTGTAACAGTGTTGTGCTTCTCATAGAATTGTCAAAAGTGATGCGAGGTATAAAATTCTAAACACCCTATGTAGAATTGTTGCATAGAATAATTGCTCTAAATATGAAGTCCTTTGATTTATATAAACATTTCACCAATAAAAAACACTTTATTAGAAGTTTCCATATTATCAATGAGTATAATATAAAATAGCAAGTATATGGAAAATTAGCATAGTCAATATGACTGAAACTTTAATGTGAAAATGTATGGTTAATGTCTCTGTTTTATCTCCTATTTGACTGCTTTAATCTTTCACAATTAAGAATATATGACAAGGAAAATATTTCAAAGAAAATCGTACATTATAAATCTATCCCTTCTGATTAGAATATACCTGATTGCAAAATGGTACTAACTGTATCATCCATGAAAGTCAATCACACTCACACTGTTACATAGTATTTTACTTACAGTTAATTATCAAACACACAGCTCAATAAAAGTGAAGTGAAAATTTCTGATGACCTCAGAATATCCAACAAACTCTTTGATTTTTAAATGAGTTGTCATAAAGTTTATATACCTTTTTTAGATCTTAATTACTTTAACTATTAGTTTATATTTCCATCTCTATTTCTATTTATTAATAATATAAACTGTAGAAATTCACTAAGACTGAGCAATTATTCATAGGAATAAAATATCATTTTATGATATCAGCTATATATGAGGTCTGTACAGAAAGTATCCAGCCATGGAACCATTCTTGTTATATTAACAATGGCTGGATACTTTCTGGACAGACCTGTAACCACGAGCAAGGAGAGTAAATATTTTCCAGCCATTTCTGGCTAAGAATAAAAAACAGCTCCTCAATTGCCAGTGAATTGTAACATCTAAATTCACCAACGAGCTCTTGGTGGAGAGCTAGGGTCAAATGATCTTTTTTCCTTTCTATGTATTCATGTGTGATTCTTTGATCATAACACTCAATGACAAAAACCAGGTTACCATATTTAACCATACTATAATAATAATAATAATAATAATAAAGCAGACATCAAAATAATGGTGGATTATTTTGCAACAGGGCAAAAATGTCACTGTATGAACATTTACATCCTTCCTACTAACTCTTGCCCATGGGAAAAATTTTTATTTCAGCCTAGTTGCTAAAGAAAGAAATATAGAAAACAATGAAGAAAAGAAAAAGAAAAGCCAGATAAGGCTGAAGTTGAAAGAAGAATTCAAGGATTTGGAAAGTAAGGGCTTTTGTAACAATTACAGAGGGTATAGAAATTGGGAAGGGGAGGGATTTCTGAGAAATGTTGTTGGCATAATGAATGAGGTTAGTAGTCTTTGAAAGACTTAAACACAAATGAAGTTCCACTTAAATTATTTTGGTTGTTACTGTGAATCTGTGCAGAGATCAATCCATCCATTAATAATAATACCCCACACTGGTAAATGGTTTCTTTTGCAAGAATTTTCGTCTTCTGCTACCCAACTTTGGACCAATGGTGATATATTCACGAGTATCTCTGATTACACATTGAAAATGTTTTTGTGAATAACATGAAAAGACAACTCTTGAATAGCATGAGAAAGCCAAAGAGATAGTGTAGAAAATATTCTGAAGTTGGAGTTGCAAATTTGTAGATAACTGATTATTAGAAATTGTATACACTAGCTAGAAAGTTAAAACTATGTACAATATAATATAATTTTTTTAAAATTGTGGCCATCTAAAACAATCCTGCTGGGAATGAAAAGTGAAAATTAACTTTCTCTCCCAACATGCAAGGACCCCTAAATTGATTTGGAAATCATTTGGGGACAATGAGCAGACATGAATATCAGCATTGGTTAGATTAGTTCAAAGCTCTGCCTGACTCTACAATCATCCCAAATACTTCTTATCATTCGGTTCTATCAGTTTATCTATCAGTTCTAAAACAGTTGGTACAAGCTGGTCCCAGTGAATAACTTGATACTTTTTTTTTTCAATAATTATGTTGTCCTGGACAAGAGAAAACTATTTTGATTCATGGTAAGAATTTGGCATGTTCAGAAATGGGTTATTTTAAAATATAAACCTGCAATGTTTCTACCTGAGGCTGTTATTGAATGCAAAGTTACAAGAACTGTCTTTGTTGAAGACAAATGCTTCATGGCCGTGGACTGTATTTAGAGCAAAGTGGCTACTGAATGGGATTGTACCACAGTGTACATGTTACTCAATAACTAAACAGGACAACTGTCATCTGTTGGTGGACTGAGATTGAAATTCAAAAGAGCTTAAATAAATATGTAGGAAAAATTAATAATACTGGATGTAACCACTACCCATATCTCCCTGAATTCTTTCTGTTGGTAAAGTTAATCATAGCTGAAGAGAAAAAGAAGGCCACTCTAGTAATCCTTCAGGCATGTGACAAATAAAGAAGTTCACATCCCAAATTCAGAGGCCAACTGGGATAGTCTAAGTGATATAGATACACATCAGAATTTTGGAATTGAAATCTCAACAAAGAAATCCAAGTAGATAGTAATAAGCAAATTCCTTTTTGGATGCTGTAAAAACAATGACCATCCACAGAATACCCCCATATTTGGGGCTCTACAGGTGATCCAGTTTTGGATTTGTTTTAGCAACGGGTACCTGAGACTATTCCTCTACACTATCACCCTCCTATGGATCAAAAATCCTTGCTTTTCAGAAAAATGGGCTGAGTGCTGTTTGTGTTTATTTTCAAGGAAGTTGCAAATTTCTAGCCTCAATCTTGCAAAGAAGGGACCTTGACAGGCCCACCCAAACTTGATGTGGCAGCAACTACTGAGAAATTACAGGGAAATAGTGTACACTCTCAGTGGAATCGGAAAAAGAGCTTGAAGAACTTTGGCTGTTAATAGGAGTCTTTAATCACTGACAATAGAAGTGTGATGATAATTTCTTTTCGTTTGTTTTAAGTAATGTGTCAGTGTTTGCAAAGTTAAATCTTTCTCTCCCTCTATTTTCTTCCTTGATAGTTTCTAACAATCTGCACCCATTTGAAAGATATGAAGAAGTATACATATGATCTCATAAAGCAGATGAGCCACATGGACACCCCTGATTCCTCTCTCTTGTCTAATTGCTCTGGCAAGAACTTCCAGCACTATGTTGAATAAAAGTGGAGATAGTGGGCAACCTTGTCTGGTTCCAGTTTTAAGGGGGAAAGCTTTCAATTTTTCCCTATTCAGTATGATATTGGCTGTGGGTTTATGGTATATGGCTTTAATAATTTTGAGGTATGAGCCATCTCTGCCTATATTGTTAAGAGTTCTTATCATAAAACTGCAGAATTTTGTCAAAAGCCTTTTCTGCATTTATTGAGAGGATCATATAGTCTTTGTTCTTGATTTTATTTATATGGTGAATTACAATTATAGATTTGCATATGTTGAACCATCCCTGCATCTCGGAGCTGAAGCCCACCTGATTGTGATGAATTATTTTTCTGATGTATATTTGATTCGGTTTGTTAGGATTTTATTGAGAATTTTAGCATCTATATTCATAAGGGATATTGGTCTGTAGTTTTCTTTTTTTGTTGTGTCCTTTCCTGGCTTTGGTATAAACGTGATGCTGGGTTCGTAGAATGCGTTTGGGAAGATTCCACCTTCTCGATATTATGGAATAATTTCTGCAGTATAGGTACCAATTCTTTGTAGGTTTGGTAGAATTCAGGCGTGGACCCATCTGGCCCAGGACTTTTTTTGTTGAAAGATTTTATATTACTGCTTCAATTTTGGTGCTTGATATTTGTCTTTTTAGGAATTCTACTTCTTCCTGATTGAGCTTAGAGAGGTTGTGCTAAGAATTTGTCCATTTCCTCCATGTTTTCATGTTTTGGGGCATAGAGATTTTTATAGTATTTGAAGGCAGTGCTTTGTATTTCTGTGATATCAGTTTGACCTCTCCTTTTTCATTTCTAATTGGGCTTATTAGAGTCCTTTCTTTTCTGCTTCAGGTCAATCTAGCAAGTGGCCTGTCTATTTTGCTTATCTTTTATTTTTTCAAAGAACCAACTTTTTGTTTTATTAATCTTCTGCATAGTTCTTTTGTTCTCAATTTCCAGTTAGTTCTGCTCTGATCTCGGTTATTTCTTTTTCTCTGCTGGGTTTAGGATTGCTTTACCCTTCCTTTTCCATTTCCTTGAGATGATTCATTAATTTACTGATCTGTGACCTTTCTGTCTTTTGGGTGTGCGCATTTAAGGCAATGAGTTTTCCTCTCAGGACTGCTTTTGCTGTATCCCACAGATTTTGATAACTTGTGTGCCCATTATCACTTAATTCGAAGAATCTTTTGATTTCCATCTGAGTCTCCTCTTTAGCCCAATAGTCATTCAGCAATAGATCATTTAATTTCTATGTTTTTGGATTGAGATGTGTGTTTCTGTTGGAATTGATTTCTAATTTTATTCTGCTGTGGTCTGAAAAGATACATGGTATGATTTCTATTTTTTTAAATTTGTTGAGATATGTTTTGTGACCTAGGATGTGATCAATTTTAGAGAAAGTTCCATGAGCTGATGAGAAGAAGGTATATTCAGTGTTATTTGGGTGGAGTGTTCTATAGATATCTGTTAGGCCAAATGTTCCAGAGTCCTGTTTAGGTCCATTGTTTCTTTGCTTATTTTCTGCTTGGAGGATCTGTCCAGTTCTGTCAGTGGGGTGTTGAAGTCCCTGGCTATTATGGCTTTGCAATTTATTATGTTGTCTAGATCAAGCAGTATTTTCTTTATGTATCTGGGCACTCCTGTGTTCAGTGCATAAATATTTAGGATTGTGAGGTCTACTTGTAGGATTTTTCCCTTCACCACTATATAGTGACCATCTTTTTCTTTCTTTACTTTTGTTTCTCTAAAGTTTATGATATCTGATATAAGAATGGCTACCCCAGCTTTCTTTTGGTTTCCATTTGCCTGGAAAATTGTATGCCATCCCTTCATCTTGTGTCTCAATGTGTCCTTGTGTGTAAGATGTGTTTCCTGGAGACAACAGATACTTGGCTTGTATTTTTTTGTCTATTTGCCAGCCTATGTCTCCTCAATGGACAATTCAAGCCATCCACATTTATTAAGAGAACTGATATTTTGGGTGGATTTCTATTTATCCTGTTGGGTAGACTCTTGTTTTGTTTCACCTCTTGAGCCATTGTGAAATCTGAGTTCTGGACTTTTAGCTTTTGGGTAATTTTACACTGATGGGTGTCTGCTGCACTGGTTAGTATACAATGCAGGCCTGAGTGCTTCCTGCTTGGCAGGTCTGGTCTTCACAAATTACATCAGTTATTGCTTGTCTGGAAAGGTCTTTATTTCTCCCTCATATAAGAAGCTTAGTTTTGCAGGATAAAGAATTTTGGGTTGGCCATTATTTTGTTTTAGAAGATGGAGGATGGGTCCCCTTCCCTTCTAACTTGTAAGGTTGCAGTTGAGAAATTTGCAGTTAATCTGATAGGTTTCCCTTTGTAGGTTACCTGCTGTTTTCAGCTTACTGCTTGAAGGAGTGCCTCTTTCATGTTTACTTTGGCCAGCCTAATAACTATGTGGTGTGGTGATTGCATTTTCACATTGAGTCTCCCAGGACTCCTGTGTGCTTCTTGTATCTGGATATTGAGATTTCTGGCTAAATTATGGAAATTTTCCTCTATTATTCCTTCAAATAGATTTTCCAGCCCTTGTGAATTTTATTCTTTGCCCTCAGGGATGCCTATGATTCTTATGTTTGGCCTCTTTACATAATCCCACATTTCTTGTATACTTTGTTCATGTCTTTTGCCTTTGTGTTCTTTCTCTTCAATTGATTTATTCATTGCATAGAAGTTGTCTTCCAGCTCTGAGATTCTTTCCTCTGCATCATCCAGGCTATTCTTAAGGCTTTCCACTGTGTTTTGTAGATCCTTGAATGCCTCTTTCATTTCCAGTATTTCTGTTTGGTTTTTCCATAATACTTCAATTTCTTTACAGAATTTTTCATTCATTCCTTGCATTGTGCTTGTGGTTTATTTGTGCTGGGATTCAATTTTCTCTTGAATTTCATTGAGCTTTCTTATAATCTATAAACAAAATTCCTCCTCTGTTATTTTACCCATTTCATTTAAGTTAGTACCCATTTCTGAGCAGCTAAAGAATTCTTTTGGGGGTGACTTTTCACTCTGATTTTTTCATGGTTCCTGTGTTCTTTCATTGATTCTTCCTCATTTGGCCTGTCAGTTGAGAGCTGGGAGTACTAGGGCTAGTTTATGGCCCTGTCTCCAAGACCCCAAGAATCATTTCCTGGTACAGCCAGGGAGAGAAGTACTGGTCTGTATTGCCTCAGGTGTATTTTAGCAAGTTTGGTGACCCTCTTTGGTTACTTCTGTCCTATTGTCTTCACCTCTTCCCAGTGGAGTGTAGTGAGTTTGTTCTCCCAGCTTGAGCTCCAAGCTGGTGGCTTGTACTTGGGGGTACAAATCCACTTCTCCCTAATAGCTTGAGATGAAAAGCAATATTTTTAGCTATGGGGTTGTTCAACTCCTGTGCCCCAGTCCGGCTGACTTCCAGGGGCGAGGTGTCTCCAAATTCCAGCATACTGTCCTGGGAAGCTGTGTCTCAGCCCAGTCCCTACCCAGCCCTGCGCGGTCCCCGTACAGTGCACCCAAGAGTTCCGTATGGTTCCCACAATTGCTTCTTCTCTACAGAGCCTGCCGTCTCATGCAACAACTTTGTACCAGCTCTGGGCTTGTCTCTGATTGAGTGGATAGGAAGTCTGTGGGGATAGTGCATGACCACCTGTAGGTCAGGTCACATTGTGCTGACCTGGAAAATGTGTCCTTCCCACACTCTGATCTCTGTTTTATTCCCTGCACTCTCAGATCTTTGTGAATGTATCCCTCTGGAACCTTTTTTCTTGCACTGAGAGTCCCATGATGCTTATCTGCAATTTCACAATGCTGTTTTCAGAGTGAGCAATCCGTGTGCAGGCAGTCATTGGCGCTCTTCACCTCCTTCCCTGGGAGCGGTGAGGTAGGAGGCTTCTACCAGACTGCCATTTTTCAGGATGTGTCAAGTAAAAAGTATTGATTTGTAAGGACAAATATGCTGTGTAATCACTCAATTTGTGGAAAGAATTGAGAAATATAAAAAAAATTGGGGAAAAATTGGAATCCATTTTAAAGATACTGAATTAAATATTTGTAATAACTAAGGAAATCACGTTTAAAATCTAAATGAATCTCATATGGTTGTCAGAAAATAAAAGCATTTTAGTTAAAAATATGGATATGTAAAATTAAGATACAGGACACTTGTATCAAGAATGTAAGCAAATAAAGTGATTCCATTTTATTTAGAAAAGTCCTGCATGACGTTTTCTGCTTCATTTAACATTTGGTGTTGGGGAAAGTTCAAGCCATAGTGGTTGATGTTGTATTTGCCTCTTTGAGGTTAAATACTAAACAAAGAAAGAGTTAGAAAAGTAAGCACCATAAATGGGCTCGGGACAAGAAATTCTCTGCTCCTAATCTCTTGTATTTTGTTTGAAGCTTGTTGTGATGCATGACACAATCCAGATGAATTCTGAGAAGCAGTACAAACTTTTTAAAATCTACGGATTCACCCTTACTCATAAGCTACACCTTCCCCTTTTGTTTTTAAAGCTGGAAAACTAACTTTATCCCATAGTATATATTATATATCATGTTTTCCCTAACATATATGGCTGGTTATAAACAAAAGAAACTTATTCTGGCAATTTCAAATTATTTTAAGGACCTCAGGAAATTAAAGAATTAAACAGAAACTAAAATCCAGCACCAGAAAGGACATAAACTAGAACTTTAAGTGTTTTGGTAGCTAAGGATAAACAAAGCACATTTCTCTAAAGCCTAACATGGCCTTATGCAATGTGAATAAAAATGTAATTGTCTAAGGGAGCTTTTAGCATATTTTTCCAAAAGAAAGGTGAATGCATACTGGATGATTGAAAAGCAATTAATACCTACTGCAATACACATACACATGTTCAAGTACTTCAAAATTACCAGTGGGTAACTGTGGTGGGACATTGCCTAGGAGAGCAATTTTATAAATGTACAAGCTTATGCCTTCAGGATAACTTACAATCTAGTGCAATGTTCTACTACCTTATTCTTAGATTTGTTTATAAACAGTTACTGCTATTTTTACTGTTGATTTCAGATGTTTTCTAACTTGATAGACTTCTTTTATTTATCTCATCTCTTCTTCCCAATGTTTTATATGTCATTGAGAACTAATTAAAATGCCTTAATCCATTCATTGGTAGACATGATATGTAATAAAGAACTAGTATTTAAACCAGCACTGTGGTTTACTTATGCTTTCAACAAGTGTTTATTAAATGTCTTCTATGTGTTAGCCACCAGTGTATGTGCTGAAGAATCATCAGTGAACAAAGAAAATGAAAATTCCTTTCATTATTCTTAATAGAAAGACACTTTAGTGCAATGGCAGCTTTTCCAGAATATGTGTTACTTTATTTATTTCATAATCAGTAAACTACAAATGCCCTTGGTATCTATTAAAAATTATAGCTATTATGGGCTGACAGGCAGGAGGGCGGTGGAGGGGATGGGAAAACTCTCACTGAATGGGTGTGGGGTGCACAGTTTGCAGGATGTCCACGACTGTAGCTCTGACATGGCAGTGCATGGTCAATATATATAACAAAAGTGTTGTACTCCCATAATATTCTGAAATAAAAGGAAAGAAATTATAGCTATTAATTTGTTTGTAAACTTAAGCACTTAAGTTTATATTGTATCAATGGACAAGATAATGTCTGTAATAGTATCTATAAATTGGGGTGAGTAGAGCGACCTGTAGTGAGTAGAGCGACCTGTAGTGAGTAGAGCGATCTGCTTCTTACTCTGAGAGACAACTGGATACATGTCATTGTCTCCCCAGCTCTATCTAGATGCACGTATTGTAAACCTCATTCGTGATATCTCTTCTTACGCTGGCACCTGTATTGTTTTCCCCAGTTGAGATATTTGAAATGACTCAACAGACTCCACACTCCACAGAATATACTTATGTGAGGTTTTTATTTAAAAGCAAAAAATACGTGTAGGAAGAGCAAGAGAATGCCTATATACATCCTGTCCAAAGGGCATTCCACAATACAAGCTCCCCATGAGTCCAACCACATGCATGGAATGTATTTAATTTGCCTTGAACAGCCAAGATCTGTGCAAAGTACCTCAGTTTCAGGATAGCCATCAATGAATGAAGCTTTCAATGGGGAGCTCTTGCAAATCCCCTTGTTCACATAATCAAGACAGGCTTGTTAAACTGGTTAGGCTAGTCATAAACCATAAGTAATGAAATTAACTAGGGGGTTGCCAGGGGAGTTTCAGAGCCTACACACCATGTCATAAATCTCACTGCCCTTTTCTTGGCCAAGAGTCAAACACCATACATCCAGGTATCCCCAAAGATAAAGATAAAGCCTATCCACCTCTGTTGTAAAGCAACTCTATCTTCATAACACCTGATTTAATCATGTTCAAAACTGTCAGTATATTGAATCTCTTTTACTCTCTAGTAAATAAGGTCAGACTATAGGCCCTAAACCCCACATCCAGAATGGATTGAGACCCTGTATGTAACTGTGGGCCACTGCATCATAATTTTCTGCTGTGTTGATTGGCTTGTGTAAATTTGAAAGAATCATTGTGGATTGATCCTTTTCTTCATCAAGCTGCAAGTGTCTGTTATGTTCAAAAACCATGTTAGAGCTTTGCTGACAGTCTGTATGATAAAGTCTTGGCATTTTTCTTCTGCTATAATGACCCTCCCCAAGTATTCTCATGATTAATTTCATCACTTCCTAAATGTACTTCCTCAAGTCACCCCCCAGTGGATTTTGTTCTGGCGGTCTTTTTAAACGTCTCAACCCTTTCTAGCCCAGTCATTTTATATTTCTCTGCTTTACTTTATATTTTTTCTCTCCTAAGCATTTACCACTCTATAACGTAGATAATACTCTACTTACTTATTTTGTTCACCATCTGTCTACTTTAATCAAAGTTAAACGCTAAAGGATGGGTTTCTTTTTCTGATTTTTTATCACTGTATCACTGGTGCCTAGAATAGTTACTGAGGTACTGTTGATTGTCAAAAAATATCTATTGAATGAAAAAATGAATGAATGAACTTTGAATATTGACCCCACTGTAATCAAGGACAAATACAAGATCACCTCTCATTTTGACACTGATTTGAAATTCATTTTTTTGAACATAAATTTCTTTGGTTCAGTGAATATGTCACCTACATTTTGGTATAGTACACTACGTAAGTTCTAAGACATTATACAGCTCATTGTACTTTTTCTATCCTTTTCCTTTTTTAAAATATATTTTCACTACCATTTGTCCAGACTAAAAATTTTGTAGTCATTCTCAACTCCTCTCTTTGTCTCGCACATCACAGTGAATATATAAAGTAATATTGTGAGCTCTACCTGTTTCCCCTCTTGCTTCCAGCAGTTAATACTTAACAAAGAAGCCAGAGAGAGTTTTTAAAAATGTAATTCAGATCATTCCTTCAAAATTCTCCAATAGATCTATATTTGGTTCAGTGTTAAATTCAAAGTCCTTAACAATGCTTTGCAAGGCTCTACTTAGTCTGGTCCCTCCTAACCTCTTTGGTCTACTTTTCTACTTCTCTCCAAAATGTTCTAGTCACATTGTCCTCACGTGGCAGGTATGTTCCTCCATTTGCATCTTTATACAGGGCTGAGCTTTCTTCCTGCTGTGTTCTGCCCTGCAGATATCCACAGGGCTCACTTTCTACTCTTTACAAGCCTTTGCTCAAATGTTATTTCCTCAATGAGGCTTCCCGTCTATCCCATTTGAAATTGCCTCCTGTCTCTCCTTCTGAAGTAGCATTCCTGACTCCCCTCATCCTGCTCTACTTTTTTTCTCTTTTCCACCCTCAAAATGTAATGATCTTCTAATAACCTAATACACATATTACTCATTAATTACATTCCTTGTCTCTCCTTCCCCATAAGAACATAAGCTGCATGACACCAAGGATTTTTGTTTATTTATTCTCCCACTGATATATCCCAGGCATGAAGTAGGCATATGATAATATGTATAGAGCAAATGAATGCAAGTGTTTTTGTGAAAGAAGTCATCTTGCATTATTTTATTTTTTCTTTGTTTTATGTATAATTTGATATTTAGTGAAATATAAATGGTCAGTACATTACTAAATTGTCTTTAATTCTAAAATAAACAGCAATTTAAGAATTATCTAGAATCCATTCATTATTCGTTTAACAGATATTTAGATATCTAAAATATATTAAACTACAAGCCAGGTGGTGACAGACAGGGGAACAAGTTTCACTTCTGTATCCTCAGGGAAAGGAATTACACAGGTAATCACAAAGAAAGCATGGTTAGTGCTATGAAACAATCACACTGTACTTTCAGCTTTCTCCAAAGTGCTCACTTTGCACTTTAGTTCTTGGCTTGGTAATAGAAAAGCAAATGTGGCATGGTCTTAATATAGTACACTGCATTATAAATAGTAAAATATGCACACAAGTGTGACTCCATTAGTGGTAATGGCAGCAAGTAACATATACCCTCTTCAAAGCATCATCATGCACCAAGAATGCATTGTGAGCTAAAGTTCTTTTGGGATATCATTTTATTACAATACTTTATTATGCATAAAACAATACCTAATAAGAATCCTATGTTTTAAATTACAAGCCTGGTGCACTGAGAAAGGATTTTTAATGCTAAGTGTATATTATTGGTGGGGCATAACAGTCTATTTCATATTTTAAAAATATTTTGGAAGGGTTTGCAGATCTCCTTTAAATGATTAGACCTGTTTGGGTTTTGCTTGTCCAAGAGGTGCCCTTGCTCTGTGCTGACTCCACTGCCTGAGGCAGCAGGGTGAGCTCATTTCCTTTGTACCAAAATTGAAAGCTGACTGCTTCTTAGTTGAGAGTGCCTTAGTGCTCATCAGGCATTATATTATCTTGCCAAGCACCACAGGAGAGTTATCATGGGGATATTGCTGATTGCTAGACTGTACTTAGAACTGATAAATATGCAGATGTGTAGAATGTTAAATGACTTTATTAGCAATCAACATGTTATGCCATTAGGTTCATCTGTATGATAAATAATTAGCAAAAATTAATCTAATTTTTTTAAAACCCTCTCCTTATTCTTTTAAATACATTTCCCATTTGGGGTAAAAGATAACTAAAGTTAAGTGAAATCATCAAACACTGTGTCCCTATTGTTATTCACTTTTGAATAAACAAATAGTAATTTAAAGTGAAAGCAATTTCATAAGCTGAGTAGAAAACGTTTGCAGCAAATAGAAATTTTTCAGCTCAATAAAATTGACAACCTAGCATACCATGCCAAAAAAAATGTTAAAATTGAAGTCTTTGAATCTTAAATTAAGCTGATTAAAAAAAGTGAAGTCTTTATCCAAAGATAAGTGAAAATGAGAAAAGCGGGTATCAGTTTCTAATTCCATTATCAGAAACTTAGTTTATATATAATAAAATTAAGTTGCCATTTCCTATAGTTATTATTTTTCTAAAACACATCTGAATGATCCAAACACCAATATTTTTATTTGCATGTATATATCCATATTTATTAAATTTATTATTTGATTTCAGACGATTAAATGTCTTAAAAGTTTTAGAGTGTACTTTTGTCATTTTACTGTCAGCAGCTATGGTAAAATGAAAATTTAACAAATACAAGCAAAATTCACCCCATTGCATTTCAGAAGGACTAGTGCTTATAGGATGACAAGAAATGGCAAAAAATATGAGCAAAAAATGGGAAGCAAATTCAAATCTCAGGTAGATGTTACTTGTTTAGATTTAACTATAATAGAAATTGAATACAATTTTTGGAGCATCAGCCATTTAATTTTGAGTATTAGTCTGCTGAACATTAACTGATGATCAGCTAATGAATGTCTACTGATATGCAACAATATGCTTCTATGTGAATGTTATTGCCAGTCTCCTTGGACATGTACACCCGTGACAACCCACTGGATCTTATCATCTTCACAATGATTCCTCTTCTAAGACCTTAAAGTTGTTTTCTACTCTGGAAGACAGTCTTCTATTTTTCTAATTTCCTGTTCCTCATGCTGTCTCTAGTCTTTTTCCTATTAGTTGATACTTTGAATTCTTAGGGTTTTTTTTTTCTTTTTTAACCTACCCAACTCCACTTCTATTTTGGCCTTCGCTTTCACAGTCATCCCTAGAGTGTACCACTTTATGTCATCTCTTGCTAATATTCTTAGTTCCCTCACCTCATTATCTTTTTGTCTCACCCGTGAAGTACACCTTCAATGTGCAAATGAGTCTACCCTATACCCATTCTTCCACCTGGCCTGTAGAGAGCTCCTTGTATATAACTCACACAACCGCCAGATTGACCTAATATAAGCCCATGAATTCAAACCTAAATATCTAGTTATACTTTCTGATTTGATTGTCTTTTTATTCTCCATTTTAACTTTTTCAAAATTTCTCTACTCTCCTCACAACTTCATCCCCTCCACTGAACTCTCTTTTGTAGAGGTTGAAATTATCTTTTATTTTTCAGAGAACATTGAAGTTACCTGACAGGTTCACACTCTCAAATTATTACACTCATAAAAGAAAACTTTATTTCATCTACACCAAACATTCTTTTTCCACCCATTAGGAGAAGAATGTCATTTCCTTTCAAAGATTAATTCTTTCACCTGTGTTTGTGACCTTATCCTTTCCCAAGTCCTCAGGGTCCTTGAGAAATGACTGATCATATCTTCCCTATATTTTCAACCCCTTCATTTTGCATGCTTCATGCACTTCAACATATTTTTTAAACTGAGTAATATTTCCTTGACTATTTCCACCTCAAGATACGCTCCTTCTTACTGACAGCCACACTTCTTAAAAGAAAAATGAGTCATTGTTTTATAAACCAGTAACACCTGAGTGCATATATGTCTAGTGAATAGTTACATGTGTTGTGTGTGTTTTGGATTAAAATGAAATTAATTTTTTTTTAAAGAGTGAGATAGGCAAATGCAGATTCTCTATTTCTAAGACATTTTCTACACAAGTAAGAAAAGTCAAACATTCCTCTTTTTTGAAAAACATAATAAAATATGAATTATAGAACTAAATTTATAATTTGAAATGGAAATTCTATATAAATAAAATTACAGAGATGTTAATGACATCTGAAGCAGTCAAGAAAGACTATATACATTTAGAAGAACATTAAAAATTTTTTACATTGAATTTATACATAATTTCTTTCAAAAATAAAGAGAAGCAGCATACAACTGTAATACCTATAAAATAAGGTAGAAATAGAAAATTAGATTTTAAAAGTGCGGGAAAAGTAAATATGCTAAGGCTCACTTTCTTTAGCTTTCTGCAATTTATTGACCCTATCACTTTTTCTGTGTCTCCATGGATCTCATTTCTTAGCTTTTCTTCTTATCTACCTTAAATTTCATGGTCAATCATTACAATCATTGCCTTACATAAACCTTTAATTTTTCTTCTTGCTTAATAGAACTCCCTTGATTCTTCTTGCTTAATAGAACTCCTTTGTCCAAAGTACTATCCTAATTATATCAACTCTTCATCCATTGCATGTCTGAAACTGCTTAGCTGAACATGACTGACGAAAGATACAAAACTATGCTGATTGCTCCTACTTTAAATGGGTGGCCACTAACCTGAACTTGATTTGGAAGGCTACTAAGTAGTTATCTTTCCCAAATCTGCTGACTTTCTCATTTTTCTCCTGAATTACCACATCTTTCTTCTTCATTTAAATCTATAAAACATCCTTCCTTTCCCTAATTATCAGCTGATAACCTTACTTTTGTTTTCAATGAAATAATAGAAGCAATTAAAAGATAGTACTCTTGAGCCTCCACCACTGTACCTACTCATCTACTTGTGTCTGTGTCTACATACTCTGTCTCTTGGTATTTGGTGTAAATTATATCTGTTCCTAGCAAGGGCCAAACTTCCATTTGTGCGTTGTATTGTATCTGTTTCATCCATTCCAGAATCTTGCTCCAGAAATGCTCTCCTCTCTCACATGCAAGCATCGGTTTTTCTTGATCTGTAGGACCATTCCCATAACCCTCAAAACTGATATTATTTATCTCTATAAATCACTTTCTTGGTATTTCTCCACACTTTTTCTCTTTTTTTCTTTCTTAGCACAAATTCAAAACACATGCTTGATTCCTTTTTCTCATTGCCTATTTTCCATCTGACCTTATCTAATCATAACATCTGCCATGAGGACAACACTTACCAAAAGTCAACAGTAAACACTATAGTGCTAAATCTAATGACCAGTTTTTAATCCTATTTTTATCTGACCTGTCAACAGCATTTGACCAAATTGGCCATTTTTCACTGAAATATGGTCTTCACTGAACATTCTAACACTTCATATTTTTCTATTTTTTTTTCACTTCTCATTTTCTTTCCATTTCCCTTGCTGCTCCCTCATAATATCTCTACATATTCTAAACATTGGAGTACTCAAGAGTTTAATCCATGGACCTTTTCAACCTTCTATCTATATTAATTTCTTTGGTAATTGCTTCATTTCCTTGTCTTAATATCACCAACTGATGATAATTCACAATTTTATATCTCAAGGCTGGATCACTGTCTTGAATTTCTGACTTATAAATACAAGATGCTTATTGAGCTTCTACAATTGTGTGTCTAATAAGCATCTTAAAATTAACAGAGGTGGCTTATGGCATAGAAAGCCACAGAAAATGCCACTCTCTCACTCTATCAATGAAGAAAAAAGGCAAATAATCTACAAAATCATAATTTTCAAGCCCATCAAAGAGCTGAAGTCACAGGTTAAACAAGTCATCTGATTTCCAAAAGGTAACAAAGCTTCCTCAAGGAAAGATAAGACTGTTTAATCATTGACAGAGAACAAGAGAAAGAGCTGGTTTCAATAAAGGCAAATAAAAAAGGAAAAACTGAAATTTTAATAAATTTGTAGGTGTTAGTTAAGGGCTGGCATGGCACATTAGAATCTCTGGGGTCCTGGGTACGAAGGAAGTCTGCAGGCACTCACTGGATCCTTACTATTAGCCGTCGCTTAATGGGGAATATTGAAGACAGTATAGGAGAGACCTTTTGGGTATCACAGGCATTTAAGATGTGCCTAGGTTCAAAGATGGAGCAGGAGTATCTGTAGAACCCCATTCATGTTCTTGGCCCTTCATAAGTAGAAGTGGTAATAGAGTGCCACAGGGGTGTAAGCATAAACCTGTCCTAGGGCCCAGGCTCTACTCTTCCAGGAAGCAAAAGCTATCTGCCCCTGGGAGAAAGCAAGAAACCCACCAGTGCTGAAGAACTAAATGTGCTCTGACATGAGGAAAAAGCCTACTTCCACTGGGGTGGAGAACAGAAATCACCTTGCCTACTCCTTGTCCCCAGCTGATATCAGCCATGCTTGTCATTGGTGGAAGGGTGGCTACTCCCAAACTTATACTGACACAATGCAAAAGCCCTCTGGGTGTTGGAGAGAGAAAGAAAAATATTCATGTCCAACATCCTGCAAACCAAAGAACTGGGGACAGCCAGGAAACGGCAAGAACCTAGTCTGTACAAAAGACCTCCTGCCCACCAATACATGGTAGAGTTTAGCCGTCTGAGGTAGGGGAGGGAAGGAAGATATAGGAAATCTGCCTGAGCTTGGGTCCAGCACTCAGTTTAGGGCAATAAGACAGGGACAGAAATCTTAAGAACATGTAACTCCTGAGGTTCTCATGCACAAGGTCTATCTAAGACTGAAGATGAACAAAAACAAATGAAGAGACTAAGAGACTACACTACCATCACAAGCCTTGCACAAAAAGCACTGTATTCTACTGATGTGGATGGGAAAAGGTTACAGAAAGAGAAACTCTCTTTCTTGAAAACTTGAAGGTAGTGCCAGTATCCCAGGGATTACAGTAAGTATAAGATAGCAGTAGACCATCACTGGAGGGAGGTATTTTTAGACTTATTGTACTGAAGGTAACTATATCCACAACAACAACAAAACCTAGCTCAGTTACACACTAGGTTGAACCATAGACTAATAGCCTGACAGAAAATGAGGTATAAAAATAGCTGCATGTAAATATTGTTTACTTCATACTCTAATGTTCTTTTCCACACATCTGAAATTCCAACAAAAGTTGCAAGACACAGACACACAAAGCATGAAAATATTACCCATTGCAAAGAAATAAAACAGTCAAATGAGTCAGACCCAGAAATGATGTTTGAACTATCAGACGGTAACATTAAAATAATTTTATTGATGTGTTAAAAGATGACTAAATTAATTGTGATTGCATCAAAATTATAAAATCCTCAAGATTTATACATTTATAGTAACAAAATATGTGCAAGCCAAGAACAATGAGAGAAACTACATAAAATAGAAATAAAAATCATGAGTTGGAAAACTCAATGTCAATAAGACCTTAATTCTCCCCAAATTGAGTTAAAGAATTCATGCAATCCAAATCAAAGTTCCATGTATTTTTACACAAATTGTTCATGGTAATAAAATATCTAGATAAAAATGTGTTTAGAATATCCACATTTTTAAAAGGATAAACTGGAGAGATTATCCTACTTGATTTCAAGTTTCCTATAAGGTACAGTAATTAAAACTGTTTTAATGGTGTGCTATGGGTTGACTTGTCACCCGTCCCCCCTCAATAAAGATATAGTTGTAAACTTCTTTGAAGGTGGAGTGCACACAGAGGTACTCAAGTTAAAATGAGGTCATTAGAGTGGGCCCTAATTCAATGTACCTGGTATCCTCATAATAAGGGGGAAATTTGGTATAGATATACACACAGGGAGAGAACCATTTGATGACTGGATTTAACCTTCCCCAAGCCAAGAAACTAGCAGAAGCGAGGAGAGACGCCTGGAAGAAATCCGTCCCAAGCACCTTCTAGGAGCATGGTGTTGCCAATTTTAGACTTCTAGCCTTCAGACTTGTGGGACAACAAATTTCTGTTGTTTAAGCCACTCAGTTTGTAGTACCTTGTTACAGCAGTCCCAATAAACTAATACATAGTGTAAGGAGAGACACAAAAATTAACTGAATGGGAAAGAGAGTCCGGAAATAAGACTATGCATATATGGTCAATTGATGTTTTTACTAAGATGCCAAGACAATTCAATTGGAAAAGCTAGCCATTTCAACAATATTGTCACAGTGGATATTAATATGAAAATGTGAAATTGCTTGTCAGGATGATAAACAATTTTCCTTACTCTGCCCACAAAGATGAATGTGGATACATTGGGTGGGTCTCAGGAGCTCTTTCATCAGCTAGTATCAGAAAGGTGCCACTGGGACCTTCACAGTGTCATTGAAGATGCATAATTTTTTGTACACTGCTCTGCTATTCTCATTTGGCTGCACTTTTTTTTTCCGTAAGACCTGTTATGTCATGGCAAAATGTTTGCTTGAAGATCCAGATGTTACATTGACATATGTGCCTCTTTTCCTGCCGTCATCTCTTCTATGACTTCTTCACTGGAATAGAGCATGCTGCTGTCACGCACGCAATGAGAAGAAAATGTGGTTCAAGAAAAAAGGAAGAAACAGGCTATTGAGTTGACAACTAGAATTGCCTCTCACAAGGTACATTTCATACTTAATTTCTTTTGTTAATCAGACCCTGTATTTTTACCATAGGTGATAATGACGGGCACCAGTCTGCTTGCAATCATGGAATCACAGCCTTAGGAAACATTACAGAATTATAGCCCATAAGCCAAACTTTAAGATATGGTTAAAATGAGACTATAATAAAATGATTTAATTCCTATGAAAGGCAATTAATTGCTTTATAGAAATCTCTTTTTTTAATCAAGCTTCTACTTTCTCCATCAAATTTAAATTCTACTTTTATTTTGATCACAATATAAAAATTCTGTACTGTAAAACCTGTCAGATGAGAATAAAATTTTGATGGAAAAAAGAGAAACAATTTTACATATATTTTGTGAGTTTTTCATTCCATAAAAGAGATACATATTCCAACAGCAAAAATATTCCTCCAATGTGAAATTAAAAGACTCTGTCAAACTAGAAAATGTATGTCCACAGATAGCAAAATTCTAAAATGATTCTTTAACCAATTATAATCATCTATTAAATATTAATACATCAATTAGCAGTTTGATTCATTTTGATATGTATCTCTAAACACAAATTTTGTAGATAAAAATAACATACTTTTATTTAGGCAAAAGCAAAGAAGAAAATTGTAGAACATCATTTATGCTCATTTTTATCAGAATTCTTGATATGCTATATAAATACTGATACTATAAAAAACAGTATTTTGTATATGCATTATGTAGACCAATATCAAAAAGCCAAACCATGCTCTGCAATGTCTGATACACCAATAAGCTTATTTTTAAATTTTTCATACTACTCAAATAGTCAATTATATGAATTTATTAACTTATAGAATTAGGCAATGACAGTCTGCACACAATCAAGACACCCTGCCACTAGAAAAGGTTCCACCTGCCTCTGCCCTAGCTTCTAAAGAAAGTCCTATTTTTCCTAGGACTACTCTGGACTCTGCATGTTTTTTTGATATTTCATTTTTGGAGATTGAGATGAACATATCTCGCTTGTTCCCCTGTTCCTGATTGGTGCTAATGAGCAGTAGAAAGGAAAAGATGATTTCGCTACACTTATCAGAGGCTGATGATGGCAGCATGGTGTTTGCTGTGGTCCTGTTCAAGGTTGGCATCCATCTTGTCTCAGGTAAAAGGTGCAAGCAGTGTTTCCAATCAGAAATCCAGAAATTCCTCAGGAGAAGGACACACAGATGGAGAATAGGATTGCTGCAAACGCGTAGAGAACACACATGGAGTCATCAGGTGAAAACCCTCCAGTACATGAGGGAAGATTCTTGAATCTTTAGAGTATTGAGAGCATCAGCAAATCTTTCTCTGGGAGAAACAAAGAACTTCTAAATCCCGCAGTCTCTTCTAGCACAGGTCCCTAACTTAACAAGAAACGTATGATTTGCCTCCCTACCTCTCTGATCTCCAGTGTTCTACCTCATCTCCTCTCACTGCTGGGATATGTGTGTGTGCGTGCACGAGCATGTGTGTGTGATGACTTTGGACCTGTTTGTGGATGATGTGCACTTTGTCAACTTATGCCCACTTTATCCTGGGAAGCAGATGAGCCTTATGGGTAGCTGCTCTTATCCACTCCTCCAAGAGCTCCCATCACCTGCCACTTCTAGGAGCCGCCTTTCTTTCCAGACATGCCAATTCTTCTTCGTTTGTTTTAAAGGTGGTATTAATGGTAGGAGCAAAAGGCAGGGAGTCTCTGTCTTGTGATTTGGGGAAGTTTACATCAGGTTCATACCCACTGTAATGACCACCCCACCCCTTCTACCTTCCTTC
Organism: Daubentonia madagascariensis; assembly: GCA_023783475.1. Lineage (NCBI taxonomy): Eukaryota > Metazoa > Chordata > Mammalia > Primates > Daubentoniidae > Daubentonia > Daubentonia madagascariensis. The sequence continues at coordinate 33,379,277 of JAKFHU010001209.1, forward strand.
TATTACACATGAACCTTTGTTCCTTTTCCTTTATGACTCCTACCACCACCAACACTTACTTTGTTATGTTTTTCCCTGAGAGTCTGAGAATATCTGGAAACTCAAAACAAGATGCTGATGACATCTTAGATAGGTTCTGGGCCGTTCCTTATTAATGTTCCTTTAAAAGTTCCTTCAAGGAATCCCTATTACCACCATTCATTGCGTGAATGCTTGAAGGTTTCCACGTACAGTACTTTTACTGTGCACATAAGAAATACGCTCCTTGCGTGTTTTTCTCTGCAGTAACCTCACCAGCTCTAGAGTCTTACTCCCCTTCCTCACCCATCTCCAGTTTCAATTTATAATTCCAGAGCTCTAGAATTATAAGAGAGGCCTGAAGGTATTCCTATCCTCTGTTGAGACTAAAGAAAGAATTTCTTAACATCTCTATATATTATAACAATTCTATTGAGACCCTCACATATCACACATTTCATCAATATAAAGTGGTTTCATTATTTCCATCAGTGGTTTTTAATATATTCACAATCATGCAGTCATCACCACAATCAATTTTAGAACATTTTCATCACCCCAAAATAACCCTGTGCCCATTACTAGTCACACTCATTTCCCCCTAAACCTCTGTTAGCCCTAAGCAGACACTAGTCTATTTTTTTGTATCTATAGATTTGTCTATTCTTGACATTTGAATAAATGGAATAATACATATGTGGTCTCTGTTACTGTCTTCTTAGTATAATATTTTAGTATAATATTAGTATATTTTCAGGGTTTATCCATGCTGTAGCATGTACGAGGACGTCATTCATTCTTATGGCTGAATGATATTCCATTGTGTGGATATACCACAGTGTATTTATCTATACAGCAATTTATCAAGATTTGAGTTGTTTCCACTTTGGGCTATTATGAAAAAGCTGCTATGAATATTTGTGTGCAAGTTTTTGTGTGAACATATGCTTTTATTTTCCTTCTTTATATACCTAAGAGTGAAATTGCTAGGTCATATAGTAATTATATAATTAACCTTTTGAGGAACTTCTAGTCCATTTTCCAAAGAGGTTGAACCATTTTACATGCCTACCAACAACGTATCATAGTTCTGACTTCCCATCCTTACCAACACAGATCTCTTTTTTATTATAGTTATCTTGGTAACTGTGAAGTGGTAGTACACAGTGGTTTTGATTTGCATTTCCCTGATGGTTAGTGATATTAAGTATCTCTTCATGTGCTTATTGATCATTTGTAAATCATCCTTGGAGGAAGGTTTATTCAGATCCCTTGCCCATGTTTTAATTGGATTATTTTCTTTTTCGCTGTTGAGCTGTAAGAATTCTTACTAGTTTTTATTCTATATATAATTCCTTTATAAGATAATGTGATTTATAAATATTTTTTACCATTCTGTGGGTGGTATTTCACTTTATTGCTGATATCATTTGCAACACAAAGCTTTTTAATTTTGATGAAGTCTACTTTATCTAATTTTCTTTTAGCACTAGTGCTTTTGGCATCATATCTAATAAGACTTTGCCTAATTAAAGTTCACAAAGATTTACTCCTATATTTTCTTTTAAGAATATTATAATTTTTGCTTTTACAATTGATACTATGATCCATTCTGAAGTTATTTTTATTTACAGTATGAGGAAGGCTTTCAGCTTTGTTGTTTTGCTTGTGTACCAGCACCATTTGTTAAAAAGTCTATCCTTTCCACATTGAATATTCTTGGCATCCTGGTCAAAAATCAGTTGACCATAAATGTATGGGTTTATTTCTGGACACTCAATTCTATCCCATTGATTTATGTGTTTATCTTCAAGCCAGTACCACACTGTCTTGTAATGTAGTTTTACAGTAAGTTTTGAAATTAGGAGTGTGAGTCCTCTAACTTTGTTCTTCTTTTTAAATATTGTTTTGGCTACTCTTAGTTCATTAAATTTTTATGTAAATATAGAATCAGCTTGTTAATTTCCACAAAAAAAACCTAGCATTTTGATAGGTGTTGCATTGAATTTGTAGATCAATTTGCAAAGTATTGTTTTCTTAATAAGAGTAAGTCTCCTGATACATGAGCATTGGATAGCTTCCATTTATTTAGGTCTCTTTAAATTCTTTCAATGATATTTTGTTGCTTTCAGAGTATAAGTTTTATACTTCCTTTGTTAATTTTATTCCTAAGGTTTTTTTTTTTACCATTTTAATACCATTATAAATGCAATTGTTTTCTTAATATCACTTCAGAATGTTCATTGCCAGTATATAGAAATAACATGGATTTTTGTATATTGGTTGTATATCCTGCAACCCTGATAGTTCATTGGTTCTGTAGTTTTTAGCAGATTCCTTAGAATTTTCTATGTAGAAGATATCATCTGCCAATAGAGATAGTTTTGCTTATTCTTTTCTAGTCTTGATATTTTTTTCTCATTTGTTTGTCTACTTGCCCTAGTTAGAACATTGTTAAGTAGAAGTAGAATAGTACAATGTTGAATACAGCACAATGTTGAATAGAAGCAGACTTCTTGTCTTGTTCCTAATTTTAGGAGGCAGAGACAGAATTTTTGATTAAAAAAAAAAAACCAGAAACTGCATGTGGGGTCTTTTGCTTCTCTTTCTATTCTTCCACAATTAGGCAGTGATTATTTATCCCTCTGTCTTCTACTCCAAGTGTCAGAGTGGATAAAAGGGTGCTGCTTATTTTAGGTAGGGTACAGAGTATGTTCAATGTTCCATGCATCCCAGTTAAAATGGGAACAGTCAGCACACAAGGGTCATATAGTAAAATAAAAACCGAATGAAACCAAACTGAAACAAAACAAAAATTAAGCAGATGCTACATAAACCTTCCATTGAAACTAAGCAGTGTCACTGAGAACAAATTACTTTTCCTATATAATGATTTCTAAAGAAACACATGCAAACACACACAAAGAAAAAGTGAATACAATATCATCCATTAAAAATACATAAATGTGCATGTGTGTGTATGCATTTTCTCTCTACATACAATTTTTACAAAAAATCTGCCAGAAAAATTGAAATAACAAAAAGTGTACAACTTTTGCAGCCAGCCAGTACTGCATTGAAACCTCCAGTTATTACTTTTGTGATTATTTTGGAAAAGTACCAATTTATCTCACCTCTTAAGTATGAATTGTAACTCCCAATTTAGAAATGTATTTTGGGAATTGAGGTAATGTAAGTAAAATTCCCAGTAGAATGGTACACAATAGTACTGATTACAAAGAGTACAAACCAAAGCAAACAATAACAAACTAATTTATGTAATTCATATCTAGTTAAATATATTTTGTGATAATAGGTCTTGAATATTTTAAGAAATGATTATGAAATTGTGATTATTCAGAAAAACTTGTGGGATACTTAGATATTGATGATCTTAATCAATAATTCCTAGAATGCCCTACGTTTCTATGCATGACTGCTCAATGATTTTCTCTAACTCATATTTTAAAACTCAGTTCAAATGTCTGGGTGACTTTTATTATTCTCAAGAATGACTTTGTGTTTCCACAGCATTCCTGGTCGGTCTATCTGCACTAAGATACTTTTCTATGCAAGGGAAAATATAAATAGAAAAAAAATTACTTCTTCCTTTTAAAAATAAGGGAAGAAACTTGACTTCCATTCCCTTCCTTTTTTTAGAGCATTTACTTTAGAAGACTTGTAATTGAATTTTTTTTCTGTCTTTTTGAAGTGTATGTAAAACTTTTTAAAAGCTAAATGAGCCTATTGCCTGCTTTCAGACCCAGGAATGTTTTTCTCAAATATCTGAAAATCATCTTAAAATGTCATCATAATGAAAGACAGTGCCCCTATCTCCCAATTTCTCTGGAAGAGTTGGAGCTTAACTTTGGAGGGAATTTAGTTTCAAGTTGCAAAACTACTGCCTGTTCTAAAGATATGAGAAGCTTATTTTTCTTTAGATAGAGCCAATTAACTAACACAGATGGTCACCCCAATTACCAAGTGAATTTAGGATGAACTATGTGTGACAAATGATGCTGTCAAGTCCTCTTACTTGAGGACTAGTTATTGTGTATCTTGAGAACACGTATGTAATGGGTTGTATCTGTTTGGTTGTGTAAAAGTGTGAGATTTCTTTCCATCTTTGCAAGCTCTTAGTAGATTCACATTCTAGTTTAATACTTATTTAGCCAAAACAAACAAATAACAACAAAAAAGATTATTTTCTTTTTTTCCTTTCTCTTCTCCCTTTGTGAAGAGGTTTTCTGTGTTGGGAGGATTTTTTAAAAAATTATATTTCCCTAACAATTTTGGTCACAAGAATGAGATATCTGATAGTTCCTGAATTGAGCAGATGAGCTTAAGGTTGGTGACCACACAATGATCAGGGAAGAGTTCCCAAATTATAAAATGTCTTCCTTCTAGCTCTCTACTCTTTTGGAATACTAACTGGACAGACCACCCTCTCCAAATTCAAGATTTTACTATTGAATAGGCATGGATAATCCAGGCTCTAAAATCTTATGAGGATCACCATTTGGTTGGAAAATATTGGAAGCCAGGTATGTTGACTGCACGTCTTTCCCTTAAAGGGGTAACACTTCTTTGTCATGTTTGGAATGGATAAATGACAATTCAGTCTTACAGTTGCCTGAGGATAATTCTTTTGACTTGGATAAATTAATTAACATATTTTCTGGGATTCTTAGGCCTCATTTCAAGCACATGAATTGCTGGTATATATGGGATAGATATCAATCTAAGGAGAAAATTTAAGATGATTTGGATGGCCAGAAAAAAAAAATTAGAAAAATGGAAGAGGAAACGTGAGAATTAATAACACTTTCTCTTTCACAAAACTCTCCTCTTCTCATTTCTTCCCCCATGTCCTCTGCTTTCCCTATCTTTATCCATCCCTGATTCAAATTGACTCCCTGGAAGGGAAGGTGAGGATCTTTTAGATGGTAGTTTTCTTTGTTAATAAAGATCACTGTAAAGAAAGATGAGGGCAAAACTTCTTTAGCTGATAATAAATGACTTGCCCTGTTTGAGGACACAGGTTTGTGTGCTTCATGGCCTAGTATGGAGTCCACTTCATGTCTTAGCCCAGATCCCATCTCCAGGAACCCCTTCTCATCCACATGCTGTGTGGCTAGGAAAGAGACCTAATCAGGGACTGATTCAGAATGTGGATAAAAGACTGCCCCATATAAAGGCAACAGTATTGAGAGTAACAGCACCAGTCACTTGGAAAATGCAAACAGGTGTTAAGCTGATTAATGTTAACATGGGAAGGGAGACCAAAGTGCCATATAATTTACTTTTTTTTTTTTTTTTTGGTCTCAATGCAAGGAAAATCAGCCCTTCCTATTTGGATCACCCACAAAGCTGATGCCATTGAGAAGCTACCCAGGACTCCTGTGTAATTCACATGCCTTTCCCAGCAGCTGATATTACTCATTTAAAGGTTTCTTTCCTCTGTGCCCCCAGAAATGTGCAGAAGTACTCCACAACATGTTATCAGTTTAAACACCACGAATGGAGATGTGCACTAGCTACTGTGTGGAAATATGTAAACAGCAGACTTTGCTTCTTTGATGGATCAAACACATCAGTGTCCAAAGTATCACAGCAAAGGATATGGTGGCTAAGGTAAGCCAAGCAGCTGCCATCCTACACAACTATGGAAGCTCTCAAGGCATTAGAGACATGTCAAGAAGGACTGCTTATTGGCAGTACCTGAAGCCTTTCTCCTAAAGGTCAGCTGGGACAAGTTGCATTAATGTACCCAGAGGATGGGTGAGTCCTCCAGTTGATTCCACTGGTGGTTTATTAGGACTTTTTTGAAAAACATTGCCAAGGAACTAAGGGCAAATCAAAATTGCCCTTTGGCCCTAACCGCATTTTATTGGCTATTTTGCTAACTACCAAAACCCGAGTTAAGGAAAAGGTGATAGGAAGGCAAGAACAGACTGTTATTCAAATAGTAGCAGCAGTTTCTCGCTTTGGGGACAATCTAACAAAAGACAAATAAGAAAAGAATTCAAAGGCTGCTGTGTTGGCTGCTCAGTTTGAATTCTTTACTAAAGGGAATGATTTCCTCTGGCCAACCCATGAAGGGAGCAAAGGGTGAAGGGAAACCTATATGCCATTATTACAGGAAGTCAGGACATCAGAAGAGGGATTATAGAAAGAGACTCTGGAGGATGTAGGAATTGTAGGAACGAGGACATCAGAAAAACCAGAAAGCCAGAAAATAATTAGACAATAGTCTAAAATGGACACAATTAAGGAATCCCAAAGGTGGGAACTGGTGATCCTGGTGCTACTTATTCTGCAATTTCCTCAGGAATTTCTCTTTTTTCATTTGTTGATGGATCAACAGAGTTTGTTGGTATTTGAGGTCAGCCTTTTACTTCTTCCTTTCGCTCCATGGCTCTCACACAGATAGGTCCTCCTACTCAGGTACATGTGTTCTTACTTTTACCTGATTCTCCTATAAACCTACTAGGCAGACAATTGCTGTGCAACTTAAAGGCTATGTCTTAGTCCATTCAGGCCACTAAAACAAAATACCTTAGACTAGGTGACTTATAAACCTCAGAAATTTATTTCTCACCATTCTGGAGGCTGGAAAGTCCAAGATCAAGGCACTATTAGATTTGGTATGTGGTAAAGACCCTCTTTCTGATTTATAGAGAGTTGTTTTCTCACTGTAACCTCACATGGTGGAAGGGACAAAGGATCTCTCTGGGGCCTCTTTTATAAGGCCAGTGATCCATTCATGAAGCCTCCTTCCTTATGACCTAATCATCTTCCAAATGCCCCACTTCCTAATACGATCACCTTGGGGGTTATGATTTCAACATATGACTTTTCAGGAGACACAAACATTCAGATCATAGAAGACTACCATATTCTGTAATCTAGATGGAGTGTCAGTGGAGCACCTTTGGGAAGAAAAAAAGGTTGCTTTGTACCTTCTGAAAGAATGAAAGGGGTGTAGCAGAGAGTGATAGTCTCATGCCATGCTGGAAAAGCATCCAGATCTGAAACAAATTGATGCATTGCTTTAGGGTATAAGAAATAATGATATTGGTTTAATTTGAGATATAGGACCAATAAAAGTAATTTACCAAAAAGGTAAGCCATGACCATGTGTCAAACAGTATCCTTTGTTGAGATCTTATTTAAAATGAATAAAACCAGTTATAAAAGAATTAGAAAAATAAAGGATAATTTTTTTAAGGGTGCTTACCCTGTAATGCTCCTGTACTTTCAGGAAAGAAGGAAGGTAAATTTGAAAAAGATAATTGACTCCAATATAGATTTGTACAAGAATATATTCATTGTTCCATTATCCCTTGTAGTTCCTAACTCGGCAACTATGATGTCTTTGGTACCATAATCTGCAAAGTTTTTCTCTATAATTGATTTATAATTGGTCTTCATTTTATTTCTTTCTTTCTTTTCTTCCTTCTTTCTTTCTTTCATTTTTTCTTTCTTTCTTCTATTCTTTCCTTTCTCTCTCTCTCTGTTCCTCTAGCAGACAAGTTTAAATTCATGTTTGCTTTGGCTTATGAAGGAATCCAATATTAGCAGCAAAGATTATTTAATGATTTTGGAACTCTTCTACTATTTTCTGTTGTCATTTACAAAAATATTAGAAATAAAAAACTTAGAGGAAAATTTGTCCCACCAGAAGGATTTATAATTATTCAATATGTAGATGATTTGATAGTGCTGTAAGAAACTAAAAGCAACACAAAATTGATACTTTTGGTATTGTTATAATTCTTTGCTTCACAGGGGCATAAATTCTCAATAGAGAAATTTCAATATTGCAATACTAACTGAGTTAAAACATTTAGGGCATCAGTTGTCAGCTGTGGACCACAGGATCTAGGCATTACAATCTAGGAGTCAGTTCATTTTGCAGATAAAATGGTCTACTACAAACAACAGCAACAACAACAGACAAGTTGAGAGACTAGTACAGTATTGTGGACAGTGGATTCCATTCTACAGAGTGGACAACACCTCTGATGGAGCAATTGCATGATAACTCTCCAGATCTTTTGGTTTGGTCCCTAGAATCTGAAAAGGCTTTTGAACAATTGATATTGGCTATATGCTTTTCCCCAGCATGGGTGATTCCAAATATTTTAAAAACTCAACCTGATTTATCTAATATTTCTGTTCATATATTACTTATTTACTAATGTTTACTGATGTGTCATGTACTTGGGGATAAATAGTGGCCAACTTAAAGTTTCCTATGCTGTGGTGACTTGCATTAAAACTTGAAAATTATGTTTTGTTTGAAAATAAATCTGCACAAGCAGAAAAAGTTAATAGCTGTTACTAGAGCTGCAATTCTTTGTTCTGGATTTAAAATGAATATACGACATATCTACTTACAATGAATATATGTTTGGCATCTGTCATGCAACAAAGCAAATTTTTAAAACTAGAGGATTTTTGACGTCTATTGGACCTAAAAATATCTCATAGAAATTGATAGCTGGTTTGTTAGAAGTTTTGCCACTGCCCGCTCAGATGTCAGTAATTCATTTTGCTGACAGACCTGCAAAAGCTACTGTTAAAACAAGGCAGATTCCAAACTTAGAAGCTCTACTTTTACTACAATAAAAAATGTTTGTTTGTTTTCAAAAATATGCTTCGCAAAAGAAAATGGATTATAAAAGGAGCTAAAAGAAATTTGACTAGACTCTGGGAATTACCTATGAAAATAATTCCTATACCACAGTCTTATTTTGCTTAGTTAATAATGTGTGCCATCAAAAAAATCATCTGAAAAAAAGGCAGATTTTTTAAAACATGAGACTCTTATAGTGCCTACCATGAATTAAAGATTTCTAAATATATTAAAGAGATATACTATTTGTCATAGAATTCTTTACAGGCTACTACTAAGATAAGAATTTGCTTTCCCTGATCAATTTTACCAGGAACCAGGTAGCAGTTAGATTTCATACAGCTAATGCTTGTAAAAGGTAAGAGATTTTAGCTTGTTATGATATATATTATGTCCAGATTGCCTGAAGTCATACCCTCTTCAAAAATCCAGCGTTCAGGCAATGGTGAAGACTGTCTTAATAAACATAATTCCCACTTTTGGGTTACCAGAGCATTTAAATGACAGAAAAAGTTATTTTCTCTTTACTGTCATCTAGGAATTATGCAAGTGTGTACTGATTCCTATAATCCTCAGTCTTCTGGAAAATAAAGCCAATAAATCAAACTCTAAAAAAACTCATTAGCTAAGATCCTGAAACCTGCTATATTAAGATGGCCTAGAGCTTCACCACTAGCCTTGTTAAAAATTAGAGTGATCCCTACAAGCAAACACAGAATCTCTCCCTTTAAATTTATGTTTGGAAGGCCAGTAAATTCAGGTCTAGGACCATGTCGCATGCCTTATTTACGTGAATACTGTCATAATCATGTGCAATACTTAAAGGGCTTCTCTCTTCCTTAGAGACCCTGAGACATAAAGTCATAAGGACCTGGAAGGACCTGCTGGAAGAAGTTAGCCATCCGTATTGACCAGGAGATGTTGTCCACATAAAAGGGTTTTCCAATAAAGACAAGATGGGCTGTCACTGCACTGGAAGAGACCCTTTCAAATGTTGCTGATCACCCATCCGGCTATTAATATGAAAAATAACAACCCAAAACAACCACCACCACCACCACCACCAACTACAACAACAAAGCTTGATTTGTGTTTCCCATAGGAAGCCAGCTCCTGCTCCTGGACTGAGGTTCCCATAAAGGACTTGAAATTGATGTTTTCCAAAGTTATTGATATTGGTATAAACTCAACTGAAAGAAGGTATTATCGCAAACTTACTACTCTTCGCATAGACTGCCATGCTATCCCATTCATAATAGGGTTGTTTCAATTACTTTAAAAATCACATTTTACTAAAAAACAAATAAATTATTTGTTACATTACTTTTTTTCCCCTATACTCCCAGTAATGGTTCCCATAATCTCATTTCCAGTCAGCTCTAAATTGTACTCCCAGTATAAACAGAGTCTGGACTTACAAATTCAAAAATTGGATTATTAATAAAGTACAAGTGAGACCATCTTCATTAGTAATTTTTATAATAACAAAGTAACTAAAATGCATGCAGGTACTTAAGCCCTAAATGTGACATAAAAAAATGTTTTAACTGGTTTGATTGGAGGATGAGGTAGAAAAAAAATTAATAGTGAACACAGAAATCTGGCATTTACAGACAGAGAATGAAAAGACAGGTCTAACGTTACTCAATTAACTTTGAGAGGCATGTTGTCTCCAATCCCAAAATAGTTAGGTGGACAAAGATGAATTTGTGTTATTCATGTAGATTTACTTAACTGTTATAAAAATATGACTTTTGATTTTGACTCAATGCAAGGAAAAAAGAGGCCCATAGAGTGGGTTTGTCCTCAAGACTTAAAACAATTAGAGTTATACACCTTAAACATTGGAAGTTCACTTTGCCTCATTCAATTCAATATCTTACAATAAGGCTTTAATACTAGATAAAGAGTGTCTTTGCTTTTCACATCTGAGAACAATTATTTGGGAAGATAGAAAAATTACTAATGGGTCTAAATTTTCATATAAATCGGATGGAATGTATGTGATTGACTGAAACACACAAGAAATTTATTGGACCATGCAAGGAATAGTTTTAATTGAAAATTTAGGTTGTCAGGCTCCAGTGTAAAGCTACTCTTTAGTCTTAGATTGGGTAAGGCTTTATAAGGAACTACCAAATCATACTTACATAGTACCTATTTGAATATGCAAGCAATGTTTTTGTGGGAGGGTAGAATCCTAACTTTAGTAAGTATTTAGCTTTAAGTTGCAAAACTACCTTGTATTACAAAGATATGAGAATCTATTTTTCCTTTGGATAACACACAGAAGATCCTACCAGTTACCAAGTGAATTTAGGATGAACTATGCATAACAAATGGTAATCTAAAGTCCTCTTGCTTGAGGACTAGTTATTTTTTATCCTGAGAACATGTATGTGATGGGCCGTGTCTGCTTGGCTATATAAAAGAGTGAGATTTCTTTCTGTCTTTGTGATCACTTAGTGGATTGCCTGTGATATCTCAACCAATAGATAGTGATGCCTGAAAGGCAAGTCCATATGAAACTGCCCTTACAAATTAATAAAAAGGGGTGTAAGGTGAGAACTGTGGTAGGGACCTAGCTAAAAATAAGGCACAGGCCTAGCTAAAAATAATGATAATAATTAGCCACTGTCCCCCTGTTTGCTTCTCTATAATTGCCACTCTGGAGCCACATAGCTTGTGGTCATAAAGGTTCTTAGCTTTCTCCATAGATAACATCACCTTTTAGAAACCTAGGGGTAGTTTCTGACATATCTTCCAGCTCCCGCATTCCAGTGGAATGGCTGACCCACCCAGACCAGCGGCCCATACTGAGGAACTGACTCAACTGGTCTTGTGACCCCCACCCAAGAACCTGGTCAGCAAAGAAGACAATTTCTACACCCCTATGGTTCCGCCCCAAACCCAGCCAATTTGATTCAATTGCTTATACCAAACTGTCTTTAAAAACCTGGTCTGCCAAATTCTCTGGGGGGGCGGATTTGAGAAATTTCTCCCATCTCCCCACTTGGTGCTATGCGGAATTAACTCTTTCTCTGCCGTAAACCCTGCTGTCTCAGCATATTGGCTTGCTCTTGGGCAGCGGGCAAATGAACCTGGTTGGGTGGCAACACATATATTGCTTATGTATTTATACCCATGCCTAGTTCTTTTTAGATAGTCAATAAATATAGATTTAATCCTATTATGTTTACTAAGTATTATATTAAATATATGTATAATGATAAATGGTTAAAATATTGTAAAAGAAAAAAAGCACTTCTGCTTTACAAGCAGCTGTATCTTTTTTATTTCTACTGTGCTCTCATACCAGCTTTTTCCCCGTACCCTCATAAATCATTTTGTCTCCACAATTTCTAAAATTTTTATCTGTAACTGCTCAGATCTTCACCCTTCATGTCCCTGTACATTTACATGCATGCCTGCTCCCCTCCCTCCATCTCAGGAATGCCCTTCCACAAACAATCTCTGGACCTGACACTGTGGCAGTTGTGTTTGCATCTAAGGGAGAGAAAGGATGACTAAGGGATATGAGTGGGAGGTAGATTTACTTTTGAAAGGTACTTCTTTGTGTAACTTTTAAATTTTGTTCTATGTATGCATTATCTATTCAAAAATGGATACAATAATTAAATATATTTTGATAAGAAAAACTTAATACAAAGGTCACTTTCTCTAGGAATACTCCCATTACCCTTTGTTGGCTGGACTGTTGGCCACATTAAAGTAGTGTGCTGCTTTGGAACCAGCCACATGGTCACTGCTTAATACAGGGTTGCTGAGTGAATGAAGACATAGGAGGAAGCACGCGTTGTCAAGCTTTCAACGGCTCTAGCATTTTAATGGAAAACTCTCTTCCAACTGCCGTGGACAAGAGATGGCAAAGCTTAACTCTAAGCTATTGGACTAAATAACAGGGGCAAGTTTTAGAAAGAAGTTAATCCCTGTCCTGCAATCAATAATTTCTTGTTCACATGGCCATGTTTAAAAAAGCTTTTAAGCAAAAACTCCTGATGAAACAGGTCTTTCTTAATCACAGTGAAGCTCTGTTTCTGCCCATGACTAAAATGGTGTTCAGTGATTCTGTTTCAGTGGCTCTTAATACATACATTGTAACACTAGACATTCCTTAATGAGGGTGTAATTTTTCAGAAACAAAACCCAATAACAGTGATTCAATGACATATCTCTTTTGAGAAGCATTACAATATATTTGGTACAGTAGTCTCTCCTTATTCACGGGGGATAAGTTCCAGGATCCCTGGTGGATGCCTGAAACCGTGGCTAGTCGTGAACCCTCTCTATACTGTGTATATACTATGTTTGCAGGCATACCTATGATAAAGTTTAATTCATAAATTTGGCACAGTAAGATGTTAACAATAACTAATAATAAAATAAAACAATTATAATAATTTACTGTAATAAATGTTATGTGAATGTTTCTCTCTCAAAATATCTTACCATACTGTACTCAGCCTTCTTGTGAAGCTGTGAGATGAGAAAATGCCTGCGTGATGAGAGGAAGTGAGGAGAATGATGTGGGCATTGTGACGTAATGTTAGGCTACTATCGAACTTGAACACAAGAACTGCAACGCTATGATCAGATAACCAACATGGCTACTACGTGACTAACAGGCAGTAGTGTATATAGCATGGATATGCTGGACAAAGGGAGGATTCACATTCTGGGCAGGATGAAGTAAGACAGTATGAGATTTCACCATGCTATTCAGAACAGCACACAGTTTAAAACTCTTAACTTATTTCTGGAATTTTCCATTCACAGTGGTTGACTGTGAATAACTGAAACCATGGAAAGCAAAACAGTGGGGATAAGGGGAACTACTGTATTATGCCCTTCATGGGTAGCTAAAAATACTAAATAAAATAAAGATGCCTGCTAAAAAGCAAAATAATCATGATAATGGACATGATTATGATTATTATAAAGGCTTAAACTATAGAGGATTTGTTTTTTCAATATTATTTATATAACAGATTTTCAGAGTATCGAGCACCAGATATTTCCCTCTGTTTTATTCTGTCATACAAAACATGGGGTATCCTGAAGTAAATATTATAAAGTCAGGCAGGGAAAAGGTTAGACAACCTACTTTCTTTCCATTGTGTCTAAGTTGGGAAAACTAGCGTAGGGAATAACTGAATAAAAGATGTCATTCTAGATGATTTGAGAAATAGCAGTGACCATAAGGACAATGTTTTTTAAAAGTGCCTTGAGTGCAGTTGCATATTTGTTTCCTATACTGTCTTTGCTTAATAATTAGCATATAAACAGTCCCAGCCAGGATTGGAAGTTTACGTTTCATTAACCTCACTTACAATACCTAAAGGAGGCATCCACATTTAAATTCAGGGAGAAAATTAGTCTAACTAAACTCTTCTGAATATGATAATCTTGAAGCAGCCACAAACACTTGGGCACTGACCAAGCATCCCAAGTGTCATTAAGAAACACTCACACACACACACACACACACACACACACATACTAGCAGGAATAAAAAACCTCACTGATACTATTTTCTAAAAGGAAATCTTGAATGATGTCTTTAAAAATTATCTTACATTAATAGTATTGAACTGTACATTTTATTTTTAAAAAGTGTTCTATTCATGTATTTATTCAGTCATATGGCAATTCATGGTACTTTTTGTTCATCAATTCACTCATTCTTTTTTTAAATTTTTTATTATTTTTTTAAAATTTCAGAATATTATGGGGTACAAACATTTTGGTTACATAAATTGCCCTTGTACCATTTGAGTCAAAACCACAATTGTGCCCATCTCCCAGACAGTGTGCATTGCATCCATTGGGTGTGAATTTACCCATCCCCTCCTCCCCCCCACACCTGCTTGACTTCTGATGAATGTTATTTCCATATGTGCACATAAGTGTTGATTATTAGTTCCAATTTAATGGTGAGTACATGTGGTGTTCGTTTTTCCATTCTTGTGATACTTCACTTAGAAGGATGGTCTCCAGTTCCATCCAGGTTAATATAAGTTCACCATTTTTTTGATGGCTGAGTAGTACACCATGGAATACATATACCACATTTTGTTAATCCACTCATGTATTGATGGGCACTTGGGTTGTTTCCACATCTTTGCAATTGTGAATTGTGCTAATATAAACATTTGAGTGCAGGTGTCTTTTTTATAGAATGTCTTTTTTTACCTTTGGGTAAATATCCAGTAGTAGGATTGCTAGATCAAATGGTAGTTCTACTTTTAGTTCTTTGAAGTATCTCCATATTACTTTCCACAGAAGTTGTACTAGTTTACAGTCCCACCTGCAGTGTATGAGTGTTCCTATCTCTCTGCACCCACACCAACATTTGTTGTTTTGGGACTTTTTGATAAAAGCCATTCTCACTGGAGTTAAGTGATATCTCACTGTAGTTTTAATTTTCACTTCCCTGATGATTAGAGATGTTGAGCATTTTTGCATATGCTTCTTGGCCGTTAGTCTATCTTCTTTTGAAAAGTTTCTGTTCATGTCTTTTGCCCACATTTTAATGGGGTTGTTTGATTTTTTCTTGCTGATTTGCTTGAACTCATTCATTCTTCATTTAAGCAATGTTTAAAAACCTCCTATTTCGGGTAAAGTACAATTCTGGAACCAATAAGAGATGGCCTTAAGGAAAATAAGACCTAAATCCTGTCTTTGTGGGGCCTGCTTTTCTAGTAGAAAAGATAAGACTATGAACAGGTGCAAATTCAAAACAACATGAGTTTTTAAAATTGAGGTTTTACCATGTGATGGACATTGTGTTAAGCAACTAGTTCCAAGTCATGTTGGCATAATACAGAACTTAGTATGACACAGAGGGAGTTCAGAGAGATTTCTGCCATCCAAGAAACAGAGTGTGAATAATGGTTAAGAACAAGATCACTCAAAACTTGGCCTATGTCTGGGCTTGGTCATTGCTCCCACATAACCGTAGGCAAGCCATTTGATGTCTCATTGCCTCCTCTTCCTCATGTGTGAATGGGGAATGATAATAAGAGTACATACCTTACAAGGGTTGTTGTGAGGATTAAATTAGCTAAGAAACATGACGTGCTTAGAACCGTATCTGGTATGTAGTAAATGGTACGTTTTATCTTTTGTGTATCATGAACATTTTCTAAAAGAATAGACATTTTAGCTGACCAGTTCCTCAAATATAGGGTTTTTTTTTATTTTGAAAAGTGAATTCCTAATTTCAGAAGTAAAACTAAATCAGAGCTTCACCAGCACTAAATATTTAGTGCCAACCCATAAGGACCTCTCTGGCACTTTAGAATTATAATGTTTGTATTAGAAAAAGTACTGGACTGAGAGTGGAGTGTGCTGGTGATAATTATAATTGTATAGTAATGGTTATATTGCTTTTAGCAAATTAGAAGTTGTAAATTGTAAGCTTCAATATCTTAGTCCGTAAAATAGGATGCAACGTTGTGTATATGAGTGTAAGGGATGGGTGTGCTGCTGCAAAGGCATTTAAATACTACAATAGAGCTTGAAGGCTTATAATACCGTAGAAGGCACTTTGGAATCTTACAGTAAGATTTGCCCCATGTGCTTCAATTTATGCTTCATAAAACTTAAGAAAGCACAATACATCTACCAATCATAAAACACCACTATTCTTGAGGTTAAGCACATCATATCCAGCTAGTAATCAACAGAATGCATGAAACAGAGCTGAAGTTTAGTTGAGAGATTTTATGTACAAATTTTATTCTACGATCAATATCAAATATGTATTTGTATCTTGCATTTGTCTGAAATGTATTTTCTCACCTGCAGGTGAAAGGAAATGACTATCACATTCTGTAAGCTCTATTTCAAATTGGTCTACTTAAAGGCTATCATAAAATAGATATTGTGAGTACAAATTGCACTCAAATTGAAAATTTAAAAGAATGCACAATATGAGATTGCTATAATATATCCAAACAATAACAAAATATATAAAGTAAAATGTTTAAATACCCTTTCTTCTCCATCTCTGGCTACATAGCATGGCCACCATTCCTATTCCTTTGTTTTTGTCCTTTCCAGATAGAATCACTGTCAACCATATGGTATGATTCTGTTCAAATTATTTTTCTTTGTATTTACATACACACATATGTACATGTAAACCTGCATATTTTTCTTTGTATAAATGGGACTATACAATATATTTATTCTTTTTTAGAACTTAAAAGATTTTTAAAATTTATTTCAATATATTTAGGGGATACAAGTGCAGTTTTGTTATATGGATATATTGCATTGCAGTGAGGTCTAGGTTTTAAGTGCACAAATCACCCACATAGTGTACATTGTACACAAGAGGTAATTTTTCATCCCTCACCCTACCCCCACCCTCCCACCTTTGGAGTCTTTAGTGTCTATTATTCCACTCTGTCTGACCATGGGTATCCATAGTTTTGATCCCACTCATAAGGGAAAACATGGGATATTTGATTTTTCAGTGAAATTTGATATTTCTCTTAGGGTAATGGCCTCCAGTTCCATCCACATTGCTGCAAAAAATTTTATTTCATTATTTTTTATGGCTGAGTAGTATTCCATGATATATATATATTTTCTCTAACCAGTCCTCCATTGATGGACACTTAGGTTGATTCCATATCTTTGCAATTTTGAATTGTGCTACAAGAAACATACCAGTGCAGGTATCTTTTGGATATAATGACTTCTTTCCCTTTGGGTAGACACCAGGTAGTGGGATTGCTGGATTGAATGGTAGATCTAATTTTAGTTTTTTGAGAAATCTCCATATTATTTTCCACAGAGGTTATACTGAGTTACATTCCCACCAATAGAGCATGAGCATTTCCTGTTAACCACATCCGTGCCAAAATTTATTGTTTTTTAACCTTTTAATAATGGTAATTCTGACTGAGGTGGTTTTAATTTGCATTTCCCTGATGATTTGGTGATGTTGAGCATTTTTTCATATGTTTCTTGCCATTTGTATATCTTCTTTTGAAAAAATGTCTGTTCATGCCATTTGCCCACTTTTTAATGTGGTTATTTATTTTTTCTTGCTGAGTTTTTGACTTCCTCATAGATTACACATTGGTCTTTTGTTGGATGCATAGTTTGCAAATATTTTCTCCCAATCTGTAGTTTGTCTGTTAATTCTATCAATTATTTCTTTTGCTGTGCAGAAGTTTTTTAGTTCACTTAAGTCCCATTTGTTTATTTTTATTTTTGTTGAATTTGCTTTTGGGGTCTTAGTTATAAATTTTCTGCCTACCCCCACCCTCCCACCTTTGGAGTCTTTAATGTCTATTATTCCACTCTGCCTGACCATGCATATCCATAGTTTTGCTCTGGCTTATAAGGGAAAACATAGGGTATTTGATTTTTCAGTGAAATTTGATACTTTCATAAGTTTTCCTCTAGAATTTTTATGTTTTCAGGTCTTAGATTTAAGTCTTTAATCCATCTTCATTTAATTTTTGTATATGGTGAGAGATAGAGATCCAGTTTCTTCTACAAGTGGCTATCCAACTTTTCCAACACAGTTTATTGAATGGGATGTCCTTTCCTCAGTGTATGTTCTTTTCTGCTTTGTTGAAGAACAGTAGATGTATGTAGATATATGGCTTTATTTCTGGGTTCTCTATTCTGTTCCATTGATCTATGCATACATCTTTTTATACGAGTACCATGCTGTTTCGGTTACTATGGTCCTGTAGTATAATTTGAAGTTAGGTAACATGATGCCTCCAGTTTTGTTCTTTTTGCTTAGGATTTCTTTGGCTATTTGGGCTCTTTTTGGTTCCATATGATCTTTAGGATTGTTTTTCTAATTCTGTGAAAAATGACGTTGGTACTTTGATAGAAATTGCATTGAATCTGTAGATTGCTTTGGGCAGGATGGTTATCTTAACAATACTGATTCTTTAAGTCCATGAGCATGGGATGTTTTTCCATTTGTTTGTGTTATCTAGGATTTCTTTCATCAATGTTTCATAGTATTCCTTGTAAAGATCTTTCACCTCCTTGGTTTATTACATACCTAGGTATTTTGTTTTATTTTTTTCAGCTATATAAATGAGATTGAGTTCTTGATTTGGTTGTCAGATTGGTACTATCATTGTATAGCAGTGTTACTGATTTGTGTATGTTGATATTGTAGCCTGAGACTTTACTGAATTAATTTATCAAACCTCAGAGTCTTTTGGAAGAGTCTTTAGGGTTTTCTATGTATAAGATCATTTTGTCTGCAAACACAGATATAATTTGACTTCCTCTTTTCCAGTGTGGATGCCCTTCATTTCTTTCTCCTGCCTGATTGTTTTGGCTGCAACTTACAGTACTATGTAGAATAGAAGTTGTGAAAGTGGTCATCCTTGTCTTGTTCCAGTTTTTAGGGGGAATGCTTTCAACTTTTACCCATTCAGTGTGACATTGTCTGTTGGTTTGTCATGTTTGGCTTTTATTATTTTGAATTATGTTCCTTCTATGCCTAATTTGTTGAGGGTTATTATTATGAAGGGATGCTAGATTTTTTTTAATGCTTTTTCTGCATCTATTGAGATGATCATATGGTTTTTGTTTTTAATTCTCTTTATTTGTTTAATTCTATTTATTGACTTATGTATATGGAACCCTCTTTGCATCCCTGGGACAAAACCCACTTGATTTTGGTGTATTGTCTTTTGATGCCCTTTGGATTTGGTTTGCTAGTATTTTGTTGAGAATTTTTTCCATCTATGTTCATCAGGTATATTGGTCTGTAGTTTTCTTTTTTTATTGTGTTCCTTCCTGATTTTGGTATCAATGTGATACTGGCTTCCTGGAATGAGTTAGGGAGGATTCTCTCCTTCTCTACCTTTTGCAACAGTTTTGGTAGGATTTGTACAAGTTCTTCATTGTATGTCTGGAACATCAGCTGTGAAACCATCTGGTGCTGGGCTTTCTTCTGCTGTGAGATATTTTTTGTTTTTGATTCAATCTCAGCACTCATTATTGGTCTGATCAGGACTTCTCTTTCTTCCTGATTCAAGTTTAGGAATCTGCATGTTTCCGGGAATTTATGCATTTCCTCTAGATTTTCTAGTTTGTGGGTTTAGCAATGTTGATACTAGTGTCTGATGATCTTTTGTATTTCTGTGGTATCAATTGCAATGTCTCCTTTCTCATTTCCGATTGTGCTTATTTGAATCCTCTCTCTTCTTGGTTCATCTAGCTAGTGGTCTATCAATTTTGTTTATTTTTTCAAAAAACCACTTTTTATTTCCTCAATACTTTGTATTATTTTTATGATTTCAATTTCAGTTAGTCCTTATCTGAGCTTTTGTTATTTCTTTTCTTCTGTTAGCTTTAAGTTTGGTTTATTTGTGTTTTTGCAGTTCCTTGAGATGTAATGTTAGGTTCTTAGTGATCTTTTTGTCTTTTGATGTAGGCATCTAGTGATATAAACTTCCCTCTTAGCACTGCTTTTTGTGTATCCCAGAGGTTTTGATAAGTTGTGTCACTATTATTATTCAGTTTGAAAAATTATTAAATTTCTGTCTTGATTTCATCATTGACCCAAAGATTATTCAGGAACATGTTATTTAGTTTCTATGTATTTGTATAATTCAGAGAGATCCTCTTGGACTTGATTTCTACTTTTATTCCACAGTGATCTGAAAAGATACTTGATATGATTTTGATTTTTTTAAATCATACCAATAAAATAAAATACCTAGGTATGTAATTAACCAAGGAGGTAAAAGATCTTTACAAGGAATACTATGAAACATTGATGAAAGAAATCCTAGATGACACAAATGGCAAAACATATTGTGGCTTATTTTGTGGAATAACAGATGATCTATCTTGGAAAATATTCCATATCCTGATGAAAAGAATGTATATTCTGCAGTTGTTGGGTGAAATGTTTTGTGAATGTCTTTTAGGCCCATATATTTTAGAGTCCAGTTTAAGTCCAGTGTTTCTTTTTTGACTTTCTGCCCCAGTGATCTGTTTAATGCTGTCAGTGGAGTATTGAAATCCACCACTATTCTTGTATTTTTGTCAATCTCTTTTCTTAGGTCTAATAGTATTTGTTTTATGTATTTGGGTGCTCCAATGTTAGGTGCATGTATATTAGGATTGTTATATCTCCTTGTTGAATTGATTCCTTAATCTTCACATAATGGCCTTCTCTTCTTTTTTTTTATCATTGTTGATTCCAAGTCTGTTTTACCTGATACAAGTAAAGATACTCCCACTTGTTTTGATTTCCATTTTCATGGAATATTTTTTTCCACCACTTTGCCTTGAGTCAATAAAAATCTTTACCAGCTAAGTGGGTCTTTTGAAGTCAGCAGATAAGTGGATTCTGTTTTTTTATCTATTCTGACAATCTATATATAATATTTTAAGTGGGAGCATTAGCCCATTTATGTCCAAAGTTAATATTGATATGTGAGATTCTGTTCCTTCCATGATGTTCATTGTTACATAATTGTTTTGTGTTCTCAATTATGAAGTTGTTTTTATAATACATGTGAGTTTTATGGCTTCATGTGTTTTTATGACAGTGAATATGACAGCAAGAACCTTTCATTTCTGTGTCTAGAATTCCCTTGAGCATTTCTTATAGGTCAAGTATAGTGGTGACCATTTCCCTTAGCATTTGCTTTTCTGGAAAAGACTTTATTTCTCCTTCGTTTATGAAGCTTAGTTTAGCAGGATGCAAAATTTGTGGCTGACAGTTATTTGCTTTGAGAATACTGAAAATAGGATCCCAATATCTCCTGGCTTTGTAAGGTTTCTACTGAGAAGTCTGCCATTAGTCTGATAGGCTTTCCTTTATAGGCGATTAGAAGTCTTTGTCTTGCTACTTTAAAAAATTTTTTATTCATGTTCACTTTCAATAGCCTGATGACTATATATTTTGGTGTAGATCTGCTTACAGTGTATCTGCCTTGTGTTGGCTGGCTTCTTTTATCTGGATGTCTAAGTGTTTTGCAAGAGCAGGGACGTTTTCCTCAATTATTCCCTCAAATACGTTTTCTACATGTTTCACTTTTTATTCTTCTCCCTCAGGAACACCTTCGACTTGTAGGTTTGCACATTTATACAATACCATATTTCTTAAAAAAATTATTCATTTTTATAATTCTTTTTTCTTTATTTTTGTCTGACTCAGTTATTTCAAAAGACCCATCTTCATGCTTTATGTTTCTTTCTTTGGCTTAGTCTATTCTATTGTTTGAACTTTCAACCGCATTTGAAACTGCATTAATTCCATTAATAAGCCTTTCATTTCCAGAAGTTCTGTTTGTATGTTTGTTTTTTAAATATCTGTCTCTTTAGTAAATATTTTATTCATGTCCTACGTTATTTTTTTGTTTTCTTTGTGTTGGTTTTCAACTTTCTCTTGGAGCTCATTGAGCTTGCTCACAATCCATATTTTGAATTCTTTGTCTGTCATTTTGGAATTTTCCTTTTGGTTGGAATCCATTGTTAGAGAGCTAGTGTGATCCTTTGGGGGTGTTGAAACAGCCTGCTTTTTCATACTGCAGTGTTCTTATGCTGGTTCCTTCTCACCTGGAGAAGCTGTCACTTCTTAATTTTGAGTTTACTTTAATTTGCATGGGACTTTTATATTCGTTTATTTGTTTTTCCCTTTTGAATGTGTGCCTGCAATGTATGTTGTGGTTATTCAATTAGCTTCACTTTTTGATAGTTTCAGGGTTCCAAGGCTCTGTATGTGTTCCTTGGTTGTAGATAGCCTTTGTGTGGTGGCTTTATCAGATACATGTTGAAATAGTGATGTATGGAGCTGCAGTTCAACCACCAGTCCAACGTGTGACACATATATATAACAGCCAGCCACTGCAGGAGTTGGTGGGTGTGTACTTAGTCTCAGTTTGCTCTGAGGATGCCCTGTGTTCTCTGCTCAGCTCTGGAGGGGGCTACGAAGCTGAGTGGAGCTGGACCACCAAGCTCACCCTCATACACTCCAAAGACGAGCAAAAGTACCAGCTCTGATGAGGATGGCAGGGGGAGATTGTATTAAAATGTGCTTAGGTTTCCATCATGGGGGAAGGGAGGCAAGAGAGAAGGGACTGCACAAGCTCCATGACCTGGGTAGGAAGATATGCCATCTGTCACCCTATCTTCACCACTGTTCTAGGGCTCCTGACTTTCCGTTCAGATAGGTTTTGTTGTTCACTTCCTAGTCATAATGTAGCTGAGGGCCACATAAAATGCCTCTTCCACAGCTCCCCACCCAGATGTTCTCAGGGTGAAACTTCTTCTCACAACCTGAAACAGACAGCTTTGCGGCTCACCTGTACTCCACCATAGGAAGCTGTTGCTCTTTTAAAGGAAGGGGTATGGGGCTTGCCCTCTGTGCAAAGCTTGGCTTGTTGGGCACACCCTTGGTGGAGGTGCAGCTACTTCCAAAGGCCCTGGAATGACCATCCCCCAGCACACCTACACCAGCCCCTCTTGAGAACAACTGCAGCTATGTCAGCAGCAGGGGGCAGGTAGAGGAGAAGTCCCTGTCTCCAATTTTGTTCTCAGGCACAAGTGCTGCCTGGTTGCTGGGGCAGAACTACTCTTCTCCTATTCAAAGCCCAGCATTGTACCCACATCTCTGCTGAGTGTAGAGTAGATATCTTCAGCTCACAAGTGGGAAACTCTTTAATGGAGGAGAGTGTGTGCTCTAGTCTCCTTTGCCTCAAGGGACACCCTAGTGTGCTGCACACTCCTCTCCCCTAGAGGCAGCCTGCCCTGATTTTTAAAGCCTGGAAATCCCACAGTTCCCCTGGAATCCACTGGCTCCCTGTGGTTACTACAGTCTAACTCGATGCTGGGGAACATATGCTGGGGATCCAGCAATGCAGAGACCCAAAGACAGCTGCAAAAACCCTGTATCTCCATGTAGGGAGCAGGATGGGCCAAACTCTCTGTGTAAATGGAGGCACAGTGGATACACTGTTAGTGGGGGTGTAGCCCCCCTAAAAGCCCAGGACTGGCCATCCCCCTAGCACCCCTGCACCAAAACCCAGTGGGAGTAGTCCCAGCTATGTCTGCAGCAGTGGTTGGTGGGAGTAAGAGAAGTCCCTGTCTCCATGTTGCTTCTTGGGCACCAATACCGCTTGTCGTCTGAGGTACAATCACTCTCCTCCCCTCCAGGACCCAGCTCTGCACCACATCTCTGCTAGGTAGGTTGCAGACACCTTTGCCTCACATATGGGTAGCTCTGAGAAGAAGGAGGGTGCTTGCTCTGGTTTCCTTTGTCCCAAGGGATGCTTTGTCACACTGCATTTTCCCTTTCCCTGGGAGCATTCCACAGTGAAGGTTAGAACTCTGGGAATCATGTAGTTCTCCTGGGTCCTGTTTGATCTTTGTGGTTGTCGCAGTCCAAGCAGGTGCTGGGGAATATTTGTGGGGGATCCAGTGATGCAGAGACAGAGGGGCTAAGACTCCCTGGGAAGGACAGAGGTCCACAGTGGGTACACAGACAGTATAGTGCCTGCCACTTCAGCTTGGGTCTTGGGGGAGGGCAAGTGACCCTGCATGGGTTGGCAGCCTAGTGCTCTGCCCTTAAGAAGTTCCCCCATCTCCATCCACAGCACTGTTTGGGCTCATGAAGGTAGAGCCGCTATCTGACAGTTTGGGAGCCAGCATTCTGCTGCAGGGGTGAAGGGAGCAAAACAAACGCCAATCCCTACCCTTTTCATGGGACGCCAAGTTCCTCGGGGGTCAATCTCTGCCAAACTCTTGCTTCATTTTTATTCTGCACCCCAACTTCTTCTAGTAGGTTCACACTCTTCCCTCAGTATTCTTCTTGGGCCATGTTTATTCACCTATAATTTTGATTTGTTTTTCTAAGGAGAACTGGTGACCAATGTCTATAGTTAGCCATTTTGAGAACAAACAAACAAAAAACATTGTATTTTTTGAAAGAAAAACAATAACATTTTTTTTTAAGATTCCTAATTAACTCTAGATTAAGCAAATTTCCTAACATTTATCGGCCATTAACATTTATGTTTTTTTGAAATGTCTATTTACAATTTTTACTCACTTTTTTCTTTTTTAGGTGATCAGCCTTCTTTATAGTTTTCCTTTTCTGTTGCAAATAATTTTACCTAGGCTGTCAGCTGAATTTTAAGTTTGTTTCATGGTCCTGTTAGTATAAAAATCTCAGTTTTACACAAACAAATCATCATTCTTTTCCTATAAGGCTACTCTGCTTTATAAGCTATTTCTTACTTAAAGCAGATAAAACATTATTTTTAGTTTTCTCATATATATGTGTATGTGTCTGTGTATGTGTGTGTGTATATATATTTAATCCACTTTGATTTTTTTTGTACTAGATAAAATAGAATATTATTTTTAGTTTGCTTTCTTCATTTTCCAACAAAGAATTCTTATTATTTTCAACATCGTGTCTCATTTCTAGTTCATCCCGTTTGCAAAGATTTGAATTTTTATTTTCATCATATAATAGATTTTTCACCTGAATATGGGTAAAACAATTGTTAAGCTCAAAATTAGGTAAGATGATTTGTATTGCATCAAGATGATTTTTAGATTAAACAATAACATAGCTTATTGGAGTTTGGATAACTGAGATTTAAAGTGCTAAACAGGAGAACAGTATCAAAGAAAATATATTAGAAATAATGCTATATTATTATAGATCTTCTTGCTATCACTATAACTCACATAAAACTGCTTCATAGTATCTAACATGGATCTGCATTACAACTTTGTGTAAGAAATGCAAATGTAATTTAGAATATACCATGTCCATTTCCGATATTCAAAAATTAGAGATCTCAAGCTAGAGTTATTATCTGACGAGCTTTGGCAGTCATTGGGGAAAAAGACAATATGTGGGTTTTCATTTCATATGAACTTAAGTCAATGATTCTATGATTCTATAAGATCTTAAAAATTTTGAACACACACACAGACACACACACGTGTGTGGATCCCTCACACTATCTTCAGTGTCAATGATTCAATAGAAGAACCCAAAGACCTCAGAAAAGCTATTACACTCAGAGCAATGGTTTATTACGTGACAGAAAGCCAATTAAAATTAGCAAAGGAAAAAGACACATAGGTGGGAGCTTCCAGTTTTCCTTGCCCAGTTGAGTCATATGAACATCACTTAATCCTCTCAGCAAATGTGTGACAACACATAGGTAGTACTGCCAACCAGGGAAGCTCATTCAAGACTTGGTATCCACAGATTTTATTGGGATTTTGTCATGTAGGCATGGATCATCTGCATGGCTGACATTACTTACTCAGTTTTTTGCCCTCCAGAGGTCATATTGATATCACATGACCCAAGGCTTTCACATTTAATGACATGATTAGCATAGACTACCTGGTGTGGTCTCAGGTCCCAAGTAAACAAAAACACTCTTAACAAGGATGATATTCCAAGGGTTTATATGTTATTTCCCAGGAGCTTATCAAGGACTAAACCTTTCTTTGGAATGTGCACAGTCTGCACAACCTAGGCCTGCAGAGTTAATTCTTTACTACACAGTGTATAACTTGTCAACTAAATGGTTATTACAGAGATACTAAATAAGAACATGACTGTAAACAAACAAATAAACCAAAAAAAGTCAACCTAATGTGCTTCCTACTCTTTAATGTCCTAAAATAAATTTATAAATAATATTTGAAGATAAGGTCAGGAATACCTTTCAAATTTCAAAACCATAGTGAATAATGCTCTATTTCACTGATTATTTTTTTAAATAAATTTCCTCCAACAGTAGAGAAGGCGTATTCTGAGAAAATCTCACTTGTCGTTTTCCATACAAGTTGAGAAACAAATAGACGCAACAATGCACTACAATCTTCAGAAACCACTTGAGGGTATCAGAAAAGAATCCTATTTGAATATTGGGAAGTAAGAAAGTCAATCTGTTCTGATCTTTGCAACTTGGCCTTTGAATAGCTAAATTGTTGTCAATCATCCCTTCTGAATTAATGTTTAGCACAGCAGGAAACACTAACTTATGCAAACTAAACTGCTGCCAATAAGAAAAAAAATTAAGAAGGAGTTTTCTATTTGAAAAAAGGCACATTTATTGTCAAGAGATATTTCATTGTTTTAAAGATATCTTTGTAAGTATGCAAATAAAATGCATTTCAGCTGTGTAACTCATATATTCCTGCTACAAGACATTAAATTAAAATATTTCTATGCTGAATTTAATTTTCCTTCCTATATTTTTATACTATGTAAATAGAATGGGCATTGAAGTGCTCCAAAGTCATATTTATGAGATAAAAAAATACATTTTAAAAATATCAAATTATATTGTGCAACATAATAATAGTACTAAAGATGCAACTCATCAATAAAACATTAATTTCTTAATCATGGCTATGCAAATAAACCAGGCATAAATTCTTCTTTATATACTTTAACCTTATGCTAATAAAGACCTTGATTTTATTGACACTTCAGAAAATAATTTAAGGGAATTAAATCATCAACTGATATTCCAATTTTTTTTCTTACTTTTCTCATCATTGAGATGGTTTTTAAAATGGCTAATTTACAAAAAATAAAGAAAGCAAACAACGTATAGGTACTACTGATAATTGTAAAAGAATGCTAAAAAAAAGTAATATATTTTCTGAAATCTGTTTAAAATTAACTGTATGCTTTTAATCATGGTCAAACTCTTTTGAATAAAATGGAACTTAATACATTCCAGGTGTTTAGTTTTTAATCCAAAGAAAATTTGTATGGTATTTAATTCATAGGACTGAGGCATTTAAAAATATTTTTGAGAAGTATTGTATGCTTATTGGGTAATAAATAATGTCTTATTTTACTTGATGATGATTGCCTGCTCACTCTCCCTCATGGGTGAGAAAAGGCTCAAATAATTCAGTATTTCCCCAACCATTAGGAAGGCAGTAGAGTGTACCTGCTGAGACCTAGGCTTTGGAGCCATATTATCTGGTTTCTAATTTACCTCCACCAAATTCTAACTGTAAGACTCTAGTAGGTAAGATACTAAAAGTATGCAGCAATATGGATTTTTGAAGATTAAATGAGCTAATCCATGAAAAGAACTCAGCACAGTGTCTGGCACTTTGTAGGTATTAGATAAATATTGCCAATTCTTATTTTTGTTAATTCAAAGAATTTCCAGCATATTTACAGAATAAACATCAATTGGCCCTAAAACTGTTTTGAATAATTGTGTCTCCATAATGAAAACAAAGGGTGATGTGTATTTCAAGAATTAGTGTATTGTCTATGTCAGCACCAACCAGCAGAACTTTCTGTAATGATGGAAAGATTCTATGATGTGTGTTATCCAATACAGTCACCAATAGCCACGTGTGACAACCGATCACTTGAAATATGACAAGTGCATCCAAGAAACTGTATTTTTAAGTGCATTTACTTTTAATTAATTTAATTCAATTAGCTACATGTGGCTAGTGGCTACAATATTGTAAAGCACGGGTCTATATACTTTATTTTAAATACATATCTCAGCTAAACCCAGCCATTACTGCAAAGTAAAACACATTCAATTGCACTTGCACTAAGGAAGGCAAGGAAATATCCCAGTTTATTTGGAAGTCTCTCTTTAGACATAAGAGTAGTGGGTTTTTTTTTTCTGTTCAACTTTAGAGTAATTAAAATTTGATGTCATATTGAGATTCTCACTTGCAGGAGCAGAGCTGACAGAGACCTCTCAGACAGGCTACCTGCTGACACTGGCCTGGAAATTCTACATTGAAACTATTATCAGATTCAGGCCAACTAGAAGCAGATTCTTGTACCTTGGCAAAAACAGAGAGTAGAAATGGGACAGCAGTCAGGTTCTGGATTCTCAGGGACCAGGGTGCATAGCAGATCAAAATGTCCCCTAGGTGGCTTCCAGAAGCAAGGAGCAGCTGAAAGTTTCTTTCAGGATTCTCTCTGCCCTAAGATATGGTTCCTCTAACATCAGTCCTTTAAAATTCTCCAATACTTCGCATTGGCCAAATCCAACTGAAAGTCAGAGAGTATGAGAGCTCTGTTGATTCGGTCCATACAGCTCTGCTTCCTGGGGAGGGGGCAGGGAAAAAAAAGGGTGGAGAGGGGCCCTTCATGAGCAAGTGGAAGATGCAGCGTATATTCTGTTTACACCATGGGACTATGACAGGAGTCTCGGGAGCTGCAGAACAATCTTGTCTTAAACCATGCGGGTAGACCTGCCAAGAGAAAGGAGAATGAAGCTGATATAATAATAAAAACACAATGGAGTCACAGGAAGTCCTGACAACTTTCGATTCTTTCCAAGCTACATCTCTGCTCTTCATGTTTCATGAGATACCTCTGAACACTTTATAATACACGTTTTCTGTTTTGCTTAATCTAGCTAATTTCTGTTTTTTGCAACCAAAAATATTTAACTAATACAAGTTTAAATATTTTGTACTTCTCTCCTGTTCTCCTTTCCCAAACAATGCAAAATCAGACCTATGTTTAATTTTAAAGAAGAAATATAGTAATTTCTTAGTACCAGTTAAATGAAACCACATCACTAAATAATGGTTTGATATCAGATAAATGTTCTCTTGAATTAAATACCTTTGTACTTCAAAACTAATAGTAATTCTTTGTGAAAATTTTACCACCACAGATAATACCTACAAGACATAAGTTTTGAAACACATATGTATATTTGTGAATGTGTATGTATGTGTGTAAGTGTACCAAAGAGTAATAAACATAATATAACCACTTATTTTATAACCCATCAGGTGAGTTGCAACTCAATTCCAAATCTAACTCTTAGACTCTTAATTACTATGATATAATGACTTTTGTCTTCTACTTTTCCCTTTTGAAGTAAAATACATTTCAAGAGAAATTGAATGTCCCTTTATAAAAATGCTTAAAGCAAATTATAAATTGTAATCTTCTCAAATAAGTTAACTGTAATATCTTGCAAGAAAACAAAACAAGTGGTATTTTCCTCCTAACACTGATTTAAACTCTCTGATTACACATTTCCACTAATTCACCCTCTTATATCAATAATACCAATAATAGTATCTCTTGAAACAGAAGCTTAATTTCATGCTGGAATTATTTAATTGATACCTCTTTGACAATCAAAAGTTTGTTTGAAATGCAGGAAGATAGATGACATTTCTTCTTCTTTTGGTGAAACTGTATCTTAATGGTTTGCCTTAAAAATTCCCTATGCAAGTGCATTTTGCTAGGTTTGAATTTGTCATAAGTTTATTGGCTACAGCGGTAACTTATCATAATGGCTTTCAGTGAAAATGTCTTCCCACTATCCATGCCCTATTTTATTATCCACCTACAATGAATCTGGGCTTGGTCAAATAAATTGTGATGGCAAACAGGAAGTTAGCAAATGTGAAGCAAACAGAAGCTGACACACTGATGTCCACCTCCTTACAAAAGTGCTCTGAAGCACCATGTCATAAAAAAGCATAAGCTGAGAGACCACATAAAGAGAGGGGCCCAGCCATCCCAACTCCTCTAGCTGAACATAGCCTCCAGTCAACCCACCAGCTGACTCCAGCTACATGAGTGACCTACGGTGACACTAACAAACTCAATCTGAAATTTCCTATCATCCATTTTATCACTGTGACAAAGATTTAGTTTAGGGGCAAGATTAATTTATTTATTTTTACTTTATCCTAAGAATATATTATCCTTGTTTCCCTAAAAATTGTGATTTTTTGATATTATACTGTAAATTATTCATTTATTTAACAAATTATTTTACCATATATTTGTTAACCACCTAGTATTTGTGAAGCACCATGTTATATTTTAGGTATCCATTAATAATTGTGTTATTTCTGTCATCATGGAATTATAACCTGGTAGGTAATAAACAAAATAAAGGGGTAAATAAAATGCATTTTTTATTACAAATTTAGATAAAAGCTATAAGGAAATGTTCTTTGTCTTGGTAATACCTAAGCTTGAAGGATGAAGCCAACCAATGTTTAAAAACCAAGCCCTTCCATGATCAGCAGAAATAATGGCACATAATATAATTTTAAAAGTTCCACTAACAGAGATCTATAATATATAACTAACAGAGATATATCTAATAACACAGATCTCACTTGGATAAACACAATGACCACTTTGTTGATCTATTTTAATCTCTTAGACCAATATTGCAACAGCTTCACAGATTCCTAATATTTATTGGACAAATAATTTAACTTCATTCAAATGTATGTTATCATTTCTCACTCTCAGAAATCTAGGTTGAAGTTTGGAAATTCATGGCCACACAGTCCACTATTCACTTTCTTGCTCATAGTCCTGGTATCTCATCTTTCTGATTTGCATGGTTTGAAATTGTTCCTTTCTTGCTGACCACAAATTTTGGAGGGAATGGTGATAACACACAGGAATAAAAGAAAGCCTGCCCTTTCGAAATATTAAGAAACATGGGTGTATTACAGCAGGTCTTGGTTGGGGTGTGCTTTCTCCTTCTTTGTTTTGCTTTTGCAGTTCAATAGGTATAATTGACAAAATGTTTTTTCCCCTCTTTTATTAACTGTGGGTCTGTGGTCTTTTATGGCAAATTCCAGCCACATAAAGAAAAGGGAAAATAATATTTCATTCAGAGACTAGAGTGTTTCTAGACATTTCTAGACAGTTTTTTCCTCAGAAGGGGAAATAATGTTATTTAAAATCTTTGAAATAATGAAGGCTTGAAACGAGCTTAACTTTTCTGGGAACTTTTAATGCAGTTGATAAACTAGTTATATTAAAAGGCCGAAGTTTAGTGTTGGTTAAGCATTCAGGTTCTGGAGCCTGGTTACTCAGGTATGATGCTATTAGATGCTTGATTTTGGTCAAGTTAGCTAACCTTCTGTACCTCAGTTTTCTTAGGTGTACAATGGACATAAGTAGGAAGATAAAGAGAGTTTCTCCTACCTAGGTTTCTTCTCAGCTTTAGTGAACATACATCATGAGGACTGGCTCATGCAAGCTCTTATTACCATGACATTATCAATTTTTTTCCAACTTCGCAAATACCACCCTTTTTACTAAAATATAGCCCAGATTTCCTCAACTCTTATTCCTGAAGTGTTAATGTTATTTTTCAGTTATTTTTTGGTATAATAATGACTTCAGAGAAATATGTCAAACTCAAGCGGGAAAAAATACTCATCAAACAAAAAAATGAAGAAAAGTTATATAACCATTGAAATGGAATTCTATATTTTGCATAAATAAAAATAATATTCATTTGAATCACAATATTTTATATTTTTGTAACATATAATTTAATCTTTTAACATTGGTATCTGGAAAAAGAGAATTTGGACCACTCTCCTATAATAAAAATCTAAGGCTACAAAGAAGAAATAATTTCTTAGGAGGAACATTTTTTCAAACTACAACAAAAAGCAATTGAAATCAAATATATAAAAATCTCTAATTGCCTACCAGCCTTTGCACAGATA
Organism: Daubentonia madagascariensis; assembly: GCA_023783475.1. Taxonomy (NCBI): domain Eukaryota; kingdom Metazoa; phylum Chordata; class Mammalia; order Primates; family Daubentoniidae; genus Daubentonia; species Daubentonia madagascariensis. The sequence goes on from JAKFHU010001209.1 coordinate 33,411,456, forward strand.
CACTTCCAAGAGTAGTTGACTACCTCACTGAGACGACAACAGGTTGACACACTTCCTTTATTGATCACAGCTATTATACACTTAATTTAGTGACTGACTTATTGAGGCCTATTTTTTTCTACATCCTCAGGTCTGTTTCATTTTTCATTTTTAGTGAAAAATTTTCTGAACTCTCAGAGAGCAGAAAAAAACTAGAGTTGGCAGTATTTTGTAGTGGAGACTCAGATTCACGTCTATTGCCATCGTCCAGACATCTCTCTCTTTTTTTAGCTTTCCCAGAGGTTTTCCATACACTGCTGAATCAGAGAAGAGCCTCTGGCGCTAAGCTCCTCAGGCTTGTGCACCACTCAGCTGTGTCTCAAAAACGCTGATCTGCCATGGGCTGCTCCTCTACCCAGAAGCTGCTGAAGCTTACATACTTTAGGGGTGGGGGGGTTTGCTCGGGCCACGCCCTCATGGCTCGGCACAAATCTGCCCCAGACCACCCATTGCCCTGCTCTCATCACTACTGCTTTCTTGAGCTGCCACCTGATGCACTCTACTGCTTTACGTCGTCGAAGTCCCCATGTCTACTTGCTAGTAAGGATAGCTTCCTTTTTTCTATATATGAATATTTTAGGGAGATCCCAAAGCAAAAGTGCTTAACGGCCCAGCTCCTACAACACTTGAAGTTTTATAAGCTATGTTTTTTTCCCCCGAATGCACGACTGTCCGGAACTGAGTGCTCCATTCTAGCTCCTATGCTCAGTCTGGTGTACTGTACTGGATTCCTTCTGCCAGTGCTGATAGTGTCCTTCCACAAGGCTTTCACTAGGTTTTCCTTTGCGCATTTGAATCCCAAGAGAGAACAGAGTCCTAATACCTTGGCAAATCAGCAGAAGCAGCTAGATACGGGGTGGTAGTTGGTGCTCGAGGAGGAGAGTGCAGCGGGCCGTTGCCTAACGACCGGGATTTGCTATGTGAATTCATATCGTGATCCACCTGAGACATGGGACCACATAAGGAAACCCTGCTGCAGTTCATCTCAAAATTAAATCAAATCAAGTTTCATTAACTATTCTAAATGCATTATGGAGATTTGTAATCTACCACCAACTAGGGACAAAATATTTGTAATAGCAATATGCCGAATGTATGCTCAAATTCTAAATAAAATTTTGATGGGTGAATGCATTCATGAGTTTTCAAACAAATGAAATTTTAAAAATGTTTTTTTCTCATAACAAGGTAATGACTTTTTTAAAAAAGTAGTTATAAAATAAATACAGATATTTCAAAAATGGAAAATACAAAAAGGTGGAAAGAGGTTAGAGGACCATTGAAAACTACCACCTCAAAATAATCCCTATTTGAAATTAGAGTTTCCTTACCAGCTTAATTCTGCTGTGTGGATTATTGCTACTGTTTTGGGTATTGATGTTGTTTTAATTTAACTATTATCACATTGTCCATACAATTTTATAAACTTTGATTTTCACTTAAAATTATTACATATCTGTAAATCCTTGTCATTACCTAGACTATGAAAGCATTAACTGTGTGCCTAGTTCATTAAAATCTCTGGCTACAGCAAAGATTATTAAGCCTCTCTCCATCATTGATTATTGAAGTTCTTTTTAATTTCTCATGATTTCAAGTTAAGTTTTAATAAACTTATATGTGCTAAGCATTTATATTTATTTTCTCATTGTTTTTTAAGGATTTACAGAAAATATTTGGTTAAAGTGTGTAAATATATTGATGCTTGATACCCATAATCAATTGGTTTTAGAAAGAATACCAATTTACATAGTTTGTTGTGATGTATGAGAATACTTAAACCTTTTAAAAATTTTATTTTCAAATCTAAATAATATAACTTAATAGTTGAAATTTTAGTTTGTAATATATAAGTTTGAATAGCAAATTATTTAAATTTGATTTCCACTTTATTAAGAAGAGTCATTAATTTTATTTGGATAGTCTAGTTCCTTATATTAGTCATAAACCAATATAGGGGAAATTATCCTGTGGGTTTTTTTGAGTAACATGAAGAATATTTACTAAGATTTCCTTATCTCAGAATTGTAAATATATTTATTTTTCTTTCATGATGAGGAAAAAAAAAAATTAAAAAATATATGATTATTCTTCATGTATTATCTCAGAAATCATCTTATGATTGGTATTCTCTTTCTTGAAATTTAGTCCTAATTAGTAAAATGTGTACCTTATAATCACCCATTGAAATGACATATATTAAAAAATGACATATGTGTTATAACCTGAAACTCACAATTAGGCAGACTTATCTAGTAACCCATATAGTTAGAAAATGGCTAATCTGCCATGAAGACAGGGCTGTCCTTGTGAAATATATGGTACCAAGCATTGGAGCAGAAAAGGTACTTTCTGTGGCAAGCCGGTCCGCAGGAGAAAAGGACTGGGCAAAGAATACACACTTTCTGCTCCAACATTTGCCAAACATATAGCTCCCTCTACCTCCGTGGGAAAGAAGGAGCAAGGAAAAGGCCAAGAATGCTTAAGGGACCATCCCTAGTTGTGTAGATTAGAGGAATAAGAAAGAAACTTTTTCCATAACTGTAGTTGATATCCACCAAACACTTTTTTGGGGTGATTCCAGATGCTTCACATATATTACCACATTTAAATCTCCCAACAATTTGATTAAGTAGGTACTGTTGTTTTCCTGACTATGCAGATGAGGAAACCGATGCTAACGTGGTATAAACTAAGTATCTTGCTAAAGTAACAAACCTATAAACTGGTATAGCTGAAATTGAACGTAGGTGGTTAGATTCTAGAGGACTTTTCAGTCAGTTACCAAGCTCAATACTATGTATTCATTATTTTAAATGTTATTTTACACTCTTGAAAGTACTCACTGAGTGAGTGCATCAAGCTGCACAATTGTATTATGGTTAAATTTAACCATGGAGTAATTGGCTATTGAATGACATGGTACAGGCCAGGACTGATTTACATGCCTCCAAAATAGATCTAGTTTGGGTCTGATATTTAGGGAAAGACAGAGTATGCTGGGCACTGTCATTCATCCTGTATCATGAAGAATGCCTGGTTTGGAACCTGGAAGATAATATGAACTAAATTGATCTTTGTTATATATGAATAGGTGGATGAATTAATGGATGGACTAATACATAATTGGATGCATGGAGCCAGGCTGGATTTGAGTCAGGGTATAATTGGCTTACATTATTTTTTTTTATTACCTTGGCAGTGACCTTGAGAGAAGAGTAGTGGTGTTCAGCTAATAAAAAATACAGTACACAATATCCAGAGGCTGAAGGTGCCTCACTTCAGTGCTTTCTAAACTTTATTCCCTGGGGAACTTGCTTCTTCAGCTGGAGGTCATTCTCAGTTCAGAGAGGCATCCAGGGTTGCTGGCCAGAGAAGTCACTGAACATTTTAAAGCCAACAAGAGAAGGAGAGAGATTTCAGCAAGACCAATGCTTCAATCTTATATAATGTAATCATGCATATCTTATCACCTTTGGTATATTCTATTGCCTGTTGCAAATTACAGGTTAAATCCACATGCAAGGGGAGAGATTACACAGAGACTACCATTTTTGCAAAAAAAGCAAGAAAACATTGATGAACAAGTAAGATCATTCTTGACATGTACTGCTTTTTAAGAAATTTCTTCATATTAAAGAACTGGAAAACATGAATGCCTGAACAAAAAGAGCCACTTACCATTGGAGATTCAGTTGACTGCAAACTTTCCCTCAGGGGCTTTTCTGGAGTGTTTGTTTGAGATATAAGAATGCTTGTGCAACTGTTTCCACTTAGATTGAGGTGCATCGCAAATCAGTAGCTGGATTAGTTTCTCATTGCTGCTGTTACAAATTGCCAGTAAGGTAAGAAAACACAAATTTCATTCACTTATAGTTCTGGATATTGGCAGTCTAAAATAGGTTAGGAAGTCTGTTTATTTCTGGAAGCTCTAGGTGAGAATTTGTTTCCTTGTCTTTTCCAGTTTCTAGAGCACATATGCGTTCCTTGGTTAATGGCCCCTTCCTCCATCTTCAAAGCGTGTTGTATAGCATCTTTAAATCTCTGTCTGACTCTGACCCTCTCTCCTGCCTCCCTCTGTGATATTATTTTGCTCACCCCAATAATCAAGAGTAAGCACCCATTTCAAGATTTTTAACTTAATCACATCTGCAAAGCCCATTTTACCATGTAAGGTAACATATTCACAGGTTCTGGGAATTAGGATCTGAGCATCTTTGGGGGCAATTATTTAATATACCACAGTGGTTTAAATAAGCAACTTATTTTCCTCATATAACAAAAAAATTGGGAGACAGGAATATAAAAGCTCAATAACGTTCATATTAACCTCTCTCTCTCTCTCTCCTCTCTCTCTTCCATTCCCACATACCTACATGATAGCTGTTGCATCTTAACCATCACATCCATTTTTTATTTTCAGAAGGAGGAGAAAGGAGTGGGGAAATAAAAGCACAAGTTAACTTTAGAGCATAATTTATTAACCAAAACCATCTCTAGATGCAAGAGGGACAGGGCAAGAACTTAGCTTGCACAGTCAGAATTTTAGAGGCAGAAAAGGAAGAGTGGCATTGGGTTTTAATTTTCTGTGAGCCATTTGACAGTTTAATGCCATAATTTTGATATTATAGGAAAAATTTGTATTTTACTAATTTTGAAATTATAATTATTTAAAATATTTACATTTTAAATATGGTCTATGAAATTTTCTACTGAAAAAAGAAATATTTTGGTAAATGAAATGGTTTCATCAGCTATCCTTGCGAGAACTACTTGAATAATGTGATTTCTTTTCTTCTCAGAAGAGCAGAGAATTCATGACTATGATTTCCATATTTATACCCTTCTTCTATACAGAGTTTCATTAGGCCTATGTAATCCCCCATTATTTGTTTTCCTCTTGGGACAATGAGTAGAGATTTAAGAATGAACCTTAAGAAATTAGGTTCTGTAGCTTTCAGTTGTCAGTGAATTAGAGCTGTAGCCTTTCTGGTTTCAACCTTCATGGTATGGTAACTAGAGGGCTGTCAATCAACTTTGTCTGCATATAGTTTCAGACAGAGTGGAGCAGAGCAAATGCACACTGGAAATGAATTTTTAACAGTTCAGCAGAAGAAAGGTTTTCTCTCACAGGAGCAAGGCATTCGGCAGGAGTTAAGGTCAGAACCAACATACTTCTGTCAAAATGCTCCTAGATTTACACTTTGGAGCCCTAGAGTCATCTTTGGAATCCCCAGCCTGTCCTTGTCTGAACAGGAATCCCAGCAGTTTTGACCCTCAGGGCACTAAACAAACATTTCTTTCAAGTTGGCTTAGTTTAAGATACAGAGAACACTGTGTAACATTGTGCAACCTCAGTGCAGATATTTAGTAACTGATATTTATTATTAGAATATTTCAAGGAATATTACATTTTATTCTGTGCATATTGTGAGATATATAACAGAAAAATAATTTCAATACAAAAATACATATTTTTTCTGGTTCAAAAGAAATTCTTCCATTAAAGTTGTGTGACTTATCCTAAGACCTTTACATAATTTGGGTCAAATTTGTACACTGGCAGAGTTCTATTTATTTTCATGTTAATTTGAGGTGGTATCAAAGTCTTATTTTGGTTTATTTCCAAGAAAGACAAGATCATTTTCTGCTGTTACAATAAAAGAAAGGGAGAATATATTGAATAGTTTTTATTTTAAGGTAATTTTTTAAAAATCACATAGCATATGCTTATTCTGAATCTAAATCAAAATGTTATATATTATCTTTGAAAGTAAAACTCTAATTGGATGGCTCTCTGGAGTGGAAAAGGAATCTATTATAATCTTATAGCCCTGAAATGAAAATATTAATACATATTCTAATAATAGATCAAAGTCCCAAAGTTTTTAGAATTCAATCATAATTTATCTGTCAAAATTAAACATCTGTTAAAAATCCTTTTAGTATTTTCTAATACATTAGTGAAGTCCAGAGCTTTCATTAAATGCATAAAAACTTTTATCACAAAGTGTGATTTCTAACACTAGTTTTAAAGAAGAAAAAGTCTTTTACCTTTTTCCATTCCACATTTTTCTGTCATAGTAGAGCATGCAACAGCCATGCTCTATTTGAGCCATAATAGATTTGTGAGATCTCTGATAACCAGAAAGGAAATTGAAGTACAAAAAATGATGCCTTGATCTATGCCTATATTTCATTGTGTTTACCAGGTCTCGTTTTTAATTTTTATAGTAAGATATACAATTCTTCAAAGGATGCTCATATTTGAATTATATTTGCATATATTCAGTCTCTAAAATATACTTCATTCATATACAAAAGATACTTAATACATTTCCTTGGAAAAGTGAGAAAAGAAAGAGGCATAGAATACTTACCATGTTCCTTCTCTCTGTCCCTGCTTATCCTCTTATTCCCCGTACCATGTACCTATTAATAATGTTAATCCAATACAAACGATCAAGTCTCTCCGATGCTTCCTGGACAATTCATAATTCACACTCCCACAAGAGACCTCATATCTGTTGTAAATTTGTGCAACCATAATAAAAGTATATTTTTGGTTTGCCTACCTTTTACTTCTAGTTTAAAACATTAGAAAAATTGCAAAATTTGATAAAGGATAATACAACTCTCTATCTTGAGTCAGTTTAATGGCTTTCATTAAATTGGCATGCTTCTGCTAACGAAAGTTCTTATGTCATTATGCTTTTAGTCTGTTTGTCTTAAACTAAATTTTAGATTTTTTTAATTAACTCATTAGGGGAATTGTGTACAAGAAGCATATGTATCATGAATTTAACTTGCACATGTCTGATAAAGAATTGTTTGGGATTGCTTTTTTAAAGTTATGCATTTAAACATTTTAAAGTAACCATTTAAAGTAACCAAACCCATTTAGCACAATGAAAAAAATACTTCTAAAGAGTTCTATTATTCAATTGGATCTAGAAAATGACCCAAATCAATTTCTATCAGTTATCCAAAAAGTTATTCATTTCTCCTTCACGTCAAAATGAAATAAAGTATAATTTGGTAACATTTCTTCAGGAAAAAAAGAGCCATTGGACAAATGACCACTTAAATACTTGGTTTCCGGGAACATTAAGGTCATGTCTGCACTAGAAATGTGAAGACATAAATGAGACAAATTTCCAAGATGAAGTAAAGCTGAAAGCTCTTTTGCCAGGGCAGACCAGCTGCCTAGCTAAATTACAAAACCATAATGTGCATGACTTTATCCACCAATAAAATGGGAATTATACTACAAGCCAATTCTGTCAGAGGATGTTATAGAGATAATGAGATAATGTCTTTTAAGTGCTTTCAGTGTCTCGGATGAAAGAAGATAACTTTTCCATCCTCGGTAAAAAGGAGACCCATGATCACTAACATTTGGCATTGCTAAATGCACCTTCTTTAGAAAAGTGATGCTATTAAAATAATGATACCTAAAGCTCTTCCACTAAACCTACTATAAAGCCATATTTATCAATAATGAAGGCATATATCTGTAGCAGAAGTTGGTGAGCTTCTCTAAAATTATCAACTATTTTCTGTAAGATTAACAACCATATTCAAGGACATTTATTGTAAGGCTAGCTGTAAACATGAAGAAACATTCCAAAACATAATGTGTTTTCTATTAGCAAGGAGTTCTAGTCAGTATACATATATGAATTATGAGAGGTCATCTTCTTCAATGTTAACTAAAACTGAATTTAAGATATATAACCTACATTCTCTTTTAAATTTCCATTTCCTTCAACTGTCCAATAAAACTCATAATATACAACACACTCAACCAATCTGTCCTCTGAACCACCACGTTCAAATGAAATAATCAATTTTAGTTGGTTCAACCAAAGTGAAAGACATATCCAAAACTTACATGGAATTAAACTGGGCCATGACCCTCTCTTGAACTGCCATGTTTTACTTTAAGTTTGATAAATAATTAATTAGCCATGTTGTCAATGAGACATATCAGAGGGCAGTTACTTTTTTTCTTGGCCCTCAGTTATAAGGAAAATTGGTGCAATTTCTTAAAATAAATGGACTATATATGGAGATATTAAATTACTAAAATTATTAATAAATATCTATGGTCATTACCAAAAACTTTAAATCTCCATAGAGATAAATCATAGTAAAATAATAATAATAAAACTTCTCATAACAGAACCTGTGAATGATAAAACAGAAAAGTTTTTGGCAAATCACAAATTGTTTCTGAGAGGTTCACTAAAATGAAAATAATAGCAGTAGATTTAACCTTAGCCATAAAATACTGAGGGCCATACATATGTTTAACATTTTCAATATGGTATTTCTCTAATTATAAAATATGCAATTATTATTATTATTTGCAGTGATTGTTGTCATGGAGAAGTTAGAAGTCTTCTTGTGGTGAAAAGTTAACTAGGTCATAAATAAGACTTAAGAAAAAGATGATATGCGTCCAGACATTGGTGTGTGAGTTGGGGATGCAGGAGAGAGAGCCAATATGTTGAATGTACAGAAAACATGAAAAGAATTTTCCCCTCTCATGATATTGTTGAGGAACTGAATTGACAAAAGGCAAAACAATTTTATCTCCAGATTTTGCAATAGTGAGTCTTCTTAATGTTTAAGTTAGTTGAGTTTTGGTTTTCTAGTATTTGCAGCCAAAACCAGATTAATTTAAAGAGGTAGCTTGGTGAGAACCATATCTATGTAGACTTCAGGTTTTACTCTGTAGATTCTAACTTTACTGCTGGGGTTAGCAGCAACGGCCTTGGGATTGTCAGGACTTGATTAGAGCCCGTGCCTCGGAGAGTGGCCTGGCTTTCCATCTGGCAAGCCCCACTGGCAATAAGAGCACCATTGTTGAATGGCAGTGAAATTTAGGGAATGCAGAAATTTATTTGTACATTCATTCACCTCTATTCTTTTCTATCTCCTCATTTGGAAAGACTGGAAAACGATTCTCTGCTTTGAAGCATTTCAATGACATTTCTCATTCAGGCAGGCTTAACTCTGGCTGCATTTGCAGGTAGGAGGCATTATGTATTTGAAGAAAAAAACCCACTAATATCAACTTGGGAATCGATTATCCTCGAAGGTCCCTTTCGAATTTCCTCTCCACTAGCAAGTTGTTATGATAGTTGTAGTTGGTTTTAGATATGTATAAATGTCCTAGAATTTCTCAGAAATACTAGAAAAAGTAAACTATGGAGACATGCCAACTGTTCTACTAATCGGTCGGGTGAGAGCTCCAAATTAATAAAAATCCTAGCATTTAGTGGAATTATGGCCTTCCGTAATCTCAAACTAGGGAGGCCTGGGAAAATTTTTAAAATAAAGCTTGCCTAAATTCTAGGTAATTAATGTCAGAATTGGGATTCACATTCAAGCATCTGGCTCTTACTCATTAAAAGTATTAAGTCCATACTCTTAATCATTGGGCTACACAGCCTTTAGCATCAAATACAATACATTAAAAAAACAAAGAGGTGTACAAGATAAATGATGTCTCAAAAGAAGAATGACCAATTTGGCATTGGTTCTGTATTGTGTGAGATTAGTAGTGAAGTGAGTATTTCATAGCATGTTTGCTAGATTAAAATAAATCTTTAAAGAATGGCTAAGAACTGTATGAGTGGTTTGTCAGAAGTATTTTGATAATTGAAACAGCATGCACAAAGAAAATAAGTGAGCTTAATTCAGGAAAATTGTCTACCCTTTAATCTCTCTGATTCCAAGTGATGCCGGTAGTTGAATCACAAACATTCAGTCTGGTCCTTTTATGTGTTCATATTATACCCTATTGCTCCCCTAATTTATCATTTAACCTGACAATACTGTTGTTGCCTGTCTACATGTCTATTTTACATTGGTCTTTAATTTCTATGAAGGTAGAGATTATGTTTGTCTTATTTGTAATTGTGTTCCTTAAGACAGAGTAGAGTGTCTGGCACATAATTATTCAATTAATAAGTATGTATACTTATACCAAGCTGATTTGTTTTTCTATACTTTTTAACCTCATTCTACCAAAACCTTTCTTCAACTTTTCTTTGTAGACCATGAAGATAGAGTATAAGAGTTTAAATAAGAATATATTGTTTATTTTCATAGAAATATTAAAAGGATAACTCTCATGGAAAGAGAAGGATGGAACACTGAATATTCTTAAACTGAATTATTTAACTTAAACTTTTTTTTTACTTGAGGCTTTATTCCAACAAAAGTGAATGCTGAGTATATTTAAATATTGATAGTAAAGATCATGATAAATATGTATTAGTGTTTTGTAAAATAATAAATACTAAATAATTAGGAACTATCCTCGGAAAATTAAAGAAACTTTTTTGATAATATTAACTAGAAAATGAAAGGAATATTATAATACCAGTGTCTGGGTGTTTATGTCTTTTCATTCAATGATTGAATCTACTTGGCCTGCACATGTAAAGACATAGACTCTTAAAAGCAGCAAAGGTGACATTTTGATATACATTTGAATAACTCTAGTGTCTATCTCTCCTTGACTTCCAAATTTTGATTGAGAAAAGTGGCATTACAGGTTGAGCATCCCAAATCTGAAAATCTGAAATCCAAAATGCTCTGAAATCCAAAATTCTTTGAGCACCAATATGACGCCCAAAGGAAATGGTCATTGGAGCATTTCAGATTTCAGATTTTTGGATTTGGGATACTAAACTGGTAAGTGTAGTTCAAATGTTCCAAAATTCAAAAAAACCTAATGTCCAAAATATTTCTGGTCCCAATAGTTTTAGGTAAGGAATACTCAACTGGTATTTTAAAGACCTAAAAGTATTATTTAAGGACACCTCTAAACTTCAACCCTGAATGCTGTAGTTTGGATGTTGAGTCTCTTTCAAAATTTTTGTTGAAATTTAATCCAGAATGCAGCAGTATTAATAGCTACAGCCTCTGGGAAGGGATTAGGCCATGAGGTCTGCACCCTCATGAATGGGGTTAGGGCTTTATAAAAGGAGGGAACTGGCTAGATTCTTTTTCCCCACAACCTTCTCCTATGTGAGGACACAGCCTTCATCCCCTCTGGAGGACACAGTAACAAGATGGCATCTTGAAAGCAGAGAGTAGGTCTTCACTAGACTCCGAACCTGCTGGTGCCTTGATCTTGGACTTTCTAGCCCCCATAACCGTAAGCAATAAATTTATGCTTTTTACAGATTTCCCAGTCCTAGTCTCAGGTATCTTATTATAGCAGCATAAATGGACTAAAACTTTGAGCCTAGAGAATATATATTTTATCGGATGATCTATGATGCTGAGAATATCATGATGGAGAAGATTGTATTTGGCCGAAAGCTGAAGCCTGATTAGGTCCCTCTGTTCACCAGGTAAAGAGGAGACGATAAAAGATAAGAATGAAATCATCAACTGTAGCATGAAGAAAAAATATCATGCAAACATTTTCAGGGTTATTGAATAGTAATTTGACTCCCAGAGGAACCTGGAGGAAATTGGCAGAAAGTAAATTTTAAAAAAGTTAAGTTTGTTTACAAAGGTTAAGAAATGTCATATTAAGAATTTTTAACTAATTCCAAGACCAGGGAAGCCATTCAGTGTTTCCGACCAGATCTCCATTTCTAAAAGGACATATAGGAAGTCATTAGTGATTTCTATCAAATATATTTGGGAGAGCAACTACGAGGCACTGAAGTGTTGAAACAAACTGCTGACTGCTTAATGCTCTAAATGTATAAATACTTATATATGTCAGGATGAACTGTGTAAGTTCCACCGACTTATGAAAAGTATGTTAAAATGAATGAACGATCCATTTTAAACAACTAGGTTTAGGGTTTATTAAAGTTTATTTTTCAGACAGGGTCGTCCAGTATATAATCACAAAGGTCAAACAATTTGTGAACAATATTTATTTCATTTTCTTTCTTGGTATCTTTTTCTTCACAAAAGTACATACTTTACCCTCATGTAGCAAATTTATTAATTTAGTAACTAATTCATCCATTTATTTAATTATTTTTAGAGACAGGATCTTGCTCTGTCACCCAGGGTAGAGTTCAGTGGTGCCGTTATAGCGCACTGTAACCTTGAACTCCTGGGCTCAAGCAATCTTTTCACCTCAGCCTCCCAAGTAGCTAGAACTACAGGCATGCACCACCACGCCTGAGTAATTTTTTATTTTATTTTTTTGTGGAGACACTGTCTCCATGTTGCCCAAGCCGGTCTCAAACTCCTGGTCTCAACTGATCGTCCCTTCTTGGACTCAAAAAGTGCTAAGATTACAGGCATGCATCACCGTGCCCAGCCACAAAGCCAAGTTAGAATAGAGATTGTGGTTTTTACCTTTACTATATCAAAGGCTCCAGAATTTGGCTCAGGTCACATGTATTGAACTCAGTGTTCAGCAATCTGGGATATTTCAGGATTGCTGAAAAACAGAAAGAACTCCAACTAATGGGTCTTTGATAATCACCCTTTTCATTATACTTATCCGTTCCCATCTGAATCCTGTTTCTCTTTCCTAGCATTTATTTCTTTTTGTATCACATTTTGCACTTTTCAAAGCACCTTTCACTTGTCTTAAAATTTTTGCTTTGTATTGTGAGAGTAACACGGCCTTAACTAAACTTGACTATTAATTACATGGGGAAAACCATCCCACTATTCATAGAAATCATTAATAATCAAAGTTTTGTATATGCTAATATTAAAGTCTTACCTTGCTTTGAAATTGCTTCTGCCTCTTTAAAAAGTAGCCAGTTGTCTGTTCAATTTTGCTGTGATCCTAAAACTTCTCTAAAAATAAAATATATTTAAAAAGTACCCAGTCTTGCTTAAATAAAATAACCTTAAAACAGTTGACAGCAGTGATATCAACATCATTGTGATTGATATTGTCATATAAATCTTAAAACGTATACTTAATATGCTCCTTTTATTCATAAAATATTCTTCTTGTGTTATTTATTAAAGGGTTCAATTTCCTAATTTTTTAAAGTATTTTCACAGGTAGGTTTATGAGTCATTTGGTCAGGAATATTCTTTTCTTTCAATATCTTGAACTAGTTTTGGAATGAGGGATATGTTACCTTCAGAAAATGATTTGGGAATTGTTTCCGCTTCTTCTATTTTCCTGAAGAAGTATACATAAATTTGTCATTATTTCTTCTTACCCATTGTATATAATTGTTATTTCAAAGAAATCTGGAATTTTCTTTCTTATAAATACTTAATAACCAAGGAAATTTTTGTGTCAATTTTGGTAAGTTGTGCTTTTTAAAGATTTTTATTCAGTTTATCTAAAATGTGGAAGTTATTAGTATAAGTTGTATGTAATAATTTATTATTTTGATATTTGTAGGTTCTATAGAGTTTATCTTTTTTCACTTCTGATAATAATAATTTATCTCTTCTTTCTTTATGTCTTGATCCATTTTGATAAATGTTTTTCAAATTTATTATTTTTTTAAAAAACCTTTGGGATTTGTTAATTTTTTGTCATCATTTGAGTAATGTGATTTATTTCTGCTCTTATCATTCACTTCCATTTACTTCCTTTGTCTTACTTTATTTATTTTTTCTAGCTTTCTATAAAGAGGTCTAGATCAATATTTTAAAATTTTGTATTTGGATATAAGCATTTGAAGCTAAAAATTTCCCTTTGATCACTGCTTTAGTTGTGTTGTTTAATTTATGAGTATTTGGAGATTTTCTAGATATAATATTGTTATTGATTCAAATTTAATTCCAAAGTAGTCAGAAAATATACTCTCTAATATTTCAATCTTTCCATATTTGTTGAGATGATTTTTATGGTCCAGCATATGATCTATCTTGGTGAAAATTTTATGTGCATTTGATAAAATGTGCATTCTGTAATTCTTGTACATAATATTATGTAAATTTCAATTATGTCACAGTAGTTGATTGTCCTGTTCAGATCATCTATACCTTTACTGTTGTTTTTGTCTATTGTATCAATTATTGAGGAAGTTTTTTAAAAATCTCCAACAATATTTATGTATTTGTTTATTCCCCCTTCAGTTTTATCATGTATTTTGAAAATCTACTAGTTGCATACACACTTAAAATTGTCTAATTATTAGTTGATCCTAATTAACATTTTGATATTTCCCTCTTTATTTATGGTAACAGTCTTTTTATTGAAATCTACATAGTCTAGTAGTAATAAAAGCACTGAATCTTATGTATAATTAGAGTTTCCAGGGTATATCTTTTTCCTTTGTTTTACCTTGAACTTTTCTGTGTTCATTGTATTTAAAGTGTTTCTGTCATAGACCACATATGGTCGGGCATGTTTTCTTTCTTTCTTTCTTTCCTTTTTTAAACCCAGGCTTGCAATATCTGCTTTTCAATTGGAGTGTTTAGCCTAACTAATAGAATTATTGTTATGGTTGAATTTAGGTCTCCCATTTACTTTTTTGTTGTTGTTGTTGTTGTTGTTCTATCATCTGTTTTTCCCTCCTACATCCATCATTTTCTGACTTTTATTTAGTTAATTAAGTAGTTTTCAGTGATTGAGTCCTGGGATTTTAATATGTATCTTTAACTAATCATGATCTACTTAGAGGTAATATTGTAGGACTTTGTGTAGAATATATGAGCCTTGTAACAGTATCATTCAAATTACCTCCCCATTTATTGTGCTACTGTTACAAACTCTGCATTTTGTGTAATAATTTTTGCTTTAAGCAATCGTATATCTTTTACAAAATTAGAAATATGAAATATCTATCTTCTCCACATATTTACTGTTTCCTGTGCTCATTATTGCTAACTACAGATCTGACTTTGTATCTGATGTTACTTCACATTAGCCCAATGAACATTCTTTATCATTTTTGTAGTGCAGGACTACTGGCAAATAATTTTCTCATTTTTCTTCCATCTGAATATGTTTTTATTTCAACCTCAGTGTAAAAACTAGAGTTGCAAACTATAGATTTCTGGATTGATAGTTTATTTTCTTTCAACAATTTGAGGATTTTTCTCCATTTCTTCCTGGGCTGTTATTTTTCTCCTTATGAGAGATCAGCTTTCACATTGTTTCCTCTATGCAACCTGTCAGTTTTCCTTGGCTGCTTTCTTTGTCCTTGCATTTTATCACTTTTACTATGAAATGTTTAAATTTGTTTTTCTTTGTATTTCTTTTGTTTGGCATTCACTTTACTTCTTAGAACTGTTGCTAGAAATTATACACCAAATTTGGAAAAATTCCTACATTATTTTTTCAAATAAATTTTCTATTGGATTGTCTCTCTCTTCGTCTTCTGGGCTTCCAATTACATAGATTTTAGGTCACTCAATTTTTTTTCATTGGTCACTAAATCTCTGTTTTTCAAATTGGATAATTTCTTTTGATATGTCTTCAAGTTCATTGACTTACTCTTTTTCACTCTCAACACTGCTGTTAAGCCCATTCAGTGAAGTTTTTCTTTCACCTTTTTTTGTATGGATTATGTTTTCTTGTTTCTTTTATTGTCAGATGATTTATTGTCTTACAATAAATATTTTGAATAGTATTTTGTAGATGACTTGGGTTTAATTATATTGCTTTGAAGAGGATTATTTTTTGTTCTAGGAGGCTATTAATTTGTCTGGACTTTGATGCCAAACTCTACTTTGTCTAGAGTAGACTACAACAGAAATCTCTGCTCGGTTCTTTCAGATTACAGTTGCTGGTATCAATAGATGCCCTGGAGTTTCCTTCCCACATACATAATTTAGGGGTCAACCAATGATTTTGGGCAAAGTTTGCAAATAAATTTTAGAGTTCAACCACTCTGTCTCTGTTTTCTAGATTTTTTCTGCTCATCTAGATTTTTTAAAAATCTACTAGCCCTAAACTCTGTATTCTGACACCCCAAGTAATTAAGACTGCTTAATTTGCTGTCCCATACCTAAGAGTTTGAAGTATATCTTCAGGCAAAAATAGCAAGAAGGAATTAGATCCAGTTCATTTCCTTTTTTTCAAGGATATAATTTTCTCAATTTTTTCCCTCTTTGAGTGAGCCTGACTACCATCAAAACACTGATTTTTCAATATTTGTAACTTAATTATTTTATAAGTGGTATATGGGAGGTGAGTATGACCAGGATATTTTACATCACCAGAGTATTTTTATTAATTTAATAAAAATATTTCCTAACAATAAAGTATAATAAGCAATAATAAAATATTAGTCAATGCTTATGTATTAATTATCTGGAATATATGTGAAGGTGACATGTTCAAAGATTTTCTTTTTGAAAAAGACATAGAAGTGCAGGGGTTTTATGTAAAAATTGTGTAGAAATGGTGAATTGGGGAGAACATAGTCTTTAAGAAGATAAGAATATAAAAAAGACATTTTCAATAATAGAGAACTTATGAATTAATAAACTAACAGTGTCTTCTATTCCTGTATGTGATGACCGTAGAACTGTCTGAGCTAAAACTACTTGTCCTCTCTGATGTCAGGAAGTATAGATCAATCATAAATCCCTCAAATAATCCAGATAATAGGCCTTATTAATGGAGTCTGTGACTACCCCAAAATCTCTTATTAGGAACCATCCCTGTTATTAAGAGTTTTCTCCTTGTGAACAATCATAAAGATTTAAGCATTTTCAAGTGGCAAAGACCAATCCAATCAGTGCTCAATCCAATCCCAACCATTGATTAAGAATTCATGAAACTCAAACAATTGTGAAGAAGTGCTGTGTAAAAGTCCCCTGGTTTTCAAGCTAAAGGTTATGAAAGAAACAAAAAGCAAAAGGAATATAATGTTTTATGATTTTACTGAATCACCCCTGTGGAAATGTTTCTAGTCTAGAGCTTTAGTCTAGTGTCGAACATGCACAAAGTGGCCCACAGAGGTAGAGTTTATGAGGACTCAGACATATCTAGAGCCATTCTGGAGCACCAGACCCCAAAATAAAAACATTGATATCTGTCAAGAACTACTATTGAGGAAGGCTATTCATTTTTTGTTTTTCAGAATTTACCATTACAAAATTCAAGATAAGTAAGTATCAAGGAAAAGCAGAACTTTCTACCTAAGCTTACATGCTGGACAGTCAGATGAAAATATCAGCACTTTTTCTAGTTTCTTCAGACTAAACAGGAGGAAAAAAATATTTAATCATCTGAGACCTATAGAAACAGTTTTATATATCTAGCTAAAATAATTTGACTGAAAACAGTCTCTTAGCATCACATTTTCCTTCATCAAAATTGAAAATGACTTTAACTTAACATTATTAAGAATAAGTAAAAACAGGATATAACTATACAATTTCAAAGGAAACCCTTTGACTAAAAAACATATATTAAATAAATAGGCTCATCAATCATACTTTGTCAAAGAGCAGTCTTATACTTTTTTCAATAGTATAAAATGTTGACTTTGCCAGCATTTTTGATGCAATATAAATTCTATAAAAATGCTGCCCACAAACGTAATCAACTGCATCCCAAAGGTTGTCAGATGTTTATAATTTTCCTTGATGCAGTCTGCAAATGTTTACAATTGGATAGCCATATTAAATATATTTACTTTCTAGCAGAATGCAATTTTTGACTAGGCAATCATGTTTATCAAGCAGATTCACTATATATTACTTGTACCTTAAAGAAGCATTTTCTGTTTCTAACAAACTCAGCACTCACATAGCAATGCTTGTTTGTGACACCTGGTTAAAAAGAACTGTGTGTGAGAAGAGATGGAAATTTTTTTTCTTTTTGCAGAGCCAACTATACAATAGCAAAATTACATGCAGGTTGACATCGTGTATAATTTTGTTATATTTCTTAATTCTCCTCTTAAAATTATACTCTTTGGAGTATGAATATATTATTTCAAGAAAACCTTATTAAACCCTATTATACTTCTTTTAATTGAGTAAATGTTTCAGTTTCCAATCTGATATTTATATGTCAAACTGATTCCTAAATTATGAAATCAATGCTGTATTTTTACTTAGGTGAAATTATGTTATACAAAAATAAAATATAGTTCAGAGGATATACAGAAATTATTCAAATTAGTTAGAAAGAAATTAGTTAGAAAGAAATAAAAATGCTACATACAAGTGAAATTAGAGGTCATATCTGAAAAGTAATGATGAGGGATTATTAAAGCATATTTTTTCTTTTTTTAAATAGAGATATGTTTTGATATTTATCTGGCTTTCCTATTTGTTCTTAGAGGGAGAAATGGTCTGTCTCCATCTATTCCATCATACTTAAAAAGTAGAAATATATCCAAGCCATTCTTAAAGTGGTATGAAGAGATAAACTCATCACAAGCCAAGGGAGAATGGGATTTCAGAAAGGGAGAGTTGCTTATTTCCTCCCAGATACATCTGGGTAGTCAGAGCTCAACATTACTTAACAGGCTGACTGAGAGATGAACAAGAGTGAAGAGAGGATCCTACTTTCTTCAGGAAACAGAGCCACATTTAATTAGTACCATTTCATAAGAAATGGTGGTTGGGCCAACTCACCTTCTGCTCTCTAACACAGAGTTGGTAGGAAGACAAGAAGGGTCTCCTTTTATTTTATATTTGTGTTTATACATAGACTGTATTAATCTTAAACTTTTAATGCATGATATAAATACATTTTTCATTGCAGCTTCCCTATATTAAATTCAGAATGTCTTTATGTTTTCAATTTTTACCTTTTATTAGCAAAGGAAACTCTACATCCTCCACTGATATTCATTTCAAACCCTAAAATATATTATAATCCATAAAAAGTTAGCCTCAGATTCCTAGCAACACTTCACTCAGTTCAAATGACATCACAAATCACAATGTAAAATTCTACATTACATCTTAAGGTTTCCTCTTCTGAAAATTGAGAGAAAAGGGAAAGAGAATTAAGAGGAAATGAAGTAACAATTGGTCTTCTCCATTACGGTTAGGGCTTAAAATTGATCCATGTACTCAATGTATTCATTAGTGGGAACAAGTAAGATATTATAAAGTCTTCTGCCATCTTCAAGGGAGAGTGAACTGAAATTTTTGAATTCCCACTATGAGTCAGGCACTGCATCTGGAAATTTGCATATAGTATCTCCTTTAATAACCTTGATACTGTTGCAGTAAACATTTCCAAGTAATGGAGGTTAACTGTTAGTAACGATATACATGTTTTCTGCAAGGTGGAAACAATATATAGGGGTCATACAACTTTTATTCTACCTGCAATTATAATGCTTCATGTTTGCCTAGAGATAGAACTTGCTTCTTACAAAATGATATCTCTCAACATAAAATGAATTCTTAAAGTACATGTGGAAAACAGTAATCTAAATAATGAATTTTAGGCCATGTTTTGTTAGTACAAGCTCTGTCCATTCTTCCCTCCCTCTCTCTCTCCCTCTCTTCCTTCCTTCCTTGTTTCCTTCCTTTATTTTACCATCGCCTTTCTACATAATTGTATTAAGAATCGCCTTAGTAGCTGAGAACTGGTTCACACCATTTGATTCTGTTTTACACATGTATTGAATTTTTGACTGAATAAATATATTTCAAGTGTTAATATTTTATTTGCATAAATGGCACCATGTGATAGTCTTCACTTCATGTTTGGCTTCTAAAGAAAGATTACAAAAAGGAGGTTATTGTTAACAAAAATAATTGAGTACTTTATCAGTTTTCTTACAGGCCTTTCATTATCACTTGATATTGAAATCATTCTCTTTCATAAGCTCTTTATCATCATCTTTGTCAATGGTTCTTTCAATTTTAAATTTATGAACTCTGACAGATGCCCAATTTTCAAAAGTTTTAAGTAATAAAAAATGTTGCTCAACATCTCACTTTATCAACTTCATGAAATTCTGTGTCTTTGCCAAGTGAACACAAGTTCACATTGTAATCATTGTCCTTTTTATTTGCATTTTACCATGAAATGTTTGCAGCATCCCAAAATTAGCAAGAAATTACCAGGGATAAATGCCTATATTTAGTATATATGTGTGCGTCGGGGAGGGCGGAGTGGATATTTGGATAAAAAGTATTTTTAGTAGTTGATATTTTGTACTAAATACTTTAACATTATACAATTATTTTATTCCTTTTGTATCCTTGCAACTACAGGCACTCAAAAATTTAGTACTTTGATGATGAGGTCTCTTTATTATTCAAAGAATTAGTAATAAGGGCCCTGAAGCAAGAAGTAGAAATCTCAGACCAGAGGAAAGGACATAAGACAGGAACAAAATAAGACAAAACAAAGACTCCAGACTAAACCATCACCATTTCTTAGCCAGACCAATTGTTTCATCACTACATTTTCAGTGCTGAAGAATGAAGATTGTTTTTTTTTAAGCAAGTGTAAACTTTTGCTGTTATTTGCTTAATCTATGTATATAATTCTCACTTTAAAGTGCATTAGAAAATGCAGAAACCTTCTGCACACATTTTCTTATTGTCATCACATTGTGTTGAGTTGAGAATCCTATGCGGTAATAATGTATCGATGTAGCAGAAAAGACAATTAAGAAAAGTACATGGCCACAGCATTTAGGGATTTATATCAGGGAAGATAAAACTTTTGGTTAGGAGAACTCATTATCGGAGATTTTTAAAATAAAATTTTAGATTTAAAAAAAGAACCTGTTTGTGAATTTTTCCTTTGTTGCTCCTGAGGGATTGTAGATACCAGGAAGAGGAAAGAGAAGAGCTGAGGGAATGTTCTAGATGAGTGGCAGAGCACCCGTGGTGAAGAATATTGAGGGATACTAGAAAGAGTCATATCTAGTTTTCAGTTTTTTAAATGTATTCAATAATATAGTTATTTCTGTACTTTCATTACTCTTTCATTAAAAGTCTGCTGAAATCTACAGGCCTGTGCGAGTGGACCTGTGGAAAATAAATGAGAAAGGACAGGGTGATGCAGGGAGGTGGTAAGTCAACGGGAAAGAATAAAGATCTGGGCAGAAAGCAGGAATTTGTAGTAAAGTTAACTAGGGGAATCAAATATTCCTCCATATTACTGCCAAAAGATGCTCAGAAATTTTGAGAGATTGGAGAGGACATATTCTCAAATATTTGAGGGGGCATATTAGTCAATGACTTAAGATGAATATGTAATTTGGGGCAATTTGTCCTGTCAAATTGTAATAGTGTATGGTTATTACAGTTAAGACTCTGGTGTGCGGCAAAACTTGGCATACGGTCGGTGCTTAAA
This sequence comes from Daubentonia madagascariensis, assembly GCA_023783475.1. Taxonomy (NCBI): domain Eukaryota; kingdom Metazoa; phylum Chordata; class Mammalia; order Primates; family Daubentoniidae; genus Daubentonia; species Daubentonia madagascariensis. The sequence goes on from JAKFHU010001209.1 coordinate 33,432,703, forward strand.
AGATAGTATTTGTGTATACCAAATGGTAGACAGGAAAATGTCGAACAAGAAGACATTCTGTAATCTAACAGTGTTTAGAATAACAGTGTGTTTAGAATACTGTAGACATTCTGTAGAAAACTGTTAGACATTCTGTAATCTAGCAGTGTTTAGAATAACAGTGTGTTTAGAACGGTGTTTAGAATAACATGATGGCCTGTACCATTACCCGAGCTCTTTGACAGCATCAGCGACAGGTTGGTGGATAAAGCTATACCCAAGAACGCTGTTGTTAGGTATTCCAGGCTAGTCCCCTCCCTTAGAGATTTACCGAATCCTCCTTAGAGTAAATTCCTTGATTCAGTAGAAGGGAACCTGATAAAAGATTCTTAGGGGAGGTGTTATAAAGATAGTAACTGAATTTAGGTCTGCTCCTTCTTGATACTTGGAACCCTCGTCAGAGAAGAAATATCCTTATTGACAATGCAAAGGTGATAAATCATTCCTTCTTGTATGTCTTTACTTATCAAAATGAAATAGGGCAGCCTTTTCTATGAATTGAGCACATATCAGGATTCTACCAGTTTAATATCAAAAGAAAAAGGAGGCATGAATCCTGCTTAAACATTCTTTGATTTTTTCATGAGAAATATATTGTGATGAAGTAGTTAAGAGGGCAGATTTGAAGTTAGGTGGGTCTGAGACTGAAACCTAGCTCTTCCACTTTCTAAATCCTAATGTTACTTTGAGAAAGTTACTTATACTGTCTTTGCCTTGGTTTTCTTATTTGTAAAAAGGCCATGATATTAATAGTAGCCATCCCCTCCTCACTGGAGTTTTGATAAGAATTACAGTTCATAGAGTAGAACTTTCCAAAGCAGTGAAAGTATAACAAGAGTGGTACCTGAAGTGTGTTTAGCCAGTAGTGTAAAAGCACTGTTAAAATATTGTAAAAAGTATATGTATGTATATATGTGTGTATAAATGTCAGACACCACATATACGCACATATATGTATAAAATTAGGAAACCCGTAATTTCACAGAAAAAGAAAAAAGAAAAAAGTGAGTTCATCATAAAGAAAATCAAGCCAAAAACAGATTATATCCTCAATGTGGCAAAATTATGAAAAGGAAGTTTGGAAATCATTGGGAAATATACAAAAAATTATCAGAAGAGCAAATGGGAGGTAGAAAGAACTTATTAAAATATAGTTATTGTTAAATACATATATATATAGTTATTGTTATAAAATGCCAGTCATTGTCCTAGTGGCTTTCATATATGTTACTTTATGTAACTCTATTAGCAAACACATAGGCACAAACTGCTATTCACACTTTACAACACAAAGAATCAGCAGTTCATGGATGTTAAAAAGTGCTTTGCCCAACATCACAGTAGTTTTGGCTTATTTTAGACTCCAACTCAGGAGTCCAGAATGCCACTGTCCTTCTGCATTTTCACTCTGCCACAGCTGCCTCTTCATACGGTCATTCTTTGCCACCTGTCATGTGGTTATTTTAGAATCTATGGTTCAGCAACAAAACATTTCTGACCAAAATATTCTGTTCTCATATCATGTGGCAGGACTATTTTTAAAATTTTAAAAAATATATTAAAATTCTACTAGCATAGGTAATTAACCTAACAATACTAAAAGAAGAAATATTTCCAGTGAATGTGAGGACTATAAGCTGTTCAAGTCAATAATTTCCCAATTAGTTCAATATTTCAAGGATTCTTATTAACTGGGGTCACCATTGACTCTTTAAAGGTGAAATGGGGAATGCTCAACAAAGGGGAAAAAAGACATAACCATCATATTTCATAAGTCATGATTTTGAATAAAGTGACTTTAAAACATTAATTGGTTCTATAATGATGGTCAAAAAAATGAAATCAAAATTATAAGTGAATCAAGCAATACATTTAGATCTCTTCCATAAAATTGCAATAGTTAGCTAAATTTTAGAGAATAACAAATATTTATTAAATTACTTTCTTGTTTTTACTCACTTTAAAATATAGGAACGGAGGGTAAAAAGCCTGTTTTTGAATTCTTGTTACTTAGCAAAGTCATGTATTTAAGAAAAGAATTCAAGAACCATCTGAAAGCAACATGCCTGAGAGAGATATATAGAGTATTTATATAATGAAGAAATTCTAAGTAGAAGAATGTTTGGGTCAACATTAAATGGGAACAGTTGCAGGGGAAAGGAAGTGTTTTCACTGGTTCTTCACATAAAACTAGGCTTTGGACTGAATGCTGTGCAGAACAAATTGAGGAATTTCTGTAAGATTAGTTTAGATGGGAAAGGGTTACAGAAAGTGGCTTACAGCTTATGTTCAATTCACAACAAATAAATAAATAGGATCATTCAGCAAAACTTCTCCAAAAATACTACACTTCAAAATAGCAAGCAGTGGAAGTGAGGACAGGCTATATAGTTATTTATAATTACATTGTTGATATATGATATATTTATATATATTGGGAAATTTTTATGAATTATCAGAATTTAGATTATCTTCATTAATTCAAAAAGTACATACAGAGCAGGAAGAAATCAGAAAAGCATATTTCTTTTCTCTCTTCTTTCTTCCTTCAACAAACGCTTACTGATATTGCACTCCATGACAACTCTTCTTCTGAGTACTAAGGAGGAAGAGTCAAATATCAATAAAATATCTTCTCTGCTGATAAATACCCATATGTTAGTGAAGAAGATAATGCTGATGGTAGTTAACTCTAATTCAGGTAAATTAAGCTGAGTACAATGCCCGAAAAAGTACAAAGTGGATGAAAATTAATTCCTAATAGAGAGAGAAAGGAAAAAAAAGCTCTGTGGAGAAAAGCAGTGAGTCCGTTGATTCTACCTATAAGCTGAACAGACTGAGATGGGCACAGGGTGAGGAGCAGGAAGAAAGAAAGGCGTTTCAATATTAGGACTCTGCTAGCAAAACCATGGTGATGGTGAAATTTAAGTATCTGTTGGAATTATCCAGGACTCCAGTTGTCCTAGCATAAAACGGACATAGGGGTATATGGCAGGAGGTAAAGCTGTTATGGTAAATTGAGTCTGAACATGTGTGTATGTTGGGGGGTGTGTGTGTGTGTGTTGGGGTGTGTGTGTATGTCTGGAGTGGTGGAGGAGCATTAAGGCCAAACTATGCAATTTAATTTTTTTTTCCAGAAGGACCGAGAGGGAAAGCTTACAAGAAATTTTTAGTGAAAGATTGACATAAAAGTATTGAAGTTCTAATAAGAAAGTGGCATAGGAAGGGTGGATTGAAGAGCAGAAGCTTTGAAGCTAGTGCAAGAGCAAAATTGAGAAGCAATGAGATCCAAATTAAAGGAGAAGGAAAAGTTCAAAACAGATGCAAGACATGTTCCAGAAATAAAATCATATGGGACATATGAAAAATAACCTCAAATTTTAAGTGTGGTGATTGAATTGAGGAACACAGAGGAGGGGTTTTAGGAAACAGCATGGACATTTCTGTTGCCATTCTCCTGCAATTTAGCGCATGACATAAACTAAATGGTTGAAAACTGCAATTACAGTTGTTTGACACGGAATGCATCATAACAATTGTAAAAAAACAAATTCAAAAGTAACATTGAAAATTTAAATGTCCCAGGATTTTTGAACTACATATTTACATTGCAATTATTTTTATAGTCTTTTAAATCAATATCTAATATCAAGAGCTTATAATATACTTAAATGCTTTTGTCATTAAAACAGGCTAAATGAACAGAGTATGTTATACTATGTTCCATTAGCTTCAATAGACATATCCTAAGGCACTGACTGTATTTCCATGTAAGATTATTAAAGACTGAAAAATTTTAAATTCAAAATAAATTTTACAGTAAATTTAGACTAATTAACAAATTTGAGTTAGGAAAAAAACTAATGCGGCTTTACCACAATACTAATTATAAACATACTTAGTTTCTTTATGTGAGAAAAAGATCTGTCTTAAAAATTGTCATATATTAAATTCACATATTCTCTGTCTCCTGAAATTTGTCTCTAAACATCTATCATGAAAACCATGATACAGTTATCTTTTAAATTAAACATCATATATGAATGCAAGTTAAATGTAATTGGATAATGCCTCTTAATTACTTGTTTAATAACTGTCAGACCTCATAAGATTGCAGAAATTAATATGCAAAAATATATTAACTCATCTATTCCATCCCCTTGACAGTGCATGAATATTCTCTGCTAAGAAAAATGGTGTTTTACAAGTGTCTTTTTCTATTTCGGTTTAAAATTACTTTACCTTTAAAAAATGTATACCTAACAGTATTGTACTGTGGAATAAATTAATTTCTTTATTTTATTTTAACAATTAGACTAATTTTTTGAGGCAGGTAGGGGGGAACTCAGAGATCAATGGATTCTAAAAATATTATGTTACACAGGTACAGGAGATGAAATTAAGTAACACTATGTTAAATGATAATATAAAATATTAACATAATATGGGTGTTAATATATATATTTTTACATTAAGTAATAAAAAGAGACCTTCCAGAGATAAAAAGAGACCTTCCAGACTTGGTAAATGACTCAGTGTGGATGGTGAGATGAAGAGAAGTGCCATGAAATATCCAGAGAGTTCCGGTTTCAGACATCCAAGTGAAGATGGAGAGTTGCACTTAGTGCAGGTCAGCAGCGTGTGTGCACACGAGAGAGAGAGAAAACTAGCATGGAGCTCACACCTTAAGAACTCGCCTCTCTCATTCCTTTATTTCACAATGCATGGCTCTCTTCTCCAGCTGCCCCAAAACATGGCTGCATGAAATTCCCTGAAGGGCTTCAGACCTCAACTTACTCTTCTCCAGGGATACTCAAGTTGTAGCAATGCTATTTTACACATTTTGCGCTCCTCACAATTTGCAAAGTATTTTTGTAAACTTTAAATACATTGCTGCTTACCATAACCTTGAGTCAAATGGACAAACCTACATTTTGCAGGTAAGCGAATGTGGCTTCACAACGTTAAATTATTTGTAATAGATCCAATACTAGAAGCCAGGTCTTCTGCTCTCAGGCAGACATTCTTTTCTCTCTTCCTGAATACCTCCAGAATGACTAGATCCTTGGTAGTTCTTTTAATACTTGTGCTTTAATGATTGTAGTAATTAATGCACAACTCAGTAAATCACCTAACAGTCATTTGAACTATTTTGTAATTGATTTATCAGTTGCTGGAAACATTTTAAGTGACATTTGTGTCAGTCAATGAAGTCTTTAATGATATAAGAATTCCCTGACATTTTAGCATAATAGATATTTATTGCACACATTTCTTTAAAAATATATTGATAATATTTAGAATTGTATTTTTATAGCAGATAGCATTCATCTGATACTGAAAATGTGTCATTTTAGTAATGCACATTGTTCCATTTTGAAACAGTGTGACCTCTGCCAACTAATAATTGTTATTCAAAAACTCTTCTTCAGAAAAAGCTGAAATGGAAGAGGCTGTTGATTTTTACTTTTGAAATCTCAAGTTGATGCAGATAACACTTTGAGAATTCCATCTCTTATGGAAATATATTTCATCAACAAAAATTTCACATATGACATGCAAATTTATTTAACAAGTGGTATAACTAAGTAGAGTGTGTAGAAAACAGTTGTATTCAAATGTAGGACAGTTGTAAATTAGATTTTATGATGACACTTTATGCATATTTTTTGGGGAAAAATGTCAAATCTATCAGTTCAATGAGGGGAAAAGAAACTCATCTACATTAAAAGAGATTCATTATAAACATAAAATATTTATAATTAAATAAAATAAGGTCAAAAGCTGAATAATAAGATATAAATGGATGTATACTTTTTTCCACTTTCAAGTCAAAATGAGAAATATTATATTAAGTTCAAACAACAGTTTTGGAGCTAATTTTCATTAAATTCAGACATATTCACTTTATTAGAATTTTAAAATGGCTGACAATGCAATTATAACATAAAATGTTTTATCTTAAAGAATGATTTAAATCATTTGAAAAAAATGACTCGTGATTATTTTGCAAAGATATGCTTGGTTGACAAGGAATACTGAATACCATCAAATGTTCTCCATAGGGAAGAATAATTAGTCAATCCCTTAATCATGACTCTGTTTTGAAGGCACTTAAGTTTGTACTATTTTTACATGGCCTTAGTCATTGTGCTATAGCGTTTATGAAATTGAACTCCATATGTGTAGAGGAATTCTAGCTAGCTCTTCAGGCACATCAAATATTTGACTTCAATTTTATAAAATATATTTTTCCTATTCTGTGTGAGAAGAGCTATATACAAACCTTGTTCTCCAGAAGTTGATAATTCCTCTGGAAAAACACATATAAAAAACCAGCAATGGGGTAACATCTTTGATATGCGTAGAAGGGCAAAGCTAAAATAATATCTAGTCTCCAGAATAAGAAAATTACAAGTAATAAATAGTGCTATCCTTCTTCTTTACTATGGATATTAGTGATAGTCAATTTAACCTATGCAGTTAATGATTTTTATCACAGATCATTTTTCTATTTATTCATGCGTTTCATTTCCTCAATAGTTTTGCACAAATTTAAGAAATTTTCTTATTGTTCACATCCACCTGAGTTCTCAGGGTTGGTTTTGTGTGTGTATGTGTATGTGGTATTTTTGCTTTTTGAATGCATCAGGTTGTAACATAATTTGAACATTCCTGTGAAATTATGGAGTTCAAAAAGCTATTGGTTTTTCTTATATTTTTGTAGTTTTAATATTTATTTATTTATTAGGCATTCATTCAGGAAATATCATTAAGCACCTGCTATGTACCACATACTGTTCTAGGTATATTAGTGAAAGACACAAAAAAACTCCTGCCATTTTATGGTTGCCATTCTAGTATGAAAGACTGAAAACAAGTAAGTAAAATACATTGTATGTTAGGTAATGATATGGACTAAAGATGCAAATCAAAATATAGAGTGCCATTGGCCAACATAAATCACACACTGAACCCTGGATACAAGGCAGTATGAAAAACCTAGTTACAAAGGCTTCAGCTCTTGTGATAGAAAGAATAGCACAGGAGAGTTTGGAAACAAACACTGGGTGCCACAAAGGAAATAATATCTGGCAGAGTATATACCACTTTGGCCAATACTCAAAATTTTAACCAACAGCAGTGTAAAAACAACATGATTCTAATATAGAACTATTCCACATACAGAAATTTTCTCAATCTCTCTCTTAAGAATAAGGATCCAAAGTTCTATAGATCACCAAACCCATCCCTGGGTGATATTCATTCTTCCTTAAGTTTAGTTGCAACCCCTCTTTGATATACTTAGTCTCTAAAAACTAACTTATATGAATCATCAGCACCTTATGTAAATTATAAGTGAAGAATAAAGGGAAGATAAGAAGTTGGTGGCTAATATGCACAAAGATGTACATAATGAAGCAGGGAAGAAAATATAAATATGCATACAATTATAAGTTCTCTTTTCTTCAATGAGTCACAAAGTTGTAATTTTCATTTTTAACTTTCTCCTTTCACTGAACATTAATTGTTCCCTCGCCAGCATTCAGGTGGTGTGGTTTATATCTTTAGTCACTGAAACGGAGGAGACTTTATTGGTCCTATCTCTAGTAAGTTGCCATAGTTTTCCAGGGAGTGTTAAAAGATATCCCCCAAAAAAGAATCTCCTGAGATTCAGACTTGTGCCTCCTTTTCCCCAATGTTAAGCATTATCGTGTTTGACATTGTCCCAGATATTGAATGATAGAGTATTTCAATAGTAGTTCCAGGAAATAGACCTAAAATGGAAATCTGAGATGAATTTTCTGAGTTGACTGGGCCTAACTTATTTGATAACTTCTTTCCCACCCTGACACTGGCTCAATTGGCTCACATTCAGTGGAGCCATGGTGATATAGAGGGAATCTATACATTGGCTTTAAAACATGAACCTTCCCTCAGCAAGGATGAGCACACTGTTCCTGAGTCTCTAACCAGCCAGCAGCAAAGGTCACCACTGACTCACTAATAAGGCTTTATATCCCAGGGGAACCAGCCAGTCCTCTGGTGGCAGGATAATTGCAGGATATCCTTTTCAGTATGGAGAGGCCAGAGATTTATTCTCATAAAAATAAACCTACTGGATATGGAATATTTTTCTCCTCAATGCTCGCAATGCTTCTGTAAAAACCACCATCCTTTAACATCCTAAATGTTTTATTCATTGTAATCGTGTTCCCCGGGCACTTACAGGGGGAAGATCTAGAAGTTGCTGCAAAAGGTCACATCTGTGAAGCCCATGTGTTTGTGTGCTGCCACTGTGAAAGAAGGCAATGAAGTCTGATTCTTTTCTATCTCAAAATCTCACATAAATGTATCCTGTTAGCAAAATGGGAATTATATTGAGGATTCTTAAAGAAAGTAAGTAAGGGCTTCTATCCTTTGCAATACAAGGGAAAGTTTAGGAAGGTGTATAGATGACTACCCATGGAAATATAAGAAAGCACTGAAAAGGTTTGCCTGGATGATAGCATGATGTTACTTTCCCTTCTAGTCTTCTGCCCCAATATCCACTGCCCAAGTCAGGTGCTCCTCTTTCATCATCTGCAGATTTAGATAAATTGTCTTAATTGGTTATTACAACAGAGGAATATATCCAAGTTTTCAAATAGGTGAATTTTTTTTTTTTGGTAATTAACCTTCACAAGCATTATCATAATCCCTTCCCTGAAAATTTGATTAGATACTAGGAACTGAGAATATAGAGTTTAATGACTCTGGCTTCTGGACAAAGGATCCCACAGTTAAGTTGGGAATACAGTATTAAAAATACTATAAAAAGTTTGATCGATAATATAATGCAGAAATTTCAGAAAAGAGTATCTGATACAAACTACAAGTGAGAGAAAAAGATTTAAAGACAATATATTGGTTTAATTGAATCTTAAATGATGAGAATAAATTAGGCAGTCAAAGACAAATGGGAAAGATGTTCTAGGAAGAAGGCAGAGTAGATGCGAATTACAGCTGTGAAAGCATATGCTCCTATCAGAGAGCAACAAGCAATTCCTAATGAGTAGGGTGTTAGGGTGAAGTGGGAGTCATTCCAATCTCCAGAGGAAAGTCAAAACTCTATTTCCTCTTGAAGAGGTTAAGCTTTGTTGCCCATGTAGGGAAAAATGGATTTCTCAGCAACACAACTAGACCACTCTACTGGAACAGAGTTGGGTGGAAGGAGAAGTTTTGCTAATGAGAGTAAAGCAGTTATACATAGAACTGAAAGGGCCATATGTTCTTTTGACTTATATCATTTGCCCACAGAATGTTCCATCTCAAGCAACTACTATGTTAGCATAGTCCTGAGTAACCTAGAGGAGTTATTCAACCTTGGATGATCAAGGGAGAACCAAGCAGAGCCCATGTTGGAAAGGTGGCAGGAACAGGCCACAAAAGTACATCTATCCTGGACTTGTTTTTAATGGGAGATTCTAAGGTTCTAGGGGTCCAGCCCAATTCAAAGTAGTCAAAACACAGGAAGAATTTTGTGGGCCATGTCCTAGCAATAAATTATAGTGTGTGTTTTCCAGTAATCTTGTCTATGATATACAGAATAATCATCAGACTAATAAAATTAGCCACAGACTAGGTGGCTGGTCAAAGATCTGAAGGAATTAGGTCTTATATTGGCTGTTTACACCTCAAATCAGGTAATGCTCATCATAGTCAAAGGCTCTATGAAAAGGATCTATTTTGTAGATTCTTTTACTAATAAAGAAATTAATGAATAAGATGAAAAAAAGTTCAAACCTAAAAAAATGAGGTTATCCAAAGTAGAATAGTCTAAAAGATTTATTTAACTTCATAATTCCTGATCATTTTTTAAATAGAGTATTACTCAAATGTTTTGGAAAGTTTTACAATATAGGTGGAAATATCTGATAAGCTTTATGTAAGTTGTGGAGATAAGAGTCTGCATATGTGTGCCAGTGTATATAGTCTTGGCACTATTCCCTCCACAAAAATTAGTCTCACAGCTTAGAATTTAACTTGCGCTACTATTTTTTGGTGATATATAGATACTATGAAATATTTTTGCCCTGTGAACTGCTGAAAAGGTCTTATATGTCTCTATCTAATTTTGAGCTTTATCATTAATGGGCACTTTGTAGAGATTTTCTTAGTAAGAGATAGTTTTATTTTACATGCTGTAAAATCATGGTTCAAAATTACCTGAGTAAATTTAATTTCTTTAACAAATGCTTTATAAATATTCATTTAAAAAGTCATGTTTATAAATTGAAATGGTCCTTTGTAAATGTCCAATTACAATCATTTGACAAGTATAAATATACTTTGTGGCAAACAATACCCTGATTTATGCAGATCCCATTAGATATGACTGTGAACTATAATTATCCTGGTGGACTATAATTTTGCCTGCCCAGTCATTCACAGAGTTTAATACACTCAACTGAGACTGAATTTTTGAAGCTGTTTCTAACAGTGGCAATGATGTATGTGTCACCGCCCTTTCTAATTCTGTTTTTGCTTGAATAAATAATCTCAGCTAGGACCTCATTCATGCCATTTTACTCAACTCAACAGGTTCAAAACAAAATAGGAATATTAATAACAAGTCACTTTTGCACAGTCAAAAAATACTTTTTTGCAATCTTTGTGGATACTTTTTTTCTTTTTAGTATACTTGGTCATTAGAGGTTAAACACATTGGTAGTTAAATTATTACCTTGATGAAATAAATTGCCTCTTTTAGAGAATATTATATATGGGCAAGAAATCACAGCTAAAATATGGATGTCAAGTTTGAACAAAAAATTGCATGTTTACTTCCCTATTTTGAATTCATGATCTATCACTTTTCTTAACTTGGTAGATAAAATCAGTTTTTAGAATTTAATGTGCTTTTAGTGATAGCTAATACCAATGTATAATTCAACTTCATCACAAGAGAGCATATAAACAGATTCCCTTTAACAAGGTGTTTGCTTTACACCAAAACAATGGGGCTGTTCAGACAAATCACCTATTTTGGTACCATTTAAAAATACAAGGATGTGAACACAGTGTTAAATAGCCCCATGCTGATCCTAAATAGTCTCCATGATTTGCAGTTTTTGAGTTGACATTACAAATAGTTGTTGAATAAGGCATCATTTTTCTAATTTTAGGTGGCATTCTACAGAGAACAGAGTCTACTGTTATAAAGCAATCCTTTCATTTCTTTGCAACCGAGTAGTAAGATTTAACGTAGGAAAATTTTCCTTTCCAAAATTTTGCTAGTATTGTATCGTTAAGATTTTGTAATACAAAAGTAAGGTAAGCTTACAGTAAAATGGAAAATTATATAAGTGAATGAAGAAATTTTCAATTGGATTTATAAAGGAAAAATACTTGTTTCACAATGCAAATCATTTTTCTTGGTCATATTGTCAGTTGTGAATTCTGGGTTTGGTATATTTTTCTTCCCTGGTTCTTGGTTCCCAGCACTGAAGAATGTGGCTGGTACCGAGTCGACGGAACAGATGAGCAAGCCAAACAGATATAAGCAAGCTAAACAGCATTTATTGAGCACAGAACTTCCTGGAGAGGGGATGGGTCTATCTCCGCGAGTGGAGACGACCCTGGTTTGGAAAGCGGTTTGGTTTCTTATCCTATTTTCTTAATAATATACTAAGCTGGGGGTGCATTATTCATGAAGTTTCAGGAAAGGGGTAGAAAGTTCCTGGAATTTCTATTCCTCCTCTTTTCTGGCTTTATAAGGTAGTTTCCGGGGTGGAGGAGTGCCATTGCATTTATAAACTGTCATGGAGTGGGTGGGTGTGATTTTTACTATGCTACTAAGTGGAAGTTCACCTTAGGTCGCTACCAGCCGGTCTGTGCGTGCGAATGCCCCAAGTTGGTTGTTTCTGCGGCTGGGCTCTCTCTTAGGTTTGTGGGTTTCTGAACCTCTTCTAATTGGCGGGCAACAGTATCCCTACGGAGTCTCCGTCATCTCGCCTCCGCACCTGTTTCCCCTTCCTCCTCTTGCCTACCTGAAAATATCCACTTATGAAAGCTTCTGCTCCCTGAAGATGTTTAAAGACTCTCATCAGTATTTGTCCCTGAACTGCTTTCTACAAAACAAATTCAACTGTTTGGTGACACCTGCTTTTAGACTCTGCCTCCATTATCATTGTTGGGGACGATGTTATCATGAGACACTATGGTGCTAGGGCACCCTGTACCTTGTGCACAAGAATGCTGGGCCCCGGACCTTCAGAATGGATTGTTGGTGTGTCCTAAATACATGTTGTGTCCTATGCTAATCCAGGAATAATATTTCTCTTACATTTTACAGCTATACTATGTTAGATGAGTTTCAAAACAATACTAATTTTTCTTTAGACCCCATATCATGGACATTTAATAAAAACACATTTTTCAGTTCTTACTTACAAACTTATCTCAACCTTAAAGTCAGTCATAAGCCCATAGGTAACTGGGCATGGTATAGTCAAGGCAGGAAACAAATGTGAATTTTATGGAACAGCTGCACTTAAAAACCCAGAGAATTTAAAATCTACAATCCTGTGATATGAGGTAGGTGTGCAAGACAATCCTGGGACAGTTTTTTCCCCAGGACTTTGACAGTCAATTTTTTCCCCAAGAGGCTTCTAATCTCTTTTGCTTGCAGGTCTGCCCAGCCACCTCAGTTCACTCTCAGAGCTCAGTTTAGGATCATGATGGACTTCTGCTATACAATGAAATTATAAACAACGTTTCCTAATTCTATGTATACTATTAAATATACTGATATATGCTTACTCATTTCCTCCCTCATCTCTAAATTTTTGTGTTTTAATGTTTTGTTGTCCTGAATGTTTTACTGTTGCTGTTTGTATTCAATGATCATTTTTGATCACTTTATTGTCGATATTTAGAGAGATTTTCTTTATTTTCAATTTTATTTACTTGGAGTTAAGATTAAGGAGAAATGTCAACCCACTTGTTTTTTTTTTTTCCAGGACTATTACAATGTGATAAAAATTACTAAGCTCTTAAATTACTGTGGCCTATGTCTATTAAACTTTTAGACAATTTTGAAGATGATATATTATGTGCTCCTTCAGAGGATGCTTGAGATGAAGTCCCTTCCACAATAAGAAATTAGTTTCTACAAAGCTGCTTTCTATACATAACACCATGTTTGTTATGTATAGAAAGGTATAACTTCTGTGTTCACCTTTGGAAACTACAAAGTCCCAAATTCTACATTAAATAATATTAAAATATTAACTGTTTTGCTTAGAATAACATGCTTTTTTGAGATTTAAAACCAAACAAAACAGTGTCATGGGCTCATTGATGCTCCATCTGTTCCTCTCTCTCCAATGGCAACCTCAAGGCATATTAAACATATTGAGAGCTTCCTAAAAAATGCCAGTACAATAGACCCACTCTGAGAGATGAAATCAGAAGAGCTCGAAAGTAAAAGGAATATTCTCTTTCTCAGTAGGCTGGTTAATTGTATGCACATTCGTTTGATTGATTTTTAACACTGATGGAAAGAAAGTAACTCTTCAGTGCAGAAACAATTACAGCAGGAACTGCTATCCTTTACTGAATGAACAATGCTATTTTTAAAGGAAGAAAATTACAAAGGTTTGTTTCCTGCTGCTAATTTTGCTAGGGCACTGAATTAGTATGATACTGCTGGGAGCTGCAGGAGACCTTTATGATACATGAGCAGGAAGGAGGCAACCTGATGAGTAGAATTAATCATGAAAAGCCCCAGTCAGTGAGTGTGTCAACAAGGGGCCAGGGAGAGATTGCCCCAGGCCCCCACCCCCAAAGTCAGTAAGGAAGGTAATTTTAAGTAACAGCTAAAGTGACCCAAATCATTGATTAATTTTTGACTTGAATCATTTAGAGGTAATAAACAAAATTCTTGGTGGGAACAAAGTAGTTATGTTAAAGGATCAACAACAAAATGAGTTCATCTCTATTTTCCCTTTTCAGTTCTGTATCTTATTTGTATGTTTGCTAGAGCAGCCTTAACAAAATACCACAGACAGAGTTACTTAAACAACAGAAATGTATTGTCTCTCACTTCTGGAGGCTAGAAGTATGGGCTCAAGGTGTAGGCAGGTTTGGCTCCTTTTGAAGACTGACAAAGAGTCTGTTCCAGATCTCTGCCTTAGCGTCTGGTGGTTTGCTGGCAATCTTCGGGGTTCCTTGGCTTGTGGAAACATCATCCTCACCTCTGCCTTTACCTTCACATGGTGTTCTGTGTGCGCATGTGCGCGTGTGTGTGTGTGTCCAATCTCCAAATTTCCTTTATTTATAAAAAGACCAGTCATACTGGATTAGGGTTCATCCTGATGATCTCATTTTAATTTAATTACCTCTGCAAAGACTCTATCTCCAAACAAGATCACATTCTGAGGTAGTGAGGGGTAGGATTTCAACATATCAATGGGGGGGGCGGGGGCACAATTCAATTCACAACATAATCCTAAAAGAATTAGTGAATAAATCAGAATTTTAATCTATATCCAGAACAATTTAAAGTTTGCTTGAGGGACGAAACATGCCCTTATCGAAAAGTTTGCCGGGGGCAAGGCATGGAAATATGGGAATATTAAAGCTCTCTGAAATATTTGCAAATTAAAACATTTTTCATTGTATCATCTATAAAGGTAGAATCATTGAGTGTTAGCTTTGGAACCCTGTTTTCTTTACATGAGGAAATCAAGGTCACTGTGCTGATGAAAATCTTGCAGAAATTATAATGTTAATTAGAGGCAGAACATGCTAGTTCAGTATAAATCCTAACAGAACACCTGTCAGGTCACAGTCTGAAAGGTAGGATCTTGGTGCGCTCTTGGCCGAAGAATGACCAGACACAACAAAAGCAATATAAGCACGAAAATGAGATTTATTGAGGAAAGAAAGTTAAGATTATAGAGCAGGATCAAGATATAGGTTTACAGAGCAGGATACACAATGCCACAGATGACGACTGGACCCATTGTCATAGCAAAGAAAGACTTGGTTATGGTCTGGGTCTTGTTTTGTAGTGTCCGAACAGGGACCTCCCTGTGTTTCGGATGTCATTATGGAACCACTTTGACCTGAGTCTTACGGCTCATTCGGATCTCCCATGAGCCTCTCTGAAAGCCCATTTGGCAGGGGGTGAACTGCAACTACACACTTTTGTCCCTAGGAGACCCAGAATCCCTCACCATTTACCTAACACACCCCAAACAGAGGGCAGACACAGTTTACTCTTTCTAGGTGTGTTTTGTATTTAGCAGGTCTTTCACCTTCTGGTGGCCACAAAACATGCATGTTTTTTAAAACATTTGCTATATGAATAAAATCATAATGTGTTGGTTCTAAAATGAAAAGTAAACATATACATGGTACCTCTGTAGACAATAAAATTTCACTGAAGAAAGAACATTTGTCAAAGAGAATTCACATATTATGTGCCGGTGCTGAACATAACAGAACCATATTTTAAATGTCACAAGCCATGTTCTCATCTCCATTGTTATAAGGCCACTGTGGGAATAATTGGATACAAGGGTTATTTTTCACTTTATAGGTGGAAAGTTACCAATGTAAACACGATAATGCTTTCAATTATCAGTGATCATGTTGGACATATCTTGCGAACACATTTGGTTTCCATATCATCCATGTGTCTCAGAATTGCCAATTACCCTAATAGAAAACTATTTCCCAAAATAGCTTAAATAGAGAGATTTTTGTTTTTTGTTTGTTTTGTTTTGTTTTACTTTTTTTAAGCCATGCAGTTAGGAAGGCCTATTAGCATACTCATATTCTTCCTTCAATCTGATTTAAAATACGGGATTTTTGACTCCCTAAAGCCATTGCCAATGGTTAAGTACCGAGTAGCAGGTCTGACCATTGGCCTACTGCCTATTCAGCTAATTATGTCTCATAAGAAAATCTGACTCAATCACAATATTTTACAATTCATTTCTCCTCCAGAACTTTTCAAGTTTTTATAGAGTATTGCATATCCTGCTGCTGTGTCATTTGACTGTGTTTAGTCAAATGAGGAATTTTAATGCATTTTGTTATGATGAAAGCAGGCCAAGTTTGTCAATATGAAATAGCAACCATGACACAGTATTACAACTTACATGGGCACTTTATAAGTTTGTTAAATATGCTTATCATGCCTACTTTTTTTTCTTTTAGAAAATTTAGTTTTCAGAAGCAGATCAGCAGACATTAATATTATTTTTAGCAATGCGAGTTCATATTTAGAAATATTTTTTAAAATGTCTATCAGAACACTAAAATAATTTTGATTCTTAGAACCTCAGTAAATTAACATTTTTTCATGGTTAAATTTACTGCTTTTACCAAGGCTAACTCCATGCAGAACCTACCATTATGTGTTCCATGTAATAGATGATCAGCAGAAACTGATTACATAGAACTATTATGAGAATAATCAATAATTACTTCAAGCTTTAAAAAAATGCACTAGTCCCTTTGCAAAGCACTTAAAATTGATCATCCCATTTAGTGATCATAGCAGCCTTAGGATGTAAGTAGGTACTACTATCAGAAAAGGGTACCTGATGTGCAAAATATTAATATAACAAAGAGAGTAGAGATGAGTTTTGCACCTAGCTGCCTAACTTTAGAACTCATGATATTATAATTATGATACTAGATTACTTTTTAAATGTGAAGACATTTCAAAAATAAAAAGCTGGAAATCATGTTTTGTTTTTATTACAGAATAATCTTATACTGCAGGACGGCATTGAACTTTAGAAAGTTCTGTGAGATTGTTAAACCAATGGCATCACTTCCTTAGACTGGGTCAAAGCAGCCTTGGTATTTTCCCTCTAATGCGTTTGTATCTAGAATTACGGGCATCAGATATGCTTGCAATGATTTAGCAGGTGTGCACTGTCTTAGGTTCTCCATCTGAAGAATCCTTAAGTAGAAAAATGTTAAGTTATTACAAAGAACCTCAATGCTGAAGTTTTTGTTTTCAGGGTGTATTTATGTGTGGAACAGCAATTGTAGAAGAGAATTTTGGATTATCTAGTTTCAAATCATTAGTCAACAGATTTTTAAAAAGAACCTCAGTATTTTGACAACACTCAATTTATCCTGAATTGTTATTTAATATAGATACAAATGTATTTTATACATGAAGATATAATTAATAGAATGGAAATAAGCCCTGTGAAAATACATGGCCCCTAAATGTTAATTTTGATAACAATATGCTAGTTACTTGACCATACTTGAATCATACCTCCTGGTACTGGAAGCATTTCCTCATTTAAAAGCCATCATTATTGGTAAAATTGAGTAGCAGGTGTATGCAACGCTATTGATTTTGTTTCCTTTTTAGAAAATCTCAATTTTGATATAATTTTAAGGAAGAAGATTTTTTAAAATTTGCTCTTGATTTTTAAGGAGTGGAAGAGAGCAAATAATGAGGACGTAAAGTAAGCAGTGTGAGATCTAGATTTTAAAAAGAGATTTTATAGCTATAGCAAGGTGGTAGATATAATTGATGTGGGAATTTAAGGAGCAAATCTCCTATGAGGAAAACAGGCAGAACGGACACCACTATATTTATTTAGAACTGATTACCTTGGCTAATTCCTACTGCAGTAGAATGACTCAGTTAAAGGATTTTTTGGTATGGGATGGTTTCTCCCGTTCCCTGAAATTATAAGGGATTTCTGACTTTTTGGTACATATAAAGTTGAGATTTAAACAGCGGAATAAGCAGATTTAGTTGCATCTGGAAAATTGTGAGGTTTCTAGTTGTCTCAGTTAGTGTGGGCTACTATTATAGAACAGCATAAACTGAATGGCTTAAACAACAGAAATTTATTTCTCATAGTTCTTGAGGCTGACAAGTCTGAGATCAGGCTGCCAGAAGGGTTGGGTTCTGGTGAAGGCCTCACTGTTTGCAGAAGAGTGTGTTCTTGCTGTGTCTACACATGTTGGAGAGCAGTGTAAGGGTGAGGGAAAGCTTCCCCTTCGCCTTCTGAAGTTTCACTGAAAATCAACTAACAAAAGTCATACAAATTTTATTTTTATATGCATAGCATGGAGGAATCACAGGAGATTGATTACCCAATAACCCAGTGAGGTACAGATGCTTATATACTTTTATTTCATAGGGTAAAGGGAGATGAGGAAATATGGATAATTTTAAGGGGGATAGTAAATTATTTTTAGGAGATTCAGTGGGCTTGGAGAACATACAATGGCAAAGTATGTTGGTCCTGCAGAATAGACAATGCTTTGTGACAAAAGTCTGTTCAGATGTGTTGACAGACTTCAGTCTTTCTTCCTGCAACATGAATTCAGTTAACGAAAACTCAGGGAAGGGGCCAGAAGTAATTGTTTTCTTCTTGGATAGGTCTAGACTTTAGACAAATAAGAGAATATCAGAGTAAAACTTTTTCCAGCATCTGCTGGCCTCCAAAAGCCTTTAATTTAAAATAATCAGCATACCAGGGTGTCATATTTTAGGGTGAAATTCTCTGTTCTCCTTCAGCAAAGAAAGAGGAAAGAAGCTCTCTCCTAACTCTCATTTTAAGGGAACTAATCTTATCTTGAGGGCTCTACCCCCATGACATAATTACCTCTCAAAGGCCCCAAATCCAAATACTATCACATTAAGGATTAGATTTTTGATATACGAATTTTTTTTGGGGGGGCACAAACATTCAGTCCATAGCACTAGTTATTGTTGTTGTTTGAATTGTGCCAATCATAATACAAAAGACTTCCTTGGTTAAGCACTAGTTTAGCTTCCTCCAAAAGCAAGCATACATGTGTGTATGGTTTCTAGTGTTGTTGATTTATGAATCGAATAGCTGGACAAATACATGTCAGTCTAGAGTTGTGACTATTGTGAAGGACTTAAGTGTGCCTGAAACACTGGCCTGTGCATTTTGCAAAGAATATAAATATCACCCATTATGACATACCCCAATACAAAAGAGTGAAGTTAATATTGGGCATGTGCCAATGGAATAATATCAACATTTTTTAATGGGCTGAGAAGAAATGTAGTTAAGCAGAATTCTACCATTCCAAATTACACAGGAGAAGTCAGCCTTCTGGGTCTGGTGTGACTATATGGCCAGTGAGGAGTCACAGCTGGGTTCTAACCTGTATCCACATGCAAATATTAAAATGTATTTTGTTCATCCTATCATTTAGTTGGCAAGCACAAGTTTCTCATTATGTAGCATTTAACTGAGAGTCTCTGCAATAATTTTCTGATGGTGGACCATTCTTGAAAAGAAGACATGAGGGTGTCCTTATTCTATAGCTTACCAGCCACCTATATCTTCCTTCTATGGAAGAAAATAGATGGCAACTTTTCCTGTATCATCGCAAGCACTGTGAAACTTTATCGGAAGGGTGATTAGAAAATGTCTATAATCTTTGTTGAGAGAACAGTGGATTTTCATCTCTCCTCTTCTCTGGCCATCAGGATGCGAGAAATGTGACCCTTCTGATTTCTTCTCTGTAACACATCTTGGTTCATAAAAATATTGCAGCTTTATGTAGAATCCAAACGGCTTTTTAACGGGCTTCCCAGCGTTTCTCTGGAACACAGAAAAGAAGATGTTGTTGGGGGAAGCTGTGCCTTCACAGTGGTGACAGGTAAGATCTGGGAGTTCCGAGAGCAGCTTATTCACAGTTAAGAAAATATGATATTGAATGCATACTGTTTTTCTCTCTAGTGCCACATTCTTAAGCCTTAGGGGCTAGGAAATGTCCACTAGCTCACCAATGTTGTTTCTGTCGGGAGTATACTCTTGGTCTCTGGCAAAATATCAAAACGTCCTGAATTCATTCTCATTTTTAAACCTGTCTAGATTTTAAACCTGTCTAGATTTCACAAGAGCTAGCAAACCAGGTTCTGAGGAAACTACAAGGCAGCTGTATCATGAGACAGAGTCTAAGAGATAAAAATTAGAGAGAGAGTCTAAGTAAAATCTATATGGGAAATCATGATGTGGTAGGCTGCCAAGACAAATAACAGTAACAAGGAAAAGTCAGGAACAAACAGGGTAAGGCAAAGAGCTGAGAGACGTTACATGGAAGAATGAACAAAATAGAAAAATGTTGTGTACAATCAAGGAAGGAAGAAAAATTCAAATGCCAATGTCCTTTATTGCTTGGTAAGTGCCTGGTGTGTAAAGGATTCAGAGTGGCAAAATACCCTGACTATCATAGGTAGAGTTAGAGAGTATTTACATTATTGAAGTAAATGATGTCACTCAAGAGCCTGACGGAAGTGAGAAAAGAAGTCAAGATAGAACCCAGGAAAGCATGGGTTTCTAATGAGTGGACCAAAGAAGAAAAACCTGCAAAGAAGGGTAGAAGGGTGGACCAATGGCACCAAGAAGAGGAGTTTTCCAACTAGGAGGAACAAGTGCTAAAAAAGACTAAATGCTGAAAGGGATGGGGAGAGCTGGAAAATGCCAGTGACTGTGGCAAGTAGCCACTGGCTTTGTGTGAACCACTGCAAGGCATTGACGTGGCTAAAGTCAGAGGTGTGAAAGTAAAGAAGCAAATAGAGGAAAGGATCTGATTAGAGGGAGGATTTGTTATTTTTCTAATGGGAGGGAATTGCTAACATATATAGGCACAGAAAGCGATGAAGAGAGAGAGGTAAAAATCTAAATGGGTTTTTAAAAATATATAAAATCCTAGTTCTATATAACATGTTATATTACTATTTCTTTGTGAGGTAGGGTTTGGTGAAGCAGAGCTTAAAAATTAATTTATGTTTCCATGACTTAAGTGGAAAAATAAGTAATGTGGAATAAATTAAAAATTGGGTGAGTTTTTAAATAAAAATATTATGATGGTGTGACAGCAAGTAACACTAGACTTGCAGAATACCTTTCCTCTCCTCCCACCATCACCCCTCCCCAGACAACTGGTGGCTCTGTAGCCAGTTCGAAAGGAATCAAATTATGCGGCTACTGGTTTAGGCCTCAGAGAGATGCATTGGAATCTACGTTAAGGAGACAGGAGCAGTGAAGACCAGCCCCTCCTACCCACACATACCCCCACACATACACACATGCAAATATACAAACATACATCATGCTTATGTGTACTTTAAAATTTGGGGATTCCTGGATAAATCACATTGAAGATAAAGCTGGAGGTATGTGATTTGCTTGATTTTTTGTTTGTTTTTTTTGGTCATCTGGAAAAAGAATACCTGAGCAGTCCTAGGAACACTACTTACAAGACTTCTTCACATTCTAAACACATGAGTAACAAGGAGAAATGGTTTTGCATCTTCGTTACAATTAATTAGGAGATTTTTAAAATGCAAAGAATCTAATGTAGGTCACCCATTCTCTTGTCATTCCAGAGACTATTTTTGTTGGTATTTTAGTGCTTTTATTTGGAAAATTTTGAATGTTATATGAATCTGGTAGAAATATAAGGAACAATCTACTTTCATTTAAAATATGCATAATAAATTTCCTGTGTTATAAAACTGTGTAAAAATAGTTACTATAGTTTTATAATATTCTGTCATTTTCCAGCAAAATAATTTATGTAAGTATGTCTTGGTGTTGATTTAGGCATAAATTAAACTATTGTAGATATTCTGCACATTTTTATGGTATTTCAAAATTTTACTTGGTATATATTCTCAGAAGTAAAATTATTGAGTCAAATATGTAAAAATTTAAATGGATCTTGATACTATAAAGTTTTTCCAAATATACTACCAGTTTAAATTTCCACTTATGCAAAAGAGTACATGATTCTCTTTGTCTTCATAAACTTGCCTATTTACATTAAATATGTTTTCATTTACTAAAAATGTTACTGCCCTTTATATTAATCATTATATTTTGACTAGAAAAAAATACTATATATTTATCACTTTTGGTTTCTCCTTGATGATAATATGTGCTCATGACTTTGCAATATCATCTATTTATTTATCAAAAGTTTAGAATGCCCTCAATAGTGCCCGTGTCATTGGGATGGGCTGATCCACAAAGGAACATGTATGTGGAAAGTTTAGGGAGAAGAGGACCTAAGGTTTTCGGGAAAAGAACAGTTGAAGTGAATATTTTGGGACCTATGCTAAGAAGTTGTGAATATGAGAAGAGTTTGAGATTCATAGACCGGGAGAAAAAAATGGTCCAATGGACTGAATATCTCAATGACACTAAAGAACAGAGTGGTTTTCTTAAGGGGAAAAGGAAGCCAGAGGGATAATAAGTCTATTTTCATTAAACACTGGACAATAAAGTTTATTTTGCAGTTTGAGTACCCTCAGAGATGCTGAGGTCCATGGAGCTGTAATAGGAATGAGGTGGGAGAGAAGTCACTGGAAATGAAGTAAAAGGAACATAGGGCTTCTGGACATAATATGCGATTCACACATTCAAGCTTATGGAAAAAATTGTTCTGAAGTCTCTGAGCCTTAAAGCAAATTTGAGTAAATGGAGAAGCATCCAGATATCTTAACTTTCAAAGCATTTTTTTTTCTCATAATGAGAAAACAATCATTTTTAAGCCACAATGGGTAGTCACAACAATGCTGGAGGGTTCTTCCAGCCAGGCAGGATGTGAAATATAAGATATTTTATAAGACTGTGGGGCAAATATTTTAATATTATATGTAAAATCACATAATATGAGTTTTTCAAATTCTTTCTTCATCAATTAGATTTGAGTTAAACACTTTTTATGTTTGCCCAAAAATTGACATGGGTAATTTTCCATTGCACAACGTCATGAGGCACATAATACCATCTTGTCCTTATCAGTGATGCTGTTGCTGTTTTATCATTTTATCTTGTGTTGTCTGCTAGATCCCCCCATTGGAAAGGAAAAATTTTCCTTTGGTATTATATAAATAATATGTAGGATAATGCTTCAAACCTGTATAAATGATTTTAACGTTTGTTGATAATTTTCTAAGTCTCTTTTCCTCCTACCTATATTAGCTGATATTCTTCTGTTGAAAAAAAAAGCTTTCTTCCATCCCAAATCTTTTATTTTTTAATCTAGCACTTGGATGCATACACAATATGTTATAATTCAGAGTGTTATAATTGGTTCTCCCATTATTTTTTATGTTGCTTGCTAGTCTCTAATTTGGTCCCTGGGGGCCCCTTTCTAGCAAGATCCCTTGTACATTGCATGTTCCCGTTTGTTTTGGAGCATGTGCTTGCTTTCTGGATCTCTTATTCTTTTGGAGTCATTCTGTTATGTGCAGTGAGGTATGGATTCAGCATTTCTTTTTTTAAAGTGATTACTTAGTTTTCACAGCACAGTTCACTAAAAATTAAATTCATTAATGAGAACCCTTTAACCAAAGAGCTTAACACTGTTTTATGATACCATATTCACCTATATATAAAATGTAGTTTTTTAAATGAACTTTTCTTTTTTCGTAAGAGATTATGCTTTTTTGGGCTTGAGTTATAATTGGTCAACTTCATTCAATAAACAATATTTACATGTAAAGGAGCAAATTTTTTTTAAAACATTGTAAGTAACAATCAATTCTACTTTCTTTCTTGATCTCTCTCTTTCTCAATCTTATTTTACACTTAATCTTACAAAAAATGATTATAAAGACAAATATAAAAATGAGAAGACATCTATTTTTAGTCCTATCTATACCTATTTTGGTGTAAGAATTCTGAAAAACAGTAAAATAAATATCATCCTGTTTAAAAAATTATCTCACTTCCTTTAATTTCATACATCATAGTTTTGCATATATATAATCTATATAATCTCATGTCTTCTAAAAAATGTTCTACTTTAATATTATCAAAGTGATTCAATTTATACTCACTGATTTTTACTAGCATGGCAGGCTAAGGGGTCATCTTAAAAATTATAATTCTCATGTAGACAACTATAAAAAATACAATAAAGTGGGACATTTTCACTTTATTCATTAAGCTTCAAACTAGTAACAAATCTGTAGAGTTGTAGAGCAAATTAGCCAAAACTGTTTTATTTGATTCTAATTATAATTCTGTCCTTTGTAAGCAAAGATGATACTACTGACACGACATCCATAAATAATGCACTGTATGTGGCTTCCCAGCATGGTGATGGGTTTTCATGAATTCATTCACGTTTTCTTAACCAAACTCCCTAGTGATCGGTGTGGCTCCAGAAAAAACATTTTCCTGAGAGCAAGGTATTTGGCTTGATTCAATCTGTGTCCCAACTAGTTGTACTAAATATAAATTTATGCACTTTTGCCTCTAAAAAGAACTGATTCTGGAAAATTAAAAAAAAAGAACTTATAAAAATTTGAAAGACCATGAAATGTTCATTATAGTGCAATTATAAAGAATTCACTGCAAAACCGGAATTTGAAATTCTATGCAATAATTAATTGGAGGTTATAAAGATTGTGCCAAATCTGTATTTGTGAAATATTGATTTTAGGCCTTCAATCATACATTTAAGTTGGCTGTCCTATCATTTATTTTTCTATTCACTAAGGTACTGAAAAAAATTTAATTGTTCAACAGATATACATAAATAAATAATACGTTTTAAAATTTTTATTTGAAAAATTAGATAGTACCTTACATTTATCACTGGAAACCTCATTTGGTTTCTGCATGATTCTGCACCCCATTACAGTTTTTGAATTAATGTGGGTAAACTGATAATCCTAAACTGATAGCTGTAAAGATTTGGTAGTTTAGTTTTATCAACTATTCATTTCAATCTAAGGCATACTTCAACATTGTAAGAATTACAATGTTCTTCCTGTACAGACTACAATATTTGAGCAGCTTACCCACAAACTCAAGCCTCAGATACCACACTGGAAATTTTGCTGGGATGGATAATGATGCCAAAGTCTGCATACTCAGGTAGCTTGCCCATTTCTAATACAGTGAAGAAATGATGGCCATGTGTGCTGACCTTCCTTCTAAGTTCTTCTATTTTCTATTGGCTGTACTATGGCACGTTGCCATCCTGCTCACCACAAAACAGTGAGAACCCTTTACAACCAAAGACATTAACACTATACAGGTAAATCTGAGAAACTTGATCTGAAAGGCACCAATAGTTTCTGACACCTGTTAGAATAACTAGAACCACGGATGTTTTCTATTCTTCTGAAGGGAGCACTCAAGAAGGATGCACATAAGGTATGAAAGGATGAAAAGAACTCCACCTTAGCCATTTCATCAATATCAGCCCTTGGGATTCAATGGAGTGACTGATATCACAGTAAAATCAAGTACAATGGAGTATTAACACTGTCTTCCTTGGCAATGATTCGGACTAAGTAAGAACTGATAGCTGGTCTCATTGGACAGCTGATATCAGAACAATACAGGCATCTTTTAAAAAGAACTATACAATGAACTTTTTTATTTCTGCAATTATGTTTTCTTTCATATATTGATAACACAATGGGCCTTTCTTAATTTGTCACTAGTATTTGGATATCTACTGCAGAAAGCTTGTAATTCATACGTATAGAGAACTTTATTGTTCACTTAAATAATGTCAATATTGCACCTTTCTCTATTCCTTCCTTCTTTTTCAGTTTTATCTATTAGTTCTAAGAAGAAATAGCAGTGCTAATAAAGGATCTGTGATCCATCAAGCTGGAGTAAATGTATTAACAATGAGTACTATTCACTGTAAGATTTATGATCAAAATAGGTGAAATTTGTTTTACTTTTTATTGAAAAATAAAAAATGAAAAGAACATTAGGCTTATATAATCCTTAAATCAGGCTTTTTGCTAGGTAATTTACACAACTTATATATCATAGAGTCTTCTCAGAAAAAGAACTGCAAATGTTACTTAATGCACAGATTTGGTACCTTGATCTCATACTGAATGTCTCAATTAAGACTATATATCTAGTAAAATTTGATAAGGGAAAATAACTCATTAAATGATTTTAATAACAACTTGAATCCATCCTTAACTCAATAAAGTGCAAACATTACAAGATGCTTTTAGCTCCTCAAGAGCATGCATGTGTTTGGGAGAACATTTCTCTCTCTTATCTAAGATACATGCTGCCTGTTTTGTTCCTGTCTAGAACTGAGTGATAGGCGGTCATAGTTTTCTTAATTCTTTTTAGGTTTCTTAATTTGAGAAAGACTTAAGTTAAATGGATTTTACCACAAAAGCACAAAAATAGTAAAAAAAATGCTTTATCAAAATTGCTTTTAAACTTTTCTTTATTATAAGACCAGGGTTTCTCTACCTTATGAGAATTGATAAAGTAGTACTATTGGAAAAGGAGAGAAAATCCCCATACTTACGCACCCTTTTAAGGCATTTCTTACATTAAGTGCTTTTCTTTTTTGATGAATCCAAATGAAGGGACCAATGACTGTCAGTGAAAGAGTCTAGGCTGTTTGTTAATTCCAGGGGAGGAAAAGACAATTTCTGAAGCTTTGGAGCAGCTGTCAAAGACAAAATTAGACAAAATACTTAAGTTTAGCCTGCTCTTCAAGTTTACTGTGCTTTAGTCCCTTAAGTCCAAGTTTATTGAAAACTGAAACAACAATTTCACAAGTGTGCTCTTAGCTGCAAAATTGTGAATATTATTGTGCTGTTGAGAAACCATAGAGATTTATAAAATCTACCATAATTGCATGGTTGCTCTTTTAAATATTTTGGTTATTGTGAAACGAACATGACAATTGAATTTCTTTTAAACTAAGAACTGTAGATATTTCTTGTGCTATTTATTTTTATGTTTCATACTACTTCTACCTGTTCTTTCATGATTTATATATATATGTATATATATACACACACCCTTTGAATAATTGTATCAATATTATATACCATGGCAATTTTAAAAAATATTTAATGCTTTGTTGATTATATTTAGTGAGAGACAGGTATCATCATGAATAAAAATACAGGATAAAAGTGGAATGATATTATAACATTATAATCAAAATTCTAAAGAGAGTGGCTTGGACATACTGAAAAATTCAAACAATTCTTAAAAGTATCCAATCTCATATGAATATTAGATTTATTAATCAACATTTAAGTTTATTGGAAGAGTTGGAAAAGGAAATAAAGACTTGTGTATGAAGATTGATAATAATTATGTAAATATGTATGTTAAAACAAGAATTAAATCATATACTAATTTGCAGTATATGATTTAATAAAAAAAGAATTAAATCATATAAAAGTAAATTATATTTTAAAGATAAACATCTGTATAAACCTAGAGATGTATATAGTGCTAAAAGTTAATAGTGCTTATCTCTGAGTGGTGGAATTTCTAGTACTTTTTTTTTCTTTAATTATTTTGGCTTGTTACATTTTCCATATTTTTATTAACATAAACTTCTGCAATTACAATTTTAACATCCGAATTTTAACTTTTCATCAAATGTTGCAAAATCTAATGATTTTCTGTACAGTAAATGAATTACACTGTTTATTAATTGATGTTTTATTCTTGTTTCATCTGAATTCTTTAGGCATCATTTGTAACCCACATATTTTTAAAGAGAATTTTAAATAGGTTGTGAGGAATACTCAAACATACACATATACCCTACAATTTATATAATTTTTTGAGTGAATGTATAGTAAAACATATACGTCTTTGTAGATTGGTTAAAATAATAACAAGTGGTTAGAAACTACACAAAGAAAGTATAGTAATGTTTGTTGTTTATATTTGAATCTGAGCTTTCTCACATAGATTATTTAAAATGAAGTGTGAAATCAATTAATTAGAAAATTAATATTTTTTTGCATTGAATTATTAACCCTTTACCCCCATAAAAATCTTAAATAAATATTAAGATTGATGCCATAAGAGATGGCTACACGCTATTTTATAATACAAAGGTAAATATGTCGTGATTTCCTTATGATTTTATGACAATAAAGTGAAGAACAGAAAATAAAACACAATGATGTTATGATAGTTCTCAGAGGACAAAACTAATGCAGTTAGTATATGTTGATTTTTGAAGGATAAACTATTAATAATTTAAAGATAGAATTTAGATAACTTGGAGGAGAGATTAAAACTTAGACTAAATTAGAAGATTTTCTTTATGACCCTTCTATGAACTGGGCTTTTGATATGAGCTAGAAAACAGGCATGGTAAGATTGATTTCTTGTACAAGAGGAAAGAGTCCTAGTGCACGAGGCTGTTAAATGAGGAGCCATGGTAGCCAGGATGACAAACTGATATATTTACCTGGAATTCTCCCTTCATAGAAGTCAACCAAGATTGATGAAACTGGTATTTAGGTCTCTTTACTCCAAATCAATATCTGATCTCCCCATCACCACCAATTCTGGGAGACTTGATCACTGCATAAGAAAGACTGAGCAGTGTAGACTTTCAATTTTCTTGTGTATCTAGCAGATTGGCCAATCTGAGACAGAGAATCTTAATTGTGTATGTAGAAACAATGGTGAATTGTTCTGTCATCTGGTGACTACAGCAGGCATAAAAAGTCTAGATGAAGAGATGTTGGAGTAATATTGCTCAGTGTTTTCAGAAGCAGATGTGTCAACTTCAGTATCTTGTGTCCAACATTAGTGGCACTGCTGGTCCTTATCAAGCATTTCCTATGGCATGATTTGTACTATATACTGGCTTCTGAGCTTCCTTTGGTGCGTGCCTATTTTCTAAGTCTGTCTTTCTATCCCACCCATGAATTCTCTGAGTTAGTCATTACTCTTTAAATGTTTTCATTTTTCTTCTTAAATTATGGGGAGTTCATTTCTGTTGCTTATAAGAGAGGACTCTGACTGATAGATTTTATTGAGAAGACATTTCAATTTAGTAAACTAAATTTAAGACAGCAATGAATTTAACTTATTATTTTATTTTTATTTATTTATTTTTTTTTGAGACAGAGTCTCACTCTGTAGCCAGGCTAGAGTGCCATGGCATCAGCCTAGCTCACAGCAACCTCAAACTCCTGGGCTCAAGTGATGCTCCTGCCTCAGCCTCCCGAGTAGCTGTGGCAACCAACAGGTGCACACCACCACATCCGGCTAATTTTTTCTAATTTTAGCAGAGATGGGGTCTTGCTCTTGCTCAGGCTGGTCTGAATTGAACTTTATAGTAGTTAATATGAGATAATTCTTTCAGTTATTGAAAATGGGATTTAAGTTCTTATCAGAAAAATTTTTGAGAGGAATCATATAAGGTGATGTAATGGAGATCATGGTCTGGTGTTGGGGATATCAATTACATAGTTTTCACTTTTGAAAGGAGTTCTTTATTGAATCGGACATCCAGTTGATATAGCAAGGGGTTCAAATAAAAACTTTAATAAAAAGTAAAAGCTTTACTCAACTAAAGGAGTAAATACCATAATATTGGCCTGAGACAGCACTACCTCAGGGTGCAACGAACAAAAGGTTGGCGATCAACAGATCATAAAGATCACTTACTCACTTGATATGTGAACCTGTGCAAGTGATTTAACCTCACCATGGGGAAGAGATAACTCTTTGGAAGTGCTGTGCCAGAATTAATTATACTTACTTGACTTAGAGCAGTGATTCTCAATGTTGGTTTCACATGAGAATCACCTGAAGAGATTAACAACAACAAAATAACAAAAAGAAATGTTCAATGAAGTAAAAACAGAACAATTAAGTAAAAGCTCATGATGATGGAATCTGGGCAACAGTATTTTTTTGCAGTCTATGCAAGCGGTATTGGGAACAGCCCATGTAATGGAAATTACAAATATCATTTTTATGAACTTTTGTCTTTCTATTAAGTATTGGCTGCCCACAAAGTGACACAGTTAGTATGTTTGTTTATAGACATAAGACATCAGTGATACCACTGATTTCATTTAAAACAACAGCTGTTGCTGATCATTTCAAGAGTACTGAATCTCTCCATTGACAGTGCCAGGCTTTTTGCTTATTGTATTCTCTGGGTCCCAGTGAAGGAAAGGGGTAACCAGATCATAGCATGGTGGTCTCACTGAACTGAGAAGACTATATTTCTGGAGAACATCAAAATTGTAGACAGAAAAAAATGTAATGAGATATTTAAAAATTCATTTGAATAAAATGTAGAAATGATAATACATCATAAAAATATTTCCCTCCCTCAGGAATGCAAAGTTAATTTAGTATTTGAAGGCCAAAAATACATGTAATTCATCATATTAATAGAATAAAGTAAAAAAAGTATATGATGTTATCATTCAATACAGAAATAGCATGCCACAAAATTCAACATCCATTCATAATATGATGTCTATAATACAGCTAGGAATGAAAGGGAAATTTTCCATTCTGATAATGAGCATCGAAAAACCTACTTTTAACTTTATAACTAATAATGAATGACTGACTACTTTCCTTCTAAGATTAAAAAGGCAAGGATGTCTACTCTCACCACTACTATTTAACATTTCTCTGGAGGTCCTAGCGTGTGGAACAAGGAGTTCAAAGCATGGTAAATGCAAAGGATGATGTAAAAATGTTTTCTTTCACAGAAAACAAGACTATTGAATATCCAAAGAAGCCTAGAAAATCTACTGGAAAAAAAATCAGTTGTGTTTTCATACACTGGCAAACAAAGAGTCAGAAAATAAAATAAAAATGCCATTTAAATAGTACACAAAAGATGAAATACTTTGGGATATATTTAAGACAACATGTGAAAACCAGTATGCTAATAACTACAAAACATTTCTGGCAATAATTTGACACAACTTAACATGTAGAGATTGATACAAATTTTATAGATTTAATAAATGACATTGTCAAATTCTCAGTTCTCCCCATGTATATTATACATTCAGCATAATTCCAGTCAAAATTCCCAAAACCACTTTCTGTTTTGTTTCAAGTTGGTAAACTGATACTAAAGTTAGCATGGAACTACAAAGACATAGAAAAGCTACAATAAATTTGAAATAGAACAAAGTCGAAGCATTTACGCTAATGCGTTTCAAGACCTACCCTAAAGGTATCAAGTAGTATTGTTTCACTTATAGATCGAGTGGAATATTTCAGAGAAGTCTAGAAATACTCTGGCCACCCCCACTAAAATTCCCCTGTGGCCTCCACTCAATCCACTAAAAACTAAGCCTTTCTCCAAATCATAATTCAATGACAATGGTGCCATGGGCAAAGGATAGTCTTTTCACTGGATGGTGAAGGAATGACTGGATATCTAAAGAAACGTACTTCAACCCTTTCCTCATTCCAAATACAATTATTAACTCAAATTGGGTCATATACTTAAACATAAAAAAATCTAAAGCTGTAAATATTCTAGAAAAAAATAAGAAAAAAATTTTTCTCTAACCTAGAGACTACAAAAATTTTAGACAGAACTTAAAAAGATACAAGCCATATATATATATAACACACACATACATCTGGATAAACAAGTTTGGTATAAACTCACAATAGAATACTTCCATACCGTAAGAACAAACTGAATATACACAATAACTTGGATAAATCTCAAAAGTATTATGCTAAACACAAAAGTCACACACAAAAAGAAAATACTTGCACTATTCTATTTCTGTGAAATTCTAGGACAGGCAAAACTAATATATACTGACTTAATTCCCCAGAGGGAGGAAGGAGTGGGTGAAGTTAGTGCAAAGGGGCACAAAGTAATTTTGGTGGTAATGAAACATGGCAATACTCCATATGCTGTATAGTGATTTGTGTGGTGGTTACACAGATAAAAACATTTATAAAAATAATAACTGAATATTTAAAAACAGTCAATTTTATTTCATGTACACAATACCAAAACAAAGTACATTTTAAAAGTAACTGTACAATAGCTAAATGACAAATAATACTCAAGCCCTATCACAGAACAACTAAACAAGAATTTCCGGTGGTAAAATCTGTGATTTCTGCCAACATTTTTGGGGTAATTCAAATATGCAGACAGTGTTGAAAATATATACCAAACATCTCCTTTAACATTCAAAAGAAGAAAAAAAGTTGCTATGCATTCACACCTTAGCATGGATCCCCTTAGGATCCCTGAGGGGATCCTTCTTTTACCTTTCCTAAACACCATTCCTAAACACAGTGGCAGGAAACCTTTTAAGAGGAGCTGATTTATTTAACTTTTTTTTTTTTTTGAGACAGAGTCTCGCTCTGTCTCCTGTGCTAGAGTGTCCTGGAGTCAACTTAGCTCACAGCGACCTCAAACTCCTGACCTCAAGCAATGCTCCGGCCTTGTCCTCCCATAGTGCTAGGAGCGCAAGCGTGAGCCACTGCGCCTGGCCTGTTTAACTTATTTTTATAAAGCATGTTACTCAAAAATATTTCAAACAAAAAGCAAATGATGCTTCACACTTGATTAAAGTGTAGATTCTAAAACAAGTCAAAAAGAGGAAAAAAATATCTGGGTCCCAATGAGAATATGTTCTTGAACCCCTAATTGAGCAAAACTGATCAATAAAGTAAGCATGTTGGAGACATATTGAAGGAACAAAAAGTTGACGAACCTGATTATGGACTGTCTTTTTTCAGAAGATTCGAAGATTCAAAACCCTTTTGGAAAGGGGTTGAAGTACATTTCTGATGCTTCTTTCTTTTCCCTACCACCTCTGCGTTCTATTGGATCATGGTCAAGCATATGGACTTTGGCCAGGCATGGCCCACACCTGTAGTCCTAGCTACTTAGGAGGCTGAGGAGAGAGAATTGCTTGAGGCCAGTAACTCAAGATCAACCTTGGCAATATAGCAAGAATACCACCTCAAAAAAAAAAAAAAAAAGTGTGGACTTTGGTGCCAGTCATCCAGGATTTTAATTCTGTCTTCATAACTCCATTACTTACTAATCAGGTGGCCTACTGCAAGTAAATTAATCTCTCCTGACTTCATCAGTAATTTTGGATAAAAATAGTTATCAGATAATGTGAGGATTAATTAAATTAACGCATGTAAAACGCCTAAAAATTTTAAATTTGAATTAAGTTTTAAATTTGAAATAAATTTTAAATGTAAAATAAATTTTAAATGCCATTCGTGTTATTATCATTTTACAATGTAACTCTTAGTGATCATACAGTATGGAGACACCAACTTTTATATCCTCTAAATCCACATATGGTAAGATAAAGCAAGAATTGCAGCTGTTCAAGTTAGATGGTAGTGTATAGTCATTTAATATTAACCCAAATAAAGGAGAAAAACTATTTAGATTCACTAAAATATATTATTACAAGTTTGCAATAATGAGGGAGGAAGTTGTTTTCAATAAAGAAATTCACAAAGCTTATGATGGGAAAGCTGGTTTTCTTACTAAGGCAATAGGTCAAATTTGGCAAAAATGTGACAGGCATGCTGCCATTGCCTCCTCCGCCCATCTCACAGTCTCATGAAACTGTCCTCCTGTGCTTAAAGAGAGTCCAAGAATCATTCTTATTATAAAGCTTCTGGATGTCCCTCCACTGAGGTTGACGTTTCTGGTAAAGATTGCTATAAATAGATATAGAGGATCCTCATAGCTATGATCATTAGGACCTTTCTTACATCTGTGAATATGACTATGAAAATAACATACAGTGATATTTAAACTGAAATATGTAATTAAAACAACAAGAATAAAATTAATGTAGTCATTGTGTATGGGGAGAGGGAGTATATGGGAGGGAACTCTAGATATTTTCTGCTCAATTTTGCCATGAATATAAAACTGCTCTTATAAAATAATCCCTTAATTAAACAATTAATATAGTCAAAATATAAATTATGGGTATGATCAAATATAAAGTAGGTGATTTTGTGTCAAAATAACATAAATTATAATTAATTGAAAAGTATAAGTTAAAATAAAGATGGTCATGGATTATAGAGCTATAATTTAGAAAGTAAACAAATAAAATAATAAATAGATTAAGACACTAAGAAATTGGAAAAAGACATAATCTCAATGAGGTAGTTATGAAGAAGTGGGACAAAATTTCATGTCTTCAGACCCTTTCTCAGAAATAATCAAGCTTTCTCTGAGCTAAAAGGGGTGGCAGGCTATGTAGAGTTGACGATTAAGATTACACTCCAGATTTGAGGTCCCAGGCAGATTTTTCTCTGTTAAAAAGTAAACTGAATCACAATAAAATTTTAAAGAATTTATTTAAACAAACAATGATTCATGAATTGGTGAGCTCCAAACCAGAAGTGGTTCGGGAGCTCTGCCAAGGGAACACAAGGGGGAAGTTTTATAGGGCGGACACAGAAGTAAAGAAAATATTTGATTGGTAACAGTTATACAGTTGTTTTATTTAGTATATTCTGTTGGAAAGTCCCTAGTTATATAATGTTAAGTTTCTTGACTGCTTCCAATTTGTTGAGTGTAAGTTCTGTTTTTCTTTAATATAGGCATTTACAAGAAATAGTTCAAGGTAAGTTTCCCTTATGTTTGCAAGTCAAGCAAGGTTGAGGTCACTTACGAGGCCTAATTGACTCTGTCTGCTCAGGGATTCTTTAGGCCTGGTCTTGATTTTAATTTACTTTAACATCTTCATTTGGAAAACTAAGAGCTAAGAGCAAAAATATTTGGCTTTAAAACACTTTTGTTCACACTTTGCTGCTTGAAGCCTCAGACATCTAGCCAGTATTTGAATGGAGAAGGCAGGGAAGACATCTGTCAAGGGTCCTTGGAGCTTACCTTCCTGTGCTCATGTTTGGTCACTTCACAGCAGCAAAGAATAGATATCAACCGGTTCTATTACATAAACTCATGGGCTAGGTGCACACTGGAAGGGTCAGATTTAAGTGCTAGCTTATAAAAACTAAGTAAACAAAGAGTTATTTTAATTTCCTTTTTGATTTTCCTTAAAAAATATTGTGAGCATTTATCTTGACTCAAATGAGCAGTTGATTGATTTTGTTTTATGCTTAAATACAATAAAAGTAAAACTGTCCTGGTGTTATTTAAATCTACTCTTGTAAACAAAAATGTTCAATTTATAATACATTATCTGTCTTTTACATACATGTGATTATTACATCCAGAATAAGATAATCTATATGAAAAGTAGATTTTACTACTTTGGGTAAACTAGCCAAGTGAATTCAAAAGGGAAAATGTAATTGGTTAGGTGGATTTATGGGGCAAATAACCTACTCTTGGCAATAGGCTGCTAAGAAAAAGCTGTTTTAAAAGTTAAGAAGCTCATAATGCCAGTTCAGAATTTATAGCTAACAATTTTGTAGGCCAAAGCCACTGTGCAGGCATCCTTATCCTGCAGTGCAAATAGGATTACCCTTCCAAGCATTATCCTAATGTGGAATTAAACTCTCAAGTTGGCTTGCTTGCCGCATGGACTTGTGCATAAGATGAATGTAACTGTGTGTAAAGTTCAATATTGCTCCATCTGTTAAGTACCTTTTTTCTTAAAAACTAGAAATACATACATGCACAACATTCCTGCTTAAGTACTGAGTCATTATGGGTTGATTTATTGAAAAATACGACAACAGCATCACTGATCAAACTTTTTTATAAATTCAAATTTTTCTATTTCTTAAAAAGTTCTAATAAAATGATATAATTTGAACTATTTGTGTTTAAGTAAAATTTAGGTAATGACCACCATCACAAAAGCAAAATATAAATTATATAAAGTTGGAAAATGGATATAAGAATTTGCCATCAATGTCAATCTCTAATAGCAATAAACTTTTTTCCTAAGCCAAATTTCTTTTCTTTTATTGTTAGAAATTACTTAGATACCTTCTGTCACAACATGTCTTTATTAGTAGATTCACTGCATTTTGACCATGATGATTGAGGGAAATTGCAAGGATAGATAGAAAATTACTAATTGTTAAAATGGCACTTAAAGGATAATTTGCTAACATGACTCAAACTGAGTATAGCAAAAAAATAACTAAGTGCTACCCATATTCATATAAGAGGAGAGATTTAGAAGAGGCAACATTTTAATGCAGTGGGTTCTTGTCTTTATTTTGTGCTGCTATAACAGAATATCTGAGACTGGGTAATTTATGCAAACTTTTAATTATGTTATATCACCAGAAATGTCTCTCCTAAAATAAAATACAACTCTCCAGTATCTCAGTGTTGTTTGAATATTTTACAATAAAAAAATGCATTTTGTTTTTCAAATCACAAAGAAGGAAAGCAATATATGATTGTTATAGAAGTATTAAAAATGAGATTTTTTTGAATGCCATCAGTTTAGCAAAGGTAATCATTATTAATAGATTAGCAGGTTTCCTTTTAATGTATACATATTTATGTGTGCATATGCATATGCATATGTATAAACTGTAAATATGCACATATTTTCTCCTATCAACATATTGTGAGAAGATATGCATGTGAATAAGATATTTTGGAAAACACAATTTGGATAGCTACATAATTATGTAATATACAATTATTACATAATATGTAAAAAAGTCCACTCTTTTTTAATATGAATAACATTGTGACAAATATTATGGAAGATCCCTCGAGTTTCTGATAACTTCCTTTGGACAGTTTCTCTGAACTAAAATTACAGGATATTAACTCTTTTAAAGGTTATTTTAAGTTTTGTCATTTTGCTTAACTGAAGACAGTATACCAAATATGAATTGGATTGTCAAAATTCAAATGCAAAAATTTACCACAAAATGGAAATCTCTTTTATAAGAGGAAGTATTTTCCATTTTTCTAAGCCTCATACCTGCCCTGGGCAGATCTCTCAAGCATTAGTACCCCAATAATTCTTCATAATTCCTTCCTCAAGAATTTTCTTTCTTCATGAGTACATTTTATTGCATGTCTGGGATGTTGGTATTCCTGATTTTCTGTACTCTAGAGAGACTGTCTCTTGTCCAGGAAGAAAGAAAGAGAAGTGTGGCTGTTTGTGTGGTCTTGACATTGACTTATCATATCCTCTATTGGGGCACTGTTGGCATTAGGATCTGTCTATATTTTCCTTGCATGGAACTGGCCAGACCATTTCAGTAATTTCAATTTTTTTCCCAAATCACAATTCCTCTTCCCAAACATTTTCTGCTATGTTCTGAATGACTGTGTCTCACCAAAACTCACACGTTGAGATCTTAACCCACAAGATGATGATAGTAGGATGGCATGGGGCCTTTGGCAGGTAATTAGATCATGAGGACAGAGCCCTCATGAATTGGAATATAAAAGAGGCTCCAGAGAGGTCCCTGCCCTTATCACCACATAAAGACACAATGAAAAGGCACCATCTGAGAATCAAGAAACAGGCCTTCAATAGACACCAAATCAGCCAGCACCTTGATCATGGACTTCCCATTCTCCAAAACTGTGAGAAATAAATTTCTGTTATTTATAATCCACCCAGTCTATGGTTACTTGTTATAATAACCCCAACAAACTAAGACAATTGTCAATAGAACCGCAAGTGGCATTGTTACCCAAAGTACCCTGACACATTTCCATATGACCACTGGGGGCTGGCACTGCTCAAGAAATGGAAACAAGAGTGCAGGGTCCATTTTCTTCATGTCATCTAGTTACTCAGTGTTGCTGAACCCCATGTTTGGTTTGTCTGCTTTTATAGCATCGCAGTTTGACTTTATTCCAAAACATTGCTTGGAATTTACCTTAGTTGGGCCCTTTTAATAAAAATTTGATGAGATAAAAATGATATCCCATTGATGGTTTTAATTAGCATTTCTTTTGTTAGCAGAGGGTGTTCAATATTTTGTAATTTGTATTAATTCTGTAAATACTTTGTCCGTAGTTTTGCCTGTTTTTTACTTCGTGTCTTTCCATATTTGATGAGCTTTCTGTATATGAAGGATTACCCACAATTAATCTACTCTCAATGTAGCCAAAATAGTGTATTTCCAAAACATATTGCATTGTGTTACCACCCAGCTTCATGCCTTCAAATGATTTTCCCTCAGGCTTAAAATAAAAATGCAAAAATCATGACTTGCCAATCTCCACTCTATCACTCCATTACAATCCTTCCTTATCTTGTGCTTGCCTGAACCTACTGATTCTGCTGCACACATTGGGCTGTTTTCAGTTGCTGAAATATGCTGGTGCACATACTAATTTTTTTTTAACCTCATCCATACTCAGGGACATTACCTTCTTACGTTTATGTTATGGAGTGATTATGCTTAATATATTGAAGCCCTAAACCTTAGTGTGACTGTACTTGGAGTTAGGGCCTTTACAGAAGTAGTTAAGATTAAATGAAGTCATAAGAGTAGAGTCCTGATCTTACTGGATTAATGTCTGCATGAGAAGGGACATTCAACAGTTCACTCATTTTCTCTGTTTGAACACAGAGGAAAGACCATGTGAAGACACAGTGAGAGACAGTCATCTTCCAGCCATAAAGAGAGCCCTCACCAGAAATCAAATCAGCTGGAAACTTAATCTTGGAAATCTAGACTCCAGAACTGTGAGAAATAAATTTCTGTTGTTTAAAACACCCAGTCTGTGGTATTTTGCAATGGTAGTCTGAGCTGACTCATACAGACTGTGACTTAAATACCATCTCCTCATGAGAGAACCAATGCTTACCTTTATAAGTACCGTTTCCACCCCTCCACACACACACACACATACACACACACACACACACCAGTATTGTCTATTACCCTTTTTCTTTCAGAGCAGTAATTACATCAGACTCGGATTTTTAAAATATTTTTAGTTTTTTTAATTTCTAGTTTTATTTCCTCTTTTGTTTTTTATATAGACTGCCAACTAGACTGACTGCTGCCAACTCCACATGCAGAAATCATTCTTGTTTTGTTTGCATTTCTTTACACCCAGACTGAAGACAGCGCTGTGTACATAGAGCTGCTTAGTAAGTATTTCCTACTGAATTATATAGCTAATAGTTATCAACTTACTATGAACCAGGTACTGTCAAAACACTTTAGTGATTTTCTTATATTTATTTTTCCAAGAATTGTGTTGTGTAGATGAGGAAACTATGTACCAGGCCAGGAATAAGAGTTAGTGTCAAAGGAGCTGAAATTCTGAGATTCAAAAATGGAGTCTGTCTCTAAATCGTTCACTCTCAACCATGACAGCATGTTATATTTTTTCCCAGTAATGAGTGAATTATTTGAATACATGAATATCATCTTGTTGACTGTCACATTAGTGGGAAATGTTTTCCCACATTTTCCCCACATTTGCATTTTAATTAGTTTACTACAATCCCTTTAATGAATTTTATTTTATAAAAGTAGTACATACACTCAGTTTAAAAATTCAAATAGAATGAAAAAGGCACGTAATGAAAAGAGTGGTCATAATACCACAATTCCTTAGCACTCTCTCATGTCATTTTTCTGCTTTTTAAGCAGTGTTCTTATATTTATCTGGGTATATATAAAATTTATATCTATATTACTATTTCAACATATATAATTTTAGAATGTACATATCATTTTCTATTGTGGAAGGTGAGATTTAGATCTTTAATACCCATAGCTTGTTCCATTGTTTTCACTCTACTCCACTCTTACCATAACCTCATGTCACAATATTTGGTTAAATAAATACTCAATATGGGTAGAGGTTATAACAATAATTTTTTAAATTATGGGAGACGATTTGGAGACTTGGGCTAGATTTCTGTGAATCACCAAGTAGATTTCCATTTAATTGCCCTAATTTAAATCAAACACTCCTTTCCACAGTTATATTTGGTCTACCAGAATCCACCATCCCTCCTTAGAGCAAGTCTCAGTTTTCTGCCAAACAGGCAAGGGATAATGTTTTTTGTTTTCTTTGTTTTGTGTTTGGATAAGAGAGATAAAGGATGTTCTTGAATTTAAGTTCTTTTTTATTGACTTTCAATTATGTATCTCTATGTTTTTAATCTTACCTACATTCTGTCTGTAGCACTTGTCTATTTGTCTTACAGCTTTCAAATTGTCTTATCAGCTTCCATCTGCTATGATCTTTCTTCTCTTTTATTACTGTATTGGATAACTAGTGCTATATGACAAATGTGTTCAAATTTTAGCATGTTGAGACAACAAACAGTTTCTGTGGGTCAAAAATTCAAAAGTAGCTTGGCTGGGTGGTTTTGGCTCAGTTCCACGTAAGGTTGTGGTCCAGATGCCAGCTAGTGCGGCAGTCTTCTCGACTAGGGCTGGAGAATCTGGTTACAAAATGGCTCGCCTACGTGACTGTGGGCAGGAAACCCTACTACCTCAAGGGCTATTCACATGGACTTTCAGTTCCTCCATACACGGGCCTCTTTGTAGGCTGCTTGATTGTTCCTACAACAGGGACAACATAGCAGCTGGCTTTCCTCAGAGCAGTATTCCTTTAATTTCCTTGTCGTGTGATTCAGAGAGGTAGAAGAGATAAATGCATGTGTTGACATATTAAGGTTAACAAATGAACAAAAAACAAAACAAAACTATCCCATTAAATCTGGGTTTTTTTTGTTCTTATTCCAATTACTGTACTTTTATATATGTTCATATCTAGAAGTGTTGGTTTTTTCTCATAGTTTTTTTCATTTCAAATAAATTGTAGTGATTTTTAACTCTTATTCTTATGGCAAAAAATTCTTCTCCTAAAATTCTCTATAATCTATATGAAACATTTGTTATCATTAAAATATTAAAATTTTCTACCTAAAAATGTCAGCTCTCCATTTGTCTATAAAGCTTTATAGTTTTTTTGGT
The DNA here is from genome assembly GCA_023783475.1 of Daubentonia madagascariensis. Classification (NCBI taxonomy): domain Eukaryota; kingdom Metazoa; phylum Chordata; class Mammalia; order Primates; family Daubentoniidae; genus Daubentonia; species Daubentonia madagascariensis. The sequence continues at coordinate 33,473,448 of JAKFHU010001209.1, forward strand.
ATTAAAATTATTTATGTCTATTTTCTGTTTTGTACTTCTGTTCTTGATAAATTTTCTACAGTGAACAGATATTATTTTTATAATCAGAAAAAATAAAGAAGTAATGATCAAATAGAAAGATAAGGATGAAAATATATAATTCCTTTCCTGTGACATGGAGACTAATCTGCCTATCTGTATACCACACAAGAAGTGTGGTGAGGTTCAAAGGAAATAGTGTACAAAAATATTAATTCTCTTCCCATATCCTTTTCTCAGCTCAAAAGAAAACAAACAGAACACTGCTTCTCATTCTGTATAGCAGAAAGTGTGGGGCTTGTTCAGGGAGTAAGGGACATTTCCTTGCCTGACTAGTGGTAAAGCAGGTGAAGCCATTGACATTCACTAACCTCACTGGCATCTTGGACTGACTTAGAGTACCCACCCCTGGCTGTACATTAGAATCACCTGGGGAGCTTTCCAAAAATATTGATTCCCAGGCCCCACCTACAGTGATTCAGACTTAATTTGTCTTTGATGAGGCCTGGGAAACAGTGTTTCAAAAGTTCCCAGATAATTTTAATGTGTAGTCATGGCTGAGGACCACTGAATTAAATCAGATCCTTTGCACTCCTAATCTTTAGAGGGAACACAGACCAAAGGACCTGCCTCTTGCTTACCCATATTGGCTTAAAGTTTTATAATTTTGAAAGTCAACATTCATGATGGAAATTTATCATATCAAATATCTAGCCATATATATACACTAGATAGTCCTGGGAATTTTTTATCTGACATCTAAAGTTTAATTAGTTATTGTTACAAGCAGATATTTTGATCTAACACATTATATCATTTTTTGCAATGTTTCTGTTCTAGTGGAGTAAATATTCTTCAAATCACAATGAAGTCTAACATAGGCTGAGAAATGACTCACGTTTTTCCCACACAGCCTTCAATAAATTTCAGTCAAAGCTAAGTGATGGTATTGACTGTTTCTGTGTTATTGACTATTAAAATATATGCAAGTACATATTTTCCTGAAAATTTTCTAAATTGTGATAATTTGCATTTTTATTATGAAAAGAGCTCTGAAAAAATTCTTTTATTCTAATACCCAGTGCTTCAGTAGCCAATAAATATTTTATCAAAAAGCTTATAAATAAAAGGGAAGCTAGAAAATTCTAGAGTCCATTTTTGGAGGGAGGCAAAATCTTCTGCCCTAGATTTAAATTAACTTAGTAACTACATGTATGAATGGAAAATTATTTGTTTTATAACAATTCATTGGTTCATATCAGAAAACACAATCATTTGTCAACTCTGTATCTTTTACAAATATTTAAATAATAATAAAAAAACAGACTTATAATACTGAAAATATGATAGGTATACACTCTGATTATTTAGACTTTATAATCAACAGTGTAAATTTTTCCCTTGCTTGGAAATTTAAAATGTTGCTATTGTTAAAAGCCTAAGCATTCTCATAATATTCATCAGAATTAGGACAACTATCTTTATTGTCTTAGCTCAAACTGTATGTTATTTTTACCTTCTCCTAATACTAGATATTTCTATGTGTTTGCTACTATTTTCCCTTGTTAAGTGACTGGAATGAAACACTAAGAACTTAGACTTGTGTCTGGAGAGAAGAGACAAACAGCACAAAACATTCTTAGCGTCATCTTATGGTTAACTTAGGTGGGGTTTAGTTAAAACAAAAAAAATCACAACTAGATACAGACGAATATTGCACCAAGATGAATGGATTCTGGCAAAATTGCTCTGATTTAACAATTCTGTGATTGAAATATCATATATATTCATGAGTAATAATGCTATATTGATAATATATGACAATAATAATATTTATTTTTGTTACCTATATACAGATACTGTTCTAAGTATTTAATTCTGATTATAACTCTTTGATGCAAGAATCATTACCTTCATTTTGTAAAGGTGGGGGAACTGAGTAACAGATAAACTACCTAGAGTTATGCAGATACTTTTCGAGTAGAGCCAGGATTTAAACTGAGAAGTCTGACCCCTGAGCCTAGTAAATATTTGATTCCATGTAGATCAGAGTTTCTCTACCTCAGTACTATTCACATGCTGGGCTGGATAATTCTTTGCTGCAGGGGACTACCCTGTACACTGTAAGATATTTATTAATAATAGTGCCCTTGGAGTCCTCCCACTAGATGTCAGTAGTTCCCCCACCCCTCATTTTGACAACTAAAAATGTTGCAGTTGTTGTCAATGTTCCCTGGAAGGCAAAATCAACCCGGATTAAGAATTGATAATATGGACTTATCTGTTCTATATTTAAAGTAATCTTATAATAATTTAAAATAAGATGCCATATATGTGGACTTGTTATGAACATATGAAGAAAAAAATGGATAGAATTATCATCAACTTTTTTGTTTATCAGACACATTACATTCTTATGTTTAAAATATCAGCAAAGAGAAAAATGAAAGTAATAAGAGAAGAAAATCAATTTGAAAAATTTACTATAAATTTTTTTAAGGGGACCTGTAGGAAGAGAGGAAGACTCAAGGAGAACTAATACAGTCAGTCAGGAAAGTTCCAACTGGTGCATGATAGCAACATAGCCAGAAAGACAAGTATTGATAAATGTAAGCAACTTGCCTAGAAATCATAAAAGTCAGGAGTCTCAAAGTTGACTAGAGACATGTTCACACTTTAGTCATTCAAATTCAATTTTGAAAAAAAATTCAGCTAATTAAAATTTTATCCAAAGCACATTCTTAATGACACTAATTTTAGAAACCTGAAGTATTGGACTTTCTGGAGAAAGGGGTTATCATGTGAATAGGCCCACATTTGAGGGACCTGAAAGTAATATAATATAATGTAGTTGAACCTCTCGATTTGATGTGAAGGTAAATGTCTGCAAAAGTAATTTGTACAAGGACTACTAGGGCCTTCTATGCTGTGGTAAGAAGCCTGAGACATATCTTAAAAACTAATAGAAGCTGTTGAACATGTTACAGAATAATATGATAAACTTTGTACTTAGAATAGTATTAGAACTATAAACTTTTTTTATTTGTATATATTTATGAGGTAAAAGTGCTATTTTGCTACATTAATATATTGCATTGTGGTGAAGTCAGGGCCTTCAGTGAATCCATCATTGGAGCAATAAGAAAGGTAAACCAAAAGCAAGAAACTGCTGAAATAAATTACACATTTCCAATTCAATAAATAATTTAGATAGGCCATCTTCCTAAGAAGCATAACTTTGGGTTTTAAACATTTCTTAATTCTGTAATACTGATTTTATATATTTTTAAATTTATTTTTTATTTGTATATATCCATAGGGTACAAGTGTAATTTTCTACATTGATATATTGTATTCGGTAAAGTCAGAGCTTTCAGTGAATTCATCGCAGGAGCAAAGCACGTTGTACCCACCAAGCAACCTCCCATCATCTACCCCCCGCCCATGCCTCCACCCCACCCAGTATCCATTGTCTATCATTCCACACTCTGATTCCATGTGTACACATTAGTTAGCTCCCACTTATAAATGAGAATATGTGGTACTTGTCTTTCTGTGTCTGAGTTGTTCGAATTAAGATAATGACCTCTATTTCCATCCATGTTGCTGAAAGGACATGGTTTCCTTCTTTTTTATAGCTCATTAGTATTCCATTGTGTATATATACCATGTTTTCTTTATCTAGTCCTCCATTAATGTACACATAGCTTGATTCCATATCTTTGCTTTTGTGAAAAGTGCTGTGATAAATATATGGGTGCAGGTATCTTTTTTATATATTGATTTCCTTTCCTTTGGGTAGATACCCAGTAGTGGAATTGCTGATTATATGGTAGTTCTATTTTTAGGCCTTTGAGAAATTTCTATAGTGTTCTCCATAGAGGTTGTACTAATTTACATTCTGCACTAATTTACATTCCAACGAACAGAGTATAAGTGTTCCCTTTTCTATGCATCCTCACCAACATCTGTTGTTTTTTGTCTTTTTAGTAATAGATATTCTGATTGGTGTAAGATGTTATGTGATTTTAGTTTTAATTTGCATTTCTCTGATAATTAGTGTGTTCTTTTTGTACTGCTATGAAGGAATAACTAAAACTGGGTAATTTATAAAGAAAAGGGGTTTATTTGACTCACAGTTCTGCAAACTGTACAAGAAGCATGGCACCAGCATCTTCTTCTGGTGAGGGCTTCATGGAGTTCCCAATCAAAGCAGGAGAAGTGGGACAAGTCATGTCACATGGTGAAAGAAGGAGCGAGAGAGAGAGAAAGAAAGGAGATGCCACACTCTTTTAAACAACCAGCTCTTGCATAAACTAATAGAGTGAGAACTCATTTATTACCATAGGGAGGACACCAAGCCATTCATGAGGAATCCACCTCTATGACCCAAATGCCTCCCATTCATCCTGACCTCCAACACTGGAGACCAAATTTCAAAAACAGACTTACGGGAGACAAGCATTCAAACTACATCAATTAATGATCTTAAACATTTTTTCATATTCTTTTTGGCCATGTGTCTGTCTTCTTTGAAAAATGTTTATTCCTGTCCTCAGCCCACTTTTTAATGGGGTTATTTGTGTTAGTTTTTGTAGAGTTGTTTGAGTTCCTTGTAAATTCTGGATATTAGTCCCCTGTCAGGTGTATAGCTTGCAAATATTTTCTCCCATTCTACAAGTTGTCTGTTTACTTGGGTGATTATTTCTTTTGCTGTGAAAAAGCTTTGTAATTTGATTAAGTCCCATTTGTTTATTTTTGGATGTTTTTGCCATATTTTTGAGGTCTTAGTCATAAATTCTTTACTTAGATCAATGTCCAGAAGAGATTTCCCTGGGTTTTCTTCTAGTACTTTTATAGTTTTAGGTCTCACATTCAAGTCTTTATTCCATCTTGAGTTGATTTTTGTATATGTTGACAGATAGGGGCCCAGGTTCATTTGTCTACATATGGTAATCCCATTTTCCCAGTACCATTTATGGAAAAGTTTATCCTTTCCCTAGTGTATGTTCTCTTCTACTTCCTCAAAGATCAATTGGGTGAAAATATGTGGCTTATTTCTTGGTTTTCTATTCTGATCCATTGATCGATGTGTGTATTTTTATACCAGTCTTATGCTGTTTTGCTTAATATAGCCTTGTAGTATAATTTGAAGTTAGACAATGTGATGCCTTCAGCTTTACTCTTTTTGCTCCAGATTGTTTGGCTATTTGGGCTTATTTTTAATTCCATATGAATTTTAGAATTGTTTTTTTCTGTTGATCCATGTGCATGATATGTTTTCCATTTGTTTACATCATCTGCGATTTCCTTTCTCAGTGATTCATAGTTTTCTTTGTAGAGATCTTTAACCTCTTTGGTTAAATATATTACCAGGTATTTTATTTTAGTTATCATGAAAGGTATTGAGCCTTTGATTTGATTCTCAGCTAGACTGCTGTTGGTGTATAGGAATGCTACTGATTTGTATACATTGATTTTGTAGCCTGAGACAGTGTTGAATATATTTTTCAATTCCACCAGTCTCTTGGTTGAATTGTTGGGGTTTTCTACATATAAGATCATATCATCAGCAAAAAGCGATAGCTTGACCTACTCTTTTCTCCTTTGGATGCTCATTATTTCCTTCTTTTGACTCATTTCTCTGACTAGGACTTCCAGCACTATGTTGAGTAGAAGTAGTGACAGTGGGCATCCTTGTCTTGTTCCAGTTCTGAGTGGGAATGCTTTCAACTTTTCCCCATTCGTAAGATGTTGGCTGTGGGTTTGTCCTATATGGCTTTTATAATTTTGAGGTATGCCCCATCTATGCCTATTTTGTTAAGAGTTTTTATCATAAAAAGGTGCTGAATTTTATTAAATTATTTTTCTGCATCTATTGAGATGATAATATGATCTTTGACTTTGCTTCTATTTATGTGGTGAATCGCATATATGGATTTACATATGTTGAACTATCCTTGCATCCCTGGGATAAAGCCCACTTGGTTGTTGTGGATATTTTTTCGATATGATGCTGAATTCAGTTTGCTAGAATTTTATTGAGGCTTTTTTCATGTATATTCATAAGGGATATTGGTCTATAGTTTTCTTTTTTTGTTGTGTCCCTTCCTGGCTTTGGTATAAAGGTGATTATTGGCTTCACAGAATGAGTTGAGGAGAATTCTTTCCTTCTCAACGTTATGAAATAATTTCTGCAATACCAATTTTTCTTTGTAAGTCTGATAAAATTTGGCTGTGAAATCAACTGGTCCAGGACGTTTTTTTGCTGGTAGATTTTTTATTGCTGCTTCATGCTCATGGATCAGCAGAATCAACATTGTTAAAATGTCTATACTACCCAAAGTGATTTACAAATTCAATGCATTCCCCATCAAAATATTAACATCATTTTTCACAGATCTAGAAAAAATAACTCTATGCTTTGTTTGGAACCAGAAAAGAGCCCAAACAGTCAAAGCAACCTTAAACAAAAGGAACAAATTTGGAGGCATCACTTTACCAGACTTTGAGCTATACTACAAGGCTATAGTAACCAAAACAGCATGGTCCTAGCACAAAAATAGAGACATAGACCAATGGAACAGGACAGAGAATCCAGATATAAAACCATCCACATATTGTGATCTGATCTTTGCCAAATTAGTAGTAGTCTCTTTATGAAGAAGACCCCAAGGGAAATCACAGCAACAAAAAATAAATAAATAAATAAATAAGACTTTAAATTAAAAAGCATCTGCACAACCAAGGAAACAATCAATCAACAGAACAAATAGACAACCTACAGAATGGGACAAAATATTGGCGCTCTATACATCCAATAAAGGGCTAATTACCAGAATCTACAAAGCACTCAAGCAAATCAGTAAGTAAAAATCAAACAACTCAATTAAAAGTGAACAAAAGACATGAACAGAAGCTTTTCAAAAAAAAGTAGACCAATGGCCATTAAACATATGAAAAAAATGGTCAACATCACTAATCATCAGGGAAATGCAAATCAAAACCACAATGAGATATCACTTAACTCCAGTGATATTGGCTTATATCAAAAAGTTCCAAAACAACAAATGTTGGTGGAGATGTAGACAGACAGGAACTCTCATGCACTGCTGGTGGGACTGCAAATTAGTACAACCTCTACAGAAAGTAATACAGAGATACCTCAAAGAACTAAAAGTAGAACTACCATTTGACCCAGCAATCCCACTACTGGGGATTTACCCAAAGGAAAAAAAGACATTCCATAATAAAGACATCTACACTTGAATGTTTATAGCAGCAGAATTCACAATTGCAAAGATGTGGAAGCAACCCAGGTGCCCATCAATACATGAGTGGTTTAATAAAATGTGGTATGTGTATACAATAGAGTATTACTCAGCAATAAAAAACAATGGTGAATTAGCACATCTGGTATTGTCGTGGATGGAGCTAGAGCCCATTCTTCGAAGCAAGGTATCACAAGAATGGAAAAAAAAGCACCACTGGTACTCACTATCAAATTGGTACTAGCTGATCAATACTTATGTCACACATGGAAATAATATTCATCAGGGGTCAGGCAGGTGGAAGGGGAGTGGAGGGGATTGGAAAATTCTCACTTAATGGGTGCAGGGTGCATAGTTTTGGGGGTGTGTACACGATAGTAGCTCTGACTTGAGCAATGCATAGGCAATATATATAACCAAAGTGTTGTACCCCCTTAATATTCTGAAATAAAAAAAAAAATTTAAATAAACTAAAAAAAAAAAAAGAAAAGACAGTGAGATATTATCTTACCCCAGTCAGAATGGCTTTTATCAAAAATCCTGAAATAATAGATGCTGGCATGGATACAGAGAGAAAGGAACACTTATACACTGTTGGTGGACTGCAAACTAGCGCAACCTCTATGAAAAACAGTACGGACATTCCTCAAAAAACTAAAAGTAGACTTCTCATTTGATCCAGCAATCCCACTACTGGATTTTGCCCAAAGGAAAAAAGGTCATATTATCAAAAAGACATTTGCACTTGAATGTTTATTGCAGCAAAATCCACAATCACAAAGATGTGGAATCAACCAAGTGCCCATTAGTTCATGAGTGGATTAATAAAATGTGGTATACGTACACCATGGAGTACTACTCAGCCACAGAAAATGAATTAATACCTTTTGCAACAATCTGGATGGAACTGGAGACCATCCTCCTAAGTGAAATATCACATGAATGGAAAAGCAAATACAACATATACTCACTCTTAAATTAGAACTAACCAGTCAGCACTCATGTGCACATATGAAAGTAAAACTCAACGGAAATCCTGCCTGTGGAAGGGAGCAGGAGAGGATGGGTGAAATCATACCTAAAAGGTACAATGTACAGTATCTGGGTGATGGGCACACTTATAATTGATTCAAGCAGTACAAAAGCAATCCATGTAACCAAAATATTTGTACACCTGTAATATTCTGAAATAAAATAAAGGATTGTTTTTTCCAATTCTGTGAAAAATGACATTGGCATGTTGATAGGGATTACATTGAAACTGTAGATTGATTTGGGCAGTGCATTCATTTTTAACAATATTAATTCTTCTGATCCATGAGCATGGGATGTTTTTCCATTTGTTTGTGTCATCTACAATTACTTTCATCAGTATTTTGTAGTTTTCCTTGTAGAGATCTTTCACTTCCTTGGTTAAATATATTCCTAGGGTTTTTTTTAGCTATTATAAATGGGATTGCCTTCTTGACTTGGTTCTCAGCTAGATCATTTTTGGTATATAGAAATATTATTGATTTCTGTACATTGCTTTTGTATCTTGAACGTTTACTGAATTCATTTATCAAATGTAGAAGTCTCTTGGAAGAGTCTTTATGGTTTTCTAAATATAAGATTATATCATTAGTTAATAGGAATGATTTAACTTCCTCTTTTCCAATATGGATGCCTTTTATGTTTTTCTCTTGCCTGATTGCTGTAGCTAGAACTTCCAGTACTATGTTGAATAAGAGTGGTGGAAGCGGGCATCATTGTCTTGTTCCAGTTCTGAGTGGGAATGCTTTCAACTTTTCCCCATTAAGCATGATGTTGGCTATGGGTTTGTTATGCATGAGGTGGGTTCCTTCTATGACTGGTTTGTTGAGAATTTTTAGCAAGAAGTGATAAAAGCATTTATCAAATGTTTTTTCTGCATCTGTTGAGATGATTATATGGTTTTTGGTGCTTAATTCTGTTTATGTGAGGTATCATATTTATTGATTTGTGTATATTGAAACATTCTTGCATCCTTAGTATAAAAACCACTTGATCATGGTGTATTACCATTTTGATGTTCTCTTGGATTTGATTGCTACTATTATGCTGAGGAGTTTTGTGTCTATGTTCATCAGGGATATTGGTCTGTACTTTTTTTTTGTTGTGTCCTTCTCTGGTTTTGGTATCAGTGTGATTCTGGCATCATAGAATGAGTTAGGGAGAATTCTCTCCTCCTCAATTTTTAGGAACAGTTTCAGGAGAATTGGTATTTTTTCTACTTTTTATGTTTGATAGAATTCAACTGTGAACCCATATAGTCTTGTTTTTTTTTTTTTGTTCAGAAGATTTTTATTGCCGGTTCAATTTTGCTACACATTATTGGTCTGTTCGGGAGTCCTATTTCTTCCTGGTTCAATCTTGGGAGGTTGTATGCATTCAGGAATCCCTTCATTTCCTCCAAGTTTTCTGGTTTTTGAGAATGCAGTTGTTTAAAATAGTCTGAAGATCTTTTGCATTTCTTTGGTATTCAATGTAATATCTTCTTTTTCATTTTGTTTGTTTGGATAGTCTCTCTTCTTTTCTTGGTTAATCTACTTAGCGGTTCATTAATTCTCTTTATCTTTGAAAGAAACACCTTTGTTTCATTGATCCTTTGTATTTTGGGGGGGAGGTCCCTATTTCATTTAGTTCTGCTCTAAACTTTGTTATTTCTTTTCTTCTGCCAACTTTGAGTTTGGTTTGTTTTTGTTTTTCTAGTTCCTCAAGGTGCAATTTTGATCTTTCTATTTTTCTGATGTAGGCATTTAATGCTATAAACTTCCCTCCTAAGACTGCTTTTGCAGTATCCCATAGATTTTGTTATGCTGTGTTTTGATTTTCATTCATTTCATTTTTTTTTTTAAATTTTTGTCTTAATTTGTTCATTGACCCAGTGATTGTTCAGGAGCATGTTATTTAATTTCCATGCATTTGTATAGTTTCCTAAGTTCCTCTTGGTATTGATTTCTAGCTTTATTCCACTGTGGTCTGAGAAGATACTTGATATAATTTCAATGTTTTTAAATTTGTAAAGACTTGCTTTATGTTCTAACATGTGGTCTCTCATGAAAAATGTTCCACTCCCTTATGTTTACAGTGCATATTCTTTTGTTATTGTATAAAATATTCTGTAAATGTCTGTTAAGTCCATTTGGTCTAATGTCCAATGAAAGTCCAATATTTCTTTGTTGATTTTCTGTCTTGATGACCAGTCTAGTGCTATGAGTGGGGTATTGAATTACCCCACTATTATTGTATTGTTATCTATCTCTTTCTTTAGGTATAGTAGTATTTGTTTTGTGAATTTGGGTGTGCTGATATTGGATGCATATATATTTAGGATTGTTATATCCTCCTACTGAATTTTTATATTTATCATTATTTAATGACCTTATTTGTCTTTTTTTACCTTTTGAGTTGAAGTCTGTATCATCTGATATAAGTATCAGTACTCCTGCTCACTTTCAGTTTCCATTTGTGAGGAATATATTTTTTACCTCTCTTCTTTTTCAGTCTTTACTTGTAAAGTGAGTTTCTTTTAAGCAGTATATTGTTGGATCATTTTTAATCCCTTCTGCTAATCTACATCTTTTAAATGGTGCAATTAACCCATATACGTTCAAGGTTTGTATTGCTATTTGAGGCTTTATTCCTGTCACAGTGTTAATTCTTTTTAGTTGTTCTATAAATTCTTTGTTTCTTTCTTTTTCTTTCTTTTTGTCTCTGTGTTTTGATGAAATGCTGTCACTTTGCCGTTTAATTCCTTTTTCTTCCTCCTTGTGTGATTGTTTTATATGACCTACGAATTTTATATTTTCATAGGTTTTTGTGATGTGGAATATTGACCTTTTGTTGCCCTGTTTAAGATCACTTTGAACATTTCCTGTGGGACTGGTCTAGCGGTGATGAATTCCCTCAGTGTTTGCTTGTCTGGTAAAGACTTTATTTGTCCTTCATTTATGGAGCTTATTCTGGTAAGATATAAAATTTTTAACTGACGTTTATTTCTTTTGTTGTTTCAGCACTTTGAAAATGCCATCCCATTCACTTCTGGTCTGTAAAGTTTCTGCTGAGACATCTGCTGTTAGTCTGATGGGGTATTTGTTTCTAATTTTCCCTTTTTAATTTAAAAAATTCTTTCTTTCACTTTGACTTTAGACATTCTGAATGTAATATGCCACGGTAAATAACTTTTGCAATGTCAATAGTGTGGGGATCTCTGGCCCTCCTGTACCACGATGTCTTGCTAGACTTGGGAAATTTTCATTGCTCATTTCTTTAAATAGTTTTTCTAAACTTTTTAATCTCTCTTCCCTTTTCTGAATACTGACAATTTATAAGTTCATTCTTTTTATGCAGTCCCAGACATATTGAAGACGTTGTTAATCCTTTTTAATTCTATTTTTCCTTATTTTTGTCTGACTGGATTATTTTAACAGACTTGTCTTCAATTTCTGAGATTTTTCTTCTGCTTTGTCTAGTCTATTATTGAAGATTTGAATGTATTGTATATTTCCTTCAATGAATTTTTCAGTTCCAGAATTTCTTTTCTTTTCTTTTGTTTAGATATCTATCTCCTTGGTAAATTTCTCATTCATATACTGAATTGATTTTCTGATTTCTTTGTATTGGTTTTCAGATTTCCCTTGCATCTCATTAAGCTTCTTTAAAAATAAATATTTTGTATCCTTTATCTGGCATTTCAAGGGGTTCTTTCTGATTGGGATTTGTTGCTGGACAATTGTTGTGGTCATATGGTGGTGTCATATTTCCTTGCTTTTTCATTTTTCCTGTGTCCTTTTGTTGATAACTGCACATCTGGTGTAGCAGTCACTTCTTTCAATTCTTTGAAATTGCTTTCCTATGGGAGAATATTTTCCTTAAGATGTATATATGTTGTTCATTGAGTAGAACACTTTAGCTTTGATTTTGGATGCCTACAGTGACGTGATCTTTGTATGATTTCTTTGGTAGTACAAGCGTTCAGGGGTATCTGTGATTTGCTCAGTGGCTTAGGATAGAGTTATTAGTTGAGGCTGTGGTGAAGTTTTGCTGGGGGCTTGGATGCCACCTGAGCCAGTCTTTGGGCCCCAATGGTGGCAGCAGTGGACTGAATGTGCTATTTTAGGCCCCATATCAGGTTACACTGGCACTGGTGTTAGGAGGTGTTGGATGGCCAGTTTTTTGGCCTCCAGGTGGCTTGTTCAGAAGCTAGTAGTGGGAGTAGTGAGCTGAGTGTGTGGGTGGGTTTTCAGGCCCCTGAACATCTAGTGTGCTGTGGGTAATGGCAGTAGCAGTAGTGGATCAACCCACTGGGACCCAAGCTCTCCATGTTGGTGTTGTTGGTAGCTGTCATGGGTTAGGTGGGCTATTCTCCAGTTCCATAACCACCCATAGGAGAGTGATGGGTATTGCCCTAAGAGTGCTTAGGAGAGCTTGGTCTCCCCTGTCCCTCCTAGGCCAGATGGTGGCTCTAGGCTTATCAGCCCAAACTTGGCATGAGGGCAGAATGCGGCCCAACATTAAACTCTTAAAATGGTAACAAGCGCCTTCAATCAGAGAGGGTGGGGCCCCTCCTAGGCAAGCAGCATAGGCAAGAAGCTGTGGAAAGTCTGGTCTTATCACATCTCAGCCTACAAGAACCTGTTTCTGAGTTGTGGGTGTTGTCCTAAGTCCATTCTTAGAACTTTTAGGTTAGTTTAGAAGACACTGGTTGCAAAAAGCTGTTGTAATAATCTGGCCAATATAGATTACCAGAGTTAAAAAATTAACAATGGAATTGGGGAGAAGCAAGGATGAATTCAAATATTAACAAATAGGTATCAGCCAGTTTGGGCTTGATGTAGTAAATGCACGTAAGGATTACGAAAGTAAGATTCTAAATTGGCTCCCAGACTTCTTGTTTTAGAAATTTGTTGGTTGGCTTCATTCCCAGCAGATGTACAGGAGGAAAGGTAAATGAGGAGGGATAGATGATACATTTACAGATAACTAGCTATGGATACCATGTAAAAGTTTAATTTTAGCCCTCTCTTTTCCTTTTTGTGATGTAAAAACAAATTGGCATTAGTGTTTAAGTTTAAGCAGTTTTCAGCATTAGCTTGGCACCAGCTTTTCCCGTTGGCACTCTTTAAATTTGCCCTGGCTTCAGTGCCAGTACTGCCAGAATGTACTTGGCAGTCACAGGATCTAGATGTCAAATTGTCAAATTATTCTGTTCCACTTTCTTTTTAAATAAATTATTTTTGCAAGCTAACTTTACTTCCTATTTAGTGATTTAAAATAATTTTCTGAGAAATATTTTTCATAAAAGTATATATTACTTAAATTCAGTAGTTCCACTATTCTTTTTTTCTGGTAATACTTCCAGTTTCACACACCTTAGTCACACTCTGTTCTGTCCACTACTCAATTCACTGCAAAGTTCACCTTTTCAAAAATAGCACCATGTACCTGAAAAGATACTCTCTTGCAGGCATCACTTCAATGCTCATTGCAGGTCTTACATTGGTTTCCACAAAAACAGATTTTGAAACAAGGAGTTGTGTGCAAGAGTACTCCTTGAGGAGTACTCTTGGGAGATAGCCTTGTCAGTAAGTGAAGAAGGCAGAACTGGGAGGAGGAAAGGGCTATTGCAAAGCTATTGCAATCAAGGCTTCAGCTAATCCTATGTGGAGCTCTGCAACTAAGATGGACCACCAAAGTGTCCCAAATTTAGGTAAAAGGACCAGGCTTTTGTAACCCTGCATGAACCAATCTTCTGGTCACTCCTGGAAATGTGAGTAGTCTTGAATGAAGCAGTTTCTGAGGACTATGGTGATTTGCAGAAGCAATACAGCTGTGAAAACTCAGTAATCGAAGATCATATTCTGGACATCTGGAGGAAGGTGACTTGACTCTGAATAGGGGAGACACCACAGACTCTCCCACTGTGTCATCCACACCATTTCTAAATCTCAATCTCTTCCAGGAATTATCATTGTCCAGTTGGAACTTTCTGGTCCAATTATATCTTCAGCTTCATCTGTATAATCTGCAAATTAGATTTCTGTTTGTTTACTTTTGTGTTTCTGTGATTTTTGTTTCTTCCTATTATATACATTTGGATTTAAAACACTGAAAGAAAAGTGGCTAGATCTAAATAGAATGTGGTATAAAATTACACACCTGGAAGGTGAACTACTTATTGATCTTCAAATAATTATATAGTATCAGAATGTGAAAACTTAAACAGAATGTATAGAAATAAAAGCCTGAGAAAAACTTAAGTAACTAATGTATATAAACACCAGTCCTAATCCCTGGAACAAAAATCTATAGTGTTTTTTCTACAGTGACCCCAAACACTTAATTCAGTTCAGTTAGATTACCTACTTAACTAGTTAGAACCAGTTTTGTGTTATATTCATTGCATGACAATGGAAATCTTAATAATCGATATATATAAAATATTAAGTATAATCAAGTGTCAGAATCTTGAGTACATTTTGTTTGAGGTAAAAACTGTCTGTTCTTTTTCTATTTCAGAAAGCACTAAGTCTTTCACCATTAACTATTTTGTTAGCTGTAAGTTTTGCATAGATGTACTTTATCAGGTTGAGAAATGTCCTTTTTATTTATAGTTGACTGAGAGTTATTATTAAAAATACACATTGAAATTTTTCACATGCTTTTCCTGAATATTCTGAGATAATCATATGATTTTTTTTAAATTTTCTTGTCACTTTACATTGTGAATTACATTGATTTTCAATTTTTTTCTATAGACAGGGTCCTGCTGTGTTGTCCAGGCTGGTCTTGAACTTCTGGCCTCAAGCAATCCTCCTCCCTCAGCATCTTCAGTAGTTGTGAGTATAGGCATGAGCCACGGTGCCC
Organism: Daubentonia madagascariensis; assembly: GCA_023783475.1. Taxonomy (NCBI): domain Eukaryota; kingdom Metazoa; phylum Chordata; class Mammalia; order Primates; family Daubentoniidae; genus Daubentonia; species Daubentonia madagascariensis. Next base: position 33,488,624 of record JAKFHU010001209.1, read on the forward strand.
CGCTTGATTTTATATTTTAAACACACTGTGCATTCCCAGGACGAACCTGGTCATGATATAGTACACCTATTTTAGAAATTGCTGTATTAAATTTTCTAAAGTATAAGAATTTTGCATCTGTGTTCATAAGGTGGAAAGTGTTTGCTGCTCTTATGTTTTCTAGACATTTTTCTTCAAAACTGTTAATATTTATTTTTTAAGCATTTGGTAGGGTTCATCATCCAATATACCTAGGCCTGGAGTTTTCTTTGTGGAAACATTTTAAACTACTGAACTAATTTTTCAAAATATGTGGATGACTATTCATGGTGTCTATTTCCTTTTGGGTGAGTTTTGGTAGTTGACATTTTCAAGGACTTTTTCTATTTCATCTAACTTATCAAAGTTGTTGGCACAAAGTTGTTCCTGTTATTCCCTTATACCTTTAAACATGTAGAATCTATAGTGATGTCTTGGCTTTCATTACTAATATCAGAAATTTGTATTTTCTGTCACCTTTCTTATCCAAATAAGCTAGAAGCTTATCACTTCTACTGACCTTTAAAAATCTCACTCAAACTCTTCATTTCATTTTTATGTTTTCTATTTCATTAACTGATACTTTTATATTTCTTATTTTGTTCTTTCTGCTTGTCACAGGCACACTTTCGTTCATCTTTTTTAGTTTTTTAAGGTGTAAGCTTAGATCACTAATTTAAGGTCTTTTTAAATGTAACTATTTTAATACTGTAGTTTTTCTCTTAAGAACAATTTTAGCTACATCCTAATTTTGATATGTTGTGTTTTTGTTTTAATTCGGTTCAAAATATTTTCCATTTATCTTTGTATATCTTCTTTACTTATGGTTTATTTAGAATTATGTTACTTAATTTCCAAATACTTAGGGATTTTTCAGTTGTATTTGTGTTACTTATTTTTATTATAATTCCAATGAGGTCAACGTTCATGCTTTGTATAATTTCAGTCCTGTATATTTATTAAATTATTTTAGTGCACAGAAAATGGTTTATCTTGGTGAATGTTCAGTATGTACTTAGAAAGAATGTATTTTGCATCATGAGATAGAGTGGTAAATTTGCTTGATTTGGTTGATAGTGTCGCTCAAATTATGTATATACTTACTGATTATGTATTTGCTTTTTCTGTCTATTAAAGAGAGAGAATAGGTGTTGTGGTTGATGTGCTGCAGTGACACTATAACATCTTTAAAGGTATTTAGGTTTGTTCATTTGGTAAGCAATTAAATTACTGACACATCATTTTCACACTCTCAGACTTGGTTTTATTTTTTTTTTTGGAGCATGTCTATTTCAGTTCTTCCTTTAATCCTTAGGTTTGGCTTTCATTCAAAGATATAGTCTTTTCTTCCAAAGTTTGACATGTCTGTGTTCTCAACTGAATATATGAGGAGTTCAGGAAGGTCTCTATCATCTACCTGGGCTAGAATTCCAATGACTTTCAGCATTTCACAATCTATGATATTTCTCTCAATTCTAAGGCCCCCTGAAGCAGTGACTTTCCACCAGCCTTAGGAGCAGTCTCCACATGTGCAAATAATCTCCAAATCATGGAAACATAAAGAACCCTCTGCAGATTCTGAGACCTCTTTCTCCACATTCTCTCCTTTCCAGCAACCTGCTCTATTAATTTCAACCACTTTGGTTGCCCTGAACTCCAACATTCTTTTCCAGCTCAATGAGACTGTTATTGTACTCTTATCAGACTCCAACTTGTTGTACTGTGGTGGAGAAGGTTTCCCCAGCCAAAAAGCCTGAGGTGAATGTGTTGCTCAACTTGTTTGTTCTCTTTTTCTCAAAATCACCATAATTCCTGAAAGTATTAGTCTTATATTTTTTTATGCAATTTAATAGGTGTTTAAAGTGAGAAAGTAATTTGGTTCTAGTTAACTTAGATATAAGAGAAATTTTGAATTCTTCAATTTTAAATATATATTTATGTCTTCATCATTTTGAAAAGAAACTGATATGAATAAAAATTATAATAATTTGAAAAATAATTATTTTTAGCAACTACCTGAAGTATTATTTATTTGTGTAAAAATAATATTGGACAAATATTTTACACAAATTACATTAATTGCTCTAGATAGATGATTTAACTTAGATTTAATTTAAAGAAGTCAGCATCCAAAGATGAAATCAGTTCTTACTCAATATAATGAATAACTTAAAACTAAATATATTTATATTCATTAAATACGCAAGTAATACTGTTAACCACAAAATTAACCTAATAATGACTTTTTATTTTTCTAATATGTTGCAATGAGTCAATATATTTTAATTACTTGAAAATGAATGAATGAGTCTAATTGAGTATACTTCTACCAACTGTATTTTCATACATGAATGGTAAAATATTTGTGCATTCTGAGCATTGGGCTAAATGGCAAGTCATTTTTATTTCTCATTGGCTGTTTCTAGGCATTTCTTACTATTTTAACCAACAGTAAGTTAAACTATATTACTCCATTAATACACTAGTAATAGGAAAATTATTGCAAATGAAGAAACTCACAGATAAGGCTAATTTTTTGTATAGTTATGAGTAGACAAAACAGTGTTAACAATAACTATTACTTGTGTATGAACATTAAGTCTGTAAACAGAGTGCTCTTTTTTTTTCAAATATAATTTGAAGGCTGGCACTGCATTTCTCAATATATTTCCCAAACTAAGTGGCAGTCTGATAAGAACTGCGCTAAAGTAAAGGTCAAGTAATGATGACAAGATTCCTTCCATTTCACTTTGCCACAGTTTGACATAAGCTGCAATTTATGCAATGTCACCAACCATCAGTCAATCACCCATGCAACAACAAATAAAGAGATGAAATGGCTAAGTAAATATATCCTTTAAAAATACAGGAAAAAAAGAAAGAAAATCAGCCAGTAGGCTATACATTGAAAAGAGGTAGCCCAAATACTCTTTTATATGAAGTGTTTGTATTTAAGGACACCAAGTATTGCTTATTTTCCTTCTCCTGCGTGATATGTATGACTATTTTAGTCCCTAGAATAGTTTTATTAAAATTCTATCAATATCAATTAATTTTGTTCCTTAAGAAGAGCTGAGAAAGTTTTTTTAAAAATTCTTGAATAGTTCTTATTTTATTGGTAGGCCTTGGATAGTTATACTGTAAATATTATTGGTTTCAAGACACTCTAGGTTCCCATTCTTAATCAATATCTTTTTCATCAAGGCAAGTCAATTTAGATGAGATGAGGAAAATCATAATAGCAATGATTTTAAAATTAATTAATGTTTTGAGCATATACTATCTAAACAAAACACTTTTAAGAAACATACACCTTAAAATCTCCAAAAAGAAGATGTTTTTAATGTCTTTACTATAAGTGACTACAGATAAACTTAATAGATATAATCATTCTGGCACAGACTCAGAGAAGGTGTAAGTTGGCATGAAGACACGTGAACGGATTAGAATATGAAAATAGCGGAGAGACTGAAAAAGATTGTAATGGTATTGCATCAAACCATACCCAGTAAGTGCTATACTATCATTTAAGGAGGAAGAATTGCAAGTTCATATCAAAAATAGTATGATTTTGTATGTATATAATTTATATTTTTTATACATTTCTATTTAAATAAAAATACAAAAAATTTTGCAGCATAGTATATATTACTATTTTCTTTAAGGATGCTTATTAACTTTATAATATTTCATGTTAAAATTTATCTACTTATTGTATCTGAAAATATAGATACATAAGCTTGATGGATCTATGTGATAATTACAATCTAGTACCAGGTGGCCAAAGGGGGCAGGATGGGAGAACACCATGCCTTTGGACTGATACTTCTATATCTAGATTAAAAAAAGGAAGCCCAGGATAGATTGCTAAAACATGCAGATGCTGATTTGTGAGATGGTGTCTTATAAGGCCCATAAGTACATGTGTACTCACACCAAAATTAATTTAGAAAAAGAAAAGATGCTTTGAAACAATTTTTTTTGTATTTTTTTTTAATTTCAAAATACTATGGTGGTACAAATGTTGCCAGGCATGGTGGCTCAAGCCTGTCATCCCAGCACTTTGGGAGGCCACGGCAGAAGATCACTTGAAGCCAAGAATTCAAGACTAGCCTGGGCAACTACAAAAAAATAAAAAAAATTAGCTGAGCACGGTGGCATATGCCTGTATTCCAAGCCACTTGAGAGCCTGAGGCAGGAGGATTGCTTGAGCCCAAGAGTTCGAGGTTACAGTGAGCTACAATCCAATGCTTTAAAACAACTTTAATAATGAATCAGTTTGACATTTTAATTCACTTTAAATGGCATTTAAGAAGAAATGTAATGTCAAAAAAAGAAGTATAATAATGCAAGCATATACTCTATTGTATTCTTTTTTAAGACTTTTTCCCCACATATTTTTCTAAAAAAAAGTTTTATTTCAACCAAATAATTGGATATTAACAAAGAAAATGTAATGATTTCTATGCTCAGACTTATGTGTTCTGGATATTACACAGAAAGATGATGACAAAGTATCTTGCCTTTAGAAAAAAAATGAAGAAATCAAATCATTTTTATCTTGATGTTATTTTTGACAAGCAATATAAAAGTATAGGTGTATTTGCATTCTTTGATGAAAATGGCTTCATTTTCTTGTTTATTGTATTTAAAATAAAGAGGAGGGAAATAAAAAATGAAACCTAAGACTATGTCAATTAAAAAAAATCTTTCTACAACAGTTTATAACTGTATTATATAAATTAAAATGGCTTGTGAATGGCTACATTATTTCACTTGTACTCATTTTTATACACCTAAGAAAGCTTTAAAAGGAAAACTATTGCATTACATTCATGAGCTCTTTAATAAATATCTATTGAATAATACTTTATACCAGCCACTGTCTTAGCTACTTGAACTACAAAAATGGCAAAAAGTCACAGTTTCTTTGCTCAAGGAACTCACAGTCCACTGGGAGAAGACAGAAACACATGCAAATCATTACTGTAAAGAGAATGAATACAACTTTGGTGTGAATGGAACATAATACAGCAGCATGGTAGAATATGTTTTAAAATATGATACGAAAATATCCAGTTGTTAAACAAACTATATCTACATTTATTCAGGAATATAATACCTAATAATGATTCTAATATGGAAAAGGCTTAGTTGACTTTATTTCAAAGTTTCTAATCTAGAAAATATTCTTTTTATTGCATGAGGAGAGCTTGTTGTATTCATGCTAGGGGCCATATTTTAAATTTTATTAAAATTTTGGTGTGTTCTCTGCATGATCACTGTCATGTAGAGTCCTAGTGCCAGTTAAGTTTTCTGTCCAGGAAACACTGCTGACTTGTACAGCCAGAACTATGTATGGATATTTGTTTTATGTTTTAAGGTGTTACAGATTGTGATAACTAAAATCAGATGAATCAGTTATATGTGAATCCTATTGATGAGCAAATAAAACTACAGGTGGCTTATTGGCTTATTTTCCTCATCACATTGCTAATTTCCCCAGACCTATCCTCTGAGACATTTAAAGTCACAATATACCATATGATCATTCATATAGTAACTACCAGTACAAAAATCCTATGCCTCTGTAGTGCAAACATTTTATTCATAAATCATTTTGTTTTTCAAATTTTAAATAAAAATAGAATTTTTTATAGAATTATCATTTGTAGGTTTTTTTGTAAATTTCTTCTACTCCCCTAGACACTGCCCAGTGGTTAATTGCACTCCTATATAACATATATAGATCTAATTTCAAGGCAAGATAGAATGATTGTGGAGATTTTGATAGCTTTTCTTTCTCATTCCCCGGTACTATTTTGTGAAGGAGCTAGCATTTGCTGCGTATAGATACGAAATTGCCTATTATCTCATTGATCCACATTTTTTCATTTTCCTTACTATTTTTAAGCAAAATGTTTCATAGTGAGCAATATCAATTGTTCATTATTTAAATAAAGAAATATACAATGTGTTACTTTCATTTTATTTTTATAATAATGAGAGTTCTTTCTTACATTGATTCCTAGTGATAGAGTCATAAAGCAAGACCATTACTAGAGTAATTAGTTCACAGGTAGTTTGTATAAATATAAAGCCTCATTCTTTCATAAAAAGCCATATCATCAAATCTAGAGCAAATAAATAAGTATAGTGTGAGTTTACTGTGAAGTGAGTTGGTTTGCATAATGTGTATTTCTTACTACAGATGATAACATGTTAAACTTTTGACAGTCTTGAATAACATAAAAGCCACAGGTCTTGTATCTGTGTTTTTCATAAGATGGTATTCAATGTCACAAAATTCTTCCTTCAAACGGAGTGTGAATCCAGGATGGGACTGGGCCCATGGTGGCAGACTGGAAGCAACTTGCATAACAGCTCTCCTGCAGAGCAGATTGAAAGTGGTGAATAGGGGGTTAATAGGTGTCCACCTTTGGATCAATTGTCCGAGCAAGAGCCCTGGGAATCCAGGGAGAGGAGACGGGAGTGAAGTGAAGAAGAGAGAAGTGCACAACCTGCTCAATAGGCACCCACATGTGGGGAAGGGACAGAGGAGACAATCCCAGGCTCCATGCTTCCCCTGAGGATATTGCAATCGGAGCGGCTGGAGGGCCCCTCCACCAGCTGGACTGATACAGAGACCTGATTGGAGGCTGTACAGCTACATTTCTCCAGACAGAACGCATAGCTGGCTTGCAAGCCCTGGGTGCTGTGGATACTGCCATTGTAACATCCCAATCCCAGAGAGCTACTTCTGCCCAGGGGTAAGATCTGTAACTGTTACCTCTCCCTGTCCCTTACCAAGTGAGGAGGAAGAAGAGATTCCCAGTGCTCACATGCACCTCATGGGCAGGTGATGTGCATCCTCACTACTGCCACAATCAGCGGGATTGGGCAGAAGAGGAAGAACCCTCTTCTGCTGTGGAAGTGCCCTCTGCTTTGGCCTGGGTGATCTTGCTCAGCCACACCTCCTGTGTGACCCAGGTAGAACATGTTCCTGTAGCCCTTGGCACATACCACCCACTGTTGGAGTGGCTGGATCACCACCGCCACCTCCTAGGAGGTCCCAATCTGGTCAAAAGCCAGTGTAGCCACCACCTTTGGGATCTGCGTGGAACACCTGTTAGGGGCTTGCTCCACTCATGCGCTGGGACAACAGGTGCCCTGGCCCAGGCATGTGTGTGCTGCACCCCATAGACCAGCTCCATCTCATGCAGGTGCCCTGCCCCACAGGCCCACTCTGCCCTTGGGGCCTGCTATGCCTTGCATGTGTGCTGTGCCCCACGAGCTCTTCATCCTGCTCATGCACCTCTCACCTTGGCTGCCTAGGCCCTCTAATGCCACTTTACCTGGCAGACTACCTCTATCCCATGTTCACACCCTGTGCTGCAGGCCAGCCTCACCTTACATGCATGCTCACACCACAGGCCCACCCTGCCATAGTGGCCTTGTGAAAACTAGAGGGCAATGGGGGAGATGCAGCAAAGCAGCAGTGTTAACAGCTCACAGTGCATCCATCCCATTCCTACCTGGTGAAATTTCTGGAGTAGGTCCCAAGCACACCATCCAGGTACCCATCCCTATCTTCAGTCAGTAACAGAGGTCTCAACAGAGAAGAACAAGCATACCATACTTGTTATCTGTTTGGAGCTGAGCAAAGAGGCCCCAAGTGAGAAGGAACCAGCGTAAAAACTCTGGCAACATGAGAAAACAGCCTGTCTCAACACCAGAAAAGGATCACAACAGCTTTCCAGTAATGAAATCCAACCAAAAAAAAAAAAAAATGCTGAAAAAACAGATATGGAGTTCAGATTATGGATGGCAAGCAAGATGAATGGAATTAAGGAGATGGTGGAAAACTGTATCAAAGAATGCACAAAAATAATTCAGGACATGAACAAAAAAATTCCCTGAAGAGATAGCATTAGAAAAGAGATAACAGAACTTAAAGAAAAGAAAGTCATTTAAGGAACTTCAAAATACAGCAGAAAGCTTTAAGAACAGACTAGACCAAGCAGAAGAATGGATTTCAGAGCTTGAAGACAAGGATTTTGAAATAACTCAATCAATAAAAAATGTAGAAAAATGCATAAAAAAAGAACAAGCAATCATGCGACAAATATGTGATTAAGCAGAGCAAGATAATATGAGAATCATAGATACCCTGAGGAGAAGAGGAAAAAACAATAACCATGGAAAACATATTTGAGGGAATAATTGAGGAAAACTTCCTTGGTATCACTAGAGATATAAGGATCCAGATGCAAGATGGTCATCAAACATCTGGAAAATTCATAACAAATAGGGCGTCACTAAGGCACATAGTCATCAGCCTGACCAAAGTCAAAAAGGAGAAAGTCATACAAGCTGTAAGATGAAAGCAACAATTTACTTATAAAGACTAACAGCAGACTGCTTAGCAGAGACCTTTCAAGCCAGAAGAGATTGGGGTTCCATTTTCAGGCTTCTTAAATGGAATAACTGCCAGACAAGAATTTTGTAGCCTGCAAGGCAATTTTCATACATGAAGGAAAATAAAATCTTTCCCAGAAGAGTGAAGACTAAGGGAATTTGTCACCACTAGCACTGCCCTACAGGAAATGCTTAAAAGTGCTGTATACATGGAACAGAAAATTTGATACGTACCAGTGTAAAAATACCCAAAAGCTAAAGCTCACAGCTCTTATAAAACAGTTACACAAGGGAGAAGCAACTAGGTATTGCTCAACATGAAGAACAAAGCAGTAGCTCATGTATGAATACTTAACATTTAACATAAATGGTCTTAAGGATCCATTTAAAAGATATAGACTGGGTGAGTGGATGAAAGAACACAGCCCAACTATTTGCTGTCTCCAAGACATACATTAATATCTAAACCACAAGTATTCGTACAGACTCAAGGTGATGGGATGAAAATAAATATTCCACACAAATGGAAACCAAAAGTGAGCAGGTATAGTCATTCTCATATCTGATAAAATAGACTTTAAATCAACAATGGTAAAAAAAGACAAAGATGGTCATTATATAATGATAAAGGGAGAGCAATTCATAAAGAAGTTATAGCAATACTAAGTATATATGCACCTAACACAGGGGCTCCCAGATTCATAAAACAACTACTATTGGACCTAAGCAAAGAAATAAACAGTGGCATCATAATTGCCAGAGACTTCAACACTCCACTGACAAAATGGGACAGATAAACGAGGCAGAAGATCAACTAAAAAAAAACTACTTGACTTAAGCAAGACTGTAGAACAAAGGACCTAACAGACATTTACAGAACATTCTACCCTAAAACTGCAGAATATACATTCTCCTCATCAGCACATGGGACATTTTCCAAGATAGATCATATGTCATCTCACAAAAGAAATCTCAGCAAATTCAGAAAAAATTAAAATTATTCCATGTGTCTTCTCAGATCACAGTGGAATAAAATCAGAAATCAATTCAAAGAGGAACTTTCAAATCTACACAAAGTCACAGAAATTCAACAAAATGCTGCTGAATGATCCTTGGGTCAATGAAGAAATTAAAATGGAAATCAAAAGATTTACTGAACTAAACAGGAAATATGACAAAAGTTTCCAGTAATCTATGGAATAGAGCTAAAGCACTGTTAAGGGGGAAGTTCATAGCCTTAAATGCTTACATCAAAAAGAAAGATCAGAAATTAACAACCAAATCTCACACCTCAAGGGACTACAGAAAGAACAAATCAAACCTAAAGCTAGCAGAAAAGAAATAACAAAGCTCAGAGCAGAACTAAACAAAATGGAAACCAAAAACACAATACAAAGGATCAATGAAACAACAAAAACTTAGTTCTTTGAAAAGATAAACAATATCGATAGACCTCTAGCTATATTAACCAGAAATAGAAGAGAAAGTACTCAAATAAGATCAATCAGAAATGAAAAAGGAGCCATTACAATTGATACCACAGAAATACAAAAATATCATCTGTGACTACTATGAAAATCTCTATGCACATAAACTAGAAAATCTAGAGGAAATGAATAACTTTTTGGAAACACTCGACCTCCCAAGCTTCAATCAGGACAAAATAGAAATCCTGAACAGATCAATATCTAGCAGCAGGATTGAAACAGCAATACAAAATCTTCCAACAAGAAAAAGCCCTGGAGAAGACAGATTCACAGCTAAATTTCTACCAGACTACAAAGAAGAATTGGCACTTGTTCTACTGAAACTGTTCCATAACATCGAGAAGGAGGGAATCCCCCATAACTCATTCTACAAAGAGTATATCACCCTGTATTAAGGCAAGAAAGTAAACAACAAAAAGAAAACTACAGACCAATATCCCTTATGAACATAGCTGTAAAAATCCTCAGCAAAATACTAGCAAACTGAATTCAACAGCACATGAAAAAGATAATTTACCATGATCAAATGGAATTCAATGGGATTCAAGGATGGCTCAATATAAGCAAATCAATAAATCTGATTCACCACATAAACAGAATTCAAAACAAAGGCCACATGATCTTCTCAATAGATGCAGAAAAAGCATTCAGTAAAATCTACCACCACTTCATGGTAAAAACCCTCAACAAACTAGGCATAGAAGGACCATACCTCAAAATAATAAAAGTCTTGTACACAAACCCACAGTCAACATCATACTGAATGGAGAAAAGTTGAAAGCATTCCCCCTAAGAGCTGGAGCAAGACAAGGGTGCCCACTGTCACCACTTCTATTCAACTTAGTATTGGAAGTCCTAGTCAGAGCGATAAGGCAAGAGAAAGAAATAAAGGGCATCCAAATCATGAAAGAGGAGGTCAAACTATCCCTGTTTGCCAATGATAATGATCTTATACCTAGAAAACCCTAAAAACTCTGCCAAAATACTCCTCAAATTGACAAATAAATTCAGTAAAGTCTCATGTTACAAAATCAAGGTACACAAATCATTTCTTATATACTAATCACAATCAAGCTTAGTGCCCCATCAAGAGCTCAATACCATTTATAGTAGCTACAAAGAAAATAAAATATCTATGAACATACTTAACCAAGGAGGTGAAAGATCTCTACAAGGAGAAATACAAAACACTGATGAAAGAAATCATAGATGACACCAACAAATGGAAATCATCCCATGCTCATGGATTGGAAGAATCAACATAATTAAAATGTCCATCCTACCCAAAGTGATTTACAGATGCAGCATAATTCCCATGAAAATTCTAAAGTCATTTCTCATGAATCTAGAAAAAATAATCCTAAACTTCATACAGAACCAAAAAATACCCTGAATAGCCAAAGTAATCCTACAGAAAAAGAGCAAATCTGGAGGCATCACATTATCTGGCTTCAAATAATGCTAGAAGACTATAGTAAACAAAACAGCATGTTGCTAATATAAAGGTAGACCAATGGAAGAGTATAGAGAACCCAGATATAAAACCATATACCTATAACCAACTAATTTTTGACAAAGCAGACAAAAACATACACTAGGGAGAGTATGCCCTATTCAATAAATGGTGCTGGGAAATTTGAAGAGCCACATGCAGCATAATGAAACTAGATCCCTATCTCTTACCATATATAAAAATTAACTCAAGATCAATTAAAGACTTAAATGTAAGACATGAAACCAAAAAAATTCTAGAAGAAAACATTTGAAAACTCTTCTACACATTGGCCTAGACAATGAATTTTTGAGTACTACCCCACAAGCACATATAGCAACAAAAAAATAAATAAATGGGACTTAATTAAACTAAAAAGTTTCTGCACAGCAAAGGAAATAATAGAGCAAACAGACAATTTATAGAATGGGAGAAAATATTCACAAACTATACATTTGACAAAGGCTAAATGGAGAATTTACAATGAACAAATCAGCAAGAAAGAAACAAATAACTTTATTTAATGTGGGTAAAACACATGAACAGATCCTTCTCAAAAGAAGGTAAATGTCCAAAAAAAAGAAAAAATTCTCAACATCACTAATTATCCTGGAAATGTAAATAAAACCACAGTGAAATACCACTTTACCCCTGTCAGAATAACCATTACTAAAAAGTAAAATAACAATGATGTCGGTGCAATTGCAGTGAAAAGAAAACACTTATACACTGTTGGTGGGAATGTAAACCTGTACGACTGCTATAGAAATGAGTATGGAAATTTCTCAAAGAATTAAAGGTAAATGTACCATTCGATCCAGCAATCCCATAACTGGGTATCTACCCAAAGGAAAAGAAGTTTTTATATTTTTATAAAAAATACACCTGTGCTCTAATGTTTATCACAGCAAAATTCACAATTGCAAATATATGGAACCAACCTAAGTGCCCCTCAACTGCTGAGCAAATAAAAAAAAATGTTGTATATATATACCATGTAGTATTACTCAGCCATAAAAAAGAATGAAACAATATCTTTTGCAGCAACTTGGAAGGAACTGGAGACCATTATCCTAAGTGAAGTATCTCAGGAATGGAAAAACAGATACCACAGGTTCTCACTTATAAGTGGGAGCTAAACGAAGGATATATATGGTCATAAAGAGCTGTAATGGACATTGGAAACTAAGAAGGTGGGTGGGTGGGAGGGCGGTGAGGGATAAAAATCTACCTTTCCAGTATAATGTGCACTATTCTGGTGACGGCTACACTGAAAGGCCTGACTTCAGCATGACACAATTTATCCATGTAACAAAAAACACCATTTGTACTCCCTACATTTTTTGAAAAACAAAAACAAAACCAAAAAGGACCCTGGATAAATATCCACTTTTCAGGAACAATGCATCCCTTCAGACATCACTTGTCACTGATCTGTTGGCTAAGCAAGTGCTTTGTTGTCACATAAACCACGAGGTACCAAAGATATGTGATTATCCCTGAAAACAAGCATTGTCATCACCAAGTAAGACTCTCGTTATGCAAGCAAAATGTCCAGGGATGGTCATCTTATCCTGAGTACCACGTTAATAAACTGTCAAAGTCAAGAATATGACTGAAGTTTAAAATTAAACCTTATATTTTATTTTGCTATATCTCAATTTGATTTTATCTATTAAAATTCCAAGATTAGTCCTCATTAGTTTAACCTAATGTAATTTATTATGTAATTATAATAAAAGAGAAGAAAAACTGGAAGAATAAGAAAGAGTAAGAAGGAGGAAAAGAGGAAATCCGCCACGTATCTGGGAAATACAATGTGCTATTAATATTCTCATTTATTTTTGTTTATAACAATCATCAAATACTAACAAAGATACAGGAACATATAAAAACAAACATACATTGTATGAACTGCAAATAATTCAGGAGTTAAACTCTATGCTAATCATACCTTAAAAAGTAACACTCTCTTTTGTTCACAAATTCCTCAAGGGACCACATAGGAGTTATTGAAAAGAACAACATCAACATTCAATTTATTGAATTATTATTATTTCCCAGGGACTGTTCTAGATGTTGGAGATACAGAAGGAACCAAAATCTAAGACCTCCTGAGGCTTACATTCTACTAGGGAAAATGACAATAAACAAACTAGTAAATTGATAAACACACAGATTAATTAAATATGGTGTTTGCTGATGTTGATAAGTACTACAGGAAAAATAAATCAGAGAATATGGATAGGAAAAATGACAAGGGGAAGTGTTGAATGCACTTAAGATGCACCCTGACCCTAACCCTTAAGGGGGTGAAGATGATCAGAAATCTTGCATACTTTCACTGCTATGGTGACATTTGTGCCAAGACCTAAAGAAGATGAGCAAGCAATCCCTGAAAATATATGGCAACAGAGTGTTTTAGTGAATGCAGAATCTTGGAGCAGGCCTAGTACAACCTCATAGCCTCTAGGAACACACCGATCTTGTGTACTAGGAGTGCAATGCTCAGAAGGGGGACCGGGAGGAGGCATCAAGGAAGGTAAGGGAGGGGAAATCTGTGCAGGGCCTTCTTGCTCCCTCTAACAACTTAGGCTTTATGCTTAGAGAGATACATTCCGAAGAATAATCATAAAAATTTAGATAGAATGAACAATATTTGATAGCACGACAAAGTGACTATAATCAGCAATAAGTTAGGGTATAGTTTAAAATAATCAAAAGAGTGGAATTGGAATGTTCCTAACACAAAGAAATGTTAAACACCTGAGGTGAAGGATACCCTGATTTGATTAAGTTACATTGTATGTCTGTATCAAAACATCACATGTACCCTATGAAGATATACTATTATGTACCCATAATAATGAAAAATAAGAAAAATTTTAAAAAGACCTAAAACAATTCTAAATGATTCAAGACAAGTGGTTACTAAGATGATTTCTCATCAACTAAAATGGTCATGTAAGCTGGCATTGACTAGTCACCCAATCTAATGATGTTATTAGATTAAGAATGTCAGTGATCAGAAAAAATGACTGTCACACATCCATGATCTTTTCATAGTTTTACCTGACCTTACCAAAAAAAGAAAAAAGAAAAATTTTTACTCTAAAATATGAGCAAAATAAAATATGAGTGGCTGTCTATAGTCACTAGTTCATATTTTAACATTGATGCAAAAACATTGTTCCAGACAAGATTTCATTGAAGATGAATTGATTTCAGTAACTACTCATGGTTGAACTTGGACACATAGCTTCCTCTTTCCTGGCTTCTATTTTAAAAAATTTTTTATCTGTAAAATGAGATTGGTGAAGGAGAGGATTTATAAGTTTCTGTTTATGCTCTAAAATGTTATAATTTAAAAATTACCATGATATTGCTTATATATCACAGAATATATTTGTAAAGGTAGGGCAGATTGCTAATCTCCTGTAAAACTAATATACATATTACATACCAATGTATGAATATGTGGGGAAAATAAAAGAAATACATGAAGCATACAGAAAAACTTTTCTTTTTTCTTTTTTAAATCAACAGTAAGGAGAATTCTTTCAACTACTTTAAATTTGAGCACGTTTCTTCCAAGCAACCAAAGAGCTATGCTGCCACCTACTGGCAAAATGACTAGCATCCACAAATGTTGCAATTTCTTAAAAAAAATACAGTAATAAATATTGAGTCCTCACTTTCAAAAATGAGATTATGAAAACTTGTGCATTAAACAATACAATGTTTAAATTCTGTTTAGATTTTTGTACCTATTATAAGCCAAGAAAACAACACTACTATTTTTCAGGTGGTCTTGTCTGTTAATGCAATACATTTCTCATATCCTTTCTAGGTGGGAAAATCACTGATATTTTGATCAATGTTCCAGTATTCTTTCACAGAAACAGAAAGACTGTGTGTTTTGGAATTCCCAGAAATAAAATTATTTAGTTTTAGAAGCCAAAATATAAACTACTTTAAAAAAGGAATACTCCAAAGTAAGTCTTGGTTAATGACTAGTTCTATTAAAAGTGAGTCATGTAAGTGCTAATAATACACTGCCTTTTTTGAGCACTAACGTTTTTAGAATAGTGTGGCACTTAAAGCCTTTTCATTTAGAAACATTAGCACCTAAACATCTTACAGAGCTGCTGAGAAAGTAGCCATTTGTTCATCTGTAACACCTTCTTTTTGTTAGCAAAGTCATAGCAATGTGTGCAGCTTTTAAGGTGTTTTCCTGCTATTATGCACAAGCAGTGAATCACATTGATGAGTTTATATTGTATAATCTCCAGGCCAAGGTTATGTGATAGTGCAATTCTTTGACATGATTCTTATCCTTTCAAGAGTTGTCACATCCAAAACAAACCCTTCTTTTTTTAACAAATAAAAACTCTTCATTTTTATAAGGCAACAGAAAACACAAAAATTGAGAAGAAAATAGTGAATTGGGCATTTTAAAAAATTAAGCTAACTTAATTTGTATTCCATACTTTGTTCCAAAATTAAGGTCTTGACGTGTGTTTTTCGACTTTCATTTTAAACACAAATTATAGAAATTGGAGACGGAAAGGGTGCATCCAATAATTTCTATGCTTGTTCTCACAGCAAAGCCACTCTGAGATAGCCTGAGTGCTTTGAACAACCTAGCTTTAATGTTTCCACCCCTGAATCCTTAATCAAATAGATTGCCTCATCAGAAAGATTTTTTTGAACGCTTGCTTAAAATTTAATTTTCCTTTAACAAAGCAAACTCCCACATTTTTTCCAAATATGTTTCATGCTCTGCATGATCCTTAAACCTTTGGTAAGAATCACATCAGTTCTCTTTTTATGTTACTATATACACATATTTTTCCTCTCCATTTCTCTTTGTCATTGTTTCTCTCCCTTTCCCTGTCTCTTTCTTGTCTCTTACTTTGTGTTCTCTTAATCTTCTTTTTTGTATATGTCCATATTCTAAGACATTGAACAATCAAATCTACTGAAGTAAGCACAATTACCTCTCTTTCCTTTTTATACCCAACAACATTGGTTTAAACCTACGGATTCTGTCTTACAATAACTTAAACATCTTTTTAAACCTAGAATTTAAAAAATAATTTCTCTCATGGTGATATTATGAGGGCTAGAGGAAATTTTAATATCACCTTTTGAATTCTTATTTTTTAATTTATTTTTTACTTTCAGAATATTACGGGGGTACAAACACTTTGGTTACATATATTGCCTTTACACTGCCTGAGTCATAGCTACAAGCGTGTCCATCCCCCAGACAGTGTGCACCACACCCATTAGGTGTGAATTTACCCATCCTCTTATATTTTATTCTGTCTCTGAATTTTCCCTGAAATGTAGTGGAAAAGATTCTTTTCAAAATAAATACTTCCTGGTTATGATTCAGAAAATGAAATGTGGATTATCTAAAAAACATTTTTTCAGTTTTATATTAACTGGAAAGTGAATGTCTTCAACATTATTGTGGCTTTAAGAAAGCAATTGTATTTTCTGAATGTTCATGCTAATTATTAAAACTAATCTAATCTAATGTGTTTTTCATTGTATTACAAAGTCTTTACAAATATTTTATTGTAACCATAACATAACATTAATTTTGAGTGCCATAATTTATTTTAATGTTACTTTATATTTTATTATAAAAATTGTGGCGATTATAATTACAATAGAAAACATTTTATGTATTTTCGACTCATTTCTTAGACTAGATCTTCAGAAAGGGGATCTCTGAGTTAAAAGGTATTCATGATTTTAAGATACTTGTCATTTTTCCAAAATTTAGGTTAAGTCATCGTGAACCAAGCCAAACTCCTGAGAGCTGTCATTGCTGAAGAAAGACCCATGGACAGTTTCATTAGCTACTTTACGCAGAGTAAAAGTCACACAGCTATTAGAGAAGCTGTGTTAACCAAGGGAGTTGTTTCTCTTGGGAGGCTTCTATCACCTCATTTTCAGATATACAACTTGAGGAGGAAAGATTGCCAGCCTTTCTTGTTTTTGTATTTGTTTGGATTATAATGCCATAAACTCTGAGTGAAGATTTAAGTTTAATGTGAAAGAAAATAAAATCTTACATTTATGTAATCTGGGCATAATGATATTTCCTAAGTAGGTTGCAGTTCAAATAATGATACATTTGCTATAGACTTTTAAAAATATTTTAATTCATAACTATGAATAACTATAAATATGTATTAAATGCATATAAGGAGATATAATTAACTAATGCAAAACAAAACGGAAAATAATTGAGTCAATCAGTATTTCTTTTTATTAGTTCTATGGTAAAGTAATTACTCAGTTAAGGACTTTGTGCTTTGACAACCATCAGGAAATGGAAGTGCATGAGGATCTAAACAGACACCTTTGATATTGATCCCATTACATATGTGTATAGGTTGAATTCTGATAAATAATGTGACTAACATAGAGTAAAGAGAAATAAAATGTAATCAATATTCTAAATGTTATAAATACTTTAAAAATTATTTACGATGTAGATAATACTATTTTTTCATTCTACATGTTGGATAGTAGTACAAGTATGGTATCTCCTTCCACTCCACTACCATGACAACATTCTCCACACAGTTCATGTTGTTCAACTTTCATTCATCATTGTCCGTGTAAAGCACAAGTTCAGAATGTGAAGTTCTTGTGAATGTTTGTATACAAACGCTCAGAGGAATGAGTCGGATTATCCAAGGGTCATGTCAAACAAGTGGACAAAAAAGTGACAAGGAATTACAGAGGTCAAGTATGTTTGGTGACCCTTATGCTTACTAAATTCAGTTAAAAGCAGTTTCAATATTTAAAAATAAGATTTTGAGCAGCCAATGGTTTATAAGACATCACCAGACTGAATCACCTAATCTTCTCCTTTCATTAGTTCTTTCTTAAGTTTGATGCTTTTGGAAGTTTATACATGATGTGTATTTTAAGAGTCCAGAAAGACACTTGGGAGAATTGTCAGTGGAAAAGAGACAAGAGAACCAACACTGGAGGGCACAGAGTCGCGCACGTGTCAGTCCCTCCTTATTGAAATGGAGCTCACTGAGGGCAGGAGCTGTATTTTATCTATGTTGAATTTTTTTCATGGCATATCACCTGCCATATAAAAGTTATTTATTACTGATCTTTAAGGCAAGGTAGGAAGGAATGAGGGAGTGAGGATAACAGTAGAGGACTGAAGAAATGATTAAGAACCCTATATAGTTAAATCAATTTTATTTTCACAATTTTAAGAGAAAAACTATTAAATGAAATTAGAATATCCACCAAGCAAGACAATGCTCAATAGACGATTCATAGCCTTAACTTTCACACACGGTTTTCCTAGACTTTAACTGCATCTTGGGTTTAATGTTATTTCAAATTTCCCAAAGATATGACTCCACCGTTAACGAAAATGTGAAGGGGACAGAACTAGTTGAACCTATCCTTGCTTTTCCACATTACATATTTTAATTCTAAGTAAGTAAAGGTCCTGGTGTCCTGCAAATTGCCTGATCTGCTGCTGGTAGTTGTTATAATCAGGGATAAAAGCAACTTTTTTCTATACCATTTATTGCCTTCCCTGGGCTTGACTTGTCTGCTTTAACTTTCTCCAAATGAACCTACATATCCTTCAATGGGAATCTTCTCAAAAGGTCTCAGTTTTCTCTTCCACTGTGTTTATGAGAACCTTCAATGTAAATAATTCATATCAGAATAGTAAAGTGATCATTTTCTTTCTTTTTATTCCATAGCACATTAATTATAGAGATACAGAGAATTAATGAAAGAGAGAATTCACATGAACTTGGGCTTAATTTTGTACTAAGCACAGAAAAAAATGGTTTTGTACAGAGAAAAATTATTTCATACTCTTACATGATATCTCTAATCCTATTCAGTTATTCAACAGCTGCCATTGTTAGTAAACAGAGAAACTCAGAAAGGGGGCATTTGAGGGCTAAGATTGTTCCAAAATCTTTTAAAAACCAATCTACTTAAAGTAAGATTGTGTTTCCTATTGAGGAATTGTAAAAATTACAAAAAGTAAGTTGACTTTTTCCCTACGGGGAAATTTCCAAGGCATTGTTTCTATATTTAAGTTATAACAATGCAGTTGGAGTGATAAATCACATACACACACACACACACACACAAAATCACTCGCCATCATTGTAACGTCTTATTTTGATACAGCCTCTCAGGCTCATGAGCATTGTAATCTTAGAACTGGGATGTGGAAAAGGAAGGAAAGTCTGTAAATGAAGATTTGTTCATCCACACCAGCTTCACAGCCTTCTTGAACCTGAACTAAGACTAGGCGGAAAGGCAGTCAGCGTAGCCAAGGAGACTTGTGATGTGGGAGGGGGAGGATCTCTGAGAACTTGGGCGGCTCTCTTCCACAAGTCAGCATTTCACTGTGTGCTGACTTCTACACTAATCCTCTCATTTATTTCACTATATTTTATTTCATTTATTTATATTTGGATGAGAAAAACATAAGCAATTTTGGGGGCAGATTATATATATATATATACACATGTGATTTTATATTATTAAGCATATTTTACAAAAGGAGAAAGGAGCATGGTTTTTCTAATTAGTTTTAAAATAAATGTAATAACTCAAATTGTATCTTCATACATGTTATGCTGAGTTATAAAAAAAACTAGATGTGCATTATTTTCACCCAAAATACTTGAGAAAAATTATGCCACAGCTGACAAATTTGGAGCACATTTCAACATATTGAAAGTTATATGTTTTGCAATCTCTCTCTTACCTCCTTGTTGGGTTTGATTTTAACTCCTAAAATGACTATGTTTTGTGTATTAATGAATGTATTACTCAGAGAGTATTTACATATAACATCAATAAACAAAAAATTAAATGTCAATGAATATACAAATCAGAAATAAACATCAATTATCTCATCAAACAAATGAACTTTGTAGATAACATAACCACTGGATGACTATCTAGATCACCTGGTTATAGCCCCATGTTTTCCTGCTTTATGTCCTAGAATATTGTATTTATTTATAGAGTAATTGGATTAAGTTTAATAATATTACTTAGTGCTTCTTTAGAGAGATAGTATTTCGTTTCCAGAAGATTTCACTTTGAGAAAAATTTATGAGCTGCACATCCAATTTTATTTTTACTTGATAGCTTTGACCTTATTGAACGTATTATAGTTATGCTTTCTTTACTGTTTTTCATTATTCTTATTCCAGTTTAACTTACAAGGTGGGGTCCACTAGGAACAATTTATTGTGAATTATATAAATATTTTTGATTTCTGTTCAAGCGCTTCAGGTATATGTTCTCAAAGAGTGACATATATTTTTTAATGAAGATAGACAGTGGATAATATCTCCTTTGTGGAACATCAATGAAAGCAAATACTGAGTACTTCTTAAATTGAGAGGAGAAAATAAAAATTCAAATACAGCTCAATAACTTTCTTACGGGAGATACAGACCAAAAAAATTAGCTTGTTTTCACTTTTTGGAAAAACACCCTGAAGAATGAATGGGTTATAAGAGAGCCTTGCGCTGTATGCAATCTGTAATAGTAGGTCATATCTCTTTTCGTTTCCTCTGCCACTGTCCTCGTTCAGAACAGTTTGTTTATGGGAGGCCTCATTAATGGTTCTTTACAGGTGACCCCTGCTGTAGAGGGTATTACTACTCCACAGGTTTCTATCACACAATTTTCTGGGTATGTCAAAAGCATATGTCAGAGCAGAAAGGGCAGAGATAAACCTTGGGGATTCTAAAGAGTGACACCTGGCTGGAATTCAATTTGTCAGGAAATGTAAAGCTGTGTTGCAATGCACCAAGAAGCTTTGGGTTAGCTTAAAATGACTCATTTACCAGAGTTTAAAATTAACTCTAAGGACCCTCTGTGACAGTGTTTAAACTCTGTACAAACATAATACTGAAATATTTAAACCCAGTGCAAATTATGTTTTGATTCAAGACAATGAATATGCTTAATTAAACTGGCACTGAAAATGTAAATATTTCAGCTAGTATCGCATTAACGTTAAAACCCTGGGAATTAAATTGTACATTTCTAATCTTTCATAATGATGGAATTCAAAATGTTATTGTTGTGTTTATAAAGGAGTCCATTGTTAGGCAGCATATTCATTATGAGACAATGATTACACATCTAATTCCACAGCAAGGAATGGATTCAATGGTTCAATATTGTATACAAAGATAATAATAGATTTTATAAAAAAAGTCAGTATGATGTAATATTAGATTATAAAATCTAAAGTCATGAAAAAAGAGAAGGTATCAAAAGCAGGTGATGTTTATAATTATAGTCATATTGTATTTTAGCACTGTAGGAAAATTATTTTGATAATAAAACAAATTGGCATTCTAATTAACTAAACTAAAAACAGAGGTCCTTTCAGGGGAAAAGTGTTATACTTTATTTAAGAATTAGCAGTAAATAACAAGACCAATACACAAATAAACCAAAATGACAGCATAATTTTCTAAACTGTGTAAACCTAGTTCTTTACTGATATACACAGATTATTTTTCTTGAAAACACATTTGATTGTTTTCTGGAGATTAGTAATTAAAGAAAATAAGTGAAAATGAACAGGAAAATAAACCTACACTCAAGGTAACCCTATTTTATGAAGGAGGCTAGAAGATAAGGTAGGAAATTAATCACTTTAAAAGAAGATTAATAAATATAAATGCTACAGATGCACACTGTCTGACTTTCAGAATAGCCATCCCAATTAAATATTTTAAAGTATCAAAAGATTCTGCCAGTATTTAAGATTATAATTAAAATTCAACTAAAGATAACCAAACTTTGAATTTCAGAATTTTTTCATAATTTTCATGACTTTGATTTTCTAATATTGGAGTAATACATAGTTTATCATATTTCATTTTTATGCCAAATTGATGAACAAAATGATGCCAACATTAGATCAAAAAAAGATGAAATGTCTTTACATAAAATGATAGGGATTATTGTTTTTTGCTAGTGAGTTGTACACTTCCTTATATATTTTGGAAATGAACGCCTTATCAGATATATGATTTGCAAATTCTTCCTCCTATTCCATAGGTTGCCTTTTCATTCTGTTGACTGGTTTCTTTGCTGTGTGGTTTCTTTTCCACTCACCTAGTTTTGCTTTTAGTGCCTGTGCTTTTGGTCATATCCACAAAATCATTGCCAAGATCAAAGTTACAAAGCTTTCCCCTTATGTTTGCTTCTATGAGTTTTATAGTCTCCTATCTTATGTTTAATTCTTTAATCCATATTGAGATGAATTTTTGTGTATGGTATAAGGGTCCAATTTCATTCTTTTGCATGTGAATGTATGGTTTTCCCAACGACATTTGTTGAAGAAACTATCCTTTTCCCATTGTGTACTCTTGTGGTAGGTAGCCTCTAACATGGGCCGCAGTGATCTCTGCCCCCTTGTAATCATGCCTTTGTGTTCCCTCTCCGTGAGTGTGACCTAGACCTATTGACCTGATAAAATGAAGTAAAAAGTGATGGGGTAGCCTTTCTAAGACTAGCTTATAAAAGGAGTCTGGCTTCAGTGTTGAGTACACCCTCTTGTTCACTTATTCAGAAGGAAGGAAGCTGCCATGTTTTAATTTGTGTTATAGAGAGGATCTCGTGACAAAGAATTAAGGCAGACCTCCAACAAACAGCTAGCAAGGAACTGAATCTTGTCAGTATCCACAGGTATTAGCTTAGATGCAGGTACTCTCCCAGTCAAGTCTTCAAATGAGACACAGCCCCAGCCTACACCATGATTGCAGCCTTCTGAAAGACCTCAAGATAAGTCACAACTGAATTCATTACCCACTGAAATTGTGAAATAATGTATGCTCACTATTTTAAGCCATTATTTGGAAATTATTTCTTATGTATCAATAGATATCTAATACAACTTTGTTCACCTTCATATTTCATACGAAACCTGTCAGTGAACAAAATTTACTGAGTTCACAATGGGTGTTCAAAGGAAATTTGAAATTTAGTTTCTGCCATTGAGTTAATTAACTGAGATCTATAATTTAATCCTTTGCAGCTGATTATTGGTGACTGTGTGCAGCTTGTGCTGTAGACACCTACATATCACATTGTATGTCATATTATGTTTTACTCTAATTGTCAAAGACTTTTAATATGGTATTTTAAACTTTCTTATATTACATGCAGGTTAATTTTATTTTTCAGCCTCTACAGGCCAAGGGGTTTACACCTATGCCACAGTGTCCTTGGAAATTATCCCTAGATATAAGAAGATTCTGAAAAGAAGAACTGGATTTCTTCTCCTTTCAGTTGTCACCACACAAACCTCCCCACCTCCCAGCTTGGTAGATATAGATATAGGTATAGATATAAAATCTGCAGCTACCATATTGAAATACACATGCTATTTGCTTATTGACCAAAAAAAAAGTCAAATAGGCTTCTTTAGAACCCCTCAAGTGCCACAAGATTTCACTGGAAGGAAGAGGTCTGAGAAGGGTGGGGAAGGGGAATGTTAGAGCATAAAGTCCGATTGCTTTAAAACGAGGTTTGAAAATTATGAGCTTGGTTACACACCCACACCTTATAATTCCTAGTTAGAAACGAATAGGAAAATTTTGGTCATCCCGTCTGATTCCACACCATCCAGAAATTTGTTTGTTCCTGTATTAAATAAAGATAAACTGAAGTGGCCCTGAGGCTTACATGTTTTCACTTATATGTGATCACCACAATCATAATTACAAGTCTGCATTCTTAAGTTTGTGAGGATGTAATTGGAAATCTGTAGCACTATTTAGATTTAGTTTTTACAATTGAAATTTAAAAACCTCAGAATTTATAAAATATTCCACTTAAAAGCAATAACAGTTCAAAAACTAACACATGACTTTGATAGAAGTGTTACTTTTTTCTTATGGCAACTAGTTTTATCTTACAAAATGTAACAAAACTTTATTTTTCAATCAGTGTGATGCATACCAATGAAAAAATTAAACCTAGAAACAAGATAATTAGTTCCTTCCATCTTAATCATACTAGCTTTTTCTTTTTTGCATCCATTAGTGGAAGAAATATATATGGCTGAAAGCAAATTTTATAACTCACAATATAAAGTTATTACAGATATTAGCTGACTACTCAGTACCAACATGAAACTTAAAAGATGAGGGGCTCAGGTCATAACCAGAGCTGTTATATCTCTTGCCATTTTTGGCCAAGGCGTTTATTTATAACTTTGTTTAAAGGGACTATTAGGTAATATCACAATCATACTGCAAGTGTGCGTATCTATTATTGTCTATGTGAATACTAAGTAGCCCTTTCTTATTCAATAAATGCTCAATATATGCATGGATACATACATACACACCAACACACACACACAGACACGATCAAGACAGATTGCATTAATATGGAAGGACAGCCTAGATAATTACTATATGTCACAGACTGAATGTTTGTGTTCCCTCAAATTTCATATATTGAAATCTAATATCCAGTGTAATATGTATTTGTGAATGTATTTGGAGGTGGGGCCTTTGGGAAGTAATTAGGTCATGAAGGTGGAGTCCTCCGGAATCAATTAGTCCCCTTAAAAGAAGAGGCCAGAGAGCTAGCTCCCTTTCTTTCCATCATGTGAGGATACAATGAGAAGTTGGCAATCTGCAACCTGAGAGAGGGTACTCACCAGAACCAACCATGCTGGCACCCTGACCTAGGACTTCCACTTTCCAGAACTGTAAGAAATAAATTTCTGTTTGTTTATAAACCAAGCAGTGTATGGTACTTTGTTATAGCAAACCAAACTAACTAAGACAGTACAATATTTAAAACTCTTTGCACAAAGGCTAAGATTTTTTTTTTGGTGTCTTATTGTGTCACCTATAAAACGTATTTCCAGTTACTTCAACTAAGGTAAAATCACTTGTCTTACTACTGCACTATGGATTGTGTTTACTATATTCAATCATTAACTTATGTAGACTGTTCTCCCTAAGATTCCATAAAATGTGTACAAGGCAAAATAATTAATAATCTTTATTAAAACATATTTTTATAATGATAAAGAGATCAATCAATCAGAAAGACATAAAATCCTAAATGTGTATGCATAAAACAACACAGCCTAAAAATACATACACCAAAAACTGATAAAACTAAAAAAAGAAATAGAAAAACCCCTAATTATAATTAGGGTTTCCAACATTCCCCTCTGAACAATTGATAGAATTACTAGAGAGAAAATCAACAAGGATAAAGAAGAAATAAATTATACACGCAACCTCCAGAATCTAAGTGACATATAAACACTTCAGCTAGCACCAGTAGAATAAAACATTTTTTTAACAAGTACCTATGGGATATTCATCAAGATAAACCATATCATGGGCCATAAAACAAAACTGAACGAACTTAAAGAATTGAAATTATGTAGAGTATCTTTTCTGGCCATAATGGAATCAAACTAGAAACAACAAAAGACAAGAGGAAAATCTCCAAATATACAACAATGAACAATACACTTCTAAATAATCCATGGGTCCAAGGGAAAGTGTGAAAAGAAATTAAAAAAATAGAAGTAAATGAAAACCAAAATACAACATATCAAAATACATAGAATGCACTTAACACAGTACTAAGAGGGAAATTTATGGCACTAATTGCTTACATTAGAAACAAAGAAAGGTCTCAAATTAGTAACCTATGTTCTATACTAAGGGAAAAAAAGAAGCACTAGATAAATACAAAGCAGGCTGAAGGAAGTAAATAATAAGGATTAAGGTGATAATCAATAAAATCAAATAGAGAAAAAATAAAAAACATCAATGAAACTAAAATCTGGTTCTTCAAAAAAACCAATAAAATTGGAAAATCTCAGGAAGATGTGCACAGATAAAAAGAGAGAAGACTCAAATTACCAATATTAGGAATGAAACCAGGGATTTCTATTACAGACCTGGCAGACATCAAAAGGATAATGAATGATTACTGTGAGTACCCCTATACTTATAAATTATATAACTTCGAAGAAATTGTCCCAAGATCACATACTACTAAAAGTCAACAAAATAAAATAGATATTCTAAATAGTCCTTAATCCACTAAAGAAATCAAATTATTAAAATTAAAATATCCCCAAAAAGAAATCTCCAGGCAAGATGATTTCACTGGAGAATTCTATCAAATAATTATCATAATTTTATGCCATGTCTTCTAGAAAATAGAAAATGAAGAACATTTCTCAACTTATTCTATAAGCCTGACATCAAAAGTAGAATGTACAAAAAATAAAATTACAGATTAATATCTCTCATGAAGTTAGGTGAAAAAAATTCTCAACATAATATTAACAAATTGAATCTAGGAATGTATGAAAAAATAATACACCATGACCAAATAGGGTTTTATTTCAGGTATGTAAGACTAGTTCAGTATTAAAAATTAATTCATTGTAATCCACCACATCAACTGGTTTAGGAAGAAACTTATATAATCTCATGAACTGATGCAGAAAAAAGCATTTGACAAAATCCAACACCCATTTTTGATAGAAAATCAAAGCAAACAAATACAGAGTAACTTCCTATTATGGGCTGAATTGTGTCTTCCCAAAATTACTATGTTGAGGTCCTAACTCCCAGTACCTCAGAATATGACTTTATTTGGAGAAAGAATTTTTAAAGAGGTAATTAAGTTTAAGTGAGGTTATTAGGGTGGACCCTAATGCAATATGTCTGGCATCCTTATAAGAAGAGGAGAGTAGGATAAAAACACACACAGAGAAAAGCCCCTGTGAGGACATAAGGAGAAGATAGCCATCTACAAGCCAAGGAGAGAAGCTTCAGAAAAAGAGGCCTACAGATCCTTTATCTTGAACTTCTAGACTCCAGACTGTAAGAACATAAATTTCGGTTTTTTACACCACCTAGTCTGTGATACTTTGTTATGGCAGCCCTAGCAAATTAATATACTTCCTCAACTTGATTAAGGACCATCTACAGAGAATCTAAAGGTAACATCATAGTTAATGGTGAATAACTGAATGCTTTCCCACTAAATTCAGCAGTAAGGCAAGGATGTACACTTCCACCACTCTTATTCAACATAATGCTGGTAGAAGTTCTAGCCATCATTGTAAAGCTAGGAAAGGGAAAAAAAGGGAAATTGATTGATTAAAAAAATGATTCTTC
Organism: Daubentonia madagascariensis; assembly: GCA_023783475.1. Lineage (NCBI taxonomy): Eukaryota > Metazoa > Chordata > Mammalia > Primates > Daubentoniidae > Daubentonia > Daubentonia madagascariensis. Next base: position 33,516,274 of record JAKFHU010001209.1, read on the forward strand.
ATAATCTACCAAAAAAAAAGTCTTAGAACTAGGAAGTGAGTTCAGCAAGGTTATAGGATACATCAATATATAAAAATAAATTACATTTATTAATATATACACTAAAAATAAATATATGGGGGCTAAAATTAAAAGTAATACCATTTACAATTGCTTTAAAGAAAATGAAGTACTCAGGTAGAAATCTAACAAAATAGCTACAGGATTATGAAATTCTGATGAAAATGTCAAAGAAGGCCCAAATAAATGTAGAGACAAACACCATTTGTGGATTTGAAGACTCACATAGCAAAGAAGTTAAACCTCTCCAAATTGACCTAGAGATTTAATGCAATTCCTATCAAAATCCCAGTAAGTATTTTTCTAGACTAGATAAGCTTATCCTAAAATTTATATGGGAATACATATATGGGAAGACAAAGGACTTAGAAGGGACAAAAGAAATTTTGATAAATGCAAACAAAGTGGGAGTAGTCGCTGTATCTGATGATAGGTCTTACTACATGGAGACTGTAATGAACACAGTGTGGTATTGGTGGAAGGAGGGTCACATAGATCAGTGAAACAGAATAGAGAACTGAGATGTAGAACCACAAAGACGTGCCTAACTGAGATTGACAAAAATGCAAAAGCAATTCAACAGAAGAAGTATAGCCTTTTCAACAGATGGTATTCAAGTACTCGAACATTCACAGGCAGGAAAAAGGAAACAAAATGCAGGAAACACCTTAAACACCTTAAACTAAATATTATACCTTAATACAAAAAATTAACTCAAAATGGATTATGGATTTCAATTCAAAACATAAAACTGTAAAGTACTTATAAAAATACATAGGAGAAATTCTTTGAGACTTAGAGCTGAGTGACAAGTTCTTAGACTTGTTACCAAAAGCACCATCGATAAAAGGAAAGTTTAATAAATTAGACTTCATCAAAATTAAGAACTTTTTCTGTGAGGAGAATAAAAATGAATCTATAGACAGAAAAAAAAATTACTTGTGAGCCACATATCTAAAATAAGAATTGTATGTAGAATATGTAAAGTTCTCTCTGGTCAACAACGACAAAATGATCCAATTCGAAAACGGCAAAAGACAAAACATTTCACTTGAAGAGGATATACAGATATCAGGCAAGCACATGACAATATGCTCCACATTGTTAACTATCAGAAAAAATGCAAACTAAAATGACATTAATATTTACTTCACACCTATTTAAATGGCTAAAATAAAAAATAGGGATTACATCATATGCAATGAAGGATGTGGAGGAACTTGAGCCGTTATACATTGCTGGTTGGAAAGTAAAGTAGGATAGCTATTCTGGAAAAAGTATGACAGTCTCTTAAAAAAATAAATGGTTACTTACCATATGACCAATCAATTGCTCTGTTGGTCATTTTTCCAAGAGAAATGAAAACATGCTTATCCCCAAACCTGCACACAAATGTTCACTGCAGCTTTATTTTTAATAGTCCAAATAGAGAAACAACTAATACGCCCTTCAGTGGATGAATAGTTAAGTACAATGTGGTTCAGCCACACTGTGGAATACTACTCAGTCTCAAAAAGGAAAACTTGAATGTATCTTAAGGGAATAATGCAGAGTGAAAAAAAAGTTTTGAAAGGTTGTGTATGATTACATTTGTATAACAATCTTAAAATACAGAGATAGATAATAGATTAGTGATTGTCAGGTGAGGCAGAGAGAAGGAGGGATGGAGCTTTTGCTGTAAAATGGTAGCATGAATAATTCCTGTGATGAAACTGTCCTGTGTCTTGACTATGGTCATGGTCACACAAATTGAAGTTAAAATTTCATAGAACTAAATACAAACACACAAACCACACACAAATGGGTGTATGTAAAACTAGTGAAATCTGAATAAGGTTAGTGATTGTATCAATGCCTATTTCCTGCTTGTGATGTTACTATATACTACAGTTATGTAAGATTTTCACAATAGGGAAACTTCTTGATGGTTATATGGAATTTCTCCAACTTATTTCTTAAAACTACATGTTAATCTATAATTACCTCAAAATTAAAAGTAAAAAAAAAAGCATCCTTAAAAATAATTACAACTTAATGACCAGAATCATAATATTTACTTACCATGCATCAAGTACAGTGTAAGCCCTTTACAATATATTTTTTATAGTTGCTAGGGCTCTGACGCAGGCGTGTGCTATGAAACCCTATTTCACAAATAAGAACATTGATGTTTTGAAAGATGACGAAATCTGCCTAAGATAATATAGCTTATTAGTAAGAAAGGAAGGATTTAAATTCATGTTAGTTTGAGCTCAGAGCAGAGGTTCTTGGCTACAACACCTTTCTGTTATCAAAAAAAAGCACACATTATCTCATTTGTACTTTATATTAATACTTGGCATAATGGTTGGTACTAAACCTGTAAGTATCTATAAATAGATAAATGCAGTCATTAAACCATCACATTTTATTCTCTGAAAGCACAGACATAATGGTTTAAGGGAAAAAACAAATTCTCTATTCCTTCAAGTCATGTAATTTGGAAAACTAAATGAAAATCTGAGCTTCAGTTTTATGATTGCCTGAATAGAGAAATGGATGCTTCATATATCTTTTACATTCTCTCTCTCAAATATCAGATGTCTCAAGCAAGTTTTTGGCATCACAGTTAATTTATGATTGACATTTTTAATGAGTGTCTGAAATGCCAATATTTTGTGTTGTTGATAAAACGATCCATATGTTTTACATTTCAGACACTCAGGCAGCTGAATTGACATTCTGTTGTGAAATGTTAAGTTCCTAATATGATTCCACATCCAGGCAGTAGGCTAAGCCATTTCCATAAGGAACTTAGAATATGTTCAAGATTTTATTCCTGTTTTCATCTGAGACTTGGAGGTTTGAAGTACCTACAAGGTGCAAAGACAAATGTTGCAAACAGGTTGACCTTTATCAAGAATGGCCAATGCTATGTAGAACTAACATTATTTGTTAGTACTGGGGATTGAGCCAGTAATTTCATATTGGGGAGTTAAGGAAACCTTCACTGGCACTGACTTGTTGCTTGAGTGTAAACTGTCCAGACCAAGACCGAGCTTCTGGAGGGCAGGAAGTTGGGGTATTTCCTTCACCACACTATTGTCAACATTTACAACAGTGCTCGGCATATAGAGAGAGCTGTTGTAGCCACAAAGCAGTGGAAAGATCTAGTAGATGTCATAGGCAAGCACATTTAAATTTTTTACCCAATTATTGCATGCCAATCCCAATTATTATATTTATTTGAACCACATCCCGATTAGCTTGGAATTAAAATCCATACATTGCCTTCTCTCATTCTTAAACTTTGGTGCGAAAAAATGCCTATAGTACTTCAGATTTCTTTCATGTCCCTTTTCAGAGTCTCTTGGTAATATAATAATTTTGTTTGCTTTGTAGAAGTTTCTAATTTATCTTTTGGTTTACAGACAGCAGAAGGAAAAAAGATAATTTTCTCAAGATAATTCTTAACATTGAGAGCAAAAAAAAATCACCTATGCTTTTTTTCCCATTCAAAATTTCTTAATTGTGTGTTTTTTCTTCTTTAGAATAGCATAAATTAATAAATTTCCCCCTTACTTATCAATTTCAATGTGAAAATTAAGAAAATCAGTACATCATTTAACACTGGGGCATATTAGAGAAAATCACACATAAAATTAACATTTTTTCACAGAAACTATTTTCAAATTTAAAAAATTATCTATTATAGAAAACTCATTACTTTCAATGATATAGAAAATTATCATTAATTTTTATTAGTCATAATTAAAGCTTTATACTATTTCTTCAGCTTGTGTTTTTATAATTTACCTTTTGTAAGTCTCAGAATTTGATCTCTATGACCAGAAGCAGCATTTTGAAATAGAATTTAGCAAAGTAGATCATTGCAACTCTGTGTTAGGTATTGTCTACCTTTTGCCTTTTGAGGTGCCCGGTGGGGTCTTTCTATCCTGCAAAAGGACCACACAAAAAGCAATAATGTCTGCTACTGGCATTGTCTTGCAAGTTTTACTATATGGTCCATTCTCTTTTGTCACACCTTTGCTTTTCTATATCACGATGAAAATTTTTTTGCAAATAATTCGTTGTCTCACTTTCTGCAACCTATCAGACAATTAGTCCAAGGATTTCATTCATTCATTCATTCATTTATGGGCCTAAAATATACTGAGCTAAATAATGAGACTATAACAGTAATTTAGACATGATTCCCAATAAGAAGAATTTAATGGCTTTCTCCTTGATCTGTAAGAGTTAATAACTATGGCCAACTTTATTTTTTTTATTTCTATTTTGCTTACCATGACTGGTAAGTGCAATCAAAGACCTTTAACAATAAGGGCCACATTGGAGAGACCCTCCCATGCCATTGATTGGTCTTATTCAAAATTATGATATTGATAGCCCTCCAGCAGTTTAAGTTAGAAGTTTCTCTGCCTTAGCTCTCATTGCTTGGCTATCTCTCTGCACACACATAATTGACAACCAAACATATATTATAAATCATTATAATCATACATTCAAAAATATTTCTTAAATTTTTCTCCTCCTCTCTTTCCTCTGACGAGGATCTCATCATCTTTTGCATGGATTCTTGCCTTCAAATTTCTCCCCATTTTTTCTTATCTCTGCAATCACACTTTACATTGCCATTTGAATTATCCACCTAAAACACAGAGTTTTCAGTGGTTGCTTATTTTCTGTAACACTGAAGTTCAAAGTTCTTATAATGGTTAAGAGGAATTTAACAACTTGTCAAAAACTACCTTTCCCAGAACTCCAACACTACCCACAACCCACGCCACACCGGACCACACACAAAACTCTGAATACCTTCTGCCATTGCGCATCTGTGGCAAATTTCTCAGATGAGGCCCTCTTTACGGGGACATTCTACCCTGATCACCCTTCCTTTGCTGTCATTTACTTTCCAATATCCATTTTCCATTTTTCTATAGCAGTTTGTAGACATTTGTATTATAGTTCAGCTCATTATAAAAAGAATTATTTATTTACAACTAAATTATAACCTTTTAGGAGATAGGGATTTTGTCTTATTCCTCTTCACAGCGTCTATCACACTCTCTACACAGAAAGAGATAAAGAAAGAGAGAGAGATAGTGAAAGAGAAAGGAAAAGAAGAAAGAAGGAAGGAAAGAAGGACTTTGATTGAAGGAAATGTTATTTATAGATTCTGGTATGTTAGGTAGCTAGCAAGGGATTCGGGTCTCCTAGGGATGAAAGTGAATTTCTTGCCTTGGTGCAATTGCCCCACCTGGGAAGAAGGACAAAGGTGGGCCCCAGGCCCCCATTTTGGTCCTGCCCCAGCTTAATCCTGTCCGTAGCGACTGCCTTACCTGGGGGAGGAGGGAACACCCGACGAATCTGCCAATCAGAACTTAGCACACCAGCTGCAAAAGAATGCAGGGGACTCTCTAGTCCACCGGCCAAGCTGCATAGGTACGATGGAGTCTAGAAAGTGACCTAAAACAACCTGGATGTGTAGTAAGACTCAGGTCATGCAACTCCCAACTGTCCAATCAAAGTGGTTCCATGGGGACGTCTGAGCCACAGGGAGGTCCCAATCCAGGCGCTATAAAACAAGACGGAGACCATAACCAGCCCCTCTTTTTGCCCTTCCTTTTGCTCTCCCTTTGCTGTGACAATGGGTCCGGTGGTCATCTGTGCAGTAAGTATCACACTCTGTAAACCTATATCCTGCTCTTGCTCTATAATCCTATCTTCTCTCCTCAATAAACCTCATTTTCATGCTTGCCTTACTTTGGTGCATCTGGTCATTCTTCAGCCATGAGTGCGCTAAGAACCGACATTTCAGACCCCGGAAACCTGACGGGTATAGTTCTACTAATAAGATAATTCCCATAAAATAACATTTTTAACAGTAATTTTTCTTAACCTTATGTGATTTTTTTATCTAAGTGTCTGTCTGCTATATGTAATTATATATGCACTATATATTTACAATCTATAAGGAATTAAATATTGTTATGTATTTGCTTGACTACAATTTCTAAAATTATATAAAAGAAACTGAAGGAAAGGTAAAAGAATATTGATTCATTTGTACAGCAAACACCTTGACTGCAAGTCAAAGTATTTTATTATTAAGCAAAAATTTAACAATTTTTGCTAAATTTAACAAAATTTAAATTTAACATTTAAATTTAACATTTTATTTATCTTCTAAATTTAACATTTATTTAAAATAACTATATTAAAATTATGAGAAAATTCTACCTGTTTGTTTCTTTCTCTCTCTCTAGTCTATCTACCTACCTATCATCAAAAAGTCATCCTAAAAACCGGAGAAATTCACTGTTAACATTTTGCTAAATTTTGTTTAAATATATTCTTATTTAAAAAATAATTGGAAGCATATTCAATATAAAATTTTGCAAGCTGCTTTCTCTGCTAACAATAGATCCTAAATATACTACCAAGAATATTAAATGTTCTTAGAAAACATGATATTTTAATGAGTAGAAAGTTTTCATTACATAGATATATTGGATTTATTCTATCAATTCCTATTATTAAATATTTAGGTTGTTTTCACCTTGTACTACTATAATTTTAAAAAATAATTATATATTTATGTTCTCTGTTAGAATGGTCTTGAATAGTTGTTCAAAGAAGTTTTACCATCACTTAATATTATTTTTAAATTGCTGTAATATTAAGCAGTGAAATACATAATAATTACTAAGTAGTAGAACTTTTTTGTTTGAACTGGAATATATTTTCTTTTTACTTTGCATTCAGTTTTTACAGCTATAAACTTAAATAGTTAAATATATGCAATGTCTTTATATAATACTTTAGTAAACTTACTATACATTATTTTGCCCATTTTATATTAGATAATTTGGGTTTTTCTTGTTAGAACCTTTTCTTTTCAATTATAATTTTTTATAATTTGTTTTTATAATTTTGGGGTTTTCTTTTGTTTTCTATTTTTTTTCCTTTTATTTCAGAATATTATGGGGGTACCACACTTTGTTTATATATATTGCCCATGCACTGCCCATGTCAGAGCTACAATCGCAGACATTCCCCAAACTGTGCGCCCCACGCCCATTCAGTGAGAGTTTTCCCATCCCCTCTACCCTGATGAATATTATTGCCATGTGTGACATAAGTACTGATCAGTTAGTACCAATTTGATGATGAGTACCAGTAGTGTTTGCTTTTCCATTCTTGGGATACTTCTCTTCGAAAAATGGGCTCTAGCGCCATGCAGGATAATACCAGATGTGTTGTTTTTATTGTTGAGTAATACTCCGTGGTATACATATACCACATTTTATTACTCCACTTGTGTATTGATGGGCACTTGGGTCGTTTCCACATCTTTGCAATTGTGAATTGTGCTGCTATAAACATTAGTGTGCAGATGTCTTTATTATAGAATGTCTTTTTTTCTTTTGGGTAAATACTCAGTAGTGGGATTGCTGGGTCAAATGGTAGTTCTACTTTTAGTTCTTTGAGGTATCTCCATGTTACTTTCTGTAGAGGTTGTACTAATTTGCAGTCCCACCAGCAGCATATGAGTGTTCCTATCTGTCCGCATCCCCGCCAACATTTGTTGTTTTGGGACTTTTTGATATGAGCCAGTCTCACTGGAGTTAAGTGATATCCCATTGTGGTTTTGGTTTGCATTTCCCTGATGATTAGAGAAGTTGAGCAATTTTTTATATGTTTGCTGCTTTTCAATTATAGATGTTAAAGTTCTGAGTGAGATATATGGTTCATGTATTTTTTTCTTGGCTGATAATATTAGATTTAACCTGGTTGCTTTTAATGTAATTATTATTGAGCCTAAGGTCAATTACATCAGATGTCCTTTATGAGTTTTTTCCTTAGATTTCTCTCTTAGAAATATTGTTCTTAGTTTTTGACAAGATGTACATTTTTTAAAGTTATTTTCTTGTTTTAATTTAATTCTAGTTAACAATATTTTAATTTTATTCAATACATTCTGATTAAGAAATTTTCTTTGTTATCTCTACTTTTTAGAAGAATAAGGAATATATTAATATCAATCAGCTTTAAGTAATGTGATTGTATTTCTATCAACTTATTTATTTCACTTGGTTTTAGTACTTTATGATTTTTCTTGTTCACTGTGAATCAGCATCATTTAAGTCTTCCTTTTTTCCTGCTAGTTATTTGGAAAAAGTATAAGATATTTTTACTAGTTGTGATTTTTTGAGCTCATAGTTTTTAAATCAACTTTTTATTTTGGAATAATTTTAGATTTACAGAGAAGTTGAAAGATAGTACAAAGTGTTCTAATATACCTCCTCATGCAGTTTCCCCTATTGCCAGCGTCTTACATTGCCAAGTTAAATTTTATACAACTAAGAAACCAAATTGGTGCATCACTGTTAACTCAACTCCAGGTTGTATTTGTATTTTGTTAGTTTCTTTGTTAGTGTCCTTGTGTTTCCGGATCCCAGTCAGGATACCACATTGCTTTTAGTTCTCATGTCTCTTCAGTGGCCTCTGGTTTGTGACAGTTTCTTTTCTTGTTTATCATTGTCTTGACACTTTTGAGAAGTACTGGCCAGGTATTTTGTGAAAGGTACTTCAGTTTGGGTTTCTCTGATAGTTTTTCTCATGGTTAGACCAGGGATATAATTTTTGGGAGGAATACCACAGAGATGAATGCCCTTCTTATCACCTCATGTCAGCAGTGCATGTTATCAGCATAATTTATCATTGATAATGTTCACCTTGGTCATTTTGTGAAAGTAGTGTTTGCGAGGTTTCTCCACTGTAAAGTTACCTATTTCAGCTCTTTTCCTACTACATTCTTTGGAAGCAAGTCTAAGAACAGCCCACATTCAACGGGGCATGGGTGGGAATTAATCTCCACCTCTCAGACAGGGATTTATCAACATAGATTATTTGCAATTCTTCCGGAAGAAAGAATTTCTCTTCTCCCTATTATTTATTTAGTCAATCAATTATATATATAATTATGGACTCAAAGATATTTACTTTGTACTTTAGGCACTGTCGTGTGAAATTTACATGTAAGAAATATAACTAACCTATTTCTCTACCTGTCAATGTCAAGAATTAAATAATATTTTTTTTTTACTTCTATCTACTAATCTCTAGTCTCAGATATAGATTATCTTGAAGCTCTTATTTGTAATCTGTTTTTCCATTTCTTCTTTACCTTAGTAATTGGAAAGGCCAGTAAATATAATAAATACTAGTTGCAGCTCTATGGGAAGTAAACACTATGTGTCCCTCCTCAACTCTGCTGTTATAGGGTAAAAGCAGCCGTAGACAATGTGAACAAATGAATGGGTGTGTCTGTGTCCCCACAAAACTTTTGTTATAAAAATGCCTGGTGGTCAGAATTGGACCCACAGGTATAGTTGGCCAATATATAATCTGGTTCTTTCTTTGACCTTATTACCTAATTCACTTCCTTCACTCCACTCATTTCCTTGAAATCAGCCAGGCATTCTCCAACCTCAGGCCCTTTGCACTTGCTGCCTTTTCTTCCTGGAGTAACCATCCTCCAGATAGCTGCAAGGTTTACTCCATCATTTCTACAGATTAAAGGCTCTCCATAACAAAAATAAGGCCTTTTCTTATTGCCCTGTTCCTTTATTCCCTAACTTCACTTTATGGCATTCATCACAAACTGATATATTTTTTACCATGGCCTCATCTTCCTCAATAAAAAAGAAGTTATGTAAGAGCAGGAATATACAGATTTTGTTCACTATTGAATCCATAGAACCTAGCACATAGTTGTCTCTCAGAAAATAATACTGAATTAAGGACTAAATAATCCAATATCTGTTTCTGACATTACCATTGCTATATATTACAATTTAGAAATTTATTATTTTTTATTGTTTTTTCTATTAACAACAAGTTCTTAGTACCAAAACTCCCATATTATTGAATAACTTATTTATTTTTATTTATTTCACTATTGGCTCCAAAAATGACATTGCATTACTTCTTTTTTTTCCAAGAAGTAAATTTTATAAAAATTTCCATGGCAACATATAAAAACATTGAATCTCACATTGTTTTACTCAAAATTCTATGGAAATATATTCACTGTTTTTGGCATTTATTTGTGTTTTGGGCAACTCTCATATCTAATCTTATTTGTCACAAAGCTCCTTTTTTTTTTGATAGTGTTTGCTTTTGATATTTCTGCATAAATACAGTGGCTTTTTTTCTCTCTCTTGAAGTACAGTCACTTTACTAACATGTAGGTCTCTTCATCAGTAGAATGTGGTATAGAGGTGATTAGAGCAAACAGCTCAGGAAAAAGCTGCGTGGGTTTGACTGAATCTAGGCTCCTGCACTTCAATTTCTACCTCTGCAAAATGCTGATATTAACAGTACTCAGTACTCATTTAATAGGGTTCAGCAGGGTTAATAAGTTGTGAACAGTAAATGAGTTTATAGACATAGAGTACTTTGGAAGTTAATAATTATTATTAGTTCAATGCCAGTTATCATCATCATCATCATCAATTTAACCTACTATATAGTGAACACTTTCATTGAAAATAAAATTTTCTTCTATTTTTTCCTCCTCTTATTTTTTTTGATGTTGCTTATTTCATTTTCATCCTGGGATTCCTTTTATAACATGGTCAAAATTGTTAATATTTTACACATGCTTATTTTCTCTTATTATTTTAATTTTTAATCTATCATTTGTTTTTAATTATATGGAAATTTTCAAGCTTCTTTATTAATTTGGTGCTAGTTTTTTTCCCCTGAATAATCCAATCTATAATATGCTGCTGATATTTTAAAAATCAGAAATCTTCTTTTATATTCAACAAAATTCAAGTCAACAAGTATTTGTTGAGCCCCTACTATGTGCAACAAATTATCCTAGGGGCCATGATTCTGCTATCTCTACTTTGCTGTATACAACATGCTCTTGATTTTTCTTAAGAATAAAATCTGTTAAAAGAGGATTATAATGAAGTTATTATCCTGGAAAGATGTGTTAATATGTGTAAAAAAAAGATATTAGGAGAGCACCCAGCTCTCCTAATATTTTGGAAGTAATGTTAGGTAGATAGTGAGAGACTCCGGGTCTCCTAGGTACAAAAGTGGGTCCTGCTGCAGTTCACCCCCACCACTGGGCTTTCAGAGAGGCTCATGGGTCATCTGCATGTGTAATAAGACTCAGATAATATGACTCCCAATTGTCCAATCAAAGAAGTTCCACAGTGACGTCTGAGTCACAAGGGAGGTCCCAATCCAGGCACTCTAAAAGACCCAGACCATAACCAAGCCCTCCCCTTTTGCTCTCCCTTTGCTGCAACAATGGGTCCTGCCATTGTGCTTGCCTTAATTTTTTGTGTCTGGTCATTCTTCGGCCATGAGCACGCCAAAAACCAACATTTCAGACCCCGAAACCTGACAGTAATAGTAAGTTTAATAAATAAAGCAATACAAATAAACAAAATTATACATTTCTATGCATTTTCTTAAATCTTACTAAAATTCTTTGTCATAGGGAGACAGGATTTAACTCTTTACGTAGTACTCTTTCTTTTAAATTGCAACCTTTTTTCCTTGTTTTACAATTTTTCTCTTCATCTCATTTTTAACATGAAGAGGAATTGACTTTAATATTGTGAATTAAGATAGGTTCTGCTACATTATGGGAAAGCTTCATCTCTTCTTTCAAGTCCCCATGTGAAGAGCATTTAGATTTCCTACAACCTCTTTGGTCAGTAGACAGATTTGACAAGAGGAAAGATGTTGAGAAAACACAAGAAGAAATGGTTGAGCAGTTTCCTTTGTTGTAGAAGCAGCTGGACTCTAGTTGGAGCCAGCTGTTCATTAGCTGGTATGGGAGCACTAGCTGAAAACCAGTGGTGTCAGTTCACAGTCACTGTGCCTGGCCCAGACACCAGCTTTAAGCTGCAGCCTGGAGTAATCATCACATCAGGATCTCCATTAAGCATGGCCTCTGGCACCTCCTGGGATTCACAGAAGCCTTGCTGGAAGGAAGGGCTGCTGTGTTCACTGACTGATCCAATCTAGTTTTTACCTTTCCAATTATCAGAGTTCCATTACCAATTTACAGGCCATTTGTGGGAGGACATGTGTCATGTTGGTCCTTTCATCTATCTAGTCTTGTTTGTACTTTTCTGGCAGAAATGCCTTTAGCCACTTGGCGTGTATACACACAATTTTTTTTCTGGTTTCTAATGCTATTCTTTTACCCGTGTCATGACTGTTTTTTTTCTTTTTGAAGATGAATCTGGCTTGTGAGCAACTTAAGAATATGTCTTCATATCTCACATCACAAGTTTAAGTCTTACTAGTATCAAACTAACAATTTGATAGAATGTCACTGTTCTTTCCCATCCTTAAAACATGGTACAACAAACAATAATTTCTTCCTACAAAAATGGAACAAATTGCTGAGGAGTGACAGGAATTTAAGGCAAAACTTTTCCTAAAAGACAATCTTATATAAATTCACTTCACAAAGATTTTGTTGCATGCATTTCATGTTAATGCCATGTGTTCATATGAATCCTACAAGAATAGCTCATTGTAATGTAAATGAAAGCAGGATTTGGAAGGCAGTGTCTTAATTGAAAGTGTTATGAGTCCACTATTTGAGAGGGCTTTTCTTCGGAGATTACAAATAGAATTAAGTTCATCCACTTAAATATCACACTGACAAAAATGTTCCTTTATACTCACTGGCAACACTCAGAAAACTCATTCAGAATTAGAGATTCAAGTGCTCTAAAGTACAGCGGGACTCCACTTTCTACTCATCCAGCATTACTGTCTCTGCATACGGAAATACTGAAACTCCCATTCTATTAAAGTTTGTGTGGTTGTGTGTGTTTTTATGTGTGTGTATATTTATATATATACTAAAATGTATCAAAAATATGTTGCTGCTCATTTTTATTTGCATCCAAAGAGATTTTTAAAATTTCTTTCTGAATGAGTTATGTACAACTACATAACTCAAAACCAAATTAAAAACGATCTTCATAATAACAATTTAGTGTTTATGTTAAAAAAATTCACATGAAACTATATGTGAAAATAAAATAAGGCAGATATTATTAAGTTAATTAAATATGTGTACACATATGAAGACCATTCGGAAAGCATCCAGCCATTGTTAATATAACAAGAACGGTTACATTCTCATATTCTCTGAAATCAAGATAGTATGATTTATAATAAAAAAATGAGAAAGACCAAATAATTCAATACAAAAACTTCCCAGAGAGCAACATTTCATCAAAAAACTATTACATAGTTTTACCTTTCTAAATTTATAAAAATATAGTCTTAAAAATAAGTAGATTAATTTGCCTGCCTACTATTTAGCAAAGATGAATACTCAAAATAAATAGAAAAATGTTTGACAGCTGGGATAATGTGCCTTAATGGTTCATTGACAGGGAGACTGGTCTGGGCCATCTGTATATTTATTTCTACTTTCGTGGTGGTCCAGCTGCAAGTGTTACCACATTCGATAATGCCTTCAGTTAGATCTGTACCCTTAATGGATATCATTAGTTTTCATAACCTCCCTCCCATGGGTGTCATTCAAAGTGGGCAATAATAAACATAGCTAAGTGATACAGTTAACACCCAGTAATTTTCTGTCCTATTTTCCTATGGGAGAGACAATATTGATAAGTGAAAGTAAATGTATGGCTAGCTATACACTGATTTGTCTCTCAGTTTGCCAGCTCCCCGTGATTTTGCAAATTAATCCTTTATCACTCTTCAATATTAAAATACATATTCATCTGACACATTTTCCACAAAAAAAGTAGGTCATGTGTATTAATGGACCCCTAAAGATTTTATTTCTACTTATTTTCCTTTACCTTGTGATTGATTCCTGCCTTCTTAGTCAGCTGTCCCTTTAATGTTATGGAAACACTTAGGGTTCTCCATGAAGTAAGACGAAAGCTGAATTACAATTCTTTTTTTTCCTTAGGGCCTCAAATGATAAAGGTGGCTTCAGAAATGTGAGACATGCTGAGATTTAGCTGAAAGCAAGAAGAGACTTAAATCATTCCCACAAGAGAAAAACCTGCAGGCAAGGAAGGTAGACCAATTAGAGCATTCCAAGTCATTCCCAATGGTGCTCTAAGTCAGATGTTAATTATCACTAGATTCACTAGGGACTGCGCATTCTTTCTGTGTATCAGGACTTACTTGGACCTTAATTTGGCTTTGTCAAAATAACCTTTGACGATTTTCGGTGAGGAAAATCTTCTTTAAGTTGCCAGGCTGATTAAGCTCTGCTATACAAGAATGGTGAAATAATTTTATTTTGAAGTCCTTTGATATCCATACTAACAAAATTCCTGTCCAGAACCCAGCTACCAGTTAAATATTTTCAAATAGATCCCCAGAAATAATCTTGAGCCATTTGGAATTTTTTTATTTTGTAGAGCCAATATTGTTACAATCTTGTAATCATTGGACGATAGAGTAGGAAATATCTTTTAACGGCTAAATTTCTTGTTAAAAATAATTAGAAAACACACACAAAAAGGGCACTGTATTACACATGACAAATACTGTGTCTCTAGTTTTTGCTTAGAGAAAAAAAAATATGTAATTGGTGGTTAGCGTCTTTGCCTGGCAGCCCTGAACTAAGATCTCTTATTGTTAGAGTATAACACATGTGCAGAATCTCTCTATTACCCTCTTTTGGGTCATGATATTCTCACCACTCCTTTTAAAAACGCCGCATCATATTTCCCATAATGTATCCATTTCTTGCTTCTCATACATTTAGTGACAGAGAATTTTAATCAAACTGACACTTTGAAGAGAGGGTTGGTGCTGTAAGTGAAAAGGCACAAGTTTTAAAGATAAACAAAACTGGATTTGAGTCCTGGTCTTCTCCAGGACCCTAGGCAAATGACTTAAATGAGTCCCAGATTCCTCGCCCTTAAAAAGTGGATGACGATTCCAAGTTTGTAGGGTTTGTTGAAAGGATTAGAATTTAATGTATGTGATGCTTTTTAACGCAGAGCCTGGCAAAAATTGGGTATGTGTTAATATGTCTTATTGTTATTATTAGAATTTTCATTCTGTTAGGGTGTTTCAAATTATCTAATCATTGCTATGTTAAGAATTCCACATAGCCATGGTACTTTATTATATCCTGCTGTAATATTTTATATTTGGAGATATAACAAAGAATTAATGTTTCCTGGATATTTTAAATGTTGCAGCTTCAGATTTACCTGGAAAATTGTAGTTAAAGTTGTTTTCTGTAATTCTGTCTCTGCTGAAGAATGTAGTTTAATTGTAAGCACATGGTGTACGTGGGCACATACAGAACTGTCTCATTTGTGCTTTCCCATCTGCCAAATCATACAGAACCTACTAAAATAAGTGCAATGGAGAATGAGCCAATTTTTTCTCAGAAGCTTTAGGAAGGACACATGTGATATATTGGAGGAAGGCAAGGCCAGAAATAAACAGTAGTATAGCGCAATCTCTTGCTAAGAGTGACATTTCCAAGTTTGGGCTAAATTTCATCAGTTCCTAAGATGCAAGCCAGGAAGTGATTGGGATGTAACTCTGTATATGGCCTAGTTAGAGTTTCTCTCAACTTTCAGCTATGCAATTTCGGTTTCCTCCAAACCTCAAAAGGTTCAGTTTTCTGGTAAATTAGGGTGAATTTAAAGTATGTGAGCAATAGAAAATCCAAAGAATAATATTAGTGGCTTTTGAAAGTTTCACTAGATCAGGAGGGGAGTAGAGACAGCAGAAGCTGAGCTCAACAAAACACATATCTTTACCTGGCAAGAAATTCAGCAAGAGACTTTGACACAATCTAAAGCTAAAGGCTTTTATACATTTAAAGGAAAATAAACAGTCATGTTGTGTTTAAGGATGGATACTTTCCACAAAAGGATGAAAATAGCTGTATGGCTGGGACCGTTTTCCATCAAAGGAACTAAGCTCAGATCATCATATGCAAGTGAAATGCCAGTTACCAAAAGTTTCCATTAATTTTTATAACCCATTAGAAGATTACAGAAACATTCAGTGATTCCCCACAGTAATTGTAATCCGTTGTGGTGTGTATAATGTTGTTCTGAGAACATCAATTGCTTAAAATTTATAACAGTTCCACACTAGAATTATATAGCCAATTATGTGTCTCTTTCGTTTGTCACAGCAGATTAGATTTCTGGCCCATCTAGTTAGGCAGATTGTCTCTGCCAGTGACCAACATAAGCAATGTTTCAATGTGAGGACAAAAGAACACAGTGATATAAGAAGTGAAATAAATTAGCAGGTCTCACTGTGTATGCTTCCCTAGAATACTAGCATGCCATCATATATCTAGGGCTTATTTACATATATAATACAAAGATATAATACGATGCAAATACTGAATGGAAAAAGTTTGACACATTTGACATTAAAAAAATCCTATCAGAACATCTTTAAGGACATTTGTTGCTATGTCTCTGAATATCAGTTAAAAACATTGTAATACTTCTGGTTTAAAAGAAAAAAAACTCAATTGCTTAAAAAATAGTCATATTGGTTCATATGATTGAAATTTTTAGAGTTAAGACAGTACGCAGGCAGGAGTGTTTATTGGGACTCTAGCTCTATTCCACTGCTACCATTCCAATATCAGCTTTGTCTTCAAACTAGCTTTCTCACGTTAGCTTGAAGGGTCCCCATAATTCCTGTGGGCACGTTTTGATGGTTAATTTTATGTGTCAACTTGACTGGGCCAGGGGATGCCCAGATATCTGGTTAAGCATAATTTCTGAGTGTGTCTGTGAAAATGTTTCTGGAAGGGATTAGCATTTGAATTGGTGGACTGAGTAAAGCAGATGGCCCTTCCCAATGTGGGTGGGCATCATCTGATCCTTTGAGAGCCTGAATAGAACAAAAAGCTGGAGCAAGGCTTAATTTGCTGTCTGCCAGACTGTTTGAACTGGGCCATCAATCTTCTCCTGCCCTTGGTGCTCTTGGTCCCCAGGCCTTCAGACCCAGACTGGAATCTATACCATTGGCTCTCTGGTTATAAAATGTTCAAACTCCACCCCTGGCTTTCCAGGAGCTAGCTTGCAGATGGCAGACCGTGAGGTTTCTCAGCCACCATAATCACATGACCCAATACCTTATAATAAATCTCTTTCTCTTTGTCTCTCTCCCTGTGTCTCTTTTTCTGTTTTTCTCTGTGTGTCTCTCTGCTTCTCTCTCTCTCTCTCTCTCCCTCTCTCTCTCTCTCTCTCTCTCTCTATTATATATATATATATGAAATCACTTATTGATTTTGCTTCTCTAGAAGCCTGGCTAATACACATATACATTTGTTTTACACATAAAAAAGGGATATAAGGCATTCTGTTCTATCGTCAGAAAATAAAAGACCTGTTTCACTCTGATTCGATAATTTTAGGCCACATGTGTTAGAAAATAACTTCTATTTCCTTCTTTTACCATTTCTTTAATCTGACTTTTGCAAGGGTGGCATTCCTGGCCATTTTTATTATAAAAACATCTTCTTTTCTCATTCCAATGGAGGAAGATTGTCCTATCTAATTAGAGGAAACACTAAGGTCTTCCATCCATTAGCAAACTCTCCCTGAGAAAATAAGGAGTTCTTTCCTATACCCTTGTAATTTCCTATACTGACACAATCACAGAAAATATCACAGTCTATTCTGGACTTTTCTCCCTTTATTGGCTTTAAGTATTTCTAAGGCAAGAGTGAAATATTTTACATCACATCTACAGTATGTTGTATAGTGCTGAATTCATAGTCGATATTCAATATGTGGTTGGTGATGAATACCTTAAACTGAAATATAATTAAGTAGAATCATGCCATGCTCTAGAAATGCTTACATGAATTTATATGTATTTCTGTGCTGATTGCATCGTTTCTTCACTCTACTTTCTTCAGCTTCAACTTGCTTGGGGTTACTCCTTTCACTTGAAGAGGAAGGGTCATAGTGTGAAACCTGATTCTTAATAAGCTCCTTTATAAAAGATATTCACTTAAAGGCTGCTGAATTGGGTGCTCTAGATTGAAGGAAAAAACAAATTTTTTCATGTAGTATAAGAATGTCTACATCTTGTGGACAAAGAAAATATCCAAGTTCATGCATAATTTTCTAATGAGAACACATGATTATCAATTACATCCATCTATGTATAAGCTATTTATCAATAATCCAGGTAATTAATTTATACTTCATTTAGGGACCATCCATTAAGAAGGTTTAATCATCAATCCCACTTGGGGATTTTAAGTAGAAGTAGAGTTAATTCTAGGAAGAAGAGTATCAGTGAGGGAGAATGAATTTATAATCAAATCCCTTGAGAAGCTTCTTGGTTGGATAACAAACTTATCCTGAGATCATCTAAATCTTGGAGTTCTGGCCTGGCATTAAAGACAGTCCTGTAGCTTGTACCATCTCCTATAGGGACTTTGTGCTAGAGTTTCTAATAGTATGGAAGGATAGTAAAAGATTATGTTGCTCTTTCCCCCAGGCACCTTTGATTACCTTCTCCAAAGCTGGTAGAACTAAGACACATTTATTGAGCACTTGCTTTTTACTAGACACTGTATGGGTCCCTATCATACAATATCTATTTTTCCTCATGGACAACTAACTCCAAACTAAAACACACCTATCTTTATAGCCTCCAAACTATATGTTCCCCTTTGAGAAAGAGATTGTAAAAAATGGATAAAGAATAACATTAATTGTATTATATATCTTAAGCATTAGATCCCTACTTAGATGCTGTTGGGTTGAGGAATGAGAATAGAGGCAGGAGAGCAGCAAGCTTTCTGCAAAGGAAGATGATATCTTAACTATAAAACTGGAACATTGGTACTTGGACTTTGACTCCATCATCTTGCTCTGATAACAACTCTGTTGCAAATAGCCACCATAGCATATGACTAAGTTAATTGTTTGAGTATTACAAAGTTGGAAGTCTACTTGACTCATTGCTGTCACTAGGACTATGCCTTCAGAGGCAGTAAGTATCAGTGTTAGGCTACAGCAAAAAAAGTGGCTGGATTTTCTGAATTGTGAGGGAGGTAGCCTTTGCAGTATTCTGGAGTCTCATAGTGAAGACTAATACTAATAAATCACAACTCATACATTTATACCATTTATTGTCTAATAAATGCTAAATATTCACGTAGCTGAATGGCACCCTTGAGATGAATTGCCGTGTGTGGGTTTATTTATTTAAGTTTTGATCACCTTGTCTTCAGCAAAAAATGTGCCACCTCATGTCCTTTGAGGGCATCTTTTTTAATAGAAGAGAAATATTAATAAAACAGGACACCTTGAAAAAATCATATGTAACTTAATAATTTTAAGTGAGTATTTTTGTATTTGGTAAAAGTAATATAATCAGACCATTTAGTACCTATTATGGCTGTTAGTACATGGTAAGAACTTAACCATTTTTCTTGAATAACCATATTTCTAAAAGTCTGTGCTCAAGAGAAGACCCTCAGCTAGCTACTAGTCTGGCTGAAAACTTGGTTAACTGCAATTGGAAAACCAGAAAAAACTGTATTTTTCCAGTAACCAGGAAAACAAAAGTAATTTCAGTAATTATTTTGCCTTGCTTTCTTCCAATACAATGGAAACCCTAATCTTTACATATACAGAAGAAATATCTAAAGAAAGTACCAAAATTGGCCTGAATAGAAAAGAAGGAAAATGTGCATATTAAGTCCTTCTTTATCATTTGTCTCACAATGGTTTTACGATGGCTGGATTCCTAGAAAAAGCAATGATGCTGATATTTACAAATGCAAAATGTTGCTACATATAACTATTATTCATGTAGAATACTCATCACATTTTTTTTTAGCATCTGGGATAAAAATCACAACCTATGACCCTTGGGCCAAACCTAGCCTTCAGCCTGTTTTGTAAATAAAGTTTTCTTAGGACACATCCTCTCCCATTCTTTCATGTGTAGCTACTTTCAGGTTACCGTAGCAGAACTGAGTAGTTACACAGAGACCATATGTCCTGCAAAGCCTAAAATATTTACTATCTGCCCCTTTATAATAACAAAAAGTTTGTCACCTCCTGTTAGGACATCACCTCACTCAAAGTTCTATTCCATAGCAAATCTTTGATACCTTTCATAAATTTCTTAAATATACTGTTCCGTGTTGTCATTTTCAAAGTTTTATGATTAAAAAAAGTTGTATCAACAATACTGTTCCGTGTTGTCATCTTCAATTTACATTTCCAAAGCATTTTAATAGGTTATAGACTAAGGCTTTTTGGTGTTATTAGAGAAGTCTTGATGTCGTGAACCAAATTGGTTACATGTATTTAACTATTTATGCTAACACTGCTTATTTAAATAAATCATAAACCCAATAACTTTCCTCAGGAAAAGATTGAGTGTTCAGCCTTTCTTATCTTTCTTTATAAAAGACATCTACTCTTTACATTAATACGCTTTAAACCTAAAATTTTTATGTCTTCTTACCTAGATTTTATTTATTTATTTTTTTGGCAGGGAGGCATAGAGTCATATCATAAGACTTACAAATTCCAAATTCTGACTTAAGTAACATTGACATTCCTTCTCCAGTCCTCTTCATTTCACTTTCTCTCCTTCCTATCCCAGCCTTGACAGGAGAGCCAATGCTGTAAGCCACAAGCTTTTACCTCTAAGAGAGAGAAAGAGGCAGAATTGGCAAGGACTGACTAATTGGGATGACTTTATCAAACTACTCTAGTAGAGGTTGAGAGATCAGGAACAATATAAACAATAAATGAAGGGGGTGTTCCAGAAAATCAGATGCCAAAGATTGTCAGGCCAGGTTGTCCTGACATTAATAATCTCAAGGTACAGTTAGTTCTCCTTTACGTCTCCTCAAAGTATCCTGAAATTTGGAACGTGATTCACTTTTCTTTCGAAAATATCTTTTGTGTCTGATCAAAGTTTCTCTTTTTTCCAGACCAAACTAAGATCAGAACAAAAGCACAACAATTTTTCTAACATATATGTCCCCAAAACTTGCATAGTTCTTTCACGTTTCCTCAAGTTTGTTGTATTTAGACAAAGAGAGAGGAAAAGAAAGAGAAACAGAGATCCCTAGCACCTGGCTAATTCCTATCATTTTATATATTAAAATTTGTTCTCTTAAAGAAACCTTCTATTAACTCAACCATCATTATAGCTGGTTCTTTCTGTCTTCTACAAAAAAGCGAAATTTCTTGGAATAACCTAATAACTCATTCTCATCTTTTCCTCTTTAAGTGACTGCTGTCCATTTTCTGCCCCATAATTTCTCTGAATCTGGAACATCCAAAATCATTGAATTCCTTTTCCTTAAATTAAGTGAAAATTTTTTCTTTGCATACAAGTGCCTCTTGACATTTGTTTCTTTTGATCCCTTAATCCCTCTTAAAGTATAATGTTAATTCTTTAAAGTTACAAAGCTATATATCTCAAACAACACAACTACCTTGTTTGTTAAAATGTAGGTTCAACTGCCTATTGGACATACACGCTTGAGTGTCTTCCAGACACAGCTTACTCAATATTTGAACATCTAAACTCATTATCTCCCAAACCTGCCTCTTCTCCAGAGATTCCTCTTTAAGTGAATACTATTGATGTCTATTCAGTTGCCTAACATAGGAGACAACCATCTGATTTCGACACTTCTATGTTTGCAACATTTCAATGGCTTCCATTTCCTTTAAGGAGAAGGCTTGTATTCCTACACCTGACTTACAAGTCCCATTATGGTTTGGTCCGTGCTTACCTCTCCAACCTTGGCTCTTAAACTAGTATCCTTCTCCCTATATAATCCTGTAACTATCACCGAATTTACTTTAGTCCCTTAATAGTCTCATTTTTTTCTCATATCTAAATCTTTAAATATGGTTTTCCTTCTGACTGGTACATGCATTTCCCCTCTGTGTGGTAAGTATGGTATAGATGGGGGAAGACAAACCCCTTTACTCCTACCCTCAAGACAGTGCATGGCATTGAGTAGACACTCAGCATAAGATTGCACAGAATTGCTCAGACTGTTTATCATTTATTCTGTTCTGGATATTTTGACCCTAAAAGTTTTGCTGTTGTTGTTGTTATTGTAATTTGTTTGCTTGTTTATTTTGAGGCAAACTGATGAATTTTTTAATGTGGGTTTATAGGATACCGAAACATTTTGAGAAAGAGCAAATACACAATTTATCACACCATATTCTGAATAGTCTCTGACTTTGGATGAAAAGCTACAGTCATATTTTTTAGAGACAGAGTCCTGGCCAGAAGCCCTGCCTCTCCTCACTGTAGGAGAGCCACATATCCAATGAGAGCTATAGGGAAGTCCTGCTACCCCATGGTGGTCACCACATGAAACAACTATTCCTAACTGATCTTTTAAATATGAATGAAGTATGTAAGTTATTTATGACTAATTTATAGTGTAGCTGGGCAAGCAAAATTGCATTTTTTAATGATTTTATGTTGGCAAGAATTTATCATTTTTCCTTCCACATAGCTTACTTTTTAGGTTTTTTGTTTACCAATTTAGTTTTAAAAGTTTAGACAAATAGAATAACAACAATGAAAAAAATTGGCATTAGTTTAACTTTCATATTTCTAGCTTTAAATTGGTGTTACTAACAATATGAATTTATTAATTTGATTTACTTTGTAATATTCATTACTTAACTAGGTGCTTCTGATTTTTAACAAAATGTACTCTGCATTCACAATGGCAATAATCAACCTACCCAATGTTTTCATTAGTTGAGGTTGTTGAGATGCTTGAGGGCTGCTATATAAGCAACATACACAATATGTTCTGATTTTTCCACATGAAGTACTACAGACTTACAGAAGTTACTCAGACACTGGAAAAGTATACACGGTCTACAAATGCAATGATACCATTAAAGATATTCAAAAATAGTTACAATTTTAGTCTACTATATTCTACAATTGGAATCAAAAGAAATAATAATAAGAAGAAGACATCAAGATAATTTGGAATGATGTGTGCAATTCAATTCAAACCAAAAATATTTCTT
Source organism: Daubentonia madagascariensis (assembly GCA_023783475.1). Lineage (NCBI taxonomy): Eukaryota > Metazoa > Chordata > Mammalia > Primates > Daubentoniidae > Daubentonia > Daubentonia madagascariensis. The sequence continues at coordinate 33,539,436 of JAKFHU010001209.1, forward strand.
CTAGCTTTTGAGGATTTTTCCCCTATCACTTTTATATTTTAAAATTAAATTTCAACAGCTACATGATTATATTATCATCACTGAGCCCATCAAAGTGACAGAATGTCTTAAAGAGACACTAATACACATACAACATTAGCCATTAAAAATCCTTTCCTCAGTTATTGAAACAGATGGTAGGAAAAGCACATCTTGGAAACTACTTGGCTAACAGGATCATAACCTATCCGGAATAGATAAAATTACTAATTAATTTACTTTGCTTCAAATCCTAATTGAAGAAATATTAATAAAAGATAAAGAGAAGTGGAGATTTGAAAATTTGAAAATTGCGTTGTTTTTTTTTTTTAACACAAGGCAACACAACAAAGAGAATGTGACCCAAGAAACATATATAAGTTTGATTGCAGAAATAAACATCTATGGTAATACATAGTGGTGACTGTATCTGGTTAAGACACTATGACAGTGGTAAAATATCCAGCAAAAAGCAATAGTGTCTGATGAAGACTGTTAATATTTAAGTATGGATGACTACTTTTTATGACACTGCCGGTAATGTGATAAATTTTTAACCTTATGAAACTCAGCCACTAATTGGTGATATACACTTTTATTAAATTTAATTCTGTCTATAAACTTTCAGGATGCTAAGGTTGGATAAACACAATTAAGTTATGATGAAAATGATGCAGAGCCACAGATTTAGCAAGTGACCTACTCATTTACTATCTAAAATTATTAAATTTAGTTCATTTTCCAGGGTCTACATGATGAGCTCTTAAAGCATGATGGTAATAAATTATTTACATATCTTGTAAGAATGTGTGAAATCCCATTTATAGTGCATTTGAAAGCACTTTATTATAGTAAAAATGCTATGATAATTACAAGGTATTATGGATAGATTATTGTACATAACAACTTTATTCTTTCATCATGGCCCAATTGCATATCTTGCACATTAAGTTCACACATACACACACAGATATTGCACCTGTGCAAATAAAAAATATACTCTTAAGAGAAGTAACATTTGAAGTATATAATACATAACACTTTAAGGTTAATGTTCTCTTACTTATTATTTATGAATGACAAATGGTGTGGGAATTGATAATTTTGTACATATGACCCTTACAAGCTCTTACAAATCCTCATATATATTTGCAAATGTGTCAGGTACCTGTTACAAACACCAAGACCCATATCCTCTTTGGTTGTGTTTCCTTAAGAGAAAAACAATTAAGCTGGTAGAAATAAGGTGATTTCCTCAGAATTAAATCCATGTATTTACAGCTAAATGATTTTCTACAAAGATATCAAGAAAATACACTGGGAAAAGGCCATTCTCTTCAATATATGATATTAGGAAAACTGTATATCCATACGCAGAAGAATAAAGTAGACTCCTTTTTCTTGCCATATGCAAAAATCAACTCAAAATGGATTAAAGACTTAAAGATAAGACCTTAAACTATAAAACTATTAGAAGAAAACCTGGGGTAAATGCTTCAGGACATTGGTCTAGGCAAAGATTTTATGGCTAGGATTTTAAAAGTACAGGCAAAAAGAATAGAAAAATGGAGATGTATTAAAGTAAAAAGCTTCTTCACAACAACAAAAACAATCAACATAGTGAAGAAACTACCTGTAGAATGGCAGAAAACATTTGCAAACTATTCATCCAACTAGGGACAAATATTCAGCACATAAAAGGAACCTAACAGCAAAAAAATAATAATCCAATTAAAAAGTAGGTAATGATCTGAACACACATTTCTCAAAGAAGACATACAAATGGCCAAAAATGTATAAAAAATATGGTCAAGATCACTAATCATCAGAGAAATGCAAATCAAAACCACAATGAGATATCATCTTATCCCACTTAGAATGGTTATTAAAAAAATGACAAAAAATAACAAATGCTGGTGAGGATGTAACGAAAAGGGAACTTTTAAACACTGTTGGTGGGAATGTAAATTAGTACAGCTATTGTGGAAAATAGTATAGAGGTTCTCAAAAAACTAGAAAATAAATCTACAATAAGATCCAGCAATTCCACTACTGGGTATTTATCCAAAGGAAAGGAAATCAGTACATCAAAGGGGTACTTGCACACTCGTGTTTATTGCAACATGATTCACAATAGCTAAGATATGGAATCAACCTAAATGTCCATCAACAGACAAATGGATAAAGAAAGTGTGATATATATACACAATGGAATACTACTTAGCAATAAAAAAGAATGAAATCCTGTCATTTGTGACAATATGGATGGAACTTCAGGACATTATGTAAAGTGAAATAAGTCAGGAATAGAAAGATTAATACTGCATGTTCTCCCTCTTATGTGGGAGCCAAGAAAAGAAATTGAGCTCATGGAAGGAGAAAGTAGAATTGTGGTCATTAGAACCTACCAAGGGTAGTGAGGAGGTGAGGATGAGGAGAGACTGGCAAATACAAAGTGACAGCTAGATGGAAAGAATGAATTCTTGTGTTTTGCAACACTGTAGGATGAATATGGTTAATTACAATTTACTGCAAATTTTCAAAAAGCTATAAGAGAGGATTTTGAATGTTTACAATACAATGAAATGATACATGTTTGAGGTGATGGATATGCTAATTACCTTGATTTGATTGTTACAATTGTACACAAGTAGGGAAATATCACTCTGTATCCCATAAATATGTGCAATTGTTACAACTAAAAATAAAAAGGAAAAATAAATAACTAAGGGGATTGCATTGGCTATGGACACTGCCCCCCACCTCTACTGTCACCATTTGCCTCAGTAAAGAATTTGTTCTGGGCCAGAGAAAGATTTTAATCAACTGCAAATTTTAATATCTTCTCAGTAAAACCTCCTACCAATTGCATTTTTCCCACCCAAATGACAAACCAACAATCTCCTTTCATATTAAAGAGTGATGAAAGGGAGAGAGTTTGTCCTAAAGCAAAGATAATTTCAGCAGAGGAAGCTTGACGTCACAATCCTATCTCAGCTCTGTCCTGGTGGGACATTTCTCTCTCTCTCTCTCCCCCCCCGCCACTGCCCCTCTCTGTCACTCTCTATCTTCCTCTTACAATTCTTTATTCTTCTCCATAGTTCTTGTCATCTGGCATACTCTATTGTAGTCTTTTTAGTTACTTATTATGTGTCTCTTCTCTCTGGAACGTAAGCTTTGTAATGAAAGAATTTGTCTGTTTTCTTGACTACCATATCCTCAGTATCTATTAATAGAACAGCGCCTGCCAAACAGTAGGCACTTAACAAATACTTATTGCGTTGAAGCTTTCCCTTTATCCTGAGAGTTCCTCTCTCCCATGTTAATATCCCATATCATCTATAATCAGATTTCTTACTGCTTTTGCCAAATGTCAAAAGAAGACTGGCCACATAATTTGTTGAGACCAGAGAAAAATGAAATTGTTAAAAAATTATTAAGACTTTTAAGACAAAGATAACAGAGCATTAAACCAAGCACAAGTACTTCTGAGCATGGGGCCATTTACAGCCCTACAGATCTCACATCTACGAGGCCATATCTGTCCAAAACCTTTTATGTTTAGACTTTTATATAACCAGTAAGGAAACAAAGATACTTTTTAACATTCCTAAAGATACCATTATTTATAGATAGCCAACTATAAAACACATCAAAGTTGGGATACATGTTTGTTTAAGTGATGTATATGAATTGAATCCATAGAGAAGGAATAGATTACAGGGAAGCAAGGATAGAGTGCTATTGCAATGTAAAGTACACTTATTTAAAAAAATCAAAGAAATCTGTGGACTCTCCAAGTTCACTGTTGAATATATGTTAATACTAGACCTCTATATGACTAATAATGTATCTCAACACTGCACACATATTGGGCTGTGATGTGGAGAGCAGTGGCAGCTGCTGGTGATTCTCTGTACAGGGGTATTTAATCTCAGTTTAACAGCGAGTGGACAGCCAAGCCTGGTACACTTAGACATCATTCAAATTTTAGTGAAAAAGTTGAAAATTGAAAGATTGCAAAGAAGACAAATTGATATGCCAAGTAGGACTGTGTAGGCAGAAGAGGAGACAGAGTTGATCAAGACTCGTCAGTGTGACCCAAGGCAAAATGAAATATAATGGATAAAATGAGAACCTTTGGCGCTGATGTCATGATTGTAATTCTTCTGTGACACTTTGGCATATCATACAGAGGTGAACTTAGCAGGGCCAGAGGACAAAATTTTATCATATACATTTCAGAATCCATTTTTTACCAGAGTTTAGAGTTTACATAATCACAATAAATGCCAATCATAATAATTACGTAGGTATATTTAATATTTTCTAAAACTACATTTATCCCAATGAAAAGCTACGTTTAACCTAGTTGTATAATGTCAGACTTTCACCCAGGATTTATTCCAATGACTTTAAGTGCCACTCCAAAAGAAATTCACTTTTCTTCACACCTCCACTCCAGGATTATAAAATTCAGTTCTGTGCGTAGTGCTTCTGAATGTTCACAACATCTAGAATTAGAAAATGTGGTCAGTTGATATACACTATGGACAAAAAGAAGCACTTTTTTAAAATCTAAAGCAGTGCTAAATATTCATTTTTAAAAGAAAATACACATTCAAAATAACACAGGCTTGCTCTCCTATTCTAATGTTTGTGTTCTATCATTAAGAATAAAATGAAGAAAATGCTATAAAGAGACATGAATTTAACATGTTTATCCCAGTTTAATCATTTAATTAAACATACTCATGCTATGTGTTGTTTTTTCTAGAAGCTTCTCTACCTTAACTTTCTAACAATAAAATACAACTCTCCCTGTGATACTTCAGATTGGATAGTTTCTCATGATTTACTTTATATTGCTATCACAGATGAGTAATAGTTGTGAACAACAGTCAGTAGCCTATGTTAAGAATTTCCTCAGAGGAAAAGGATTTAAGTGTAAAAGAGGATAGAAGAAGTTCTAATGGCAAAATTACTTTTGAAAATAGGGTATTTAGAGGTGGGGAAAACAGTTTTCTCAAAGCAGTGATCGTATAAGAACAGCTGTGATGACTGGATCTCAGCCAAAACTTTTGCAAAATCTCAATCCTGTTAGGATACAGCCATAAAGTGTCAAATTCAACCATTAATTAATAGGATACAGGTCTTAATTAAATATTGGTCCCATGCATCATCATTATGGTGAAGGCAAGTTAGGCACTAGGCTTATGTGGAAATAATCATGGGATGAAGTGTGAAATGTATGTTGGTAACAATATTTAATTCAGGTGACTTAGAGTTCCAAGCTGTGCCCTATCTGACCTATGTATAATTCTGACACGTTTTGCCACTTGACTTAGAAATCGAAAAACTAATTTCACAATTAGACAATTGTGGCTTAAAGAAAAGTTAATGGATTAATGGATCATTTTGTAAGTGACCCACATGAGACCTGTGGTAACATGATTTCTCCTTGGATATTTTTGACACATGCTTGTAAGCAGGAAATGACGAAAAAGTTGTTTTTCTCATATCATCCCTCACCGTTCATTCTCTCTCTCTCCCTTTCTCTCTCTCACTCTCTTTTTCAAGTGACAATAGGTTCACCAAAGAAAGGGTTTTAAAATTATTATTATCAGAAAATCAAAAAGTTAAAACAGATTTCTATAATCTTCTTACCATTAGCCCAAATGCCTTTTCTCTCTTAAGCCTCCCTGTCCTTTCATTCAATCTGTATTATTTTTCTTCCTTAGGTCATGGTTAAAATTTAGTTTACTCTTGTGTGAAACTTTTTGGGAAACATGAGATAAAATGTATAATTATAAGATCCCCCTGCTCTGACAAACAAAACAAAACAAAAATTGGAAGAAATGTGATAAATTACGAATCTAAAACTTTAAAATGAAGGTAACTTAAAACCAAAACTCCACTTTTTAATTTAATTCAGAATTTTGTTTTTGAGCCTTGGAAATAAAAAAACACTTACCCACTAATTATTGTATAAGATGTGTAGAAAACATAAAATAGGTTTCTGTCTTCATATATATTATAATGTTTTTAAAAAATATTTATTTTTTATTTTGCTTTTAATTGTCACATAGTAATTTTACACATTTATGGGGTATAGTGTGATGTTTCCACACATAAATACATTGTGTAATGATCAAATCAGGGTATTTAGCATATTCATCACCTCCTACATTTATCATTTTTTGTGGTGAGAACATTCAAAATCCTCTCTTCTAGCTATTTTGAAATATATAATATTGTGAAATATAGTCACCCTCCTGTACACTGGAACACCAAAACTTATTTCTTCTATCTAACTGTATTTTTGAACTTATTAACTAATCTCTTCCCATCCTTCCTCCCCAAACCCCTTCCAAGCATGTAGTAACCACTATTCTCATCTCTACTTCTATGATATCAACATTTGTAGATTCCACATATGAGTAAGATCCTGGGGTATTTGTCTTTCTGTGCCTAGTTTATTTTATTTAACATGATGTCCTTCAGGTTCATCCACGTTGTTGCAAATGGCAGGATTTCATCCTCTTTTAGAGATGACTAGTATTCCATTGTTTCTATATACCACATTTTATTTATCCATTCATCCATTGATAGACCCTTCAGTTGATTCCATATTTGGTTATTGTGAATAGCACTGAAATAAAAATGGAAATGCAGATATCTCTTCCACATAATTATTTCATTTCCTTTATATACCCAATAGTATGATTGCTGGATCTTTTTTCAATTTTCTACTGTGCTTCCTATTTCCCAGTGTTTAAAAATACTAGCTTTTATACTTTGCCCTGTTGTTTTCTTGTTTCTGTCAGGACAGTATGAGAGAACTGTCTTACCTTGACAACATAGGAAGCGGAAACTCTGTTCCTCATTGGAGCAGGCACTTTAGTCCTCATATTGTTTCAACTTTTTAATGTAAAACAGCTTTGAACTAACAGAAAAGTTGCAAGAATAGTGCAAAGAACTCCTGTACATCCTTCATCTGGAGACTCTACTCAAGTTTCACCAACTGTCCCAGTAACACCCTTTGGAGGAAAAGTTACAGTTCAGGATCACACATTGCACTTGGTGTTTTGTCTTTCCAGTCACCTTCCATCTGAGCCAGTCTCTGTCTTTCTTTGACTTTTAGCACTTTAACATTTTTGAAGATTATAGCTGAAGGAGTTAAGATATAAAACCCCAAACTGCCCTGACCTAGCATAGCATATTGATTATTTTGAGTGCAAAGCACTTGGGAAGCAGCAGTAGCAGAAAGGCCTATGTGAATGGTCCTTTTTTACCTATAGCAAGCCATAAAAATTCCTGTGAGGACGTTGCCTTTCTGTACTAACATGAGAAGATAACTGTTATTACCAGTGACTGAGAAGGGATGCCGTAATGGATCTGAATAAATAAACTTACTAAAATAACCCTTATCTTCCACTAGTTTTATACCCCTCTATAGATATCCTAGTGACTTCCCTAGAATTTACTACTCCTAGCCCAGACACCTTTGTCTTGAAATTTCTTCACAAAATGTATCATTCTTTGTCTAAAAATAACAAAAGCTTTCTGCTTTGGCTATTTCTTCAGGTCTTCATTCTCTTGTGAGGATCTCCATGTACATGTAAAACTTGTTTGCTTCTCTTCTGTTAATCTGACTTGTGCCAGTTTGGTTGGTTCCTAGACACAGTTGAAGATCCCACTTAAGAACTAAGGTGACTGAAAGGGATCTTTAGACTCCCTTACAGAGCTCAGTCATTTTATAGAACACCCTTTAATTTGTGTTTGTTTAATGCTTCCTCAGGATTAGACCCAGGGACTACATATCATATATATGCTGTGTCCTTTCCTTTGCAATCTCTTGGGTGACACCTGATATTTCTCCATCCCATGATTGGTGGTCATAATTTTGTCTGCTTTATAAAGATGATGTGTTCCAGGTTTTTCCGCTATAAAGTTTCATTTCTTTCTTTTGTATTTAATAAATGTTTTATGGAGAGATACTTTGAGACCATGTACAAGCCTGTTCTTCACCCCTTTTCACTCACTTGTTCTAGCATGCCTTCATGTTTCTTGCTGGAGTTAATACTGTTGTGGCTGCCAAACAATGATGTTCTAATGCTACCACTCCATCTATACCTGTTAGTTGGCATTCTACTGTGAGGAAGTGCTTTCCGTTCTCAAGATTATTCATTTATTCATTCACTTATATGGATGGATTTCTGTATTCTTATATTACTTTATGGATTATAATCTGTTACTACCATTAGTTATTTTGATGCTCAAATTATCCCAGCTTTGGCTATTGTAAGCCCCTTGAAGTTGGCTTGTCTGCCTTTTAAAAAAAACTGTTGCTACATTCTTTGTGCACTTCCTAATTCTCTGATACTAAAGATGTTCCAGGTCCATCTTGTACTTGTCCTGCCCCAGTCCTAGGATTAGCCATTTCTCCAAGGAAGCCTGGGTCCTTTCAGTAGGGAGCAATGTTTGGTGAAGATTAAGAGATGCATAGGGTGAGGTTATGTGGGAAGGGGCATGAAACTTCTATGCCCTCTCCAGGAGCACCACCCCTTCAGGAACCTCCATGTTTTCAGCTATCTGGAAACTGTCATGTACACTATAATCTTAATGAGAAGGAGTGACATACCGCACAACATTGTTTAATGAAAGCAAAAGATCTAATGGAAACAACTGCTCAGATGATTGTCTCCCCACGACAATATAAACTCTACATAGGCGGGAATTTTGTACTTTTTATTCACTCCTGAATTCCCAGAGCCCAGACCAGCAGTGAAACACACACACACATATACACACACAATAAATAATTTGTCACAGACAAATTATTATAAATGCCATAAGATATTAGCTGAAATAAGTCTCATCAAAGATTAGGACACTTGAAAACGCTTTATACATTTTCACTCTCAATCTAGCTCTACACATTTATTTTTTGAAATATGAGCAGCGTTTTGGTAGGTAAAATCTAAGTCAGCATTTCAGGCCAGGCAACAGGAACTATAGAAAGAAGGACATAGAGGTATAAAATGAAAATTATGCTATTGTTGGGTGGTGGTACAAACAGACTGGTTTGGAAGGCAGTTAATATCAGATTGTGCAGAGTGTATATATATGTGTGTTTTTATCTGTATGTCTGTCTGTGCACCAAGAAGGGGTGGAAGTAGAAAGAATATGCTGAGGATGGAGAGTAAGGGTTTGAAAGTCAGTTTGTAAGGCTAGGCAATATGTATGATTTCAGAATAACTTTATTTCTAGAATTTTTATCTTGAAATTTTATTTCAGGATAATTCAAAAAAATATATTTACGGTAAAAGAAGATGAATAGTGATGCCCAATATTAAGGCAAACTATGACTCATGGGCCAATTTCTTCAACCACCTGTTTTTCTAAATAAAGTTTTATTAGAACACATCCATGTCCATTTATATTATCTACGGCTGCTTTCATATTACAATGGCGGATTTGAATCGTCATGACAGAGATCATCTGGCCCATAAAGCCTAAAATATTTAACATCTGGCTCTTTACACAATGTTTGCCAGACCTTGCTATAGCAAACAGGGGGCTCAATGGAGGGGGTGTATTTCCATAGAAATGTATGCACCATATGAAGACAGTTCATAGAGAAGAGGGCAAACAATTCTTTCTGAATTTGCAGAAGGTGTGGGTACAGGGAATGGATTAAGGTCACAGAGTCAAAGTCACATCTTTAATCCTTGAGTCTCATGCCCCAGGACATAGAAGGCAATGCTATCTGTTAACATGAAGAGAGTCATGTGAGTGGACCTCAGGGCTGGGAATAGATGGTAGTTTAACAACCACTGCAAGAATGTCAAGAAGTCAATGTGTTTCCCCTGTTTAGTATAATAATAGATTTTCTCTGCTGCATCAGATTAGTCTTTGGTTAGGTCAATTTCTGTCTCTTTCTCTATCTCTGTCTCTCTCCCTGTCTGCTCTCTCTCTTACACACACACACAGAGCAGTATTTCACTAAAACCCCAAACCAGGCTGATAAATTCAGGAAAAAAATGTTAGGTAATCTGAAGTTCCATTGCTTCAGCCCCTAATTTCCATGTAATTTAAGATATCTATATTTTAGTAAATAGTATTGAAACTTTTGATTTTATTTTGAAGGTACAGATGTTTGCATTAGATCTTTTCCAACTCAACAAGATTAATTTTAGAGCATAAATATCAAGGAACAAATGGATAAATAAATTTATGCCTTTCCCCTCAAGTAGTGCTTCATATATCTGTTTGCTACAGATTGTGAGACTGGTGATAAAATATGAGAATTAAAATACAAAATGTTATATTTTATATAATTAGTGATATTTTCAAAATTTATCTGTGAGTCTTCTCTATGTCTTTGTTCAAAAGATTCCATGATGGAAAGATCATGGTCTTTAGAACCAAACAGATTTGGGATTAAATTTAAGCTCCACTAGTTATTAGGTACATGGTTTTTGCAACTTGCTTAAACTTAGTGAGTCTCACATTCATCATATGTAAAATGGGAATAAAATGTCTGTGAAGTAGTGTTTCAGGTAGTAATAAGATAAAATATGGAAAATGTCTAACAGTGACTGACACAGAATAAGTGCTCCATAAACAGCAGTTACAATTGTTTTGTGTGTTTTTAAATAACATATCTGATGTAATTTACTTTCTCCAATATCATAATTGCATCACTATAATCCAAACCTTTAATCCAAACAATAGACATAATCTTTTAATTGGTCTCTTTGTCCCTAATACACTCTTTTCCAAACTTCCCTTATGCTGCTATTAATTAGGATAAAGTTGTACTACTCAATCCCTACTCAGGTGGAATAAATAGGGAGATGGAAATCCAAAGCTTGCTCTGGCTTCATATTGATTAATTCAGAAGTCCAATTTCATCATTTAAGACACAGCTCTTTCCATTTTTCTATTCTCTTCCAAAATTGTCAAATTTTTTATAAAGTAGTTTTTCTTCAAGGTTCTAGTGCCGATAACAATCAGGGCCTTATTTACATTTGGCGAGGGAAGGAGGAAAAGTGCTTTCATAGAACTGGTTATTATATACGACAGACCCAATTTCTTGGGGCTAGTTTATGCTTAAAATAAAAACTTGCAACCTTGGAGCTGAAAGTACAGCTTTCCTCTCGACACTTGAGGTGCTTGTTATCTGTTAGGATGAGGAAGAGAGTAAATGTAGTCTAGCTAATATTCACAATTAAAAAAGCATTTCCTACAATATTATTTCAGTACATTTCTTAGATCTGTTTTGGGCAAGTGAGATTCTTGCCTAAGTTCCATGCCTCAGGGTGGGGTACTATTAGAACCCTTTTAAAATGTTCTAAATCCTCTTCCTGTACCTGGGATGATGTGAGCCAAGAGCACTATTTGAGTGATATGTCTCAAAACCAGACCTGAATCTACATATGCCTTGGTTTCTCTTTCTCCCCTTTGGGGCACTCTAACACCCTCTACCTTAAATGTGGGTTGATCAGAGCTTTGGGACTCTTACCTATGAGGCCAACCCAAGGGAAAACCTGGGATTAGATCACACTCGTAGCTTGCATAATATGCTTCAGTGGAGTCATACAAGATTGCTTCACCAGAATGTTGCTGACACATGTATTTGCAGTGACTATCACACAGGACAATTTCAGGACTCTGAGAACTGAAGTGACTAGTTTTCTGTACCCTGCCCCCCAGGCTTGAACCACACATATACTCTTTGACCTGGCTCTTGCTCATATCTTTGGCAAAGGTATGGCCACTTTCAGTCTATAGCACCTGTGGATAAACACGCCATTTTTCTTGTGCAGCTTCCATTGCTGGGGGTTGGAGTATTTATCTCATGTCTTCTGCAGATTCTGTGCCATATGGTTTACAATCCACCCGTGGGTGAACATATATATCTCTTAGAAAGGCTTTTAATATTGTTTCTCTGCAAAACCAAAGCATCCTTCCAATTGATGTCCTCAATTGTGTCTGATTGATGTGATGGTGATGTGCTCTCCTGGGTCAGTCTTAATCCATGACCAAAGAGCGACTGGAATTCCTTGTGCAAATTGGACTTCTCTGCACACTTTACCCACAGGCCCCTTGCCTAACCTCCTCACTAAAGGAAGGCAAGGGTGCCATCAGTATTGAAAGATATCACATTATAGCAATGCAGTGACTATAGTCTAAAGAGTTCCAGAGGAGAGATAGTGAGAAGATGTGTTGTTCTACATTTATACTACAAAATTCCAAATGGTAAATGTAACATGACTAAAACATGAGTTATCATTCATAGTTTCCTGCACACTATGGGTAAGATTTATATTCATGGCCAATTTCAATGAATCACACGAGCAATCTTTGAGAGAATCATTGAGAGTCAGCATTTATGGATGACATGTTAGATGATGCAGTATCATGAGTATATTCAGTTCCTAGAGCAACTATAACAAATTATCACAAACTAGGTGGCTTAGAACAACAGAAATTTGTTATCTCATACTTCTGGGGGCCAGAAGTTTGAAATTAAAGTGTCAGCAGGGTTGGTTCCTTCTGGAGGCTCTGAGGGAGAATTTGTTCCATGCCCCTCTTCTAGCTTCTGGTCATTACTGACAATCACTGGTGTAACCTTGGTTTGTGGATGCATCAGTCCAATTTCTGCCTCCAACTTCACATGTCATTCCTCCCTCCTACGTCTGGGTCCAAACTTTCCTCTTCTTACAAGGACATGAGTCATGAGATTAGGACCCACTCTAATCCAGTATGATATCATCTTAACTTGATTATATCTGTAAAGACTCTATTACCAGATAAGGTCTAATTCACCATAGGTTGTGGTTACCAGGGGTTAGTACTTGAACATATCATTGTGGGTGGGGGGGAGAACACATTTCTATCCACTACAATAAGTAGCAAAATACACAGTAGTAAGTACATTATATTAAGGATCTTCAGAGGCAAGAGGATCTACATTGTTTGAATACAGACATGTTCTAAGGAACCACGGCATTATGAATGGTGACAGCATTGCTACCTTTATTTCTTACTGGAAGATATGAAATTAACTAGTAATGGTACAATTGACAATAGAGATAAGATGATGCATGGGCACTATGAAGACTCTACGTGTACAGGTTGGATGATAAAAGAACCTCTTCTCTACCCACTACTCTTAATCTTCATTGATAAATCACTATAGCTCACATGGTCTTATGAATTTTGTAAGCACATAAGAAATGGTTGCCAATCTTTGTTTTACACGATCTGTTTAGAGTTTTAACCAACCTAGATCTGTCAGCTAACTTAATTTTATATTTGGTATGTAAGCATGTCAAATAAAATCAATTTTATATACTGAAAAAAATAAAAAGTTTTTAAATCGATTTTTTATATAGATAGGAAACTCCAAAAATAATTTTGCTGGAAGCTCAGCCACCTAGCATACTTAGTAGCAACCTTAATCACTCCCTTGATAAAATAATACAAAAGAATCCATTGCCTATGGTGTACACCCAAGATCTTCTAAACTACACTTCAATTTCTACCCTTCCACTACATGAACTAATTCAGAATATTATTATTTTGGGTTTAATAGCTATCCATAGGCATTTCTGAAAATACTTTACATCTTCCAGAGTTATTGCTAGAAAAAAGATAAAAATAAGTTTCATTTATTCCACCATATCATTTGTAACAATTTATTCATACATCTTTATTCATACCCATGAATTGTAATTAGATTATCTCTTCCTCTATATTTCAAACTTGGTTTATGGTGGTAACTGATTAGATTATTTCACCAAGTCTTCTCAGCCACATATTTATAAACTATCACTTTGGAAAGGACACCCCTGCAGATGGTTGTGGCATTTATTTATTTTAACCTAATTTTTATAAAATATTTTCTCTCTAAAAGTGTCCTTTTCTAGACCTTGTATCCTAAATCACAAGATAACTTATTGTTAGATGCCTATGTACAGAGTACAGTATTGGCACTGTCATCACAACAGGCTGTAAAGTCCATGTAGAAGCTCTCACATGAATAGTCTTGTCACAGATTATGGATCATTTTAAGGTGTCAGCTGTGTGCTAAGGACTGACAACTACACAGTGTCTTACATACAGCCAAATATCTTCATAAGGGATACAGCACCAAAACCTGTCACTGAATTCTCATGCCTCAGCAGTGAGCTTTTAACTGATTCACTGAAAGTCAAGTGAAATCAAGAATTGAAAGATAACATGAAGGAGAACCAGATCAATTCCATGCTCACGTCTTTTGGGAGACCCACTGACAGATTGTGGCTTCAATGCAGCATGAAGCTCCCAATCAAGAAAATCTGCTGTTAGCACAGGTCTATTCTCCAGCTGTCCAGGCAGGAGAATAATGCTAGAGTTGGACAGACAAGGGGAACAGATGAATACAATCAGGGGAGGGGTGTTGAGGTTGAGATTTTTTAGGATTCTTCTCAATAAGTAAATCTCCTACTTAGAGCACAGAAAAGAGTTCCATGAAATGTAACTAAATATAGCTAACAAATACCTTATAAATCTGTTACTTTGAAACCCAACCATTTAGAACACACAGCTGAGATTTTACAAAATATCGGCATGAAGTTTACATTTCAATATGGGGCTTTAAATGTATTTAATTTATCTTCTCTGATTGGTACTCACCTAGAATATAATGTTTTTCTTAAATCAACAGTATATTTGAAAAATTAATCTGGTAGCATTGGGAAGGGAACTGGAGAAGGAGTTCATAATGGATGAGTGTTTGTAACTCCAGTTTTAAAAACAAGCCATCCTCTTTGATTCTATCTTCGTATCACACATAGAACCAAACTACTTTATAATTTATTTTAAAATATCTCCCCTATGCATTACTTCCTTAAGTAACAATTATAGTCACAATTATAATACAAATGCCATCAAATAGCAAACTATTACATATTTTATTACACCATTATAAAACTACTTATGTAAGATATGTAATATAAAGGTAGACTATTTCATTTACAATAAGGGATATCACAAAACATTCAAAGTTACCATGATAATTGAAATATGAAATATAAATCCCTATATAATAAATTACCTACCATTTGGTTCTCACATGAATCACTGATCATTTGGTTTTGAAGAGAAAGGTATTATGATAAAATTTTTTGGTCCTGTGGGATAAAGTAATATTTTGAAAAGGCACAATATATTTATGTTATCATGCCATTTTGAAGCATGAAGCTCTAACAGGACTTTAGAGAACTAGGACATTCAAATTAGAGGGAGTTAATTTCAGGTACAAAGCACATGATATTTAAAAGTTTCTCTTTCAGAAATTGTCAATTAGGAATTTCGAATAGGGACATATAACATTAAGGATTTGTTTAAGACTAATGAGTCTATAGATAATTTGTCACAAATTTTAAAAGTAGATTAAACTTCATAGATACAGAGTTAGTACAAGTTCATTTGTGAAAAATCAATCCCTCTTCACAGGGTAGTTTTGTTTTAATCAACACTCAGAGATGATCAGAATGTAAATACTATCCTTGTATCCTCTCTGTTTTAATTTCTCATTCATTTTACACATGTTTCTTGCAGACATAACATTCAAATGCCAATAGGGTCCAGGCAGGTAAATGAACCATAAAAATGGTTGCAAGGGTTAATAAAAAATTCTTTGGATCACAGTAAAGAGGACTAACTACCCAAGTTTTGTTGGGGTTGGGGGAGAAGCTGCTGTTTGATGATACCTTTTGGGAATGTGGATGAGCTTAGTGTTTTTCAGATTTTTTTCTCAGAGAAACAAGACTATTGTGCAAAATTGCCCCAATTTTAAATATTTATTCAAAATAAAATTTAAATACTATGCAGACCTAACACAAAAAGTCTGAGGGCCAGATCTTGCCCAAGGATGATAAATTTGCTAGCTCAGGTTAGAGAAAGACTACAAAATAAATTTTTAAAATGCCATGTCTTGGGACACAAGGATAATTAAAATTTTTTTTTGTCCTTCAAGAAGTTTACAGACTTAGTTATGGAGATTAGGCCCACTCATAACATCTATGTTTGCAGGGCCACGTCAAGAGAACAAATGTAGTCACCTAGCATGTTCCCTCCTCTTCTCTACCCTCTGCATCTTCTCTCAATACAAAGCACATCTCAGCCATCACGTCCAATCTCCTTCCACAACCACAGAAGCCCCAGGCCCAACACAGAAGCCCCAGACACAACACTACTGCTTAGTGGTGAGCATATTAGCAGTAAAGTCACCTTTCTGTATCCTTGGGGAATCAAACTATAGGGGGAACTAGAGGCTAGCTCCAAGGTCTAAGTTCCATGGTGAAGAAGGGAGGACCACAGGTTCCAGGTGGGCATGACTGCTTGGACCCTACAGTCTGCTCACATGGGAAAATAAAATGACAAGCGGAAGGCAAAATGGAAAGCCACTAAAGCACGTGCACGATGGCTGACTCTAAGGGTTAAACTGAGAGAGAACAATATGAAAACAAATATTTTGGGCATTTGTTCATCACTTACTCTTTTCCTCAGCTATATGTTTAGAGAGATTTATCCCCTATGCAATGCACTTTGCAGCCACTTATTCTCTTAAAAACATGCTGTCTGTGTCCTAGTTTAGAAAAGCCCATATAATCTGCTTTTACCTGCTTTTAATATCTAAGTGAATGACTAACCTATTGCATTGTAAAGAAGAATTATTTATTTTGCCCAGGAAATGTTCTGCTAAGAAAATAGCTTCAGGATGTCTTTTACAGAGGACATAACTACAAATACCTTCTCTAAGGGGCTTCTTGCTTTTCTATGTTAAAGAGGAAATGATCTCAATAACATACACCATTTCATATCATAAAATGCCATATTTAGGGCCATGGTTTTTCAATGTTAAATTTTTACTTCCTCCTATATGTAAGTTTCAGGTGTTAGGCTTTTGAACTCATCAGAAAAAAAGGTTTTTCACTAACATGTTATTTGAGGGGGTAGGAGAGAGGGAAGGGGAAAGAGAGAGAGAAAGAAGTTAATATGTCATAAAGAAGAAAGGATTTTTTTACAGTTGTTTTTGGAAATAATTTTGTAAGATGAACACAACTGTCCAGCCCTACGGTTAATGGCTTGTTAGTCCACAAATAAGACAGTGCAAGAGGAAAGTGAGGTGCACAGGTCAAGCATCTTCACTAGCATGGTAATAAAATCAAAGCAACGGTTCTAAAATTCTTGGCAATTTTCAAGCAGAGTCAGTAACGCAGGTCCAGAAAAGGGCAATCTGGTGTCACACAGAATAATTTTAATAGTTCTGCTCATGCCCACTGCATTGAGCATCCTCACTTTAGAGCTGAAGTAACAGCCATAAAGGCAACAAAGTTGTGATAAAAATGGATAATGAAGTTTATTTGCCAGTGTTTTTCTGTTTATTTTAGAATTATATTGTCCATGAACACTGAAGCATTGATATATTTGAAAAATTAATTTCATGAATATATAAAGTCATAAAAGGCTTGAACTTACAGTTTTAATTATTAATATGTTTTCCCACATGGAGATACTAAGCAAAATTGCCAGCACAAGTATTGTGAAAACGGAAGTATTATTAAGAATAGGGAGAAATATAATGAATATAAGTGGTTTAAAAACAAAGTTCAAATGTCAATGAAGCAGTTCTTTAGGAATTTATGAGCATTTCTTGGATATCAGAAATATGCTAGAAACTTGGTTTCTTGTGCTTGACAGCTTGAACTTCTCATTTATATAAGTTATTTCAGGAAGGCCACAGGTAAGAAATAAAACCTGTAATAAAATCATGAAATCAACAATTAGGTTACGTATCTCAAAATATCCAGAGTGTACCAAAAGGGGGTTACATCCGGGTAGAGTATTAAGTCTGATAGTTATTTGGATTTTTAAAAACTGTAGTATTGAGAGATGTCAGCTGAAGCTATGACAATGGACTTCTTTGACCATAGAGGCAGCTGAGACTAAACGTAGAAAAATAAGATTGACAAACAGTACAGTATTCTTGACCAATACAAAACCAATTTTAAAATGGTGTATTTAAAATTAAAGTACTCATAATTTTTTTTATTGAACTTTAATTTTTCTAGGCAGATTATTTCCATTAATTAATGCAATTAATGTGATTGCAGTGAGATAACCTAAATTTTTAAATCGGTTACTAAGTGTATATGAATAATTATGGAATATTCACTTGAAAAGTATTGCTTATATCATCTCTGTTTCTTCATCTCTTCTGTTATTAAGAACAATTATGTAATTGTCAAGTACAATTATATAGCTTAAGATGTCTACTAAGTTTTAATATCAAATTTTGGGAATGAATAGTTTATCTCTTTAAGTGTTTCTGGACATGACTATATACTTTCCTTACATATTATTTTGATGTAGCACATTTTCATGTTGTTTACAAATAAAAACTACAAAAATAAAACTCTGAAAATATGGAAATTACCTGTACAATAGAATCTTCCTTAATCATCTTCTAATCAAGCAACTTGGAGGATTGTAACCTATTTCTACCATTCTTTCTATAAAATATTTACTAATGATCATGTCTTTGGAACATTGATGAATATTAGGTTACTTATGAAAAGATCTTGGCACTTGTTACCAGGAGTTGAGTTGAGTGCTGACCAAGGGTTCATTGAGGTTATTCTCAAATGAGTTATACCAAATGAAAACAGGAAAAGTATGAGATGATTTAATTATTATAAAATTTGCTGATATATAAGTGCCAAAGAAACTGTATGTGTGTGTGTGCACACACGTGCACGCGTGCATGCATGTGTGGGTATTTACGTAAAAACTTTGCTTAATGCTTAAGAAAGCATCAATAAAACTTAATTTTAAAATGTTAAATTAGCTGTCATTAAAACAATTTAAAAATATTGGAGAAAATAATAACATTTAAAAAAATTATACTAAAATAAAATGACAAGTCAATTTTTAGAATTTTTTGTTCCTTTTGCTTATTTTTCCCTTTAACTATTTCATCTCACTTATTTTTTATTTGTATAAGTTTATGGGGTACAATTATAATTTTATTACATGGATAGATTTTATAGTGGTGAAATCAGGGCTTTTAGCATATCTCTCACCCTAATGATGTACACTGTCCCTATTACGCTGAGTACTTTCTCTTCATACATCCCCCTCCCGCCACTCCCCACTCTTCTGAGTCCACTTGTCCATCATTCCACACCCTATGTCCATGTATGCACTTTACTAAGCTCCCACTTAATAAATGAGAACATGCTGTATTTGTCTTTCTGTGTCTGAATTGTGTCACTTAAGATACTGGCCTCCAGTTCCATGCATGTTGCTACAAAAGACATGATTTCATTCTTTGTGGCTGAATAGTATTGCATTGTGTATTTTCTTTACCCAATCATCCGTTGATGGACACTTAGATTGGTTCCATATCTTGGCTATTGTGAATAGTACTGTGATAAACATGTGAGCACAGGTGTCTTCTTTGATACAATGATTTCTTTTCTTTTGGGTAGATAGATAGTAGTAGGATTGCAGGATTAAATAATAGTTCTATATTGAGTTCTTTAAAAAATCTCCAGACTGTTTTCCTCAAAGGTTGTACTAATTTACTATTCTCAACAACAGCATGTAAGCATTCCTTTTCTCCACATCCTTGCCAGCATCTGTTATTTTTTTACTTTTTAATAATAGCCATTCTGACTGGTGTAAGATGATATCTCATTGTGGTTTTAATTTGCTGTTTTCTGATGATTAGGGATGTTGAGTATTTTTTCATGTTTTTTGACCATTTGTAAGTCTTCTTTTGAAAAATGTCTATTCATGTCCTTTGCCCTTTTTTTTTTTTTTTTTTTTTTTTTGAGACAGGGTCTCTCTCTGTCTCCCTGGCTAGAGTGCAGTGACATCATTATAGCTCACTACAACCTCACACTCCTGGACTCAAGTGATCCTCTTGCCTCAGCCTCCTGAGTAGGTGGGACTACAGGCAGGTTCCACCATGCAAATGTAAGTTTTTTATTTTTTATAGAGATAAGGTCTTGCTATGTTGCTCAGGCTCTTTGCCTACTTTTTAATGAGTTTTTTTTTTTTTTTTAGTTGTTTGAGTTCCTTGTAAATTCTGGATATTAGTCACCTGTCAGTTGCATAGTTTGCAAATATTTTCTTCCATTCTGCAGATTGTCTGTTCACTCTTGATTATTTCTTTTGCTGTGCAGGAGATTTTTAGTTTAATTGTCCCATTTGTCTACTTTTGGTTTTGTGGCTTGTGTTTTTGAGGTCTCAGTCATGATTTTTTTTGCCTAGACCAATGTCCAGAAGTTTTCCCTAGGTTTAATTCTGGTGTTTTTATTGTTTCATGTCTTACATTAAAGTTTTTAATCCATTTTGAGTTGCTTTTTGTGAGAGATCAAGGTCCAGTTTTATTCTTCTGCATATGGTAATTCAATTTTCCCAACACCATTTATTGAAAAGTGTGCCCTTTCTCCTGTATATGTTCTGGTTAACTGTGTGTAAAATGAATTAGATGCAAATACGTGGCTTTTTCTGGGTTCTTTATTCTGTTCCATTGATCTATGTGTCTGTTTGTATACAGTACCATGCTGTTTTAGTTACTATAGCCTTGTAGTATAATTTGAAGTCAGGCAATGTGATGCCTTTTGCTTTGTTATTTTTGCCCGAGACTGCTTTTGCTATTTGTACTATTTTTCAGTTCCATTTGAATTTTATCACCTCATTTATTAAACTTGAAAATTATTGATACCACATTGGATTATAAAGTTGGGAGAATACTACAGATACATTTGCAACTTTAAAAACAAACTTTGTCCTATTTAAAAATATTTGCAAATGACTGCACATTAACATATTTTATACTAAATATCATTACAAAATATGTATGACCTTTTAAAAAAATCAAACTTTATGCAACTATTTCAATTTCAATGGCTTCTTTTAAATGCAGGGATGTAAAATACACTTCTTAAAAGATGAATTAACATTCCAAGCATTTAGTTTGATCATATTAAGTTTCTAAAAAGATAAGATAATCCCCCAAATAAATTAGTTAATTAACACATGCACAACTAATCTTTCAGAAATACTTAATTTTGAAAAACATTGGAAGAATACCTCTACTGGGTTTATTTGAATCCATGCTCTTATGTTATCTTTCTGCAAAACGGTGTTTGTTTTTACTCCCTTTATCTACTCAGTCTTTTTGTTTATTGCCCATTAGACACCTTACCTAAAATAAATTACCTTCTTAGTTCAGAGACCTCATTCTTTTGAATTTGGAAGTATTTCTTGTGAGGACAGGATCCATCCTCCAGTTAAATACATTGATTGAATAAGCTGGCAGATTCAACATGGAGCAGAGGGACATCTAAGGAAGATTATGACACAGTTAGAACAGATCCTCTAACTCCCTTTTCAAAGCCAGAGTTAAATGATCAAAAAAAAGAAAAGAAAAGAAAGACCTATATCTGTATAAGTGTGAAAATCAGAAAAGGCCCTATCCCAAGTTTCTAGGAATTTTGCCCTATTAAATCTACATTAAAGAACACCATCAAGAGAACCCCCAAACTTTTCTTCAAGAGAAAGCAGGAAGTATGTAGAGAAAAACCTAGCAGGGCCTCTCTAAAATGTCTTTAATTGAAGACGAAAGAATAAAAGGTTCTGGGAGAATGGGGAACACTCCAATTTAAACGTTTTTTTTCTATTGAACACTAGACAGCATCTGGGGAAGACATGAAAATATGCTTCTCAGATCTCCTGCCACAGAGAGCACGACTGATTAATGGCCCCAGCTGCTGCCTTTCTGGATCCATCACTCCTTCCACACTGTGACCACACATTCCAGCAATGGCCAGGCACAACGATGGTCCTAATGAAGTTCATTCCTGTGAGACATGAGACATCACCTATTGGAGATTTTGGCTGAAGGGCTCCCCTTCAGCCTGGCTGAATCTGCGTTAGAATTGAATTGCAGTCTGTGTCTCTTCCTATCCAGTTTTCCTTCCTTTCCCCTCGCCTTCACTAATGGAAGACCTACTTAATATCTGATTGTTCCTCCTGCCTTCTTTGGTTTCCTACTACTTTATCCTTCACAGTCATTTCACTATATTAATCTCTTGTACATGTAATCCCATCTATGTTCTCATCTTCTAAGAAGATCCAAGAGTTGTCCAAGAAAATAGGCAACAGGATAGAGATTTGGCCCTGGATCACTCACACCTGGCAGCCATTCTGAGTGAGTGGTATGTGGTCACTGACAGTCTCTAGAAAAAAGTGATAGCCAAATTGTTAAAGAATTCACATGTCCATGGGTGACCTGAGAAAACATTCTGGCTTGAGGAACTCCCCCTAATATTTCAGGCATTTGAAAGATATGGGGGCTGGGGGACTCTGAGTGCTATAAGGACAGTGGGTTTGACTCATTACTCTTATATCAAGTCGATGCCTGTTGTGGAACATTAACGGTTATAAGCTAAATATGAGACTCTTTATCTCCTGTGAGAGAACAGACACAATGGCCCAACAAGCTGAGAAACTGATAGATAGAGTAACAGAGTTCCAGAGATATTTACATGTAAAATGTAAATGCTAAGCCAAAGCAGGTCTGTCACGTTAAGATCAGAGCTGTGGTTAGAAATTCCTGGGATCTTGAAACATGAGATGGGGAAATGCTCATAGGGATGCTCTGAGGATATTTTGCTCTGAGGATCACATCTAATCCCTCAGAGCTTGTACAGGTGACACATTCTTCCTTAGTAGGACCTAGAACACACCCAGTGCCAGTAGATACTACAGATGCCTCTCTCTCTTAAGTCAACAGGTATCCCCCAAAGATTTCCCCACCTTTTTTTCCTGACTGCGAGGTCAATAACTAGAGTTAAATACCAACATAACACTATTGAATATATGCTGGGCCTGATGACAGAGGAAAGGCATTATTCATTAGAAGAGATACAAGAATTAGCTGGCATATTTCTGTCAGAACCTTGGGAGTATGAATAGATTGAATTTTGAGAATGCCACATAAAGAGGGGCAAAATGTAAGATTGGATTAAATAAGAATTCATTGACTTGGGGGCATTTTTGGGACACCTGGAAAGTAACCCAGTAAGTGGAACAAACTCATCACTAGAGTAGCTCTTAGAAGCTTAGAGAAAAAGATGTCTAAGATGAATAAAGGCAAAACAATAAAGAGGCTGAGGGAATATTATGTAAACCCAGCTAAACCACCAGAGGATTATGTTTCACAGGAGGGCTCAGTGAGCGCACAATTCACCAAGGCTTTCAGGATTGTACCAGTGATGGGGTATCAGCACCACTAAGAAGTTCAATAGTTGCAATTCTCTGAAGACCAGAGTGGACAGGAGAAGAGGCATTTACAGAGTGGGAATCGTTGATACTCAAGGCATGACGAGGCCACCAAAGCAATAGAAGCCTGGTGATGAGAGCTTGAACACCGGAAACCAGAAGAAGACTATCACCATAAAGACAGACATACTTGACCTATAGGGAATTGTGGAAAGGTTCATAGAGCATGGATGATAAGTTTCTAAGAACAAAATAGTCATGTAGCCAACAAGAGTCTACTAAATATGTACAACCAAAAAGGTAAAAATGTAGGAGTGGGAGGTTAATGGCAGCAACTCCAACAAAAAAACATGATCTTTCATTCACTTCTTAAACTTGAACCAATTTTCAAGCCAGAAACCATGGACTGAAGAGGTGGCTGTGTCCCTGGGTGGAAGACACCCATAGTAAAGTGATTAATATAAACTCTAATAACTAGTCCTTCCCTAAAAGGGACCTATAATCATTCACTCAGGTGACTGTACACCAAGAAAGGCACATCTAAATATTTCAGCTATTGTACATAGAGTTTGAGTTGACACTGATACCTCGAGCCCCAACACATCATCATCAGCCTGTTGATAGAGTCAGAGCTTATGAGGGCAAGGTAATAAAGGGAATCTTTGTACTATAAGCCTGGCTCATGTTGGACTTGATGGGTCTAAGAATTCCTCCAGTGGTTATTTCTTTAGTCCCTGAACGTATAATTGGAATTGATATACTTGATAATTTGCTTAAATCCCACGTTAGTTTATTCGCCTGTAGTTATTTCCCTGAGAAGTACCAAATAGAAACCTCTGAAACTTTCCCCTTCCTCCAGCCAGAACAGTAACTCACATACAGTATTTAATGGACAAATTAATGGCAGAGACTAGTGTCACCACTTGTGTTAGTTTGCTGGGGCTGCCATAACAAAATGCCACAAACTGGGCCACTTAAACCACTGAATTTGTTTTCTCACAGTTCTGGAGGTTAGAGTTTCAAGATCAAGGTGTTAGTCTTTAATATTAAACTCAAAATATAGCACAACTCCTTTAGGAGACCAATGGCCACTTGACAGCAAGTTGACTAACTCTGGTTTCTTTACATCTTGAAAAGGACTGTCATTTGTCTTAATAAGTGTGTATCTCTCTTCTGGATCAGCATTTGCCTTTCTTTTCAGTAGGACTTTAATCAGTAGTATTTTCCAGAGGATTATGGAATGGCTTATCCAAAGGTATGGAATCACATACAATATAGAGTCTGACCAAGCATTCCATGTCATAGCAAAGAATGTGTAGGAGTGGACCCAAGTCCATAGTATCAACTAGTCATATCACACATTGCATCATCCAGAAGAAGCTAGCCTCATTTAATATATAAAGAGCCTTCTAAAAGCACAATTGAGTCTATGCTTGTAGGCAGCATTCTAAAGTATACAGTGCCATTCTTTAGAATGCAATACAGTCATCACTTGATATCTGTGAAGGATTGGTTCCAGGTCTTGCCTCCAAACCAAAATCTGGAGATATTCAGGTGTTTTATATAAAATGGTGTAACATTTGCATAGAACCTATGCACATTCTCATGTATATTTTTAATCATCTCTAGATTACTTATAGTACCTCATACAATGCAAATGCTGCATAAATGGTTGTTATGCTGTATTTTCTGTTTGTATTATTTTCATTGTTTTATAGTTATTATTTATTTATTTACTTAATATTTTTGATCTGCAGCTGGTTGAATCTACAAATGCAGAACTTGTGGACACTGAGGGCTGGTTGTACATGCATTAAATCAAAGTCATCCACATAGTGTTGTATCTTAAATAACAATGACATATGAATTCTGAAACCTAGAGTTAGAAACAGGAGAAGTCCTACCTAAGATCATTACCAATTACCCACTAGAGAATTTTGTGCTTCCTGTTTCCACAACTGTGAGGAAGTTTGAATAGATACTGTAGGAGGAAAAGGATAAATACCAGTTGTGACCCAGAAAGCAAATGCAATGAGAGGGGCTGTGTATTGTTTATCTGACCTTCCTCTTCTAAGGTTCCTTCAGGAAGAGAGGACATAGATGCCAGGGAGCCTGTGGCATAAATATACATAGAGAAGTAAATTTTTGCAACAAAGGCATGGAGTATGGTGGCCATGAAAAAGTCCCAGCAGCCACCTTTTGGGAATTGTTCTCACCAAGACCATACTTCCCTTGGCCTGCTTCCAGCATGTGGCTGACTGAGCATGGCAACGGGACCATCATAGCCTCTTTCTGAAAAATTTGGAATTCTTCCAGTTGGTAACTTTGGCTTGAGAACTCCTTATTGTGACCAAAATATTCATAGAACTGTGCTGCAATCTGATTCTCTTCTTTCCAATTATCCCTCTTACCTCCCCTCCTTATTCTGACCTAAATATTCATAGAACTGTGCTGTAATCAGATTGTCTTCTTTCCCAATTATCCCTCTTACCTCACTCTCTTTCACAAATGTCTGACCTGCGTTGAAAGCTGAAGGCTGTCTCTACCCTCACTTGCTTATTCCTCTTTCACTGTTGGAGATATTTCCCCCTAATAATAATTTAGAGGTGTCTTGCAGATCTAAAGCTATGTTTAAAGGCTGGGTGCGGTGGCTCACACCTGTAATCCTAGCACTCTGGGAAGGCGAGGCAGGAGGATTGCTTGAGCTCAGGAGTTCAAGACCAGCCTGAGCAAGAGCAAGACCCCCTCTCTACTAAAAATAGAAAAATTAGCCAGATGTGTAGTCCCAGCTACTCTGGAGGCTGAGGCAGGCGGATTGCTTGAGCCCAGGAGTTTGAGGCTGCAGTGAGCTATGATAACGCCACTGCAGTCTAGCCTGGGCGACAGAGCAAAACTCTGTCTCAAAATAAATAAATAAATAAATATGGCTATGTTTATGTCTTTTCTCAGAGGACCTGAACTAGCACAGCATCTTAGAAGAAGTAACCTTTGGAAGACTAAGCATTATAAAATCAGCTTATTCCTATTAACATAAAAACAGTTCTTAGTTTTATTTGTGATCACATTGAATCTGTAGATCAATTTAGGAAGAATTTTGTTTGGACATTTAAACTAACCAAACACAAAAAAATTTCTTGAAAAATTAGCTCAAAGGAAAAAATGCCTATTTTAGAAATATCAATATGAACGTCATGTTTCAAAATATTTGGCATATAGCATACTTTGAAACACATTGGAGTATTAACAATGTCAAATTTTCTATTTCTATATAAGAAGGAATAGTAAAAACCTGAGTACTAAATTCAATAAAGTAGAAAAACTAAGTAATGTAATTAACGATAGTGTGACAAAAGAAAACAATAAAAAGTAAGAACAACATTAAAAAAAAAGAGATGAACTATAGAATTTCTTTAAAAAATCAAGATCTATTTGTCTGAAATGACAGGTAAAAATACAAATCTCTATCTATCATAATAAAGTAAACAATTCTTTCCTGTTCTGGGCCCCCTAGAAAGTTGGCTACCTTCCTCATCACCTGCTACACTTGAGCAGTATTACTAAGTGTGGGTGTATTGTCTTCTGATCCCAAGAAGGCCTACTGGGTACTGTGCAGAGCTGCAGTATTTTTAGTTACAAGTGAATTTATGTGTAATTCAGTAATAATGAATGCTGAAAATGGTAGATTTATTTACATAAAATATAAACCAACAATATTGTCTCAAGGAGAAATCCAAAAATAACCAGAACAATAAGAAAGAATGGAATTATATACATTTTCAGAAAAATTATTATAATTAAAGTTGATAATATCAACGAATTTTTAAAGTAAACTACTTCAACCACCAAGAGATATTTAATTGGTGTTACATAAGAGCAACTGAGAAAAGATGAAAAGCTTTCTATAATGTACTCATCATTGCTACCAAAACAGCAAAATAAAACATAATATAAACTCTATAGCTTAAGCTAATTTATCAATGTAGAGTCAGAATTCTTAATGATATATTAAGTTAAAGTCCATCAGATATTTTTAAAAGTGTGACCATCAAGTTTATTACAGTAAAGCATGGATAGTAACCATTTAAAAATGGCTTCACATAATGACAGTAATTGCAAATAAAGAAAAATAATATATTCTATCAAAATGAGTGGAAAATTTTTAAAATAGAACTACCATATGACTCGTCAATCCCTTTGTTGTGTACATATACCCAAAAGGAAATGAAATCAGAACCATGTACAGGTATCTGAGCTCCCATGTTCATTGCAGCATTATTCACAATAGTAAGACATGAAAAAGCTTAAATGTCTGTGGATGGATGAATGGATAAAAAAATTGTGATACACACACACACACATATACATAGACACAATGGAATATTATTTGACTATTATTCAGTCTTAAAAAAGAAAAGAGGTCCTGCCATTTGCAACAACATGGATGAACCTGGAAGGCATTATGCTAAGTGAAACGAACCAGACACAGAAAGAAAAATACCGTGTGATCTCACTTGTGTAGTCTTTGTGTAATCTTAAAAAGTTGAATACATAGAAACAGAGTAGAACTGTGGTTAGCAAGAGCAGAGAGGGACCAGAAATGTGGAGATGTAGGTCAAGGGGTACAAAAATGCAATTATGTAAGATGAATAAGACTAGAGATCTAATGTACAGCATGAGGACTATAGTTAATAGTGTATTTTATGCTGGAAATTTGCCAAGAGAGTAGAGTTTAGCTGCTCCTACCTCACACACACAAAAATAACTATGTGAGGTAAATATGTTAATTTGTTTGACTGTAGTAATAATTTCACTACATATATGTATATCAAAACATCTTGTCACATCTTAAATATATACAATAAAAAAGAAAAAAACGGACACTTCAGATTCCATTCTAGATTTTAAAATATGGATACCTTTAAAAACAAAAACTGGAAAATTCTAATACTCATATAAATTTTACTGAGATTTATAAAGGTTTTGACAATATCCCCCAAACACCTGTATGAACATAAAGATAATATTTGCCAAATTACTGTAAATATTTAAATATTTAAATTAAATATTAACTTAATTCAAATATATAAGTATTTAATATCAATATATAAATATTTAATATTATTTAATACATAATTTTATATATAATATAATTTAATGTTAATATATAAATATTAATTTAATAATATTTAATAAAAATTAATGGAATTTTTTAAAGGAATGTAAAAACATTGATTTGGTAGAAAAAATTTCAATTAAGTATATATCAATAAATAGAAATTAATGCAAGGGCTTTTAAGCTATCAGATACCTAGAAAAATTTTATAAAACCAGAAAAATAAAATTCCAAATGTACATCAATTAAATATTCAAATTCTGATGTCTACCTTATATCATATACCATCGTACATTTCAAACATATCAAAGGAACAAAAACTAAAAATAAAAGAAACAAGCTGAATTAAACTACAGAAAATATAAGTTAGAATATGCATGTACCTGGTCATGTACAGAATGGGGCTTTCAAAACTGGATATAAGTAAAAATATATCATAAGAAAATATTTGGTGGAAATCAACATGAGGCATTTTCAATGTGAAGCAAAATCTAGCATAAACATAAAAAACAAAAGAATATGAGGGGCGCTATTTGCCACATGTCTAGCAGACTATAAAAAGAGTTTTAAAGTTGTGTAAAAACAATAAATATCCCTGTTGAAACTTTGAAAAGGTAATGAGGGCACACAATTTAAAAGGACAAAAATATATAGTAATTAACCATACCAAAACATTCCACTTCATACTTAATCAAAATAATTCAAGTGAAAACATCAATAATTTTACATTTCTCTCTTGAAAAGACAATTATTTATCAAACATAATATTTACAGGAGTATTAGTGATTGTGCCAAAAATTATAAAATGGCTCATACACAGAATTTCTCTCCTATGTCGTTATTCTTAGGAATTATTAATACCTATATATGAAACAATGTTCACTGAAGCTTTGTTTTGATTATGAGAATTTAGAAATAGCATACATGTTCAACAATAGAATATTAGTTTAATAAATTTTAGTACAATTCCATAGTAAAAGCTGTATTGTAGCCAGGATTTTAATGAGAAACTTAAAAATGCTCATAGTATTTGGTTGAGTGAAAATTTCAACATACAAAGTTGAATTTCTATTTTTCTAAAATAAGGCCATATGCATATAGGCAAAGATCATATAGGCATATATATGTTTAGTTTATATGTTAAGTTCACATTGTTTCTTCCTAGGTGAGTGGCTTATTGATGTGTTTAAATAAAATGTGTGTACTGGGAGTGGGCAGAATCAGTTCTCTGATTTTTACAAGCTTATTTGCTAAGGGATTAAGTGAATAGACAGACATCAGTGAAAAAATCCCCTGGACCTCCTTTCTTTTCCTTTAAGGAAATACAATGATCGCTTTCATGGAGAGCTATTTGGTAAAGCAAAATTACTTTCTTGCTTTTTATCCATTGGAGAGCTGTTATATATACCCAAAATCAATCAGAATGAAAAACACCATATAGGGTTCTTTAGGTCACCATATGCTATACAAATGTTGTCATGGCATTTTTTTAAAAAACAGCAGCACAAGGTGATAAATGCATAAAATGGCTGCTGAAGTCCAATAAAATATTGGTCTTAGGACGCTGGTGATTGTAGAGCTGTGCGCTAGCACTACTTTTAGCATATCAACAAGGCAGAGACACTAATGTTTATTTTAGGAGAGAAAGAGACAAAAATATGTGAATCTAATTGTGTTAAAAATTAAAACTTTCACAAAGCAAGGAAGCAATATATTCTACAACAGTGAAATTAAATGAATGATTGTCCTCATAATTCATTGTGACATTATATTTATTCACCACCAATATGACATTTTTATAAGTTGATGGACTCAATTACTTCTCTATTCTTTAACAAAAAAGGCTTCTTCATTAATTGGTACCTGATACTAACCAGATTTCAGTACATTTGGGAAGGAAGTTGGTAGTGAGTCAGGATTGATGAGAACTGGAGACAGTATTCTGGGGCATTGTTACATGGAGAACGTAGGTTTTGACCTTTGTGAAATCACAGAATCATTAACTGACTTCACAATTAAGCTCAGAATTCCTTTTTTCTCTCTTCTGTCTTGCCCCCAGTAAAGAAGTTCAACCTTTTAATATTTAACAAGTCTATTTCTAGGCTATTAAGAGAGATTAAAAAGGAAGGGGTGAAAAGGGATGTTATTAATTTGACCTGAAGTTTTAGGAGTAGCTAGGGGCTAAGAGCTGGGGATCAAGAGTCAGTATTTATAGTTACAAGAATAACTTAACCTGGATGCTCCTTAACTTTCCATACCATACACATGTGTGTGCATGCACATACACACACACACTGTTAAGCTGATATTTACCTGATAGCTTCTGGGAACAAGAAATATCTATATTCTCAGTTTCTAGACAGACGTGGAGAAAAGGCAAACATTGTCTCAGAAGTGGGTGAAGAGAAAGAAGATCTCTAAATATCGATTTGTTTTAGCACTTTCTGCTCCCTTGTGGGACAGAAAATAGGAGGACCAAGTACCCAAAATGTCTTTAGACTCCTGGCTTAGGAAATAGTGATGCAGGCTCACAGTATCTCTAGCAAGGGAGGATATGGTCTTGTCAGACAGGCATTAAATTCTGCTCAAGCAATTGTATGTTGAAATCACACATTTAAGAGAGAAAAGTAGGTTTGTTTAAGAGGGGAAGTGGAGATAAAGAACCTCAAGCTGGGCATATAGAGTTATAAGTAAAGGCAGGAAGAGGAAAGAGAAAAGCAGGAGTATGAATTGTTGGATTTAGCTGACTTAGCTTGAAAGTAGAAGGGGCAGCAACCAGGAAATTTCCCAGGATATGATTCTGAAGATGCCAACTGATTGCTGATGTTTTAGTAAGATTATTTGAAAGGCCTCTAGATCCCTCTAATGTTTGTCTATTTGTCATAAGACAACTCCCATCAGTAGCCTCCAGAGCACACACATAGAGACTAGTCAGTTTGGTCCTTGAGACCTCTAATTTGTCTTGTGGAAAAATGATGCTTCAGTAAAAACCCATTACTCCAATCGATATTCCAGGAAGCCTGGGGATCACATGCTTGCTAGTGACAATCTATGTAATGGCACCAAAGGAAAGATGGGCATTACTTTCTCATAACACTCTTTTATGAATGTTACACTGTCCATCAGAAAATATCAAACCTATCATTGTTACTAATAAGAAAATGTTGTTTGATTGAGGAAACCAATGATAGTTCAATGAAAAAGGAATGACACATCCAGGGGAAAATGATCATTTATAAATAAATATCCCTCACATTATTGTAGAATAATTCCTGGAGAAAAAGTATCCTTAGCAGAACTAAGGTCTCAAGACGTAAGGGCTGTATAGTTGCTGTTGTGACCAATTTTAGTCCTCACGTGCTCATCCTAAGACTTCCACTTTTCAGTTTCGACACTTCTAATTTCCACATATGGGGAAGAACATCACCACAGCCTGAATGTTTCTTTATGTTCTTTTCAGATATATTTACCTGTTTAGGCATACGCATGTTTCTAAAATATTCTCAAAGAGTATATTGCTTCAGCTTCTTCTTTCCTTACATATTTATATATTCAACTGTCTGTCTGTGTACCTACATATCTTTCTAACTGACTACTAACCTACCCTCTACCTATCATTTGTCTATCTATTAATTGTCTTTCTATCATCTCTCTATATATACATCCACCTCGACAAGAAGGAGTTGCATATAGTACACTTTAATACAAATTATTCTTCATTGGTTGTCTGTAAGATTCTGAAACCTCTGCAATCTTCTGTCAAATAATGGTTAACGTGTTTGATTCCTATTGTCCTATTATGACAATTCTCTACTTTAGAAATAGGTAAAGCATAAGTAATCTCCTTTATGATTTTGTATCTTTTTAAAAAATTTAGGTGCATTGAACATATTATATAAAACCCAGGAAAATTTTTAAAAATAATATTAAAATCGCCTTATGCAGAAATCATCACTGAAATATATGACTATTGTTTGTTTCCATTTGTCTTATTAGGTAAAGCCTTTTGGTTTGTTTTAATATTAGCCTGATGCAAACATTTATCCTTACTTGAAACTACCTTCTTTAAGTTTATAAGTCAAAATTATTCTTATTTAAGTGACTCTGCTATTATTTGACCTGAATTAATTTTATTCTTAATAGGATGAGAATATTTTTCTTATGCTAAACTCAGTTTAAGCCATTTGCAAAATACTTAACAAAAAAGGTGAAATTTATGCCTATAAAATCCTCTTTGTTATTTTTAATCTTCCTTGTACTGATTCTCATAAAACACAATTCAGTGTTTGAGGCAAACTTAATTACTGAAATTCACAGTGTATGAGAAACTTTAAACTATGTTTAAAGATACCAGTGAGATGTGAGGGAAAAAATGTTGAATATTATAGGAAACTATATTCAGGAGATGAAGATGAACATTTATCTACTCAAGGGAAAAATGTATCATTTCTCTTGAGATTTGCAGAATTATTTGAATTATCTATAGTGCTTTTTAATGTTATGAAATACATAATTGCTGGAGCTTTCAAAATATTTAAAGCAAAAGAGTTTAGAAAATATTTTTTGCTTAATTACAATTTATACCTGCAGTTACTATGTTTTATAGATTGCTAACGTATTGGTTTTCTAAAACTTATATATTATTTCAGAAAGTTTTAATTCATTTATCAGAAATATTTTATAAATACAAACTTGTTTAATATCTTTATAGCTGATGCTTTGTCCTCAAGACAAAAAGATGTGTAATGAAAATAATATGGTCAGTGTATGTTTTAAATTTCCCGATCTCCATGTTTCTGAGTGACTGGAAGAGGAGGGTATGACATAGGGAATCAGGAGGGGGAAGAGTGGCATTTTTAAAAATCTTGCATTTCTTAGAGTAAGAGAAGTGAAAGGATGAAGCAAGGAAAAAGGAAAATATAAGACCCTTTTTATATCCTGCTATTAGGCTAGAGAAAAGAGACGTGATTAGACAGACAAGTAGATAGATAGATAAATGCTATGGGCTAAATTGTGGTCCTTCAAAATTCATATGTTGAAACCCTAACCCGCAGTACCTCGGAATGTGACTGTCTTTGGAGATGGGGCCTTGAAAGAGGTAATTAAGTTAAAACGAGGTCCTTAGGTTGAGCCCTAATCCAGTCTCACTGATGTACTTATAACAAGAAGAAATAAGGACACACAAAGACCACGGGATGTGTGTATACACAGAGAGAAGACATGTGGGAAGACACAAAGACGGCAACCACGAAGAGAGGTCTCAGGAGAAACTAACATTGCTGACACCTTGATCTTGGACTTTCTCCAGAACTGTGAGAAAATCAATGTCTGATACTTAATCCACCCAGTCTGTGGTATTCTGTTATGGCATCCCTGACAAACTAAACAATAGATGTTTGCCCCTTCCCCATTTGGGATTCTGTGAGGAGACTGCCATTTAGATGTCTCTATGTCAATCTGGAACAGGTCTAGTAGAGAAATGTGACAAGGGATTAAGCCTATGATTTCCCAAATCTCCTGCAATTTAGGAAAGAGAGTTTTTCCTGTGTGTTTCTTATGAGAGACACAGAAGGTGGCAATGGACCTGTTATTGTGAAGATCTTTCACTGTGGTAAGGGATAAGGTGACCCCAAAGTGGAGGCTGTGGAGTGGGATGGCATAAGTCATAAATACAGTAGAAGCTGTGACTGAGTCACAGAAAACCTGCGGTGCCAGACAGAGCTGGCCAGCAGAAGCTGGCAGAGAAACTGGCGTTTAATATGATATATGGTCACAGATACTACCAAAGCCCCAGAGGAGAGAAAAAGGATAGGCACATGGATCTAAGGACACCTTCTCTGAGCAATGAAAGCATGTAAGCTTTCCTCTTAACACAGATGTCAATTTGGGAAGAAGAAGGGAAAGAGAAATATTTAAAAACTGTGTATTTACAAAATACCAAAAAGAATATTAAAATGGAAGACATTGTGATATTTTTAAATTGTGGCAGTGAGTCGACTGTCCCTATAATGCCCAAACTACCCTGGCCTAAGGGCACTTACGTATGCCAGTGGGTACCTTGTTTCTTGATTTAATCAGGTATACAATCAGACAAACCATAATCCCCTATACACTTCCATTATTTGTATATAAACATAGGACTCCACCACAAGGACATACTTCTTTTTCCTTAAGACTCATAAAAGGTAACAGGCTATTAGAAGTATTTGAGCAATTGAGGTTGCTGCTTCAGTGATGTTTCAATTGATATTAAAATAGCACAATGTATTTTATATTTTATTAGAAATAAAGTCTAACAGATGGGAAGGAAATAGCTCTAGAATGGTGACTAATTACTAATCCACATTGGATGGAGGTTGTAAAGGAGCTAAAGCATAAGCAATGTCAGCTATAAATATCTTAGCAAATGGAGTGAATGTGTCTTCAGTGCAGAAGCACAAATAAAGCCAATTATAAGGAGTTGAAAAAGCAAAGAAAGAAAAAGAAAGGGGGAAAAGCATGAGACAGAAAAATTAATAACTACCCTTATTTAAGTTATACAATTTCAAAATATTTCCACCAAAATGTATTTCTAAACTTTATAAAAACCTCAGGGTCCTAATTCCTTCTACTATGACAATCAGCAATGTTCTAAAAAAGTGGCTCCTCAGACTTCTAGTTTCAGCTCCAATAAGATTAAAGCTTGGAAATTACCCTCATTCTCACAACAACAGCAACAACAACAATGGACAAATGCTAAACAACTTAAAAATCAATGACTTTTCTCAGACTTATCAGAGAATTGAGGTCACAGGGTGAACCCCACCTCAAATTTGGAGAGACAGGCTAACACAGAGAATTGCAGCTGAGATTAGCATATTGAAGCATAAGGTACTGGATCCTATTAATAACACTTAAATGTAACTATTAATAACACTTAAATGGTAATTTTGACAAACTGGTGGAAGCTGACTGTGGAAATGATCAAGAGTCAAAAATTCCAGAGGGCCCGGTATTACAGGAATCCCAAATTTTCGTGTCTTTTACCTCCAAGAACAACACCAAGTTCTCGGAGTCAAGATCAAATAAAAATCTCCTCTTGTTTCAGGCAGGGAAAGGGGAAAATAACCATTCTGAAATAAGCCCAAACCATTCTACATTACAACATTCTTCTCTTTAAGGAAAGATATGTTACTAGAGCCTTATATGACCTGGGGAAGGGGGAAATTGGTCAGCTTCAACTCCCTGTAGCCTTCATGTCTCCAGTAAGGGAAGAAAAAGACCCAAAAAAGCTAAAAAGTGCTCAGAAGGTCACAACCCAGACACTTAGGCCCTTTAAAAACTGAATTTTTTTTATTTCAAAATATTACGGGGATACAAACGATTTTGGTTACATGTATCAATTTTGTTATGCTTGAGTAAGGGTTATAAGTGTGCCCATTACCCAGATAGCGTTCACTGTACCTGTTAGATTTTTGCCCATCCTCTTCTCCCCCTCCCCGCCACTTGATTTCCACTGGGTTTTGCCTCCCTCTGTGCACATGTATGCTCATCGGTTAGTTCCAATTTAATAGCAAGTACATGTTGTGTTTGGTTTTCCATTCTTTAGATACTTCACTTAGGATAATGGTCTCCGTTTCCATTCAAATTGTGGCAAAAGGCTTTAAT
Source organism: Daubentonia madagascariensis (assembly GCA_023783475.1). Taxonomy (NCBI): domain Eukaryota; kingdom Metazoa; phylum Chordata; class Mammalia; order Primates; family Daubentoniidae; genus Daubentonia; species Daubentonia madagascariensis. The sequence continues at coordinate 33,575,569 of JAKFHU010001209.1, forward strand.
TCATTCTTCTTCATGGCTGTGTAGTATTATGTAGTACAAATATACCACATTTTGTTAATCCACTCATGAATTGTTGGGCACTTGGGTTGATTCCACGTCTTTGTAATAGTGAATTGTGCTGCAAAAAACATTCGCATGCAGGTCTATTTTTGATATTAATAAAATGACTTCTTTTCCTATAGGTAAATAACCACTAATGGGATTGCTAGATCAAATGGTAGGTCTATTTTTCATTCTTTGAGGAATCTCAATACTGTTTTCCATAGAGGTTGTGCTAATTTTCAGTTGACCAATAGTATGTAAGTGTTACTGTCTCTCTGTATCCACGCCAGCATCTATTGTTTTTGGACTTTTTAATAAAAGCCATTCTGATTGAGGTAAGGTGATTTTGTGGTTTTAATTTGCATTTCCCTGATGATTAGTGATGTTGAACATTTTTCCATATGTTTATTGGACATTTGTCCATCTTCTTTCAAAAAGCTTTTGTTCATGTATTTTGCCCACTTTCTTTCATTACTTTTTTATTTCAGAATATTACAGGGGTACAAATCACATAAATTGCCTTTGCACCACCCAAGTCAAAGCTACAAGCATGCCCATCCCACAAATTGTGTGCATTGTACCAGTTAGATGTGAATTTACCCACCCCCTTCACCCCTCTCCCACCTGCCCGATCCCCAGTGAATGTTACTTCCACATGTTCACGTAAGTGTTGATCAATTAGTCCCAATTTAATGGTGAGTACATGTGGTTTTCATTTTTCTGTTCTTGTGATACTTCACTTAGAAGAATGGTCTGCAGTTCCATCCGGGTTAATACAAAAGGCATTAGTTCACCATTTTTTTATGGCTGAGTAGTACTCCATGTTATACATATACCATATTTTATTAATCCACTCATGTATTGACGGGCACTTGGGTTGTATTCACATCTTAATAATTGTGAACTATGTTGTGCTGCTATAAACATTCAAATGCAGATTTCTTTTTCATAGAATGTCTTTTTTTCCTTTGGGTAAATACCCAGCAGTGGGAGTGCTGGATCAAATGGTAGTTCTACATGTAGTTCTTTGAGGTATCTCCATACTCCTTTCCATAGAGGTTGTACTAGTTTGCAGTACCACCAGCAGTGTATGAGTTTTCCTATCTCTTTGCATCCATGCCAACATTTTTTGTTTTGGGACTTTTTGATAAAAGCCATTCTCACTGGAGTTAAGTGATATCTCAATGTGGTTTTGATTGCATTTCCCTGATGATTAGTGATGTCGAGTGTTTTTTCATGTTTGTTTGCCTGTTAGTCTATCGTCTTTTGAAAAGTTTCTGTTCATGTCTTTTGCTCACTTTTGATGGGGTTGTTTGATTTTTCCTTGATGATTTGCTTGAGTTCTTTATAGATTATTATCCCTTTATTGGATATATAGCATTCAAATATTTTCTCCCATTCTATACATTGTCTATTTGCTGTAATGATTGTTTCTTTGGCTGTGCAAAAGCTTTTTAATTTGATCAGGTCCCATTTATTTATTTTTGTTGCTGCTGTGACTGCTTTTGGGGTCTTCTTTAATGGGTTTTTCTTTTTTCTTGCTGATTCACTTGAGTTCTTTGTAGATTCTGGTTATTAGCCCTTTATTGGATGTGTAGCTTCCAAATATTTTCTCCCATTCTGTAGGTTGTCTATTTGTTTTGTTGATTATTTCCTTAGCTGTGCAGAAGCTTTTTAATTAAATCAAGTCCCATTTACTTATTTTTGTTTTTGCTGTGATTGCTATGGTGTACTTTTTCATAAATTCTTTTCCTAGGCCAATATCTAGAAGAGTTTTTCCAAAATTTTCTTCTAGAATTCCTATGGTTTCATGCCTTACATTTAAGTCGTTTATCCATTTTGAATTAATTTTTGTGAGTGGTGAGAGATATGGATCCTGTTTCATTCTTCTGCATGTGGCCTTTAATTAAGTATATTCCTAGATATTTTATTTTCTTTGTAGCTATTGTAAATGGTATTGAGTCTTTGATTTGACTCTCAGCTTGACTATTGTTGCTGTATAGGAGTGCTAGTGATTTGTGTACATTGATTTTGTAACTTGAGATTTTTCTGAATTTATTTGTCAATTCTAGGAGTCTCTTGGTGGAGTCTTTGGGGTTTTCCAGGTATAATAAGATCATAACCTCAGTAAAATTGATAGTTTGACCTCCTCTTTCCCAATTTGGATACCCTTTATTTCTTTCTCTTTCCTGATTGCTCTGGCTAGGACTTCCAGCAACATGTGGAATAGAATTGGTGTCAGTGAGCAGACTTCTTTTGTTCCAGTTCTTAGTGGGAATGATTTCAGCTTTTCCCCACTCAGTACAATGTTGGCTGTGGGTTTCTCATATATGGCTTTTATAATCTTGAGATATGTTCCTCCTATGCCTAGTTTGTTGAGGGTTTTTATCATGGAAAGGTACTGAATTTTGTGGAATGCTTTTTCTGCATCTATATAGATGATCATATCATCTTTGTTTTTGCTTCTGTTTATGAGGTGAATCACATTTATGTATTTATGTATGTTGAACCATCCTTGTGTCCCTGGGATGAAGCTCACTTGGTCGTGGTGGATTGTTTTTGATGTGTTATTGAATTCTGTTTGCTAGTATTTTATTGAGGGTATTTGCATTTATATTCACAAAGGATATTGGTCTACAGTTTTCTTTTTTTGTTGTGTCCATTTCTGGCTTTAGCATAAGGTGATACTGGCTTCATAGAATGAGTTGGGGAGGATTCCCTCCTTCTTGATGTTATGGAACAGTTTCTGCAGTATGGGTGCTAGCTCTTTTTTGTATGTCTGGTAAAATTTGGCTGTCCAAATTCAGATGGTCTGAATCCATCTGGTCTGGTGCTTTTTATTTATTCTAAGACTTTTTTTTTATTACTTCTTCAATTTTCTTGCTCATTATTGGTCTATACAGGAGTTCTATTTCTTACCAATTGAGCCCTCAGAGGTTGCGTGTTTCCAGGAATTTGTCCATTTCCTCTACATTTTTGAGTTTATGTGCATAGATATTTTCATAGTATTCATAGATGATATTTTGTATTTCTGTGGTATCAGTTGTAATATCTCCTTTTTTATTTCTGATTAAGCTTATTTAGGTCCTTTTTCTTCTGTTCCTGGTTAATCTAACAAAAGGTTTATCACTTTTCTTTATCTTTTCAAAGAACCAGCTCTTTGTTTCATTCATCCTTTGTATTCTTTTTTTTTTTTTTTTCCATTTCATTCAGTTCTACTCTGACCTTAGTTATTTCTTTTCTTCTGATGGCTTTAAGTTTGGTTTGCTCTTCATTTTCTAGCTCTTCAAGATGTGTCATTAAATTGTTAATTTATGATCTTTCTGTCTTTTTGATGGAAGCATTTAAGGCTATGAATTTTCCTGTTAGAAACACTTTTGCTGAATCCCATAAATTCTAATTGCTGTGTTCTTTTTGTTGTTCAGTTAGAGGAATCTTTTAATTTCTATCTTAATTTCATTTTTGAAACATGAATTGTTCAGCAGTAGGTTGTTTAATTTCCATGTCCTTGTGTAGAATTAAGTATTTCTCTTGGAGTTGATTTCTAGTACTGTGGTCTGAGAAGATACATAGCATGGTTTCTATTTTTTTTAAATTTTTTGGGATATGTTTTGTGCCCTAAGATATGATATATGTTGGAGAATATTCCAAGTGCTAAGGAAAAGAATGTATATTTAGTAGTTTTGGGGTAAAATATTCTGTAGATGTCTTTTAGGCCAAGTTGTTCTAGAGTCCCATTTAAGTCCAGTGTTTCTTTGTTTATTTTCTGCCTGGGTTATCTGTCCAGTTCTGTCAGTGGTGTGTTGAAGTATCTGGCAAATACTATGCTACTGTTTAGCTCTGTGCTTAAATCTAGTAGGGTTTGCTTTATGAATCTGGGCACTCCTGTGTTAGGTGCATAAATATTTAGGATTGTTATGTCTTCTTATTGAATTTGCTCCTTTTACCATTATATAATTATCCACTTTGTCTTTCTTTAGTATTGTTGATATGAAGTCTATGTTAGCTACAAGAACGGCTACACCTGATTTCTTTTGGTTTCCATTTGCATGGAATATTTTTTTCCATCCCTTCTCCTTGAGTCTGTATGAGTCCTTGTGGTTTAGATGTGTTTCCTGGAGACAGCAGATAATTGGGTTGTACTTTTTCATTCATTCAGCCAGCCTGGGTCTCTTGAGTGAGGCGTTCAGACTATTCACATTGATTGATACAATTGGTATGTAGGATGCTGTTCTGTTCATTCTGTTGTGTAGTACCTTATTGCTTTGTTTTACCTCTTGTGCTATTATTTTATATGAGCTTTAGCTGTTGGGTGGTTTTACACTGTTGGGTGTCTATTTTGCTGATCTGTTTATATTGCAGTTCTGAGTATTTCCTGCAGAGCAGGGCTGGTTTTTACAAATTTCCTCAGTGTTTGCTTGTCTGGAAAAGTCTTTATTTCTCCTTCATATATGACACTTAGTTTTGCTGGATACAAAATTCTAGGCTGGCAGTTGTTCTGTTTAAGAAGGCTGAATACAGGACCCCAGTCCCCTCTGGATTGTAAGGTCTCATTTGAGAATTCTGCAGTTAGCCTGATGGGTTTTCTTTTGTAAGTTACTTGATGTTTTCACCTTTTGGCTTGCAGGAGTTCTTCCTTCATGTTGACTTTGGCCGGTCTGATGTCTATGTGTCTTGGTAATTGCCTCTTTGCAATGAATCTCCAAAGTGTTCTTTGAGCTTTTTGTACCTGGATTTCTGAATCTCTAGCAAGACCAGCAAAGTTTTCCTCAATTATTACCTCAAATTGGTTTTCTAGGCCTTGTGTGTTCTCTTCTTCACCCTCAGGGATGCCTATGATTGTTATGTTTGGACATTTTACATCATCCCCTATTTCTTATAGGTTTTGTTCATTCCTCTTAGTTCTCTGTTCTTTTTGTTTTTTTGGACTGACTGACTTAATTCAAAAGAGTTGTCATCGAGCTCTAGATTCTTTCTTCTGCCTGGTCTAGTCCATTTTTCAACTATCTACTATGTTTTGTATTTCCTTAAATGAATTTTTCATTTCCAGAAGTTTTGTTTGTTTTTTCTTAAATATGTAAATTTCTGCAGTGAATTTTTCCTTCATTTTCTAAATTGTTTTTCTGGGGTTTTTTTAGTAGGTTTTCTATTTTCTCTTGGATTTCTTTGAGCTTCCGTACAATCCATATTTGGAATTCTTTATCTATCAGTTCAGTATTTTCATTTTGAGGCATCTATTGCTAGAGGGCTGGTGTTCCCTTTTGGGGGGTGTCTTTTTGCTCTGATTTTTCATACATCCAGAGTTCTTTTGCTGATTTCTCCTCATCTGGAGCAGTGTTTGCTTCTTATTATTGGACTTCCTTTGGTTTAGATGGGGCTTCCCCCCCTACACACACTTATAAGGTTATGTCTGTCACATATGTTCAGTAAGAACATTTGGCTTTGCTTGGTGGTGCTTTGATGACAATCTAGGTTCTGGATGGATGCCTTGGTTATAGATATCCTTAGTGTGGTGATTTTCTCAGTTGCTACTTGTTTATAGGCTGTAGCAGTGATGAGCTATGTATGTGGGCAGATTCCCTATCTCTCTTTGATGAGGGAGGATGGTGGTCTTTGAAGTCCTTTCTCTCACCCCAGCCCTGCAGTCTTCTTAACAGTGTGAATTGTATTGGCACACCCAGTTTAATTTCTGAGACAGCAGTTGGTGCTCATGGGTATGGCTCAACCACACCCTATCTGATTGAGTCAGTAAATGCTGCAAAGGGCTGTGAAAGCCAGTCCCTTGTTATTAGGTGGTGCTTGTCACAAGGAATAGGCTGCCATGTTGTTTTTGGGAACTGTGACTGGTTCTAGTCTGGAGAAGCACTAAAATGCCCCAGGTGGTGGGTGGGGCCCTGGAACTTCCAGGTGAGTCTTAATTCTCCACCACAGCAGAGGTGGGTGGGGGAGTAAGGCTGGGCAGGGCTGGGTCAGGTGAGCCTATCCTCAGGATCCACAAAAGCTAGTAGGGTGGCTGTCATGGCATGGGTCAAAAGTCAGCTCCCAGTCTGCCAGGGAGGGGCTGAAGTAGCCCCCCTTATGCAGACATTCTGCTTGTGGGGGAGGGGTCATCTGAGATTCACAATCTGGATGTCAGGAGCAAGTTTTGCTCTTCTACCCCCTTCCTTGTTCAGTGGTTTCCCTCTGGAATCTGCCAGCAGGCAAACTAGCTGTGCTCCCCAATGACTGTGCTGTGTCTGGGACCCACACTACACTCTCTTTTCAGTTCTGCCCATGCCCTTGCCTCCAGTGGTTAGTTCACAAATCTCCCCTCTGTGCCCCTGAGCAACATGATCAAGTCCTGGGGCTGTGGGATCTTACCTATAGGCCTGTGCCCAGGTTCCTTAAGATCAATCCCTGATTGTACCAGGGAGAAGCATGCTGGTCCCACGTTGCCTATGGGGCCTAAGCATGTTTGATACTCTCTGCTTTGGGGTGTGCCCTTCTCTGATGGAACAGTTGTGCAAGCAGCTCTGGGGAGGGCCGGTGAGCAGGGAGCTCACAGTCCAGACACCCCTTAGTCCACTGCAGGTCTTTAAGAGACATAGTTTAAGCCCCACAATCTGTGGAAACCCCAGTGTGGTGGATGCACCAACAGAGGGGTAGAGCAGATACTGTATGCCCCTTCTCCATCATGTCTCTTCAGCAGCCATGGGTGGGGGAGGGGAAGGGAAGGAAAAGAGTCTGAATGGAAGTGTCAGGATGGCAGTCTGTTCTTGGTTCTTGGTGTGTTCTTAGCCTAGGAATGAACAGACACACTGACAGCAGAGGCAGCATGAAACAAAGTTTATTCAGGAAGAGCAAGAGAGGTTTATAGAGCAAAAGCAAGAAACATTTGCCACAGATGACAAATGGGCCCACTGTCATAAAAAGAGTCCCTGGTTATGGTCTGGGGTCCTGTTTTATGTTGTCTGGATTGGACCCTCCTCATGGTTCAAACATCACTTTTGAACCACTTTGATGGGCAGTTAATAACATGATAATTAGTTTTAGGTTACTCTAGGTCATTTTCTAGATCCTATTGTACTTGGGCTGTCTGGTCCTTGGGCTGGGGAGTTCCCTGAATTCTTTTGCAGATTAGCAGGGGTTCCTCCTTCCCCCAGGTCTGGCAATTGCCCAGGGAAGGATCAAGGTGGGACAGCACCAAGACTGGGTGCCTTCCCTTGTCTTTCTTCCCCAGGCTTGGCAATTGCTCAAGGCAGCACCAAGGCAGGGCACCTACTTTTGTCCCTCAGAGAGCCAAAGGTCCCTCACTATTGACCTAACAGAAGAAAGCTAGCACTGTGGTCATCTCTGCCCCTCTTTCCAGAAGGCAGCCTGCCCAGAATGTCCAGGCTCTAAGGTCACACAGATTCCCCAGGACCCACCAGCCCACTATGTCTCCTGCAGTCTGGGCCAGTGTTGGGAAAGGTTTGTGTGGGAACAAATTAGACAAAAACAGAGGGGCTGAAGCCCCCTGGGGAGGGTAAAAGTGCACAGTGGGTGGAGAAGCAATATGTCACCATCTTGGCTCAGGTCTGCGGTGACGGGAAGTGTCCTTGAGGTTGCTGGCACCCTGGCACTTTGCTTCAAGAAGCTCCCAGTTCACTGGCGGCAGCAGCTTTTCGGCTTTTGAGGGTAGAAGTGTTCTCCAGCAGTTCAGAAGTCCACTGACTGCTAGAGATGTGGGGCAGGGAGAAAAAAACGCTCCACCTACTCTTCTCACTGGACTCCAAGCCTCTTGGGGGTTGATTTCTGTCAATATCTTGCTGCTGCTTCCTGTGCTCTGCAACTTCCTCCCATGGAATCTCTGGTAGGTTCTGGCACATTTCCCTTGGAATTACACCTGTATGTTTGTTTGTTTGTTTTTTTCTTTTTTATCTAAAACTTTTCCTCCTTTCTGAGATGATCTGGCAGCTAGTGTCTGTGGTCTGCCTTCTTTTCTTCTCCTAAAACTGAAATTTAATCCTAAAGCTATAGAACACTTCCATTTTCCAACATGTTACCAGGACACCAGCAGAACTTCAGGATAATACAGGTGGATTAAAACTGAGGGAGCTGAAAGACACATCCACTGTTTAAGAAGGCTTAAGGAAATCTAAAGACAACAGGGAGAAACAACAATAACAAAAACAGCAAAGAATTTAGAGGAAACTGAAGGAAACTCCGGCACTTACAATTACAGCAAACATTAAACACAGGTCAATCCCTAGCTTGATGAACATAAATCCCCATATTAAAAACCAAATTACTTCAGTTCCCATTATCCAATACATCATGTGTTACTTTCAAGAAAAAAATTACAAGGCATGCTAAAGGCAGAAAAGTCATAGTCTGAAAAGACAAAGCAAGCAGCAAAACTAGAACCAAATATGACATAGAATTTGGAATTATCAGATAGGGAGTTTAAAATAACTATGATTAATATATTAAAAGCTCTAATACAAAAATTAGACAACATGGAAGCACAGATAGATAATGTAAGTAGAGAGGTGGAAAGAATAAAAAAATGCATTTAAAAGACTGTAACAGAAATGAAGAATGCCTTTGTTGGGCATATCAGGAGACTGGACATAGCTAAGAAATTCGTGCCCTTGAATATATGTCCATAGAAACCTCTTAAATGGCAATTCAAAGAGAAAAAAAGGAATGAAAATTATAATGGAATATCCCACAGTTGTAGAACAATTATAAAATGTACAGCACGTATATAATAGGAACACCTGAAAAAGAAGATGAGAGAGAAAGGAGAAGTTGTTTACTTGAAGGATTAATGGATGAGCATTTTCCAAAATTGATGACAGACACCAAACCACAGATCAAGGTATTTCAGAAAACACTAAGCAGGATAAATACCAAAAATCTATACCAGGTTCATCATATGCAAACTGCATAAAGCAAAGACATAGTGAAAATCTTGAAAAACATAGAGTTAAAACGAATCCTTCTTGCTGTACCCTCACATGATAGAGGGAAAGACTGTCTTTCTAGTGTCTTTTTATAAGGGCACTATCCCCTTCATGAGGGCTCTGTCCTTATGACCTGATTACCTCCCAAAGGCCTCACTTCCAAATATCATCACAGTGGGGATTAGGTCTTCTATACAGAATTTTAGAAGAACATAAACATCCAGTCTATAGCAGAGCTCATTCTAAAACATCCTCTCACATGAAATTTGGAAAACAGAACTGTGACTTGGATACTATTCCCTAGTTCATAAAATAGAAGTTTCACAGCAAGCATGATATAAGAGTCAGAAAGTGATTCTTCAAACAGTGAAAGGAAACAGATTAATGACTAAACACTATTGGCCGTCTACATAAAGATAAGAAGAGGAAGACCAATTTTACCAGTTCTGAGCTAATTGCCATATTCTGGATTCAAATTAATAAAGTTGTAACAAAATTAATTTTATGCTAAGAAATCTCCTGTGTCTTTATTGCCTGTGGGATATGAGCTTTGGAGACATATTCAGTAATCTATTACAACAGATTGTTTGGAAAATAGTTTGAACAGATGGTAGAATCAACACAACAACCCAGCAGGATTTATCCATTCTTAAAATTTTACAGCAAGGCTCATTGTTGCAGATTTATGTGCTCTTTTCCTAGATTTTTTAAAGGTTCTTAAAACATATATCTTTTGCAAAATAAATCATCCAAGAATTAATTATGACATAGTAACAATCAACAAAATTGGTAACCACTTCTTAATTAAAAAAATAGTTACTAACACCACTAATAAGAGCAATGTTAAGTATATTTTGGGCTTGAAAAAATAAATCTTTACATACAGGTAGTATATTCTGTGTTTGTTTTAGACTAAGATTACTTTTAGATAGTATGCACAAATATACTGATGTAAAGCAATCTATGATAAGTCTACTTTCTAGAATATGTTTGATAAAATACTATAGAAAATCATGCTACAAAACAATACAATAAGAATGTAGCAAAATATTATTAAAGAAAAAAACACAAAAACGTTATACTACATGATCCTAGTTACAAATAAAATTTATTCATATGAATGTGTACATTCTTTCATTTTTCTGTAAAAGTGTATAAGCATCAAAATATTCTCAATAATCAACTTTAAGCTGTAGAACTATAGTTAGTTTTAATTTTCCTTCAGTTTTCTATTTTCTAAACTTCTTAAAATATAACTATTTATGCATCACCAAATTTGACAGCAATTTAAACAAAATTGGTTTGGATATTGAGAGCAATTAAAGGTTCATGGGAGTAACCCTTGACTTGTAGTATTCCTTTCAGAGATATTTTTTGTGGCAGATACTGATTGTTACCTATCTAATATCTCTTCTCCTCCTTTTCCTTACTATGAAAATGATAATTTAATTTGTGTGTTCAGTAAAAACACATGAGCATTTGACTTGCCTTATAATTAAAAGTATCCAGTGACACAGTCCTGATTATTGCCATAAATGACAATAACAAAGGTGGCATGGGGGCAGGAGTGGTTCTTTGAAAACCTTTTAAAGGGGGCCAGACTTGTGTGGCTGGTCTCTTTAGTCTTTTCCCACTAAACTTTTCTTTTGGCCTGGAATACTATGCTAGGTCAGAAGTGGGAAATATCTTGCATACATGAGACTGAAAACCAGCCCTAAGAATGGTGAACTGGAAATACTGAAAAGCCATGAGATGCTTATGACTTCATTGAGCTACTGCATCAGTCCTGGATGGCTTACAACTGGACTTTTTCAAGTTATAAAAATAAACCCTTCTATATTTAAGTGCTATTATTTGGGTTTTATTTATATGCAGATCAAGAAAACTGATTAACCTGATCTCCACAGTAGAATTCAAGGTATAATATAGATAAAGTCTTATATTCTGCAAGGTTATAATAACACTCAAATCCCAGGATATGGGGATGTCTTTAAAAATTAAATAAACTTATAGGAACCTTATGGTCAGCATTAGGTTATCATCCAGATGAAATCATGAGTGCCTAAAATTGTGCATGTGTATATGTGTTGGTGTGTGTGTATGAGACAGTTTTCATTCAATTATCTCACAGGAAAGTATAAAGTTATTTTGTATATGCATCATTCAAGCTACTTTTCAAATTCTTTGTCTTTGTACTTCAAAGCCCTGTATGCCTTTGTTGAAAATAGCAACACATCAATATCTGAATATTAATAGTGAAAGATTTTTAATGTGAGTAAATATACAGAGACTTCAGAATTATTCACAGTAGAAGAAAAGTATGCCCCAAATTCCTGCACTGTTTTTATTTTGGTATATTTGAAACTTTTAATCTTTAATTTTGTATCTCTCATTTCTGGTTACATGGCAAAAGAAGTAGAATTTTTTCTATAATATGGCTGTTGTACAAGAAAATCAGCATCAAATGTCAGTTGTGTAAGCTATTATAGTAAAAACCAATAAATATTTTGAATTAAATACAATATGTTCTGCTAAAGAATAAAACGCCATATTTTGATTAAGTTTTGAGAAAAAAACAAGCAAATTCATCTTTAACAACTTCAAAAACTTCTCTGAACAATATTCAGTTCTCTTTATTATGTAATTATTCTCAAAATTTTATTAAAATATTTAAGGAGGGAAAGAAACCATATGTGAATGTAAATTTTGCTTAGTTTATTACTGGCAATATTCATTCTTAAAATGCATTAATTCTTTTATTGAAAATATTTATGAGGAAAATATATAATAAACTTTTGTAATAAACTAAAAGTGCAAATTAATTTATTGGGGGATATAATTTCATTTATGTCTATTTTGATATAGAAAAGGTTTAATATTACTCTTATATCTTTGTTCTTTTTATACAGTATGCTCAGTATACCCTACATCCAGCTTTCCCTATCATTTACATCTTACATTAGTATAATACACACAACAACTAATAAATCAGTTTTGATATATTATTAGTAACTAAAGTCTGTACTTATGTGGATTATTTCAGTTTTTAGCTAATGTCCTTTTTTTGTTTCAGGATCCCATCCAGGATACAACATTATATTTATTCATCATGTTTCTGTAGGGTCTTCTAGACAGTGACATTTTATCAGACTTTTTGATGACCTCAGCAGTTTTAAGAAGTACTGATAAGGTGTTTTATAGAATGTCCTTTAATTTGAGTTTGCCTATTTCCCCCCACCCCAGTGTTAAACAAGAATTACGAGTTTGGGGGTGAGGGAAAATCAGAGAGGTAAAGTGCCATTCTCATCACATAATATCCAAGGTATATACTATGAACATCACTTATCACTATTGATACTAACCTTCATCTGGACAACATAGTGCTTGTCATGTTTCTCCACTGTAAAGTTTACTATTTTTTCTCCATTTGCATACTGAATTTTTTGAAAGGAAGACACTATGTGCAGCCCACAATTAAAGAAAAGAGAGTTATGTTCCACATCTGTGAGTAAATTATTTAGAATTCCTTTGTACAAATTTGCCTATTTACCCCCCATTTGATTTATTTATTCAATCATTTATTTGTATTAATATGGACTCATCAGTATTTATTTTATACTTTGGTTTATAATTCAATACTATATTAGATATTTTATTGCTTATATTTTCCCAGCTTTAGACATTAAAATTTCCTTAAGGTGGACTCTGTGACCCTTTAAAATATTCCCATAATTGTGTATTTCCTTACTTCCTGGCACGGCAAGTTGCTCCATGTTCTATTTTGATTTCCCATGCCCCAGCCTTAGAATCAGCTGTTTCTCCGTGGAAACTTGCTTCCTTTTTTGGACAATGGTATTAGAAGTCAAGAACTGGGCCCTGGTGGGTTCTTTTTATTTTAATGAAAATTAGCACATTAAACTAGTTAAAAAGTCGATATTATAAAATATATATTCAATAAAAAGTAAATATTTCTCCCACATCCACATTCCTTCCCTTTTTTCAGATGCAGCTACATTTCAGTTTTACTTTAATACTTTCTAAACAAGTATGCATCTGTCTAATCACTTTCATATCTATTATTTCTAGTTACATATATGGAAGCATAGATGGCACACTTCACTGAGCCTTGTTCCTTTTAATTTCAGTTTATATAGAAATAGTAATTACATAGGTAGATAGGTGATGAGATAGATAGTCCATTGTTAAGATATACTCTGATTTTTAAAATGAAATTCTGCAATGTACGTTTAGTTTGTTTCCTTTCTACTGATATTTTACAAGCATCACTATGAAAAATATTTCATTAATTCACTAATGTAATTTTTAATAAAAAGTGGGCAAATTCAGATGGTGCTGGGGTTATCTTTGGGAGCTTGATAAACATCAGGCTTTGTATATCAAAATTAGCTGAGCAGAACAACATAAGGATTTTGGATGATAACAGCAGGAGGGGCCTGACAAAGCCTTCTTTTTGATCAAAAAGTTCTAATTGTATATGATTGAAAACATGTTTTCTGTCCCACTTTCAAGTGTCCTATAAACTTGTAAATTATCATAGTGTGGAATCTCTTTCCTGACATTCTTCCATGATTTTCCAGATATGTAACCTCCAATTGATTTTTTTGTAGGATACTTACAGCTTCAAGATCACAGGTGTTCAGGTGCTTCCTTTACTTCTGAGTTTCTCCAATACTTGTTACTTTACATTAATACCACATGGCGAGGGTGGTTAGTGTTCATGCACCCCTGTGCAAAATATTTTGGATCCTAACAGGGACTTATGTATATTACTTGCATGAGCTCAGGTAGAAGCTACAATGGTTACAGTGATGGTGAAAAGCAAAAGTGCAGGTAACTCAAGGTTAAGTCAGGAATGAATTTGGCTATTTCCACTAGGCAGAACCATATATAAGGTGATAGGCTAATGTAAAAATGCAAAACTGGTTTTTCTTTTACAGTCAGAGGCAAGAGACAAATAGAGGCAAAGACTAAGACTGAAACTCCATTTTCCATTTTTTTGTGAGCATACTAAGTACTAAGCCTTAAATACTGGTCATTATTATTAGTATTATATTATCATTAGTATGGACTATGCTTATTCTTCTTTGGGGATCCCATATTAAATTATGGATATTGTGCTGAAGCAGGTGTGTGAATATAGTGTTTGAACATGTCCACTATGACCCTTGCTGGTAACTTCTAGAATGGTCACCCAAATGCCTGGCCAAGAACTTCTGTACTTTTTACAGCTGCCAAAAACATCCAATGAACTAATGCAATGAAGAAAAATAATACCTTTCTCTTACAAGATTTATAGAAGTTGGGTATTATGCATGATTTTCTGAAAGTCGTTGCTATTTGATACTGCATTACAAACTATCAAAGCTTTAACAAGAACATGACCATCTTTGAACCTCCAGTGAAAATATTTTGCTGCCTCTACTGGTATTTGGATGCAGCCTTTGACTTTGCGAATGCCTTGTTTTCTATACTTATCCTACAGACAAAAATAAATATGTCCCCCTCATGGCATGCAATATACATTTGACATCCTTCCACAGATATATTTTAATAATCTTAAAGTATATCATCAATGTATTGGAAAAATCTTTACACAATTTGAACTTCTAGTTGGTGTCCAAATGTTTAAGTATATTCATAAAATTTTTACATTAGCCACATCCAGGAAAAAAGATATAAAGAGAAATAAGAAGAAAAAAAATTTCTTGTATTTCATTTTATGCTTTCCAAGTACTGCCTATTCAAGAATGAGAACACAACCCAAGGTCATACAACTTGGGTGTAAAATTTTAATACCTATTAAGAAAATATCCAATGGACTTGGCAGATACAAACTCTAAAGAAGTTGGTTTCTTTGAATGCAGCAGATGCATATTTCATACCTGGAAAATTAACTAAATTCTCTACACCAAGTAACCAACAGGCATCCAAGAGTTAGTGAGGAGTCTCTGACTATAAACCCCCTACAAAGTGTCCTACTGCCAATAAAAAGTCAAACATTGAATCCTCTGTACGCCTTTGTTCTCATAGAATTATAGGTATTTATGACTAATTTGCAGTTGACAGAAGCCTTTGGTACTACTACAGTTTTTGTCATCTTGCATTGTTTTGTTTCCACAAATTTGTAGGCCTTTTGATTTATGGACTTTCTTCCAAAATAAAAAGTAAAATCCCTCTGCTAAGCTTTTCCTGTGGAGACAAGCATCTCACCAAAAGAAAGGATATGATTTTCTAACCTTTAACAGACTTTTTGCAATGAGTGTTAAAAGTTCTTAAATTGGAATGAACTCAAGACATTAATTTTTTTAATTTTTAAATTTTTAATTATGATGGGTACATAATAGGTATTTATATTTATGGGGTACATGTGATATTTTGATATGGGAATACAAGTTGTAAGGATCAAATCAGAGTAATTGGTATTTCCATTACCTCAAGAATTTATCATTTCTTTGTGTTAGGAACTTTCCAATGCCACTCTTTTAATTATTTAAAAATATACAATAAATTATTGTTCACTATAGTCACCCTGTGTGCTATCAAATACTACATCTTATTTATTCTATCTAACTATATTTTTGCACCCATTAACCATTCCCACTTTATGCCTTCCCCCCAACTACCCTTCCCAGCATTTGGTAATGATCATTCTACTCTCTAGCTCCATGAGTTCACTTGTGTTAATTTTTACCTCCCACATATGAGTGAGAAGATGTGAAATTTGTCTCTCTGTGCCTGGCTTATTTAATATAATATGTCCTCTATATTCATCTATTTTGTTGCAAACGACAGAATTCCATTCTTTCTTTATCACGGAGTTGTATTCCATCACATATATATACCACATTGTTTTTTATCTATTCATCTGCTGATGGACACTTAGGTTGATTCCAAATCTTAGCTATTGTGAGTAGTGCTGCAAATAAACATGGATTTCCTTTCTTTTAGATATATGTCTAACAGTCGGACTGCCCGGTCATATATTAGTTCTATTTTTAGTTTTTTGAGGAATTGCATACTGTTCTCAATAGTGGCTGTACTAATTTACCTTCCTACCAACAGTGTATGAGGGTTCTCCTTTCTCCACATTTTTGCCAGCATTTGTTATTGCCTGTCTTGGATGAAAGCCATTTTAACTGGAGTGAGATAAAACATCATTGTAGTTTTCATTTGCATTTCTCTGATGATTAATGATGTTGAGCATTTTTTTGAAATACCTGATGACCATTTGTATGTCTTTTCTTGAGAAATGTCTATTCAGATTTTTTGCCTATTTTTTAATCAGATTATTTGATTTTTTCCTATTGAGTATTTTGAGCTCCTTATATATTTTGATTATTAACCCCTTGTTAGATGAGTAGTTTGCAAATATTTTCTCCCATTCAATGGAATATTTCTTCACTTTGTTGATTGTTTCCTTTGCTGGGAAGAAGCTTTTTAGCTTCATATCATCTCATTTTTTAATTTTTGCTTTGATTACCTATGCTTTTAAAGTATTACTCAGAAAATCTTTGCCCAGAGCAATGTCCTGGAGAGTTCCCCCAATGTTTTCTTTTAGTATTATAGTTTCATAGTTTCAGGGCTTGGATTTATATCTTTAACCCATTTTGATTTGATTTTTTATATGGTGAGAGTTGGGATCTAGTTTCATTCTTCTGCATATATATATCCAACTTTCCCAACACCATTTATTGAAGAGATAGTCCTTACCCTAATGTATGTTCTTGGCACTTTTGTCAAAAATGAGTTCATTCTAGATGCATGGGTTTATTTTAGGGTTTTCTGTTCTGATCCATTGGTCTATGTGTCTGTTTTTTTGCCACTACCATGTTGCTTTGGTTACTATAGCTCTATAGTATAATTTGAAGTCAAGTAATGTGATCCCTCCCATTTTGGTCATTTTGCTTAGGATAGTTTTGGCTATTCTAGGTCTCTTGTTATTCTATATAAATTTTAGGACAATTTTTTTCCATTTCTGTGAAAAATGTCTTTGGTATTTTGATGGGGATTGCATTAAATCTGTAGATTGCTTTGGGTAGTATAGACATTTTAACAATATTG
Organism: Daubentonia madagascariensis; assembly: GCA_023783475.1. Lineage (NCBI taxonomy): Eukaryota > Metazoa > Chordata > Mammalia > Primates > Daubentoniidae > Daubentonia > Daubentonia madagascariensis. The sequence goes on from JAKFHU010001209.1 coordinate 33,592,620, forward strand.
ATTCTTCCAATCCATGAACATGTAATATCTTTGTGTGTGTGTGTGTTTTCTTCCATTTCTTTCATCAGTGTTTTCTTATTTTCATTATAGAGATCTTTCACTTCTTTTCTTATTTATTTATTTATTTCAAAGTATTATAGGATACAAATAATTTTGGTATTTTGGTTATATGAATTGCTTTTATAATGCTTGAGTCATGGTTATAAGAGTACCCGTCACCCAGATATTGTTCATTGGACCTCTTAGGTAGGTTTTTGCCCATCCCTTCCTCTCCTCTTGCCCAGGTTGATTTCCACTGAGTTTTACTTCCCCCTATGTACATGCGTGCTCATCAGTTAGTTCCAATTTAGTAGTGAGTATATGTGGTGTTTGTTTTTCCATTCTTTGGATACATCACTTAGAATAACGGTCTCTAGTTCCATTCCAATTGCTGCAAGAGACATTAATCCATCCTTTTTATGGCTGAGTGGTATTCCATAGCATACATACACCACATTTTGTTAATCCACTCATGAATTGATGGGCAGTTGGGTTGATTCCACATTGCTGCAATTGTAAATAGTGCTGTAATAAACATTTGTGTGCAGGTGTCTTTTTGATAAAATATCTTCTTTTCCTTCAGATAAATACCCAGAAGTGGGATTGCTGGATCAAATGGTAAGTCAACATTTGAGGAATCTCTATACTGTTTTTGATAGAGGTTGTACTAATTTGCAGTCCCACCACCAGTGTATAAGCATTCCTTTCTTTGCATCTACACCAGCATCTATTGTTTTTGGACTTTTTAATAAAGGCCATTCTGACTGGAGTAAGGTGATATCTCACTCATTGTGGTTTTAATTTTCATTTCCCTGATGATTATTGACGTTGACCATTTTTTCATATGTTTATTGGCCATTTGTCTATCTTCTTTTGAAAAGCTTCTGTTCATGTCTTTTGCCCACTTTTTAATGGGGTTGTTTGATTTTTTTTCTTGCTGATTTGCTTGAGTTCTTTGGAAATTATTGTTATTAGTCCTTTATTGGATGTGTAGCTGGAGAATCTAGATGATTTTCTCTGGATCATCTGTCCAATGTTGAAAGTGGGTGTTGAGATCTTTAGATATTATTGTATTGGAGTCTATCTCTCTCTGTAGCTCTAATAACATTTGCTTTATATATCTGGGTACTCCAGTGTTGTGTGCATATATATTTACAATTATTACATCCTCTTGCTGAACTGACTCCTTTACCATTATACAGTGACCTTTTTTGGTCTTTTTTTTTTTTTTTTTACAGTTTTTGTCTTGAAATTTATTTTATCTGATATAAGTATAGCTACTCCTACTCTTTTTTGCTTTCATTTGTATGGAATAACTTTTTCCACTCCTTTATGTTCAGTGTATGGGTGTGTTTATATGTCATTAGAGGTGCTTATAGCACAATATAGTTGCGTCTTGTTTTTTTTAATCCATTCAGCCACTGTGTGGTTGCTTGGAGAATTTAGTTTATTTATATTGAATGTTATTATTGATAGGTGAGGACTTACTACAGCCATTTTGTTATTTGTTTTCTGCTTATTTTGAGGTCCTCTCTTTTTTTCTTCCCTCCTTCCTATATGTAAAAGTGATTTTCTCTTGTAGTTTGTTTTAATTTTTTGCTTTTTATTTATTATGTATTTGTTATAGTTTTTTTACTTGAAGTCACCATGACCTTTGTATATACCATCTTTTTTTTTTCATTTTTTACAACTCACTTTATTGCACTATACCATAATTCACCAATGTAAAAAATGTTTGTTCCTTTTATATCTCTCAAAGCACATATGAACTCTGAGACACCCACCAATATTTGATTTAGTACTTTTTGGGTGGAGTCCAGGAATATTTATTTAACAAGTTCTTCAAGTGATTCTGATGTTCAACAAAGTTTAAGAACAATTAAAGTCGTCAGAATGGCTGGATATAGCAGAATTTTTTAAACTCGGTTTTGTGTGAATATGTCTTTTTCCTTAAAAGAAATGTTATACCTACTTTTTTCTTCTAGCAGTAACTTCAAATCAAAGTTATTACTTGGGACCTCTGAATTTTTCCATGAAATGAGAAAAGGAAGAACTCATTCAAAACTGTTGCTATATCCTTAGATTTTAGTGTTGTTTATGACAGCATGACTAGCAATGTAGAGCTATAATTATCCTTGGGGCAAAACTTATAGAAAATATTTATCATTTTTTCTTCTATTGGATTATTTTTAAAAATATCACTTTTTATAATAGAGTAACTACTATCATTCACAGAGATCTTTAATACCATCTGCAGAAATCCAATTTTAGCCCTTAAAGTTTGAGATTGATCTTTTTCCTGCATATTTGTCTGGTCCAGAAAAAGTGATCAATAGAAAACAATTAGTCATCTCAAATATAGTAGTACAATTTCCTGGTAGGACTTAAAATCCAGGATATATCTATATTCATCATTTCATTTTATGTACAAAAAATATAAGAGAAATATAATTTTGTCCATAATATCAACTCCTTCTGAATACCATCTTTTTAAACTAATGACAACTTAATTCTGATTACAAAAAACAAACACAGAGAAAGTTTTTAGAAAACTGCACTTTAACACCACCCGCCCTTTTTGAGTTTTTGTTGTTTCTACTTATATCTTTGTATCTATCTCTTAAAAAGTTATTGTAGTTATTATTTTTAATAAGTTTGTATTTTACTATTCCTACTCAAGAAATGAGTGGTCTAAATCCTTCAATTACAGTGTTAGAATATTCTATATTTCTCTGTGTACTTGTCATTACCAGTGATTTTTACATCTTCAGATGCTTTCTTATTGTTTGTTAACATCCTTTCCTTTCAGATTTAAGAACTCCCTTCAGAATTTCTTGTAGGACAGGTCTGGTGTAGACAAAATCCCTTAGTTTTTGTTTCTCTGGAAAAGTCTTTACTTCTCCTTCATGTTTGAAGGATATTTTTGGTGGATATAATATTCTAGCATGAAATTTTTCTTTTTTGTTTAGCACTTTGAATATGCCATGCTACTTTCTCCTGGCCTATAAGGTTGCTGCTGAAAAAGTCTGCTGCTAGACATATTGGAACTCCTTTATATGTTATTTGTTTCTTTTTTTCTTGCTGCTTTTAGGATCCTTTCTTTGTTCTTGACCTCTGAGAATTTGATTATTCAAGGCCTTGAGTTACTCTTAATTTAAATGAATCCCTACTTGGTGTTTTATCACCTTCTTGTACCTGGATATTGATATCTTTCTCTAGGTTTGGAAATTTCCCTGTTATATTTCTTTGAATAAACTTTCTACCTCTGTTGCCCTCTGTAATTCCTCTTTAAGGCCAGTAGCTCTTAGATTTGCCCTTTTGAGACTATTTTCTAGATCTTGTAGATGTGCTTCATTTATTTAATTCTTTTTTTTTAATCTCCTAAGACTGTGTATTTTCATATAGCCTATCTTCAAGTTCACTAATTCTTTCCTCTGTTTGATCAATTCTGCTTTTGAGAGGCTCTGGTACATTTTTTTAGTTTGTCAAAAGAATTACTCAGCTCCAGAATTTCTGCTTGATTTTTTTTTTATTATTTCCATCTCTTTGTTAAATTTCTTGGATAGAATTCTGAATCACGTCTCTGTGTTGTCTTGAAGTTCACTGAGCTTCTTTAAAATAGCTATTTTGAATTCTCTCTCTGAAAGATTACATATCTTGATCACTCTGGGATTAGTCACTGGTGTCTTATTTAGTTCCTTGGCTGAAATCATGATTTCCTGAATGTTCTTGATGCTTGTGGATGTTTGCCAAGGTCTGGGCATCAAAGAATTAGGTATTTATTCCAATCTTCACAGTTTGAGCTAGTTTGTACCCATCCTTCTTGAGAATGCTTTCCATGTATACAAAGGGAATTGAATGTTATGGTTACTGCAGCTGTATCATCACTAGGGGGTGCCCCAAGCCCAGTATCACTGTGACTCTTGCAGACTTATAGAGGTACTGCCTTAGTGGGCCTGTGTAAGATCTGGGAGAGTTCCCTGGGTTATCAGACAAAGTTTCCTGCTCTCTTTCCTTTCTGTCACCCAAAGATAAGGAGTCTCTCTCCATTCTGGGAAACCTGTATTTGGGGGAGAGGTAACACAAGCAGTCCCATGGCTACCAGAGTTGACACTGTGCTGTGTCACACCTGAAGCCAGGATAGTACTGGGTCTTGCCAAAGGCTTATGGTGACTACTCCCTGGCTACAGATGATGTTCATTCAAGGTCCAAGGGCTCTTTAGTCAGCAGGTTGTGAATCCTTCAGGGACTGGGTCCTTCCCTTTAGGGCAGCAGGTTCTCTTTTGGCCCAGGGTGGGTCTAGAAATGACATCCAGGAGCTAGGGCCTGGGAACAGGGGCTCTGGAAATCTGCTTGGTGTGGCTGAGCTGGTGCCCAAGTTGCAAGACAAAGTCCTCTGTACTCTTCCCTCTCCTTTCCCCAAGTAGAAAGAATCTCTCTCTGTGCAGGACTGCCTGGAGTTGGAGGAGGGCTGATGCTGACACTCCTTAGCTACCACAGCTGATGTCTCACTGAGTCATAATCACCCCAAGTCCACTGGTTCTGAGCCTAGAGCCACACCAGGACTTGCCCAAGGACTGCAGTCTTTGTGACCTGACTGTCTCTCAAATTTATTCAGAGCACCAGGCCACTTTGGTCAGCCACTGTTGAAACTAGCAAGTCCTGGGTTCCTACCACTGGGGCTAAGCATTCCTTTCTGAACAGGGCTGGTCTAAATACACCCTCCATGGGCACTGGCAGAATTCTAACCTATGTTGCGTTAAGCTTTGACAGGGCAGCACTGACTTCCAATGCAAAGTCCCACAATTCTTTGCTTTCCCTCTCCCAAGCACATGGATTCTCTCTCCAAATGGTGCTACCACAAGATTGGGGAAGGCTGGTATAGGCAATGCAAGACTCTCTTTCTTATTACCTTCAATGCCTCTTTCCTTGATATGATATTAAAACTAGGTATTATGATTGCTTACCTTATTTTTTTGTCTTATGAAGGTGCTTCCTGCATGGATAGTTGTTTGATTTCATGTTCCTGTTGGGGGTGGGGGTCAATCACTGGAGTGTTCTATTCAGCCATCTTGCTTCACACCGCTTCCTAGAAGTTTCTACCATGGAATGAATCTTGTACATTCAATCAGAGGAAAGGGCTTGCCTCTAAATCTCTCCAAATTTTTTGAATATGTGGCTGCCTACCCACCAGTAGGTAACCACAGAGATAACCCTACCTATCTTTTTTAATGCATGCCACTTCCTAGAAGAAGACTTCATGCACAAGATTTTTCACTAGCTAAGGAGCCATGCATTAGTAATTCAATAGCCCAATTTTTTCTAACTGTCCATTAAGCATTTTATTCAAAATAGATAAACCTGAGTCTTGGAATTATCCACCATAGTAATAGCAAAATACTGAAAGCCAAAGCATTGAGTATTTTTCACAATACATTGAATTTAAGACAGTATTTTTGATATGAAACCACTGAGGCAGTCCATACCAAATGATTGATGCAGGCCTGGATATCTTTGCCTAATGAGGTTCAACTCTGATTGGATGTTTTAGCTCCAGAACTTTTGAAGGTATTGGGTTAGTTGTTTTTAGGCCTGCAGTGTAGATCTGCTTCTCTTTCTGCTCAGTCCTGCTTCCTTTTCTTCCTTTCCAAGGGTTTGGATTTGAAAGATACTTTTTAATAAACAGCCTACATCTTAAACTCCAAATCAGGGAGCATGTTTCTTGAAAAGCCAACCTGCAGCAGCTGACATAACTATAAAAGAAACACTAATGTGAATTTTGTCTAAAATATGGGAATATTTCAATGGATAAATGCTCAGGTATAACACTCTAGAGGGTGTGATGCTAGAGTCAGATATTTGTACCTCTATGTAGAATAAGTGTGAATGTGACAGCTATAAATACAGAACTAATGTAGTTCTTTTGTGTTGATAACTGAAGTACATCCATGTCTAGTTTTACTTTCTCTTATGCAATTTTTTTGAAATGTTAAAAAAAGAAAAAATCTAAATAAACAAATGTACAACATCCCTACACGTTCATGTGGTTTGCATTCCTAAGACATTTACTTTATATAAAAACGGTGCAAAAATACTTTTTGTTCATCCAGAAAATAGAGTTTTAAGCTCAAGCCTTTTTTTTTTTTTTTTTTTTTTTTTTTAGTGAATGCCTAGCTGACAATTCAAAGGTTGTACAGAATGTGAGAAAAATAATTTTGTGGAATTTTCCTGAAAATATCAGCTTCCCAGTAAAGACCAGTACAACTCCACAATCATTGCTACAACAAAAATATCCTACATTTCTGCAACTTCTCGTAGGTCTTAGTGCACTGGGAACTAATGGTTAAAGATGTTTTAAGCCAATAAAGGGCTTTGACTGAGATAGGAAATCACTTTAAGTTACTGAGCACATTGTCTGACTTATTTTTAATAGGCTTCCTAGCCCATTATATTATAATAAGAGTTGTCTAATGGCAGATACACAAAAACACAATATGTCTGCATTTATTGCTTATGCTTCATTTTAAAATAAATTTATTGTGGTATAATTGTCAAAGGATAAACTGCATATATTCAAATTGTACAATTTGATAAGTTTTAACAGATGTATATATCTGTGAAAACATAACCACAATTGAGTTATAAACATATCTATAATCCCCAAAAGTTTTCTAGAAATTTATATAAATGGAGTCACATAGTACTATACTCTTTTGTCTGGCTTACTAAATAATATTTCATTGTATGTATACATCACAGTTAGTGTGTCCATTTACCTGTTGATGAAAAGTTAGATCATGTTTCAATGATATTGTCTGTGTATTGTTTGTTTTTCTTCTTAAAGGTGTTTTTGAAAAAGCAGGGTATTTTAATTTTTATAATTCAAACATAAAACTTTCTTCTATGTATCATGCTTTTGGTATTACATGTAAAACATCTTTGTGTTACCCAAAGTCCCAAAGATTTTTCCTATGTTTTCTGCTAAATTTTTTATATAAAAATCACTAAAAATATATCATCAATCCAAATATAAAACCAATGAGTATAGATAATTTGGAATAAAATATAGGGGAAATGTTGTATTCTTGTTTATGAAGATTTATTAGAATCAACATAAAAAGCACTATCTCTAAAAGAAAAAAGTAAGTTGAACTTAAATAGACTTAAATACTATTTGATAAACACTATTAAAGGAATAAAAAGCCAAACCACCAGACTGGGAGAAAATACATAAAGAACTTTCAAGACTCAATAATAAGAATAAAAAATCTAATTAAATTTAGCAAAATAATTGAACAAATACTCGACCAAGAAACAAAAAGCAAATAATGTGCTCGACATCATTCATCAGCAGAGAAATACAAATGAAAACATTAATATGATATACTATACAAGCATATAAATTATTAAATTATAATAAAAATACAACTTATAACCTCAAGTTAGCAAAGATGCAAAGCACCTGGAACACTCATACAATGCCTAGAAGAATGTAAAATTGTATAGCCACTTTGGAAAATAAGTTTGTGATCTTATAAAGTTAAACATAAAATTACCAAACAACCAAAAACTCTCACAAATTTTTAGGCAAGTAAACACTTCTGTTTATGGAAACTCCTCTACAGAAATATTTATAGTGCCATTATTCTTAATTGCTCTCAAGTTGGAACTAACACAAAGTTCTTTCAACTGGTGAACAGATGAATAAATTGTGGTATATCCACAAAATTGAATATTTCTCAGTAGTAAAAAACAAATAAAATGAAAAAAATTGCTTTTGATATACATTAACAATCTTCGTAAATCTCAGATGAATTATGATAAATGAAAGAAAACAAACTGAAAAGATTACAAGATCTGAGCATATGATCAGATTTCATTATATGGTGCCATTGGTATGACATTCTGGACAAGACAAAACTACAGGAAAGGGGAACAAATCACTGGCTGACAGGAGCTGGCAATGTGGGAAAAGCTTGAATACAAAACATTAAGGGCGAACTGGGGTGGGGTGCGTGGGATTGATTGAACTGCTTTATGTCTTGAGTATAGTGTCCATAATGTTGACATGACCATAGATTTGTCAAAACTCAGAGAAATGTATGGTAAAAAGAGATTACTTTGGCTATTTGGGCTCTGAGCCAAAAAAAATAAAAATAAAGCTGGGGGCATCATGTTACCTGACTTCAACTTATACTACAAGTCTATAATACCCAAACAACATGGTATTTTTATAAAACTAGACACTCAGATCAATGAAACGGAATAGAGATCCCAGAAATAAAGCCACATACCTACAACAAACTAATCTTTGACAAAGTCAACAAAGACATGCACTGGGGAAAGGACCCCCTATTCAATAAGTGGTGCTGGGAAAATTGGATAGCTATATACAGAGGAATATAATTGGACCCATATCTTTCACTATATGCAAAAATTAACTTTAGATGAATTAAAGACACAAATGTAAGACCTGAAACTGTAAAAATACTAGAAAAAAACCTAGGGAAACCTCATCTGGACATTGACCTAGGCATAGAATTTATGACTAAGTCCTTAAAAGCAAATGCAATAAAAACAAAAAATAGACAAACAGGACTTAATTAAATTAAAAAGCTTCTGTACAGCAAAATAAAAGAGTAAACAGACAACCTACAGATAGGGGGAGAAAATATTTGCAAACTATGCATTGGACAAAAGGTAAATATCCAGAATCTATGAGGAACTCAAACAACTCAAAAAGAAATTAAAAAAAAAAAACTTATTAAAAAGTTGGCAAAGGACATGTACAGACATTTTTCAAAAAAGGACATACAAGTGGCCAACAAACATGTGAAAAAATGCTCTACATCACTAATCAGAGAAATGCAAATTAAAACCACTGTGAGATGGCATCTTACACTAGTCAGAATGGCTATTATTAAAAAGTCAAAAAAAACCCAAAACAGATGTTGACAAGGATGCAAAGGAAAGGGTACACTTATGCAATTGGTGGGAATATAAATTATTACAACCTCTATGGAAAACAATATCTCAAAAAACTAAAAATAGAACTACCACTCAATCCAGCAATCCCACTACTAGGTGTCTACCCAAAGGAATAGAAATCATTATATAAAAAAGACATCTATATTTGTATGTTTATTGAAGCACTATTCAAAGTAGCTAAGTCATGGAATCAACCTAAATGCCCATCAACGGATGATAGGTTAAAGAAAATGTGATACACACACACACACACACACACACACACATATACACACCATGGAATACTATCGGCAATAAAAAAGAATGAGATCATGTCTTTTGCAGCAACATAGATGGAACTGAAGGCCATTATCCTAGGTGAAAAGTCTCAGAAACAGAAAGTCAAATACCACATGTTCTTATTTATAAACGGGAGTTAAAAAATGGATATGCATGAACATACAGAGTAGAATAATAGACATTAGAGACTCCAACAGTTAGGAGGGTATAAGAGGGGTGAGGGATGAAAAATGATCTATTGGGTACAATGTACACTCTTTGGATGATCGGTACACTAAAAGCACAGACTTCACCACTACACAATATAGCCACATAACAAAATTGCACTTGCACCCCATAAATGTACAAAAATTTAAAAAAGAGACCATTTTACATTGTTATCATCTTTAATTTAAAAAAGGGAATAAAGAATTATGCAATGATATGTTGGATTTTGTATAAAATTGAAATTTATTTGCCATAACCCATATATGGAAAATAGATTAGATTACTATCTTGCTTTTTATATTTATGCCAATTTTCAAACTTTAAGTAATAAGATGACAAAATAATTATCTTAAAATGGTTAATTATTCCTAATTGTTTTTTTCATTCTTTCTTTTAGTCTTCTACATTTTTATTATTTTATTATTAAAATATTTTAATGCTAAATTTCATATTTGAAAATGACATTTAAAGTATAAAATCCTTAGTAAATTGAACAAACTGAATTTTGCTTTTCAAAAATAATAAAATAAATGTCCACATAATTATTAATTATTTAAATCATATATATGACAGAATATTTTCATTATATGTATTTTGCAATTTTTTTGCAGTGATCAAGTAAATTCTTTGAAGTTTTGTTTAATTTTATGTATATAAAATATCAAAAAATTACACTGAAGTTAATAATTACATTAAACATAAAATATTTTATCCAAAAAGTGATCTCCATATAATTCTGAAGAAAATAATTCTCCCATCTTTGTACAATTCGAGTATTTACCTTTCAAACTAGATTTTTTACAAAACATCCTATATAACATAATATGATATTATTTTACAGAATATTGTTTGAAGGAAATCAAGTACCACAAGGAGAACATAAGAACTTGGAAAACAGAGTTTTAATGTATATCAGGTAAAAAGCAAGAAGATCGTTGTTAGGTTAATTTCTGCTAGTCTATGTTTTCTCTCTCTTCAAAGCTCCAGGATGTATACTTTTAAGAAGTTTTATACACTAGTTGTTTTCAACCCCCAATTCTATAAACTCTCTTCTTAGCACAGTAGACTCATTATCCTGGGTATTATAAAATACAATTGTTAAAATATCGATTTCCCAAACAGGCAAAACAAGTGGCGCTACATAAATATTTTATGATCTCTGTTGTCCTCTACCATTACCTCCTCATTGTAAACAAACACCTAAGGGATAGACTATGACTTCCCTCACCATTCTGTTTTACCATGGTTAGCAGAACAAATGATATAGTGCTATATCCCTGCCTAAGTTCAAGAAGACTAAATTAGTGATTATTTAAAACATTTTCTTTCTTTGGTACTATAAACCAATTACTAGTTTTGTATAAAATAGCAATCATAATAATAAAATAAAAATTTTTATTAAATTTAACATCAAAAAACCTTGTTTTTAATAACTCTTAATGTGAAGAGGCAGAAAATTGATGTTACCTAAAATAAAAAAATCTGTAATGGCTTATGGGATGTAATTTAAACATGATATGTGTACATTTCATGAGGCATGAGATGTAGTACAGAACAGAAATTTGACTTTCTGCCTCCCATCTAATCCAACAGTTTTCAAAATTTTTGGTTCCACTACATTTTTACACTCTTAAAACTCATTGAAGATCCACAAGACTTTTTGTTTATATGGGTTATGTATATAAATTATTAGCATATTCATATAAAGATAGAAATTTTAAATATGAATTTATGAATTAATTTAAGAATAGCAATAATAAATGTACTAGATACTATGAATAATTATCATAGTATAAACAACACAATTTTATTTAAAAAATCTGAATTTTCCAAAACAAAGTTTTTAATGATAAGGCTGGCACTGATTTATAGTTTGTGCAAATATCTACAAAGTCAGATAGATTCTCATATTTGTTTCTGTATTCAATATGTTCTTTTAATTGAATTATTTGGAGAAAATTTGTTCAACTATTGATATGCAGTTTGGAGAGTTAAAAAACATTTTTTTTAGGTAATTGTGAATATTCTTTGATTTTTACCAAAATGTAATAAGTGATAGTTTCTTTTTTCTTTTCAGAATATTGCAGGGGTACAAACATTTTGGTTACATGAATTGCTTTTGTACAGTTTGAGTCAAAGTTATAAGTGTGCCCATTACCCAGAAGTGTGAATTTTACCCTGTAGGTGTGAACTTACTCATTCCCTTCTCCCCCGTCCCACTTGATTGATTTCCTTTGAGCTTTACTTCCACATGTGTGCATGAGTTTTGATCAAGTAGTTCCAATTTAATAGTGAGTATATGTGATGCTTGTTTTTCCATTGCAATATTTCACTTAGAAGAATGGTCTCCAGTTCTATCCAGGTTGTTACAAATGGTATCAGTTCACCATTTTTTTAATGGCTGAGTAGTACTCCATGTTGTATACATACCACATTTTATTAATCCACTCATGTATTGATGGGCACATGGGTTGTGTCCACATCTTTGTGATTGTGAATTGTGCTGCTATGAACATTCCAGTACATGTGTCTTTTTGATAAAATGACTTTTTTTCCTTTGGGAAAACACCCAATAGTGGGATTGGTGGATCAAATTGTAGGTCTACTTTTAGTTCTTTGAGGCATCTCCATACTACTTTCCAAAGGGGTTATACTAGTTTGCTGTCCCAGTAACAGTGTATAAGTGTACCTTTCTCTCAGCATCAATGCCAGCATCTGTTGTTTGGGAAAATTTGATAAAAGCCATTGTCACGGTAGTTAGCTGATATTTCATTGTGGTTTTGATTTCCACTTCCCTGATGATTGGTGATGTTGAGCATTTTTTCATACGTTTATTGGCCATTAGTCTTTCTTCTTTTGAAAAGCTTCTGTTCATGTCTTTTGCCCACTTTTTAATGGGATTGTTTGATTTTCTCTTGCTGATTTGCTTGAGTTCTATGTAGATTCTTGTTATTAGCCCTTTATCAGATATACAGCATGCAAATATTTTCTCCCATTCTGTAGGTTGTCTATTTGCTCTATTGGTTGTTTCCTTGGCTGTGCAGAAGCTTTTTAATTTAATCAGGTCACATTTATTTATTTTTGTTGTTGTTGTGATTGCCTTTGGGGTCTTCTTCATAAATTCTTTGCCTAAGCCAATATCTAGAAGAGTTTTGCCAACATTTTCTTCTAGAATTCTTATGGTTTCATGCCTTAGGATTAAGTCCATTATCCATCATCAATTAATTTTTGTGAGTTTTGAGAGGTGTGTATCCTGTTTCATTCTTCTGCACATAGGTATCCAATTTTACCAGTACCACTTATTGAATAGTTATTCTTTTCCCCAGTGTATGTTTTTGTCTGATTTGTCAAAGATCAGACGGCAAATGAGGATGGTTTTATATCTGGGCTCTGTGTTCTTATCTGTTGGTCTATGTCTCTGTTCTTGTGCCAGTACCATGCTGTTTTGGTTACTATAGCCTTGTAGTACAGCTTGAAGTCTGGTAAAGTGATGCCTCCTGATTTGTTATTTTTGCTTAAGGTTGCTTAGGCTATTCGGGGTTTTTTGTGGTTCTATACAAAGTGTAGAATTATTTTTTCTAGATCTGTGAAAGATGGCGTTGGTATTTTAATGGGGATTGCATTGTATCTGTAAATCACTTTGGGTAGTATAGATATTGTAACAATGTTGATTATGCTGATTCATGAGCTTGATATGTTTTTCCATTTGTTACATTGTCTGTGATTTCCTTCCACATTTCTTCATAGTTCTCCCTGTAGCAGTCTTTCACCTCCTTGGTTAAATATATTACTAGTTATTTTATTTTCTTTGCTGTTATTGTGAAAGGTATTGCATCTTTGATTTGATTTTCAGCTTGACTGTTGTTGGTGTATATAAATGCTACTGATTTGTGTACATTGATTTTGTAACCTGAGACTTTGCTGAATTTATTTATCAATTCCAGAAGTCTCTTGGCAGAATCCTTGGGGTTTTCTAGATATAAGATCATATCATCAGCAAAGAGCAATAGTGTTAACTCTTCTTTCCACATTTAGATACCCTTGATTTCCTTCTTTCGACTGATTGCTCTGGCTAGGACTTCCAGCACAATGTGGAATAGAAGTGGTGACAGTGGGCATCCTTGTCTGGTTCCTGTTCTAAGTAGGAATGCTTTCAATTGTTTCCTCTTCCAGTATTATGTTGGCTGTGGGTTTGTCATATACAGCTTTTATCATTTTGAGGTATGTTCCATCTATGCTTATTTTGTTTAGAGTTCTTATCACAAAATGGTGCTGAATTTTGTCAAATGCTTTTCCTGCATCTGTTGAGAGGATCATATGGTCTTTGTTTTTGTTTCTATTTATGTGGTGAATCACCTTTATAGATTTGCATACATTGAACCATCCTTGCATCTCTGGGATGAGGCCCACATGTTCTTAGTGGCCTAATTTTTTGATGTGCATCTGAATTCGCTTTGCTAGAATTTTATTGAAAATTTTTGCATCTATTTTCATAAGTGATGTTGGTCTGTAGCTTTCTTTTTTTGTTGTGTCCTTTCCTAGCTTTTGTATCTAGGTGATATTGGCTTCCTACAATGACTTGGGGAGGATTCCTTCCTTCTCAATATTATGAAATAGTTTCTTCAGTACAGGTACCGGTTCTTTGTTTGTTGGTAAAATTTGGCTGTGAAACCATCTAGTCCAGGAATTTTTTTGCTGGGAGGTTTTTATTGCTGCTTCAATTTCATTGCTTGATATTGGTTTGTTCAGGAGTTTCATTTCTGTCTGATAGAGCCTAGAGAATGTTGTATGTTTCCAAAAATTTGTCCAGTTCTGCCATGTTTTCAAGTTTATGTGCATGGAGATTTTTATGGTATTCAGGGATGATATTTTGTATTTCTGTGGTATCAGTTGTGATTTCTCCTTTTTCATTTATGTCTGGCCCACTTGTCTAAGCTACCAATGCAGAATCTCGAGAAATGCTCATGGGCAGGAAGCTCGCAAATTTTGGCAGCCCTGCTCTCAGTGGTGGGCTCCACCAGGAACATGCCCTTGCCATAGAGAAACAGCCATTGGGGTGCTTCTTGGTGCAGAGTACTCTTGTAGTTGAAATGCGGGGAGGGGCCACAGCTAGCAGCCAGCCCGAGTTAAAATTACTTTCTTTCATGACATGACTGGAGGAGGTGCAGAGGAGGAGCTGTCTAGGTGTAAGAAAGCTGGCACTCTGGTCTCTTGTGGCACTCTCCCATGGGATGTCCCTTCTAAACACCCAAACCTGAGGTTCACTGGTTTACCCCACTATTCCTACTTAGCCACCATGCTTGGGTTCGTGGAGGGGGGAAGTGCCTCTAATATGTTTTCTGTCCTGATGTTCACTGAAGGTACCTGGGTGGGGGAGAGGAATCCCCTCTTACCCTTTCACTGGGCTCTGAGCCTGTCTGGATTTGGTCCACACCTTGTCTTCTCTCTACCTTCTTCTCTCTCAGCTTCACAGTTTTTCTCAGGGCAGTACTCAGATGTCTCTGTTGTCTCTCCCTGTGATCCATACCTGAGCTGTAATTACTCCCCACTCTCCTCAGTCCTATATTCTATCTTCCAGTTGGACGATCCAACAAGCAATGTTTCTAGTTGGCCATCTTGGCTGATCCCTTAAGTGATAGTTTTTTGAAGGTTACTTGCAATATGGGATCTGGAACACTATCAATGAATTCTGATACTCTGTTACATTATATTCTGTTGGTTTGTTTTGCACTTTGAATGAACAATTTACCTATGTGTAGTTTATTAATATCATGCACCATTTTGAAAATATTGATTCACTGAGTTACACATCTCCCAAATTTTGAATGATGCAAAATATGAAAAGTTCATATTTATTAATATCAGTACCCGTCTCATCAAAAAAAAAAAAAGAGTTTTTAAGTATTTGAAATTACCAAGCTCACAGTGGAAGATACAAGATTTCCAAAATCTTAATTTTGGCTGAAAATCTCAAATTTTATTATTTCTAATAAATACCGCCATTTGTTTTTCTTGTGGTGTCAGTCTCATTTGTTAATTTCCTCAAAAACATCTTCCAAATACCAAAGTGTAAGTAATATTATTTTTCTTTCATTTTTAAAGTAAAAATGTTACCATTTCATTAAAAAAGGCTAGTTCAACTACCGATTCAAAATAGTTCACTAATGTTCAGTTGAGACCACCATAATAGTATGTACTCAGCATAAGTGCTTTACGCATGCTCCCTATTTCATCACACAGAATATTAAAAATGCATGTATCAGTGGTAGAGACCTAAAAAAATAATGATTTTAATTCCTTCATTTTGACTTTGGCCAGGTTGATGACTATGTGTCTTGGAGATGTCCTATTTGCTATGAATCTTCCTGGTGTTCAGTGACCATCTTGTATCTGGATGTCTGAATGTCTGGCAATACCAGGGAAGTTCTCCCCAATAACTCCCTCAAATAGATTTTCCATGCTTTTTGCTCTTTCTTCTTCTCCCTCAAGAATACTTATAATTTGTATATTAGTTTGCTTCTCATAATCCCATCTCTCCCTGTGTGATTGCTCAGTCTTTTTAAATTTTTTCTTCTTCTTTGACTGATTTGGTTAGCTCAAAAGCCTTATCTTCAAGCTCTGAGATTTTTTCTTCTCCTTGTCTTAGTCTGTTTTTGAAGCTTTCTGCTATACTTTGCATTTCCCTAAATGATTCTTTCATTTATTTAAGTTCTATTATATCCTTTCTTATGTTGTCTTGCTCTTTAGCAACTTTTTCATTGATCTCCTGAAATATTTTTTTGGCTTGTCTTTCTCGGTTTTCAACTTTTGCTTTAATTCTACTCTTCTTATTTGCCATCCGTATTCTGAATTCCATTTCTGTCATTCTGGCAAGTTCCTTGTGGTTGGTGTCCACGATTGTAGCTCCATTTGTGATCCGTTGGGGCTGTCGAACAGTTTTGTTCTTTCATGTTGCCAAGGTTCTTTTGCTGGTTTCTTCTCATCTGAATCCTATTCTCTCAGTTCAAAGCTAATAAGTTTGTAGGGAACATTTTCTCCTTTGCTGGGAACTGTCCTGCTTAATTAGAAGAAAGGGAGGTCTCTAGACGGTGCTTGTTTTCTAGTCTAAAATGGTGACCCAGCACAGGAGGGGCATGTGCATGTAGAGTTTGCATTGCAGCTGTCATGTTTTGTCCCGTTCACCTGTGATTGCCACAGTTCAAGCCTGTACTGGATGATCTTAATGTTGTTCCCCAGATCATTGTAGGAAGTCTGAGTTGGGAGCTGGGTGAGACTCTCTCTGTGAAGGCTGGTGTTGTGGGGGATTGCTTTGCCCGGGCTCTACCCACAGAGGTGACAGTGGCAGTTGGGTGAAGCTATCTAGGCAGTGGTCATGGGTGCCCAGGCTGTGGATGTTTGCTCAAACCAGGTCCAAGTATAATGGCAGCTTGGGGCTGGAAGTCCATCATTTAAGGCATTTATATGAACTAGAATTGTACTACAATTTTAAATTTTATTCCAAGTGTAAGGCAGTGGAAAATGCATTGCCTATACATAGAGTTTAGTGCCATGGCTTTGATTCATGCTGATGTAACTGTAGTTTTAAATATTACAGATTTTATATTATCAGTGCAAATGTCAACATTGAACATGGAAAATTTCATGTTAGTCTCACTAGGAGAAGAGTTTTGAGACTTGCAGACCCATAATGGTCCATTGACCACATATTGAGAATGGTTGCTGTAATCCATTATGATGGTTTGATTGTTAAATAACGTATCATTTCTTGCTGATTACAAAAGTATTTAATTTTTGTTTACTTGTTTGATGAAAATTATTTGAAGAATGGACAGATAGGAACACTCATACACTGCTGGTGGGACTGCAAATTAGTACAACCTCTATGGAAAAGAATATGGAGATACCTCAAAGAATTAAAAGTAGAATTACCATTTGACCCAGCAATCCCACTACTGGGTATTTATCCAAAAGAAAAAAAGACATTTTATAATAAAGACATCTGCTCTCGAATGTTCATAGGAGCACAATTCACAATTGCAAAGTTGTGGAAACAACCCAGGTGCCCATCAATGCACGAGTGGATCAATAAAATGTGGTATATGTATACCATGGAGTATTACTCAGCAATAAGGAACAACAGTGAATTAACACATCTGGTATTATCCTGGTCGGAGCTAGAACCCATTCTTCGAAGCGAAGTGTCACAGGATTGGAAAAACAAGCACCACTGGTACTCACCATCAATCTGGTACTAACTGATGAACACTTACATCACACAGGGCAATAACATTCATCTGAGGGCGGGCAGGAGGGGGGTGGAAGGGATTGGAAAAACTCTCACTGAATGGATGCAGGGAGCACAGTTTGGGAGATGACCACGATTGTGGCTCTGACACGGGCAGAACAGGGGCAATGTGTATGACCAAAGTGTTGCACCCCCGTGATATTCTGAAATTAAAAAAATAAATAAATAAAATTTAAAAAAAAGAAAATTATTTGAAGAATGCTAAGTATAAATGCTAATTGTAGAATTTCCTTACATCTTTAAGAATCATAAGCATTGAAATTAATTTAAAAATAAGTGAATAATTATTATGTCTAAATAAAACATTTAATTTAAAAATATTTTGTCATTTCTAATCTTTTTCATTAATTTTAACCAAAAAGTTAAAATTGAAGCTATAGAGTAGACAATCTCAACACATACACTTCAGTTTAACTCTGATTGCTTACAGTAAATATAGTTTATTTAAGCTAACATTACAATGTGATAAATAAAATCTAACAAAGATAAACTGTTTTAAATACTTATTATTATATGTTTTGCTATGGTTTACAAAATAGTGTGAATTTAATTTTATTAGCCTATTCATAGTTGATCAAAATGTATATATTAATATAAAGTATTGAAAGAAAAGAACGTAGGCTAACTTTTTAGGTAAACATGAAATAGCATTTATGTAATGTCAGAATTTCTTAGGAAATTTTTTTAACAATACATTGGTTAAAACTCAGAGCAGCTAAAATATTAAGGTAAATTTCTTGGTATTTAATGCTCTTATCTCAAGTTAGTAACTTAAAGTATCATCACTATTTTTTGAAGTAAGGGAAATATCACTCAATAATTAAAATTACTCAGTTATTGAGAATGACTCAATGAAAATAATTTATTGGAGAACTTCAGCTTCCAGTCATGATGGACTGTGGACTAAAGATGACCTTGTAAATCCTATTTCTGTAAAATTATAAAAATAGACATAAAAAAGTAGACAAAATTTATATAAAAATTATTTTCTGACATTACACAAAGGCAGCACAAGACTCTGACTCCTGAGAGAAAGGAAACAAACAAGTTGATATCTACCATTGCTTCAATTTTCTTCCTGGAAATACATTCTAAAATGCTCATCAAGGAAGAGGATCCTCAACTGAACTTAGTTATACTGACTTAAATACAAAATGATAAGACTTTAGTATAAAAGCTGCAGGGAAAAGCTCCAGAGAAGATGAAGCTGTACAGGAAAAAGCTTTTTAAAAATATGATTATTTAGACATTGGTATTTGGCAGATATTTTTGAGAAAATGAGTAACTGAGACTGATACCTCAAGAAAGAAAAATGACAGTATTTATTACCAATAATAACATTTGAGCTGTTGAGTAAAATTTAGAATTTTGGAAATCTCACATCTTTTACTGTGAGCTTGGCAATTTTCAATAAACCATACATTTATGGCTAATTGATTTGCAAAAAAAAATTCCCAGAGAAATTAAATACTCACATACTAATAACAATAATAATGATAATAATAATGATGATAACAAAATTCCTCATACCACATAGAAAATTAAATAAAAATGAATCATAGGACAAATGTAAAACCTAAAACTATAAAACATTTAGAAAAGAACATAGCAGTAGGGCTTCCCGATCTTGGGTTAGGCAAAAGTTTCTTAGACTTGTCATGAAAATAATGATTTATTAAAGAAAAACTGAACAATTTGGACTTTATTAGTATAAAATTTTTTCTTCAAAAAACACCATTAAACAAGAGAAAAGGCAAGCCACAGATTGGTAAAAAATACCTGCAAAACATATATATGATAAAGGCCTTGTATCCAGAATATATAAAGATCTCTTTTGACTCCATTTTAAGCAAACAACCCAACTAAAATAAGCCAATGAGTTGAATAAACATTTTACTAAAGAAGATGTATAAATTATTCAGATGCACATTAAGTGATGTTCAAAGTCATTAGTCATTAGAGAAATGCGCTTTAAAATCACAATAAGATACCACTACACACCCACTAAAGTGGCTATGGTTAAAGGACAGAGAAAATACGAAGTGTCGGTTAAGATGTGCACAAACTAGAACCCTCACTCATTGCTAGTGGGAATACAAAATCACACTTTGGAAAACAGTGTGGTAGTTTCTTAGAAATTTTAACATAAACTTACTGTACAACACAATAATTACACTCATTGAAGTCTACCAAAATAGGAAACACAAGTCCATGCAATGACACAAACGTGAATATTCATAGCAGCAGTATTCATATAGCCAAAACATGAAAAAAATTTAATGTCCATTGACTAGTAAATTGTTGAAAATATGCAATATAGTGACAAAATAAAATAGTAGTCAGAAAAAAAAATGAACAATCTATTGATACATGCCATACCATGTTTAAACCTAAAAGCATTACTGAGTGAAAGAAGACTCATATTGTATGCATAAATCTAAATATATGAAATGTCCAGGAAAGGTACGATTATAGAGACAGCAAGCCAATAGGTGGTTGTCAGTCTTAGAGTGAGAGTGGAGATTAATTGCAAAAGAACAGATTGGAAATTTTTGGAGTGATGGAAATATTCTTTTTTTTTTTTTTTAATTTCAGAATATCATGGGGGTAAAACTCTTTGGCCATACACATTGCCCCTGTTCTGCCCGTGTCAGAGCCACAATCGTGGTCGTCTCCCAAACTGTGCTCCCCACATCCATTCAGTGAGAGTTTTTCCCATCCCTTCCACCCCCCTCCCGCCCGCCCGCCCCCTGATGAATGTTATTGCCCTGTGTGATGTAAGTGTTCATCAGTTAGTACCAGATTGATGGTGAGTACCAGTGGTGCTTGTTTTTCCAATCCTGTGACACTTCGCTTCGAAGAATGGGTTCTAGCTCCAACCAGGAAAATACCAGATGTGTTAATTCACTGTTGTTCCTTATTGCTGAGTAATACTCCATGGTATACATATACCACATTTTATTGATCCACTCGTGTATTGATGGGCACCTGGGTTGTTTCCACAACTTTGCAATTGTGAATTGTGCTGCTATGAACATTCGAGAGCAGATGACTTTATTATAAAATGTCTTTTTTTCTTTTGGATAAATACCCAGTAGTGGGATTGTTGGGTCAAATGGTAATTCTACTTTTAATTCTTTGAGGTATCTCCATATTCTTTTTCATAGAGGTTGTACTAATTTGCAGTCCCGCCAGCAGTGTATGAGTGTTCCTATCTGTCCACATCCCCGCCAACATTTGTTGTTTGGGGATTTTTTGATATGAGCTAATCTCACTGGAATTAAGTGATATCTCATTGTGGTTTTGATTTGCATTTCCCTGATGATTAGAGAAGTTGAGCACTTTTTTATATGTTTGCTGGCCATCATTCTGTCTTCTTTGGAAAAGTTTTTGTTCATGTCCTTTGCCCATTTTTTAATAGAGTTGTTTGATTTTTTCTTGTTGATTTTCCTAAGTTCTGTATAGATTCTGGTTATCAGCCCTTTATCAGAGGTGTAGCATGCAAATATTTTCTCCCATTCTGTAGGTTGTCTGTTCACTCTAGTGATAGTTTCCTTGGCTGTGCAGAAGCTTTTCAATTTGATCAGGTCCCATGTATTTATTTTTGTTGCTGCTGAGATTGCTTTGGGGGTCTTCTTCATAAATTCTTTGCCTAGGCCAATGTCCATAAGAGTTTTTCCAACATTTTCTTCGAGAATTCTTATGGTTTCATGTCTTAGGTTTAGATCTGTTATCCATTGTGAATTGATTTTTGTGAGAGGTGAGAGGTGTGGGTCCACTTTCAGTCTTCTACATATGGCCATCCAGTTTTCCCAGCACCATTTGTTGAATAGGGATTCTTTTCCCCAGTGTACGTTTTTCTGGAATTTGTCAAAGATCAGGTGACTGTATGAGGTTGGTTTTATATTTGGGTTCTCAGTCCTGTTCCATTGGTCTACGTGTCTGTTCTTGTGCCAATACCATGCAGTTTTGGTTACTATAGCCTTGTAGTATAGTTTGAAGTCTGGTAGACAGATGCCTCCCAATTTGTTCTTTTTGCTTAAGATTGCTTTGGCTAGACGGGGTCTTCTCTGGTTCCACACAAAGCGTAGAATTATTTTTTCTAGATCGGCAAAAAATGATGTTGGTATTTTGATAGGGATTGCATTGATTCTGTAAATTAATTTAGGTACCAAAGCCATTTTTACTATGTTGACTCTGCCTATCCAAGAGCATGGTAGGGCTTTCCATCTATTTACATCCTCCGCAATTTCCTTTCTCAGTGTTTCATAATTCTCTCTATATAGGTCTTTGACCTCCTTAGTTAGATATGTTCCTAAATATTTAATTTTCTTTGTTGCTATTGCGAAAGGTATAGCATCTTTAATTTGTTTCTCGGCTTGATTGTTATTAGCATATATGAAGGCTATGGATTTGTGTGTATTAATTTTGTATCCTGAGACTTTGCTGAATTCATTTATCAATTCCAGTAATCTCTTGGTTGAATCCTTGGGGTTTTCTATGTATAATATCATATCATCTGCGAATAGTGAAAGTTTGACCTCTTCTGCCCCTATCTGGACGCCCCTGATTCTTCTGTCTTGTCTAATTGCTGTGGCCAGGACTTCCAGCACTATGTTGAAAAGAAGTGGAGATAGTGGACACCCTTGTCTGGTGCCAGTTTTAAGGGGGAATGCCTTCAATTTTTCCCCATTCAGTATGATATTGGCTGTGGGTTTATCATATATGGCTTTAATAGTTTCTAGGAATGAGCCATCTATGCCTATATTGTTAAGAGTTCTTATCATAAATGGGTGCTGGATTTTGTCAAAAGCCTTTTCTGCATCTATTGAAAGGATCATATAATCTTTGTTCTTGCTTTTATTTATATGGTGAATTACATTTATAGATTTGCGTATGTTGAACCATCCCTGCATCTCGGGAATGAAGCCCACCTGATCGTGATGGATTATTTTTTTGATGTACATTTGAATTCGGTTTGCAAGGACTTTATTGAGAATTTTTGCATCTATATTCATAAGGGATATTGGTCTGTGGTTTTCTTTTTTTGTTGTGTCCTTTCCTGGCTTTGGTATCAAGGTGATATTGGCTTCGTAGAATGAGTTTGGGAGGATTCCATCCTTCTGGATATTTTCAAATAATTTCTGCAGTATAGGCACCAGTTCTTCTTTGTAGGCTTGGTAGAATTCAGGTGTTAACCCATCTGGTTCGGGACTTTTTTTTGTGGGTAGATTTTTAATTACTGCTTCAATTTCGGTGCTTGATATTGGTCTGTTTAGAAATTCTGTTTCTTCCTGGTTGAGCCTAGGGAGGTAGTGTGTTTCTAAGAATTTGTCCATTTCCTCCACGTTTTCGTGTTTGTGGGCATAGAGATTTTTGTAGTATTCAAAGATGATGTTTTGTATTTCCATGGTATCAGTTGTGACTTCTCCTTTTTCATTTCTAATTGAGCTTATTAGAGTCCTTTCCTTTCTGCTTCTGGTCAACCTGGCAAGTGGCCTGTCTATTTTGTTTATCTTTTCGAAGAACCAGCTTTTCGTTTCATTGATCTTCTGTATTGTTCTTTTGTTCTCGATTTCATTTAATTCTGCTCTGATTTTGGTTATTTCTTTTCTTCTGCTGGTTTTAGGTTTGCTTTGCTCTTCCTTTTCCATTTCCTTAAGAGGATTCATTAGTTTACTGATTTGTGACTTTTCTGTCTTTTGGATGTGGGAATTTAGGGCGATAAGTTTTCCTCTCAGGACTGCTTTTGCTGTATCCCACAGATTTTGATAACTTGTGTCCCCATTATCGTTTAGTTCGAAGAATCTTTTGATTTCATTTTGAATCTCCTCTTTGACCCAATAATCATTCATCAATAGATTGTTTGGTTTCCAAGTTTTTGGAGGAAGATGTGAGTTTCTGTTGGAATTGATATTTAATTTTATTCTGCTGTGGTCTGAAAAGATACATGGTATGATTTCTATTTTTTTGAATTTGTTTAGATCTGTTTTGTGGCCTAGGATGTGGTCAATTTTAGAGAAAGTTCCATGAGCTGATGAGAAGAATGTATATTCAGTGTTATTTGGGTGGAGTGTTCTGTAGATATCTGTTAGGCCCAAATGTTCTAGAGTCCTGTTTAGGTCTTTTATTCCTCTATTTGTTTTTTGTTTGGAGGATCTGTCCAGTTCCGTCAGTGGGGTGTTGAAGTCCCCTGCAATTATGGCATTCCTGCTTATTATGTTGTCTAGATCTAGCAGCATTTGCTTTATGTACCTGGGTGCTCCTGTGTTGGGTGCATAAATGTTTAGGAGCGTTAAATCCTCTTGTGAAATTTTTCCCTTCACCACTATATAGTGTCCATTTTTGTCCTTCTTTACTTTTATTGCTTTAAAGTTTATGTCATCTGAAATGAGGATGGCTACTCCGTATTTCTTTTGGTTTCCATTAGCCTGAAAAATTGTATTCCATCCTTTCACCTTGAGTCTGAATGCGTCTTTGTGTGTAAGGTGTGTTTCCTGAAGACAACAGATACTTGGTTTGTATTTTTTAATCCATTCAGCCAGCCTATGTCTCTTCAATGGGCAGTTCAAGCCATTTACATTTATTGAGAGAATTGATATTTGGGGTAAATTTCTGATTATTCTGTTGGGTGGTATCTTTTGTTTTACCTCTTGCGTCATTGTGGAATCTGGTTTCTGGTGTTTTAGCCTTTGCATAGTTTTACATAGGTGGTTGTCTGTTCCTCTGTTTAGTGTATAATGCAGGTCTAAGCATTTCTTGCAAGGCCGGTCTGGATTTTGCAAATTCTATCAGTGATTGCTTATCTGGAAAGGTCTTTATTTCTCCCTCATATAAGAAGCTTAGTTTGGCAGGATACAGAATTCTGGGTTGACCTTTGTTTTGTTTTAGGAGATTGATGATGTCTCCCCATTCCCTTCTGGCTTGTAAGGTTTCAGCTGAGAAATCTGCAGTTAATCTGATCGGTTTCCCTTTGTAGGTTACCTCCTTTTTTCGTCTTACAGCTCTGAGGAGTGCCTCTTTTGTGTTTACTTTGGTCAGTCTAATAATTATGTGGCGTGGTGAATGCCTTTTCACGTTGACTCTCCCAGGAGTCCTGTGTGCTTCTTGTACTTGGATATCGAGATTTCCGGCTAAGCCATGGAAATTTTCCTCTATTATTCCTTCAAATAAATTTTCCAGCCCATGCGAATTTTCTTCCTCTCCCTCAGGGATACCTATGATCCTTATGTTTGGCCTCTTTACATAATCCCACATTTCTTGTATGCTTTTTTCCTGCCTCTTGTTTTTGTGTTCTTTCTCTTCGGCTGATTTATTTAACACATAGGCGCTGTCTTCTAGCTTTGAAATTCTTTCCTCTGCAGGGTCCAGCCTATTCTTAAGGCTTTCCACTGTGTTTTGTAGATCCTTGAATGCTTCTTTCATTTCTAGGATTTCTATTTGATTTTTCCATAATATTTCTATTTCTTTGGAGAATTTTTCATTCATTTCTTGCATTTTTCTTGTGGTTTCTTTGTGCTGGGATTCAATTTTCTCTTGAATTTCATTGAGCTTTCTTATAATCCATAAATGAAATTCCTCTTCTGTCATTCTACCCATTTCATTTGGGTTGGTATCCATTGCTGAGGAACTGATAATTTCTTTTGGGGGTGACTTTTCACTCTGATTTTTCATGTTCCCTGAGTTCTTTCGCTGGTTTTTTCTCATCTGGCCTCTTGGTCGAGAGCTGGGGGTGTTAGAGCTAGTTTATGGCCCTGTCACTAGGCCCACAATTATTGTTCCTTGGCAAAGCCAGGGAGAGAAGTAGTGGCCTCTATTGCCTTAGGTGTATTTTAGCAAGTTTGGTGGGTCTTGAGTTCACTCTGACCTGTGGTCTTCTCCTCTTCCCAGTGGAGTGTGGTGAGAATGACCTCCCAGCTTCGGCTCTGCGCTAATGAATTGTACTTGAGGATATGAGTCCTCCGCTCCCTATTAGCTAGGTATTCTGTTATGTACCGTGGCAGACTCTGATTCCCCAGTTGGGGTATGCAAAAGCCCCGTGCTTTGGGAGGGGCCTTGTAGCTCCTAGGGGTTACTTTGACCCTGCTCCTCCTGAGGTGCAGGTAGAAACACAATTTCTTTTGGCAGCAGTGTGAGAGCTGAGTTGGGAAAATTCTACACAGCTCAGAGGTTGCTCATCTAGCCACGTGTGTCTGCCCTTCTGATGTGTGTCTCCGCGTGATACTGGTTGATAGGGGGATCTCCAATTGTGCATCCCTTTTCCACCACTAGACCCCAAGGCGAGGCGGGTGGCCGTCTCTATCCCCAGCAGTCTCCACCGGGGGGATGTTTCCACGGGGAGGGGGGAGTAGTGGCCCCTGGAAGTACTCTTGGATGGCACAAAATTCCCTGTTGAAGTGGTTAGGATTATGGGGAGCTGCTCTGGTTCAGCCTGTGGCTCTTGAGGTATTTGGTTGTCATGGGAACCAGCCGTTATACCAAATGAGTCACTATAGCCAGCAACCTTCAAAATGAGCGATCTCTGGGGTACAGGAGGGCTGGGACCTGAAGGGTGGGCACTAGGACCAGCACGGAGCGGACTTGTCAGAGGCCAGAGCCAGGGTAGCGGAACCAGATGGACGAGCTGCAAACTGTTTCCAATACCCAAAGGTCCTGCCGCTACAGTTCTGGGATCTCGTCCCACCTGGAACCCACGGATGCAGCCGTCCCTGGCCACCACAGGCAAAGCCTGTCTCGCCGCAGCAGAAGAGCCCCGGGCCGGGGCGGGGCGGAGCTAGAGACGCGGCTCACAGCGGCTGTAAAGATGGCGGCCGCCACCAGCCTGGCGCACAGCCGGGCTCCGATCGCGCCAGGAGCACATTTTTTCTCCGCCGGCCGCAGTGGCAGTTGCTAGCAGCCTCTAAGGGCGTGTCCCGCTCTCCGTTAAACTCCTGGGCCCAGTCCCGCTGACTTCTAGTGGCGCAGTGCCAGCCTGCGGGTTCCCGCGCACTGTCCGGGAAAGCTGTGTCTCGGTCCCCGCCCATTTCCTCCCCAGCCCTTGGCAGTCTCTGTATATTGTAGCTGCGAGTTGTGTCTGGCTCCGGCTACTTCCTCCTCTCCACAGGGCTCGCCGTCCCTAGCAACCGCTCTGTTCCAACTCTGGGATTGTCCCTGACTGCGTGGTAGGGGAGTATGCGTAACCGCTTGGGGGGCAGGTCACGCTGCGCCGACCTGGCGAGCGCGTCCTTCCCGCGCTCTGGGCTCTATTGTGCTCCGTGCGCCCTCCGATCTTTGTGACAATGTTGTACCTGTTTTCTTGGGCTGGGCGTTCGGCGTTGTTTCTCTGTCATTCGCAATGCTGTTTTCGGAGTGAGCGGTCCGTGCTCGCAGGCAGCCGCTGGCGTTCTTCACCTCCTTCCCTGGGAGCGGTGCGGTGGGAGGACCCTATCACACCGCCATTTTTTCCAGCCCATTGATTGAATATTTTACAGTAGAAATAGATTAACATACCTATGCAATTAATAACATTTTGAAGGCAATACAGAGAATAGTTAACGCTGTCAAATGCTACCAAGAAAAGAAGAAAGACAAGAACAGAAAACTTTTCTTTAGACTTGGCAACGTGGAGACCGGAAGGTTGTAGTATTGAATTTGCTTTAAGAAAGTGAGAGAATTAATAGTTGTTCTAAATTTGAATTTTTGGGTTGTTATACCTGCCCATTACAGAGTTGTGGTGGTGTTGTTCATATTAAATTACCTCCAACATATTTTGTCAAGTGAAATGTTTCCACTTTATTGTCTGTGTTCCCATGTCACTATATTATTATTTTGTTTTTAAATCCTGGTACCATGGATAAAAAAAGGCTTTTTGCTGTCTCTGTCCATATAAAAATCCCTGCTCCACCCACCTCCACCTTGCAACAATATGCTATTTTCAAACATTAGGAATTTTACTTCGTTTTCCAAGACATGCAATGTTGTGCTAGGTTTGCAAAAACTGTGTTAGAATCTCATACAACAGCTGAACAGCACCAAACATAAACATCTTTTAGCTGGGTGTGGTGACTCATGCCTGTAGTCCCAGCAACTCAGGAGGCTGAGGTGGGAGGATCACTGGAGCTCAGGAGTTCGAGGCTGCTATGCTCTATGATGGCACTGCTGCACTCCAGACTGGGAGACAGAGAACAGAAACAGAAAAGAAAAAAATCTTACACTGTCTAACATAAATAGAGATGTACAAGTTATAAAGATGGGAATATTTTCATACTCATGTTGAACTCATGTCATACTTTTGATTTTTCTTTTCCTTCTCTTGGGGCATTGCCTCATTCATTCTAACTAGACAGAAGGAATAAGATGTAATGAATTGACATGGGGGAGTTGTGTAGTTGTGACAACCCAGCTTTTCAGCTAATTCCAAAATAATTATATTTGCAGTTAAAAGAAACAAATTATTAGTAGAACAAAGTATTAAAAATTCAATAGTAACATTTCATTTGCTGCATCAACACTTTTAGAAAAGGACCTATTGTGGAGTTATATACCCTGCCAATGACTAAGTAAATAAGTAAATATAATTACAATGCTTAAAGCACAAATCAGAATTTTAGAATTCTTAGGTTTTTTAATGAGGTTTTTTTAACTTGTAAACGTGAGGGTAAAATAGAAAAAAAATGCATTTAGAAAAGATTTATGGGGATTTGGATTCCTAAGGATAGTGAAGCAATGAGAGATTGAAATTTCCAGATACAGTTTTTTATTTCAATCCTCAGCAAGTCTTTTGACTACACATTATGTTACACTTTATTGTGTTAGACTTGAACTTGAAAATAGCCTATCATTTATAGGGGTGAATTGTTGAAGAATATACTGAATTATTCCCTGAGGGAGCAATTAGAATTGTTTAAGGAAGATAAGTGGGAATAGAGAAAGTATCCATGTCACAGGTCACATTAAATTCAGCATTGCCCATATGGGTGTTGGAAGATAACTATGGGGAAATTGTAGATACAATTTCTACTGTATTTGCAGAGTTACTGATTTAAGACACTGGTTTTGAATAGAAATGTTGAATTTTGGTAGAGATGCCCAAGGGGCAGCCCGTTTTCTTGGTGAGCCCTTCACTCTGCCTGCAGCTGGAGCACCATACTCTACAAGTTCAAACACTTTCCCAGTTACCACTGAGTGGCAGCTTTCCCTTTTTAACCTCTTTAACCAACCAACCTGCAGTCATCTCTAAAGCATGAATATAAAGTTCCTCTTAGTTTTTAAGATATGTGTCTTCCCATCAGGCAAGCAAGGCTTCTCTGAATTCCTGTCAGCAAACACACAAGTAGAGTAGCTCCAAGAACTGTTCTGATCATAAGTTCCTGCCAAACTAATCAGTATAGCAGCGCTAAGTGGCATGTCATTCTGAAATGTGCCACTGTGAGTGCCGCTACATGTTGGAAGTTGTGCTACTCTATTTGAAATGGAAAAGGAAAACAATTTTCACAAGTTATTCTGCTGTCTTTTTCATATACATAGTTATAATGCATGGTTATTGTTTCTGCTTCCCCAGCATCCAATCCACTCTCTTCTTTTGGGAGTCCCAAATTTCATTTAGGTAAAAAAATTTACAAAAAACTAAAAAACCAAAACAAAAAAAAAACAAAAAACAAAACAAAAAACCTTTCTCACTCTCATCCACATGATTAAGTTGACACTGGGTCTAGTAGTGGGAATGGAACTCAGATGGAGCAAAACAATGTAATTTTCAACCCCTGGCTAGACCCATTGATTCTAAGATAAGCCTGCGGTCCTCAACTCCCAGGACTCAGGCTGGTACCTGTGCCTGGCCTGTTAGGAACCAGGCCACACAGCAGGAGATAAGCACCAGCGGGGAAAGCAAAGCTTCTGTATTTACAGCTTCTCCCCATTACCCCCATCAGCTCGTGAGCTCCGCCTTCTGTGAGATCAGCAGCCACCAGTGGAGTTAGATTCTCATAGATGAGCACGAACCCTTCTGTAAACTGCACATGTGAGGGATCTAGGTTGCCTGCTCCTTATGAGAATCTAATGCCTGATGACCTGAGGTGGTGCTGAGGCTGTGTTGCTAGAGCTGGGGAGTGGTTACAAGTACAGATTATCATTATCAGAAAGGTTTGACTGCACAATAAATGTTATACACTTGAATTATCCAGAAACTATCCCCACCCCCAATCCCCCCAACTGTGGAAAAATTGTCTTCTTTGAAACCAGTCCCTGGTGCCAAAAAGTTTGGGGACCGCTGGGATAAGCCTATGATCCAAACTGGTTTAATTAATATTAACAATTGGATGTGCATGGCCACCAACTGAAGACATACTCTTTTTTATTTCTCCCTAATTTAAAGCTGGGATGATGTAGGCATATCGTTACTAGTAGCCAGTATTTCCAGCTGAGGGTACAGCAACCTTAGAGTAGTAGAAAGTAGATGTCAGAGAGAAAATAGAGAAAGGCTGAGACCTGATGATATTAATTAAGGCTCTGGATTCAAATTTTACCTGAAGCTAATTCTATGTGTTTTTTAGTAATGCAAACAAATAAGGTCCCCTGTTAAGCCAGTTTTAGTTGAGTTTTCTTATCCCTTGCTATGGAAACCACCATGAATGATACAGTGACTTATATTATGAATGAAATAGAAAAGAAAAATGAGAGCCTCAAGTAGGGGATGTGGAGGTAGTGTTGTAGAGTTCATGGATATATTCATAGAAGGATTCTTTTTGAGCTCCAACTCAATCATGAATCTGCCCTTTCCACTAGGGCAGCCATTATATTATAGCTTTTAACACCCACCACCCAAATTTTATCACACGATATATAAGACAGCATTTTAAGAAAGTCTCTCATAGGCATAAAATGCAGTTGTAATCATCACTTTGTACAGTGAGTACAACTTAGCAAAACTCAAATTCAAGCATTTTGTGAAGTTGGGCTGCAGTTATAAACACACAATTAATGATGACTCAGGACATAAAGTTTGAACTTTGAGAAATTGCAAATGGAGATGTTGAGAACTCTCTGTTCTTCGTGATTAAGAATTTGAAATTGCAAGCTCTTCTAACTGTGCATGAAAAAAATCTCAGCAAAATTAGAAGAATCAAATATTTGCCCTTGCCTCAGAGATGAAAGAAAAATACTTAATACTCTGAGTCATATAAAAACAAAGTGTCCTTACATGTATTTTTCTAATAAGTAAGTCTTGTAAGATACTCAAAATTGGAAATTGTTATTTTGACCTGTGTAACTAACCTTTAACCACACATAGATTGTCTTAATTAATAAAATGTTACCATAGTAATAACATTTTAATTTGGCATCTCTGATTTCTCAATGGCATGTATCTTTGTGATTTTTCTTTGATTATTCTTATCAGATGGGATAAAAACATCTACATTCTCCATTCGTGAGGGAAACAAAAACATTCTGTCAAATTTCTAATTTAATGTAGAATATGGAAGTCTTTTGTCATTTAAATTGACCTAGGCAAAATACGCAAACTGTCATGCTAGTGGTTGGGAGTTTTCAGATCAAGAAAGAACTAGATTCTATTCTATGTTTGCCTCTATATAACTTTGGATAAATGAATTAACCTCTCTGAGTGTTATTAATAATTTACTCATTGATAAAATACAATTGGTTTTATAACTCATTTCAATGAATCCCCTTTTAGTTTCATTGAATTTGTCTATTGGCTTCGGTTTCCATCTCACTGAATTTTGCTCTATTCTTTATGATTTTTTTCTGCTTGCTTTGGATTTAATTTGCTCTCTTTTAAAAGGGAGAATCTTAGATTACTGATTAGAGAATACGTTTTTGTTTAAAAGAAGAGTTTAATGCTAAAATTATACTCAGCACTATTTTAGCTGGATTACACAAATTCTGATATGGTCCACTGTCATTTTAATGAGTTCAAATTTGTATTTCAATATCCCTTCAGACTTTCTCTTTAACCCATGGGCTATTAATAAGTATATTGATTAATTTCCAAATATTTGGGGAATTTATAAAATAACTATTATTAATTTTCAGATTAGTTCTATATCATCAGAAAATTAATTTATATTATTTCTATTGCTTTTATTTGTATAGTTTGTTATATGACCAAGAATATACTGTGTCTTGGTGAATGTTGCATATACACTTGAAAAGAATGCATATTCTGCTGACATTAAGTAGTCTGTAAATGTCAATTATTTCCTTCAATGTGTTTGATTCTTTTAAATCCTTACTGATTGGCTAATAGTTCTACCAATTACATAGTGTTATAGTCTCCAGCTCTACTTGTGGATTTTTTTTTTATTTCTCTTTTCACTTCTATCAGTTTTTGGTTTATATAATTTAGAGCTCTCTTGTTAGGTACATACACATTTAAAATTGTTATATCTTCTTGAAGAATCGACACTTTTATCACTATGTAATGTTCCTTTTCATCTCTGGTAACATTTCTTGTTCTGAATCTATTCTGTCAGATATTAGCATAACTAATTAGCTTTCTTTTGATTAGTATATGCACACTATAATGATTTTCATCCTTTCCCTTTTAACGTCTCTAAGCCTATATATTTAAAGTGGGTTTCTTATGGATAGCATACGATTGTTTTTTTCTTTTCTTATTCAATCTATCAATATTGTAATTGATTACTTTTAACCATTTACATTTAATGTGATTATTAATTTAGTTAGATTAAAATCTATTATATTCATAGGTCTTTTCTGTTTGTTCCATTGCAGAAGTATACCCTTTGGGGAACCTGGACTTTCAGATCTGAAGAGACTAAGGTTGTAAAATGACAACCACACATTCTTCAAGTGAACCACTGGAAGTGATGCTAATTAGAGTCATTCCTACTTCCATCTTTTGGTTCTGAAGATTCTTTATTCTACCTAATAAAGACAGACACCACAAAATGACATTGATTCAGTGTGCATTCTCTTCCTGGAGAATGGTGCCCCACTTGAACAGAGTGTCATCTCCAACCTGGCTTCTTAAATGTGCCTTAATTTTTCCATTGCTGCATATCCTTTTCTCTAGAGTTTGTTGGTATAATTTAATGTTATGCAGAATACCTCATTGGTGGATCAAACACTCTGTACACACTGAAATACTAGAAAAACTGAAGCTCTGTGGGAAGGAAAGAAAAACCTTTCTAAGGAATAAGTGTTAATTCCAGTCGTCATAAATTATGGTCCCTTTCAGAATGTAAGTGAACCTCTGTAGTCAATTTGGCATTAAGTGTCTGGTTAGTTTTCTCAAAGTATGGTCTTACATTGGGAATTTAGCACTGAACTCTGTTGCTAGCAGAATGAATAATTAGCAGGAGCAGTAACTGGATCAGTTTTTGTGAGCAGAATCTCAAGCTGTTAATACACCCATTGTACTAGCTCTGGAAGGTCTGCTGAAAGAGGGACTGAACATTAACTGGCTGAAACATTCTCTTTGATTGTTTAGTGCCTCTTCTCTGGTGGATATCTCTAGGAGATTTGGGATGGTTAACTTTATGTGTCAAATTGGCTGAACCACAGTGCCCAGATATGTGGTCACATATTATTCTGGATGTTTCTGTAAGAGAGTGTTTTTGGACAAGGTTAGCATTTAAATTGGAATATGTGTAAAGCAGACTGTACTCCATAGTGTGGGGTGGGCCTTATCCAACCAGTTGAAGGTCTGAAGAGTACAAAAGATTGACCTCTTCTGTCCAATAAGGAATTCTGCAGCAGATGGTCTCAGACTTGAAGTGAAGCATTGGCTCTTTCCTGGTCTCTAGCCTGCCACCCACACTACAGATTTTGGACGTGCCAGTCTCAATAATTATGTGAACCAATTCCTCAAAAGATTTATATAATAAATTTTTGTCTATATATATATACAATGCATACACACACACACATACACACACACACCCATTGGTTCTTTTTCTCTGGATAATCCTGACTAACAAAGCATTACAATGTAACACAAGAGTCTTTACTCTTTTACCTAATCCCCTCATTTATCCATATATTTTCCCCTAGATTTCCCTGTATTGATCTCCTAATCTTTCTGCTTTCAGGCCCCCGATAAACAAGCCAAGTCATTCCTCACAGCCAGTGAGTTCATGTATATTCTCATCTAGGAAAATGTTTCTTACCACACAATGTGAAAGACCAGGTATACTACCTGAAGCTCTGCCCATGTGAGGATTTCTCCTCTCCACTGTCATTCAGGGCCACACCTCCAGAACTAAAGAGGTCTATTAAAAGGGTGCTTGCTTCTATATAGTGGGAGGTGTGAGGTACTACAATTTGCTTTTTGTTGATGTTGTTTGTTTGAGGGACATACCAGAACATCCCAAGCCATTGGACCCCTAAACACTTCATTGATGTGGCTGGTCCCTGAAACATCATAGAGTATATTTCTCACACTCTGGAGTGTATAATCCTTACCAAGGCCCACCTTTTACTACAGAATTAGTCCATTTTCAGTTTTCACCCACAGTAAATCTGTCCATGATATTATTCCTGCTCTTTACCTTCAACATTAGTTGTTCAGGGTGGACCAGGTAGCCACAGGGGTAAGCTGAGGGACAGGGGCCAATGAAACAGTGGCAGATAAACTGGAAGCCTGATCTACTATTTACAAATTACTTTTACCCCTAGCCTTGATGCTGCCCAATTCCAAAAACATTCCTTCAATCTTGGAATAGATAACTGCTGGATTTATAAGACCACATGATTTGGAGGGTCTCACAGAAGCCAGGTTATAAAGGCCAGTATGGTTGCATGGTCATGTGATGTACCATGGTCAGCATTTCTGTCATGGCTTAGTATCATATGAGGATCTCTTTGGTGAGTGGTGTATCATTCTCTGCTGTATATGGATGTTTTTCTACCACAAATATCTCTAATTCCTTAGAGTCTTCTAGTCTGGAGATCCAAGCAATAAGACCACTTACACTGAAGCCCAAATCTCCTGTAAACCCATTCCTTATATGGGCCCCACTCAAAGGTAGCAGTTTTCAATCTCAGCATGTAAATGAGTGGGAGTAGTATTCTCAAGTGTAGAATATGTTGCTTCCAGGACCAAAGAGGTCTACTAGGAATCATGCTTCCCTCTTTTTGGTGGGAGGTGTGAAATGTTATAATTTGTTTCTCTGTTGGAGAGATGTACAACAGATGATTGGACCCTTAAAAAATTCATGATGTGCCCAGTCTCTGCAACATCATAGGATCTATTTCTCATGATCTGGAATGCATATGTCTTACCAAGGCCTCCCTTATATTAGCTATGTCTCACTCATTATCACTTTAATTAACATAATGTTTGCTTGTCTCATAAAGGAAAGGAAGAAATTGAATTGGGCAGAGAGGGGCTTTGAATTTGACGTAGTTGCAACAAGGGCCTCAAGCTATCCCATAGGAGAATATAAACTGGGATAGTTCTTTAAGCATATCCTGACTGGAGGAAAGGGGGCTAGGGCTTTGTACAAGTTGATCAGTCATTAGAAGCAGGCTGTTTCCAGGGCATGGGAATAATATTGGGTGAGAGCAATTTCTGGGCATGGACTCAGTTTTGAACCGTCAGTAATCAAAGTTCCTGAAAGCTAGAGAAATCTGGGAGGCCCACCACAGCATCTATGTCAAAGATGAGCATTAACCTAAAAACTGTGTTATTCTAGACAGCAAACATGTATACTACTTTAAAAAAATTCAGAGATACATGTATGTAGTAGAAAGAATACACATTGCTCTGAATTGATATTTTTCAAAGTTGGCAATATTTCACATATTCCATTTGAATTGCAGACATTCTAATAATGATCTGTAACAAATGACTATTTGTAAGCAGTAATTGCTCATTATTTTAAATGTCATGTGACTCTTAGAAGTAATTATATTATTAAAATAACATGCATAGATTTCATTGTCTCACAATACTACTAGAACCTCTTTCCGACTTGCAAGGACAATTAAAATTCTCTTCCAGCAATGAGGCTTATTACTGAATTCATTCTAAAAGCAGTTTATTGCTTTATTTGTAAATAGTTCTAAACTAATAACTTAATTTGCTAAAACCTTAAGAAATACTTTTGGTCACTGAAAATATATATCTCTTTTTTTTCCTTTTATTTCAGAATATTATGGGGGTACAACCCTTTGGTTATATATATTGCCCATGCACTGCCCATCTCAGAGCTACAATCATGGACATCCCCCAAACTGTGCACCCCGCACCCATTCAGTGAGGGTTTTCCAATCCCCTCCACCACCCTCCTCCCACCTACCCACCCCCTGATGAATATTATTGCCATGTGTGACATAAGTATTGATCAGTTAGTACCAATTTGATGGTGAGTACCAGTGGTGCTTGTTTTTCCATTCTTGTGATACTTCTCATGGAAGAATGGGCTCCTAGCTCCATCCAGGATAACACCAGATGTGTTAATTCACCATTGTTTTTTATTGCTGAGTAATACTCCATGGTATACATATACCACATTTTATTAATCCACTCTTGTATTGATGGGCACCTGGATTGTTTCCACATCTTTGCAATTGTGAATTGTGCTGCTATAAACATTCGCGTGCAGATGTCTTTATTATAGAATTTTTTTTTCCTTGGAGTAAATACCCAGTAGTGGGGTTGCTAGATCAAATGGTAATTCTACTTTTAGTTCTTTGAGGTGTCTCCATATTACTTTCCATAGAGGTTGAACTAATTTGCAGTCCCACCAGCAGTGTATAAGTGTTCCTATCTGTCACCGTACCCACCAGCATTTGTTGTTTTGGGACTTTTTGATATGAGCTAATCTCACTGGAGTTAAGTGATATCTCATTGTGGTTTTGATTTGCATTTCCCTGATAATTAGAGAAGTTGAGCAATTTTTTATATGCTTGCTGGCCATTATTCTGTCTTCTCTTGAAAAGTTTCTCTTCATGTCCTTTGCTCATTTTTTAATGGGGTGGTTTGATTTTTTCTTGTTGATTTTCCTAAGTTCTGTACAGATTCTGGTTATCAGCCCTTTATCAGAAGTGTAGCATGCAAATATTTTCTCCCATTCTGTAGGTTGTCTGTTCACTCTAGTGATAGTTTCCTTGGCTGTGTAGAAGCTTTTCAATTTGATCAGGTCCCATTTATTTATTTTTGTTGCTGCTGTGATTGCTTTGGGGGTTTTCTTCATAAATTCTTTGCCTAACCAATGTCCATAAGAGTTTTTCCAATGTTTTCTTCTGGAATTTTTATGGTTTCACGTCTTAGGTTTAATCTGTCATCCATCGTGAGTTGGATTTTGTGAGAGGTGAGAGGTGTGGATCTAGTTTCAGTCTTCTACATGTGGCCATCCAGTTTTCCCAGCACCATTTATCGAATAGGGAATCTTTTCTTCAGTGTATGTTTGTGTGGAATTTGTCAAAAATCAGATGACAGTATGAGGATGGTTTTATATTTGGGTTCTCAGTCCTGTTCCCTTGGTCTATGTCTCTGTTCTTGTGCCAGTACCATGCTGTTTTGGTTACTATAGCCTTGTACTATAGTTTGAAGTCTGGTAGATTGATGCCTCCCAATTTGTACTTTTTGCTTAAGATTGCTTTGACTAGGCGAGATCTTCTCTGGTTCACACAAAGCATAGAATTCTTTTTTCTTGGTAGGAAAAAATGATGTTGGCATTTTGATAGGGACTGCATTGATCCTGTAAATCACTTTAGGTAGCAAAGATATTTTTACAATGTTGATTCTACCTATCAAAGACCATGGTAGAGTTTTCCACCTGTTTACATCCTCTGCAATTTCTTTTCTCAGTGTTTCCTAATTCTCTCTCTATAGGTCTTTCACCTCCTTAGTTAGATATGTTCCTAAATGTTTAATTTTCTTTGGTGCTGTTGTGAAATTTATTGTCTTTAATTTGTTTCTTGGCTCGACTGTTATTGGCATATATGAAGGCTATTGATTTGTGTGCATTGATTTTGTATCCTGAGACTTTGCTGAATTCATTTCTCAATTCCAGTAATCTCTTGGTTGAATCTTTGGGTTTTCTAGATATAATATCATATCACCCATGAAGAGTGAAAGTTTGACCTCTTCTGGCCTCATTTGGACACTCCTGATTCCTCTCTCTCGTTTGATTGCTCTGGCCAGGACTTCCAGCACTATATTCAATGGAAGTGGAGATAGAGGGCAACCTCGTCTGGTTCCAGTTTTAACAGGGAATGCTTTCAATTTTTCCCCATTCAGTATGATATTGGCTGTGGGCTTATCCTCTATGGCTTTAATAATTTTGAGGTATGAGCCATCTATGACTATATTGTTAAGAGTTCTTATCATAAAAGGGTGCTGTATTTTGTCAAAAGCCTTTTCTGTATCTACTGAAAGGATCATATAATCTTTGTTCTTGCTTTTATTTATGTGGTGAATTACATTTATAGATTTGCGTATGTTGAAGCATCTCTGCATCTCGGGGATGAAGCCCACTTGATTGTGATGAATTATTTTTTTTGATGTACATTTGAATTCGGTTTGCTAGGATTTTATTGAGAATGTTTGTATCTATATTCATAAGGGATATTGGTCTGTAGGTTTCTTTTCTGTTGTGTCCTTTCCCAGCTCTGGTATCAAGGTGATATTGGCTTCGTAGGATGAGTTTGGGAGGATTACATCCTTCTGGATGTTTTTGAATAATATCTGCAGTTTAGGCACTAGTTCTTTGTAGGTTTGGTAGAATTCAGGTGTGAACCCATCTGGTCCAGGACTTTTTTTTTGTTGGAAGATTTTTTATTATTGCTTCAATTATGGTGCTGATATTGGTCTGTTTAGGAATTCTATTTCTTCCTGAATGAGCCTAGGAAGGTAGTGTGTTTCTAAGAATTTGTGCATTTCCTCCATGTTTTCATGTTTTTGGGCATAGAGATTTTTGTACTATTTGAAGATGATGTTTTTTATTTCCATGGTATCAGTTGTGACCTCTCCTTTTTCATTTCTAATTGAACATATTAGAGTCCTTTCCTTTCTGCTTCTGGTCAACCTGGTAAGTGGCCTGTCTATTTTGTTTATCTTTTCAAAGAACCAACTTTTCATTTTATTAATCTTCTGTATTGTTCTTTTTTTCTCAATTTCATTTAATTCTGCTCTAATTTTGGTTATTTCTTTTCTTCTGCTGGCTTTAGGATTGCTTTGCTCTTCCTTTCCCATTTCCTTAAGATGATTCATTAGTTTACGGATTTGTGACCTTTCTGTCTTTTAGATGTGAGCATTTGAGGTGATAAGTTTTCCTCTCAGGACTGCTTTTGCTGTATCCCACAGATTTTTATAACTTGTGCCCCCATTATCATTTAGTTCAAAGAATCTTTTGATTTCCATCTGAATCTCCTCCTTGACCCAATAGTCATTCAGCAACAGATTGTTTAATTTCCATGTTTTTGGATGAAGATGTGAGTTTCTATTGGAATTGATTTCTAATTTTATTCTTCTGTGGTCTGAAAAGATACATGGTATGATTTCTGTTTTTTTTAATTTGTTTAGATCTGTTTTGTGGCCTAGAATGTGATCAATTTTAGACAAAATTCCTTGAGCTGATGAGAAGAATGTATATTCAGTGTTATTTGGGTGGAGTGTTCTATAGATGTCTGTTAGGCCCAAATGTTCCAGAGTCCTGTTTAGGTTCATTGTTTCTTTGCTTATTTTCTGTTAGGAGGATTTGTCCAGTTCTGTCACTGGTGTGTTGAATTCCTCAGCTATTATGGCATTGCTATTTATTTTGTTGTCTAGATCAAGCAGTATTTGCTTTACTTATCTGGGTGCTCCTGTGTTGGGTGTATAAATATTTAGGATATTTATTAAGACATACTAGACTCTCTCATCCTCTGACTTCTGTTCTGGTTTGGCCAATGAGATACATTGCCAGCATATTTTGGAACAGGAAGGATGACAGGTTAGAATACTCACCCCACCTAAGCTCCTACTCCACCAGGCTACATTTTGGCTGTGGCTGTAATGCTCTATCAAAGATCAGGGATTCTGTTGGGTCATTGCATTTTAGAAATTGCTCTATCTAATCTTGTTTTTTCTGGCCTACATTATTGAGGTCATTCCATCTTTGGTAACCCTGCTGGGGTGATTCTACAGCATTGTTAGTATTTAAGAAACTTTTGTAAATAGACTTCCTCAAACTCTTTTTAATTACATATTTTAATACACCCCAAGTTTCTGCCATTGATTAATACATAAGAAATTATTGAATCAATTTTGTGAATATTACTGTTTTTGTGAATATTTTAGAATAATATAGAATGGTGTTGAAGAAAAGACTAAAGAAGGGATATTTATAATTACTACTTGTGAAAAGATGAATATTAGCATATTTGAAGGGTAACTAATAGCCATTCAAAATAAAATTTACATACCATGAAATACAAAAATTTGACTTTCAATAAAAATACATACTAATTATGAAATAATATATGTTCAATGATTTTTATTAAATCATTTTAATAATTGTAAATAATCAAAAAAGATCTTAATGTCAATGAGTGATAAATTGGCTAAATATAATATTATATAGTCTTTCCTTATTTACAGGAAATATGTTCCAGGACCCCAAATTGATGCTTGATACTGTAGATAATCCCAAATGCTAAATATACCATGTATTTATATATATATACAAACCTATGATAAAGTTTAATTTATAAATTATGCACAATGACAGAATAACAACTGACTAATAATGAAATACAACAGTTATAATAATATACTGTAATAAAAGTTATATGAATTTGGTCTTTCTCTCTCTCAAAATATCTTATTGTCTTGTGCTCACTCCTCTTTTTGTGATGATGTGAGATGATAAAATGTCTACATGATTTGATAAAGTGAGGTAAATAACATAGGCATTATAAGGTAGGCAACTATTGGCCTTCTGACAATAGGTTAGAAGGAGGATTATCTGCTTCAGGTGATCCTGGATCATTCAGCCATGTTGATTTCAGCAGTTGGATGTCAGGAGCAGAATACGCCAATGATTAATCGGTAGGTAGCTCATACAGCCTGGCTTCCCTGGAGGGATGATTCACATCCCAGGCAAGATGGGGTGGGGCAGAAAGAAATTTTATCATGCTGCTCATAATGGTGCACAATTTAAAACTTATGAATTGTTTATTTCTGAAGTCCATTTAATATTTATGGATTGTGGTTAACCATTGGTAACTGAAAATATGGAAAATGAATTACCATATATCTGTGAATTCAAATACTATGAATGTCTATAATAAATGTTATATTTCTATACTTACTAATGGGGGAAAATTTCCCAAACTGTAATATATTATTTAAAAAAGCAAAATGCATAATTTTGTATATAAAATGGTACAATACAATTTTGTTTTATTTACGTATCCATTTAATTACATATATTGAGTGCCTCTTATTTCCCAAATTTTATGTTTTTCTGGAATAAATAAATAAATAAAGTTACCTATTTATTTTGAAACAAAAATAACAGTTATAAAGTGTTTAGTTAAAACAAAGGAAAAAGCTATGATGTTTCACTTATATATAATTTTTAAAAATATATTAAATGCATATTTTATTAAATGCCAAGTAAAAAACACATTATTTTGCTGTTGTTGTTGTCCAGGAAAGATCCTGGGGAGATAAACTCTGTGTCTTCTATAATTGAAAATGTCTTTATTTTACCCTCCTAGCAAATATCATTTAGCTGAATATCGGGTTCTGGTTTC
This sequence comes from Daubentonia madagascariensis, assembly GCA_023783475.1. NCBI lineage: Eukaryota > Metazoa > Chordata > Mammalia > Primates > Daubentoniidae > Daubentonia > Daubentonia madagascariensis. Next base: position 33,634,147 of record JAKFHU010001209.1, read on the forward strand.
AAAATACTTTTCCCCCAGGATTTTGAAAGCTTTGCTTTAAAGTGTTTTCTCACTTACAATTAATGTTAAGGTAATTCTTATTAATTTGTAGATAATCTACACTTTTTCCACAGAAGGTTTTTTTTCTTTCTTTTGATTTTTAATACTTTATTTCAACGAGTAGAATGACATAATATTTAATAAAATTTCATAAGAATGTCTAATTTTAGGTCTTTTCATTTTTATGCTATTCCAGAGTGAGTGGGGCTCCTCCAATCTAAAAACACCTGTACTTATACATTTCTGGAAATTGTTCTTCTATTAGTCTTTTGATGTTTTCCTTGCTTCTATATTCACCCTACCCTCTCTATAAAAATCTTATTACATATAAATGAAATATAGTTTTATGCTTCCCCAAAGAGACACAGCACCATGCATCTGGAATTTAGAGAAAGAAAGATAAAATCAGATTAATATGTATTGTTAAGGAGAAGAAGAAACTTAATTTCACCCTAAAAGATTAAGGCAACTGAAGGAGTTGGAGTGAACATTCTGGTCTTATGAAGCAGAACTATATGGGACTTGGAACCAAGCATAACTTCAGGGGATAATGAAAGCAAAGGCCTAGGTGTAATTTAACATAAAGCATTGTGTCCAAATAAGATAATATATCTCAATATTTATAAATAAAATTGTATATATATAGAAATTAACATTGCAAACTTAACAATCTATAGAAGCAAATATGATGATAATGATAATATTACTGTCTTGTTAGGGTTTTATTTAGCTAGAAAATTTTCTGGTTATGGAGAAACAAGTATTATGCTAAATAATTTGAATGAAAATTGTTATTTTAGGGTAAGAATATCACATTTAAAAAGTATTGGTTCAAGATTACTCTGAAGACAAAATGGTGTACTCTAAACATGGGAAACATAGTGAAATAGTTCTTAATCCATTTTGTCTAAACACTCTTAAGAACAAATATGTATACTTTCTCCTTCCGAAATATTTCCAACCTTAAGCACAAAATTTAGAATTCTATTCCAGTAATGCATGCATTTCATTTTCCCAAATTACCTAAATATATAATTACCAGAATAAGATTGTGATAGAGCAAAATGTAAAATAGAAATATTAAAAGAAGGATATATGTTTCCTGATAATTAATTATAGGCTCAACTATAAGAAAACTAAATGATAATATTATAAGATCTAGAGAATACTCTTTCCCATATATCTATATGTTTATTTCATCAAGGATTGCTGCAAAGACAACAAAGAAAAAGAAAAATAAGGATGAGAAGCTCTTTATCATCTCTACAAAAGGGAGTTCTAGTTTATAAGCTATATCCTGGAAAAAAGTTCTGTTTTCCATTATTTATGACTAAATGGGTAATTTTGCCCTAAAAAACCCCGGATAATTGAGCCTATATGTTTCAAAACTTGATGGTGAAGGCAGAAAACTGCAAAGCCATAATCTCAAATATATGCATTATTTGTAGTTTTATATAAAATAGAATATTGAATTATCTTTTCATGTGGACGGAGCCACCTTGGAAAAACCACCCAAATTGCTCTTCATTTATTCATGTATTCCTTTAAAAGCACTTAATGTCAGCACTGTGCTGAGGATCCAGCAGGGATTAAGATGGATTTGATCTTTGCCATTTTCAATCCTGGAAACAAACAAAAGCAAAGACCTTTGCCAGAAACAACCCTGGGGATTTAGTTTACTCTATGCCAGGAATGGTTCTGGGGATATAGCTGTGAGAAAGAAAGATAGTAGCACTTACTCTTAAGTTCCTGATGGTCCTATAGTAAAAAGCAAAGACTGTGTTCTCAAGTTAGGTTTCTTGAGAGATTCTGTAGCTCCAAGTTTAAAAAACATATTTGAAGAGTTAAAAGCATGTAAAAATAGAAGGTGGCCTTATTTAAAAAATGTGTTTTTTCAAAGGAAGACCTTGGGTTGAGTTGTCCAGAAAATCATTGCTAGTTTTGGTGAAGGAGTATGAGTATTGGTGTGTAAGTGTGTGAGTGGTCAAATGCAATGCTGCTTTAGGTGCCCAGTTAACAAATCTCTGCAATTAATTGTTCAGGAAGGTAGTCTTCCTACTTCTGCACATTAACCAAGACAAATTCAAAACCTCGAAGATTAGCTTTTTGGGGAATTCTAAACTTAAACAGTTTTGATGAAACTTGATGTTCTCTCCATGAGCATTCATAGTAGATCTCCCTTAAAATGGTTTCTTGAACAGAGGAAGCACAGGAAGGAAACCTATGGCCGTTATGGATGAAAAACTACTTTGTGAGTACAACCAGGTTTCCAATTTGACATCTTTCAGAAGCAAGAGTGGGCAATATTGCAGTAGGTTATAGAGGTGGTATAGGTGCAGGTGGGATAGGAATAGTTCGTGTGACTTCATTTGTGACTACAGGTGGGTGGATCTGCAATCATTTAGCTTATGTGTACATACATCAATATCTTCACAAATATAAACCTGACATATACATCTCCTGAAACATTCATGCCTTCTGCCTTAAGACTAACGTACATTTCAAACTCATTCTATAATAATTAATTCTCTACAGAAAGAATATTAGGGAAATAATTGCTGTATAGATGGGTCAAAAGATGAGGTTGATGTTTGAAATAAGAGTTACTTGGAATGCAATATGGACAAAATTGAGATTTGATTTAATAAATAAACTAGAAAATAAATCACTTGATTATTTAAGGATAATATTTCAATTTGCAACCTATGTCAACACTGGGTTCATGTGAATCCAATTATTAAAAGATCACTTACAGTTGAGCAGAATGAATTTCAACCTCCCAAAGCTACCCACTACATATAAGTAGTTTTCTACTAAATAGGGGAAATACCAGTGTAAGGTAAAAATAATCATAAAATGAATGAAGGTATTTCAAGTATATTAGATATTTACAAAGCAGTCCTTTATAAAAATGTTCCATTAGGAATAAAGATCAAATGTTTTTATAGAAAATAATGATGGGATTTAATATTGGAGGTGTCAGCTATGAAGACCACATGGTTATTGTGAGAAATAATATTTAACCTTTCTCCTGTGGCTGATGTAGGCCAACATAGTATTTTATTATCAACATTGGCAGTTGATTTATTACCACTGTTTCTACTCCAGTAAAGCCACATTAGGCTGTGCTCACTGTATCATTTGTTATCTTCAATCCTCCTGCACACTTTCTGCATGCATAATCTCTTTGTTCTAGCAAATTTTAAATAGATAAGAGTAAATATTTAAGTAATTATTCCATATTTATCAGAAACTATACAGGTAAAATTGACTAGCTAAATAGATTATGCCAGATAATGTCTGACGTAATCATAAAGTTCTGGTTTCAAGAAGAGTGATGGTTATACATCTGAAACATCAGCTATGCATAATGGTACATTAGTGTAGATACAGCAGTGACAGAGAATAAATCACAGGCACACTTTCAGATCGGAGTAAAATTTTGTGGAATAAATTCAGGTCAGATAGCTTTCAACAGTTTCTGTTTTCAGAACTTACTATCTAAAAAATCAGTCAAATTGTCTGAAATTGCCTGGCAGATGCACTGAGAATAGTTTCCCTATCTTTCAACTAGTCTGACAATTTGACATTAATGTGGAAGCAAATTTAGGAATATCAAAATAGTTCTAGCCTCTAAAATTCTATCTTTTATGTATGTATCCCTGATGAATTTTAGAATCTTTGGAAATATAATTTTTGTTCCAGTGAAATATGGTTAATGATTATCACTATAAATCTAGAATAAACTTGTTTCCATATGTTTTTCTTTCAGCCAATGATCATAAATATTAACTAAACCTAAGAAGTGTTTGTTAGAAAAACATTCTTATCTGTGTGATGTTTTATTCTGTGAGAAGGGTTCTGAATTACTTTAACTCCTAGCCTCTCTCTGTCTTTTTACTCACTCTGCCAAGAGGAGATGGAGTACTTTATATGATTGGTAAATGTGGAAATAATTAACTGGGCATGCTTTGCTCTTCTCTGCCTTTCCTCTTCTTGATAGTAAGCAAGTTTGTAGGGATAATTCATTCTCTGCTACTCTTTAAGGGGCAGGTCTGCTGGCTCAATAACTATTAATTCTGATATTTGCTATTAAAAATCTCATTATTGGTTCTTATATATAATATAATATATAATAATATATTATAATATATAATATATATATAATATATATCTTTGAATCTACCCCTTGTCAATTATAATGAAATATTATTGTTTTCCATCCACTACTCTTTTTATTTAACAGAAGTCAATTGAAAAATTTAGAGAGGTATGATTTATTGAAAGTTTTCAGTAACTCCAACATGTCCTATAGTTAAAAAAAATAGGTTCCCTTTTTTCCCTTTATATTTTAAGCAGCTCCTTTCTCTGGGTTCCTATATCGTTGCCAATCTGTTATCCTGTTAATTATAAAGCTGAAATTAATTTTATTCATTAAAAGAAAATAATAAGCATGTATTTCCTAAAATGCATTATCATCAATAAATATTTGTTAACCCTTGCCATATGTGTGCCAAATGCATTTGACAAAAGAACTTAATGTTTGGGAACAGAAATAAACACAAAGATAAACAAATAGATGAATCAATAAAGGAAAAAATAAGGAAGGTGATATTTATTCAATCAACATATATTTGTGGAAGTGTTGAAACAAACAAGAACTGGCTAGCATGATAAGGAGTAAGAAATTTATATTTGAATCAAATGTAAGTAGAACTAATCCTGTCTGTGCTACATATTCCACCTTTAAGAAACAATCTTTCTGAATCTATGTTTTATCAATAGTTAAATTGTGTAAGTGACTTATAAGTCACATGAAAGTTCAGAGATTTTTCTTAATAATGTGTGTCAAATACACATATTAAGGACTCAATGTAAGTTAATTTTCTCTAGCTCTCTCCAAAGTTTCTTAAAGTTTATTAGGGAAGACTTACATATAAAGAGATAAGGAGTTTAGAGAGATGGGCATAGAATATGAATTGGATAAGAAGAAATATGGTATTCTAGTACTTACTATTGAATAAAATATGCTAATAAGCATAAGGTAATTATACGCAGTTGTCAAGAAATTGGTTGTTGGATCTGAATTAACTAGTGAAATCTTGCTGGATGATATAATATTTTGCCTGACTTTTATGCTGTGTGTGTGTGTGTGTGTGTGTGTTTGTGCATGTAGAAAGGAGATGTAAACTAGTGAATAGAACATACTCTAAAATATGGTTCTAAAATATATGTGCACGAAATAATATGTGCAAAAAGTTGGATATATTAAATAAGATTGTAGCGATGGGAGTTACATAAATATGGGAGTAACTGAAGTGATAGGTGGTAATAGACAACAAATTGAAATAAGACAGACACTTGCTATTCTCACATGAAACTTAAACTTCATCTAGTATAATATTTGGATGGTTTATTTATATTATGTACAAGTCTGCTGTAATAATGCTAAATTAATAAAGTAGACAAGTTCAACACTATAATTTTATGCATTTTATTTTAAACAATTTAACTAATATGGCCTAGTTAAGTGAGTCTGCTTAATAACATTAAAAATCTGAAGATATCTTCAGTTTTGGTGTAAATTTTCATGACTACATACAGAGACAGTACCTGTGTCATTCAAGTTCTTTCATTCAAGTAATATATTTTGGAAATCTTATTTAAATATCTGTAACTGAAAACACAAAGACAAACACATATACGTACATATGCATTGTATATCTATGACAAATTTATTGTCAGAAATGATTGTCCTCAATACATGTCAATTCAAAACATGGTAAGGAATAGAAGGATTAATAGCTTCAAATAGGGCAAAATTAGATAATCTAGTCTTGAAATTAAACAACTTACTGAAGTGTAACTTATGCAAGAACACAGAGAAATCACATAAAGACACAGAGGTTCCAGAAATGCAAGAAAATGTATCAACTGGGACAACCAATTGGTAGATTCAGTCTGTATTTTAAAGGATTAATTTCACTATCCTAATATATAGATAAAATATGGTCCTGGGATCTTTGACATGTCAATTTTCAGGAATCTGGGAAGTCAATCTTAGATGATAATCAGCCAAAATTAGGGATATAGTCACATTACTTAAATGAGAGCAATGGAGAAAAAAAAAAAGCTCACCTAGGTTAGGCAATCACAAGATGGTCAAAGATGTGTACACAAAGAAAGGGCCAGACCATAAAAATTGCTAACTGTATGATTTGGGCCCCTATTTATTATATGGTACAAGTTCTAGGACTATAGAGGGTTCTCTATAGTCACAGTCATAGAAGAATTCCATCAGAATAGCTTAGAGTTTGCCCATAATTTTTTAGTATTGTTCTTTTATTCTTCCACATAGTAATTTGTGCGCTATTTGACCTCAATGGAGTCTCACACATATACTGGATGAATTAGTCAGGGTTCTACAGAGAACCAGAACCACAGAAAATACAACAGGAGATACTATAAATATGGACTAAGAGGGAGAGATATGTTATAAGGAATTGTCTCTTAGATTATAAAAGCTGAGAAGTCCCATAATCTGCTGTCCACAAGGTGGAGACCCGGGAGAGCCATGGTATAAGTCCTGCCTGAGTCGGAAGGCCTGAGAAATAGGAGCACCAATAGGGTAAGCTCCAGTTCAAGGGCTGGAGAGGACCTATATCTTAGCCAAACCAGTCAGAAAAAGAGTATATTCTCCCTTCCTCCACATTTTTGTTCTATTCAGCTTTTTCCACCTTTTTATTCTATTCATCTTTCTCCAACTTTTTGTTCTATTAAGACTCTCAAAGATAGGATGATGCCTACTTTGGGGAACGTCAACTGTTTTACCCAGTCTATTGATTCAAACTCTAATCTCCTCTGAAAACACTTTCAAGACACACCCAGACATAATGTTTAAACAAATATCTGAGTACTGTATAGCCCAGTCAAATTGACAAATAAAATTAATCATTCCACTGAGTTAACCATTTTATGTGTAAATATCTCCAAATCTCCCCTTGTATCAGCTTTTTAAATTATACTACCTTATTTACTGATTCCTCTGAAGAATATTTTATTATAAGAGTTTAGTAAAAATAATGGAGATGATTGCTTCTGACCAAGATGGATTAACAGGGACTTATCATTCCACTTGAACACACACACACACACACACACACACAGAATAAAATATATGAAATAATGTTTTGCAAGACACTGGACACCAGGCAACAAAGCATAATCATTTCTGAAAAATGGGAAACAAATCAGGTGATCTCTACAAATTGGACCAGTTTGTTCTCTGGAGAGAGTTTTGAGTCTGCTGCACGGGGAAGGCAAATCAAGGTAAAACCTCAACAACTTCCTGAGTTGAGATGGAGCTGAGAGTCTGCAGAGAACAAGGGGGTTAGAGTTTTCAAAACAAAGAATTATATTGGAGAGATTGTCACACAGAGAAAACTACAAAGATCTGTAGAGATAGCCTTAGATTATTCAGCTACACATGTTTATGAGGAAACTATCTGTGACCAAAGAAAGGATGACACAAAAAGGTGATAGTGCCAGGCATACATACACAAGACAAGTAATAGTTATTGTGTTTCCACCAACCAAGTTGAAAAACCTCAGGATCAAGCAGCAATGTGCAGAGTACATAGACCTTTTTGCCTCAGTAGTGGGGAATTAACTAGTCCAAACCTGAGCACTGCTCTGGACCTGACCAACAAATCTTAAAAGTAAGACACAAACAGATCAAATTTTCACCAAGCAATTTAAATGTGTAACAGGAAATAGCTCAAGAATATTAATACAAGTGCAAAATATCTAGCATGCAACAAAGTAGGTTTCTCAAGAGAAACTTTACAAGCCAGAAAGGAATAGGGTCTTATCTTTAGTCTCCTTAAACAGAATAACTGCCAGCCAAGAATTTGGTATCTTGCAAAGCTAAGTTTAATAAATGAAGGATAAATAAAATCTTTTGCAGACAAACAAACACTAAAGGAATGTGTCACCATTAGACCTGCACTACAGGAAATGCTCAAAAGTGTGTTATACATGCAACAGCATAATAGATGCCAGTCAGTGTAAAAACACCCAAAAGTCATAGCTTACAGCTCTTATAAAACAACAGCACAAGATGACAAAAAAAAAAAACAATAATACCTCACCCAACATGATGAACAGAACAGCATCCCACATATCAATACTAACACTCAACGTGAATGGTCTGCATGTCCCACTGAAAACACAGACTGGCTGAATGGATGAAAAAACACAACCAGTGTATTTGTTGTCTCCAAAAAACACATCTAAACCACAAGGATTGACACAGATTCAAGGTAATGAGATAAAAATTAATATTCCGTGCAAAGGGAAACCAAAAATGAGCAGGTGTAGCCATTCTCATATAGGATAAAATAGATTTTAAATCTACAATGGTAAAACAAAAAGACAAAGATGGCCATTGTATACTGGTATGGAGACCAATTTAACAAGAAGCCATAACAATTCTAAATATATATGTACCTAACACAGGAGTTCCCAGTTTCATAAAGCAAATTATTCTAGATCTGATCTAAGCCAAGAAATAAATAGCAGCATCTTAATTGTCAGGGACTTCAAAACTCCACGGAAAGAACTGGACTGATCATTGAAGCAGAAAATGAAAAAAGAAACACTGGACTTCAATAGGACTCTACAACAAATGGGCCTAACAGGCATTTACAGAACATTCTGACCCTAAACTACTGAAGACATATTTTTCGCCACAGCACATGGAACATTTTCTAAGATTGATTAAAGGCCACAAAAGAAGTCACAGCAAATTCAAAAACATTGAAATTATACTATATATCTTCTCAGACCACAGTGGAATAAAACTAGAAATCAATTCCAAGAGAAACACTCAAATCTACCCAAAGTCATGGAAATTAAACAACCTGCTGCTGAATGAGCCTCAGGTCAATGATGAAATTAAGATGGAAATCAAAAGATTCCTTGAACTGAATGGCAAAGGGGACACAAGCTTTCAAAATCTATGGGATACAGAAAAAACAATCCTAAGGAGAAAATTCATAGTCTTAAATACCTACAACAGAAAGACAGAAAGATCACAAATTAATAATCTAATATCACATCACAAGGAACTAGAAAAAGAAGAACAAGCCAAACCCAAAGCGAGCAGAAGAAAAGAAATAACAAAGCTCAGAGCAGAACTACATGAAATGGAAAAAACAACAACAAGAACAACAAAAACAAACTATCAAAGAAACAAAAGTTAGTTCTTTGAAAAGATAAAAAAAATCATAGACCACTAGCCAGATTAACAAGAAATAGAAGAGAAAGGACTCAAATGACCTCAATCAGAAATGAAAAAGGAGACATTATGATTGATACCACTGAAATACAAAATATCACAGGTGACTACTATGAAAACCTCTACTCAGATAAACTAGAAAACCAAAAGAAAATGGATAAATTCTTGGAAACACAAAACCTCCCAAGCCTGAGCCAGGAAAAAAAATAGAAATACTTAACATACCAATAACAAGCAGCAAGATTGAAGCAGTCATAAAAAATCTCCCCTTCAACAAAGGTCCTGGACCATACAGCCTAATTCTACTAGACATACAAAGAAGAACTGTTACCTATTGTACAGAAACTATTTCATAACACCGAGAAGAAGAGAATCCTCCCTAACTGATTGTATGAAGCCAGTATCACCCTGATACAAAACCCAGAAAGCACACAACAAAGAAAAGAAAACTACAGACCAATATCCCTCATGAACATAGATGCAAAAATCCTCAATAAAATATTAGCAAACCGAATTCAACAGCACATAAAAATATCAACATGATCAAGTGGGTTTCATCCCAGGGATGCCAAGGTGGGTCAACATATGCAAATCAATAAACATGATTCATCACATTAACAGAAAAAAAAAATAAGGACCATATGATCATCTCAATAGATGCAGAACATACATTCAATAAAATCCAGCAACCTTTCTTGATAAAAACCCTCAGCAAATTAGCCATAGAATGAACATATCTCATAATTATAAAAGCCACATATGACAAACCCATAACCAACATCATACTGAATGGTGAAAAGTTGAAAGCATTCTCCCTAAAAACTGTAACAAGACAAGGGTGCCCATTGTCACCACTTCTGATTAATATAGTTATGGAAGTTCTCACCAGAGCAATCAGGCAAGAGGAAGAAATAAAGGGCATCCACACTGGAAAAGAGGAGATCAAACTATCCCTGTTTGCTGATGATAAGATCTTGTTTCTAGAAAACCTTAAGGACTCCACCAAAAGAATCCTGGAATTGATAAATAAATTCAGCAAAATCTCAGATTACAAAATCAATGTACAGAAATCAGTAGCATTTCTATACACCATAGTGAATCTGAGAGTCAAATCAAGGACCCCATACTATTCTCAATAGCTACAAAGAAAATAAAATATGTAGGAATATACTTAACCAAGGAGGTGAAAGATCTCCTTTTAAGATGTACAAATGCTGAAAGAATACATCACTAGCATACTCATACTACCAGAAATGTTAAAGGAAATTGTTCGGTGAGAAAGAAATAATAACAGATGAAAATATGCATCTATCCAATGGAAAGAAGAGTATTGGAAATGGTAACTACATTAATAAATTTCTTTAAAAGGGATTTGATTGTATATTCAAAAATAATATCAACAGCATAGGGTTTATAGCATATGTAAATGTCATATATGACAATAGCACAAAGGTCAGGAGGGGAGAAAAGTAGGGTTCTTATACTATGTCTGAAGTATATAATATCACTTAAAAGTATATGTGATGAGTTAAAGTTAATGTAACAAGTAACCAACAAAATTAGCTAATATCCCAACAAAGGATAAAAAATGGAATTTTAAAAAACATTTCATTAATTCAAAAATAAGAAGAAAAGAGCAGGAGTAGGAAAATATATAGGATAAATAGAAAACCAATAGTGAGATGATTAATTTAAATCTAACTGTATCAGGAATAATTATAGACATCTAAGTATTACTATGGTCTTAGTATCCTACTAAAAGACAGAGATTGTCAGCCAGTAGGCTTTATGTGGAAACTAGAAAATTGATTTTAAAATTCATATGGAAATGCAAAGATTTAGAATAGACACAAGAACATATGAAAAAAGAAGAAAATGGAAGAATAAACCTACCTAATTCCCATCAGAGAGACAAATAGATAAATAGAACAGAATAAAGAAATAAAGCCAAACAGATATGGACAACTAATTTTCAGCAAAGGTAATATAATGAAAAAGAGATTGATTCTTTGACAAACAGTGCTAGAACAATTGAATATCCATATGCAAAAATGTATTTTGAACCATATTGTCTACATATAGAAAAATTAATTCATAATTGACCATAGACCTAAGTTAGAATGTTTAACTATAAAACTTCCACAGAATAACTTAGGAGAAAAATTTCATGATCTTAAGTTAGACAAGGCTTTATTACATATAATACTGGAAACCCTACCCATTAAAAAATTAATATTTGTAATTTCCATAAAAATAAAATTTTCTTTTCTTCAAAAGATACTATTAAGAAAATGCAAAGACAAGTCACAGATTGGGAAAAATATTTGCCTATATAAATCTGATGAATGACTTTTATCAACTATATAAAAAGAACCCTGAAAACTAAATAATAAGAAAACAATCAACTCAATAAAAGTAGACAAAATATTTTAACAGATACTACTAAATCAAATATTCTAAAAGCAAATAAACATATGAAAATAATTTCAAACTCATTAGTCATAAAGGAAAGTCATATGAAATCTACAATGAGATACCACTTTAAATCTATTAGGATGACTATTACGTGAAGAGGATATGAAAGAAATTAAACTGTCTTATACTGGCAGTGGAATTAACAACTTTAGAAAATAATTTGACCATTTAAAAAATACTCTAATAAAAGGCAAGATAAAATATTTACTCCCAAATAGTTACTCCAAAACAGAATTCATATGTACATATACAGGCTTGTGCACGAATATTTTTAGCACCTTTAATTGTAAGACACCATAATTGGGAATAACCCAATTGCCCATCAACAGATAATTAGATAATTTAACTGTGGCAGATCAATACAATGGAATACCACTCAGCAATTAAAATTACAAACTATTGATGTACACTAAAACATGGAGAAATATCAAAGTAATCATGGTAAATAGAATAAGCTGGATCAAAGAAATAATAATACATATTGTGTAATGCTATTTACAAAATTTCTAGAAATTGCAAACAATCCTATAATAACAGCAAATATATCACTAGTTGCCAGGGACGGGAGTGAGGGAAGTCAAGAGAAGAGGATAACAAAGGAGCATGAAGAAACACTTGGGGAGATGGATATGTTGATTTTCTTGATTGTGGGATTAGTTTCATGGGTGTATACACATGTAACATTTATTAAATTCTATACTTTTAAATGTGTACAGTATTGTTTGGCAGTTATGCATCACTAAAGTTGGTTTTAAAATAAAGATATAATTATTGAAACTGTAACACACAGATCCCTGAAGCTTAGTGGACCTCAAACAAGATAGATGTAAAATTGTACATAAATCACAGCAAAGTACCTCTGAATGTGCTGACAACTAGTGATAGTGAAAAATATTAAGAGTAGACAGAGATAAAACTCATATTACATAGAGGGATTAAAAATAAGAAATTTTAAAACTTCTTGCAGAAACTACACAAGCCATAGGAGATGAAACAATATGTTTAAAGTGATGATAAAAAGTAATTGTCACCCATGAATTTTATATGATGTAAAAATATACATCAAAAATGAAGACAAATATTTTTCTTAAAGTTAAACCTTAAAGAATTTATCACCAGGAGGCCTTCATTATAATATATATTAAAAATTTTTCAGGCTGACAGAGAACAACATTGAAAAGAAACTTAGTCTACACTTATTAATAAAACTAAGAATACTAGCAATAATAAATTTAGTTAAATAGAAAATATATTTAATTCCTTATTTTTAATTTCTTTAAAAGATTAAAATTAACTTTATATATAATTATAAAATAACCAACTAATTGCTCAGGAATTCCAGGATGGAATGCAAACTGTGATATATGAATCTAGCCATAATACAAATGTATGACTGCATTACTGAAGTGGGGTGGCAGAAAAGGAGCTGACCTAAGTAACTTTGGAAAACAGAGTTTTGACTGAATACTATTGGTTAAAGACCCAATAATTGGATATAAACATTGTATTCTAGTAGGTAAAGGTTTCTCTCACAAGGATATGGGTTTATAGTTCCAAAATGAATTTACATGTGCACTAAGGTTGAAAAAAAATAAAAAAATAAATGGTATATAAGGAACCTAGGTTTCTCACATTCAAAGGACGAAGTTACAAATAAGCAAGGTTTGGAATGATCCTGTGATACTGGATTAGAGTAGGAGACATCAGGATGAACTCATTCTGAAAGAAAGACATATATGCGTACTTGGGTTAGTATTCACACGTAAGTGTTCCAGCTTTGTCTACTTGAAGGGCCTAGAATAGTGACACTTCAGTAGCAATAAGCACACCCAGTGTTTAGCGTTTGGATTCTAAATACTATTCTTTGATTAAAGGAAGTAGAGTTCCTTGGAGAAATGGCAATTTCTAGGGCTGGGCCAAGAAAAATACAAGATGAGTCTGGAGTATCTTGTAGGGTCAGAAAACAAGTGCTCAAAAAGGGAAAGGCCAGGGCTATGTCAAAGAGATACAGGGATCAACTCTAAAGAGTTCTCAATGACTAAAGCTGGAATAATTTTAATAATAAAATAAATACTGTAGTATTAGATTATAACCCACAATATAAAATAAACATGTGTGAATCCTTAATAAAATAATAATCCATGATAAAAATAAATGATTACATAAACAAATAAATCAGAAACAGCTCTTCCTTACAGAAGAATTCCAAATAATTTATGTAGCTTCTTCCCCATTGAGAGCTTGGTACTATTCCTCCCCTCTGAGTGTTGGCTAGATTTATTTACTTGGTTTACAGAACAGAGTATGAACAAAAATAGTAACTATATATGGAGAAACCCAGCAAATGCTACCTCAGAGCCTCGGTCTTAAGTCAGCACTGTACATGGGTATCTGAGGGGTATGGCCTTCATAGGTGTCCCTCTCCTTTCTCTTGATATAATGTTGGACCTGACACATATCTCTGAATCTTCGCCAGTGGATGAACTTCTTCCCCCCTTCTCCCTGCATCCCCATTCCTGTTTTTTCCTCAGCTGTAGTGAACTTCCACCAGTGCCCTCAATCTAAAGTTTCAATTCTCTTCCCTGTGTAGCTAAAGCTTTTTGTACCATTGAAGAGACAGAGAAGATGAGTCTGGGTGGATTTTTAACAGTGACCACTGTTCCTCTCCAAATTCCAGTTCCACAGGTAAGACTTCTCAGAATTATCCTTGATCTTTCCTTTGCACTCCTTATGGAGTTCCTAAAGAAAAAGCCTGCAAGAGAATTTGATCCCTTCCTTATATCTATAGTCCTTAATGGCTTCTCACTCTCATTATAGGTCATAGAAATTCACTAGTCTAGTTTATTCTTTTTACCAGCTTACATAGTGGTCTGCAGCTTCTATCCTAGGCAGGCACATGCTACAGTCTTGTTTCTCCCTTTAGATCTGCCATCTCTCTTTCTTTTGGGTTAGACATGGTGCAGATCAGATCAAAGTATTTAAGTCATTCAGGACAAGCCAAGTGTTTCTTGGTACTAATCAATGAGTAATTTCTCCTGTAGATTTTAATTACAATACAAAGTTTTAAACTGATCTGTTTCATAGCCTGTATTTTTGATGCTAAAAAACAAAAGGCATGATTATTTCCATGATACCAACTTCAAACTCTAGAAATTTCTATCTGTCATTCAGGAATCTTTAATAGTTAAGATAATTAATTATTGACTTCTTCCATTTCTACAAGGATGTCCTGTGTTTTCTGTTTCAACAAACATTTTGTAGTTCTGATATAATATTTGCTCAATATTCCTTACTTATCATATCCATTTTCTTCAAAATGTTGTCTAAATTTTCTTTGTTAGGAAAGTTTGATGAGAAAGAAATACAAGAAATATATAAAATCAAATAAACTATTAAAATAATTTTAAATACTGTTAAATACAGTCAGAATAAATATTTTCTTATGCTCAACACTATGACTGGTCACACCATTTATTTCAATTTAGTATCAAAAATACTATGAATTAGATGTCATAATTTTTTACTTTCCAAAAAAAAAGAATGAGGCTAAATGAGTTTTAAGAAGCTAGACCCAAATTTGTCACTGAGCAAGAAGCAAGAGTAAAATTCTGACTTCAAAGTATATGCTTTATCAAAACAAAATAGAATTTATGGAAAACACTCAACAAATATCTAATAGTTCACTCAAACACGCTTTCCAACTACTACTCTCTAATTTTTAAAATTTTGTGCTCATTATACTCAAGAAATGCATCCAAGATAAATCCTAATAATTTCAGATTCAAGTCTAGAAAATTATTTTTTATATTACAAATATATAAATATTAACAGGGTATAGGAATGTGGTCAGGAACATTGTACAGGTACAATGTTATCTATTGAGCTATAAAATATGTTATTTAGTTGTACAAGTTTGAAAGAAGACTTTTTCACTTGTTTAAACGTATCTTAAGAAAAAAATAAGCAGTTGCAGAATAGCATTTTAATTTAAAATATATTTTTGCAAAAACCTCTTGAATGGAAAATTATTGCCTACTTAAACAATTAAACTAAAGAAATTATTTATACAATTGACCTTCTGTTAATTGGAAAAGTGGGATGATGCAATATTTTCTTGATGAATTCCTAAACAGGAATTTAGTTACGCCTTTCTGTAGCCTGAAAAAACAGGTAAGTAATCTATTTTCTGAAATTATTATTGTTACCTTGTAATTAACTTACTGTAGAATTGACATAAGCATCTTTTCAAGTATAAATAAAAAGGGAATTAAATATTCCTATATTCCCAGATTTAATTTTTTTAAAAATTTTTATAATTGAAACAAATGGAATTAATTTGTAAAACACCAGTTTAAAATGTTTAAACATTTTATTGTAATTTAATTTATTTTTTATCAGATACTTAATGAAAGCTACTTTATTTCGTAGGTTAAAAAAAATGCATAACAGACAATTATCTTTGTTAAAAATTATGATCTCACACCATACATACTTATTCCTGTTCTGCTTTAAATCTGATGCTTTTATGTTAGACATTCAATTATGTAATTATCACTTAAGATTTTCGAAAATGAAATTGCTTATTGGTAAAATATTTTTCCTTCACTATTTGCATAGGTAGAATTGGCTTTTCAGGAAGTGATAATAAATGTTAACCAATATGATCAATTCAATCAGGGAAAAAAGTTAAACATTAATAATAGTGTATCACATGAATTCTTAGGATAAGTAATTAGTTATCACGTGAATTTTTAGGATAAATAATTAGTTGATTACTTGTAAATAGTAGAACTGATATTTCTGAGTTGAAATGTACTAATTTCTCTTTTGCAGATATGTTTCACTCATGTCAATTGACATGAAATTTCTCTTTCACTCTGTTTTTGAGTATTGGTAATGGGAATGCAGATTGATACCCATTCTCCTATATCTACTCCAATGGAAAGAAGTGTTTGAAATATAAGTAGTAGTATTAGTATTAATTCAATGCACCAAACAATTTTGTTTGTTTATTTTTCTACGTAAAGGTATTTGATCTAATTTTTTAAGGGACTTTCTAATTGAAGAAAGAGAATGGGTGGAGAGGTGGGTAGTTAAACATGAAATCATAAGGTGATCTTTAATTCAGACTTCATTTATACATAGTGTTAGTTTATAAAAGATTTTCTGTTATAATTATAAGTTAATTAGTAATTTTGACCTTAGCAGTTACTACATGCATTTAGTCATAATTCCCTGACAGATCAGAGTCTGAATTTCTCACTATAGATAATGGCCATAACAATACTAACTTGAAGAGCCATTTTGAGGCTGGAGACACTGGGTGGACATACCTGCCAGTTTACAATGTTCTTTGTAAGTGTAAGACATGCTTATTATTTATATTCGTTGTTTTCCTCTAGTTGGAAATTCTGATAAAGATACTAATTTGAAAACCTTAAAAAATGTACTTGGTTTATTTCATCATGCACTAAATTCATATGTAAGTCCCAATCTACTCCACTTTTAAATACAGGAATGATTTTATTCTTAAAAATACAAGTGAAATTTCTACTCTTTTCAGAAAAGCTTTTGTATGATTAGAAATATTTATACTACATATGGCACATACTGTCCCTTAAGAGTTCAAAGTGAATGTGGTTGGGTAAGCATCAAACTTTTTTATTAGCAGATAAATTGGCAAAAAGAAAAAAACATATAATTTATAGAATTTGAATCAAGCATCAGAAAAATTTATTTCTATGTCTAGCTCTTCCATTATCACATTGCATTATGTAGTTAGGTGTATAATTTAGAGTTATTTTCTTTATATGTCCAGTGAATATAAGGGCATCAATCTTACCCTTCTTGAAAGGATATAATTATAAAATTATACACACATATGTTAAAATAGCATACAAAATATGGACCAGATTACACAGTGCAAATATCATGTTATATGTTTGCATGAGAGAGCACGGTAAATGTGTGTTTTAGATTTGTATCTTGTTTTGAGACAAGGTTTTGAGCAAAATAATTTATTAGGTAGGTGATCCCAGGAGGCTAGTGTAGTATAAATGCCTCATCGCAATACCACTGAGGGGCCAAAGATCTGGGGTATTTTTGCACTGTCCGTTCTTGGCTGAGGATTCCTCCTGAGGGGACCTTAAATAGCTAACACTTCTGGTCTGTTGCACACATATAGGCCGAGAAGATCTGGGAGCTAAACCCCTTAGGCATAGATATGCAGGTCTGTATGTCTAGGCTACATGCAGGGAAACGGGGAGAGAAAGGGGATCAGGGTGAACATTGACTGTATTTGCTATTGACCTTTTCCCAGCTCAGATCCATTCATGCACCACATTAAATTCAATCGAACCTGTGACTGCTTCTTAAAGGTAGTAAGCAGTCACAGTGTCTGAAAAAAGGACTTACAAGAGAGTGTGCTAAGCTACATCCATGCTGCAGCAGTTAATCCTGAGGCAATGATGATATTACTCATTTTCCTCACCTGCCAACCATTCTTGGTGCTCTTCATCCATCTCTGAGCAGAACATTTGCTGATTTGTGTTGCTTGCCATGTGAAGTAACCCAAATCTGTATTCCCAAATGGGTCTGAAACCTCTAGGTATCATGCCATTTCTAGGCCTGGTTGGTGCAATTGTTCAACCACAGTTATGGATCTGGAAACAATAAATGGCTTTAGAATGACTCTCTCAAGTTCCAGACAAACTTGTCTGCCCCCATCAGGTAGTAACAACTATCTCCTCATGATAATCAGGAATAAGTTCCAATGTTAGAGTGACATCTTTCTTTGTCTGCTGGTCTACTGCAATGAAGAACACAAATGATCAGTGATCGTCTTAGCTTTTGTTTTAGTGGAATATTCTGTCCATTTGTAGAATTGTTCCTCCATGAAAACCTGGACCTCTAGTCTAGCAGAGACTAAAACTGTAAAAATGGGAAACAGAAATTCCCCAAATAGGCACTTCTCCAACTCCCTGGTTCTGAGAAGCATGCATTTGACCTAGCATAACACAGCATCATATCATGGCCATTGTCCCAAAAAAATCTTGAAATTCTTCAGGGTTTTATCCCCAAGCTGAGGTCTTAGCTGTGCTTTATGAATTCATTTCAATATTCTATTAGTATGACAGCTTCTGGGTGATGTGGTACATGAAAAGACCAGGAAATATAAAGTGCTTATTCATCATAAAGTGGATCCACAGTGGACCAATAGACTAGCCAGAGTATGATGCTGTCACGGTAATCGGTGATGGGAAAGATACAGAGAGAAAGTAGAATATGGGGCCTCTTTAGTTCTAGGCTTGACACCACTACACTGTCACTACTGCCACATGCCACTGGCTAAACTCCAAAGTAAAAGAGTGGAGAAATACAATCTCCTACAAGTGAGGGAATGATAAGGTTGCAGATTCAAGTAGGGATGCAGAATTTGAGAGTATGCCTTCACTTTACTACATTAATTGAATATTTTTTTCATTAATGTCTCATATATATTTTTATAGTCCAAAGGAGAAAAAAATGTATAAATACTCTCAAATGTATTCTTTTACATAATCTTTTTTCAATATTTTACCTGAGATACATATAAAATTAAGGACTTTCACTCTATCAACAATACTTTACAAATGATTATGGTTAATCACTATGTTGTACCGATTTATAGTCAGTTAAACACATGGGATGTAAAATATAGGAAAATGCAATTTTGTTTAAGATACACAATATATTCATTAAAAATTTAAAGCAATACAAAATTAGTTAAGTTGCTTAAAATTACCTAAATGTTGACAAAAATAAAAAGAAAATTAGAGTAGATGGCCATTAACTAGGGAGTTTGTTTTTAGAGAAATGAATTTTTAAAGAAATTTTGTTTTCAAAAAGTTTTTAAAAAAACAAGAGTCAGATAAAAGACAATGAAGTTGAATTTTAGGTAGTGAGAAAAAAATTAATGCTCAAATAGCAATAAGAAGATTAGCTCCCCTAAATTGAACGCCCCAAGTTCAACCTAACGTTTAGTTAAATGTGGTTCTACAAAGCTAAGAAGAATAGAAATAGAAATATGTAGACAAACGTTAACATATAGACATAATAATGCCCTTATTTTTTATTTGTAAGTTATCTGAAAGTGTCTTCGTTTTGGAGTTTCCCTGTACTTTTTCTAAGTGTTTAGCAGAGGTGGATGTTTCACAAAATTTAGTGAATAATCAAGGATTTATTTGAAGTCAGCAGCAGGTAGCAGCTTCACAACTAATAGCAAATTAACAAACCTTATAAATACAACATTTTGAAATGATGATAAAGCAAATTTGGGAAAATATACACATAAATAGAAATAAGAGTAGAACATTAATTAAGATTCATAAAAACTCTAAATGAAATTAAAGTAAACTTTTAGGCTAAGATCTTATTGTAAGAAGTAACATAAATTAAAACAAAAGAATATGAGTCGTTTTAGATATTATGAGTTTATTGTTGCTCATAGAAAAAGAACAAAATCTCTTTCAATAATAACGATATATTAAAGAAAAAATGAAAAGTAATTTTAAAATTTCATTCAAATTTATTAATACCATCGTGTTTTTATCAACATAGTCTTACCAAAGTAGACAACTGATCTGGAAAAGTTAGGCATAATTTGAACAATTAATTCCACAAACATTTTATCTGGTCAATGGTTGAAATTGTATTTGCTTGTATAGATACAGAATAAATATGACCTTTACTCACTTAAGTAGAACCTAATACGTTTACTAATATCTGGTATTTCTCTCAAAAAAGGATTTATGCACTCAATAAATCTATTCTGAGAATGTCACAAAGTACAAGAAGTTTCTGACACAAGGGATAATATAGCAGAAAATTGTTCTGTTACCAAAAAAATGGGACTGATTATATAATCTTCCGGTGACTAAGACATGAGTTTTTATTGCAAATACACAGAATAAAGACCCTATTGGAATAATTGTAAAAATTTACAAATCACCGCAGCACATTATGGTAGTTTATCTTCAATAGGAAATCAGAAAATAGTTAATTATTTGATCAGGAATCCCCTTACAAGAGGATGATTTAATTATTTAGTTCTATGCTGTTATATTATTTCACAACACATCATTATCAAATACACACTGTTGTTTTCAGCAGAAATTATCCATTGTTGTTTCACCCAACTCTGATATTCTTTACAACTTAGATGTTAATATACATTATTTCCCAATTTTCCCTGAGTAGTCATTTAAAACCATGGCCAAAATCTAGAAAGTGAGTACGCGTGGTGTTTATTTCTCCATTATTGAGATACTTCACTTAGGAGAATAGTCTCCAGTTCCATCCAGATTGTTGCAAAGGGTATTAATTCATCTGTTTTTGTGGCACAGATATAGCCAGGACTCAAGTATTACAAAAGCTATCTATGTGACCTAAGACATTTGTACTCCCTTAATATTTTCAAATAAAAAAAACCCAAATCTAGAAAGATGATGAATTCTTAAGGTATTTGAATAGCAACAATAATTCAGAACACATTAGCTGCGGCAGCAATTCTTGCCTCTAGGGACTAGGCTCCAAAATGACCCCATATGCCATTAAATGAATTGCATAAAGA
Organism: Daubentonia madagascariensis; assembly: GCA_023783475.1. Lineage (NCBI taxonomy): Eukaryota > Metazoa > Chordata > Mammalia > Primates > Daubentoniidae > Daubentonia > Daubentonia madagascariensis. Next base: position 33,655,569 of record JAKFHU010001209.1, read on the forward strand.
TATAAGCTCAAAATAAGTTGCTCTTAACCTTAAATGTGTGAACAATTTTGCATATCCATAATTGTCAATATGGCACCATTCGGGATACACTAGAATCTCTGGGCAGAAAGCCAATCAGCCTTATGTTCAGTGATATGTGAGCCAGCTGGACATCTGACATGTGCATTGTGGTTGGTTAACTGCTGTCATCCACACGCTTTAACCCTCCAGTGACTTTGTTTTTCTGAGATGTTTTCTAGGGGAACAGGTCATGACACAGATGAGTAAAGCATAACATGCATACCTTAGTGACGAGGGCACCAGTAGCACCTAGGATAATGTTCTAAACAAAACACTAATACAATTCTGTAGGCTGTCTCGTACATGCTCACTTATGGCAGAAGGCTATTCCCTGATTATCCCTTTCAATAGATGTAACTAGGAGTTAGCCTAAAAGATTCCAATCTAGGACCTTAGACAATAGTAATGATGTGGATTTCATGCTGGATCAAGCTATCACGTAGGCTCAATTCCTAAAAATTTCCTTGCATTTTTAAGCCTTCTGAAATGAAGTAAACTGGTATGTCATATCTCTTCAAGAGCTATCAGTCCTCCCACAGAGATTTTACTGAAAGATGCCCGAATGATTAGATAAACCCCTTTCAAAAGTCACTATTACTGGCAAAAGTCATATACCTATTGAGCCTCTAAAGGAAACAGTATTTAAATTTATTGCAGAAAAACTGACCTGATATGTATTTTGTTCAATGGAAGAACTTATTTTTAACTCTAGATATAATAAAAATAAGTGTTCCCTTTAAAGGCAATAGAAACAGATTAGCATTATAATCTATTGGTGAGATTGTAGGGAAACACACAATTATACTTTCCTGGTGGAAGTACATAGTTGCACAACACCTATAAAAAAGAATTTGGTAATATCTAGAAAAACATTCCTATTGATCTATCCCTTTACACAGCACCCCTTCCTTTAAGAATTTCTTCCAGAGCTATCCTGGCAAAATTTGAAATAGTATATGCTCACAGCTATTTATTTTTGTCCTCTTTGTCAAAAAAAAAAAAAAGGGGGGAAATAAAAATGTTCATCTCCAAGGGACTTGTTGAATAAACTATGGTATATTTTATATACCATATAGAATGGAGTACTATATATCTGCAAAAAGAATAAGGAAGCCATTTCTCATTCTTTTTAGAATGCTCTAAAGGTACAGACCAATGTCATTACTGTGCTACATTTTGTCTCTCAAGGGGGCAAAATGTACATATAAAAGTAAGTAAATATATATGCATCTGTGTGTATATATATACACACACAAACACATATGGTAGATGCTTCTATTTTACAAATGGAATTAGAAAGATAAAACTAGTAAAAATGGTATCTACAGAGTAAAGAAAGAGACAGAGGGAAAGAAATGAAAGGTACACTTTTCTGAATATATCTTCTTTTACAGATTAGAATTTAGAATCTTCTGATTATTTTACATAATTATAAAATGAAATTAAATCTAAATTAATATTAATAAAACAATCCTCAAAAAGGGAAAACAAAATAAAACTAAACTAAGTTATATGTGAATTTGATGGCCATACAAGAATTGTTTTGAATGATCTTAAAACACAGGAATTTGACTGTACATGCCTACAGGGTTATATTGAGGTTAAAGAGAACTGAAAAGAAATCTTAAACAGCATTTATTGACCATATTAATACTAATTATATTGGTACAATTATTATGAATATTTATATAAAGACAGATAGATAGAAGAGAGAAAGTAAGCAATTATATTAGTGTGTTTACGAACTAAGCTTTTCAGAGTAAGGACAATGAAAGAAAAAAACAAAAGAGTAAAGAAATCCTGCATTCTTAAATTTAAATTTCAACTAGTATGTGAACACTTAGCATATTTATTTTTTCTTACAAAATAAAATACATATTTTCTTCCTGGTAAACTGAAAAGGTCTATATGCAATGGCAAATCCAGACTGTGGTTTCTAAATACTATTTCTTAGAAAAATAAACCAAGGCTTCTTGGAGAAATGACAGGTTCTACTCTGTGATAAGAACTGTACAATAAAAGCCTGGAACTATTTTTTTCATAGCAAAAGGCAACATGAAAAAAATATTAAAGACTATAAGAGTCCTGTTGGAAGGTCAGAGGAATCAAAGGACCTTCCACCAATTGAATGAGTATGATTTAAACATCAAAAAATATAATAACTGCAATGAACATTTAAAACATAGTAAAGGCCCATGATTTCATAATAATTTTAAAAATCTCATTTTGATCATCTCTGAAGCTTGGTAAGACAAAAATGCATTGTTCTGGCAACTGATAAATGAGTATAGAGAATGAAGCATTTATCATTCCTTTGTTGTGAAAAGTATTTTGGGGCCAATAAATAGTTAATAAATAAAGCTTTTTGTGGAAGAATCACAGCTAATATACACATCAGAAATAATAATATTGGGATATCACCATTTTGTATCCCTTAATGAGATAATAGGTGTTGCCAGTGATCTTCAATGGCTGCTAAAATATTAACTAAAAAGCTGATGTAGGACTTTATAACTGAGAGATGGAAAAATGAGAGATCATTAGACATCTTGTTCCTCATAACATTTTATTTATTTATTTATTTATTTGTTTAAATTTCAAAGTATTACAGGGGTACAAATGTTTTTGGTTATAAGGATCAATTTTGTAATCCTTGAGTCAGGGTTATAAGTGTGCCTGTCACCCAGATAGTGTTCATTGTACCTGTTAGGTAGGTTTTTGCCCATTCCCACCCCCACCCTCCCCCCGATTGATTTCCACTGAGTTGTACTTTCCTCTATGCATATGTGTGCTCATCAATTAGTTCCAATTTAATAGTGAGTACATGTGGTGTTTGTTTTTCCATTCTTTAGATACTTCACTTGGGATAATGGTCTCCAGTTCCATCCAAATTGTTGTAAAAGGCATTAAGTCATCCTTCTTCAGGGCTGAGTAGTATTCCACGGTGTACATATACCACATTTTGTTAGTCCACTCTTGAACTGATGAACATTTGGGTTGATTCCACCTCTTCACAATTGTGAATTGTGCTGCAATAAACATTTGAGTGCAGATGTCTTTCTGATGAAAAATCTGCTTTCCCTTTGGGTAAAACCCAGTAATGAGACTGATGGATCAAAAGGTAGGTCTACTTTTAGTTTTTTGAGGAATCTCCATACTGTTTTCCATAAAGGTTGTACTAATTTGCAGACCAACAGTGTATAAGTGTTCCTTTCTCTCTGCATCCACATCAGTATCTATTGTTTGTGGACCTTTTAATAAAAGCCCTTCTAACTGGGGTAAAGTGATATCTCATTGTAGTTTTAATTTGCATTTTGCTGATAATTAGTGATGTGGAGCATTTTTCCATATGTTTATTGGCCATTTGTCTATCTTCTTTTGAAAAGCTTCTGTTCATGTCTTTTGCCCACTTTTTAATGTGGTTGTTCGGGTTTTTTTCTTGCTGATTTGCTTGAGTTCTTTGTAGATTCTGGTTATTAGTGATTTATCAGATGTATAGCTTGAGAATGTTTTCTCCCATTCTGTAGGTCTTCTATTTTCTCTGTTGATTATTTCCTTGGCTGTGCAGAAGCTTTTTAATTTAATGAAGTCCCATTTGTTTATTTTTGCTGTTGCAGTGATTGCCATTGGGGTCTTAGTCATGAATTCTTTGCCTAGGCTGATATCTAGGAGAGTTTTTGCAACATTTTTTTCTAGAGTTCTTATGGTTTCATGCCTTGCATTTAAGTCTTTTATCCATCTTGAATTAATATTTGTGAGTGGTGAGAGATAGAGGTCTCGTTTCATCCTTCAGCATGTAGGTATCCAGTTGTCCCTGCACCATTTATTGAATATGGATTCTTTTCCCCAGTGTATATTGTTGTCTGCTTTGTCAAGATCAGTTGGCTGTATGTGGATGGTTTTATGTCTGGGTTTTCTGTTCTGTTCCATTTGTCAATGACTCTATTTTTGTGCCAATATGATGCTGTTTTGGTTACCATAGCCTTGTAGTATTGTTTGAAGTCTGGTAATGTGATGCCTCCAGATTTGCTCCTTTTGCTTAAGATAGCTTTGTCTATTCGAGCTCTTTTCTGGTTCCAAATGAAGCATAGAACTGTTTTGTCTAGATGTGTGAAATATGACATTGGTATTTTGATGGGGATTGTACTGAATCTATAAATCATTATGGGAAGTATGGACATTTTAACAATGTTGATCTTACCAATCCATGAGCATATGTTTTTCCATTTGTTTGAATCATCAGCGATTTCTTTCTTCAGTGTTTTGTAGTTAAAAAAGCATACTTGAGTCTGATCAGGCCCCTTGATCTAATCCACTTATATGAAATACAGGGAATAGAGAAATATGCTAAATAATGTCATATGGATGCAATTACCTAAACCCAAAATGTGGAAAACTATATAAGGTAAATGAAACAACCATTATTCTTCTTCAAGGGAAACACCTTAAAAATGAGGGTATTTTATAGATTTAAAGAGTCTAAGGCATATAAAGTAAATGAAATATATCATCTTTTTTGGCTTCTGATATGAAAGAACAAAGTATTTATAAGCATTTATGAAGCAAATGGAGACTTGTGACCATGAAGGTATATTAGGTGCTATTAAGAAAGTGTTTTCCTTTTTTAGGTGTAATAAAGTTATTCAAATTGTTAATTAAGAAAAAGTATTTCTTAGAGATGTGTGCTTATTTAAGGGTAAAATTTTATGCTATTTTGGTTGGTTTTAAAATACCCCAGAGTGGTAGGTGAGGAAAAGTTGGGTATAATACCTGACCCTCCCATCCCCATACCTCATTGAATGTGGAGGAAGGAGTCAGAAAGAATCAAGCACTTCAGAAAACTCATGGACAAAATGCTGAGGTTGGAAAGCCTGGAGCCATGCAGCATTAAAGAAGATATTCACCATTTGTTTTTAAATTACTTTATTTTTTCTGATATAAATATAATATATTATCATTACAAAGAAGCAGAGTTTCTTGTAGAAATCAATTGATGCTCGACTTTTTAAATTAAGGCTGACTTTGAGCAAGGACATAAGCAAATATTGAAATTAGTATTAAGATCAAGAAGTAAGAAAAAATAGAACCCATACAGCATGAAATGAGATGATATGGGAAATTCAGGAACTCAAAATAAAACAGGATCACGGGAGAGAGTGTTAACTTAGTTATAGTATTTATAGGTCCTCTTTAGTTAGGAAAACATGGACAGTGAAATCATTTTGCATTTCATTCTACATGTTCTTTACATTTTATGTACATCAGATTTTACTGCACATGCTGTCTTAGTCTGTTTTCTGTTGCTTATAACAGAATACCTAAAACTGCGTAATTTATATAGAAAATAAATTATTTCTTACAGTTATGGATGCTGGGAAATTCAGGGTGAAGGGAATGCATCTGGTTAGAACCCTGTTGCTGCTGGGGACTCTCTGTGTTGTCCCAAGATATTGCAAAACATCACATGCTGAGGGGACTGACCTTGCTAACATGCTAGTTAAAGTCTCTCTTCTTCATCTTACAAAGCCACCAGTTAGCTTCCCATAATAACCAGTTAATCCACTAACCCATTAATCCATTAATCCACTCGTGGATTAATCCATTCATGAAGGCAGAGCCTTTATGGCCCAATCACCTCTTAAAGGCCCTGCCTCTCAATACTGCCACATTGAGGACTAATTTTCAAATATGAATTTTGGAGGAGACATTCAAACTATGGCACATGCTATACAAATGCACTTTTATTTTCACTACCAAATATGAGTTCTGTCATTGTGAACAAATTGTGTCATTATTTTTATAATAGTTTCTGTAAAGAACAACAACGTAGTGCTAGAAAGAGTTGCATGTGTGTAAATGTGCTCTTTGCTTTGTGTTGACAGAAGCAGACATGAGGAGCTAGATGCTTTAATTATTCTTACATGTGGATCTAGTGACACTTGACATTTCACAGTGCAGTGCTAGCCAGATTTGCTATACTTACTCAGGAAATACTCCAATTCTTTCAAAAGAATGTATGTAAAAGTCTTCTTAAGAAAATTTTAAAAGATTTTGAACAGAATCTAACACTATTAGTGGTTAACATTGAAGTGGACTTCATTCTTGAAAATTCAATTAATTCTTAAATATTGGCACACCTTGGAAATATAGTAATTACTGAAAAAACAAGCTCTTCCCTTTCTTTCCTCTATCCCCTGACACTCACAGACACTAAAATCCTTACAAGAAGTAATTTCAAAGTTAAAAAGGGATTCCCCTAGCTAAGTTTAGGTATAGGCAGTGGAAAGAAATTCAATTATCCTGTAGAAGAAAATGGGGACAGTTTATTATTTTGCTCTTACAAAAATATGCAAAATGAATGAATTAAGAAATGAGTTTGAATTCAATAGGACTAGCCACCTGACACATTAAATTCAGTTACTAGCATTAATTTTCTTTCTGATAATTTGTAGATATAATTTGAAAAATACCAAAGGATGGCAAGCCAGAAATCAGCTTAAGAATTATTGAAAACATATAGACACTCTATATTAGTTGCTTAAACTAATAATAAATTGCCCAGGAAAATCTTTATAATAATCTTCAAAATCTGTCAAAACTCTTCAATAACAATATGTATTGTAACAATTTTTTGAAAAATAGTTTATAGAGATAAATTTTTGGTTAATACACAAACAGAGTAAATTTGTGGAATGGGCTACTTAGAAAAGTTGTGACTTATTACACTGATTTTAATTAGTTTGTTGAATTTTATTTTCATTCATGTGAGTGTATTCTCTGACAAGAAGCAACGGTTACAGGGTCTACTATGATTTTCCTCACTATTGTTTTTCTGAGAGTTTACTCAGTTTAGGTGTTTCAAGCATAACTAATAACTTAGCAAATACATTATTAATTTGACAAAAGAAAGAATATTTAATCGACCCACTTTCTGAGAGAAAGTACATGCAATTACTACAGCAAAGGTGACAAGAAAGCTTCTAATCTAATACCAGGTTGTAAGAGAAAGAAGCAACTATATCAACCTAAAGAAATACTGGCAGGAACATTTTAAACCTTTTTTTTTTTCTTTAGAGTAACCATTTTAAGTTGCTTAAGTAACATTTTAATTGTGAAATTCAACTGTGACATATTATTAGATTGCTTGAAGAAAATAGAGGAAAAAATCTTCTTACATGTGACAGCTGCTCAACGTTTGAAGACATCAATTATATCTGTCCTTCAGGCTTTTACAAGCTAAACATTCCAAGTTCCCTCAAGTGTTTCATATGTCACATTTTCATATTCTCATGTCATTCCCTATCCCTCTAAAATATGACCCTCAGAGCTGGACTCACGTTTCCAATGCAACCTGACCAGCATGTTTGGAACATCACTCCTCTATTTAACCTTGTTTCTTTCAATGCATCCTGTTGAGTTGTTTTGTCACTTAATCCCTTAGCAGCCATAGTGACTGAATTTGTAACCAACTAAATTCTCCAAGTGTTTCAAAATAGTTATTCTACGATGTACTGCTCTGCATTTATGTGAAATATTTTAATAGAAATAACAATTTGAATTTATTCCTAAACAATATATTTATTCAATAAATATCTACTGAATACCTACCCTATCACCAGTACTATGTTAGGCGCTAGAGAGGCAGAGGAAAACAAATTGACAATTTCTCTGTACTTTTATTAATTGTTTTCAAATAGATAAAGCAGAGAAAAGAGAAACATTTAAAACAACACATTGCATTTTAAAAATGTCACAAATGTTGATAAACAAGCAACAATGCTCTGAGAGAAATGTAGATAGGAAGAGGCTCAAAGTAAATGTGCTGCTTACATAATGCTTTTAAAACATAAAAATAAATTATGTTTACTTTCAAGTTAATGGCAGAATAAAAATGTCAACAAATTTATTGACACTTTTCATATGAAGCAGCTTATTTTTCCATGCCTCGAATCAGGGGGGGACACTATTACTGCCTTGACCAATAAAATATACTGAAAGTGAATGCCAGTTTGCAGACACATAGCTTTAAAAGACAACCTTCCATTTTAGATGTCTTTGAACACTCTTGGAGCCCTGAGGAACTATATGTAAATATCTTGCTAGTGGAGAAGCCCCGTAACTACATCACGAAGGAAAATGGGCTGGCTGAGGTAGCCCATTCCCCACAAAGGCACAAGCTTCTAGAATAGAACAGTCACCTATGTGCCATTGAGCAACCTCATTCTGTGCAATGTGGAGGAAAAGGACTGGCAAGCCAAGCACTACCTGAATTCCTGATCTACAGGAATCAAGAACTCTAAAATGGTGGTTGTTTTAAGACAATATATTTTGAAGTATTTTTAATGCAGTGACAGATACCTGCAACGAAAGTGGAGGGTGGAGCTTTCACACAAGAGGAAATAACATGCGCCAAAGTCCAACGCTGGGTAAGAGGTTGGCAATTTGAGAAGCTCATGCACCACCAGAAGGGCTATGCCTCTATAGCTTACCTAGGGGAAAGAGCTACTAGTTAAGGCAGAGGCAAGAGTTAGATCATTTAGGGCCTTAAAATCAGGGTAAGTTGATTAGAATGTATTGCAAGTGCTATGGGGAACAACTGCGCATAGCATTCATGCATAGATTGGATGTAGGAAATGGTAGGGAGAAAAGGAATCTGTGATTATACTGAGTACAGGGATGTCATTTATTAAGGGATAAAATTAGGAATAGAAAACACATTTGAGAAAGGGAGAACTCAAGAGTTCTATTTTGGATTTTACTGTCATTGATGCATTCAAGTAGAGATGTCAAAAGGATGTGGGTATTAGAGAGTAGTGCAATCTATTAAGTAATCTACATAAGTAATTTATATTAGGTAAGATCTATGCAAGGAATTTATATTAGAAAGTAATAAAATATTAAGTGGAAGATAAATTTCCATGAATCATTGACATTTCCTAAGGAATGAATACACAGAAAGAAGAAAAGAGGGCAAAGAAACAAACTCTAAGGAATTTCAAAATTAAGAGTATAGATAGAGGAGGAGGATGGAGAAAGGAAACTGAAAATGAAGGAACAGTGAATTGGGAGTAAAACTAAATCTAATGATATAAAAGACAACCCTGTCTTGTTTTTCCAAAAAAGTGTTTAAAGTAGGTGAAAGATCTAAAATTTAAAAAAATAGATATGTGGGGTTGGGTACAGTGGCTCACATTGGTAATACCAGTGCTTAGGGAGGCAGAAGGATCTCTTGAGGGTGGGAATTCAAGACCAGCCTGGGCAATGTAGCAAGACCCCACTCTACAAAAAAAAAATAATGAAAAATTAGCCAGGTGTGGTGATGCATACCTGTAGTCTTATCTACTTAGGAGGCTGAGGTGGAAGGATCTCTTGAGCCTAGGAGTTTGAGGTTATACTGAACTATGATCACAACACCTCACTCCAGCCTGTGTGACAAAGTGAGACCCTGTCTCTAAAATTTAAAAACAAAATAGAAATGTGTCTGTTGAATTTGTCAACCTTAAAGATGGTAATTTGATACCAATAAATACATCATAGAGAGGGTAGCAAAAGCCAGACATTGGAGGAAAATTAAATGGGTGTTTGGTATTGCAGACAAGCGTAGATACTCTTGATTCTGAAGGGAAAAGGACAAATGTAGCAGTATCTGGATATGAGATTGAGGACTTGTTTTGGTATTTTTTAACAGGGGTGAGTGGGACATATTTGCATGCTAATGGTGATGATACAGTAGAAAAGATTGCTGAAGAACAAAAGTAAGATCATTGGTGTAGTGAAATTCTTGAGATGGTGGAAAAGTGGGCTTTATAACACATAGAGTTATTGAATAGTGATATGCTTCCTCCTTTGTAACAAAATAGGAAAAATGAAATAGGTGAGTGTAAGTATAGAAAATATGTATTGATTGACTGATTGACTAATAGCAGGTAGGAGGAAGAGAAGTTCGTTTTTTATTACCTCTATTTTTTCAAGGAAGGAAAAGAGAATATCATCTGTTAAGATAGAGGATAGGTCTATGGTGCCACCCTGCCAAGCTCCATCTGTGTTCACTGCTCCTCCATTGTTCTGGGAGGTCTGGGTGGCTCTGCCACAGCCTCTGTCCTCTTGTGACCTGCAGTTACTGGAAGTTCTGTATGGACGATGGCAGGAGACCCCAGAAGCCAAGAAATGGTACTGAAAAGGTGAACCAAAGTCTTTTATTATCTGCTATTAATACTTCATGAAGGGGGGTTCAAGATAGCCAACTAGAGTCAGGGTTTGCTGGACCTTCCCAGTGGAGGTGTTGGGAGTTGTACCAAGGGGAACAGAGGAGGATTGTTGATCAGAAGTGGACCACAGAGTCTGACACCAGTAGAATCCAGGATACCATAAGCAGGAACTGAACAGTTGAGAGAGAGTAGGATAGAAGAGAAAAATCAGTGCAAACTAGGTCAATGGAGTTCTGGAGACCAGGGAAAGGGTAAGGGATTTTTTACCCTGCCCCCACCTGGGTGCCTTGGGAGGTCACTTGCACACTTTGCACACCAGTTACAGCATTTACTGACTCAATCATAGAGGGTGTAGTTGATTCTCACTATGTCCATGAAGGATATTTGTCTGAAGTTATTTTTTCTTCTTTTTTTCTTTTTCTGTTTCTATGTATGGTTTTGGTATCAAGAAAATACTGTTCTCTTAAAATGAATTGGAAAGTGTCCCTCTCTTTGCTATTTTTTGGAGGAGATTGTACAGAACTGATGTTAATTCATCCTTATATATCTGGTAACATTCTCCAGTGAAAATACTGTACTAGGCTTAGATACTTCTTTTGGGGAGATGTTTTAAAATAAAAATTCAATTTTTAAAAGTTATTGGACTATTCTTATTAATTCAACTTGAGTATCATTTGGCAGCTTGCAGTTTTCATGGAATTTATCCATTTAATCTAAGTTATCAAATTTGCATAGATTTGTTTGGTGCTTCTTTGTTATCCCTTTGATATCTGTGGGGTCAGTAGTAATATCCTCTATTTTATTCCTGCATATTGGTCATTTTTTCTCTGTCATTTTTGCTAGAGATTCATCAATTATATTGATATTTTTACTAAATCAGCTTTTATTTAATTGATTTTTAAAATATGTTTAAATATTAAATTCCATTGACCTGATATTATTTGTATTTTTTCTTTCTTTGTCTTGCTTTGATTTTATTTTACTCTTCTTTTTACACTTTCTTGAGGTGGGATCTTAGCTTCTTAATTTGATATTATTTTATTGTTTAATGTAAACTTTACGTGCTATAAATTTACCTCTCACTACTGCATTAGCTACATCTCACACATTTTGCAATTTTATATTTTCACTTTCATTCTGTTCAATGTGTTTTTTTAATTGCCTTGAGGTTTCCTCTTTGACTTGTGAATTATTTAAAAGTATGGTATTTGATTTCCAGCTGTTTGCAGATTTTTTTAATGATTGTTGTGTTATAGATTTCTCACTTGTTTCCATTTTGGCCAGAGTATATGTTCTATATATTTTCAATTCTTTTAAGTTTGTTCAGATTTTTTTATGACATATGTGATCTATCTTGTTGACTATTTCATGGGCACTTGTAAAAAATGCCTATTTTGCTACTGTATAGTGCAGTGCTTTATGAATATCAATTAGAGTCTGTTGGTTGGTGATGTTTTTTCATAGCCTTGTTGATTTCTGTCTAATAGTTCTACCAATTTCTGAGTGAGCATTTTTTCTCAACTATAATTTGATTTGTTTATTTCTTCTTTAAATTTTATCAGATTTTCCTTTAAGCATTCTGAAGCTTTGTGTTTGGTGCATACATACTTAAGGTTGCTATGTATTTTTGGTAAACTGACTTAGATTAACTCTATATAATGTCCTTTTGTGTCCCTAGTAATTTTCTTTGCTTTGCATTCTTCTTTATCTATTATTAATATTTGTTTGATTAAGGGTTCATATTATATCGTTTTGCATCCATTTACTTTGAACTGACCTGTATTGTAATATTGTCACATTTGATGTGAGCTTCTCATAGACAGCATACAATTGATTAATAGTTTTTTATCTGTTTGTTTACCCTTTATCCACTATACAAACTCTTTTAAGTTGAGAATTTAGATAATTTATATTTAATGTAATTATTTATGAATAGGGCTTAAGTTCATCTTTTTCTTTTTTGTTTTCTGTTTTTTCTGTCTGTAATTTTTTTATTTCTCTGCTGTCTTTCTCCTGCCTACCTGTGACTTACCTGAACATTTTCTTAAATTTTATTTTTATTTATCCATAGTGTTTTTGAGTTTATCTCTTTCTATAAGTATTTTTAGTACTTGTTCTAGATATTACATTATATGTGCATAGCTTATTCAAATCTGGTGGTGGTATTATTTTAGTGGTTACCATGGATTAGGGATAAAGGCAGTGTTGTGTTTGCTATAAAGGGTAACATAAGGGGTCTTTGAGGTAATGGGACAGTTGTACATCTTGATTTTAATGATGGTTTTGCAAATTTATATATGAAGATAATTATGCACATACACACATAGGAGTGCATATAATGTGGGTGAAATCTGAATAAGGTCTGGGGTGGTATTATTGTCAACTTATTGGATTTGATTTTGCATTATAGTTGTGTGAGCTATTACCCTTGGGGAAACTAGGTGAAGAGTCCTCAGGACTTCTCTGTGCTATTTTTTCCCAAATTTCTGTGAATCTATAATAATTTTAATATAAAAAAGTAAAGAAAATGAGGTCCTGTTTAACTTTATATGAAGTCATGATGAAAAGGAATCTTATCACAAAGCTGTCAAGAATAATAAAATGTACTAAATGTAACCATAAATGATGTTAGCCAAATAGTAGTTTCAACCAGATTTATTAGCAAAGATGATTTCTTTTGCAATTATCAAATTATATATGAAAATTGCATAACCATCCTACATATAATTAGCATTACACCTTCCCTTTTTGCTCACTAAAGTAACAAGTCATTCTTGTTCATAGACATGATTAATATCTTTGCATTATTTACCTAGACATTATCTTCATGGATAATCAATCATGCATTCTAACCCACTGAGCACAGACTGTATGACAATAGAACAAATTTGTAGAAATTGAGTTACTTTCATGTAAACAATTATATTTGTGTACATAGGAGGAAGGGAATAAAAAACACCATAGTGTTGAAAATAACCATATTATATTACTTAAGGATAGTTATGTTCCATATTTGATAAAAAATGTTTCACAGAGAAATGGTTGATGAATGTACTTAACTTATATGGTAAATGTATTTAATAAATGCATTTTTAAGGAAGAATAAAAGAATGTACAAATGATATATGCCTCTATTTCATTTCTACAAAACCTATTTATTAATAGTATAATTTTGTGGGTTTTTTTAAGAATCATTATTTGAACTTTAATATGGAAAAAAGATGGTTTTAACACTTGACATGTATTAAAGTATTTAGCAATATAGGATCATTAAACAGTCATCCTGTCACAGTTCAGTGTCCATGGCTGGACTTTGAAATTTTGCCCCAGTTCTTGGGCTCCTGGCTTGGAAGAATCACAAGCTGGGCCACACAACGGAGAGAGATGACAGACACTCAGCAAGTATGCGTGAAGAATTTATTGGAAATATTGAAGTTATAAGATAGTACAGGGAAGAAAGCAAAGACATCTCTTAAGGTGAAATGGGTCTGTCTCCACGAGTGGAGAAGATGCTAATTAATGCTAAACTTCCTCCTTTTATATGTTAGCAATTTATGTTGATGTAAAGGTTAGTCATAATTACTTATGACTATATGTCACAAGGTTTGGGGACTGAATTATACATGTGATGGAGAAAGTCACCATTTAGGGTATTTTTCTATTTTCTCATTGGTGGTCAGTGTTCCATGATTTAATTACCCCGTTCTTTAAGACTGAAAGAACTGTTTCTCCTGGTTATTTTTCAGTCCCTAACAATCCCTTCCTTTTTCTTTCTTTTCCCTTTTCTATCTGAATATAATCAGGTATATGCACATATAAATATACACATGTATGTCAGGTTGCAAAAATGGAACTGCCTTATTTCTCTCTTATGTCCCAACACTATAGATATTACAACCCAAATTGTGTGTAAGACAGTTCCTCATGCACTGAATTTACAAATAATAAGAGGAAAGAAAGAAAAACAAATTGATTTCATGTTACCAAACCACTTCGAAACTTCAAAACTTAAAAAAGTCAAGATATGGTTAACAAATTAGGAATTCTGGGAATATTTTCTTTTAGGAGAGCTATTGTCAGGATAAAATTGCCCTTTCTCATTACCTCTACCATACCACCTTCTAATTCCAAGCCTAGTAAGGGTAGCTTCCATGATATCACTCAGATAGAATGCATAGAAGTATCATGTATTCTTACACCTGAGAAAGGTAAAGGTCCTACATTCCCTCTGTCTGTTAGTGAAAAGGTTGGATAAGTCCATTTCCCAAGAACTAGACAAAAACCACGTGATAGTAAAGAGAAAGCCATTGTCTAACAGAACTGGAGCCAGAAGACCCTAACAAACAGAGTTGTTAATCAGAACAATCAGGAAAACAAGGGCTGAGGATGGGCTGAGCAGAAAAACATCCAGTGAGCCCAAAAGCACCAGTAGGAGAAAATCAGTTTTAAACATTACCTGAACCATAGATCAGGAAGCCATCAGCAAATAAGAAAACTCCCTACACCATCACTTTTAATTTCTCCATTCCCGCAAGCAGGCCCCAAAGGCATTGAAGCTTCAATCAGCAACCCAATTAGTCAAATCACACACAAAAAAAGAAAAAGCCCACCAGACCTTTTTCCCTAGCCAAAAGTTCTCCTCAAACTCTGGCTTTAGTTGCAGGTGGGAAAGAAGGTCTTTTTTTCATGGAGATTGAAGTGTTGCTTTATATCTTGGACTGCATTTCTGATTAAGACTGTGTTTTGAAATTGTTAAAGACTACAGGATTGTCTATTAAATAAAAGTAATCAAAATATTATGGGCTCTGGCCAGATTTTATCCAGGGCCAGGGAAAGATTATCACAACTGGTGGTAGACAAGGATTAAAAGACAAGAATAAAATATGTATTTATTATGTTCATGAATCATGCTTGTTTGACACACCAGTTTTACATATTTACACTCAAGCATGTACATACATTTTTACTTAAGTAGGCTTTTTTCTATGAATTCAGTGCCATAATCTCTTTTCCACTCAACAACATTTCATGAGCATTATCTATGAACCAAAAATAAGGAGTTAATAGAAACTTTAATGACTCATTAGTATTGGTGAATGATCTGTTTTTGTTTACTTATGTGTGTGTGTTTATTTTTAAGCAGTGAATTAGGGAACTACTTTTCTCAACACTATATGACTACATTCCAATACCAAAGATTTTGATTAAATAATCTGGTGTAGGGCCCAGAATATGCCTTTAACAAAAAGATCCGGTGGTCCTGCAGCATATGGTCCTCAACATTTTAAGGAAACATGAGACTATTTTTGCCAAAATGTACAGAATTATCGTCCAATGTAAAACAACACTTGTAGTATATTTTAAATAGCTACATATAATTAGCAGTGTTTATAAGCCCTTTTCCCTGCTACTGTTTGTTTCTCTTCCTGGGATCCTTGCTGTTTCAGTAGGAGCTATTGAGAGAAGAAGAGGGGGATAAAAAAGACTTTGAAGTTAAACAGAATTTGGTCAAATCCTCTTCCTTTTATTACTTATTGTGTTCATGGGCAAGATATTTATTTTCTTGGTACCTAGTGGTTTTTTAAATTCTTAGATTAGACAATAAAAAACAAATATCATGAGTAAAAGGTGTTTTCAGGCATATAAAGCACAGAGTGTTTAATAAAAATTTCTTTCTTCTACATTCTTTTCTTCACCCTCCTTGCTGCCCACCATCTTATTTGTTCAATAGATAAATTTGCAGTACTCTTCCTTTTCCATGAAAAGCCATACTTAAATATCTTTGAATTAAAATCCTGAATCCCTAATAGTTTTACTATAGAATTATCTCCTCTAGTACAATCCCTACACTGAAAATGGAAAAATATATTCGTACTTGACTGTTTTAGGCCCCTGGATTGCATCTTAACATCTTTTTTGGTAGTCACATGGATTAAATCCATCAGAATTATTTCAAACTGTGAAAAACAACAGTAAAGGAAATATTAAGAGGCTGCACTGTGACTATTTCACATTAATGTATGTATTACAAATAGCTACTGATTTTATATATTTATTTCTATAATGGGAATGGGAAAAGAACACAGGAGCCCTAGGGAAAAAGAAATTCAATATCATTTCACACTCATTAACTATATAAAACCAGATGTTAATTATCACTTCTGTAGAGAAATGCCAAGAAACTTTAATGATTAGAAAGACAGGATGTTTGATTAATGACATTTTTTAGTTGATTAAAATAGTTTTACATAATTTCAATCCCTGTTGGTGAAAATATATTAGTCCATTTTTTCTACCTTAGCAAATATAACTTAATAAATATAAGTAGACTTTTTAGTAAATTTTTGTTTCACATAATTATAATTCTAAATTTAATTCACTTGAGATTATGTTGAAGATGAAGAAATTTGAGAATGGATATGACCTATTGTCAGAAAAAAACTAAAAAAAGATTTTTCATTAGGAAAATAATTTTATGTTTTTTTTTTAAATGCTTAATTTAAGTTCACATTAACTGGATTTTAGCTGAAATTTCTTTAAACTTTGCTCTTCTTTTACCTATTAAATAACAGTATTTTTGTGCCCTGAAATAGAACACTATGGATAAGAAAGAAACAAACAAAAAGAGAGTATGCCTCTTATCAACTTTTCTTTTGTGTTATGAGTCACATGTGAGCGTATTCACACTAGAAAAATATGGCTCAATATCTGTGACTATGCATAATAAGCATCTCTCTGTGAGATAAATTAGCATTAAGTTCAATTTCCAAAATTGCAATTTCTATAACATATAGCACTGTCATTTATAGTTTCACATGTTGAGCTACAGCACATTTCCAACCTTTATGTTGTAAAGACTGAATGCGACTCTATATTTAGATTCACAGCTGTTTGGTTTTTTCACAGATGCTTCTGCTATTAAGATGAGTTCTTAAGAATAGGTAAATGTGTCAAAATATTTGTCTTTTATAGAGAAAATAAAAATAATTTAAGTTTTAAATAATTACTCCTTTTAGGACCAGTATTTATTAAGCTCTTTGCAGTAGGATTAGATAAGCCATAAGCGTAAAAATCAGGACATTTTCCAGAAGGTCATGTCAGAGACTAGAGGAACTTAGGTTGTAGGTCTCTGCTCCTCTTGAAAAGAAATAAATATTCAGATTACATCACAGATAAAGGAAGAATTACTTAACTTATACTGATGCTAATTTGTCTCTGTTTTATACAAAATCATTTGTTCCTTCCATGCAAACCTGTAATGAAAGTAAGGTCAAATGACAAGTTGGTCAGGAGCTTGTCATAAGAGCATTATCCTCCCACCTTAGATATTGACTCCTGAAATTTGAGTGAGGTACTGAAAAGCACATATTTGGGGATGAGATGTCTAAACACAGTCACTTTCTGGTCATACAAACAGTGCTTAGATATTTAACTCTGTTGCTCTTCTATTTCATTTCATTTGTACAAGGAGAGATGAAATAATAATGATGCTTTCTTCATAATTTTTTAAGGATTCAATTACATGTGACTATAAAGTGCTTAGTACGATACTTAGCATATAGTAACACTAAAATAGCTTTTATTAACATTATTACTGTTTTCTTATATTTATCATAAGAACTCTTGTACATATTAAAAACTAAAATGTGAAAAAGCTATATAAAAAAGTGAGCCATCTTCCCAAACTTGGCCTATAATTCTATTTGCAAAAGATCATCACCATCAAAAAGGTCATTTGTATCAGTACAGAAAATTTTCCTAAATATAATAATTATACATTTCATTGTTTTACAAGTGGGAACATACCATCTACATTTTCAGTACCCTGCTTTTTAAATTTAGTTAACAATATATCTTCAATCCCTCATCATACAATAATAGTGTAGAGTTCTTTGGAGTATAGATCAGATGTCAATAATTTAATTAGTCCTCTATTAAATGATATATATATTATTACCTGTTGTGTGTATTACAAATATACTATATAAAAACCTCAATTTATGAATATTTTGAGATACAATTGACAGTAAATATGTGAAATAATTTTCTGCTGGATGAATTACAGCATGAAAGAATGTGTGATACTTTAATTCAATAATTACTTCCAGGTTACCAATAAAATAGTGCCTATTTCCTCATACTCTACTATTACAAAAATTTCAGTTCTGATATATAAAATAGGTATATATTGATATTTTAATTTTATGAGAATTGTTTAGCATCTTTTGTTTGCAATCCATTTTTGCCTGTTAATTATTCATTCATATATTTTGGTTACTTGTTGGCCTGTTGATTTTTTTCTTATTGATTTTAATCAATATTTAAATGACAAGACATATTACCCTATTACCTAATTTGCCATATGTTTAGCTATTTGGAAAGCTATATATTTATATGGTCAAGTTTAACCATTTTTTTGGTCTATGGTTTATAGATTTGGGGTCTTGCCTTGAAATGTATTTAAAATCATCAATTTTTTTCTATTGTATGATTTCTTTTTATCCTTACATTTCTGATCATCTTAAAACATACCTTGCTTTAAAAAGATAAGTAGAGTTATAGTTTTATCTATCTATAGCTATGTGTCTACCTATCCATTTATTTATCTATCTACTTTGCACTGTGTCTAGTCAGTTGTCTCACAAAATTGACTGAGGAATGTATATTTTCCATTTCAAAATGGTAATCCCACCTTTATCCTATTCTGTCTCCTCTCTCTCTCTCTTTCTACATAGCCTCCCTGTTTTATTTCATTGATACTTCTGTTCCTAAACAGTAATAAATTATTTTACTATAGCTTTTATCATTTTTACTATAAAACCTATGCTATCTAGAATTTTATATTAGTACCTTAGTAGAATTTTGACCTCAGACAAATAATTTATTACAACTCTGCCTCTTTTTTTTTAATCTGGAAAATGCAGTAATAATAATAATAGCAATAATAATATAATTCATAGAGATCTTGTTCTGATTAACTGTTACAATGAATGTAAGGGGGCCTTGTATATTTTTCATGCTCACTGAAAAAATAAATTATTATCTTATTTTCATTACTGAAGGATATGTGTTAAATTCTAATTTCCTATAGTAAAATAAAATTAAGTAGTATACTTTCTTGGCATAAAGGAGCACAGTGCAAGTCATGTTTCAATCATTGCTAGATCCAGCACTTTACTGGTAAGGCAATAATAAATTTGTCTCATTGCCTAACATACTTAAGACATTTTCAGTACTCAATGAGGGTATCGGGAAAAATCATGCTCCATTAAAATTCCAAAGGAGATTTTGACCAATCTTTTTTTGTGCTATAAAGAGAAATTCAGAGACAATAAACTCATGTTTGCTTTGCCTTGAAAGCTGTTTGATCCTGAAATGTGAAATAATCTTTGACAGGATGCTATAGGTAATTTGGTAGATAGAGTTACTGTTTCCAGATCTTTTTTTCTCCTTCTTTGTACTTCATACTCTTGCTACTTGACTTTGTAGTCCTTTCCATTTTTGTTAAAGTGACAATCTATCTATCTATAATGACTAACTTTAAACAGGTCAATAAAATGTTTTTGGTAAACTGAGACCAATCATGGAAATCAAAATATCAGGAAAATGGTTTTAAATATCTGGAATTATAAATTCATACAGAAATACATTTAATTATTTAGAAGTTTTACATTTCACAATTATATCATCTATTTTGATTCTTCTCATATGTCTGTTATATCCATGCTAAAGAAATCAAGCCTGGAAAAAGGTCTAATTACTGCCCTAGATTGATGATCTCTCACTAATTTGAAAATTTGGATAAAGTAACTCAGTTCAAATATATTTCAATGACAGTTATTGTAGAATTAAAATAAATTATTTGATATTACTGAAAATGTTAAAATTATTTTAAGAATATCCTGTTTTATATGCTGATGATATTTTTTTCCTTTGACCAAAACTCCAGCCACATTTATCTTGTAGTTTAAGCTCTGCCTGATGTATAGTAGGTTATCAAAATATATATCCATTCAAAAAATGATAAATATGTAGAAAAATTAATTAAAATGTGCATTTAAAAATTAATATATGAATAATAAATCATCAACTATATATAAATTAATATAAAATGCCTGTTAGAAGCACTCCAATATATTAAAACAACTGAATAATTGCTAGGAGCATTGCAATATTTTAACCATTCCACTATAATATTGTCTAGCTTAAAACAAATTAAAATACATTTTTAGAAGTAAAATTTATATGATTTATGTATGAAAAATAATCAGAAACAGATTAATTTATTTAGAGAAGATATTCTTTAACATTCACCGGCAGAATAAATTGTGTTGCTATTATTACAAAATGTAACTTCTCAGATCAATTTACTATTTTTGCCTCTGTGAAATACTTAAATAATTGGAGATCACCTTTCTTTCTCAGACTGGCTGTCTGCTGAGTCTGATAAAATCTAAAAATTACATACCTTACTGGTACCTCAGAATTAATCATTTTGAATGTTTTGGCACCTATACAATCTTTTGGCTTATTGAGAGCTGAAAATTCAAATGAAATGTTTTAAAAAGGAAATAATCCAAGCTGTGACTAAAAGGAGTAATTTTAACTCAAATGATGTATTTTAGTATGTTGATCTTCTAAAAGATACTGCAACCACAATGACATGCAAAAATACAGCACAGAAACAGAACTGGTGAGATCTCCACTTTCTCATCCTTTTATAGACTATTAACAAACTGTGTCCATGTCATGGACTCCCTTGATTGTTTGCTTAAGCAGCCTCTTGGAGGGAAATGATCTTATACCTAGGGTTTCTGTTGATTCTTAGCTCTTAGAAAGAAACATGTCTATTACTTAAACATAGCAATTTAAAGCATATGGATTTGATTCACAGAATGCTTGACTATTGTGAGGTGTGCCAACTTAAACAAGATGATTGCATCTACACATTGCCATCTTGAAAGCACTAACAACTCTTTGGTTTAAGGCATCATAGCATCCCAGTGGGCATACTAGAAGTTAAATTCCCATATAAAGAAATTCATTTAAATATCAAGGAAGAAGCACACTAGAAGGAAAAAATTTTTACTTATTCTGGACTTATTTTACTGTTTCTTTTGACTATTTTGGTGATCGAACCATTTTGTAAAGTCATTCTTCATTTAAAATTGAACACTTGAAACAATATACAAAATTTTAAATAACTTTTATTTTCATACAAATAGAGTTTTATTTCTACAAGATGAACAAACATTAATACATATGGAAAAATGTTAATTTTTAAAAACTGTACTTCCATTCCAGCAATAAAGTGTCTGCAACGAATTGAGGCATAAGAATTAAAATTGAAAAATCTTAATAACCAACATGAGTTTAAACTTTTCTTTATATTATAAAAGCAAGTGGGCCTTATTCATCCATTTGTAATTTGTAAAATCAAAATAAATATATCAACCAAATCATATAAGTAATTAAATAATAGTTCACTTTTAAATGAGGACAACTCAAGCAGTCTTTGTCTCAGAAGAAATCTTTGGAATTCTCTACACTAACCATAGATTTGGTTAAGTCCCCATACATCCCTCCAGAATAGATATAGTGATAGGGATTCCACTATCAAAGAAAGTACCCAATTTCCTTTTTTTTTTAACGGTATGAATTAAAACCACACAGACAGTATTTCTTGTATAGAATAAGTCTCCTGAAAATTCTACTTGCTAATTGTAATTCCAATCTCTTGGAAGAGTCAAAGTAAATCTCCTTGAAGTACAACAATGCAACCATTCACACTTATCAAAAAATATCATTTATCATATGAATTACATCTTTGTCAAAGCAAACACACCAAGTTCTTAGAATTCATAAGCAATAAAGTAGCAACATTAGAGTAAACAAATAATCAAGAAAAGTCATTTATTTATGATAAATCCAAGAGTTTGCCAGTCATATTTTCATTAAACGTACAACACTAGGAGCACAGGAAATAAAAACATTTGTCACTAAAGGACATTAAACAACATAGTATTTTAACACTAATATATGGAACTTCAATACATAAAAGAGCTAAGTGGAGCTTCTCTTATTAAACAAATAGTAAAGGGGTAAAGGGGACACTTACTGAGCTTCTTACTCACCTCGCCTCTGGTGGGAACCCAGGTTCATCTAAGGAGAGACCTGAGTTTCAAAAGAACATAGTTTGAAATAGTTAAACGATATGAAGTTTGATGCAAGAAATTTTTCTACATTATTTTGATGTGTGTAGTGGTTCTTGTCTTGGTAAAAGAAAAAAATAATTGATTCCTGTTGGGATGGGTTTGGGCTTTCAAAGTATAGAGAAGCTATGGATCTATCTACCTAAGTATGGTCAGATACCCACATGTTCTAATTCCATAATCATTCAGAAAATAAAATTTTGCAAATAAAAAATTAATTCTTATCCCTTCAGTAAATGTAACCAGTGAAGCAGTGAATTCTGGCAGCATTAAAAAAAATCTTGCTAGTTTTACAAGTGGTTATCTACTCCTAGAAAAAGATTATTTTCTATTCTTAATGTGGTATGACTGATTCCAAGTGTTGATACTATAGTGATATTGCCCAGTGAAAAACCTGAAAGTTATTAGGCACTAGAATTATGCAAAATTCTGCAGTGGAACACTTGTTATAGGCTGCATCTTGTCCGTGCTTCCTATAAAATCTATTGAGATAAATCTAATTCCATTTAAAGCATTGTAGTGTCAGAAGTTGATTTGCTTCAATTAGGTGATTTCAATTTAAGATTTTTATAGCAGAGGTGTGAGATAAAAATAAATAGGTATTTAACATACTTCATAATAGAAACATCATGTGAGAATAATATTTCATTCTTGGAAATACTCCTAAAAAATCATTAGAAAGTTTTAAACCAAATATATTTGTGGCAGCACATGGAAAATACACATTCATATACAATATTTAATTTAATTAATTCATTTATTCAGCAAATATTCACTTAATACTTATATTTGATGTGACAGTTACAACAATGATATAAAGGTTTTTTCTTCATTGAATTAAAGTATAGCAATGAAGATAGATACTGAATGCATGGTTGATTAAAAAAACAAAAAAAAACCCAAATATTTGCAACTCTTAATTTTACACAGTTTACTCTCTGCCCCTGTCGTATTCATCTGATAATCTGTGGTCTCTCCCGCTGTTTCTTTGGAGATTATTTCAGGCTCATTGTCTCTATCTGCAATGTAATTCTTTCTTAATTGTTCTTGGGCTATACCATGCCTAATCTCTCCAAGACCTATTATCATTAGTCTTTTTCTTTCTGTCCTCCAGTGATCTTACCCACTGCCCCATTCAGCCATTTGCCTAACATAGATAAATGCTCACATGCCTTAGACCAATACCTTAAATTAATATACATTTAATGTGTCTCATGACTAAAGATGTACCAGATTGTATGGTAAACAGTATGGTCATCTGATCAGTAACAAACTGAATCTCCTCCATAGTCTTGATTTCAGCCACCCAACTCTCTGACCATGCAAGCTTTCAATCACATTTAGACTTACCACTCATTAATCTTATCTCCTTTATCTATCTTTCAGCAACTACATAGCCTAATTTTATTCCTTAACAAGCTTAAATTTTAGGGTAATTATAACTACATACACAGATACACTCTAAACTTCTTTGTCTGCTCTTGTTTTATTTTACTTGCATAAGTAAAATAAAACCTTTTATCCAACATCCATTTACTTCTTGCCTGCCCCCGTACAGTTGAACATGGATGAACAAAAGCAACAACATTGCTAACAGGTCTCACTTTAAATTAATGGTGACTAATCTTAGGAATATTTTTATTTTTGTCCAGCATTCATACTACACATTTGTAGTCCACTCATTATCGCATTATTCTAGATGAGTAATTCATAGTTTTTCCTCTTCCCTCTACCAATCTATCCACCTGTCACTCTGAACTGATGATTTTACTTGCTAGTTCCCCCCAAAAAACTTGAAAGAAAATGTTCATAAGCTCTTAGCCCCACATATATCCACCTAACTCAATCTGTTCTTTACTTCCTTTTCTCTTAATACCTGACAAACTTTCTGTATTCTTACCATGGATAGCCCTTTCACTTGCTCACTAAATCCCACCCCCATTTTTCTACTCAATAACAAAATGTAGTAGCTGAGTATTCATTCAACATAAGCTGATAGAATGCCAATCTTGCCCCAAGTACTGGGAATGTACCTGTCACAGAAGACCCCTTACTCAATCACCTTATGCAATGGCTTAGTCTTCACTTTTGCAGATCACACCATGTTCAGTAACAGGATAATTAGGTTCAGACTAAATTCATGTTAAGTACAGTCAATGCTGTGTATCTGTGGGTTCTATATTTGTGGATTCAAACAACTTTGCATCAAAAATATTCTGAAAAAACAATGGATGATTGCATCTGTACTGAACATGTACTACAGATATTTTTTCTTGTCATTATTCCCTAAATAATATAGTATAAAAACTATTTACACAGATTGATATTGTATTAGGTATTATAAAGTAATCTAGAGATAATGTAAAGTATACAAGAAGATGTACGTAGATTATATGCAAACAGTACACCATTTTAATATAAAGGACTTGAGCACCCATGTATTTTGGAAACCATGGGGGTCCTGGAACCAATCCCCCATGGAAAACTGTATATATTCAGAACTAGGAATTTAAAGCACCATTCCAATGATCTGTAAGTTATATGTTATCTAAAATTTAAATTAATATTTTAATATAACTGACACCATTATAATGTTTATTTTTTCCAAATAAAGAATTATACATTAACTCCAGATATCTATTATCTCCCCCCAAAATTTTGTAGTTTTACTAATTTTTTCATAGATTATATGTAGTGTTTATCAAGTTATTTTATTTTGCAATACCTCTGTAAATGGGTTATTTTACAAAATATATTCTAATAGGACATCAAAGATAAATGCAAAGTAGGCATACCTGCCATCCACAGGAAAATTTGGTTAGAAGACATGATTTATTTTATCTATAAAATGACTTTGGAAAAGGTACTGTAAAATAACAGAGCACAGTCCTTGAAAATCTGAATTTATATCTTCATTTTAAGAAAAATGAAAGCTTGCCACAATGAACATGGGTTTTTCCATTGGGTAGAACTCAGTGGAAATGCTTTCTTTTTTAAAGGACAGGTTTTCTCTCACCAACTCTGTTTTCCAAATATACATTATCAAGCCTAAACCACTGTGGATATTTTACAATCTGTTATACAGAACATCTAAGGATTTTTGATGAATCACTTTACTAAGTATTCTAAATAACCATAATAGGTTTGTACCTGTTTTTTTGATTACAAAGAAAACCATTATCACTTATAAAAATAATAATCTAGTTTCTTCCTCTGCTGTAAAATGCCACTATTTCTGTTGTGAATAATACCACATTGGCTAGAGCTATCTGAGTAATGTTTAATAAAAATGATGAGACCCATTTTCTTTGATGACATAAAAATGTTTCCTTTGAAAACATTTAGAACAATCTAGGTATTTTACAGAAGTATTTTTAAAATGTCAATGAGCGTGGAAACAATGAGGATTAGGTGGACTAAAATACCAAAGAGAAGAGAACAATTTAGAGGTGAGCTGAAAATTATAAGATTCCTCCCTGAGGAGGGGCATTTGGTAATTCAGAATGTGGGCTGAGAATCTGATAATTAATCTAAGAGATACTGTTGGGGTAAAAATGAAAGGAAGAACCAGTAGAATGTTCAGGTAGGACTGAAGTGATAAAACTAAAGAGTTGAAATGCCTCAAACAGATTGCTTAGATTGCATATTTGCCCCAGAAGATGTTTCTGGAGACGTAAGTCTTCAAGGGAGTCTAATAAGAGCTAAGTCATAAGCTTATGAATGGAAAAGATATATCTCCATCAGATTCTTAGAATTTAGAAAACAAAAAAACATTGAGTGTAATGGGCCTGAAAGTCAAATATGCATGAGATAAAAGCTCTAGAGAAGGAATAGTCAAGTAATACTGAGAGTATGCAGCCAGTTTACTGACTATAGAGCCAACTAGAATCTAGGAAACTAGGCTTGTCCCTGGCAGATACTTAACTTTGGGTTACAGAGAAACCAGTAGAGATTTTACAACTCACCCTGGGTTGAAGAGATACAATCAGAGAATGGAGCCATCTCAAAAACACAGCCGTCCCCTTCTCAAATCTTGTATGAAATTTTCAATGCACAAGGGACAAAAAGTTAAAGAGCTTTGAGGATAACACTCTGAAGATCTTGAATGAATTGCACATTTTTCAGGGCTACAGAAAAGAAGACTTAATGGAGTTTCAGTTGAAATCTCTAGAGCTGCGGTCCCCTACCCCTGGGCTGCAGACCAGTACTGGTCTGTGGCCTGTTAAGAACACAGCCAGCCGCATAGCAGCAGGTGAGCAGCAGGCAAGCAAGCAAAGCTTCATCTGTATTTACAGCCGCTCCCCACTGCTTGCATCACTGCCTGATCTCCACCACCTGTCAGATGAGCCACAGCATTAGATTCTTAGAGCAGTATGAACCCTACTGTAAACTGCACATGTGAGGGATCTAGGTTGTGTGCTCCTTATGAGAATATAATACCTGATGATCTGAGGTGGAGCTGAGGTGATGATGCTAGTGCTGGGGAGTGGCTGCAAATACAGATTATCATTAGCAGAGAGGTTTGACTGCACAGAGACCATAATAAATCAATTGCTTGCAGACTCATATCAAAACCCTATCAGTGAGTAGCAAGTGACAATTAAGCTGCATCTGATGGCAGGCTATACAGTGACAAGTGAGGTGATGTACTTCAATTGTACAGCTGCATCTGGTGGCAGGATTTAAGTCAGAAACTGACACTTATTTTAGTCCATGCATGGCTCAACCATTATTTTATTTACCACTTCCATCCGTGCCTCTTTCCTGCACTTCACACTTGCTTCAGTCAGAGTTTTGGTAAGCCTACAAGCTAACCCTGGCAAAAATGAGTAAAAAAAAGCGTCGCTGGAGAGCTTCTTTTAAAAGGGAGAAAGACCCAATGATGAGATAGCAGAAGACTCTAAGACTGCCAACAAAATGAAAGCTGCATTTAAAAGAAAATACCAAGAGTCCTACTTAAATTATGGGTTCATTGCAACAGGTGATTCACATTCTCCAAGCCCACTTTGTGTAATGTGGCGACCGGCTATCCAACGAACCCATGAAACCTTCATAACTGCTTTGCCAGATGGAGACCAACCACCCAGCATTAAAAGACAAGTCTTTGGAGTTTTTCAAAAGAAAAAAGCATGAACATGAAGGACAGAAGCAATTACTGAAGGCCACCACTTCATCAAATGTGTCTGCACTGAAAGCATCATTCTTAGTGGCTAACCACATTGCTAAAGCTATGAAGCCCTTTACTACTGGTGAAGAGTTGATTCTGCCTGCTGCTAAAGACATTTTCTGTGAACTTTTAGGAGCAGCTGCAGTTCAAAAGGTGGCATGTGTTCCTCTTTTGGCTAGCACCATAACTAGACAAATTGATAAAATAGCAGAGGATATTGAGGCACAATTGCTAGTATTAATGAGTCACCATAGTATGCAATCCAGGTTGACAAGTCTACCTATGCTAAAAACAAAGGAACAAAGCAACAATGCTTGATTTTGCAGGATATATTTTTCAGGAGGATGTGCATGAGGATATATTATGTGCTCTTTTTTTGCCAACCAACACCACAGCTGCAGAACTATTCAAGTCTTTGAATGATTACATATCAAGAAAACTGAATTGGTCATTTTGTGTCAGTATATGCACAGATGGAGCGGCTGCCACTGGATGGCTTTTGGTTTCACTACTCGGGTCAAGGAGGTCACTTCTGAATGTGAGTCTATGCACTGTGTCATCCATAGAGAAATGCTGGCTAGCCTGAACTAAATGTCGAAAAATGTCACCTGAACTAAACAACTTTTTGAAGGATGTGATTAAAATTATCAACCACATTAAAGTATATGCCTTTAACTCACAGCTATTCATGCAGCTCTCTGAGGAGATTGACACAGAGCACATATATCTTCACTTATACATAGAAATGAGATGGCTTTCTAAAAGTAGATCACTGGCCAGACTTTTTGAGTTATGAGAGCAACTCCAGAGATTTCTTTTAGAAAAACAGTCACCACTAGCAGCACATTTCAGTGACACAGAATGGGTCGTAAAACTTGTGTGACACATTCTACCTTCTCAACGAACTCAGTGTGGACTTCAGGGGAGAACAACTGTGTTCAAGTTGGCAGATAAAGTGGCTGCATTCAAAGCCAAACTGGAATTATGGGGGTGATGAGTGAACATTGGGATTTTTGACATGTTTCAAACATTAGCAGAAATTTTGAAAGAGACTGAGCCAGGGCCTCTTTCTCCCAGCTGGTGCATGATCACCATTACTTCCTAACCACAAAAGACCCCCAAACTGGAAAGGAATGGATCCACGACCCATTTGTGAATAAGCCAGGTGAATTGACTTTGTCCATGCTAGAAGAGGATCAACTTGAGATCGCAAATGACAGTGGCCTTAACAGTATGTTTGAGACAACTTCAAATCTCCACACGTTCTAGATTA
Source organism: Daubentonia madagascariensis (assembly GCA_023783475.1). Taxonomy (NCBI): domain Eukaryota; kingdom Metazoa; phylum Chordata; class Mammalia; order Primates; family Daubentoniidae; genus Daubentonia; species Daubentonia madagascariensis. Next base: position 33,684,489 of record JAKFHU010001209.1, read on the forward strand.
AAGTCAAGGTGGAATATCCTGAGATTGCCACAAAAGCACTGAAAAGTCTGCTTCCATTTCCAGCATCCTATCCTTGTGAAGCAGGGTTTTCTGCAGTGACAGCAACCAAAAAGAGATTACACAGTAGACTGGACATAAGCAACACACACTTCAGGTGTCATTGTCTCTCATCACCCCAGATGGGACCATCTAGTTGCAGGAAAACAAGCTCCGGGCTCCCACTGATTCCGCATTATGGTGAGTTCTGTAATTATTTCATTATATGTTACAATGTAGTAATAACAGAATAAAGTGCACAATAAATATAATGCATTTGAATCATCCCAAAACCATCCACCCACCCCCCCAGGTCTGCGGAAGAATAGTCTTCCATGAAACTTGTCCCTAGTGCCAAAAAGCTTGGCAACTGCTGCTCTAGAGGGCCACCTCCTAGTAAAAAGGATGAACCAGAGGTAGGCTTTGTCTTCCTAAAATGGTAGTACAGCTCAGGCCCAGGTCCATTCCTGGCAAGACTAAGATGGTCAGCCACCTATCAATCTTTCTAATATAGGAAATAAAGAAGGAATTCTGAAAAATTGTAACATCATTTATACAAAATATCTAATATGTAATACAAATTTAGAATATTAAGAGGCAATAAAATATTACTGACATTCAAGATAATGCTCAAGGAAAAGACATGTCATAGAAGTAAACCCTGAGATAATCCATAATATAGTTATTCAGGCAAGGAATTTAAATAACTATGTTTAACATAATAGATGAAAGGATGGGCAAAATAAATATAAATTAAGAGAATCTAATCTAAAATTTAGCATGTATGAAAAGAATCAAATAAACATTACAAAACAAAAATAACAATATTTGAAATTAAAAACTTACATGGATTATTGGCCTAGTAGATGAAGCAGTACCAAGTAAAAGTGAAATGGATGGTAGGTCAATAAAAATATCCAAATTAACAAAGAAATAAAAAATAATGGAAAAATTAAAGCATATGAGGCATGGGAAACACTCTCTAAAATGAGCTGAGTAAACACATTAAGTGTATGAAAGAAAATAAAAATAACAGCAGATATCAATGAAAATAGAATGAACATACAACAAAGAACAGCAACAAAATTAAGAGCTGATATTTTGAAAAGATTAATAAAATATGATGAAACCCTTGAAAGGCTAGTCAGAGACAGAGAGAACAGATTTTCATTCTCAGAAATAAAAATGGAATATCAATAGAAATCCTACAGACACCAAAAGAAAATAAAAAGATAATATGAAGAACTTAAAATGAATAAGTTTTAAAAAATGAAAAAAGTGGACTAATTTCTGTTTTAGAAAAACCTACAATTAAAGAAAACTGGCAGAAGAAAATATAAAATATCTGAATATTTACTAATGAAATTGAATCTCTTATTACAAATCATTCTCACAAAGAAAACACAGACCTAGATATTTTCACCAATTTTTTTCAATTATTTACATAAAAATACAACTTTTTCACATATTAGGAAAAGAAGTAATGCTAACCTATTTTTAAGAGGCCTAAATAACCTTGATATCAATCCTAATAGGATATTATAAAAGACGAAAATTACAGCCCAGTCCATCTCATGGAAAAAAGATGCAAAACTCATAAGAGTTGAAATACTTCAACAAATTAAAAAATCAAAATCATAGCATGTCTGTGTGAGGCCTGTATCTAATAAAGAAATTGAATCAATAATTAATAACTTTCCAAGATAGAAAATACCAAATCACGTAGGTTAGTGAACCAGTGGGTGAATTCTATCAAACATTTAAGGATGAAATACCGATTCTCTACAATCTATTTCAGAAGATATTAATATAGTCAGTGAGAACACTTTCTAATTCATTCTATGAGGCCAGCATTTCTCTAATACCAAAATCAGACAAAGTTATTACAAGGAAAGAAAACTGTAGACCATCTCTTGTGAAAATAGATACAAAAATTGGAGTAGACTCCCCAGAAACAGAACTTCATAAATACAGTCAACTGATCCTTAACAAAGTAGCAAAGGCAAATAGTCTCTTCAACAAATGGTGCTGGAGCACCTGGGCCTCCACATGTTAAAAAAAAAAAAAAATCTAGACATAAACTTTACACCCTTCACAAAAATCAACTCAAAGTAGATTGTAGATCTAAATGTAAAATTCAAAACTATGAAACTTCTAGAATATAACATAAGAGAAAATCTAGATGTCTTTTGGTATGGCAATGACTTTTTAGATGGAATGCAAAAAGTGTAATCCATCAAAAAAAGAATTGATACACTAGACTTCATTAAAATTTAAACTTATGCTCTGTGAATGACAATGTCAAGAAAATGAGAAGACAAGCTATACAGTAGGAGAAAATATTTGCAGGAGACACATGTGATAAAGGGCTATTATCAAAAATATACGAAGAACTCTTAAAATTCAACAATAAGAAAACAAACAACCCGATTAAAAAATGATCAAAAAACCTGAACAGGCACCTCACCAGAGAAGATATACAGATGCCAAATAAGCATGTGAAAAGATGCTCCAGCTGATATGTCATTAGGGAAACGCAAATTAAAACAATGAGATACAACTACACATCTATTAGAATGGTCAAAACCTATAACCACACCAGACCAACTTTTATGTAATAAAGTTGTAAGTTGTTTTTCAGTTGCCATGGACCCACCAGATTGAAGGTCACATAACCTGAGTATGCTCAGAGGAACCAAGCATGTGACCACATGTCAAACCTAAGTGCTGGACCCAGGAGTGGGGACTGAATTAAGAAGTGGACACTGCATGGCAGAATCCAGGATCCAAACAGATTGAGCCCTGGCATCACCTGATGCATGGTCCAGTCAGAGCACACCTCCTGGCATCACCCTACTGCAAGATGCAATCAGATCATGCCTCATTACCCTATGCTTATAAAACTTGACCCAGCCACCTGCTTAGGGAGACAGATTTGAGCATTTCCTCTTGCCTCCTGGCCACCTAACTTGCACTAAAGCTTTTCTTTTCTCAAGGGCCAGTGCCATGATACTGCCTTCTATGATCATTGGGTAGCAAGCCAATTGATTGCTCTGTAACAAACCCAGAAGAACACTGACAACACCAAATGCTGATAAAGATGTGGAACAACAGGAGCTCTCATTCTTTGCTGGTAGGACTCCAAAATGGTATAGCCACTTTGGAAGGCAGTTTGGCAGTTTCCTATATATACACACACACACACATATATAAACCATAAAATAATATAAGCAATAAAATCCAGTGATACATATAAAGAATGACACATCACACCCAAGCCACCAGGTTACTTCAGAAATACAAAGGTGGCTTATCATTTGAAACTCAGCCAATATGCTTTACCATATTAATTGAGAAAAGCAGAAAAAACATATAATTTTCTTCATAGTCACAGAACAAACTTTTGACAAAATTCAACATCTATTCTTAATTTTAAGATATTTATTTTGAAAAGTAGATATAGAAGGGAATTTTAAAACCTATTAAACATTTTATATCAATAAATGGAAAATATACACAATGATGAAAATACTAAATGTTTTTATTTGATTTTGTTAATGAGACAAAAATGGCCATATTGTTCAATATTGTGCTATAGTCCTCATTAGTTTATTGAGGTGTGAAATATAAACTAAAGATATAAATATTGGACACACAGTTGGTATATAAATCAATAATATTTCTACACACAAGGGACAAACAGTATAATAATCAAAGTTTAAAACATTATTTAAAATATCATTACATATGATAATTACCAAGGGTTAAATCTAAAGTTGTATAAGATCTCTACATTGACAGGTATAAAACATTATTGAGAGATATTAAACACTAAATACATAGATTGGAGGTCTCAATATTGTAAAGATGTTGATTTTCTTAAATTTAATCTATAGAGTCAATTTCAATAGTAATCAAAATTTATTCATGTTTGAAACATAGAAATTTATAGGTAGATTTTTAAATTTTATCAAAACGAAAAGTACCAAGAATAGTCAAGTCAAACTTGGAGAAAAGCATAGCTAAAGGATTTACACTACCACATAGATATCCAGACCTATTTAATCTGAGTTATTAAGACACTGTGATAATGACACAAGTTTATACAAGTTATGAGTACTGAAACACAGCTACCTCTGATTCATGACAATGCTTACATTTATTTTTTAAAAAATATGTTGACCTCTACACATACTACACACACTCACACACACATATACACACCATCACACACACAGATCAGAAAGATTTCTGAGCACAATGTGAAAGGTATAAAAAGAATGCTTAAGAGGGAAGTATTTGAGAACATCTTCCTGACTTTGGAATAAACAACACTATTTCAAACTGGATAGAAAGGTACTTACTATAAATGAAAATTTTGGTAAACTTTATATAATTTATATAAGTTATATAATTCTATATAAATATAGTACATCAGTATCTAAAAGGTATATCAAAAATACGTGATTCTGTTTCTATCAAAGTACTAATTAACAAAAAAGACCACAAGGTACCTACCATTTTAATAATGGTAAATTTTTTTAATTCCTTGAACCACAATTATTCGTGTATGTAACAAGCACCAAGATTAAGAAAGAGAATTTCATCAGTACTCCAAGAAGAAATACTCACGTCCATTCCAGACATTATCAAACTCCCTCCCCACTAAGAGTAATACTATCCTGACTTCTAATACTATGTTACTCTCATTTCTTTTATTTAAGTGGAATAATAAATGGAATATGCATAGATTTTTAGTCATTTTAACTCAATATTTTAGGACCCTTCCTTATTATTGCAACTGTATAATGTTCATTGTGTTTGCTATATAGAATTCCATTTTATGATTTTATCTCCTTTTACTTATTAATTCTATTACATTGTAGACATTTAAATACTCTAGAGATAAGGATATTCTAAACTATATGGGGTTTTATTTTTGAGCTGTTATAAACGTTGTTGCTATAAATTTTAGTACCTGTATTTTGGTGAACATATGCACAAAATTTTGTTGGTTTTATGACTAAGATGATAAACTACTCAGTTATAGAGTTTTTACATGCTGCTAGATTGACAGATTGGTTGTACCAATTTACATTCCTCTAGCAGTGCGTGAGATTTCTAGTTGTTCTACATCTTCACCAACATTGCCACCACCTGCAAGAGATGTAGAAGAGTTGATGATATCTTTAGATGGAAATTTGGTTATGTCAAGGAGTTGATGGAAATGCTCAGAGAAATGGTTATGGATACAGTAAGTTTGCTGGTTAAAGATGGTCAGTTCAGGATAGCACAGAGGAAAGATTAGGTGGTAGATCTGACTAAAGGACAAGAAACTGTAGAACATTTGGGAAATGAAGTTGGTGTGGGGGATGTCTTTACTCTGCACACTGAGTAATAACAACATGGAATTAAGACATGATGGGTTAGCTGCAACAGTCCCTTTGAAAAGTGTCAGCACTGTGGCTAGAATCAAAGGACTTGTCTCCCTTCATATAGGATATATGATCTCTAGGTATTTGTCAAATAGGATAATCTTAGTAATAATAATGCTGACTTCTTAGACCTGTAGTAAGAAATAAAGAAGAAAACTTTAACTATAACAACATCTGGAAGATTAGAAATAGTGCTAAATAAAATGCTAACATTCTCTATTGCCAGATACAGTTTCTTCCCTTATTGACAGCTGTAACCTTTGGGGGTTAGGGAGTTAACAAAAATAGTAAGACTAATTTGATTCACTTACTCTTAGAGTTTGTATGTTAAGACTTTGGTGCTGGATAGCATGATGAGAGAATGCTAAAACATTTTTTAGCTTACAGCGTAAGCATTTAGCATTATTCTCTGTAATTGTGTTTAAATATTAGGCTTCTGCAATGGGCTGAATGTTTGTGTCCACCTTAAATTCATATGCTTAAATCTTAGCCCCCAATATGATGATTTGAGGAGGTGATGCCTTTAAGAAGTAATTAGATCATGAGGATAGAGCCCTCATGCATGGGATTAGTGCATTTATAAAAGGAACCCAGGGCCTTTTTGCACGATGTGAAGACACAATGGGAAGATGGCAGTATGCAACCCAGAAGATCCTCACCATAACTCAACCATGCTGGCACCCTGACTGGGACTTTCAGCCTCTAGTCTGTGAGAAATAAATTTATGTTGTTTATAAGCCATCCAGTTCATGGTACTTTGTTATAGCAGTCCTACTGACTAAGACAACTTTTATATGGTCAATGTTAACTATGACAGCACTGGTTTCCTATGGAATGAATATTGGTCCACGATTACTAAAACACATAAATGTCCTCCATTTTTTATCTCAGTATGACCCCCTGTGGCAGCATGACTCAAAAAAGGAGGAACTGTGAAGAAGAGTATTCACAAAACAGAACAGATATTGCCGAGCAATAATAGCTGGAGAGGACAACGATCATACTGGTGATCAAAGGTCATTCCATTCTACAATTTAGATAGTTATTCACATTAGTGTGTTCCCCAAAGGCTAGGAAGAGCACTGTAGTGGGGAATTCAGGGTTTGTGCAAACAAAAGAGGAAAGCAGAAGCAGTCTTGCTAGTCCGTAAAAAGCAAATAGAGTGTGAGCCACAAGATCGTTGTTCCAATCCCTGGGAAATATTTCCATGGCATTGGAGAATTTAAGGTTAGTAATACTATTTGTTCCATGCCCTGCCTCTTTTTTTATTTTTTAAATTTTTATATTATTTATTTATTTAAAAATAACATTTTCCTGCATTTTTATTTATTTATTATTATATATATATATTTTTTTTAATTTCAGAATATTATGGGGGTACAACACTTTGGCTATATATATTGCCCATGCACTGCCCGTGTCAGAGCTGCAATCATGGTCATCCCCAAAACTGTGCTCCCCGCATCCATTTAGTGAGAGTTTTTCCCGTCCCCTCCACCCCTCTCCTGCTTGCCCGCCCCCTGATGAATATTATTGCCTTGTGTAATGTAAGTGTTGATCAGTTAGTATCAATTTGATGGTGAGTACCAGTGGTGCTTGTTTTTTTTTTCCATTCCTTTGACCCTTCGCTTCAAAGAATGGGTTCTAGCTCCAACCAGGATAATACCAGATGTGTTAATTCACTATTGTTCCTTATTGCTGAGTAATACTCCATGGTATACATATACCACATTTTATTAATCCCCTCGTGTATTGATGGGCACCTGGGTTGTTTCCACATCTTTGCAATTGTGAATTGTGCTGCTATAAACATTCATGAGCAGATGCCTTTATTATAAAATGTCTTTTTTTCCTTTGGGTAAATACCCAGTAGTGGGATTGCTGGGTAAAATGGTAATTCTACTTTTAGTTCTTTGAGGTATCTCCATATTACTTTCCATAGAGGTTGTACTAATTTGCAGTCCCACCAGCAGTGTATGAGTGTTCCTATCTGTCCACATCCCTGCCAACATTTGTTGTTTGGGGATTTTTTGATATGAGCCAATCTCACTGGAGTTAAGTGATATCTCATTGTGGTTTTGATTTGCATTTCCCTGATGATTAGAGAAGTTGAGCACTTTTTTGTATGTTTGCTGGCCATTATTCTGTCTTCTTTTGAGAAGTTTCTGTTCATGTCATTTGCCCATTTTTTAATAGGGTTGTTTGATTTTTTCTTGTTGATTTTCCTAAGTTCTGTATAGATACTGGTTATCAGCCCTTTATCAGAGGTGTAGAATGCAAATATTTTCTCCCATTCTGTAGGTTGTCTGTTCACTCTAGTGATAGTTTCCTTGGCTGTGCAGAAGCTTTTTAATTTGATCAGGTCCCATGTATTTATTTCTGTTGCTGCTGTGATTGCTTTGGGGGTCTTCTTCATAAATTCTTTGCCTAGGCCAATGTCCATAAGAGTTTTTCGAACATTTTCTTCGAGAATTCTTATGGTTTCATGTCTTAGGTTTAGATCTGTTATCCATTGTGAGTTGATTTTTGTGAGAGGTGAGAGGTGTGGGTCCACTTTCAGTCTTCTACATATGGCCATCCAGTTTTCCCAGCACCATTTGTTGAATAGGGAATCTTTTCCCCATTGTACGTTTTTCTGGAATTTGTCAAAGATCAGGTGACTGTATGAGGTTGGTTTTATATTTGGGTTCTCAGTCCTGTTCCATTGGTCTACATCTGTGTTCTTGTGCCAATACCATGCAGTTTTTATTATATATATTTAAGGTATGCAACATGATGCTTTAATATATGTATACAAAGTGATATGATTAATAAAGTCAAACAAATTAACATAGCTATCACCTCACATACATTTTCACCATCACATAGTTACTTTTTTATTGTAGTAATAAGCTACAATCTAAGCAAATTCCCAGTATACAAGACAATGTTATTAACTCTAGTCCTCGTGCTCTACATCAGATCTCTAGACTTATTCATCCTATGTAACTGCAACTTTGTACTCTTTGGCCTATATCTCCACTTCCACCTCACCCCCTTCTCCACTCCAGGTAACAGATGTTCTACTCTCTGTTTCTATGTGTTCAACTTTTATTAGATTCCACATATAAGTGAGGTCATGCAGTATTTTTCTTTCTTTTTCTGGCTTATTTCACTTACCTTCATGTCCTCCAGATTCAACCATGTTGACAAAAATGGCAGGATCTCTTTCTTTTAGAAGGCTGCATAATATTTCACTGTATATGTATACACCACAATTTTTTTATCCATTCATCTGCTTATGAACATTTAAGCTGTTATCCTATCTTGGATATTGTGAATAATGCTACAATAAACAGCATCTCTACCAGGTCACAATTTAATTTTCTTTGGGTATTTACCCAGAAAAGGGATTGCTGGGTCATATGGTAATCCTATTTTTAATTTTTGAGAAACTTCCATACTGTTTTCCATTATGGCTGTACCAATTTACACTCCCACCAACAAGGTACAAGTTTCCCTTTCCTTCACACTCTTGCAAACACTTGTTATCTCTTGTTTTTTGATAATAACCACCCTAACAGGTGTTAAGCAATATCTCATTGTGGTTTGAATTAGCTTTTCCCTCATAATTAGTGATGCTGAACACCTTTTCATATACCTGTTGGTCATGTTTATGTCTTCTTTTAAAAAAAAAATGTCTATTCAGGTCCTGTTATTGTTTGAATGTTCCCTACCAGACTCACATTGAAGTTTTATGGCCATTGTGGTATTAAGAGGTGGAGCCATTGGGCAGTGATTCGATCATGTGACTTTTGCCTTCATTAATGGATTAATGCCATTATCACAGGAGTAGGATACTTATAGCAGGAGTGAGTTCCTGATAAAAAGGATGAGTTTGGGCCCTTTTCCACCTCCCCTCTCTCTTTTTTCTGTCTGTTGTGCTCTTGCCCTTTTGCCTTCTCTCACGGGATGACGCAGCAAGGAGGCCCTTTGACCTTGGACTTTGAAGCCTCCAGAACTGTAAGAAATAATTCTCTTTTCTTTATAAATTACCCAGTCTGAGGTATTTTGTTATTGCAGCACAAAATGGATTAGAATGGGTCCTTTGCGTTTTTTTATAAAGAATTTTTTAAAAATTACAGAAAGCACAAGCTGATTCATCCTGAGAAGATATTTCTTCCTTAAAACACTCTTTAAAAGAATTTCTCAACTTTATCAAAGCCATTTACTTATTTAGGAGTTCAACAAAAGAGTCTAATTGTGGTTGACAGATTAAGATATATGATGCTGAAAAAGTATCATTACACAAAAGTAAGTGCAGGCAAGAAAGCTAAATTTATGATACTGAATGACCAAGAAGATAAATTTCATGGTAATTCTTCCATTATATGTGGATACAGAATAGATCTGCATTACACCAGTTACTGAGTAGTTTTGTATAGTACTGAAAAATCACATCCTTTCACATTAGTTACATTACTTTCAATCTGACATATATTTGTCTCCAATTGTCTCTTGAACACTAAAATTGCAATAAATTCTCCTAACTGGATTGAAAATAATAAAAATTTCATGTTAAGTGAAATTCATCTTTGTAGCTCTGCCACTTTCCATGTCTGCCTTTCTCATTTCCCTAAGAGAAGACTAAATTCTCTCTGATTTCAGAACCTTTGTGAGTTCCAGTCTTCCCACTCTATACTTCTAAATTAATTCTCATTTGAATTACCTTCTATCATACCAGTCAGAAAACTAAATACCCCAATACTCTCTGCCTTCAGTGCCCTGACTGCTTTCGACCTTCCACTACATGCTCCGATATTGCTTTTCCCTTGAATCATCTCCCACCATGTCATTAAGAAAACCCTCTAATATTTCTACTTTTAATTATCTTGAAAGAATTACTAATTGGTAATCACTGATATTTTGCTATAGCTCAGAATACCAACAGCCTCCCTCTTTGTAGACTTGCCCCAATCACTTATAACCACTCTGTCCCTTCACTTCTTCCTTAGTGGCATTTATTTCCCTCATTCAATAACAAGTCTACATTATTTCTCATTATAATAATTTTCCAATATTATTGCCTCTCTAATTACCGCTATATCCCTGCCTTTCTGTTCTTTCCCTTCTCATAAAATTGTTTGTTGATACACTCCTACCATTTACAACTCAGGCTTTGCTCAATCTCTTTCCAGAATCTTCTCTCAGATCAACAATCACTGTAACATTTCAAAACCAATAAATGCTTTTCTTTTTTAGTATATTTAATTGTCTATACCTATCCCTGTCATAGATTTTTGAAAGAAAATCCAACAGTGCATGGAAATACTGAGGTCTGTTGCCCAAAGGTCAAATGGCTGACCTCCGAATTGTCCTGCCCACCACACAATTAAACTTATTTGGCAAATTCATTACCTTCCAGGATTTCACACACCAACTTTCAAATTTAAAAACTTTATTTGATTAGCCAATATAATTTATCTGGTTCAGGAATTTGAGAATAGCAGTATGATATACTGTGTGAAGCACATATTTGGGGCCAGACTGCTTGAGTAGAATCCTGGTTCCACCACTTCCTAGCGTATGGCCTTAAACAAATTACTTAACCTCTCTCTTCCTCATTGTTTCAATCTATAAGATAAGGACATTCCTAGGATTTTTACAAGGAATAAACACATGTAAACACATATAAAGTGCAAAGAACAGTGCCTTCTCATTGCAAATGCTTTGTAAGTATTAACTATTATTTAGGGATAAGGTTTTAAGCCAAAAAGCTAATAAGAGAGTGATATGTGGCGGTGTGATATACCACCACACCCTGACACAATGCTCTGATGACAGAGATCAAAACTAGACATAACTAGAGAAGCCATTTGGCAATTCACCATTCATTGTCAGTCAGTATAAGGAATGACTGTACTGAAAGCCAGAAGATGGTAAAAGAATTTTCTCTTACAAGAAAAAAAAATTGCCATTAGTAGATAGGAAATAGAATGAAATATTCATATTATTTGTAATGACAAGAGGTGTTTCTCTTCAGATGCTATATGAGAGAGCCAATTCCAACTCAGAAAGAAATCATCTGACTATTGTTTCATTCAATTCATTGTTCAATAGTTTGCCCATCTATAGTCCTGTGAGGAAGCAGTAGACATTGAGACCAAAGTTTATTCCTACCTTCTGCGCAGGCAACAGGACCAGTCTGGAGAGAACGCACTGGCATTCTGTGGACTTATGAGTCAGCAAAATGTATAAGACACAGTGAGGATAAAAGCAGACTGGACTTTTCTTATATCTTCTTGTGAAATATGAGAGAACAGTGAGTTTGGGATTGGATGAGTGTCTACGTAACACTATCTTCAAAGGCCTAGCAACATTAATGTAAGGAATATGTACAAAATATTAGACAAATGCATTTTTCCTCCATAAAATAAATTACTTTGCTATCCTTCTTCTGTTAAGTTTAAGCCACACGACTGATTTCATAATAGTAGGAAAAGCAATCCAAATAACAATGATAGAATTAGAATGAGTTATCAACAAGTTCCCACTTAACAGGAAGGAAAAGTAGAGAACCCTCCTGATTCCAGAGGAAGGTAGGAAAAGAAGAGAAGACAGGGAAGAGAAGAAGGTTAAATAAATTGTTTTACTCTTGTTCTGGAGGTTGAACCAAAAGAGAGTGAGTATTCAGTGAAAAAACTCCTCAAGAACGCAGGAGGGAATTATAAGAAATGGATGTTTCTATAGTGATATCCATTTTGGCACTTTACAAAAGATTGTTCCTAAGCCAAAAACAATGGCTTAGCTGAAACACATTAAAAAGTAGAACAATACATTTTTAGATAAGGAAAGGCTGGAGTTTCTACTGTTCAGCTTTCATGACACTTTGAAAGGATGCAAATATCCCTGCCTGCTCTCATTGGGAGCCTGAGGGCCTGCCTTGTGGTCCTGCAAATGGCAGCAGTTTGAGCAGATTTACCAGAAACGGAATGAGGAAGCAGCCAAGATTCAGAAACAGCAAACATGGTGCTGAGTCATGTAAAGGCAAACTCCAGAACTTTGACAGCACCAAGATCACAGAACACTTCTGTAGCAAATGCTCATTGCATGCCTTGTAACGAGGTACATGAGGTACATTTGCATACAGGTCAATGAAAGCCACAAGGTTACAAAAAGATGAGCATATGGACTGACTGCTCCTCCTCAACTACCATAACGACGCTTAAGCAGTTTCTCAAACACAGATAACATCTTGGGGAATCAATTGATAAAAGAGAAATAACTCTGGTAAGGAGTTAAAGCTTTAATAGATATCAGAATAGCTGAAACACAATTTTATTCTGGCCAGCCACCTAAAGCATTACAGGTCCCTGCCTCCCTTGTAGCTGAAAGTAGTCATTCAAATGTGTGTAAAAGTTGATACCTGAGACTTCTGGGAAGGTCTGTAAATGAGGGCAAACAGCTAGCCATTTCACTGTCCTCTTTACTGCTGCCTCAAACATATTTAACAGATGCAACTCTAGATACTTTCTTGTAACTGTGAAGTTGGAACCTCATTACAAGCATAGCAGAGGAGAAAGAAGATGCCTGAGTTTCTCAAGGACTACAGAGGTTCCATTCCAGCTCTGATCTGCCTTTCTCCAGAAATGGCTCTGAATTGCCTATCCTTAGAATCGTGTTATGTGAGAGAAAAATAATTTGCTTAAGCCACTATTATATGTGTTTTGTTTTCTAAGTAATACAGAATTTGGTATCCAAAACTATGAAGCAGCATAAATGTGGAATTGACTGAATGGAAAGGCTAGGAGGTGAATAATAAGGACTCACAAACATCAACTGAAAATTTCAGCTGGAAACCTGGTGACCCTGGTAATGCATTGGCAGAAAATTTGGTCCAATATTCACCTACCCTTATGTTGAAAAGCAGACGGAGTCATCAGGCGACATGCTTTATACTCATTGACAATACTCTCCTACATTGCTTCCTATCTGCATTTTCAGATATGTAAAAGGGAATTATATAAACAATTGTTACATATGATATGTTATCATACCTAATAATTTTATATTATACATACTGTATGGAATATACACATATAATTTGTTACATATATTATGATGTATATTAATGTGCATAATTATACATTGTACATATTAATGCATATCATGTGCCCCTTATCTTGTATACATATTATCACATATATGTTATCTGACAGTATAAATAATGGGTAGCCACCACCCAGCCCAAGATATGAACCACTGTAAATACAGTTGAAGTCCTAGTTCATTTTCGTTTCTTAACTGTCCCCTCTTCCCGGCACTAACTACAATTCTGAATTCAAGATTCAGTATTTCTATAATGTATATTGTACATTTTCTACTTATGTATGCACCTATAAATAATGGTGTGCATATTTTTTCATATAAATGGTACCCTACTTTATGTGGTCTTCTTAAAATTCTTTTACTTCACATTTTTTTTGTTTTAGGTTTATCTATGTTGATAAGGCAAATCTGTTTCACTATTTGTACTAATAGGTTGATTTCCATTGGATGACTACACCAAATTTATTGGTGTGATTATACTATTTCAGGGTTTTTTATTGTTGTTTTGTTATAACAAAAAATGTTGATACAAACGTTTCTTTCTATGTTTTTTTCTGTGCACTTGTGGGAGAGTTTCTCGAGGTTATAGGGTATACACATATTTAGCTCTACCAAGGATTGGCAAATTGCTTGCCAAAGGGGCTGCAAAAATTTATACTCCCACCAGCAGCAATATATGGGATTTTCTATTTCTTCTATATCCTTGCCAACACTGTTATTGGCAAACGTTGAAATTATTGTCTAGTTTAGGAGCATGACAGATATTTAATTGTAGTTATAATTTTACATTTCCATGGTTTCTAACGATATTAGAAATTCTTTTCATATATTCATGGGCTGTGCAGCACCCCTACCAAGAAAGTGAGTTTGTATATTTGCTCCTTTTACATTTTTGCATTTTACATTTTATTTTTTATTTATAGGAGGGTATTTTGATGTCTAGATACTAATTCTTTGCCAGTTATATGCATTTCAAATATATTCTTCCTGCCTAAACTTAACTTTTAATCTTTTTAATGGTGCCTTTTTCAGATAAAAACAATAAATTTTTAATAATCAAATTATCACACTTTTTCTATATGCTTTTTGTTTTCAAATCTTAACAAATACACTGTACCCTGAAGTCATGAAGAAAATTCCCGCTTTCTACTAAAAGCTTTAAAGTTTTTTTTATACAGAATTATTTAATACCCAGGAATTTTGTATATTATGTGAAGCAAAGATTCACTTTTTAACATGGAAAATCACTTTTAGCATCACTTGTTAACTTGTTCTTCTTTCTCCATTGATCTATTACTACACCTCTGTCACGTTTAAAATGTTCATAGATGCATGGTTCCATGTCTGCGTTCTTTCTTCTGTGGTGTTGGTTATTTGTCTGCACCACAGCCAAATTCTAATGTCCCAATTGCCATTGCTTTATGGGATGCTTTAACATGTGTCAATGCATTAACCACTCCTTGTTCTTCCTTAAAACTATCTTGTCTATCACTGGGTCTCAGAAATTCATATATATTTACAGATCCATTTGTCAACTTCCACTAAAGAAAAGATGAGATTTTTATTAGAGTTATATTGACTTTATTCATTAATTTAGAGACAGGTGACATCTTTGTGATAATGAATCTTTATGCATGAATACAATATATATTCAATTTTGCCATCTTTTATGCCTTCAATAAAGTTTTAAAAAATTTCTCCATAAAGGATTTGGATCTTTCTTGTTAAGTACATTTTTATGTGCATCTTATTATAAATTTTGTCCTTTTTAAGTCATATTTTCTTATTCTTTTTACCCAGCGTAGAAGAATGTAATTAATCATTTACCAAGAAACCTACTTAAAATCTTATCTATTCTATTTATTTGTCAGTTTGTTATTGTTGTTCTTCTCTCCAGTTCTTACACTGTTTCCTCTTTTTTTTTTTTTTTGTCTTCCTGAATTTTAACGCCTCAGATATAATCCTGAATAGAAATGGTGGTAAGAAAAGACATTTTTCTCATTCTTTGCTTTAAAAGAAAATGTTTCCAACATTTCACCATTAAATACTAAGTTGGCTTGGGTTTGCTCATTATTTTCTTTAGGAAGTGTCCTGTTATCATTAGTTTGCTAAAAGTTTTTGTGATAAATGGGTATTGACTTTCAGTAAATGGTTTTTTCACAGCTATGTACCTAATTATACATTTTTCTCCATTAATTTAATTTAATTTAATTTTTAATTTTTTTAAAATTTCAAAACATTTACGGGGTACAAGTGTTTTTTTGTTACATGGATGAATTGTGTCATGATGAATTCACATATGGTTCATTAGAATAGTGTACATTGTATCCAATAGGTAGATTTTTTTTCCTCCCTCACTCCCTCCTACGCTCCCCCATTCTTAGTTTTCAATGTCCATTACACCAATTTATGACCATATATTTCCCTCGTTTAACTCCCACTTATGCATGGGAACATGTGATATTTGTTTTTCCATTCCTGGCATAATTCATTTAGGATAATGGTCTCCAGTTTGAAAAATTATATAAGTAGATTCTCTAATCAGTCTAATCTGTCCTTGCATGTCTGGGATTCACCCTACTTGGTTATGGTATGCCATATTTAATATGTTGCTGGGTTTATTTCGCTAGTATTTATAGGATGCTTACCTTTATTTACACTGGCATTTTCCCTATAAAAACAATCCCAGTGTTTCTGCCAAAAAAAGTGAAAAACAAAGAATTATGGAACACAGTATATAAAAATTTCAAGTTGTTTACATGACTATCACTTAAAATTTATCACAGCTTTATAAGGTAGGTGGTCTTTTTATACTCACCTTTCAGCTGCAGTAAAAGGATGAGGTTTAAGAAGGTGGAATAATTTTGTCAACTCTTCAAATTGTTTGATGGCAGAAACAGGATTTTGAAAAACTCAGTTATGTTGTCTGTTAGAATTTTCATCTGTTTTAGTCCTTATTTAAAGGATAGAATAGCCAATAAATCTTTATACATACCTTAGCCTTTTTTTCTTATTGTTTTCATCCTTTCTTTCTCTTCCCTATTCTATCTTCTGTCAGTCTTGTGAACATCATGTCTTTGTGACTTTCCCATCATTTTACTTTGTCCCTCATCTGTTTTTGGTAACCACACTCAGTGATTTGCATGTTGCTTTGTAAATACGTAATCATTACCAAAAAGCTATTTTCATAGTGAATTGAATTACTATAAGCTAGGGTTTGTGTTTTAGTGGAGTTGTTTTGTTTGTTTGTTTGTTTGTTTTTTCTTTTTTCTTTTTTTTTACTGTATGAGAGAGAAAATCCCCTTGACTAGTGAAGGAGAAAATTAGTTTAGAAGAGAAACAAAATAATTAACATAGGATATAAAACTAACAATAAAGACAGCCAAAATATAACAAGCATAATGAAATTAAAATGGTATTAAGGGAAGTATCAAATTCATAAGAATCAAAAATGGTAAACTAAAACTGCAACTTATTAAATTTTATATAATAAACATTCTAAAAATAAGATATTACAGAGCATTTCGGTGGGCTCCGTTGGGTAAAGTTTCCAGAAACTAAGGTAATTCAAGATCCTAAGAAAAAGGAATAGGGAACTAAGGCGGGAAAGCTGCACTTTATTAGCCTAGAGACATGACTACAAAGACTCCAGGAAGGGATACAGGGAGCAGAGATAGAAGCGCCAAAATCTCTTTTGTTTTTGTTTACTAGTTCCATTTTGTTACATGAAATCTATTTTTATTTTTGTATCTCTGCAAACAACTGCAACTTTGAAGTCTTAGTAGAAAAAATAAAACATTTTCACTTACATAACAGTCTTCTCATATTGTTTATAATTTTTTCCTACTAAAATTTGTGTATTGTGCAATTAAAATTGAAAAAGTCTTTATTATCTCTTACTTAATGAGAAGATAAGCATCTATTTAGAGCATACAGTTGGGGCACAGTTGGATCATAATGCCTGCAAGTCAGTTATCTCACTTCCGTACAGGTAATGGTGACATATCCAATCAATCATTTAATAGTGCTTTCTTTATATATTCTACCCTTGGAGGAATATTTATAGGACATGACCCTAGATCTAATCAACATAGATTAGCTATGTTTATTAGACCTCATTGAGCCCACATTCTAATCATGGAGCCAAAACTTGCTGAGACACTTTTGAGAATAATAAAATGGTAAACCACAATACCAGTTATAATTACAACTGAATTTTGGAGAAAATAAAGTTTGGTTATAAATTCTGAAGAATGTTTCATGTTCTCGATCTTAATCTATCAAATTAGAAAAGGCTGAAGTCAGTTGAGACATCACTCTGAGTAGAAATATAAATTAAGATGGAGGCTAAAATTAATATGCTATAGAGTAGTAAAAATATAGAATTAATTGGACTCAAAGGTAATTATTTGACAGAAGTGGGAAATTGAGAGTATGGCCAGGTGATAAGAGATTTAAAAAGTTCGTAAACTAGTCTGATGTCATTTCTGCTGGATTATAAATTTTTGGAACATAGCTCATTCCCAGTATCTGTGAATGTAAACTTATTTGGAAATAATTTTTCAGATAATCAAGTCAAGGTTAGATTATACTGGATTAGGGTAGGCCCTACTCCAATGACTGGCGTCCTTATAAGAAGAAGGAAATTTGGACACGAAGACACACAAATATAGGGGGAATGTTATGTGATAATGGAGGCAGAAATTGGAGTGATGCAGCTGTCGAGTAACTACAAGAACTGCTGGCAAACATCAAAAGCTAGGTGAGAAGCACTGGACAGATTCTGCCTGAAAATCTCCAGTAGGAGTCAACCATGCTAGCACTTTGATTCTGAACTTCTAGCCTTTAGACTGGTGGGTGAGAGAACAAACTTCTGTTATTCTAAGCCACTCAGTTCGTGGTAATTTGTTACCACGGTCCTTGGAAACTAACCGATCCTTACCTCACACCTCATATGAAAATGCATTCCAGATGGCTCACATCTCTTTTGTCTATGGATGTCCAATTGTTCTAGCCTAGCACCATTCTTTGGAAAGATACTATTTCTCCATTGAATTGCTTTTGTTTGTCAAAAATTAATTAGGCATATTTATGTGGATCTATTTTTGTGTTCTCTATTTGGTTCCGTTAATTTATGTGTTTCTCCTTGTGATAATAACTACATAGTCTTCATTACTGTAGTATGAACATAGTATATCTCTCCAAGTGTAAAGTCTTCTTTCATCAACATTTTGTAGTTTTTAGCATTAAATTCCTGTAGATGTTTTGTTAGATTTACACATAATAATTTCATTTCCTTTGGTCCTATAGGGAATGGCATTGCATTTTTAATTTTGTTTTCCAACTGTTTGTTGTCAGTATACAGAAATGCAACTGATTTTTGTGTGTTGATCTTGAATCCTGTGACTCACTTGTTAGTTCAAGGCTGTTTTACACTGTAGATTTTTGGGGAATTTTCTACATAAACAATCATGTCATATGCAAACAGTTTTATTTTTTCCCTGCTTCCATTAATATATGACTAGTGTGTGTGTGTGTGTGTGTGTAGAATTTATTTTTTTATTTATTTTTTAACTGATGGCTAACATTGTATGTATTTACCATGTCCAACATATTGTTAACTATAGTCACCTTGTTGTAAAATAGACCTCTTGAAATTATTCCTGCTATTTATTATTCATACTAAAACTTTGCATACTTTGAGCAACATCTCCCCAAACCTGCCCCTCTAAATTTTTAGTAGCTAGGATTGTGGAGGGATCTTTCCATGATTTGGATCATTGAAAGAGAAGAGAAAAACCTCACTAGAAAAGAAATAAGAAACCTGCATAGGTAATATCATATTATGTATTTTTTAAAAAATAAGATTATGACCATCCCTGCCCTTGATAACCACCATTCTACTCTCTACTTATATGTGATCAACTATTTTAGACTCCCCATATGAGTGAGATCGTGTGGTATTTCCATTACAGTGCATGGATTGGTTCCCTAAACAAAAAAACTTAAATTTTTTATTCTTTTCTTATTGCAGTGACTAGAAATTCCAGTATTAATGTTGAATAACAGTGCTGAGAACAGTCACCCTTGCCTTGTTTCCAATCTCAGAAATGAAGCATTCAGCGTTTCATTGTTAAATATGATATTATCTGTAAATACTCTTTATGAGGTCCAGGAAGTTCTCCTCCATTCATGGAGTATTAAGAGATTTTCTTTTTCATTGTTGTTTGTTTGTTTTTTGCTTTTGTTTTTAAATCATGAATGTGTGTTGAATTTTATCAAATGCTTATCCTGCATGAATTGATATCCTATGATTTTTCCTTTTTACTGTGCTTATATAGTGAATTACACTGATTACTTGTCAAGTATTGAATCAAACTTTCATATCTCAAAAATGTCTCACTCATTCATGGTCTATCATTCTTTTTATATTGATTTGCTAACATTTTGTTAAGGATTTTTGCATCTAAGTTCATGGAAGATATTAGAACCAGATCACCTTAGTCTCAAATGGTAATAAGGTGACTATGACTGAATTTTTAGTAGCTAGGATGGAGGAGGGATCTCTCCATGATTTGGATCATTGAAAGAGAAGAGAAAAACCTCACGAGAAAAGAAATAAGAAACCAGTGTAGGTAATATCATATTATGTATTTTTTTAAAAATAAGATTATGAGTAGAAAATAAAGAATATTAATTTATTTTTAATAATATTTTTTATGACTCAAGTTTTTTTTTGAGTTTTGGATTTTTTGGTCATCACTTCAAATATTTTCTTTATTTTTTAATTTTTTTAATTTTTAATTTTTATTTTCGTGGACACATAGTAGTTGTACATATTTATGGTGTATGTGTGATGTTTTGATATACACAATGTGTAATAGCCAAATCAGGGTAGTTGGGATATCCATCACCTAAAGCCTTTATCATTTCTTTGTGTTAAGTACATTCTAATCCCACTCTTTTATTTTGAAATATAAAATAAATTATTATTAACTATAATATTGTATAGTTAATTGTATTGTATTATTGAACACTAGATCTTATTCCTTCTAACTGTGTTTTTGTACCCATTAACCAATCCTTTATTATCCCCCCATCCACACTACACTTCCCAGCCCCTGACAACCATCATTCTACTCTTCATTTCCATGAGTTCAATTATTTTTGTTCCCATATATAAGTGAGCACATGCAATACTTGTCTTTCTGTGCCTGGCTTATTTCATTTAACGTAATGTGCTCCAGTTGTATCATGTTGTTGGAAATGACAAGATTTCATTCTTTTTATGGCTGAATAACATTCCATTGTGTATATATAACACACTCTCTTTATACATTCATTTCTTGATGGACTCTCAGATGGATTCCCTGTCTTGATTATTATGGATAGTGCTACAATAAACATGGGAGTGCAGATGTCTCTTCCAATACTGATTTCCTTTATTTTGGATATATATCCAGCAGTGTGATTGCTGGATCATATGGTAGTTCCATTTTTAGTTTTTTGAGGAACCTCCATACTGTCCTCCATAGTGGCTGTACTAATTTACATTCCTATGAACAACTGTATGAAGGTTCCCCTTTCTCTACATCCTCACTAGCATCTGTTATTGCCTTTTTAATAAAAGTCATTTTAACTTGGGTGAAATGATATCTCATTGTAGTTTTGATTTGCATTTCTCTAATGGTTAGTGATATTGAACATTTTTTCATATACCTGTTGACCATTTGTAAGTTCTCTTTTGAGAAATGCTTATTCAGATCCTTTGCCCCTTCTTCGATCAGATTATTAGTGTGTTTTGCTACTGAGTTGTTTAAACTCCTTATATATTCTGGTTATTAATCCTTTGTTGGGTACATAGTGTGAAAATATTTTCTTGCATTCTGTTGGTTATCTCTTAACTTTGCTCATTGCTACAAATATTTCAATTAATTTAAGACATAGGAAGAAGAAATTAGTCTCCCTTAATATTTGCCAACCTCACCTCCAAAATTAGTGCAATTATAAAAAAATTTATTAGCTATTTTTTCAAGTTTTTTAAAATATTAAATATATTTAAGATATTATGATTATATGATTGTAA
The DNA here is from genome assembly GCA_023783475.1 of Daubentonia madagascariensis. Taxonomy (NCBI): domain Eukaryota; kingdom Metazoa; phylum Chordata; class Mammalia; order Primates; family Daubentoniidae; genus Daubentonia; species Daubentonia madagascariensis. Next base: position 33,706,134 of record JAKFHU010001209.1, read on the forward strand.
GATGCTCCAGTTGTATTGAAGATACTATGGACTATTTCTCCATTATACTACCTCCAATTAACAAAATAATATTTCAGCTGTCAAAAATATATATTTGAGTTATAATTACAATTTTCAAGAATAGCTCTCTAAGTAGTTTCCAAGAAAAAGATGCTACCTATACTTCCCAGGAATATGGAAATAAAAATATTTTATAGTCTGGATATGTGCATTTCAAAAAGAAATATGACTAATTCAGAACAATCAGGCCTAAGCAACTTCTTACCAAAAGTTTTTTAAAATTATTTAACCTGTCTTAAAACTTGAATTGCACTTACCTAAACTATTTATTCTCATGAAAAATTTAAAAAGAAGATAATTATAAACAATAACTTACTCTTATCTGTTCACTTTTTACTTTCTATGCCAAGTAGTAAATCTTCTGATCTTTAATTATAGGTGCTAACAATATCCTCATAAAATCTAATGCTGATCTGTAAACATGAGTTAGACAATATTTGTAAAACTTGATATAATGTTAATTTACAAAATTCTGCTCTACAAATGTTTGCATAAATAATGGATTGAGGTGTTGCTGTTTCCATGATTTTGTTTAATTAGATACTCTTGGCAACTCAACACAATTGTAAGGGAAAAATGACAGATAATTTCTTCTTTGCATTAAATATAATTATGTGAGCTGTTCGGAAAATAAATTTTCAAAAATCTTCCTCACGCCACGGTAGCTTCTCTGTACCATCTAATGAGAAACCACGGTGTTTAATTTCTTATAAAATATTCACAGTTCATTTTACTAGTCTCAGAAAAAAAAGACTAATGGTATTGTTGTAAGGAGGCATTAATAATGCACAGATACCCTCTTCTCTGTATATCTTAACACACATACACACACATAAATAAATTTCTCTTTCTTCTAGAGATCTATAGATCAAGAGGTGAGAACAGAGATCTTTAATTTAGAATATTTATTACAAAATTATAAGGGAAGGTAGGAATGAAATATGGACGTGAAAGTTAGGATTAATTTAGTTTGCTCTCACACACATGTATCTGCATACCCACACACCCACACACATGTACAAACACTGAACTAGGAGAATGGAAATAAATCCCCTTATCCTAATAGAAAATATTCATTTAAAAAGTACATACATGCTCAGGATACAAATAAAACTGTTAATGTGTGTATCAGCATCTTATAACAGAACCCTCTTCATTATAATTCCATAACACCTGACACTAAAGAAAAAGCTATCAGTTGCCAAGTCTTGCTTATTAACATAAAGCCTCTGATTAAACTTATTCTTTCATTCTTAAAAATTAGGGTTAAAAAGTCTGACAATTCAGAAAGATGAAAATAAACAAACAGAAAGCCTGACTTCAAAGGCAATGAATATTATCATAAAGATACACGTGTGTGCGTGTTATTAAGTATCTTAGAAGATTTCAAGAAGTTCAAGAAATTCAAGAAGTTTTAACTTCCTAACAATAGGACAGGGGATTACAAAAGGAGACCAGAGAATAAGAAAGAGCTTTTGAAAAACTAAAATATCACTTTGACATATAAATATCAGCAAAGAAAGGAAACAATTCTATGGGAGGGCAACAGACTCACTGAGCATTAAGTACTAAGCTATACAGCTTTTTTGTTTTCTAATTCACACACAGACAAATTACCGTGTAATGTTACACCTTAAATGCAAAAAGAATTTTCTAAACCCTTTCAGCCAGAAATCACAAAACAACATAAAAGTGAACTTAGATGAATTTATTTTCCAAACAGAATAGCATTATATATAAGGTATCAGAATAGCATTATAGTTTTCATCAGTGAGAGGAGATGTTGAGGAGACAGTGAAGCAAGGTCTCAAAGCACAAAGGGAAAATGGGATTAAATCTAGAATTCTATATCTCAACAAATTATTAATCAATTTTTAATTGACAAGAAATGTTCATTAATGCAAAATTCCTCACATTTACTTGCATGGACATTTCCTCCCAAGGAAATTATTTGCATATTGATTCCAGGAAATGAAAGTAACAACCAAATATTCTGAATATACTTTCTTATAGTGTTAATTCTCAACTCTCTTTATCTCTTATTCTCCTAAAGCAACAGTAGGGTGCTGGGGCAGAGGTGAATTAAGATTTTTTTTAAATGTTGCTATGGGGACAAATTAAAAACTGGTAAATTAAAACTATATGGTAAACAAGCTTTTAGAAAATGACTCTCCAGCTATCTGAAAGATTTTAGAACATATAGTTCTATCAAGAAACAAAATCAAATATAATTAATCAGAAAGTGTTGGTTGTCTGTTATAGTATTGCAAAATATAGTTATAGTCTAAAAACATGTAAACACAAAGTCAGCATGATTTTAGGGGTTAGTGGAACATAAAAAGTAAAAATGCACTTGCCATTGACAGTAGGACTATTCACTATTGAATAGCACAGATGCTGTGACATTAGAAACCAAAAGAGGAAATGGAACTATGTACAACACCAGTTCTGAACTGTGCCAGTTACACAATCATAATAATAAGCCAAAGTTTATCAATTTTCAACTTTTAGAATCAAACTATGGAGAAAGCAAAACACGGGTCACTCTTCTTAACACAATAGAATATAAATATTATCAGTCTTAAAGTAAAAGCTAAGATAAGAATAGTGGTACTAACATGCTCATCTCACAAAATGGCAATTGGAAAGGTAATGTTTATAGCTGATGGAAAAAATTAGAAATTTCAGTAGGTTTTTAAAGAATTAACAAGAACAATCAACTAAAAATTATTAGAGTGTTAAAATTACCAAGAATTGAAAGAAGAAGGGGGCAGGTGAGTTGAGTGTGGAGAAGTAAGTTAATAGCTCATCTATCATAAGCCAAAGACAATGGAAAACTATCTACAGTTGATGAATCAAAAAATGGCAGCATAAGCATATATGTTAGATATGTGAAAATAAGCAACAGAGCAGCTCTGAGAAGAGATAATTACAGCCTCAGTGAGCAGAGCTGGGCAGGCAGAAGTTTAGGGCAAGGAATTGCTGAGTTTCTTTTTAATTCCATCAATACCATATATCTTCTTTTTTTAAAGCTATGTGTATCATTATTATACACATCATAATTTTTACAAATTAAAAAATACATATGGCCTAAGGTTTTTTTTCTTTTTATTCATATATTTTTTTATTTGTGCAAGTTTATGAGGTACATGAGAAATTTTGTTATGTGTAAATAATGTGTAGGGATCAAGTCATGGTATTTGGTGTTCCATCACATATGGCCTAAGTTTTAATGACACTTTATTTACTGTGAGGTGAGTTTTGATAATCATGGTGTTAACCTAATAGTTCTGATAAATTAAAAAATGATAAATTGCATTCTTTATATTGCTATCAAAAAGAATGGGATTTTTTAGAAAATACTTTTGTTAATATTTTAATATGTCAGACATTATTTGTATATTATAAAATGTCATCATTCATTTTGCTGAAGTTAAACAGTGTATAATTATACAATAAATTCCACCTACAAATTCTTTTTCTGGGTTTTTCTCATTTTCTTTTTTCATTGCTATAAGTTTAAGGGTTAAGACCTCAGGCTTTTGAACCATAAAAACTTGGAAAATAATAAAACCATTAATAATGAGAATTAACATTATTAATTAAGTATGATGAATCAGACACTGTGCTAACTGCTTTACATGCATCATCTAATTTATTATTAATCACAATAATCTTCTTACTTGGGAATTCTTATGACCTCTGCTTTAAGTATAAGGGAGTAGAGGTTAAAGAGACAAAGTATCTTGCTCAAGATTTATTCCCCCATTTAGTCAATAAATATTTATTAAACAGGCACCTTTCTATATATTTGGTACATGTCACTGGAAAAAAACAGAAAAAAATCTTTGCCCTTATAAAACTTACATAAATCAATTAAATGAATCATATAGTCTTCTACAAAATGATAAATGTTATGAAAAAATAGCATGAAGCAGATGGCAATTTTAACTACAGTTGCCAAGGTAGGCCTCATTGAGAAGGCAGAATTTGAGCAAAGTCTAGTCTAGAAGGATGTGAAAACAATAACTGTGATGTCTACATGAAGGTCTTTGAAGACAGAAGGAATAACCAGTGGAAGACTTTAAGACAAGAACATGAAAACAAGGGTGCGTCTGAAGGAGTCAGGGAGGTTGTGACGAAGAATGTAGGACTCCACCAGCCATTACAAGGACTTTGACTTTTACTAAAACTGTAACAAGAAGATTTACATGTTCTCAAAAAGTTATGAGAAACAAAACAGTGACTATACCTGAGTGAAGGAGGTAACTCAGCAAGGAAGCACACTTCAGCTGGGCCTGGAAGCATTAGTAAGAGCCCATTACACAGTCTGGAGGGAGGAGTGTGGGCAGAGGAATGAGGAAATAACATGTTAAAGGCACTAAAGCGTGGGTGCATAGGGTGTGTGAGAGAACGGGGTTTCTGCACAAGAAAAATCAGAAGACCAGGATGGAACTGAATATTGGAAATTTGATGCTATACAGAGATTTACAAGATTTTTTTCTAGGCTATTGGGCACCAGAAAACATTTTTAAGCAGGTTAAGTTCAGGTGTCATTTTTTGTTACCTATTTGGTCAGACAAAATGAATAATTTTCTATTCTATTCACTTGTAAAACTTGGTTCTTAAACTTGGGATCAAGCGTATTTTTCAGGAAGATCCCTCTGGTAGTGCTGTGGAGAATACACTGCACAACTAAATTAAAAAAAAAAAGAAAGCATGCAGTTCTGAGCCCAGGGAGATGACAGCACAGAGAAATGAAGCAATTTCTAACTGTGTTAGGGGACTGGGCTGACATATAGGACTTGGTTGTCCAAGGACATAAGAGTTTGCAGGAGTATTGAAGAGGGAAATTTGCATACAGCAGGTAACATAAGGGTTGAAAACAAGAACTAGACTCTGTTAAAATAAAGAATTGCATGCAATTGGAAAACATACAAACAAGAGCATATTTTACAGCTACAAAAGCCATTTACCAAAACTTTTACTTATGTGTAACAGTTATTAAAGATGAGGCTTCCACCTATAAGCATCTGTTCTGATACTAGCATAAGCTTTTCAGATTCTCATTTGAAAAATTAGAATTTTGAATTTGGTAATCTTTAACTTTTCTTTCAGTTGCATAAGTCTATGAAATGCCAAAGATAAAATTGCATGTCTATTTTTATTTTACTAACCTCCAAATCATTTTCACTATTTGAACTAGTTATTTTTCTCTAATGTAGAATCTGACTTATAGTAGATGTAATTTAGTACTATAAAGCCAACATGAAGGATTTGCTGATTATTTAAATAATCAAATAAATATTATAAATGCTATATGTGACAATTATTTTTGTATCCCCTAAAAATTTCAAATTTTCAAGTGACTTTTATGTTGCTCGTTAGGTGCACTATCTCTTTTGTGAGCCTTACACAGAATTATTTACTCTCATACTATGACAACTTCCTTTCCTGTCACTGATACAAGCAGAAGCTAATTTTCTCACAAACAGCAAGAGAGAAAAACTTGTTCAAATATCATGTTACTCAGCAAGGGGTTATGTAAAATCATCTCAAGGTACCCTGTCTCTTTATTCTTCCTCTCGTACATACTTCTTTGAATAGAAAGACACTAGAGTTTCCACAGAGAAGAGTGGAATAAAATATCTAGGAATTCTTCTACAATTAGTGAAATAAATCTGTATAATAACCATATATGAGTAAGTGTTGTGCAATTCCTTTTCAAAGTATACTTCTTTTCAAAGCATAGTCTCAGTGCATGTTCATATTTAGATTTAGTACTAATTATGTTATATATTTTTTTCTATATATGACTATTTCAGTGATGCCCACGAAAGGGCTATCTATCCCAATCTTTTCCAGTATGCTGGAAATTCTCTTTATTAAGATGACCTTGCATATAACATTAACAGTTTACTTTCCATTTTTCTAAGGAGTAAATTATACAATTTAATATCTAAGGAAGAAATAAACATGGTTGTAATTCTTCAGGATTTCATAGATCTAAAAAACTAACCTGTGCGTTACTTCTATAAATGAAATAAAAACTAAATTTTTAAAATCTTATAGTTTAAATTAATAATTTATTTTTAAAACTATCACAAACCATTATTCAAATTTCTGAGAATATGTTATTTATCAAATCTGATAACCCCACTCACAGAATGAAAAATAGCCTGTTTAATATTTTAGTCTCTGTGTGATAAAAAAAAGAAATTCTAGGGTAGAAAAAATAATTTATGAATTTTGGTACTCTACTTCTTGCCCCAAAATATTAACTTTATGTTAGACCTTGTTTAAGAAATTACTATAGATATATCGATGGAGAGAGAGAGATTGAATAGAGAGAGTATATACACATGGGATCGAGTAAACCCTTTGGTTTTAGATTCACTAATTGGAAATATCTTTTTAGGACCTAATCCATGGAGATGCAATGGTGAATGAGGAAACAAACAAACAAACAAACAAACTCTGCCCTCGTGGAGCTCTTGTCTTAGCTGGGAAGACAAGAACAAATATATAAACAAATAAATACAGGAACATGCCCATGCCATTTTTTGGTAAGGGAAATAAGAAAAAAAATAAAGCAGAATGAGGGGTGAGTGACGGATCTAACGGGTGTTCTAGATTGTGTGGTTAGGGAAGCCTTTCCAGTAAGTGTTGACCAGAGGGACTTGGATGAAATGAGGAAACAAGCCGTGTAGTAAAAGATTAATGTTGCTCAAAGAAATTTCTGGCTCTTTGCCCTCACCCCTGAGAGGTAACCTGTAAGTCCTTGGACTGCCCTGCCTCATAGGAATGTCTTTGATTACCTAGGAGCTTGGACCACTCTAGACAGTCCATATTAATGTGATTTATGATTAGCGTTTTGGATCCTATGTCATCAGATCCACTTATAAATATGCTGGAGGCCAATGTCAGCTATGTGAGTGTTCAGCCTTGTTTATGTGACCAATCCCCAACAAAATCTTTGGACACCAATGCTTAGGTGAGCATCGTTTTGCTGGCAATTCTTTATGCATATTGCCACACATTGTTATGGGGAGAAATAAGCGCTGTCTACGTGCCACCACTATAAGAGGGCAAATGGAAGCTCTGCCCCTGATTTTCCTGGACTTTGCCCTCCTTTTCCCATTGCTGATTTTTGTTAATATCCTTTAGCCGAAACACACTACATCCATGAGTATAATGTCTATTCTGAGTTCTGTGAGTTCTTCCAGTAAATTATTGAACCTCAGGGTGATCTCAGCGACCTCCTGAACTTTGCACAAGCCAGGTGAAAATTCAGAGAAAATTCTTTATTAGAGGACAAACGGTAAGCACAAAAAACTTGAGATAAAAATTAATTTGGCACAGTCAAGAAAGCAAAAAGAAAACTATGACAATAGAATTAAGGTTAGGAATGAAGAGTTGTAGAAGGACCAAAATAAGGTGTATGGATGTTGTTGAATGTGAAGTGAAAGTCTGATCAGGAATGAGGCATGATCTGATTTATCCTTTAAAGCACAAATCCCAGCTACTGTGTGGAAAATCCATTAAAGGGAAGAAAGATTGGAAGTAAGGAGACAAGTTAGAGGCTATTGCATCAATACATAAGAGAAATGCTTATTCTTTGTAGTTGGTGGTGGTGGCAGGACAGTGAGAGGATGAAGATAGCAAGAAGTCAGATTCAAAATTTATTGGTGGATGGGATGACAGTAGTGATAACAAACACAGGCATTCCAAGGATTTTGGCTTAAACAACTAGATGACTGGGGCTGCTAGTTGCTGTGAATATGCTGGAGGAATGATAGACATGTGAAGGAGATTTCAGGTATTCTACTTTGGACGTGCTTAAGTTTGAGCTACCTATTGGGTATTTGTGCAGAAATATTGAGTAGACAGACACTTGCACCTGGTGCCATGAGATGATATTGTAGATAAAAATGTAAATTTTGGAATAATTAGCATTTAGATGGTATATATTAGGGTACACAAAGTATAGACTATGGGCCAACTCTGAGACACCATCTGTTTTTATAAATAAAATTTTACTGAAATGCAGCCTTGTCCATTAGTTTACACATTGTCTATGGCTGCTTTCACACTACATTGGCAAAGTTGCATAGTTGTGATAGCGAATGCATGACCCACACAGCTTAAATTACTTACCACTGAACACTAAAGTTTGCTGATTCCTGGTCTAGTTGGTATTTTAAATTATAGGAACTGATGCAGTCAACTAGGACAATACTGTTTTTCCCAGAATCTTCTTCTTTCACTCTAAAATATTGTGAAATATTTAAATATTTAAGATATTTAAATGATAAACTATATAATCACTGTAAAAATTTAAATTTCAAGCCATCAATAATAAAATATGTAGCAAACAGTCAGCAACATGGGACTACATGAGATTGTCTAGGAATTAAGAATAATTGAAGAAAAGAAGTAAGCTAAGAACTGAATCCTGGGAGATCCTAAAATTTAGAAGGTGGAATTAAGGAGACTCAAAAGTGGTAGTGGATTAGATGTGTCAATAAAAGTAGAATGAGTGTGTGCTATACTGGAAACAAAGTGAAGAAACATAGGTTAAAATGTCATGATTGAATCTGCCATTGTCCTCTGGTTCAATGTGACATTACGTATGAGTATTGTGATACATCCAATAAATCAACAAACTCATTAAAATAATGGTAACCCTGCCAAAATAAAAACAAACAAAAGACAAAAACAACAACAACAACTAAAAACAAACTCAACATAAATGCATTGATTTGGAATCAAGGTTTATGATTTGGAATTTCCTTCATACATTATTTCACAAAGTTATCTTTGAAGAAAACCTATATTTTTTCCCAACTAAATAAAGTTGAGCAATAACAATATTACCGAAAATTGTGGGGCCCACAAAGTCATTCTTTTCTCTTCTGTTTTCATTCTTACTTCGCCTCAAGAGTGAATCATTTTCTCACTTTGCATGCCCAGCACACTCTTTCTCTATTTTCTATGCCTTCATAGAATTAGCTAATTAGGAATAGAAGAAAACTACATCAACTTAATAAAAGCTATATTTAAAAAACGTACAGTGAACATGATAGTCAATGATAAAAGACTAAAAGCTTTTTCTCTAAGATCAGGACAAGGCAAGAATGCCCACTTTTGCCACTTTTATAAAACATAGCACTGGAAGTTCTAGGAAGAGCAGTTAGGCAAGAAAAAGAAGTAAAAGGTATCCAAATTGGAAAAGAAGAAGTAAAATTATCTCTGTTTGCATATGACATGATCTTATATGTAGAAAACCTTAAAGACTGTACCAAAAAACCCTGTTAGAATTAATAAATGAATTCATCAAAGCAGCAAGATACAAAATCAACACACAAAAAGCAGTTGCATTTCTATACACTAACAATGGATAATCCATCAGTGAAATTTCATTTTCAATATCATCAATAAGAATAAAATACTTAGGAATTAACTTAACCGAGGAGGTAAAAGACTTATACAATGAAAACTATAAAACATAGCTGAAAGAAATTTAAAAATACATAAATAAATGAAAAGGCATCCCATGTCTATGTGTTGAAAGACATAATATTATTAAGATATCAATATTACCAAAAACTATCTATGGATTCAATGTAATTGCTATCAAAAAATCCAATGATGTTTTATGCAGAAATATAAAAATTCATCCTAAAATTCATATGGAATCTCAAGGGACTCCCTCAAGACAAAACGATCTTGAAAAAAAAAAGAAAACCTTGAGGACACACACTTTCTGATTTCAAACTTCACTACAAACTACAATAATCAAACAGTGTGGTACTGGCATAAAGAAAGACATATAGACTAATAGAATTAAAGTGAGATCCCAGAAATAAACTCTCATATATACGATCAAATGATTTTTGACCAGGGTGCTGAAACCATCCAATAGGGAAAGGATAGTATTTTCAACAAATAATGCTGTGAAACTGCACATCCACATGAAAAAAAAAAATAGGTTGAATTACTTCCTAATACCATAAATGGAAATTAATTCAAAATGCATCCATGAGTCAAATATATGATATAACACTCTAAAAATCTTAGAATAAAATATAATAGAAAAGCTTCACAACATTGGATGTAGCAATGATTTCTTGGATGACATCAAAGGCACAGGCAATAAAATAAAAAGTAGACAAACTGGACTTTGTAAAATTAAAACTTTTTTGAATAAATGGACATTAGCAACACAGTAAAATGCAACCTACATAATGGGATAAAATACTAGCAAATCATATATCTGATAAAGGATTAATGTCCAGAATATGTAGACAACTCCTAAGATCCAACAACAACCAAAAAAAAACCCAAATGATCTAATTAAAAAATGGACAAAGGGCTTGAGTAGATATTTCTCCAAAGAAGATATATGAATGGCCAATAAGTGCATGAAAAGAGCTCAATATCATTAATCACTACAGACTGGTAAATCAAACACACAATGAGATGTCACCGCAAATCCATTAGAATGACTATGAACAAATCAGAAAATAAGTGTTGGCAAGGATATGGAGAAATTAGAACCCTTGAGCACTGTTGTTGGGAGTGTAAAATTATACAGCACTGTGAAAAACAGTATGAAGTTTCCTCAAAAAGTTAAAAATAGAATTACAATGCAATCCAGTGATTTCACTTCTGACTGTATGCTCAAGAAATTAAAAGGAGAATCTTAAAGAGATGTTTATACACCTACATTCATAGCAGCATTATTTACAATAGCTAAAATGTAGAAGCTACCCAAGTGTCCATCAGCAGATGAACAGATAAGCAAAGTGTGGTAATACATACAAAAGAACATTATTCAGTCTTAAAAGGGAAGGTAATTCTGACATATCCTACAGCATGGATGAACCTTGAGGATGTTATGCTAAGTGAAATAAGCCAGTGACAAAAAAGATGAATACTGTATGATTGTACTTATATGAGGTACATATAGCAGTCGAAATCACAGAGACAAAAGGCAGAATGGTGGTTTCCAGGGGCTGGAGGAAGGGGAGAATAGGGAGTTATTGTTTAATGTATACAAAGATTCAGTTTTGCAACATGAAGAATTCTGGAGATGGATGGTGGTGCTGGTTGCACAACAGTATGAATGTACTTAATACCACTGAACTGTACACATACAAGTGGTTAAGATGGTAAATTTTGTGTGTATTTACCACAATAAAAACAATTTAAAGTTATGTGTATTGATTTATATATAAATGTGGAAATCCATAACTATAATTTGGAAAAATAACTTACAGAGATAAGGAATTTTGATCATATAGTAGTCAATGAAGTCCTGAAAATCAGCATTATTACTAGCTATTATTTATATTTCTATTTACTAATTGGACAGAGAAAAGGATTTTAATATAATCATAATTCTTTGCATTCTATGTCTCAAATTGCCTTAAAGCTTCAGTTATTTTCTTAGGCTATTACACAATTTCTGAAAAACATTATTCAAGTGTTTTCTTTCATAGTGGTAGCCACCATGACTGAAGCATGCATTCAATGATATATAAATAAGAAGGAATAAATGTGTAAAATGTTAAAGACAAACAAAATACTTAAAAACCTGTTTCAATGTCCAGTGTTTAAAAGATGCTGAGAAAAATTTCACTATGCTATATCGCTATTACATAAAAGGGTATTGTATACAAAGTATAGCAAAGATTATATATATAATCTATTCTCATTTTACGTTTGGTAAACCTTATCAATCAGTTTTTTGAAGTGATTAGTGTGTGTAGGAACCCTAAAATGTGAACTGAATTTATAATAAATAGAATTAAAGCATTTGTATATTAGTTTCCTTTTTCAAAGTCTGAATAGATTCTTCTGAAATTGTGTTGGCAGAACTTAAACATACATGGTATAAAAAGAGACAATGTTTCGTAAACCCAGTGTTCTCTAAGGTATGGTCCCTGGACCAGTGGCACAGGCATCACTTGGGAAAGAGGAGTCAGCAGTCTGCTTTTTTCCCAGGCCCTCCTGGTGAGGTGATCCTGATGCTCACTAAACTTTGAAAACTATGGTCTCATCTTATTGAATGGAAATAAATGGGGAGTGAAAGTTAGAGTTGAAGAGTTAGATAGTAGGATGGGTTTTCTGGGACACTTGGAAACCAGAGGAAATGGCATGGCTCTGAACACCTGGGCAGTGATTCTGCTTCTCAACCATATTGAGGAAGTATAATTGCCAATATTGTCTTTGGTTTAAAAAGCAGGAGAACTGGAAGCTTGTAAACTTTATCTTACACAGTAACACAATTTTTATTAGTAGACATTCTTCCACAAAGATGATATAGACCGGATATAAAAGGACAGTGGCCTTGTAAGAATGAAGCTTAACTCTGCATATCATCTCACCATTACCTGAGTACCCTCAGGGGAAATGTAGGGGCTAATGAGGAGACCCCTAACCATCTTCTATTTCTGCCCCTGTTCTGTGCATCCATCTTCTCCCATAAATCTTTTATTTCTTTAGCAAAATAAGTATTATAGCTGTACATGGCTTCCTCCTACCATTCCACAACTATCAAGAACATTGCAAAATGTCAGTGATGAATTTGGGCAGTTTCTTAGGCCAATTTGTATTTTGCCATCTTAATGTATTTCAAACTTTCTATTATCCAACCTTATCTGAGTTTGAGAAAAATTCCACTTTGTTATATGCTATCATAATTATAGAACTAATGGACCATATTTGTCATTTTATGTCCTTTTCTAGAATTAACAATGTTGCATTATATGTACATAGAATATATGGTAGTAAAGTTTAGACTGATGGTTAATTTAATCTTTTGAGAAAGTATTGCATTTATACATGATTTCTACATAAAATAATTAAACCGAAGTAAAGAACTATATAATTAAGTGCATGTTAATAAAACACTATAAAAAATAAAGAACTGATAATACTACATATCAATTATATTCATGTCTAATCTTTTTATAATTAATGATTTAGACTAGAACACATCAAATAATTATCATAATGTTCAGATTAAAAATTAAAAATTAAGATAATAACTGGAATTATGGAACAGGTAGATATAAATTATAACTGATGATGCCAAAATTACATTTTAATTCTTTAATACACTGGAAAACTTCCTATTTCTAAATACAAAAATGAGTTGCAATGTACGATATGGTGCAGCCAAAACAAATACTCAAGTGTTCCCCCATGTCCAGTTGTTGGATACCATTGCTGTGAATTGTAGCATTTGTTTACTCTTGTCTTGTTGATTCCCTTGGTGTTTAGCACTGGAGGTAATTTTCTATCTCTGTAGTTAGTGTATAAGCTTCTTTTGCAACTTCCCAAATTGCACTATTCCGTCTGTCAAAAACATCTGGGCTGAGTAAGAAATAATACTGGTCTATTAAAAAAATGCAATCTAGAAATGTGAACTATTTGATTACACTAAAATAGAAAGTTTAAACTAATCATTTGCTAATCTTCTCACATCTTATTTGAAACAGCTTTTGATGAAAAGGTTAGCAAAAGCATCAGATTTGTGGGTGCTGAACGGTTTGTTTGCTGGGAAAACATACACAGTATTTTGTAAATGTGTTGTTAAGTAAACTGTGTTTGATTTCAGTGAAATTATTTTGGTTTACAAGAGGGATTCTGCATAAATACTCACAAACTGAGCTCAATCCTTTAGACATCAAACTATATTTGAGTTAGTTCAGTGTTAGTCATACAAAAAAAGTAAATAAAACAATTCTAAAATTACAAAATTTGGATCCCAAAATATAAAATGTTCTTGTGTGTCTCAATTGCTCATTGCCTTATGTTACTAAGGAAGAACTGTTGAAAAACTCATTTCCTATAATGAGTTTCTTAGAATCAAGTGCAGATTAAAATGCACAAGAGATATACTGCTTTTGCTCTTTTGGTTATGAAGATAGTTTCCCCGCATACTGTCTGCCAAGATTTGAAAAACAGAGGTGCCTACTTTAAACTTTATGTTTACCACTGCCAAGTGTAAGAGTGGCATATGCTTCTCAAATCACTGAATAATATGAATACAAACAAAACATAAAGCACATAGCAAGAAATAGAACAAAAAGGAAATAAGAAAAAAAAACAAATACAAAGTCAATAATAACAAGCATATAAATTACAGCTGTAAACATAAAGGATTTCAGCTCTTCTATTAAAAGAATACTCTTACATTGAATTTTTAAAAAGTCTAAATACTGATGGTTATACATATGTGTATATACTAGCTACAAAATACACAACTAAGAGAAAAAAATGTTGATGTATATTTTACAAAAAAAGAATGAACATGCACAAACAAAAGTAAAGCAGAGGTAGCAAAATTAACCTCTGGCAAAGTACAATTTAAGATAAAATCACTCTAGAGGGTAAAGATGGTTATTTAATAGTAGTAGAATTTTCAACACCCAATGAGTGTATGTTATTTATAAAATTAGACAGGTCAAATAATATAGCCTCAAAATATATGAAGCAAAATTGTTGTGGGTCAAGGAGCAGGATTTGTTGTAGGTATTTTTTTTTTCCCAATGGGAAGCAGATTCTGAAAGAATTTAGCATTCGGGATATTTACTAAGGAAGATCCTTGGAAGGGAGGCAGAAGAAGCAGGATTAAGTAAAGAAATCAAGTAACATTCAGGCCTGACAACTTCAGCAAATATTATAAGAATCTGTAGATATGAAATGGTCACTGGAAATGGGTTACTACCTAAGAGTATGACTTTGGGGCAAAGTGGCTCTCTACACCAGAAATTATAGCTGAAGGCTTTCTGTTGACAGAATCTGAGGCAATAAGACACCGTGCAGAATAAAAGCATGCGTAAAGAACTACTGACACCAGACTATGGCTCGTTCAGCAAATCATTTTGCTTTTCATTGTATTTTATCCTCATAGTTTCATGTTTTCTTCAACTCTTTTCCAGAATTGCATAATGCTGGTAATATCTGCAGTTATGATATATTTAATTCTTTAAATAAATGAATTTTGCACACAGTTGAGAGAATTCTGTACTTTAGATTTCCTAAATGTTGAGTGCAAAGATTTTTGTACATAATGAACAAAATTGATGTCCATCTGAATAGTGTATACTTACATAATTCCTCAAATGGATCCATACAAGATATGTGTTTATAAAGCTTTCACTCAATTTATCACTTGGTTAACATTTCCTGAAGGATAGAAAGCAAAATAAAAGAAACAAAGTTAATTTGAATACTTCACAATTAAAGCAGTCTATGGAATTACGGAATAGCTATTCTGAAACTTAAGTGTCATTTTTTTTTTCAGTCAATACAGAGATGTGTCTTTTGGAGAAAACAAAATAAATACAAATACAAAATTTATTTGCCAAATCTCTGAAAGGATAAAAGTATTGGAAAGTTTACACCTTATATTAGGTAATATGAAGATGTCTCTAAGTGTTGTTAAGTGTGTACTTCCTATTACAAAACACAAACTTAGCATCTCACATCTGCAGTTTACACCTCATGCTTCTGGTAAGCTTGTCTGGCCTACAATGTGCACTGGCAGCAGGGCAGTGGAGTCTAGTCCCTACAAATGCAGTATTTAGCCTTGGGGATGATCTGCCTTTTGAGACATCTGACTATTACCCTTTTCCTGGAAAATGTCCATGAGACTCTAAAAGCTAAGGATTTGGGACCAGTGACTTTTAAGTCGGTGGCAGTAAACACCACCCAGAAGGATTGGGTCTTGCTAGAAAACCACAGAGACCAGACCCAGTGAATATAGTCACAATTGCCCATATATTGCTCCTGGCATATATTTTGTGGCAGCATTGTTGTCCTCTGAACAGTATTTCAACTAATTTATCTTTACCCATAAAAAGAAATAAAATTTTTACTTCCAGTTGGGGTGGTAAGCAGAACAAGATAAAGGAAGAAGTAGGTTAATTCTTCAGTTCACCCTTCAAAGAATTAAAGTACAAGATAGGCACTTTAGTAACAAAGCAATTAAACATGAAGAAAGGAAAGGAAACCAAGGGGCAATAATAATAATTTCTTGGTAGATTAAAATTATTATTGACAGAAATTATCATAATAAATTATTAAATTATCACATTAGTTCTTAAAAATATGCTGCAGTTCCACTACACTGAAAACTACAAAACTTCAGAGAGAAATCCAATGAGAGATAAATGCATGAAGTATGGGTACTATGTTCAGGGATTGCAAAACACAAGACTTTGAAGTATCAATTATCTAAATTGCACTACACATTTAAAATAACCCCAATCAGAGTTCCTGCTGGTATTTTTTGTGGAAATCAGCAAAGATATTCTAAAATTAATATAGAATTGCAAAGTCATATAAAAAGACAAAGAGAATAATGGAAAAGAATAGGATCCAGAAATAGGTCTTCACATATAGAGTCACTAATTTATGACAAAGACACCTATGTAATTCAATGTGGAAAGGAAATATGGAGAAACTGGATATGAATTTAGAAAAAGTGAACTTTTAGCTCTCCCATATACCATATGCCAAAATTAATTCAAGCTCGATTTTAGAGTTAAATGTGAAAGTTAAAACCATGAGTTCCTAGAAGTAAACACTGGAGATTATTTCATAAGTAGATCTTACACAGCATTCAAAAAACACTAAATATATATGAAAAAAATCAATCAATTAGACTTCATCAATATTTAAAATTTTGGTTTAGCAAAGACAGTGCTAAGTAAATGAAAAGGCAAGCAAAATCAGGCTGAGACTAAGGACTCAGGCCTAGAATTTATAAAGGACTTCAATAAATTAATCTGCAAGCACATAAACAGACAAAAAAACACTTGGTCAAACTCCTGAACTGAAACTTCACCCCAGTGAGCAATAAGCATATGAAAAGATGTTCAACATCTCCAGTCATCAGTGAAACTTTAATTAAAACCATGAGATACCATTACACACCCATGAATTACAAACTTCTAATTTTGTATTTTCTTTTTAATTGACATATAAAAATTGTACATTTTTTGGCTACACTGTGATGTTTACACATATATATATTATATATATACACACACATTTTTTTGTGTAATGGTCAAATCAGGGTAATTAACATATCCATTACCTTAGGCATTTATTATTGCTCTGTGGTGAGAAGATTCAAAATCTTCTCTTCTAGTTATGTGAAATATGCAGCACATTATTGTAAAGTATAGTCACCCTAGTGTGCAATAGAACACCAAACTTTCTCCCCCGTCTAACCGTAACTTTGTACCTGCTGACCACACTGTCCCTCTCCCCTTTTACCCTCTCCAGCCTCTGGTAATCACTATTCTACTCTCTACTTCTATAAAATCACTTTTTTATATTCCACATATGAGTGAGATTATTTGGAATTTGTATTTCTGTGCTTATCTTATTTTACTTAATATAATGTTCTCTAGGTTCATCCATGTTGCTGCAAATGACAGGATTTCATTTGTTATGGCTGAATAGTATTCCATTGTGTATATAAACCACATTTTCTTTACCCACTTATCCACTGATGGATATCATGGCTATTGTGAACAGAGCTGCAATAAACACGGGAGTGCAGATATCTCTTCAACACACTGATTCTGTTTCCATTGGGTATATGCCCAGCAGTGGGATTATTGGATCATTCTATTTTTAATTTTTTGAGAAACCTTCATACTGTTGTTCAAAATGGCTGTACTAATTTACATTCCCACCTACAAAGTATAAGAGTTTCCCTTTCTCCACACCCACACCAGTATTTGCTATTTTTTGTCTTTTTGATAATAGCCATTCTAACTGGGGTGAGGTGAAATCCCCTTGTGGTTTTGACTTGCATTTCCCTGATGATTAGTGATGTTGAGCATTTTTCATATACCTATTGTCCATTTGTATGTCTTCTTTTCAGAAATGTCTATTCAAGTATTATGTTCAATTTTTAATCAGATTACTTGTTTTATGCTAATGAGTTGAGGTTCTTATATAAATATATTATAGATATCAACACTTTTTCAGGTGCATAGTTTGTAAATATTTTCCCATTCTGGGTAAATATTTCCCATTTCCATTGTCTCTTCACTCTGTTGATTGTTTCCTTTGCCGTGCAGAAGCTTTTTAGTTTGATGTAATCCCATTTGTCTGTTTTTGCTTTTGTTGCCTGTGCTTTTGAAATCTTATTCAAAAAAATCTTTACCCAGATCAATGTCATTAAGTGTTTCCCCTATGTTTTCTTCTAGTAGTTTCATAGTTCAAGGTCTTACATTTAAGTCTTAAATTCATTTTGAGTTAATTTTTGTATATGGTGAGAGATAGGGGTCTAGCGTCATTCTTCTGTGTGTGGATATCCAGTTTTCCTAGCACCATTTGTTGAAGAGATTGCCCTTTCCCCAATGTGTGTTTTTAGCACCTTTGTCAAAGATCAGTTGGCTGTAAATGAGTAGATTTATTTCTGGGCTCCCCATTCTGTTCAATTGGTCTATGTATCTCTTTTTATTCCAGTACCATGCTGTTTTTTCCTACAGCTTTGTAGTATAATTTGAAGTCTGGTAGATGACTCCAGCTTTGTTCTTTCTGTCTGAGATTGTTTTGACCATGCTAGGTCTTTTGTGGTTCCATATCAATTTTAAGACTGTTTTTTCTATTTCTGTGAAGAACATCATTGGTATTTTAATAGAGATTGCATTGACTTTGTAGATTTCTTTGTATAGTGTGGATATTTAACAATGTTAATTCTTCCAATTCATGAACATGGGATATCTTTCCATTTGTCTGTGTCCTCTTCGATTTCTTTCATTGATATTTTATAGACCTTTTGCTTCCTTGGTTAAATTTATTCCTAGATGTTTTGTTTTGTTTTGTTTTGTTTTTATAGCTATTATAAATGGGATTGTTTTCTTGATTTCTTTTTCAGGTAGTTCCTTGTTGGCATATAGAAACATTTCTGATTTTTGTATATTGATTTTGTATCCTGCAACTTTACTGAATTTATTTATTAGTTCTAATAGTTTTTTGATGAAATCATTAGAGTTTCCTATATGTATATATACAATCATGTTGTCTGCAAGTAGGGAAGATTTGACTTCTTTCTTTCCACTTTGGGTGCTCTTTTTTCTTTCTCTTGCCTAATTGCTCTGGCTAGGACTTCCAGTACAGTATACAATAGAAGCAGTGAAATTGAGCATGTCCTTTTCTTCTTCCAGATCTTAAAGAAAAACTTTCAATTTTTCCATGTTTGCTATGATGTTAGCTGTGGGTTTGTCATATATGGCCTTTATTGTGCTGAGGTGCATTCCTTCTATGCCTAATTTGTTGAGAGTTTTAATCACTGGGGTGTTGAATTTTTATTAAATGCATTTTTCTGTGTCCATTGAAATAGTTGTGTGGTTTTTGTTCTTGATTCTGTTAATGTGAGGTTATTGTGTATGTTGAACTGTCCTTGTATCCCTGTGATGAATTCCACTTGACCATCATGAATGATCTTTTTAATGTGCTGATGAATTTGGTTTGCAAGTATTTTGTTGAGGATTTTTGCATCTTTGTTCACCAGAAATATTGGCTTGTAGTTTTCTTTTATTGTTGTGTCCTTCTTTGGTTTTGGTATCAGGGTAATGATAGCCTCAGAGAATGACTTTGGAAAAATTCCCTTCATTTTGATTGTTTAGAATAGCTTGAAGAGAATTGGTATTAGTTCTTTTAAGAGTTTAGTTGAATTCAGCAGTGAAGCCATCAGGTCCCATGCTTTTCTTTAATGGGAGACTTTTTATTCCTGATTCAATCTCATTACTTGTTATTTATCTGCTCAAAATGTTTATGTCTTCATGATTCAATTTTGGTAGATTGTATGTGCACAAGAATGTATCTATTTCTTCTAGGTTTTCCAATTTGTGGACCTATAGTTGTTCATGATAGTCTCTTATGATCCTTTATATTTCTGAGGTGTCAGTTGTAATGTCTCCTTTCTCATCTCTGCTTTTATTATTTTTTGAGCCACCTCTTTCTTTTCTTAGTCTAGATAAAGGTTTGTTGATTTTGTTTACCTTTTCCAAAAGCCAACTTTTTTGTTTCATTGTTCTTTTGGAGTTTTTATTCTCTATTTTGTTGATTTTGGCTCTAATCTTTATTATTTCTTTACTTCTACTAATTTGGAGTTTAGTTAGTTCTTATTTTTCTGGTTCCATTGAGGCACAAAGTTAGGTTGTTTATTTGAGATTTTTCTTTTTTTTAGTATAAGTGTTTATTGCCATAAACTCTCTTAGAACTGGTTTTTCTGTATATACCACAGATTTCGGTATGCTGCATTTCCATTTTCACTGGCCTCAAGAAATTTTTAAAATTCCTTTATGGACTCATTGGTTGTTTGGGAGCATGTCCTTTAATTTTCATGCACTCGTATAGTTTCCAAAGTTGCTCCTGTTAGTGATTTCTAATTTTATTCTATTATAGTCAAAAAAAGTTACTTGGTATGATTTCAATTTTTAAAATTTGTTGAGACTTATTTTGTGGCCTAATATATGATCTATTCTGGAGAATGTTCCGTGTACTGTGGAGAAGAATGTGTTTTCAGCAGCTATAAAATGGAAACTTCTGTAAATGTCTATTACATCCATTTGGTCTAGAGTGTGGGTAACTTTCATGTTTCTTTATTGATTTTTTCTCTAGACAATATGCCCACTGCTGAAAGTGTGGGGTTGAAATCCCTTATTATTATTATTGTATTTCTGTCTCTCCCTTTAAGTCTATTAGGTGTTTGCTTTATATATCTGGGTGCTTATATATTTTGGATGTGTATATATGTTTGTAATTATTATATCTGCTTGCTGTTTTGACTCCTTTATCTTTATATACTTCTTTGTCTCTTTTTACAATTTTTAGCTTAAAGTATTTTTTTATCATGGAAATATAGCTACTCCTGCTCTTTTTTGGTTTCCATTTCCATCTTTTTTCTTTCAGTCTGTGCATGTTCTTACAGTTGAATTGAGGCCCTTGTAGACAATTTTAAGTGTTAGGGAGATTGTAGAGAAAATAGAACTACCTTTCATTGCTTGTGGAAGGGTAAATTATAAGACCCCTGTAAAAATTCTTTCATATTTCTTAATAAATCTAAATACATGCCAACCCCATCATTCAAGAATCATACCTTTTGGTGTACACCTAAGAGAATTAATTGAAGTGACACATAAAGAATCTTCATCACAGCTTTTTTAAAACTCCAAACTGGAAACAACCCAAATTTCTGCTCACAGGAGAATAGAGAAAATGATTATTTAATTATTTGTTTTTACAAACAAGGGAATTCTGCCTAACAATGCAAAGAATATGTTTCTCATAAACAAGAACACTGAAGTATCTGAAAAACACTTTGAAGTTGACTAAAAAGACCAGATACAAAAGTGCATATTTTGTGATTCAATTTATATGAAATTCAAGAACAGGAAAAACTAATCAATGGTGACACAAGTGAGAATAATATTACTTTGAGGTGGCAGAATTGTTCTGTATTTTTGTATGTTGAGCAGCATGATAGTTTCCCAAAGATGTGAGTATATGAGAAACTTGGTTATAGATTTCTCCAATATTTCTGTGTGTATATATATGTGTGTGTGTGTTTGTGTGTGCATGTGTAATAAGCATTTGGCTAATATCTCAAATTTCTGCTTGCATTTTTTCATTGTCTCAACCAGATATATGAAAATCAAGCAAATGTTATTAATGCAAGTAAGATATTTGAGGATCTTCTCTGAAAAAAGATAGTGAAATATGGAAAGTTTATGTCTTACTTGCACCAACTTCAAACTCAGCAACTGTTTATGCCCTCATTTCTCAGAAGACTATTTCTACTGTGCCCCTTGCATTCTCTCTCATGTATCTAATTTCAGAAATGCATCTCTTTATCAGTCAGTTACACTTTACCTAAATTTATATCAAAATGGTCTCTCTCTTAAGTTCAGTAGGCCTTGCATGGGTAGTATCAATAATTATTTATTGTTTATTATAATAAATATTTATTATTTATTCCACTTAACAGTTACTCCAGCCATAATACTACATAGGGTGATTTAATACATGGTTTCTATTTTCATATTAAGGAAGGCTAAGAGAGAAAGTTGTCTTTATAATTGTCATTAGTTTTGATTCTGATCCTTCACAGCTGATCTATTGCCCTTTCTACTTTTAGAAATTTCTGTGCCACAGTACTATTCATCATTACTCTGTCATCACTGAGCTTGTTCTTATTTACATTTTTTCTTCTGGTTTCTTTTGTGTGTTTTATTTGACCCATCCATTGCTGAGCTTCTGCTTATTTTGTATTTAAATACTTACCATTTAATATTTTAGTGCATTTAGATTCAGAACACAAAGAAACTCAGTCCATTAACTGCATATCATGACTACAATCTACTCTTAAACTAAATTAATAACCTATTTAGCTTTAGAACAAAACAAAACACAGAACTGCTGTTCAGACACTTATCTTGCTATAGGTTTACCAGCTATATTAAACTATATTAAATTAGCTATATCAGATAGTTATATAGACTCCAATATATTACTATCTATAATATATAGATGAGAGATTATATTGCCATTTCTTTAGGTCTTTAAGGAATTAAGAAGTGTATAGACAGATAAGTGAATAAAAATATGGAATATATATATATATATACATACACACACATACACACACAATGGAATATTATTCAGTCATAAAAAATAAGGAATACTGCAACAACATGGATGAACCTTGAAGACATTATGCTAAGTAAAATAAGCCAGACACAGAAAGGCAAATCCTAAAAGATCTCATTTATATGTAGAATCTAAAAACTTCAATGTATGGAAGTAGCAAATAGAAGGCAGTTTTCAGGAGCTAGGATGGTAGGGGACATTGAAAGATATTGGTAAGAGTACAAACTTTTAATTATTACATTAATAAAGTTCTGGAGATCTAATATACATACAGCATAGTGACTATAGTTAATAATACTGTATTGTTTACTGAAAATTTGCTGAGAACAGCTCTTAAGTTTCTGCACCACACACACACATGTGTGCACATGCACACAAAATGGTATGTGTGGTGATGGATTTATTAATTAATTTGATTGTGGTAATCATTTCACAATATATACATATACTAAATCCTCACATTGTACACCTTGAATACATACAATTTTTGTCAATTATACTTCAATAAAGCTGAAATACAAATAAAATTATCTAAATATGTTAAAAAAAAAAGTATATAGACTTTTTCCAGTTACCTGAAACCTATTTGGTAAATCTCAAGTGGTTATACAATATTGTATTAGAAACTGGTAAAAGTAAATTTTACCCCTCGATGGGACACTAAATTGCAATATGACCTTGTACAAGCTACTTCATGTGCATGAGCAATTTTTTTAATTAGTCAAATGAGTCCACAGTCATATTCTATCCATTTCTTATTAAGATAATGCAAATGCCTTTCCAAGAAAAGAATGCTAATGAAAATACTCTCAAAAAATGCTGTACTGTTATTTACAAATGGTATTAACAGAATTTAAAAGGCAAAATTTGTGAGTATTCTATATAAAACTCATATTTAAATATTTAATGCAGTTGGAGACAGCATCATTGATATATTTCAAGTATTTTTACGTAGGTAATATTTATTAAAACCTAATTTCAAACTAAGAGAACACTATCTTTAGTTTCAATATAGGACAAAATACTAACTACATTACTTAGGGTTAAAAAAAGAAAGATTATTAACAAATACATTATCACTATTTTACCTGTTCAATTATAAATGATATGCTTAAATTTCTGTATCTTTCTATTTTTATGTGAAATACAAAGGAAATATATATCAATCAACATGTCCACAAAAAATAAAACAAGTTGAATCAACGAAAAAAATCTATGTCGAGTCAAGGACTACAACTTGGGTGTGAATTATAAAAATGATGGAATTCTAAATCCTGATTTACTTTTTAACATGAAATCAATGGTAAGAGAATATGGTAGAGGGAGCAGGGAACTTTAACTGTCAGGTAAGTACTTGACAACGCTTCCATCGTGATAAACATTTCACTGTGATTAGGTAAAAGTTATAGTATAAATAAACAAAAATCATTAGTTATTGTACAATTGTATTGTTTGTGTATATATTTTTGCTCGTGTTTTGCTTGTTTTAATTTGTTTTGAGAGCAATCAAATTGTATAAAGTTATTATAGATTTACTCAGCATAATGGTCAAATTTATGTGTCAACTTGGCTATGCCATGGTACTCTGTTTTTGGTCAAACACTATTCTAGTTGTTGTTGTAAAGACATCTTTCAGATGTGATTACCATTTAAGTCAGTAGACTTTGAGTAAGACAGATTACCCTCCTTAACATGGGTGGGCTTCATCCAGTTGGTTAAAGGCCTTAAAAGGAAATCTTCCTTCAAACCACCTTTGGACTAGAAACTACATCAACTCTTCCCTGGGATTCCAAACCTATCAACCTGCCTTCCTGCCCTGTAGATTTTGGATTTGCCAGCCCCCATAATAAAATAAGAATAAATCTCTCTCTCCATCTCTCCATTTCTCTCTCTCTCTCTCTCATACACACACACACACACACACACATATCTTACAGGGTTCTGTTTTTTGGGAGAGTCCTGGCTGATATAATAGTGGCTAATACACTAATACACACACATCTGACAGACAGAGAGAGAGAAGTAGAACAGCTATACTTGTTTAACTCATCTGTCTCTTTGTAGCAGGAAATATTCAACATTCACAAGTTAGTGTACAGAGCAAAAAAATCAGTTAAAATGAGAACAGAACTGATTATAAAATGAGTTTGCAATATTGTAAACTGTGGTATTTTTATTACAATAAGTTCTTATAGGATGATCAATAGGCATTTAAAGAAGTCTGCCAGCCACAATCAAAGATATCAAAAGGAGGGGTCCAATGTATCACAAAAGGAAAAGAAATATGAATAACACACAAAAGGAAAACAAATGTGAGTAACATCAGGGTTTGTTTGTTTGTTTTTCTAAAACAAGTAAATGGTAAGGTAAATAGAACATTCTGTGCATGGCAGCAGGTAAATGTTTACTATGTATTTCTAGAAATAAATGTTCTGCCCAAACGGATAATTTATATTTTTTTGATATGAACATCTGTGGTTTAATCATTGTTTTTGCAGTAGAGCAAATGTAAAACATATTTTACCTCAATTAATTCATTAAGAGGAAAATGGCCAAAAGCATAAGGCTTTTGAGAACACTGATTTTAACCACATCACTAGAGAAAGAATAGTACCTTGTTCTCTTTATAGCTGTGTTATAGCTCCCTGAGTAATTCAATTACAGCACAGCATTGAAGCATATCTGCATAGCATTAAGTGTAGTTAAGCTTTCCAGTCTCTAGAGGTCTCTGCACATCACTGTTTCCTCACTGCCATCTTTGCAACAAAATCTTTCTAAAACAGGCACTTCAGCTATTGTAGGGACAGAACTGCAGCTATACAACAAACTCAGACAAATACATCACTTATGTGTTTTGCCTCATCCTCATATATTAAATTATAAAATAATTTAAAAGGCTTTAGGTAGAGCCAAAAAGATTCAAGAAAAAAATATTCTTTGCCTAATTATTTTTTAAATCTATACAAAAAAGATCTTTCCCTTTTGTGATTACCTCAGGTGTCCATATTCTGAAACTCTTTCAGCTAAGTGTTTCCCAAAAGTGTATATAGTACTTATGATTCTGTATAATATTATATATGGTATACAAGTTTTAATTTAACAAATATTTCCATTTCATTAAGTGCTTTAGGGTGAGAAAGGCAAATAAATGTCATGGTTCAGCATGAAATTACCTAGAATGCAACATGAATGCTGAGTCCAACACTTGAAGATGATCAACTCTTCATTAACATTCTCTTGTCTTACTAAAATAAAATAGGCATACCAACAGAGAATAAACCTTGTGTATAAATTAGCATTTGCCACTGTGGCTCAAATCCTGAGGATGGCAAATAAAATAAAGCCTCGTCTTCAAGGCCCAAGTTTCACTTGGCATAGTCTCCTTAACATCTGTCAAGATGGATAACCCCTCCTCCCTGGGAATCTGGTTTATGAGGAAAGTTACAACACATTGTGTGAGTTGCAAAGCAGATCATGTCTGTCATTTGGTGATGTGGACCAGCAGGAGGCAGGCAGCACATTCTGATATAGTAATCACAGGAACCTCAGACTATGGAAGATGTAGCAGGACTGGGGCAAGGTTTTCACCAGGGTTCTATGTTACTGGGAAATACTATTCTGGACCTTTAGAGTGTTTTCTAATTTTTGGTAACACTCAATATTTATGACCAAGTGATTGATTGACTATAACAGTTAAAGATTAGTGTGTACTGGACACTATGAATAGTACATATATTAACTCATATAATCTTCATAACAACCCATGTTGCACGTAGTATGTTTAATAAGTTCATTTTAAAGGTGAGGAAACTGAGGCAAAGGAAGCTTAAGAAATTTTCTTAAAGCTGTTTAAGTAAGTAATGGAGCTGGAAATCAAGCCAATACAGTCTGCTTTCAGAACCTGGACTCTTTAACACTTACACTTCACTACTTCTCAAGTAGATATACTCCTTCTGAAAATTACAAAAGGGAAGACATGATATTAACTATTTGTATCATCTGAAGGAAGCATCCTTCCAAGTTTATGTGTTAAGACCAGAGCCAGAAAGGAGAAAAAGTGAAAAAAATTCTGAGGTTTTCTACATCAATAGTATCTCTGACAAAATGGCTATCTCATACAGGTGTTGTACTGTCAGGTATAGACTTTCTTCTGCTTGGAAACCAACATTGAAGCAGTGTTCCTTTTTACATCTTTACTTCTTAATCCAGAAGAGATGCCATGGAAATACATAAAGTATACACAACATATTCTTTATGCAATTGAATGGTTAAGGTAAATAATCAAATTATATCTTATTGCTTATCTTATTGCTTATTTTCATCCACATCTGTACCAACAATGTTATCATGAATTCATTTCTATCAGCATAGTATTTTATATATTAAAATGCTATCATATATTATATATAATGCTATCATATATTATATATATTCCCAAAGATATATTTGCAATGAGTTTTTAATGTTATAACATTTTCATCTATTTTTTTTCTTCTATGGAAGATAAAAAAGATGTTAAAAGAAAAAGACAAGAGACAGACATTGTGGGGCAGCTATACTTGTTCGTTTGATTTCTTTGCAGCAGGAAATAGTCAACATTCACAATTTAGCATAGGGAGCAAAAAAGAACAGTTAAAATGAGGAAAAATCTGTTAATATTTGTAAACTGTGATATATCAATATTTTATGGTAGTTAAAGGCATGAGTTTATTCAAAGTTCACATAAAAACATTCACCTCTCCTTTGTGTGATCTTTGGCAACTTCCCTAAGTCTAATTCCTAGTCCTCTCTTCTATGAAATAGGGAAAATAATAGTACCTACCAGATAGCACTGTAAGGATGAAGTAAAATACAGTCTTAGCAGAATGCCAAGCAATAGATATTAATTTTAATAATATGGTGTTGATAATGGTGATTTCTATATCTAGTGTCTCTAATTAAGCTTGGTGTTTGCAATGTGAACAATTGCCAAAATCTTTCATTCCTTCCTGTTCCCAAGATGTTCTTGTTGATTCTTAGTAGACGACTTTACAATTTATTTTAATGAAAAGACAGATCTCAAGCAAGGAGTTTAGAATATAGCCTCATACTCTCAGCAAGTTCCATGATGCTCTGCCACAGCTTTTGTCCATTATTTCTCTCCACATTGTGGTTTGTATTAATATGAACTTTCCCACATCCTTCTTGTTGATGATTACTAAACTTAAAATTAATTTGGGTCGCTCTGATGCACCAAAATCTCAACAGAGAAAAATAACAAAAAATAATGTTCATCCACAAAATAACTTCATTCAGGTTAGCAATATTACTATTCTTCCAGAATTCACACTTAGAAAATTTTGAAAATCATTTGACAGTTGACTGCTCTTAATTACTACATCTAATTTATCATAAAATTGTGGGGTTTTTTTAGTAAAAATATTTTATTTCCTTATTTTCTCCATACTAGAAGAAGCTATTCACATGCATTTCATTATTACCTCAAACATATGAATTGAAACAATGCCTCATTTAATTAATTAAAGACTGGATATTTGGCCAATTAACTCTGTCTGGATACTGGGAGTTATAGAGTAAAGAAAAATGTAAGGTAAAAATTTAGCACTCAGCTTCAAGGAACTTAAAATATAGATACAGGGACAAAAATTCAAATATGTTAAGCTATGAAACAATATAAGAGAATTCATTAAAAAATTTTAAAAAATGGACTGAGGTAGAAAAATCTTCACCATTATTACTGAATGGAAGCTTCACTCAAACTAAATCTCAGACAGTTATCAAAAGTTTTGACTTTGACCTTAAAGTATAGGTAGAAGTTGGATAGGTATAATTGAGGATTAGACTTCTTCATGGAAAAGAATGCCGTAAAAACTAAGACTTGGTAGAAAAACATGCCTGCATGTGGTTTAGCTACGGAAAACTATCTTTACCATTCTATTTTGGAGCAGATTTGAAAGCCAAAAAATTCTGGATAATTATAAAATATGTAAATATGGTCTCACGAATTTGTTTTGATATTCTCTGATGAAATAAATTAGAATAATGAAAGATCACACTGTCTAGTAGTTACAAAATAAAATTCCATTATGCATTAAAAACTGCTAGTGATGAATACAGTTCCCAAAAATATATTTGGGAGGGAGATAGAGTCTCTTTAGCAATTTATAAATTACAAAAAGACAAACATAATCTATCCAGCGTCTAAATATTGCTGTAGAGTTGTCATAACATGAATGTGGTTGCCATATTTATGTATTTCCAATATATGGAAATATTGAGGCATGTTTCATCCAATATCTGAATAAATTTTTTTGAAAATATGCTAACATTTTTAAAAGGAATGAAATGGCATGAAAATTGCATGGTTGTGTTCATTAATCTTCTCTGTAGAAATAAACTCCACCATTGTCCTTTCTGTTGAGCCAGGA
Source organism: Daubentonia madagascariensis (assembly GCA_023783475.1). NCBI lineage: Eukaryota > Metazoa > Chordata > Mammalia > Primates > Daubentoniidae > Daubentonia > Daubentonia madagascariensis. Next base: position 33,735,314 of record JAKFHU010001209.1, read on the forward strand.
TTTAAAATCTTGTATACAAATATTAAGTTTACATCATTTTCTATTCCCATACTTGCCCATTAACTGGCTTTACAGGGTATCTAAATATCTCTGGCCTAATTTAAGTAAAATACACTTAATGATGTCCAAAGACACTTTGAAAATGTAGAACTTTGTATAATCGCTTACATTTTACCATCATCAAAAGGTATTTAAGTAGGTGGCAATCAATCATCAGTAAATCTCAAGTTTCTGCAATATTAGTCCTTATTTATTTGACTTTGTTTTTGTTCTTACTCCTCCATCCTTTGAAATTTAATCTTTAAATAACCCATTTAGACATCTTTTATTTTAATATTTCTCCCAGAAAATATGATTTTCTGTGCAGGCAAATTGGATTTCCAATGATATTATTAATCTTTCTACAGTTTCCCTGTCTTCTGGCTCTGATTTCTTTCTTTAATTTATAAACACTTGCAGTTTTCTGTGTCCTTGACATACTAAAACACATAGAGTATCTATTATAAATTGTGAGCATCACAGAACAAGTGTGAGTAGCAATTGCCTATAACCTTGCAATCTTTGCATATGCACACCCACAAAGAAATTTAAACACGATTTCTTAAATTTACTGCAGAAAATATATTACTTGAAAAGATCATTTGTCTACACCCTCTGCTTCACCCATACACATGCACATTTTACCCTGGTTTAATTTTCCTAAATGTTTTAAATTTTCTAAGGAAAGTGGGTTAGAGTTGGGGTGGGGAAGTGGGGTTGTAAGTAGATGAGAGAGAGAGAAAGAGAAAGAGGGAGAAAAAGAGATTTAGATGTACAGCAAGATGGTTAAATAGAAACAAGTTACATTTATCTCTAATTTCTTTTTATACATATCCACCTCATTTTCTTCTTTATGAGATCTGATACATTTTTCGAAAACAGTTTCTACCTTCTTTCCAATTGTGACATGTATGGCTGACGTGTATGGTCTTCACATTTACACCATCAATATTGCACAGCTTTAGAGAAGACAGCCTGTCCACAATTGTCACGATAAACTGGAGAAGTAAAGCAAATAATGCACAACCATTTTGTACTTTTTTGAGAATTTTAAGTAATTTTTACTAGATTGATAATTAAGTGATTTTATAAAAATTTATGAGTAAATTTAAAAATCTCAATAATTGTTTTGTTATAACCAAATTGGTAGTGTATTTATTTTTAATTGACTTTATTTTAAAATTAATTTCAACTCTTTCCAGATGTTCATTACATAAGCAATATTAATAAGTTGAGCAGGTAAGCCCTTTTAATGTACAGGAACACATAAAAGCACAGTTTTTCATATACTGGTAAAATTGAAGCAGATGGAAAAAAAAAAAAAACTATGAAATCCCATCACTTTACCCGTCTGCCAGAAGTGGTGCCCACGTAAGTCTGATCATCCTCCTATTGATGGATGAACTCTGTGTTCTTAATACTTTTCTCTCCTTTCCTCTAGATTCCGTCCTACTTTACCCACTTAAGAACATTGCTCCAGAGATTCATATTTCTTTTTGTTCAATATTTCCCTTCTTTACTAGTACCCCTATGAATTCAAAGCTGCCTTGTTTCTCCTATAGATTAAAAAAAAGCTTCCTTTGACCTCACTTACTCCAGTTTCTCCTTCTTCTTTGTGTCAACTGTTTATAAAGTGTTACAGTCACTGGCTCCTGTTCGCCTGCCATTCTCTTTTGAGACCATTGTAATAGCTTCAATCAGCCAAACTTCCACCAAAATTCTTTTGTAATGTTTGTGTGTATGACTCTCTTACAAATCATCAGGGACTATCGATTTTGCTAATTCTAATAATGTGCTTTCTGTTAGCAACCTACTTGGTCTGTGAACATTATTTAACTCAGTAGATTGTTCCATCCTTCTTTAAACACTTCCTTGACTTGACTGTCCTTGATTTCTATTTCTGCTGACCAGACACTCGTCCTTGGTCTTCTCTGACACCACCAGCCACTCCTAGTCAGTGTCCTTTGTTGGTTTCCTTTTGTCTTCCCTACCAGTAAATACTGGAATATTCCAACATTACTTCTCCTCCTCCTCCTTCTCCTTCTCTCTCTTTCCCTCTCTCTCTCTTTTCCTATATACACTAACTCATTGAGTGATCTTATCCAGTTAAGGGCTTTAAATACTATTTCTATGCAGACAACTTCTAAATGTATAACTCCAGCATAGATTTTTCCCCTGAATTTTTGGCCATATGTATTTAAATGCCACAACAGATAGATATAGATATAGATACCTATACCTTCCTAGATCAAAAATAAGCAAATTAAACTCAACATGTTCAAAGCTGACCTTCTCACTTTACCAGATGCAACTTGCTCTCCAAGTGTTTCCATTACACAAATGGCAATTTCACCTTTCTAGTTGACTAAGTCAAAATCCTTGAATCTATCTTTAATAACTCTCTTTCTTTCACATCCACATCAAATCTATCAGCAAATCTTTCAGAAATAACCAGAATCATATCCCTTCTTATCACCTCTAATACTTAAAGCCACCATCATCTCTCACCTGGATTCTTGCCATGTCTTAAAGCATATCCTAACTGGTCTACAGTCTAGCCACAGTGTTCATAATCTGTCATGATTGTGATAAGATATAATTAAGCACAAACCATCTGCTGAAAATTTTTTAACATTTTATTGTTTGGTTTATTAAAGCAAAATGATTTTACGATGCTATAAATGCTTCCAAAAACTGGGTCTCAGTTACATTTTTGACATTACATCTACTATTCTCTCCTTGGCTCTGTTTCTCCAGTCACAGTAACCCCCTTCTTGAGCTCACTAGCAGGATATTGACCTGTCCTCTTACTGAATATCTAGCTTTCACATTCACATTTCAAAATTTAAATTTCTTCAAATATACATCATAAATAATTCAACAAAACAATAAAATGTTTTAAGTGCTCATTTGAATTTTGGGGAATTTATAAAATTAGAACACAAAGAGGAGTTGGAATAACTAAACTTTGTAAACTTAACCTTTCAGAAATATTTATGAAAATGAAATTTCAATGTTCAAGGCTCAGGGTTTTAGGGGGACATATGAATTAATAACCAATGGGCATAATTTTGTTTTTAAAATACTCTATCAGCACCATATTAGGTTGGAAATCTTCCACAACTGTCAGATTAATTACCAGAATTCCCAAATTTAAAAAATACAATCTCTTTCTCTCCTCATTCATAGATCAACCTTGTCTTTATAAAAATAATGTTAACAAATAACTATAAAAAATGATTCCTGCCTTGGGTGGGTGACCATCAGCACCGATGGATAAGTAAAGGCCAAAGACCACTGACATGTACAACAAATTGCAAGTCTTTTTAAGACTGTGCTTCCCTAAATGCTTATTCTTACCAACAGAATAAAGTGCACATGTGCAAATAATGAGATACATTCAGTCAAAATGAGAAAAACAGTGCAAATAATTCTTTAGCCAGAAAGAACGACCACTTGAAAATATTTTTGACTACACAAATTAGTTAAACTTTGAGGCTTGTAGGAAAATAATGGTATAATTTTTTCATAAGTATAGCTAATAAAAGAAGGATTAAGAAATACAAATGGCATGGTGAGTTTAGCAGATCTCCATATGAATTAACTGATTCATGGGTAGAATTTCAGAAGAAAACAGAGCATAATTATTTCTAATTCACTATCCCCATGTTGCTTATTGAAGTTGGTGATCACGGGTGTTGACCATATGCAAACATACATTAAAAGATGTGTAAGAAAAGCTTTAATTTCCCTAAAGATGGAATTATTCTGGCATTACATAATCAAAATAAAATCTGGTTTGTGATTAAATGACCTAAAGTATTGTGTATAAAACTCTTAATTCCCGTAATAAAACTTTTGTAAAAGAAACATATTTCACATATATTATAAAAGTATAGAAATGCACCTGCATACAAAATTTATAAAATCCTATATTTTTAAGAATGGAAGGAGCAGTGAATTGGCAAATGCTGTATTTTATTCTCTTTGCTTGTATGTTGCTTATTCAAGTAGATAAATATTTTAGTCTTCAATAAATAAACACCTACACACAACAGAAATAAATGTTTTAATAAAATGTCTTTTCTGTCCTTCTTTTCTTCCCCTTATTTTTTTCTTATCTTTCACTATACTTTCATAATTTGAATCATCAACATATATTTTTTCAGATACTGCCAGGTGTAGGACAACTGATATCAGAAATAAGACAACGACTAGTTTACTGTTCCCTAGTGCTTGTTAGTATAAAAATACAATAATAATTGCCAGGCTATTCCCTGACTTATATTTGTTACAAATGAATAAATTAAGATAGGAGTGTTTACTTGAGCAAATATGTGGTGTCAAATATATTCTGGGGAAAAAAATAATGATCAGTCCAACCATATTATTTTTAAAAAAACAAAATCCAAAGCAAAAATTAAACTGTGAGTAACTGTATTTCTCTTATTTTCAACCCAATTATTTGTTTATCATGGATATCATTTTTGAAACTAAATTTTTTATATATATATATATATATATATATATTTTTTTTTTTTTTTTAACAAAAGCAGTACTCAGAAAGCTACTCATAGACTGAGTTTGGGGAAAGTTTTGCTTTTATAGGTTTAGCCAAGTCATATACAGTGCTTGCTAAGCAAGTCAAGAGCAATAGTCTATTACATGAAAATGGATGTTTAATTGCTACAGAAATACATAATCATAAGCAAAGGTTTCTTTCTATGCTCCAAATTCATAAAGAGACCTAGCTTTATAAAATGTAAAGCTAAAGACCTACCTTTGAATTAACATAGAATAATGCACAACAGCAGAAATCTAAACCTGTGGGACAGATATTGAAGGTGGGTAAGATATTTCTTGACAGTCAGACTATGTTTTTGAACTGGAAATTTAACTGGATGAGAACCGTTAAGTAATGTACATACAAAGTTGTATAATTTTCATTAAATCAAACCAGCAAGCAAATTATTGAGTATCTATTATATGCAAGGCCTGTATTAGTTAATGATTTAGAATCAATTTCTGCCCTTGATGACTTATTCCCCAATGATCAGACATTTGCATAGTCATGCAATTCAGATTTTAAAAAGACCTATGAGAGAATAGCAAAAAGATGATTATGAAGGGATGAGGAAGAGATATATTTTAGCAGATTCTATGAAGGTTTCACCTGGAATCACAGCCAATACAACTTTCAGACAAACAATGAGATAGCTCGAATACCAACTATGCTAGGATGATTGAGATTTCTTTTGTGAACACAAAGGAAACAAAGATTTATTTGGGTTTATGATATGATAGTTTATCTGCTTTAAATATGTAAATATAGAAGTCGTGTGGAAAATGAATCAGGATGCAGAAAGACAAAGTGAGAAGTAGGTAGTCAATCCAGGAGATAGTGAGTGTCAAAGCTGAAGCAATTGCATTAGGTGTGGAAAGGAGTAAAAGAACACGAGTTTTCTACGAGTCTCGTTACATTCCTTTATTCTTCTCCTCCTGTACGTACAACTTGATTATTCCACAAATACTACTGATACATTTTCTTACATAAATGTTGATGAGCCTCAAAACTATATATCTGTTCTAAACCTCAGTTTTCAATTCCAGACCCAACTGTCTGTTATATAGCCCTACTTAAAAAAACACTCTAGATATCCAGAATTTAAATAATTATGTTTTTCATCAAATCTTAGTTCTCCTCTATTCCCTATGTTTCTATTCTTCGTACTGAAATAAAATTTACATTTCTCTGTATAATCACCTACTTTACCAATCAGAAATGTAAGTATCATAAATGACTACTCCATCATCATCACATCTTTAAAGAAAATCATTAGTGTTAATATCTAGGAATGATTCACAGAAAAAAAAAATCAGAATTATCTTCAAGTCAGCCCCTTAACCAGATATTGAAGAAAAAACATGATTTATGATTTCAACTCAATAGTCTGATCCAAAATATTTTACACCATTTGCTTTATAAACTAAGTTTTATTGAGAAATATACTGCTAGAATTTCTAGCCATGAACAGATAGTGAAGCAATCCTTTTAAGTAAGATAAAAAAGATAAAAGTCAAGAAGCAAAAAAATAATTACTAGTATAAAAGAGAAGTAAATAACAAATGAAAATAAACTTAACTTCTTTGCCTACAGAATATCTACTATTTTTGATTCTTATTTTAGGAACCCAGCATACATTAATTCGACTTATAAATGATTTTAAGTAATTACCAGGAACACAGATATCACTTGGAAAAACCCTCTATATAAGCTTCTAAGAATGCATATAGAAAATCAGAATGCTTGTTAATCTTTGCCCCAATCAAGCTAAACCCAGAAATGTGGTCTGAATATCAAAATATATTACCAAAAAAATCACTATTATCATCTGTAAGCAAACAAAAAACTTAGAATAAATATATATTATACCAATATTTTCTGTTACTACCAAGCATTACCCACTAGTAACTTTCTTATGTTAAAAAAAGGATCTAAATTCTATCATAACTTTTATAGGTAATATAACCTAAAAGCGTGTCACAGTCAAATATAAAAAAAAAACTGGACAAAATATTTTTCAGTATTAAAAATAATCTATGTGATTCTAAGACTCACATTTCAGCATTTCTAAAATCAACGTACATCTTGAATTGATTTTCTATTTTGAATGCAAGACTATGTATTCTTTATGAGATACTGTTTAATTGATACTGCATCTTACAATTAATGGTGTCTTAAAATCTAAAAAATACAATATTATAAGTTCCCTAGATACATCTTGCTTTTTAAACAATATATTCTTCAAATCCTTTTATTATTTTAAGCTTGTACTTCCTTTATTATTTTCCTTGACAATGAAACACCAACTATTTTAAGAACAATGAATACAACGAACCTTAAGATTCATCACCTGAAGCATGATAATGATTTCCAACTTTGCCTCAAAGGAATCAAGTTTATGAGATGTAAGCTTCATATCACCTTCCTATTTTCCACTCATTTTATAAGTAATAACATAAAATGTAATAAAATATTCAAATAATTGCACAAATGCTGCTGTACAAAGATAGCTAGCAGGCAGCAGTACTGTTTGATGACTTAAAATGATCATTCATCAGCTGGAATGTAACGGTCAGAATTTGGTGTGAAAACAATAGATTAAGAATGCAAATGTCTAATCTATGAAAGTGTTGGCTGTATAAAATATAACATATTGAAATGAATGTCAATGTATAAGATCTTATTCCAATTTAACGTTTTAATCCATCGGTTAAAGGCTTCCCTGTTAAATAGTAAATATTTATTTGAAAAGTGGAAAGTTTCTGACATTTTGATTGGAATATTTATTGTCCAACAAGTTCTTTTTTCAAGTGTCCTGTCTAATATGCTACAGCTTTTGACATACATGGAACTCCTTGGGTTGAGATTATTAGAGACATAGAAAATATTTAAAAAATGGTACAGCAGAGGCACCATATAGGTGCCAGCTATTGTGCATCTCAGCTGAATATCAGCCTTGATAACAGATGAAAGACAAATATCTGCCTCACGATTAATTCTGAAACTAATGGCATTAATCGTATAAACACACACACACACACATATATGTATATACACTTTGTTCTTTTCTTCAGTAATTAATTCACTATTACTGTGTGAGCCTATGCATAACACTTTTCCAGTTTCATAATGAATCCAAATATGCTTTCTGTATGATAGACACAGAGGAAAACAAATACTGAGGAATTGTGTGACTTGCTTAATATCATAATTGTCCAAAAACAAGGCAGATATGTAAACTAAGCCTTTTAAGTTCAGGCCCAGTGCTTTTTCTACCTCTCTAAGAAAACAGTAGCTTGGCAGCAGCAATTTGCTTAGAACTATGTACACTTTAGATTTTTATAATATAAAATTCAGTGATATGTGAAGAACCACATACTCACCAAGATGTACTCACTTAAAAAATATGAAGAGTTCAGTGGTTAGTTGTTTGGGCTCTGAAGTTAGATTGCCTGAGTGTTCAAATCCTTTCAGTGCCAATTACTATCTAGTATATGATTTTGATTAAATCCCCACATCTATCAAAGCCCCAGTTTTCTCATCTGCAAAGTGGGTATGGTCATCCCTACCTTATAAGACGGCTACCAAAATTGAGAGATGACAAATAGGAGTTAGTAAAGTTTCTCTCACATAAAAAATGCTCTGAAACTGCCAGCTATTATGGATTATTATTATCTGTAAAAATAGAAGACTATATATGATCACTGAAATACAGGGTCTAGATTTGTGAAATTGTAATTGGAAGACTGGGTAGGAATCTTGGCCCTGCCACATATTAGCTATATATACTTAAGCAATTATTTCCTCCTGTGAAGGTTGGTCTGCTTTTCTTTAAAATAGACAAAACAATGTTTGTTCTGCTACTGTACAGGATTATGTTGAATGTCAAATGAGTTAAGGATGATGACAGCATATGTAAACTCTAAAGTTCTATAAGACATAAAATGCAAAACAAACAGAAAACTGGAGACCCACTGTAGCAATATAGAACTTCTAAGTCACCCAAAGTAATGATTTAAGAGTAAATTTTAAGAAACAACAAACTTTGTAAAATCTTTACCCTACTTATCTAACTTAATATTAATATATTCCATTAACCCTAAAACTAAGAGCAAGAGGTTTAAAAAATTCCAGTAAAGCAAAATATGCACAGTCAAATTAAGCACAGAAAAAATATAACTTGCAAAGTAAACAAAATACAATTTTAGTTCTCTGTGCCAACACCCTCATTCTAACTCCTTAAAATTTATTCAGGGCAGGTCATTTTCACCTGCCCATAGATGAAAATTCTGAAATACCCATGGCTTTTCCTTCATTCTTAGGAAAAACTGGTCCTATGATCACATACATTTTAAACCGTGTTAATCTTTTAATTAGAATGAACAATGCCAGATGTAAGTTAAAACTCAGAATTTGACTTAAATTTTTCCCATTGGACAAGGGGACCCTTTTCAAGCCAGTTCCATCTAGAAGAGGAAATGGTTATTCTTTCCATCTCTCCTTTTTCACTCTTCCTTCAGCTGTTTTTGTTGTCATTTTGTTGACTCTCAACACAAAATCAGGGGAAGAAGAAGGTACCTTAGGGTTAGGACAGTTCTTTCTTGTCTCAATAGCTTAGCCATTTCTGTGCCTGGCAGATGAATACGGCTACACTTTTCCTGAGTGCTATCTACTGGGTACCTCTGTCCAAAACTCTCTTGACCAGGAAGGTTGCACCTCTATCCTAGTGGTCACTCACAACTTCTTCTTTAGCTCCTATAGATTCATCAATTTGTATGCAGGCTCTATCAACTGAAGACTTGTTCTGGGGTCCTAAGAAATAAAAGCCAAGACAACCCCAAATTTCTCACCAGTTCTTTATGTGGGGTTATAATTTGGCCCATGCAAAACACTCGCTCATCTCTTACTTAAGTAACCTAACAGAGCATGCCTCTAGGATACAACCACACTTCCTAGCTCTGCCACTAAAGCCAGCCTATATGATTCAATCTCTGGTACACAGTCTGCTTCAGTCAGGTACTTGGATCGGGTACAAATTTGTCATCTCTTCTAATTGCAGCCGGTAGGTTAAATTTCTCCGAGTAGTTCCATTGGCTATCCCCTGATTAGGCTCAGATGAGAAGGTAGTACCCTTCTTCCCCATCACTCTAAGATTCCTGCAAAGAAATCTCTTCCATATTCCAGCCACTCCTTTTTTATACCCCTAAGCTGGCTAGAGGTTCTTAAACCATTTCCTTTTAAATCTACATGAAAACATCTGCCTAATATTCAGTTCTGATATCTTCTGCTGTACAATTGAACTTGAGACAGGAAAGAGCCAATCTAACATCCTATTACCTGTGGATAATCCTGCTTGTTACACACATAGAGCTGCTTGCAGATACTCAAGTAACATTTCAGCATGAAAGGCTGTGTCATAAGCGTAATTTAGGCCATGTGCCTATCAAAGACTTCCCCCCCAAAAAAGCATGCTATGGTATCACAGCAAGCCTGCTAAAGAGAGGAAACTATCACAAAAAATAATTTCCTAACATATGAAGCAAAATTCCAAAAGGAAGACTTTTAGTCGAGGTTCACTGAGTAGATGGCAGGAAATACATTGTATATTTTAGTCACAAGCCAAGTCTGTGTGCAAAAGTGTGCCTATGTGCAAACCATTAGGCTGATCCTGTGTCTACACATATATCTGTATTAGTGACTATAACTGCACTCTGAGCTGGACACAGCACACCCAGAGAGCAGCAGTACACACTCTTAAATTTTGTAGCTTGGCCATAGTGTTCTTGAAGAGGACCTCAACTCTTTCTTCTGGGACTAGATTTCATGTCCCAAGTGCCACATCAGCCTATCATCCTTCACTTCTACTTTTAACTGCTTATTCCAAAAGTCATTTCCAGACCAAATGAGAGGTTAAAAATAAATACGTCAGACAAATGAGGATTGAATATTAGGGGTTGATCTTGCAGTGGAAACTATACCTAGAACCTCTCATTTTCTTAATAAACTATCTGTGTACCATTAAAATTTCTTTCCAGTTTTGAATTAGTGAATATGGAGCAATCAAAGCAGTCTTCATAAAGTGACAGACTTCAACCGTTTTTCAATTTAGTTTTCTTTTGATGCTGTCAAAACATCAATGAAAAGATAAGAAAGTGAGAGAGTGGATAATCTCAGCAGAAACAAGAAGCAACAAGCATTTCTTTGGTTTTTTGTTTGTTTGATTGTTTGCCTGTTTGTTGTATATTACCTTGTTCTTGAAATAAAAAGCAACATGACTGTTTCTCAATAAGGAGCAGAGTAAACATGAAAGGAGATACTCATGCAACCAACACAAAGAGAACTTAAACAAGAATTAAGATGAAATCACACAGGACAAGGCAACAGAAAATAAAGTAAACAGAACAAAGCAAACAAAGAACATCAGAAACCAAACCTGAGATTTGACTCCAAAGATACATGCAACTAGAAAGTAATATTAATCTTTACTAAGACAGCAAACACAAAAGCACCACATTAGGTAGTTGGCTGCCTGAATGTATGTCTTAGGCATATTCTAAAATTGTGCCATATGTTATTTGTGTCAAATAAGTTATTTGTCATTCTACTCAAGCAATTATTTCCTTCTTATAAAAACCTTGATGAAAGCAAGCAAACAAAACATCAGGACAGAAATTTCTAACAAGCTGTAGAGACTTTTCATGATCCAAGACAGGAATTAGTTTCACTGTCCAACATAAGTAGCTTAGGCTTACCAACACATGCCCTCAAGCACAATTTAAAATTTTTCTTTACTTTAAAAATATTTTTATTAAATTATTATTGTTTTGCAAGGGAGAAATAGCAAACAGCTGTAAAAAAATTATTGCATTCCTTTCAAAGTTTCAGACGTACTCTTGGCTTTGATCTTAAATGATTAAAACCTTGAAAAGGACATATGCAAATATTTTAAACTTAATATGTAATACTCAGTTTCTTATTAAGAGAAAAGAGGAAATTAATACATAATATTCTATACAATTATTTTATGGTCTTCAAAATTAGTGAAATAGCCAGGCAGTCCTTGCTTTAACTATTTGCAACAAGGCAAGAGTTTTACAACAATAGGCTCGTTTTGATACGGAAATCTTCCAAAAACCTTAGATCTGGTTTCTGTTTTCACAAGATAGAATATTTTCTCTTCTACAGTATTTGATTTTTTCATTCATATTATCTGGGTTTTTTCACAATGAAGGTTGAAATTGTCAAGTCATTCTGGCTAGCACAGATGATGAAATATTATTATAAGTGAAATATTATTTACTGTCAAATAAGAAAGAAAAAAACAGGAAAACATTTCAACAAGTCTGATGAAGAATTCAAACATATTTCAGGGTACAGAGTAACTTTTCTATTACCGTGAAACAGCACATGTATCTTGATTGTTTTCTCCCTGTCCGTTTCATACTAAAGATTACTTCTGAACACAAACCTACACGGAGAGGATCTGATTGTGTTCTTTAGTCATTTTCCAATTTAAGGCATATCTGTTGAACATTATTCTCAGACCTTGCAGCAAGCTATTTTATAGATAATTACCTTTGGTTCATTTGTCCTGATTTCTTCTCCCATATTTTATAAGCTTGAGGTGTGACATTCATATAGTAGAAGGCAGACAAACTAATATATAAGGAATTGTCCACAGCTAATTTGCTGTCACATGTGTCTTCTACCTAAGTTGTGGATGGTCTTATGCCCCTATAGTCTTCTAGTTATAAACAGTCACTAGCAAATACTCTGTTGCAGTCCCTGTGCTGCATGCAATGAATACAAAACAAAAACAAGAATCTTGTTTTCAAAGAACTCATGAGGATAGAGGAAAAGACACACAGGGAAAATACCACTAATACACTGTGGAGAGAGGAAATACTAATAGACTATATGTATGAGGAAAAATTTGATAATTAACTTATGAAAATTGCATGGACAGCAAGAGGAGCAGGGATGGTCTAAGAAGGATTAACAGAGGTAAGAACATTTTTTTAAAAACTGGAGTGTGTGGGGGGTTGGGCCTCATTCTCAGGAATGATGAATTCAAGGAAATTCACATGGCTTCTGTGGCTGGTAAATAGACTACAAATGAAGAAATTATGGAAGATAAATCTGAAAATAAATGTGGATAGAAGCGAGATTTTGAAGAACCTTGTATGCCATATTAAAGGACTTTCAGTTTTTATACTATAGAAACGGGTGGTTATTATGATTTCAAACAGAGATTCTACATTATTAAATATATAGTTTGACTTCATTTTAATAACCAACTTCTCAAATCTAAGCACTTGGTCTCATGAATTGCTATTCTCCTTACAGTCCATCCACACACAGGACTTCTTACATCTGAGCCCTTAACCAGCAGTTTGCCTTGCCTGAAATGCCCACCCTGTTACTCTCTTCCAATCCACATCATTTACTTATTTTCAAAGCTACATCAGTGGCATACCTTATATGTCACCCTCTTAGCTTTTTTTCTTTCTCTGTGCCCCCAACTTATTTTTTTCCTTTTAAGTAATTAATTCATATATAAATTACTAAGAACATTGTTGATACTTGCACATTAAAACACTGGGTGTTCATTATAATTACATACAATGTACTTGTTAGTTTGATTTTTATTGCTGTTCATGCAGTTTTCATAAGTTAATTGCCAAATTTTTACTCCGACAACAACTCTAGACCTCCTAATCAGAATATTTAGTGGAAAAACTGCAGCATGCTTTGTTTTCTTTTCTTTTACTCTTTCTTTTTGTTTTATTTTTTAATAGAAGAATCACTATTGATTTTGTTGAAAAATACCTGCTGGAAAAACCATTATGTAAGATTTTTTTCTCTATATGTAAATTTGCACACCAAAAATAAAATCATTTTTCATACTGTATATTTTAATTTTTGAAAGAGAGAGAGAAAACCAAACCAAACAAAACATATCAGACAAAAAGAAAGAGAAAAACAATCCTTAGGAAAAATGAGAAGTTCACAAAGAGAAAAACAAAATCATCAGTAAGTATGTAAAAGATGCTCAAGCACATCTGTAATCAGAAAAATAAAATTAAAGCTAAAAAGAATATCATTATACACTCAGCAAATTGCCTGCTTTCATGCACTCTATTTGAATTGCAACTGACAAAACCATTTTTATGGCAATTTGTCCATATCTAGAAATTTTCAGTGTGCTCTTACTCTACTTTCAATAATTTCCTCATGCGTGCATGAGGAGCCATGTGCAAAGCTTATTGAACTTTTTTTTCAGTTAATGAAATTTTATTTTATTTTTTCAACCATGAAAATCTTTTCTTTTTTTTAAATTTTAGAATATTAAGGGAGTACAAACATTTTGGTTATATAAATTGCTTTTGTACTATTTGAGTCAAAGTGTGCCCATCCCCCAGATAGTGTGCATTGTACCCATTAGGTGTGAATTTATCCATCCTCTTCTCTTCCATCCCACCTGCTTGATTTCCAATGAATGTTATTTCCATATGTGCACATAAGTTTTCATCAATTAGTTCCAATTTAATGGTGAGTACATGTCGTGCTTGTTTTTCCATTCTTGTGGTATTTCACTTAGAAGAATCATCTCCAGCTCCATCCAGCTTAATACAAGAGGTATTAGTTCACAATTTCTTTTTTTATGGCTGAGTAGTACTCCATGGTATACATATACCACATTTTATTAATCCACTCATGTATTGATGGGCACTTGGATTGTTTCCACATCTTTGCAATTGTGAACTGTGCTGCTATAGACATTCAAGTGCAGGTGTCTTTTTTGTAGAATGTCTTCTTTTCTTTTGGGTAGATGCCCAGTAGTGGGATTGCTGGATTGAATGGTATTTATGGTATTTCTACTTTTAGTTCTTAGAGGTGTCTCCACATTGCTTTCCATAGAGGTTGTACTAGTTTTCAGTCCCACCAGCAGTGCATGAGTGTTCTTGTCTCTCTGCATCCCCGCCAACATTTGTTGTTTTGGGATAAAAGTCATTCTCACTGGAGTTAGGTGATATCTCATTGTGGTCTTAATTTGCATTTCATGCCACCCTGAACATGCCTGATCTCATCTTATTTAACTATTATATTTGTAATATTAGAAACAATCTAAATGCCTTACAACATTAAAGATCCAAAGCTATGGTATATTCATAAAATGGGATATTATATCACAAATAAAATGAAGTAACTATAGTTATATATGTTGACAGAAATATTAATAAATCAAATTTCAGAAATTAAATTTGCACAAACAGGAAAAGTAGCTCAACAATATAATCAGATTCAAATCATTTGTAAAAGTTCAAAAACATGGAAAACAATATTACATGTTAGTTACACATGCAAATGCATTATCATTGGGGGGAAACTGCCAAATTCATAGTTATTAGGGCCTCTTGGGCAAAGTGGAGGAAAGGAGAGAGGCAAATGAAATTGGAGAAAAATAAACAGGGGAATGGGTTCAAGTTGATACATACTATTTTATTTCTTTCACAAAAAGTTCTGAAGTAAATCTGGCAAAAATGTTAGGATGTGAGAAAAATTAGTAGTTAGTATACGATTTTCTGATTTATTATTCATGTATTTGTACACATTTGGACTATTCATATTATAAATTTGATAATTAATTTAACAGTTTTTTGTATTAAAACATGAATTTTCTTATTCAGTGACTGATACAGTCATAAATATTTTTCTTATAAAGTGTCTTTAAAATTATCAGCATATCACCTGAATCAATTTAAAGTCTCTATTTTGTGTCTCAGCTAAATTTAAAATTTATGATAATTCCACTCTCCTTGAATATTTGTTTACCTTCTGCATTGAAAGTGATGACAAAGAGATACCTACAGGAGCATATAAACAGAGGAAAGAAACCTTCATTGCAATGTCTACAATTATTGAGCCATAAAGTTTGAGTTGAGTTGAGTTGGCAGATAAAGCTGAAAGAAAGTGAGGTTGGAAGTATTCGAAGATAAATTAAACATTTTTCATTTACAGCAGGGACCTTACTAAAATTCAGGAGTTCTAGGACTAAATATCCCATTAGTCCTTGCCATTACAAATACTTACCTAGATTGTTTTTGCTTAAGCATAATATGCAATTTCTGCCATCATTTTCATTTACTTGCAAACCTGGTAGCCAGGCTGTATCAATACATGGGAAAGAAAATGTCCTTGGAATTACAATTTTTGAAGTTAGTACATTACAGTAAAGTTGAAATTGAATACTTAAGCATTTTGAAAACCACTAACTCTGCCTTTTTAAAACATTTGAATGTATAAAAATCATTTATCTTAATTATTGCTATTTATAATGAGACATTCAAATGAATCTTTAAAACAAGATTAATGAATGGTAGTAAGTTATAAAGCATGTAACAAGTTGTAATACTAACTACTTAAAATACAGGTGACATTTTATTCATCACTTTTAAAACATTTGAGGATTTATATGAGGACATAATTTTACCTCTGTCTTTTGAGAAAATGAAGGCTCTTTGAAAATGATTATTAACTTTGTATACAGAAAACTCTAAATATTTTTTACAATATAGAAAATACAATAACCTAAGACTATATTTCATATACCAACTACTTTAGGCTACATGTTGAATATTTGATACAATTTTGTGGCTTATTGGAAGGAGTTGGACTTGGTCCTTGCGAAAAAAATTATTGACTTATTTTTTCAGTGGGATAATATTTTTCATATCAACATATTTTGAACTCATTTATGATCATAGAGTGAATAAAGTAATAAGTAAGTGAACTAAAATTTACTCCCATTAGTTTCATAAAATCTCTCAGAATATTAGGAGAAGAGATGTTTGCCAAGCTTAAGTTTATTTTTAAACTTGATTATTTCCTTTGAAGTGGTTCAATCAGAGCAGAAAGAAATTTAATAAGGTATTTTTATTTTCTTCATAGACCTAGTTAATTATGTAGCAACATGCTCAATATCAAGATTTGGACCTTAATGAAAATTATATTTGAAATTATTTTGAAGAAAGCTTTAAACATATAAAATATACAACATAATAAATATATAATGGTTTTTGTGACATCTACAAAATCATTATTAATAGTAGTATTATTTTTTTGAAACACAGTCTTGCTATATCCAGGCTGGACTCGAACACCTGGGCTCAAGCAATACTACCTCCTTAGCCTTCCGAGTAGCTAAGACTACAGGCCTGTGCCACCACACCCAGCTTATTAGAAAATCATTATTTTGCACGAGTGAAATATGGTTATTTCCTTAGCATGTTCATGGTTGAACAGCAACCACAAAAAAATAAATTCAAAAGAACAGTTGCTTTGGTGATATAGTAGAGCTAATACCATAATATTTAAGGAAATGAGCCATATACAACAAACTTTGTAGGGTGCTTGTGTTTTATTATTCCTTCCAAGAAAATATTAAAGAAGATCAAAAAAACTAGTCAACCATTTCAACATTACTCTGGTCTGAAATATGTAAAAAATAAAATAAATAAAAAAGAAAGAATGAAAACTCATTATTTTGTCTTATTTCTCTGATTTTTCCAGATTAGAGTTTTTGTGATTGGATATAATTTGACAGTCAGATGAGTAGGTGAATATATCTCCTCTTGAATCAATTTAAATATAATGTATATGTGAACTCTAAGTGCTAATTTATGGACTCTGGGTAGTCTCAGTGGGTTAATGCATGGTGCTCAGTAAACAGTTAACTTAATTTCTACAACTGTATAATATATCCTTATGCATAAATAATTTAGCAGACATTTTATTACCATTGCTAAAAATTTTAGAAATTGTGCTCTACCGTCAATTTTCACTAAGAAATATAAACTACAAAAAAAGGAAACAATATTTTGAAGGAACAGATTGGAAACATATAGACCTGAAATATGATAAATGTCTAAAAGACTTTTTATGTGTAGCATGGAAATCAGGAAAATGGGAAAAGGATAAAGGTCATTTTATAAATTTCAAGCTAGAAGTACACTTGATAGATTACAGCAGTAGCTCAGAGCTTTTGGATTCTGGCACTTGGAAAGAGTTAATTCATTCATTAATTCATTTAACACATATTAGGAACACTTAATACAATTGTATAGATAGAATCTTGACATTGACTGCTCAGCTTTCTGGTAAAAAGCAGAAAAAACATAGTTTGCCCTGACAATGCCTATATGAGGTGCAAAGTTCAGTCATGAAGAGAATTCCTGCAGAAACTTATCTGAAGTTGAGACCTGAAATACTGGTAGGAATGGCCAAGCAAATGTGGGTGGGTGTGTGTATGTGTATATGTAAGAGACAGAGAGAGAGAATGAGAGAGCAAGAGAGAGAGAGAGAGAGAGGTGGTATCTTCAGCTGCAGGTTAAAAACAATGAGCTATTCTCATATGGCTGAAGCATAGAGTCATAGAGTAGGTGAATGCTACTATAAGGCTCCATCAATTCATGTGTATATGTGCACCAACTACCTGTAGAAAAAATAATATGCTTTTGTATCTCTTATATTTTCCAAATAAATATAATAAAATACCAATGTATTTAAAAATTATTGCTGGAATCAGAAGAGGTTTATCATTTTTTCCCAAATAAACACTGAAAGGTCAACGATTACAAAAAAGATGAACACATAATTGTGAAATTAAGAATCTTTCCCTGTGTTGAAAATGTGCAGAATCCTTGGCAAATAACATCAATTTCCAATTTTGTAAATTCAAAAATACACTGAAGTGTCAGTAGCTATTTGTCAGTAGCTATTCGGACTGCTATAACAAAAATACCACAAATTAGGTGGCTTATAAACAACAGAAATTTATTTCTCACAGTCTGGAGACTAGGATGTACGAGATTAAGGGGCCAACAGATTTGGTGTTTGGTGAGGGCCCACTTCCTGGTGCATAATGGTCATATTCTTACTGTGTCTTTACAAGGCAGAAGGGGCAAGAGCACTCTCTGGACCTCCTTTATAAGGGTACTAATCCCATTCATGAGATATCCACCCACATGACCTAATCATCCTCCAACATTCATGTCCTTTTCACATGTAAAATATATTCATTCCATCCCAACATCCCTAAAAGTCTTAACTCATTCCAACATCAACTCAAAAATCTGAAGTCCAATGTCTCATCTAAATATTTCAATCATATATGGCTGAGACTCAAGATATGACTTATACTAAGACAAACTGCTCTCTAGCTATGAACATATGAAACCAAATATGTTATGTTATTTCAAAGACAATGGTGGGACAGACATAATATAGACATTTCCATTTCAAAAGGGGGAAATAGAAAAAAGGAAAGGAGTAACAGGTCCTGAGCAAAGCCAAAACCCAATGGAGCAAATTCTATTAGAGTATAAGGCTAAAGAATAATCCCCATTTGGCTCCATGTTCTGCCCTCCAGGCCCACTGAGACAGAGATACCATTTTCTGGACACACTTGGGCAGGGATCCCACCTTCAGAACATACTCAGGCAGTGATCCTCCTACCCACAGCTTTGCCAGGCAAAGGATGGGCCCCCAAGGCTCCGGGCTGCTATGCTTCCATGGCAAGGAGGCCTAACCCCCAGAGCACCACAGGACATTGTTATTGTCCTTTGAAATCTACGTAAAGGAAGCCATGCCCACAGAGCTTTCTGGATACCATGAGTGCTGCATAAACTCTGTTAAAGTTTGTTCCCTGTGCCTTCTGGAGGGTCAGCCATTGTGCCCTGCCGCAGCTGTTCTTGGAGTGGTCGGAGCATGCAGAACAGTTCCAGGCAGGTCCTGCCAACATCCTGCAGGCACCAGCACCCCGTTTGCATTCTTCTATTGTCTTGACTGATAGCTCTTCACTTCTGTTGAGATTGCTCGTTAATCTCCTTATCAAACACTCATTTGGTGGTACCCTTAGTGTTTTCTCCCAAGTAGGCTCTTTCTCATTCTTTATAATAAGGATAGGCTAAGAATTTCCCAATCCTTTAAGTTCTGCTTCCCTTTTAATTAATAATTCCATCTTTAAATCACTTATCTCTTCTCACATTTTACTAGAAGCAGCAAGGAGAAGTCATATTAGTCTTTTTGGGCTGCTATAATAAAATACCTCAAACCAGGTAAATTATATAAAACAGAAATTTATTGCTCATAGTGAAGGCTGGGAAGATCAAAGCGTCAGTAGATTCAGTGTCTGGGGAGGGTTTGTTCTCTGCTTCAAGATGTCTCTTTCTTGCTGTGTTCTTGCATGGTAGAAGCAGAGAAAGGCTCTCTTAAGCCTCGTGAACTAAAATAAAATCCTAAGCCCTCTTCTGACTGAATGGACCCCCTCTCGCCCGAGGGGACCCTGAAGAAACTTTAAAACTAAGTTCCAAGCCATAATGGGATCCAGGAGGTCAGACACACCTCATTATACCCAATCCCTTGTTAATGGCCATCAGGCTTTTTTCCCTTAAGGGCTAAACAGAAACCAATCCCATGATCTACACCTCCCTATTTACAGTTTTGGCACTACAACTAACCAGCATTCTTTCCTGATAAGAGACCACCAACCATGGGGTGGTTTTAACCAGTCTACAAAGTATTTGCAGAGAGAGTTTTCATGTCATCGCTTCACCTTTTGATATCAGAGGGCTGCCATTTTCTGAACATGGACCCTATAAAGGGGCATAAAATGCATTGTGCATGTGCATGTTTTTCCTTTCATAAATATTCATGACTCCTCCTATATCTTATTAAATATATATATTTGGCCCTCCTGCTCAGCATAAATTCCTGTTCCCATTGTACCTCCCTGGAAGCACGTGTGCCTGGCTTCTGGCCAGGGCTGTGCTTCCTAGCCTGTCAGAATGGCCATCCACAAGCTGCAACCCTTTACAAGAAATAAAGCTCTCCTCTCCAAATTTATGAACATTGTCATTTTCTTCAGTTAGAAGCCTCTTCTACAAGGGCACTGATTCCATCCATAAGAATGGAACCACTATCACCTATGTACCTCCTAAGTGCCCCCTCTAGATACCACCACAATGAGAATTAGGTTTCAACATGAATTTTGGAGGGACACAAACTTTCAGACCATAGCAGAAGCCAAGCTACACCTTGAACACTTAGCTTAGATATTTCCTAAGCTAAATATCCAATTTTATTGTCTTTCTTCCAGTTTCCAATGACAACTTCCCCATTTCTGAGACCTCATCTGGATGAACTTTACTGTCCATTTTTCTACCAATATTCTGTTCGATTTTACTAAGGTATTTTCTTTTTTTTTTTTTCACTAAAGTACTCTTAAAGAAGATTGAGGCTTTTTCTACAACTCTCCCCTTTTCTCTCTGAGTCTTCGTCAAAATCGTCCTTAAAGATCTGTTCACAGCAATGTAGGTTTTTTCAAGTATGCACCACAAAACTCTCCCAGCCTTCACCCATTACTCAATTCCAAAGCCACTTCTACAATTTTAGATATTTGTTACAGCAGCAACCCACTCCCTGTATTACTTTCTCATATTTTGTCTATTCAGGCTGATATAACAAAATGCCATAAAAAGAGTGGTTAAGAATCTTTCTCTATGTGGAAAATATGAAGAAATCCTAGCAAATAACATCAAGTTCCAATTTGATAAATTTTAAAATGCACTGAAATATCAGCAGTTATTTTTCTAGGTTTTCACAAAATAACCCACAATATCTCAAATAAAGTAGTAAAACACGCTTTCACACAATTTTTGTCCATCTTCTATGTGTTAAAGAGCTCAAGTATGTTAGACATATTAATAATTCTACAATATCAACATTATTAGTAGTATACTTTGAAATTCATTTTTAATATCACGGTGGTGGGCAAAAATATTTATAAAATGAATTGCAAGAAAGATAGTTAAGAAATGAGGAAGTGAGTAGATCATGGTAATAGAGAGGTTGTCTAGGAAAGTTGAATCCAAGATTTTTTTTAGAAAAAGTGAAATATAATAAACTTCTCTAGTGACCACAGAAAGTAAAGGACAAATTTGTTTTTGATGATTTCAGGTTTTCTAACCTAAGAACTTAGTTTCATCAGGTTAGGCTTACCTTTAAGAAATATTCTTGCTGAATTTTTGTCAAATATATAAGAATTTTGGTTTTAGGTAGCCAAAAAAATCAAATATGACAATTCCATGCATACAAGGAAAATTACAGGAGTGTGTTTCCATGACAAATCTATCTATGGAAGAACCATTGGCAGGTAAATGTCAGCATTTGGGACATATAGTTTCAAGATACTAAAACAGGGATGGCAGTTGATAATACATTGTTATAAATGAGCTTTTCTGACAGCTTCTTTCCCTCATATTTTATTGTTATGCTTTTCTTTTTTAATGGATGCCTTGGCCTCCGATTCCCCACTCTACTCTTTTTGCCTGCTTTTTCTATGGGCTACTTGCAGCCTTTTTCAGAATACCATCAAAATGAATAGCTTCAAACAATGGCTTTGGTGAAAGTGAGTTTCTCATGGATATGTTGATACATATTGTAATCATCTAGGCCAGTTTTAGTCACAGTGTTGGGGAAGGGGCAGATAATATACTGAAAGGCTCCTTTCTGTACAGATTGTAACAGGAAAGAGCATGGTGTTCTTTTCCCTGAAGGTGCTTTGGATGAGCAGTTTTCAAAAAACAAAAGTTAAAAATTGGGATTCTCAATGTGTGCTGAAAGATACTTTTCAATCAAGAAAGCAAGAACTAATTTGAAAACCACGTCTTCCCCTCAACACACATTCAGTTGTAGAACATCCTTGGTGACCTTACTCACTATCCAATGTGCCAAAATCAGATGTTTTAAAACATGTAACTGTGATTGACTGACATGTGGAAATGTCTGCTCACCTTATTTTTCCAAAGTAATAAATAACCCTATATAACAGTGTCATCTTGACATATCTAGGGTCTTAGGTTTGCTCAATATCTAACACATCTCTCATGCTTACTGAAGCCAATAATAAGCAAAATCATCACAGATGGAACCAAAGAAGCAGAACGAATCATTTGAGAAGTATATTCCCCCCTCTGGTATCATTTTAATCTCTACTTTCTATGCAAAATCAGATTTATTTCAGGAGTAATATGGATATCAACTGCACTGTGACTTGCAGTTTTTAAATTTGGAGAACATGGCTGTACTTGAATAAGCCAAAGAAAAACAATTTAGTCCTTTACATTATAAATAGACATTTTAAATATTAGTCATAATCCCTATATTTTTTAATGACCATATCAGTTATTGCAACAAGAATCAGAGGTCATTTCTTCCTTAGAATGGTAACAGTTTAAATAGGAACATGAAGGGGCTGGATATAAAGGAAGCCAATCATTGTAATAAACTTTATAATTAAAGCAGTACCATGTTATATTAACTAGATGATTAACACAATTTTAGAACATAAATACTGATAATTGGAAAAACTTCATTTAAGTGTCACATTGTCACAAGTGCAAAGAAATTTGATTCAATTGAAGTTGGTTATGAATGTACTTATAAAATTAGTTATTGTTATCTATCATCTTATAGAAAAATAAGAAATACTTTTAATAGCTAAGATCTAAGAGGTTATGTATTTTTTAAATCATCTTGGACTTTTTGAGGTCATTTCTCTAGAGACTGTCTTTTTCCATCAGTCAATGGGAAAGCTACAACTTCTCTGTTTCAACTTCATCCTCAGCATTTTGCAGCATTGAAGTCGTAACAGCAACTTCAGTTTAGAGGCTGGAACAGCAGTGACATCAAGTCCATTTTTTTCCTCCAAATGTTTTCATTATTTTAAAGAAACAAAAAACAAATAACTAAGGGTTAAAAGGTAGCCATACAGTCTCTGAAGATCCCAGTGTTAAAAGAGTAGTGTGGCATATCTTCTATTAACTGTGTGCCATATAAGCATAAATACACAGGGTTGTTGATGTCAACAGGGCTAAAGAAAACCAGATATTACAATGCTCTAACATTGTCAAGTCAGCCAAGAACAGAGAAGTCAAACATAAAAAGTTAAAGTAAAAGGTATATTCAGTTTTGTTCTCCTGTCACCCCTACAACCACTACTTTGCATTTATATAGGCCTTTCTACAGTATTTATGATGGTTTTATCACCATCATTAAGCAACACTATTAGACCTTTGTGACTTCAGTCCACCATCCTCATTTAACTTCTAAAACAGACTGCTTTTAAAACATTTTCACTGTTTTCACTTTGCTTCTCTGTTGAAGATTTTAAGAGGATGTATTAAGCAGCCATAAATAATTACAGGCAATTATAAATTAAAATAACATACACAGAGCTAATTATTCTTTCTGTTGAACACTTAAAAGTGAGACTAAGGCAACTTTTGGTGTTATATTATAAAATTTTGTAACAACCTAGGAATTTGTCCACATATGTTATGGTATAATATAGAACAAATAACCTTTGTTTAATTTCCCTTGTAGGATTCAGCATCTGAACAATTTACTATAATGTTAAAAATGTGACGTCATTGTGACCAAGTTGCCCTGAGTTTAGAACAAGAAAATTAAGAGTAATGGAGATACCTCAACCAGACTGATGGTTAGCTATGCTTATATTGAAAGCCAATGTGAAATTATTTCCTGGGTTGGCTAAGACTTGAAGTTTGGTGGTTATAATTTTTTTCTGAGATGATTCCCATTTAATTACTAGGAAGTGCTTGAAGAATATCTCACTTTGAATTTTACAGTCCTATATAAAGTAGAGTTTAAGCAGAAACTTATCAGGATTGGCTGCCAAAACTCTAATGAAAAAGTGTAGCAAGATTACTTTAAACCAGCTTTATTCCTCAAATTCTTCACTCTTATCACTGTCTTTGACCATCAAAATCCGTCCATCTCAATGTTATCTAAGGGTATGTTCTCAGGCATACAAATACTTGCAGAATAATTTATATATTTTTCATGATATGTTTTTATTGAAATTCCAGGAGGTTGAAACAACTTTGGGACATTTCTTAAAATTCAGCATAACTTTCTTTCCTGATACCCGACACAAAAGAATGTATGTCATCACATCCTCTAGATTCCTTACACCAAAATTATTGGTGCCAATTGTGGAAATCACAATTAATAAGAAAAAAGAAAGAGAAAAAATCTATTAAGCACATATATTTTGAGCTAAATGTTGCTAATATAGTCAATATATATTATGATATATTCAAATACAATTTAAAAGTATAGACTTATGACTTAAATTATTACTATATATCAATAATTTTGAATTTGAATCTCCCAGATATATACTGAACTTAGTAAAACCATTTTCATTTTAGGCTTAAGGAAATTGCAATTGAGAACATCAAAATTATAATCTTAATTCACAAAGCTTGTGTAAGTATTTTTTTTTTCTCCTCTTTAATGTGAGAGAATGAAAGCTTAGAGAAGTTAAGTGACTTTTATACAAGGTCACATAGGTGTTAGAATTGAAATTAAAAGCTCTCCTTCCACAACACCACTCTGAGATATAACTTTTATTAATTGGAACCCAATTCTGAGCAAAATGATTTTTTTGGATTCTTACATTACAGCTCATAATCACAAAGAGCTCTGCCACCTAATCTAAGTGATTTTTACCCCATGTTTTGTTTCACTCTTATGGGTCTTTTCAAAGATGTACAATGATATCTAGAGAAGTTAAATAGCTTTATCTAAGGTTAAGCAGCCAAAATTTCAAATTCAGGTTCAATTTCTGTTCTACCTACTTTTAAACTCACTTCAAGCCTGCCTCAGCAATAGTACCAGCCTCGTTTACTTAGCAATTACAATTGAATAGGCATTGGTAATATGCCCACATATCCTGTAAAAAAAAATTCCTGCCTTAAAATTTTAAAGACTCACAAAGCACACATCAATGATTCACCCTTGTTTTTGATTCTATACAGAAGTGCAAATGGAACTGGATTAGGGGATGCTCTCATGGCCTTAATATTTTTTTCAGGGTAAATGGGTCCATTAAGTATTTTGTTTTGTTTTCCAAATCCATAAACTAAATTTGTCAATATTTTTCAAGTTATAATGTGAGACTATTATTAACTAATATTCTCAGGTAGACAATAACACAGTTTTCTCTATATAAGAAAATTTCATTTACATCATATCCTGATAAATATGTCTATAAACAAAAGAAATATAAATAAAACTAAATAACAGTAAAACTTATTATGCAATTGCTTCCCTGAGTAAATTATAGAATTGGTTCTTTATTGTCCTTATTACCCTACAAGGGTGCAATACTTCTACAAGGAGAACAGAAGAAGCTCGTAACAATGATCCTGAAGCTGCTCAGATTCGGAAGCAGTTTTTACTCACCCCAAATATAATTATTTTGCTGAATACTACTTTTTCGAAATTATGCACACTTCTGTAGACTAAATTATGTTGATCAAAATGTTAAACAGGAAGTTTATATTTGCCAAACATTTTTTATAAATGAGTTTATATATTAATACTTTACAATAAATTGCCTCCTTAATGTCACAGTCATATTTCAGAGCATGAATGAAAATAGCTTTCAGCTAACTAATTGCCGATCAGGAGTTTTAGATTTATTTTCTTCATCACCAGCATTTTTTATCTGAATTCTCTTTTCTACCTCCTATTAAGTTTTCTTTATTTTGAGTCTCAACTCAATAACTTTGTTTACATGAGGGCTTTCTGCACAGCTAAATAAGCGTAAGGGTAGGAAAACAATGGAGTTTTAACAAATTTGCAGTAATTCTGCTAGTTTACTAAGAGCGAGGATTTGAATCTTCATCTCTAGAGTCATTCCTTTAGTTATGCTACTAGTATGCACTAAATTGCAAGTGTTACCAATATATCACTCTAAGTCTGATCTTTCAGGTCAACGAAAATTGTGATTCAGACTTCTGTTTTTAGGATATGTGGTTTTGCAATTCCAATTCCAAAATATAGCCACAATTGGTCTACAGTTCCAAAATATAGCCATCTTTGGAGGGCAATTTAAAAGACCTCTTTCTCTCAATTAAGTTTTTATAGTTAAAACAAGGAAAAAAAGGCATTTGCCTAATATAACATAGGTGTCTCCATCTAAATTGTTAAATATTATTCATCATATCTTAATTTGCAATCATAGTAATTTAAATGTGTTGCTGTATTTACTGTTATAAAAACTACTATGTGAAACTGTGTGTGTGTGTGTTTTCCTAATATGTAACAAAATTATATTATGATGCATATACTTCTTGGTACTGCTCTTCTGCTTAACAGTGTTTAGGTATTTTATGTATCATCGATTACTCCGCTATAAACTTTGATGCGCACATAGCATTCTATTGTATGTATCAGTGACTGCTCCTACATGACTCATTTAGTTTAGGTAATGTAGGAATACCTCTAGCTTTATCAAGCTCTTCAAGTGATTTTTGATGCAAAGTATGTCGAGATATACTAATATAATAGTACTGATGTGTGTATTCTTTTGAGACAATTTTTTAGAGAATTTTTAGTTCAACAGCAAAATTAAGAGAAGGGTACAGAAATTTCCCATATATCCCCTACCCCCACAAATACACAACCTCTTCCATTATCAGCACCCTCCACCAGAGTGGTACATTTGTTATAAATGAGGGACCTACATTGACACATAATCACCCAAAGCCCATACTTCACATTAGCGTTCACTCTTGGTGATTGATTGAACAAATGTATAATGACATGTATCCACCATAAAGGTATCCTGCAGAGTAGTTTTCCTGCCCTAAAAATCCTCTGTGCTCCACCCAATCATCTCCTCCTCCCCCTCAACCCCTGGCAACTGCTGATCTTTTTGTTGTTGTCTTCTTAATTTTGCCCTTACCAGAATGTCATACAGTTGTAATCATACAGCATTTACCTTTTCAGATTGGCTTCTTTCACTTAGCAACATAGAATTAAGGTCCCTGTATGTCCTTTCACAGCTTGATAGTACATTTATTCTTAGCACTGAAAAATATTTCATTGTCTAGCTATACCATAGTTTATCAATTCACCTGCTGAGGGACATCTTGGTTGTTTTCAGGTTTGGGCAAGTATGAGTAAAGGTGCTATAAACATCTGTGTGAATGTTTTTGTATGAACATAGGTTTTCACCTCCTTTGGATAAATACCAAAGTACAATAAATGTGTATATATACCACATTTTGTTTATCCACTCATGAATTGATGAGGACTTGGGTTGATTGCACATCTTTACAATTGTGAATTGTGATGCAATAAACATTCGAGTGCAGGTGTCTTTTTGATAAAATGTCTTCATTTCCTTTGGGTAAATACCTAGTAGTGGGGTTGGTGGATCAAATGGTAGGTCAACGTTTAGTTCTTTGAGGAATCTGTATACTGTTTTCCATAGAAGATGTACTAATTTGCAGTCCCACCAACAAGTGAATAAGCGTTCCTTTCTCTCTGCATCCACGCCAGCATCTATTGTCTTTGGACTTTATAATGGACCCAAGCCATTCTGACTGGGGTAAGGTGATATCTCATTACGGTTTTAATTTGCATTTCCCTGATGATTAGAGACATTGAGCATTTTTTTTCATATGTTTATTGGCTACTTGTCTATCTTCTTTTGAAAAGTTTCCACCAAGAGACTCCTGGAATTGATAAATGAATTCACCAAAGTCTCCAGTTACAAAATCAATATACACAAATCGGTAGTATTCTTATCCACCAGTAACAGTCAAGCTGAGAGTCAAATCAAAGATCAATATGATTCACAATTACTGCAAAGAAAATAAAATACCTAGGAATATATTTAACCAAAGAGGTGAAAGATCTCTACAAAGAGAACTACAAAACACTGAGGAAAGAAATCGCAGATGATACAAACAAGTGGAAGAACATATCATGCTCATGGATTGGTAGAATCAACATTGTCAAAATGTCCACACTGTGCAACGTGATGTACAGATGTAGTGCAATTTCCATCAAAATACCAATGTTTTATTTCACAGATCTAGAAAAAAACAATTCTTTGCTTCATGTGGAACCAGAAAAGAGCCCGAGTTGCCAAAGCAATCTTAAGCAAAAGGAACAAATCAGGAGGCATCACATTATCAGACTTCAAACTATGCCACAAGGCTGTAGTAACTAAGTGAGCATGGTATTGGCACAAAAATAGAGACGTAGACCAATGGAGCAGAACAGAAAACCTGGATATAAAACCATCTACATACAGCCAACTAATCTTTGACAAAGTAGACAACAATATACACTGGGGAAAAGAATCCCTACTCACTAAATGGTGCTTGGAAAATTGGACAGCCACATGTAGAAGAATGAAATAGGATCCATATCTCTTACCAATTACAAAAATTAATTGAAGATAGATAAATGATTTAAATTTAAGGCATGAAACCATAAGAATTCCAGAAGAAAATGTTGGAAAAACTCTACTATATATTGGCCTAGGCAAAGAATTTATGAAAAAGATCCCAATGGCAATCGTAGCAACAACAAAAATAAATAAATGGTACTTGATTAAATTAAAAAGCTTCTGCACAGCCAAAGAAATAATCAACAGAGAAAATAGACAACCTATAGAATGAGACAAAATATCTGCAAGCTATAGATCCAATAAATGACTAATAACCAGAATCTACAAAGAACTCAAGGAGATCAGCAAGAAAAAATTAAACAATCCCATTAAAAAGTGGGAAAATGACATGTAGCTTGCCTTTCTTTGTTGTCATGACATAAATAGGAACCATTTCTACACATTGTTATGTGTGATGAAAAATATATTCTTTTGGACAATTGCAAGTATTCAGCACAATGGTTGACTGAAGATGAAGTTCCAAAACAGTCCAAAACCGAATATTCATCCAAAAGAGCTAATGGTATCTGTTTCGTGGTCCAGTGCTGGTATTATCCACTACAGCTTCATGAAACCTGGCCAATCAATGACAGTGGATGCCTACTGCAACCAATTGGGTAAAATGATGAGGATGCTTGTGATTAAGCAGCTGAGATTGGTTAAGAGAGACAGGCCAATTCTCTTGCAAGACAAAGCTTGACCACATGTCACACAAACAACGCTGCTCTTTAGTAGTATTCAGCTCACCCCTTAGCCCCATAGCATTTACTCTGTTGTAAGCTTTCTATAGTCTTATCCTGCATACATGGAGCACAGCGCTCACCCAATTTGTCATGGGGAACCATACACAGAATATGGGGTCTCCCCTCAGCACAACCACCTTTTCTCCAGCTGACTTGAACTCTGATCTCTGCCTCCTCAGCTCAGTGGGACCATTGTGCTCTTCTTAGATGCTACTCTGCTACTCTGTGGTTGGGAAGTTTTCCTATTCTTAAAGCTAGAGATATCATGGGCCTTACTGAATGATTTTCCATTTTTTCAGTGATACCAGTCTTACACTCTCTCATCCAGTTTCTGAAAACAGTTGCTTTTTGTTTTCTGTCCAGTTTGATGTAATGGAATAGATAGTTTGGCACCAATTAGTAGGTCATAATTATATGCTGAAATCCTCAAATAAACTCTTTATTATTACTTTATTTGAGCTTTCAATTGTATATCCCATGATAATCTGTCATTCAACATTTTCCAAAAAAAAAAGTGTGAAGGAATTTAATAGAAACAAGCTGCAAAAACTACTAAGATGCCATTTGAGATTTCAAAATTATGCACATAAACTTTTTAGTATCTCAATGAATTTCCTTTGTTGCAATCATAAAATCCCATAGTTAGCCAATTAATTTTTCATACAGCTCAATGATCGAGGTACATAATTTGCTGACGGAGCAGCATAGATCATTCAAACAGCTTGTTTTTTAAGTCAAATCATCTAAAACTATCTATCGATGATCCAATACTACAGTCAAATAAATAAGATTGCTTGCTCTTTTTTGCATATTTTGCTGTTTCAGTAAATTGTTTAATTATCATGCTTGCCAAGTTTTACTGACTAAGCTACATACTTTAGCTCTTGATTTTGCATATTTATTGCTCACATTACATATTTCACAGATTTATCTCATTCATATTCTAGATTGTAGACAATGTTGTATACATTACCAATTTGTGTATTTATCTCATATATATTATGAGATAATGTATATAATAACATTAAAAATAAAATAGTCTATTGACTTTGCTCATTTGTATAATTTACCAATAAAATTTAATCAATAAATTTATAATTTATCAAGAAAATTATCTATTGAGATTGCTCATTTGTATAATTTGCTTAATGAGCTATATATTTAATCAAAGTCTGACTTTGCAAAATATCTTACAAATATGTTATTCATAACATTTACTGACATAAAATGGTAATCTTCCTTTCATACCTTTTATTTTATATTTATATTTATTTTATATTTTATTTTATATTTTATATTGCTTGAAATAATTTTACTTGATGGAAGACTTTTAAAAACTATTTAAGTGAAATGGAATCAAGGTAAAGAGAAGCTATTATTACAGAAGTAAGCCAAACTATTAAAATCTAGCAACTAAATATGGCATCTCAAATTATTTTTAATAACGCAGCAAATATCTATGCATTTTGTAGAAAACATATACTTTTTGTTTGCGATGATTTTTGTAGGAAAAATTATTTTAGAAACATACAGTATTAGTTTGCTAGGGTTACTGTAAGAAAATGCTACAAACTGCATGACTTACACAGCAGAAATTTATTTTCTTATACTTCTGGAGGCTAGAAGTCCAAGATCAAGGTGTCAGCAGGTTTGATTTCTTGTGAAGCCTCTCTCTTTGGCTGGCAGATAGTCGTCGTCTTGCTGTGTCCTCATAGTCTTTTTTTTTGTGCATGCCTGTGTGTATGCTTCCCTGGTGTTTCTCTGTGTTCTAATCTCCTCTTTTTATAAAGACACAAGTAAGATTGGATTAGGGCCTACCCTATTGGACTCATTTTAAATTAATTACTTCTTTAAAGACCTTGTCTCCAAATGCAGTTGCATTCTAGGCATTAGACATTAATGCTTGAACATGTGCATTTCAGAGGTAGGCAGAGGGATACAATGTAATCCATAACACTTATTTAATGTTAGTTACATAATTTTTTGCTTTAATATCTCTATGTTACATCAGAAGAATAATAGAAACTTATGGAAACCACTTGATATTAATTGTAGAGTGATGGATCTTGTATAGATTCTTATGTGGACTTATTTAATTATACCACAACTCTTCTCCTTTTATAGCATGCTATTTGAACACATACCTGAGGAAAAATTTTAATAGCATTTCAAAAGTGTTTTATATGTGTTATATTTTTAATATTATTTAATTTTTATATAAGTGAACTAAATAGCAAGAATGTGAAAGGTATTTTACTTCACAAGTGTACCCTATTGGAAATCCAATATAACTTTATAGGTCTAGAATTCATTGAAGTTAGCTTGCCATAGCTACAAAGTTAGCTGGGGTTATTTTGATAGAATACTTGTTACATGAAGCATGTCTATGTAATAGTATGTACTTAAGAATTTAAGTGCTTGATTTAAAAGTAGAAACTCATTAAAATAAAATATATATGTTGAAAATATCCCATGTTTTGGCATTATGTAAACATGTCATTTTGATAATATTTCCTCATAGTCATTAGCAGTAATACTCTTAATGTTAGGAATTTAGCATGTCACTTGAGGTTTCCATGTATAGGTTTCAATCAATCCCTGGAAACTATTTAAAAAATTACTGTTTGTGTATATGTACCTTTTTTTTTTCTTCTTTTTATGAGTCACTAGAATTTATTTCATTAACATTGAGATCTAGGACAAAAAAATTAAATGTTCCTACCTCAATGTGAAAATGGCTTGTCTTCTTTTGTTTGGAGGTTGTCAGGAAGGTGGGAAATTTGAGAAATGTCTTATTGCAGTTGAATTTGGGATTAAATAGGGAAAAGAGAAAAAGAAAGAGAGAATGGTCATTGCTCCAAAATTAGGAAGTCTACAGTGTCTACAGGTGAGCTGTGTAAGCTTACAAGGTCATTATAGATAAGGCTGGTTTGGGGAAAGTGGCCTTATCTACAAAATTACAATGTTTTCAAAATACAATGTAAATATTATACCATAAACCTCAGAATCTTTGCATATGCTATTTCTATTTCTTAGAATACACTCCTCTCTTTATATGGCTAGCTCCCTTTTATATTTCAAATCTAAACATATATGTTGCCTTCTCAGAGCCCTCTCATAGATCAAACAGAGTCCTAACACATTACTCCACTCCCTTATTATTTTGTACTAAATGTATGTTCAATTCAGAGTGGTTGCACAACTAACAGACATTTATTTATAGACTTGTTTGCTTATTGAATGAATGTATGATAATAATATGTATAAAGTAAGAAGAAAATACTCTATTTTATGAGCCACTGAATCTTGGTTTAACAAATAATATCCTGCACCCGCAATCAATTATGTATAGCATAGGCAGATATGTCTTATGAAGACACATATCTGATTTTTTTCTCTGTCAGATTGAATTACTTCAGTGATTTCAAAAAGCCTTCAGAATACAGGCAAAACCCCTAGCTTAACAAATAACATCTTCAATCCAGACTCAGATGTTAGAACTCCAAAAGTTGCCTCACTGGGGGACTCTCCCAGACCTCCTCTCTTCCTGTAGTCTCCCTGCCTATTCCCAGGGCTTCAACTGTGTCATAATTATATATCTATTGTAGCATTCACAAACAATTTCCTTGGATGAGACCTATTTTTGTTTGGTGCTTGTATTACCCACTGCCCAGATCCAGCACTTTGCACATAGTAGTTACTCAATGACTTTCTGAAAAACAGATTAATGAATTAATTATTTACAACCACATGTCAAATTTGCTTAAATATGAATGAACCATCTTGCCCCTCACAAATTAATGTTTCCTTTTCATCATGCTGGTTGTGTTAAGGTTATCACTTAGAAGCAAAATTCTGGAGTCATGTTTAACTTATCTGTATCTTCTTTAGTTCTCTCAGCCCCTGTTCAATCAAAATGACAATTTATTTTACTTGTAAATAATCTCTTTAATTATCCTATTCTTCTTACATTTATTACTACTTCCCTAGTACTGCCCTATTTGGTCCCTGCTGTGTGAGATCAAAATGGATTTGACCATCAATGGTCTTCATGATAATTTATATACTTTCAGACTCATTACAAATAATTTTATCTTATAGAACCTCCCTAAATTCCCTCCCCCTCTACTCAATGCTTTTGCATATACTGATTGACCTCTTTTCTTCAATTTCCATTTTACTAAATGGTTAAGAAATAAGCTTAATTACTACACTCATGAGATTTTATATTTTTCTTTTCAGCTCAATTTCTTCAACATAAAATATGCTCCCTAATGTGAAATGTCATAGTTCTCTTTTGTATCATTATTGCCATATGTTTTAGTATACTTTAAGGGCTTTTTTCCTTCTATTTTATATATATACACATATATAAACATACATATACACATATATATAAGCATATATGCTTATATATGCTGATCCTTTCCCTCACAATGTTATAATATCTCAAGGAGAGGAACCCAGCATTTTTATCTGTTTACCCACCGCATTGTGCCTCACATACAGTAAGAACTAAATTAATGTCTATCAAGTAGACAAATGGGGATGTTTGATTCAGGTATGACATACAGTAGTTTATAAACAAAAAGAAATAAAAACAGCAGCTATTTTTATGGCAACTTCAACCCACTCAACTATAAATATTCCCTGAGCCTTGTTACTGTAAAATGTTAAACAAGTCAAATAAGATAATTGGTTGCCAACATTTAAAATCGGTAGACTGACAATTTCAAAAGTCTCTTGAAAACTGAGAAGAAGATCTGGCAATATTAGGCTAGTATTCTCCTACATCCAAAATTTTCTGGAGATGAATGGCAACTGACCAATTTGGCTAAGGCTGCTGTGTTCTACTTTGCCAGAATTTCGAATGGCCTACTTACCTTACTTACATCTTTTTTGTTTGTTTGTTTGTTTTGGTAAGGGGGTCTGGCCTATGTGACCTCTTCTTTAATGTCTTTGATCTCTATGCCAGTAGAGAATAAGCTTTTAGAACTTGCATTTGGAATCAGGGTTTTAATGCACAAGCTTAACAACTATGCCAGCCAGCTGAGTAAGGGCAAAAATAAATTGACAGCAGGACAGATAATATTGAAACAGAAAAAAATACTTGGGAAAATATGAGCCAAGTAAAGGGCTTGTGCTAGTATATCAAGGGAGAAGAGAAATAATTAAGATAAAGAAGATTTTCCAGAGTCTAGGTTATGCACTATTCTATTAGTCTTTACTATAACTGTATAAGGAATATTCCTTAGTTCTTTCCACTGAAAAGGGATAGAAGCAGTGACAGCCACAGAGCAATGATAACATCTAGTGCCCAGATTTTAGTATTTAAATACCACCTTCCACTAAAAACAACTAGGATTCTTAGGATAAGTGGCAGATTCCAAGACTAGTGAAAGAAAATTTTCCATATGAAACTAGAATGACTTGTTCAGAGAAGAAAACATTCAAAGAATAATTGAGATACGATATGGAAGACACAAGACAGATTGAAGGGGCACCACTGCTTAAATTTAGGACACTTTGAGCACCTATATAAATAATGGTAGTATTGGTTATAACCCACACTGAACAAAATGGAAAAACTTTAATCCATGTTGGATATCAATTTTAAAATTATATTATTTGAACATCCAATAAGAAACAGCATACTGGCAAGGTATTTAGGTTTCTCTCCCACAAATACTGAGTTCAAGGGAAAGATTAACTTTATAGTGAAGAAAACTTGTTGATACCACTGGGATTGGATGATCAAAATTGACATCACCATAGTGGTACAAATTAATATTGAATGCTTCCTAACAGAATGCAGTAAGAAGAACAAACATTGCTTCTATGATATTCCTGTGGAATCTAATCAAGACAAAACATGAGGCAAGCCAAGATCAGTAAATATTTTATAAAATTACCAACCTATAATCCTCAAAATGTCAAGGTCACGAAAGCCAAGGAAAGCCTGGGGGATTGCTTCAAACTCAAGGAGACTACACAGATATAGAAACTAAATTCAACAGGTGATTTTAAACTGAATCCTTTGTCATAAAGGACACTATTGTGACAACTGGTGAAATTTCAAGAGGGTTTGATGATAAAATGAAAATAATGTATTGATGACAATTTCTGATTTTGATGGTTGTTTTGTGGTTATATATAAGAATGTGAGCATCTGATTGACAATTTATTCTCAAGTGGTACAGAAAAAAATGCTTTGTGTTGTATTTGCAAATTTTCAGTAAGTTTGAAGCTATTTCAAATAACTTAAAAATCATGTATTTATTGCAAATGAATAGTAATTCCTGGATTTAAAGGAGATGAAGTAATATTTTTAGAAAGAAATAACTTCTGTCTAATTGAAATAAGAAAATTACTTACTGATTTCACACTAACAAACACAGAAGCATGACCATTAATTTTGTTCTTCCTCTTCCTAGTTTAGGATGAACACAGACACAGCCATACATACACATACACACACACACACACATACATGCACAAAGGGCAAAAAAGAGAAGATAGCTACAGACATGTTCAATGTAATTCTTTATATTTTAACTAATTGAAAAAATAGTGCCCAGTGGATCTCAGTGTAGAGATAAAGAAGAAAGAGCTGTGCTTAGTTATTTCAAAATTGTTTTATTATATTATTATACACATATTATTTAATATTTTCCATTTACAGGAAAAGACATATTCCCGTAAGGTATCTCCCAATAGAATTGAGTTCAGAAAAGGAGCTTTTGAGGATGAACAGCTGCCTTGTCTAATACTTTTCAAAGTTGCTAGGGTAAGCTATAATACTGGGAAGTAGCACAATTCCTTGCTATAGTTAGCAAAAGGAAGTTCTTTGTTGAAGCAAAGAAATTGACAGAAGTTAGTGGCAAAAGGCAGGAAAAATCACGAATTTTACAATTTGACATATATGGCTTTACTGCCTATTTTCAGTGATATTTATCTATGAAGCCATGAGCAAGTTGACTGACCATTTTGAGCCTTGAGTTCATGTTTGGTAAAATAAGAAAAAAATTATGTGTCATAGGCAAGTTGTGACATTAAGGGATATCATAAATCTAAATGACTGGCATAGGACTGTTTGATTTATTGCTTTTCTTTTTTAAAAGGATATGAATTATTGATTAAGTTTCATTTCAATAATTTATTTGACAAATAAGCTGTACTTCCTCATGAATTACTGGGCTCTGGGTCAGTGGAATACCACAATTGAGGATTATGTAGACAATTTCATTTAAATTCTATTCTTTCTTGGTTCTAGAGATTCAAACACGTGACCTCAATGGCTCCTGCCAGCACTGTAGTAGGAAGATGTGCTGATCCAAACTGAGAGCCAAGAAAGTGCTGTGAAGATGCCATAAACATCATTGCATGACTTCCCTTAGCGCTCAGACTCATCTCAAGGAAGATAAAGTTGGTCTTCATTAATTGTAGATTCTGTATTTGCAAATTCACCTGTTTACTAACATTTATCCAAAATCAATACTTACAGCATTTTGTGATCATTTGTGGTCATGCACAGTGTGGAAAAAAATTTGACTCATCTGATGTGTGGCCTCCCAGCTAAGGTCAAATAAAGTGAAACTTAGCCGCCTTATTTCAGCTCTCCTACTGTAAACAAATGTCCTTTTCATGGTCTATTTTATGCTACTTTTTTTTATGTTTGTGCTTTTTCATGGTGATTTTGCTGTTTAAAATCGCCCCCAAGTATAATGCTGGATTGTCGCGTAGTGTTCCTAAGTGCAGCTACTCTGTGATGTGCCTTATGAAGAAAATATGTGTTCTGGATAAGCTTTGTTCAGGCATGAGTTATAGTGCTGTTGGTTGTGAGTTCAATGTTAATGAGTAAACAATATATATTAAATAAGGTGTTTTTAAACAGAAACACAAATAAAACAAGAAACAAGTTTATGTATTGATTGGTTGATGAAAATATTGTGACCAAAAGCTCATAGGAACCTAACTCTTTGCTTTCCCTAGGAAAAGAGTTTTATTATTCACTAATCTAGTGTTTGTGTTGGTTTTCTAGAATGTGACTACTATGAATAATAAGACAAATATATTTCATAATCAATTAATGATAGTTGAAATAATAAATGAAAGAAGAAATAAATAGGACAGTTTATTTTTGGCAATATGGCAGGTGAGATATTAGAACCAAATGTTCTGAAATAATCAATGTGTAATCAACAAAGTAAGATATAACTCAATACAAATTTATGGGAAAAAGGAAACCAAAAAAGTAAGTAGATCATTGCAATCAGCTTTTGTACCAATGACATTAATTGAAGGATGTAAAATTGTGCTTAAATTTTCAAGTTGTTTGGGAACTACGTGAAAAACGGAAATTCACTGCTAGCAAATATGAGAAATCTAATCAGAACTCTTCCTTCCTTAAATTCGAATTCTCTAAAAACTACAATACTTAAGTAATTGTAAGCTAGAAATAAATATCTAACATGCAAAACCACATGGTATTGCACCTAAAATTGTTTGTCCTGACCCACATGATACAAAAATAAAATTAAATAAATAAATAATCCTCAGAGGCTGTAACCACAAACTGTTGGATATATGGGTTAAAATCACATAACTTAAAATATAATGAGACTGAGTGTGGAGTTTTAAATGGTTTCACAGTGTAATGGTGCCCAGATACAATAACAACCTAGACCCTAGCTGCAAAATATAGTAAGCAAATTTAGACAAAAAAGAATTAATAGATAATTCCATATAATAGTGAGATATTTTTAACACATTTATTTTAATAAACTTATAAAACAAGCAAAAAAATTCACCTGGATAATCAACTCAGAATGATCTCTTCATCTTAAGATTCTCAATTTAATTATACCAGCAAAAACTTTTCCAAATAATGTAACATTCACAGTTTCCAGAAATTAGTATAAATCTTCCAAAAGACCACCATTCAACCTACTACACCCCTCCTTCTGGCTCCCAAAATTCATGTCCATTTCATGAATTTTCATGTATTTCATGTGCAAAATACATTTACCCTCTTCCCTATAACCCCTCAGAGTTCCAAACCATCAACTCTATTCTGTTAGATTATATTAAATTAGACATGTATACCATGATCTCTAGATCAACCATGTAAAAATAAAACCATATAAAAAGTTACATACAAAAGCACCATGGATATATTAAAATGAATACTAAAAATGTTATTTTTACTTTTAAGAAGTTAAAAAAGGAGAAAGGATAAGCAAAATATGGGGTATACAAATGAAAAACAATAAAATGAAGGATTGAATCTAGCCTATCAATAACTACATTGAATGAAAATGATACTAA
This sequence comes from Daubentonia madagascariensis, assembly GCA_023783475.1. Classification (NCBI taxonomy): domain Eukaryota; kingdom Metazoa; phylum Chordata; class Mammalia; order Primates; family Daubentoniidae; genus Daubentonia; species Daubentonia madagascariensis. The sequence goes on from JAKFHU010001209.1 coordinate 33,774,324, forward strand.
CACATCAACTTAAATATCAAGATTGCCAAAATGGATAAAAGGAGGATGGGTAAAAACCTACCTAACGGGTACAATGAACACTATGTGGGTGATGGGCACACTTATAGCTATGACTCAAGTATTAAAAAAGTGATCCATGTAACCAAAACATCTGTACTCCCTTAATATTTTGAAATAAAAATAAAAATAATTTTAAAAATTTTAAAAGAAAAGATTACATTCTTTCATCAGTGTATTTACATGTTTCATTAGTCGATAAGGGTTGTGTTGGTGGGAGTGGTGAATTTTCTTCACTGGAATGTTTTGATTCTCTATTTCTGTTTTCTTGTTGAAGTAAATGCATATGGAATTTATCTGCCGTTTTTACTCCTAGGAATTTCATGGACTGATTGTTAGTTTAAAAATACCATCTTTTGTAGTACAATGAAATACAATTTCTTTAAATAAAAAAATGTTATAACCTAATTATATGCTATCTATAAGAAACTCACTTCAAATATAATGCTATAATAGATTAAAATGAAAATAAACACCAATCAAAAGAATGCTGGAATCCCTATATTAATATCAGACAAAATAGACTTAAAAGCAAATTTATGCAACACAAAAGACAGGATAATCACATAATGATAAAAGAATTTATTCAACAAGATAATGTGACAATCCTACGTGTGGATGCACCTAGCAGGGCTTCAAAATACATAAACCACTAAACTGACAGGACTGAAAAGAGAAATAGACATGTTTACATGTTGGGGACTTCAACATCCTTCTCAGAAACTGATAGACCTACTAGACAGAAAATCAGCAAGTAAGTTAGTGTTTATACTCACTGTGGGATGTATTATCTATAGCATTGCACAAAAATGAGGTAGAAAGAGTCCTATTTTAACAATTCAAAATATATGTGTGTAACTGTGTGTGTATGTAAATGTCTGTAGTCAGATAGAAAGAGGAAAAGGAGAAAAAGAGAGGGAGAAAAGAAGAAAGAAAGGGAAAAATAAAGAAATAAAAGGAAGGAAGGGAAGGGGGGAATAATTTAAACAAGACTTCTGATTGATAATTACTGAAATATTAAAAACAATTAAATCTGGGGATGGTAATGTCATATTTATTTTATTCTTTGTAAGTCTTTGTATTAATTGAACATGTTTTGACTGTCACATTTATATAAATTCAGAATGAAAAGTAATGGTATTTTCCTTTTGAAAAGTATGACTGTTGAGTTATCCTCTGATGGTATTATTAAATCTGATAATACCTTTCAAATGTTAAAAGTGGGCTTTTTCCCATGTTAAATTTCAAGTAAACAAAACACAAAACTATACTAAATGGATCTTAGGAATGAAACAGAGGCATATATCACTCATATATTGCTTTATTCTCCTTCTTTGGAAGTAAATGTCTTTTCAATAAATGCACTTCCAAAGAAGGAGAATAAAGCAATGCATGAAGTGACATTTACCACTTGGGTGATAGCATTTTTGGTTAGAATTAGTACATTTTAGATTACCTGAAGTTTTTATAGGATTCCTGATATCCTGAAAACACAAAATCAGTCATGACTCTGTTATTTGTGTAACCTCTACCCAAATCAGCATGCAGAACTGTTCAATCCCCCTAAATATTCCTTATGCTACCCTTTATACCACACAAATCCCTACCCCCTTCCTAACACATTGTAATCGCTAAAATGTTAACCCCAGTAGACTCTTAAGAAGTTATGTATAACCAAGTACTTAAACAACTTAAAACAACTACTAAAATAGCTATACAAAATGCTATCTGCAAAACCAAAATAGAGAAATCATAATGGAATTCTAAAAAATACTTAAGTAACCACAGAAGACAAGGAAAAGGAAACAGAGAAATAGAAAACAGAAAATAAAAATAAAATGGCACACTGCAACCCTCACATATCACTAATTACATAAAATGAAAATGGTATAAATACATTAATTAAGAGAAAGAGATTGGCAGAGTGGATTTAAAAACAACAAATAACCAACTATATGCTGTCTATAAAAAACTCCCTTCAAAGGTAATAATGCAGGCAAGTTGAAAATACACAGATGTACAGATGTACACCACACAGGCAATAATCAAAAGAAAGCATGAATGACTATATTATTAACAGATAAAGTAGACTTCAGAGCAAAGAATCTTACCAGGAGCAGAAAGGGACATTACTTACAGATAAATACACCAATCCCCCAAGAAAATATAGCAATCCTAAATATGTAGGCACCAAGAAAGCTTCAAAATACATGAAGCAAAAACTGATAGAACTGAAAAGAAAAATAAAAGTAAACACAATATAGTTGAAGACACAAACCCTCATTTAGAAATTACTTGACAAAGTATCAGCAAGGATATAGAAAAACTGAAAACCACCACCAACCAAGAGGATCTAACTGAAATTTACAGAACTCACTACCTAACAAAAGTAGAATACACATTGTTTAGAAGTGCTATTAAAATAGTCTACAGATAGGATCCCAAATAAGCTACAAAAATAAAGAAATGAAAAAATATATATATAATATATATAATTTTATATATATACAATTTTATATATATATAAAAAATATATATTCCAAACACCTGGAAATTAAAAACAGACTTCTAAATAATTTTTGAGTCAACAGGGAAGTCTCATGGAAAAAAATAAATAAATAAAAACATTGAAATGAATGCAAATGAAAATACAACATATCAAAATTTGTGGGATGCAGCTAATGCAAACCTGAGAAATTTGCAGCAATAAATGTTTACATTAGAAAATAATAATGGTATGAAAATCAATAATCTAAGCTCCTAGCTCTATAAACAACAAAAACAGTAAACCCAAACCAAGAAGAAAGGAAATAATAAAGATAAAAGAAGAAATTAATAAAATTTAAAACAGAAAAATAATAGTGAAATTTAATCAACTCAAATGGATCATATATCTAAGTGTAAAATTGGAGAAGGTTAAATTGTGGCTCATCTATATAATGAAATATTACTCAGCAATAAAAGAAACAGCTATTAGTAAACAGAGCAACGTGGATGAATCTCAAGGAAAAAGCCAATCTCAACGTGTGACAAACTGTAAGATTTTTTAAATAAAACATTCTTGAAATAACAAAATCCTAATTATGGGGAACAGATCAATGATTGTTGGTGATAAGGTATAATTATAAAGAAGTGCGAGAGAGTGTTTTTGGTGTGTTGAAAGAGTTCTGTATGCTTACTGTGATGCTGGCCGTAAAACTCCAAATATGTGATAAAATTTCATAGAACTATTCTACCAGAAAAGAAAAGTGCATGTAAAAGTCAGTGCAATCTAAATAAGGTCTGAAGTTTACTTAATAGTATTGACCTACTGTCAATTTCCTGTACCAAGGAACTATACTAAGGTTGTATGAGATTTTATCATTGAAGGAAGTTGAGTGAAAATTATATTAGAGCTCTCTGGATTATTTTTTGCAACTTTTCAAAATAAAAACTTTCAAAAAACACAAATGCACATACCAAACATACACGTTTGGGCACAGAGACTTACACAGAAGAATGTTAAGTGAAGATGAAAGCAGAGAATGGGTGAAGCCAAAAAAAAAGCGCCAACAACTGCCAATAACTAGGGGCGAGGCATGGAACAGGTTCTCTATCAAAGCTCTCAGAAGGAATCAACCCTGCTGATACCTTGACATTGAACTTCTAGCCTCCAGAACCGTGAGACAATAAATGTGTCTTCTTTAAGCTACCCAGTTTGTGGTACTTAGTTAAGGCAGCCCTAGTAAACTAATACAGACTGTTTAAGAGGCAGTTAGATTTCCAGAATGTATACCTTATACTTCTAGAAAAAGATTGGAGGCTTCTTTTCTGGTGATATTAGGACTGAAAATATATGTATGGCCTATCTTCATCTGCTTGGGCTACCATAACAAAATACCATAAACTGGGTGGCTAACACAATAGAAATCTATTTTCTCACAGTTTTAAAGTTGAAATCCAAGGTCACGGTATCAGCATGACTCTGGTATGGGCTGTCTTTATGGCTTACAGATGGCCTCCTTCACACTGTGTCCTCAAAAGGCAGAGAGAAAATGAGAGAGGAAACTCTCTGACATGTTTTCTTACAAGGACATTAATACTATCATGAGGGCCTCACACTCCTTATGACCTCATCTAAACCTAAATATCTCTCAAAGGTTCTATCTCCAAATATCATCAACACTGGAGGCTAGGGTTTCAATATATGAATTTTTGGAGGACACAGTCCCTAGCAAACTCAACAGGCACAACTTACTCTCATGAGACTAAATGGAATATTGGGAGACTAAGTGATCATTTATAGACTGAAAGGATTTACTGAGCACCACATTAATCCCCAAAGAGATATTAACAATATATGACAGCCACAAACTTGATTTGATACTTGCTGCTAGGTTAGGATTAATTGGCTTTCTTCTCTCAACTACCTTCTCAAATTTATGTCTTATTATTTGAAGTCATAAAGCAGTTGCCCTTTTCAGGTTGGCAAAGCCTTCTCTTTCTGACTCTCTCTATTTTCTTGTATTCCAGCCAATTCTTTCCTGGGCTCATCTTTTCTATATGAAACCCTGACAAAAGCAGCAAACAACATCAAAGATGTACCACTAATGTCCATTTGTTACATTATCTTCTTGCCAAATTGTTGCCATACAGTTTTACCAAATGTTTTGCTACTATGTAATGTATCATTTTCCAGCCACCGCTACTCAACCTCTAATGTGATATCACATATTTCAGGTGTTTGTTAGGGCAGGATGATAATTCTATACATTAATGTCCATATCACTGTATCAGGACAGGCCAAATTATGCTGCAATAAAAAACAACTCCCAAATCTCAGTGGCTTAGCAGTAACAAGAAAAAGTTTATTTCTTGTATATGGAATATGTCAAATAAGGGTGAGGTAAGAGTCTCTGCTTGGACATTCATAGACTAGGGGTGATGAAGTCTCTGATGTCCTGTAGCTGCAACATTTGGAATATTAGGCCAACTCAGTATAGTTCTTGAAGTGTATGTTTTATCCTCTTTCAGACACAAATTATATTCTCTATTTCTCTTCCATTTCCTTTTGCATGGAATAAATATTGTATATAATTACTGCCTGACTGAGAAATAAGAAAATAAATTAAAAACCAAACCAAAAAGAAAACATTGAACATCCCCAAATAAGAAATCTATATATACTTAAGGTGCTAATATTACTGTTAGACAAAAATAATTGCCTACATTTTGCCAAATCCAACTAGAAAATTTTCTGTTTCTATCTCTCTAATCTGTTGAGACTAAATAATAAATTTATTTTTGGGTTTATCATAAATAAATGACAAAAGCATATATTAAGCCCCTGCAATATTCCAGATATTATATTATAGTCACTATAACTACATGAAGGAAATAGAAATAGGAGTATTCACTTAATAAGAGAACAAATATATTAATAAACCATATATAATATTGTCAAATGTTTAAAGATCTTAAATCATTATACACTTCATCTTAATTTACTAAGAAAATAAGGTAAGTACAGAAAGTATACAATTAATCTGTGATTTGAGGAAAGGTTAACCTTAAGGAAAAAAATTGCTAAGTGAATAAAGTTTATGTCATCTTGTAAAGGTGATCATACAAATTGGGTCATTCTTGTCAAACCCAGATAAAAAAGTTGAGAAGCCAAGGAGGAAAAGCACTCAAGGCACATAACATTGCTCCAAGAATGGAATTATCTGTAAGCCTGGCTGCTGAAACTACCTTCTGTAATCTGAAACCAGTTTTATCTAATAGCTTGTGAAACAACCTGCTGCAATGCCAAAACCAGTTTGCCCTCTGCTGCCATTCACCAATCCGAGCTTGCCAGCTCCCCAAAATTTTACTAGTTCCAATAAAATTTCTGAAAAAAAATACATAATGTTTCTCTTCTTTATAAAACCTTCAATCCTCTATTTGGTCTTTTGACATACCAAACACCACCTGATCTGTGTATATGCCCCAAATTGCAATTATTGCTTTCCACATAAATGGGGTTTTTTTTTCAGAATATTATGGGGGTACAAATGTTTTGGTTACATGAATGGCTTTTGTATAGTTTGAGTCAAAGTTATAAGTGTTTCCATCACCCAGAGAGTGTGCATTGTACCCATTAGGAGTGAATTTACCCATCCCCTCCTCTGCCATCCCACCTGCTTGAATTCCATTGAGTTTTACCACCATATGTGCACATGAGTGTTGATCACTAAGATCCAATTTAATAGTGAGTACATGTGGTGTTTCTTTTTCATTCTCGTGATACTTCACTTAGAAGGATGGTCTCCAGTTCCATCCTGGTTAATATAAGAGATATTAGTTCACCATTTTTTTTAAGGCTGAGTAATACACCATGATATACATATACCACATTTTATTAATCCACTCATGGATTGATGGGCATGTGTGCTGTTTCCACATCTTTTCAACTGTAAATTATGCTGCTATAACATTTGAGTACAAGTGTCTTTTTTGTAAAATGTCTTTTTTTATTCTTTGGGTAAACACCCGGTAGTGGGATTGCTGGATCAAATGGTAGGTCTACTTTTAGTTTGTTGAGGTATGTCCATACTGATTTCCAAAGAGGTTGTACTAGTTTGCAGTCCCACCAACAGTGTACAAGTGTTCCTTTCCCTCTACATCCACACCACCATCTGTTGTATTGGGACTTTTTGATAAAAGCCTTTCTCACTGGAGTTTGGTGCTATCTCATTGTGGTTTTGATTTGCATTTCTATGATGATGAGAGACATTGAACATTTTCTAATACATTTAATGACCATTAGTCTATCTTCTTTTCAAAAAGCTCCTGTTCATGTCTTTTGCCCACTTTTTAATGGGGTTGTTTGATGTTTTCTTGCTTATTTGCTTGAGTTCCTTGTAGGTTCTGGTTATGAGCCCTTTGTGTATAGCATGTAAATATTTTCTCCCATTCTATAGGTAGTCTATTCTCTCTACTGATTGTTTTCTTGTCTGTGCAGAAGCTTTTTAATTTAATCAGGTCCCATTTATTATTTTTGTTGTTGCTGTGATTGCCTTGGGGTCTTTTTCATAAATTCTTTGCCTAGGCTGACATCTATAACAGTTTTCCAACCTCTTCTTCTTCCAGAATTCTTATAGTTTCATGCCCTAGGTTTAAGGTTGTTATCCATTATGAATTAATTTTTTTGAGTGGTGAGAGGTGCAGAAGATGTTTTATTCTTCTACATGTGGCAATCCAATTTTCCCAGCACCATTTATTGAATAGAGATTCTTTTCCCCAGTGTATGTTTTTGTCTACTTTGTCAAAGATCAGATGACAGTATAAGCATGGTTTTATAACTGAGTTATCTGTTCTGATCCATTCATCTATGTCTCTGTTCTTGTGCCAGTACCATGCTGTTTGGTTTACTATACCCTTGTAGTAGAGCTTGAAGTCTGGTAAGAAGGTGCTTCCCAATTTGTTCTTTTTCTTAAGGTTGCTTTGGCTATTTGGAGTCTTTTCTGGTTCCACATAAAGGGTAGAATTATTTCTTTTAGATCTGAAAAAAGTGATTTTGGCACTTTAATGGGAATTGTATTGACTCTGTAGATCACTTTGTGTAATATAGACATTTTAACAATATTGATTCACCAATCCATAAGCATCCATGTTTTTCTATTTGTTTACATCCTCTGTGATTTCCTTCCTCAGAATTTTGTAGTTCTCCCTGTAGAGGTCTTTCACCTCCTTAGTTAAATATATTCCTAGGTATTTTATTTTCTTTGTTGCTTTTGTGAAAGGTATTGAGTCTCTGATTGATTCTCAGCTTAATTTTTGTTGGCATATAGGGATGCTGCTGATTTGTGTACATTGATTTTGTAACCTAAGTCTTTGCTAAATTTATTTATCAAATGCACGAGTCTTTTGGCAGAATCGTTGGGGTTTTCTAGATATAAGATCATATCATCAGCAAAGAGCGATAGTTTGAACTCTTCTTTCCCCATTTGGATACTCTTGATTTCCTTCTCTTGCCTGATTGCTCTGGGTAGGACTTCCAGCGCTATGTTGAACAGAAGTGTCAGAGGGCAACCTTGTCTGGTTCCAGTTCTAAGCGAAGAATGCTTTCAGTTTTTCCCCACTCAGAATGATGTTGGCTGTGGTTTTGTTGCATATGCCTTATACAATTTTGAGGTATATGCCATTCATGACTATATTGTTAAGAATTCTTATCATATAAAGGAGCTGAATTTTGTCAAATGCTTGTTCTGCATCTTTTGAGAGGATCATATGGTCTTTGTTTTTGCTTCTATTTATGCGGTGAATCACATTTATAGATTTGCATATGTTAAAACCTCCTTTCATCTCTGGGATGCACCTCTTGATCGTGGTGGATTATTTTTTTGGTGTGTAGGTGAATTTGTTTTCCCAGGATTTTATTAAGAATTTTTGCATCTATATTCATAAGGAATATTGGTCTGTAGTTTTCTTTTTTGTTGTGGTCTTTCCTGGCTTTGATATCAAAGTGATATTGGCTTCATAGAAGGCATTGGGGAGGATTCTTTCCTACTTGATGTTATATAATAATTTTTGCAGTACAGGTACCAGTTCTTTATTGTAGGTCTGGTAAAATTCGGCTGTGAAACCATCTGCTCCAGGCCTTTTTTTGGTTGGGAGATTTTTTATTGCTGCTTCATTTTCGTTAATTGATATTGGTCTGTTCAGGTGTTCTATTTCTTCCTGATTGAGCCTAGGGAGGTTGTGTGTTTCTAAGAATTTGTCCATTTCCTTCACATTTTCAAGTTTATGTGCATATTGATTTTTATAGTATTCAGAGATGATATTTTGTTTTTCCATAGTATCAGTTGTATTATCTCCTTTTCCATTTCTGACTGAGCTTATAAGAGGGTACTTTCTTTTCTGTTTCTGGTTAATCTAGTGAGAGGCCTGTAGATTTTGTTTATCTTTTCAAACAACTGATTTTTTTCATTAATCTTCTGTGTAATTCTTTTGTTATCAATTTCATTTAGTTCTGCTTTGACCTTAGTTATTTCTTTTCCTCTGCTTTGTTTGGGATTGATTTGCTCTTCCTTTTCCAATCCCTTGAGGCAATTCATTAGATTGTAGATTTGTGGTCTTTCTGTCTTTTCGATGTAGGCATTTAAGGCTATGAATTTTCCTCTTACAACTGCTTTTGCTGAATCCCACAGATTTTGATACCCTGTGTCCCCTTTGTCATTTAGTTCAAAGAATCTTTGATTTCCATCTTAATTTCCTCCTTTACCCAATAATCATTCAGCAGTAGGTTGCTTAATTTCCATGACTTTGTGTACAGTTGAGTGTTTCTGTTGGAATTTATTTCTAATTTTATTCCACTGTGGTCTGAGAAGATACATGGTATAATGTCTATTTTCTGAAACTTGTTGAGACAGGTTTTGGTGTGTAGGATGTGATCAGTCTTAGAGAATGTTCCATGAGCTGATGACAAGAATGTATATTCTGTGGTTTTTCGGTAGAATGTTCTTTAAATGTCTGTCAGGCCTATTTGTTCTAGAGTTTCAATTAAGTCCATCGTTTCTTTGCTTATTTTCTGTCTGGAGGATCTGTCCCATTCTATCAGTGTGGGGTTGAAATCTCTGGCTATTATGATGCTACTGTCCATCATTTTCTTTTGATCAAGTAGGATTTGCTTTATGAATCTGGGCATACCTCTGTTAGATCCATAAATATTTAGGATTGTTATGTCTTATTGAATTGTTCCTTTCACCATTATATATTGACCATTTTTGTCTTTCTTTACTTTTGCTGATTTGAAGTCCATGTTATCTGATATGAGAATGACTACACCAGCTCTTTTGGTTTCTATTGCATGGAATATTGTTTTCTATCCCTTCACCTTGAGTTTGAATGAGTCCTTGTGTGTTAAATGTGTTTCATGGAGACAACAGATACTTACCTTGTATTTTTTTTATCCATTCAGCCATCCTATGTCTCTTCAGTGAGGCATTCAAGCCACTCAAAATTATTGAAAGAATCAATGGGGGGGGTGGATTTCTGATCATCCTGTTGAGTAGAACTTTATTAATATTATTATTATTATTATTTTTACCTCTTGGGCCATTGTGATATCTGGTCTCTGACTTTAGCTTTTGGGTGATTTTACACTGGTGGGTGTCTATTGTTCTGATCTGTGTATAATGCAGTTATGAGTACTTCCTGCAGGGCAGGTCTGGTCTTGACAAATTGCTTCACTGTTTGCTTGTCTGAAAATGTCTTTATTTCTCCTTCATATAAGAAATTTAGTTTTGCAGGCTACAAAATTCTAGGCTGGGTGTTATTCTGTTTGAGAAGACTGAGAATGGGGCCCCAATCCCTTTCTGGCTCATAGGGTTTCAATTGAGAAATGTGCAGTTAATCTGACGGGTTAGTCATTAGTACGTTACCTGATGCTTTTGGCTTACAGCTCATAGGAATGCCTATGTCATGTTTACTTTGGCCAGTCTGATGACTATGTGTTGTGGTGATTGCCTCTTTGTAATGAATCTCCCAGGGGTCCTTTGAGATTCTTGTACCTGGATATCAAGTTTCCTAGCAAGGGCAGGAAAATTTTCCTCAATTACTCCCTCAAATAGGTTTTCCAACCCCTGTGTATTTTCTTCTTCACCCTCATAGATGCCTATGTTTCTTATGTTTGGCCTCTTTACACAATCCCATATTTCTCATAGGTTTTGTTTGTTCCACTTATTTCTCACTTTTCTCTTTGCTGCCTTGTTTAACTGAAAGATATTGTCTTCAAGCACTGAGATTCTTTCTTCTGCCTGATCTAACCTATTATTAAGGCTTTCCCCTGTGTTTTGTATTTCCTTGAATGAATTTTTCATTTCCAGAAGTTCTGTTTGATTTTTTATAATAACTCAATTTCCTTGGTAAATATTTTCATTCATTTTCTGCATTGTTTATGTGGTTTCTTTGTGTTTGGTTTCCATTTTCTCTTGTATTTCATTGAGCTTCCTCACAATCCATATTCAAATTTCTTCATCTGTCATTTCAATCTTTTCATTTTGCTTGGTATCCATTGGTAAGGAGTTATTGTTTTCTTTTGGATGTGTCTTTTCACTCTGATTTTTCACGTTTCTGGAGTTCTTTTGCTGATTCTTTCACATCTGGCATTTTGGTCAAGACCTGGGGTACTAGGCTTGGCTTATGGGCTTGTCTCCATATCCCCAAAGATCAATCTCTGAGTGTGCCATGGAGAGGAGTGCTGGGCCTGAGTTACCTATGGGGTGTTCTAGCAGATTAGGTGTACCTCACAGGTTACTTCTGACCTGCTGTCTTCACCTCTTCTCAACAATGTGTAGTGAGTTAGGTCCCCCAGCTTAATCTCTGTGATGGTGGGTGGTACATGTGAATATGATTCATCTCTTCCCTGTTTGCTTGAGTTGGAAGGCAGTATGTTTACCTATTGGGTTGTTCTCCCTGTCATAGATTGACATTTGCATGGAAGAGCCAGCAGCTGAGATAGTGTTTTGTGCCTGTGGTATACTCTGGTCCCCCAGGTGGGGCATATGACTGTCCCAAGCTTTAGAAGGGACCGTGTAGCTCCCAAGGGTTTGCTTGATCTCTATTCCCCTGAGGTGGGGGGAGGAGCAAGACAAATCAGGGCTACATTGCAAGAGGCAGAAAGGCTTTGCAAGGCCTCAGTGGATCTCAGAAGTTGATTTGCAGCCACTAGCGGGAGCTGCTGGTATGAAGTTCAGGGCAATCTCTCCAAGCTGGGTAGGCTTTTCCCAAGGGAGGGGCCTAATTCTAGAGAGCTAAGGCTTCAGGCCAGGCTCTTTCCACTCTTGTCCACTAGTGCAGTTTCTCTGTGGGGTGGGGTGGGCACCCTCCCTATTCACTCCCTGTAACTCCATGACACTCTTGCATCATATCAATTCATATGAGTTCCGTCACCACCCAAGACCAGTTCACAAACTACCCCTCAGTCTGTGTGTGTAACCCACTAACATGCATCTTCATGGGGCACTGGCTGGGGGGGTATCCCTAATTGTGCATGCCTATTTTGTTTTCCACCACAAGATCCAAGGGGAGAGAGGTAGGCCTCTCTGTCTGCAGTGGCCTTTGCCACACTCCCACCTGGAAGAAGCAGCTGCTATGAGTTTCTTGGCTCAGGCTGCACTTCCTATTATAATGAGGGGGGAGGGGCCACTGCTCCCATTCAGCTGGTGCGGGGCATTTGGTTGTCATGGGATCCAGGGGTTATGCTAATTTACTCCACATGCTGCATGCCTATCCAATATGATGGTTCTCCAGTGGAAGGGGGGGATAGGCACACTCACAGATCCCAGTTCCTCAGCACCCCTCCACACTCTCCCATTGGATATGTCTGTGAGGACTTCCTCACCACCTGTGTCTGGGACCAAGATCTCTCCCCTATGTCTCCCCACACTGCTCTCATGCCTGGGGGGAACTGGCTCCAGCCCACCTGTCTAAGCTATCAGCACATGATCCTGCAAAATGTCTGCAGTCAGGAAACTTGGAAATTGTGGTGGCCTAGCTCTCAGTGGTGGACTCAGCCAGGAATATGCACAAGCTGTGGAGACACAGCTGTGCATGTGCTACTCAGTTCAGATATTCTTGTGGTTGCTATGGGGGGAGGGGCTGTGTCTACCAGCTGGCTGAGAGCCAAAATTACTCTCTGTAATGTTGAGATTAGAGGGGGTGCAGAGGAGGAAGTGTCTAGGTTTAAGATAGCTGATGCTCCAATCTCTCGTGGCATTCTCCTGAAAAGTGTCCCTTTTGAACACCCAAACTCATGTGGATCACTTGTTCACCCCCCTATTCCCATTTAGCTGCCATGCTTGGGCTCATGGAGGGTGTAATCGCCTCCAAAATGTTTTATGTTCCAATGCTCAGTGAAGGTACCTATGTGGGGGAGGGGAAGCCCTCCTTACCCTTTCACTAGTCTCCAAGCCTCTCTGGGGTTTGACTACACTGCTGTCCTCCCTTGTCTATCTTCTTCTTTCTCATCTTTGCATTATTTCTTGGTTGGATCTCCAAATGTGTCTGTTGTCTCTCTCTGTGATCCACACCTGAGCTGCAACAGCTCTCCATTTTCCTCAGTCCAATATCCTACTTTCTAGATAGGACAATCCAAAAAGTGTTGTCTCTAGTCAGCCATCTTCACATCCTCCTTAATTTTTTTTTTTACTTTAGATATTTGTCTCTACATTTTATTTGACTTCATCATATGTGGTGTCAGAAGTGGTATTCCAGTGTTGACTCACCTGGGGAAAAATAAACATCCCTTGGGACTACAGCATGAGGTACCCACACTGAAACACATTCAGCTTCCCTCCTTCCAGGACTTACTTATTTTCCACCTGCTGAGTTTCTCTTGGACTGAAATTCCAATTTAGGTTGACTTCTGTTTTATTTGGGATTTGATTGGAGAGGTGTATTTCTTCCCCTGTTAGGAGAAGAGGCTTTCTCCTTCCTGTTTTCTGTTTGAAGAGGGACCTTTTTCTTGCATTTTTGGGAGACCTCTTGTTGGGGAGGATTATTTTCCTCCTGTTGACATTGTCTGTGGGGTTTGGACCTTGGTTTTGAAGTTTAGATAAGGGAATTTTTTTATGAATTTGGAGAAGGCTTATTGTCCATCATGATGAGTATGTAATTTACTTTCCATTGGCACTTGCATTTATTTGGTCTTTGTTTATTCAGCACTTACATTTAATTGGCTTTTGTATATTCAGTGTTAAACCAAATCATCCAGATAAATTTAGTTATAAATGGGCTCTCAAGTTGCAAAGGTATGGCAAGATACTTTCTGGGACTCCAGTTGGTAACATGTTCAGACATTATAGGCATTATCCAAACAGTTTGTTGTTCTTAAAACTAAACAAAATGATTGTGGCTATAAAATCATACATTCCAAATAAGAGTAAGATTGCCTTGCTATAAAATACTGTCTCAAAGGTAGATGAGATTCTTTTATCTCCAGAGCTTCCCCTCCCATTCATAATGTTCCTCTTCTTTATCTTTCTCTAACCCAAACTATCTTTTTCCCAAATTCATCAGCTACGTTGGCATACTATTTAAGTAAACACATTTGGAAACCTGTAGATATAAAAAAAAAAATTTTTACATTCATGCTTTTTAAAAGCAAAAGATTAAATTCTCATGTAAAAGATATTCTACCTATACTAAAAGAAATTGCAATAATATTATCTTCAAGGATGAAAAATTGAGTCCAGGGAAATACTTCACAGACCTTGTTTGAATAACTTATCTTTTGGGCCTCTTCACATAATTCAGTCATATTTTCACAGGTAATTATTCTTTGTCCAATCCATTATATTGGTTACTGACTTAAACTGCTTTACACAAAATTTGTTTCACAGCCTTTATATTTTTCCTATTAAAAATATCTTAAAATACATAGGAATATATTTAACCAAGGAAGTGAAAATCTCTACAAGGAAAACTACAAAACACTGAATGAAAGAAATTGTAGATGATACAAACAAATGGGAAAACACTCCATCCTTATATATTGGAAGAATCAATATTATTAAAATGACCATAATGCCCAAAGCAGATTCAGTGCAATTCTTATCAAAATGTCAACATCATTTTTCACAGAATTAGAAAAACAATCTCAAAATTCATATGGAACTGAAAAAAAAAACCTGTGTAGCCAAACCAATCATAATCAATAGGAACAAAGTGGAGGCATCACATTACCAGCCTTCAAATTATGCTGCGAGGCTACAGTAACCAAATACCATCATGGTACTGGTATAAATATAGACACACACATCAACTGACCAGAATCTAGAACCCAGAAATAAAACCATATGCCAACAACATCTTTGACAAAGCAGAAAAAAAATACAGTGGGTAAAAGACACCTTATTCAATAAATGGTGTGAGGAAAATTGTATAGCCATATGCAAAAGAATGAAACTGGACCTCTATCTCTCATTGTAGACAAAAATTAACTCAAGGTAGATTAAAGACTTAAATTTGGCCAAGCATGGTTGCTGATACCTGTAATCCTAGCACTCTGGGTGGCTGAGGTGGGAGGATCATTGGAGCTCAGGAGTTCAAGACCAGCTTGAGCAAGAATGAGACACTGTCTCTACTAAAATAGAAAAATTAGTCGGGCACAGTGGAGCACACCTGTAATCCCAGCTACTCAGGAGGCTGAGGCAGGAGGATTGTTTGAGCCCAGGAGTTTGAGGTTGCAGTGAGCTATGATGATGCCACTGCACTCTAGCCCAGCAACAAGAGTGAGACTGTCTCAAAAAAAAAAAAGAAAGAAAGAAAGACCTAAATATAATATATGAAACTACAAAAACTCTGGAACAAAACCTAGAAAAAATTCTGCTGGACATTGGACTAAGCAAAGAATTTATGAATAAGAACCCAAAAGCAAAAGCAACAAAAACAAAAATAAAAAATTAGGACTTAATTAAGCTAAAAAGATTCTGTACACCAAAAGAAATAATCAATAGAGTAAGTAGACAATCTACAGAATGGGAAAAAATATTCACAAACTATGCATCTGACAATGAACTAATATCCAGAATTGACAAAGAACTCAAACAATTGAATAAGAAAAAAACAAATAACCCCACTAAAAATTGGCCATATGGCATGAACACATTTTTTTTTGAAAAAAGAAATACAAATGGCCAAGAAACATATGAAAAAAGGCACATCACTAATCATAAGGGAAATGCAAATCAAAACCACAATGAGATACCATCTTACTCCAGTCAGAATGACAATTATTTAAAATTCAAAAAACAATGGATGTTGATGAGGATGCAGAGAAAAAGGTGCACTTATACACTGTTGGTGGGCATGTAAATAGGTACAACCACTATGGAAAACAGTCTGGAGATTTATCAAAGAACTAAAAATAGATCTGCCATTTGATACAGCAATCCCACTACTGGGTATCTACCCAAAGAGAAGGAAATCATATCAAAAAGATACCTGCACTTGTACATTTCTTGGAGCACTATTCCCAATTGAAAAAATATGGAATAAACATAAGTATTCATCAATTGATGATTGGATAAAGAAAATGTGATATACATACACCACGGAATACTATGCAGCCATATAAAACAATGATATTACGTCTTTTGCAGCAACTTGCATGGAACTGGAGGCCATTATCTTAAGTGAAGTAACTCAGAAACAGAAAATCAAATGCTACATGTTCTCACCTATAACTGGGAGACAAATAATGACTACACAGGGCATAGAGAGTAGAATAATAGACATTAAAGGCTCAGAAGGGCAGAAACATGGGAGAATGGGAGGGGGTGGGGAATGATAAATTACCTCATGGGTACTATGTACACTAATTTGGTGAGGGTTACACAAAAAAACCCAGACTCACCACCACTCAATATATCCATGTAACAAATCTGCATATGTATCCCATTAATCTATAAAAATAATGATAATAAATATATATCTTAAAGTTTAGCCTTACCCCATTTTGTCAGAAAAATAATTTGGATCCAACAAATTTTTTTTATAAATTGGTGAGTTTATATATTTTACTATTTCATGACTAAAGTTTTAAAATAAAAACTATAAAATCTTTATGTGTATGTAAATGTGGTTAGATGTGTTTATGGATATGTACATGTATTATGTGTTGTGTTGTGTCTACATTATAAAATCCAGTATAGTAAGTCAGAAATTCCTTAAGAAATTTTATTTTAATTGGTTTAATAAGTGAATGCTTAATATAAAATAGTCATTAACCCAATTTTTTTAGTTCACATGACTTAAGTCAATCTTTGATAAATTAAATTGTTTTAAAATTGTTAATAAAATAAAATTAGAAATGTTTTCAAAAGTGTCAATGCATAGTTTGCATAGCTTTACTGTTCAGATAGTTATATATTTGCCTCTCCTAGATGTTTTAAGGTCTTAACTATAAACCCAACCTAAAACAAAATGATTTTTGTTTTTGCAATTCTTTGATAAATATCCTTGAATAATGTGGATTTAAGAAAAACAGCTATATCTCCTGAGTTATGGGATACCTACATTTTTAGTTTAAGTTTTTTGGGTAAATGGCTGATATTAACAGACAAGGAAATAAAATTAATTAACAAAAAATAAAATAATGACTAATTCTGTCTAATACATTAATGTTCATAAGTACTCTAGATGCAATTCTTAAAAAATAAATAAATGAGGTTAATGTAAACGAAATAATATTTATAAATGAACTTTTCAAGTAATTTAAAATCTTTAAGTTATGTTACATTACATTGAATAATAGATCATATTAAATATCTGTGTTTATTTAGATTCATATCTAAATAAGATTAAAAAACTGAAACAAATTGCTGAATACATATAGGTTAATTAATGGCTTCTTAAACTAAAAAAAATACTAAATATATTTAGGTCTATTAGTCAAAATATGAATTTAGGAAAAAATAATTTTGTTTGAGAAAGAATCTTATGTGTTAAATTTTTGTCCTAAGATGAAGTGATGGTTGTTCCAAAACAAATATTTAAAAAAATATATATATATATTTTATAGGACTAAGACTGGGGGTTTGGGAATATAATAAAAGGTCTAAACAACTTGAGGAGGATTTATAAAGGATGGACCTTATGAAGGAAGTTTTATGTGTGATCAGGTTGGTGGGGATTGGAAGAAAATTGTTTATGTATTTTTCTAAAAATTGAACACTGGCATCAGGAATACACTGACATAGGACCAGAGTCTAGTCCTCTATATTTGAAACAACAAGGTTTTATTGAACTACTGATCTGCTCTTAATTAAATTGCAAGCAGTTTTGATCTTTAATTCTAAAATCTGTTTCTTCAACAGCCATCTTCTTTGCAAGATCTATTTAATTTCCCTAGATTCAGATTAAGATGCTATCCTTTCCTTTCAAAATGATAATTTCATTTCTTAAGATAAAGGTTTTCTTTTGAAATTTCTTACATTTATAGCTCAGAAGTTCAACTTTTGTTGTATCACACCATATGTGATACGCAGGTCATACACCATTGCCTTTAGCTTTTTCTCCCGTTGAGAAGGCCTAGGATAATAACTCTCTCCCTCAACTTTTTCTTGAGATCCTATAACACTTTTTTTCTCTGGCTGTAACTGCTCTTATGGCCAAACACTGAAATGTTATCATGAATGCCTAGAAAAGTAATGTTTTTCTTCAGCATAACTTGATTCTATCCTCTTGGCTATTCTCAATATATCTGCATTATTACACTTATAACCTTGGACACATTCTTTCTGTAGCTCATTAAATTCAAGTATACTTTTCATTCAGGTTCACCGTCCAGGTTACCTGAATGAGATTCCCCTAAGGAGAGACAATCACACTGCAAAAAGTTTTATTTTGCCTTTCGATAGCCTAAGAAACAAAGATTTTATATTTTATCAAAATAATTTCTTGTGTTGCCTTTATTAGGTTTTCGATTACTTAGGAAAATTGAGCTCTAAAAGGGTGAAGAATTTTAAATACATGTACCTTTCTGTATTGCTTTTAAAGTCTTTTGATTATCACTCTGGTTAAATGAATGACTATTATTTTACAGTGGCCTGTGATCCTGTTTTGATCAGATGTTCTGAGCCTTTTAATATCTTTGACCAAATTTACCCCAAATCAAATCCTAAATTATAACTTTTAACCTAGAAATAACTTTGGGATTTCCAGCCGGGCCCCAGGAAAACATTAAAAGATATATCTCTCATCTTGTGGACATATTAAATGATTAGGCTTATTTAATAAATTATATAAGACAATTGTCAAATGATAAGTGATATATCTACTATATAAATTATTTATGGTATTTTTATATGTTTTAAAAATTATATGAATTAATAGAAAAATATATTATCAGTCATACTTCTGATTATCTTAAATGCTATATGTAATGGATAAAACTAAATTTCCTTGTCAATTGTAAACTTTCATTGGATTTTCACTATGCCTATTCTAAGTTTTTGTCATACAGAGTTATTGTGTTGAATTCTTCTCTAAAACATTTACAATTAGGTTCATGGAAAATACTCCAACAAATACTCTTAAATACGGGTTTCTGATAACATTAAGATCAATGGACTAAATAAAAATTTCCATAAACCGTTGTTTTCATGAAATTACTGATGGAGATCAAGCAGAACAAAAGTTGATTACATGAGATTGCATAACTAATAAAAATAATATTTTATGACTTTTACTTGAAACAGCATTGGTTCTTTACTTAAATGCTTTATTTTCTGTATTTAAAAATCTCTTTTAAGCTATCTATAATTTATACCAATTTGATAAAGTGTACTTTTCTAAGCAAAGATAAAAGTATTTTTATCCATACTTCATCCCCCAGAATTCAAAAGCTATTTGTGAATATTTTATGGCAATTGGCTATTTGCATAAATCCAATAAAAATATGCTCTCTCTTTGTAGCATAATACAATTGAGAACATTGGTTATATTACTAAGGCTTTGATTGAAATGTCATTTTTAAAAATATACGTAAATTGCTTGACTTTAAGGATTCCCAGACTTAAAGTATATAAATAAAATCTGTCACTTCCTGGCAGGCCAAAGAATCTTAAGACTGTAAGTAAAATTTAAAATCTGCCTTGGTTTGGCTTTCTAGCCTCAAGTAGTTTTTAAATCTGAGATTCTTATATGATCAATGTGGAAAAAAAGAGTTATGTTTCTAAAAAATAAAAGCTGTAATACACCTGTTATTATGTAATACCTCTGTACATTGTTTTCAAGATCTCATTGTCTACCTACAGACTTACACTAGATCCTAAATTCTTCTAAGTTCCTCCAATCCAACTTTCTTCCATAACATTACTAAAATAGGAACTATTCTGTTCTAAAGCCCTATAAGCTGAAATTAGATAAATTTTAAGAAACAAGTCTTATGCCTGATGTATAAACCACACAGAAAGTTCCGCAAACCATCCAATGCCATAACCAGAGATATTCAAACTGCAAACCAGGTGAGAAGTTCACATTTTTCATGCTGTAAAAAACTTTTTCTAAGGTGTTAGAATAATACACCATATCACACTGAGTCTCTTATCCCTCTTACTGCTATCTGTTTCATCTGGCAGTAGTGGTGTAATTACAATTTCACAATCAGTATTTGCTATAGGTAACTTAATAAAACTTGACCTGAGAAATCATTTTAGTCTGCCTCATGGGCAAATTTAATATCTGTAACACAACTTCTTGTCAAATTGTACTGGTCATCCCTTTGCAAAGTTGGTATTCTCTGCTTTAATTTAACCCAGTTGTAAAATGCTACTCAATAGCTACAACCAGTCTTACCCAGTTTATCTTCAAAATTAAGTTAATGTTTTAGCCTATTATTCAAATTAGATTAATTATATTTTTAATTTTTATAGTATGATTTTTAAGGTTTGCTCTTATTCCCTATCTAATCTTTGTAAAGCCAGCTATCCCAAAAGGATAATTTTAGCCCAATACTTTGAGATAAGTGTTCATGCCCATGGAACTGATAAGATGGAACTCAATGCTGGACTTCAGAAAAAACTCTCTGAGAAAATTTTTTTCCTTCTACGTCTTTGTTACCCAACTGTGGCCAAGGTCCCTGACATAGACCCCCATACCTTCCCCCAGATATGAGACTTAGACAACCCGGACAGTTCTGTCACAGCACCAAGGGACAATTAAGCCAACTGTAAGATCATTAATTAGTGATGCTTTCAGAGAAACATTTTGATCAAAAGGGGGAAATGTAAAAGTTGACTATACAAATTCGGTCATTCTTGTCGTACACAAATAAAATACAGTTGAGAAGCCAGGGGAGAAAAGCACTCAGGCAACATAATATTGCTCTAAGATATTCTCTGCAAGCCTGGCTGCTGAAACTGTCTGCTGTTTTATCTAAACTAGTTTTATCTAATAGCTCCTGAAACAACCTGCTGCAACTCCAGGATTAGCTTTGCCTATTACTGCCACTCACCAATCAGAACTTGCCAGCTCCCCCAAATTTTACTAGTTCCAATAAACTTTCTAGAAATGCAATACGTATTATTTCAATTTTTTATAAAACCTCCAACCCCCTATTTGTTCTTCTGACATACCAGACACAACCTGGTCTGTGTATATGCCCCAAACTGCAATTCTTTCTTACCAAATAAATTTTTCTCTATATTTTATTTGACTTTGACTGTCTTTTGTCATTTACACCTACTGAATACTCTTCTCCTTTTCTACCTCACCAGCCTAGACTCTCCAGAATTATAGCTGGTTGTCCCAGTAAATTATTGTGCAGCTGTGTTAGGCATTTCCCCTCTCCCATGATCCACTGTTAATTTCCTTTATTTTCACATCAAAACTTGCCTGAAAAAATTTTAATTCGTGGTTTATCACAGAAATCCACAAGAATGCAAGTGGCAGTATGATTTCTGATGAGTTGTTTATGTGTTAATTTAAACAAAGACTATCTCTATTGTCCAAAAAAAGGTAATAAACATAAAATAAATTTTTCAAAAATAGATTCCCTTAACCTAAAGAAGTCACTGGACTATGTGCAGTATAGTGGGGTAGTTGATTTTGTCTAAGAAGGACAGATGGTAAGGGAGTTGACTTTATTAAGCATGTGTGTTTCAAGTAGTGTGTTAAGTTACTTTTACATAAATTTCCTCTATTTTGTGTAGACACTATTGTCACCAAGTGCCAAAAGGATAAATTGAAGATTAGAAAATTTTGCAATTGATTTAAATTTATAAAGCTAAAAAATTGTAGAATAGGTATTCAAATCTGGGCTTCTGTGATTTTCAAACTTTTACTTCTATTCTAGCATGCTATCTTTTTCAGGCTTTATTAAACCATGTTATATGGGAAGTTAAATAGAGGACATTTTGTATCAAATAACTCAGGTAAGACTAGCCAGTAGAAAAACATGAATTTCTGTAAGAAAAGCTGAAGAAGCACTGTGTTAATTTTCTATTGGCACTATAACAAATTACAACACATACGCATTTAATGGCTTAAAACAACACAAATTTATTTCTCACAGTTCTATAGATCAGAATCCAGTGTCCTCGGCTGGTTTCTCTATTCAAGTCTCACAAGGCCAAAATCAAGGTTTCAGCAGAGCTGTTTCCTTCTCTGGAGGCTCTAGAAGGGAATCTGTTTCCCAACTCACACAGGTTGTTGGCAAAATTCAAAATCATGCAATTGAGGTCATGTTTCCTTGCTGGGGCCCCGCCCTTAGCTCCCAGCAGCCTATCTTCCTGTACTTATGTGTAGGTCCCTACATCTCAGATCAGAAACAGTACATGGAACACCTTTTATATGTCTCTTCTGCTACATGTCTCTATAACTTCAGCAAAGAAAGGTTCTACACTTTTAAGTGATCCTATGATTAGATTGGGCCCACCAGATGATCCAAAATAATCAACTCATTTCAAATTTCACAATCTTAATCACATCTGCAAACTCCCTTTTGACATATATTAACACATTAATGGGTTCCATTCATATGGAACACATTAGAGTGTGCACCTATTTGGGGAACGGTTATTAGCACATTAACTGCCATGTGAATTGTATTTAACTCATGCTAGTTTTGAGCCTGGGGCCTTGAGAAGCAAGGTAACTCATACATCTCTTTACCTTGGGAACAGCATGAACTATTTTTCAAGTTGCATATAATTCTTGCACAAAAAACAATAAAAAATAACAAATTTTTCATTAAATTAGAAAAGATTGTTGTGTTTTTGAAGTTTTTATTCTATTTTCATAATAAAACACCATGGCCACAAGGAAAAATATTTTTTTCTAGTGTGGCAGTCAATGTGTTAGTTAACCATAAACAATTCCATTGACAACCTCAAAACCATAAAATGGGAACCATGAGATTGTTCTCAAATTGAAAAAAATTACTACTACTTAGAATTAGTCCAATTCTCTCTATATAATATAGATATCCTTGTATCTTTTGACTACCCTTTTGATTTAATTTTCCTAATTACAACCTGAACTCATCTAATTCAATTAAAAAATAGTTGACATTTGCTCAAAATGTTCAAAAAAGACTTGACTATATATTCTTGCAATAAGCTCTTTTATTTGCCAAAATTCTGAGTCACAAATATTGCAGTTGCTATATTTCTTTTTTTGTAAGTGTGTTTCAGAACCATTTTGTTTATATAACCATTTTAAAACAAATATGATTAGCACCATGTTATGATTTCTTCAAATGCACATTTTAAACATAATTTCTATTCAGTCTGAATAAGAGATGAATATGTTATGAAAGTTACTCAACATTGTTCTATATGTAAAAGGGACTAATACAGCTATAATATAATTGCCAGAAGATATTACTTTCAAAAATAGCAGATTTCTAATTGACCTTTTTCTTCATTTACCATACTATTTATCATTTCAGAAGTTAGCTATCTTTGTGACAAGTAGATTCCTTAAAAATGTGTATGACATTTAACTGGACAGAGTTATTTGTCATTGAATAATTTAATGTCATCTCTTATTGCCTCAATTTAAATGGTTGATCTAATTTTTATTTGCAATGTAAAATTTTGATGATTCATATTATGTCGATTAATGTCTAAATACTTCAAAAACTTAGATGAATGTGCTTTTCACTTGTCAACATAATCAAAAAGGAAATACAGGATTGAGATTAAACAGGTGATTAAGTCCCATGATAGAATACGTTTACTTTATCCTCTCTCTTTGATCGAGCTTGTTCACATCTCCAAATCGTTTCTAGAACCCCCTTTATGTTTTCAGATCTACAATAATTTCATGAAATCATCATTTGAGCTGCTTGGATTGATATTCCCATTTTCTTCTTTGTTCATTCTAAAGCTCCACGGTACATATTAACCGTCTCCTTTAACCTTCTATATTTTAATCACACTTCTTTTCCTAGAATTGCACTGAAAATGAGTTTTAATGCTCTTTATGAAAACTATAGATAACATTTTCTTATTTATCTACCTTTTACTCCCTAAAATTTTCATATATTATGTTCTGATTAAATTACTTATATCAGCTTCTATAGATATTACCTTCTTCAATACTTTTCAATAGTTTATATAGCATTTAATACTTTTCTGAAGATAATACCTGTTTTTAATCACTCTTTTTGATTTATCTGCCATTACAGATAAATCAAATTTTGAAAATTGTAGATAATTTGTCATAACACTAAAAGTTTGTGTGTGTGTGTGGTGTGTGAGAGAGAAAGAGAGAGAGAGAACTAGAGAAAGAGACATAGAAATTGATAAATAAATCTGATTAATCAATTTTTTCCTTCACAGAGAATGATGCATAAGTTCACTCCGTACTAAGTATACTAAATCATGTATTCCCCTTTTCTACTTTGTTGTTTATATCTAATAACATTCAGGCAAAATTATAATCTCTTCATGGCACCATTTTGTTCCTTCTCCAACTTTATTCTTCTTGAAAGAATGGGTTATAGTGGCCGCTCTCACTATACCAAATCATCATTGGTTGCTGACGTGAAACATGTCTGCATCTCCCAAACCTGTCCTGCCATTTGCGTTTTCTCAGTCTTCACCCCTACCTATTATTCCGCATCATAAATAACCATACTTCCAAATAGGAAGGATCTTATTACTGTTTCTTCTAAGAATCTCTATCTATTCAACCTCTCCTTCTTCTATTAGTGAGTGTATATCCCATACATATTGAGAAAAATATTATTTTATAGGGTGTTATCTTCCTCCACAAAGGAATGGAAATGTGTGTGTGCCTCACAGATAACAAAAACATATAAATAGAAGTGGTAAGTTGGATGAAAGGAAGGAAGAGTAGCTAAGATGAAGTTGCAAGTGTGTTTCTGAATTTCACAGACGCCAATATGAAAATGAATATCATTTAGTGGCTGTATAGCATAGTGGTTAAGAATAGAGACTCCAGAGTCAATGAGTTGAAATGATGGCTTTAACACTTAATAGCTGTGTGATCTTATATAGATTATTTAGCACTTTGAGTCTCATTCTTCATCTCCTTAACATAAGGATTAAGAGTACCTTTCTAACAAACTTGTGACTATTAAATGTGTATGCATTTATTAACTGTTCATGCCTGCTACAATGTAAACTTTATGAGGTATTACTATAATTCTATGTATTACTCTATTACCTGAAATGTAGAAATTCACCAGTTCCTTAGAGAATATAAAGCTTTTCTTAACATTTAACTTAAAATAATTTCTCATATTGTTGCTTTTTTTGTGGAAGTTCCATTTATGAGTAAGAAATTCAGCTTGTATTTCCTATGGTCTTTTAGCATATCTACCTGAAATTTCCGAAGAGCTCCTCATTCCTAATTGTTTTCTTCAAATCAAGTTTGCCTCTAAGTTTTTTTACCTTAGAGAATTTCTTAAAGGACACTTAGAGACTATTTCAACAACCAATGTAGTAAAAGGAAAACAAATATGTTATCAGTCTCATTCGTAAAAGAGAAATGAAGCTATCCATGTGTATTGCACTTTATATTAGAAATTAGATATATTTTAGTTTAAAAATCACAATGCATCAAAGACAAGTTTGTATTAGTCAGTGAGACCTGGACAGAATATAATTTTACTCCTTTAGGGAAGATAAAATCATTGAACCTCTAATAATTGCATCCAACTTCTTTTGATTTTAATTTAGTCCAGTCAGATCATGAGGAGTTATCTACATGTCTACCCTAGATATAATAGTTTTGTTGGAGGTGGCACAGGGAAAATGTGCCGTATTCTAATATATGCCTGCAGGTACAAGGCTAAACAGGTCAAAAATTAGGTTTGTTGAAGTAGCTTACTTATCTGTTCAAATAATGAACTATGTCCCAAATTCTGCCTTTTGGCTTTTCCTAGTCAGGAAATTTAAGGAAGCAAGTAACTTTCCATGGTCCAAATGGTGCTATTTTAACTTCCTTCATCATTAGGCATTCCTTATAAGAAAGAAAATGTGCCAACTTCCTTCAGACTAGGGGTGGGAAAATGGGTAACATGTACTTGTCACTCTTATTTGTCCAAAATTTTATATTTTAATTAGAAATGAAACCATTTATCTTCATTTTTTGTCAATATATAAGACAATAAATACAGAGTAGAATAGACAAGATTACAAAAAGACAAGAGACTACAGATAAGGTGATGGGAAGATTAGCCATTTGGAGTTTAGAATGATTTGTCATTGAACATTGATTTTATAAGTAATGCTAGTTTTACTTTATGTGTTAAATGTAATACAGCAGCACTTATTTATGGTGTAAAAACTGACTTAATACTCTGTGTTTCATTTGGGGGCACTACTTCTTAAAGAGCACTATTCCTGTTTAAGCTCTTCTTGAAGTTTGCTTCTTGCCACTGGCTATATTCCAGATTGAGAGGAAATTATCTTTATAAAAATTTATTGTTAATATTGTTTTGATTGAAATGTCATAATTTTATATATTTATGGGGCACAATGTAATGTTTTGAAGTGTTTATACAATATGGAATGATTAAATCAAGCTAAATACCCATTACCTCGTTTACCTATCATTTTTTATGGTGAGACATTTGAGATTTACTCTTAGTTATTTTGAAATATACAATATATTATTACTGACTATAGTACTGTGCTGTGAAATAGATCTCAAAACCTATTCTTCCTGTCTATCTGAAACTTTGTACCCTTTGATCAACAATGGCCCATTCCCTCCCTCCCCACACCCTTTCCCTGGCCTCTGGTAACCATCACTCTACTCTCTACCTCTATGAGTTCAACTTTTTGAGACATCCACATGTGAGACCATGCAGTATTTTTCTTTCTATATCCTCTTATTTCACTTAGTGTAATGTCTTCCAGATTCATCCATGTTGTCATAAGTGACAGGATTTTCCACTTTTTGAGGATGAATAGCTTTCCATTGTGTATATAGATCACATTTTTAAAATCTATTCATCTATTGATGGACACTTGCATTCCATATCTTGGCTATTGTGAATATTGCTAAAATTAAAATGGAAGTACAGACATTCCTTTGACATAATGACTTCAGTTTTCTTGGATATGTACTCAGAAATGGGATAACTGGATCATTTGGTAGTTTTATTTTTAATTTTTTGAGGAAACTCTATGCTGTTTTCCATAATGGCTATATTAATATACACTTCTGCCAACATATATGAGAGTTCCCTTTTCTCTGCACCATCTCCAACACTTGTTATTTTTAATCATTTTATAAAAGCCTTTCTAACAGATGTGAAGTGATATCTCACTGGGGTTCTGATTTGCATTTTCTTGATGATTATTGATACTGAACATTTTTTCACATACCTATTGGCTATTTGTAAATATTTTCAGAAATACCTGTTCAAGTCCTTTGTACATTTTTCACTGGGTTATGTATTTTCTTGCTGTGGAGTTGAGTTCCTTCTCTATTTTGGATATCAACACCTTATGAGATGTATGTTTTACAAATATTTTCTCCCATCCCGTGGGTTGTCTCTTCACTTTGTTAATTGTTTCCTTTGCTGTACAAAAGTGTTTTAGTTTAATGTAACATTATTTGTCTATTTTTGTTTTTGTTGCCTATGCTTTTGAGGTCATATCAAAAAAATTATTGCCCAGGTCAATGTCTTGGAATTTTCCCCCTGTGTCTTCTTCCAGTAGTTTCACTAGTTTCAAGTCTCATATTTGAATGTCTAATACATCTTAAGTTGATTTTTGTGTATGGTGTAAAATATGGGTCTATTTTCATTCTTCTGGATTTGGATATCCAGTTTTCCCAGCACCATTTACTGAAGAGACTCTCCTTTCCCCATGGTGTGCTCTTGGCAACTTTGTCAAAAATCAATTGAGCACAAATGCATGTGTTTCTTTCTGGGGTTTCTAGCCTGTTCCATTGGTAAATACGTCTGTTTTTATGCCAGTACTATGCTGTTTTGATTACAATGATTTTATAATACATTTTGAAAACCTGGCATTTGATGCCTCTAGCTTTGTTTTTCTTGTGCAAGATTGTTTTTGCTGCTTGGATGCTGTTGTGGTTCCATATAAATTTAAGTATTGTTTTTTCTATTTGTGTGAAAAGTGACATCGAAATTTTAATAGGGATTGCATTGAATCTGTGGATTGCTTTGGGTAGTATGGACAGTTTCACAATATTAATTCTTTTAATCCATGAGCAAAAATATCTTTCTATTTATTTGTGTTTTCTCCAATGTATTTCATTACTATTTTATAGTTTTCAGCATACAGGTCTTTTACTTTTTGGTTAAATTTATGTCAAAGTATTTTATTTTTTGGTTACTATTATAAATGGCATTTTTTCTTGATTTCCTTTTTGGATAGTTTGTTATTATTACAGTTGACCTTTCAACAACTCAGGGTTTAGGGGTGCCAACCCTCTATACAGTTAAAATCCACACATAATATTTGACTCCCCCAAAACGTAACTA
This sequence comes from Daubentonia madagascariensis, assembly GCA_023783475.1. Lineage (NCBI taxonomy): Eukaryota > Metazoa > Chordata > Mammalia > Primates > Daubentoniidae > Daubentonia > Daubentonia madagascariensis. The sequence continues at coordinate 33,802,837 of JAKFHU010001209.1, forward strand.
CTAATAGCCTACTATTGACCAGAAGCCTTATCGATAACTGAAACAGTTGATTAACATATATTTTTTGTTTTATATGTATCACATACTGTATTCTTATAATAAATTAAGCTAGAGAAAAGAAAATGCTACTAAGAAAATCATTAAAAAGCAAAATGTATTTACTATTTATTAAGTGGAAAGTGGACCATAATAAAGGTCTTCATCCTCATTGTCTTCACATTGAATAGGCTGAAAAGGAGGAGAAAAAGGAGGGGTTGGTCTTGCTGTCTCATGGGAGGCAGAGGCAGAAGAGATGCAGGAGATGAAAGGAGTAGCAGGAGAGGCAGGGACACTCGGTACAACTTGTATTTTTAAAAATCCACATATAGGTGACCCACACAGTTCAAATCCATATAGCAATACTACTGATTTTTGTACATTGATTTGTATCCTGCAACTTTACTGAATTTATTAATAAGTTCCAACAGTACTTTGGTGGAGTCTTTAGGATTTTTTATATAAAAAATCAGATCATCAGCAAAAAAGAGACTATTTCACTTCTTTTCCTATTAGGATGCTTTTTTTGGTTGTTGTTTCTTTCTCTGGCCTAATTGCTCTGGCTAGGACTTCCAGTGCTATGTTGAAAAGAAGTGATGAGAATGGCCATCCTTGTCTTGTCCCTGGTATTAAATGAAATGCTTTCGACTTTTCACCTTTGAGAATGATGTAAGCTACAGGTTTGTCATAGTGGCCTTTACTGTGTTGAAGTACATCTCTTCTACACATAATCTGTTGAGAGTTTTCTTCATGAAAGGATATTAAATTTTGTCAAATGCTTTTTCTGCATTGATTCAGATGATCAAATATTTTTATCCTTTATCTTGTTAATGTAGTATATCACATTTATTATTTTGTGTATGTTGAAACACTCTTGCATTTCAGCAAATAAGCCCCACTTGAAAATGGTTAGTGATTCTTTTAACGTGTTCTTGAATTCTATTTGTTAATATTTTTGTTGAGGATTTTTCATCTATGTTTATCAGGGATACTAGCATGTAATTTTCTTTTCTTTGCCTGGCATTGGTATCCAGGTAATGCTAGCCTCATAAAATGAGTTTGAATGTATGAGAGGAACTTATCTTTGACATGGTTCTTCTTTGAAATGACATTGGAACAGTTAATACAATATGAAACAAAACTAAATGACATTTTTCCACTTTGTGTCAATACTCCTTAAAACATATTAGATAAAAACTTTCAAATATAACCAAAAGAAGAGATGAGTATAAATACTTCTAGGTACTCATCACCCAGCTTCAACAATTATGGACATTTTGCCAAACTTGTATCATTGTTTCATTTAATCACCATTCCTGTTTTTCTTTGTATTTGTGTGTACACTATTTTAAAGCAAATGATAGAAATTATGTTATATCACTCTTAAATATTAAAAAGCATTGTAGCTGGATAAAGACCTTTGTTTTAACATAATCACCATGATATCATCACACTTAATAGAGCTAACCATAATGTCTTGTTAATATTGAAATTTTCCCACTTGTGACAAAAATACACTTTTTTTCAAAATAATATCCAACAAAGATCCACATAATGCATGTGTAATTATGTTTCTTAAGTCCTTTTTATTGTATAACATTCTCTGTTCCTTCTCTTTTCTTTTTCATTTTTTACCTGCCATGCCATTGTTTTGGATTTTTTTTTTTTTGAAAAATTAGTTTATTTGTCCTATAGAATGTCCCATAGTTTGGTATTTGGATGATTGATTCCTCATGGTGCTGTGTCCTTATCCCTGTATTTCTTCTAATTTAATATTAGATTGGATTTATGTTCAATTTGTATAAGCAAGGGCATTTTCTGGATACTTCCCACTTTATTACATTATGGGCTACATACTGTCTGCCTGTCTCACTTTTAGGGGTGCTAATTACAATCTTGCTTCTGACATTATTAGTGAAAACTAAATTGTAACAGTTGATAATAGCACCAATTAATAATTTTGATACTTTATATCCAATGGTAAAAGTTAGTGAAAGACTATATCAGCTTAATATAGGCAGGAGTACCAAAGCCTGATAGTTTTAGATGTAAAAGTTTTGAGTTACCCTGTCATGCAGAGAGCCCCAGTAGGTGTTTTGGCAGAAAACAAAGGGAAATATAACAGCTAGTGGATATAGGGAGCCATAAGTAACAACCACGGTAAGATTAGAACTACTGCAATGTTCATTGCATTGGATTCTGTGTAAATGGCACACACTCAGAGAACAAAACTGGTCATAGAACACAATATGAATTATAACTTCAAGTGCTGTGCATTGTAGTCTCCTGAACTATGATTTCATAACTAATAAGGACTGTGAAAATGACACAAATTTTCTTCCTTGTTCTATACTCTGTATATGCCATTATGGTAGTACTCCCATAACATTCTGAAATAAAAATAATAAATAAAAAACATTTTATAAGAAACTTAGTAGGTGACAATAAATAATTTTAAGCTTGAAACAGTAATAGTGATTTCTATTGTTTGCAACTAAACTCTGAGTGAAATAGACAGCATTTTCTATTTATCAAATTTATACTGCCTTTGCCAAAACTAATTTCTTTCAAAGATATGATATCAAGTTTTGAAATTAAACAAGGACAGAGAAAAATTACCTATTTAATTGTAATTTAAAAGAAGAATTAAATATGGTAACTATTGGCAACAATTTAGTGCAGAACTGCAATACACAATAGATTTCATAAAATATATTTTAAACTCAGGAAAATCTTTTTAAATAATTCTTCACTCCATACACAATGCAAGGTATCAGTATTCTACCAAGTTGGTTACATTTTAGTTTTTCCTTCCTTAATCTCAACAATTATAGAAGAGAGCAATATATTGAAAGTCATTCACATAAAAATAATCCAGAGAATATACTTAGATTTATATTTTTATAAAATTTTAGAGTAAAAAGGTAAAAAATGATAATTATTTTGTTAATATGACAAAAAGGTGAGACAAACCACAAAACTTGAGTATTCCAGTTCTCACCTCTGTGACTGTACTAAACCCATACATATACCTATTCTATTTTCTTTATCTTTAATGTGAGTTGATTAATAATACAGACTTTTCCCTTTAAGTGTTGTGAAGAATAATTAACAGAAAGGACTCTCTGAAGATTAATGATGTGACCTAGGTTCCCAGCTAAAAAAGTTATGTAAACACTGCACAGAATGAAGGTATATAAATCTATCATACATATTTTATACTGGACCACACAACCATCTGGGAGGATGCAGAAGATTTATTGCCCAAGTTCTGCTGTTTTATGTAGAACAGTCTTTTTCACATCTCAGTGAAAGTTGTTTTAACATAGTTTCTCATCCATTATCATTAACAAATTTCTAAGCTATGACTTAAGTCATTAATTTCTAAGCCATGACCTTAGTCATTTATTACATTATTCACTCAGGTTATGAACAATATTTTTATTACTTTGAAATATATTGTAATAAAAATCTACATAATAGCTTTAAGCACTAAATGTTTTACTTATATTCTTTCAATATTCTGCCCAACTTCCCTTTTTACATATTATTCTTAGCATTTTCATGATGTCAGAATTGAAAAATAAATTTGTAAAAATTAGACAATGAATGTTCTTGATAAAAATCATACTTTACCTTACCTTATGATTTTACTTTCTATAAATGGTTCAAGAAAAATGTTTCCATGAATTACCATTAAAACCAAGTCTTTTGTTATATTTTATACTGTATGTATTTTTCTCATTTTCCAAAGAATATATTTGCTCCCCCAAATTAGAAGTATTTAATTTGTGCCTTTTACTCACTCATTGCTTTTATCACAATAGAATCTAAATGCCAACAGAGATTGATTTAAGGTAAATCTAGGAACTGATATTTAGCAGGAGGAGATAACTGCTGATTGCATTGAAAAAGAACTGGAATTAGGGATTTTTCTCTGGTTTATAAGCACCACAATTCTTATTTTGGTGTCTTTTTATAATTTAGACTGACCATTCTCAAAAGTCTCTGCCTTAACCATGAGTAAAGAAGACTGAAAGTATGTTTAATAAATCTAAAGATTTTTAAAAACTTTATTAAAACATAAAACCATTTTACATCGATAAATAAATGTATCTGCACCCACCATATCTTGTATTTCATTATTTGCTTGCTGTGAGACCACTAGAAAGATGAAAACTCCTCTCTCCCACAATCATAAAGAAAAGATACTCGATGTCTTACAACAAAAATTATACAGCCTGTGTCTTGGGAAAAGGATTATGATGCATGATTTGAGAGGGAAAAACAAGTATATGAAGGTCTTTTAGATCTGAATTGTTGATGCGTAAATTGGAAGACATGTCTTCATATATCACGTGAGGACTGACTGAAACAGTTACTCTATTCCAGATAGGAATAGACTTTGTGGAACAAAGATGAATACAAGATAATTCCTAATTTCAAGAAATTTACTATCTGATATTTCATGTACCCATGTCTTACAAGAGAATAAATAGTTCAGTATCATAAGAGAAATATATTAATTCTTAGAGAACTACACATTTGTATACGATTTTATTTTTCTGTTGATGTGAAGGAAATCAGGGAAGACTTTAGCTAAACTTTAAATGACCTTGAAAAATGAACAGGAGTTTGAGAGAGGAAAGACATGGCAGATGGAAGAACCCCCATGAATATGAACACAAGAAATTGTCTAGAAAGAAATTTGGTGACAAATGTCCAATGTAGCAGCAACCTGAATAATGAATGTGTCAATTCATTTATTATGAAATGAAATGTGCATTTTATCTTATTTTCTAAATTAAATTAAAGAATTCAAAAGTGACAAAATGCATACCATGAAATGAAAGTCTCATTCCATTATATCTCAAGTCAGAGAATGTCACAAAGTTCTTATATAGCTTTCCACATTGTTGTATGTGTATATAAGTATATACATTATTAATTCCTGTTTTTATTTTTATGTAAAGTAGCATAAGACATATTATTCCCCATTTTGATGCTAAACATAATATCTCTCTGGGATTCCTTATCAGTTACATTCTTCTTAAATCTATGAAAATGAAAGTTGTGCTGACTAGTTTCAGCAAAGTAATAAGAATCACAGTCTGATTGCAAGGACCAGCAGAATGCATTGTTGGCCAGAAACTGGAGGTATCATGTGTAGACAACTGTCAAGTAGTGGTGATGAAAGGAAGAGGAAAAATAAGGTAATTGTTTAAAGAGCTATTTTAGAAGATAACAAATTATAGTGGAACAAAATCAGCTTTGGTGGTATAAAGGCTTCTATGCAATTCCAAACTCTTACACTCATCAAGTCTACAACATTGGGAAAATTACCTTTCTTGAGCTTTAGTTACCACATTTGTACAATGGAGAATAATAATAACTAATTCACAGGATCTTTGTAATGTTTAAATGAACATTTAGTTCCTGGCCCATAATATTTATTTTTATGCCATTTCATGATTATTTAGTAATTATCCATACAACAAAAGCCTATGATCATTGACATTATTAAAGTCTCTTATTTGTATAGGTGCTATACTTGTGTTTAGTTTTTATATTGTTTTACATACTTATTTAATATTTTGAGTTCTCTAAAGTAGAATCACAGTGATCAGTGGTTTTATTATTGTAATGCTAGCTGCTTAAATAAGCAAACCCCAAAATATAAGGGACATCACATAATAGTTTATTTTTTACTTGTGACCTAGCCTAATGCAGGTGTTCCCAGTTAGTGGCTAAATCTCCCCTTCATAGTGACTCAGGTACTCAGTTTCCTAACAGTTTTTGTCTCCCTAGTCCTCAAGGACTTTAGAGACCTCTGCTTCCAGACAGTGAAAACAGAACTTGTGGAAAACCATCATCTGCTCCTTAAATGGTCTAATAAAAAAGGGATACTTATTATTTCTGTTCGTATTTCACATGGCTACAAATGGATATGAGAAGGGTAAGAAAACTTAGCCCTGGCAAGGTAGTTATTCTTCAATGACAATGCTTCACTCTAGGAGGTGAACAAATTTTGTTTGATAGCTGGCCATTTCAGCCATATTAGTCCAATATGCATCTTTCACAAATGAAGAAACTTAAGACCCAGCAACTGTTGGTTCAACAGAGATATTTATTTGTTTTCTTATAGTGTTTTCTTGATCTAGTTGTATTTTGCAATACATTGGGTAGAATTTCAATTAAACTGTGGATAGTGTGAAAGGAGAAAATGTTAGATGATTATACTAGGCCAATAATGTTGCCAATATATTTACACTTAATTATAGGATATAGGGTTTCATTTTCCTGTTTAAAATAATTATCTAGTATTAAATAATTATCATAAAATACAGCATTATTAAGAAGATCTATGATTTTGGTGCCCAGTCTTCATTTAGGAATTTAGCACCCTGGTTGCATACATCATGATAATGAAAAAGCATTATTCTGTTTTATGCTTTCTGCAAAATAAACAGTAGAAAAATGAGAACTGCCTGTGCAGCATAAGTCACAGTATAACTGTGCAGAATATGATCCAAATGGAGGATGCTAAAAATTGTGAAAGCTGTATTTGCAAAACTTTTTCCAAATTTCCCCATTAATCAGCACAAATATTTTTCTAAGTATACATTTGAAAGCCTTTTGCATTTATACTCAGTTATTGAGGCAGTAGGAAAATTGTATTCTACTGTTTATAAAATATTTCTAAGCTATTCAAACAAGACACTGTGAAGATATTTAAAGAGGGTATTACAATATAGAAAAAAATCTCTTACACAGGTGTATCAATTATTGGTATCTCATCACTTTATCAGGATCTTAGCCAAGAAGATGAAATTGTTTTCAAATCCTGATTGAATAAAGGAAGAAGGAATATTGTATTATATAAACAGAAAAACTTATTCATTCTACCACCAACTGCACACCTACTATGTTCCAGGCATTGTTCTGGTCACTAGAGATCCAGCAGGGAACAAAACACACGAGTTCCCCACTTGCCCGTTTTTCCTTTACAAACCTGGAAGTCTTTCTTCAAGGAACAAACTAAAAAATACGCAACTTTAGGCAACTATTTTTGAAGAGTGAATTTTCTTGGGCTGCCTACTTTGAGCATCAGAACTTTGACAAGGTATAGAGTAAAAATACAGGTGGACAACGTTAATTAGTATAGCCAGCAATTCCCGCAGAGGACTCTACCAACTGGTTAAGGGCCAACCCTGCCAGTGCAGAGGCAGGACCAGCAGAGGGCGATGAAGCAGGTTTGTGAGACGGGCTCTCCGAAAATTTCCTTGAACAGAACTATGCTTCCAAGTAGTAGGACTTGGAGAAATACTTCTGTGGACTTTTAAAAGACCGTAGGACATCATAAAGCTTTCGGTTATGAGGATTTACCAGTTATAATATGCAACATTAATACAATATAAAATTTAAAAACTGTTTTTCTTTGAAGAAATTATCTTCTGATACGTCGTGGGTACGGTATTTAGAAGTTAATAGAGTGGGTGCCGGGTTACTGATGGAGAATTTAAAGATGTATGTTTACATCTCTATAAAGTAAACTTGACCTTTTTGGGTCACTCATTACAAAAAAATTGTGCATAATGCACAATTATTGGAAAATTTAAAAAGGAATAATTTTTTCACAAAAACAAATTTAGGTGAGAGCTTTTTAAAGCTTGTAACATCAGGGACTTGGTATATTTTTAGTAATTGGAAGACTGGTTGATTGAAAGATAATATATTTCTACAAAATTTATAGGTGTAAAAAATCTAACTGGGTCTTGCCTTATAGTTTACACATGTAATTGAAACTTCTTTTATGAGTTAGAAGTTCATAAATCTTTTTCATTTATATATTAAGCTATTGCTTGTACATTCTATTGCATTGCTCACTGGTAAACTGAAAGTTATGTGCCTGCGAGGATAAGAAACACAAGTTATATTTAGTTATATTATGATATTATATATGTATTATTGAAAATATCCATTTGTTTGATTTATAGGTCTATTTTAACAAAGACTTCAAAGATTATATTGTGGTTTTTATTTTCCCATTTCAGCATCAGCATTCTGCATCATTTGAAAATGTTACTAATGAAACAAAAATGGAAATATTATAAAGTTAATATCTTTGGCAATTTAGTTGGTAGTTTATTCCTTTTCTATTTAAAGTGTGACCCACAAATTAGCAGCGTCTGCTCTGCATCACCGAGGAGCATATAGAATCAGAATCTGCATTTTAACAGGATCCCCAAGTGATTGCATGGCCATTAAAATTTGAGAGCCCTTCTCCCCACCCCATCTTGTATATGCAACATCCTTCCTTCTGCTTCCTCTTTGCTAACAAAACCCATATTTTGTTCACATTGTGGGTGGTCATGTTAATTATAATCTCTTCTCAGTCCCCAGGAACAAAAGTTGATTAGACTAAGCCAAGCATGATAATTTAATTTCCCTTGCCTCTGACTGTTTAAGCAGGGGCACATGACGCAACCCTAAACAAGGTGCCATAGAGAATATTTTGAGGGCTTAAAAAATAATGTTGTTACTCTTAAAAAGGTACACAAAATAAGAGCTTGGCTCCTCTTTTGCTCTGGATATTTTCTTTCTGCAAGCAACATCTGAGATGACCACAGCCTTCCTGAGGCTGTGAGAAGACAAGGGAATAGCATAGAAACTGAGCTAGAGTCTTTGCGACTTAGGTTCTTTCATCTGGCCTAAGAAGCCCCTCTGCTGACAGCCTTCTTGTTAATGAGATAATGAACCCTTTCTTGACCTCTTTCAGTTAGTCTCTCTGTTACTTATCCTAACAGATATATCAACTTATAATAATCATTGGGATCAAAATAGCTAGATTAGCCACATTATTTGCCTTTAAATCACCACTTTGTAAATCCACAAAGGGATAATTTGTGTGGCATTGTGTTAGTGAATTACAGATAGATGATAAGATGTTACCAAAGGAATGGCAGCCATCAGATTCAGTTGTTGGATTATGATTGAAACAAAGATATAATCAAATTTCTATAAGTGGATTTTCCTGCTACTTAAAGATTAAGTTTATTAGTTTTCTACATTCTGTTCTATCAACTTAGGAAAAAAAAGAGCAAAACAGTAGCCAAATTTGGATCATATTAGTTTTGATTGAATAAATGTTTGCAGTTTTTAGTGATTTCCTTCAATAGGGCATAACTTAATGATTGTCACACTTAACTTCTTATAAAAATCATTCTGGGAAAGCTCAATTTGGGAGCAAAATTAGGGCTTTATTTTTATTTATTTTTATCAATTTTTTTTTTTTTATTAGAGACAGGGTCTTACTCTTGCTCAGGCTGGTCTTGAACTCAAGCAATCCTCCCACCTAGACCTCCCAGAGTGCTAGGATTACAGGTGCAGGGTTTTATTTTTATGTCTATCATACACTGCTTAAAAGGGGCTTTTGTTGTTAAATATATTTTGTTTTGTTTATCTTGAGACAGGGTCTTGCTCTCACCCAGGGTGGGGTGCAGTGGCACAATCATAGCTTGCTCTAGCCTCGATCTGGGCTCAAGTGATCCTCCTACTGAGTTGCTGGGACTACAGGCACGCATCATGATGCCTGGCTAATTTTTTTTTTTTAATTTTTGTAGAAGCAGGGTCTCGCCTTCTTGCCTAGGCTGGTATCAAACTCCTGGGCTCAGGTTATCCTCCTGCCTTGACTTCCCAAAGTGCTAGGATTACAGGCGTGAGCCACTGTAACCAGCCAGAATTTATATATATATTAATATCTTATTTCTTTGGTTAAAATAATTATTATTTATAAAAGTGTGACAGCTGATATATTCCAAAATTTGCCACAGGATTATTTCTGGCCCCAAATGGCATTTCAGAACCTTGCCAATTCTTCTCAAGAGGTATAATTTATCTCCTCTTCCCTTGAACTTGAATGTGCTTTTGACTACTCTGATCAATAAGCTGTAAGGGAAGTGATGCTCTGTGACTTTTGAGGCCAGGTCATGTGAAGGACATGGCTTCTGTTTGACCCTTTCCTTTCTTGGTATGTTTGCCCTGGAACCCAGCCACTTACTATGGGAAGCCCAAGGTACATGGAGAGGCCACATGTAGGTTTTATTCAACAGCCAACATTAACCACCAAAAAAATGAGTGTATGAGATATCACCTGATTCCAGTGCTCAGCTTTCAAGTCCTCTGGCTGAAGCCCCAGACATCTTGGTATCCTATCCTACAGAGGGTGCCCTAGTCGAATTCTCAACCCACAGAATCTGTGAATGTAAAAAACGGATGTTATATGCCATTAAATTTTGGGATTCCATAAATGAATTAAATGTACTCGCTCAAATCTTAAAAAGATTTTTTATTGTATGTACATGTTAATCTAAGACTTGGCTAATAGTGAATTCATTGGTCAATAGAGAGAAGCCAGGCTTAGTGTCAGAGACAATCAGATTTGAATTTTGGATTCTGTGAGTCTTTTGAAATTACTTCAACGTTCTGAGATATAATTTCCTTACTTTAAAAATAGAGGTAAATATTCCTATTTCAAAGTTGTGATGAGATTATAGAAAAATATAAAACATCTAACCTAGTGCCTAGCACATGGAAAATAATTAATAAATGATATATATATTTATTATATATTTATTTATATATTTATTATTATATGCTATAATATTTTGGATGAACAAACAATTTAAAAGAATAATAGTAATTATGAACATTTACTTGAGTGTTTATGTGCCAGGTACTAGGTTTGATGCATGTCATATGTTGTCTCAAGTAATAATTAATCTAATTCATTACATCATTTATATACATTTGATTTATATCTCAGAAATTCATACATTTTTTAAACAAAAACCTGCACATATTTAATATATACAGTTTGATTTGTTTGAACATATACATACACCTATGAAACCCTCACCACTGGCTGGGTGCAATGGTTCATACCTGTAATCCCAAAACTTTGGGAGGCTAAGGTAGAAGAATGTCCATGAGGCCAAGAGTTCAAGACAAGCCTGGTCAACATAGCAAGATCCCATCTCTACAAAAAACTTAAAAAATTAGCTGGGCATGGTGGTGCGTACCTGTAGTCCCAGTGAGCCACTGCAATCCAGCCTACGTGACAGAGGGAGACTCTGTCTCTAAAAAAACAACAACCAAAAAAAACCCAAAAAACAAAAAGACAAAAAAAGAGAGAAAGAAACCATCACCTCAAGGTGATAAACATATCTTTCAATTCCAAAAGTTTGCTCCTGTCCCCCCTCCCTGCTTTTTGTGCTAAGAAGGCTTAACCTGAGATCTACACTCTTCACAAATTGGTAAGTATGCAACAAATACAGTATTGTTAATTATAGGCACTATGTTGCACAGGTCTCTAGAACTCGTTCATCTTGCAAAACTGAAACTTTATACACATTGAACAAACCACCCTTCTCTCTGCTTCTTTTGACTATTTCAGACTTACCATGTAAGTGGGGTCATGCAGTATTTGTCCTTTTGTGACTGGCTTATTTCACTAAGAATAATGTCCTCCAGGTTCATCCATGTTGTTACATATGACAGGATTTCCTTCCTTTTTAAGGCTGAGTAATATACCATTGTATGTATATACCACATTTATTAACCTATTTATCTGTCAATGGATATTTAGGTTGTCTTAATACCTTGACTGTTGTGAATAATGCTACGATGAACACAGGAGTGCAAATACCCTTTTGAGAACCTGATTTCAATTCTTTTGGATATACACCCAGTAATAGGAAGCCTGGATCATATGGTAGTTCTATTTTTAATTTTTGGAGGAACTTTCATACTGTTGTGCTTAGTTGCTGTGTCATTTTATATTCCTACCAACAGTGTACAAGACTTTGAATTTCTCTACATCTTTACCAACACTTTATTCATTTTTTAAAATAATAGCCATCATAACAGGTGTGAGGTAATATTATATCATGGTTCTGACTTGCAAATATTTTCCTGATGATTAGTGATGTTAAACATCTTTTTATATACATGTTGGCCATTTGTATATCTTCTTTATAGAATATATATTTGAGTCCTTTGCCCTTTTTTAAAATCACGGGGTTTTTTTTTCTTACTATTGAGTTATAGGTGTTTCTTTTATATTTTGGATATTAACTAATTATCAAATATCTGATTTATAAATATTTTCTTACATTCCGTAGGTTTCTTTTTCACTCTGTTGATTGTTTCCTTTGCTGTACAGAAGCTTTTTATTTTGATGTAATCTCATTTGTCTATTTTTGCTTTTGTTGCCCATGTTTTTGGTGTCATATTCAAGAAATCATTGCCTAGACCAATGTCAAGAAGGCTTTTTCTATGTTTTCTTCAATGAGTTTTACAGTTTCAGGTCTTATATTTAAGTCTTTAATCTATTTTGAGCTGATTTTTGCTTATGGCATAACTCAAATGTCCAATTTTATTATTTTTTATGTGGATATTCAGATTTCTCGCCATCATTTGTTGAAGAGACCATCCTTTCCCCATTTTGTATTTATGGAAGATCAGTTGACTGTATATGTGTGGGTTTATTTCTGGGCTTCCTATTGTGTTCCCTTGGTCTATGTGTCTGTTTTTCTGCCAGTGACATGCTGTTTTAATTACTACAGCTTTGTAATATATTTTAAAGTCAAGAAGTGTAATGACTCCAGTTTTGTTATTCTTTCTCAACATTGTTTTGGCTATCTGGGGACTTTTGTGGTTCCATATGAACTTTAGGATTGTTTATTTCTATTTATGTAAAAATGCAATTGAGACTTTGATGGGGATAGCATTGAGTCTATAAATCACTTTGGTTAGTAGGGACATTTTGACAGTATTGTCTTCCAATCCATGAACACTGGATGGTTTTCCATTTATTTGTGTCTACTTTAATATTGTTAATCAATATTGTGTAGGTGTCAGTGTACATAAGACCCATAAAATTAATCCATTTCCAGATAAGCATGTCTTCTTTCCAAATACTGTGCCAGCTGTTGTTAATAAAAATCAAGAGTAAGAGGATAATCTTTAAAAATAAGTGAAAGATAAAGATATAAGTGAAAGATGAAGAATACTAACAGAAAATCTCAAATTGCTGTATAAATCTTTTTTAACAGACAAGGAATTCTAGTTTAAAGAGTGATTCTAAGTTTCTAGTAAAATTTAAGGCTAAGTACTACTAAGTAACAGAATTTATATAATTTCAATATGATACAGCCAGTGTCTGTCCTATGCAAAAAAAGAGATACCACATAACCTATAAACATTTAGGTTTAAAATATTTAACAACAACAACAACAAAAACACAATTGCTTGAGTTTCAGTGTGCTATGTATATTAATATGAGATTTATTGATAAAGTCTCAAAATATTACAATAATGATCCATTATTCCTTGATTTCACATGTGAAAGCATAGGCTGAGTAACAAATTATATGTGCACATTTATTTTCCATAAAAAAAACTTAACCATCTGGAGTAACTTTATCAACACAAGCCAATATTTGTGCTGTTATTCTCATTATAGGTCTTTCAATGAAATTCTCTCCATATAAGCAGGGAGCCAAGAAAAGAAATTAGTGGCCATTCAAGGACATAGCTCAAAGACAATCCAATTCTATTAGTGTATGTGTAGCTCTTCTTTAAGCTGTGATAATTTTTTCCAAAATGTAGTTTGTCCAAGAGCAACATCTATTCAAACCATAAAATGGAGGAAAAATGAACTCCGTGTTTCATTTAAACCATCTTCTTAATGTCAGAGAATTTTTAGCTGAAGAAAGGCATTGCCTTTATTGCTGGCTTATGTTGAATGAATAATTTAGAATGAAAGCAGTAGCAGCATAATGATAAAATTACATAAATCAAAGGGTAGCTGCTCAAGCCAAATATCTGCAGAAAAAAAAATCATATTCCCTGTTCGTCTGTTTACTTAGATGGTTATTTTGTTTGTGCAGATGTTCCAAAAACTATCATTACATATGTTCCCTTGTGATATTTATAACCTACTTGAAATGCTTGCTCTAAGAAATTTTTCTTCTGTATTCAACACATCTTTTAGCCTGATTCCTTTCTTTTTGTCCAGCAGAATATATACATTAATGACAGCAAAGTTGAAGGTAAATTCTCCTATGAGACAAGAGGGGGGGGGATGAAAAGAAAGAAGGAAACTAATTAGCAGATGCCTGTTGTATTCTAGGCACAGTAGCAGGTGTTTTAATATTTTATCTTATTCTTTCTCACAATGGCTTTCTGAGTTATAATAATTTTTCTGGTTTTTCAGGTTAAATTGCATTAATGTAATTATTTTTTAAGGTCACACAACTACATAGTAGTGGAATCACATTTGATCAATCTGTTTGACTCAAACCTCCTGCTCTCTCCAAATATTCAGAGAAATCTGAACATTTTAAGTCATCATTAAAGCAAAAGGGGCCTTAAGGCAAATTATTTTTTAAAAACTATTAGTTAAAAATATTTTAGGCCCAGATAAAAACAGGATGGCCAGTACTTGGATTACATAAGTAAAGGTTATTGCAAAAGTCTTAATCTTGGTGGTACCTTTCAACAACATGATTTTTTCCCCTGTGAAGGCAGAGTCATTTAATACAAGGCTTGCCAGACTTACTTGCAAAAGAAATCTTAGCCTGGAGCTCACTGCTTGGAAATGGGCCTCTCCTCTGATTAGATTCATGCTAAAATCCACCACATGTCAAATCGACTTAAGAATAAAAAGTCATATGTGCACAATTGCCTGAATACTTTATTGATTCTGATTTTTTTTTAATAGTGAGTTCAGCAAAATCGGAAGGGCAACAAAACCAATCATTTCAGCCAAAACGGTTCATGCATGCAGTCACAAATAGAAGAGGGGCATCTGCATCGGCATAAGGCTGCTCATTGCCACAGGCCTCAAGCACTACCTATCTCCTTACTGAGGAAGTAATCAATGATGCCACATTTTGCCCAGTGGTGCTTGAAATACTCATACAAATTTATTCTAGAGAAGGCCCATTTTGATGTATAATTTTTTAATATTCTAATTGCTTATATGTAAATTATTACAGTATTTCTAGATAAAATAATCCCAAGTAATAAAAACATTGATAACCAGTATTGATTTTTAAAATATAGTAGGTCCTATGCTGTCATTTTCTCTTCATGAGTCTGTAACAAGGCACATAATTTCATGAAATTATCAAAGCTTTCAAGTAAGAGAGGGTATTAGAGTTCACCAGGGCCAACATTCTATGTGAATGCATTAAACCACAAATTCTCTTGGGAATTATTTCTATTATGTATTCATTCAACTTTGGCTGCTCCAAAGAAAAAGAGGTGTTTCTACCTACCTAGCAAACAGAGCCTTCAACTGGCCACTGAAATCCTTCATTCCTTTTCTTCATACTTCTAATCTTTGGCCCTAAAGTTATCATTAAAAGAATTCTATAACCTCATTTATATACCAGTATACACTTAGTTTGCTACAAATTAAAAATAAGAACACTTATTGGGGTTGTAAAATTACCATGTCTTTTGTGTAACAAACAAAATCCTGACATAAGCTATTTTTATAGTTCCAGGACAGAGATTGCTGTTGTATACAGGACAATATATATAAAGGATAGTTATTTAGTACATTAGGCATCTAGGTGTCAAGGAGAAAGTTACAAAATAATGGAATGTTACTACAGCTTCAAAAAATCTCAACCAGTTATTGACAAGAGAGCTAATATTAAGTAAAAGATGGAAATGAATTTCTGGTAGCTAATACACATTTTTTTCAAACATCTGTTGTTAAAAATGGGTAAACAATAAATAGCCTATTAGTCCAACTCTAAATTTTCAAATTTTCACCCTTCAGATTAGTTATCCCTTTAATTGAACTATATTTTATATTACATGAAATGTATTTACATCTGCTGCATCAAAATAAAAAAAGGTGCTATTATGTAACCTGTTATTTTATACATTCTTGTCTTTTAGAAATGCATAGAAAATGAAGATTTGATACTCTAAATTTGAGATGCAGTTGCTATGACAACCAAGAGGCACAATACTGCATACCACTATTCAAATAGCATTTGAATATCAGACAGAATCTCCTACATTATGTATTATTCTTTTTCTGAATTTAAATAATAAAAATATAGCCCTTTATTTTGTTTTTAAAAGGTGCATTTGTTTCAATTTTAGCAAAGGAAGTTGATTTTTAAAAAGTATTAATATATAGATATGAAATAAGTGAATCATTATAAGGAATTCCATGATTTTTCTGAAATTTATGAGTTACATAAATATGTCACAGTAAAATATACTGGCCTTGTAGAAAACATATATAACTTAAAATAAAGATGTAAATAATTATAATATTCAGTTATTTAAATGGTTTTGTGAGATTTTCTCTAATTTAAATTACTTTCAATGCACATATCTAAACCTCACCCCTCCTTAAGTGGTCACACTTCCAACTATGCAGGGTTGTCTCCGCTAGTGTATCCTCATAAGCATAACCAACATATTTTCAAACTGAACATATTAGCTTTGCCTAAACCTCCCTCCTTGCAATTCCCTCAATTCTGCTATTGGCAACACTGTCGTCCCAATTTCCCAGGTTCTAATATTAAAGTCATCTTTGACCTTTATTTCGCCTTGTCATTATTATTTAATTCATTGACTCATTCTACTTAGTCTACCAGTATAATAATCATCTTGTTATCATTTAATTTAAATATTAGTTCAATATTTATTTTATATTGTCAGAAGAAAAATCAATTTTCTATTAATCAATGTGTACCTATTTTTATGTTAACTCTGAGAATTTCCTGAAGTAGGACGTTTTGTAGTGCCGTGGGAACGGGGAGATGGGGAGTGGAAGGAGCCAGAAGGGCAGGCGCTGTTAAGCCTGGAGGAGGATCAGCATCCATGTTCTGCTGCTTGGTTTTATTCCGTAATTATGAGCAAAACAAAAGAAGGCTTTCAAAAAGGAAATTGCTTAAGAAAGTTGTAGTGAGAATAGCTCTTCTAGAAGTATGGAGAATGACTTAAAGGGAGAGATTAGTGGCAAAAATCCAGATAGAAATCTCCCGTTATATAATAGTTCAGGAAATAGACAATGCGGATATAAACCAGGGTAGTGGCAGTGGGACTTTAAAAGATTTGATGAATTGAAAACTTGTGATGCTTTAGAGCAAGGAGACACACTGACTGTTTAAAGAAAGGGAAAGTGTGATGTTTTAGAAGCATCTTGAAGAATAGTTAGGATTTTGGTAGATAAATTGGAAGAAGGGAGAGAGTCCTTGACACAAAAAGGAGAAAAATGTAAACAAAAGAATTGAATGAGCAGTGTGGTGCTTGATTATGGAAAATAAGATTATTTTAAAAAATGAGAGACCTAGAAAAAAGATGCAGATTGGAAAAGTAAAATATGCTTAGTCTCTTTATGAAAAAGTTCAATCGTAAGGAGACTTTTTATAAAAAATATTTGCTAAATATCCTAAATCTACTTTTTAGGATTCTGAATTATTGTAATACAATACAAATGGTTAAATGAGTAACCAGTAACATATCTTCAGTAGGCAATTTTGACAAACTAATTAATCTGTAATTTTACTAGCTATAGGCATGCAAAATCAGGACAGTGCAGACATAAATGTGTATTTTATTTATGGGAACACTTTAGAATAAACACTGGATATTGAACCTAAGTGTTTATCTTTGCTCACTCATGAAATTCCGCTACATAAACAAAAAATATATGTGTAAATACGCAAAGGCAAATAGAACAAAAAAGACAACTACAATAGACAAGATTTCAACTTTTTTTTAAAAGATGAAGATGAAAAAGGAAAGGAATGGAGAAGGCTGAAAACAACTGGCTGCAGAGGCAGAAGGCAGTGAGAAGCAAGAAGATTCATTCTTATAGTAAAATTACAGAAGGCTTAGTAATTGAAGGCATTAGCTAAAGGGCCAAGTAGAAGTGAAGTTGATACTAAAAAGAAGATTGGTCAAAAGTCTATAATAAAGATTATTTAGACCCATAGGTCATGATCTCCATGCATTCCTCTAGCTAATATCTCTTCCTCCACCCTAGAAATGTATTCAGTAGAGAAATCAGATTAGAAAGGCTCCCACACTGGGTACATTAGGCAGGATGGAAACTAAGGAGGACCCTATACATAAAGCATGGGAGTAAATGAGAATTCTCCCTACTAACACAGTGACACTTAACCATCAAGTGCATCTGGGCTAACTACACATCATATACCACCTAGAAAAAAGATGGATGATTCTACTCAGGACAACTGAGTCACCATGAAGAAATTACCATCTTTTTAATTCACACTTTGTAGTCTTCCAATGAAATGCCCATTTCTCTGCCATCACTTTAAACATCCTGCCCTAACAGTAGAGCTTCTGTCTTTTTATTATTTTTAGAGGAATAACAGAAAGATGGAGGAATAGTCAATATTTAAATTCCTTATTTGTGGAACACCATAAATTGCAAACTTCCAGCATGCATCCAGGAGTAATAATCCATGACCTAGACTATAGAACCCAAAACTTTTTCCTCCAGGGTTAAATGTTTTGAGAAAATTCTTTAAAAGTTATCCAGGACATGCTGGAAAGATCCTGGATGATCCTAGCTTGTCCTTTTGCTCTCAAAGGAACCAATAGTGTGACTATATCTTTCAAAAAGTCTACTGAAACTTCATCTATGATAATGAAAGGTCATATTAATGCAACTACATTGTTTGTTATTTTTATATCTGAAAACTAAAGGATTAATCAACGTTAGCTGAGTAGATTATTTCATATCATATTTAGCATCCCTATTCATGCACAGTCTCATAAAATAAACAAAGGCCTATATTTCCATTAAAATAAAGGGTCTATTATAGATTTCAGTATTAGCTGACAATGCCAAACAGAATACTTTGTATTAAATTCTTCAATGATACAGGCCTAGATATATACGTATTTTCAGGTAAAATACTGTATACATTTAAGTACTACAATGTTTAGAAGCAACAAAATATAAAATAGCTGCTATTCTTTGAGCCCTTATTATGAACCTATGGCTATTCAAGACTATTCAATTAATGCTCACAAGAGGTAGGTACTACTTTTACATACATTTTATGGATAGGAAAATTGAGGCATAGACATGTTATAGCAATTTCCCAGGTCATATCACTAGTAATTTTCAAGCCAGGATTCCAACCTAGGTGGTCTTGCTCCAAGAGCACTTAACCTATACTGACTCTAATAATCACAGCTTCAAATATAATCATAAATTTATACTATCTTCATGCACAATACTGCTTCACAGAATTTGAACCCTTTTATATTTGTATTTCAAGATTCTAACCAGAATAGTCAAAGTCATCCATGAGTGTTGGATTCAACTACTTCCAAAATCCTGGTAATGTTGACCCTTCCTCCCATGAATCATGAATGTACTTAATGGCATCTAGAATGGTGAATCATTTCCAGAAGGCTTTCAATTTACTTTGCCCAGATCCAACAGAGGAATTACTGCTTATGGCAGCTATAGCCTCAAAAGGTGTATGTTTTAAGTATTTTTAAAAAATTACTTCTCAATTCGCGGGCTACAGAATAGATGTTGTATTAGCAGGCAGTAAAATAACATTAATCTCCTTGTGCATCTCCATAAGAGCTCTTGGGTGACCAGGTTCATTGTCAATGAGCACTAATAGTTTGAAAGAAATCTTTTTTTTTCTGAGAAGTTCCCAACAGTAGTCTTAGAAGATTCAGTAAACCATGCTGTCATCCAGGATTTGTTGTTCCATTATTAGAGCACAGGCAGAGTAGATTTAGCATAACTCTTAAGGGCTCTAAGATTTTCAGAATGATAAATAAGCATTTGCTTCAACTTAAAGTCCCCAGCTGCATTAGGACCCCTGCCCCCCAAAAAAGGGAGTCAGGTTATCCTTTGAAGGATTGAAACCAGGCATAGATTTCTTTCTAGCTATGAAAGTCCTGGATGACATCTTCTTCCTATATAAAGCTGTTTTGTCTATATTGAAAATCTGTTGTTTGGTGTAGCCACCTTCATCAGTTCTCTTAGCTAGATCTTTTGGCTAACTTGCTGTGGCTTCTACATAAGCACTTGCTGCTTCATCTTGCACTTTTATGTTATTGAGAATGGCTTCTTTTCTTAAACCTTATGAACCAACCTCTGCTAGCTTCACACTTTTCTCCTCCCCGTTCTCAGCCTTCATAGAATTAAAGACAGTTAGAGCCTTGATCTGGATTCGGCTTTGGTTTAAAGAAATGTTGTGACTGGTTTCATCTTCTATGCAGACCACTAAAATTTTCTCCATATTAGCAAAAAGCCTGTTTTACTTTCTTATTAGTTGTATGATCACTGGACTAGCACTTTTAATTTCCTTCAAGAACTTTTCCTTTGTATTCACACCTTGTATAACTGGCGCAAGAGACCTAGCTTTCAGCTTATTTTAGCTTTTGACATGTCTCCGTCATTAAACTTAATCATTTCTAACTTTTGACGTAAAGTGAGAGATGTGCGACCCTTTCTTTCACTTGGACACTTAAAGGCCATAGTAGGGTTGTTAATTGGCCTAATTTAATATTATTGTGTCTTAGGGAGTAGGAAGGCCAGAGAAGAGGGAGGGAGATGGGGAACAGCTTGTCGGTGGAGCAGTCAGAACACACAGCATTTATTGATTAAGTTTTCAGTCTTATATGGGTATGATTCTTGGTACCCCAAAAGAATTATAGTAGTAACAACAAAGATCACTGATCACTGATCACCATAACAGATATAATAATAATGATGAAGTTTGAAATATTGCAAGAATTACCAAAATATGAAAGAGACACAAAATAAACACATGCTGTTGGAAAATGGCACAGATTTGCTTGAGACAGCATTGCCACAAACTTTTAATTTGTGAAAAATGGAATATTTGTGTAGCTCAATAAAGCAAAGTGCAATAAAAAGAGACATACCTATATGTACCACATATTTTTTATTCATTATTTTAATGGTGGACACCTAATTTGCTTCCAAATGAGAATCCATTGTGAATAATGATGCAATGAACATGAGAATGCAGATATCTCTTTGGCATATTGAATTAAATTTCTTTGTACATATACCCACAGATGGAATTGTTAGATCATATAGTAATTCTATTTTTTAGTTTTATGAGAAATCTTCATATTGTTTTCCATGTGTTTGTGTTAAATTTGTATTTCCAGCAACAGCACAGAAAGCACAGAAGGATTCCCTTTTCTCCACGTCCTTGCCAACACTTGCTTTTTTTTTTGATAGTATTCATTCTAATAGTGGGGTAATATATCACTGTGATTTTAATTCGCATTTCCTTAATAATTAGTAATGATGAGCATTTTTTTTCATGTATCTGTTGGCCAGTTGTATATATCTTCTTTTGAGAAGTGTCTATTTATGTCCTTTGCCTGTTTTTTGATTGGTTAATATTTTTCTTGCTATTGAGTTCTTTACATATTTTGGATATCAAAATTATGGCTTGCAAATGTATTCTCCCAATATGTGGGTTGTCTCTTAACTCTATTAATTGTTTTCTTTGCTGGGCAGAATCTTTTTAGTTTGATATAATCCCATATGTTTATATTTGCTTTTGCTGCTTGTGCTTTTGGGGTCATATTCAAGAAATCTTTACCAATGTTGTGGAGCATTCTCCCCATTGTTTTTTCTTCTAATAGTTTTAGTTTTAGGTCTTATGTTTAAGTCTGTAATCCATTTTTAATTTATTTTTGTATATGGTGTGAGATAAGGGTCTAATTTCATTCTTCTGCATGTAGATAACCAATTTTCCAGGCACCATTTATTGAAGAAATTGTCTTATCCCCATTGTGTGTTCTCGGGATCTTTGTTGAATATCAGTTGACTATAAATGTGTGTATTCATTTCTGGGCTCTCTATTCTGTCCCATTACTTTATGTATCTGTTTTCATGCTAGTACCATGCTGTTTTGATTCCTATATCTTTGGAATGAATTTTGAAGTAAGGTAGTGTTATGCCTTCAGCTTTATTCTTTTTGTTCAAGATTGCTTTGGCTATTCAAGGTTTTTTGTTTTTCCATGTGAAATTTAGTATTGTTTTACCAATTTCCTTGAAAAAAGTGACATTGGGATTTATATTAGGATGGCGTTGAACTGTAGATCACTTTGAGTAGTATGGGGCTTTTAATAATACTAATTCTTCCAGTTCTTGAATAAACATAGGATACCTTTCCATCCATAATGTCATATCTTACCATCAATAGTAAAGAACTGATAAAATGTGATTTTTATCTATACACATGTTTATCCATATACACACACAAATACAAGTTTGGTATCAATATTGGTGTAAGATCAAAATGTTGTAAACTATAAAACTGAAAATAAATTATGATATACACATACAGTGGAGTACTTTTCAGTCTTTAAAAACAATAAGGTAGAACTATATGAATTTATAGAATTATTTTACATTATCATATGTGGAAAATCATATCAAAGAACACTGTGTTCATGTAAAGATTGGGTTTTACACATGGTTTTTATCATGGTTGATTCTAGAAGGGAAAGGATCTGGTTCTGAGTGGGGAAAAAAACTAATTTTTTATTGTATACCATTTGTAACTATTGAATTTTTTTCCAACTACAAGTTTTACTTTTAAGATAATGAAATACATATTTTAAAACATAATTTGAAAATCTACTATCATAAAAACTTACATTAGAACAATTTCTTTTAATTTTGAGATTAATTTACTATTACATGTCCCTGAAGAAGTATAAATTATCCTTTTTAAAAGTTTGAGAATATAATCATTACTTTTTCTTCTTCACAGTCTTTTCTAAAAATTGTCTGAGACACATTTTACATACTCTTGACTTTTATTCACCTCTCTTAGATATTTGAGGAATACTTCATCTTTCTCTCTAGTTTAAAAATTCACTTGTAATTTTTTACTTGGTAATTTTCTGATGGTTTTCAAAAGGTTGCTACATATCTTACAAGAAATCTCTGCTGGTGGTTCTGGAAATAACTTCAGAAAGTGAAGTCACTTCAGAAAATGAAATTTATAGAATTGAATGATCAGCAATAGTTTTGGGGCCAAGAGCCTCAAGAGTTAATTGTGTCAATGATATTGACCCTAAACAGGCAACAGCAAGCTTCTAGGCCCAGAAACCAAGGAACAATTTTTTATACAAACCTGAAAAGAGTGGATGTTGCCTCACCCACACGTTGCCTTCTGTATTTGTTGTTTGTGTAGCAGGTACTAAACAGCCTCTTCAATATATCCTGTAGTTGTTTACTATCCCTTACAAAGACAGAATCTCAGTTTAGAGACTTACCCAACCTTCTTCCGTGGACACTTTATAGTATGTGCTCCAGTGGACCATAAAAATGCTCAGTTTATTGTAAAGAGACCCATCTGTTTCTTTAGGAGGTTTGTTTTAGTCAGAGTTTTATATGACTATTGTGACTTTCCTCATGTTGTTCAGTGCTTCCTATTTTTGTTTTTCCTTTCAACTCCCTTGAGAGAAATAGAATTTGGTGTCCTTATGTATCTTTAAAATTTTACTGTCTACTTCCATCAAAAAGTAGCAATGATCAAATCATGCTGAGGTTGCTTATTTGGAAACCTAGAAGTATAACACTTAAAATTTGAATTAAATTGGGAAATCTTGCAGAAGTGACTTACCACAAATAGAAAGCTATAATCACATGTTGAAATGAAAAATGCAATGAAAATGTCATGCACTCTTCTGCTTTATTTAAGTGTAAGCATTCCACAGAAAATGAAGTGCTAGCATTAACATCATCAGTGTTTATTCTTCTGAAGAGTGAACATCTTAATGTCATCCTGAATAAATAATGTGGTTTGTGCTAAGTTGATCTCTGAAGAAAGTACAAGGTATATAGCTAGAGAGGTGTCATTGACTCTGGTAAATAGATTTGCATGCTGGTGTGGGTGTCATATTTATATGCAGATGAACTGAATACCTGGAATCTTAAAAATAAACCATAAGGTACTAACAAATTTCTCTTTTCATTTGCTGTACCGGTAGATAAATATTCACTGATGAAAGTCATTCATTAGTAACTAATATTTAGTAATTAATTTTTCTAATATGCAAGAATACAGAAGCTCAAAAGATTTAGGAGAATGACACCACAGGGGCTCGTGATAACATTTTGCTGTCTTTCTTAAGTTATTTAGTGATTTACAAATAAATTCTCCATTTCCCAAGAATATTATTGAACAAGTTTGTGACATTGACCTTTCCCATTTCTACAATTCGTTATGAGTATCTAAAGGAGGGTGGCTCAGAAGAAGCACCAGGACCAGTCCTCTATGGTATTTAGATGTAATTCAAAATAATTCCCACCAGATGATGATGGAGGTTGAGTAGCCATGTAGTTTTCCTTACTGTTGATACTAGATATAGAAAGCTCTAGATATATAGGCATGCACATGACAAACAATACAGTACAACAAGGCATATCAGAAAAGCCTGAGAATTATCACTACTCATTTTGGAATTGGTTATATCCGACCTCTGATATCTCCATTTGAATCTTTGCCCTTTTTCTATATATTGATTTATATCTGCCGGTTTACATTATCAGCTGAAGAGTCCTTTAGGAATAAAAGGAACTTGGATTCAACTCACAATGATGATCCATCATATAAAATATTTTTGGGTGAACCTGACTAAGACCACCTCAACTGCAGTAGGACTCTGATAATTGAGATACTACCAAACTTCAGGGGGTAAAAGAGAACCAGTGATGTGTCCACTACCAGAACTAAATGTCATCTAGTCATGAGATCACCATTTTCGTGGCAATGGCACTAGAGATTTGAGAAAAATATCTGTTTCTTTCTATTTGTGTCAGTGACTTCATAAATGGAAAGGAATTCATCATTTACAGCAATAAATTTTGGTCCCCAGGCAATTTTGCTATGGAATACTTCCTGACATTGTGTAACATAGACCCATGGAGCATTACACTTCTCAAATTAATGCTGTCTCTGTTGTGTGTTAATTGAAATGCCCGCAATGTTCACGGTTTTATAGCTTGCATTAAGAAGGTATTTACAGAATTATAGGGGAACATGTATGAATATAATACTAAGATTCCTTTCAATATAGTGCCAAATTACATGCCAGAAATAGCAATGTAAAGTTCCCAACATTGAATACTCCTGCCAAAACACTTTTTTCATAGGTATGTTGTCCCCAATATTATGCAAATTCCCTTATATTATCACAGGTAAAATATGTTTAACAAACATATTTTTAAAGCCTTTCCTATTTTTGAATAGAACATGGTATTGTGACTATGTATATTTTTATATCTTTAATTCCTAGTAAGATTGAAAATTTTCCCAAATGTATATTGCTCATTTATATTTCATCTTGCAATTGTCTCTCTCTCTCTCTCTCTCTCTATATATATATATATATGTGTGTGTATATATTCTGTTTAGACTGTCATATCCACTTTATATGCCAGACAAATAATCATCAACTATTTCCAGAAATTTTTAATCTAGAAAAATGTCTTGAAAGGATCCTCCCAGGAAACATGCTTGGAAGGAAACAGAAAACAATAGTTAAATTATTCTGCATAAGAGATAAACAATGAATCAGAATAAGGTAGAACAAAGAGAAAAAGAGGAAAGAGTGAGAAGAGAGGGGGAAAATATAGGATGAGGAATTCTAAGTTGAAGGAAAAGGTAACAAGAAACAATTTTCCAGTGTTAGGATGGCTGAAGACTCATAAGAATAGAGGTTTCTCCTATTCGCAGTTTCTGATGCTGTAATGAATACCATCTCTATGAGTCAAAAGAACTTGATAATATAAGCCCCTGGGAATTTACATATTATAGGGGACAGCATTGTCCTTACCACTAGAAACAGGATTATGACTTTAATCTCTAACTAATTATATTTTTATCATAAAGACTAACCTCAGTTGACTTTTAAGTTAGCATAGTAATTAAAAGCACAGGTTCTGGAGTCTGACTGCTTTGGTTCAAATACTGGATTCCACGATAAGTAGGCTTGTGAACTTAAACTCTCTAAAACTCACCTCATCTGTCAAATGTAGATAATATTGGTACCTACATCAAAAAGTTCTCATGAGGATTTACTGAAATAATTCTGATAAAATCCTCAGCTCAGTGTCTGATGCAAAGTAAGCACTCACTAAATGTCAACCATTATTTATATCTTTTTGTGTGTATGTGTATATTACATAATTGGGAATAACAAATTTGTCACAGAAAAGAATTTTGTATCCTTCATTTTCCACTGAATATTCTCATATGTGTATTTTCTATGTGCTTTAACATTTTAAAAAATGATAATGTTGATGATATCATCTGGATATACCTTGTTTTATTTAGTTTGCTGTAGCAAAAACTACTTTAATTCTCCAATTTTTGCAGACAAAGACACAAATGTTTGCTGCAATTATATTAAATTATTAGTTTAAGTCATATTTATTGGATAACTGATGTAATCAAAATATTTTTATCACTTTTTGGCATTTGCATTAACTTTTTTTGACTTGGATGTTCATATTCTTTGTTGCTATTGGTATTTGATCAATATTTTTAACATTACTGAAAAAAATACGTATTATGCTCTAAGTGAATAACTAACAGATGCACTTTTTATATTCAATATGTTGACAATGTGAGCATTACTAATATTTTGCTCCTCCCTTATTAATTTACTTTTTATATTCCAACGATTTTTAAAGACAGAATTAAGTCAGCTTACAAGGATGTTAGCATTAAAATTAGAGAACTAAAAGGAAGTTAGAACTGCATCTAAAATGCATAACATCTAACAATTGCCTCCACTTTACTTTGACAGTGAATTTGAGGAAAAATTCTGATCAATTCGGAAACTTGAAGACTGCATAAAATAAAAAGAAAACAATTCTTCTGCATGAAAACAAATATTGAAAAACAAATATCCTTTTGAAAAACTAAATGGTCTATTTTTTCTTTTTCTTTTTTTTTCCTAAAAAACTAAGTTCATTTTGTGTTTACATATCAAGAAATACACATGGTGAGTAACTTATAAGAAAAAAAAGGTTTATTTGGCTCAAATTCCGATGGCTGGGAGGTTCAAGTTTGAGCTCTACATCTGGCGAAGGCCTCAGATGGCTTCCACTCTTGACAAAAGGTGCAAGGGGAGCTGGGTGTGCAGAGATCACATGGAGAGAATAGAAGCAAGAGAGAGAGGAGGGAGGTGCCAGGTTCTATTTAACAACCAGCTCTTCTGGGAACTAACAAAATGAGAACTCACTCACTCTTGGAGGGAGGGCATTAATCTATTGAGGATGGATCCACTCTCACGACCCAAACATCTTCCCTTAGGCCCCACTTCCAACATTTTGGATTAAATTATAACCTAAGATTTGGATGGGACAAACATCCAAACCACAGCAAAGAGCACATTTTGCTGTTTCATTTTCCTGTTTATTATCTGTTTACTGTGTAATAGGATGTTAACTCCATGACAGTAGGTATCTTAGTGTGTTCACCAATGTATCCCAAAATTCTACAAGATTGCTTCACACAAAACTGTTGTGCAACATATATTTTTAAAAGCCAAAGTTAATTCAAAGAACAAAAGAGAGCAAAGAAGCATATATGCACAACCCAGCCCAAAAGAAACAATATCCACTGTATTTGAGCTGAAGTACCTAGTACTTTACACACATTCCCTATTGAATCTCTTTCATTCCCCTACGGAAGAAAAGACTATCTTGAATTTAATTATTCTTACACAGTTACTTACAAGTTTACCACAAATTATTTTCTTCCTAAGCAATTAATATATATTATTTCCGTATCTTAAAACTTTATATGATGCTTACTTTTTGTACTTAACATTTTGTTTGTTAAATTGACCCTTACTGATAATATATTTTTACTACTCTACAGTTATCCATTATATGAATATGTCGCTGTGAATGGACTGAATTGCATTGTATCCTACCAAATTCATATATTGATGCCCTAACCCAATGTGACTGTATTAGGAAATAAGGCCTTTGAAGAGGTAATTAAGGCTACGTGAGATTATAAGGGTTATGCTCTCTCAATCTAATAGGACTGGTGTCATTACAGGAGGGAGAGACACCAGGTTAGTACACACAGAGAAAAGCCCATGTAAGACTCAACAAGAAATAGGCATCTCCAAGCCAAGGAGAAAGGGAGATCTCAGGAGAAACCAAACCTGCTGACATCTTGATCTTGGCCTTCCAGCCTCTAGAACACCGAGAAATAAATTTCTGTTGTGTAAGCTACCCTGTCTGTGGTACATTTTATGGCAGCCTTAGCTGACTAATACAGTCACTATTTTTCTATTTTCATGTTACCAGACATTTGGATTGTTTCTAAGTTTCCCCACTAACAACAATAGTATAAGGATATTTTTATTACTTGTTACCTTGTGTACATATGCAAAAAATCCTCTGAGTCAAGTACCAAGAGGCGTAATACACCTTAGAATTTGCTTAACTTCAAAGTTATAGCATGCTATTAAATTGGTTTTGACTGTGATTGTAGCGGTTTACGGTTTCAGGAACACATGATTTCCTGGTTGCTCAACATCTAAAATATTCAGTTTTATCAAATTTATGTTTTTCCAACCTGATGGATGGAGAATAATACCTCATTGTGCTTTTAACTTGTATTTTCATAATTGATAGGAAAGTTAATTTTTCATAGGCTAGTATCCATTTATGATGCCTCTTATGTGAACAATCTTTCCCATATTTTGCCTATTTTTCTACTGTGTTGTCTTCTCCTATTGATTTGCCAAAATTCTCTATAATCTGAATAACATTGATCGATATCACAATGCAAAAGTTTTCTGTCTTTCTGTGGCTTGTCTTCCAAATTTGAGGAGATCTTTACAGAACAGAAATTTTAAATTTTATCATACTTACATATATAAATAATTTCCTTGTTGTTTATACTTTTAATGCTTTCAGAAATCCTTATTAAAGTCAGTAATAAAAAACTAAAATTTACTGTTAAAATTTATTAAATTGTGTTTTTTACTTTAAGACTTTAAGCTTCTTAAAATATTGCTTAAATATTGTGTGAAATGGGAAACTAACTTTAATTTTTTAACTTTCTAATTTAACACTGCAACATTTCAAGTATAGTTCATGCTTTCCCACAATTGTAAATTTTAAATTTTTATAAAAATTTAATTCCTTCTGTTGCTGGCTATTAAGAAAAGTTTATTTTTGTATATTTATTTTGCATCAGAATTAACTTATTCAGTATTCACTTACTAATTCTCATAATTTGTCTATACAGCCTTTTAGATTTTCTATATTTGCAGTCATATGATTTGCTAATAATTAAATATTCATTTGTTTTATTTATTATAAAACTTGTTGAGATCATCCTGTGAGATATGAATTGCACAATGATCAGTGATTAAAAAATAAAAACAAAAAGACAACAGTCCTTTCTGAAAGGAAATTACATTCATAATATTTTTCCTCTTGTTAATTATACACAAATTTTTTCATACCTCATTAACCTCCCCAGTATCACTTACCTTACTGACAAGCCTGATTTTTTTTCAGGGGAGGATCCATTTGATTCCAGAAAGCCAACTACAGTTCCAGGAATGTATAAGACAGGAGCCAGTCAGTGCATTTAATCTCCCAGGAATAGTGTTTCATGGGTATCATACGACTTAACTTGGTTTAATCAAAATAACTCTCAGAATTTTATGATAATTCATATCCAAAGATATTCTCTCAACCATAAAAACATGAACGAAGAATAATGTGACCTTAGGAACTGGTGGGCAGTCATTGTGGAGACATAAAGGAAGGAGCTTTGAGGAAAATTAACTCTTTGACAAGTAGGATGGAAAAATTGAATTTTAAAAAAAGCTATTTGGTAACATGTTTGAGTCATGCTGGATCAAGTCTTATTTGATTTATTTGATGCCAGCCCAACCTTGGGCCTTCTAAGTTTACATATATAAAATTTCTCATTAAAGTCATTTTGATTATGATTTTCTATTACTCTGATTCATTTAAATAAAAAGTCTATATATAAAATACAGGTATTTGTTTCCTGTTTCTCATAGAAAGAGGTTTATCTCTACCAGATATAAAAGGAAGGCAAGTACTAACAAAATAAAAAATAACGCAAGAGCTGGAATAAAGGAAATGCATGCCATAATTTTAATACAACATGATGTAAGCCAATTTATTGTGACTACATGGTGTGTCAAAAATCATAACTCTTTGGTATCAGAGAAATATGAATTCAAATTCCATGTTCTGTCTCTTACAAGTTAGAAGCAATGTACTTCCTATCTCTATGCCCACTTCTCTCACTAGTTAAATGGATGATAAATTACCTGATGAAGTTGAAGTCATTTTAAACATTATATATATATAATATACACATACACAAATATACATATATATCATAACACAGAGACTAGAAATAGCGGATTGCCAGATTGGCCTTTGTTCTTCAATCCAACCACATGCACACACATATGCATACACACATATTCTTCCTGCTCACTTTTCTGGTAGTTGCTGTGACTGGCAGGTGTCCTAAGATTTGGGGAAGACAGAGAAGGAAGTTAAGGCAGCCTTTTTGGGCTAAAGAGAAGACATCCCAAATTTCTGGTTGGTATAGATACTAAGTCTCCAAATCTAGGGTCAGATAGAGACTGTATTAGTTTTATATTGCTACTGTAATATGTTATCACAAAATTGAAGGCTCAAACGAGGGTATTACTGGGCTAAACTCAAGGTTTTGGCAGAGCTGTTTTTTTCTGTTCTGGAGGCACTAAGAGAGAATCCATTTCCTTACCACTGCCAGGTTCTAACAGCTGTCCCATTCACTGATTTATAGCCTCCTGCCTTTATCTCCCAAGCCAGTAACAGTGGATCAAGTCCTCAGGTCACGTTTCTGACCTCAACTTAAAAAGGTACTCTACTTTTAAGGACACATGTAACTAGATTGAGCTCACTCAGATAATCCAGAATAATCTCCCAATTTCAAGGTCCTTAATCACATATGCAAAGTCCCTTTTGCCAGGTATGGTGACATATTCACAGGTTCTGACAATTAAGACATGGACACCTTTGGGGGACATTGTCTACCACAGAGACAAACGTATGGACTCTATTTTATCTTTCTTTTTCTTTTCTTTTCCAGAGGACTCTATTTCATGAAGCAAACCCAGAGTCTATAAAGAGGTGAAGTAGGTAGGTTTCTTTCCCAATAGCTTTATCTCCTTTAATATTAGTGGAGAATTTATCCAAACTGTGTGTTTTACTTTCCAGTTTTCATCCATATTTGTGTCTTCAAATGTATTTCAGTGGAAAATTGACAGAGATTGCTCAAAGGTCTGCTACCCAGATGATATTAATATGAGAAATTTTCCACTGTATTCTATTTAAAAACACAATATAAACATTAAGAACATGGCAAATAAATATACAATAGTTTCCTGACAAAGTTATTTACAAACTTATTTACAAAGTCTGTGATTGTGAAGTTAAACTTTTATGCTAATATTCATGATGAATACAGATATTGGAATGCTATCCTTTAAATATAAGCTAAAACACATGTATTATTCCTAAAATATATTTTATTAGCTATAATCCTTTATAGTTAGGATTATAATCATTTATAATCATTTATGTATCCTTGTATGTTAAAAAAATAGCAATCATTCTTTTTCATTGTTCACACCAGTTCATTAAGAATTACTCTTTTACATTGAAATGATGAATTAAGAATATATATAAGAATTCATTTTCATTTACCAATTTAGCTGGTGATTATTTAGTCTTTACTAGTGAAAGAAGATATATAGTTTTTTAAGTCAAAATTTGTGTCTTCAGCTGATCTCTAGAGGCAGGGAGGTAAACCAATAACAGCAGAAGTAGCCAATTGGTATAAACAGCAAGTGCTTGAGGCAGCAAATGCTGCATAAGTATACCAGGAAATGTTTCAAATATTAGGTGACATAAGAATAAAAATTTATACATATTTTAAATATCAGGAAAATTGAGGAAAAAAAGACACATAAAAATGCTCTAGTAACTTCATCAGAAGACTTTTCCAAATCAATCAATAATAGAACAAAATTTCAACTGTGTTGATCTCTTAGGAAAAACAAATATACTGTATATAGCATAATAAAATGAAATGTTCTGGCAATAGAATGAAAGAAGTATCAAGTTGTAAAGTTGAAAAATGTGATTTGCCATTCAAATGGCTTTTCCAAAACTTTCTCTACTTGATAATTATTTCACATGATTTGAAGGGCAAAAGCTGTAACACTGGTTCTAGCTTCCTTTTTACAGGACTGTTTGAATTATTAATAGTGTAGTGAGCTACAGCTGCATTAGCTAGTGCTCATATTCAAACCCTGTGAAATGACTTAATAATGTTTTATTTTATTTTTCTCTGAAAAACAAAGGAATTCAATTAAAAACTATACTGGATAAGGTGAGAAATCTAGACTCTATAAACAACATTAAGGAATAACTTGCAGCTATTTTAAAGATCACCTACAAGTTGTTTACAAAGTTAGATATAATGTTTTGCTCCCTTGGAATGACAATAATTTTTTTTCTCTGTCTTTCTCAGAATGCACATTTTGTTGATTTTTTTTTTGCTCTTTTACTATTCAATTTGTGAAGCAATCAATATACTGACAATTTGTGAAGCAATCAACATAACAAAGATCCATAACGTTATAAACCAGCTTTATCAAATCTTAATAGTTTTGTCTTCATTGCTTGACTTTGTTTTTGAAAAATGAGTTAGCATTTATTTTACTTCCACTAATTTTTTAAAAAACATACTTCGCCTTGCTTAGTATGAAGTATTTCAACATAGACATAAGTGCACAAAACAAAAAACATACAGCACAAGATTTATCACAAAATTATTATCTTTTTAACCATTGCTCAAGCTAAAAGACAAAACATTTGCCAGAACCTACAAGTTCCTCTCCTGTCCTCTTCCATTACTATTCCTGTCTTTCTTCTGAAAGTAACTACAATTTTGACAATTTCTATTGGGGACCTAGAAGAAATAACAATCCCAGATCAATTCCATCAAATACCTGTGATTAAATTTAATTGATGATGGGTTTCAGTCCCTCAGAGAGTTAAGCTCAGTCTGGGTAAAACTTGCTCCTGCATTCCGACACTTTAGGATCTCACCCCAAAGATGGGGGATTTATCTAGGCCATCTTTTTCTTCACGGAAATTTCTGGACTCCAATTCTTGTTTCCCTGGTCCCATAAGACTGTTGAAAACAGTTTTCAGGGTCTCAGCCTCTCAGTCACCTCTTCCTGAATTGATAAATACCCCCAGGGCCAAAGCAGCCCTAAGTATACCTTGACTTGTGTATTCTCCAGTGCTTGGCTCATTGACTCTTCACTGCCTTCTAACTTGCCGGTATGCTTCAAGCAGATGCTTCTTTATTCTTCATCCAGCCTTTGTAGTAGTTTTCAGCAGAACTGTTAATCCAAATTTACTAGTGTCCCAATTCTGGAAGCTAAAGATTCATCAAAATTTTCAAAATAAAAATATTACATACACAATTAAAATCCCTTATTTTCTTCTTCATTGATCTTATTCCCCTCTTTCTGCCCTTTGTCTAGCACAGAACTGCTCTCTTGAATTATACTGTTTTTTATTTCACACATTTCATAATTTTATTTCAAACATAAGTTACTTCAAAAGATTATTTTTGTTTGAAATTTGGAATTGTTGATACATGAATTTTACTTCAAATATTTTAGCAACTGAATAGCATTATTTGTAAAAATATACTGCAGTGGAATTAACTCTCTCCTTTTGATGAACATTTAGTTGATTTCAAATTCTTCACTCTTATAACAAATGTTCCAATAAATGATCTTACACATGCAAAAGCTTTCTCAGGGAATAAACTTGGAACATAAGGGACGAGTTTTGAAATACACACATCTTCAATTTTACTAAATTATGTGCAATTACTTTACGAAATTACCTAGTTTATATTCTCACCAGCACAGGATCTGAGTTGTTTTTGCTCCACATCTTTGATAACACTTAGTATTTCCAAAATGTTAGGATTTTATTTCCATCTGAGAGTTAAAAATCTGATATTTCCTTTGAATTTGCAATTTTGTATTCCATTCATTTTTTAAAAATTTATTGGCTACCATAATTTCTTCTTATCTGAATTGCCTGTTCATGTATTTTAACAGCTCTTACATTAGTTTTTAAATTTTTTCTTACTGGCTTATGAAATTTATATACCTTCAAGGTTTGAATATTTTGAACTTATATTTTTGTTATTCATATTGTCTCTAAGCAGTCATTTAAATTTGTAGGTGATGATGCCTTATTTCAATATAATCATAATTTATCAATGTTTTCATTTATGATATGCTTTGTAAAATGTGTTTCATAAATTTCTTATAGAATATATTAATATAAGAACAGAGTTTGGGTTACACAGCAGTATAAAATAATCTTTAGTGGTTTACCATGATAGTCTAATGTTTCACACTTGCACAGAGTGCACTGTGAGACTAGTCATTTGTTTTCCATGTAATGATCCAGTGATGCAGGCTTTTTATGCCAGTTAAAATCACATTATCCTCATTATCATGAGTTATATCTCATGATCTCTTAAACAGAACACTTCACTGTAAAAGATAAATGCAATAAATTATCCTCTAAGTTTCTCAAATAATAACAAAAATGGCTCTCTTCTATGTGTGAAACATTTTCAAGTAAATTGTCTAATTTAATAGTTCTAAGGTTCTCATAAGCCAGTACTATTTCTCCATTACATAGCTGGAGAAGTTGAAGCTTAAATATAGGCAACATAGCACATGTTATTCAGTTATTAAAGAGCAGATAAATGAGTCAAACTTCTGACTCCAAAGAACTACTTTTTCTAATATTCATGGATAAAATTATTGTAGTAGCCTAACTTTATATTTTTATACAAGAGTGACTTACCTTTGGGGGATGTAGTGGCTCAAGATATAGATTCCTCACTTTTATAATTGAACAGTATATAAGATTGTGTCAAATACATTTCCTGACTGTATTTGATGGCAGGTACATAGCCTGCTCAAGCTGTTATTTAAAACAGCAAAACATACTTCAATTGTGCTGATTTAACCAACAGAGGCAAAAACCACACATTAGAAGTGTAACTCTATGATCTTTAGAATACAAAAAAAAAAATTGAATATCCATCTATCCAAACTAGCTTGTCCTTGCTGTGCTGAATCAAAGTCATAACAATTACAAAGAAGAATTATGTCTATTCAGAGGGTATTAGCAGAGAGATACAAGCACACCATGAACTGAGAAAAAGTTCAAAAAGTAAAACAAATCATTAATTCCCACACGGTGATTATTTTTATCAATATTTTCTTGATTCCAAATTTTTCTTCCTACATGTAATCAGAACTTGAAAAGCATATGAATATTGTCATCTATCCTATTTTAGCCTAAATATGGATATTGATGAATTTTTCTTTGGTGAGAAGTTATGTAGGTCCACTTTAAGAACATAAAAAAAGAACAGTTCATTAAATTTGTATCAATTTACTGTATATATCAAGTATTTTCAAAATTTTTCTAGTGTATTTGCAGTGGTTGCACTTATTTATATCTGTTTTGAAGTTTAGCCCCTTTTATTCATTATTTTAAAACAAATATATATGTGTAATTGTTAAGTAAAAGTATGACAATGTAGGATATCACACACATTAAAGATTAATATTAATCACTTGCCCAAAATACATGGCAGAGAAGCATTGCTTATTTGAATAGAAACTGACTAAACATCTTCAAATGCAATGTGTTAGGCTGGCAGAACAAAGATTAGAAAAGATGATTCTTATTTCTAAATGTTTTCTGAAATCTGTTTTTAAATTGAGAGCAGGTGGTTCTGGACTGGTTGGAGAAGCAATAAATTGGAATCATGATCCCTGAATTCTGTCAGACTTTGAAGACTAGCTCTGCTTTAACCATTTGCCTGGCTTTGGCAATTGTCTCCACTCTGACACCTAGTTTTCTTTTAAGAACAGGATATATTTTATGCTCTATATGTCTACTTTATGTTTGGTATTGAATAATTTTTAGTCAGACACAGTTCTGTAAATATGGTTTCAAAGAAATAGTCTGAGATTTGCTAACATAAGCTTTTTCCTAGTTTTGGACTCAACTCAGATATTTTTAAAAGATGAAAGAAAGAAATTCAGGCATTCCTCTAAAATTCTTCAAAATATCTAAAGAGAGTCCTTGTGATTCCTTATGATAATAAGATTCCTCATTTTCCTTTCTTATGAGGTAAAAACTCATGGGAATTTATTGCTAATTATAGATTTTAATATATTTCTATTCAAATATATCAAATTTTAATTGACATAAAATTTATAACAAATGTTATATATTATAAATATATTGTTATATATGTATTTATATATAAATATATTTATAACTATATTTAAATATATACATACACACACACACACACACATCTGGTGATGTCCATAATCCATTTGCTTTTCTCTTAAAAACTATTCTTTTATTTCCAGATCAAAGGAGTCAGATGATATAAGGGCTTCAATTGCAGTTTAAGAATGTTGAACTTTATCTTAATGAGAAGTCACTAAAAGGTTAAAAAGTAGTTGTGTAACATGACTAGATATGAGTTTGGGGAACATCATTTTGGTTATATGGAAATTATGTGGAAGGAGCACATACATAAGTTATAGGAAGTTGTAGAAAATCCAATTAAGAGGCTGTCAAGATACTCCGGGAAAGAAAAGATGGCTGCTTGAGGGAAGGTGGTTGCCCCAGACTTGGAGACTTGAAGGGAATTCAGAACAATTCAGTTGTGCCCCCTGTCCTCTCCTGTGCTCTCTGATTGCATAGAGATCACTGATTATGCACTTGGTTAAATCAAAGACCATCTTCTCAAGCTGGATTCTTCAATGCCACAGAAGGACTAGCTGAGAAATGATTCTCCCTCTTCCTCTGCCACCAGTTTCAGTTAACTACATACAGTAAAGACTAAGTTGGAAACTCATGCCTCCCATTACAACTTCATATTGCCAGATGGAATCTAGTGATCTCAAGTCATAAATGGTAAAAATAAAAAACTTAAAGTCAAAAATTACTTCAGATTTAAGGAGTGATATATGTCCAATTTCCTTAAATTCTGAGCCTGTTTTTTTTGTCTAAAAAATGAAGAAGAATACATACTTCATAAGAAACTGTATTAAATGAGAAAAAAATAAGTGAAATATGGAGCATAGTACCTGGCACATAGTAGGTGCTCAATAAACACTGATTCCCTTCTTTTCAAGCAAATCCTTTCTTAGCTAACAGCCAGAAAGTAAAAATGTCTTACTGTAACTAGATAAATATATATATGGGTAATCCTTAAACATTATTAATGATCCAGAATAAAGACCCTAAAGGGCTACAGTTTTGCATCACTTAATGACAGAAATACATTGTGAGAAATGTGTCACTGTGTGAACATCATAGAGTGGACTTACACAATCTAGATAGCATAGCCCACTACTATATGCTCTAGCTTATTTCTCCTAGATTACAAACCTGTACAGCATGTTACTAGACTGAATGATGTAAACAACTGTAACACAATGGTAAGTATTTGTGTATCTAAACACAGAAAAGGTAAATATATGATATTATAATCTTATGGGACCCCCTTCCCATATGTGATCCTTTATTGACTGAGGAACATGATTGTAGAACTTCTCAGTTTGTCTTACAAGTGTCTAAGTTTAATTTATCATTCTAAATATTTCCAGATTCTTTGTTTCAACTATACATAAAGCTGATATTCTTTCTTCTTAAAGTCTTTATCTTTACCTAAGTAGTAGCTAAGTCTTAGTGACATTTTTATATATTGAAATTCTGCCATATTATATTTTAACTTCTCTTCCCTGGGTGATTGAAAATAAGACCCTGATAAAAGTGAATGAAATGGAAAATTAAAACCTAATCAATCTCCATATGCTGCCAAAAATCTGTGAGGCTCAGGCATATCATCCAAAGCTTCATGAATGTGGCCACCTTACTATGTATTATCCTCCAAACTCAGAGGGTTCCCAACAAGTAAAAGAAAAGATACTATTAATAATTTGTCCATAGGTCAGAGAGTAACTTTGGCATTTTTTTTAAGTCAAAGACAGAATGCTACTTAATAATCACTAGAAAAGTGGATGGCAAGGATGTCACTTTTAAAAGAATGGCAAAGAAATACAGATATTGGCGAATTAGAGTCCCCATAACAGTTTGCTGCTTCTGTTCTATTTATCCCTCCTCTAAAACTCAACTGTAATCAAATCATTTCTTTGTGGGATGTGAGCAGTGGGACAGCACTTCCAACCCAATTATTCCTGATAAAATGATCTCTATTCCACTGTCATTGTCATTAAATGTTTTATCACTATGAAACACGAGACCAGATTTCAATATGAGAAACTGGTAAGAAATGCTTCTTTCCGTGCCACTATAATCTTGAGGGTCTTTGACCGCATTATTCTGTGAATTTCTCATGCCTCTTTTCAAATCATTTACTTTTCTCATTAAAGTAATTAAAGTGATTTCTGGAAAAGTCATCAAGATTTAATAAAAGAATTATATGTCCTCCATTTCTCTCCTTACTATTAGATGGGCAGGCTTTGATTTTGTGCAATGTTGAATGAGGTATGCAGGAGGAAGTTGAGACTTGACTGCCAGTAGCTTAGCATAGAAAGTTGTGCCCAGTCAGCTTGCAATTGTATTTCTGCCCCTTTACCTGCTTCTTTATTTACAAGTTTCTCTCTCTCTCTCTTTCTCCCCTCACCCCGCATCATAGCAGTTTAATACAGTAGAAGATGGTTTAGGTTCAATACAATAATCTCTTCATTGCAGTATAACATGTCACAATTGAAACCCTAGTCTAAAACAATGATTCCTACAGAAAGTTCCTTTAGTCTGAACTGTGAGGAGGGGAAAGGGAGATTTCTGAACTAGATCCATCTCTCAGTTACATCTCTTAATTACCACTCTGTCATTTCTCTGGGAGGTAGAATTATCTCCCTGTTACATACTCCCCACTGAATATATGCATAATCACATATTGGAGTGGAAAAATTTGAGAAGCATCACTGGGCATGTATGAGTTTTAAACCTAAATAAAGTATGAAATTTACTTCCAAAGAAAGCTAAAAATTAGCTTGCAAAAGTCATTAAAACTCATTGTTCGACTGTCTCTGCATCTGAAAATGAGGGAGTTTAACTCTGACCTCTAACATCCTTTCGACATGTTATAAGATTTAAATTACATCTTTAAATTTTAATATCCTATATAGCAGTTGCTGAACATGGTTTTTCTTTGGTTGAAAATTCATACCAGGCCAGAACTTCATCACAGATCCTATTATTTAATAGGTGTTTGTTTCCAGTACTAGAAAGAGCATGGCAGAGAAAATTGAACATCAGTGGTCAAATCAAGTAATAAAATATAATTTTGCATGTATATCTATCTTTTATCTAATATTGCACAAGGAATCACATTATTTTTGACAGATGCTTACCTCAGTGTGCTATCCTTTCTCATATTCCAGTCTGAATTGAAGCCTTTACTTTTTGCTGCCGATGCCATTGGGGAATTATGTGAAGAAGTGAAGGAGGGACAAAGAAACCAACTAGGTATTTGTTTCCCAAGTCTGCGGTGGAGTTTGATGGAATGAAAGAAGCACTTTTTACTTTCTCATTTGTTAATTATCATAAAAAAGTGGATAGTTCTTTTCTAAGAGTTAAAGGAAACAGAAATGCAGATTATGATGAAAATATTGCCAACACAGGAGTTTTTGTAATCATACTCTTGTTTTGTGTTACATTAGTATATTTGAGAATGTATTATTTTTATATTTGTCACATGAGAATATTTATGTTGTAGTAATATATTTTATCTTTATATTTGAAACATGAGACTAGTTAATGTAATGGTAAAATATTAAGTAACGTGTATCATTTTAACTCTCATAGATATATATTTTATATTATTTCTTGAAGTGATAAAAATTGATTCTGTTGTTAAGCTTAAAAATAAAAATTCTTATATAATTACATTTGAATAGTTAAATGGTATGTTATTAGAAGTGGGGCATGATGGGGAGGAGTATGAACCAAAAATATTTTTGGAAAGAAGAAGAAGTCTGAATTCATAACTGTTAGCTCTATACACATTTTTCCATGAAGTAAGTAGGTACATAGTTATAAAGAATTTATTCCATAAAGTATGTTTTTCACCATTAACACTCTTTCAAAATAACTCTTTTCACATGTACACATGTGACGACAAGATAAACTAATTTAAATTTCTACTGAGAATTGTTTAAAAAAATTAAAATATCCAAATTAACTGAGCTTATACCAAGCTGAAAATTCATACATTTCTAAATTTTGTAAATGTTGCTAATGATGAAAAATACTATTTGCATAAATCAAGGTGACATATCTAGAGTTTACAAGATCATGTTCACACATTGTAACCCATATATAATTTTAATTTTCTTTTTTCATATGGTGTATGAAAAATAATTCCACCGTTTTAAATAACCTTTTTATAGAGTGATATTAATGGTGCCATAAAGGTATTACTTGCTATATTTGCTACATTTTTCTCTCCTTTCTTTTTAAAAAGATTTATAGTTATTTCTCTATTTAGCCAGCAGATGTGAAGTGATTTCAGGATGATCTGTATCCTTCAGAAAGTGCCACATGTTTCTCATTTAATTCCATTTCCTTGGAAACCTGAAGACACTTCATGTATCGTCTTTCAATTTCGTGAAGAAAAATAACTTTCATTATTTTGGCATGAGACACCCTTAGAATGCCCTATGTCGGGAAAAATTAGAATTTCACTCTTCAGCTTCTCTCTTGCAGTATATTGACTGTCTAAAGGAGCCTCGCTGTCTGGTGTCTGATAAATGTGTTCTTGAGTGTATGAACTGAAGTGAAACTGAGCCAAACCAGTCAGAGCTGTCCATGTGAAAGTCTAGATAAAGGTGCAGAAATGTGCCTGTTGAAACATTCATTAATTTACTTCATGACTATTCCATTTATTAAATAGAGGCTACTGTGACAGACTAGCTCAAAGGTTGTGTCCATAGAGAATAAGAAAATATATCCAACTACACAGTTACCATGGTGTTTGAAAATTGAGTTTTAACAGTCACTCTCATTTTAGGAAAACAAAGCATTAGATTAGTATTGGTCCTAAACTCTTTCAAAAGACTTCTGCAACCATAAGGGCAATGAAGGAAAATTCATATGAAATACAGGAAGAAACAAAGACAGAAAGGAGAGGAGAACAATCATTTCACTCAAAGTCACACTAAGCTTCTCCTCATGCCTGACCTCACACTGCTTTCCCACAGCCACCTGCCATTTCACAAGTGGATCCTCTGCCTAGAAGGCTGTGTGTCATCTCTGGTTCCAGACACAATCCGCTCCTCTCTTTCCCCCTTGGAACACTCCAGACTTCAGAGATTGTTTTACCATAACATTATTGCCATACCTTAATTATGATACTTATTACATTGTTTTTTAATTTTGTATGTATTTTCTTCCCCAATTAGATGTAAGCATTTTGAATACAGTGACATCTTGTTTATACGTGTGTATGTATACACACACGAGCACAGTCCGGAAAATATCCAGCCATCATTAATATAGTAAATGTCTCTATTTGGCTGGATACTTTCCAGACAGCCTATATATATAATATGTATATGTATACATAAGCACATATTCAAAAGGGTTTGATGCAGAGTTTATGCTTAAAACTGCTTCATGAATGAGTGAACAAATGAAAGAATGAAGGAATATAGAAAAACATGACTAACCTCATCTTTACAATAAACAAATAGAATGAAAAATCTGCATTCAGTGCCAGGGTCAGTCAGATGAATAAAAAGATTTCCACTGGTCCTGATTGTAAATGTGGATGGCAAATTCTAAAGATATTCACCCCAAACATTGCTTTAATATTAAATCAGACTTTGTAGAAAAACTGTTCCCCATTTAATTATATTATTTGATTTAAAAAATTAGAACTCTTATCTATGTGGCAAACAGAAAAAATACTGGACTTGTCCGAGAAATATAGTGGTTGTAGAGTATATAAAATTCAATTGATAATCTAAGGAGCCAGTGGTGAGAAAAATGAAAATATTTTTATAGCTGGATCTAAAAATGAGTATTGCAAAGTGCAAGGCTTTTAAGTTAAAGTTAAGAATTTAAAAGTAATGGTATAGGATGGCAGGAATATGTAGAAATAAAGTTTATTTAAAATAAAATAAAATAAAGTTTATTTAAAAATCTACATTCTAAGATGTAGATTTACTACATTAAGGTAATAGTAAAAGAAGTAAAGATTAGTTTTTTTTCAATTATCCTGATAGATATTATGAGGGCTTTGATGAAAACAGTAGCTGTTTAAACAGAAAGGGAAGAAGAAAAAATTAAGATCCTTGTTTAAGGAAGAATAAGCAGGTCTTGCTGAACACATGAGCAGTGAACGAGCGCGAGTCACATCAGCCCTGGGGTTGCTTTCTGCCCATGCCACTTTGGAGTAGAGATTGGTAGTAAGGCAGAATGATGCTGAATCAAGAATTTTTCAAATTTCTTGGAGAGGAATAAAATCAGCCTTGCCTTGCTAATTTTGAGGAAGTATTGACATATAAAGTTGAAGAAATCCTGATGCAATTGAAAACCCTGGATAAAAAGTGGATAAGCCTATTTGAAATGATCGGTTTAAAACACTGTACTTGACTGCATGAGTGGTATGAGGGAGGGAGTAGGGAGTAAAATGAACAAAGCCTTAAGAATTAGGATGAAATATGGGGTGAGTAAGAAAGACAACAAACAGAAAAACAAAAATCACACAGGAAGCAAAGAAAGAAGAAGAATATATAAGAATCATGAAAGAAAGAACATGCGTTTCCAAAGAAAGATCCAAATACAGGAGCCAGATGACTCTGTGAAATGTGTTGAGTAGTTAATCCTGATAAGAACTGAGTGTGAGAGTTTTTCTATGCATAGAGAGCATAGAAAAACTGAGGAATAGTTTTTCTACAAAGTATGATTTAATATTAAAGAGAGTGTAATGTCTAGTGTATTACTGATAATTAATAAGTACTAGAATGGTAAAGAAAAAATTAAACATAAAGAAAAAGAGAAAGGGAAGAGAAGAAATTGAAATTTGCTGTGTGCTCAGAAGGTACTCAGCCAATGTTCATACTTTTATAAAGTAAGCACTGTTTTAGTAAAAGATTAAAAGATTGAAGGAAAATTACTCTCACAACTGGATACTCTAATATTGTTGGACATATAGAAATGGACAGGGGAAAACATGTCTGTGGCTTACCAAATCTTGATGATGAAGGATCAGATAACAAATTAAGATATAATCTATCTATAACAATCACAAGCCCAAGTGAAGTTTTTGTTCTGGACTTTTTAATTTAGGGGAAAGCCAAAATTGGTGAATGTCTGAAGGCAGGTAGACGTTTGGTAATAGAATTCTGGGACAAAGGGGAGTAACATTTTATTTTCACAAAAATAGTTCTGGGAAATCTATAGTTATAGAATAGAGAAAACTTTGAAAAGAAAGCAAAACGCAAAGGCACTGCAATTTAGATGGAGTAAAAACTTTTATAGAAAGCCACTCAAAATGCTACCTCATATCTAAGCACAGGCAAATCATATTGCTGAGGTATGTAAGAAAAGCCAGCTCCATCAAGGATTCTACTTTTATAAAAAACTGAAAACAACATAAAAAAGAACAAGCAATTCTTGGCTTTTGGTGATAAAGTAGATGATTCTGAAAATTGTTCAAAACAATACCAGCTAAGGTTAATAGGCTTGCTGG
This sequence comes from Daubentonia madagascariensis, assembly GCA_023783475.1. Taxonomy (NCBI): domain Eukaryota; kingdom Metazoa; phylum Chordata; class Mammalia; order Primates; family Daubentoniidae; genus Daubentonia; species Daubentonia madagascariensis. The sequence continues at coordinate 33,846,912 of JAKFHU010001209.1, forward strand.
AAGGTTGGAAGTTAGGAAGCCAGCCAATTTTATAGAAGTGTACTGTGAATGATATACCAGCAAATTCTCCAGGGTTATTTATATTTTTCATTGTCAACAGAATGTACACATTAGATGCCAACTTTTTCCATCTCACTGAGAATTTTCCTGGAATAATGTTTTCTAATAGCTTACTTCTGATTTGATAATCAAAACAATTATACCAAATTCTATTCTATTGAAGTAGATGATAAAGGGCAGTATCTATCAGTTGCATTTTGGATATTCATTCAACATTTTGAAAAGTTAAAAATCTTTTGTTCAGGTACAGGCATTGGAAAAAGACTTGTGTTTAAATCACGATTTCACCACTTACTATCTTGAAAGTTTACTTCCTTAGTTGTAGAATGAGCATAATAATACCTGCAGTGTGGAGTTGTTCTCAGAATTGAAAGGACTTGTAAATCTACTTGAATAGCACCCGTTACATAGTAGAGGTAGAAAAAAAGGACAATAAAGCGTTTGAAAAGCAAAGTGAAATTATGTATATATATGTGCACACACATACAGAAAGTAATATTAAAGTATATTTTTAAAAAGTAAAATCATTGACTCTCATCTAAATATAACAGGAACATATTTCAAATATGTAATTTAATTCATTAACAAATGAAGGAACATATAAGATATTACATTTCATAAAAGATTGTCCTGAAATAGGCATATATAAGCAAATAGGAATGCAGAAATCATTGTGCTTAATAGATAAAACACTGACTTCTTCCACAGGGTAAATGGAAATTAGTTGCACCTCTACTGGTAAAAATGCATCTGTATGTATATAGGTAAGAATTATTTGCCTCCTACTTACAAAGTTGTAAAATAGCTCAAAGATAATGAAAGACAGAGATAACCCTGATGTGTGTGCTAAACAGGACACCCTGGAATAGGATTTGCCCATTTCAATTTGTCTATTCACAATTATTTTTCTGAGAGTCTTCCCACCTTATGTTCATATTAGAATATTAAAGGAAGATTATTATTAAGTGCAGAAAAATAGACCAGTCTAGTTAGGTTTGGCCTGTTTGTTCACATAGGTCTGGCAATGGTTTTAATTAACCCTGTAGGCCTCCTTGGGTATTCTTTTGCAAATCAAGTGCCATAGAATATTGAAAAACCCACAAAACCACAAAATCCATTTCTGTTTGAAAGTTTTCACAAGGAATCTTGGATCGTACTTTTAAATGACTCAATTTAGTTGCTATCCAGAGGGTAAGAAAACAAACCTAAGACATGCTCTCCACCAGATTTCAAATGCAGCACCTATAATTTGAGTGAATTCTTCTTTCTTTTCCAGATGTACCCCCCAAATTTCCTAAGGCTTTTGCACTGGTAGGAATTTATCTTCCTTACCATCTAAAATACCAAACAAACATATATATTTAAAACTATCTTATCCTACCTGATTCAATAAGCATCTTTCTCAAATACGATATTCTAACTATGGTCATGGTTGCACAATTTGTCAATTCTGTACTGGTAAAAATGAGAACAAATTGTAGTAGAAGGTATGCGGTCTACTTTTAATTTTTTTTTCCCATGAAGACAGGAGACTCAGTAAGATTTTTATGAATTCTGGAAGGTCAATAAGAATCAGATATCATTTTAAGATATATTTCAATGTATCAAAATAGTTTATTAAATTGTTATGGGTTGTAAATAGCTTAAGAAAAAAAGAGAGGACTTCCTTATATATGTGGAAAATGGAACATTAAAACAACTTTGACAATGTTCTAAATAAATAACCACAATGTAATTTCCCTCAGCATTTTATTCAGTCCTATGTAGTTAGTTTTTGTTCTACTAGATCCTGGTTTACCCATCCACATGCATGTAGCTAACTACTTCTAGACTAAAATGAGTCCTGGAAATCCTGACTCAGTAAATTGGTATGGTCTGAAAGTTATCTATGTGATGTTTGCTCAGAGACCTACACCCACGGGCCTAGTCTTTTAAGGGTCAGTAGTTTGAAGTGCCTGATACAATACTTTTCTACAAAACTCTGAGACCAATTTTCTTTGTGGAAACACAATGTCTGGTTTGTAGCATAGCTTTCAAGCAAGCATAGGAATACAATTAAAACTACCTGTAGATGACATAGAATTAATTTCTGGCTGTGGTTAGTTTATTGCCATAACCAGTAATATCAGGAAGGAAGAGAATAAAATTCTCTATTGCAGAATAGTACATAACTGTCCTATAAGAGTTTGATCAGTGTGTTCCCTACAGGGAAACACATATTATGAAAAATAAGCACACTGACAAATCTCCAGAGTTTTCCCATAAAGCATACAGTTTCTGAAATATTTATTTTAATAACCTTTTACCTATACAAACTTAGAGAAGCTTGGGTATATCTTCTTATCTGACAATTTTCCATGCAACTCTTACAATAGTAATACATCAAACAAACTTAATTATTTCTGGCATCTCTCCTTATACAAAGAGAAAAAGATAATACATGTGATTGTCTAAAACCTGTCTGAAAAATCTCAAAGGAAATTTTACGCAGATTTTTCACAATTTTAGTGTTGGTTTTGGAAAGGCAAAATCAAAAGCATTGTCAAAGATGTAGGCACTTGATTAGGGTTCCTGACATGAGTGCCCGAGATGCACTAGTTGGTTATGTATTTAATTAAAGTGACAATAAACCATTTTAAAGAAACACGGAAAATAACACAATTATAAAGAACTCTTAAATAAATTAGGAAACTTTGGTCTTTTGTTCCGTCTTTGAGAAATAAAGAACATTATAAATTCAGCATAAGGCACAGAAAATTAACCTGATACAACACAGAATGTCTGCTATCCAGGCAGATTGCACTGAATTAAGGAATAACCTTTCCTGTTGTTGCTAAAGGCACTAATTAGAAAACAAGGCAGCAAGTTCCTCCAAACAGAATGAACATTGCTAACATTTTAACGTATTTCATGGTTTTTTTTTTTCAGAAAGAGGTAATATAAAACAGGGAGATTAAAATATACTTTCTAAATGTTATCCTTCATCATGCTCGTTCATTTTCTGGAACCAACTGACACTTTACCTTAGGACGGTATTTCTCTCAGGGGTCTACAAGGTCAAAACAATTTTCATAAAAATACTAAGATGTTATTCACACTAAAATGCCATAAGTTTATTATCGCTGTCTTCAGATGAATTGATAAATAAGTGTTGAAAATGTCAGTTTCAATTTTAAATTCACATAAACAAAACATTTTTGGGGTCCGACAGTATAAAAATTTCAGAGACTAAGAAGCCTGAGGAATGCTGTGAATTTAGGAAAAACCTACACCTTCCCCTGATTTGAAAAAAAATAGAAACATACACACACACACACAGAGAATTGTAATTCTCTGTCATTGTTACAAGTATGGGTTCAAACACTTATATTAGTAAGAGCTTTTAACAAAACTAAATAAATTCTATTTCATAGAAAAATTAGGGAGGTGGATAAATGCGAACTGCTTGTTTTGTACAGCATTATCGTTATGAGCACACAAAGTAAGACTTTCTAAGGCCACTTTGGTCTCATTTACACATTTAGGACCCAAAGCTATAGATTCTCTTTCAAATATAAGATTTAAGTTAATAGGTATACAAAATTTAAAATGATGCTTAATAACCATGCTTTGTTATTTTATCTTACTTAGAACTTGATTAGGTATAGAAGAGTATACATTAATTAACCTAATGTAATATCAGGCTGAGGTTTTAAATTATTTAAGTTCCTAGAAATTACCTTCAAGCTGACAAACTACAAAATATAATTACTGTATAAATAAAAAAGGTTGACAAAACAATGAATCAACTTATTTGAACAGATTTAAATTTTTCTTAAACATTATGCATAATTACTGTCTTATTTGATTGGTAAGTCTGTGTAAGTTTGAGAAAACCAACCTAAGTAGAATAAAATGTATGTTTTTACTACACTTAACACTAGTTAATCATAGAAAAGACACAGCTAGCTTTTTTAACACAAAAATTATTCAACTGGTCTTATTTGTCAAAGTGTATTCTAACTATGTGAATTTGGTATCTTGAAACATAGAATTATTTTCTGTGAGAAGGTTCTTTAAGTACCAGATATCTAGACTGTTACCAATTTGATTTCCTTAATTTCTGGGATTTTAGAAATATTCAGTTTATGTAAGTACTTATTTATTTATAAGTCAATCAGAACAGAGCTTTTATAATTTAAGATAGTTTATAATCTAGGTTATTAATACCTTCTAAAGAGAGTAAAACATTTTGTACTCACACAATCAGAAGTAAAGGCCTTTCTGAATCACAGAACATAGACACAAAGATATACAGAGTGCTTATAGCTTCAGATTGTAACTTCAGCCACAGGTCAAGAGTAAATACAGAGCTACATATTATACAGAGTTGTTTTCCTTCTTGTGGGCACCTATTTCTTAACTTATTTGAACTCAAAATTTCAAAAGACAATCAAAAAAGAATAGCAAACTTTATTTCTTGCCATATCTAACCCAAGAGAGAACAGATTCTATAATGCATCTACAGTGATCACCAAATAATCAGATCATAAAACCAAATTCCCAGCCACTGCTGTCACCAATGAAAAATAATTTACACACAATAAGAAAAAAAGAATTCAAAACAAAGCACAAAATCAGTAGAAAGGAAAAAGAAATTAGAGAAACGCAAAGTCAACATAATTAAAGATCTATTGCTATTTGTGTTTCCCTCTAGGAGCCAAGAAAACACCAGTTGTCCAGCAGCATGAATTGTATCAATATTTCCCTGGCACCTGCTCTGCCAGGCAAATGGACTGAGCATCTCAGTGCAACCTCCAAAATTTTAAAGATTTTAAAAAAATATTGTATCTATATATATGTATAGATAGATATAAAATGAACATACAGATACAAAATTAACATGTCTCAAAACTTTTATTTAACAAATTAATTAATGAAGAACCAGTGAGATATTACAAAACAGTTCAAGGGAGAATTGAGAGACACATATTAAACAATCAGGAATGCTAAAATGAACTTGATTAACAGATGGAAAACTCACTTTTTTGGGTGAGAGAAGGAAATAAATAGTACTTCCACCGGAGAAAATTCATTTTGCATTGCCTATGAGAAAATTCATTTCCATTACTATCAGTTATCTACAATTTAGAGTGGGAACATAGCTCAAAGACAGTGAAGGATGAACCAGTCAGAACACCCAGTGATCTTTTTTCTGTACATTTCAAAGTCATTCATAATTATTCCTGACAGTGTCATTGAGAGTAATTTTCCAAATTGTTCCTATTAAAGGAGCTGATCTCTAATTTTAGATAAATAAAAAATAAATTTAACCAACAAATTTCCCAATAGAATAAATTATAACCCAATGAAGAACTTAATGAAATTTGTAAAATTGCATATGTTCAGTGTATTGAAAAATAGGATATGGTAGGATGCGGTCAGGGAGAAACTTTATTCTTCCTCATAATTTCCCTTTTAAATGTATTCTGCAGATTTTTTTCCCCCAACTCTGAACGAAATCTCAGGAAGATCTCATGGATTTCTGGTCCCTTTCGGTTAATATAAATTCTTGTCAATCTAACATCAAATCTTTAACCTCTCTTCAAGTCTAAAGAGTATTTTTTCCTCTGCTGATAGGAAATCAAAGAAAAAGGGAGGCATAGTCTCTTTTTCTTGGTCTCCTGAACTATGCTATGGGTCTTCAAGGGATCTTCCAAGTTTGGAGCATGAGAAAGGTATGAGACAAAGATTGGAAAGGTCTCCCTGACCGGGAAGATTGTAAGCCAGCATTAGTACCATTTAGGTTTAGCATATGCCCAAACTATCTCTTCCTTTTGTGGGGCTTTCTTGAGTAGCATAGCTGCCTGGAGTTCTTACAGTGGTCCATGGTGTTCCTTCTGTCATCCGTTTGTTTGTGTCCCCAGTACACAAGCCTCCCCTCCTACAGGCCAGGCTAGACTTCCTGTCTTTCCTATGAAGGTTGCCTCACTCTTGGCCAACAGTCCTCTTGGAAAGGGTCTTTTAGAGACGCTCACTGTTGTCTCCTTTCTTCAGTATTTCCTTTCAGCCCACGAAAATCAACAGAAATTGATTTTCTAGAAATTCAGCTCTCTCTTGGAGCAGTCCCTTTGACTTTGCTGTTCTGAGGCAACTAGCTCAGGCCTCTTGCATTTAAACTTTTCTGACTTGAGTACACTGTGGTTCACTTAAAGGCCACTCTCCTTCATCTTGAGATAGTGAGCCAGCACTGTCTCACCTTAGGAGTTCAAGATACCACAATATACCAGCAACCCTTCTCTCTAAAGAAGACCTTTGGTACAATGTCTCCAACTTCATATTGCACATTTTCTCCCACTTCTATAAAACCTACAGGTACTTTAGGAGTCAATACTGGCAGATTTTTTTCACAGTTTTAGGATTTGCATAGACACACTAGGAACTTCCTTGAGGATTTCTTCCCATATCATTTGCCTTCATGGCTTTCTGCTGAAACTTAGAAACAGTATTCAAGATCACTTTTAACATTTGTTACATGTAATTAATCTTTATATGTCATGATTTACATTGAATTACATTTTCATCATGTCTTGGAGATATTTATCTTAATTTATAAAAATTCAGGCAGCTTGAATTATTTAGGCAAATTTCTTTGGAATAACACATATTAGGAACATTTATTCACATGACACCTTTTCAGTGAGGCCTCCATTCAAATCCTTATTTAAAAGTGAAACCACATCTACTTCTAGAAAATTCTTATTGCCCTTTCTTGCTTAATTTTTCCTCATTGCACTTGTCATGACATAGCAAACCGAACTGTGATATATATTGTACTCATTCATTTTGTTTATTTTGTAGCTATGTAGAAAGCAATAAGATGGCTATTTTATGGCATCCCAGTGGAGATGATGACGACAGCGGAAATGGATAAAAGTCATCGGATTCAGTACATAACTTCAAATGTAGAGGTGATGGAACTTAGTGACATATTGAATGTGGGAAGTAAGGAAAAAAATAAATCAAATATGTGTTCTACTTTTGAACCAAAACAATTGGGGAATTGTTGTTTATTTATTTATTTTTTTGTGGTGGTGGTTCTATAATTTACTGAGAAATTGGAAAGTTTAAAAAAATGTGAACTTTAGTGAAGTCATCAAGAGTTCCTGAGAAACAAGAACAATTAATAAAAAGCTTTGAAAGATAAAGCAAGTAAGAAGGAGAAGCCAGAAGGCTAGAAGGGAAACAAAGAGTTGTAATGCTGATGTCCTTGGAAGAGACATGAAAGATGGAGAAATTAGCCAATTCTGCCAAATGTTGCTAATGCAGGACAAGAAAAACCTGGAAAAATATCCATTATATTTATACACACTAAGGTTATGGAATACTTCGTAAGATGGGTTTTAACCATCTCTTGAAAGGAAGGGGTTGAAAGTGAATGGGAGGTGGAGAGTAAAGAAATCAAGCCCAGAAATTCTTTCAAGAAATTGTACTGTGCCAGTGCAGAGAAGCAGAGGATCACAAATGGAGGAGGGTACAGGAGAAGAGATTGAGCACTATTTTATTGTTGTTTATTGGAAGAAATTCAGGCATGTTTATACACATACGTAAATAAATCAGTGAAATTATGGGATATATGAGAGAGAGAGAATACTCGTAAGTGTAGGTTTTCTGAGAAGATATAGAACCTAGGTACTTTATCGGAAGAGCTATTGTCTATAAAGAGGAAAAAAGATGTATCTTTATTATAAATTATGTGTGTGGTGGTGATACTAGAGTAATAGAAATCATTTTGAGTACTAATTCTGCATAGACAAGGATGGTAAGGATTTTACCTCTCTTTTATCACTCATATAACTAAAATCTGTGAAGCAATTACTATTATTATTGCCATTTATTGTTGGAGAAACCAATGCTTAGAGAATTTGGAATGTTTGTCCAAGGTCATCCAGCTAGTAAGTGCTTGGATCTGGGATTCAAATACAAGTTTTTTTGACTGCAAAGCACAAACTCTCAGATTCTTAAAGTATGGTGGTGAGGAAAGCTAAGGGGAAAGGAAGGAAGGAGGTTTTTTTTCCTCTTCATAACCAACTCTACTGATAACAATATTTGACATGTGTGAAGAATAATTAAGGATTATGAACTTTTATTTTCTCTCATAATTACATTAGAAAGCTAAGAATCACTTGGTGGATCATAATTACTATAATTCAGATAGTATCGGCAACTTTATGAAAATATGTGTCTTCATTTTGTAACAATTACTCTCCCCCAATGAGTCTCACTTCAACAAAATTATTGCATTTCCATAAATAGAAATAAAATTTACATTTGTATTGATAAATATATTATGCATGTGTATATATGATAATGCATCTCTCGTCCTGTTTTTTAATCACGTGTAGGAATATCATAAAAGAATGATAATCACCTAGAAAATTTCTACAAACATTTTACTGGTTTAATAAAAGCAAGCATACATTCTAACATTTCACCTATTAAATTGCGTAGAATTGAAGTAGAGTCTTAAGGCCATTCCACAAGCAACAAAAATTACCATAGATGTACATTAATATGCATGAGATTGATAAAGGGAGCCCAATTTGCATTCCATACATAAAACTGTCAACTCACATTTCCATGATAAATCATGAAAAGAATAAAAGGGCTCTCAGGCATATGAGCATTGCGTGTATTTTCTGGGCTGGCAAAGGCATTATCTCTGTGTGTCTGGTTCATTTGTTATGCTAATTTTCAAGATATCCAACATTTTACCTGAAAGTTAATATGATAGGTATATTTTAAAATTGTCATAGTGAAAAATATTGCATGTCTTTACAATTCTACAGAATATGAGTCAGGCAGTCCTAATTTTTAAAAATTTTATTTCCTAATACATTGCAAATTTTGGTAAAATCCTTACTAAAGAATCAGAAATTAATGAAAAATGTTTACTACCTTAAGATAGAACATAAGCTTTTATTATGTAATATCTATTATATGAAGTAAAAAGAAAATGTAGTAATGTTTTTATGTGTTATATAGCTAGCTCCTGCATAATAAATGACCATGTGTAAACAATGCCTAACATAAACATACATGCCTACTCAACGTATGTATAAGATGTCTCCTAGATATCACATCAACACCTCCTAAACTGAACTTCTTATACTCTCCTGCAAACTTATCCACTGCATAGTTCCCTGGAATATATCCACTTCCCACTACTTCCACAGCTACATCTTGATCTGAGATCCTATATTTCCTCTTCTGCAATATTTTCCTAACAATATCCTCCCTCCTGCTTCTACCCCTGGCACTGCCATCATCTATTCTCAATACAACAATTACATTGAGATCCCTTTGAAACAAGTCAAATCATGCCACTCCTCAGCTGAAAATCCTGCACCATCTCCATATTTTACCCAGAGTATAAGGCAAAATCCTTCAAAGGCTTGTAAAGCCCCTGAAGATCTAACCCCTCATATCACTCCAAAGGCATCTCCTACCATACCCCCGTCCCCCAAACATGACCACCTCCCGTTACACTGGCCCCCTTCCCATTACTCTGACTTGCCTGCCCCAAGCCTTTGCACTGGCTGTTTCCTCTGCTGGGAACACACTTCCTAATTTCCCCAATCCCAGAAATTCATAAAGCCAACTCCCTAATCATCAAATCTTTACAAAAATGTCACTTTCTCTCTATTGATCATCTAATTTTACTCTGAATCCCAATCTCCTGCCCTGCCATTTCTCTTACGCTGTTTTACCTTTACTTATTCCAATAACACTTATTATCTTCTAACATTCCATTTAATTACCTTAAGCATTATGTTTGTCTACGTCAATTAGAAGGTAAACTCAACAAAGCAAAGGATTTTGTTCATTGTGTTCAAGGATGTATTTAAAGGACCTAAAACAGGTCCCTAGTAGGCATTCAACAAATATGCTTAAGGGAAGATATTATTTGGGTTATTGCTGCTGATAAAGCATACACACATATAATCTTAATTCTAGAAAGAATAAGTTCAGCAATTTAAGAAAAATAAAATGCTATTGGTTGCAGAGGAAAAAATAATATATTGATTTGGATGAAAAGTTTAAAAAGCATGCTTTAGAAGAGTTTATATTTGAGATGAGGTTTTAAGGATTGGTAAAATTTTGATAAGTAGGTAATGAAGGTGTGGGCTCTATGAGAACAAATCAAAAGAGGGACTAAGAATGAAACTGATTACTACTCACTCTTTATGTTTCACCACTCTACTCAACACTGGGAAAACATGGATAATAATCTGAAGATGACTCTGAGGAGATTTCTCAGAAGACGTTGCAAAAGAACAAAAATCAAAAAATCAATTTCATTCAAAAGTCCATAGACTTAAATTACCGGAAACATTTAATGACACTGTCAAGATGGAAGCTCAGTTCCAGTTGATTTTAGGAAACTTGTTTACTGAATGGTTTAGTTTGGAAGTAAGGTTGACACCGTTCCAGCCTCCAAACCCACTTTTTGCCCAGCCATAAGGATTGGCATCCAGGAAGATGAATAAAAAGGAAGTTTCAGACAAACCCATGACTTTTATTCCTAGACAGAAATGATCTGCTCTTTTCTTCCCATTTGTCCTATTTCAATAAAAGTGGATGAGCAACTTAGAAAAAGACAAAAAGGCCTTTATCATTACTCACAGCTGAATTTCAGGCCAACCCAAGCTTTTCCTTTTTTATGTAAACCCTACTTAGTTTCTTATGCCATTTCAAAACAAAAATCACCTCCCAGACAAATATTTTTAACAGGTCAGAGAAAAAAAAAAAAACAGAGGAACAAGAAAGACATATAATGCCCCAAGAATACTCCAACAGCAGCAAGCCCACTATACCACACACCCCAAATTCTAAAATTTAAAAAAAAAAAACCTACAAAGGAAAAGGAGCAGTCATAAGCTCTACCTCTTTTGCCTGCTGTAGATTTGAGTTTCATTTTAATTCATGTGTCTTTTCTGTCAAAGCTAGATCTTTCCATAGGTGCTTCCAACTCTCAGAAGGACTAAAGGAAAAGAAAATAGGACAATTATTTTCCTTTCATTTTTGTTGTGGTTAACCCATTTTCTCTCAATCTTGTATTTGATAAATTCTGAAAGAATGAATATTATCATTGTAATGGAAAGGAGATGATTCCCTTCAAAATGTATTCTCAAAATGGCCAAAATTCTCTTAAACACAACTGCTGCATTTTACCCACATTACTTTTTCAGCAACAAAACAACAATGGCATTACACACTATAGAATAGTAATAGAACAGAAAATCAAAAAATCCTAGATCATTTCTAAACACCTATACGCCTACACACTCTGAATACAGATGCACAGGTCCTGGCTTGAAGGTTTCCATGTTAATCTAATCCCATGTAAACTCTATTGTTCCATAGAAATGATACTTTAAAAATTAGGATTAAAAAATTAATGAACAAAAAATATTTTATTTCTGTTCATTTTTGTTCTTCCTTGATCCTCTGTAGAATAATGGACAAAATGCCAGTTTAATTGGGATTAAGAACCTGAATTTATGATGATAGTGAAATATATATTACAAAAAACATGGAAAAAACATAACTCTTTATGGCATTAACAGATCATGAAAACATCTGATTGTAATATTAAAAGGTTTTCAATGTATTTCCAGAGTGGCTTGAAAGAATATAAGCTAATAATTTAAAACTTTATAAAAGTTAATTGACAATGTTTTATATTATAAAGTTGACATTAATTTTAAAAATTTCACAACTTAGATCCTAGAAGATTTGAGGAAAGAGGCACTTTTTTTATTCCCTTTATTTATAATGTTCAATTCAATTGTAAATTTTTTACCATGTTTGAAAGAGTAGCACAATTTCACTTCAAAAGCAAATGATTTATATCTGTTAATTTCCTATCTCAACAAGCACACCTACGAGCATACTATTTTGTTCCTATCCACAGATATACTATAGATATTTATGAGGAACTTCTCATAGGTAACATGCCTCCTTTAATTTTGTTTGTTAGTTTGTCTTTATGGATCAAATTTATGGGTTTTATTTTGACATATCATATTTATAACGTATGATACTTTGAGATAGAATGCAAATACATTACCATTTTGACTCTGTACCTGGATATACATATTTCCCTGAACACTGCAGCCTCCATTGTGAGGGCCGAACTTATGGTGATGTCTTACAAATACTCACCAGAACATTGCATGTTAGCAATGTACATTACTGCAGTTCTAATTTGGGTTTCCTACAATCTACCTTTGTGAACTTTACTGAGTCATTAAGCCTCAACATGATCTTTTACCAGTTAAATAAGGGTTCTGGGACAATTTCAGCAACAAAAATGCTATTAAAATACAGTTTTGATGCATTAACTATCAAATATTTCTTTATTTTTCATTCATTTAGAATATGGGACCAGCTGCCAGAGTGTTTCAATAAGAAAAAGTTTTAGATAAAGGAGAAAAAACAAACAGACAAACGGAGATCAAAAGAGGATCAGAGAGAAGGGTGCCAGAAACTTCAGGAGACTCTGTGGGAAGAAGTTGCAGAACAGCACAGAAAGGAGCAACGTATTGTCAGAGATCAACCCTTGAGAGGCTTGGAGCACAGTGAGAAGGGTAGGTGGAGCATTTTGTTTCTCTCTCCCTCACATCTCTGACAGTTGGTGGACTCCTGAGCTGCTGGAGAGACTTTCTGCCCACACGACCCCAGAGGCGGCTGCTGGCCAGTGAGCTGGGAGCTTCTTGTGGAGAGGGCACCAGGCTCCCAGCCCCCCTGGGGCGCCTCCCATCTCCATAGACCTGAGCCAGGATGGCAGGCACCATATTGCTTCTCTATTCACCATTCACCTTTGTCCTTCCCAGGGGGGCTTCATCTCCTCAGGTTTCATCTTGCTCGCTCCCACACAGACATTTCCCAACTCTGGCCCAGACTGCAGGAGCCACAGGGGTTCAGTGAGTCCCTGGTGATCTGTGTGACTCCAGTGCCTGGACATTCTGAGTGAGTGGCCTCCCCGAGTGAGGGACAGACACGACCAGAGTGATGGTTTCCTTCCATTCAGACTATTTTTCTCCCTTTCCCCCCACCACCCACAGCTGCCAAGAGAGACAATTTAGCCACCACACCAAGGCTTCAATGGAGAGTGGGGCTCAGAACTTTCTGCTTGGGGTCCTTCAGCCGACTGAGGGGAGCTCAGACTGTGGACTCCCTGCCCACCATCCCTCCCTGGTGCTGCTGGCACAACAACTCCATCAGAGCGGGGCATGCTCCGAGGTGGAGAGACATCAAACCTGCTTGGGCACCCTGTGGACAACTCGGGACCAGCATGCTTCTACCTGGCATGGTCAGGGATTGATCTTTGGGGACCCAGGGATGGCCCCACAGGCCAGATCCCATACCCTCAGGTCTTGATGGCATTGCTCAGGGACAAGGAGGGGAGATTTGTGAATTAGTCTCAGGAGGCCAGGGTGCCCATATGGGCAGATCAGGGGGGAGAGTGCAGTGTGGGTCCTAGCTATGGCATGCTCATGGGGCACCCCTCCGCCACAGGAAAGCTGCACTGTCAGCTCAGGCTGGGATCCTGGACAAGGAACCTCCCAGCCTGCATCAAATGCACGGGGGAGCTCGGCTGGCTTGAGCTCCTGCCTGCCGGCAGATGCTGGGTTAAAACTGCAGAGCAAGGGAGGGTGGAAAGGAGTGAGGCCCACTCTAGACTGCCAGATTGTGAATCTCAGATGGCCCTGCCTTCACAACCAGACTTGCTGGTTGTGTGGGGCCACTTCAGTCCCTCCCCGGCAGCTCTGCCCAGAAGCTGGAGCAGACCTTTGACCTCTGCTGAAACAAATACCTTGCCAGCTATTGTGAAGCATGAGGGCAAGTTCACCCAACCCAGCTCCACCGAGTCTCAGTCCCCCACTGGCCCCTGCTGTGGCAGAGAATAAGTATGCACCTGGAAGTTCTAGGCCCTTCCCACCACCTGGGGCATTTGAGTGCTTCTCCTGAAGGACTAGAGATGGTCACTGGACCCAAAAACAACATGGTAGCTTTTTCCTTCTGTCAAGCACCACCTACTGACAGGGAGGTAAATTTGCATGCCCTACAGCATTTACTGATTTAATCATACAGGGTATGGTTGATTCTCATCCACAAGCACCACCTACTGCCTCAGAGATTAAACTGGGCATGCCATTACAACTCATACTGTTAAGAAGACCACAGGTCTGGGGAAAAAGAAAGGATTTCAGAGACCTCCATCCTCCTTCATCAAAGAGAGGCAGGGAATCTGCACAGTCACATAGCTCACCACTCCTACAGCCTACAAACAACTAGCAACTGAGAAAACCACCATACCAAGGATATCTATAACCAAGGCACCCACCCAGAACCCAGATCGCCATCAAAGCACCCACAAGCAAAGCCAAAGGTTCTTACCCAACATGTGCTGTAAACACATGTGCACAAGTGAGATGAGGAGAACAAGCCCTGTATAAACAAAAGAAAATCCAAAAATAAGAAGCAACAGCTGCTCCAGATGAGAAGGAATCAGCAAAAGAACTCTGGAAGTATGAAGAATAACAGCAAAAGGTCACCCACAAAAGGGAACACCAGCTCTCTAGCAATAGAAAACAACCAAAATCAGAATACTGAAATGACAGATAAAGAATTCCAAATATGGATTATAAGTAAGCTCAACAAAATACAAGAGAAAATTGTAAACCAACACGAAAAAACCACAAAAAAAATTCAGGAAATAAATGAAAAAATCACTAAAGAAATTGAATTATTATAAAAAATCAAATAGAACTTCTGGAAATGAGAAATTTATTCAAGGAAATACAAAACACAGTGGAAAGTCTTAAGAATAGACTAGATCAGGCAGAAGAAAGAATCTCAGAGCTTGAAGACAACACCTTCCAATTAAACAAGTTAGTCAAAGATAAAGAACAGAGAATTAAGAGGAAGGAACAAAGCCTACAAGAGATATGGGATTATGTAAAAAGGCCAAATAAGAATTATAGGCATCACTAAGGGTGAAGAAGAAAACACACAGGGATTGGAAAGTTATTTGAGAGAATAATTGGGGAAAACTTCCCTGGTTTTGCTAGAAATTTAGATATCCTGGTACAAGAAGCTCAACAAACACCTAGGAGTAGTATACTACTGATACCACAGAAATACAAAAGAGGCAATCACCATGACACATAGTCTTCAGACTAGCCAATGTTAACATGAAGGAGGAACTCCTGCAAGCTATAAGGCAAAAACATCAGCTAACTTACAAAGGAAAACCTATCAGACTAACTGCAGACTTCTCAACTGAGACCTTACAATCCAGAAGAAATTGGGGCCTCATTCTCAGTCTTCTCAAACAGAATAATGGCCAGCCTAGAATTTTGTATCATGCAAAACTAAGTTTCTTATATGCAGGAGAAATAAAGACTTTCTCAGACAAGCAAACACTGAGGGAATTTGTCAAGACCTGACCTGCCTGCAGGAAGTACTCAGATCTGCATTATGCATCGATCAGCACAATAGAAACACACCAGTGAAAAGAAATAACTAAGCTTAGAGCAGAACTAAATGAAATAAAAAAAAAATACAGAAGATTAATGAAACAAAGAGTTGGTTCTTTGAAAAGACAAGCAAAATTGATAGACCTTTCGCTAGATTGACAAGAAATAGAAAAGAAAGGACCCAAATAAGCTCAATCAGAAATGAAAAAGGAGATATTACTACTGATACCACAGAAATACAAAATATCATGTGTGAATACTATAAACATCTCTATGCACATAAACTTGAAAACATTGAGGAAATGGACAAATTCCTGGAAACATACAACCTCCCAAGGCTCAATCAGGAAGAAATAGATATCTTGAACAGACCAATTATGAGCAAAGAAATTGAAGCAGCAATAAAAATCTTCCAATAAAAAAAAGTCCCAGACCAGATGGTTTCACAGCCAAATTTTATCAGACCTACAAAGAGGAATTGGTACCCATATTGCAGAAATTATTTCATAATATTGAGAAGGAAGCAATCCTCCCCAACTCATTGTATGAATCCAGCATCACCTTGATACCAAAGTGAGGAAAGTATGCAAAATTATCTCTTTCTTAATTATCTCTTCCTTTCAAAAGAAGAAAATTATAGACCAATATTCCTTATAAATATAGATGCAAAAATCCTCAATAAAATTCTAGCAAATTGAATTCAGGAGCACATCAAAAAAATAACCCACCACAACCAAGGGGGCTTCATCTCAGTGATGCAAGAATGGCTTAACATATGTAAATCCATAAATGTGATTCACCACATAAACAGAAGCAAAAATAAAGATCATGTGATCATCTTAATAGATGCAGTAAAAGCATTTGACAAAATTCAGCCCCTTTTATGATAAAAACTCTTCACAAAATAGGCATAGATGGAATATACCTCAAAATTATAAAAGCTATATATGACAAACCCACTGCTAACATCATACTGAATGGGGAAATATTGAAAGCATTCCCACTCAGAACTGAAACAAGACAAGGATGCCCACTGTCACCACTTCTATTCAACATAGTGCTGGAAGTCCTAGCCAGAGCAATCAGGCAAGACAAGGAAATTAAGTGTATCCAAATGGGGAAAGAGAAGGCCAAACTATCTGTCTTTGCTGATGATATGATCTTATATCTAGAAAACCCAAAAGATTCTGCCAAGAGACTCCTGGAATTGATAAATAAATTAAGCAAAGTCTTCAGATACAAAATAAATGTACAAAAATCTGTAGCATTCCTATATACCAACAACAGTCAAGCTGAGAATCAAGTCAGAGATGCAATACCTTTCACAGTAGCTACAAAGAAAATAAAATGCCTAGGAATATATTTAACCAAGGAGCCGAAAGATCTCGGCAAAGAGAACTATGAGTCCCTGAGAAGGTAATTGCAGATGATGTAAACAACTGGAAAAACATATCATACTCATGGATCAGCAGAATCAACGTTGATAAAATGTCCATACTACCCAATGCAATTTACAGATTCAACACAATCCCCATCAAAATACCAACATCATTATTCACAGATCTAGAAAAAATAATTCTACACTTCGTTTGGAACCAGAAAATAACCTGAATAGCCAAAGTAACCTTAAGCAAAAGGAACAAATCTGGAAGCATCACTTTACTAGACTTCAAGCTATACTACAAGTATATAGTACCAAAACAGCATGGTACTGGCACAAAAAATAGAGACATAGACCAATGGAACAGAAGAGAGAACCCAGATATAAAATCATCCACATATTGCCATCTGATCTTTGACAGAGTAGACAGCAAGATTCACTGGGGAAAAGAATCCCTATTTAATAAATGGTGCTGGGAAAATTGGATGGTCACATATAGAAGATTTAAAAAAGGTCCATATCTCTCACCATTCACTAAAATTAATTCAAGATGGCTAACAGACTTAAATCTACAACATGAAACCATAATAATTCTAGAAGAAAAAGTTGGAGAAACTCTTCTAGGTATCAGCCTCAGCAAAGAATTTATGAAGAAGACCCCAAGGGGAATCACAGCAACAACAAAAATAAATAAATGGGAGTTGATTAAATTAAAAAACCTCTGTACATCCAGGAAACAGTCAAATAGACAACCTACAGAATGGGAGAAAATATTCACATGGTACACATCCATAAAAGGGCTAATCACCCAAATCTACAAAGAACTCAAGCAAATCAGTGAGGAAAAGATCAAACATCCCCATTACAAAGTGGGAAAAAGACATGAACAGAAGCTCAAAAGAAGGTATTCTAATGAATAATAAACATGAAAAAGTGCTCAACATCACTAACCTCTGGAGAAATGCAAATCAAAACCACAATGAGATATCACCTAACCCTGGTGAGAATGGCTTTTACCAAAAAGTTCCAAAACAATAGATTCTTGTGTGGATGCAGAAAGAAAGGAAAACTTGTACACTATTGGTGGGACTGCAAACTAATGCAAGCTCTATCGAAAATGATATGGAGATTCTTCAATGAACTAAAAGCAGACCTACCATTTGATCCAGCAATCCCACTACTGAGTATTTACCCAAAGGAAAAAAAGTCATTTTATCAAAAAGACACTTGCACTAGAATGTTTATTGCAGCACAATTCACAATCACAAAGATGTGGAATCCACCCAAGTGCCCATCAATTCATGAGTGGATTTATAAAACGCAGTATATGTGCACCTTGGAGTACTACTCAGCAATAAAAAATGAATTAATACCTTTTGCAATAATCTGTATGGAAATGGAGATCATCCTCCTAAGTGAGGTAATGAACGAATGGAAAAACAAACTCCACATATACTCACTCTTAAATTGGAACTAACCTATCAGCACTCACGTGCACTGATGGAAGTAAAACTCAGTAGAAATTATGCAGGTTGGGAGGGGGAGAAGGAATGGGTGATGTCATACCTAATGGGTACAATGTACACTATCTGGGTGAAGGGCACACTTACAACTTTGACTCAAGCAGTACAAAAGTAATCCATGTTATCAAGACAGTTGTACCCCCATAATATTCTTAAATGAAAAAAAAGAAAAAAAAATAGAATGTGGAACACATTCATATAGTTCAAAATGCAAAAGAAATAAAATTGTAAACAATAAGAAATCTATGGCTCACTCATCACTGTCAACCTAATTTACCTCACTTCATTGCATTAGAGGTAACCACTGTTATTATTTTTGGTCACATCACTCTAGGGTTGCTTTATAGAAAATATAAACATATACACTTATTTTTCCCCTTCCTTCTAAAAAATATATCTTGCCATTACTCTGAAGATTGGCTTTTCCATTTGATGATGTATGTATCCTGAGCATGTTAACATCAGTATTTAGAAAGTTTCCTTATTCTCTTTTTCTGCTTTATGATAATGGTATTATGGTTTATTTTACCAGCGCCCTATTCATAAATGCTTGGGTTGTTTCCACTCTTTTGGTGTTATGGACAATATTTCAGTGAATTACTTTATATTTATCTTATCCCATCTGTGCAAAAAGGTATGTGTGATAAATTCCCAGTGAAATTTGTTGGTCATAGTGTAAAGGCACTTACTTTGATATATTGCTAAAACTATTTTTATTAGTAGTGTACCATTTTGTCCTCCCACCACCAATGCATGAAAGAACCTGGCAAAAAGAATATTTTCTCATCCTTTTGCATTCTTGTTAATCTTAGAAATAAAAAAACTTGGTTAACTTTTAATTTGCATTTCTCTTATGAGGGAGGTTGTACCCCCATAATATTCTTAAATGAAAAAAAAGAAAAAAAAATAGAACGTGGAACACATTCATATAGTTCAATATGCAAAAGAAATAAATTGTAAACAATAAGAAGTCTATGGCTCACTCATCATTATTAAACTTATTTTTAAACTTATTTTTAAGGCATTTCTAAATTTATTTTTCTGTGATTTGTCTCTTCATTATCTCATTTTTCATGTATCTGTGAGGTATTTACACGTCATAATCCATTTGTGCTGCTATAACAAGATATCTGAGAATAGATAATTTATGTAGAAGAGATTTTATTTCCTCACAGTTCTGGAAAAGTCCAATATCAAGATGCCAGAATGTTCGGTGTCTGGGGAGGGCTTCTCTCTGCTTCCAATATGGTACTTTGTACACTGTGTCCTTCCATGACAAAAGGTGAAAAGGCAAAATGAATTAAAACTCGTCTGTCAAACCCTTTTATAATAGCATTAATCCATCCATGATGGCAGGGCCCTGATGACCTAAACCCCTCCAAAAAGGTCCCACCTTCTAACACTGTTGCATTGGAAATTAAGTTTCCAACACATGTATTTTGGGGGACATATTCAGATTGTAGCATTCTGCTTCTGGCCCCCAAAATTCATGTCCTTCTAACACACAAAATATATTCACTCCATCTCAATAGCCTCCAAAATCTTAACTCATTCCAGCATCAACTTTAAAGTCAAAGTCCATAGTCTGATCTAAACAACATATGGGTGAAACTTAAGGTATAATCATCCTGAGACAAACTCCCCTCCAGCTGTGAGCCTGAGAAATCAAATAAGTTATATGCTTCCAAAATGCAAGAATGGGACCAGTACAGGTCAGACATTTCTATTCCAAAAGGGAGAAATAGGAAAGAAGAAAGGGATAACAGCTCCCAAGTAAGTCTAAATCCCAACAGGGCAAACACTAATTCTTAAGGCTTGAAAGTAATTTTCTTTGACTCCATGTCCTGCTGAGCTGTCTAGACACACTGGGGAGGGGGTTGGGCCCTCAAGGCCCCTGGAGGCCCTATCCCCATAGCTTTGCTGGGCACAGACCACGCCACTCTCACAGGGTGAAGTCAGGTGCCTTTGCCTTTCCCAGGCTGGCTTTACACGCTTGTGACTTTACAGTTATGGGGTCTTAGAGTCAGTCCTCCTCCCATGGCTCCACTAAGCCTTGCATTAGTCAGGACTGTCTGTAGCAGCTCTGCCCCTGCTGCAGTTCTCTGCCTGGGCCCAAGGCTGTTTGAATTATCCTTTGAAATCTAGGAGGAGCAGGCCATACCTCCCTCACACTCCCGTAAACTGCACGCTTGCAGAATTAGCACCATATGGATGTTGCCAAGGCTCACTGCTTGCGCCCTGTAGCACATTTCAGCATTCACTCCAAAACTATTCCAGCCTCTGAAACAATCCCATTTACATTAGCATATAAATAAATAGATAAATAAACAAATAAATAAAATACTTAGGAGTAAATTTAACCAAGGAAGTGAAAGATCTGTATACTGAAAAGTGTAAAACATTGAAGAAAGAAATTGAAGACTATACAAATAAATAAAAAGATATCCTGTGTTCAAGAATTGGAAGAATTAATATTGTTAAAATTTCCATACTACCCAAAATGATCTACAGTTTCAATGTAATCCCTGTCAAAATTCCAATGTAATTTTTCACAAAAATAGGAAAAACAATCCTAAAATTTGTATGGACCCACAAATGGCCCACATAGCCAAAGCAATATGGACCAAAATGAACAAAACTGGAGGCATCACACTAAGGAATTTCAAAATATATTACAAAGCTATGGTTATAAAAATAGCATGGTATTGACATAAAACAGACACATGGATGAGTGGAATAGGATAGATAGCCCAGAAATAAACTCACACATTTATGGTCAATTAATTTTTGATGAAAGTGCCATGAATACACAATGGGAAAAGGACAATCTCTTCAATAAATAGTATTGGGAAAACTGGATATCCACATGTAGAAAAATGAAATATACCCTTACATTATACCATGTACAATAATCAACTCGAAATATTGGATTCAAGGGTGGGGAACCTGCAGCCTTGGGGCCACATGTGGCCTTCTGGATCCTCGAGTGTGGCCTTTTGACTGAATCCAAATTTTACTGAACAAGTCCTTTTATTAAAATGGGTGCAGCAGAGAAAGATGAAGCTTTTCCTTCCTCCTTTAGTGCTTAAAAAAGAACAATCTTGAAATCAGAAGGCCACTGGTTCCCCACCCTGAGAAGACATCCAAATGGAGAACAGATATATGAATAAATGCTCATTTCTAATCATCAAAAAAATGCAAATTAAAACCACAATCAGATATTACCTCACATCTGTTAGCATGGCTATCATCAAAAAAATGAAAAAATAAACCTAGCAAATATTGGTGAGAATGTAGAGAAAAGGGAATTCTTGTACACTGCTAGTAATATTGTAAATTAGTACAGCCATTTTGTGAAACAGTATGGAGGTTCCTCAAAAGCCTAAAAATAAAATCACCATGTGATAAAGTAATCCCACTTCTGACTATATATCCAAAGAAACTGAAATCAATATATTAAAGAGATGTTTGCACTCCTAAGTTCATTGCAGCATTATTCACAATAGCCGAGATATAGGAAATAAAAACCTGTCCCTTAAGGGATGAATGGCTAAGAAAATGTTATATATACACAATGAAATAATATTTAGACTTTAAAACAACAGGAAATTCTGTCATTTGCAACAACTTAGATAAACCTATATGACATTATGCTAAGTGGAATAGCCAGGCACAAAAAGATGACTACTATATGATACCGCATATATGTGGAATCTAAAAATGTCAAACTCATAGAAGTAGAGAGTACAATGGTGGTTACCAGAGGCTGGTGGGAGGTGGGATAGACAGGGAAAGGGAAGACATTGGTTTACAAATTTCAATTCGCTGGAAGAAATAAGTTCTAATTATCTATTGCTTACCATGTTGACTACAGTTAATAACAATGTATTGTTTATTTTAAAACAGCTAAAAGAAGGATTTTAAATATTCTTACCACAAAAAATGATAAATAATTGAGGTGATGAATATGCTAATTAGCCAGATTTGATCATTACATAACGCATACATGTATTGAAATGCCACATTGTACCCCATAAATATATACAATTATTATTTGTCAGTTAAAATATATCTTCCAGCCTTTACCCATCGCTGGTCCAAAGCTGCCTCCCCATTTTTAGTTATTTTTTTATAGCCACATCCCACTCCTCTGGAACCAATTTCTGTCTTAGTCCATTTGTGCTACTACAACAAAATACCTAAGACTTGGTGATTTATAAGAAACAGAAATTTATTTTCTCAAATTTATGGAAGCTGGGAAGTCCAAGAGCTAGGTGCCATCTAGCTGCCCTCCACTTCCAAGATGGTGCCTTGTATACTGTGCTCTCCTGAGGGAAAGACACTGTGTCCTCACATGGCAGAAGGAGGAAAGGCAAAAAGGGGCAAACTCCCTCCATCACACCCTTTTATAAAGGCATTAACACACTCATGATAACAAAGCCCTCATGACCTAAACACCTCCCAAAAGTCCTACCTTCCAACACTATTGCACTGGGCATAAAGTTTCCAACTCGAATTTTGGCAGAAACATTCAGAACATAGCATCACATAATTAGGAAGATAAACTTTTTCTTAGTTTGTCACTTGTTTCTTAATTTTGCTTATTGTGTGTTTTTATTTCTATATTTTTCATACAGAAGTATTTGACATTGGTACAGTCAAATTTATCAATATTTTCCTTTATAAAATCCAAATATTGAATCATAATTGGAAAAACCTTCTCTACTCCAAGTTTATAAGTGCATTTGTACATATTCCATATGTGTAAGGAAATTACACATATTTCCTCCTACTATATTTATTATTTCACTTTGTTACATTGAATTCTTGACCTCTTCTACCAAATTTGTTTTTATTTTTTCCTATTTAAATCTTGACATATATCTCAACATAAGGTATATGTAAACAGACATTTAAATTTCACATTTCTATATGATCATTCAGTCATTCCGTTAGCATTTTTTAAAATAATACATCTTTTTTCTCATTTGAGATACCACATTTATTATATTAGTATACTATATTCTTATGTCTGTTTGGGTCTGTATGTGGACTTTTTTGTCAATTTTTCTGTCTTTTTTACCTACGAATTAACACAATGCTGTATTAATTTTGAGGCTGTATGATATATTTTAATAATTGATACAGCTATTCCCTGTTATTGCTCTCTGGACCCTGCCACTCTGTTTTTTTCTTTAGTTTTTTGTTTGTTTTAACCATAGGTTCCTCTTGCTGCTCCTGGACAACAATTCTGATGTCAGAGCTCTTAAGAGTTTGATATTTTGATAACTATTTTGAATAATTTTCTCTCCAAAATAATTTTTATTTAATATTTGCCTTCCAACATAACTTCTACTCTTCATACTTTTTACTAAAGAAGTACTGAAACAAAGCAGTGGGAGCAGGGACAATGGTTGGGGGCAGGCATCTAACTCCTTGCCAGATGCTTTTTCTTCCAGAGAAAGCTCAGCAAGAACCATGGTAAGTAAAACACCTCTAGGGAATGAGAAAAGAAAAAAGTGATTTTCCCAAGGATCTTAGGATTAAAGATGCTGGGCATATTTCCAGCCTCCTCCACTTATCTCTTTTGGCTCCAGTGCAGCAAAATATCTTCCCTTAAACACAACCATGCCTGAAGGAGAAAAGTTAGTTAACCCTTTGATCATCGTATCTTCAGACCAATTTAGTATAATTTGGAATCGTGCATAACTCCAGTAATAGTGAAACTGCTTGGACATGTTAGGCAAGCATTCAGTTTCAGAATCTTTCTAACTAGCCATGTATCATACATTCCCTCATATTATTCAAAGAAAAATTGGGGGGGAATTTCTTGTTATACACATTTTAGCAATGAAAATTCTGTGTCACCTAAGTACTTCTGACTCTACTCTGGAAGGAACATGGTCAAAGTCTGAAATCAATTCTGAGATCCTGTACTCTAAGGACAATTACACAAAAAGAAATACACTCGTCTCCATATATACCACATTTACACGTATACATGTGTGTACGTGTATATATAAATTAGTTTCACAAGTCCTCAATCTGCATGTTCACACCTCATTTAGAAAAGAAGCCTCTAAAAGCACAAATTAACTTTACTCATCCATATTAAAACACAGCTAATATTAATCCCAGACTGAAAATTTTCCTGTCCTTACTCTATTGTCTGCCTCTCTCTTTCTTGTCCTCTCTACAGGGAGCTTTGAATGGTTAAGGTCAAAGAACTTCTCAGCCCTTGTAAATTTTTAGTTATCACAAACTTCCATTTCAGAGACGATGGGATTGAGGTGGTCCTCTGACCCCCAACACTTCTAACACTAACACTTTAAATATTTTCGTCAAAAAACATAAGGATCTACAGTTTTAGTTCCTATTTTGTTTACCCACTGGATTCTTTATTGAGTGCTTATTGGTTTTAGCCTCCACTGGGAACTTTTAGGTACCTCTTCTTTGGTTAAAGTCAATGGTATCTAGAATCTAAAGGAGAAATGTACACTTCACCATTTTGGAGTACAATTTATTTTTCTATCCAGTATTCTAAACTACCTCAAATCATGGGAAATAAAGGCCATATCCTACTGAAAAAATCCTTTATCACTGGTAAATATTTAGAAGGTCTTGGCTTAAAAATGTGGGTGCAATTTGAACATTCTTTTATCATTTTCTTTTTCAAATTTTCTTGTTGTTTTTTGTCCTTAATTCCTCCAAATCAGCCTAATAGTTAGGTTCTGAATCTTTGTCCTAATCTATATTCTGACCCCAACCTTTCAGGTAGGTGGAAAAATTGATGGAAAGATGTAAACTGAGAAATATAACTGATATGAATTTTCTTAAATGGAACACTACAGAAACAACCACACCGGATGGAAACAATGCAGCATCTTCCCAAATGAAGACTCAGGCTTTCCAGGTACCCAGTTCCCTATCAGAACCTATGATTTCTGCAGAAGATTCATCCCGCCATAAGAAACTTGCCTTCCTATTCTGAAGACAAATTTTTTCCTTTGACTCTTCTGGAAACATTGGCTACTAACCTGTATAAATGACGAATATCAAAAAATCTCAGTTCATTTAAAAACTTTTCTTTGGCACTGAATGAACTTGAATTATCAGTATTCTAGGCAGTCCAGGGCTCTATATTTGTTTGAGGTGAGTGACTTGCCTGAGAATTCACAGGTGAGGCCAAGTCTGGATTCACAGGTAGGTTTCTACCCTTACATACCTGCTGTAACACCTATACATCATCCTTGACTCCTACAGAACTGACTTCACTCATTAAGCTTTAAAGTTTCACTTCAGATAAATTGACAGAGGGACAGAAGTAGATGCAGAGGTTACTGGTCATTTATTAAAAGTCTGTGAATAAATTACTTTATAATATCAATATTTAAATTTGTTTCTTAGCCTCATTTTCTTGTCTTGTTTTGGCTTCAGGAGATTCAGAGTGAAGTCAGAGAGCACACTTTGTAATGGATAGGAAATTCTGGCCTCATTCCATATATGTTTTCATTGACGTTTCCAATTTAACATTTTATTTAATAATATTTCATAAGAATAAAACTAAATAACTATATATTATCATCTAATATATAGATGATAATACAACAACTAATAATATCTGATATTATTTAAACTGTTCTACAAGAATTATCTTATTTAACTCAACACGTTTTTTATGTGATACAGACCATTGTTTTTCCAGCCAGTGGGAATAAGGAGACCCAAGGGCAACTTTCTTTAAGGCTATGACTTGGAAGCTCTATATAACTACTGCTAGCATCCAATTTGAACCAATGTAGCTCTATAAAGATAGACTAGGGGTGTAAATTCTATATAAGTGGTTTCTTTGTGTATGACTAAAAATAAGGAGGAGAAATTGGACTTCAAGCAATAGCAGACTTCATCAGTACTTCCTAGGACAAAACTGAGAAGAAAGAAAAATGCACTTAAATTGATATTTATTTAAACATGAAACAATTTGGCCTGAATTATTTAATTAGACTATTTACATTGCTCACATAAACTGGTAAATTTTCTATTTCCCTCAAGTTGTTTCTATATAAAAAGATTAAATTATGCTTTATCAATCTTTATATAAGAATATGTGATTACATAAAAGTGATTAAAAATTGCTTAAATATAATATAATACAATTTATATTTAACATAATCTATACTTACATTAAAATGCCCTCATCATCAACCATGACCTTTTATAATGATTTTAGCTTACTTCCCCATGAAAAAATGCATAGGTGCTATTTATTAATATTTTATATTGAATATGATTTATTACTTCCTCTTTTATTGGAGACATGTCAATTGCATTAGATTTTAATGCATTGGCTATCCTGAATGATGCACATAATTTAATTTTATTCCTCTAGTCATAAACTTGGCAATAAATTTGTGTCATGAAACTGTTTTCAATGAATACATTGGAATTAATTTGTATTGATCTCAGTATTTAAGTGATTCTGAAATATAACTATAGATCAATAACTAATAAAATTAAAAATCACTCTATTTTGATAGGTTTTCTCTTATTATATCATCCCAACCAACCAAATATTTATTAGGTCTTAGGGTAGTATCTTTTTCATGTCTTTAGTATTATAATTTCTAAATGGATGGAAAGGACAGCAAGAACCATGGCTTCCTTCCACAAGCTACTTAGATACTGAAGCTTCCCGGGAGGACACACCAACTTAATCAAGGGTGACTTGGCAGATTTGTCCATGTGGGGATGGGGATAAGGACAATTTTTGTGAGAGGAAAAAATTGTTTAGCTTTGTTTTTGGAACTATAGGGAGATAATATATTTTACTGACACCTGTAAATGCTATTTCTTTTCTTTAGTAGAATTGAGTTTGAAATAAAAAATTATCTCCTTATGATTTTGCTACTTATCCTTCCTTCTCCATAACTAGATGTCTAGAGTCTTAGAACTGATCTAAATCAAGTTTTTAGTTTATAAATAAGTAAATACAATTTTAAGAAGATTAAGTTACTTGGTTGAAAATAGGTATTCATTAACAAAGAATACTCCTATATATTAGTTTAACAACATTTATTGAGCATCTGCATGTCAGAACCTAGAGTAGGTGTCAGAGATATTAAGTAAACAACATAGATAACAGTCCTGTCCTCATGAGGAGTTTAGAGTCTTGTGAGAAACAGTGATAGTTATCAACTAAATACATAGGGATATGATTGATTACAAAGTGTTATTAGTACTATGGAGAAAATGAGCAGAAAGTTACTTACAACATGTAAGTAGATGACCTCATCAAGCCTGTAGGATAAGGCTAAGATTATATTAGAGAATAATTTATTACCTGAGATACAAAGAAGGAACAAATATTAACTACTTATTACTGATTCTATGCTGCATTGTTTTTCTGTCCTGTTTTAAAATTTCAAATTCAGGAAATAACTTACAATCAATGAAGCATACTTAATTGGTAGCCTGCCTGCCTGCCTTCCTTCTTTCCTTCCTTCCTTCCTTTCTTCCTTCCTTCCTTCTGAGCAGCACATAAAATATCATTATAAAACCACAATAAAATATCACTACACATATAAAAATGGATTAAAATAATGATAATAATAATAGCAAATGCTGGCAAGTGTACAGACAAATTTGATCACTAATATATTGCTGGTGGGAATGGAAGATAAAATGGTATAGCCACTCTGGAAAACATTTTGCCAGTTTCTTACATATCTACATGTGTCCCAATCATATGACCCAGCAAGTGCACTCCCAGAGAACATGAATGCTCATAGTTCAAATGTTATCAGTAATAGTCAAAAACTAAAAACAGCCCAGATATCCTTCAATAGGTAAATGGTTAAACAAACTCTGATACAACTGTACTATGAAATCCTATTCAACAATAAAATGGAACACACTATTGAAACACACAGCATTTGAATGGATCTTAAAGGATTTACACCGAGAAAAAAAAAAAAAAAACAGTGTAAGGTAACGTACTGAACACATGTATCACCCAGATTGTAGTTTTTAATACTAGTTCCTCCAATAAGAGAAACCAGTGTTTTTTGGATTAGTGGCTGATTCTAGGACTGAAGAAATAAATATTTAAGGTGAGCCTGGAGCATCTTGCTTGAACAGAAAATGAGGCAGTCTCAACAACTAAAACAAATAATGGCACAATCATAAGAAAGGGACACAAGAGCTAACCAAAAAGGCACCAATGGCCAAAGCTGGAACAATTTGAGCAAAAGAATAAATAAAATAATATTGGATTATAATATAAAATATAAAATAATTATCCATAAGTCTATACTGATATAAAATAAATGATTGAATAAATAAAGAAATGGAGGAGGAGAGACAAACCTCCTGGTAAGAAGAATTCTAAATAATTTTTGTAGATACTCCACCCTCCAGGGGATGAAGCATAACTCCCCTCTCCTTTAGTGTGGACTGCTCATAGTGACTTTCTTTCAAAGAGTACAGTTTGTAAAAGGAGACAAAAACCCTTATAGTGGAAAATCCTGACAAACACTACCTCAGCCAGGTGATCAAGGTGATATAAACAGTTGTAAGTCATATTGATAGCCTATCTCTTGATAAGATGTGATGAAAATGAAAATGGCTTACCTTTGTGTTCTTCTTTCCCAAAACCCATAATCCCAGTTTAATCATGGGGAAAACATCAGACAAATTCAAATGAGAGACATTTTTCAAAATACCTGACACTACTGTCTAGACCATCATAACAAAAATATTTTGAGATTTTCATAGTCAAGAAGAACCTAAGGAGACTTGACAACTAAATTTAATGTGGTATTCTGGATAGGATCCTGGAAAAGAAAACATTAGCTAAATATGAAGGAAATATGAATAAAGCATGTACCTTAATGAAAATGTATCAATATTGTTTTATTAATTATAACAATTGTACCATAATGTAAGATGTTAATTATCAGAAAACAATGTATATTGGAACTGTCTGAACCATATTCACAATGTTTTTTGTAAATCTAAAACTGTCCTGAGAAATAAACAGTCTATTACTAAAGAAAGTAAAGAAAGAGAAAAATAATTAAAGGGGTTACATATATTCCATTTATATAACATTATTAAAATGAAAATATTGTAGAGATAGAGAAGAATCAGTAGTTGCCTGGCATTATGAAGAAAGGAGGAAACAAGGTAACCATAGCTAGAAAAGGGTTTTATAAGGAATCCTTATGAAGGAACTGTTCTTTATGTTGGTTGTGGTGGTAGTCACATGACTCTATACATGTGATAAAATTGTATAGAAATAAATACACATATATACAAATGAGTGGAAGCAAAACTTTTGAAAACTAAATAATGATGGTTTATATCAATGCTAATTTCTTGATTGTGATATAGTGTTATAACCATGCAAGATATTATCACTGGAGGGAGCTGGTTGAGAGGCTATCTCTGTTTTATTTCTTATAGCTGCACAGAAGTCTATAATTATTTCAGAATAAAACATTTAATTAAAATATTATTAGATGTACAATCATGGTGATAGATTTAATGGCATATAGTAGTTGAAGAAGGCTAGGGATGATTGTGCATGATTGTGAAGATCTTTCTAGATAGAGAAGTTATCACATGCACAATGTTTTACATAAAAAGATCATGTTGCATTCACTTGAACAAACATAATAAACTCCATGTGGCTGGAGTTTCAGAATCTAGAGAATAGTGGTTCAATATGAGGTTGGTGGGGGTAGGTAGTGACCACATCCTGTTGAGTCTTTGAGGAGACATCAAAGGTTTTATTCTTAATTTTAAGTGTTTTTGTAAGCCATAAAAATAGAGAGGTTGGTTATCATTAACTCTTTAGAAGATTCAGCCAAGGATTCATTTATATTTTAGAAATGCTTATGATACTTAGAAATTCTTATTATGGTAAGATTAATTATATGTGCTCCTTGGCCAGATTTGTCTAGATTTATTACACAAGTCTAACTCTTTACTGGATATTTGACCTTAAGCCAGTTACTTAACCCTTGTAAGTCTCAGCTTTGCATGTTAAATTTACACAGACTTGTCTGTCTAGTGATTACCAAACCCTCATCTGTATGTGGCAAGAATTAAACAAAATAATCCACATGTAGCAGTTAGCATAGTATTTGGTACTTTCTAAGCTTTACAGATGTTAGCCATTGGTTTCTGTTTTACATAAACTCTGAAGAATTATACAACTCATACAGATTAATTAATTAAAATATCAGAAATTAAAGGGGAAATAAAATTTAAAATACCAGTTATACCACCTTGCATCCATAATTATCATCAAATGCTTGTGTTCCATTTAAACTCAATTATAATGAGAAAAGAGTCTAGCGGGGGAATAACTAAGAATCTTCTACATCAGTCTTGTTCATGAATTATAAGGGCCCAGAGCAACACTTTCCCACTGTTGTATATCCAAAAGAAAGAGGAGCACAATGAACATTTGCTAAACAGATGGGTAAATTAACACATTGACTGCCATACTAGGAAAAAAAAAATTTTCCTTGGGGCTACAGTGTTTTATTACAAAAATAGAATTAAAACTTAGAAAACAAAATGATCCTTTCTACTGAAAAAATTGTTATTTTTTATTGTTTTCTGTGCATGAGTTATATGCAACTTGAAAAATAGTTCTCACAGCTCCCAAGGTGAAGAGATGTGTGAGTTACATATGCTTCATGAGGCCCCTGGATGAAAACTAGGGTGAGTTAAGTACAACTCACATGGCAATTAATGTGTTAAAGTTGGTATATAATGGCCTCCATTTTCCCGTAAAATGGTAGGCAAGGTTTTCAAGAAAGAGAGCAGTAATTAAGAGGAGGGAGAGAGAGAGAGTTAGAGGGTTTAAAGAAAGTGGTGAGTCTTTAAAATAACTGTTAAAGAGATTAAAAACATAGAATATACATGGTAATACACATGAAAAGGATTAATGTTGAAAAATGCTGAAGTTTCAGTTGAATATGAAGACCAAACAGGTGCAGTATCACAAATTAAATATTTTTATGCAATTATCTCTCCATTATAATCTGGAATTAAAAGCAGGGAAATGTGTAGCTGAACTGAACTAGTAGTTAGAACAGGTAGAGCAAGGATGGTGAGAGGAAAAAAACAAGGCAGCAGGTATTGATTAAAGAGTTGAGTCCACGTAAAAAGAGGGCAGAGTTGGGGTGGAGTAGACTGTAATGTTAAAAAAAAAGTGGAAGCACTGATGATATAGACATACAGAAAGAATCATTACAGTAGAACTAAAGTAGTGAAAGAACAGAAAGTTGGAATATTGTCACTAGAAAATGGTATATTCAAATTATCTACACCTCATCTTTCAATAGGGCCATGATCAGGTTCAGGTGAGTGTAAGATGCACTTGTTCAATTTATCATCTTCATATCTTATCAATTCTTTTGTCCTGTTTCACATATTATTAAGCAAACAGTTTTTTATATTTATTTTTTGATAGGTTTAGGGGTACAAGTGGTTTTTGGTTACATGGATGTATTGTGTAGTGGTGATGTCTGGATTTTTAGTGTACCCATCACACAAATATTGTACATCTCAATTAATAGGTAATTTTCCTTTTTTCTTCCTTCATCCCCCTCCCAGCCTCCCCGCTTCTGAGTCTCCAATGTCCATTGTACCACTCTGTATGCCCCTGTGTACCCATAGGTAGCTCCCACGTATAAGTGAGAACATGCAGTATTTGGTTTTTCATTTCTGCGTTACTTCACTTAGGATAATGGCCTCCAGTTCCATCCAAGTTGCTGCAAAAGACATTATTTCATCCTTTTTTTGTGGCTGAGTAGTATCCCATGGTGTTATGAGCTAAAATAAAATTGTAAGCCTCTCAGACAACTGAATGGACCCCCTCTCGGCCAAGGGGACCCCACAAAGATCTTAAAGCTGAGTTGCCAGCCACGAGAAGAAGGGAAGTCAGGCACACCTTGTTATGCACCCTCCTTTTTGGAGTTACTCTTTGTAACAATAAGATGCTAAATCATTAACAGTCTTAAGGCCATGCACGATAAAGGTTAAATCACACCTGTAGGCCATCAATTTACTTAGCAGATCACTTGAGTCCCAGTGACCCATCTCTGATTAAGAAAATTCTGTATCTTAACTTAAAACATTACAAGCCTTTAGATAAAGCTTCATTTCTTTAAACAATTACAAATCA
Source organism: Daubentonia madagascariensis (assembly GCA_023783475.1). NCBI lineage: Eukaryota > Metazoa > Chordata > Mammalia > Primates > Daubentoniidae > Daubentonia > Daubentonia madagascariensis. Next base: position 33,879,603 of record JAKFHU010001209.1, read on the forward strand.
AAGAATCTTTAAACCCACCTATATATAACCTGTAATTCTTCACTTGGAGATGTCCTGCCTTTTGAGGACAAACCAAGGTATGCCTTCTACATACTGATTTATAATTTTACATGTCATTCCTGTCTCCGCGAATGTATAAAACAAAACTGTAACCCAGCTACCATGGCCACATTTTCTCAGAATCTCTTAAAACCATATGCTCTGGGCTGTTGGTCACACACTTGGCTCAGAATAAACCTCTTTAAATTATTTTACAGAATTTGCATTTTTTTCCATTAACAGCGTATGCATGCCGCATTTTCTTTATCCACCCCTTGGCACTTATGTTGATTCCTTATATTTGCAATTGTGAATTATGCTAATAAACATATGATTGCAGGTGTCTTTTTGATGTAATGATTTCTTTTCCTTTGGGTAGATACCCAGTAGTGGGATTGCTGTATCAAAAATAATATCTACTTTTAGTCCCTTGATAAATCTCCATACTGTTTTCTTTAGTGGTTGTACTAACTTACATTCCTACCAACAGTGTATAAGCATTCCCTTTTCACCACATAAGCACCAGCATCTATTGTTTTTTGATTTTTAATAATGGCCATTCTGACTGGGTAAAGTAGTATCTCATTGTAGTTTTTATTTGCATTTCCCTGATGATTAGTGATGTTGAGCATTTTTTCATATGTTTTTTGGCCATTTGTATGTCTTCTTTTGAAAAATGTCTGTTCATATCATTCACCCACTATTTACCAGGATTATTTCAAACAAACAATTTATATCTAGGCCAAATTGTAAATATAGAAACAATTGGTAATGGGCACAATAATCCCTTTGTGCATTTTTAATGTTTATTTAATCAATTGATATGTTGGCAGTATGTTTCATAATACATAAATGTATTTGTATAGTACTATTTTATCAAACATGTAAAATATAAATATTTTGGTAGTGTACACCATGAAATCTTTAAGTATTGGTTGCACAGTCAGAAGAGCTTTGAGATTACTATTCAAGAGGATAAAAAGACAGATGTCAGGTGGCAGTAATTACAAATCAATAAGACAATAAAATATTAAAAAAGAATAGAGTTGGATATATAGAATAGTTATTGAAAACTAGCATCAATTTCAAATTTAACCTGACATAATTATTCAGGGAAAACTTATAATTTCTTTAATGAATAGGACATCTTTCAAAAAAATTTGTTAAAAAACAAAGAGATGTAGAAGGCCAGCCTGGGAAATATATTAAACAAACAAACAAAATAATCCATGAAGAAAATAAACAACCAAAAAATAATCAAACAACTTCTGGGGGAATCATTTACTCTCTCTGAGTCTCAATTTCCTTTATATAAGTGAAAATAATTGGTTTTCATTTTTAGCCAAAATATTTTTTTCCCAAAATGTCTTTAAGACAACATAGGGAATGAGTATGATAAAATGAATGTTTTTAAATTTAAAGATAATTTGAATGAAGGAAGAAAAATTAGATGAAGCCAAGGGAAATAATTTTTCATCTGTAAGATTATTGAGATTAAATTTTTTAAAACATGAATTTATTTTGTGAGTCATAGCCTATATAAATGCAAAGTAATTTTTGTTATAGAAAATGTGAAAGAAGAAAAGTAACAAGAGGCCTTAGTATATAAAGAACTAATGTTTCCTACATCAGCCCTGTATGACCTAAGCTGATATTCGTGAAAGAAGGAAGTGAAGATTTTGGGAAGATGCTTTAAGTACTTCTTACTCTCACACACAAAATTTATACAATTCTATAAAACAAAATAAAGGTCTTTGATGTAGCAACTCATGTCCAAGGAAAGGGATAAAAAGAACAATGCAGCAATAGTGTCAGCAGTAGAAAGACTCAGATGGAATGGCCAGACAAGCCACCAGTTTGAACCAAAAGAAATTTGCTGTAAGAGATTGAATCAAGTCTTTTATCTTTTGCACAGTTGGTCAAAGGAATAAACATATAATCACAGGCTATTCTTATATAACTCATACAAAAAGAGAAAGACTTTTCAAGTGGCTAAAATCTCTTTACAACTTTCAATACTATATATCAGACATTATTTTTTATTTAATTGTTTTAACTTTTCGTTTGCTTTATTTGTTGAGGTTAAATTTTTTGTTTATATGAATTTTACAAAGCAATGTATGTATAAAGCAGGTGTGGCAAACAGATACAATTATTTGATTATACCCTCTTCTCATTGGTATCTATCGAAATGGCGGTTGTAGCAAAAAAAATCTGCATAATGATAATTATGAGTATTTTGGAACCATTTAAAATAAATAAATGAATGAAGTTGAATGGTAGAAAGGAAAGATCTGAGGAGATCAACAGTGTATATAAAGGTGTGACATCTGTAAAATTGTAAATATTAATAACTATGGATAACATTTTATATGTTGTTATTTGGCATTCTTTTTTCATACTTTGACTTGTAATAAATGATTTTCTCCAGCTAAATACCATATTCCTTTCATAATAAAATATTTACTGTTACTTTATGATATTATAATATTATATATGACTTTAATATCCACTCATTGTTATTTAAAAGAAGAACAGACATTGTCAATGATCATCTCTACAGCATTTTTCCATAATGCATATACCTATTTGTCTATTTGTGAACTTGTAGTTATAATCTAGTTATCAACATTATTTGAATGAGTTAAGTTATGGAAATGTTCCCAAATATTTTTACCAAAGTTTTAAAATTTCTTTCTGCTGATTGTACATTAAAAAGTAGAACTACTAATAAAAATTTCCCAGAGTAGCTCTTCAAAGGAAGCCAGCAGTTGTCTCTGTTAGACTCATACAATTAGGACAAAGTGTTCCTTTGTCATCCTTAAGATGGAAGTTACCTTGTAACTTTGTTTGAGATATTAAGGTTATAATGTTACTCATCAGATACTTACTCCATGAGGTACTATCAGTGTAATTTAAAAAGGCTACTAAAAGTCAAGATGATCTAATTCCAAAGCAAGGGAAAAAAATAAGGTTTTTATTTTTTTATCTTTAAAGATATAACTGCCTGGTTCATGAAGAAAACTATGAGACATCATGAGGCTGAATGTTTAAAAGTAACGTCAACTAAGGCAGTGGTCCCCAACCTTTTTGGCACCAGGGACTGGTTTCATGGAAGACAATTTTCCCATGGACCGGCGGGGGTGGGGGGATGGTTTTGGGATGATTGAAGCACATTACATTTATTGTCCAGTCAAACCTTTCTGCTAATGATAATTTATATTTGCAGCCATTCCCCAGTGCTAGCATCGCCTGGCCTCAGCTCCACTTCAGATCATCAGGCATTAGGTTTTCACAAGGAGCATGCAACCTAGATCCCTTGCACGCACAGTTTACAGTAAGGTTAATGCTCCTATGAGAATCTAATGCCTCCGTTGATCTGACAGGAGGTGGAGCTTACGCGGTGATGTGAGCAATGGGGAGCAGCTGTAAATACAGATGAAGCTTCACTTGCTCGCCTGCCACTCACCTCCTGGTGTGCAGCGCAGTTCCTAACAGGCCATGGACCAGTACTGGTCCACAGTCCAGGGGTTGGGGACCACAGAACTAAGGCAAAAAGGTCTATAATATGCATCTGTGAAAAAAAGAACAATAGGTCTACCAAGGATGTATACAATAGATACCAACAACATACAGCATTGTGGCACATTTGCATACATACACCTTTGATATGTTTCACATTTACTAAATTCTGATTTATTAAATAATTATAAAATGTAAGAACTGTAATTATATGCTTAATCAGTTATATGTATGTACAACATAGATAAATTAGAATTTAAAGGCACCCAAATAATGTTCAATTTCTTACCTTTACAGATGTTGCCACTACTTCATGTGGGCAAAGTGATTTACCCTATATGTTCCTTTTGCACTTATGTCATGATTTGTTACCAAATTTAACAAATGATAATTTGTAAAATCATTGAAAGTATAAGGCTCAGTTTTTATCTTTCATAACCTTCCTATATATCAGTTTTCTTTAAAGTTTACTCACTCTTGTTTTTAATCACTGGCTATATATCCCTCCAACTAGGTTCTGAATATACAGCCTTAAAATTTGACACACAAAGGTGCATGTACATTTACAGAAGTGGAAAATAGAAATTTTTCTTGATATAAATGCTGCAGTTATATTAAATTTGGCTTTGATATTTAGATCTGAATTGAATCATTCTATTTTTTGGTTTTAGTAGTCATTTTTAATCATTTTCACAAACTGAGCTTATTGTCTCTTATAACTCCTATATTTTTTCAATAAAATTTTATATTCATTTTACAGATAAAACATGTTTCATTCAGCCCTCTCATCTTATATTCAAATTATTTATAGACACATTTGTGCATATGACATTTATAAATCAAATAGGTAACCCATACTTATGGAAAATTTTCTTTAGAATGTATAGGTTGGATTTTCTCCCGTTGGTATCTGCCATTTCCCCATTTCCTCTATCTACAGAAAACTTCTAAGACCAGTTATTTTTCTTTATAAAGGTACTAGATACATTTTACCTATATATAATCTCCTTTTGGATACAAATGATAGAATTCTACATCATGGTTAACCAGAACTAACAATCACACAAAGCTGGTTAAGTGCAAATATTCACCTGCTCTGTGCATGCAACTTAGCATCTGAACGTGGCTGGGGTGAAACACCCAGTCATGTCCATTGGTCTCACCTTACCATAATTCAAATGAGCCCTTAACTGTATTTGGCAAACTTACAACTTTCCCTAGTCTAGTCACTTTCCTAATTCCCAAGGGGACTATTTCATCCATTTTTCTGCTTCTTAAAGCCCCCAAATCTTCTTCACTCTCAGCTGATTACCACATTTCCTGTTTCACTGAGAAAACAGAAACAATCAGAAGAGAATATCCTCAAACTTTAAAAATCACATCTACCCTTGTCACATGTACTGTGCCTTCTTTCCTATTATTCTGCACTCTTAGCAACAACCAACATCTCTTTTGTGTACTAGATCACATTCTCTCTTATCTTGTCTACTCATGAGCTTGACTGGTAAGTCTTCACTTTTCCTACTATATTGCTAATTGATTCCTCTGCTGGAATATTCTTGTGATGTTATTTCTCTTATTTAAAGCATGATTGTTTCAACCAACATCCTCTCTTGTTCCTGGTTTCCTTTCCAACTATTGCCCCATTAGTCTCCTTCATTTATAATGAAATCTATTTGTCCCCAAACCCACCCTCTGCTTCTCTCCTAAATCTAATTATATATGGTTAATATTTGTGACTGTTCATAGAACATTTGCAAAAAGATATTTTTAAAATCAACTTGGATGGCCAACTAGAGACATCACTTGCCAGACCATCCCAAATAGGAATTCTGACAAAGGAAAGAGGAGAAGAGATTCAGAGTGAGTGTGGATCATATTGAGAGGTGCTGGAGCTTGCCAGGCATCTCACAGAGGAAAATTGCAAAGCAGAGAAAGTGGACGATAAAGGAAAAAAGATATCAGCAAGGATCAAAGGCAGAGAAGCTCTGAGACCAGTGAAAGAGTTAAGGGGGATAACTCTCACTCTTTCACAGGCACTTGGCAGCCAGCAGGCTACTGAGCTCCTTGGAGGCTTTTTGACCCCCACGAGCCCAGACACAGTAGCAAACATGGTATAGTGGAGATAACTTGCATGATCCCAGAGCTTGAACGCTCCATGCAAAGCTCCCCACCAAGAAAAGTGTCATAAGAAGCCAGAGAGCCAGCTTTCCTCCATCCAGATGCTTCCTTCCCTGCCCCTTGCCCACCCACTGCAATTGGGAAAGCAGTTTGGGACAAGAATTTGGTGAGTGGCCACCCCCACCCTAGCAGGATTGTGCTACAAGCTGAGGCTTCCACAGAAAGAGGGACCCACACCTTTCACTTTCAGGGCACGCAGAAGATCTGAGACACCCAATTCAGGAACTTCCTGGCTGAAGGCATTTCACAGAGTTGCAGGCTAGTGGGTCAGATAAGCCCAGGCCCTCCAGCCATGAGTGGGTTACTAGGGACACGGGGGGAAGGTCTGTGAGTTGGCCTCGGGTGGTGAGGAAGCCCACATGGACAGACCTGATAGTAGAATACTGTGGGGTTCCAAGAAGGAGCAAGCCAGGAGATAGCTCATACCCCAGGAGGAAAACTGCCCTGTTTAATTAGGGTGGATGATATGGTGAGGAAGAGCCTAGAGCACAGCCCTGGGGGCCATAACAACCAGGTGTGGTTCATTCAGGTGCTGGGGCTGACCATGAGTAGTGGTCTCTCCCCCACCCATTCCAGTCAGAGAGCAGTTTACACTAAGAAGTAGGGGAGTGGTGGCCTCGCCCCAGTGGGGCATGCCATAGGCTGAGGCTTCTAGGGAAAGTGAGACCCATGCCTCTCACTTTCAGGGCCTGCAGTGGATCTGGGGTATCTGATTCAGGGACTTCTTGCCTGATGGCATTTTGCAGAATTGCACACCAGTGGGTCAGACAATCAGACCAGACTCCATCTCTTCTGGACACGAGCTGGTTGCTGGGGACACAGGGTGGGGGGAAGGTCTGTGAGTTGTACTCGGGTGGTAAGGAAACCCATGTGGACAGATCTGACAGTGAAATACCATGGGGTTCTGAGATGCAGTGAGCTGGGAGACATCTTATCTCCCCCCACAAGAAAACCATTCTGTTTGTTTAGGGAGCATTCTAAGGTGCAGCCCCATTGTCATAGCAACCAGGCAAGGTTCATTTAGGCCCTGGGGTGGGCCCCCACACACCCATTCCAGCTGGGAAAGCAGTTTGTAGTGAGAAGTAGGCGAGTGGCTCCCTCTCTCCAGAGGGCATGTACTCCAGACTGAGGCATCCACAAAGAGCAGACCAATGCCTATTTCTCCATGGACTTGTAGTGGACCTGGAGTGCCCAATTTTGGAGTTTCGTGTCCACTGGCATTTTGTGGAGACACATGCTAGTGAGACAGACATGCAGGCCAGGGGGAGAAGTGAGAACTGAACAATCAGATTGTGAATTTCAGATGGCCCCATCTCCACAAGCAGATTTTCTGGCTGGGTGGGACCACTTCAGCCCCTCCTGGGTGTCTATCCCCAGAAGCTGGGAATAGACCTTTGGACCCTGCCCAAAAAGCTACCTTACCAACTTTTGTGAAGTCTGAGGGCAAGCCCACACAGCCCAGCCCTGCCCAGCCTCACTCTCCCACCCACTTCTGCTAAGGCAGAGAATAAGGACACACCTGGAAGTTTCAGGTCCCCACCTACCACACGAGGCATTCGAGTGCTCCTCCTAAGGGACTACAGTCTGGCACAAAAACAACACAGCAGCCTGTTCCTTATGGCAAATACCACCTACTGACAGGGAGGGCAATTTGCACAGCCCTTTTCAACATTTACTGACTCAATCATACGGGATGAAGTCATTTCTCAATTACAAGCACCACCTACTGTCTCAGTGATTAAACTGGGAGTGTCATTACAATACACACTGCTAGGAAGACCACATGGTTGGGGCTAGAAAAAGGATTTCAAAGGCCTCCATCCTCTCTCATCAAAGAGAGACAGGCAATCTGCCCACACACATAGCTCACCACTGCTACAGCATACAAACAACTACTGAGAAAAACATCACACTAAGGATATCCATTACTAAGGCATCTATCCAGAACCTAGATTTCCATCAAAACACCCACAAACCAAGCCAGAGGTTCTCACCCAATATATGCTACAAACACCCCTGTATGAGTGAGTAGGGTGGGGGAAGCCCCATCTAAACAAAAGAATATCCAAAATTAAGAAGCAACAACTGCTCCAGATGAGAAGGAATCAGTGTAAGAACTCAGGAAGTATGAAAAATCAGAACAAAAGGTTTCCCCCAAATAGGAACACCAGCCCTCTAGCAATGGATACTAGCCAAAATGAAAATACTGAAATGACAAATAAAGAATTCCAAATATGGATTATAAGGAAGCTGAATGAAATCCAAGAGAAAATCGTAAACCAACTCAAAGAAACCAGAAAAACTACACAGGAAATGAATGAAAAATTCAATAAAAGGATTGACATATTTAAGAAAAACCAGATAGAACTTCTGGAAATGAAAAATTCATTTAAAGAAATACATAACACAGTGGAAAGTTTTAAGAATAGACTAGACCAGGGAGAAGTAAGAATCTCAGTGCTTGAAAACATCCTTTGATTAAACCAGTCAAAAATAATGAACAGAGAATTAAGAGGAATAAACAAAGCCTATGAGAATTATGGGATAATGTAAAATGTCCTAATATAAGACTTATAGGCACCCCAGAGGGTGAAGGAGAAAATAAACAAAGGCTGGAAAACCTATTTAAGGGAATATTTGAAAAAAAAAATTCCCTGGTCTTGTTAGAGATTTACACATCCAGGTGCAAGAAGCTCAACAAGCACCTGGGAGATTCATCACAAAGAGACAATCACCCAGACACATATTCATCAGACTGGCCAAAGTCAACACGAAGCAGGAGCTCCTGCAAGTCATAAGTTGAAAACATCAAGTAATTACAAAGGAAAAGCCATCAGGCTAACTGCAGAGTTCTCAACTAAGACCTTGCAAGCCAGAAGGAATTGGGACCCAATCTTCAATCTTCTTAAACAGAACAATGCCAGCCTAGAATTTTGTATCCTGCAAAACTAAGCTTCATAAACAGAGAAATAAAGACTTTTCCAGACAAGAAAACACTGAGGGAATTTTTCAAGACCAAACCTGCCTTGCAGGAAATATTCAGAACTGCATTATACATGGAGAAACAAAATGGTCATCCTCCAGTGTAAAACCACCCAAAAGCTCAGAGCTCAAATAAAGCGATAATACAAGAAGTAAAACAAAGCAATAAGGTACTAACCAACAGGGTGAACAGAACAGAATCCCAGATATCAATTCTATCAGTCAACGTTAATGGTTTAAATTCCACCACTCAAGCTGGCTGAATGGGGGGAGAAAAAAAGAGAAAAAGTATCTGTTGTCTCCGGTCTCCAGGAAACACATCTAACCCACATGAAATCTTAAAGACTCAAAGTCAAGGGATGGAAAAATTATTCCAAGAAAATGGAAATCAAAAGGAAGCAGGTGTAGCCATTCTTGTACCAGATAAAATTGACTTTAAACCAACAATAGTAAAGAAAGACAAAGATGGTCATTATATAATGGTAAAGGGAGCAATTAAAAAAGAAGACATGACAATCTAAATATCTATTCACTTAACACAGGAGCACCCAGATTCATAAAGAAAATCCTAATAGACCTAAGTAGGGAGATAAACAGCAACATTGTAATTTCTGGGGACTTCAACACACCATTGACAGTACTGGACAGATTGTCAAAGCAGAAAATAAAGAAACCTTGTACTTAAATGAGACTATAGAACAATTAGGCCTAACAGACATTTACAGAACATTTTACACCAAAACTACTAAATACACATTCTACTCATCAGCACATGAAACATTCTCCAAGATTGATCATATTTTAGGCCATAAAACATGGCTCAATAAATTCAAAAAAATTGAAATCATACCATGTATCTTCTCAGACCACAGTGCAATAAAACTAGAAATCAACTCCAAGAGAAACTCCCAATTCTACCCAAAGTTGTGGAAATTAAATGACCTTCTGCTGAGTGATTATTGGATCAAAGAAGAAATTAAAAGATTCCTTGAACTGAATGACAAAGAGAACACAAGATGTCAAAATCTATGGGATACAGCAAAAGCAGTCCTAAGGGGAGAATTCATAGCCTTAAGTGCCCACAAAAAAAAGACAGATTACAAAATAACAGTCCAAAGAAATGTCTCAAAGAACTAGAAAAGGAAGAACAAAACAAGCTTAAAGCTAGCAGAAGAAAAGAAATAACTAAGGTCAGAGCAGAGCTAAATGAAATTGAAAATAAGAAAATTATACAGAAGATCAATGAAACAAAAAGATCAATGAACATAAGAAATGAAAAAGGAGATATTACAACTGATACCACAGAAATACAAAATATCATCTGTGAATACTGTGAACATCTCTATGAACATAATCTCAAAAAAGTAGAGGAAATGGGTGAATTTCTGGAAACACACAACCTCCCAAGAATGAATCAGGAAGAAAGAGAGCTTGTGAAGAGACCAATAATCAGCAATGAGATTGAAGCAGCAATAAAAAACCTACCAAAAAAACCCAAAAAACAAAAGCCCCAGACCAGACGAATTTACAGGTGAATTTTACTAGACCTACAAAGAAAAGTTGGTACCCATTCTGCAGAAATTATTCCATAGCATAGAGAAAGAGGGAATCCTCCCCCAACACGTTCTACAAAGCCAGTATCACCTTGATACCAAAGCCAGGAAAGTACAAACTAAAAAAGCAAATTACAGACCAATATCCCTTATGAATATAGATGCAAAAATCCTCAATAAAATACTAGCAAACCAAATTCAACAGATTATCAAAAATTATAAGCTATGACCAAGTGGGCTTCATCCCAGGGATGCAAGGATGGTTCACCATAAGTATATCAATAAAAATGATTCACCACATGAACAGAAGCAAAAACAAAGATCACCTCAATAGATGCAGAAAAAGCATTTGACAAAATTTAGCACCCTTTCATGATAAAAACTCTCAAAAACTAGGCATAGAAGGAACACATCTCAAAATTATAAAAGCCATATATGACAAACGAACAGCCAGTATCATACTGAATGGGAAAAAGTTGAAAACATTCCCACTGAGAACTGGAACAAGACAAGGATGTAAACTGTCACCACTTCTATTCAACATAGTGCTGGAAGTCCTAGGTTAGAGCAATCAGGCAAGAAAAAGAAATTAGACGTATCCAAATTGGGAAAGAGGAGGTCAAACTATCACTTTTTGCAGACAATATGATCTTATACCTAGAAGACAACAAAGAGTCCAACAAGAAACTCCTGTAATTGATAATAAATTAAGCAACGTCTCGGGTTACAAAATCAATGTACACAAATCAGTACTATACCTATACACCAGTAATAGTCAAGCTGAGAGTCAAATCAAAGAGTCAATACCATTCACAATTACCACAAAGAAAATAAAATACCTAGTAATGTACCTAACCAAGGAGGTGAAAAACATCTACAAAGAGAATTATGAAACACTGAGGAAAGAAATCACAGATGATATAAACAAGTGAAGAAACATATCATGCTCAAGTATTGTTAGAATCAACATTGTTAAAATGTCCATACTACCCAAAGTGATTACAGATTCAATGCTATCCCCATCAAAATACCAAGATCATATTTCCCAGATCTAGAAAAAATAATTCTACGCTTCATGTGAAGTCAGAAAAGAGCCTGAATAGACAAAGCAATGTTAAGCAAAAGGAACAAATCAGAAGGCATCACATTGCCAGACTTCAAACTATACTACAAGGCTATAGTAACTAAATCAGCATAGTATTGGCACAAAAATATAGACACAGGCCAATGGAACAGAACAGAAAACTCAGATATAAAACCATCCTTATAAAGCCAACCTATCTTTGACAAAGCAGTCAACAATATACACTGGGGAAAAGAATCCCTATTCAATAAATGGTGCTGGGAAAACTGGATAGCCACATGCAGAAGAATGAAACAGGACCCATATTTCTCAGCACTTACTAAAATTAATTCAAATGGATAAAGGACCTAAATGTAAGACACAAACCATAATAATTCTAGAAGAAAATGTAGGGAAAACTCTTCTAGATATTGGCCTAGGCAAAGAATTTATGAAGAAGAACACAATGGCGATCACAACAACAACAAAAATAAATACATGGGACTTGATTAAATTAAAAAGCTTCTGTACAGCCAAGGAAATAATTAACAGAGCAAACAGACAACCTACAGAACAGGAGAAAATATTCACAAGCTTTACATCCAGTAAAGGACTAATAACCAGAATCTACAAAAAACTCACAGAAATCAGCAAGAAAAAGTCAAACAACCCCATTAAAATGTGGGCAAAAGACATGAACAGAAGCTTTTCAAAAGAAGATAGACAAATGGCCAATAAATGTATTAAAAAAATGCTCAACATCACTAACCATCAGTGAAATGCAAATTAAAACCACAATGAAATATCACCTTTCTCCAGTTAGAATAGCCTTTATTAAAAAGTCCAAAAACAATAGATGCTGGTGTGGATGCAGAGAGAAAGGAATAGTTATACACTGCTGGTGGGACTGAAAATTAGTGCAACCTCTATGGAAAACAGTGTGGAAATTCCTCAAAGAACTTAAAGTAGACCTACCATTTGACCCAGCAATTCCACTACTGGGTATTTAACCACAGGAAAAGAAGACATTTTATTAAAAGGACACCTGCACATGAATGTCTACTGCAGCACAATTCACAATTGCAAAGATGCAAAATCAACGTAAGTGCCCATCAATTCATATAAGTGGATTAACAAAATGTGGTATATGTATACTATGGAGTACTACTCAGCCATATAAAAGGGTGAATTCATACCTTTTGCAGCAATTTGGATGGAACTGGAGACCATTATCTTAAGTGAAGTATCTAAAGAATAGAAAAACAAACACCACATGTATTCACTGCTAAATTGGAACTAACTGATGAGCACATATGTACATACAGGGGAGTAGAACTCAACAGAAATCAACCTGGGGGCAGGGGGGATGAGGGGATGGGCAAAACCCTACTTAAATGGTACAGTGAACAGTATCTATGTGATAGGTACTCCTATAACCATGACTCAAGCATTATAAAATCTATTCATATAACCAAAATACCAAAACTATTGGTACCCCGTAATACTTTGAAATAAAAAAAAATCTGTAAAAAATAAAATAAAAAAATAAAATCAACTTGATTTGCCATATCAGTTATGTTATTTAGGTGTTTTATATATTAAATTACTATTTTTATTTGATATTTCCTTAGTAAAGAGGTGAAAGAACATCTGTTACCATTATCCTTGCACTTCCTGTCTTGCTTTATGGTCTTTGATATTATGTTCTTTTCTGCAAGTTTATTCATGAATGATGATTTTACTTTTCTGTCATACTGTATTAGTTTGCTAGAGCTGCCATGACATAGTAACATGGACTGGGTCATTTATACAAAAGAAATTTATTTTCTCACATTTCTGGAGGAAAGTCCAAGATCAAGGTGTCAGCAGGGTTGATTTTTTTTTTCTGAACCTTCTTTCTTCTCTCTTTGTCGTGTACTTGGCTGTCTTCTCCCTGTGTTTTCACATGATCTTTCTTATGTGTGTGTCTGTGTCTTAATCTCCTGTTCTTATAAGGAGAACAGTCGTATTGGATTAGGGCCCACTATACTGACCTCATTTAACTTTAATTATCTCTTTAAAGGCCCTATCTTCAAATAATAGTCCCATTCTGAAGTAGTGAGGGTTAGGACTTTGACATAAGAATTTTGGAGTGACACAATTCAGCCTCTCTACATACCCTTTATAATTATAAATTTTCCCTATTTGTTTGTTTAATCTAGCCATGAAATTCTCTTTGCTTGAGTGAGTGCACTCTTTTCTGGAATTCGTTTACTTCCTCCAGCATTTCACCTCCAGTCTCTCCTTTGCAAAAGCCTAACTGCTATCTGTTCATCTTGATGGCTCTGTGGGATAAAATTAAAGAAGACAATACCCAACAAGCTTTATTTCCATTTGGTCCATGGAAAACTGAGATTCTTTGTTTGAAAACACTCAGAGAGTGCAGGCAATTCCAAGGCATCAGTAAGACTCCTTTGCCACATTAACGAAGCACCTGACCAGTCTGTTTGTTTTGCCCTGTAAATTTCTAGAATTACTGAAAATTCAAATCAAATCATCAATTCCAAATAATCTTGAGGAAGCTCTACTCTCTTAGCTTAACTTTAGAGGTAGTACCAAGCCACGTTTCCTATAAGGTGGGCTGGAATTTACAGAATATCAGCACCTCTCTGAAAAGAAAATCCTTTTCATATGTCAAATCTTTGCCTCTCCTGTCTCTGACGTTTGCAATTCTTACTGTGATAGCAGTGATTGTGGGTGTAGTTGTAGATAGGAAAAAAATGATAGTAGATAAAATAAATTTTATATATGTATGTAATATTTAATTTATAAAAACACATAAATTAAATGTGATAAAATGTTAACAGCCATTAATTTTGGAGGATGGAATAAATATGTTTGGAATTCAGTCTTTGTTTTTTACTGTATTTTAAAATTTTCTCCACAAATATATAGAAATAAAAGATTGTTAGCTCAGGTTAGCATTTCTCTCACCAACTTACATGTTTTTATTTAAATGGTTTAATAAAACTATCTTTATCTCTACCTGAGGCTCACTATCTTATAACACAAAGTAGTGTTTATAATAGTAAATCTTGTTATTAAGAATATGTAGACAGATTTTTACTTGTCCTTTCTTACTTCTTTTCTCAAACTGTTGACTAAAAGAAGAGAGAGCGACATTATTCCCACACCTTGTACTTCTGACCCAATACAATACTCTGAGGCACTAAAGATGCATGTGTATTAGTCAGGGTTCTCCAGAGAAACAGAACCAATAGGATATATAGAGAGACATGAATAGAAAATTTAATCATGAGGAATTGGCTCACGTGATTATAGCTGCTGAGTCCCATTGTCTGCTATCTGCAAGATGGAGACCCAGGAAAGCTGGTATTGTTATTCATCTTGAGTCCCAGGCCTGAGAACCGGTGGAACTGATCATGTAAGTCCTGGTCCAAGTCTGATGGCCCAAGAACCAGGAACATCAATGTCCAATGGCAGGAGAAGATGGTTGTCCCAGATCAAGCAGAGAGCAAATTTGCCTTTCCTCCATATTTCTGTTCTATTCAGGCTCTCAATAAATTGGATGTTGTCCACCTTCTTTAATGAGAGTGATCTTCTTTACTCAGTCTACTGATTCAAAGGCAAACCTCTTCCAGAAATACCCTCACAGACACACCCAGAAATGATATTTTATCTGCCACTGGACAATCTCTTAGCTCAGTCAAGATGGCACATAAAATTAACTGTCATGCTATGCGAACTCCTTTTGACTGTTATTCTTTCTCACTTTAAATCATAAGACTGAAATTACGTCAGTGGCTTTCTAAAATAATGGAAAATTTTTCACCATGCTCCAGGAAAAATTATTTTATTTTATGCTGCTTTATTATCCTGTTCTAAAATTTCCTTTATTAGATCATAAATTATAATTGAGCACCTACACTGTACCTAATCCTATTCTATGCACAAGAATATAACAGTTAAAAAAAAATTGACCAAGTTCCTTCTCTCATAGAGCTTACCTTTTAGTTCAGTCTGTCTTTGTATGTTTTGCCATATATTTTCTGCCAACCCTAGGTCTCAATTATCAGGCAGATGGGTTCTTTAAAGCTAGAAATCATGCAATCTAACAGGTGATTTGAGATGCTCCTTACAATTGGGTAGTTACATCTTGAGATTTTGACATTAATGTTGAGCTATCTTCTTGTAAGAATTGTACTTCAAGAGCACTATTTCTATTCCTGGGAGAGTGGAAGTGAGACTTGGCAGAACCATACTTTGAGACAAAATAGTACGCCAAAATGAAAGAATAAGAACTCAGATATCAGGGACTGTAATGTAGATAAAATGTGTGTCTGTATGTATTGCGTGATGGGCAAGGGAGTGGTTCCAAGGGCTGGAATGCAAGGACCCATGAAACAGGACTAACAATGTTGATTCAGTGCTGGAAAGATGAGCTGTTGCCCTGTTTCAGTGATGCAAAATGAATTTATTAAACTTGAGTTGTCAAGTACACAAAAATCAAGAGCAGGCCAAATCTGAGGCCAAGGCCTGAATGATTTGACTGTAAAGATAAAATGATGCACTTTTAGAGTCAAACACCAAACACTTTATTACTTACATAGAGAAAAACGATTAGCCATAGGTGCCGGTTTCCCATGCTCTTTGTCCTAAAATAAACAACAACAAAAAGACACCAAAACAAAAGTAACATTACAATGTGAGTAGTGGGATGCCCTGTTGCTGAGGATCTGACTCTAGACTGCAGTTAAGTGGCTTTATGTTCTGAAGTTCTATTCTGAGCGCAGAGCGCCAGAAGCCTCATGCCTCATCAGAACTCAGGAGGTGGTGAGCAACTGCCTAGTAACAACAGGGCGATTTTGATAGGTGAATGGGAGATGGCCTTGTAGAAGCTTCTGGCATGCCTTCCATCCTCACGTTCCAGGAGTATCACAAGGCATTCTGCCAAGACTCAGATTAGTTGTGGTTCAAATCTTTGTTCATACGACTTTTGTGGCTATGGGCAAGGTTGCCAAGGTGCAATGGTGGAGCCATTGCACTACACAGCCATGGCCAAAACCTTTGGATGTCACTGAAATTGCTTAATGGGTTTCTTTTTCATTTTTGCCTCTATTGATATCTTTAACATGCTATAAGAAAAATCAGATCAACTGAAACTGCTACATCAGTTTTAATCTAAAAGATAATGCATGAGATCACAGTATTCCCAGCACTTCATCCTATTAAATTTCACTAGTAATAAATAGACCACCCCCACCCCACTATTTAGAATGATCTGTTTTATCCAAGTGTGACTAAATACTGAGCTCCACTTCATGGATCACCTTTTCAGTTATTCCAGGTGAATAACAGATATTCCTTGCCCACCATATTATTTACGTTACTATTGCCCTGACTCAAATACAATTCCTAAAAATGGCTAAGGAAATTCCAAATAGCTAGTTTTTCTCTGTATAAATAATTTTTAGCAAGGCTCATTATCCAATATTTTATTTTCTACCTCCTTTTAAGGAATCAAATAGATTTGCAGTATTTAAAGTAGAATCCAAAACTGATTATGCATCATGAGTTTTAGTGCCTGGTAGTCTAGTAATTACAGCTATATTTTTAAAGGACTTTAAACCTAAATTGAAACTTGAACCATACAATTATATACAATGCATATCGCAAGGACAGCTAATGGACTCTATCGTTTTGCTGCAAACAGCTGTTTTCTCCTAATAAATTCTGCTCCTAGATTCTACTCATACTACCAAGCAAAGTAAAAACAAGAAGTTAGAGGAGAGCAATAGAACAGTACAAATATTTTCTTTTTCTTATAAAATATATACCACTCCCTAACGACCAATCAAAAACAATGAAATAATTCAGGTATATTAGAAAAGTAATACACAGTTCCTTCAAACAGAGGGAAGGACAGGGGGAGGAGAAGAAAAGAAAAGAGGAAAAGTAGAGAAGAAGGAGGAGGAGGGGGAAGAAGAAGAAGGAGAAGAAAAGGAGAAACTAAAAAAGAAAGAGGAAAATGAAGACAGAAGAGGAGGAAGAGAAGAAGAGAGTTCAACTAATACAGTAGGGATAACGACTCAGACTTAATGATGTAGACATTTGTCCATATTTGCTTCTAATGTTTGTTAAAAAACTAAAATATTACAAAAGGAGTTGAAGTCTCTTTGGGTATCTTTACCATCCCGTTCCTCACCTTTGCTTTGCTAAAATAAACATTATTCCCAGTTTATGTGATGCCCTACCCTCATTTGAATACGTTTACCATGTAAGTATCTGTAAATTTTCTTTTGTGTATTACTAACATATTACTGTAATCATACAAATCCATCACTACAATAAATATTGACAAAATCTCTTTTTTAAATTTTTTTCTTTTTTTCTTTTATTTCATAATATTATGGGGGTACAACACTTTAGCTATATATATTGCCCATGCACTGCCCGTGTCAGAGCTACAATCGCGGACATCCCCCAAACTGTGCGCCCCGCACCCATTCAGTGAGAGTTTTCCCATCCCCTCTACCCTATTCCCACCTGCCTGACCCCTGATGACTACTATTTCCATGTGTGACATAAGTATTGATCAGTTAGTACCAATTTGATGGTGAGTACCAGTGGTGCTTGTTTTTCCATTCTTGTGATACTTCGCTTCAAAGAATGGGCTCTAGCTCCATCCAGGATAACATTTTGCCTAGTCTTGCCCTTTTTTTTTTTTTACTTTAGTATATATTTAAAGAATAATTTGGTCAAACTCTATGAAATATAATGGATCAATAGATTTGCTTGACCAAAAATGGCATCTTTATAATGCTGAGTTTTGCCACCCACAAGCATAATACATATCTTTAATAATTTAGCATTTTTTTATTCCCTTCAATAGCCTTAAAAACTTTTTCCATACAGGTATTATATTCTCTTTGTTAGATTTATTCTTGTAAATACCATATTTCTTACTATGGTTATTGATATTTTTCAGTAAATTTTCTTTTTCTCTTTTAATTTTTGCTTCATTTTGCCAAAATTACATATATAGTAAACTTAAGTATTTTTAAATTACTCCCAAACTTTTTCTAAAAACCAAACAAGTCAACATGACAGAAAAAAGAAACACTGAGTACACCTTTTTAAAAATAGGCAACAGTAGCCCCATGAGTCTCAGAATAAAAATGGGATTGGCCAAACCACCAGGACAGAAATACAACAGCAATTGGGTGCTGGTAGTGATAGAGTGAAAATAAAATACAAAATTACCCACAGACCGTGGAAATACCCTCCCTCCCACAAAAGCCAAATAATTCTTATTGCTTCCGGCAGTATGTTCTACACTTAGTGGAAACCTGAATAGATGCAACTGAGAATGAGCAGAATGATTCTTCACAAGGACTGAATCAATGGCAATGAAAACACCTGTGAGCATAAACAGAAGATCAAATATTGCTAATTTAGTACATCCCCCTGAAAATTTCAGAAATATCAAGCTAATACTCTTTTGTAAAAGAAAATAGCTCACACAGAGACCAAATACTAACTACAGAATTCAATATGAGCAGGGCAAAAACACTGGACATTGCGTTAAGATAGTGGGGGAGCATATCAGGTAGCAAATGCTTCAAAAAGCTAAGAAGCTTGAAAATGTGCCTGAGCTAATCTCCCCTTGAAAACCCACATCGTTTGAATATGAGATACTGCAAAAATAAATAAAATAAATAAAATCTAACTCCATGCATGTGTACTCCATGAAAAAAACCAAGATAAAAATAAACTAGATAATATTTCAATAAATAATGGGAAAACGCCAGAAATACACAACAAAGAAGATAAAAGCATTAATTTAATATATACAAGTGAGACAAAAAAATATAAAAACTTATGCAAACATTGGAAGATCAGCTAAAATTAGAAACAAATAAGCCCAGAACTATATGCCTAGGCAACTGGAAGATATAAAACAAGACCTCTGAGAAAGAGTTACTGGGGGTGTGAGTGTGGGTGTACAAAGCAGAAGAACAAATAGATGCCATAATAAAAAGGAGTAAAGGAAAAGCAAAAGATGGAAAAGGGAAATGCATAAAGGCATTAGATGAATGAAAAAATAGAGGAAAGAAAGGAGGAAAACATTTTAAAAATCAAATGGAAATAACGAATAAATGTACTTGAAAGTAACAGGTAATATAATGCAATCTCTGGCCAAGATATAATAACAGATTTATAATATAATCCCACCTGAAATAACCAAAAGACACAGGCAAAAAAATAAATAAATAAAACAAAAAAAGAAGCAATAGTTTTTAAGACACTGAATATCAGAGAGCAAAAGGCAGTGGTGATACCTGAAAGAAGGAAAACAAACTGGAGGAGGATTAAATTTATTTGAACTTATGGTCTTGAGATAAGTCCTGAGACTTGGCACAGAGTGCTCAAGACTCCCTGAGTTGAGGAAGCTAAGCAGAGACCCTATGGAGAACTAAGTGGCTGTACTTTGCAGGAGAGAGTACTGGAGAGGAGACATCTGCACAGAGAGAAAATTCTGGTTATCTGCAGGGTCTCTTCTGAGTATTCTGCAAAGTACTAAGTAGCACATACCTGTGAGGAAACTACTTGAGGATGATGGTAGAGAATATTCAAAAAAATTAGAGGGAACAATTCCTGGTACTCACACAGGGCAGTGAATATTACCTGTTCCCACCAGCCAGACTGGAAAATTTCAAGATCATAGGGCCTTAGATGGAATATCCAGGAGGGTGTTGCTCAGTAATGGTAATAATTAGCCCTATACTAAGCACTGCTCTGGAATCACCTAACAAATCATAAAAGCATGACCAAAATGAATTCAATTGTTTCAAAGTAATTGAACTGCATTCTAGAACAAAGCTCAGAAACATTTATAGGAAATCAAAACTATACAGAACCATTTGTGTATAAAATTAAAACTGTCTGGCATCCAATGAAAGGACCGTACATAGTGGGAAGAAGAAGAGTATGACCTATAATAAGGATAAAAACGATTAATAATAACTGACCAAGAAGTGACACAAATGACAGAATTTTTTGAAAAGTGACATTAAAGCCATATTGTAACTATTTCATATGCCCAAAAATATGAAAATAGAGAAATGAAAGATATTAAAAATATAATTTAGATTTTTAATTTCAATTTTTAGAAATTAATATTAAAAGTCTAATTTCTAATTTCTACAATGTCTGAGATGAGAATATGTGGACGACTATACATTGCAGTAGAAAACATGTGAATTTAAAGACAAAGTAATAGAAACTATCCAAAATGAAACAAAGTTGTAAAAGTCACCTAAAAAAGAAACCTATAGCTAAAATCATTCTTAACAGTGAAGACTGTATGCTCTCACCCTAAAATTGGGACCAAAGCAAGGATGTCTTCTCTCACTATTTCTAGTCAACATTGAATTAGTGGTACTTACCAGTACAGTAAGAAAGAAAAACCTCAAGAATTGCCAAGACATAACATTTCCCTTATCTACAGACTTGACCCTTACTTTACTTCTGAATATTAATAGTGTAGCTAGCAATCTCAGTGATGTCTCCAATATTAAAGATTTGATTTTTCCAAGTAGAATTTCATATTGTTTAATAGCAATTATATTTCGTCCTTTTTAAAGCTAACACCTCATTTCCTTTTCTTTTCTTTCTGCACTGGCTAGGACACCAATGATGTTGAAGAAAGGAAAAAATCTCTTGTTCTGTTCCTGCTTTCAAAGGAGATATTGTTATTATTTCATCATTAGTCATATGAGATGTTAAAGGTCATGAGAAAATATCCTTTAAAAGATTAAGACGATCTTTCGATTACAGATTTTACCTTTTTATTATAAATGGCTGTTCAGTACTGAGAAATCTTTTCCTGTATCACCCGAGAGTACTATTCTTTCTTCTTTAATCTATTAACAAGTTGATTGTTAGACATCATTTGTTAGCAGATTTAATCCAACTTGATTATAAAATAAATTTTTAAATAATTGGTTTAATGTTTAATATTTCATCATGGGTTTGACTTTTGGTTCATTTATTATATATGCTTGTAAGTTTTTTTATACTCAATCTTTTTGAGATTTTTTAAAAATCAAATGTATACATTCACTGTAAAAGAAGTTGAGAGAGGTTTCCTCTCCTTCTAGTCTTAGGAACAAATTATACAGTATAGAGGTTGTCTGTGTCTTAAAGATTTTTTAAAACTCACCTATAAAAATGTCTCAAATTAGTATTATTTTGGTTGTAGATTTTTGACTAGTGATTCTGTTCAAAGTTCCTATTCCTTTTTGGAGACATATTTTTGGGAAATTTCTATTTCCCAAATTAGATTAGATTTCTGTTTGATTTCTAATAGAAATTTCACATTAATTATCTTAAATTAGTACAGTATTCTTTTAAACTTTAACATGATCAAGCAACTTATCTTTCAACACTTAATGGAAGTTGTAAAGATAGTTTTCAAGAAGACAACATATCATGAGAGAATTTTTATCCAACTAATCTAGTTTGCTAATTAGATCACAATATGATTAACAAACCATTACCTTTATATAACATAAAGTTTGATAAATTTCAGATATATAAAAATGTACAAATAATAACAAAAGAAATATTCATGTATTCTTCACTGAGTTAAAAAAAAAAACAACACAAATACTGTTGAATCCCCACGTGTACTCCTTAGTTCACTTCTTCCTGTATTCATTCACCTGAGGGATGTATCTCCCAAATTTAGGGTTTATTTTTTTCCCTGTACAGATTTTCATATGTTATATATGCATATATCCATGACACACACACACACGTTTATCACTAATTTATTCAATCAATAAATAATAAGTGACATATACTATTACACTAAGTGCTCTTATTATTCTAGCTACTAGAAATAGAACAAAGGACAAAACACAGGCCAAAATCCTTCTTCTCATGAAGATAGCATGCTAGTGGGTTAGGCAAACAGTAAGCAAAATAAATACCTAAAATATGTAATATGTTAGATGAGGATAAGAAATAAGAGAGTATGGTCACTGTCAAGTTTCATAGATAACATGCTTTCTGAGTAAGCAGCTAAAAGAAATGAGGAGTGGAAATATACTGGATGTGTACAAAGAACAGGAAGGAAATATAGAAAGGTAGGAGGAGAATAGCAGAAAATAAACTCAGAGAAACAAAAGAGTGTAGAGAAGGTGTTATAGATGTGGGGCTGACATTGTGGGTAATCATAATAACTTGCTAACTCATAGGGAAACCAGTTGGTAGACTTTTATGCAGAAGATAGGCAAAATCTGACATTTTAATAGAAAAATTCCTGGTATGTTGAAAATAGACTACATTTTTTTGTTGTTTGTTTTTCAGTAGCAGACTTGGTAGAAGGCAGGAAGGTCACTTGGGAGGCCATTGCAATAATCCAATGAAAGATCATGGTGGCACAGGTCAAGGTTTTAGTCCTGAGCAGTTGAAAAAAGAGGAGTTATTCACAGGAACAAACAAAAAAATCTAGAAGAAGAGCATGTTTGGAGGCAGTCGTGGTAGAATGATCAGGACCACAGTTTCAAACATAATCAACTAGATATGCATGTTAAAATTTCAGGCAAAGATGCCAAGTATACAGTTGTATATATGAGGCTGGATTGCAGGGGAAAGAAGATTATAAGTATAAAATTTGGAGGAATTACCATATAAATGACACTGAATGGTCTTCAAGAGAATTAGCATAGATAGTAAAGAGAAGGGGTCCAAATACAGTCATGCATCACTTAATGACTAGGGTATGTTCTGAGAAATGCATCCTTAGGTGGTTGTGTTGCTGTGCAGATGTCATAGAGTGTACTTACACAAACCTAGATCATATAGCCTACTACACACCTAGGCTATGTAGTACAGCGGTTGCTCCTAGGCTACAAACCTGTACAGCATGTTACTACTGAATGCTGTAGGCAACTGTAACACAATGGTAAGGGCTTGTGTATCTAAAGTTTAGACTTATCTAGACACAGGGAGGTAATGTGTTATGCTAAGACATTAGGATGGCTACAATATCACTAGGCACATGACTGTACTGATTTTCAGTAAGCCCAAACGATGGGATTGTGAGATGGGGGGAAAACAGTTAATGTAACTGAGAAAAATTATCCTGTGAGAAAGAAGAAAAACCAGGACAGTGTTGTGTCCTCAGAGTCACAAATATGTCCAATGATGATAGTAGATCAAGTAAAATAGGACTAAGAACTAAACACGGAATTCTCTTATTGGAAGTCACTGGTGACCTTGAAAAGAACTGTTGTGGCTGAGTAGCGGTAGCAGTGAAAGCTTGCTGGCAGGAGTTCATGAGAGAATGGGAGACGAAAATCTGGAAAAAGTGGGTTTAGACAGGGAGATAAGTTGAGCAGTACTTGAGGAAAGCTAGGTTAGGAGGGCTTTATTTTTTAAATGTGAGAAACAAGCATATCTGTATATTTATAGGAAAGTTCCAGTAGAAAGGAAAGAGTTGAGAGAAAGAGAAAAATTGCTAGAGCAAAGACGGGAAGATAGGACATAAGATCTAGTTCACAGATGGGAAAGGGAAACACAAGTGGAAGAAAAACAAAAATATGAGCTCAAATGCAGGTGATTTATTAGAAATTGTACTGGGGGTTGTAGAAAGTCTCTTTTGATCGCCTCCATCTTCTCATTGATCTCAGCAGTAAGGTCATTAGCTGAGAGCGAGGTTATAGCAAGCAGGTTGAAAATTTGAAGAAAAAGAAAGGATGAAATCCTCATTTGGATACTTAGGAATATAATAAAAAACCCAAATGTAATCTGATTGTCAGGCAACATGAAAGCACACAATCGAGTTTTATGGTAAGAAATTTTAATTGAGAGCAGGCTGTGTGTGTGTGTGTGTGTACAAGTATATATGTAGAATAAAAAAGGGAGTGATTTTTTTTTTTTATCAGCATGGTGAAGTCAAAGAGAGTCAAGAAGTTTGAAATTATAAACTGGATAAAAGAGAAGCAGGATATTCTGGGTATGTGGAACAGTGAAATATGTTAGGATCATTGGATTGTAAGTGTTCTGTGTTGAATTGTGTCTCCAAAAAGATATACCCATGTTTTCACCCCTGGTACCTGTGAATATGACCTTGTTTGGAAATGGAACCTTTGCAGATATAATCAAGTTAAAATGAGGTTGTACTGGATTCGGACAGGCCCTAATCCAACGACTAGTGTCCTTGTAAGAGAAGGAAGATTGGACATAGACACACAGAGAGGAAGACAGCCATGTGAAGATGAAGGTACAGACTAGAGTTACGCTACCACAAGCCAAGGAATTCCAAGGAGCTGAAAAGCACCACAAAGGAGAAGAGGCAAGAAAGGATTCTTCCCTGGGCACTTTGAGTGTAGCACGGCCCTACCAACCCTCGATTTTGGACTTCTGGCTTCTAGAATTATGAGAGAATAAAATTTTTGCTATTTTTAGCTACCCAATTTGTGGTCCTTGTTTTGGCAGCCTTAGAAAATTAATATAGTAAGTCATGGTAAGAAGACAGGTGTAACAATACTAGAGAGAATTAGCCACAGAGTAAGAAAGTGATGGCTGGGGGACTTAATGATTATGTGCTAGACTGAGGGCGTGGAGAGAGTGGTGAAGGTCATAGGATGAGAGAACTTCAAGCAACTGAGATGACAGGAAATGGCAGAGATTATCTTAGAAATCTTCAAGAATTTTGACAGTAGTAATATTTGGAATCAGAAGGTAAAAGATTAAACTGTTAGGAACTGATTAGAGGACTTTTAGTTAGCACGTGGTGGCAATAATAGAGGAATGTCTAGAATAATCTTATGATATAAGATTTAAAGCTGATAGCATTTTGTATATTTAAAACCTTTATTCAATTGGTGTCATGCTATATGTATTCTTCTCAGAACTGAATTTTATGAAGCCTTATATTTAATATTTATCATATATATTTATTCATATAATGAGTATACATTCATTAATTTCTGCTCCATAGTATTCTGTTATGTTTATCCATTCCCCTTAATAGATGTTTGGTTTTTTTTTTTTTTTCAATTTTTGATTTACAAACAAAGCTGTATTCCACTGATTTCTGTTATCTTACTGTACCTATAGCTATGTCCCATTATTTCAAAATTAAGCCTCCAGTCTTTTTTTGTTGATAACTCCTCCAAAATGTTTTGCTTTTATTAGCCTTTACAAAACATAGCATTTTAAAAAGATTCTTTATATTTCTTTGTTTTCTAGAAATATTAATTTAAAATTACTTTTTCTTTTATAATTATTTCCATATTTCTTTATTTTGTGGGCACACTTTTTTATTATTATTTTACTCTTTGACTTAAATGTTTACTTCACTTATTCTATTTTTTTTTAATTTTTAAATAAATACAATTGAGATTGTAAATTTTTATGGCCTTTGCTGCATTTCACAAGTTTTTATAAATATATCTATGTATATACTTTTCAATCTGTTCTTGAAATTTTGTAATTATCAATGAGTTCTACGTTGAATTCTACTTTAACTTATAACTTAAAGAATGTTACATAAGTTTTCAATTTTATGTTTTGTTTTGCCTCCTACGTCCCAATTCTTCCTCTGAACTTTATTTCTCCATTGTTAAAATTAATCTTGTCTTAATTCTTTCAGCAATGTTAAAGCCTTTTTTAAAAAACTTTTCAAATCATTTTTAAATTACAGATTTTTGGATATAAGATTACAATGTCTGACTAATGAATCATTCTTTTTTATGGCAGCAGTAATTAATTTATGACTTATTTTATCTGTAATAAAGCTATTTTATATTAAAATCCATTTAACTGTATATTAATATTGCTATACAAGTAATACATGGCCAAGTTTTTTCCACTTCTGGAATTTCTTAGTCATTAAGTTTTAGGTGTGATTCTTTTAAATAAAATTTGTTATTTTATGAAAGCTAACATTCCCTGTATTTAAATAGGTAGACTTAATTTGGAATTAGTTTAACCATCTTATTTTGTGTTTTATATTTCTGAGCATCATGAGGTTTTTTTTCCTTGTTATGTTTATGCTATTTTTGACTTCTCTAAATTAGTAGAAAATTTTATATTACCTTTTCCACTTTAAAATTTTAAATGGTATATATTCCACATTGTTTGTATTTGTATTTAACATTTTTTACCTTTTTATGGAAGTAGATCACTCTTAATTGTACAGCTTTATGAATTTTCACAATGGGAGCATGCCCAGATTAAAAAGCAGAATGTCATAAACATTCCAGAAGACCCCTTGTGTACCCTGTCTGTGACTATCACCATCTGCTTAAATTTCTGTGTGGTATGCTAGAAAGTTTTCTTAGACATACTTCCAAGTTTGCTAATTCTCTGTTTAGCTCTGTCTAATCCTCTTAGTCTGTTCATTGAGTATGAGTTAATTGCACGTGTCACAATTCGTGACTTGAGTATAGTAGATTACCCTCCCCAATGTGTTCGGACATCATTCAATCCACTGAGGGCCTAAAGAGAATAGAAAGTGGAGAAAGGAGGAATGCATTCCTTTTTTTCCTGTCTCACCACTTAAAGTGGAAGATCTCACATCACCTTTTTCTGCCCTTGGACTGGGATTTACGTCATTGACTTCCCCGGTTCTCAGAGTTTCAGACTCAGACTGAATTACACCATGGGCTTTCCAGGGTCTCCAGTTTGTAGATAGCAGATTATGGGACTTTTCAGCTTCTATAATCACATGAGCCAAATCCTCATAAAAATACGAACTATGTATAAACTATATATATTATATAATATATATAACTCTTTTGTTAGCCCATCAAGAAACTTAAGCATATCTATTTAGAAGTTTCCCTCTGATAATTTCACTATCTGTAATTTTTTAATGGCTAATTCTGTATATTTGAATCTACTAAAAGTCATGGTGGCTCACTTCTAATCATGTATGTAATCCAGGTTTTTTACCTCATTTTCAGCATTATTTTTTTCTTCTGTTCTGATTTTATTCTTTCAGTTTCAGTTTATTTCTGACAAGGTTACATGGATTACAATGGTCCTGGACAGGTTTTAGGCAGATATTTGTAAATGTGAAAGTTAAATGCAGACATGTTTGGGCCCCAAAATTTTAATTTTTTCAGTTGCCTTCCCCCTAACTTCTGTATACCCAACACTCTAGACAGCACAAAACTTTTAAGATCACATTTCTTTGTGTGTTTTTCTAGTTCACTTTTCATGGATAGAGAATTTCCATGAAAAGGTTTTCATATGTATTTTATGTAGGATTAGAAAATCCAGTTTACCCACCTGCAGCAGCCTGAGGCTGTCTCTCTGGCCTTCCTGTGTGGATTAGAAGCCTGTGCCTTAGCCTTTCAAGCCTGCATACAGGGTAAAAGTGACTATGGGCTGCAGTACCATCAGCTCTCACCGTGTTGCTTTTATCATCCTTTGTGCTCTTTGAGTCTTTGCTTTCATTCTCTGATGCTTGATTAGACCTTAGTTTTAAAGTTTTTTTTTGTTGTTTTTTTTTAATTTGTGATCCCATGTTCAAAGCAGGAGAAACTTTCTGAGTCAGGTCATTATGGTTTTTAATAAAAGAAAGCAGTGCAAATATTCAACTGAGTTCTCCTGTTAAATACAACCAGCAGCTGGACTCCCTACATTTGTGTCTCCACTCTTATTCTTCATCTTCATGTCTTCTGTTCTCTTTTCTGTATTTCTCTGCTGGCTTCTGTTTTCTCTTCCAAAACAACCAAATTACCTAATCTCATCCTTTGTGACAGTTCTTTCATTTCACTCAATTTTCTCCAAACACCAAAATACTTTCCAAGCTTATAGTTCCTTCAAATAATTTTTCTAGTTGCAGGAATAGTTAAATTATTTTATACCTCTATTTAAGAAATATTCTCTCTGTAAATGTTGATTTTCAATAGCCTGCTCTGGAACACATACTCCCTCTGTTACAGAAAATTTAAATTAAAAAAAGAAAAACCTAACATGCTTTATAAGTTTTATAACACCAAGATAAGAAGGTACTTGTTGGAAAATCAAGTACACACAACTGTAAGGAGACATAAAGCTATCATGAAAACCACAGCTTTGTTGCAACCCTTGATTAGCTGAGTAGTACTTTGGTTGTCTTCTTTAAAGTCACTTTTTTGCTACCAGATGGAGATGTTTTGTTTCTTGTTAGATATCCTAGACCATAATTAAACCCATTAGTCAGCAAAGAGTGAAATCATTCCAATACCTACTTCATATTTTCTCTTTCATTTCCTTAGCTCTTTTCTAGAAATTAATACATTGCCAATATGATTTCTTTAGGCTCTTTGATTTTGTGTTTCAAGATACACTATGTTTATTAAACATAAAGCTTTTTGTTGTACAACATTGTGAATGTACAAAATAACATTGAATTGTATACTTTAAAATGGTTAATTTTATTGCTGTGTGAATTTCTCTGCAATAAAAAAAATGTGAGATTTTTTTTCACCACCAGTGTTGAAAAAGCAGAACCACTTTCTGTTTATGCACTAACTTGACCGCTGATGCAGTCCTTGCTTCAGTTCAAACATGGGAATACAGCATCTGAATGATTTTGCATGACATCTCCTGATGTTTGCAGCCAGGTTCCCAGGAGTCAGTGCGTTCTGCTGAGTTTGAAGGGGTTGCCTGTGCTGTGCTTGCTCTTTCCACGTGCTCACTCTTCACCACATTTTAACCCTCTTCATTTTGACTTTCACTTGTTCTATTCCACGAATGGCTCTTTCTAATGATAGTTTCCTACTGCTTGACAAATCCAATGTCTGTTTTTTTACTTTAAGCTTTCTGTAACATTAAAAATAGAAATAACAATATATCTCTTGAGCATCTCTTTTGTAATTTTGTTTTTGTTAATGTTCTTCCAGTCTGATTCTCCTCCTACTCTTCTGATTTCTAAGTTTTGTTTGCTGGTTTTAATTTTTCTGGCTATCCTTTTGATGTTAAAAATTCACGTAGTTTAGTCAATAGGCTTCTCTTACAGTTCTACACGAGTGTTTGTGCAACTTAAGCTCACACAGAACTTCAAGGTATACTCCTGCTTTGCTAAACCTCAAACTAATGCATTAAATTATATGCATTCTCTATTGCTATCAACAGACTGCTAAATGCTTCTAGATTAAATAAGTTTATTCTGAAGAGTACCATTTATTAATACATTCACTCCAATCTCAACTGTGCTCTCGGTTATTACTTTCTATATCTTAAATCAACTGCCTTTCTCACTTTCCAGACATTTTAAACCCCTAAACATTCTCTTCATGAAAATTGAATTAATGTAAAGTCCATGAGAAGAAACACCTATATACAAATATATTGACTGAATTCATGAATGAAAATATGGGTTTTACTGCATAATTTGCACACAGATTTTTATTCAGTACTTCAAAAATTTTGCCTGCCCTATATTTCTTACATCATATTAAGGCACTAAATACATATTTGTTCAATGACTCATGCATGCAGCAGGTAAATTTTATATTATGAAATAGTCTTCTCGTTCTTCCCTGCTCCTTTCACTGAGCCGTAACTGTAATCCAGCCTAATTACTACTGACAATTATTAATTAGATGTATAAAAGCCCCCTGTACACCAATGTCAACATTTGTTACTGTAACATTACTTTTTTTGAAGGAAAATTACAGCTATTAAATGTATACTTAAGGAAGGAAGAAATGCTGTAATCAGTTCTGGGGATTAAATTGAGTGGAGAGTAATAATACCGTTCATTTGAAAGAAAACAATTTGTACTTGCATGTTTTCATTTGACTATATAAAGATATCTTTTAACAGATTATGCAATAATTAGAATGCTTGCTATCTTAATAAAATATACCAATTTTCTGATTATAAAATAATGTAATGAGATCTTTCTTAAGTCAGCTAGAGTTAAACCCAAGTATTTTATACAATGTCATAACTAAAATGATTCTTCCCAACATATGATGATCAATACCATGTGATATCAAGATGGTGAAGTTATAGCTCTATTTGACTTATTTTTACATAATTTTAATTAATATCTATCTGTTTTGCCCCATCTTTTTTGCAAAGCTTTAAATTCATCATTAACTTATTTAAAATTAGTAAAATTATTTTCCACCTCTTCCATTGTTGGAACAGAGTATATTCATTATCATATTAATGTCATTGTCATTTTGTTCAATTTTCTGCTAGCTTTATGCTAGTTTTATTTCTAAGACAACTCAACTACTCTGACATTTGAGTCATTCTGTTTTCTCTACCACTTTTCTGAACAAATTATCTTTATCTACATGTTTCTTATTCTTTTATTCTTCTTTTAGGCAACTGAAATTAATTAAAAGAAAAATAGACAAATTTTTATATTTTTTCTCTTTAATCAATCTATCTGGCTAAATACTGATGATTTGGTTCAGAGCTTTTGCAAGACAATGAATAAAACTGAGCCCAGGCACCATGGCAACACCAACAGAGATGCTTTCCCTCAGGAACCATCACTGTAATTTTTCTTTTCAGGAAGTTTGTTTATTCTCATACCTTCATCTGCCCTGACCAAGTCTTTGAAAAAATATGTTTCACTATTGACAAGCAGTGAATTCAGTATAATGATATTTTAGAAGAAAATAAGTGCATGTATTATTTTACAATTTGAAACAAAAAGAGAAAACGTGAGAAAAGTAAAAACATAATAAAAATAAATATCCTTGCCTCTATGTTAGGAAGTCTTTACTCTTATTTCACAGATATTAAAAAAAATTGAGTCACTGAGCTATCTTACCCTGGATCTCCTACTCTTTTATAATTCCATAAAATGCTGGATTGTTTTCTTGATTGCTGTTGCATGTCAATTAAGCAGTATGTTTCCATATTATACCAATATATTTGTACTATGGAGATTTATGTCTACCTCATCCTCTACCCTTCCATCCCCCTTCAAAAGCATTTACCTTCTAGGCAATCTTTGATAAAATTCCACTTTGGCAAATCATTTCTATATTTAAGATTTTTTTGATCAAGAAGAGAAGTTTGTTCACACATGTAAATGCCCTTGAAAGCATTAATATAAACTTATAATGAAGCATTATAATTAGAAGAATAACTTTTGTATTCAAATTCTGGCTTCAGCACTTAGTACCTGCATGAGATTTTCAGGTTATTTGATTTCCCTAAGCCTAACATTTTGCAAACTTGATGGCATGCCATCTGTAAAACATCTTAAAGGAGTTGTGCAGTTTACAGTCTAGGAAGCAGTACCTTGAATATGGCAAACTTTCAATGATTAAGGGATATTAGTGTTATTAGCTTTTATTTCCATCTACCTTAGCAGCACAACTTCTAAAATATTTTAAACTATAATCTATAAATCACAACTCCAGGTGATTATCTACTACCATTCATTTTAACTACTCTGTATAAGAAGTAGCATCAAAATTTGTCACATAACTCATATTAATGTAAAAATTAAAAAATTAGAAATATGAAACATACTTTGATATGATACCATGTGAAAAATGAGGAATAATTAACTATATTACAACATCTATGAAGCTATGATTAATTATTTTAACTTAATCTGATAATATCCTTTTTCAATAACACTTTATAGCTTTAAAACCATTTAGAACAGAGAATATAAATGCACAACAGAAATCTGCTAAGCACTACTTCATTACTTTAATTCATCATAATTAACATATAATTTCAAAAATTAACTTACCCTTGCTCTGCCTCAGTTTTTTCTTGAGCATTTTACATTAGAGATGATATGATATGCACCATAGAGAAGCTGAGAAAACTTTTTACTGAAGAAAAATTTAATTCAGACTCAACAGAAAAAAGTCAAAAGTAAAGGCTCAATGTAACAACTATTAGTGTGGAGTTGCCCGATGTCCTTTGTGCTTCTAAATTGTCTTTCAAGTGTAAGATTGAAAGGAGGTTTGGCTATGGTCTCTGATTTGTAGTATTTGCTCTGAATTGTCTGGAATTCCATTTGTTTTTTGCCCAGTGCTGACATG
The DNA here is from genome assembly GCA_023783475.1 of Daubentonia madagascariensis. Taxonomy (NCBI): domain Eukaryota; kingdom Metazoa; phylum Chordata; class Mammalia; order Primates; family Daubentoniidae; genus Daubentonia; species Daubentonia madagascariensis. The sequence continues at coordinate 33,911,984 of JAKFHU010001209.1, forward strand.
GGGGTGATGGCTTTAAGTTTTTTGTCATCGTCCCCACAGGATTCTTTCCTTATCAGCTCTTGGCAGATTGTGACCATTTAAGGAAAAACTTCTTTACTGGTTTATCAACCTTTATTTTCATAGCTTCTTATTTCTCAGTGTCAAAAAGTATTATGTACATAAAAAAAAGTGCAGTCATCCATGCCAGGCAATTGTAAATAGAATTGTATTTTAAGTGATATAGCAAACAAAATTGATCTTGGTAAGCTTCATGACTTGTCAGAAATATGGCCATTTCTTCAATTTGAGTTTTATTTACAGAATGCAAGAGCTAAGCTTAAAGAAGGTGGACTGTTTTAAGAAGAGAAGGTTACAGCTATTTCTTAAATACAATGTCAGTTGTGCTCTCTTTGACAGATGACAGCTTGGCATTTTATTTAAACAAAATGACTAGAGTCTAGTATTCCTTCATGTTTTACAGAGGTGATTTCCAAAGTGTGATCCCTTGCCCAACATCAGTGACATTGCCAGGGAACTTGCTAGAAACTGAAATTCTCGGGCCAGACTCTCCAGATCTACTGAATTAGAGACTCTGGGACTCTCAAGTTTGAGAACCACAAGAGTAAACTATAAGCCATAATTACAAGCAAGATGAGTTCATGTTTTTTAGTTGCCATGTATTTCTGCAACTATCCTGGCTATGAAATAAATTATGTAAAAATAAATAAATATAGAAATAAAAGGTCACTGAAAGTAGTAATTGGCAAAAAATTAGAAAATGATACCTTGCAAATTTGAAGCCCGTCAACTCAGACTGCAAAAAGCCCACCAAGGAGGGAAAAAAACTGAAGTGAAATAATGCATATAGAAAGTAGCTAAACAAAACCATAAAAGGAGAACATCAAAAGTCAGAAAGGAAGGAAACTCAATCCCAAACCTTGCAATGTTCCCTTTGCCTCACTGATAGTCATAAACAATTCAGTAATTTAATACCAAACAAGGCAAGCATTCGTGACACACGTTGGAGCTATTTCTACAATGCAGCAGATGAAAACAGTGAACCCATTTGCCAATACAGAAAAACGTTTTCACTACCCGGCAATTTCTTGAGAAAATATTGCCAAATTGGGTAATATCTTTATGAATAAGACTGGGAAATAAAAGGCTCTATGGAGTTTACTAGTTGAGAAAGAATCAGGGAATTGGAAAAAGTGTATTTTGTCTTCAGTCCTTTGTATAACAGCAGTTTTATTTTAAAAGGTTTCATGCTGAAACTAAAAATGCTCTGAAGAGAAACAGTGAGAATCCACATTTTGAAATGAGCTGAGTAGGAGTGAATGAAAACATTGCCAAGTGGGCTGGCTACATCTCTGGCTCATTGTAAAAGTAAGTTATGGTGAACTTGGGCCTGAGTCAAAGGCTGCGGCCACAAAGGGCAACGCAATGGCTGAGAGCCGGAGATCACATTCCATTCCCATCACTATGAAAACAGAAAGCAAATATGAAGAATGATGCTCTGGGGTACGTAGAAAATTGCAGGCAGTTCAGCAAGAGAATAGAAGGTTTGATCTTTCTTCATGAAGAAAGGTTATATAAAATAGTGTATCTTTTTCTTCAGATTAATGACACATCAAATATGCATACTACTAATCATATCATGATAATTTCATTCACCTGTGCAATTTTTGAAATGAAAATGATAGCAAAATAGTATAGTAAATCATCTCATACAAATATTTAAAAGCTTTACATCCTTGTAGTTTCTGTTTTAAAATGTAAGGGTGTCTTTATTCTTGGATGGCCAAATATTTAAAATAAGTTTTAATTTGGAGACCAAAGGTAACATCACTTCCAAATAACAATCTTTAACAGAAAATATAGCTTTTAACTCCTCAAACCTCACATGATACTTTTTTTCTATGTGTATTATAGTTCATAACTAATTGACTATTTTAATGTAGTAATGTTCATTTAATGCTTACATAATCTTAAAGTACTTATTTTGCTATTGGCACTGTGTTTCCTACTTATTGATAATTTTCTCTATCAGTCTTTGAGATTAATTTTCATTGTTTTATGAAAGTAATTTAGCTGTGAATCTAAATGAGAAAAAAACATATATAGAGCTCAGTACTTAAATATATGCCATCAATTACTAATTTCCTCCTTGGAATCAAATCACTATAAGTAATACGTCCATTCCTACCCACTGTAGAATAATTTTCTGTACAGAATATTGAAAATTATAATATTTAGGACCATAAAAATTCTTACTGAAATATTATCAAGTGTAATCCCCATTGCACAGATAAGGAAACTCAGCTTTAAACTGCAGTAATTTGTCCCCTAGCACATAGAGGCTGAATTAATAGCTAAATGGATCCCCAATAGATTGTAAAGTCTTCAGGGAATGGCACTTTATTTTTTTATCCTTTAAAGTATACTGGACACATAGTATAGTGCCTTGCACATATAGTCACTAGGTAATATTTATTTACTTATTTATTTTTTATTTCAGAATATTATGGGGGTACAAACACTTTGGTTATATATATTGCCTTTGCACTGCCTGAGTCAGAGCTACAAGCATGCCCAATCCCCAGACAGCACGCACTGCACACGTTAGGTGTGAATTGACCCATCCCTTCCTCCCCCCTCCCACCTGCCTGACATCCAAAGAATGCTACTTCCATATGGGCACATAAGTGTTAATCAATTAGTACCTATTTAATGCAGAGTACATGTGGAGCTTGTTTTTCCATTCCTTTGATAATTCACTTAGAAGAATGGGCTCCAGCTCCACCCAGGATAATGCAAGAGGTATTAGTTCACCATTCTTTTTATGGCTGAGTAGTACTCCATGGTATACATCTACCATATTTTATCAATCCAGTCATATATTGATGGGCACTTCAGTTGTTTCCACATCTTTGCAACTGTGAATTGTGCTGCTATGAACATTTGAGTGCAGATGTCTTTATTATAGAATGTCTTTTTTTCACTTGGGTAAATACCCAGTAGTGGGATTGCTGGATCAAATGGTAGTTCTACTTTCAGTTCTTTGAGGTATCTCCATATTACTTTCCATAGAGGTTGTACTAATTTGCAGTCCCACCAGCAGTGTATGAGTGTTCCTGTTTCTCCACATCCACACCAACATTTTTTGTTTTGGGACTTTTTGATAAAAGCCATTCCACTGGAGTTAAGTGATATCTCATTGTGGTTTTGATTTGCATTTCCCTGATGATTAGATATGTTGAGTATTTTTTCATATGTTTGCTGGCCATTAGTCTGCCTTCTTTTGAAAAGTTTCTGTTCATGTCCTTTGCCCACTTTTTAATGGGGTTGTTTGATTTTTTCTTGCTGATTTTCCTGAGTTCTATGTAGATTCTAGTTATCAGCTCTTTATCAGATGTGTAACATGCAAATATTTTCTCCCATTCTATAGGTTGTCTATTCCTTCTGATGATAGTTTCCTTGGTTGTGCAGAAGCTTTTTAATTTGATCAGGTCCCATGTATTTATTTCTGTTGTTGCTGTGATTGGTTTTGGGGTCTTCTTCATAAATTCTTTGCCTAGGCCGATGTCTATAAGAGTTTTTCCAACATCTTCTTCTAGAATTCTTATGGTTTCATGCCTTAGGTTTAAGTGTGTTATCCATCGTGAGTTGATTTTTGTGAGGGGTGAGAGGTGAGGATCCTGTTTTAGTCTTCTACATGTTGCTATACAACTTTCCTAGCACCATTTATTGAATAAGGTTTCTTTTCTCCAGTATATTCAATGCAATCCCTATTAAAATACCAACATCATTTTTCGCAGATCTAGAAAAAATAATTCTACGTTTCGTATGGAACCAGAGAAGACCCTGTATAGCCAAAACAAACTTAAGCAAAAAGAATGAATTGGGAGGCATCAATCTACCAGACTTCAAGCTATACTACCAGGCTATAGTAACCAACACAGCATGGTACTGGCACAAAAACAGAGACATTGAGCAATGGAACAGGACTGAGAACCCAGATATTTAAAAGCATCCTCATATTGCCATCTGATCTTTGACAAAGCAGACAAAACGAGATAATATGTAATGAATAATCTCTTATTTAGAGTTTTTTTATATAGAAAACAGGGAATGATATATTAATGTGAGCAATGTTAAGACTTACATTTCATCTCAATGAAATTTAAACTTCTCCAGTATATAGGTGATATTATATTTGTTGTTTGATTCTCAGAATACAGTACAGAAAGTATTTAATAATCAATGGTTAAATTAAAGAATATATAAATATGTAATATATTAATTGGCTTGATTAATATTAATGAATAAATATTAGTATTAATAGATGTTATGTCAATGAATTAACTAATTGATATTAGTTGATCCATTCCTTTTTCAATCCAACTAATTGATATTAACTAGTTGAATTAATGAATATAGACATAAATTATGTGTATGATATATAATGTATGTATAATTATATATGTGTGTATGTATATTTAACTTTAAAAGAAAACAAACTAAGAAACCAAATGAGATGATTAGTTTTATGTGTCAACTTAGCTATGTTATTGTACCTAGTTATTTAATCAAACACCAATCTAGGTGTTGCTGTGAAAGTATTTTGTAGATGTGGTTAACATCTACAATCAGTTGACTTTAAGTAAACAAGATTATACTAGATAATATGGGTGGGCCTTGCCCAATCAGTCGATGACCTTAAGAACAAAAGCTGAGATTTCCCAGATAGGAAGGATTTCTGCCTCTGGGCTATCATATAGAAACTCTGACTGAGTTTCCAGCCTACTGGTCTGCCCTACAGATTTTTCACTTCTCAGCCCCATGATCACATGAGCCTATTCCTTAAAATGCTATATTTTATAAATAATACATACATTCCTTGATATAATACAAAAGGATACATATATTATATTTGTTTTGTTTCTCAGGAGAATGTAACTAATATACTAGAGTTATAAAATCAACTTGGGAAATATCTGGCACCTCCTGCTACTAGTTTTATTAGAGTATCACTGTCATGCTTCACATTAGACACTCTAAACTGTGTTGTAACATATGATCATAAAACATAAACTAATTTAATATATTGCTGATTATTTGGCCAAAAGTATGTGTAACCTCATCTCTTCATTTTCTCTGTCCTAAAAAAAGCATTCAAATTCTTAGCCAGGGTCTTTATTAGGTCATGATTTTCATGAAGATATTAGGGTCCTTTAAAAAGTAAACATGGGATTCATGGCCAGCAAACATATAAAAAAGTGCTCAACTTCTCTAATCATCAGGGAAATGCAAATCAAAACCACAATGAGATATCACTTAACTCCAGTGAGATTGGCTCATATCAAAAAATCCCCAAATAACAAATGTTGGCGGGGATGTGGACAGGTAGGAACACTCATACACTGCTGGTGGGACTGCAAATTAGTACAACCTCTATGGAAAAGAATATGGAGATACCTCAAAGAATTAAAAGTAGAATCACCATTTGACCCAGCAATCCCACTACTGGGTATTTATCCAAAAGAAAAAAAGACATTTTATAATAAAGACATCTGCTCTCAAATGTTCATAGCAGCACAATTCACAATTGCAAAGTTGTGGAAACAACCCAGGTGCCCATCAATACACGAGTGGATCAATAAAATGTGGTATATGTATACCATGGAGTATTACTCAGCAATAAGGAACAACAGTGAATTAACACATCTGGTATTATCCTGGTCGGAGCTAGAACCCATTCTTCGAAGCGAAGTGTCACAGGATTGGAAAAACAAGCATCACTGGTACTCACCATCAAACTGGTACTAACTGATGAACACTTACATCACACAGGGCAATAACATTCATCAGAGGGCGGGCGGGCGGGAGGGGGGTGGAAGGGATGGGAAAAACTCTCACTGAATGGATGTGGGGAGCACAGTTTGGGAGACGACCACGATTGTGGCTCTGACACGGGCAGAACAGGGGCAATGTGTATGGCCAAAGTGTTGTACCCCCATGATATTCTGAAATTAAAAAAATAAATTATAAAAAAAAAAAAAAAGTAAACATGGTTTTAAATATTTCTACTTTTTTGCCTACTTTATATATTCAGTACCTTGAATTTGATGATCTACTTTTCTATCATATGGCTAAGACATGTGACAAATAAGAACACAGCGTTTTATAGTATAGTCCACCCAAATATTGAAACATTTAAATTTACCTGAGTTATGGTAAACCAATCACAGCAACAACAGAAATAAATACATGGGACCTGATCAAATTAAAAAGCTTCTGCACAACCAAGGAAACTATCATCAGAAGGAATAGACAACCTATAGAATGGGAGAAAATATTTGCATGTTACACATCTGATAAAGAGCTGATAACTAGAATCTACATAGAACTCAGGAAAATCAGCAAGAAAAAATCAAACAACCCCATTAAAAAGTGGGCAAAGGACATGAACAGAAACTTTTCAAAAGACTAAAAAAGAACAAATTTGTAGAAACCAGGCATCTGCACTAGTTGGTTTACCCTTGGTATGTGTTTTGAGAAAAGTTTAATTGAAACCTTCTGTTGATGACGCATTCACTCTGGAATCATCTAAAACGTTTTTATTCTCCAATTTATACCAATGCTTAACAAAAAGACTTCCAAAATTTCTGAATTATATTTTTTATTAAAAAAACAAAAGAAAGCCAACCAAAGAAAGAAGTAAAGAAAAGAATGAATCGGGTACAATTCAGAGTTCCAAACATTAATTTTTATTTGTTTTCAGCTGAGATTTATAGTCTCATTTATAGTCTCACCATTATTGTCTAAATGTCTATCTTTGTGATAAAAGCCTGGCTGATGCAGCAGACCATTACAATTGAATATGTATTAATTTTATGTATTAAAATTAATAATATTCTCACGTATATAAATATTTCAAGAGCTCCTGCCTTGCAGTATACAAATAGAATGCCACAATGAGTAGAGCATAGGTAGATCTGCAAAACCAAAGCTCACTATATTAATTTTCTATTCCTGAATAACAAATTACCACAAGCTTAGCAACTTAAAACAACACATTTATTATCACACAGTTTCTGTGGCCGGGAACATGGCTTAGCTGAGCACTTTGCTCAGGGTTTCCTAAGACTGCTATGGAGGTGTTAGTTGGGCTGTTTTTCATCTGGAATCTTGAGTGGAAGAATCCACTCCAAGTTCTTTCTTTTAGCAGAATTCCTTTTCTTATGGTTGTATCACTGAGACTCCCAGATGTTTTTTCTGGCTATCAACTTGAGGGGATTCATGTCCCAGATGCCAGCCACAGTCAGCAACCATGTAGTTCCTTGCCACATTGGCCTCCTCAACATGATTGCAGACTTTATCAAGCCAGAAAGGTGAATCCATTTTGCTAAGATGGCTCATATAAGGGAACGTAATCACAGCATTGACACGCCATCACCTTTGCCATATTTTTTTGTCATATTTATTTCTATTGTTTAGAAATAAATCTTATGTTTCACACACACTCAAGGGGGAGGGATTACACAAAGGCATGAAGATCAGAAGGTAGGAACCAATGGAGTTTGCCTTGAGATCTGTCCATCACACTCAAATTCAGGGCACATATTAATATTTCCTGAAAGATTTAATATACTGAGGGGTATCAAAAGTACTTATATTTATAGTTTATATTTACCAAGTGTACAAATAAAAAGACATGGGGAGAACTGCAGCTAACCATATTTGTTCAAAGTAAAGATCAAAATATACAATTCAATAATGTCTCTTTCAATTTGAGTCTTATTTGTATATTTTTAATTTTGAGAAAATTATTGTTATATTTCCTCCTACCAAAATATAATTGCCACTATGTACTTTGACCCACATCCACTAGTATTTTATAATTTGTTAATTAATTTAAACACTTATTAAAATGTATATTATCATCCATGACCTCTAATGGTCATTAGGTTTTCATTGGAAAAGGAATTTGTTGAAAATTTAAATTTTAAGGTATGTAGGTTAAAAATAAGTTATTCTTGTTTTATAAGAAATGTAATTCATGGCCCCTCCATTCATTGAAATTTGTAATATTCTTCGGTACACATAAACCTCACAGTAGCATGTTATATTCTTCAATCCAGCAAATTATTAGGAATCCTGGTATTTATAAAGCAATAAATAGATAGACAAATATCCATGTAAGTTAGGAATCAAATCATATATATGCACCAGTTACATTTACTTAGATGGACAACCAAAAATGTCTCCGAATATTGCCAGATAGCCCCTGGATAGGTAGGGGGAGTAAAATATCCTAGTAGAGAAGTACTGCTTTATAGAACATTTCGATAATATTCAAATTCTCAGGGAAAAAGTTTTCTTTTACAATTAAAGGACTGTAAATCAGGAAGAGACTCTGAAGAACAAGTAATTTATTCACTGCCACCAGATAGGCCAACACTCTAATCCATCAAAATGAACAATGTTATTCACTGTAGACAATAATATTAGCACCAATTGTTATCGTCTCTAAACTCTGTGTGACGACAACAAGCCTTGTTGGAGGACTACCGTTTCTTATCAGAAAACACCACAGCACTAAATGAGGATGATTTTTACCCAATAATTTTCCACATATTTATGACTCCTCAGTCTCTTTTCCTAAAAAATAGTGAAATATGTCAAACTGTATTCTCTGCAGTTTCACTACTTTCATTATCCTTCTCAATTCTGAAAAATTGATTTGTTTCAACAATTGAAGTATAATGAAGTAACTCCTTGAACTAGAACAATCACAATGGGTTAAGTACCTGAAGATTAATGAAAGGCAAGGAAAAATTTTAGAACATATTAAATGTCGGAAATAAAGGTATCTTGGAAAATTAACATCATTAATTTAAGATACAGATAGATTTTATATATATATACACACACACAAAGAACCCAGGTAAATAATTTACAAAGTCAATTACAATTATTTTCTATTTAAAAAAACACAGGAATATTAATAATATTAATAGTATTTTTCTGATGAGGAAACTGACAACTGAAGAGACTAAGTCATACATGTAGTTTTAAGAAATAATAGAATCTATGTACAATATTCTCAGTTACTTCAAACTATAACGTTTTTCAAAACTATAATATAATATTATGACAAAAATATTTACATAATCCACCAATCCACCAATCAGATTTCCCAATTTACTTATATTCATGTGTGTGTACTTAGTTCTGTACAATTTTACACGTGTAGGTTCATGTATCCACTAGCACAGAAGGGTTTCATCACTAGAAATAGCCCTCAGGTTGTTCTTTTGTAATCATAACCACCTTCCTTACATCCTCCACGAATCCTTTACCCCTAAGAAACCATTCATCTTTTTTCTGTTTCTAAAATTCTAAAATAATTTAAAAATGTTATATAAATAAAATTGTACTATATTAATACTTCAGGATTTTTTTTCACTTAGCATAATTTTCTGGAGATTAATTCAAATTGTTGCATATGTAACACTTTGCTCCTTTTTATTGCTGAGTAGTACATGAAATACAGTTACCATAGTATTTTAACAATTCATCCATTGAATAATACATCTGGACCCTGTCTTTATTCAATATAGCCCAAAACTACAAAAAGCCCCTTTTGTGCTCTATTGAGTAAAGCTGCTATGAACATTTGTGTACAGTTTTTTATGTGAACATAAGTTTCCATTTCTCTGGAATAAATGCTCAAGAGTACAAGAGCTGGGTCAGATGGTAACTGCATACTTAGTTTTATAAGAAACTGCCAAAATGTTTTGCATTATATCTGTATTATTTCACATTCAAATAACCAATGTATGAGTAATCCAGTTTCTCTACGACCTCACCAATATTGGATGTTATCATTTTTTCTTTATATTAGCCATTCTGATAGGTATTTAGTAATGTTTCATTGTGGATTTAATTCACATTTCCCTGATGGTTAATATCATTGAACATATTTTCATATGCTTATTCACCATCTGCATATCATTTTTGGTGTAATGTTTTTGCATGATTTTTGTTCATTTTCTGACTCAATTATATTTTTACAGTTGAGTTTTGGGTATTCTTCATAAAGTCTAGATTATAGTCCTTTTTCTATGTGGTTTATAAATATTCCTCCCAGTCTATAATCCTTTCATCCTTTTTCCATGGGTTTTGTAGAACAAAAAACTTAATTTGCAGAGCAAAAATTTTAATTTTCATGAGGTTCAAATGATCATATTTTCTCATTATGGCTTGTACTTTTGGTGTCAAATCTAAGAATTCTTTGAGTAGAACCACATTGCAAAGATTCCTCCTTTTTTTTAAAAGGGTTTATACTTTTAAATTTTAAATTTAATTCTATGACATTTATTCTGAACTAATTTTTCTATAAGGTGTGAAGTTTAAGCCTATGTATTTCAGGCGGATTTTTTGTGTGTATTTTGTTTTGTTTGTTTATTGCCCATAGATATCCAACTGTTTCAGCACCATTTGTGGAAAATGTTATCCATCTTTATTGAATTTCTTTTGTGTCTTTGTCAGAATCAATTGAGCATATTTGTGTGGGTCTATTTTCAAGTGGTCTATTCTGTTGCATTGGTCTGTCTTGATCACTGTAGTTATATCGTAAGCCTTATATGAGGTAGAATGATGTCTTACTTTATTCTTCCTTCTCAAGATTGTTTTAGCTCTACTGGAGCCTGTTCCCTTCCATGGGAATTTCAGAATAAGCTTGGCTATGTTTACAAAAACCCTTGCAGGGGATTTGATAAGAATTGTATTAAACTTATCATCAATTTAGACAAAGGTGATACCTTTACTATGTCAAGTCTTCCAGTCAATTAAAATGGTACGTTTCTCCAGTTGCTTAGATCGTCTTTGATTTATTTCATCAGCATTTTATAATATTCAGCATGCAGATACTCTATTTGGTTAAGCATATTACTAAATATCTTATTTCATTTGGAGCCATTGTAAATATCATTGTGTTTTCAATTTGGTTTCCACATGTTCATTTTTTAGTATACAGAAATGTGATTGATTTTTGTACATTTATCTGTGTCCTGCCACGTTGCTATACTCACATATTAGTCCCAGCAGTTTATTGTAGATTCCTTGGGATTTTTATGTAGACAATTATGCCATCTTTTAGTTCTTATTCTCTTACATATTATCTTTTTGTGATATTCTTGTTTTGTATTTATGCTTCTTTTTATATTGCAGTGATTAAAATTTTCACTACTAAGTTTTATAAAATTTATAAAAACAGTGATTTTTTTTTTACCTTTTTGCCAGTACTAGGGGGATAGCATTCAGCTATTCTCTGTTAGGTATTAGACATTCAGATCTTTTAGATGCCCCTTATTAAGTCTAAGCAATTCCCCTGTATTCCTAGTTTTCTGAGGGATATTTTATGAAAATGAATGGGTGTAGAATGGGTTTAGATTTGCAAAAAGTTTTTCTGCAACAACTGATACAATTATGTGATTTTTCTTCATTAGTCTGTTAATATGGTGCATTACATTGACTGATATTTTAAATGTCGAATGAACCTTGCACAACAGAAACAAATCCTGTGTAGTCATGTGGTACAACTATTTTTATAGATTGTTGCATTCATTGTGCTATTATTTTGTTAAGGATTTTTTATGTCTAAGTTAATGAGAGATATCGGACTGCAATTTTCAATTTTTATAATATCTTTGGCTATGATATTGGTGTAACATTGACTTCATAAAACAAGTTGGAAAGCATTTCCGCTTTTTGTATCTTCTTAAAGACAATGTATAAAATTGGTGTAAATTCTTCTTTAAATATTTGGTATGATTCTTGAGTGAAATCATCTGAGCCAAGATATCTGGGGGGGAGTTTTTATTAATAATTACAGATTAAATTAAATAATACTTATAAGGCCACTCAGATTGACTGTTTTTCAAGGGCTGTTTATGTAGTCTGTGGATTTTGAAGAGTCGGTCCACTGTATTTAAGTAGTCCAATTTGTAAGTATATGGTTGTTTTCAGTATTGCTTGATTATCCTTTAATGACTAAAGGGTCTGTAGTGACATTACCTGTTTTATTCCTGATATTGAAGATTTGTGTCCTTTCTCTTTTAAATTTTGTCAATCTTGATATAGTTTTATCAATTGATTGCTTTTTACTAAGAACCAGCTTTTTGTTTTGTTTAGTCTCTGTATTGTTTTCCTATTATCATTCTTATTTACTTCTGCTCTTATTTCTTTTTTTATACTTGCTTTGACTGTATTTTTCTCTTTTCTTGTTCCTCTATTAAGGAGCTTAAATTTTTGCCTTTAGATTTTTCCTTGTTTCAAATGTAAACAGTTAGTGCCAAAAACTTCCCTCCCACTACTTTTTAACAACACCCCACATATTCTCATATGTTGCATTTTCATTTCCATTCAGTTCTTTGTGTTTTTTAAAATTGTTTTGAAACCTCCTCTTTGACCATGGATATTTAGAAATGTTTTTTAAACTTACATGTTCTTAGAGATTTTCCTGTTGTAGTTCTGCTATTGATTTCTAGTTTGATTCCACTATGATCACAATATACTCTCTATGTGATTTCCGTCCATTAAAAATGTTTGAGGTTTTTGTTGTGGCCAAGAATTTGTTCTATCTCAGGGAACATTCTATAAGTCATTGCAGAAAAAAAAATTATGTATTCTGCTGTTGTTGGGTTGAGTTTTCTATATCTATAGAAATCCTGTTGGTTGATTGTATTGTTCAGATCATCTATGTCTGTATTTACTTTCCTAGAGCTGCCATAGCAAAGTACCACAAACTGTGTGGCTTACACAACATACATTTATTGTGTCACAGTTCTAAAGACTATAATTATATCGAGTTCTGTTGGCAAAGTTTGTTCCAATGCCTCTGAAGGAGAATATGTTCATGTGTTTTTCCTAGCTTCTGGTATGGCTGGCCATCTTGTCATGACTTGATTTGTGGATGCATCACTCTAATGTCTGATTCCATCTTCACGTGGCATTCTCTCTGTGTGTTTGTGTCTATATTTCCCTCTTTTCTAATAACATCAGTCATAATGGATTAAGACTCATTCCAGTGGCCTCATTTTAACTTGATTAAAAATCTTCAAAGACCCTGTTTCCAATTAAGGTGATATTTATAGACACCAGGGGTTAGGACTTCTACATAAGTCCTATGTTGGTGGTGGATGCAATTTGACACAGAAGACTATCCTTGCTATTTTTCTGTCTAGTAGTCCTAGTTGTTATATACTGGGGAGCTGTTAAAGACAATTACTATAATTTCACATATGTTCAGGTTTTCCTTTCAGCTGGATCAGTTTTCACTTTACGTCCTTTGAGGTTTTGCTGTTTGGTGCATACACATTTAGAATCACTACATACACCTGGTAGATTGACTGGTATAATGATAATAATATCAACCCTTTTATTATTATGTGATGTTCTGCTTTTTATAAATAATTTTCTTTGCCCTCAAGCCTCCATAATTGGATTTAATATAGGTACTCCTGATTTCGACATTAATACTTACATGGTATAACTTTTTTTACTCTTTTACTTTCAACCTACCTATGTCATTAAACTTGAGATTCTTGTAAACTACATATAGTTGGGTTGTGCTTTCTTGAGTACACTCTGTCAATTTCTCTATTTTGATTGGTATATATAGAACATTTATATTTAAAGTAATTTTTGATACATTAGAGTGTAGATCTACCATTTTGTAATTTCCTTTTTATTTATTTCATTTTCATTCCTCTGTTACACTTTCCTTGCCTTTCTGTGAATTGCTTAAACTTATTTTTATAATTGCATCATGATTAATTTATAGTCTGTTTTACTGTGTCTCTTTGTATAGTTCTTGCAGTGGTTGATCAGTGTATTAAAATACACAAATGTGATTTATCACAGCCTTCTTGTGTTAAGATTTTGCAACTGCAAGTGGACTGACTATGGAAACATTACTTCTCTTAGGTCTATTTAATTTCTCCATTTTTAAATGTCATTGTCTTATTTATCAGTTAATGTTATAATTTTAGTTTTAATCATGAAAACATTTTATAAACTTCATAAGGAAAAGAATATATTTTCTACCCATATTTCTGCTTTTGCTATTATTCTTTTTCTTCTTGATGTCCCAAAATTCCTTCTTATTATTTCTTTTTTGTTTTAAAAGATTCGTTAAAGTAATCTTTATAAGTAAGTCTGCTAATGTCAAATTTATTTATTTTTCCTTAGTCTGATAATGTCTTTATTTAAACTTGATCTTAGAAATTAATTTTACTGTATATAGGATTTATGGTTCACAGTTATTTTCTTTTAGCATTTAAGATATATTGTGCCACTGCTTTCTGATAGCTATACTTTCAGATATGAAATCTACAGTTTTTAAAATTGATATTCTCCTATATGCAATGTGCTGTTTTTCTCAGGGTATTTTCAATATTATTTTTTGTGTCTTTGGTTTTCAGAAGTTTAATAATGATACATCTTGGCATGAATATTTTGCGTTTATCCTGTTTGAGATTTTCTGAGGTTCTTGAATCTGTAGATTTGTGTCTTTCATTAAATTTAGGGAGTTTTCAGCTATTACTTATTCAAATATTCTGTCACCTCCACTCTGTTCTTTCCTTCTGACACTCTGATGACATGAATGTTGAAACTTTTTTATTATTGCCAAAGGTCCCTGAGGGTTTCTTCATTCTTTTCCAGTCCACATTTTCTGTTCAGATTGTGCCATAGTCCATTTTCTGCTGCTATAACAGAATACCACAGACTGGGTAATTTATAAGGAAAAAAAGTTTATTCAGTTCATGATTATAAAGGGTGGAAAGTCCAAGACTGTGGTGTCAGCACATGGTGAGGATCATCCATAGCAGAGGATGGAAAGGTAAGAGAGCACTTGCTTTTATAACAAAGCCACTCCCAAGACAACTAATGCACTTCCAAGTTAATGGCATTAATTGATTCCTGATAGTGTAACCCTCATAAACTAATCACCTGTTAAAGGCTCCAGCTTGCAATACTGTTACAATGACAATTAAATTTCCAGTATATGAACTTTTGGGGAATACAATCAAACCGTAAAACACTGGTAGACTTTTATCAGTTTTTAAGTTCAATGATTCTATCCACTTTCATCTCCTCTCTATTATTGAGCTCATTCAATTAGTGTGTGTGTGTGTGTGTGTGTGTTTTAGTTTATGCTATTGAGTTTTCAGAGCTATAATTCACATTTGAGTTTTTTAAATAACTTTCCTTTCTTTGCTGAGATTTTCTATTTTTTTCATTTGTTATATTATATTATATATACAATATAATACAATTATATTATAAAATTATAAAACATAGAAATTCTCAAATGAGCAATCATAAATACTCTTGAAAAAACACGAAAATAGGCCGGGTTCACTGGCCAATGCCTGTAATCCTAGCACTCTGGGAGTCTGAGGCAGGAGGATCGCTTGAGGCCAGGAGTTCAAGACCAGCCTGAGCAAGAATGAGACCCCCATCTCATCTCCACTAAAAGTAGAAAAACTTAGTTGGGCACAGTGGCATACGCCTGTAGTCCCAGCTGCTTAGGAGCCTGAGGTAGCTGGATCACTTGACCCCGGAATTTGAGATTGCAGTGAGTTATGATGATGCCACTGCACTCTAGCCAGAGCGACAGAGCAAGATTCTGTCTCCAAAGAAAAAAAAAGAAAGAAAGAAAAAAATATGAAAATAGAAAATCTCACCAAAGAAATAGAAGATACAAAGAAGAACCAAATGATAATTTTAGAACTGAAAAATACAGTGTCTAAATTGAAAATCTCATTGGATGAATAAATAACAGAATGGAGATATCAGAAGAAAGAGACTTGGCAATAGTTAATATAAATTACCCAATCTGAACAAAAAAGAAAAAAACGGATTGAAAAAATGAATAGCCCTTATGGACCTGAGGGAGAATAACAAACAAATTTACATTTGTGTCAAAGTTCCTGAAGGAAAGTTGAAAGAGCGAGATGCTAAAAAAACTGAAAAAATGATGCCTAAAAACTTCACAACTTTGATGTAAGACATGAAGCTACAGATTCAAAAAGCTGAGTTAATCCCCAAAAGCACAAACTAAAAAATGTTCATCCAGAGTCATCATATTCAAAATGCTGAAAGCAAAATATTGAAAGTAGACAGAGAAAAAGAATAAATTACCTATAGTGGAAAAAAAATTTAAAGAACTCAATATTTCTCATCAGAACTCATCAGGTAATAAAATAGACTACTCTCACTTTGAGATCCTAAAAACATATTTGATACTGAAAGTGAAAATTATATCATTATTGGAGTTTTCAGAGAGGTATAATATATAAAATAACTTTAACATGAAGGTGGGGGAATCATAAGGGGGTCTTTGTGGTGTTAAGTTTTCTACATTCCAGCTGAAGTGTTAAAATATTGATTCAAAGTACAGTGTATAATGTTAAGTATGTATATGTATGTATATTGTAATCCCTAGAAAAACAAAAAAATTATATATAAAATAAATAAATTAAAATAAAATACTAAAAATTATTCAAGTAATCCAATAGAAGGCAGGAAAGAGAAGACAGAAGGAATAAACAGAAAATAAATAATATAATGGTAGACCTAATCCAAGAATGTCAATAGTTCTGTTAAATGAAAATAATCTAAATACATCAATTAAAAGATAGAAATAGAGGGGAGAAAAATGGCGGTCTGATAGAATCCTCCCACCACACCGCTCCCAGGGAAGGAGGTGAAAAATGCCAGCGGCTACCTGCGAGCATGGACCGCTCACTCTGAAAACAGCATTGTGAATTATAGAGAAACAACGCAGAACGCCCAGCCCAAGAAAACAGGTATAAAATTTTCACAAAGATCAGAGAGCGCACGGAGCACAATAGAGCCCAGAGCATGGGAAGGATGCGCTCGCCTGGTCCACTCAGCGTGACCTGCCCCCCAAGGGGTTACGAACCTCCTCATCCACTCAGTCAGGGACAAGCCCAGAGTTGGGGCAAAGCAGTTGCACAAGGCAGCAAACCCTGTGGAGAGGAAGCAATTGCGAGAGCCAAACACAACTCTCAGCTGCTATATACAGAGACCACGCAGGGCTGAGGAGGAACTGGGCAGGGACAGAGCGGAGATATAGCTTCCCGGGACAGTGTGCGGGAACCCGCAGGCCGGCACTGCGCCACTAGAAGTCAGCGGGACTGGGCCCAGGAGTTTAATGGAGAGCGGGACACACCCTTAGAGGTTGCTGGCAACTGCCGCCGCGGCCAGCGGAGAAAAGCTGCGCTCCTGGCGCGATCGGAGCCCGGCTGTGTGCCAGGCTGGCGGCGGCCGCCATCTTTACAGCCGCCCGCGCGGAGCTGTGAGCCGCGTCTCTAGCTCCCCCCGCCCCGGCCCGGGGCTCTTCCGCTGGGGCGAGACAGGCTTTGCCTGTGGTGGCCAGGGACAGCTGCATCCGTGGGTTCCAGGTGGGACGAGATCCCGGAACTGTAGCGGCAGGACCTTTGTGTACTGGAAACAGTTTGCAGCTCGTCCATCTGGTCCTGCTACTCCGGCTCTGGCCTCCGACAAGTCCGCTATGTGCTGGTCCTAGTGCCCGCCCTTCAGGTCCCAGCCCTCCTGTACCCCAGAAATCGCTCATTTTGAAGGTTTCTGGCTATAGTGACTCATTTGGTATAACGGCTGGTTCCCATGACAACCAAATACCTCAAGAGCCACAGGCTGAACCAGAGCAGCTCCCCATAATCCTGCCCACTTCAATAGGGAATGTCGCGCCACCCAAGAGCGCTTCCAGTGGCCACTATTTCCCCCTCCCTGTGGGAACATCCCCCCGGTGGAGACTGCTGGGGTTAGAGACAGCCACCCGCCTCGCCTTGGGGTCTAGTGGTTGAAAAAGGGTGCACAATTGGAGATACCCCTATCAACCAGTATCACGCGGAGACGCACATCAGAAGGGCAGACACACGTGGCTAGATAAGCAACCTCTGAGCTGTGTAGAATTTTCCCAATTCAGCTCTCACACTGCATCCAAAAGAAATTGTGTTTCTACCTGCACCTCAGGAGGAGCAGGGTCAAAGTAACCCCTAGGAACTACAAGGCCCCTCCCAAAGCACGTGGCTTTCATATACCCCAACTTGGGGATCAGAGTCTGCCATGGATATAACAGAACACCTAGCTAATAGGGAGCTGTGGACTCATACCCTCAAGTACAATTCACTAGCTTAGAGCCCAAGCTGGGAGGTCATTCTCACCACACTCCACCAGGAAGAGGAGAAGACAACAGGCCAGAGATAACTCAAGATCCACCAAAATTGCTAAAATACACCTAAGGCAATATAGGCCACTACTTCTCTCCCTGGCTTTGCCAAGGAATGAAAATGTGGGCCTGGAGACAGGGCCATAAACTAGCTCTAACAACCCCAGCTCGCAACCAAGAGGCCAGATGAGAAAAAAAGAAAGAACTCAGGGAACATGAAAAATCAGAGTGAAAAGTCACCCACAAAAGAAACCATCAGTTCCTCAGCAATGGATACCAACACAAATGAAATGGGTAGAATGACAGAAGAGGAATTTCGTTTATGGATTATAAGAAAGCTCAACGAAATTCAAGAGATAATTGAATCCCAGCACAAAGAAACCACAAGAAAAATGCAAGAAATGAATGAAAAATTCTCCAAAGAAATAGAAATATTACAGAAAAATAAAATAGAAATCCTAGAAATGAAAGAAGCATTCAAGGATCTACAAAACACAGTGGAAAGCCTTAAGAATAGGCTGGACCATGCAGAGGAAAGAATTTCAGAGCTAGAAGACAACTCCTATGCACTAAATAAATCAGTCAAAGAGAAAGAACACAAAAACAAGAGGCAGGAAAAAAGCATACAAGAAATGTGGGATTATGTAGAGAGGCCAAACATAAGGATCATAGGCATCCCTGGGGGATAGGAAGAAAATTCGCGTGGGCTGGAAAATCTATCTGAAGGAATAATAGAGGGAAATTTCCATGGCTTAGCCAGAAATCTCGATATCCAAGTACAAGAAGCACACAGGACTCCTGGGAGACTCAACGTGAAAAGGCATTCACCACGCCACATAATTATTAGACCGACCAAAGTAAACACAAGGGAGGCACTCCTCAGAGCTGTAAGATGAAAAGAGCAGGTAACCTATAAAGGGAAACTGATCAGATTAACTGCATATTTCTCAGCTGAAACCTTACAAGCCAGAAGGGAATGGGGAGACATCATCAGTCTCCTAAAACAAAACAAAAGCCAACCCAGAATTCTGTATCCTGCCAAACTAAGCTTCTTATATGAGGGAGAAATAAAGACCTTTCCAGATAAGCAATCACTGATAGAATTTGCAAAATCCAGACCGGCCTTGCCAGAAATGCTTAGACCTGCATTATACACTAACCAGCGCAACAGACACCCACCTATGTAAAACTATGCAAAAGCTAAAACCCCAGAAACCAGACTCCACAATGATGCAAGAGGTGAAACAAAAGACACCACCCAATAGAATAATCAGAAATTTACCCCAAATATCAATTCTCTCAATAAATGTAAATGGCTTGAACTGCCCATTGAAGAGACATAGGCTGGCTGAAAGGATTAAAAAATACAAGCCAAGTATCTGTTGTCTTCAGGAAACACAACTTACACACAAAGACACATTCAGATTCAAGGTGAAAGGATGGAATACAATTTTCCTGGCTAATGGAAATCAAAAGAAATCTGGAGTAGCCATCCTTATTTCAGATGATATAAACTTTAAAGCAACAAAAGTAAAGAAGGACAAAAATGGACACTATATAGTGGTGAAGGGAAAAATCTCACAAGAGGATTTAACAATCCTAAACATTTATGCACCCAACACAGGAGTGCCCAGGTACATAAAGCAAATACTGCTAGATCTAGACAACATAATAAACAGCAATGCCATAATAGCAGGGGACTTCAACACCCCACTGACAGAACTGGACAGATCCTCCAAACAATAAATAGAGAAACAAAAGACCTAAACAGGACTCTAGAACATTTGGGCCTAACAGATATCTACAGAACACTCCACCCAAATAACACTGAATATACATTCTTCTCATCAGCTCATGGAACTTTCTCTAAAATTGACCACATCCTAGGCCACAAAACAGATCTAAACAAATTCAAAAAAATAGAAATCATACCATGTATCTTTTCAGACCACAGCGGAATAAAATTAGAAATCAATTCCAACAGAAACTCACATCTCCATCCAAAAACTTGGAAACTAAACAATCTGTTGCTGAACAACTATTGGGTCAAGGAGGAGATTCAAATGGAAATCAAAAGAGTCTTCGAACTAAATGATAATGGGGACACAAGTTATCAAAATCTGTGGGATACAGCAAAAGCAGTCCTGAGAGGAAAACTTATCACCTTAAATGCCCACATCCAAAAGACAGAAAGGTCACAAATCAGTAAACGAATGAATCATCTTAAGGAAATGGAAAAGGAAGAGCAAAGCAATCCTAAAGCCAACAGAAGAAAAGAAATAACCAAGACCAGAGCAGAATTAAATGAAATCGAGAACAAAAGAATAATACAGAAGATTAATAAAACAAAAAGTTGGTTCTTTGAAAAGATAAACAAAATAGACAGGCCACTTGCCAGGTTGACCAGAAGCAGAAAGGAAAGGACTCTAATAAGCTCAATTAGAAATGAAAAAGGAGAAGTCACAACTGATACCATGGAAATACAAAACATCATCTTCGAATACTACAAAAATCTCTATGCCCACAAACACGAAAACGTGGAGGAAATAGACAAATTCTTAGAAACATACTACCTCCCTAGGCTCAACCAGGAAGAAACAGAATTTATAAACAGACCAATATCAAGCACTGTAATCGAAGAAGTAATAAAAAATCTTCCCACAAAAAAAAGTCCTGAACCAGACAGGTTCACACCTGAATTCTACCAAGCCTACAAAGAAGAACTGGTGCCTATACTGCAGAAATTATTTGAAAATATCCAGAAGGAAGAAGTCCTCCCAAATTCATTCTACGAAGCCAATATCACCTTGATACCAAAGCCAGGAAAGGACCCAGCAAAAAAAGAAAACCACAGACCAATATCCCTCATGAATATAGATGCAAAAATTCTCAATAAAATCCTTGCAAACCGAATTCAAATGTACATCAAAAAAATAATTCATCATGATCAGGTGGGCTTTATTCCCGAGATGCAGGGATGGTTCAACGTACACAAATCTATAAATGTAATTCACCATATAAATAAAAGCAAGAACAAAGATTATATGATCCTTTCAATAGATGCAGAAAAGGCTTTTGACAAAATCCAGCATCCTTTTATGATAAAAACTCTTAACTATATAGGCATAGATGGCTCATACCTCGAAACTATTAAAGCCATATACGATAAACCCACAGCCAATATCATACTGAATGGGGAAAAATTGAAAGCATTCCTCCTTAAAACTGGCACCAGACAAGGGTGCCCACTATCTCCCCTTCTTTTCAACATAGTGCTGGAAGTCCTGGCCACAGCAATTAGACAAGACAGAGAAATCAGGGGCATCCAGATGGGGGCAGAAGAGGTCAAACTTTCACTATTCGCAGACGATATGATATTATACATAGAAAACCACAAAGATTCAATGAAGAGATTACTGGAATTGATAAAGAATTCAGCAAAGTCTCAGGATACAAAATTAATACACTCAAATCCATAGGCCTCTTATATGCTAATAACAATCAAGCCGAGAAACAAATTAAAGATGCAATACCTTTCACAATAGCATCAAAGAAAGTTAAATATTTAGGAACATATCTAACTAAGGAGGTCAAAGACCTATATAGAGAGAATTATGAAACACTGAGAAAAGAAATCGCAGAGGATGTAAATAGATAGAAAGCCCTACCATGCTCTTGGATAGGCAGAGTGAACATAGTAAAAATGGCTTTGCTACCTAAAGTGATTTACAGAATCAATGCAGTCCCTATCAAAATACCAACATCATTTTTTGCTGATCTAGAAAAAATAATTCTACACTTCTTGTGGAACCAGAGAAGACCCCGTCTAGCCAAAGCAATCTTAAGCAAAAATAACAAATTGGGAGGCATCTATCTACCTGACTTCAAACTATACTACAAGGCTATAGTAACTAAAACTGCATGGTATTGGCACAAGAACAGACACGTAGACCAATGGAACAGGACTGAGAACCCAAATATAAAACCAACCTCATACAGTCACCTGATATTTGACAAATTCCAGAAAAACGTACACTGGGGAAAAGATTCCCTATTCAACAAATGGTGCTGGGAAAACTGGATGGCCATATGCAGAAGACTGAAACTGGACCCACACCTCTCACCTCTCACAAAAATCAATTCACAATGGATAACAGATCTAAACCTAAGACATGAAACCATAAGAATTCTCGAAGGAAACGTTGGAAAAACTCTTATGGACATTGGCCTAGGCAAAGAATTTATGAAGAAGACCCCCAAAGCAGCAACCAAAATAAATACATGGGACCTGATCAAATTAAAAAGCTTCTGCACAGCCAAGGAAACTATCACTAGAGTGAACAGACAACCTACAGAATGGGAGAAAATATTTGCATGCTACACCTCTGATAAAGGGCTGATAACCAGAATCTATACAGAACTTAGGAAAATCAATAAGAAAAAAATCAAACAACCCTATTAAAAAATGAGCAAAGGACATGAACAGAAACTTCTCAAAAGAAGACAGAATAATGGCCAGCAAACCTATAAAAAAGTGTTCAACTTCTCTCATCATCAGGGAAATGCAAATCAAAACCACAATGAGATATCACTTAACTCCAGTGAGATTGGCTCATATCAAAAAATCCCCAAACAACAAATGTTGGCGGGGATGTGAACAGATAGGAACACTCACACACTGCTGGTGGGACTGCAAATTAATACAACCTCTATGGAAAGTAATATGGAAATACCTCAAAGAATTAAAAGTAGACTTACCATTTGACCCAGCAATCCCACTACTGGGTATTTACCGAAAGGAAAAAAAGACGTTTTATAATAAAGACATCTTCTCACGAATGTTTATAGCAGCACAATTCACAATTGCAAAGATGTGGAAACAACCCAGGTGCCCATCAATACACGAGGGGATTAATAAAATGTGGTATATGTATACCATGGAGTATTACTCAGCAATAAGGAACAGTAGTGAATTAACACATCTGGTATTATCTTGGTTGGAGCTAGAACCCATTCTTCGAAGTGAAGTGTCACAGGAATGGAAAAACTAGCACCAGTGGTACTCACTATCAAATTGGTACTAACTGATCAACACTTACATCACACAGGGCAATAATATTCATCAGGGGGCGGGCAGGCGGGAGGGGGGTGGAGGGGATGGGAAAAACTCTCACTGAATGGATGCGGGGAGCACAGTTTGGGGGATGACCACGATTGTGGCTCTGACACGGGCAGTGCATGGGCAATGTATATAACCAAAGTGGTGTACCCCCATGATAGTCTGAAATAAAAAAAAAAAGATAGAAATAGTCAGTATGGATAAAAACACAGCTAACAGTATGCTGTCTAAAAGTAACTCACTTAAAATATAATGATATAAAAATAGGGTGGAGTGCCTGCATTAATATTAGACAAAGTAGTCCTCAAAACAAAGAAAATTACCAGGGATTAAGAAGAATTTACATAATGTTAAAATAGTTCGCCAAGATGGAATAACCATTCTAAACGTGTATGCAATTAACAAGAAAGCTGCAAAATACATGAAGCAAAACCTGTCACAATTGAAAGGAAAAATAACCAAATCCACAATTGTAGTTGGAGATTTCAACATTCCTTTCTGAGTAGTAAGTAGAACAGCTAGTGAGAAAATCAACAAGGATATGGAAGAATAAATAGTACCACCAATCAACTTGTTCTAATTGATATCTACAGAACACTGCAATGAACAGCAGAATATGCAAGCTTTTCAAGTGCACATGGAATGTTCACAAAGGTAGACCATTTCTAGGGTAATAAAACACACCTCAATAAATATAAAAGAATTTAAATAATACCATAAATGTCCTTTGATCACAATGGAATTAAGCTAGACTAATAACAGAAATATATCAGAAAAATCTTTAAACATTTGAAAATTAGAGAGCACCTTTCTACATAATTTATGGGTCAAAGAAGAAGTGTTAAGAGAAAATAGAGAATACTCAGAACTGAATAAAAGTAATAATATACCAAAATTTGTGGCAATAGCAGTGCATAGATAGAAGGCAATGCTAGAGAAACAAAGCAGCTAAAGCAATGCTCAGAGAGAAATGTACAGATGGTTAGAAAAGCAGAAAAGTCTCAAATCTAGATAAATTTCCACCTTAGGAAACAGTAAGAAAGAAAGAAGGAAGGAAAGAAAGAAATAGAAAAAACAGAAGTCAGCCCAAACAAGCAGAAGGAAGGAAGTAATAATAAGAGCAAAAAATCAATGAAATCAAAAACAGAACATTAGGCTACATTTACATTAAGATAATGTGATAAGATGGTGAATCAGTGAAAGACTGAGAAGGAGTCATCAGAGAGAAGGAAAGAAAAGAGAAATAATTTTCTTTGGATTTTTGGGAGAAATTTCAAGAGAAATATGTTGGTCAGTAATGTAAATCCTACAAAGCTCAAGCAGGAGAATTAGTAGTAGATGAAGTATGACAATTAGGGACTCATTTCTGACTTTTGATGTGATAAAATCAAGGTTGTATAGAAGTGAAATTTCAATTATCTGACTTGTAAGAGGTAAAGGTATATAAATAATTTCATAGACACCCTTAAGGAGAGAATGGGAGCTTGATCAGGTCTCAGAATTAAGGAAGTAAGTTTCAGCATATTTTAGAAGAGACCATGCTTGAAGTTCTTGGCAAGGAGCCACTGTGAAGAGGTAAGCAGAAAATGAATAATTACAAGGTGACAGATATGTTAATTTTCCTGGTTTGATCATTACACATTACACACACGTGTCAAAATATCACACTTTTCCACATAAATATGTACAAATATTATGTGTCAATTTAAAACAATCATAAGAGCAACAAAATGGGAAAAAAGGTATAAAACTTTGAGGTCTACGCAAAGGAAAAAGGAAATGAGTGATGAGAAGACAAAGGAATGGAGGAAGAAATGATCAATCGAACAGGTCGGAGGGAATGTTGAGGTGCAAAACAGGCTGGAGGAGCTGCCATGGTTGGGGAGGGCAGGAGGATGTTAATTTGAAAAAGGGAATGAAAATTTATCTCTTGAAAAGAGAAATAATTAGCAGATCATGAAAAATGTTCAGAGAAATTTTGAAAGGGATGGGTAGTAACATTAAAGAAGTTCTTATTAGATTGTTTTGTTATTTGTAAATTAGGAGACATAGTTAACTCACTCTAACAGTGAGAGAGTCATAAGGGCTTTAAGGCCATTAAGAGAGGTGAAAACACTGCAATACCTGCAATCAAAACTTGTACAAGGATTTATTTATGTATGTTAAGAACACTCTTTAGCACCGAAGATCCAGCTGCTGTTGGATACTATGAAATTTTAATGAAACAAGGAAGCATGGCTAAAGAATTTCTCCAACATCTAGTGACAACATCTCTCCGTCATTTTCATGATGTGGGAGGAAAAGGACTGAGGCCTGACAAGGGGATGGACTTTGGATATCAATTAATGGGTACCTCAAATATAAAACATTTCTATGATACTAAGTGAATTTGAAAGTAATAGTCGATGTTTACTATTTCCCAAAACCTAATAAATTACAAAAATTCACTTTGAATACTCCCCTTATAATCAGCCAGCCTTCTCAGCCATTTTTATTTCTCTCCTGTTTTTTCCTGGACATCTTTATTTACTTTTTTTGCCCTATTGCTATTATCTGTCTCTTTACCATTTCACTTCTTTTTGATTATAAAATGCATTCTATCTCTAATCATTTCTCAATCTTTAGATCTCCTAGAAATCTATATTTTGGCACTTATTTAAATAAATCAGTAAGTATTTCTCTATGATTTAAAAAGTTGAAATTGCTAAGGAAAAATATATTTACAAAATCATTATTTTAAAAATTAAACAATACATTTTATTATTATAGTAATCTAATATATAATATTTATATAATAACATATTAATGTTAAATACAATATATTTATAAATTAATATATAATTATAACCTAATGACATATAAATATATAATAATAATGTTTAATCCATGCTCATATCCTCACTATAATATAATCAAAAATCTAAAAGCATATGAGTAGGATAAAGCCATCAAAATCATCAATAGAAATAATGCTCCTTTTCTCCACATTTGGTTGTTATTTTACCTATCATTTTTATAGTTATTTTTATCGATAGCCATTAAATTACAGAACTTTTCAAAGAAAAGAATAAAGCACTTTTCAGAAAGTTTTAATTTCTCATTGCAAAGGTTCCCACCAGTGCAGTTACCAAAAAAATATAAAGAAATTTGACCTTGCAAATGAGCAGAGAAAATTTTTTGTACCATGAAGTTCTACAAGATTTTCTAAATTTTATTATTGTCTGAGGCATGATGTACATGTCAGAAATGAGGATCCATACTAGAGCAATGTTAATGCTTTGATTTACATTTTCAATTTAATTAAAATTCGTTCCTGTCTTTAGAGAGTTTCTGTCTATATCATCAGTTAAATCCTTTTGTATCCTCTGCCTATGGGCCCAAACTGATTTATGTAGCTGAACCGGTAGACAGTTAAAAAACATGCTTAGAACAGTTTATTCCACTTTTACCATTTTGATTTAAATGCATTCTTCAAACATCAAGAGCAATCACTTCCTGAGGCCTGTAGAAAAATTGTACAAGGCTTCTTTCTAGTTTCAGTAATTGTGCCAGTACCAGCCCTACTAATGTGTAGTATGAGGACTACACAATGAGCATATCTAAGCTGTTATAGAAAAATTATAACTAGAAGTGACATCAAGCAAAGCTGAAAAGCATAAATGGTGAGATATATTCTTCATAGAAAAGAGAGTTCAGGCTTATGAAAAGTTTCAAAAACTCTTGGACTTGCACTGAAGCGCAATTGAAATGAATATAAAACATTTTAGTTTATAAATTGTATAGCCAATTCTGTTGGTAATAAATATTATTACAAAAATGTCATCTCCAATTAGAAGGCAGTATGAAATAGCTCTCTCTTCATAATTCTATGTGTGAAGAAGACATTTATTACTCAAAGTCAAGTCATAATCTTTGGAATCAAATATTTCTCCATGTTCAAAAAATGTAAATATTTTTAAAAAGAGTCCAAAGAGTGATTTAAAGTGTTTAATGTGGAATGTTTTATGTCTTAATTCTGCCTACCGTAGAATATAAAACTTTTATATAAAGATGTATTTCTCAGTGGTTAATAATGTTTTAGTTAATTATAGATTTTTCAACACACACACACATACACACACGCACACACAAAACAAATGAATACTTTTAGAGAAATATTCTACAAATTATATCTTGAATACCCCAATGTCAATTCCTATATTTATTTATAAAGTTCATATAAGGTTTCCCATGTGCCAGGCACCCTTCTAACCAGTTTATAAATACAAACTTATTTAATGCTCATAAAAATCTTGTACATCATGCACTCTTAGTATCACAATTTTACATAAGAGAAAACTGAGGCACAGAGGGGTTGAGTAACTTGCCCTAGGTAGTGTCAGAGCCAGATTATAAAAAGGGTCTAAGATGGAATGCAAGTCCAAACACTGACTCCATGCAGTTGCTTTTAGCAGCGGCTATGCCAGTTACTACTAAAAAGAAAGGAATTTAGGAATTCTGTACATATTATCCACAGTTATCTATTTTGAGTAATTAGACATTCTTATCAAAGTGCCTAATATCAACAGCCTTTTTTTTTCCTGTCCTTCTTTTTCCCCTTACCACATTCCTCTTTTATTTTCTTTTAATGTTGAATGAGTGCCAAGCATTTCACAAGACTCAAAGGATAAAAACACAAGTTTTTACAATGCTTAAAACAAATAAGATGTTCAGATAGGTATATGGACCAATGTGGGGTGTACATAGGTATTCACATCATATTAAGGAACACATAGGATAGAAACCCTTACTCTACCTAATGTAAGACCTTACTAGTGTTCTTGAAAGTGACAACTAAACTGGGGTTAGGTAAAAGTATTGCTAAGTGGACACACCAGAGGGATGGGTAGCAAGGGACAAATGATAAAAAAAAAAAAATTGAGAGAACATGAACAGTTCTGGGAACTACAAATCATGTGGTATGAAACCAGACAGTTGAGCAGAAATTAGAAAAGAGACAAGATAAGAAGGTATGATTTTATGCTCAAGATTATCACAAGGCATTGATGGGTTTAGTTAGGGAGGTATCTAAACTCCTTCTGGTAATAAAGTATATCTGGAAAATATACCATGTAAAGATGAGGAAATGTTTAATCATTCAAATGAGAACTTCTTAATGTCATACAACTTGACCAGAGAAAGAACATGAAGAAGAGGAGATGTATGTAAACAACACAGAAAAACAGGTAGGTGATAACTATAGTTTTGGACATTTATATGTTGAGGTAACTATGAGACTCAGGCATGATCAAGCGGTTTCAATAGAGACAGGCATTAAGGAGTTCCAGATGAAGGAGAACGCTTGGAAGCTACAGGGCTGATGAAGGATAATGAGTCATTCGCAATGTAAAATTCAGAATATTGAAATGGAAAATAATAGGGCAATATTGATAACGAAAGGAAAATGAAAGATTGGACCAAATACAATATCAAGATGACTTAAAAAGACTGGTTGGAGAAAGAATCAGAAAAGGAGCAGGAGGAAATGAAAGAGATAGGCCAGGAACTGGCAAAGGTTTTAAATATGACACAAATGATTATCAAATCACAAGAGTTAACAAGAATAGGATTTAAAGAATTTAGAAAATGGTAAAAATAGTTTTGGTGACTTGTTGGAGTCAAAAACATTCCAGTGATGTGAGTAGTGACCTGCTGTTCTTGTACTTTTCTCTATATATTCATCCTCTGTTCCTTCACTGTATAACCCAACATGATCAATCTAGTAAATGATATTCCCTTTTGCACCACAGGCCCCTTTCCTCTGTGCATTAGTTAGGCTCTTGAAGTGTCAAGTGACCAAAATCCAATTCCTTTTAGGATAAAGGGAAATGTATTGGCCGACATAGCAGAAAAGCCTACTGGTACACTGGCTTTAGGCGCAGCTGGACCCAGGTAATCAAACCATGCTCTCATGAACACATCTCTCTATTTCTGGCTATCCTTCCAGTAATTTCAGGAGGATATTGTTGGTAAGAGATACGAGACCCAGAGCCAAGCTGACAGAGTAGTTATGGAGAGCAATTCAGGGGTGTGAGGAGCTCTTCATTAGAGATGTTTTACTGGCCTAGCTAGCCTACTCTAAAATTTGGGGAAAAGGATGAGTCTTAGTAAAACACATAGCTGAGAATGGGGACAAAGTGGCTTCTGAAGGATAGGGGAACTCTTTTAAAATAAAAAGAAGAAGAAGAAGGGGAGAGGGGATGCCACGTGGCAGATACAGCTATTGGTTGCACCAAAACACTAACCATACTTCTCTACATGCCTTTCTAATCTCTAAACCTGATTTCTTCATTTCTTCATTATAGTATGTTGGAAAACACATGAGTTTGATTCAGATGTACCTGCCAAGGATTAACTTGTCAACCAGTGTTCTTTTAGACTGGTGTCTTGTAAAAAGTTTTGGAGTCCTGCTGTGGCCTGGTGCTTAACACCATCATTTCTGGTCTCTAAACCCATGATAACACCAGAGGAGAGGCTGACCTTTTCCAATGTGAACCCTGTGAGGCATCCTGTTGCTGCCTTGCCACATTATAAAGCTACAGCGAGAAGGCTTGAAACAAGCTTCCTAACACCACCAGGGGATGAGCTTGTTCTCCCACACACAACCTATAACTACAAATGTGAAATGGGCAGGAAAAGACTGGAGCAAAGGTTGTGAAAAAGCCTCTGGTACTGTGCGTGGCTGTTGATCACATCATGGGAGGGGCCCGTGTTTTCTTGATCATGCAATTTACAAACCCCAGAGCCCATGATCATGTTTCCTCTCTTACAGTCTGATGACAGAACCTGTTAGACCTCTATACACAGGCCAAGAATAGACAACAGGCTGTGATGGACTTGTACTAAACTCTGCTTCTAAGTTTTTCCTCAATGAACTTTGTTCCTGCAGGCCAAGTATGCATGTAGCACTGCATTTGCTTTTATTATATGATAGAATATATATTTTGCTTCAAATATGTTGTTTTTCCTTTGGAAACTTACTTAACCACAGTGCTTCACTACCCAAATGCATCCTTGATTAACAAGCAAAAGATCATTTTATAGAAGATTCATTATTCACTCTCTGCATACATTATGATTTCCTGAATTCACCATATTAACCTGATTTTTCAAGATATTAGATGAAGAAATCTCCTTTTTGCTCTCCATTCTTAAATCTCATATCTGTGCCCTTGATCACATACTTGCTTTAACAAACTTTTCTTATTAGCTTCCTTTTTTAATAGTTTGCCTTTACAATATACATTATTATTATCATTGCTATTATCACACCCAGAAAAAGGCACCAAAAATAAGCTATTCTATGAATTACTAAAGAGTGAAAACCCATGTAACCAAAACCAAAGTCAAGAAATATAACATTGCCCATTAACTCCTTTTGCTAATCACTAGACCTTCCCACCACTCTATACTGAAAAATTCTACACTGACTTTTACAGTAATAATTTTCTTATTCGTTTGTATGTTTGTTTATTAGTATTGCCATCAAACCATGTATACCTAAATACTACAATTCAGTTATGCCTGCTAGTTACTTCATTGTTGTTATTATTGATATTGTTGTTCTTTATAGAAATAAAATGATAAAATATGGTTGTTTCTTTTGGGACTGGTTTCTTTTTTCTCAACATCTTGAATGAATCTCTAGATTCATCCATGTGCTTGCAAGTAGCTATAATTAATTTACTTTCATTTCATTTCTGTCTGGTAACCCAAGGGTGATACCAGGGACCAACACTACAGTGGACATTCTTGCACATATATTTGGTGCACATGTATGTGCATTTCTGTTGTGTATAAACCTAGAAATGAAATTGTTATGCCTATCTTCAACTTTAGTAGATAATATGAAATAGTTTTCCAAAGTGGTTGATATAATTTTCACACCTATGAACAAGGTATTATCATTTTTGTTGCCCCATATCCTACCATAGGCATTGCTAATCTTTTAAAAATTTAGTGATATCAACACAGTGATAGCAGTTTCAAATTGCATTGCTTTGATTTTTATTTAGGTTGAAACCCATTGATTATATTTATTGAACATTTGGAGATTCTGTTCTGGCCCATTACTAATTTTTCTACGGGGTTGTGTTTTTATTTTTCCCCTTGACTGTAAAGAGTTTCTTACATATTCTGGATTGAGCTTGTTTAGTTGCATGTGTTGCAGATATCTTCACCCCATGTGCAGATTCCTTTTCACTATCTTAATGGTAATTTTACTCACCAACTTTGATAATATGAATGGTTTTGATTAAGAGTAGTATACACACAAAAAAATGTAAAATATTTTAAGCACCAGTTAACTAGCTTGTGAAACCACAGAAACTAGTCACTCTCCAAGACACAATAAACATTTTTTTAATGTAAATATTTTCAGAAATAAACATAGACACATAAATGTGTAAATCATCAGAGTTTATTCATTAAACAACAGTGTTATCAATTTCAAGGGCAAGAAATAAATTAGCAATCCAGTAGCCCCTCTCATGCTCCTTATTATTACCCTTTCTTCCTCCTCAGAGGTAATTATTACTGACATCTAAAACCCAGGTTTAGTTATTTGTATTTTTGAACTGTATTTACATGGAATCATACTTAGGATTCTTTTGAAAATGACTGTATCATTAACCATTATATTTGTGAGATTCATCCATGATACTGCATGTTGCAAATAGTTCATTATTTTTGTTATGATACAGTGTTTTACTGTATTTACATGTGCCATGATTTATTTATTATTTCTACCCTTGCTACTCATTTAAGTTGTTTACAATTTGAGGCTATTAGGAGTAAAGCTACTATGAAGCATTATTATGTGTATGACACACAAACATATGAGAAATTCTTTTGGCCTATACACCCAGGAGTGGAATTTTGGGTTCTAGGATACGCTTATTTTAACTTTAGTTGAAAGTGCCAAACAGACTCCCAAAATGATTGTACTGATATAAACTTCCATCAGAATTGTGTAAGTTTCATTTGTCCCACATTCTCATCAATGCTTGACATCATCAGTCTTATTTGTTTTAACTATTCATATTAGCATGTAGTGGTATCTAGTTGTAATTTTAATTTTCATTTACCAGATAAGGTTAAGGATTTTTTATAAACTTATTGACCATTTGGATATTCACTTTTTCTTAAAATAAGTGTTCAGTTTCTTTTCCATTTTTTCTACTAGGTTATCTCTTTTATATTGGTTTGTAGGAGTTATTTATATGCATTTTGGATATAAGATAGTTTAGTTTATATTGCTACAGACATCTTTTTCCATTTTCTTGATTTTCTTCATTCTACTATCTTAATAGTACCTTCTGATGACTAAGCCTTAGTCTGATATGGTCCAATTCATTATCATTTCCTTGATTTTTATTCTTTATGTATGCTGTTTCAGGAATCTTTCTCAATGATAATAGCATGATGATATTTTCCTGTGTTATCTGCCAGAAGCATTTGCTTTGCCTTTTGTACTTAGATCTACAAAATGCCTGGAATTGACTTTTGTGCATGGAGTGAGGTGGGGGTCAAATTTCATTTGTTTCCAAACGGGTATTGAACAACTGACCTAGTACCATTTAATAAAAATAGCATCTTACTGCTTTTGCATTGCCATTTTTGTTATAAATCAATCATCCCATTGACTTCTGGCTTCCACGTTTATGTTGAAAAAATCAAGGACTAGTCTAATTATTGTTGCTTGAACAATAATATATTTTCATCTGCCTGCTTAAAAAATATGTCTTTTAGTCTTTTTATTTTTGTACTATAATGTATATATATAGATTTTTTTTTGGTATTGTCCTGATGTAATTTTGCGTCTTTCATCACTACTAGGAAATTTTGAGCTATTATTTCTTCAAATATTGTTCCTGCCTCATTCTATGTATTTTTCAGGTTACATGTATATTTGAGCACCTCCTTGTATCCCCTAAGTTTCTTACTTCCTTGTCTGTCTTATTCATTGTTTTTTCTCCCTGTGCTTCTTTCTGAACATCTTCTTCTGACCTAAATTCCAATTGGCTAAGTCTTGCTTTATCTATTTCTCATTTGCTGTTAAATACAACCATTGCATTTTAATATATTATTTTAATGTTATTTCAAAAATTTAATATATAAAATTTTTATATATGTATTTTTATGCTATTTTTTTCTGTAATTTCCATTCCTTTGCAAAATACTTAACCTTGTTTATGATACCCTTAAGGAATGGAAACTTCATAATTTTAGAATGTCAGGGGGTGGCAAGAGGCTGACTGGAGGCAGCTGTCATGCATCTCTTCTTCAGAGATCAAGATATTCATAAAATGCCCATATTTCCAATAGATCGTCAGCGAAAGAATGCTTGAAGGTAACAGGTGACAAGGAGACACTGAGGGTGAAGGCAGAAGCTGGACTGTATGCACGGGCCCGTTGAAGCTGTGAACAGCCCCCGGACCCAGACCCGGGGAAGGGGTATGCAGTAGATCTTTGGAGCTCTGCACTCCTGCCGCGGACCTTTGCAGTTTTGGCTACAGGGGAAATTCTTGACTTCCACAGGTCTACAAAATGGCACGGGGAGCTACTGGGAGATCATGCAGAGGCACTGCTTGGGCTCATGTGGAGCTTCACAGGCTTCTATAGGTTGTCTATTCAGTCTGTTGAAAGATATGAACAGAAGTTTCTCAAAAGAAGATAGACAAGTGGCCAACATATGAAAAAATGCTCAACATCACTAATCATCAGGGAAATGCAAATTAAAGCTACAATGAGATACCACCTTACCCCTGTCAGAATGGCTACTATTAAAAAGTCAAAAAATGATAGATGTTGGTGCAGATGCAGGGAAAAGGAACATTTATACACTGTTGGTGGGAATGTTAATTAGTACAACCTCTATGAAAAACAGAATGGAGATTCCTCAAAGAACTAAAAATTATCTCCCATTTGATCCAGTGATTCCACTATTGGATATCTACCCAAAGGAAAATAAATCATTATATCAAAAAGACACCTACACTCATATGTTTATCATAGCACAATTCACAATTGCAAAGATATGGATCAACCTAGGTGCCCATCAACTGATGAGTGGATAGTGAAAGTATAGTGTGTGTGTGTGTGTGTGTATATATAAAAGAGAATGAAATCATGCCATTTGCAGCAACTTGGATGGAACTGGAGGTCATTATCCTAAATGAAATTATCTAAGGAATGGAAAAAGAAGCACTGGATGTTCTTACTTAAAAGTGGGAGTGAAGCTATGGACATGCATGCTCATACAGAATGGTACAATGGACACTGGAGACTCAGGGGGAAGGTGGGCGGTGTGGGATGAAAAAATTACCTAGTTGGTACAATGTACACTATTCATGTGACGAGTACACTAAAAGCCTGGACTTTGCCACTATACAATTCATCCATGTAACAAAAAAACAATTTGTAACCTCTAAACCTATTGAAATAATTTTTTTTTAAAAAAGAGAAAGAAATTTGGTAATTTTAAATTCTAATAGAAAACTCTTATATTTTAGGCCCTTAAGGTCTGTTTTTAATTTTTATAGTTTTTGCCAGTTTTCCTTTATACTGACTTCTTTTTTTAATGTACCTGGTTATTTTATACAGTGTGCCAAGGTTTCTATTTGAAAGTTAGCTAAATATTCCAGGCCTAGGACAATCCCATCTTCCTCCAGAGAATATTGCTTTTGGCTAGTGCAGAATGCTAGAAATCTTGAATCAGCTTTTTTCAATTTTGGGGTGGAGCCTCTAATCATCCCAACTGAAAGTATAAAGAGTTTCTTCACCAACCTCTTCCCTTTGCCCCCTTGTTAAGCCCTGAACTTCAACCTTGGTCACATAAGAACTGGGATGCTTTCGAAACTGCTACTCAGGCTTTCAGTCTCTTGTCTGTTCTTTTCTGAGATCAGCTAACACCCCCAAGTGACAAGTGGCTCCAGAAGTCTGACTAATTTCTCTGGATTTCTTCTCCACCACTTTCCTCAAGTATCTCTTCATTAATTTATCACATTTCTGGGACTTTCATGACAAAACAAAGTAAATATTTTCAAACTTTTCTGTTTATCTAATAAGAATGATTGACCTAAATTTCCAAATCTGCCAGTACTGTGACAAACCTCTAAATTTTTCTATCTTCATTGATATGATCTATTCTTCCTAGGGGAATATTGGATACAGGCATACCTTGGAGATGTTGTGGGTTCAGTTTTAGACCACCACAATAAAGTGAATATTACAATAAAGCAAGTCATATCCATTTTTTGGTTTTCTAGTACATATAATAGTTATGTTTATATTATACTATAGTCTGTTCAGTGTGCAATAACAATATGTTTAAAAATGTATATACCTTAATTTAAAATGTTTTATTGCTAAAAATTGCCAATGACCATCTGAGCCTTTGGCAAGTCATAATC
This sequence comes from Daubentonia madagascariensis, assembly GCA_023783475.1. Classification (NCBI taxonomy): domain Eukaryota; kingdom Metazoa; phylum Chordata; class Mammalia; order Primates; family Daubentoniidae; genus Daubentonia; species Daubentonia madagascariensis. The sequence goes on from JAKFHU010001209.1 coordinate 33,947,823, forward strand.
TTTTTGCCGGTGGAGGGTCTTGCCTCAGTGTTCATAGCTGCTGACTGATCAGGGTAGTGGTTGCTGAAGGCTAGGGTGGCAGTGGCAATTTCTTAGAATAAGACAATGATGTATTTTGCCACACCAATTGACTCATCCTTTCATCAAAGATTTCTCTGTAGCATGTGATGCTGTTTGACAGAATTTATGCACAATAGAACTTCTTTCAAAGTCAGAGTCAATCCTCTCAAATCCTGCTGCTGCTTTATCAACTAAATTTATGGAATATTCTAAATCATTTGTTGTTATTTCAACAATGTTCAGAGCTTCTTCACCTGCATTAGATTTTATCTGAAGAAACCACTTTCTTTTCTCATTAATAAGAAGCAATTCCTCATCCACTAAAGTTTTATCATGAGATTGCAGCAATTCAATCACATCTTCAAGCACCACTTTGAATTCTAGTTCTCTTGCTATTTCTACCACATCTGCAGTTATTTCCTTCACTGAAATCTTGAATCTTTTAAAAGCATTCATGAGGGTTGAAATCAACTACTTCCAAAATCCTGTTAATATGGATATTTTACCTTCTCCTATGAATGATGAATGTCTGTACTGGCATCTAGAGTGGTGAATGCTTCCAGGTTTTCCAGTGACTTTGCTCAGATCTGACAGAGGAATCACTACCTATAGCAACTGTGACCTTAGAAAGTATATTTCTTAAATAAAATGACTTGAAAGTCAAAATTCGTTCTTAATCCATGGGCTGAAGAATAGATGTTGTGTTAGCAGGCATTAAAACAACATTAATCTCCTGGTACATCTCCAACTCCACCTCTTGGATGACCAGACACATTGCTAATGAGCACTAATAATTCAGAGGAATCTTTTTTGTTTTTTGAGAAGAAGTCTCAATAGTGGGATTAAAATATTCAGTAAACCACATTATAAACGGATGTGCTACCATCCAGACTTTGTTGTTCCATTTAAAGAGCACAAGCAGAGAAGATTTAGTATCATTTTTAAGGTCCCTACGATGTTTGAATTGTAAATGAGCATTGGCTTCGCCTTAATGAAAAATGAGCTGGCTTCACCAGCTTCATTAGGCCCCAAACAAGAGAGTCAACTTGTCCTTTGAAGTTTTAAAGCCAGGCATAGACTTCTCTTTAGCTATGAATGTCCTAGGTAGCATCTTCTTCCTGTATTAAGCTGTTTTGGCTATATTGAAAATCTGTTGTTTGGTGTAGCCACCTTCATCATTTCTCCTAGCTAGATCTTCTGGATAACTTGCTGCAGCTTCTACATAAATACTTGCTGCTTCACCTTGCACTTTTATGTTGTGAAGATGGCTTCTTTCCTTAAACCTCATGAACCAATCTCTATTAACTTCCAACTTTTCTTCTGCAGCTTCCTCACTGCTCTCGGTTTTCATAGAATTGAAGAGAGTTAGGGTTTTTTTTTTTTTTCCTGGACTAGGCTTTGGTTTAAGGGAATGTACCTGGTTCGATCTTCTATCTGGACTACTAAAACTTTATCCATATCAGCAATAAAGCTATTTAATTTTCTTATTATTTGTGTATTCACTGGAGTAGCACTTTTCATTTCCTTCAAGAACTTTTCCTCTGTATTCACAATTTGGCTGTTTGACACGAGAGGCCTAGCTTTAGGCCAATCTCAGCTTTCAACATGCCTTCCTCATTAAGCTTAAGCATTTCTAGCTTTTAATTTAAACTGAGATTTGTGCAACTCTTCCTTTCACTTAAACACTTTGAGGTCATTGTAGAGTTATTAATTGGTTTAATGTCTATATTTTTGTGTCTCAGCGAATCGGGAAGGCCTGAGGAGAGGGAGAGAGACAGGGGAATGACAAATTTGTGGAGCAGTCAGAACAAACACAACATTTTGTTGTCTTATTTGGGTGCAGTTTGTGGTACCCCAAAACAATTACAATAGTAATATCAAAGATCACTGATTACAGAGCACCATAACAAATATAGTAATAATGAAAAATTTGAAATATTATGAGACTTATTAAAATCTTACACAGAGACACGAATTGAGCACATACTGTTGCAAAAAAAATGGCGCTGACAGATATGCTTGATGCAGGACTTCCATGAACTTTCAATTTATAAAAAACATGCACTATCTTCAAAGCACGATAAAGTGATGCTCAATAAAATGAGGTATGCCTGAATCTTAAATACTAAAAATCCCTCCTAAGTAAACATCTTCTTTTTTTAAAGTTCAATGCCAATTTTAATTAAATAGCAGTATGTACTTATAATCATCACTTCATTATGACCCATTCACTTTCTCAACTGTTAGAATATTGGTTTTGATCTACACGTATTCAACAAGTATTTTATTGAGTCTCTAATATTAGCCACTCTACTCAAATTGAATTCTTGGAGATAAATGAATTTCTCTACATAATTGTAATTCAAAACCCATTGAAAATATTAATGTGAAAAATTTGTTTGCAGCTTAGAATCCAATCAGAAAGTAATTCTCACCTCCAAAATAGTATCTACAAGATTTTTCTCCATTGTGACAGAACACTCAGAGCCTTATTTATTGCAGAGAGTGAGCATAAACAGGTGGCGCATGTTAGAGAGGCATAGCTGCAGAGTACTAAGCAGGTGTACTCTGATTTCACTTGATATTTTAAAAATCCATTGAAGATACTAAGCCATGCTTATTCCTTATCCTTTGACTTATTTACAGTGTTGACCCTTTGGGTAACTTCTTATTTTAGTTTACTATACATGAGTAATTATTATTTGTTTAACCTTCTTGCATCCTTAATTTAGTTTCTCTTCATGTTTCTAAAACTTTATTTATGACCCCTTTATGGACCTTTCTTTGTAGTTTTGAAGCACAAAACAATTATTAGTTGATTTTGGAAAAAGTCTGATTTTCTCCAGGACGCTCTGAAAAGTGATGTTTTTCTGTGACAATTATCAAGAAAACACCTGCACAGTACTCTACAGCTATGCCTCTCTAACATGCACCAATTGTTTATACTCACAATCTGCAGTAAATAAGGCTCTCTGAGTGTTCTACTGCAATGGGAAAATATCTTTCAGATTCCATTTTGGAGGCGACAGTTACTTTCTGATTGGATTCTAAGCTGAAAATAAGTTTTTCACATTTTCTGCATTACCTCCTCCCAGAAAGAGAAGAGAATATTCCAAGGCCTATTATTATGTAATCATGTTATGCACAATATTTTATAGATCTATAATTCCCAAACCTGATTAATTTTTTAAATAGTTTTTTAAAAATAAAAAAAAATTATGGTGCAACCTAGACCTACTGAATCAGAATTCTGGAGGATAGAACCTAGAAACTTTTTGTAGGCTTGTTTTGTCTGGCTTTTAACCTCCTTTGATAACTGTGATTATCAGCCAGGACTAGGACCTGCTGCAGTACATTGTTCATTCCTCTCAAGTCAAATCTTCCAGCCAAAAAACTTAATACTAGTTTCTACTTACCATTTGTTACATCCCAGTGCATCTCTACTTATATTCATATTTGTACTAATTATTTTATAATTTCTGGCCACCTGGAATTGTAATACCAACACTGTCATTGATTTTTTTTTTTCTCTCCTGTTTTTCTCTTGTTTGCTTCCTTGATTTCCACTCAGTCATGACATTGATTCTATTTCCACAACTTTTTTCTTATGTCTTCTCCCTTACATTTTCAGTGTAACTACCTTAATTTAACTCACACTTTTCTTGCTAAGACTTTTTTAAGAGCCTATTCTACCTGAATAAAAGATCAACACCACATAATTTATCCTATACCTTAATCTCAAAAACCATAACTTGACTTTATCATGATTTTTAATAGCTCTTTAAACATTTTTAATAGCTCTTCATTTTCTACAATGCAAGGTGGATATTCATAGGTTAGCATTCAAAACCTACTATTATCCAATCACAATACATCCTTTAAATTCTGTCTCCCTTCTTCCCTTCATGCAACTACTTGTTAGTCTACTTATCTCCCCAAACATGCTCTGTACTTTGTCACTTTTGTGTATTTGGCCTGCTTATGGCATCCCTTTCATCTGATTTTTCCTTCCTTTTTCTCTATCTGTCCAAATATTATTTATATTTCTAAGTAAAGTTTAAATGCTAACTTTTTCTTCAAATCTTACTTGATCTTACATGGTTACAGTGATCTATTTGTCATCACAATCTTATTACCTTATGTTATAGATATTTTTCATGGAGTTTTCTGTACTCATTGTTTGTAAGCTCACTGAAAGTTGAAATTGTGAATTATTCAGCTTTCTCTGCTTGTGAATGCCTGGCATAATGCCTCGCCCACAATGAAGGCACAGTAATTTATGGGATAAATTGTTGGGTGCATGAATAAATGGCTAGACTGAGAATCATAAAACAACTGTAAAATGACTATCCAGGCATCACTAAAAGTTGCTTACAAGATTCTAATGGGAGAAATTGAGAACAATAGAGCAATAAACATATTAGTATTATCTAAGAATTATTTCACTTTGATGAGATGAATAAGTGATTATATTTGCCTGGTTTTCTAATTTTGTTGTATCAAGGGCATAACCTCTTAATGCACATACACCGACAGAGTATACAGATAGCTCTATGTAATGATAATTTAAAATTAATTTATTTCCATCATAATATTTAGATGAATGAATTCAAATGTCAAATGTTGCCTGGGACTAGGCAAGTTATTTGTTTTTGTTTTTAAATAATTGTTATCTGGAAAAGAATAACTTTTTTAAAATTAGGAAACTAATATTTGTATATTTGTTGAATAATTTCTAAAACCAAATCACTCAATACATTTGTGGCTTAAATTAGAAAAGTTAGGCACCTAACTCTGCATTCATTATATAGACCACCAGTAACTTGCTCTTCAAAGTAGTTTTCATTTACTGAGGAAAAGAACTCCTACAAAGTCATGTGAATTTCTTGCCTCTTCTGAAATTTGTTTTCAACTATCTTCAACTATGTTATGCCTTTGGCCTTTAGAGGTAGTAACATATACATGCCGTTTAAATACAAAAGTGTTGTCCCGTATATTGCCAAAATATAAAGAGTTAATGTTTAAAATACTCACCTTAGTTTAAAAGTGGGCAGGATTTGGAAATTTAATATTTCTGTTTCCCACAAAGAATGCAAATTTCTATGAAAGCATTTTGCAGAGGACCTTCAGATAATATTGTATTAATTTTTTAAATGTAACTCATTTCTTATGGTATAAGACATAAGGTATAAGACATGTAAGGACATATTTTCAAATATTAGTTTAAATGAATGAATGACCTCTGATGGTATTTATAGAATTTATATTCAGGTAATGATTAAATGAGAAAATGATTAAAATCTTGGGCCTTTTACTTATTGTTTTTTCCTTCCTGCTCATATTCCTCTACTCCTCTTCATATTGACTCTCCTTGCATTATAATTCTGCTCACTTTCATTTCACCTCAAGCTTCCAGAAACTGCTAATGGACTATGCTCATTCTTTTTGATCCTTTAGTGTTGTTTCTTCCCTTGTTCTTATTTTTTTTTTGTATATTTGGTTTTGGAGATTTTATAATATTCCTTATAAACCTGTTATAGCAACCTATTGATTGCTGTAAAGATAACGGCTTAATCATGCTACCAAAATTAGTTCCCTCCATGAAACAAAATAAAGTCACTCTATGGTGCTGCTTTTCCCTCCATTTAAAAATGTGCCTGAACCTGTTAAAAAGAAGGGTTTTTTTAAAAAGGCATCATTCCTTAGCAAAAAAAAAAGAGAGTGTTGTACTTCTATGTTTATTTATTTGTGGCATTCTACCTGGAGCTATACATATGCCTAGCATGAGCCATATAATTACATAGAAGAGTAGTTTATATGTGCCTAAGAACAAGTAAGAATTGAATCCACCGAAACTGGAAAGAGAGGTAATTTTATTAACTTTCTGTAGGAGATGAGTTAGTCTAAATCTTTCATTTGTCAGTGACAAAAATTCACCTGAAAATGGGTTAAACACTGTAAAAGGAAGTTATTGGATTACATGGCTACAGTCTAAGGTAGACACGACTTTAATAGGGATGGACCCAGGGAGGTAGAAAATGTTACTAGGACTCCAGCTCCTTCTGTTCTTCTTTCCTATGATTGGGCTTACTTCAAAACGTAGTTGCAGTTATGAGCTCACATCTTCCTTATCATTTGTTATCCTAGGGAACACAGTGGGTGTTTTCTGATAGCACCAATAACCAGAGACAACTCTGACTGGCTCAGCCAAAGGTGCTAGGTTCCCCTTTGGCAATATGGACAATGTGATTGATAGATTTACCAAGTGGAGAAGGGGTGGTTCCCAAAATAAAATCAGGCAGGAATGACAATAAGCATCTAATATTAACTATAGTTAGGAGACAATCAGAAACTCTAAAGAGTGCATTGATAAACATCTGAGAAAAATCACCCAAAATGGGTCATCTGCTAAAATACTACTCTAAAATAGAAAAAACAGCTTGTTGGAAAGAAGAGCAAAGGCATTGAGAATTAGATTTTTGCCAATAAGTGTTAGCTTGCTTTCTTCTCTGAGATTCAGCACCAACTTCCTTGCATAATAAATCTTTTTGACCAGGATATAGTCTATATTCTGTCCTCCCAGTACTCTCCTTTGACAAGTAACAGCCTTCACATGTTTATTCTTCAGCATCTATAGTAATATCTAAGTGAAGGGGCTTAATATGTCCTTTCCACTTAGTTTTCTGTAGTCAACTATTCTATCACTGATGTGTTTTGCTCCTGTCTTTTAAATATGTCTTGAGTACGTTATCATTATCCTACCTGTCATCACGTTAATTTAGGCTCTCAACATACAGTGCTATGGAAATTAAAGTAGTCTCAATGCCTACATTGCTTTTTGCTTCTCCCACATGGTCACAAGGATAGTAGCGCTAAAGAGCATATCTAATCAAGTTAATGTCCTACTTTAAGTCCGTAAATAGGTGGATGGCTCCCATCAACCACACTCAGGATGTGGCACAGCCTCAGTCGCAACAACTTCCCTGACCTTTTCTCATCTATTCTGACAATATAGAAGAACTTGTACTTCTCTTATGTTATGGTATTTGGTAGCTTCATGTATTGATTGATATAATGCAAAGTTACAAAATCTCCTTTCAGTTCTACTTTTCTGTACATATTTGTATTATCACAATTACATAGAGTACTTTATCTGTTTACATGCCTCACTCTCATTACCCACATTAGGCTTTATTTATTAAAGTGTAGTCTATGACCTTGCTCCTCAAAGTGGTGTTCCATAGACCAGAAATATTAAGATCACCTAGCAGCCGTTTTAAAAATGAGTAATTTTGCATTTCACCATAAGGTCTACTGAATCAGAATGTGAATTTTAACAAAACCTTTAGGTGATTCACGTGTACTTTAAATTTTGAAAAGCACTGCTTTGTGGTATATTCTTTTTATTTTACGGCCAAATGTCTGGCAAATAGGTTCTTACACCTGATATATAGTAGATGATTTACACATTTTGGATTTTAATTGAATTAAAAAAATTATTCACATCATGATGTTTTTGTGAGCCTTGGGTTAAAAATTTGTAGTTTTCTCAGAAATGTCATCCTGGGAGCATTGCCTCCTGAGAAGATAAAGATCCTGGGATAATGCTATATGCCCAGACTACAGGTTTAATTCTTGGCTACATGTCCTCTTTCAAATCTCTGAAAATGTCTTCCTGTTTCCTCTAAGCTCATCAGCATAACCATGAAAGAGAAAACAGTGATGAGGAAATATATTAGAGAAAATTCAAGCTGAAGTGCAGACCATTGAAATAGATTGATGGTATTATTGACCTTTGATTTTTATAGCAGTTCTTCACGCCCTCCCACAATGACCTTGGATTTGGGCACGATTGCTCTGGATAATGGAATAGCAACACATTTGATGGAGCAGAGGTTCATGCACTTCCATTTCCTTTCTCTTGCTCTTTATCTACATTATCATAACAAGGAGCAGAGCCCAGTAGGTCCAGTTGTACCAATCCAAGCCCAGACATGACAGAAGGCTCACCATGATCACCAAAGCCAACTTGCGGTGGAGGGGCACCTGGCTACAGACACATGAGCGAGCCCAAACAATCCAAGCTTAGGTCAGCAGAACTGTCCAGCTGACACATAGAACCATGATCAAAAACAATTATTTTTATATTGTTGCATGTCCCTGAGGTTTTGTGGTAGTGTGTTATGCAACATTATTTGGGCAATAGATAAAACTACAGCAGTGCAATGTAGTTCAAGCATCCTCAGTTTCAGTCATGGTTCATTCACAACTTGAACTTTTTTTTAATAGTGCTTAAGCTTAAAAACTAACAAAAAGTGTTCTCGACATTAAAATACTTTAATAGTTATAATAAATATTAAGTTAACAATTCATTTTACAGATGTAATAAAACTGCTTTTAAAAGTCTTTGAATCTCTATAGGAACTTGATTAAGCATTCTCTCTTTTTGTTTAGTTGTGCTGTCTCTATCTCCCTATAGAAATTATAGGGAAATTAGGATGACTGCTTATCCAAATATTAGGTAAGAGTTGATGAACACAATATATTAATATATTTCAGCATATATAACAACATAGATATAGTCAAAAATTTGTAAAAAATGTAAGTAAGTTGTATAAGTAAATAATTCTAAGGAAGGAAGGACAAAAGGACTTTTTGCAATGTAAATATCTCTTATTAGCTTCTCATAATTCTTAAGGCTACCCTTTAGATTATACTTCTGCTAATTGATTCTATCTTTCAGCTGGTTTTGAATCACATTTATTTTAAAAATCAAGAGTTTGAGAAATGTAGTGACTGTACTTGTGTCATAGTGATATCTAGGCAACCAACAATTGAAGTATTTACACAGTGATTAGAAAACAAGTGAAAGTTACTTTTCACTAATATTATCTATATTTCAATCAAAACATATCAACAGACATTGCCCAAGGTTTGGAGATGGGGCTGGTAGGGTGGAGAAAGCTGGAGCTGGGAGTTATCAGCCAACACTCATAGGAGCTGTGGAACGTGTCTATTGGTGAGAAAGGAGATCCAGGTATATCTGGGGGACTCAATTTTCCATATTACCAGATAATTGCTTTTCTTATTCCTGTATATTTTTCCACTCATAATCCTTTTATGCAATCAAGTTTTCCTTGCTCTTGATCCTCCAGCTGCTTGACTTTTTTCCCCAGATGGAAACCAAAATATCATTGTTTGTTGTCCAGTCTACATAAGTGGAATGCCATAAGAATGAACTAAATGAGTCACTCAGTGATTTTCAAGTAGATTCTGTCATAACGCTTAGGAACAATTGGTAATTTTTTTCTTCTATCATATCCTTAGGTTATTTTATAATATATGTTATATATAATATGCATTGATCGGTTTCAGCTTGCCCGAGTCCACTGTTTACTCCAAATTTTTCCAAAATTAGATTATAACAACTGTATCTTTAATCAGCATGTAGATTATAATTTTCTTGCTTCTGTTAATGAAAGTAAAGTAAATTAATGTAGCTTATATATTTCTAATTATAGAACTACAAAATATGTTTCATTTATCTTCTATTTTTAATAGCCACTTTTGTAAAATAAAATAAGTGTGCTTTGTTTTTCTTTAATGTATCTTTTAGTACATTTGTAATGAAAATTCAAAAAAGAAACATGAAAGTACTTTTTATGCTGTTTCATTTCTCTGCATTCCTATAAACTAAGATTTCCATGCTGCAAGAAGCTTCCTAATATTTTAGAGAAAGAATGTGAAGTTGTGTTGAGACTACATCTCTTATATTTAAGACAGTAGAGGCCTCAAGATTACATTGAGCAAAATCTATAAGAAATCTAGTACTTATGAAATGACAATGACACAAAACAATTATAAAATGTCACATATTATAATTTTATGAAGCAATTACTTACAGATTAATCAATCTTCAATATAAATCATATAAGCATGTCATTAAGCAAAAATTCAAAATTTCAGAAAAGTTGTTTTGCATCAATACAATGGAAGATTTAGATCATCCAACTTCAATTTTGAAAAAAATTATAAAGGAATATTTTATTTGTTATTAGGAATATAAAATCCCTTATTACTTTATCATTTAATATCTTTTTATGTTGTGTTCAGGCAGTGTTCAGAAGTTTGTAACATTCTGCCTACCTTAATACCTGAGGAAAACCAATAAATTTCTTAGCCTATCTACAGAAGTTACAGAAAGTTCTAAGGAAGACAAAGTAGACTAAGAACAGAAAAGTGATAGAATTCTCGGCCAATCAATTGCTCAGCCTATACTTAAGAATTAACCTACTCTATTATGGATTGGATAATGTTATATCAGCCAGGTGAGTTGAATTATACAATTATCTTCTGATATCAAGAAAACTGACAATCTGGAGAAATTAAATACAAAAGCCAACAATACAACCAAACACACAAACAAAAACAAAACACCAAAAAACCCCTAAATATTAGAGTTTATTTCTCAAAATATCTTTTCCATTTATACCATTAATGTTTATACATAAACTGACTTATATTTTACATATATCTCCATTTAATGTGCTGATAATATATACCAACTTGGATGAGCAGTGTTGTATCCCTGTTCCATAACAACAACAACAAAAAAGATAAATTGTATGTGATTCCTGTTTATTTTCTTTAAAATTTCTTTATGCAATTATTGAAATTAAATAAGAAATTTTGCTATGTTGACAATTTTAGTCCCAAATAAATAGGAGATAGGCAAATATAGAGACTATCAATATAATCATTTAAGTCATTAATAAGAATTTTTGACAGATATCAACAAGATAAATCTATAAAATAAAATTTTACCTTTTGATAGCAATTAAATATGTTTCACTTCCTACGTAAGGGCTTTTTTGAAAGAAATGTCAAAAGCCCTAGCATACTGAAGTAATATCAAGACCCAAAATAATCTGTTCAGAGTTTTACAAATAATGTTGCTCATGGAATTTTCTTCATAACAAGAGGAACAGAATATAAAATCTCATGGGAACTTTTCAGTCATAATAAGCATATCAAGAGGTAAAAATGAAGTTTTTTCACACTATTAATTTTTGGTAAATTATGTAATGCCTATGTATTAGTGATAAAAATTGCTGCGTCTTTCAGATATGAATGCAAATAATTTATCCTAATAAAGTCCAATACTTGATTAGGTCAAGAGGAAAGGTGAAAAATATTATCTTATGCCTTAAAGATGAATAATCAAGGGACTGAAGAAACCAGAAAATAAAAAACTTTTAAAAACCAGCCACAGAAATATCCCTGCCAACAATCCCATTATCCAAGCTTAGAGTCATGAGTTAGTCATCCTGCTAGTATTGAGAGATACACAAAATAACTTGTAGTCCAGGATTTCTATGCCAAGAAAATATCCAGAGCAGAAATCAAAAATATCCCAGGAGGTTAGAAGAAGAATGTTTTCAAAGGCTTTTCAGCGGAGCAGCTGGTGTCATTAAGCGGTCAGAGATGTCTCAAACTACATTGTCCCTGAGACTTTACTGTTGAGTTCACCTGCTTCCAGATTGATGGAATCCCTATCTTTAATACTTCTCGTCTAGACTTAAATATGTATGTAAGCAAGTATTCTGACAATAGCAGTCAAAATCTTAGGTCTTTGAAAGGAGATATACAAAAAAACTACCAGTTTGTCAAACATAATTCTGCCCTCATCTTGCATAAAACAAATGTTCCATTATTCAAATCCTTTATTTCAGAATTGTCTTTATTCTTTCAGACGTATGCCTCCCCAAAGAAGAGAAAATAATCAACTTAGGAGTTTATAATTCTCAGTTGACTAGACTGCCATATTGCAGGGTAATGTCACTTAGCCGGTTCCATTCAATTAAGTAGATTTAGATGCTGCAATGTAACGGGGTCACCTGTGGTCAGATGAGTAGAGTAATAATAAGTACATATCTAACCTAGAATTAGCAACTGTGAATTTTAATAAAGTATATCCTTAGACATCATTATAAACACAGAATAATGCTGAGATGGAAATTAATTATATAGTTAATCGAGATAGATGGATGTCAAAATGGGGAACATTTGTCCTAGTGGTTAAGAACTCTTATGTCAGAGAAACCTAGTTTTTATACCCAGTTGCATAGTTAATATTAACCATGAGACCCTGGGCAAGGTAATATCTCTAAGCCTTAAATTCCTCATATTTAAAATTAAGATTAATGAGTGAGGTTTCCCCCTAGGATTATTAAGAAAATTAAATTCATTCCTGCAGATTTACCATTTAACACAATACCTGCTATATTATAGTTTTACACATACACACAAAAACAGAAAATATGCTTTATATCTATTATATTTTACTGTTTAGTGAGTGCCTACTATAATACAAACAATGTATTTTATAATTTATTGAATGATTCCAATTCATTACAACAGCACTCATTGTTGATATCATTAGCCCCATTATACAGATGTGGAACTTTAGGCACAGGTTTTATTACTCAAATTTACATGGTTAATAGTTTCATAGCAGTAGGACTTACATCTGTCTAATTATTTTTTGTTCCATAAATATAATTGGAAACAAGAATTCTAATAACAAATTATATCTCAATTGTATGTGACTTTAACTGTGCATAACCTTTTCAGACCTAGTTGTAACGGGTACCTAGTTGTGGATCTGGTACCTCCTAAAGTATCAGATCCTCTCACTTCCAAATATTACTCCTATTTACATGACATAATAAATATTGCATCACAAATTGTAATTCCTCTAAGATAAACACTAGTTGTACATATGTGTCTGTCTTTGAGGATAAAAAATATTCCCAGAGAGTGGTAAGAATGATAAGAAATTAAAAGATTGACTCCTACTGCATGTTTTTGTTTTTGTTTTTAAAGACTTCTTTCCTTGTTTTCGTGGTTCCCAGGGAAGATTCCTAAGAAAGCAACAATACTGGGTGGCTAAAACAGTGCAAATATGACTTGACTCACCAAAGATAAATTTCTAGTTTTATAATGATACTCAGTATCTGACTTGTCTTTTAAAACAATTCCATATTACTCTAAATCCCTGCTGAGGTTCTGTTTCTTGAATATGAAATATTCTTAATTTTATTATGGATGCAGCCAGAAAATCTTATATTCAAACTGTTGCAGCAGACTTGAAGTCAATCAATTCTATGTGCCTCAATACAACTTTCTATAAAACTCTTTTTGTGAAAGAAACGTGAGGGATATTTTTAAAGAAGTTTCTGGAAAACACCAGATTTACCGTCTTAAGTTGTTATGTCCTATAAGGTCATCTTATCTATTATGATACATGTTTCAATAAATATGGAGGTAAAAACTAAGTCTTGAAACAAAGAATTTAGATATACAAAAGGATTTTTGAAATACTGCAACAATAGAGCCCAGGAGGTTTCAAATCATACCAGATAAGTATAAATAAAATGAAGTCATTGTCAGATATTTTACCAAAACTTAAAAAAAATTCTTCCTCATAATTACAGACTTTTACTTGGAAGTTATTAAAATCATAATGGTTCTAATAAGATATAAGTTTTTCATCATATTAAGATGAAATTATAGTAAAATAAATAAATCTGAAGGTTTTCATCACTATGAAATGGAAGTAGATTTCAAAACTCCAGCAACTCTTACTGACAAGGGGAGGATGTTAACTAGTTTAAAGGCTCAAAGTTTAGCTGTTGAGACACCTTTTCATCTCTACACCTTCTCGTCACAATTGAAAATGAGGCAGAGATCTCTACAATGAAAACTATAAAGCACTGATGAAAGAAATTAAAGAGGACACAAAATTGGAAAGATATCCTATGCTGTAGATTGCATGAATTAATGTCATTAAAAAGCCCATACTACCCAAAGTGATCTACAGATTCAATGCAATCCCTACCAAAATACCAATGAATGCTTAACAGAAATAGAAAAATCGATCCTAAAATTCATATGGAACTGTAATAGACCCCAAATCGTCAAAGCAATTCTGATCAAAAGGAACAAAGCTGGAGGCATAGCACCTGACTTCAAAATATACTGCAAAGCTATAGTCACCAAAACAGCATGGTACTGGCATAAAAACAGACACAAAGACTGATGAAACAGAATAAAAAATTCAGAAATAAATCCATGAATTTATGGAAAACTCATTTTTGACAAAGTTGACAGGAACGTACATTTGGGAAAGGACACCCTCTTCCATCAATGGTACTGAGAAAACTGGATATCCATATACAGAGTAATAAATCTAGACCCCTATCTCTTACCATATACAAAAATCAAATCAAAATGGATTAAATGCTTAAATGTAAGACCCAAAACTATGAAACTACTAGAAGAAAAATTGGGGAAATGCTTCAGGATATTGTTCTGGACAAGGATTTTTTGAGTGAGACTTCAAAATTACAGGCAACAAAATCAAAACTAGACACATGGGATTATATTAAGCTAAAAAGCTTCTGCACAGCAGAGAAAACAATCAACAGAATGAAGAGACAACCTACAGAATGGAAGAAAATATTTGCAAACTATTCATCTGACTAACTGCCTGACCTGGACAAGCCCCAGGCCTCCTCCTTTAGGCCCAAGTTGAGCTCTTTTGCATCCCTAAGGCTTAGAGAAGTCAGTAATAAGAATACAACAAATAAGAATATCTAGCACGAAGACAAGCCTTTATTAAATGCCAGGCCCTAAGAGCTTTCTATCTGTTTTCATTATAACTACCATTAATAACTACCAAAAAAGACACTATCCATCTGATAAGGGATTAATAATCAGAATAGATAAGAAACTCAAACAACTCAATGGCAAAAAAAAAAAAAGTCCAATTAAAAATGAGCACATAATCTAAATAGGCCTTTCTCAAAAAGAGACATATAAATGACTAAGAGGTGTATTAAAAAATGCTCAGTATCACTAGTTATCAGGAAAATACAAATCAAAACCACAATAAAATATCAACTCAACACAGTTAAAATGGCTATTATCAAAAAGACAAAAAATAATAGATGCTAGTGAGGATGTGGAGAAAGGAGAATGCTAGTACACTGTCGGTGCAAATGTAACTTACTACTGCTAACTGTGGAAAATAGTATGGGGGTTCCTCAAAAAAGCTAAAAATAGAATTTCCGTATAATCCAGCAATTCCACTTCTGGGTATTTACCCAAAAGATTTGAAATCACCTTGTCAAAGAGATGTCTATACCCCCTTGTTCATTGTAGTACTATTTACAACAGCCAGGAAATGGAATCAACCTGAGAGTCCATCTAAGGGATGAAGGGATAATAAAAATGGGGTGTGTGTGTATATATATACATATGCAATGGAATATTATTCATCCATAAAAAAGAATGAAATTCTGTTATTTGCAACAACATGGATGGAACTGGAGGCATTATGTTAAGTGAAATAAATCAGATACAGAAAGACAAATATTGCACGTTCTCACACATATTTGGGAACTAAAAATTAAAACAATTGATCTCATGGAAGTAGAGAATAGAATGATGGTTACCAGAGGCTGGGAAGGGTGAGGGAGTGGGGGGATGAAGAGAAGCTGGCTAATGGGTACAAAAATACAGTGAGACAGAGGGAATAAGTTTTAGTGTTCAATCACATAGAAGGGTGACAAAAATTTATTCTATATTTTAAAATAGCTAGAAAAGAAGATGTGAAACCCTCCCAACACAAAGAAATGATAAATACTTAAGGTGATAGATATCTTAATCACCCTGATTTGATCATTACACATTGTATGGCATGTGTCAAAAAAATCATGTATCCCCATAAATATGTATAACTATTATGTATCTATAAAAATATGAGCATTAAGAAAAAGGTGAGAAAAAAAGCATAGAGAATGAGGCATAAAAGTCATAAAGGTTCAAAACATCATGTAAGTGAAGATTTTTCTGACACCTGTTGGGACCATACAAACCATCAAGCTGTTATAGCACATTCTCCGTAGAACAAGTAATGATGAAGTAGGTAAGCAGCTCTGATTCTGCTACCTCTGAGCTAGAAAACATGTGGAGCAAAAATTGGACAGAAGCAAAGTTAGCCGTGAGCAACATGCCATTGTCTGAACCCTGAGACAAGGAAGCATTACACATGCACACATCTGCACACCATATGCTTCCCAGATTTTTTGCTAAAGAAGAAACTAATTCTTTATGATTCAGAAGACAGCCAATTCCTTAGTACAGCTGCAGAATGCTAACCACATAGAAGGATACACAGAGACTAAAGTCACAATGAATTGCTGATAGCAATTGTACATTTCAAAACTAAAAACTTTTTTGGATGTAAGTATGTTGTTTGAGACCAATCGTCTCTCTCCCCCTGTATTTTTAATTCAGGTAGTATAATCCTTTCTTGGGTTTCACAATTCTAAACCACAGTTCCAAATGGCATGTGGTCTTAATAAAAATAAATCCACTTTAAGCAGGAAAACAAGAGAAGACTTTTTTTTTTGCTTTTAAATTCCCTTTCAATAAATTTCTTTAACAAATACTTATAGATATAAGGTACCTATTACTTAAAATATGTAAGTAACATAATGTTATATTAATGATATTATTTATAAAATATAAGTAGTATATAAATAGAACTTTTAGCTAGTAAGTTAAAATTTTTTAAATACTATCTTCCTCCAAAAAGATTAAATCTAGACAAAAGCATGGGTGCTCAAAATTTACCTGCCTGACAAACAGTGAACAAAAACCTCTTGCCCATACAATGAGTCAGGACCTGAGCCTCCTTTTCCAAATCTACCAACACACAAATGCTGTGATGAATATATATACCCTCAATTTCTTTCCTCATGAAATAATTAAACTTTAGACCAATAAATATTTTTACAAATTATACAACTGGTTTCTCCAAAGAAGTTGCCAACAGACCACCCAACAAGAGGGGAAGAGTGAATCTCATGGAGCAATTTCATCTAGACATGTAAAGATTTCAGAGCAGCACCGATTTTATCTATTTAAGTATTAGGCTTTGGAGCAATATATCTTTTTAAATACAGGGATACCTTTTTTGGAAAAGTTTGGAAAATTCTGAGACATAAAAAAAATTTTTAAAAGTATAGTCAGAGGCTATTAAATGACTTGCTAAGGTGAAACAACATATTGATTATAGGGCTAAACTTATGACTCTACTCAATGTCATGCGTAGCACCCCACATGTAGCCATCTTTCTGAATTTTTTTAATAAATTAAGAAGCTTCCTAAGTGTGTACAGACTACTTTCTACTATGTATTCACTTGAACCTGACATATTTCAAACTACGTTTAAAATAAAAGTTCAAAATTTGAGAATAGATAACCCAGTGATTAGAATTATTTATGTAAATATTAGAAACTCTTAGAAAATATCATATGTGTTTTAGCAATATACACTTAAGCACCAAACTAAGAAAATAAGGTAACAGATATCAATAAATCAATAAAACCATTTTCATTTCTGTATACTTGTATCCTCAATTCCCATAACCTTCATGTATCATTTTAAATGTCCAATTGAAAAAGGTATCGTCTTATAGAATAATATTCTAGAACTCCAATATTTTTGTTCTTAAAATTGAAATATCTCCATTTAACAAATTTGTTCAGAGATATGATTGTCTTTTCGAATATATCTCCTTTATTAGTTTGTTTTTTCAGCACTTTTGTCACATCTTTATGGAATGACAAAATGTCATTTCTAAACCCATCCTTTCGATCTATTTGACTAGGCTTTTAAAGCAATTTAGAAGAGTCCTATAACTGCCTAAATTGGGAAGTTTAAAGTAGAAGAACTCAAATAAAGTGATTTACAGTCCAGAATTATTTGCAAAACTTTTAGAGTAAGATAAACTTTTAGAAGGCTGACGTTCAATACATATTTCAAAGTTCTGAGGAATTTTGTCCAACTAAAACTAAAGTACATGGCAAAGCGGGCAGTCAGTTTACTTAAGCTTGAAAATTCCATTTCATTCAAATTGGTTACAGTAGTTAAGTAAAACAATGGGGCTTCTATTTTCTGCCAGATGTTATTTTTTAAGAAAACGTATACAAGAGCTGTCATATGAGCAGCATTTTTGCCTGCTCAATGCAAGGTTTTATGTTTCTGAAAGCCCATCACCCCCCGCCCCCAGCTCTTAATGATGAAAATAAATCAATTTCATCTGTTGGTTGTTTTATTTCTAGTGCTTTTTTTTTTTCCTTCCTGCTTCCTTTTAGGCCAGTTTCCACAAAGCCATATGGCAGCTGAAAGAAGCAAAGCAACAAGTTGTATTTTCGGATCTTAACAAAAGAAACTGTGGTGTCACAGTGGCCCGTGAATGCGTGAGACATGGCCATGTATGCAAGCGCCTCTAGCCCTGACAGTGAGGGCTACAGGAAAGGCTGATGGAGCTCCACTTCTTAGAGGAATACTGAGTGCTTTCGTTGCTCATGTCATCTGCATTTGTCTGCCTCCATGTTTTCCCCATCCTTTCCCAGTTGGTTTGAGGTAGAAGTGGCAGGACAAAAAAAGTCACAAAGTGAGCTTTCTATTCGTTTCTGATGTTTGTATCAAAAGGCATAAGAATCCCAGCAAAGACTGTGTCAGTCACGTTTTTACGAGGTCAGAACGCACTACAGAAAAGAGATTGTAAAAACACAGTGACTTGGCTCTCACTTATTTCAGATCAACTCTTCTATTCTCTACTCAGAAAATATTAAATCTCCAAACATTTGAATAACAGAAGATGTTCTTAGTCTTTAAGTTTTGAATCATAAATTTTGATATAGAGATGTTCAGAAATTCCCAATTGCACTGAATCTTTACACAGTCACGTGTGCGTACAGACATACACTCTCACTCATATGTCTATCCTTCTGTAGATTTAGACTAAATATATGTTTAAATATTAAAGCTGCAAAATTTTAATAGTTAAATTTCAAACCTTTTTACACATAAAACTATTGCATAGCATAGGATAAACTGGTAAATTTTGTTGGTCACCATTTGAAATAACAAGTCAAAATGTACATGAAGACAGTGATCAGAAATTTTTGAAAGGAGTAAATAAATATATATGTTTTTCCCAATCATACTATTGCCTTATACAGAGCCTTATATTTACATTAGCAGGAGGTTAAGATGGGAAAAAGTGAAAACTGAAGAGGAAAGGAAGATATAAGGAATAGCTCTTACCCTTTAATTTTTATCCCTTTAAAATCTCTACCTCTGCAGCATGGGTAGACAAATTAGAACATACAAGTGCAACTGCTTCTAATTCTGCACAGCCTCTCTAAATTCTTTACTCAGTAATTGGATATTAGAATTATTATTTAAGGAAGCAATAAACATTTAGATATTTAGGTCATAAAAGAATTAGTGGTATGGAGGGAGTGATTAGTGGAGGATTAATTATCTACCATTAGGAAAAATATGACAGCCATGGAAAGGAGCAATCCTGAAACTTGAGCAAATGATCTTTAAAAAATGACTTCTGGTAAGTGCTTCAAAATGATACTCCACCTTAGATAGTCTGGAGTAGATAGATGAGTACACTGTGACACACCAAGTACACAACAGTGTATTGCTATCACTATTTATGCCATCATCCTAAAAGAAAGGTTTACAAACATAGGTAACAATGCTATTATAGCTTGAATAGAAATTAGAGTGATTAACAAAATATTTGGGACTTGTGATAAAGGCAATATGAAGATGGCAGGCAGTTCCTCCCATAAGTAACAATTATAAAGACTGTACCACATCATTAGACGCAATGTATTGACTAAGAAATGTAAATGTGTGGCTGTATAGTCTGGGTGCATTCTCTAACTTAAGTTCTGGTGAAGAAAAGTCACTGACTTACCAGCTCAAGGTGACAGATGTTTGAATTCAGGGAAGGAAAAAGAAAGCCATAGAATGGCTAAGATCCAAATTTTGCTTCCTCCCCCCCTTTTTCTGCTTTATTTGCAACAAATATAAAATCCAAATTTTGAAAACTCTGCCCAAATCCCTGTCTGACCAATCATTAATATTACACAGGCAAGTGGGAGGCTGAAGGCAGCCTGAAGGATAAGCCTGCAGACACTAGGGAAGTTTCTACCCATGAAAGATACACATGCTCCTTATGAGATTTGAGAGTTTGCAGCGACTGTGACTGAGTATGTTCCCCTACCTGTACCCAGCTTGGACAGAAGAAGGCTAAAGCCTATTCTGGCTTGAGGTTAGTGGGCTGAACTCTGAGCTAACTGAGCAACTGGAAATTTAAAGAGGAAATTCAGAAGAAAGAGAATCACAGAAATGGTGAACCCCAAAATCAGAGTATAAATTCTAACCAAATCCTTGACTGATCTCTAGACTATGCAAACACTGGGAAGCCACTAAGTAGCCAGGCTAAAAAATGAGCTACAGGAACCCAAAAAAGTTGAAAGAGGCATCAGCTATTAAACACTGCAGGTAAACAGATCTCATATTTTAAATTCAGTCAAGTTAACTGCCCACTAGAATAAAAAATAAACAGTACTCAGAATAAAAAAACAGAATCTATAGTCAAAAAACATGTGATGTACAATGTCTCATTTTCAACCAAAAACTAATAGACATACAAAGAAACAGAAAAATATGACTCATAATTTAAGAAGAAAAAAAGCAGTTAATAGAAACTAACTCCAAGTGGGTTCAGATATTATATTTAGCCAGTAAAGACTTCAAGGCAACTATTATTAGACATATTTGGTCAAAAATCATAGATAACTGTGTCTAACACATTAAAGGACAGTATGAAATTAATGAATAAACAGAAACTCTCAACAAAAAAATGAAAATATTAAAAGATGGAAAAATCTAGAGCTAAAAATTAAATAACTGAAAAATTTACTGGAGGATTCAACATCAGGTTTAATATGACAGAAGGAAGATTTAAGTATCTTGAGAAAAGGTAAATAAAAATGTACAAAACTAAAAAAGAGAAAAAAATGAATAAAAATCACCAGTGCCTCAGACATCCATTAAAGGTACCTATCTAATATATGTGTAATTGTAGCACTAAAAGAAAAAAAAATAAAGGAAAAGAAAAAAATAGTAAAAGAAATAATGGCTGAAAACTTCACAAATTTAGCGAAAAAATTAACTTGCAAACTTGAGAAGCTCAATGAGCCCTAAGTAGGATAAAAATAAGCACAAGAAGGTACAGTAGGACTTCCAGTTCCTGGTTCTGCCTGCAAGGAGCTTGGAAGTCATTACTCAGTTCTAACAACAAAAAAAAAGCTGAACAGACTGACAATCAACAATTCTTGGATCCAAAAGAGAGACGGTGAGAACACAGGACAAACCACTTCTCCCAAGATAGGAGAGACAGGCAAATACAGGGAAGCGTGACTTGCTGGAGCAGAGACTCAGGAGCTGAAACTTCTGCAGGAACCAGTGCCCAGGCAAGAAAACATGGAATGTAATTAACAAATTGCTGGAGGCTCAGTGTCCACAAGTCTGTAACTTAAAAACTCCAGGGTGACACAGTCACAGAGAGGTCCCATATTTTTGTGAGTTTTATCTCCAGGAGCTTGACCAGGTTCTCACATTAAATATCAAAGAAAAATCCTCTCCTGCTTCTAGCAGAGGGAGGGGAAAAGGAGCCATTTTGCAATGTGTCAGAGCACTCTGTTTTTAACAAGCGCTGCCCTGGGGAGAAACTAGCGTTAACCAGAGCCTAACCTGCTGGGGTATTATAAGAATCTAACCTACCTGGGGAAGGGAAAACCAAATTGGAGCCCATTCTAGCTATCCTGTCCACCTAGGGAAGGGAGAGAAAAAACTGAGAAACACTTGTGAAGTTCACAGCCTCACTGAGACTGAGACAGAACCTTAATCACAGGACAACAGAATGCTTCCGCTCCCTCCACCCTTACCACCACACTACCAAAAGCGCATTTACAGCAGTTCCTTTTACCCAGTACCTCATGTTCAGCTATCAAGAAAAAATTACAAGGCCCACTAACAGATAACTAACACAAACTCCACTAGGGCAGGAATTATTTCTATTGTGTTCCCCAGCCTGTTCACACTGGCTGTTAATTTTAATAAAAATTTGTTTAAATGAACAAAATGGATGTACACTGAGGCAATAAAAAGAGAAGGATGAGAGTTTGGGGAGTTAAGCTTCTTTTGCTGTGGTTAAGTATAAAGTTCCACATTGTGTTACAGTCTGACCCACAGCCACGTTGGGACAGAGCCTCATGGTCCTGATTTGCTTTTGAGGCCTGAAAGTGAAAATGATATATATTTTCAGCGAGTCAAACTCTGAGAGGATGTGTTGATATACCACAAAATTGTTCAAGAAAATCTATCAGACAAAAGAAAAATGACACAGATATAAGCAAGGAATGCAAGCATTGAAAAAAATTGTATATATGTGAATATACATGTGAGGAAAAAATTTTTTTGTACAGACATAAATGCTTAAATGATCAAGTTCATTGTTATTTTGGTCTTCAAAGCTTATGCTTCTCTCTAATATATTTTCCCCAATATTACCCCTAAATACCCTATTGATATCAACAACTAATGTCCCAGATATGTATGCTATATTCTCGCTAAATATTTCTATCCTGCATGAAATGCTATAGGTTCTCAGAGTAGATTCAGGATCCCTAGCACATGCTCACATGAGATTTTACCGGATTTTCAAGGCATGATTATGCTTGCCCACTCAGTGTCCGTGTTCTTTTTCTTCCCTTACTATTACTAATAAGACTCCAATACTCTTTAGTATGGAATTGTGAAACCATGTTACTCCATTTTGGCTAAGGAGAAGTGAAAAGAATTCTACAAAACAGGGCTTTCGAAAAAGCTATTGCTATTTTGATCAGAAGAATAGATGTTTTTGTTCCTGATATGATTCAAAATGATTTATACTTATAAACATATTTAATCCTTACAAGTAACCCATGAGGTAGTTACTATTATTAACTTCATTTACTAAGTTTGAAATTGAAAGAGAGAGAGCCTAATAGCTTATGCAACTTTAACCCTTTGCCCTTTTCTTCCCTCCCACGTGGAATGAGATGCAGTGCATGTGGATGGAAAAACCATCATGTGAATATTAGCACAAACTCAACATGCTTAAGATGGCAAAGCAGAAAGAGAAGATACTCCAGTCTCGACTGATACTGTTGTTCTAGTTTGTATGCCATGAACATCACTCTGGATATGATATTTGCTCAGAAGTCATTTCTTACTTTTTAGCATCTTTTTTCTATCTAAACAGATGGAAAATGGGGAAATAATTTTGTTTTTTAACTTAGCAAATGCTGGTTCATATTTATCTAACAGTCCTTTGTTTAGCTTAACTCTTTCCTTTCTTATTTTACTATAGGCAGATTGAAGAACCAGGCAGCATCTTCAACAACTCCTGGGAAACATGTTAGATGGTCTACTTCACTACACAGATACCCTACTTTTTGTTTCTTTAGTGACAGAATTTCTAAATGTTCTACTACCCCATAACAAGTGCTCCCTTTCCTCCAGCTTCCAATAATATATTTACTTTTCTTAAAGCTCTCACTGATAGCCTTTTTGAGGGCCATCAGGCTTCCATTTATTTTTTCTCACTTTTTGGCTTTTACTAACTCTCACATCATGATTTCTCAAGCTTCCATTTGTTCACTTGCCACTTGTTCCCAAAGCCACTCACACATTCAGTTATATACGGAGAGTTTTTGTCAGAACCCCACTTACAGGCATCACAGTCTGCTCAAACAACCCAAAAACTTGTTGACTTAAACAACAACATTAATTTTGCTCACAAATTTGCAGTTTGGCCAGTCATTATCAGGGACCGATCATCTCTGCTCCCCTCAGTGTCAGCCAGGAAAGTTTGAAGACTGAGTGATGGACTCGTCTGAACAGTCATTCAGTCACATAATAGAGGTTGGTGCTGACTATTGGCTGAGTCTACAGCTTGTCCCAAGGCTGGAGCTGGAACACCTACTCAAGGCCACTCCATATGGCTGCTTGGCCTCTGCACAGCATGAAGACTGTTTTCTAAGATGAAGCCTCCTAAGAAGATCAGGCAGAAGCTTTATTTCCTTTACAATCTAGGCATGGAAATCATATAATGTCACTCTTGCCATAGGTGAACCTCCCACCATATTCCAGAGTAAAATGCATAAGCTCCACCTCTCAATTGTAAAAAGAACATTTAAGCTAGAATATATTAGGGTAGCCATCTTTGGGAATTATAATATGTCACAACAGAACTTTTTTTAATGTGAAAAATAAATCCCTATTTGATTAATCCATTATAGTCAAATTCTTATAACATGCACACATTATAGATACATATATTGTATGTTTTTTTTTCATGTTTAATATGTTTTCCCTATGAGACTATGACCTCCACTAGGGCAGGGACTATTTCTGTTGTGTTCCCCATCCTGTTCACACTGGTTGTTAATTTTAATAAAAATCTGTTTAATTGAATAAATGGATGTATACTGAGGCAATAAAAAGAGAAGGCTAAGAGCTTTGTGAGTTAAATGTCTTTCACCGTGATTAAGTCTGAAGTTCCACGTTGTGTTACACTCTGACCCACCGTCATACTGGGACAGAGCTTCATGGTCCTGATTTGCTTTTGAGGCTTGAAAGCAGGTTGGTTTATAGCATGTTGAAAAATTGTAAGTGTGTGTGTAGGCAAAGACTATGAAAACAAGCAGCAACCGAAAAAATGAACTCAGTTCCTTGGCAATAACATTCTAAGGACGTTTTATTGGCAAGCTCAGTCTGCTCTAAAATTTTCTAATGAAACAAATTTTATTTAACCTTGAACTTATGCAGTAGGGCAAATTGGAAGACACAAGAATGCTTGTAATTCAGGTAGTATGACATGAAAGTGTTTTATTTTTACATGAGAGACCATGAAAAACAATGCCCATTTGGGAATTTCTGAAATAATACATCTTAAAAGCATTAAAAAAACACAAGAACATAGCAGAATGTCATTAGTCATGTTGTATTCACTAGAAATAAGACAAACGGTTACTACTGTTGTCAGAGGTATTGTTTAAAGTAGTTTTGCTACGATGTCATACATTGGACTGTATAACATTTACACTCATGTTTCTTCCAAAGCATAAATTCAATAATGGGAAAAAAAAGTGTCTTATAGAAAAAAAACAAACATTTTTTTCCCCATGACATGAGCAATTACTTCACCCTCTGAGGAATGCATGTTGTAAATACTGGATTTATAGCAACACCTCAGATAATTACACAGTTTTAGGGGTCCTGAGCAGAGAAAGAATTGTTGACTACCCACACAATGACCTCTTTTATACACTATTAGTCTCAAAAGAATGTGACCATATAGGTTAACTATGTTTATGTTGTCCTTAAGGAGAAGAACGTTAAAAGGCAATATTCTTTTAACAAGCTGAACCAACTTGCAGGAAAGAAATAAAGTCTTAAGAAAATTGGAATAAATATCTTCAAACCAATACGTTATTTGAAACACTATTTTACATGGTACATTCATTTTTGTCTCACTCTCACATAACTCTGCAAATAGCTATTGAATTCAAACTGTCTCAAGGGTAAAAGTATAAAGCTCAATGTTTCTGTTGGATTTAGTGGAGCTCATAGAGCGTCTGGATTTGTTGGTCATGGCATTCCCTCCTAAACCCTCAAGTGTCTGTTTGAGCCCAGTTATACCAGAATAATTCAACAATTCAGGGTTTCCTTTTCTGTGTAGAAACATCTGTTTATATGGCTTAAGTCTAAATGGATATAAGCATGTTATCATTGACTCAGAAAAAGAGCAAGATTGTATATAGATTTTGTACCTAGTAATCTTTATTCTACTCATATTTCAATACTTTAAAAAATTGTACTATATTGTCTAAATCTCTTTGCTCTGAACTACTTCTAGTAGAAAATAGTTAGAAAACATAGATTTCAAAAGCAGTATTTTAAAAATATTTTTAAAAAAACAATTTGTTATTTACACTCAAAGTTTAGTTCTATAGTTAACAATGCTGTGTTGTGCACTTAAAAATTTGTTAGAGAGGGCCAGGCATGAGGGCTCATACCTGTAATTCCAGCACTTTTGGAGGCTAAGCTGGTAGGATTGTCTAAGGCCAGGAGTAACAAAGCCTGGGCAACAAAGCAAGACCCTGTCTCTAACTAAATAAATAAATAAATAAGCTGGGCATGGTGACAGCGTGTGCCTATAGTCCTGGCTACTAGGGAGGCTGAGGCACGAGGATTGCTTGAGCCTAGGAGTTCAAGGCTGCCAAAAGCTATGATTGCACCACTGCACTCCAACCTAGCAACGGAGCAAGATCCTGTCTGAAAAAAAAAAAGAAACAAATTGTTAGAGGGTTAGGAATATCAGCACTGCCACATCTACTTGTGTATAGATTTTTGTCCATTTCAAATGGGGGCAGAAAATAAATCATAAGATAATAACTACTTAAAGACAGATATTTCTCTTTACTCAAAGGTTGTGCTACAGCTACTGTACTTATGTAAAGAGAAGAACGGAGTATCAACCTATAGAATAGGTTAAAAAGGAGGGAGATTTAGTTTTTTCTTTTCTATTTCCTCATCTGATATCTACTGCTCCTTCCCCTATTTTGTAAATTTAGGGTTTGACTTTTCCTCAGTTAATATATGTAAGAGAAAGGAAGCAGGAAAGGAATGGAAATATTTACTTCACTTATACTACTCTAGTGTTACAGCATTAGAAATCTCTAGATTTGAAAAGTATTTACACAAATAAATCATGAGCAAGTTAGCATCACATCATTACATTCTTGAGGTAGAGATATTTTGTGCAATATAAATGCAGAAAGAAAATAGATTTTAAAATAATGACACATATGAGAGAGATAAATTCCTCTTCACTGTAGGGTACTACAGGCACCATGTCTATATAAACAGAGGAACATATTTAAGATGAAGCAATTCTGCTCCTGAAAAGTTTTCACGGGTTCATTGGAAATTTGCTAACCCTGAGGATATCTGGCCTACAATTCCTTCGTGCTGAATGCAAGAATTTCCCTGATTGGTCATTTGCAACTCGTTGCTCATCCTTTGGCATCTGGGAATTCGATCAGTTCTTTGGCCTGACATATTTTTGCCTGTTTAGGTGATTTCCTTTGATAAAACCAAAGATGACCCTTTCATAGTCATCTTTCCCAGTGAACCCATTTGGGGTACATATACTCACAATTTTTTTTTTTCCTGCAGTAAATTCTTGGAGCGCATGCTGACTTGCCATGCAGGATTAATTCTTCCCTCCTACCTATGCGCCTCAGTTCTGGCCCCTGAGTGAGTCCCAGGAGACATATATCAAGCTCTCCTCTTGATCACCTTGAAGCCTTGCTCTTTCTATCTGAAGTGAGGAGCAGGAACCTGCCCCTCCCAGCCTCTTATAGTAGGAGTGGGGGTTGAGGAAGTAGGATTCAGGGCACAGCAAGAGTTCCCTGTTCAAAATCCTCTTCTCACATTCAACAAGCCTTCTTTCTGTCTCACAATATTTTCCCTAGGCTGCAAAAGAAAAAATCCATTGTGTTTAGCTCAGTATTATCTAGAAACTTCAGCTGAAACTGGAAGTAAAAGGATTGTATTTATATTTCTGTGCAAAATATAACCATTTTTGTGCTTTGAATTAAGGCAGGAGTTCTAGGTAACCCACTAAGTGAAAGTGACTTGTTCAGAATAGTATTAATAGAATATGAGATCGTATTGCTACACTGACAACAGAGGTGGGGGAGAGAAATTACCCGAACAATGCATGGGAAGAATGTTATTATTGATAACACGTTTTGGAAAATGAGATAGGCCAAAAACACAACAAGGAAATAATGGTCACATTACTTGGGGAGTTTGCTGAGTCTTCACAAACTGTTTTTATCTGTACAGGAAGGAGGATTAACATTCAATGACTGGGAAACTAACATTTCTTGAATATCTATTATACAGCAAATCCTGTTACAGGCATGTCCACATAGTTACTTTAATTATATGGTAACAACCACAAAAGAGGTAAGAAATAATTTTATCATTTTACAAAGAAGTATACTGCTACATGTAAAGCTAAGTTTTATTCTTGGATAAGTTATTAAGTAATAGAGCTAAACTTTTCTTGTCCAAAGTTTATTGTTTCTGGGATACCCTGTTATCTCTTCAGGAATTTTTTTTTTTTTGCTACTACTATAGTTTTAGAAATTTAGAATGAAGCCTTCAGTCCAGAGATACTTTACTGAACATTGTATGTTTCCTCTAACGCCCATATTACATGTCTATTTTGGCTATGATCTCTTTAATATTCATATATTTAGGATTTTTAGCTATAAATAGTAAATTAGTTTTGAAGATCATATACCTAGTAACTCAGGGAAAGTAAAAAAGATAAAGAAGGAAAATATCTGAAGTGGATTATTGCTAGATTATGTGTTTGGGGTTAACTCAAAGTAATTGTGCCAAAAATGTTCTATTTCAGGGATAGAGAAGCAATCAGTTACCAATATAATCACAGCTGGCATGGGTAGGCAGGGGCCAGAAAGGAAGGATAGAATATGGGAGCGAGGAGCCAAGTTTCCTACATTACCAGGACTTATAATCAACTTTGGATCCTCAGCAATCTTTGGTTAGTTTAAAAACCTTCAATTTAAGAAAAATTACTAATTGCTTTTTGTTGATTTGATTTTGCTTAATTGACATCTTTAGTAGCTAGCAGCGAAGACAGAATTTAGCAAGATGATTAGGTAGAGTTCACATTTCACACACACAGATAAACCATGTGATTTGTGTCTCATTTTATCCCACTGTAATAAATATGAAAAAAACTGTACTTTTTAATATGAAACTGTGGGTATGAACTTCAATTTCTCATTATTTCTCATAATGTTTTTATTGGTTTTGATGTGTAAATGACAACTTCCTCATCTATAGCCAAACACTGCTCTTGCTTCTCAAGTCTTGTTCTTGCCTCCAGCAATTTCACTTGACTATACTTTCTTAAAATGTAAATGACTTAGTTAAGAAATAAATTCTTAAATTATAGGTGAGATAGAGTGACTTTTAGGTTAGTGATTAATTTCAAGCAGTTATTTCATATTGATGCCTAATTAACTTAGTGTTTTCAACCAAACATCAGTTTTTAAATTTAGTCCCTCAGGGTAAAGCTTTTACCAAAGAGAAAAGTCATTTTAAATGCCTGTTTTCCTTTCATTGTTTGGATTAGCCAGGAAAGAGCAAAGTATTACTGTGAAGTTACATGCAAGTGAAGGTCATTGCCAGAGTTAGTAATAACTGTTTTCTGAAACCTGTCTAGAGAAAAAATGAGAAGGTGCAATTTACAGAGGTTTAAGTTTCTGTTTAAAAAAAACAAAAACTTTCTTTCAGTGTATTTCCCTTCTTCTATGTCCTAATTTCATAGACCATGGTCAAAATTGCAAGTTTGGCATCTCAAGTCTCTGCGGCTATAACAGTTTTTCCCAGCTAGCAGCAGATTCATTTCTGCTAAAATTCTATTACTCTAAGCTATTTCTCTCAAGGATTGTAACAATTCCTCTGAAAACAGATCAGCAGCTTTTAGTATAATCTTACTTCATCTAACTGGAACAAGGTCCACTTCTGGTAAATCCTGCAACTGGATGTGACAGGAATAGAAAACTCTATTTCAGTATCTCGCGGTATGTGATAAAAAGCATTTGGAAAGTGATTTGGATTGTTTTTATTGTTTCTTTAATTCTAGTCTTAATGTTAGCTTTTCTTCTATTTTATTTTCAATAATGATTTAAAATGACAAGCATTTGTATTTTAAGCAGACATAAATTAACAAATGTCTCTCTTTCAATTTTTAATGAACACACAAAACAATATAAAAAAAGGCCTTTAGAAATATTTTGATATTATTACATTTAAATAAAATAGGCTCAAAAATAAATGCTTAATTCTACACTCAACCATACTCATTAACGAATAATTATAAACACACACATACATATTCACAGACTAGTACTGCAAATACTAA
Organism: Daubentonia madagascariensis; assembly: GCA_023783475.1. NCBI lineage: Eukaryota > Metazoa > Chordata > Mammalia > Primates > Daubentoniidae > Daubentonia > Daubentonia madagascariensis. The sequence continues at coordinate 33,977,906 of JAKFHU010001209.1, forward strand.
AATTGAAAAGAAAAAACCATCTTTGTCTGAATATATATCTGAGAAAGTAAAGAAAAGTGAGGGTAGAGCAGACAGAAAGCAAAATGGAGAAAGAGCAGCAGAGAGGGAAGAAAGAAGGCAGAGACAGAGGAGCTAAAATCGTCTGAACTATATTTACTTTAATAATCTACAATTGTTTGATGAAATTATTGAAAGTTTAATTTGGTTAAGCAAGTTAGTTTATAGAAAGTTTAATTGAAAGTTGAAAGTTTAATTTAAATGCAAAAACTCTTGAAGAACATTTATCCCTTAACATAAACTGCACAGAAGTTAATTATCCCTATATAAGGAATCTGAATGACCTGCCCAAGACTACAGAGCCGGGAGTGGTACAACAAGGTCTGTGACAAATAAAACATAAAAAAAAAAAAAAGAAAAGAAGCATAAAGTAGAAATATAACATCAAAAATTTCCATTGTTTGAAATTGATATCAATTTTCTAAAATCCTTTAAAATGTTTAACACCTCCTGAAAAACAATTATTTCTGGATATATTCAAAATACTTTATTATAGATTTTAGATAGTCAGTGTAAGGATTACAAAATAGTGAGTATTAAGGTCGATGGGGAAGCTTTTTTTCCTTTTCTCCTGTCTACTTTTGCCTTTTCCCTTCCACCCTTATTCCTTTTGTCTGTGTCCGTATTCTTTTTCTTCTCCTCCTCTTCCTCATTATCATAACAGCTACCATTTGCTCACTGCTTAGTACTCCTACCACTCCTATACAGTGCTGAATATTCACATGTGATATCTGGTTTTCCAAAGCTATTCAACACTGTAACTTTTATCACTCACTCCCATCTGTAAACAAGGACAATGAGGTTCGCTCCCAGAGCAGGCAAACTCCAGTGCTGTGGTCTTTCTGCTGCATATTGTATTACAATATTTTGAAACCAGATTAAACAGCTGGGAAGAGGTCAATACATATAGACAGAATAACAAATGTTGATTTCTTTTTTTTACTCTGAAAATTAGGGTTTGGCTTAGTTCATGTGGCTTGGTTTTTACAAGACAAGAAGAGATAAAAGTACAGTCCTCCCTTGTATCCATGGGGAATTGGTTCCAGGATCCCCAGGAGGATGCTCAAGTCCATTTTAGAAAGTGGCATAGTATTTGCATGTGACATACGCACATCCTCCCATAAACTTTAAATCATCTCTAGATTACTCATAATATCTAATCCAATGTAAATGTTATGTAAATAGTTGTTATACTGTATAGTCCAGGGAATAATGACAAGAAAAAAGTGTGAATGTGTTTAGTTCAGATGCAATTATTTTTTTCAAATATTTTTGATCCATGGTTGATTGAATCCGCAGATGTGGAACCCACAAATACAGAGAGTCAACTGTATATATAACATAACTTAGACTTGTAATAATCTAAAGTTTTGGAAGATACACTAGGCAAGTATTATTTTGAACTCTGTAGAGTGCTTAATATTTGTTTTTTATCCATTACCATTTTTTAATTTCAAAATATTAACAGGGCACAAATGGTTTTGGTACATGGATACCTTTTATAATTCCTAAGTCAGGGTTTTTGGTGTGCCCATCACCAGAATGGTGTTCATTGTACCCGACAGGTAAGTTTTCATCCCTCATCCCTCACCCCTGTCCCACCCTCCCCTGTCCTTGATTTCCAATGTCCTTTATATCTCTTCTTGCCCATGTGTACCTATTGTTTAGCTCCCACTTATTAGTGAGAACATGTGGTGTTTGTTTTTCCATTCCTACAACACTTCACTTAGGATAATGATCTCCAGTTCCAGCCAAGTTGCTGTGAATGACATTATTTCACTCCTTTCTATGGCTGAGTACACATACACACACACGTCACATCACATTTTCTTTATCCGTTCATGACTTGATGTGTGTTTAGGTTGATTCCTTATCTTTACAGTCATGAATTGTGCTGTGACAAACATTCGAATGCAGGTATCTTTTTGATAAAATGACTTCTTTTCCTTTGGGTAGATACCCAGCAGTGGTATTGTTGGATGGAATGGTAGGTCTCCTTTTATTTCTTTGAGGAATCTCCATATTGTTTGCCATAGCGGTTGTCTAATTTATAGTCCCACCAACAATGTATAAGCGTTCCTTTTTCTCTGCATCCAGTTCAGCCTCTATTGTTTTTCTGACTTTTTAATAAAGGCCATTCTAACAGAGGTAGGTGGGATATCATTGTGGTTTTAATTTGCATTTCCCTGATGATTACTGATGTTGAACATTTTTTCATATGCTTCTTGGTCATTTGTCTATATTCTTTTGACGAAATTCTGTTCATATCTTTTGCCTACTTTTTGACGGGGTTGTTTTTTTCTTGCTGGCTTGTTTGAGTTCTTTGTAAATTCTGGATATTATTCCTTTGTTGAATGTATAGTTTACGAATATTTTCTCTCATTATGTGTGTTGTCTATTTACTCCATTAATTATATCCTTTGCTGTGCAGAAGGTTTGCAATTTAATTAAGTCCCATTTATTTATTTTTCTTGTTGCCATATTTGCCTTTGGAGTCTTAGTAATAAATTCTTTGCTTAGGCCAATGTCTAGAAGAGTTTTTACTATTTTTTTTTTCTAGAATTTTTATTTTTTTGTGTCTTACATTTAATTCTTTAATCCATCTCGAATTAATTTTTTCATATGGCAAGAGATGGGAGTCCTGTTTCATTCTTCTGCATGTGCATCTACAGGTTTCCCAGCACCATTTACTGAATAGGGCATCCTTTCCTCAGTGGATATTTTTTATCCTTTGGCATTAACATCATAAGAGAGTGAATAAGAACCACAGCAGTTTGAAAGACTAACAAAATTGTCCACTTTGATTGGAATGTTCACACAATATTAATAAGCAATATTTTATACTAATTAGCTCCACACTGCATAAACCTAAAATAAAAATTAACAGTCTAGGGATATTTAGGCAATCAGTCTAAATAATTCTTGCCTCCAAATTGAGAGTTTTGAAAAATGCATGTTAAAGCATTAAATATTGTCATACTCTATAGAATTAAAAAGGATTTTAAAAGTTATATATATCTTTCATTTCTGTCTTCAAAACCTTTTATACTAGTTGCAAAAATGTTATTACCTCCCACAAAATTTAATGACATAAAAATATCCTATTAGCAGTGTGTATCAAATATATTTAAACAGACAATATATGACCAATTAAATAAAAGAGTCACAAGATAATAGTCCAGGAATGGAAGAAATCAGAAAACAGAAAGTTGTCTGTTTTGTATTGATTTTTAAAGGACAGATCATCCTGAAATTAGGAGAAATATATTGGAGGTTTTCCAGAGAGAAACCTAGCCTGGTTAATATGGGATCCTATGTAATGAAAGATCTGTGGAAACAGAGTTAGAAACCATATTAAGAACATAGAACAATATGGGGCTTCCTATTAAAACTGTGTACCAAGTATAGGGAAGATGGTCCAGAACCAAGAGGTCATAAAATAAGAGAATAGAGAGAAATAGAGGATTCAAGAATTTCTGAATGTGAAACCAACACAGTATTTCAGAGAAGACATGAAGTAAGGAATCCAAGGAGAATATTTACCCCTGGTTTAGGCAAGGACAAAGGAAAATAGACAACGCACAAAAGTTAGGGAATAAAACAGACAGTTTCCCTAAGTCAAAAGGCTTCAAGAACCAGGAAAATGCATAGCATTCAGAAATACACAAATAGTAGATATTCAAGCAAGGTAGGAAAAATATCTAATAAGTAATCAGGGTAAGAGACCAAAGGACCGGGCACAATTTGACTGTGAATTTTAAACAACTTCCGTCTCAAAAGATATGAATCCTGCTGGGGCAAGAGACAATCTCTGGTTGAATAGTGCTTAAAAAATTGAAAAATCACATTATAGAGATTGCTAAGTGGGCATCATTGAGGGCAATGAAAACTGTGGGTCAGAGCTATTTAGATGTCAGCAAAAGTACAGAGAGGAAAAGTAAATGCAAATACAAAAGGAATTGTGGATTGAGCTGAAGTATCATCTAAAATAAGTTAGCTTCTATTACAAATAAATTCTAAAATGTATAATTGTCCAAACATAATAGTTTATTTCTTTCTCATATAATGATGATGGCTGGTGTCATCCTCTGTGCACTTATTCAGGAACTTGAGTTGACAAAGCTTCTGCCATTTTTAACACATGCATTTATCTTCATTCCAAAGGGGAGAAAAGCATTCTGGACCCTAGCAGTCAAGAATATGCTCCTCTCACATCTCTGACTATGGGGAGTGAAATTGACTAATGGTCCCAGCTGCTGTGCTTTAAAAATCAACACTGCATTTGTGCCAAAGCCATATTTCCCACAGGTTGCTCCCAACCAGTGACTGAGCATGGCAAGAATACTAAGGCAGGGCTGTTCCCGGGAGACAAGCACCCCTGTGATGTGCAACTTTGGCTCAAAAACTCCCCATCTGCCTTGCTGAGACTTTTGCAGAATTGCATTACAGTCTAAAACTCTTCTACACAATTTTCCTTCCTTCTCCCTCTCTTCCATAGGGGTCAGACCTGCATCAAGTTCTGAGCACTCTCCCAACCTCTTCTGACTCCTCATTTTTCTTTAGACTATTTTCCCCAATAAATCACTTACATGTCTAAACCTGTCTGATATATGCTTCTCAGAGGACCCAAACTAGTGCAAGGAGTGCCAGAAAACAGGCAGTAAAATGAGGTCTAATAATAGGTCACTCACTCACTGGCAGGAAAAAGGGATACACCCTGAGGAATATAGGAGACATAGTCCCTGGCACATGAGCAAAATATCACTGTAGAGAGAAATGCCTTTATAGATTTAACAGTTTAGGCATTTCAAAAATATTAAGGCAACAATGCTTATAAGGCATCAGAGCTTATTACTGAAAATTTGAATTACAGCCCTACAAAAGGATAATGTGAAATTCAGGACTTAAAGACTGAATGTGAGAGTGACAGAGACTCTGTGGTAGCTTACAAAGAGTCTCTTACTACCGTAGAAGAGAGGACACAGGGAAGCATCCAACAGAAGATCTAATAGAATTGCAGAGTTCCAGAGATGTTTAAATCCCCAGCTAAGGCAGGTGTGCCATGCTAAATTCAGAGCCTTGACTGGGATCCTGAAATACGGGATGAGGACTTCTGAATGGACTGACTTCTCTTAAGACATTGTCTCTTCAGACCTTTCTGTTCCAACCGCAGAGTTTGCACAGTCAGCCTACTTGTTCTTTGGAGGAGCTAGCTGCCTTGCTGAAACGTGTTGAAGAGGCCCATCCTCTGCAAAGTAGCAGATACTCTTCTTAAGAGCTCCTCTCAGCTCCTGTCCTGGCTACCAAGCCAATAACAAAGGCTCAATCTAAGCATGACTGGGCTGGGAAAATGCTAGTCCAAGAAGGGAGGAAAGGGATTATACACAGAATAAGAATGACACACTAGCAACATAAGCCAAGAAATAACCCTGGAATTGGATGTTGAGGGAGCTTGATTACAGGTACTAGAATATATGATTGGATAAGCAATCATTTGTTGACTTAGGGACCGTTCTAGAGATACAGGGATTTATCGCCCTACCAAAGAGCCCAGGGAATGGGGTACACTCACCACTAGAGGGACCTGATAGTCCAGAAATAGGTCTATGGCCAATGCTGAGCAAAGTGGAAATGCTCCGACTGCCCTGATCAATAGTAGATGAAGAAATGAAAAGGCCAAGTAAAGTGGGCATGCTGAAATAGACTGGAATAGATACATTACGTGAGACCAAAAAAAAAAAAATCACCAAGTTATCTTGCATGTGAGGTTCCAAAAGGCACACCATGTTCCAAGGCCATCAGGAGCATGCTGGTGAGAGGAGAGCCAGCATCACACAAACAGTTCAGTTGTGGCCCTGCTCTGCAGTCACAGAGCTTGCTCCTTAACACCCACGATGAGGATGTGCATGAAGTAACAGAGGTCAGATGGCAGTACTTCACTGCCAGAAACCAACAGGCCAAAATTACCATGTGAACATCAAGGTTGGAGGAGCAGCCCAAATCTGTTGACCTGACCTGAAGTGTGTTTGGAGATGGCTCATACAAAATGGCGTCTCTAGGGACAAATAAATGGATAGTCAGTAAGGGTGCTGCCTATCCTTTACAATCAGAAAAAGGCAAGAATGGAGGAACAGAAGGTCAAATCAGTTGTCCCAGTAAAAAAGTCAGCATTACTTGGTCAATTACCAAGTTTGAACCAATTTTTAGATCCAGAACTTACTAACTGAAGAAGTGTCCAGGTTTTCTGGAAGGAAGGTTCTTGCCAATTAGTGGCAAGTATATACTGCAGTTATTACCCCAATCATTTCCCAGAGGGACCTACGGCTATTTATTTATTTTTTGAGACAGGATCTCATTCTGTCACCTGGGCTAGAGTGCAGTGGCATCATCATAGCTCACTGTGACCTCAGACTCCTGGGATGAAGTGATCCTCCTGCCTCAGCCTCCTGAGTAGCTGGATATACAGGCATGTGCCACCACACCCACCTAACTTCTTAAATTTTTTGTAGAGATGTGGTGTCTCTATATTGCTTAGGCTGGTCTTGAACTCCTGGCCTCAAGTGATCCTCCCTCTTCGGCCTCCCAAAGTGTGGGATTACAGGTGTGAGCCACCACGCCTGGCCTATGGATATTTATTTTGATGGAGAAAGGGAAATATTTGAACATTCTGAGGATACTTGAGCACAGGGTCTAGTTTACATTATTACCTAGAGACCTAAATTGTCATCAAGGTTCCCTGTTACAGTAGGAGATACTTAGTGTGCGAATAATTCCTACATGGGTCTGCTGGTATGTGGAATAAGGACTATTACAGTTCAATAGCCAAAATTTTAAATCAAGAACAGTAATTTATCCAAAAATGAGGGATGGTGGAGATTGGTGTTACCATTAAAGAACTAAAGGGTGCAGAGGTGGTGGTCTTTATTTATTCTCTGTTTAATTCACCAGTCTGTCCCCCGTAGGTGTTCTGCAAAATGTATGTGGACTGTAACAGGATTAACCAAGCCCCAATTTCAACTGCTGTGCTATACATGGTCATTGCTAGAGTAGAGTCATAAGACCTCAGGTACGTGCTATTGAGTTGTTGATCTGATAAATAGATTTCTTTTAGTTCCAATCAGGAATGAAGATAAGAAACAGTTTGTATTAACTGAGATGGACAAAAATATTCATTTAATATTTCTCCTCAGGTCTATGTTAATTCTATTGCTTTATATCATAATATGGTCCAGAGAAATTTGGAACACCTAGACATCCCAAAGGATATCATAGTGATCCATAACATTGATAATCTCATGCTGATTGGACAAAATAAGCAATAAATGGCTAGTATTCTGGAGGCATTGGTAAGATACATGCTCTCCAGAGGTAGAAGGTAAACCCTACAAAGATCACGAACCTTTCAGTGAAGATTTTAGCATTCCTATGATCAGGAATATGCCAACATCTTTCCTCAAAATGAAATGCAAATTATTGCTTCTTAAAAATAAGGAAGCATGGAGGTTTTTAGGTCACTTTGGGTTCTGAGGGCAATACATTCCACACCTAGAAATATTGTTCCATTACATAATCCTGGTGACACAAAAGTTGGCCAGCTTAGAATCAGGACTAGAGCAGAAAAGAGTTTTGTAGTAGGTCTATGCTGTTATGCAAACAATGTTGCTTGGCTCATATGATGTAGCACACTATGCATATAGGGTATTGGAGATGCTAAAAGATGGAGGATGGATCTTACTGAAGACTCCAGTGGAATGATTGTAGTACATGCACCTGGGATTCTTGAGATGAATTCTATGCCATTTGAAGCAGAAAAATATATGTCTTTTACTAAAGAGCTTCTGACATGTCACTAAGCACTGGAGAGAGAGAATTATTGGACCATGAGGTACAATATGACCACGTGTCTGGAACTGCACAGTGAATGTTAGTTTCTTTTGGAGAGGCCAAGTCATAAAGCCACATGAGGATCAATGTGTCGTATGTCTGATATCAAGCCTGAGCAGGAAGAGAGTGCACATGTAAGTTGCATAAACAGGTATCTCAAACACCATGTCATTCATAACAATTGCAACAACACCCCTCTTCAACCTCACACTTATGGCCATATGGGGTGGGGAAATTTCATATGATACATTGAAGGGGAATAAGCAAAAACCCAGAGCTTGATGTACTGATGGGTTGGCTCTGTGTGTGGGCACAAGATGAAAATGAATGGGGCTGCATTCCAGACACACTTAGGGACTACCTTGAAAGAGAGTGGGTAGAGGAAATATTTCTAATGAGCAGAGCTGTGATTTGTGCACCTGGTCATCCATTTAGTGTAGAGGAAAGGTGACCCAAATTGAGATTACTGGTCAGTGACAACTGTCCTGGGCACCTGGTCAGGGGCCTGAAAGAAAAGAGACAGGAAGATTAGAGACAAATGTGTCTGGGTTAAAGACATGTCAATGCATATATGGAATGAGCATGAAAAGTGAAATTTTTGTATCACCAGAACAAATATCAGCCAGAACAAATCTACCATGATCTAGGCACTGAAAAATTAAGTAGACAAATTATTTGGCCAGTAGACTTTAGCCAGAATTTATCATTGAGCAAGACGGAACTAGCACGACAGACACATGAACAGAATAACTGCAGTGGCCAAGTGGCCTGTGTGGGTCCAAGAGCATCATCTCCCACTTTCCAATCTTTGTTCACTGTTGCCTCTGAAAGTCCAATATGTCGGCAATATAGACCAACACTGAGTACCCTATATGGCATTAATCCTCTCATAATAGAAAGCTGACTGCATTGAACCACTTCCAGCCTGGAATGGCTACTGGTTGTTCCTGACAAGGACAGATACTTATTATGGGTATCAATTTGCCTCTCTCTCCTACAGATTCTCAGCCAGTGCCACAATCTACAGACTTATGGAATTCATGGGATTTCACACAGCACAGCATCCAACCAGAGGCCTCATTTCATAACACAAGAGATGTAAAAGTAATCCCATAACCATATGGTCATATCATATACTACATCATCTAGAGGAAATTGGCCTCATAGGATGCTTTTAAAAGCATAGCTGAAGCAGCAGCTCAAAGACAACCCTGAAAACATGCAACTTAATCCCTCAGGATACAGCATGTGCATTACCTCACAGATCTTGAAGTGGTACTATGTCTTCAACAGGAAGAATGCACGAGTCCAGAAACTTGGTAGTAGAAACAGGAGTAGCACAATTACCATCTGTGATGATTAATTTTTTATGGCCACCTGATTGGGTCACAGTACCCAGATATTTGATGAAACATCATTCTGGATGCTTCTGTAAAGGTGGTTTTTGGGTGAAATTAACATTTAAATTGGCAGACTTTGAGTAAAGCAGATTACCTTCCATAATATGGGTGGGCCTCATCCAATCAATTGGAGATTTAACATAGGTATTTATGGGATCAACATAAAGTTTATAATTATTTTAATAACTTTGTAATATTTTATCAGCCATTTGTATCATAATGTACATAATCAGTTCTCCATTATTGGACTGCTAGTTTCTCTTGCTCTACATGATACTTCTACATATGAGATTCTTTTGTTTGTCAGTTGGTTGATGTGTAATACCTATCCCCATTTACCTAAGCAATTCTTCATATTTTAGCTCTGAAGTTAAATATCATTGCTCTAGGAATGCCTTACAAGACCCTCTAGATTAGCTTATTTCCGCTTTTCTATGTTATTGTCGCATACTATATAACATAGCATGTGTTATAATTTGTTGCTACAAACTTCTGCAAGTAACTTAATTTTAAAAAATGTGCTCTTTTCATCACCTAAATATACTATGCATGAGGGCAGGGACATTGTGGGCTTGGTTAATATTGTATTTATGGTAAAGTAATCACCACACAATACATATTCAATAACCATCAGTTTAATCAATGACTGAATTTGCTATTTAATATTTTCTTTTCTTGTATGAATTTCCTGATATTTTTTACTGACAAATAAAAATTATATATATTTATGCTGTACAACATGATGTTTTAACATATATAAAGATTGTGGAATGTCTAAATTAAGCTAATTGACATATGTATTACCTGACATAATTTTTTTGTGGTAAAAACACTAAATCAATTCTCTTAGCAATTTTCTAGCATATAATATATGTTATTAACTATAGTGGCCATGATATACAATTGATCTCTTCAAGTCATTCTTCTTGTCTAATTGATATTTTGTATCCTTTGACTAATATCTCCCCTATTCTCCCGTTACCCATCCTCTAGTAACTACCATTCTACTCTCGGCTTCTATGAGTCACCTTTTCAGATTCCACATGTATGCCTGAGAGCGTATATATTAATCTTTCTGTGTCTGGCTTATTTCACTTAACATAGCGTCTTACAGGTCCATCCATGTTGTCACAAATGACAGGATTTCCTTTTTTTTAAAAGTCAGAATAATACTCCATTGTGTATACATATATACAACATTTTTATTTTTATTTTATTTTATTTTTTTTATTTATTTATTTTTTTTTTGCAGGGAAGAGACCGATTGCTTTATTTGCTTGCTTGCTTTCATATCTTACATTTAAGAAAGATCAGTATCAAAAACATCTGTTTCTGATAATCCTATAAGAAATACAAAGGTCAGTGTAATTGAAGTTGTTAGTCCATGCATTAAGAATCTTTTCATATTGGTGGATAGGAATTGCAAGATTTCTTTTTCTTCTTCTTCTTTTTTTTTTTTTTTTTTTTTTTTTGGTGATAATGTCTTCCTCTGTTGCCCCAGCTAGAGTGCACTAGCTTCGTCACAGCTCACTCCAGCTTCAAACTCCTAGGCTCAAGCGATCCTCCTGCCTCAGCCTCCTGTGTAGCTGGGACTACAGGCGTGCACCCCCACGTCCAGCTAAGTTTTCCTGTTTTTAGTAGAGATGGTGTCTCGCTCTTGCTCAGGCTGGTCTCGAACTCCTGAGTTCAAGTGATCCTCCCGCATTGGCCGCCCAGAGTAAGATTTCTTCTTTAATATAATATTATTTTGGCATTTATAAAAGAAAATAGTTTTGCAGCAGATTTTCAATGGAGATAATATTTTTAAAATATGTATACACATGACTAATAAAAATATTCCTTGCCAATCAGCACATCTACCACCGGATTTCAAAACTGTGAATCCGTTTAGCCACAGAGACTTTTTAACCCACTCTTGTAAAATATTTGCTATTGTGGTATAATTGAGAAGACAGTCTAAATTAGTGAAGAAATACAGAATATCCACAATATTTTTCTTCATCACATCCAGACCAATTTACTTGGTCATAAAATCAACTTAATGGGTCTTGTTAGCATAAATTTTTTTTAAAACAAATGGCTGGAATAGCATAGGGAGGATGGAAGGGATGGAGTTGAGTAGAATGGATTGCAGTGCATATTATAAGGAAAAGTAATGTTTTGTGAGATTTTATTAACAGTTTCATCTATGTATGTCTCTATGCATGTGTTTATATGTGTGATTATACAAGGTTGCTGTGTAAACTGTATTTCTTACTGTGGATTGTGGTCAATAGTTTGAAAAACATTATTTTAGAGAAATGACAATTTATTTCTTTCAATTGTGTATAGTAAGTGAAGTTAAACCAACAGCTGTTGGCCTGGAGGACCCATCCAAGTCCCAGTATTGTTGACTAGAGAAAAATGATATGCACTTAGCATATCATTACATAAATAAATGTTTCTGAAATGCCTCAGTTCTCAGCAGAAACTTATTCCCATATATGGACGTTCGCAGGAAACCTAAACAAAGAAAAAAGGAAGGGTGAGAAGGATCTCCTAATGTATTTAAAGGCTTCTGCCCATTTTCTGTTAAAAATATTCTGTTACCTGGGTAAGGGATGAAATGCCCAAGATCCCTCACTTTATGAAGGTCTAATTGTCATCAGCTCCTTGCTTCTGTGCAGTTGAGCCTCTTTCCCCACAAGGTACTTGTACTAAATGGATGTTCTGACTGCTCCAAGCAGGAAGGGTGCCTAGAGAAAAATGTCAAAACCATGGAAAGGACTGAGAACCTTGGGACAGAGTGGAGAGTATTTTAGATTTTCAGTACCTTGAAATGACAGCTGTTGAAAAAGATACTACTTGGAGTGCAGTGAGATGGAGATTTAAAAGAAAAGGTGAATATTGAAGTAATCCATTTAAAAATAATAGCTGAAAGTATTTATTCTATTAGTATGTCTTTGATTGGATTTTATTTTATCTTAAAATGTTAGATGCATGGACCTCTGGCTCAGGAAACTGGAGCCCAGAGAGGTGAAAGGAATTCCCAAAAAGTGGCCTTGGGAGCAGGCTGAGAACGGAGCTCTCCTGACTGCCCCTCGCTATACCACGTTGTCCTGCTAGATTTTTTTTTTTTTTTAATAATTTATTTTTTTAATTTCAGAATATCATGGGGGTACAACACTTTGGCCATACACATTGCCCCTGTTCTGCCCGTGTCAGAGCCACAATCGTGGTCGTCTCCCAAACTGTGCTCCCCACATCCATTCAGTGAGAGTTTTTCCCATCCCTTCCACCCCCCTCCCGCCCGCCCGCCCTCTGATGAATGTTATTGCCCTGTGTGATGTAAGTGTTCATCAGTTAGTGCCAGTTTGATGGTGAGTACCAGTGGTGCTTGTTTTTCCAATCCTGTGACACTTCGCTTTGAAGAATGGGTTCTAGCTCCAACCAGGATAATACCAGATGTGTTAATTCACTGTTGTTCCTTATTGCTGAGTAATACTCCATGGTATACATATACCACATTTTATTGATCCACTCGTGCATTGATGGGCACCTGGGTGTGTTCCACAACTTTGCAATTGTGAATTGTGCTGCTATGAACATTCGAGAGCAGATGTCTTTATTATAAAATGTCTTTTTTTCTTTTGGATAAATACCCAGTAGTGGGATTGCTGGGTCAAATGGTAATTCTACTTTTAATTCTTTGAGGTATCTCCATATTCTTTTCCATAGAGGTTGTACTAATTTGCAGTCCCACCAGCAGTGTATGAGTGTTCCTACCTGTCCACATCCCCACCAACATTTGTTATTTGGGGATTTTTTGATATGAGCCAATCTCACTGGAGTTAAGTGATATCTCATTGTGGTTTTGATTTGCATTTCCCTGATGATTAGAGAAGTTGAGCACTTTTTTATATGTTTGCTGGCCATCATTCTGTCTTCTTTGGAAAAGTTTTTGTTCATGTCCTTTGTCCATTTTTTAATAGGGTTGTTTGATTTTTTCTTGTTGATTTTCCTAAGTTCTGTATAGATTCTGGTTATAAGCCCTTTATCAGAGGTGTAGCATGCAAATATTTTCTCCCATTCTGTAGGTTGTCTGTTCACTCTAGTGATAGTTTCCTTGGCTGTGCAGAAGCTTTTCAATTTGATCAGGTCCCATGTATTTATTTTTGTTGCTGCTGTGATTGCTTTGGGGGTCTTCTTCATAAATTCTTTGCCTAGGCCAATGTCCATAAGAGTTTTTCCAACATTTTCTTCGAGAATTCTTATGGTTTCATGTCTTAGGTTTAGATCTGTTATCCATTGTGAATTGATTTTTGTGAGAGGTGAGAGGTGTGGGTCCACTTTCAGTCTTCTACATATGGCCATCCAATTTTCCCAGCACCATTTGTTGAATAGGGAATCTTTTCCCCAGTGTACGTTTTTCTGGAATTTGTCAAAGATCAGGTGACTGTATGAGGTTGGTTTTATATTTGGGTTCTCAGTCCTGTTCCATTGGTCTACGTGTCTGTTCTTGTGCCAATACCATGCAGTTTTGGTTACTATAGCCTTGTAGTATAGTTTGAAGTCTGGTAGACAGATGCCTCCCAATTTGTTCTTTTTGCTTAAGATTGCTTTGGCTAGACGGGGTCTTCTCTGGTTCCACACGAAGCGTAGAATTATTTTTTCTAGATCGGCAAAAAATGATGTTGGTATTTTGATAGGGATTGCATTGATTCTGTAAATTAATTTAGGTAGCAAAGCCATTTTTACTATGTTGACTCTGCCTATCCAAGAGCATGGTAAGGTTTTCCATCTATTTACATCCTCTGCAATTTCCTTTCTCAGTGTTTCATAATTCTCTCTATATAGGTCTTTGATCTCCTTAGTTAGATATATTCCTAAATATTTAATTTTCTTTGTTGCTATTGCAAAAGGTATAGCATCTTTAATTTGTTTCTCGGCTTGATTGTTATTAGCATATATGAAGGCTATGGATTTGTGTGTATTAATTTTGTATCCTGAGACTTTGCTGAATTCATTTATCAATTCCAGTAATCTCTTGGTTGAATCCTTGGGGTTTTCTATGTATAATATCATATCATCTGCGAATAGTGAAAGTTTGACCTCTTCTGCCCCTATCTGGACGCCCCTGATTCCTCTGTCTTGTCTAATTGCTGTGGCCAGGACTTCCAGCACTATGTTGAAAAGAAGTGGAGATAGTGGACACCCTTGTCTGGTGCCAGTTTTAAGGGGGAATGCCTTCAATTTTTCCCCATTCAGTATGATATTGGCTGTGGGTTTATCGTATATGGCTTTAATAGTTTCTAGGAATGAGCCATCTATGCCTATATTGTTAAGAGTTCTTATCATAAAAGGGTATTGGATTTTGTCAAAAGCCTTTTCTGCATCTATTGAAAGGATCATATAATCTTTGTTCTTGCTTTTATTTATATGGTGAATTACATTTATAGATTTGCGTACGTTGAACCATCCCTGCATCTCGGGAATGAAGCCCACCTGATCATGATGGATTATTTTTTGATGTACATTTGAATTCGGTTTGCAAGGATTTTATTGAGAATTTTTGCATCTATATTCATAAGGGATATTGGTCTGTAGTTTTCTTTTTTTGTTGTGTCCTTTCCTGGCTTTGGTATCAAGGTGATATTGGCTTCGTAGAATGAGTTTGGGAGGATACCATCCTTCTGGATATTTTCAAATAATTTCTGCAGTATAGGCACCAGTTCTTCTTTGTAAACTTGGTAGAATTCAGGTGTGAACCCATCTGGTCCGGGACTTTTTTTTGTGGGTAGATTTTTAATTACTGCTTCAATTTCGGTGCTTGATATTTGTCTGTTTAGAAATTCAGTTTCTTCCTGGTTGAGCCTAGGGAGGTAGTGTGTTTCTAAGAATTTGTCCATTTCCTCCACATTTTCGTGTTTGTGGGCATAGAGATTTTTATACAACATTTTTAATCCATTCACCTATTGATGGACACTTAGGTTGTTTCCATATCTCAGCTACTGTGAATAATGCTGCAATGAGCATGAGAATGCAGATATCTCCTTGACATATTGATTTCATTTTCTTTGGATATATCAATATATCCAGCACTAGGATTGCTGGATCATATGGTAGTTGTATTTTAAATTTTTTGTGTAATTGCCATACTATTTTCCATCATGGCTCTACTCATTTACATTCCCACCAACAGTAAAAGGACTCCCTTTTCTCCACATCCTTACCCACACTTCTTATCTTTAGTCTTTTTGATTTAAGCCTTGCTAACAAGTTGTGAGGTTATATCCTCTTGTGATTTTAATCTACATTTTCCTGGTGATTAGTAATGTTGAACATTTTTTCATAAACCTATTGGTAATTTGCATGTCTTCTTTTAAGAAATGTCTGTTCAAATCCTTTGCCCATTTTTTAATCTGGTTATTTGTTTTCTTACTATTGCATTGTTTGAGTTCCTTCTATATTGTAGATATTAACACCTTAACAGATATATGGTGTGCAAATATTTTCTACCATTCCATAAGTTGTCTCTTCACTCTGTTGATTGTTTCTCTTGCTGTGCAGAAGTATTTTAGTTTGATGTAATTCCATTTGTCTATTTTTGCTTTTATCATCTGTGCTTTTGGGTCATATCCAAAAAGTTATTGCCCAGACCAATGTCATGGAGCATTTCCCCTCTATTTTCTCCTAGTACTTTCAGAGTTTCTGGTCTTATGTTTAATTTTTTAATCCATTTAGACTTGATTTTTATATATACTGTGAGATGAGGATATAATTTTGTTTTTCTGCATTTGAATATTTGGTTTTATGAGCACTATTTATTGAAGAGACTGTCCTTCCCATTGTATGTTCTTGACATCTTTGTTGAAGATCAATTGAATGTAAATGTGTAGGTTCATTGCTCAGCTCTCTGTTGTGTCCCATTGGTGTATGTGTCTAATTTTATCTTGAGTATCGTGTTGTTTTCATTGCTATAGCCTACTAGTCAATTTTGAAATATGGTGGTGCAATACCTCCAGCCTTGCTCTTTTTGCTCAAGATTGCTTTGGATATTTGGGGTCTTTTGTAGTTCCCTACAAATTTTAGAATTTTTTTTCTATTTCTGTGAAAAATGTCATTGGAATTTGATAGGGATTACATTAACATTTTAACAATAATAATTCTTCCAATTCATAAGCACAAGATATCTTTCCATTTATTTCTGTCTTCGATTTCTTTCATCAACATTTTATAATTTTCACTTTACAGATCATTCACCTCCTTCATTAAATTTATTTCTAAGTGTTTTATTTTTTTGTACCTATTATAAATTAGATTGTTTTCTTGATTTAGTTTTTGGATAGTTTTCTGTCAGTGCATAGAAGCATTACTGATTTTTGTATGTTTATTTTGTATCCTGCAACTTTATTGAATTAGTTTATAAATTCTGAAAGTTTTTTGGTGGAGTCTTAAAGGTTTTCTATATATTAAGATTATGTCATCTGCAGAGGCAACTAACTTCTTCCTTTCTAATTTGGCTGCTTTTTATTTCTTTCTCTTGCCTAATTGCTCTGGCTGGGACATCCAGTACTGTGTTGAATAGAAGTGGCAAGAGTGAGTATCCTTGTCTTGTTCCTGATGTTAGAGGAAAAGCGTTCAACTCTTCACCATTGATTATGACGTTAAATGTGGGCTTTCATATATGGCTATTATTGTGTTGAGGTTTATTCCTTACATAACTCATTTGTTAAGAGTTTTAATCCCAAAACATGTTGAATTTTGTCATCTATTGAGATACTCATATGGTTTTTGCCCTCAATTCTGTTAATGTGATATTCTACATTCATTGATTTGCGTATGTTGAACCATCCTTGAATCCCAGGAATAAATCCCACTTGATTGTGGTGAATTATCCTTTTAATGTGCAGTTGAATTTGTTTTGCTAGAATTTTGTTGAGAATTTTTGCATCCATGTTCATCAGAAATATTGGCTTATAATTTCCTTTTCTTGTAGTATCCTTATCTTTTTCCACAATGTTTGATAAATTTTCTCTATGAATGCTTTTTTAATTTTTTTAATCTCAGAAATAAGATTTTGTATATGGAACCATTATTTGTGTTTTAAGTTAATTAATTCAAATGAGCTCTTTTTTAGCAGGACAATTGGATTATGGATATTTAGTACAATAAAGTTCCTTACATTTTATTCCATGATGTAAAAGCCTGTTTAAGGAGATTTGCCTGCCAGATATGTGTAGAAATCTGTGGCTAATAGCTAAAACATTTAACTTCACAATATAAGAATGTGGTGTGTGTGAGTATGAATTTGTATTTTATTCCAAATCTGTGAATGGTCAAACTAAGAAGCATGCTAACAACAGTCAATAGAAACAGAGGTTTAATTTTAGAGATTTAGAACATATACCATCAGTGAATAATAATGACAAGGAGTAACATCAGAGCAAAGTCAAAGAGATGCATTGTAAAAAAGCTATAGAGAAGAATAGACAAGGCTAGTGATATGTCAAATGATGGCAAAAAAATTTAGTTCTCTGCATTATTGCCTCTTGAGAAAAAAATAGCCAACTCTATGCAAGCAATGTCATCTTACCCTCTTCCCCTTTACCTCTCTGAAACTTATGCCATTGGTAGGAAGGGGAAAATTGTTTAGACTGTAGAATAATGTCATTGTCCTTCTGCTAAAAGTAGTTTTGAGTCTTGCTATAGTATTCTATGGAATTAATGTTTTCAAATATACAACAAAATAAGAATATACATTCTTGTTTTAGCCATAGATAAAAATTCTACAGTTGCCACAAGCCAAGCAGATATTTCTTGGTTTAATTTTACCTATATATTTCTTCTCAGCTTGGAGAAATCTGATTGGTTAAAGAAAAATATCAAATCAAATGAGCTTGGTATGAGTTGTCTATTTACGTATACATTTGTTAAGCAACTAAGCACCATATAGAGCATTCTCAGCATTGTGTGTGTGTTTGGGTGGTGTGTGTTATTTAAAAAGATGAACAAGATGGAGTTCTTGCTCTTAAAACTCACCATTTAATAAGGATGAGGGAGAACACAGATTTTCATTTTTAATTTGCCAAATAAGTATACTATGCCTTGTATATGATTAGTGTCATTAGTGAGACACAAGCAATGTGCTGGAGGATCTATCAGAGCAAGATACACCCCCATGGTTTATGAGTGTCAGAAACAGCCTCCAGGTGATATAGTATTTGAGTTCATCCTTTAAGGATGGATGGTGTTTCAAAACCTATAAATGATAAGAAAGAAAGTATGTCCCAAGAGAAGGAATGACATGACTAAAAATTCAAATATGAAAAACAGAAGATGTAGGACAGAGGACGTCATTTTTGCTGTGTTGTAATATAGATGGACAAGATATATGGGAAAGAGAAGATTGGCCGAGTCCTCTGAACTGAGAGCTATTATTTACGTATGAATCGGGCACTATTTAGACACGAGCTATGCTAAATTTAATCTAAAAATGATGTAGGATGTATAGAAGTTGAGAAAAGTATCAAGGAAGAAGAGGATTTATTAAAATAGACTTGAATTAGTCTGAAGAGGGAAGAGTCAATACATAAAAGAAATTTATAGCTATGAGAAGCATTTTCAAGTTAAATTTATAGAATTTAGTAAAATACTACCTAAATGGATGTTACATAAGAAAAAAAATTAAAGTGGCCCCAAAGTTCCTAACCAAGGGAACCAGTGACATTTATAGATATGGAGGAGGAAATAGGAGAAATTTTTAGTTCATAAGATAATTTTAACAATCTTTTCAATAATTAGTAGTTGATTCTACTTTATGTCAGCCACTGACCCTAGATCCTGGAATGGTCTGAGTTAAAAATAAAAATTAAAAAAGGTAAAGATTTAGTTTAGATCATATGAAGTTTTAATTGTTTCTCATGTCTATATATACACACACATATAAAATATTTCAATTGAAAGCATATATTGTCAGAAAATATTAAGAAAAACATGTTTAGAATAAAGATACTTTAATATAATGATAAAGAATAGTTGAAAACAGAAGGACAAAAAAAAGATTCACCTTGAAAATACTAACCAAATAAAGCTGCTCTATCTTGCATCAGATGTAGTAGATGTTGAGGCAAGATGCATTACCAAGGTTTAACAGTGACATTTTGTACTAATGAAAGAGACAATCAATCAAGAGTATATAACAATTCTAAATTTGTGTGCGTCTAGTAACCTAGCCTCAGAATATATACAGCAAGGAAGCTGATTGCATGGAGAGAAGGCGACTCTACAGTGCAATTGACTTCTAAAGACTCATGTTGTATGAGGAAGAAGCCCAGAAGAGGAGGAAGAGGAAAGAAAAGGAGTCAGGTATGGTTCTTAGAGAGGAGCAGTGCAGTAGGAAACAATGCAGGAAACATGCTTAATATAAATCTACTTGGATTCAGCTGTCACTTACATCTGCCCAAAAGGTAGCTTGTTTCAATCTGAATGGAAAATTTATTAATGTAATCAAGTTGAGAAGTCTATCAAACATATTTCCTCAGTTTCAACACTTCAACACATTCTTTCTACTGTCATAACCCTCATTTTTAATAAATATAGGAATGATTTTGTTGATTCTCCATTACTCACCCAAGAACAGAGATCACACATAATGGAAAAACCTTATAGATGTAATATGTGTAGAAAAGCCTTCAGTTTGTTTTCAAGCCTTACTAATGATGAAGTAACGCATACTGGAGAGAAACCTTTCAAATGTGAAGAGTGTGGCCAGGTCTTCAATCAAGTTTGACCCCTCACATAACAAAGGAGAATTCACATTGGAGAAAAACCTTACAAATGAATGTGACAAGGGCTTCAGGCAGAAGATATCCCATATAGTTCATCAGGGAATTCACACTGGACAGAATCCTTACAAATGTAATGAATGTGGCAAATCCTACAAATACAATTCAAAGCTTGCATGACATCAGTGAATTCACACCAGACAGATACCTTACGTGTGTGATGAATGTGGCAAGACCTTCAGGGAGAAATCAGACCCCATACAACATAGCATTATTCATACTGGAGAGAAACCTCACAAATATGAGTGTGGCAAGATGCTCCATCAAAATTCATACCTTGCAAATTATCATTGAATCTACATTTGAAAGAAACCTTAAAATGTAATATGTGTGTGGTAAGGTTTTTAGTTGCAATTCACACCTTGCACAGCATCAGAGAATTTATTTCTGAGGGAATCCTTATAAACTCAACGAGTAGGACAATCTCTTCATCATCAGTTCCAGTATTAATCAACATCAGAGAGTCTGTACTAAAGATAAATCAAACAAATGTAACGTATGTGGCAGAGGCTTTAGCCAGCCCTCATCACTCACTGGATATCAAAATATACATCTTTGATGAAACCAAACAAATGAAATGTGTATGCTGAAGCTAACACCCAAGGATCATTACTGTAGAGTATCAGAGGATTTACACAAGAAATAACCCATGATTACTGCATTCAGCACATGCTTCTCCTGAAAAAAGGGCATAGTGGATTATAGGAAAGAAATGTTTTACCA
The DNA here is from genome assembly GCA_023783475.1 of Daubentonia madagascariensis. Lineage (NCBI taxonomy): Eukaryota > Metazoa > Chordata > Mammalia > Primates > Daubentoniidae > Daubentonia > Daubentonia madagascariensis. Next base: position 33,998,796 of record JAKFHU010001209.1, read on the forward strand.
ACTCACAGAAATAGAGCAGGCCACAAACTTTGGACAGTGGGATTTTTATGGGAAGAGAGTAACAGGTTATTAGGGATTGATTACGTGGTTAAAAAAAATGGAGAGGAAATAGAGATCACCTTCTCTATTGAATGGCAATAAGCATTTTGTAGGAAAATCAATGAAAAATTAGCCCTATTTTTGAAACTGAAGAGAGAACTGTTATATCAGAGTAGTTATCAACAGAGGAGAGAGTTGAATTGTTCAATTAAAACCATTAGTATAGTATGTGCTTGAGGAGGAGTCATATTTACACACTAGCATTATAATTTACAACTGATTTATTCAGAATGTATCATGGTTCTCATGTTTTAACTAATAAAATTTAGTGTTTTTTCATAAAGAAAAAATATACAAAACAAAAATTTACAGAACCAAAAAGAATAATAGACATTTCTAAAATCAAAGTGAGACATTTCAACCTATCTCTGTCAATTATTGATAGGACATTCAGCCAAGATATCAATTAGGATATATATGGTTTAATAGGCTTAATAAGTTTGACCTAAGATATATAGGTAAAACTTTGCACCCAACAACTGCAGAAAGGAGTATTCAGCAGAGAAATCTCCTCTCCCAATTTGTATAAAGACAGTTACATTCGGAAAATGAATGTTTTGAGCTTGTGGTTATTTTCTTGATCCTTTTCTTTTACTTTCTGAACCCATAACAAAGAAGTATTTGGTAAACAAAGTATGTTGTCTTAATAAATCACAGACTTAGAACCAGAATCTTTCATCAAAAATAACACTTGTTTACTTGAGAGCACATGGATATGTTTGCATGTTGGCTGTCTGATTCTTCTGACTTCAGATCAGATTTATGTCTCAATTTAACTCACACCCTTTCACTTAACTTTTAAAAACTTTTTTTAACTTTCAAAAAGAAATTCCTAAGACTGATAATCATATAAATTTCTATTTATTCAACAATACTGAAGAATTATCTACATCAGGGGTCTGCAAACTACAATAAGCAACTTTAAAAAAATTAAATGTTATTTTACAACTCTTTATTTACATACTGTCTACAGTGACTTTCACGTTACAATGGAAGATATGAATAGTTGTGACAAAGACTATATGGCCCACAAGCCCAAAATATTTGCTGTCTGGGCCTTTAAGAAAAGAACTTTGCCAATCACCGATCCCTGATCTATGTGTTTGAACAAGCAGAGGCTAATTTGAAGAAATTTAAACCATATGACTATCTAAAGTCTAATACTCATTTTTGTTTAAAGATTCACAAGAAGGTCATTAGTGACATTAGTCTGATTGTTCAGGTATGAATCCTTCATATTGGAAATTGCTACATATAAATCCTTAATATACTGGGAACTTTAATAAATGAGAACTATATTGCAAATATTTTAATATAGTATGAAAAAATTGTATAAATGTATAGAGTTAAAGCATCCTTCTCCGAAAATTAGACACAGAATTGGAACAAGTGCATTTTTTGATCTAAATATTCAATTGACTCTCAGGACGACCACACAATGTATTGAATAAGTAATATTTTAAAGCAGAAAGAAAATAAGATCTTATTTTCCATAATTGTCTTACCTATTCCTCAGCATTTGCCTTTTTTTGCTTGTTTACAATTTCATTAAAAGGAATAATGAATGCATTCCAAACTCACTCCACCATGTAGTCATTATAATAAAAGAAAAGAAGAGAAAAGACAGGGGAAATGAAACCATACCTTTATGCTTCTGGAAACAATCATGCTGTATGAGCCAGACTGAGGGTCAGTGCTGCTTTGCCAGCATGCCATAGTATAACACTTATTGAAAACCTAACCAACATAAAAAGTAGCAAAGAGGGAAAAAAACGATAAAAATTCAAAATACTGCAGATCATATAGTTTGATGCTATGTAGATGGTCTTCTTTTATGGCTAGAAATTGTGAGAACTGCTGTGAAGAGGAGCAATTATACCTTGAAAATAAAAGACTGGCAGTAATACTAGAACATACATTGAAACAATTCTGTGACTGATTTAAAGGGAGTCTTTCAATATTTAAGGGCTCCCAATGCCTGTCCTTCAAGGTGTGGAACCATACATTGTTTTTAAATCCATCACACCTATCTATCTATGTACATTTTGTGCTTCATGCATCCTGTAGTAATTAGAAATAATACCATCCTAGAGATACAGACTGAAAAATTTAATTTAATACATCTATTTTTAATGGCAGTATGCATTTTGTTTGATTGTTTAAACATTAAACAAACACACTAACCAAGAAAAAAACAGATCTGGAAAATATGATTTTGAATTCACAATTTAGGGTATGGGTACATTTCTGGACCTAGATAATTTCTTTTACTTTATTGCTTCTCATTTTTGTAGTGGTGATAATATATCCTTGTATGTGTATGTGCATTTATACATATACATAATTATTTATTTAAAAATTATATAAAATAATTTATAAATAATCTGTATAAAATTTAATAAAGTGTCAAGCATTCTTGGTACACAAAAATTTATTTTTATTTATGAATTCTATGAGACAAAACAGTAACAAGTTAAGAAAAATATTAACAAATTAATATTCCATGTGTGTATTAAGTTGCAGAGTTTTCTCTATTCCTTCTTATGTGAAGAAAAACAGTACATAGTTATGTCTATTATTAATATGAAAAGATGCATAGACAGTTGATAGAATAGATAGATACTACCACACACACGCACATATTTACACACTATTGCACAACTAAAGACCACTTTGGAATTTTATAACCATGGTCAGTAATGGATGTTCGTATGAAGCTTTTGAAAATTCTATTTAACTAGCTTGATACTGTTCATTAAATCTGAGAAAGATTTAAGTACTCAGTAAAGACATTAACATTATCCTTTTGATAGTAAAATAATTACTTTGATCTTTCAAACCAAATAATTACTTTATTTCAGATTGGTGAATAAAAAAAGACTAAAGCAAGAGGCCTGGTTTTAGCAATATATCATTTTATCTTTGTATAGTCTACAATACATTTGTTGTAGCCCCTATGTTTCTTCTTTAACAGAAAGACTATTAATTATATAACAATTTGTGCATAAATTAATGATACCAATAACAATTCACCACAATATTTCTTCAGTATTTAAAAAGTTAATATGTGTATGCAATATAATATCAAAGAATTGTAGCAGATATAGACTAATTCCATTGTAATTTGGTTATAAATGAAAACAAAACATTTAATAATTCTTTAGCATTTTCATAACCAATAGATTAAGTAATGAAAACATCAACTACATATATTTTTAACAAGGAATTATTCATTTCCATTAGTTAAATATTGCTCTTTAAGTGTTAACAGCTCTTTTAGAATTTGTCTAGCAGGTTTTCCAGTGCTCGCCAGAAGACCCCCACTCAGGTCGTTCCCAACAATAGAGTTGCTTGTCTTGTGTTTAAAAAAAAAAAATTACTCTTTAATTAGTTTTTGACTAATAGGAAATAATATTGGCAGGTGGTTATTGATGGAACTGATGAAAGGGATTCATTCATTCATGTCTCTTTTAATCAAATTAGCACTGTTTTTAGAATGAGTTTTAAACAGTCTGCTAAATCTCAGGATACAGAAATGAATGAAACATGGCCCCTGCCTTAGCACTGTGGTAGGAAATGTTAACTTGCAAACATTCAACATTATGCATTCAGTGTAAAATAAAGGCATATCCAAAGGGCTCCAGATCTCATAAAAGTATTTTTATCGTATATTTTCTCACTTTCTTCCATTTGTAAATGCAATGTATTTCTTAAAAATTTGTTCTTTAGAATTACAAAGTCTTTGTCTTCCTGCTCTTCACGGTTGTTTTCTTTTGCAATATCTCCAATAAATGTAGTTTTACATCAATTATTCATTTGCATTGCTTATGCCTAAAACAAGATAAACAAAATGAAGTGCTAAATGTGTTAATCAAATTATTTATGCTAAAAGTTATTTTCCCAGGAGAACTGACCTGAAAATTGTGGACATCTCCTTTTTATTTTCTAGTATAAAACATTTGATTGTAGATATTTTAAGAAATAACTTCTAACGTTTACATTTCTCTATTGAATAAATATATCAATATGTAATTTAAAAAATAAAATAATATTTGCTTTATCTTTATGTCTCTTGTCTGCCAGAGTTTAGTGCTCAGAGAACTAAGTTTGCAGCTGGAGCCAGAGCACTTATTATCTGGTTAGTACAAAAGGTTTTTTAACTTTCAATAGGTATTATCTAAAAATAAAAAAGCATCAATTCTTCAAGAACAAGACAAAAACAACTGAAAAAGTTATTAATGTGGAAATCATTTTGTTCTAGAAGCAAATGTGAAAAACTATGTAACCTGCAGACAATAAAACTATAGTTGTTTTGAGGTCAAAATGATCAGTATTATTTTCTCCTGAGCAACACAGGAAGTAAAGGGACATTTTCATTAATTGCGTCTGGCCCACAGATGTCATTTATCGTGAATGTAGGAAATATATGAAAACCTTATGGCTAATCTGTTTTGAAACACATTTATTTTTATGGCAAGATAAAAGGCCCAGTAGATATTATAGACATGTTTAAAGAAGATATATTTACCAAAAGTAAAGAATTATAAGTTACTAAATGATAATTTTTTCCAAGTAATGACTTCTATATAAATATCATGCAACAGTATTTTTCACCAGGCCAAAGGATGACTTGTGAATAAAATATTTTTTAATTTGACTATATTACTAAAGGATAGGTGGATATACATAGTGAATACATTAGGGAAAAACCCTTATACACTTAGTAATATTCTTGATAAGTTTTGGCTTATAGTTCATTTATTTTAAAATTCTGCCTCTTTCTTTGTTTCCACTTAAATTTGGCTTCTAGGAAAACATTAAGAAGATACTTTATGTTTATCCTTTAGACTGCATATATAATGTGACACCTTTAAAGATTTGATTTTAGAAATGCAAAACAGACATTTAAAATGATGTCCATGTAGTCAGTCATAAAGCAAAATCTGTAAAAAAAAATACATCTAGATGGTTTTCATCCATATCCAGCTTTCTCAACATGTCTGTCTTATGCATGAAAAACATTCTCACTGCTAATACAGTGTGTAAGTGAACTTTACTGTGGCACTTAATAGTCTTCTGATATAGTCAGTTATCAGTCCAGAGGTTGAATTACTGAATCTTACTTCCCTACTGTTCTTCCCTCTGAGGCATAAGATCTCAACTGTATCTAGAGTTCCTACAAATTAACATCATATTCCCTCCTGCCAGTCTACTAAGAGGCAAAGTTTACAAGTTCAGAACACTGCTAAACCAAGCAGTTTTTTATTTCACCCATAAACATATAGGCAAACAAACATATTTTCTCAACATCATGTAGGAAGATGTGAACCGTTGCCTGTAGTTTTGGGTCAGGTGTCTGTGATGAGAGGATAACACTCAGGTCCAGTGAACACGGCATTACTGTGGTATACAGGCTTTTCTTTAAACCAACAACAAGATTACACTTAATTATGGTCCCATTGAAGCTTAGTTAGATATGCAATTGGTAAAACAGAAGTGAGAAGGAAAGAGTTAGAGAAAGTGAATGCATGGTTTTAAAAAATGCTTATTTTTGCTCTTGCTGTGCCTTTACAACATGTGAAAATAATTTGACATTTTAATTCCATGAATACATTCTACATTTTTTTCATTTCTTCAGCCAATATGTAATATACTTCCTAGACAAGGTGTATATTGAGAAAATTGCATCGGGAATTTCATCATCAGGTTTAAACTAGAAGAATTTAAATATGATGTCATAAAACTAAATGTAAATTTGATTCAACAAGGATAACTTAATAGCTTCTGTGAGCATTTTGATGCACACCATAGGCAACGGCATTCTGTTTTCACGAATGTGAACATGTCTTCTGGAAAAAATGGGTGAAAGTAAGCAACCAAAATAATAACCAAATATATCCAACTTGACTACCAAACCCACTCAGCTGAGACATAGAAGAACTTTAAAAGTCATATCCAAGTTTTAAAGCTGTTCACAATGCTGTTTACTCTATGAGATTCTCCAGCTGTTAACAATGTAAATGACTGCAATACTCAATATGATTTTCTGATGTAATTACTTGGGGTTACAGGTCTACCACAATTTTTGAGCTTTTTAAATTCACATGTTTGAGCTTCTGAAGTGAACAACTCTACAATCAACTTAAAATCAATAACAGCATTTGATTTTAGTCATTTGTTGCCTTCTAGAATTCTGACAGGTACCATAATTCTGTAGTATTGATCAATATGCTATGGTAAGTGTCAATATAAAGCATCGATATCAGATACTTGGAAACAGTTTATGAGAACCCATAAAGGCATTTCATCTATTTTTAACATAGGAGTTAGCACATTTATCCTTTCTTTATATCCATGTGCATTTGCCTAGGAAAGTCAAGTATTCATTTACTATTCGAGTGAAATCACCCATGTTGGGAAAATGTTTAAGTGTTTTGTTGTTGTTATTATTGTTGCTTGTTTTCCAGTTTCTCAGATAATCAGGGTACGTTTATAATGGGGAATCTTTTGAATAGAATATAATTTTATTATTTAAAACGTGGGTTTGTAGCAGCTGTTTTTCATAGTGTATACCTGCATAGTGTTATGGAATGACAGGTTTTAAAAATGAATGCTTCAAAACACTACGTTCATTTTCTTCCCTGGAGCTTGAATCCTCTCTTTGCCTGGTGTGTGTGTTCAGCTGGTTCTACAAGCCTTGGTCACAGTCTCACTGACCTTGGTTGCCTAGTTACAAAATCCTATTTGTGATTTGTGAGATGCTTGTCTTGATGGAGAGCAATGGATTTTTTTTTCTTAAAGTAAACTTAAGAGAGTTTCTATTTCAGAGTGGAACATATTAAAACCAGTGTATCTTGCCAAATTTAGAACTTGTACTTCTTTGGGAGTAAAATTATGAACTGGAATTTTTCCTATCCAAATTCTGTTTAATATTATTGCCAACATTTACTTCCTGATTCTAGAGAATAAGCATCTCAAACAGCCAAGGCTGCAATCTAAGCTCCTTAAAAAATGAGTCAACTTTATAAAACATAAAATATAAATATAAGAATGTTATAAAAATCCATGCCCTTCTGAAGACAATTTTTTTTAAAAAATCAATAATTTATAATCCACTTAGTTTTCCCATTCTGTAAATGAACTTGAGAACTATATTTTTAATAATTTTTATGCTGGAAAAATATTCTATAATATGCATTTCATTTTGTTCATTATCAAAGTGTATTTCTCTTTCTAAAGTTCCATATCCTTATGATATTGTCAAAATATATTACTTACAAGTACTTATTCAAGCTTTTATATTCAGTTTTCTCAATTGTTTCTTTCCCAGAAAACAAGGTCCACTACAGTGTATGGTCACTTAAGCAGTGATTTGTATGAGCTTATACACACTAAAATAATAACATTTGTTTATTGCAAAAGTGTGGGTGCATAATTCTGGAGATTACCGCAAATAGGAGCCAATGGGCAAACTGAGCTTAAGCACCACGGTGAAGTTATAAAATAACAAGTCGATCATATCATAGATGCAGTTTGCTATTTGGACATTTGAGCATGTAGTCCCACTGAAGTTAGTATAATTGGTACCAGCTGTTTAACTGTTGCTTTTTTGTTTTGTTGTGTTTTGGACGAGAGCCAACTTGATTTGAAAGAAATGCTACTAAAAAGAGAAGATGAAGAATGATGCCAATGTATCTGTATGTATTTCTTTCAAGCCATTTTCCTGCAGTGGTTCATCTCAGGGCCGTGATGAGTCAAACACAATAATAGGGATAAAAGAGAAATGGGTTGTTTGACTATTAAGAGGCAGCTGGACTAATTGAAGACAAGATGAGTAAGAAAGAAACATTTCATTTTTAAACCTTCTCTTCATGAAAGAATAATTTTCTTTCAATGATGTGGTAAATGATTTATTTTCATCCTCCTAATATTTTCTGTAACATAATTTTCTGTAAGACTTACTGATAGCTAAGGTAACAAAGGGTGCTGGGTCTCCAAATTTTGGCTTCTTCATATTTTTTTTCCTTCATGAAGCTATTGAACAAAATGTATTTTTGGCTAGAATCCAAATATCAGATAATATTTTTCTTTCTCCCAAAACCATAGAGACATAAAAGATTGTATACCTGAGACATATATCTGATATTATCTAAGAAATTTATCCAAAGCCACATAACTGGTTAATGTCAAACATGGATTAAAGTCTTTTTATTTCTAGTTACTATCTATTCTATGAACTACTGGTCTTCTTACCTATTTTGCTGAAAGTAATTTTTTAAAAAGATTTAGTAGTTTAAATAAACTGCAAAATTCCAAGCTAGTTAGTGAAAGTATATTAAAGTGCTAAATTAAATTTTGTTAACCAAAAAAGGTAAAAATTTAATTTTAGTCAACAGGAAACTCCTACATGAGCTAAAAGTATTATAAAGTATGCAGAAAGTTTTAAAAGGAGTAATTTGACAGTAAGGTAGTTAAAAGACGTTAACATGAAAAACATAAAAACAATCAGGAAATTTTGGCAACAATAAGAGTGTCTCCCAGGGAGTCATACTCAGAAGAGAAAGAAAGAAATGAATGTTAGAAAAGTAATGAAGAAAGAAAAGTCAGGGCTTGGAAACAATTGAATTAAATGAATGAGAGGTGTTGATACATTAAAGGAGAGTCCATATTTTGGATAATGAACCATTTATTTATTCACCAAATACTGACTGATCACCTGTTACCTGCCAAGTATTCTATGCACCGTGATTAAGAAAACAGTTGTATATCACTGATAGAAATTGATAGTATAATAGTTGCCACCTTTATCAGCTGTTCAGCATCTTTTCTTTTTTTTCAATTTCAAAATATGAAGGAGAAACAAATGTTTTATGTTACAGGGATTGCTTTCGTAATGCTTGAGTCCCGGCTATAGGTGTGCCCATCACCCAGATAGTGTAGATAGTGTTCATTGTACCCATTAGGTAGATTTTACCTCTCCCCTCCTCTCCCCTCCCCCCTGGTTGATTTCTACTGAGTTTTACTTCCCTCTGTGCACATGTGTGCTCATCAGTTAGTTCCAATTTAATTGTGGATACCTGTCTTGTTTGTTTTTCCATTCTTGAGATACTTCACTTAGGAGAATGGTCTCCAGTTCCATCCAGATGGTTGCAAAAGGTTATAATTCATCTTTTTTATGGCTGAGTAGTACTCCATGGTATATGCATACCACATTTTATTAATATTAATCCACTCATGAGTTGATGGGCATTTGCATTGATTCCACATCTTTGCAATTGTGAATTGTGATGCAATAAACATTCGAGTGCATGTGTCTTTTTGATGAAAAGTCTTCTATTCCTTTGGGTAGATACCCAACAGTAGGATTGCTGGATCGAATGGTAGGTCCACTTTTAGTTCTTTGAGGAATCTCCATACTCTTTTTCATAAGGGTGGTACTAATTTGCAGTCCCACCAGCGGTGTATAAGCGTTCCTTTCTCTCTGCATCCATGCCAGCATCTGTTGTTTTTGGACTTTTTAATAAAAGCCATTCTAACTAGGGTAAGGTGATATCTCACTGTGGTTTTAATTTGCATTTCCTGATGATTAATGATGTTGAGTGGACAAAAGACATGAACAGAAGCTTCTCAAAAGAAGGAAGACAAATGGCCAATAAACACATGAAAAAAATGGGTTTTTTTTAACATATTTGTTTGAATGACTTTTTCACATTTCTGTCTCTGAGAGAACCTGGAAAGGAATAATCATCTGCTGTATAGAATAACAAATAAAATATCTCTGTATTATAACACAGAATATTTTACAAATAAGTAATTTGACACCCCTGAAGATAAAAATGAATTGCCATAGATCACTTTTTAATGAATTAATCCCTCGTTCTTCTTCCCAGATCTCCTGTAAGTACCTTCTACTTTCTCCATTATTAGGAATTTTACCTCTTCTCTGCTTATTCTGAATGAACCCTGAGTAAACATGTGAATTATAGGCAAGGGAAGACAGATGAATTCAGTCCTTCCTAACACACCCCCATGAGCTAATTAATTGAGTACTTTTACTAAAAGATCCTTGAAATTGAAAATAAGTTAGATTGAAAAAGAAAGAATGAAAAAAATGTAAAGCTTTCAATGTATAGTATTCTTCTCCCATTTACTTGATATGCTTCTAACTGCTCTGTTGATCTTGTTGTCAAACCTAAATATTCACTGAGCTTCAAAGGACTGTATTGTCAGAAAGAACTTTATGGACTTCGTGTACGTGTCTTTTTTTTCAGCAACTATTCCGCAATCCTAAAGGTCATGAAGTATTTCTTTGTATCCTATATTGTGTCTTGTACACAGTAGGTGTTCAATTAATAGTTGTTGATAGATTACATGATTCATGTATTTATGCACGTAATAGTTTTAAGAGCCTAACATTTAAATTTATGCTTTGTTGAGGGGCAGAAAGTAGGGAATTTACAGCAATAAGTTTAAGAAGTCATATACCATAGATGAGTTAATTGCACCCATGGATTTTAGATATCCTTGTATATTAATATTAGCTTTTGAGTATGATGTATGATACAGTAGTTACACTGAAATATCAAATGTGTTTAAGATCTAACTTAGCATATAACTTATCTAATTTTATTTACTTTCAGGATATATAACCATTTCAAAATCTGAAAATACACTAAAATAAAATAGCTTTCCTATGTTTTTGGCAATCGGAAATAAAATAAAAATCAATAATTACCAGTAATAAGAAAGAAAATTTCCTGGAGTATTTCATAATTTTGCAAGACAGTTTGACTTCCAATTTGAAACTATGTTTGAAAAAGAAGAAAATATATTATTTTATTTTATTTGAGGATAGTCTTCAATTTGTCATTGCTATTATTCATATGTAAACCATCCCATTTAACTTCCTTGGTGAAACTTTGGCATTTTGTCTAAAACATTGGTAGTAGACTATTATCAATGTCAGAGATAAATACAAAGAGCAGATTAAAATTTGTGTAGGTTGGCCAATACCATTTTGGAAAGCCTTCAGTTAAGACTCCTCTGTTTATCCTACGGCTCGTCTTCTGATTAATCCTGTAGGCACCATGAAGAGCCCAGCATTTGCTTACTGACTCCCACTCAAAACTATAAGCATTTCACAGTAGATAGGGATTAACAAATTAAAATTATTTCTTAAGGTACCATCTCATTTATGTATTATAGAGCTTAAGAAAATGTAAGGGATTCTAATATTTACCATACACTCACCATTTATGAAGTGCAATTTAAAAAACATATATGGTTGATTTTTTTAAGTGTGTATCCAAGTAAAGTTTATAGTCCCAATCCAGCCACTGGCTCATCTCTTTAGGCATTTTGGAAAACCTCTTTTGGAAGTAGCTTTTTAGGCTGTGGTATATTTTATTGACTCACTCAGGAGTGCTGGATGTTAAATTCGGATTTCATTTGAGAAAAAAGATGGAAATCATTTGGAACCAAGTCTCATGAATAATGTAAGTGATGGATTTGGACTGTGTCATTTTTGGCCCCAACTAGTCTACGTTTTTAATAGTTCTAAGATTGATTTTTGTTTTTGCACGACTCACATATTTGCAAGAAAATACAATAAAAGAGGTTTTCCAAATTCTTTGTGTAATGGAATAAATGGACCCTCTCTCAAGCTCTCCATTTTAAAGGACAATATTCCTTTGAAGGAGTAAATTTAGATATGTTTATAAAAAGAGATTATTTATAGTCATATTTCATGCTTCTCTTAGGAAGAATAAGGCTATCCAGATTGCACAGGAGTAGGATCTGACTTCTTGGGCATCATGTGGCTTGTCAGATCTCCAATCACATCCAGAAGGGGTATCTTGAAATTTTTGTTATCAATAGTTCTTCAAAATTTTTTTGCAAGACAGAACACTTTTACCTGTGATCTTCTAACTTGGTTCTTACCCTCATTAAATTAACTTTTACAATGTTATGTGACTTTTTTTTAGCCTGGGAATTATTTGGGCATAACCAGTTACCCTAAGCTAATAATTCTCTGTTTCCCTGGCTATTATAGTAGGCAAGAGCTGGGCATTTGGCCAAGGGAGTAAATTTTATTATAAATCCAAAAACTGAAGGAATACGTTCATCCTAGTTTTTCTGTTGCTGCCTTAAATTGGAGAGGCAAAAGTGACATTTTAAAATTGAGTCTAAATGTTTGTAGAAAACTTAACAAAAAGTGAGTTCCTTCTAGAGAGCTGTGAAATCAGCTGTAACTGGACAACTGTAATTTTAGGAAATTTATTTTCATGGAAAATTAGAGCTTCTCTCTAAACCCCTTTTAATTATATATCTTTAGAGAGGACTTCTTTGTCTCTTGAGGCTAGGCCCATACTGACTTGAACATTGGAAGTTTTGAGGCACCATTCTTTTTTAAGTTTCACTTAAGGTAGTTGTTGATCCTATTAGTGTTTCTCATTTTTAGAACGAATGTCTTTTTTTATGTATTTTATTTGTATGTATGCCTGTGTTTATTATTTGCACATCACTCTATTTTTTATGTAAAATACATTTCTCAATGCTTTTTACTTGCTTTGATGAATATCTACATTATGGTACCATCCAGATATTAACATTGATTACAACTGACAAACAAAACTGAACATGATGAAATGGCCATACTATGTCAGAACACCCTGTCCACATTGTTGTAATTAGGTTATACATGTCTGTTCATACTACCCATTTTGAAGTATGATAATTTGTTTATGGAATTAAAGCTCATAGAACTTGTTAAAACTTTTAGATTTAGCAAAAAAATACCAGAAGGCAGAGATTAAAGCCAGTTTAAAACCACAATGAGGTAACTCTTAACTCCAATGAGAATGGCTTTTATCAAAAAGTTCCCAAACAACACATGTTAGTGTGGATACGGAGAGATAGGAACACTCAAAAACTCCTGGTGGGACTGCAAACTACGGATTCCTAGTACAAACTATGTACTACGGAGTACAACCTCTATGGAAAGTAATATGAAGATACCTCAAAGAACTAAAAGTAGAAATACCATTTGATCCAGCAATCCCACTATTGGGCATCTACCCAAAGGAAAAAAAGAAGTTCTACAATGAAGACATCTGCACTCGAATGTTTATAGCAGCACAATTCACAATTGCAAAGATGTGGAAATAACCCAAGTGTCCATCAGTCCATGAGTGGATTAATAAAATGTGGTGTATGTATACCATTCAGTACTACTCAGCCAAAAAAAACAATGGTGAACTAGAACTATTGTCTTAGTAATAATAATTATATAATGCTTCATATAATGTATAAGCTGCTAAAATCCTTATTAAAATCAAAATAAGTAAAGCATCATTTTCAAATTTATTCATACATTCACTTAATATATATTTATTAAGTGTTTTTTTGGTTTGGGTACAGTGTTAAAAGTTAGAGCAATAACTGTTTAAAAAAAACAATGAACCGAGTTTCTATCCTCCTAGATCTCATAGTTTATCAAAATCAAGAAATTGTTTACAAGAATAGTTGTCTCATATAAGACATACATCTCAGGTTTATCTAAACCATTACATACAGATAAATAAATCTAATGTTATTACCATCAGTCTTACCATGCTTGAAATAGACATTTATAAAAATAAAGCTCATACATAAATATTAATTTTTGAAGAATTATTTTCATGACCATAAAATATCATGATTGGATAACACCTTACATATTTTTTATAGGAACCAGCACTGTGGCTTAATTTTAATTTCAGAAATTTAATTTATATCCAGTATCTTTGCTCCTTTACAAAAAAAAAATAACACCTAGTATAGCACCTGTTAGTTTGGTTTTCCCAATAGAAGCAGAAGAAACTCTTTTTTTACAAACTAAACTACCAGCTTACAACTAAAGTCAGCTTTTTGCCCTTAATTAAGGCTTTTTAAATAATCAAGACTCTAATTATTTTTATTGTTGTGCATAGACACTACATTTATTCTTTATTGATATGTTCTATACTTCTAGCAGAGATATTTTTCTTAAACACATCTCTTGTATTAATAAAATAAGAAGCCAGAAACCTCTGAAGTAGATCTGATTTTTAAACACAATATAGATGGAGTATTAGGGAAGGTATATGGTAAAACCAACTTGACCATTTCAAATGACAAATTACTGCAATATGTGTTGAAGAAAACCAGTTAGAAACTCATTCTAATTTTGTGTTTAATCTAACCAGTGAAAAATGTTTAACCAAGTAAGAATATATTTCTCATTATACTTCCAATTTCATGCAGCCTAAAGAAAATGATAGTTCTTGTTTTTTCCTTTATTTTTAACATATTTTGTTTTTTAATATGAAAACTGTATGAGTTGTTTCTAGAATGGAGCAAAGATTTTTTGTAAAAAATAAATCTTTCATTTCTTTTCTCTTTTACACTTAAATTAGGGATCAGAGTTAATTCCAATATATGACGTTAGATATATTAAAGTTTAGAAAAGTAACAGTACATACAACATTTATTAAATGAGAATTCTTTTGTTTAGTTCTTACTCGAACCACATTTTAAACAGAATTTTTCAGTTTAGAGTAACTACTCACTCAATCATGTCATCAATGTATACAGTTCCTTTCTTGAGGGTAATTGAAAGCACTATTAATAATCTCTGAATGCCAGAAAAAAAAAATCTATAATGAAGGTAGAGAATAGAAACAATTATTTGGCTTATATGTGTAGTTAGAAGTAACATGGCACTGACCATAAATACAAGAAGTATTGTGTGCTACTAGGTCATTTAAGTAAAAAACATAATTTTCCAAACTCTTTTGAATGACAATGTAATGGCCTGATAAACTTGAAATATGCTGATAGTAAATCACAAGTTGATGATGAAGTAATTTTATATTATGAATAGAAAATGAATATGCTATTTTAGGAAATAAATGGTAATTCTAGATATGGCATTGTAGAAATAAATAGAAAAAAGGTTATTTCCCTGAAAAATTGACTGATAAAAAAATTGATATGCTTTATCTCAAAATTATATGGTTATATGGTTGTGGTAAATTTTTCATTACAACAAACAAAAAAACCCAACTTATGTAAATAACGAACAGCAGTTTAAAATGTATGTTTCCCTTTTCCCTTAAATATATGACTATAGAATATTCAAAATATTTTAATAGTGATCTTGTAGATATAAACCTATTAATAACTGACAAAACCCATTATCAAATGTTCAATTTAGTTTGCATTGGTAAGTATCAATAATAACTATATCTATCAGTATTATATAACTTCTGTCAACACATTTCTTGGGTGACAACCTAGAAAAACAGCCACTGGATTAATAATTATGTTTGATTCAAAATAAGTTGGGCATGGATTCTGATTTACACAGTTATAAAAGTTTCTATTCTCTACCTTCCATCTGGAAAGTCATATTAGTGTAAAAATGAAAAGTATCAAAAGAAAAATAAGATACTAGAAGTATTAAAGTGGAGAAAGTTTATTGCTGTGGTTTGTTCATAAAAAATTACCATTAAGGCTATAGTATTTGCTTTGGGCCTTGAAGAATGAAAAAGTAGGCAATTGGAAATTTGTAACTAGAAATACAGATTTGAGAGCTGTCTTCATTGAAGGGATAGTTGAAATCTCATACTTGTATGAAATGAACAAAGAAGGGAGAAATGCAACTTTATGCAAAGCGTGCAACTTACCTGCTCTATACAAGGCATGAAGCTTGCATGATGTAATTTCATTTTATCCGTGGTACTATGATGTAGGTTTTATTTCCACTTGTAGTCTGTCAAAAATCCCCAAACTCAAAATGTTTAAATAAAAGATTAGATCTGGTAGAACTGACTTCAATATCCATGCTCTTAGAGAGAAAAGAACACATATATGAAGAAGATATCATAACAAGCAGGGCAAAAGCAGGGCCAAAGATGTGGAATATGCTACATATTTCTTACAGTCTGATTTTAACTGATACCTTAACAGTTCCTTTCCAAGCTTGAATCTCATTTGCCACTAACTCTGTGTTTATTATAGGAGAAAATATGACAGTCTACAATTGACTTTTTTCTTGAAAAGTGAGATAGTTGCCCTCAGATGAGGTGGGACCAATTAATCTTGTAGTATAGATAAATAGGAGTTCAGCATTCACTTCAATAATTACTATTAATTATACCTGCAGTGATTCATTCCGAGCACATCTTTGCTCATGTTCTCCTTTCCCTTCAAACATTTCAGATAAAACATTATATCAGCAATATTTGTAGGGTTGTCATGTCTGTGTTTGTAGGTAAGAGAAAACATGTTCCCTTTTAAGATAAAGACACATAAATATATCTAGGGAGCACTTTATCCTGGAGTGTAGAGTGGATGGAGGTTAAGTTACTGGGCTTTGTACTTGAGGTTCAAGTCTTGGTCAGTACTTACCAGAGTAATGCCTTTGGATAAGCTGTGTAAATATTATATAATAAAATGATAGCTACCACTTATTGAATTCCTACTCTATGCTAAGCACTCTAATGCATACTTTACTTATTTTCTCAACTCTGTACAATAACTGTTCAAAGTAGCTACTGCATCTTTTGTTTTACAGTGAAAGAAACGGATGATAATCAAAGGTTAAATTAGGTGTATCTCCATATTAGTTACTGTTAACTGCTATACCAGACTGTCTGTCTTTCTCTCAAATTATAGTAAATCTGTTCTTTGACCTTTGTCATTCACTTTGGTTCCTACCATCTTCATGAGAACCTGGCTCAATGGAATATTGCTCTCACCACTTGTCAAACCTCAAAATCTTCTCATGCCTTCTTCCCAACAACATCTAGGGCTCAAATCTTTCCTCCTTCAGAAGTCTCTCTCATTCTCAAACTTTGTCACTGCACAGATTTCCTCAAAACTGGTTTTATTCTCAATCCCCAATTGAATACAATTTGGTGTCTGCTCCTATCACTCCAGGAAAATAAGCAGCCTATGCGAATTTCAAATAATTACTTTTTTACTAAACCATGTAAACTTTAGTTAGTGATCTCACTCGACTATTCTTCTCGGCAGTATTTCACATTCTTAACCACAAGTGTCTTCTCAAAACATACAAAATAGTCAACACATGGGCATTGAATTTAGTTTACATGTGTTTGAATACCAGGTCCATCTCTCAAGTGTGAAACTCTAAGCAATGTTTTAAATTCTTTTTTTTTTTTTTGAAAATATATACAGATCTCTTTAGGAACTACAAAACAAACACAGATAAAATATGTTTGCATTCTGGGAATTAAAAATAAGAAGCAATAGAAAGTGACTGGTACCTACTCAAGATTGGGTGAGCGGGGGGAGGTTGTTTGGGCTGATACAAAAGGAGGAGCTGGCTATTGAAGGGCACTGGGAAGATAATCCCATGCCAGTCAGAAAAAACAAGCTTGGTGTTGTTGATGGATCAAAAGAAAGCCTGTGTGTAGAGAGAAGACTGAACAAATAAGAGAGTGGTGGAACATGGTAGGAAAAGTAAGCTAGTGCTAGAAGATGTAGAGCTTTGTGAACAAAGGTAAGGAGTTCGTATTTTCACTCTAAATGCAATGAGAAGTCATTGAGGAGTTTTAAACAGGGAACATTAGACCCTTATAGTTTTAAATGCTTACCCCTGATATGTATGTAACCAACTGTGTATGACAGTTAATCAA
Organism: Daubentonia madagascariensis; assembly: GCA_023783475.1. Classification (NCBI taxonomy): domain Eukaryota; kingdom Metazoa; phylum Chordata; class Mammalia; order Primates; family Daubentoniidae; genus Daubentonia; species Daubentonia madagascariensis. The sequence goes on from JAKFHU010001209.1 coordinate 34,016,579, forward strand.
AGAGACTCAAGAGGAAGCTGAGTCTCATTTGACTATAAATCTGAAATGCTTGAGGGAGAATAAGACTGTACATAGAAACTTTGATTTTATATCAAGAGAAAGAAAAACAAATAAACAAAAATTGAACTCAACTACGAGTGAGCACCTAAAGCATTCAATTCTGCTATTCAATTCTGGCAGGTTCTGTTCTATCAACTACCTGCACTTATGGATTAAGACTGGAAGGTTGTAGCTAGTACTCTTTCTTCAATATTGGTCGAGATCCTCACCCCACTCACTGATAAATAATTCAAAAGATTTTGAGAAACAATTCAAGAGATTTACCTTGTATGTGCTTTTTGGTTGCTATAAGGATTAATGTGCAAATACCTAGTACAATATTTGGAACATAGTAGGTGCTTGTTATAGATATAGACATAAACATAAGCATATAGATAGTTAGAGATGGCCCAGGATATTTATTGAGATTCTTTTTGTATTTGTTGTATCTTTATTCTGTCATAATACAAGTTAGTTTTATTAATTTACTTTTTATCAAACATTGAATTTATTCCTTATATAATATCTTACTGTATGTTTGTACCCTTTCATCCAGTTCCCTTCATCCTCCCACAAGTGATTTTTAATCTCAACTTTATATAAGGTGAGGATTTGATTATAATATCTGTACTTTCACATTGATTTATAGTGTTCACTAATCCAATACATTATCTCAAATAATACACAAAAACCTACAATTTACACACATTAGTCCCATCTTACAGATAACTAGATCCATCAAGGCTCTATTTATATAGAGAAATAAATATATTATCAGGGCTTTTCTTGGATGAAAAGGATTTAGCCAAGGACAAAATATAATATGTAGCTTCTGAAATATGAACATGTTTTGTGATATTGTCAATTCAAATTTCTGAAAAAATAGGTATAAGAAAGGAAGTTACAAAGTAGCTCTGAAGCATACCCTAACTCAAACAGCTACTCAGTTCCAAGTCCAGACTGCACAAGTTCTTTTATAAATTGCCTCATATTTAAAAGGTTACAATCATTTATCAAGAAAAATAAGTTGTGAAATATTATAAATGGGTAGATCACCCTGAGCAATATAGAAACCTCAGCTACCATAGTAAAAGTGGAAGGTATATGGCACTACACTTAATTTGTTTAACTGTATAGCAAAAGACACCAAAAACTCGTATATAGACAGATGTTAACTTGGGAAATATTTGCAACACAAATGGCCGACATGGTATTAATATGCTTATTATACAAATAACAAATACAAAGTCACTAAAAGACAACTAATCAATAACAGCAGCCAAAGTATATAGTATTTCACACAAGGAGAGTCCAAATGGCCAACAACATATGAAGAGATGCTTGATCTTAATAATCAGAATCAGAGAAATACAAATCAAACAAATATTTTTTGAACAGAAACTTTTAAAAGAAGACAGACTAATGGCTAACAAACATATGAAAAAATGCTCGACATCTCTAATCATCAGGGAAATGCAAATCAAAACCACAATGAGATATCACTTAACTCCAGTGAGAATGGCTTTTGTCAAAAAGTCCGAAAACAACAAATGTTGACATGGATGCTGAGAGATAGGAACACTCATACACTGCTGGTGGGACTGCAAATTAGTACAACCTCTATGGAAAGTAATATGGAGATACCTCAAAGAACTAAAAGTAGAACTACCATTTGATCCAGCACTCCCACTACTGTGTATTTACCCAAAGGAAAAAAAGACATTCTATAATAAAGACATCTGCACTTGAATGTTTATAGCAGCACAATTCACAATTGCAAAGATGTGGAAACAACCCAAGTGCCCATCAGTCTGTGAGTGGATTAATAAAATGTGGTATATGTATACCATGGAGTACTATTTAGCCATAAAAAAATGGTGAACTAACCTCTTTTATATCCTGGATGGAGCTGGAGCCCATTCTTCTAAGTGAAGTATCGCAAGAATGGAAAAACAAACACCACATGTTCTCACCATTAAATTGATATTAATCGATCAACACTTAAGTGCCTATGGGAAGTAAAATTCATAGAGTGTCAGGCAGGTGGGGGGGGGAGGAGGGGATGGGTAAATTCACACCTAATGGGTGCAGTGCACATCATCTGGGGGTTGGGCATGTTTGTAGCTCTTACTCAGGTGGTGCGAAGGCAATATATATAACCAAAGCATTTGTAACCCTGTAATATTCTGAAATTTAAAAAAAGAAAAGAAAAAAAATTAAATATTTTTTAAAATATTTGGAAAATATTTGCAAAAAGAATAGCCTCTAGTGATGGGTAGGAATTCTCATATTAATGGTTAGAATAGAAATTTGGGGGGCCTTTGGAAATAATCTTAGAACTGGCATTTAAAAAATTGACAATACGCAAATGTTTATAGCAACACAATTCACAATTGCAAAGATGTGGAAACAACCCAGGTGCCCATCAATACACAAGTGGATTAATAAAATGTGGTATATGTATACCATGGAGTATTACTCAGCTATAAAAAACAACGGTGAATTAACACTCCTGGTATTATCCTGGATGGAGCTAGGGCCCATTCTTCAAAGCAAAGTGTCACATGAATGGAAAAACAAGCACCACTGGTACTCACCATCAAATTGGTACTAACTGATCAATACTTATGTCACACATGGCATTAATATTCATAAGGCAGCGGGCAGGAGGGAGGGGGTGGAGGGGATGGGAAAACTCTCACTGAATGGGTGCAGGGCGCACAGGTTGGGGGATGTCCACGATTGTAGCTCTGACATGGGCAGTGCATGGACAATATATATAACTAAAGGGCTGTACCCCCATAATATTCTGAAATAAAAGGAGAACAAAAATTGACAATAGCTGCTAAAATTCAAAATGCCATAATTCTTGACTTGAAAATCCTATAATATAAAATGGCCATTTGAAAATAAAATATCCAGTGTATAAAATCTCATGTGCAAGGATTTGTACTGCAAAATATTTTATGTACAAGGATTTTATTATATTTGTTTATAGCAGAAAAAGAGAAAAAATAACAATCATCAATGAAGTTAATAATTGTATCAAATTTTCATTATAGAAATATGCAGATATTCAAATTAACAAATTCAATGTATATTAATTTATTGAGAAAAAGAGCAATTATAATTTTAAACTAAACAATTGTTATATAAAATATAGAAAAATATATAACTGTTTATAACAGCCTTTATTGTAAACAACTGTAACCATAAGCCTCACACATATGTGTGCATATTTTTATATAAGTTCGTATGATAATTCATACAGGCATGGAAAAATACCAGTCAATGATGCTATTATTGGTTAATTCAGTAAGGTAGAGGGAGATTAAGAACATTTGCCTTATAATTTGGACTGATTTGTTAGCTTAAATAAGCATGTACTACTTTCATAATCTATACAGACAATAAAAAATTGTTTTTACATAATAAATGTATGATGTCCCTCAATTTTCAGACAAATATTTTATTATTGTTTTTTGTCTTCTTTAGCTGCAGTCTCATTTTTAATCTTGCTCTTTCAAACTCACTTTCACCGTGAAATGTTTATTCATAAATTTCTGTGCATGGTATTTCAATTCTAATTAAATGTTAAAACATCTCAGGTGTATAGTTTATTCCCCACAGAGATCTAAAATGGCTTAAGATATGTAGGTCTTCGGTGGATAAGACAAACAGAAGATCACTTTCTTTTAAAGAAATGAGAATTGTATCACCTCAATGGAAATTTTTTTTCTTTCAAGTTTCTCTGCCTTTTCTAAATATTATGAAGCACTGAAACATAATCAAATAATCAAACAATGCTTATTTATAATTGTAATATACCAGTGCTTTACTAGCCAAGGTACCAAAGAAATTAAGCAGCCATTATCACTTTATCCCTGCTGCTTGGAAACTAATAAAAACACATTAAAAATAAAGTATGGTTAAATATAACTGGCTGTGTAACAAGATGAAACAATAGAAAAAGTAAATATTATACAATTAATATACACCTTCACAGAATTCTCATCACTGGAGCTTGTCTGACCACAGAAAGAGCCAAACTTATGATTAGAGAAAAGAGACAAATGAGGTCAAAATATATGTGTACAAGAGAGGCGTGGAGATTGCATTGGGATATGTAAGGCTCTCATATTAAACAATATATTCTTACATAAAGAAATAAGCTGCATATGTCAACTCTTTAACAAAAACAAAACAAAAGTACTTACCAAAAAAACCCACAATACAAACATACAAATACCACTTGCACATTCTCTGCAGGACAGTGTCAAGCAAACAGAATTGAACATTGTCTAAAAGTGTTCAAGGCACTCTAGATTTTATAAGTGGATACATCTATTGACTGTATAAAGGACATATAACAATAGGTAAAACTCATTCATTTGGAGTTTAAAGCACATGAAATATTATGTTAAGTTAGAGAAATAAAGCAGAATGTCAAGAACTCCAGTCACATAGGTATTATTTAAAAAGACCTGAGACAACTCCCACAGCTGACAGCCAATTCTCCGTGGGTCTCACATTTCTTTGCATTTTGTGTGTAAAAGCACTGACTGACTGCTCTTGTTCAGAACTGTCTTTTTAAAAAATGTTTGTATAATAAAAATCCTTGGAAATTAAAAATAGTGTCTCCCTCTAGAGCAAAGAGCAGGCATGCTTATTGTCTTGTCTAGTGTAATAAAGATAATGACTCCCTTAGGAGAAAGGACAGGCGTGCTTATTCCCCATTGTGAAAATTCTAGATTCCATAAGCTTAGGGTTCCTCTCTGTAATGCAATCTACCTGAGCACATTTACATGTCCCCGTGGGATTTGGGACAGAGGAAACTGATGCAAATAAGTCACCCTGCTGCTTGCTGTGCCACAGAAGTAAAGTCCTTTGTCTCTGACCCAGGAGTCTCATAACTTCCTCAGATCTATGAAATTGTGTCAGGCTAACTTGTTATATAACAAACAAGGTAAAATCTCAGATTTTTCATAGATCTTGACAGTATTGGTTACAAGGACATGGTAATTAGAGAGACGAAGCTTTTTGAAAGAGGGAATATCAGGGCCTTTTGGTCCCAATAAGGGGATTTATTAGAAGTCAGGAAATTGGTAGCAAACATATGATATTTTACAAAAGTATTCATTTACAATGGGTTGGAAATGAGAGAGAGAAAGACAGACAGACAGAGAGAGGGAAAGAGAGGGAGGGATAAACAGAAGAAAATAAAGAAGGATGGAAGAAAGGAAGGAAGGAAGGAAGGAAGGAGCCCTTTACCACTAATTGTTTCAAAAGCATTACTCTAGAAAAACGCTTCTAATTAACAAGAAGATGCTCTTAGTTTGATAAATTTAACACTATTGTAATGTTATTTGTCAATAAGTATTTTGTTAAGTTTAATATATGTGGTTTCAAGGTTATGTTTGCTTAAAATGTTTTGACTGTACAAGGTACTAGATCTGCAAGGTTCAGCTCCAGGCATTATTTCTTATTATCAAGATTGATTCACATACACTGTCCAAGAAAATTTGATTTTTTATTTTAATAATTGTTAACAAGGCTATTCAATCTCTTTGCATATCCTTCCATATGTATATTATTTGCAGCAAAGTCATATTATGTGTGTCTATGATCTTCATTCTCCTTCTCTATAGGAAGTACCTAAATCAAGAGATTTACTGTAAGTTTGGAATGATAATTTAAAGTCAATGATGAAGAAATTCTGATGTACTTATGTAGTAAAAGTATATGGAAAACTTAATGTAAGCATATTATTATAATTTTGCAGACCTTTTGTGACTTTATTGATCAAAGGCTGGAAAATATCTTAAATGAAACATTTTGGTTTTTACAGTGTCAAAGGTTACATTTTTAAAAAGTTTCAACAAATTCTCTCAAAACAGTAAAAAAGGTGATTGAAAAGAATAATGAACATATTCGTGTGCTAGATTTCATACTGAGTCTTTTCAAATTCTGTGGCTTACTTGAGCTTCTTTATTATTTTTTTAAGTATTCTTTGGTTAAAATTCATTAACCATACCCTGCTGATAGCAAGAATTAAATTTAATAGGCAGCTGGGTGAGAGGGAATGTAGCAGAGTTGGAATTATCCTGGACTAGTGATGCAAAGACTTATCTTTCTCCAACTCCACTGCTTATTAAACACATGTTACCAAATAAGAAGGATATTAAAATAATCTTTAAATTCCTGTCCACGTATTATTGAGTATCAAAGATACACTCAAATAAGTATGGGTTAGCTAACTAAATAATTAAAAGCAATATATGTGTGTGTGTATATGTATGAGATAGAGAAATTGAGAGAATATACACAATGCATATATGTGTGTATATAAATACACACACATATATACATACCCATATGTACATATAATACATACATATTTGTAACATTATTCTGCTGAATTCAACATTCAATCCATCAGCAATGGATTGATCCTAATACGTGACATCCATAATCTTACACTGGTGTCTCAGTTCAGTTTGCATGGCTATAAAGAAATGCCTGAGACTGGGTAGTTTGTAATGAAAAGAGGTTTATTTGGCTCATGGTTCTGCATACTGTACAAGAAGCATCGCACCAGCATCTGCTTCTGGTAAGAGCTTCAGGGAGCTTCCAATCAAGGTGGACGGTAAAGGGGGATCAAGTTTGTCATGTGGCCAGAGAAGGAGCAAAAAAAAGAGAGGAGGTGGTGCCAAGCTCTTTTAAACAACCAATTCTTACTTGAACTAACAAAGTGAGAAGTCATTCATTATCCCGGGATGGGCACCAAGCCATTCATGAGGGATCCGCCCCCACGACCTAAACTCTTCATAGCAGGCCCCACCTCCAACACTGGAGATCAAATTTCAAGATGAGATTTGGAGAGGCCAAACATCCAAACCATATCAACTGGAGAAGTTTAGTGACATAGGAAGACAAATAATTTTATTTAAAGACATAGTTTCAAATAAAAATTCATGATTTTCTAGCTTAGTTGAATGCATAGTGCTGTTCAACAAAACTCCATGGGCCACATGAGGTCACACACTTTTTAAAGATCTTTTCCAAATACTTTCTATCCTTACAATTCCTATAAATCTATACCACATCATTCATAGATCTGCATCTATGTGATGCTTTCCTCTTCTGATGTCTTGTTGAAGACTGAGTTGTACGTACTCCATCTAAGTCCCAGCTCAGGAAATACATTCCATCTATTGTATCCTCTTTTTACTCTTTTGGAATCACTACCTCTCAACCAGTTTCTTTCTGTTATACTGTAACCCATTCAAGCTTTTGACTCATAAAATAACCTTCCTTTGACTCCTTATGTCCCTTTCGTGTCCATCTCAGGCACACCTTAAAAGAATAATTTTCAAAGTCCTACTTGCAATTCTTAGGTCATGGCAATCTAGCATCTACTCCAGCTCTGCTGTCAAAGCTACATAGTGATCTGACCACTAACTGCAGTGGGAATTTCTCTGTTTATCTTATTTGACCTTTTAGGTGAGTTAAGCACTCTCTTTTTAAGCATTCTGGACCCACAGAGGACATCCCATTGTGCCCTTCTGAGACTTCACCTATATCTCTTAATGTTTTCTCCTAATGTTTTTTTTTTAAATTTGAACCTCTTTCTTTGTCTTTCTCTTAAATGTTAATGTCTTTGATAACTTATCCCTTAACATCTGTGCTTTTTTTTTTTTTTTTTGAGCCCTCTTAGGATTTTGGCTCAACCTTGTCAACAATATCTACTAAATATCTTTTTCTAGCCCAGGCCACTCATATTAACATTTATGGACCTTAGTAGGTGCATATTCAATAACTTAATGAGTATCTCCACCTGGATTTCCCAGAAACATCACAAGTGCATCCTTTCTGAATTCAACTAATCATATTTTCCACAAATCTATTCTTTCTGAAAACTCTTTTTGGTGATTCTTTCTAGTTCCTGAACAGAAACTTAAGAGTCATGATAGATCATTCCCTATCCATTTCCCCACATCAAACTGGTCAAGTCCTGTCGATGACTTTTCCTCGCTATTTGCCAAACCTATCTATTATTCTTTTCTTTTCTATGGTAACTCAATCTTTTATCGACTCTCTTGAAAATTATTTTGTAGCCTTTTGCTTCTAGCCTTGCACCTTCTTTTTACTTTATTCTTCTTATTGTCACCAAATTACTTTTTTTAAAACACAAACCTTAGCTTAATTCTCTTGCTTACAATGTTTTATGGCTTCTAATTGCTTATAATGTATAGCCCAAACTTCTTAGCTAGCTTAAAACCCTTTTGGTATGGTCCCTATCCAACTCTCTTGCCTCATCTCTTTCAAACTTATTTTATGATTTAGTAGAATGGATATTTTATACCTCCATTCCTGTATATATGGTACTTCTTTCAGGAATATTTATACTTACACACACATACGGGCACACATTTCATCTCCTTGGAGAACTCCTAATCAGCCTGATATGGATAGCTAGAAAAGTTTCTTTACATCCCTACATAGGGTTAATCACTACCATATTTGTGGTAGTGCTCTACATTTAACATGCTGCTTTTTTTTTTTTTTTTTTCTTTTTTGAGACAGGATCTCGCTCTGTTGCTCAGGATAGAGTGCAGCAGTGGTATCACCACAGTTCACCACAACCTCAAACTCCTCAGGCTGGTCTTGAACTCCTGACCTCAAGCAATCCTCCCCCCTCTACCTCCCAAAGTGCAAGGATTATAGGCGTGAGCCACCGCACCCAGCCTTAACATGCTTTCTATTAGTGAATTTACCATATTAAAGTATCATATGTCTGTAGCCATATTTGTTTGTCTATCTTATTGTTGTAGAAGCTGCTTCGTGCAGAGAGTACCTTATTCTTTCTTTCCTGCATCCCCTGGCATGCAGAGATTAAAAAAAAGGTATGGTGAATAAATAAATGAATAACCATTTGTCTTTGTGAAGAATAATATGATAATATGATACATTGCTAGAGTGGAAAATATGTGAACCATCATCACAATATATACTAATAAGATTTCATGAAGATTTGTGAGCATATTACACAAAGCCTGAGTTCTCTCAGCTTCTCAATTAGCATGTAGACAGCCTTCTCAGTTGGCTTTGTCATATTGCCCATGACAAAAACATTAGTTAGGACTATCTCTCACTGCCAAAATAATTCTCTGAGTGTAGGTGTTATTGAAAACATAGGCAACCTCCATCCTGTATAAAGGTTGTATTCCAAAATTTTATTTTAATACAGCTATTTGGAATACAAATTCTTTTTCCTATGAAAGTAGTACTGTAGAGTGTTCTTTATTTTACCGGGCAAGTCACAAAATGCAATTCTGCCCATGAAATATCTGATTATAATAATGAATTTTATTTAAATTGCACTTAATTATTATTCTGTAACAGGTGTATTCAAAATAACACATTTTCCCCTTCTGAAGGACTGGGGCTTTTTATCTCCCACCAAAGTGTTGTTTAATCAGAAGGCTGGCTCTCTGGCAAAGAGTGTGACTTGGTTTAGAGGTTTCTATGTTCCAACAGATTGCCTATATTTTTGTAGAGGTGGATAATTGTTTTTCTGCAGTTGAAAAAATAAATCTCTAGTTTAAACACAGACATTTACATTCCCATTATATCCTACATACTGTGGTAGGTATTGTAAAAGAAACACAGAGATCTAAGACACTGGCAAAGTTTTGAAGTCTTTGGAAAAATGGAGAACTCAGTGTTCCTACTTGTCTATTGCACAAAGCACTCAGTGTATAATAATAAACGAGGCTGGGAAAGTGTGAGCGGAGAATGTTTCATATGGTTTCTTGGATGTGACACTAAAAATTTTACCCTTAAATGAATTTCATTAAGATGTCACCTAAAGCTATGGACATACACTTTGGGAAGTTTAATTAGGAAATGTGGGTTTGAACGCTTCAAAGGGAAAATAACTATTTCAATTAGATTATTACAATAGTTCAATCTCTTTCCTTAAAATTGAGGAACAATGATCAAATATCACCAGTGTAGGAATAAAACCTACACAGTCACAAAAGTACTCTGTGAAATTTCATATATAATGGTTTCATTAGACAAAGTGTTTTACCAATCCTTAGAACATCAATACTTACAGGAATTATTGCATTTGAGGTATGAAAGAAAGCTGAAGTGTTTCGCATTAGGTACCTTTATTCTAGGTATCTAACAGCAAATAACAGTCATTTGAGAAAATATCTCCTTTTCTTAGTCTGTCATAATGATGTATAATCAGGTTGTATGGAAATATGCACCATGAGGATGAAAATCCTTTGAAAAATATGTAATTTCCCCTGTCTGTTATGCAGAAAACATGGGTAGTTATATGGAATATTATAGGTATATCAACTCTGTAAGTCTGAAAATAATGCTCATAACTAATCAAAAATCAAATCATTAAGAAAATTGAAGTAAAAAAGATGAAACTAACAGATGCTTAAAGAAATCCTGACTTTAAGCATATTGAAGCAAGCTTAATCTTTTGGATCACTGAGATCTCACTCTGGGCTGGCGCTTGTAAGAAGATATATAGCTCTGTGAAGAAATGTGATAATTAAAGAACTTAGTGGCAACCTATATGCCATCACACTGGCATTTTTCTTTTCAACACCTGAAGAAATTCAAGCTTGTAATAGCTTATGGCAACTGTCCTTTTCTATCACAAGAAGAAAAAAAATTCGTTTTATTTTTTCATCCTACACACACACATACACACACACAATGCCACAAAATATGGCTGAAAAGTTCTAATATACATAAAGATATATATTTTTAAATCTAAATGGAAAACTTTGAAATTTTCATAGGAAATTTCTTTTGACATAGAGAAAACACTAAATGTAATCAGCTTACTAGGTATCACTTCCTTTGCAAGTTGAAAGCTATGTAATTTTGGATACTAATCCTTGTAAACGATAATATTTAGATATCCAATCTAATAATTTTCCTCCCAGGCCCACAGCCAGTCAAGCCATTGGTCATTCCCAGGAATCTGCACATATTCTCACCTTGAACACATTTCCCTCTACGTAAAGTGAATGGTTAGATAAACTACTCACAATTCTGCTCAGTGGGAAGATATTTTTCTCACTGTCCTTCAAAATCATCCCTGAATGTCACTGCAATGTAGTTGCAGTTCATTCTTAGCTTCTTACTTCACATCCAGCTGACCTGTCCATAAATTGGAAGTTGGGTATTTTCCTTCTCTGTTAGCTACTGGTATGAACTCCCTAGACCCCCAATATGGACATAGGTGACAACTAGGTAAAAAGGTTCTGGTGCTACGTCAGTGGGTGACTTGGGGTCTGGGCTACCAGCTCACTCAGTTTATCCATGCCCACTATTTCCTGCTCAATCTCAGACACACAATTTCCATTTTAGGATGAACTGCTATTTCAGCCCATTCAACTGTATGAGTTGGAGGATTTGACATAACCCAGATCATAAGGGCAGTTCTATAATGGCATACTCACTTGGTGGCCTGTCATCAAGTGTTCCATATATACAGAAGCCCTGCAACATGCCAAGAGTTACTTCTAAAAAGGTCTACAAATCTCTGCTGAAAATAGGCTAGCTTTGTTCCAGAATCCCAGGAGACTTTGTTGTAATTTTCTCATAAGGGCTTGACAATATTTCACACTATATTTTTCCAACCACTGACATCTTTAACCCCAAAGGGCTTGGTGGATCATGTGGACCCTGCAGCAGAACAGCTTGCCTCTCAGCCTAGACCTGCTGCAGAGCCCTTTTGTGCTCTGGGTCTCACACAAATCTGCAGCCTTTTGTGTCACCCGGTATACTGGTCTGGAGCAATATTCCTAGTTCTGGGATATGTTGCCTCAAGAACTCAAGAAGGTCTACCAAGAGCTGTGTTTCACTCATTATGATTAAGGATTGACATGCTCAGAACCCTAAAAGGTTGACTGAAGTGAAATGGCTGGTCACTGAATCTTCACAGTGTTTATTTTCCACCTTTTGGAGCACATATGTGATGCACCAAGACTCTAATGATTTAGATGTAGCCACCTCTTGCTCATCCTACCCAATTAGGTTGTTGCCATTGTTTGATGGATCAGTGTGATATCCTGTGGGATGTGCAGGCGGTACAGATATCTTCAGAATATGTTATTTCAGAGGGTAGGAGATGACTATAGTGCTAAGGCAAAACTTTCAGTGAATATTGTGATCCATCTCAGGTAAATGCAAACCATTCCTGATCCTCTTGGCTAATCAGAATAGCTGCATTCCATTTACCTAAGGCCCTACTAATCTGCTCCAGCAACAATTTCACATCTATTATATCAATTTGATTGGAGCTAGCACTTGGTTGAGCTCACAATTGTTTGCAGCCATTTTCTACAATCCATCCAGGTTTTTTAGGGACCAGACTAGTGGTTTAAATTAATTATGTGATAAGGAATGTCATTCCTCCATACTTTAGGCTTTTACTGGTAGAACACCTGCTTTGCCTCCATCCCCCTGGGTTTAATACTGCTTTTGCTTTTCTATCTTGGAAGTCGTTCTCTGAGGTTTCCACTTAGCTTTCCCCAAAGACCTCTCCCAAAGACCAAGTACCCAATGTGAAGTTTATTCCAACTGAAAATTATGTTGATTCCAATATTATACTCAAGGACTGGGGAAATGACCACTGAGAGGGTATGTGAACTAAGGTAGCTAACTGTGAGCTGGACTTCAGCCAGGACTTAATTTACTACCTTCCCCCATACACTTCCTTTCCAAAGTGGGACAATGATATCACTTTGACTTTCTAGTTATTAGTGCCAATTCAAACCCTGTGTCCAATAATCCTCAGAATGTGCAAGTATCATTTTCCCCAGAGTTGCTGAATAAATGGCTATCAGTTCCTTTGAGTAAGAAATGGAGGAATCATTACCATATATATTCAATGCAGTGTCACAAGTTTCTTCATATCAGGAGCCTAGTGACCAGTTCAGTCAACAGGTTTCAGGTTTAAAAATTGGCTTAGGACCAGGATCTGAGCCAAAAAATTCATAATATTTTGGGGAGACCATTTTTAGTTTCTAGATCCTCTCATTGGTGCCTTTTTGGTCGTAGATGTTAAGTAACACCCTCTCTGGCTGTCAGTCTATTTTGTTCCATAGAACACCACATTCTGTGAATCCTTTCCACATTTCCTTGTGAGGCTATCCTTTCATCCACCCCACCAACTTTGCTTTTGGTAATTGTAGTTTCACGGCCTATTTTGTGGTCAAGTAATGCCACCTGGCCTCTATTTTTTCAGAGCCCAATCGTCACCATGGACATTCAGGAACTCAGCTGTGTGACCAGTTACCTCTCCTACTCTTAGTCTGTCTGCAGAAGAAATGAACATCATAGTGATGCTGGTGCTCTTCTCAACAGCTCTATCCTCATGTGCCTTCTGGGCCCTCATGCGCCTTCTGGGCCCTCATGCCCAGCGTGATCTTGTAGTGGTTTTCTAACTTCATATAACATATCCATTATAATATGTCCACCTCTCACAGCCAATTTATTCCTTGTTCTACTCTGCTGGAGAAACTCAATCATTTTCATACCTCTCAGCACCGGCTGTTACTTTCACTAGGCTTCTGAAAGCCACCCCAACAGTGAATTTACTATATCCCCCAGTCTTTTTGCCAGAGTATTCAATCCTGTGTCCAAAGACAGTGCCCCAAAGTGAATGAATGCTTGATAATTCTTCTTATATTTGATTCAATTGATCAAATTCCAGTCTCAGGGGTGGTCTCCTGACTCTTGTACATGGAAGCTCCTTGGGTATGAAATCTCCTTCCTTTCCTATCACCTAGTTACTGACCTAGTACTAAGAAGAAGATTTGGGGACAGGTCCTTGTTTTTCTGGGAGGAAAAAGCTTCTTCAACGTCTTTAATATAGATGATATGTTAATTCTTACAAGAAAAGGCTGAGTACCATTTTAAGTTCTGAGGGCTCAGGAGGGTATGCAGAGACAACATCCCTGGGGCAAAATACAAATATTTCCATCTCATATTTCAGGATCCCAAATTCCGTCTAGGACCCTGCTAAGCATAACAGATTTTCTTTGGTGGAGCATCTAAATGTCTCTATAGCTCTGCAACCTTCTGTTGGATGCTCAGCTCTGTTTGTTCTTCTATTGCAAAAGACGAAAGTCCCTTTTTAAGCTACCAAAAGGCCACCCTGAGTCTTACCCCTAGCCTTTAATTTCTGGTCCTCATCTACTCATTATCCCTCTTTAGGCCATCAAAACAACTTGATACTAATCAGCCAACTTTGCTGTCTTTATAGAATTTGTTCCCATGTATCTTTCAAGCACCTGAATTATCTCACTTTCAAGAGCATTCCTGTCCACCGGAATATTTTTCAAGGTTACTTCTGGTGAAATCTTTTGCAATTGTGCTGCCAACTTTTTTCAGGTACAATCTGTGTTTCACATACCACTCAGATGGCCTCCATTTGGCCCACCAGATCTTCTCTTGCACACTTTCTGTTAATTCCACTACATCATAACATGAAAATCTTATATTCCAGTTTGCCTGAAACAGTCCCGATTTAACCTGTGTTCCTGGCATTATTGTTAATAGTACCCTCTTTCTTTCTGAAGAGTGTCTTCTTTGCATGATAAATTACACAGCCATCTAGATTAAAATACACATCTCCCCAATATTTTACCCATAACATAATAGCATAGATGTATACCCTTAACCCTATTGACAATAATACTATAATTTATTTAGTGTTCTATGCCAGAGATATAGCTTACATATATTATCACGTTTAATCCAATAAATTATCATCTCCCATGTCTATAATGAGGAAACTAAGTCTGAGAGAGTTTAAGTAGTTTGCCAGATATTCCTTGCTGTATAAGGTAGGAAGAGAATGTAAAACCAGATCAACCTGATTTCATAACTTCTGTATTATGACCCTTTCTGTTTATCTCTGTTGATATATTCTTATAATAATTAAGTGAAAATATTGTCTTTTCCAACATAAATTTCTCTGAGCCTAGTTTTCCCCATCTAAATGAGGAGGTTGGCTATCTAATTCCCAACATTTCCTTCAAATCTATAATTCTGTTATCTAAATGAAGAAGCTGGCTTAACTGCCACAGCTATCAAAGTGGTTTTGAATTTTGTCAAACATGGCAGGAACATACCCAATTTAAAAATATAATCATATATGGATTCTTTAAAAGCATCTGCCAAAATATTTCCTGCAAAGTTCAATTATTCTTTGAAAAATGAGAATGTTTCAGTAAGGGCAACACCTCAGCAATAACTTAATTATTGTTTGCTAATACCCAAAAGTGAAGCATAACCATTATTTTTCTTTAATTTTTACTTTTAACATAGTTTCAACAATCAAAAGGATCTATAAAACCTAGCAAGAGCAACAGCAGTTGCATGCCCTCGTTGTATTCTCTTAGTTCTCTTTTAGGCATTTATCTCCTATCCATAAATAATATGTTTGCATTGCTACTCCTGGATTTTTAAGGGCAGTATCTATTGGATTCCTATTAAGGACCAAATTCTCTTTTGTTTCTCATGTTTCAAACCATTGTCTGTGTGTGCATTAATACAGAGAAACACACCATTCACACTTCACACCTTATTCTCAAAATATATTTATAAAATCATTTTACTAGTTTAATTAATATTCAGGGTTTTTATTATGACTATGTAAAGGCATGAAGGCTAGTCACAGTTTAGCCTTGGTATGTATCAGCACAGTAATTTCCTTATAGCAGAACTTTGGTTTCAAAACAATTTTCTTCTCTTATCATTTGCTTGGCTATCTGGGAATTTACCGTTAGTTTATTCCAAAATCTCTGTTGTTAGCATCAACCTCCCTGTAGCACATTCGGACATATCAGATGTTTTATTGACTTACTATCTCAGAGAAATCTTTCCTCAGGATTACTAAAAGTCTCCAATCTGGGCTGACTGCTCTTGAGGTTTGTGAGTCAGTTGTCCTACGAAGAGGACCTTTTTCCCTCATCCTAGAGATTTCCTTCTTCTCTTTGTGCACTGGGTCTTCTTTTGAGGACACAAAGGTCTCTTTTCTTCTTTCTTGGTGTATTTCTTCATTGTAGTGGTATATTAGTCAGGGTTCTGCAGAGAAACAATGAATAGGATATGTGTGTGTGTATATGTGTATATGTGTATAAATATGTATATAAAAAGAGACTTATTATAATGAATTGGTTCATGTGATAGTGGAAGCTGAGAAGTCCCCTGATCGGCATGCCATCTGCAAGCTGAAGGCCCAGAGAGGCCAGTCATGTAGTCAGTCCAAGTGTAAAGCCCTGAGAATCAGGGGAGCCAATGGTGTATATCTTAGTCTGAGGGCAAGAGAAGAATGACATTCCAACTACATTAGTCAGGCAGAAAAAGGGGTAAATCCTCCCTTCTCCCACCACTCATCTTATTCAGGCCCTCAATGGACTGGGTGATGCCCACCCACACTGCAAAGGACCATCTGCTTTACTGAGTCCAGTGATTCAAATGCTAATTTCATCTGGAAATACCCTCACAGACTTTCTCAGAAATAATGTTAAGCCACATATTTGGACATCTCTGACCCAGTCCAGTTGACACAAAAACTAATCATCACAGATGGAGTACATCAACTAGTAACTTACAAGAAAAGAGGTAATGGAGATAACTTTTGAGACTATGTATATTTGCAAAAAATGTTGTTTGTCTGCCTTCATGTTTGATCAATAGCTTATTAAATATATAATTTTATTTTGGAAACAAATCCATTCAGAACTTTGAAGGTGCTTTTGTTTTGTTTTGTTTTGTTTTTCACTGGTTGCTTGTACCACTATCAAAATCTCTGGTGCCATTGTGATTCCTCATCCTTTTCATGTGACCTGTGTCTTCTCCCTCTCTCAACACCTTTAGGATCTTCTCTTTGTCAAGCTTCAGTCTTCTAGGATTTCACTGTGATGTACTTTGGTACAAGGGTACCAGATAACAGATGGTTCCTTTGCACTTAGGACACACGTTCTACTATTCTGAGAAATTTTTTTGAATAATTTGTTAGATATTTTACACCTCTCCTTTTCTCTATTTATCATTTTTGGAAATACTATTGTAAGTGATGGAATACTGGTCTTCTAATTTTCTTAACATATCTCAAGTACTTCTCATCACTTTTTCTATTTTCCCACTTTCTAGGCTACTTCCTCAATTTTATCCAAACTTTCAAATGCATGTTTTAAAAACATCTCTGAATACACACATACATGCACATATATTTGTATTTTTTCCCAAGAGTTCTTTTGAGGTCTCTGAGCAACTCATTTTTTTCATGGCTTACAATATTTCTCTAGTACATTAATAATAAATTATTTAAACTTTTTATTACTGAATTGTCTCTGTTTTCTCTAATTTCCTTTTTCTTTTTCCTATTATATATTTTGGTTTGTATCTTTCCTCTTACAGCTTTCCTCAAACTAATGATCCTTAATTTTTCACTAATTTATATGATTAGGGCACTAAAAAGAGAAGTGGAAATTATCTGTGCATTGGTACAACTTACGGACCTGTGGCAGGTCAGAGGCTCAGGGAAGACTGTGTTGTCTCCTGTCTGTGAGGATTAAATTTGTCTGTGAACATTCTGAAGGCCAAGAAAAGAAGGGAACATGGAGTCACAAGTCTTAGTAAAAGAAATTTCATGTAATCCTCTATTTTTAAATGGTAAATGTCTCTTTAAATGAAAGATAGGAATTTCTCTTGTTTTCTGGTTTTTAAATTCAAATTGTGTTCAAATTGTTAAATATTTACGTAAAAGTCAAACTTTAATGCCTTTTAGGTAAGTTTACTCAACATACAAATGAAATCGTACCTAACAGGTACAAGGTACACTATGTGGGTGATGGGCACACTTATAACTTTGATTCAAGCAGTACAAAAGCAATCCATGAAACCAAAATGTTTGTACCCTTGTAATATTCTGAAATTAAATATATATATATATATATATATATATATAGAAAACACATTTACTAGAATTTATAGATAAATACATAAGGGCATATGATAAAAGGTATACTATTGTGCAGTGCATACTATATGTTCATATGAAATGTACCAAGTCATACTTGACAAAGTGTTCCATAAGGATCTGCTTGGAGCTCAAGTCAATCATGGTTCTCCCAGGCATGACTACACATCATTCTGTTCTGTAGCAAAGAGACCGTTCTACATCTTCAGCTTGATTGTGGAGAATTACAGAATTCCTTTGCAATTATATTAACTTATATATAGGCTCTACTGTCATGGGGAACCATTGTTGTTTTCTTCATGATGATGATGTGAAAAGTCTTCACTAAAATTTGAACAGTCTATTATTTGCTTCTATATTCTGTAGTAAGGATAGAATATCAAAACATATTTCTATATTATTTTCTCTTTATTCTTCAGTGTTGAGACCAAAGATAAATCTCACATGAGAAGATTCACATCTATATAAGCGTTTCAAAATTGCCAGTGAAGATTATATTTTCAGGTTTGATTCTCTCATCTCTTTAAGTTAAATTCACAGTTCTATCAGAGGATGTATGGTGGGTGATTGGAAAAAAGTTAATGAACTTTAAAAAAATTTTTCAATATGGAGGTGGGTGGTTTAAAATGTATATAAATTTTTATAAAGTGTTCTCATTTGAGCCAGTTGTAGAACATGGCAATGCCTACTTCCACGCAGGTATCAGATCTCATAAAATCAAATCTCATAAAATTCAGTAAGGCAGAAGTAGTCCTACCTTCTCTAAATTACATGAAAATTTTATACAATGGAGTGGTTGGTGCAAACTGTGTAGCAGTGACTTTTGCTTCAAAAATCAGATATGAATTTGGGACTGTAATACATGTTTTCTGATTCTACTAGCTTTAATGGAGTGTATCTGAGCCCCGAAAGTTTACACTTTCACCATAGTACAGTGAGGTTTCGGAAAGCTTTGGTGTGTATAACAGCCCCCATGACTGTATGTAGCAGAGAAAGTCTCCTTCTCTAATCTTTCCCTACTGAGAAAATAAGGCATTTGACTTTCATTATGTTCAGTAATTCAGAGGATCCCTCACAATTCATCAACAGACCTACTCCTTTGTCTTTCTTTAAACTGGGCAGAGAGATTTTACTACGTATATAGAAAATAACCCAGCTTGTTTTTGTGATCAGCTAATGTTTTCCAGCAGGGAAAGATCCAAGTTGTAGGTGGGCAAGGGGAACACTCTAAATTCAATCCTCAATTGTCCCAGGTTAAGTTGCGACTTTCCTTTTAAAAACTTTGGACTGATTTCGGCTATTGCATTTTTGATTAGCCATCATTTGGTACATTTTCCCTATTAATATGAGAAATTAAACTGTGTTTATACTATACGTGTCTCATGTTAATGTATTTACTATATTAAGACCCACTTTTATGGTTCAGGTAGAAGTCGGCTGAAACTGGTAACTACATGTAAAACAACAACAACAATAGCAACTACACAAACAAGAAAAAATGCTACTTATTATTGACATTACTCACAAAGCTCATCAGGAATGTATCTGAGAAAATAAGTTAAAGTATACTTTATATTGATTCATATTGCAATAGTTAAGCAATGCCACTTAACTGAACTGAGAGATTTTGACATTGGGTTTATTAATACTGATTGTGATACTTTAACACAGGCTATAAAAACTTTGGGCACATTGGCAACAACCTTTCCTAATAGAGGACTAGAGTAACAAGGAATACATAAGCAAACAAAAGAGTGTGCAAATAAGCCAATACAGTCTCTTGTCATATAAATTCTCCAGAAAAATTAAGCTTTAAAAAGTGTGTTTTGTCATTCTACTCTCTGTCTCCATGAGATCAATTGTTTTTAACATTTAGCTCTCACACATGAGTGAGAGCATGCAAGATTTGTCTTTCTGTGCTTGGCTTATTTCACTAAACATAATGTTCTCCAGTTCCATCCATGTTGTTGCAAATAGCAGGATTTCATTCTTTTTTGTGGCTATATAATATTCCATTGCATATATGTATCACAATTTCTGGAAAGGGTCGTAGGGAGTGGGAATAAAATAGGGATGATTAATAGGTGCAAAAATATAGTTAGATAATTAGATAGAATGATGTTTGACAGCACAATGAAGTGACTATAGTCAATAATAAGTTATGGTATACTTTAAAATATCTAAAGGGGTAGAATTGGAATGTTCCTAACACAAAGGAATGTTAAATGTCTGAGGTGATGGAAACCCCAATTACCCTGATTTGATTAATTAACATTGTATGCCTGTATCAAAATATCACATGTACCCTAAAAAGATACATGACTATCACATATCCATTATAATAGAAATTTTAAAAATTTAACAAAATATTTGTTCGCATTTTTTTCTGTTCATTATACTTTTGCTACTATTTTTTTTCTTTAACTTCATAAGGGTATTTTGGCAAAGGGAACAGGTAGATAGACTCCTTCCTCAGTGACTGGTCATTTTATGTTTACTTTGATATTTAAAGGCTATCACAGAAATGCACATTTTCTTTTAATCCATTTTTTTTCATATAGCACATTTCCAGAAGTAAATTGAACTATCCATTTATCCTATGTGAAAGTGTATTTTAGCATCTATAATAGACTTTATAAAGAAATACTCTAATTACCATAATCAATTTTACCTGGACAAATCTGTATTTGCTAAAATATAAATAAAGTTAATATTTATTTAATATTAAGTTACTTTTTCACCATTTCACCATTATCATAATCAAAAGTTTATATTAAAATATATTTCCATTTAACCTAGTTTTGGTTGCTATATATAAAATTTGATTAGATATAATTACTGGCTATTAATGGGAAACTCTATGATTAGAATGTAGGAAGTCAGAAATTTTGTATTGAAGTTTTCCAGTGGCTTATCAATATAGGCAGATCATTTAGACCAAATCACTCATCCTCGCATATGAAAACCAAATTGAAATAAATTTTTAAATCTTTAAATTTATATCCTTACTTCACATTTAACAAAAATAATCCAGCCTCTAGCCTATAAGTAATTAGAATGCTAGAGTTCATTTGCCTCTCATTTATATATTTTCATATATAGAAATGTTCTTATAAAAGTAGAAGACAAATTAGATTATGCTCTTGTGGGTGGAGAGATTTTAATTTAGATCTAATGTTCTAATTAGTTCCTTCATTTTGATATGTCTCTACAAATCCTCGGCCATCAATTTCACTTACAGAATTTCTGATCAGAGATTTCAAAATTAGCAAAGCAATAATATAAAAAGAAATTCTTTTTCCTGAAAACAACTGAGTTCGTGAGAAATAATATGGAATGAGGAATAAAATAAAGCCAAAGGTGGATAAAGATTTCTAAATGAACATGAACTCAGAGAGAGGCAGCAATTTGATACAAACGCTGTGAGCCCCCAGAGGGAAAGAGCAATGTGGAATTACCATTAGGTTTCTGAGAATGTGGAAACTTTATTTCACATGCCAGGGTATGTGAAGCAAAGACAAGTTCCCAAATGTGAAACTGTCTGGAAGACAGAGTTTTATTTTTAAAAATATTACAACTCTTGGTTAAAACTTCAGCCTTTTCAAGACAATAGATGGATTTTTAAAAAATCCTACAATAAAAACATTGATTTGTATTCACTCAAAGTTTGAGACTATCCAGAAAAGGTAAAGAAAAACAAATAGCTAGATAACTCAGGAAAGCACATTTGCTTTGGACAAACAAACAATAAAAACCATTTGAGTTTTAAATTTAAGCATATTGCAATGCTCTTATTGACTGAGGAATAGAATGGCATTCTCAGAATGGGAATAGGGGTAGAAGAGGGGACAAATGCCTCAACAAAACAGTAAAATATCAGTGAACAACTGTGGCTGGAAATGTGCCATCTCTTTGAATGAATGTGCTAGTCTCCCATTTTCCCTTACAACAATCTGGCTTCTCCATTATAAAAATAAAAATACTTTCAAATGAACTGAAACATTACCCTGATGGAAACATAATTTTCAGCTTTCTCTATGATGTTAAAAAAATGGATGTGGAACAATGTTTTAAAGTAATATCCTGTTCATGTGATTATTTCATTTTTATGTTTTAAGAAAAGTTACATTAATTGTAATGATAATTTTATTGATTTTTAACTCATTCTTATCTTTCCATAGTTGTTTTCAGTTTGTATTCACCATTTCTATTTTTTCCTCACATTAAAACTTTAAATTTCAAATACACTAGTTACTAGCAATATAACTAATATTTATTAAAATAACTATTGGTATGGAAACTTCAGATCTATGCCAAAGACTAATAGAAGACTGTATTGACAATCAAGGAACAAAACAAGATGCACATAATGTTTAGAAATTATAGAGAATTTTGACCTTGAAACTACTTATTTTTTGTATTTATGGTTTTATTTTAATGTCTATATTTAGTCTTTAGAATTAAAAGAATGACAGCTAATAAAGCTGGTATAATTGGGCATTTATGCAATTGATAGTCTCATACCCTTATAAGTCACACATCATGTCATTAGGAAATAAAAAATTGTGTTCCTCCCAAGATACAGAAATTCTATGAAACATACAGAAACATCTTTCCATAAGTGCTGTGTGGTTACCAAGAGACCTGGAATTCTCCCTCGTCTTCAGAATTTTATGTGGGTCTTTTTGTATCCATATCTTGAATTCTCTCAAACCTTGATGCTACTTTTAACTTTTTAAATATGACTTATTTTTGTTTGTTTTATTTTATTTTTTCCTCATATCTTCATTTACCTCCAGCTCTGGATTTTCTTTCATTCTTTTTTTAATAAATTCTTATTTGGGATATTGACTTTTATTTTAAAATCAGCTCTCTGCTCTGTAGAACTTAACTTTAATCCATTGTAGTAGTAGATATAGACTCTCTGGATTTAACGCTTTTTTATCAACTGGCATGTGAACACATTCCTGGTCATGATCACTCTCCTAGAGCCCTTGCTCTACCTACCAGTATCCCTCAATTCCTGCCTATGGGCTTTGCTAGTGCCACCCTTGTTCTGACATTCAAAGATGAGACGTTCAAGTTTCACCACCATGATATCATTAGTTAATCTCTTCTCTCCAGATTAAATATGCAACACAGATTTAAAAATGAAATATTTCAGCAGCATTCTTAAGACCTTTGCAGCATGAAAAATAATAACATTGCTTTCAAAATCTTTTTTCTTTTTTTTCTCTATTGTCACCCAACAAAACTCAATTGAAAGGCTATATATGAATGTTAATATCCACAGTTATGGGCTAGGTACAGTGGCTCTTGCCTATAATCGCAGCACTTCTTTGGGAAGCCAAGGTGGGAGGATCCACAACGGCCAGCTGAGATGCCTTTCAGAGCCTGGGCTTCAACAAACACTTTCTCACAGAGAGTTTTCCATAGTTACAATTCTATCAGGTCGTTATTGTCAGAGATATCACTGCCATTATTGCTGTTACCACTTCAGATATAACAAGAGATCTTCTGAAATTACAATTGAGGATGTAACCTATGCCAGGAGTTTGCTGTGTGGAGCATACTCCAGTTTTGCCTGCCTTTCATTTTTCCAGTGTTTGTAATTATTACCCATGGAGGGATAGGTGAAGGGCAAGTATA
Source organism: Daubentonia madagascariensis (assembly GCA_023783475.1). Taxonomy (NCBI): domain Eukaryota; kingdom Metazoa; phylum Chordata; class Mammalia; order Primates; family Daubentoniidae; genus Daubentonia; species Daubentonia madagascariensis. Next base: position 34,040,301 of record JAKFHU010001209.1, read on the forward strand.
CTGTCATTACTGGAAGAGAATATAATATAATATTTTGAATCCTCTTCCCATTATCTTGTCATACACACTCAATGGCTGTGCCATGTTCTAGCTTATTGTGGGAAATTCTGTTATAACTAATAGTTTTATGCAGATCCAAGATTTGCTTCCAAAAAATTTTATGTAAAGTAGTCTCAATCTCTTCTTTACTTTTACAATTCTTTGTTATTTCTGTTCAATACATTCTTTACGTCTCATTAATTTTCACAGCTTGCTGCACTCTTCCCCTATTAAGAGCTGGCCAAATGTTTCTTTTCCTGACATAATTTTTGGTACATAGTGCATAATACCAGGGAATGGAATGGCTATGTAGAACCAAAAACCTGGTATGTTTTAAACACTATCTGTTTCCAATTCTGTAAAATACCTACCTGTACTTCATTCATATCATTTCCTTTTGAACATGAATGGTATGACAAATAAACAAATAAATAAATATCAGCACTGTAATCCTAATTTTTCCATTTTACAACTTTTTCTTTCAAAAATTGAATATTTTAGACTGTGTCTATTATTTTATCCAGCTTAAAGTTCTATAAGTGTATATTTTTGTTTCACTCCTCTTCTTCTCCTTTCCTGCCAAATTTTCCAGCCAAATCTTAATGCCATACTTTCTTTTTTCTTTGTCTTTTTAATCTCATTCCCCGATTAAAATAGCTTATAAGAAGAAAATAATATATGGTTAAATTACTGGAGTTTGTGGGAATTTTTAAAGTTTCATTGTATGTCCATAGGTGTGCATCACACAGACCTCCCTTCAAGAGAACCTACTGTTTCAGGAAGACCCACAACCTCCAACCGGCACACCTTTAGACCCCCATGGGGCTCAAGATGAGGCTGCACCTCCTCCAGGCTGCGGCAAGACCATTACTGAGCATGTCAGGGTACTACAGATGGAATGTTAAACCGTTCCTCATGATCTCCACATCAACTTTCTCAAAGCATTTCTACAACACAAGCTCTTCCTGTCTCATCCTCCTCCTTTCCCTCCCTTCTTTCATGGTGTCGGACCAGTGTCGTGTTGTGAAACCTCTTTCCACCACTCTCGAGCCCTCTCTCTTTGACTTTCCCAAGCATTTACCACAATAATTCTCTTTTAGGTTTAATCATATCTTGATATATTCTAGGATGACATGAACTATGTTGGTACTGAGAGTGGTTCAAGAAAGAAATAAAAAAGATGGATTTTGGAACCGGCTTACTTGCTACAAGGAGAATGAATCCAATCCTGAGTAAAATGTGGGGCACAGGTAGCCTTTGGCAAAAATGGTGACTCATTTGCTTAATATTTCACTGGTAGTGGAGGGGAATAGCCTTGTTTGTAGGGATATTGGCTACATTGCAACTATATTTGGGGAGGGAATTGAACCACTGTGGAGAGGGAAAATCTAATAGCTAGATCTGCAAATGGTGCTCCCATCACACTTTTTGTGGAAGCAGAAGTAGTCCTAAGGGAGACTGTATACAGATTCTTGTGCAGAGCCAATGACCTCATCAGCGGGCCAGCATCAGCTGGAAGGGAAATAAAAGAATCCTGTAAGATTGGATATGAGGAAGTCTGGAACAGACACAAGTGACTAGAATCGTGGGAGTGGGCACAAAAGTAGAAATATTTTTGTATCTCACATTAACACCCACCAGTATACAACTATCATTGCAAAAGCCACCAAAAAGCTACCAAAAAACCAAAGAGGAAAAATTACTTACTCAGTATATGTTAACCAGAGTTTGTCAGTGTACAGCCCCCAGAACCAGCTCGATAGGCACATGAATGGAGTGGACAGGGTGGCAGAAACAGAGGGTACACGTGGCCCAACAACATGTTCTCCCATGGACCAAGGTTTATTTAACCACTATCACCTCTGAATCTCCTACCTGACAGTAACAGACTAAAACAGAACCCTGAATGTGGCATTATTTCTCAAGGAAGTCAACTTACCACTCAGTGCCAAGTTGACTACGTTGGTCCCCTTCCATCCTAGAAAGGCCAGTGATCCATCCTCACTGGGTATGGGTTTTATATTCTTGCCTGCAGACACTCAGCCATTACCACTAACTGGGGGTTGATGGAATACCTGATGTGTGAATGTGTAGACTCCCATAGAGCAGTGGCTTTCTGCTGCGCTTCTTAGCCTCTTTCTTGCTAGTATCAAAATTCAGCAAATGCTTACCAAGTAAAAACAGCAATAACAGTGTAGGGCTCACTTCTCTGTGTCTTCCCTCTTTCTAGGACCTTGCACCTCAAATCTTGTCTGCCTTGGCAGCACTTAACACAAATTTTTATCTCCAGGAAACTCGGTGCTTCCAATTGTTCTACTAGTTTCTCTGTTCCTTGCCTATGGCCCTTTGCCATTTTTTTTTTTTCCTCCTCACACAGAGACAAACATTGTCAAATGCCCTAAAAAGAAAAGTGGCTTGTAGAATGATGACTCTTGCTTTGTGGTTCCCTTCTCTCTGGAATTTTGGCCTCTCTAGTCCTGGGCATCTCAGCAGTTTCCAAATTCTTTCAAATAGAATTTTTCTGACACTGTATCTATACTTCTGTTCTTTCTCAGTGGTGGTAGTGGGCCATCAGAGAGCCACAAGATAAATCCTCCTATTTGAAAGTAGGAGCACCCTATATGCGCTTAAATAAAATCCTAAGGACCAAATGTCAAAAGTTGCTGCACTACAAATTATTCATTTAGAAATGACATTTGTAATTTTTATAATAACCCAATATCAATGTCCAATTATGTATGGAATATTTCTTTGAATCATCTTACTTTTTACTTCCACAAATGGAAAACCAGTGTCCTTTGAAATAGACATGAAGTAATAAGATAAGAAATAAATTCATTAATTAACACTTTTGAGCTCACAATATGTGATAGAAAATATGTGTTTGAAATTCTTAATGAATAAATGTTGTATCATTAAGGCTGAATAACCCTCAAAAGTAAGTATCATTACTTATTAAGAAAACTGGAGCCCAGAGAGGTTAAGAAACTTATCTTGGTTACCTGTGGTCACCAAGCTAGTAAGTAGTAGAGGTGAGAATTAAACCAATGTAGTCTGGCTTTAAAGTCCAAAGACTTAACAACTATTAATATATTTTATTACAACAGTGTAAATATTTCAATGGTATTCAAATTTTGCTAAATTCTATTTCCTACCAAGAGATAATGGGAAGTCTTAAAACAATGTTAAAACATACCAGGAACAAACTGATATTTTCCCCATGATGCATTAAAAAGATTGAAAAAGAACTGGAAGAGAAATAGTTGTTTTACGTGATTCATGATACTTAGTGCTAAGCCTGCTAAGCTAATATCATCTCGTGTATACATCTTGTACCTTGGAAAACACTTTTCTAACAGATTAGTTTTAGCAAAACTACTTGTATTATTTGATTTGCCTAAACAAATCAAGAGAAATATGTGCTTTGTATGAAAAAAAATTGTTAAAGTTCTATCAGTAACATTCCAGTAAAATTTCTACTAAGATTTCAGTTTAACTTGTTATGTACTAACAACAATAGAATACTGACTTTCCCCTTTAAACATCTTTTTGGTTATTTGGTCAAAATGAACAAATTCTCATCTTTGTGGTTTTCAGAATTATGGGATTTGCCAGTATAGAAAAAAAATTAATACAAAATTGTAAAATATATCTAAATAATTATGAAAGATGGCTTTTAAAAAAAGATTCTCCCACTTCACAGCTATTAGAATGGCTAATATCCAGAAAACACCAAATGTTAATGAGGATGTGTAGCAACAGGAACTCTCATTCATTGCTGGTGGGAATGCAAAATGGTACACCACCTTAGAAGATAGTTTGGCTATTTATAAAATTAAACATATTTTTACCATATGATCCAGAAATCAAGCTCCTTGATATCTATCCAAAGGAGTTGAAAACATGTTTACACAAAAACCAGCACATATATGTTTATAGTAGCTTTATTTATAATTGCCAAAACTTGGAAGTAATCAAGATGTCCTTCAGTAAGTGAATGGATAAATAAACTGTGGTACACCTAGACAAGGAATATTATTCATCACTGAAAATAAATGAATTAGCAGGCCATGAAAAAACATGGAAGAGCCTTAAATGCATATGACTAAGTAAAAGAAGTCAATCTGAAAAGGCTACATACTATATGAGCTCAATCATATGACATTTTGGAAAAGGCAAAATATCGTAGTCATTAAAAAGATCAGTAATTGCTAGGAGTTAAGGAGGGAGGGTGAGATGAACAGCAGAGTATGGAGGATTTTGAGAGCAGCTAAACTACTTTGTGTGATAGTATAATAGTAGATACTTGTCGTTACACATTTGTCCAAAGCCACAGAATATACACCACCAAGAGTGAAACCAAATGTACACTACGTACTCTGGATAATAATGTTGTGTCAATGTAGGTTCATCAATTGTAACAAATATGACACTCTAATAGGGGATGTTGACAATGGGGGAGGATATGCTTTGTAAGGCAAAGGGGTAGGTGGCATGTGGGAAATCTCTGTATTTTCCTCTCAATTTTGCTGTGAACCTAAAACTTTTCTAAAACAATAAAGTTTATTTAAAAAGATTGTTTTGTATTTATTTCAGTTAAATTATCTAGGATGACTATCGTAATTGAATTAGTCAGATAATTTATCAGATTTTCCTTCAATACTTTTTTCAAAGTCCTTCATTCCTTCCAGAAAACTAAGACCATATTGGTTAAGTGCTACTAAATGCTGGTTAAGAACACCAATTAATTAATACATCTTTATGACACATATTAGCTGACGTATCATTAGCTTTTTGTTCATTTTCAGCGAGAGCAAATGATTGGAAATCACCTGGCTTGAAATAAATTTCCTTAGAATCATTTATTTTCAATTTCTGTTAACTACTCCAAAAAAGGTTTTACCCAGACATATCACATAACTATTATTCATGCCTATTTCTCTTTCACTTAGAAGCACCATTTTTATCCAGACACATTTAGAATGGTTTGAGAAAATTAAAATATCATTAATTTAATATTTTGATAAAATGCATCTATAGTGTGATGAGGCTGATGTTTGGATCATTCAGTTAATGGGAAAATGTCTGATGTATAACCTGATTTCCAAAGCTAGAACTGCTGTCAAACAAAACAGTAATAGCATACTTCCTGTCAGAAAAAGCCTGACTTCATTTTCCAATGCAAATAAATGTATCAATATGCATCCCATGAGAATAATTTCAATTCTGAATTCTAATTCTATGATACATAGATAATTAGATTAGAGCTATATAGATGATGAATGCACGGAGAGATAATGCATAGGGCCTTTCTGGGAGTTTGCTACTAATAGCATAATGATCTGCTGCTTTCTTCCTCAGGAATAATTCACTATTTGACTAGAATTGAGCAAAGGAGAAGTCAAGGTCATCAGATGAAAATTATTGCTACAAAATTCAGAATTCAGAAGAGGTTTATCTTTCTTTTGTAAAGTGAGAAGATGGCAATTATGAAAGGGAGGTAAGAAAAGAGACCTTGCATGATGGTCTCATCCATATGAAAAGATACATACGGATGTTGAAAATCTAGAAGTTGATATCATTAGAACTATCTGTGTCCATTTACCATTTGAGAAGTCTTCCTGATCCCTTAAGGGTACGCATACCGCCATAGTGATTATCACTGTTATAAATATATTTTGCATGATTTGTTTATACGTAAACTCTTTTGAGTGGTTTATATTAACCTAATTGTTTGGGAAGGGAATATTAAACAACACATCCTATCATCAGGTATTATTTTTCACTTAAAGTTTAAAGTTGACTAACTGTATCTTCAGTTACCCTAAAAACATCATTTAAGTTTAGCACAACATAAGACATACTTATAGGTATTTAGATAAGAAACCTGCTAGACATTAACAGAAGTTCCCTTGTCCCCAAGTTATATAGGCTTTAAATTTCAATTCATTTCAAATTTGAATATTTCTTTGGTGTAGTTAATATGATATATCATACATACTCAGATCTATTTATAGATCAATAGAACAAGCTGTGACCTACCACCACTCAAAATTTGATAAATAATTAATTTCATCTTATGTAATAAAGCAAAACAGAGAAAAGGTAGGATAATTTAAATGGTATTTGGAATATTACTACACATGCCCAGCAGAAGATTTTCAAATGCACAGCAAATAACCATTTTATACTTTTTCTTTAAAGATTCCAAAGAGAAAACATTTCCATAAAAGTGCATAAAATATAATACGTCTTTCTGAAGAAGCCATTCCGTTTGAGTCATAATATGAAGAAAACATTCTAGATTAATGATCTTCTTGGAATAGGATACATGTATTGTTTCTGAAGTCCAAACAGATTTTTGGGAAATGTTACTAATAATGGGATAGAATGGTAATGGAGAAAATGAGAGACAGAAAACTTATAGCAAGTCATGAACAGCTGAATCCTAGGTATTTGATGTTATAGCTAGGAGCATTGGTTTTTAACTATGGTAAAGCTTTCCATGCAATACAGAATGATAATAGCAATGTTTGCAAGCCTATTATAATGAAGTGGAATTTTAAAGAAATTCTTTCTGGCTCTTATTTTAACAAGAACATTCTATAGGCAGTCAAGAAATAGAAATTAAAATATTTCCCCCTAACAGGTTTCAGGTGTATTGAACACTATTTCAGTGTTGCTGACTAGTTTCAGTGTGGCTTTGAATAATTCATGTCCAGATCATTGTTTTTTCAAGGAAGCAGACTTGGTAAGGAAGCGTGTCCTATTCCATTGCTGACTCACTTTAGACCTTCTTCCTTCCCACCTGACAAGTATGTTTCTAATTGAAATGCATAGTAAAGTTTGCCTGTCCAGGAAAAGAAATGAAGAAAAATAGTTCATAAATAATCTTATTTCAGTTTTACTCCTTAAAATCAAAATAAAATCCTCCTGAAGTTTGAATAAAGAAAAAAGAATAAAGTCACATTTGTCAAACAACATATATTGTAGACTTATTTATAGCAAGAAAGAGATTACTACTTTCTAAAATAATTGCTCTTTATAATAGCACAGTTTGTTTAACATCCCAGATGGATGGGTGAAATAGCAATACATTCGATATAGAATGTTAATAAAACAATATTGAGCATATTAAAATGGTAACAAAATCTCATATACCTCTTCATTATTTACAATGTAAACATTGAAAAGTTGAAACAAATTTATCAAAACTCATTGCCAAGTGCTGCAGGCTTTTGGAGTGTTTAACATTTTTCATAGCTTAATGGACTGTTCCTAAGACTACACAGCTTTCCTCTGTCAATTGGCTTCTCCATTAGCAGGTAATCATCTTCACTTCCAAAACAGCCTCATTCTTGACATACCTATTACTATGGATGGTGCCATCAGCCACCCAGTTACTGAGTCTCAAATCTTGGTACCATTTTTAACTCCTTTTTGTTTTTTGCCACTCACATGCAATAAGAAATCAATGCTATCTATTCCACTTCTGTGATTTTCTTACAGATACCCCTTCTTTTTCATTTTCACTGCCATCAGTCCAGTTTAGGCTTTTACTAACTTTCACCTACCAAACTATGGCCAAGCCAACTCAGGCCCGCCACCTGTTTTGTAAATAAATTTTTATTGGTACTCAGCCATGCTCATTCATCTGCTTACTGTCTATTTCTGTTTTCACTTTTCAACAACACAGTTGAGTAGTTGTGGCAAAGACCATATGGCCCCCAAAGCCCAAAACATTTAATTACCTGTCCTCTTACAGAAAACATTTGTTGTCCTCTGAACCAGAATGTCATTACAAGCATTCTAACTGGTCTCCTCATCCCCAGACTCTTCTAAAGTAAATCTTCACATTACATTGTCAGTTGAATCTTTTTTAAACATCAACATTCACGATAGTCTCTTGCTCCAATCCCTGAAAGTCTCACACTTACTTATGCACTAAAACACATAATAATTCTAAGCCTGCTATGAAAAACCCTACCCGTGTCCCACATATACTGATATAAATTTTGTCTCTCTGGTATACATGGCCTTGTACTTCCCAGTTTCATCTGGAATATCTATTTATTTTTCTTGTATAAATACTGTATGATGGTAACTACAACCCTATCTAAAGTAATACCTAATCCAAGAATCTTTCCCCAGTTCATCTGATCATATATGAACTTGCATACTTTCCTCAGAAGATTTTCCTTAATTTTCATTTTTTGCTATAGCTATCTGTCTTCCACCCTCACTAAATTGCGGGTTTATTGAGGAATGAAACTTTGCACTACTTCTTCATCTGCTGTTGGTCCAGGTTTGCTTTCTTGTATTTGTCTATTTACTTAACAGGCATCTGTTTTGTAACTTATATTTCAGGCACCATGCTAGTAAAGAAGGATGCAAAGGAAAAACATGTAGCCGCTGCTCTTAAGGAGTTTACTTTTTTAGTATCAATTTTTAAAAAGTAAACAATAATGTGCAATGAGTTTAAAGTAAAGATATGCCCTACATAAGTCAGACTGGAAGATAAGGGAAGAAATCCCAGTGTATTTGGCAACTCGGTGGCCTGGAATAGGAACTAGCTCAAGTACGAAATGATGAAGGAGCATTTTGAGCAAAGAGAAACATATTGTGAAATAGCATGAAGGAAATTCAGGGAATAGTGAAAAGTTTCACAAATCTATAGTTGAGCATGTGTTGGGTGTGAGGTGTTATAAAGGTTGATGTCATAAAGGGAAGAAGGAAACAGGTTCTAAAAGTAGATCCCTGAATACCGTATTGGGCAATTTCGACTTTATGCTGTGGGCAACAACCAAAAAGCACTTTCTAAAGAACATTAGTGTTGAAGGATGTTAGTAATTATTAAAAGGAGAAAAAAAAGGGATGATGGTCAATTACCTTAGGGAATACCTGGTAGAATAAAAGCAATTAAAGTCTTTTCTGCAGGATTTGTGCTGCTAACCACCAAGAGGGGATAGATGGTGGAGCACTTCCCTAATTTACGAAGTGACCGTGAAATAATTTCTTCTCAAAACATCTCCAGGGACTGATACACTTTAGGAAACTTGAAGAAACACTGCTTTATGTTACAGAACAACATGTTGCCATTTGCCTTCAGGTTACAAGAAGAAGATGTATTTGCAGAGACAGAGGAGAGGGAGCAAAATTAGATGAGGTGTTGTTACTGCAATTCACGTAAGAATGAGGACAATGACAAAGAAAGAGGAGGACAAATGCAAGGAATATTTAAGAGTTCATAGGAAGAGAATTTGGTACCTAGATAGGCAGATGTTAAAAAAAAACACATTTGTTATATCGTCCCCTTGCCTAAAATCCATAAAACGTTCACCATTTCTCATAGAACCATTAAAAGTTCTATAAGGACCGTGCGTGTCCCGCGTTTTTCTTCTTCGTCTTGTCTGTCATTACACTTCTCCAGACATTTTTCCCTCCGGCAACTTTGGCCTGCTTTGAGCTGCTCTCGCTTGCTATGCTTTCTCTGACCTGACAGCCTTTCTGCTTGCAATTCCCCACCCTTTCCCACCTTATAAACCAGTTAATTCAAAGCTCCTGCTTCAGATCTTGCCTCAAGTTTCCCTTCCTCCGAAAAGCCCTTCCCGATTTCCCTGATTAAGTCGAACGTCCCATTAAATGCTGTTCTGCAACCAAGTATCTCTCACTCTAAGCTCTTAACATAGCTGTATTTTCATGTATGTGTGTTTTTTTATTATTATTTATTTAATATCTGTCTCAACACCTAGAGCAAAATCTCCAGGAGGACATGGAGGGTTATCAATGGATCCTCAGTGCAGAGAACATCTGTTGGTACATACAAAGTTCTATGATATTTATTTAATAGAATAACGAATTACCTGTAATAAATTAATAAATGGAAGAGGAAGAAGTCAAAGATATCTCTAAGATTTATGGCCAGGCACTGAGCACACAGCTGGGTGTTTATTTTACAGGAAACTCAGAAGCAAAGGGAAATATGGGGGGCATGAATACTTCTGGTTTTTGGCATAGTGTTTTTGATATGCCTAAGCAGTTAGAATATGAGTCTGGAGATCTGAAGAAAAAGTCTTAGCTAGCAATAGGCATTTTGATTCCCTCATTGTAGTTAATGAGATAACCCAAGGAGAATGTACCTACTGAAATGAGAAGTTTAAGAACGGAACCCTGAGAAATAACTGTGTAATGGATAGGCAGCGTTAGAGAGGTCTGTGAAAGAGATTTGATGGCACAAATAGGGTGGTGGAAAGAAAACCAGGAAAAAGTATTTATAAACCAGTAGGGGAATAAGTTTTGAAAACAAGAAAACTTCATAGATGGACACTAGAGTGCTCCAAGTCTAACCAAACTCTCCGTTGAGTTACATATTTCAAAGTACATATAGATGGAGATAAACAAAGTTATATTCATGGACGGTATACATTACTTGGATATCTTTGAGATTCTGGAACTTTCCCTCTAGGGAAGAGGAAAATTCAGATCACCTATTAGACACTGGAATTCTTGGAATTCTTTAATTGCTGGAGTGGAGGATCATATAGATATGGGAGTTGGCTAGGATATAATGAACTTCGGCTAGGAAGATCCAAGCTTTTTATGTTCTACTTGTGTGGCTCAGACTATTTCTATTTCTTCATTTCTCATCTAGACATTGGAGGTAATAATACCTATTTTCCAGGTTACACAGTTTAAATAAAATATAAATGAAGATAGTTATTTCACTGTCCAATCTATATTATGTTTTCAGGGAAACTGAATCTATTTTAATACTTTGAAGATTAATAAAGGTAAAAATGAAGGCCTAACTTTTCCTGGACAATAACATCCTAAAAACTATTCAATGTACTTCTTAACAGAAAATGCAATAGCAGTGCATTTCAAAAAAAATTCCAGAGCTTTAGCGATATCTATGTGAAAAGGTCAAGAGAACTCAGAAAATCTGCTTTGTAAACTCCTTCATCTGCGGCAGTATAAGCAAATATTGTAAAAAGAATCCATGTTTAAATTAAATTCTGTATATTGATTACCTATAGACATCCTAAATTGGATTGAACAATTGTTATCATCTTGCCCTATGTAAATAATTCTTAATATTTGTTTGAAAACGGTTTGGAAACATACAAGAAAATAAAACTCAAACTCAAGGATGGCTGATAATTCTGCTCAGCATTACAATATTTCTACAGTAAAGTGTTTCATCCACTTCAGAACCATACAAAATCTGCCCTTAATGAATAAATCATTTCTAAAAAGTTTTAAAAATGGTTCTACTCCAAAGGTGGTTAGGGAGTTAGTTCTTTCTTAAGTGGTGTTATGTGCTACCCAAAGACTAATTTGAAGAAATTAATCAAATGGTCATTGCAGATATAGAATATTAGATAAATGTGTTAGAAGATCTATCCTGTCTTTTTATTGAAAGTACTCAATTTCCAACTAGAATGCTATATGTTCCCATATTTGATTTTATTCTGTTATTTAGTTGTTATTTAATTTCACATATAACATTATTTGAAATCCTTTCTTAATATGTGGTATATTATATCACAATCATTTAAAAAACATATGTTAATCTAGTTAAGGTTATGTATAAAGATCTATCCACAACTTAAAATTGTCTTTTTCACACTGTGCTTCTATCATAGTAAGTAAAATGATAAATAATTTCTTTGAATATTAAATTATCTAGAAAAAATATGCAAAAATATTTAAACTGTCTTAAATTTCATTTCCAAGCTTAAATAAAATCCAAGTAATTTCTAAATGCATTTCTTTCTATTCTAATTCAAGGCCCTATATTATACTTATTAATAAAAATATAAATTTGAGTCTATAGTAATTTTAATACATATTTGTATATAAAAACTACAAGTTTTATTTTTAATAAAGAGCTATCATTTAATTCAAGATACATCTTTAATCCCTATAAATTCTATAGGTGAAAATAAGAAAAAATATTTTCTTTATCAATATAAAAAAATACAGTCTATGATAGAGAATTTGCTTTTTGAAAGCATTGAAGATGGGACATTTTCTCATGAAGTAGCCAAGTGACAATTTCTCTACATAATCTGAATAGAATTAGTCAAAATAGATGATTTGGAACTTTATCCTATTGTCACTGTTTTATTGTTCAGATTAACTAGAATATTCATTTCCATCTTATGAATGGATCTATAAAAATTTATGAAAGTACTTTAAGTAGATCTGTATGGTTTAATATAGTCACTTTATTCTTTTACTCATTAAATAAAATATATGAAAAAGAAAATGTACTTAATAAAAGTTAAGAAAAGGCAAGAATGGAACTATTAAACATGCATAGTCATTTTGATTTGAGGGCATGTGGCTAAAATAATCAAAATTTCAGTGTTTTGAGGAACCATACATTGATTAAGCTTTTGGAAGATTTACCTTAGAGGAGTTTAATGGGAAGAGATAATGGGGAAATATTTATGTTTAAAATCAAACATTCCTTTGAGAGAGGCTGAATATTGCCAAAAGTGATGAAAGCTGGCTGATTTTTATGTATGAGACACTTTTCATCCACGCAAAAACCAAAAAGAAGAGACAAGTATATAAATATGACATTTGAATCATTTCACTCAGATTTGAAACAAATGCAACTTTAGTGTACCACACAACAACTTCTAAATAACTGCATAGCAACAGAATTTGTCTTTGTAATTTCCCAGTACTTCCAATACAGGCAGTAACTGAAAGGTTATTAACAGAAAATCAGATGTTGTTGTCATCTTTAAACAAGCTGTGAAATAAACAAAGACATTCAACATGGTAGATAATAGCTAGATGTGAGTTCTAAACCAAACGAATTGGTTACTAAGGATCCTGTGAGATTTATGTTGCCCTCTGACAAATTATTGTTGTAGTGAAAAACATTAAGAACACATTCTCTCCAAAATAAAGTTTCCATTTAGGCACAATCAGCAGGGCTTAATTAGAAAACATGAATAATTGAACGTGCTGCTGATCTTTCTGAGCAACAAACTTAGAGTCATGTAGGAGCAAATTCTTGTTAGACAAGAGCGTGTTGTACTGAATCAGTCTCTAATGTGTTCCTCTCTCTGACCACAACCTTTTCAGTGATAATTCAAATGAATACCCTGTGAGCAAATACTATAAATATAGGTCTTTAGTTAAAACAGAAAAAAACAAATACATTTTAAAAAAAGAAAAACCTCCGGGAATCTCCACATAAAGCCAAGTTTCTGAAAATGTAATGGAGAGAGGGCGAGGGGGAAAGGTAGGGATTGGAAGTACCCCACGATATTGCATAGAATTAATCATTCTGCCGACAGTATTAAAGGCCAAACTTACAAATATTCTGTACTAAAGCACAATTTGAATTTATGTACCTGTTTTTCCTTTAATGTAAGTCCCTCTGTAACTGTGTGCTAACAGAGCAAATGCTGAATGCTCACCTACAATCCCCGGAGGCTATTCCATCCAGCATGATTAGTTGAAGTGATTAAGAATATATCTGTTGGTACGCAGTATGTATGTGAACCAAAAAACTATTTAGACACACAAATACACAACAAAATTCAAATAACTAAAAACAGAAACAAAAACTAGGAAAACAAACAAACAAAACCCCAAAGCATAAGTGCTTACCTAGCTTACCCCACGAAGCACTGATTTCCCTGGAGCCATGCCCAACACTGCTGTTTCTATTGTCTTAATTTTGTTTTCACTCTTTTTCTGTTCTGGGCCATGGGTCATCTTCTTGGATTCCCTCTTTGTTTGGGAAAACTAACCAAAGGGGCCTCCTTTCTTTGTATGTTTGTTATTTTAGCTACTGTAAAGAGGAATTGCAACCTAGTCTCCAAAATCTATGGCTCCTGCTCCTGCTCTTACTCTTGCTGACTTTGCAAAGCCTTCTTTGCCCTCTACGTAACCTTCTATTATATTACTCTCTGCTTCTCCCAATTTGCTTCTCTTTCCATGTACTGTGCTATGCCTCAAGACTCTCAGATCCGAAGGAAGAGACATCAGACTACACCTTAAAAGCCCTAGCCTCAGTGAGTTCGTGGAGCAGTTTTTTCTCATTGGTAATGCTAACCACGACCTGAGCCCATCTCAGTGATACACGTATCGTACCTGCTGATTAATTTCTCCATATTTGCTTTCTTGGGTCTCCCAGCCCCTCCACTTTCTTCTTTCAGCTCTCTCAGAACAGCCAACTCAGAGATGTTTCCATTTGAAATAACTTTCGGGGGGCTTTTGTTTAGAAGGTGGTTCCTCAGACAAGCTTCAGAGGTCTACACTGTTACCTCTGCAACATAGTCCCCAAACTCAAGGATTCCAGCAGAGCTATTTCCACAGGGTTACTGCCTAGAAAAGACTCTAAAACATCTTCTAATTCTCATCCAAGATATTTGAAACATACACAATAAATTCCTTAGCCAACTCCCAATTACTTGTAGCTATCTTCAAACATTTTATGAATAAAATTTTTTAAAGGATGACCCAAAACACCTCAATTTGGAGAGGCAGTGTAGTGCAATAGTTCAAAACTCAGACTGTGACCACGCTGCCTGAGATTCCAGTCTTAAGGCTGCTGTGTCCCTACCCAAGGGACCTTCAATTTGTCACTTTAACTCTCTGTGCCTCAATATACTCATCCGTAAAATGGGGCAATATTTCTCTTGCGTTTACTAGGAATTATAAATGTGCTAATCATGTAAAGTGCTTAGCAAAATTCCTGCCACATAATAAGCACCACATCAAGTGTTAGCTATCAATATTATTACCACTAGTATTGGTAAGAGAAAGCTGGATGTTAATCTTTTATTTTCAACTAATTCCATGAATAATTTTACAAGGATTGTGAGCTTTTTGCAGTTTATTTTACTTTTAAGAAAAGAATGGCCAGTTAATGTCCAAAACCTTTCCCAACATTAAAAATATGAATTTCCTTGTGTAACTATGTGTTACACTGAAGCAAAGTTGTTCTTAAAATATTTAAAATGAAAATACTTAGAGCTGCCTTACTCTTGAATTACACATTGTCACAAGACAACCTCTTATATATTATAGAATACTTTAAAAATTTTTATTAACCATGTATTTTGTTATTTCATTTTAAAATAAAAATTATATTAATAGATATTTTTCTCACATTGTTTTTCCCACATTAGTATTGATATATGTATTTTTTACCTGGAATCACTATTTACAATTATTTTTAGGAAGGAGAAAATGTTGCAATGTGTTCTCTCTTTCTCCATAATGAAATCCTGTGTGGATAGATGCATCTGAAATTTCTTCTCACTTCAATTCATTTCACATGTAATATTACATAGCCTGAAGTATAAACAAAAGCTAAAAATAAAAAAAAAAAAATTCCTTACCTCATGATAATCATGATATGCTTTCTGTAAAGAACAAATAACCTTACCAAAATAGCAGTTTCAGAAAGCACTTCTTCAAAGAGAAATTATTTAGAAAAAATGTGATTTTTTTCTAAAAAATTTGGCAAAGAACTGAGATGTCAAATAGTCAAATTTTCACCTAGTATATCAAACACCTATAAAACATTTATTTCTAATAATCATTGACCTTAGGCTCGAAGCTACTTGGGGTTGGGAGCTCATTACTTAACAAGGCATCCCATTTCATTGCATTTCTGAAATACTCAAACCGAGTCAGAAGTTACTTCTTTGTCATTTCCCTGCAGAAGTCCTGCTTCTGTCCTCTGAAATAACAAAGAAATGCATTATCATAAGATGTTTCTTATGACCTGATGTCTAATTTTTAACTATCTTAATTGTTCTTCCCTAGTTATATTCTTCTTTGCCAGTTTTCCTCTGAAAATCTCAGGTAATTTCAAAGTCCTTTCTTGTTTCCTTTCAAACATAAAACATGCAAATGTTAATTTAATGAAACACACAGTCGAAACTCAGAGGACTACATTATTTTCCTTCTTTCTATATTGACAATTTATTATTCTGCTTCTTCAACAATTTCCTTAGAACATAGTAGCAACAAAAACATACACTTAGTACAAAAATTAGAATAACCTGTTTTGGTATATCCTCAAATCTAAAGCCTGCCTGAAATCTCTTTGATTTCCGTATCACCATCAACCAATATGTTACTGCTTTTAAAGTCCAGTCTACTACTTACTCATTTTTATTTGTTGCTAAAATTAGTTTCTCCAAATTTTCTATTATTGGGCAAATCAATTCTATAAAATAGTAAAGGTGGTGTGCCTTAATGGTAAGTTTAGGAAATAGAAAATCAACCTGTTTAAACATATTTCTCAAAATCATAAATGAGTATAGATAAAGTTCTCTCTTGCAGCTTGTGAGAAATCAAGCACATATCTTCTCAAGGATAATTAGAAGCAAAGCTTCCATCAACAATTCATCTCTGAAAGAATAGGCACATACCCAATACTTTTATCCATTCCTAGAGAAATCACACCTGTAGACTGTATAACTTAGGGATAAATATTTGGGAGAAGTTGCCGCAAAGGATGTCCCACTCAGGATGTCAGGTGATTCCTTACAGCTGGGGCAGCATGATAGTGTAGACTTCTCATCCATATGTGGGGGTTGTAGGTGGAAGTTGAAGAATGGTTAAAAGCAAGAGTAAGAGCAAAAGGGAAACATACTATTTTTTTGGAATTTGACATAACTCATGGTCTAGCCAAGTTGATTTTTACAAAAATTATATGAAAGCACCAAAAATCAATGAATATGAAATTGTTGTTAGCAACATTGCTGGGGGGAGGTGCAGGGCAGTCTCTGTTTGAATGAAGTTAATATAGATGAATCACAAATTATGGAAAGAGAAACAGGCACTTCAATAATTTTGCATTTTGAAGAACATGTTTTATACATTTAATAAAATGCCCCACAAATTAAGTAATATAGTAAAGAATGCAAGAAAAAGCAAATATTTTATTCAAACCAGTTGTGTTTCATTTCCTAGTTTTAGTATATACCATGGTAAAGTGATTTAAAATCCATAACTAAACCTCTACTTGCATCAGAAAAGACTCTTCTATTCTACTTTTAAATATATTTTAAAGGGAAAAAAATATATTTTACTAAAGGAGGTTTTACATCTTGTATTAATAAGAAAACTTTGCTTTTTAAATAACACTTTGAACAGAAATCCTGAGTTTTATTCCATGTACTTACATTTATCTGATGCAAGCTAACAATAAATCTTTGACAATTTAGGCAATGCCAGTAAAGAAGATTTTCAGTTAAACCAAATCAAAGCTCTGCTGAAGGTTATAATAACATGTGCTGTAATTTCTAAGTGAAATGGGCAAGCTCTAATGTTACCAACTCAAAGATTATCAGGTATGTACTTGAGATAACTGTCACATGATACTTGGAGACAATCCCAAGATTTAGTCTAGGACCTTCATGAGACCTGGATGAGAATTTGATTCTAGCTATTGTCTGAGCGCCTAGAAAGAAATACATAATTTAATTGTATAACTTCTTAGAATTAGAGTCCAAAGCTCTTATTCACACTCAAGGCAGGCACAATCGACTCAACAAATAAATGGATCTTTTTAAAATTACACTGTATCTGGTATTGAATTGATAGTTCTTTACTAGTTATTGCCCTTTAGTATGTCATTCTGGCTGACTGAGTTTGATGACCCTAAATTTGGTAATTTCAAAAGAAGCGCAGTATGGCTTTTGCTATTCTTATTCAGTGAAGAACTGCTTTTCAAGAGGATCATTCAAGGTTGCCTTCATGGTCTATAAATACTGCCCAGGGACCTGTCCCACTAATTACTGATACTCTCTGAGCACTGTGTGAATGTGCAGCTTGACATTTTATGTATGCATTAAGTCACTAGAATTTTGTATAAGCTTTTATTTAATTCCTTGAGATACAGGCTACTAATTTCTAACAAATGCATAGTGGTAAGTATACCACTAACTACCAACTCTGGAACATTTTTTTAAATTTTTTAATTATTTTTTAAATTTCAGAATGTTATGGGGGTACAAATGTTTTGGTTACATGGATTGCTTTTGTACTGCTTAAGTCAAAGTTATAAGTGGGTGCCCATTGCCCAGATAGTATACATTGTATCCCTCAAGTTTGATTTCACTCATCCCCTCCTCCCCCTTGCCACCTTTATGATTTCTGTTGAGTTTTACTTCCATCTGTGTACATGAGTGCTCATGGGTTAGCTCCAATTTAATAGTGGGTACATGTGGTGTTTTTTTTCCCATTCTTGTGATACTTCACTTAGGAGCATGGTCTCCAGTTCCATCCAGGTTGTCGCAAAAGGTATTAATTCATATTTTTTATGGCTGAGTAGTACTCCATGGTATACATTTGCCACATTTTATTAATATTAATCCACTCATGAGTTGATGAGCACTTGGGTTGATTCCACATCTTTGCGATTGTGAATTGTGCTGCAATAAATATTTGAGTGCAAGTGTCTTTTTGATAAAATGACCTTTTTTTCTTTTGGGTAAATACTTTGTTTTCTTTTGGGATTGCTGGGTCAAATGGTAGGTCTACTTTTAGCTCTTTGAGGTTGCACTAGTTTGCAGTCCCAGCCCAACAGGGTGTAAGTGTTCTTTTCTTTCTGCATCCATGCCAGCATCTATTGTTTTGGGACTTTTTGATAAAAGCCATTCTCACTGGGGTTTGGTGATATCTCATTGTGGTTTTGATTTGTATTTCTCTGTTGATTAGTGACATTGAACATTTTTTCATATTTTTATTGGCCATTAGTCTTTCTTCTTTTGAAAAGCTTCTGTTCATGTCTTTTGCCCACTTTTTAATGGGGTTGTTTGATTTTTTCTTACTGATTTGCTTGAGTTCTTTGTAGTTTTGGATGTATAGCTTGCAAGTATTTTCTCCCACTCTGTAGGTTGTCTATTTGCTCTGTTGATTATGCTTAGCTGTTGCACAGAAAGCTTTTTACACAAAAAATTAATTTACTAATATTAATTGCAGTATTATTCAAAATTGTAAAACATTATAAATATCCTAAATGTCCAACAACAGAGAAATAAAAATTGCTGTATATATAGTCAGATAAATATTTTGTGGGCATAATATTGTAATTATGAAGACAATTTGCTAATTATAAAGATATTTATAATATAATGTGAACTGATAAAAAGCACATTATGATTTCAATGAGGTAAGAAAGAAATATTAATATGTATGTGAAATTGGTTTGAAGGACAAGACAAATGGACTTAGTCTGGAAAGGCTTTATAATTGGAAATAGATACTTTAAAAAAAAGTTATTGCATAGTTTTCACATTGTATAAATAATGTCAGCCTAATCATCTGATTTACAA
This sequence comes from Daubentonia madagascariensis, assembly GCA_023783475.1. Classification (NCBI taxonomy): domain Eukaryota; kingdom Metazoa; phylum Chordata; class Mammalia; order Primates; family Daubentoniidae; genus Daubentonia; species Daubentonia madagascariensis. Next base: position 34,059,665 of record JAKFHU010001209.1, read on the forward strand.
TATGGCAGAAATAGCAGTCCTACCTTTATCAGAAAACTGCCCATATTTCTGAGTATGTCTAGTTAAAGTGGCCGAATCATATATAGGTTTGACTTTACTCTGTCTTAGGTAAGAATTGCACTACAAAAAAAAGAAGATGAGATCTATAGTGATTTATGCAGGTAAAAGAATACTAAATATATGAACAGTGACATTCTATTCAAAATTGAGCCAGAAGTGCTCGGGTAAAGTAATATTGACTACTAATATTGAGCTTGTAGGTCTCCTTCACTGTTCCTCATATTTATTATGCAATTTAATTGCCACAGTTATGTTATATGATTGCTGTTATTATGAACTCTATATTATCGATAAGGAAACCAATTTTTAAATAAATTAAGTGACTTGTCTTAATTGCAGAGTGAGTAAATATCCCAACTAAATTTAAAGCCAGCTCTGTTTAGCTGTAGATCCTTTGACTTTAATCACTATACAGTACTACCTCAACATGAAAATTGTCCCTTTTCTCATTCACTCTATAGAAAACCTGGATATATTGGAAGGCAGAAAGCCACAGTATTTACAGCATGAGTTTTCTTTTCAGGTTCAGGTTGATAAGAGACAAGATTTTGGATTTTTGCCAGCTTCAGATTCCTCTTGGTAAAATGAAATAATTGGAATACCTTTATTACAAAGGATTGTTCTGAGGTTTAGCAATATCAAACTGCTCATTTCATTCATTCATTCAGCCAATATTCATTAAGCAGCTACTTTGTACCAAGTCTTCAGCTGGGGCCTGGAGATACAAAGATGAGTCAGTCAAAAAAGAGAGAAAGACTAATCAAAATACTTCTGAAAATAAGTGCATAATTACCAAGTATGTGAAGTATTATGAAAGAAAAATATGGAAGGGGGTCTTTAATACTTCAGGGATTAGACAATTCTTCCCTGAGGAAGTGCTACCTCATCTGAGATCTGAAGGATAGGTACAGAATTAAGAAACAGACAGTGTGGGGGATCCTTCTGGCAAAGGGCCACATGTGTAAAGACTCTGATTCAGGAAGAAATGTGTTCAAGGAATCAAAATAAGTCAAGTAAATGACCCTTTGCCCCTAAAGCAAAAGAGCTGCATAAAATGATGCTAGAGAGAGAAGCATAGGCCAGATAAAGAGGAGCTGTTTAGACCACTTAAAAGACTTTTTTTTTTTTAATAAGAGGAGTAAATCATTAAGGGTTTTGAGTAGAGGAAGTACCTAACTGTGGGAGATGATAGAAGTGAATGGTTGTAGGGAGATTAGCAAATGCAGGAGGGTGAAAATAGGAAATACAGGTAGTTTGGACTAAAAATACACTCTGAGGATTTCCAACATTTAAATGTTGGATAGAGAAGGAGTCAACCAAGCACCTTGACAAAGGGCAGCTAGACAGATGAGGGAAAACCAAGGCTGGGTAGTGTAAGAGAAACCAAGGGCAGAGCTTCAATGAAGGAGTGATTAATACTGCCAAGTGCAGTTTAAATGTAAAGTATGATTGGAAATAAAAAATACCATTGGAATTAGGAACATAGAACACATTGTAATGGAAAATGACTTTATTTTTATTGTTCCCAGGGATTTAGGTTTTGGTTTTGCTTCTGATCTGATTTTGTTTGTTTGTTTCACTCATATTTTCCTTTTTCAATAAAAATTGAGTGTCACCATTGAACTTTGGAGTAATTTACAAGGGCATTCCTTTGTAATAATGTTTACACTTACTAAAAATAATGAAAATAAAAGGCATTTGGCATCAAAATGCAAAACAAAAGCAAATCAATTTTTACTGAAAGTTTGGATTTTTCCTGTGTTTTGCCAGTTTAACAAATTTTAAGGTTATTACTTTCAAGTATGGCTAGATGCTTACTGCTTATAAACGTGACTCAACACTTTCAGTATGTGAAATAAGAAAATTGAAGTGTTCCTCTGTAATTTTAGGTCAAGTTTGGTGAGCTGAGCAAAATCCGTTTGTCTCATTTATTTTTTAAATTGGCCCCTGGAGTATTTTATAGTTCATGAATATGAAATGTCTTATGACCAAGTGGATAAAGGAGGAACCAAACTGATATTTATGTTTTCTCTTTTCCAAGAATTTCAATTCATAAAATATTTTATAATACTTTCACTTTATTCTATTGTTTGATTACAAACAGTATTACTTTATAAAAAGACATCCCATATCTCTTATCCATAAATAAAGAATATAGCTTACTTTATTATTCTAAAAGTTACTAATTTAGCTAATTAGTAACTTTTTATGAGTCTAAATCTTGATTTCCTTGTTTGTACAATTTCTTAACAAAATCAGATTTTTGGCCCATTTTAATTCTCTAAAAAATTATGCCTCAAATTATAAGTGAATTCAAATATTCTTTGAAAAACATCTTAATATCTGAACTATACTTCTTACATTTTGAATATATTCTCATAGCCAGTAACCTTTCTACGGGCAAGGAGTAGTTATGATAATATGAACAAATAAATATATGCAGCACTGTGAGGTAATGGGGTTCCTACTTTAAACGAGTTTGACCTTCTAGAATTTTTATAATGTCACATGGTAAAGAAGAAACTGCTAACGTAGAAAGGAAGCAACCAAAAACAGAAGAAATGAACTTAATCGGTTAGACGTTTTAGTGCATTGAGGAACTAAACTGTCTCATTCATCATGAACTGAATATTTATAAAAAGTGTTGCTTTTTCTTTGTTCTCCTTTTGTCTTGTGGTATTTCTCCTTATCAAATCCTTATCATCCTTTTCAAATCATGTAAAAACTGGTGCTTTTGTTGTTGTTGATGTTCCAAAAAAGTTGCTGGCAATACTATGCGACGGACAATAAACTCACACTAACACATTCTTACAAGTTAGTTTCTAGTTTATGATGCCTGAGAAGGACTGGGCAGAGCTCCTCCAAATTTTCATTTATAAAGTACTGAAAATAATGAGTGAGGGCATATTAAAATCTGTCCTCGTGTAAAATATGCTAATATTTGTGCCCATATATTATAGGCATAGAACCTATATAGTAAGAAATGGAACATCAACATATCAACCTAATTATCCATTATTAATAAATAGTAAAATTGTGAGTGCTATATTTAAAAAAGTCATATGTGTACAAAAAGAATAGCAACACAGTACAACATATTCCATTTTATGATTAAAAAAGACAGCAAACAGAGAGTAATACATGTATCAGTAGTTAAAAATCCTATTTAAAGATAAATTTCATTTTTTTTTCTTTCTCATCCTTCCTTTTCCCACATCCTTTACTTATTAATTCCTTAATTAAGAGCTTATTTTGAGAGGCAGGGTCTGCTGTTTCATTTACCAATTTTTTTCAACAACTATTTCCTCTGCTAGGGTCTGGGAATCCAACAATGAACAAACACAAACATCCCCTCTACCTTCATGGCACTTTCAGTCAGGTTGTAAAGAAAAAAACAAATCAAATCACCTTGGAAATAAACCCCAAATTGCCCTTTTGTAATTGTTGCAGAAGAAAGATACATATGGGAATATAATGGAACCAAAGGAATCAGGAAATGGTGACTCAACTATACTAAGGAAATTGACTGTAGGAAGGAATTGACATTGCCAAGGGGGGAGCGGAGAGAGTATCCAGCAGATGAAGCAGATTCTGCAAAGATGGGGGAGAGTGGGCATAAGAAAGCTAAATAATTTTACCGTGGCTTGAGCAGAGAAAAAATGAGGACAAAAATCAAGCTAGATAAGTTGTTAAACATAGTCCATGGAAAGCTTCTCAGGCTAGGTTAAAAGTATTGTTTTCATGCCAAGAGTAACTGCAAGGTATTGGAATATTTTGAGCAACTGATAGAGTGTTGAAATAACCACTGTGACCATACAGTACAGAGCAGATCATAAAGAAGACAATCTAGTTAGAAGCCAGTTGGAGGTTAGTTTCACGTTTTCTAGGTGAGATACAATGGCAACATTAACCAGGGTGATTGGAAAGCTCTTCAAAGGAAATAACGGAGAGTAGTGATGGATTAGATATAAAAGCTTTCAGAAATACCAGTGGTTTTAGGGTTACCCAGTTTTTTTGGGGGCTCTGTTATTCAGTGTGACAAATAAGTCTATAGCTTTATAAGGCTACGAGTTGATACCTTAGTTGGATTTTGAACATGTTGAGTTTATTTATCATCAAAGAAAGATAACTCTGTTCTCCAGAGTAGGGATCAGAACTCTACAGCTAAATCCAGACTGACCACTGTTTCTTGTAAATAGTTTATTGGATCACAGCCACACCCGTTCATTTATGCATCATCTACGGATACTTTTGCACATGCCAGAGTTGAGTAGTTGCAACAGAGATTATATAGCTTGTGAAGCAGATAACATTTAATATCTGGCCCTTTGCAGAATAAGTTTGATTCCTGCTCTAGAAGATAGAGATGATTTTATTTTATTTTTATGTTTGTTACCCTCCCCATTGATTTTTGTGGCCAAAAAGATAATCTCTTTTTCTAAACAGCCACATTAATTAATTTCCTCATTCAAAAAAATAATTCTTAAATCGCCATTACTTGTAGGCACTGCTAGTATTTAGGAGGATGCTCCTCATTTACAATGACTCACATTTGTGAACAATTGCATCCAGTCAGCGTGAAAGTGCCAAGTGATGTGTCAAATCCATTTCCAAAGTACCTTTGCTCAAGAATATACCCCAATGGCAAAACAAACACTCAATAAGTCCAATTTCTTTCTTTGTTTCTTTTGTTTTCTGAGACAGGGTCTCCCTCTGTTGCTTGGGGTAGTGTGTGATAGCCTTATCATAGCTCACTGAAACCTCAAACTCCTGGGCTCAAGGAATCCTCCTGACCCAGCCTCCCAAGTAGCTGGGACAACAGGCACATGACACCATGTCTGGCTAATTTTTGTTTTTCTTTCTTTCTTTCTTTCTTTCTTTCTTTCTTTCTTTCTTTCTTTCTTTCTTTCTTTCTTTCTTTCTTTCTTTTTTTTTTTAGAGACAAGGTCTCCCTGTATTGCTTAGTCTGGTCTCTAATTCCAGGCCTCAAGCAATCCTCCCACCTTGGCCTCGCAAAGTGCTAGGATTAGAGGAGTGAGCCACCCCATGCCCTGCCCAATTTCTTTTACAGTTTGTAATATTTTATAAAATTACTGTACACAATTTTTTTTGCTTTAGTATATTTAATGTTTCTGCAGTATCTCTTTCTCTAATCTGTAAAATAAACTGAGGCACAAACTGTGTCCATTGTCACACAGTGACAAAGACAAAATTCTAACTCACTTTGTATGATTAAGAAACTGTCCTCTTAAACCCAATAACTGATTTAATAACCTCAAATTTGTGAACAATATTGTTCACTAATGAAAGACCATTCTAGTAGGATTGTAAAAGCTTAACTGTGTATGTGACCTTGTGACCCTGTTACTTCATTCAAATCAATAATAATAATTAGAAAAAGCATTTAAATATATAATGAATATAGTGGAGCTATAGGTATCTCTTCTCCTAGAAAGAAAGATTTTTTTTGAAGGCATAAACCATTAAAACCATTTTTGAGTCCTCCAAATCAAAGACTGCTTTTATAAAGTATAGTCTCTAAATCATTATGGAATGAAAAGATGTACTGAATCATTTAATATGAAAACTATCTCAGTAAGTCTTCTTAAATAGTCAAAGGGTGAACCAAATTACCTTTCATGCAGTTCCTTTCAATTAAACTTTTATGAGGACCACGCTGCTTTCCTGGGGTGTAAACATGTATCAAACACAGGAGGAAAGAGATGTGTGAATAATATTGTTTGGGATATTTTCAGCATTATCCTCCTTGTAGAAATAAAACACCTAATTGAACATGATTACATAAAGAAAGAAACACTTATTTCTAGAAACAACTGGAAGGAAATGTACAAAATTATTAATTTTATTTTTTTTGGTGTAATTACCAGTGCATTTTTTGTTCTTGTTTTATTTTGGTTTGCCAAATACACTTGGCAAACAAAATGCATTGCCTTTTCAATAAAAATACATTTGATATATAAGGAATAAAATATTAGTAGATTTTTTAAAAAGATTTGTGTACATTTAATTTAATTTCCATTGCACATTCATGATAAATTGATATCAATTTATAAATTATGAAGAAACCATACTTCAAGTCTAGTAGCTAGAGGCAAAGAAATAAGTGTTAACAAAACCCAAGTCTTCTGATTTTCAAGCTATGGATCCAAGGATATTAGCTCTTCTTTATAAGATAGCATGGTAGTTTTAGTCCACTTTGTGCTGCTATAATAGAATACCTAAAACTAAGTAACTTACAATGAATTGAAATGTAGTGGTCCATGGTTCTGGAGGCTGAAATTCCAAGATTGAGAGGCAGGTACCTAGCAAGAGGCTTCTCTTGCTCCTCATTCCATGGTGGGAGGGCAAAGAGATGGTGAGAGAGAGCAAGAGTGGGCCAAACTTGTCCTTGTATAAGGAACTCACTCCTGTGATAATGAACCCACTTCCACAATAACAGCATTAATTTATTCATTAGAGCAGTGCCTGTATGACACACACACCTTCCATTAGACACTACCTCCCAACACTGTCACATTGGAGATCAAATTTCCAACACATGAACTTTGTGGAATACATTCAAATCAGAGTGATAATATTGGATAGTTAATTTAATTATAAACAAATTATTCTATAAGTTTTGTTCACTAGCTCGTTGGTGACAAGTGATATTGTGAGGCATATTCATAAGCATGAAAATGTGTTCATGAAAAAGCAGTAAACCTACCCTCATTTATGTCTTAACTGAGGTATTATAGGATCTTAAAAAGAGGAGTTGTTAAGAGTAAGCTGGATCTTTTTCTTAATAAGTTCTGTCTTGTTATTCCCAAATTTTGAGTCTTAGCCTCTTTATCTTTAAGAATGGGGTTAAAATCTCTTACTTTGCTCACTAAGTATTAACCCCTATTTGTAACAATAATAGCTAACCTTTGTTGAGTGTTTCCTACAAGAGAAGCACTTTGCATCTATGTAATTATCTAACTAAAATGGCCTTATTGGAATCCTCACATGTAGAACAGAACATTCAGGAGAGAACTGTTACAATTAACTGGGTTGAGGTCTTATAATAGTAAGGGAATAGCTGGATCACATCCAGATAGTCTGGTATTTGAGTTCAACCTCATAGCAACTATGCATACAGCCTCATATTCTCACAGAATCTTGATTTCACTTTTTCATCTCAACTGGTCTTCTAATACTAATACTTTGGTTACATGAATGCCACCAGATTTTCATTAACTCCACTTTCTTTCCAATCAAAAAATTTCTTCATGCTTTCAGGTGTAAAGACAGTCATAAATTCAGCAAATATTCTGCTTTTAGTTACAAGTATTTCTCCTTCTCATAGATAAAAAGAAATCCCACATGTGATTTTATAGCCAATCTCTGTTATTTATCTGCTGATAATTCATGGAAAGAAAGTAGGAAAAAAAAGCTTTTTGTTTTTATTTTTTTACTTGTTAATCCTCTCAAAGTTCATCCTGCTAGGAAGCTGCAGGGTACTTTAAACCAGGTCATTTTAACTAAAGATAAATACAGCACAAATTGGATGTCCCCTCAGGCCTTTGAACTGACTTGAAGCTAAGACTTTACACAGGCCTTTGGTTTTCTCTATGCATGTCCTTGGAGTAAAGCCAAATTCTCAGCAGAAACACACATTTGCAGGAATAAGACCAGCTGCAGAAGGTTTTGAAGCTATAAGCACTAGCACTTTCTAAAAGCTAAAAAATATAAACGATCCCTAAACTTTAATTACTTGACTTCTCCAAAGGCACATATAGAAACCCCCTACGTCTATGCCTAAACTATTCACTGCTATGGGGTATGATAGAAAGACAATTAACTTTGGAGCTTGACAGGTTTTGCACTTCTGGTCTGCCATTTGGTTTCAGCAAGTCATTAAAGTTTTATTCTCAGTTTTATCATAATTTCATGTGTTTTTTGTATGTTCCTGGAATACAGGAGAATATCAACAAATAGTTTTATGTTGAAGCTGACTACTTTGTAGTACTGTATTCAAAAGTATGTCATTCTAGATATTCATTTGTTTAATATGATTTAAAACATTTATCAACTTCTATAGCTGTCTTTCCTTTCCCAGTGGATTCTGTTTTCTTTTTTCTTTTATAGCCTTCCACTGAATGACTGCATCATTTTGCACCATCATTATACAGAAAGCTCATCCTTTACAGCAAATAAAGCACTCAGGTTTGTAGAGCATTCATGAAAGGCTACTTCAAACTTATTTAAGCTGAAGCGATACAGTCTCAAGTACCAAATGCCTAAAAAGGTCTGAAAGGTTTTGGAATTAAATGGGGAACAATAAGTTTTTCACAAGCCTCATTAAAAGAGATGTATTTATATAGCTCAATTAGGAAAGACAAAATAGATTTTCTCCTTTAAGTAAGACATTGGAAAGAGATATCTTGCCAAGTAATGTCTTCTGACCTCTCTTCTGACCTTACTGAATTTTTAAGATTAGCTTATCTTCATGAATTCTATGATTATATCTGGTAATATCAATATTCTACCCAAGTTTAGTGGGGTTGTGGATGCATTCTCTTTCCTTAGAGAGGAATAGGCTGAAGGGGATTGTCAATCCCCTGTGTCCAGAAATAGAGAGCGTATTATGTCCTGCTTCAATGATACGACCACCACTCTCAAGCCAGCCTATTTACAACACAAATAAAAATAAGACAAGTGTCAACTTTGGAAGACTAGAAAGAGAATGTATTTGAAGTAAACTATGGAATGCCTATGTTCTCTTTTTGGGTTCCTGGGGCTAAGTGAGATCCTGAGAAATGCAGATCTAAATATTCTGGAGGCCTTTCAACTATGTCCAATAATTTACAGTCATTTAATAACTAAAAATACCTGAACTAATATTGATTAAAAACTCTGGCTTCCAACTTTGCTGAGTGTTCTGGGAGTTAATAAAACTCTTTAGGATATGCAAAAGACACCCACAACTGAAACTCTGGGGCACAGAAAAGAAGACCTTCAAAGTCTGATGAATTATATGCCAACTCAAGGCCCTTGTAGCGGCAGACTAGCTCACACTTACAGGGATAAATCAAAGCATTAATCGGTCTTGTCAGGAAAGCAGGTGTTTTGACTGCTTTTATGGTTCATTTTCATGCAAAAGGGTTGAGGGACACAGAAATCACAAGGGATTGCAAATAAATGGCACTGACAGGATTGATCCTACCAGGCGAGGGGGCCAAAATCAGCCTGTCTTTTCATATTATGAAATACACCTAATAGCAGGGCCTCTTTAAGCTCTAGCTCCACAATAGCCTATTTGTGAGCTCAGGGTTTTTCTTCTCCTTTTTTCTTGTCTTTTCTTTTTATGATAAACTATTCCAGCAACCATAGCAGCTTTAGAATGTTTAAGAACCATGGTGCACAAGACTTGACAAAAGGATTTTTGTTTTTAGAGGATTTTAAGGACAGAATATACAAATTGTGTGATTTTGTTCCAAGATGGAAAGGGAGGACAAGGAGGAGGAGAGGCAAATCCTTCATTTCACCCCCATTTCAAAATTCAATGACAACAGAAATATCACTAAAAAGGTACAGGAGCATAAAAAACTCTCAAGAATTGGCCTATTTAAGGCTTTATATTTTAAAGTATGACTAAATTTGGAAAATAATTTTAAACTTGGGAAAAAAAATTTATGGTCTATTTGGCATTTTATAGAAAGGCAATTTTGAATTATTATTTCATAATTTTCTAGGTTTGTTACGTGAACAGTCATTGATGTAATAAAACATAACTTGAAAAAACAACTAAAATTACAGTTGTATATTCTATAGTAGATTTTATGATTATTCTTCTGTATAATAGTATACATTTTGATAAATTCCAAAATTACATGCCAACTAGTTAATAGCCAATTATTGTGCACTTACTACATGCTGGAAATTACTCTAAGCGCTTTATATGTACAGTACTCATAACTGTATGTGGCAAATAATATTATTATCTCCATAAGGAAACCTAAGCACAGAGAGAATAAGTCATTTGTTCTATGTCATATAACTACTAGGCTGGAATTCTAACACAGACTGACCCAAAGCCCTTATGTTAATCCATAAAATTTTTCTGCCTCTAGAGAATAACTTATTACATTTCTTGTTCTCAATATTAATGTTAATATTTTGAATTATTACACTAAGAATATAGGTCTTTTTGCAATACAGATTTCTTTTTTTAAAGAAAGCAAGCTAAGTAAGAAGTGAATTTCTGAAACTAAATTATGTTTCCCAGATGCTTCATGTAGAACCCACAGTTCATAATACATAATGGAATCTTGCTGGAAAGGTCACATTAACTTTTCTAATATCAATTTTAGGAAAACCTAGTAATTTCCTAATTTTCCTGAATGTTCTAGAACCTATGGTTCAGGAATAAGAAGTAACCTTGAGTGAGAAGGAAAATTCAAGGTGGTTTGAAGAAAATATTACCTGTTTGCAATCTGATATAAATTTTGTTTAATCCCTGTATTACAGAGCTAGCAAAATTTGTCAGGATAAGATTTATATGTGGACTTCTAGAACTATAAATTTTCAAGTGAATGAAATTAGCTACATTATCTGGCTAGTATATTAGGGCCATACAGACAATCTGCATAAGGTATCTGCTCAAAGCCAGGATCGAGCTTATTGAATATAGATCCCCAGAGCACAGAGTTCAGTTGCTTACATAATATAAATGTTTTGTGATATCAGATTAAGAGCACCCCATACATCCATCACCACAAAAGGGAGGGAAAGTTCTCGAGTTAGAGCAATTTCTCTTGGTTTCAGTATTTCTCTAGGTGATTTAATTTTTATTACAATCTTATGCTGATTAACCTTCTTTGATTGACATATTGGTTTTTAGAGTTGTAAATACAGAATATACAATCATATAGCAATCACATTTTACTGGCCTAGACACATTTTGTCTACTTTGGAAAGCATTCCTAATGCAAACATTCATGGATAAATCTCAAAGGCCCTCTGTTGAAATTGTATATTAATTGAAATTAAATATTAAATTTGAATATTAAGAGTTTTAAAACTGGTGCATTTTTCTGAGAACATGATCCATAAATTGCACCAGATTTTCAGACAGCATATGTTTCAAAGAAGTAAGAAAACCTAATTGAAGTAGTTTTGTAAAATTCTGCTCCTTAATCCATTTATGTGTTTTTAACACATTATAATACCAGTGAGGACAGTCTAACTGTGATCCAGTGAGAGGAGACCACAGCTATTAATAGTAATTTTTTCCTTACTGATGAATAAAAGAGACAGATGTGATATTTTTATTGTGATAACATATACATAACATTTTCTATTTTAACCATTTTTAAGTATATTAACTCAGTAGCATTAAGTGCATTCACATTGTTCTGCAACTATCACCATTATTCATCTCCAAAAATTTGTATCATCCCAAGAGATTATGCTCTTTTAAAAATACTTTGATAGTATTTTCAATTTTAAATATGGAAGAAATCAATATTGTTTTGGCTAAGACTATATTTCTTAGCTGATTTTAGTGTCCATTCTTTCTCCAAATAACAATCTATTTTTATGTATGAATTACTTCTGAGATTGTGTTATAAAATGACCCAATATGAACATTTATACCATTTTAAAATTTTTAAGTTGAGCCTCTGTTTAAAATAATCTAATGCTAAAAATTAATATCTTTTTAATAACATTCTTAAGTCAGAAAGATGACTATGGTTATTGAGGAAATTAATCCTTTGTTTAAAAGACAAAGGTGAGAGTATAATTTGAAAAGCCTAAGAGATTAACATAAGTCTTCAGTAAATATTATTGAAAAGGTTTATCTTACTTTTTCTCTATTTTGTAAAGTTTTACATTGTTTTAACATCCAATTCAACTAAATTATAAAATGAATCCCTATTTAAAACAAAAAATATTTTTTCATTAATGAAAATAATTAAAGAAAATGTAAGACATGGATAAAAGTGGTTTGAAAGGAAAAAATACATAAGCCTATCCACATCATCTAAAAGCATACTTACTTTAAGGCAAAATTGTTACAATTTAAAAATATTACATTCTGTGTGAAGACTGTATCTTAACTTTTCTGTTAACCTCTCACTTTAAACCAAAAACTAAAATTCACATTCACACATTTATGTTAAATTATTTTGAAGTGCACTACAGAATCAATTATGTGAATTGTTTTTTTAATCATTCATTTAACAAATATTTATTGAACATATAATGTGTCCCTGAACTCTGATTATTGCAGAAAAGATTTCTACTCTCTTTACTGTTTACACAGCACCCAAAATAAGGACCTGAAAAGAACAAGTCAAGCATTAGTTCACAATTTATGATAGTAAGTTAAAAGGAACTCTGAGAAATTTATGGCAGCACATTTATTTCTAAATATGATTTAGCATACTTTCACAAGATTGTGTAAGACACTTTCCACAATTAAGATTGTTCAGGAATGAGATTTGGAAATTTGCTTTTCTAGAGCCTGATCCAGAGAGTTGCTTTTAAAATAAAATGTAGCATAAGGGAAGTACTGTAATGATTCAGCATTCATTTTTTATAGGCAGGCTTTCTGTAGTCAGTTTGGCTTCCTAATTTTATTTTTATGTGAAGGCAAATTGATCAGGGCTGTAGGAAACAGAGTTCCTAACTCTAGAAATAACCTCCATAAATAATGCATCTAGGTAAATTCAACTACAAGTTGTGTGTGTGTATATGTGTAGAAGAGACATATATCAATGTTTCCTCTATATTTGAACACTCAGAGAGTAATATTCATGTATTAAAAATATTAATGTAAATGATGATGAGTTAAAAAAATCTAATCCATAACATCCCTTCAACTGGGCTTCTGCAACACATCTTTTAGCAATATTAATAGGTAATTTGAAACTAAAGACACCATATATTGCTACCAGAACAATTTATGTCAAGAAGGAAAGAATGATCAAGAACAGTATAGAAACATATTTACAAATGTTGGCTTTGTTATGGGAAAATAAAAATCTTTTAATAAAAGCAGTATTTCTCTTAGGGGTATTAAAATGTCTTAGGTAGATCACATTCAAGGCAACCTGTACCCTCAGTGCCATATGCCTGCTTCACTGCACATTATTGTTGACTTACTGAACCAAGGACAATTTAGATCCTGTGCTGTGGGCAAAACAAATGTCCCAAGGTCTAGTTTTTAAATTGGGTCCAATAATAGTCACACGTAGCAGTTTAATCAAAAACATTTAGCAGATTCAGCTACTAGTCTGTGAAATTGAATGTTAGCTGTTGCTTACCATCAGTTTTACCTAGGGCAAAAAAACAGAGAAAGAAAAGTAATATGCCTTGTGTGCTAAACGGTGGAATCACCGTATCTTCCACTGTATTAGTTTCCTAGGGCCGCTATAACAAATTACCACAAACTTCGTGTCTTAAACCCCCCAAAATTTATTCTCTTAACAGTTCTCAAGACCAGAGTGAAGAATCAAGGTATCAGGAAGGCTGTGGTCCCTCCAAAAGTTCTACGGGAGAACTCTTCCCTGTCTCTTCCAGGTTCTAGTGGCTCAAGGCATTCTTTAGCTAGTAGCTGCATAAATCCAATCTGTCTTCATATGACCTTCTCCTCCTCTCTTTGTCTTCTCCTCTTCTGTCCCCTATAAAGACACTTGTCATTGGAGTTAGGGCTCACCCAAATAATCCAAGATGAGCTCATGTTGAGATCCTTAACTTCATTACATGTGCAAAGACCCTTTAGTAAGGTTACATTCACAGGTGCCAGGGGTTAAGACATATCTTTTGTGGGGAGGGAGCAAAATTCAACCCAATTCAACCACTGCCACTACTCATGCTACTATATTGTGCTATATATGAATTTAAAGGCCATATTATATTTTTAATGGCTACCTGCCAGTGGTGTACACTCAATTAACTGTTTAATGATAACAATAATAATTATGATAGTTCATACTTATTAAATTTCATTATATGCCAGACACTCTTTTTTAACTCAGTTACTCCTCACAGCAACTCCATAAGTTAGATACTGTTATGCCAATTTTACAGATAAGAAAACAAAGACACAGAAATGTAATCTATCCAATTTGTCTTGGTAACAAGTGGAGGAGATGGGGTTTGAATCCAAGAAAGATAACTTCAGAACCTTTCCTGATAAATTAACATCTAGATTTTGTAGCCTTTTATTTGATTTACTTCAGATTATCTAGAAAAAAAATCTTACTCATCATTAAGAAAATTTTTATAATTATAAAATCCATAGGAAATGTGAGACCACAATATCCTTATTAAATTTTACCTTGAGAATTAGCTGCTGTATTTCAACTATGGGTAATATTGAAATATATTAGAATCTAGAGCTAAAGAAAGAAAATTTTACAAAAACAAAGCCCTAAGTTAATAAAATTTACAGAATAAATAAGGAATTCTAGAGAAGAAAGCAAATCTCCTGCCTACCTTCCAAGCCAGTAATTGTCACTTTGCATTTCCCAATTTAAACAATAAATAATTTAATTTTTATAATTAGAGGGATGGTGGTAGATTTTTTTTCCTTAAAGATGGTTACACCAATATGTATCTCATTCCATACTCTCAAAAATACAATTTGACTAACATGTTCCATCAAGAGATGACATCTATGTTACCTCCCTTGAGCCTGGGTAGTCCTTGTAAATGTCTCAAGCAAAGTGACAGAGGTAATGCTGTGTGATTTTTGAGGTTAAGTTCTAAAAGGCAATATAGCTTCTACCAGAAGTCTCTATATCTGTTTTTGTTTCTGTCTCTCTGTCTTTCTTGAGATATTTGCCCTTGAGATGCAGACACTGTATTTTGTAGAGTCCATGTGTGGTTGTTCGGGTTGACAGCCCACATTAACTGTTGGAGATATGAGTGAACCTTTAGATAACACAAGCCCCTGTCTTTGACTTTTCTTGCTGATGCTCCAGACAGACAGCCCATCCCTACTGTATCCTGTCTAAGTTCCTTTGTTATAGAACCATGAGAAGTAATAACAATCATTGTTATTTAAGCTACTAAGTTTGGGGACATTTGTATTAAATAATTAATTAACCTAGGAACATATGTCATCATTCATTAGATAATTAACATAAGGGCAGCCTTGGATAAATAACATAAGGACATATATCAGCATGCCCTTTATGCCATATTAAATATTAGTTTGTCTTTTAATCTTATTAGTTTACTTTTTTGACTAGTCAAGTTTCCATTATGTGTAGACTTTCACTCATTCAAGAAATATTTATTTAGCATGTTTTCTGAAGCAGGCCTTTTGGTAGCCTCTTACAATGTAGTTTAAAGGAGGCAATCAAAATGTCTGATATTACAGAATGTACATTCTAATTGGGTTGAGAAATACAGCTCTTCCTTTTATCTTATAACAGTACAAACCTAAATCTAGACACGTGGGTCAGGCTCTGGCAAAGTACAGGATTCTAGTTGTGGTTTCTGTCTTACATCAAGTTCTCCAGAAACAAAGCCTAAGAGAGATGTTTGTATGCAAATAATTTATTGAAGAAATGGTCCCAGGAAAAAACACAAGGCAGAGGCAGAAGCAGACAGGGAAGTAGAAGCAGCCAAACAATGGTACAGCTTATAGGCACAATTTCACCTTCAGCTTGATCCCAAAGGGTAGCTACACGAATATATTGCAACAAAAAATTTATCTTTGTTAGAAGAGAAAGAGCTGGGCTTCTGCATCATTCAGTCCTTTTTAGAGGTTTAGGCTCGTAGGCACTTCTGGTTCTCTCTGAATTTCAGCAACGCAATTCCAGCAATACAAGGAAAGTTTTGGAAAGAAATCTTCACACTGAAGCCAGGGGAGTGATACACAGAAACGATAGAATAATTTTAAGGGATTTGGAATAAGCATGGATATGGTCCCCTTAGTCGAGTCTTAATAATTTGAAAGACAAAAAAATTAAATATTCAAAGCATTAAACTTGTAGAAAAAAATCATGAACCAAGAATTGTAAATACTAAATTAGACTTCAGAAAGTAAGATGTTTTCCACCATCAAAACAAAAGCGTATTTTATAACTATGTATGTATATATGTAGCTGCATACATTGTTCTTTTCCTTTATTCTTTATTTAAAGTTATTTTGTAATGTGATGTGGCTTCAGTTTTCAAGTAGAGTTAAGAATAATACAGATGGATGAAAGGATGGGACACACCCATGTGGGTGTAAACTAGATGCAGATATTGTTTATTCTTTGTCCAGTTTGGACTAGGTATGTATAGTTCCACTGATCATGATTAGTTTACTTTTTTTATTTTGTTACCCTTCTACTGTTTTCCACCAAGTAGCAATCATTTACCTCTATATAATTAATGCACAGGTAGAACCAATAACTCCCTCTTTTGAGCCTGCCCACATGGGCAAAGGAGAGAGACTTCTCTATGTGTGTTTTATGCATTTATTTATTTATTTTAGTGGAAAGAAATTTTTGAGTGCCAAGATAAATATAAATTCAGAGGTAGTGATTAACTACAATGTATCGGGAAAAAAGACATAACTATATTCACTGACTTCTAATTCTTCCTACAGTATGGTAGGAAGAATAGGCTCAGTACTAATAATAGGAGATTCATTTTTGATATTCCAACACAGGGCTGAACCTCTATTCTCTGCTTTTTGCTAGGCTTAAATGGAGTGAAAACTCTTCATATGATACTTTGTTAAATAACACATATTTTTGTTTGACTATTCGTTTGCATTTAATAAGTTAAAAAGTTGGTATCGATAATAGTCATTTTATAAAACACAGCACAATCAATACAGCTAAGTGTGACTATACATAGTTTATTAGTTATCTGTTACTCCATAAAAAACTGCCACAGCATTTGTGGGTACAGAATCCAGGCATGGCTTGCCTGGGTCCTGTGCTTCATATTCTCTTACAAAGCTGCAATTACGGTATCAGCCAGGCCTGGGATCTCATTTGAGGCTCAACTCAGGAAGGGCTCATTTCCAGGCTTAAGTGGCATTTGGCAGGATTCAATACATTGTGTTCTGTCCAACTGAGAACTTCAGCTCCTTCCTACCCGTCACCTGTAGGTCCCCCTTAGTTCCTTGCCACTTAGGCTTCTCTGTATGGCAGCTTATTTCATCAAAGCCAGCAAGAACGAATAGAACGTGGCTGGCATCAAGGCAGAAGTTACAATCTTAGGTAGCATAATCATGAAAATAACATCCCATCATCTTTATCACATTCTATGGGTTAGAAACAAATCATAGTTCTTACCCACACTCAAAGAGAGGAGATCACACAAAAGTATAGACAACAGAAAGTTGGGATAATTAGGAGCCACTTTGGAGTCTATCACAATAGGTTGTGTGGAGGCATAATATAAAAATAAATAACTTTGTTCAATGAATAAAGCAATTTTTTGTTCTAGGAGCTTAAAATCTAGTAATGAATACATGACAATAAGCACCATCTGTTTGTGGCAAAATCTTAATAATAATATATTGACATAATCTCATTTGACTTATGAGGTATGCATCATAGGTAAAATGTCTGAGTAACTGAGCACCAAAAGCCTATCACCTTACTTTCCCAAGGTGACGATGAAGCAAAGGAGGCTGACTGACACCCTGGATCTGAAACAGGATTACTGGGGAAAATAAAGAGAAAAGAACAGCAATTAAATGATTTTCCTGTTGTCCATCACACTGTAAGACGGCATGTAATGAAAGAGCAAGATTCAGATTCTGGAATAGAGATCCAGGCCTCTGGGCTGCGGGCTTACATGGCTTCATGTTAGAGGAAACATAAGCATCTCCCCTGCCTTGACCAGGAGCTGGAGTGCAAGCCTTGAGCTTGCACCTGTGTGATATGCTGTAGTAGTGACTTCCAACATTACCTCAGCACTTTACTAGAATGGATTGTATTAGCACTTAAGTCTACAGCTGGTTTCGGTGGAATAGGTTTCAGTTTTCAAATGTTCTGTAAGAGGCCAATTCCCACTTAGACAGGTTAAGCCTTAATTCTTGGTCAATACCCCAGATTTCAAAGGATGGCCTTTATGTTTCCTACCCCATCAGCAACATTTACCATTTCAACCCATTTGCTACCATTGTTGTAGCAATGCTGTAGCATTCTCACTGATACGATGGGTCTAAGTTCAACTTAACAGCAGGTTATTCATTTACTTAAGAAGGTTTTATATGATTCAGATTTTTCTGTATAATTATTTTATATAATATTTTAGTCCCAGAAGTTATCTTTTTTCCATAAAATTGTTACTTCACCACCTAAATATTTATACTTTTTTTTACATTCTATCCCTCTTACTACACTCCACAATTTCTTCTAGAAAAAATATTTTAGTTTAACTTACAAAGTTAAAGAAAGACAATATATATCTTTGTAATATATACAGATACTATAAAGAAAATATATATCTAATTTTTCATGCTGTTTTTATTTCATAACTCCAGATAATACTTTTTAATCCATTCTATTGTGTGGAGTTTCCTTATAGGTAAGAGTGTCTTATTATGAAGTTGTATTAGTTTTTCATAAATAGTACTGGTTTAAGTTGGTCTAAAAGATATACCTCCTATTTTAAATTCTGTCTAAAGCCAATAATACTAGAGCAAGTTTCCAATGTATTTCTTTCTTTCTTTCTTTCTTTTTTGTCTTTTCTAAAGGTTAATAGTCTACTTTTTGAAATAACCATTTAGGAAATGTTAGCTTTATGCTAATTCAAAATATTCTCCAAAAATCTGCCCTGAAATAACCTCTTGCCATTTTTATACATTACCTGGAAAAAAATAAAAATGCTAAGATTCCCGTGGCAAGACCTTGCAAAAGGGAAGAAAATGCATTAAGCCTATATTACTAAATCGGCTACAGGAAAGTTTGTGTTTTTTTGCTAGAACTACTTTGGCATACACTTGGCTATTTTTTCTTTTTAACTACAGAAAGTTAAAAATAACCGTCAATGCACAGAGTCAACATTTTTGCCTTGGTATTTATGCTAGAAGAAAATAAACTCATTTAGAAAATAAAGAAATGTTCAGGTAGGTAATGTCGAGCCTATGGTTTGAGTGGTGAAGAATAGTAGCTTAGGAGTACAAAACTGAGAGAACTGATGACCCAGGGCTGGTTTAGAGCATGAAATTGAGACTTGTGTTTTTTGAAAATTTAATTTAAAAAGATGAATGCATAGTGATCTTTTCACAATGTTTTAGGGATTCAGAATATCAAGAAAAATATCACCCTATGGGAAAAGGTTAAATTTTTGGGACATCTTAGAATTAAAATATGGGAGCAAGGGAACGAAGGTTTTAACAATAATTGCTGACTACCTTTTTCTCTACTGAAGACAGTTTGCATTCTTCTGACATTCCTTGTCCCATTCTAAAGGCTAAATTCATTAAGCTCTACCCATTTTCTTTAAGCAAAAAATAGGCAGGAATATACATAATATTTTGTTATATCATTTCCTTCAAAATATTGCTGCTTGTGTAATGTGTAGTGTACTCACAAAGCAATTAACCTTGGCAAGCAGTATTCCTTAAGCCAGTGCTTTTCAAATTGTTCTAGCCCATGTCTCATTTTGAAAAACAGACAACAGAAATGAAAATAAAACTTAGTCCTCTATAATGCTCTCTGGAATTTCTGATTAGAATAAATATTTTGACTACACACAAATAAAACAAAAGAAATGGGAAAATGCATTTTTATAACTGTGCATGCACTTTCTGTGAAATCCAAAATCTGCTCTATTTTCCCCAACTTTTCCTGCCTGTCCTAACCTGGTACCCCGGGGTGAGACTCACTGTGAGAATGCTTTCGCCTGAGTTTCTCATGCCAGGTATACAAATATAAACTACCATTACAGTTTGTGTTTTCTTCAGTTTAGACATTTATATATAATAATACCAAGAATGGATTCTGTGGAGTGGATAGAAAGTCAAAGAGCATTTGAAGCAAATCTTTGAGGCATTCCGACAACCCACATTCCATTAGGGAGTAGAACAAGGGAAGTGAGGAAAAGGTACTTATAGGAAAGAATCCACAGAAAAAGATCTGTTGTAGTTAAAGGGCTGTGGTGGTTTTAAAATAAGTCTACAAATTCCTTTAGACTTCTTTCTTCAAGAGGTAGAGCCTAATTCTCCTCTTCTTGAGTGTGGCTAGACTTAGTGATTTCATTCTAATGAATAGAATAAACCCGAATTGGTTAGGTGTGACTTGGGAGATGAAGTCCTAAGAGGTACTGTAATTTTCTAATACTCACTCTGTTTCTGATCACTTACTATGAAGGCAGCCAGCTGTCATGCTATAAGGAGAGGTCCACTTAGTAAGGAACTGTGGCTTCCATCAAATAGTCATGAAAGTAAACCTTCATGGAAGCAAACCCCAGCCCTAATTAAGCCTTCAGATGACTGTAGCCCCTGCTGCCTACACACTGGCTGTAGTCCCATGAGAATTCCTGGGCCAGGACCACCCATCTGTACCACCCTGAATTCCTATCCCACAGAAACTGTGAGATAACACATATGCATTACTATAAACCACTACGTTTTGGGGTAAGTTTTTATATAAAATATACAATTAATACAAGAGCCAGGGGAAATATAAGATTTAAAGAGATGGTATAGTTGACCATGTCAAGTGTGGTAGAAGTTCATATAAAATGGAGATCAAAAAGCATCCACTGGATTTACCAATTGGGAGGTTATTCATGATCTGGGCCAGAGCAGTTTCATGGAATTGTGGGAATGGAAGGTAGGACACCATCAAGATACATAAAGTTAGAAAATGTGGCTAGTGAGTATGGAAAAAGTACTTTAAAAAATTGGTTATGGAACTTAGGAGGAAGAAAGAATGGTAACTGGAATAGTCCCAGATTCAGAGGGAGTTATTTACGATGAAATAGACAAAAGAATGTGTTAACAATGTAGGATTTGACATGTAGAGAGGATAAATAAGGAGTCTGAAAATAGCAGGAGATAAACCAAGAAGGAAATATACCTGGGGACGGAAGGTTACAGAAAAGTAGTGGTGAGACATTTGTTTATTCTTAATAAAAAGCAGATAGATTTTCATTCAAAAAGTTAAAATGTGTCAACTTGATTATATTACCTCTGTAAAATTGGATTACATGTAAAAGAAAACAGAAATTGGAAACTTTAAAATAGTAGCATGAAGACAGAAATTTTCCCCCTTTTTAACATGTCACCAAAAATCAACAAAAAGTTATGAGAAACAAAAATAAAATTCAATGTCTGACAAAACATGGAGATTATTTGTTACCCCCAGCCATAAATCATGAAGGAAAAATTACAATTTTAGCCAAAGTCATAAAAGGCAAATAGGAAGACATTAAGATGCTATAGTGGATTGAATAGTGGACGCCAACACAATACGTTCACCCAGAACCTTTAAATATGACCTTATTTAGGAAAACGGTCTTTGTAGATGTAATTAAATTGAGGATCTCAAAATGAGATCATCTTGGTTAGGGTGAACCTTAAGTCCAAATGACAGTTACCCTTTTAAGAGAGGAAAGGGGGAGAAGGCCATGTCGAGAACCATGTGAAGATGGAGGCTGGGTTTGGAGTTATGATGCCATAAGCCAAGGAATGCCAAGACCCACCAGAAGCTTGAAGAGGTAAGGAGGAATTTTCCCCAAGAGCTTTCAGAGGAAGCATGGCCCTGTCAACACCTCGATTTCAGATTTCTAGGCTACAGAACTCTATTTCTGTTGTTTTCAGCTACCCTGTTTGTGGTAATTTGTTATGGCAGCCCGAAGAAACTAAAACAGATCTCTTTGGTTTTAGAATTCAGAAAAAGAACCAGAGTATATTCCTCAGTCTCACTGTGTGAAAAATTCACCAATCAGGCAGTAATTTGGAAACTTGAGTGGACAATAAAACCTTAGGGAAAGTGCTTTGGAATAAAGCCTTCATAGAAGACAGGGCTGAAAAAGGAGTCACAAACAAGCCACATTTACAGGAAACATTCACAAGCTTTGTGAAGTCATCACCTTAATAAGAACAAAAAAATTACAGTGATAATGCAGAAGGTAATGAAATATGACAGGCAAAGTACAGGAAGAAAGCCTAGAAAAATACAAACGTAAATCCAAAGCAGTGCAAAACCATCAGGGAAATGAAGCCTCACTGGATTTAGGAAATAATGAGTTAGACACTGGAGAAAACACAGTAACTGACATGGATGATAGGAATGGAAAAGAAAGGTAACTGAATGATAAAATGTGGATGGGCAAATAGTTTTTTTTAAAAAATAGAGAAAAATGAATGATAGGAAAGATAGGCAAATGATACTCCATTTTGCAAAATTGGAGTCCCAAATGGAAATTGATTGGTTACTAGAGAAGAAAACAATAAAACTGTTCAGAGATATAATAAAATAAAACTTTCCAAAATAAAATAAAATAACATAATATATACACAACTTTCCAAAATAATATAAAACTTTCCAGAAATAAAAGAAGTGAATCTATAGATTAAGAAAAGACACGGTTACAGGAAAAACTGACACAATGCAATCAATATAGAAATATTGAAATGCATTTGTCAGGGTTCTCCAGAGGAACAGAACCAACAGGAGATTATATAAATGTATAATATATATCTTCATATATATTATATGTAATCTTCATATTTTTATATATACATACCCACACACATATATATATATATATGAAGAGAGAGAGATTTATTATGAAGAATTAGGTCACATGATTACAGAGGCTGAGAAGTCCCAGGATCTGCTAATCTGCTATGTGTATGATGGAGACTCAAGAAAGCTACTAGTATAATTTCAGTCCAAGTCTCAAAGGCCTGAGAACCAGAAGAGCTGATCAGTGCAAATCCCAGCTCAAGGGCAGTAGAAGACCAATGCCCAGGTCAAGCAGGCAGGCAGGAAGCAAAAGGGACAAATTTCTCCTTCCTCTGACTTTTTGTTCTATTCAAGCCTCAAGAGATTGAATGATGCCCACCTGAATTGGGAAGGGCAATCTACTAAGTCCATACTAATGCTAATCTCATCCAGAAACACTCTCACAGGCAAACCCAGAAATAATATTTAATCTAGGCACTCCATGGCACAGACAAGTTAACACCTAAAATTAATCATCACACTGAAATATAGCCTGGGAGATTTTACTCGACTTTGAAAAAATAAGGGAAAAAGTCTTTTAGGAATCAGGCAAAATAATCAAGTTATCTGTAAGGAGAATAAAATTATTCTGGGTTCCCAATTTGCCATAGTATCATTTAACACCAGAAGACAGTAGAGCAGTGTTTACAAATTCCCTGAAGTAGCAATGTGTAATCTAAATTTTCTGTGTCAATTTAAGTATCAAGGCAGCTGTAGCAAAGGAACTGGCAATAAGCATCAAATTAGTTTACCTTAACAACTAGGATAAAAACAAATGTGGAGAATTTGGCTATATAATGAGAGCATTTTATGCCCTGAAAATGTGGAAATAATATAACTAAAGTTGTAGTAGTAGGAGGACAATGGGAGAACTAAGACAAATAGGATGACTATCTCATCTTTTATAGACACAAGTTAAATGAAATAATTTAATAGCATAAATAAAGTTAAAAGTACGTATTGTAATGTGGAAAGCTAAACAATGAAATAGCAATCAAATAAAATTAGGAAAGACTGGGAATAAAAGGAGAGAAAGGAAGTAGAAATACTGAATTATACCATTGCTTGTAATGATAGACTTTAGCTAAAAAAATAGGACTAAATTTGTTATGTAGTTAGAATTATAAATGTGTAAAAAACAGAAATCTTACATAACATAAGAAAAGTGAAACTAAACAATATCAAAAATCACAAAAAGAAATAATAAACAGGGGCACTTAAACATAGAGTGTGAAAAGCCGACTTTTAGCCAAAATATATGTCAAACCACTAAATGTAAATGGACTATACTTATTTATTAATATTAAAAGAATAAAATTCTCAGGTTGGACTACAAAACAAAATATGCTATAGTAAGTGAACATTCTTAACACAAAGACATTTATATTGACTAAAAACTAATAAATGTTCAGAGGCATATCAGATTCTAAACTATGCATCAAAACCATAGTATCAACATTAATGGAGCAAAATCCACAGAAAAGACAGGAGAAATAGATTAAAAAACAGAAAAAATACAAAAAAAATGATAGCAGTAGCAAATGTCAAGAGCCATTTTGCAATATATAACAGATCCAGAAGACCAAAAATAAATACATATAAACTAAATATTATAATTTTAAAATATAATATTATAGACATTATTATATTTTTTTTTACTAAATGTATATGAGGTCTGTCTGGAAAGTATCCAGCCATCGTTAATATAATGAGAATGGTTACATGGCTGGATACTTTCCAGACAGACCTTGTGTGTGTGTGTGTGTGTGTGTGTGTGCGTATTTCCAAAAGACAAGAGAATGTATATTCTTCTCCAAATTCCCAAATAATATTCACATATTGACCATACATTGTGCCTCAGAAAACAGCTTAATTAATTCCAAAGAGTAAATAATATAACATCAATACAATAAAATGGAAATTAATAACAAGAAAGGGGAATGATCTTCTCACCAGGAAATGTAAAATTTCTCTCTTACACATCTCTTATAGAAAAAAGAGGAAATCAAACCAAAATTGGAAATGATTTAGAAAATTATGCCAATTGAAACAGACATTTTTGAACCTATGAGAGAACAGCTTAAACAGCACACAGAGAAAACATAATATATAATATTAAAAGCAGTATGCATCCAATTTTAAATGTTTAAAAAAGAACAATATAAGAAAAAAAGTGAGAAATAACAAATAAAGCAAAAATTAATTTGATATAAACTGTTAAATGTTAGAACAAATAAATAAATTCTATTGCTCTTTCATGGGAATAAAATTGGGAACATGAATAAAAAGGACAGTTATATAACCTTATCAGTGGCAATAAAGAAATAACTACAGACACTGAAAAAATTAGTAGAATTCTAAAAAAGACTAATTTGTTCAAATCTTTGCAAGTCAGTTTGAGAACATAAGCGAAATGGGTGTTTTCCTTTTGGAAAATACAAGCTATCAAACTGACTCCAGAAAGACGGTCTGGAAAATGACACAGACCATTTACCATTCAGGATTTAAAGTTGTCTAATAGCTATTGCCCAGATGGTTTCACAAGGGAATTCTTCCAAAATTTCAAGTAACAGATAACTGCAATTAAATTTCAATTATTCAGAGCATGGAAAAAAAAGAAAAGAAATTCTCCTAACTTTTTTGGAACATGGACATCACGTTGATACCCAAATCACAGTAAAGGTAAACACACAAAAGAAAACCACAGAAAAGTTTACTCAAACGTACTAAGATAAAAACATTTTAAAAATAACTGGCAAAATTCAACTGTTTAATTAATAAGTAGTAAAAAAATTGCAGTTTATTCCTGGAATGTTAGTGTGGTTAAATATTAGGATAACTATAAATATAAATCAATATATTTAGCAAGTCAAAAGAGACAGTCATATAAATCTCACTAGGTGTGAAAAAATGTATTTAATAAAATCTAACGTTTAGTCTTGAATTTTAAAAAATCATAATTAAAGAAAATAGTTTTAATATGACTGTATTTATATGTATGCAAAAATGGCAGATATATGCTAACTGAGAAATCATTGGCAACATTTTCTTTGAAATCAATAATAAAGCAGCAAAATGTGTCATTAACATTTTAATTATAAATTGTTCTAGAGGTATTAACTAATGATATTATGGAATGTATCGAGGAATTTCTTTAGAAACAAAAATTAGAAAGGAGAATTTTAAATTATTAAGATTTGAGAATGACTGATATTTTTCCTTGGAAAATCCAGAAGGAAGAATTGGAAGACCTTTATAAATATAAGAAAAAGCAGTTACAGGTCTGGATACAAAATTAACTCATAGCAATAAAGGGGGTTCTCATATGGACAATAAGTAAGTACAAGAATAAAACATCAAAAGATAAAATACAAAACTTAACAAAAAATATAAAATCTTTTGTGAAGAAATTGTACATTCCATGGAGAAATACAAAAGAAACCTTAGAACAAGGAAAGACGCATTCCTGGAAAAGAAAATGCAACATCATAAGAATGTCAGTTCTCCCTCAAATTAATCTATAAACTTAATATGATCCCAGTAAAAATAACAACAGCATATTTTTGGAAACTCGACAAGCTGATTCCAAAAATAAAATAGGAAAAAAATACCCAGAAATATCCTAAAAATAGAGATAGAAGAAGCAAGGAGGGCAGAGAGAGAATTATGTTTTTTTAGTCCTATCATTTTAAACTTAGAATAATTAAAACAGCATGATATTGAATACAAAGGCAATTTATCTACTACTGTTAAGCACTATTAGCATTGATTTTTTTACAATATTATTATTAGTTTTATTTTTTGAAATCTGAAACCAATCAATTGCACATTATAATTCATTTTTATAAGTTTTTAGTCAAAAATTTTTTAAATAAAAAGCAAAGTTGAGAAATGTATAGACAGAAGATATTATACAAATTGAATGAACAATTTATCAACAGTAGCTTTTTCCCTAAACTAGAACCAGATAAAATGATTAAAGGGTGAAGAGTCAAGGAACTATGATTAAATCAAATTTTCTTGTTTAGGAAGGGAGTGATATTCAGGATATGATATCCTGAAGAATGACTAATTTTTGAAGGCATGTAGGCAGATAAAGGAAAATTGAAAGACCCTCAGAATGAAAATTGTCATTTCTTTAAGAAAAATTGCCTATCCTCAAATAAAATGAATTATTCTGACTCACATTCTATACCGGGATCAGAACTATGAGCAATTAGCGAGTGGTTTTGAACTTAGCTGCGTTCATTGAAATTCATAGGGTTAAATATCAATGAAAGTTTTTCATTGCTAATTCAGAAACCCTTCACTTTAAAAGAAATTATGGAGTCTCCTTCAGCTGGGAAACTACTTTCATATATGTCATGTTTTTGCTTTTGTCAGATTGGATGTATTATAACAAAAATGAGGATTATGGAGAAGATTTTGTTCTTTTTACATTGTTTTGTTTTGCTTTTTTTAAAGTTTGTTTATTTGTTTATTTGTTTTCATAAAACAGCTCATGCTGTGTGAGTCATAAACTTTCATCAATGAGTCACTCAATTGGAGAGCACAGTTTCTGCAAACACTTTTGAGTGGCATCTCTGTTCATTCCATGTGTATTCCCTAACGCTCTGTAGGGCGGATTGTGTACCTAATGCATGGAAGCTCGAAACTGAGGCTGCAAGTTCTGCACATTCTGATATTCTGACAGCTTCTCTGATTGTTCCACTATTCTGACAGTTTCTCTGGTTTTTTCACTATTATAATTTTGGAGCAACAATCTTATTGCTGTTCACAATCTTCATGTGACAGTTCTGGGCAAGACATCAGGTTTCTCTTCTATTGTAGCTGACATGAAATACTCTAAAAGTACTTTTAGAATTCTGTCTGTTGCATACTTTATATATATTTCTCTATATATATACACACACACATTAATACATACATGCACACATAATATATATTATACATATATGTAATTTATATATATATATATATTTGGGGGAATTGTTTTGCACATCTACTTTCACACAATATCTGCTACCCCGGTAATGCATGCAGATTTCTCCCCTGTGTGACAGGAATTAATTTGGATTTCTATCAAAACAAAATTATAAGTTTTTTTCCTAAATATCAGAAGGCTTCTTTAATGAAGTTTGGTCTTCCATATTCATGATAGTTTCTTCAGCCCCATTGCCCTTGACACAACTCGTGGTGCAGAGGTCACATTGATTACCTGTAAGTAGACTCCCTCATCCCTAAGAACCCTATACCAGTAAGAGAAAGACAGCAGGCTAAGTCACAGAACTGAGTTGCTTCCAATGCAACATCACAGAGTACGTCCCACTGTGGACTTTCTCTGAAGTAACTTACTGTTGAATTAGAACCAAATAGATTCTTCTCTATTTTTACTAATTCATCATATTTTCTAAGTTGCGGGTTTTTTTTTTTCAATTTTATTGAGGTATAATTTACATACAATAAAATGTACAGATGTTAAATGTACATTTTGATGAGTTTAGACAAATGTGATGTATTAATAGTACCTCTAATCAAGACAGAGAACACTTTCTTTACCTTAAAAAGTTTCCCCCCTTTGGTTTGCAGGCAACATCCACCCTCCCAACCCCCACCCCCACAACCAGTGAAGCACTTTCCTGTATCTTTCAGAATTTTGGAGCAAGTGGTCATGCTTATTTTGAAAAGATGTTGATTCCGATGATTACTCTACCAACCCTTCCCTGTTACACTCTATTCCCTGCTCTCCCCCCTCCTCCTCTAGCCATTGAATATTGCTGTGAAGGATCTGCAGAGGATTTAAATGGTACTTTTTTTCTTATCCGTTTACTTACTCATAGATTGAGTACCTTTGACAGGTCAAACTGTAATAGTCTCTATAGGCGCGAAAATAAAGAGAAAATAAAAATACAGTCTCGCTTCTGTCAAGGTATTGAGATTCTAGTGTGGGGCTTAGAGAAGAAAACCGAAAATTACTGTAGAAATTATATAAATGACTTACAGTGACATTTGAAGGTGCTAGAACTCTTAAAGATTGTGTTGTAAAAACAGCACAGCTCATCAAAATACAACAGCCAGCATTTTATAGTCTTTTTATGTGGCCATGTGACTCTTTTGAAAGGATGAACTACCAGTGAAAGGGACATCTGACACTTTTGGGCCTGGTCCCTAATGACCTCCTAAGTGTACTTCTCTGTGGTCATTTCCTTTGTATCTGTCTGAAAATTAGATCCCTCCCGTATTATAGGTTAGTGACAACAGAATTCCCATAGGACAGATCCCCAAATGACCTCATGAAGGAGGGCTGCTCTCTCAGAAATGCACCTTCACTTAAGACTGGCTGTTATGTGAGAAGAAAGAAACTTCTGTATTTGAAAACTTATTCACTTTGAGTTTATTTTTTGTAAGTGTTAGCCTTCCCCAACTAATACCAATATTGACCATAGTTTCTCCTTTTTACAAAAATTGTTTTTCTTCTAATCCATTTGGTAAAATCCTGGATGTGGAAGAATATTTTTTAATTCTTCATGTCTGCACCTGAGCTGATGCACCCTTCCATAGAAAAAGGACACAAGAAAACAAATTATTCCTGTTATAAATTCTCCTGTGTTCTTATTATAACTTAAAGATTTCATTTGTTTGTTTCACTTGACCCATACAACAACCTTGTGAGGTGAATAGTGTTATTACAATTATCATTTAAATTTTTTTTATTTGTATAAATTTATAGAGTACAAAAGTAATTCTGTTACATGGATATATTGTGTAGTGGTGAAGTCAGACTTTTAGTGTATCCACCACTCAAATAACATACACCCCCCTACGACACCCAGCCTTTTGAGTCTCCATTGTCTATATCATTCCACATTGTAAGTCCATATGTATACATTATTTAGCTCCCACTTACAAGTGCAAACATATGGTATTTGTCTTTCTGTGGCTGCGTTGTTTCAAGTAAGATAATGATGTCCAGTTCCAACCATGTTGCTGCAAAAGACATGATTTCATTCTTTTCTATGCATGAATACTACTCCATTGTGTACATATAGCACATTTTCTTTGTCCACTCATCCATATGGACACTTTGATTCTATATCTTTGCTGTTGTGAATAATGCTGTGGTAAACATATGAGTGCAGTTATCACTTTGATATAACGATTCCTTCTCCTTTGGGTAGATACCCAGTAGTGGGATTGCTAGATCAAATGGTAGTTCTATTTTTAGTTCTTTGAGGAAACTGCCATATTGTTTTCCATAGAGGTTGTACTAATTTACATTCCCAAAGACAGTGTATACGCATTTCATTTTCTTCACATCCTTGTTAACATCAGTTTTTTTTTTTTGTTTGTCCTTTTAATAATAGCCATTCTGACTGAAGTAAGACGATATCTTATTGTGGTTTTAATTTGCATTTCTCTGATGATTAGTGATGTTGAGCATTTTTTCATATGCTCGTTGGTCATTAGTATGTCTTCTCTTGAAAAATGTCTGTTCATGCCCTTTGCCCACTTTTTAATGGGATTATTTGTTTGTTGTTGTTCTTGAGTTGTTTGAGTTCCTTGTAAATTCTGGATATTAGTACCCTGTCAGTTGCATAGTTTGCAAATACCTTCTCCCATTCTGGAAATTATCTGTTCACTCTGCTGATTATTTCTTTTGCTGTGCAGAAGCTTTTTAGTTTAATTAAGTTCCATTTGTCTATTTTTGTTTTTGTTTCCTGAGTTTTTGAGTCTTAGTCATAAACTCTTTGTCTAGACCAATGTCCAGAAAAGTTTTCTCTAGGTTTTCTTCTAGTATTTTTTATAGATTTATGTCTTACATTTAAGTCTTTAATCCATCTTAGATTGTTTTTTGTATAATATATGGTAAGAGATAGGTCTCCCATTTCATTTTTCCACATATAACAATCCAATTTTCCCAGCACCATTTATTGAAAAGGATGTCTTTCCCCCAGTGTATAGTATATTCTTGCTGATTTTGCCAAATATCAGTTGGCTGT
Source organism: Daubentonia madagascariensis (assembly GCA_023783475.1). Classification (NCBI taxonomy): domain Eukaryota; kingdom Metazoa; phylum Chordata; class Mammalia; order Primates; family Daubentoniidae; genus Daubentonia; species Daubentonia madagascariensis. The sequence goes on from JAKFHU010001209.1 coordinate 34,090,413, forward strand.
ATTTATGTGGCTTTATTTCTGAATTCTCTGCTCTGTTCCATTGATCTATGTGTTTATTTTATACCAGTAACATGCTTTTTTGGTTACTATAGCCTTGTAGTATAATTTGAAGTCAGGTAGTGGGATTTCTCCAGCTTTGTTCTTTTTGCTTAGGGTTGCTTTGGCTACTCAGGCTCTTTTTTGGCTCTATATGAATCTTAGGATTGTTTTTTCCAATTCTGTGAAAAATGACATTGGTATTTTGATAGGGATTACATTGAATCTGTAGATTGCTTTGGGAAGAATAGTCATTTTAACAATATTGATTCTTCTAATCCATGAGTAAGGGATATTTTTCATTTGTTTGTGCCATCTATTTAATACAATTTCTTTCATTGGTGTTTTGTAGTTTTCCTTGTAAAGATCTTTTACTTGGTTAAATACGTTCCTAAGTATTTTTTGTAGCTATTGTAAATGGGATTGCCTTCTTGATTTGGTTCTCAGCTTGATCATTATTAGTGTATAAAAATACTACTGAATTTTTTACATTGATTTTACATCCTTAAAGTTTAATGAATTTATTTATTAAGTCTAAGAGGCTTTTGGTAGAGTTTTTAAGGTTTTCTAGATATAAGATCATATCAGCAGGGAACAGATAATTTGACTTCCTCTTTTCCAATCTGGATGCCTTCCATTTCTTTCTCTTGTTTTATTGCTTTGGCTAGGACTTCTAGTACTGTGTTGAATAGGAGTGGTAAATATGGGCATCCTTGTCCTGTTCCAGTTCTTAGGGGGAATACATTCAACTTTTCCTTGTTCAGTATGATGTTGGCTTCTCATATATGGTTTTGAGGTATTTTCCTCTTATGCCTAGTTTTTTGAGGTTTTTTTTATCATAAAGGATGTTGAATTTTATCAAATACTTTTTCACTGTCTATTGAGATGCTCATATGGTTTTTGTTTTTAATTCTATTTAAGTGGTGTATCACATTTATTGATTTGTGTATGTTGAATCATGCTTGCACCCCTGGTATAAAACATATTGATCATTGTGTATTACCTTTTTGATGTGCTATTGGATTCAGTTTGCTAGTATTTTGTTCAGGACTTTTGCATCTATGTTCATCAGGTATATTGGTCTATAGTTTTCTTTTTTTGTTGTGTCCTTGTCTGGTTTTGGTATCAGGGTGATACTGGCCTCATAGAATGAGTTGTAGAGAATTTCCTCCCTCTCAATATTTTGTAATAGTTTCCTGAGAATTGTTATTATTTCTTCTTTGTACCTTTGGTAGGATTCAGCTATGAATACTTCTGGTCCTGCGGATTTTTTGTCTGGGAGATTTTTTATTACTGATTAGATCTCACTACATCTCACTACTCATTATTGGTCTGTTCATTGCAATACAAATGTGGAGACTAAATTGTAAACTTGTAATGTGCCTTATTCAGTCACACGGCCAGAAAGGAGTGGCACTGAAACATTAACATTGAGATTTCAAGTGCATCACCAGATCTAGAAAATAAAAATGCCCAAGGCACAGGGCAAAATATTCCAAAGTATCTAAACAGTCCTTAGGAAAGTGAATAAAAAATAGACATGTACATTTCTATCTGGTCCAAATTTTTTTTTGATTTCCAATTCCTTTTGCTGGCAGAAAACATTGAATGCCTCCAGTTAATATTATCTTAGTTCCTCCAGGATTTACTTAAGCATGTTTGGATAATAATTCAGTTTTTAATAATAATAATGCAGTATTTCTTTTTTTGTCTTTCTCTCTAGGTAGCATATGTGTTCAAGAAGAAGCATACAATCATTCACATATTTAATAAATAGTTATTGAGCATCTGTAATGGTCTGGGGATTGTTTGGGGAACTGGGGATATATGGGTAAACAGAAGAGGGTCTCTGGTCATGTCTCTGTCTTCCTGTTGCTTGCTGCACCTAATGGGAAGTGTCCATCTGCACTGGTGTGATGTGTGGCCTGACCTGGTTGACAGTCATGGACTGATGATGCAGGCTTTGCATGTCATTTCTTTTTTGTCTGGTTTTCTTTTCTCTTCATTAGTGTATCACAAACATCTAGAATAGTGCCTGAGACATAGTAAGTGCTCCATAAATATTTGTTGAACAAAGGGGTGATTACACACTGCCCCTCTACTCAGATGCCACCCAAAGAGAAAGTGAGGACAAAGGAAGGGAGAAAAAGACAGTGAAGAACTGAGCCAGTGTGTTGGCCGGTCCTCTGTGGCTCTCTCCCTTAGAGACACTTTGATCATCAACAGGTGGCCCTCTCGTGTATTCGCCACCAAAACTCTAGGCAATTACCAAAACTCTGTAGAGGAAGCTCACAACATCTACACTGACAGCCTCTAGGCATGAGTTTGCAGGGGAGATTCAAATCACGTGGCACAGACTGGCAAAACATTTTTCTGGTTAGAATTCATAAAACATTATTAGTTGCATATTTTGGATTTATTACATTGCATGTAACAAGATTTACTGGAAGTTTTGAAGATAATTTAGAATCTAAAGCACTAACACAAAAACCTACTTCCAAAGGAAAGGTCTATGTTTCTTCTGTCTAGAATATTTTGTGGTTAGCTATTTTAAGCTGCTGGATGTACCTTTCAATAAAACAGGAATGTACCTGGGGCTTTTAGAAAGCCTTTCTTCATTTAGATAAAAGCACTTTGAAATATAATAGGTTTTATACTACCAATCCCTCCCCCATTTAGGTAAGGAAGAAAGTCTGAATATCCCATAGGCCATTCATCCATTCAAAGACACTGAGGAGGCAAGATGTTTCCCAAAGGTACACACAACTTGGAACCACTTCCTTCCATGTCTATACTCCAGTGCCACAAGGATCAAGAAACAAGGAACATTGTCCCCAAAGTTTGTTCTGTAGTTTTTTCTAAAGATTGTTGGAGTGGGAATAAAAAACTAACATCTGATATTTTATCCTTCTCAGTTTATTCATCCTTTGAGCTTTATGCTCCCAACAATTAGCTAAGCTATCTTTCTTTGCTGTGGCAAGGGGCCTTTCTTACTTACTACTCTATTTTCTTCTCACACTTCACTGTGGCTTATAGTAAAATTCCAAGCTCACCTTTCCCAGCCTAACCCTTAATACATAAAGAAAAGAGAAGTGTTTTATATTTAAAAAAATGATTTCCTCACTCAATAAGCCAAGTTTTCTACACTAATGTCTTCCTAGGCACTCAAAAACATTTAATTTAAAACTTAGAACAAAAGAAATGACCCTTTGTTCTTGACTGTATGAATTTACTTTTCCATTAAACTAATGAATCGAGGACCAAGGTTTATTGAGAATAAAAGATCTTAGCTTTATAGATCAAAACTATGATTTCTATTATATCAATAACAAAGAAAAGACAAGAAAATTTTATAAAATCTAGGTGGTTGTATGAGGAACTATATACATGTGAAAATTTGGAGAGAAGTACTATAAAATGCAGACAGTAGGATGAATTATCAAGGAGGACTACTATTAAATAAATAAATTGAAGAGACAAAATCCAAGAAAGCAAACAAGAATTAGGAGCATCTTGCAGAAGTCATAAAAGGAAATAGAAAACCATTATTTCAAAGTGCCCAAGTAGGATGTGTTATTGCAATTTTAGAAGTCAGGAAGTATGTAAATTTTGGTAGCAATTTTTGTTATGCTGGCTTCCCATAAATTTTTTTAACAGCTCCACAAGTTGTATTAAGCTAGCACATAATAAAAATATCATAAATTAATAAGAAATATACACTATGATTTACACATCTGTTATATAGTGCCTACCTATTCAATTATTTTTTGCTTTAGATTATATTAAGGGTCCCTTTTATTTCTGGTATTAAGAGTTTATATCCTTGACCATGACTCTAGTTATACAGGTGAAGAATGAAACTGCAATTTAAGCAATAAAGTTTTTTCAATCACTGTGTAGTATTCTAGATATCATTCAATTATGTCACAGAAGTGACTGTATTTATCCTAGGGACTTAACTGAATCAGACGATTATTCGGTGGCCCAAATAGCCTAATTTGTCAAATTAAAACTTCACTTTATGTAAACATAGAATTCTTTCTATCGTTCACAGAGAAATCCAAATATATTATAAATGATAGCAATCAGTACGGTATATTGTACTTTCACAACACAAGACAGCTTATAAACATGCAAGTAGCTTTGTTTTGTGAATTTAATGAATTCAAATATTTGGGCTCTTTTGAAATGTCTGCATTGTTTTATTCCTTTTAAAGCTTGAAATAAATCGTTAAGACTTTTGTGTGGCTGGATTTTAATTTTTATACAGCAATATTTATTGCCGATCTGGAGTTCAGTGTATACTTAATCTTTGATACTGTGATAATATATTATCAAGATATACTGAATCAGAGCAGAAATATCAAAACATATTCAATAGTCTTGGATCAGTTCTATGAGTTCTTGCAGTATTGAAAGCTGCCATGTAAGACAGTGTATTTTTCATCCCTGCAAGTAATCCAGTATGAAGTTACTTTGTTTTTTAAATAGACCCACAATTCTTTGAACTTTAATGCATCAGTAACTCAAATTCAGTTTAGAATATTTTGTGACAGTCAGTATCAAAAGAATAAAACAAGGAAACTGAGCTGATTTTCGTATATGTGACTTCTTCAGTGACTCCACTAAGACTGTAAGTTACTCATCTTTGCCTTAACACTTATCTAGTGGTAAGTGGCAAATTTGCTGTGTGTATGACAGGAGGAGCAAGAATTTAAATGTTTGATAAAGTTATAAGCCCCATCTGCTAGATACCAAGAAAGAAATGAATGAAAAATGAAGAACAGTGTTAATAACTTATAAGAATTTGAAAAAAGCTAATTCTAATCATTCTATATACAAGTATTTGAGGAGGATTTGTTAAGCAACAGATTCAGTGTTGAATTACATGCTTGGAAGATAATTTCTTTAATTAATGATTACCATTGAAGAATATTTAAAGGAATCCAATAGAGCTAAAGGGATTAAGAAATAATGAATGGAGAAAGGAATCTTTTAGTGCTTTTTTGTTTGTGTCAATCTGAGGAAAATTAGGGTATCAAATAAGAGGAGATACAAACTTGATGAGAGGGTAGCCTGGTGAAAGGAATACAAGTAAAAAGCTGAAATCTTGCACTTATGGTCCCTTAACCTGTGGACATGGGAAGCAACCATAAATGGGGAAGGCTAAGGACGCTAGGACTTAGAAACATGGAATTCTCAGTATACGGACAGTATACAAAGGTTGTGTTGAATATAATATTTCATTTTATTTACTTCATTATTCAAAATACTGATTTCCAGCTTTGCTTCCTAAATTACTGTTGGCGCCTTAAATTAAGAACAGAGAATTTATGTAAGTCTTTTTCTTAATGATAATATGTACTGAAAGGAAGTGAAGTTGAAAGGCAAAACATATTTAGATGTGGTTAGCATTTGTGTATGTAATCTACTGAAAAATAAACTGAAATTTCCTTGTGATTGCAATCCTTTCCATAAAAGAAAATGTTCCTTTTGAAAGAGGTAATATATTCTACTTAATGTGGTACTCATTTGAAAATTCAAATATCTAAGTTTTAGCCACTTTTGGTTACTTTCCTAGTATTTCAGTTCCCTAATAGTAAGCCAAAAAGGATAATATTTTTGCCTCTTGGAAATATTGTAAGAATATGTTTTTATCCTGCATACCTTTATATAAAATATTCTGAGAAAGTTTTCTTTTTATGTAATTTGAAAAATATTCAAACAGTTATTATTTACTTACACCTTTTTTCTTTATATTCCAAATGCATTTAAATTATTTAATCTAGCCTAAATATAGTCTACTATTTTCATTCCCATTACGGGCTTCAAATTCATTCCTTTCCATTGTGTTTTTCTTGTTTGCCAAACCAGCTAAATGTCCCAACCTCTATATAATTTGAAACCCAACACTAAACCACCCTCTCAGGAAGGGTATCTTGCATGCAAAGCTTTTGAACGTATAGGTAAGGACAGGACTCTGACTTACGAGCAGTTCCTTAGGTTTACTTTAATTTTCCTTTTATTTTCATCGACAGTAAAATTTTCTGGAGAGTACAATCAAGATAGTGTATTACTGGAAATAACATTAAGAGAAGCTTGGTCATAAATGAAAATAGTCATAACAAGGATCTCTCTTACCAAGGCATTCCACACAGAGAGACAACAGCACAATAAATAAAGAATTTCTCATTTGTCACACAACAAAGAAAACAAAATTGCAATAACAAAAATGTGATTTTATAAGTGTTCTTATACTAAAAATAAAAGCAAAAATATGAGATCATGCACTGGAGACAAAAGCTAAAAGTGAATAGTTATAAAAAAAAATTGTAAAAGATAAAAAATGTTCAAGTACTGTGAGAGGAGAGGGGAAGATTCAAATAGAATGGTTTCAGAATAAATCAATTATATTTACTACCCTAGGACGGACACTGACATAACTATCTTTGTCCATTAATATTTTATGCTGTTAGAATACAAACTGTTTTCCATTTAAAGGACAGATTCTATTTCCTTGGAGCACATTTAATATTACAAAGATGGAATTAAATTTATTGTTTACCTTGATTATAAGTAGACAATAATACTATAGGAGAAATATTCTCAAAAACAGGCCAATGTGATGCCTTGGAATAGTAGGGGCCTGGGAGTCAAGAAAAATTAACTTTAGTCCTATTTTCATCATTATCTGTGAAAAATTCATTTGAAATAGTCATCTCGTAAATATTCTCCAAGATACTTCCCAGTCCTGAAATAAAATTTCACTTCATGTTTCAATTTTGCTGTAAGAGTCGAACTATTGAAGCTAGCAGAAAGCAGTGAAAATAATAATAAAATAGCTTAACATTTTTAATAATGCATAATTTTGAAAAAGTATTTAAAAGGAAGTCAGATCACTTAATGGAATTAAGTGGATAATGCTTTCATAGGGTTGTTCAGCATAATAACTCTTCCCCAACATAACTAACCTAAGCAGTGCCTTTACACTTCACGGTTGAACAGTTTATCAGATTTGAACAGTGGCTAGTTTCTTTATGATTAGGAAAGACATGTTTGTCATGGGAGTAAAAAAATAAAATTTGTTTGTTAAATTACACATAAATATAAGGTACAAATGTATTTTTAAAATACAGATTAAAATAATCACACTTGCATTGTGTACATACGAAAATACAGTATTTAATATTCAATATACACAGACACATTTATGATAAATGCAACTATTTGGCAATGCCAGTTCTTTCAGGGTTTTTTCTGTCCCCCATTTCCATATACATGGAAACAAAAATGCTTCGCTGAAATCTCCTAGCTCTGGCGGACATCCTGAAGCAGTTTGTTAATCTCAGCCACTAGCTCACTGGCATCCATAAGTTCGTGTTTCCCATCATTGAGGTGGTTGAGCACATTGTCAAAATCATCTTCTTCATAATTCTCAGGGATCTCCTCCATGGCTGGCAGCCATTTTGAGGAAGGCTGCACACTGGAGTGAGTTCCAAGTGGGGGCCCAGGGGTGTTGGTGGGATTTTGAAAATGTGTACTGGCTGCCCAGGCCGCCACCCCTTGTGGGTAACCCACAGTTTTGGCTGGCAAGGGTCCCTTCCGGCGTTCCAGGGAGTTGGACCGATCCACCTCACTGCACTCCGAGTAGGTGTCCAGGGAAGGGGGTAAGAGGCGCTGGAACACACTGCTCATTTCTGAGAGCAGAGAGGATGTGCTGGTCTCCCCAGTGTCCTCATCGCTAGGCGAGTCCTTCCCAAATGTGGAAAAACTCTTCTTCTTCTCACCAGAATCGGCAGTCTGAGTGTCATCCTCGAGACTCTGATGTGGATGCTGCTGCTGGGGTTGTGCTGGGAATTCTTCCCCTGGAATGTACATGTTACTCCTATAATCAGAGGATGGTGAGGGCAGCGGGGGCATCCAGCACTGGTCGGAGTGTCCCAGGACTCTGCACTCCTCTGTGCAGAGCCTCATAGCTGTGCATGAGGAAAACAATGGGGTTTCATTATTTTACTTAGCATGATTCTAAATGATGCAAAAAATGTAATTTATGATCTTAAAAAATAGAATGAGACAGTTTTAAACTATTACCATGAAGCTAACCCGTTATTGTACACATTAGCTGGACTACAATTGTGGCTTTAATTTGAAGTTTATAAAACTTCAAGTATTATAAAAAATCATATCTGCTGGTGGATTTTTTCTCTTATTGATCAAATAGGGAAAAAAGGGTTACCACTCATGTATTTCTCAAGAATATTCTGCTACTCAAATAATGAGAAAATGGATGAATAACTTACACATGAAAAGAGCTAAGGTGTGGGTGGTAAATGAAATAAACGCTGAAATTAAATTCTAAAAAAATAGACTTGTAAGGTAAAACCTGTAACTTTAGATGCCATCAGACAATTCTTGAGTAATATCTTTGTGTAACTTTCACAATATTGAGGTCTATCTGTAGTTAGTTTTAATAGAGGCATTGAGACTATAATAAGCTATCAGGTAATTATATTTATTAATCTGTCTTAAAGGTTTTATAAATTATTTATTGGCTTGTTACTTTAAAGAGTAGTGAAAGGTATCATCAACTACTGGGCATCTACAGTAACCCTGTTAAAAAGTCTTCTTCTAGAGGTTCAAAATATATTCATATTAAAATATATGTAAAAGTCATCAAAAGATGGAGGATATGAAAAATCCATTCCTTACTTCCTCCAGACGTTCTGATGCCCTGTTGGCACGTGAGTGGCCACACTCAGAGACAAAAAAGATGATATGAGAAAAGCAGAAGAATAAAGAGGAATAAAATCTGTAAATTTGGTAAATACAATAACCAAACTACATGATGATAAGGAAATGCTAAGATGTAAAATACACTCCACAAATTATTGATTTATTTCAGTGAGAACTAGGTCTCTTCAACATCATGATTTCATTTTAGAGCAAACAACAGAATTCAGAAAATGCAAAATAATTCTCTTAGATTTGAAAGAAAATTAGATTGATATCTACCATACCTATATATTCAGAGCTACTTTTGTAGATCTGGGTACTTAAGAAAGACTTTTCTCGCTCCAAAATTATTGCTAAAAGGATGAACATGGCCAAGTCCCTTTTTGGGGGAAGCAAATTGTCCATTGCATTTACTGTGGTATCCACACCACCTGGTAAAGTGTTTACATAGAGGAGGTATTCACTACATATTTTTGGAATAAAACATGAAACTAGTAATGTTGACTTTCTGAAAAGGAGAAGTAGAGATCTTTGTTTAAAGGTGTAGAAATCATTGCTTTTCATTGCTTGAACTGTCAAGACGATTCTGTTATTAAGCCTCAGCAAGTAGTCCATTTCATTCATTTTTAATGAAAAAGGGGAGGATTTGAGGAACAAAAATGAGATCAAGTATTGTGAGAAAAAAAAAAGCTGAATTGCTGGGAAGTCTGGACATATGAAGGAAGTAGGAGAAAATACAGAGAAAAGTATGAACACCAAAACCACGTGAATCAAGAGGGGGGAAGGGGAAAGGCTACACGTGGTGAGCCATTGTGTGACTGTGCTGTGAAGACAGGGTAAATTTAAATAAGCAAGGATACTTTGAGAGTAAAAGCATGTTTAGATGCCCTGACTTTATGCATTATTACTACTTGGAAATATTTACAAACTGTTTTTTTATCATTTGATGTGGATAAAACCATAAGAAGTTGAAAGTAACTGTAATACCTTAATAGCTATGGGGTTTTCTCAGCCGTGAAATAACTATCGTAGTGGTAATGATTTTTTTTTTTTCCCTTTTTCATTCCCTGGGTCTCTGCAAATGAAACTGAGATCTGTCTCTACTGCCTTCCTTACATCCTGTCAAGAGGAAGGAGAACAGACCTGCTGACACCTCTTCATTAGTTTTCTGTCCTTTAACTCTGTAGTTTTAAGATTGGGAAGGACTTAGTTGATTGATTGTTTGATTGGCTTTGTTTTAATGTTTAATGGTGGGGAAAAAGGAAAATTGCATAGGCTTCTAAGAATCCTGAACATGACCTAGTTTTCTACAGACCTAAATATGATGAATGTATAACCAACATTGCAATGCAACAATACATGGGTGACTAACACAATCTGAAAATTCTCAAAAATAATTTTGTTTGTAGGAAGTTTTTAAACAGCGAATGCTATTAACAACTCCATCACAATAGATAAGTGGAGCTTCAATTATAAAATAATAAATTAACTTTAAAAATAATATGAAAATTTAAAAATTGATGAAAAAGACTAAGGAAGAGAAGGATGGCAAAAATAAAAGAGAGAGAGAGAGGAGCATTAGTGCAGAAGAGAGAATTTCCTACAAATTCACTGATATTTTTAACCTTTTCCCTGGAGACCCGACTGTTTGAAAACATTCTCAGTGTATAAGTAATTTGTGCCACAAATGTTCCATATGGTATCCCAGAGATCAGGACTTGTTGGCAAGTAGTGCAAGTGTTACTTTTTCTGTGGCTCCTTGAAAGTGCTGCTAGGTGGTGAAGTTTCCTCTGGGGAGGGAGCACAAGGTAGAAGCAGAGGACTCTTTTTTCCCACTAGATAACTATGAGTTTTGTCACTGTATGGTACCTTATAGGTGGGACAGGAAGCAGAACATCGAATCTAAGAAGAAAAACGTATGCCTTCCTTCTGTCAAGTCATTAGTCATTGGGTGATCATTCAATTATCTATTAAGAGCCTGCCATATTTGAAGTGCAGTGATAGCACCCTGACATCAAAAGGTTTAAGATCTAGTTCTGAGACAAGTGTAGCAAATGAGGTCATAAATGACCAGTTAAAATGTCAAACTAGAAGAGACTGTGGGCACGTCCAGAGAAGAAAAAAGGATGGAGGCAGAGGCTGAAGTAGTTAAAGGAAGAGCCATTTAAAACAAACTTTGAGAGATCAATACTATTCACATACACAGTGACGAGAAGCCAATTTTCCAGGTAGGAAGGGTACAAGCTAGGAGTGGATTTCATTGGCCTTTGAATGCCAAGATAAACAGTTTATTTCAATGTTGCTGGTCAACAAGAGTCAAGTATTGATTTTGAGCCAAAATATGTAAATTAAAATTTTCTGAAAAGGTTGTTAAAGCTGTACTTAAGAAAGATTTGACAAAGGCAGGAGCTACTAGATAGTGAATATCAGCTTATATACTGGTACAGTAAACCAGTCATGGAAGCAAGGCTGGAACAGAGCTAGGATACCTGCCATGAGAAAGGAGAGAATGGAGAACATAGAATTAAAAAGGAATGTTTGAAGTAAGTACTCACAGATGACAGACTGCTGAAAAGGGAAATGGACTTACTCAAGAAGAAGGAGTATCATGAGAAACAAAGTCAAAAGCCTTTGAAACATCCTGATGAAGCTAACACAATGGGAAAATGGAGATTTTTCAGGCTTAGTGTTATAGTTCAAAGTTGAATGAGTAAGAAAGAAAGAATGTTGACAAACATGAGACAACAGACAAAAATGCATGCTGATTTAACTATTCAAAATTTAGGATATTTGTGTGGGAATTAATAGAATGAATGACCTGAAATGATCCTGTTGGCAGGCAATGCAACATAGTATAATCTATATTTGTTCATAGTCTAAGGCAGAAAAACAGCTGGAATAAGACACTTAAGTCCTGAAAATATGCATGCTTCAGAAAACTATGCTGATCTCTGTTAATGGCACTCAGATGTGGACTTACATGTTTTTCTACTTGGGATATTCCCTGGGAATATAAGTTTACAAAGCATAAGTTTTACACCCGAATGTGCCTGCAGAACTTGCCAGGGTGAATAGTAAACTATAATATGGCTAAAGTATCATTGGAATTATGCTTATAATTAGGGGATAGTTATATTTCTATAAATACTCAATATACACATTGTAGCCTATACTAGCCAAACATGAACATATAGTACTTCATGGACCACTGCTCATTTCCTATTGCTCTGTGCATCCAGGATAGCTCTGACCACACCCCTCACACATGGAGGTAGGTACCTAGTAAGGCAGAAATGTATCTACTATAATACAGTATGTTGCAATACAATGTCATGCACCAGCAAAATAGCTCTCCCAATCCACACCTGGATTAAATATGATTGTGTAAATATGAAGTTGTTTCTTAAAGGATTTTGTATAGGTTAAGTGGAGTTAGTAATGATAATATGAAGGTAAGCCTCTAATTTTGAAAAGAAATATGACATAGGTGGAGCTTAAACTCACTCACTAAAGAAGATTCACTGTTTTCTAGATTTTGTCTATGTCTACCCATTATTTCCCTAATGTATTCATTCCTTAACATTTATTATTATTTAGTTCAAGTGCTAGATAACGCTCCTTCTGTGAACCCACGTGGAGGTGGTAACTTTGGAAATATAGGAAAGAGTAAAAGAGGAGTCTTGACTTTAAAAAAAGACTCATGATTAGCTATTAGGCTCATACAATTTTGGAATTAAAAAAAGGATGTTAGGCATCATTTAGTCTCACAAAGGGCAAGGTTATCTAAAAAAGGGCAGCTATTTTCCACTTAATGATGCTCATAAATTTAAATTTCAATGAATAAACTTCATACAAATTAAAAAATATAGAATACAATATTAATTTATGCCCACTATGTCACTCTTCTCTTTTATGAAATGAAATTACATTATTCAAAATTAAGGATTAATATTCAAAATATAATATTCTGTTAGTATCACAGAATCAGAGAAATTTATCTACCTTCTCCATTACACAAGTAAGAATAATAAAACTGACTCTCCTTGAACAAACTGTTGGAGTCCATATATATTCCACTACATTTTTCAGAGTTTTCTCTTCAAATTGGTCTAGACAGTCTATGAAAAGAAAGAAAGAAAAAAAAAGACACCAAGGATGACTAAGCCAACAGGTTCTCAGGCACTAGTGGCTCTAATACCACTAGCAGTCCTTTCTACACACTCACCCTCCAGAGATGTAGTATCAATTATTGTAATAACATAATTGAATAAGCAACACTTCATAATTACATGGAAGGTAGTAAGACTTTGAACATAAGAAAAATAAGCCACTCAATTTATTTTTTAAAAAGTCCTTTGCATATTTTACAGATTAGTATTTAAGTGTGTGGGGAATGGTTCCAGTCTCACCTCTACCATATACATAGTACCTGATTTGGGATACGTTTTCTAATCTTTATAAGCTTCAGTTTTCAAATATGAAAAAAAAATGTGAACTACCACCACTACTACTAATCCTTATGTCAAAGTCTTAAGAGAGGCAATGCAGGCACAGAACTCCTCGTAGGCCTAGAATAAACACTGAGACATATTTGGTAACACCTACTGCTACTACTACTCTTAATGTTAATACTGCTGTGGCTACTTCAGTCACTACTGCTACAATTTATGAGACCTAGACTTTCTATTTATAATCACCGCTCGATATCCATGGAGGATTGGTTCCAGGATCCTTATGGATACCAAAATTGGGGGATGCTCAAGTCCCTTATCTAAAGTGGCCTAGTATTTGCATATAATCTACCTTATCTAAAGTGGCCTAGTATTTGCATATAATCTACCCATATGCTCCCATATACTCTAAATCATCTCTAAATTATTTATAATCTCTAATACAAAGAATACTATGTAAACAGTTGTTGTATACGATTGTTTTTATAATTTGTATTTTTATTGTTTTATTGTTATTTTTTTCCAAATATTTTCAATCAAGGGTTAGTTGAATCCCTGGATGGGGGACCCATGAATATAGAGAGTCTCCTGTACTGATTTATCTTGAATTTCTGTGGCTGTCTGACTCTCCCTCATGTTTATTCCTAAACTCTCCTTTTACCTGTATTTAGAATATAGATGTTTGACACTAAAATGGGTGCTATAACATTATGCCTTTCATTTATCAAATGATAGTCAAGCTCAACATTTAGTGAAATTTGGAAACACAGCCAGAGAAAGGAACACTTATGTGGGCCTAAGGGTTGATTTAACCTTGCAGTCTTTAGTAACAGAGTTGCTACAATGATGCAGTCAGTTTTTACTCAGTTGGTTCAGAGAGTTTCTACTGCACAATTAGAGGGAAGAGACTCTAAGAAGAAAATGTGGCTCAAAACTTAATAGAATCTCCTTCATCTAGCTGTGTACTTATAAATCTCCCTTTTGGATCTCCGCTCCTCTTCCACTATGGTACAGATGTAAAATGAAAGGTAGCAAAGGACATTCTATGCTTACCACCTACAAAGATGCATTCTCTCTCCTATTTTTAACGCTTAAAGTATACCATTTCTAGTGTATTTTAGTCTCTGATTTTGTGAGTTGGTTCCCACAACAGGAAATGCATCCTCCAAATTATAGTCCAGTTCACCACTATGCACCAAAACAGGCTGTCTGAATAAAAACCACCACCCAGTAATTTTGTACAGAGTTGCTCAAGGGTGTTCTATGGCAGTACTGGATGAGGTGGAAAAAGGAGGGAAGTGGTTTGGTTTTCTATTCTCTCCCCCCTCTTCCCCTCTTGTTCTGTTAAGCTCTCATGCTTACTTCTTTTCTACTGACTGCTTAATATGAATGTTAAGAAAGTAATCTTGCTTCAGTTCCTGTTCATTGCTAATAGTGTGCAGATTGCAAATATTTTAGTGCAAAGGACAAATACAAAAGAAATATAAGCATGAGAGAAATTTTTCACTTTGCTGGTGTTGTGGTAGAGCTGAAAATAAAGATGTATCTACCACTACACTCTTACCTGCTGGAATTCTTCCATCTGTGAGAAACAGGTCGCTGAATCCTTCACCCAGCAGCCTGTCTATAGGAGAATCTCGCCCCAAATCATAATCACTGTCTCCTGCTTCACTGTCACCACGGCCACTGTCTTTCAAGCTAAATTTGTCCATGTCTTGAAGGGCATATCTAGAAAGATAAATCAGGAAAAATGCAGTTTTTATTCTTCAACATTTATATTGAGATTGAAGAAGTAACACAGAATAATTCATACCTATAGCTCCTGGAATATTTGTTTCCTCGAAAACTTGGCCTTGGCTGATACTGCCCCTGGTGAAGCATTGAAAGAAGCTGGGAGACCTGCTGGAAAGCAAATAGACAGAGCTGATTCCTGGAAACAAAACCCCCAAAACTCACAATCTTCATGCAAGGAAAAGCAGTTACTTGTTATTTCATACTAAGTAACCGAACACATTATCTCTATTTTATAGATTTGCATGTGCAGCCAGCCACCAAATATAACTGAAATATATCCCAGAGAGATATGGATGATCTAATACAACTGCCTTTTTTCTTTTTCAAAGAGGATCCCCTTTTAAATAACTGATATATTTCCTTTATAGTTCAGATAAAGTGGCCAGTTATAACAATACATGGAAAATGTTATAAAACACATTGGAATACATATAGTTAAAATCAGAAAATTTTCCAAAGTTGGACAAAAACAGCATTCATAGAGATGGGATTCTGGAGGCCTCAGTTTTGGATTTTTCAGGAGAGACCATAAGTAGAGAATAAAGCAAGTCTCTTTACTTATTGGCTTCCCAGTATCTTAATCTGGGAAGTAAAGGGACTCTAGTGAGATAGTCCTTTGTGTGCTTCACATTTATTTTTCAATATTATACATATTACACGCAAGTAAATTATTTAAGAAAAACTAAAAACAGTATGCTAACTTGTGCATACTTGCTACATATTCACGATGTAACTTATATCCCATTTAATTTGCATATTGTTAGTATTGTTACTTATTAATGAAATTACTTAAGAACTAATGAGCACAACTTCTGAACACTAACAGCTGACATTGTCAGTGAATTAATGCAGTTTATGATCTTACCTCAACAGCAGGCGTGGCATGGGTGAGTTCTAATGAGAAATTCTCCGGCACGTGGTTCGATGAAATTGTCACCAAACTGTTCAGTGACTGGTGACTGTTGTGACTCTGCCGGCTGCTCATCTGCCCTCTTTCTAAGGTAGGAGATGAAGATGGAGATGATCTGTGATGAGATCTGATGGGCAGAGTGCCATTAATGGTAGGCACCAATGTGATGTCCCCTTTGTGAATCTGCCTGGAGGGTCTTTTTGGGTGGTGCTGGTAAGTTGATTCTGCCACCCTGCAGTTGTAGGATCTAGTATCTTTCTTTTCTCGGTTGCACCTAGTTGCAAATAGCACCATGATAACCAACAACACTGCACAAATTGCTCCTAAGGAAATAATTATTATCATGGAGACATCCAAGGATGTCTGGCTTACTGAAGTCATTGCTGTACTGGTCACTGACTCTGCATTTTCAAAGATCATGCACTTCAGAAGGACTTTGGTATGCAGCTGAGGATTGCCTTTGTCCTGAATAATAACTGAAAGCTCCCATTCCGTGTGGGGAACAGATTCCATGCTCACATTGGTATGGATGTCACATGATCGTGGATCAATTACGAAGATATTCTCCTCATTACCTCCTATTATGGAGCAGCTGAGTTCAGCATTCACACCAGAGTCTCTGTCAATTGCCCTTATTCTTGTGACATGAAAGCCACTTTCGGCCCCTTTGGGGATGGAGATTTCTGCAGTATTATTTCTCAGTGCAGGCCCTATAACCACAGGGACATTATCATTTTCATCAATGATGGTGAGTACAACTGTGGTATTACTTACAAGTTGCTTTGGACTTCCTCCATCTCTTGCTTCTACCACAAAAGTGATCTGACTCACTTCTTCATGGTCAAAGATTCTGAGGGCATAGATGGCTCCATTGGATGGATCAATGGTTACATATGTAGTTATGGAACTTCCTAGGATAAAACCCTCCAAAATGGTATATGTCACTTGCCCATTTTCTCCAAGATCAGGATCTGTGGCTGTAACGGTGGTGATATATGCCCCAGGCGAGTTATTCTCTGAGATTACAAATTCATATCGGCTTCTCTGGAAGTGGGGTGGATTGTCATTTATATCATTGATTTGAACAGTAAAATGTTTCACTGTAGAGAGACTGGGTGTCCCCTTGTCCTCAGCGATTACAGTCAAACCATATTCAGATCTCTTTTCTCTATCCAGGGTGGCATTAGTCAAGATTAAATAATTGTTTTCGTAAGTCTTCTGAAGTTTAAAGTGACCATGTCCATGAAGCTTACAAACTATTTCTCCATTCAGCCCAGAATCCTTGTCCTGAACCCTGACCAAAGCAACAAATGTGTCAATAGGATCCCCTTCAAAAATATAAGATACTTCTTCTTTTCCGGGGGACATGAGGTTGATGTTAATGTCAGGTTTGTTGTCATTAACATCCACAACCTTAATTATAATTTTGCAATGAGCTGGGATTGAATTTGGACCCAAATCTTGAGCTTGAACATCAATTTCATAGGATTTGGTGATTTCATAATCCACTTGCTTGAACAGAGTCAAATGTCCTCTTTCTGAATCAATTTTAAAAGTCTCTATAATTTTAGGAGACACATGACTGCTGAAGGAATATACAATTTTCCCATTAGCGCCCTCATCTGGATCAGTGGCATTCAGATCTAGGAGCAAAGTGCCAACGGGGGAGTTTTCTAAGAGTTGTATTATGTAAGACTGCTGCTCAAAAGCAGGGCTGTTGTCATTGGAGTCTGAAATGCTTATTTTTAGTATGGATGAGCCAGACCTCTGAGGCACCCCCATGTCTGAGGCAGTGAGCTGAAGCTCATAGCTTGACTTCAGCTCCCGATCCAACTCTCTGACCACTATGAGTTCTGCATACTTGGCTCCATCAGTCCTGGTCCGAACCTCGATATTAAAAAAATCATTGGCAGACAGGGAGTACGTGTGGAGGGAATTTTCTCCAACATCTGGATCAAATGCACTGTCCAAGGGGATACGAGTCCCAACTGCCGCACTTTCAGATATCTCAATAGGTATGAGAGATCTCGAAAACTGTGGAGAATTGTCATTAATATCCAGAACTTCAACTTCAATATGGAAAAGCTGTAGATGCTCTGTGGGTAAAGTGATCACATCAAACTCTATAGAACAGTTCAAGTTTTTCTGGCATAGTTGCTCACGGTCAATTGTAGCTCCTATGCTGATTTCCCCATTATCCTCATTTACTACAAGTAGAGGAGAATTTCCCCTTTGCATGGCTCGGAAACGAACAGAAGAAGGATTAGGTAGCTTCAATAAAACATCAGCCACATCCTCTGATAGTCTTGCAATTACTGATCCAACCCTCTGCTCCTCATAAATCCTGTATTTCAAATTCTTGCCCAATGCATCGTGGTTGAAAGATACCGTCAGGAGTGCAAAAACAAATCTAAAGTGCATTTTAGTATTCATTTGGTGCATTGGTCAGTTTGTGAGATTTCCCTCACAGAGCAAAGTAAAACAGCAAAGCAATTCCCACAACTTCCTTTGGCAACTTAAAGCTAAGCTACATTTGGCACTTGAAACTTGAAAGCGTCTCTTAATAACACAGCACAGCAATTAATAGCTCACAAACTTTTGTTTCATACAAACCGTGTCACGACTTCCAGATACTATCGGCATGGAGTCCAATCCTTGCATTTGCTTGGCCGTTCGTCCTCTTTCCAGGCAGAAGAGTGTCACCTCCGCGTTTTCCCCCTGGTGTAGTCGGAATCCATCTATTGCAGGGTGCCGGCGGAGTCTGCAGTGTATCTCTCCTGAGCGATTCTTTCTCTCTTTCTCTGCTCGGCTGCAGACTAAACACCCGTGATTGCTGACTCCAGTCTAAAATCTGTACAACTTCACTTCAACTCAGACAAAGCTCTTGCCCGGCGTGTGTTGAATCGCTTCCAGCCAATCAGCGTGCTTCCAAATCAAAAGCCGATGGAGTCACCAAAGCGAGGGAGGGCGAGAGTGGAGGGTGGGAGAGGGAAGGAGACGGAGACCGGGGAAGGCGGGGACGGGGGCGCGAGGGGAGGAGGGGAGAAGGAGGGAGGAGGTTGGGGTGGGGGGAGCCATTCCTTTACAGCTCCTCCCTCCTTCCTCCCAATCCCCCTCCTCCTTTCAAGCTGCTGCATTCACTTTCTCTGAGCATGCCATGACAAAGGGGAGACAAATTACAGAAGAAAAACTTTAATTCAACTTCTGGTCGCCTTTATTTATGTGGCACGTTAAATTGTTCTTGTTTTCTTAATTGCCCTTTCTTCTGCCACAAACATGTAATCATCTTGCTTTTCATAGTCCTTAAGTGCTAGTTTAACTTAAAATACCTCTAAGTGCATTTTGTTTTTGGAGGAATTTAATAAAATTTGAAAACTTGCTTCTAATTATGCCTCTTAGACAGCCTCCTTCCCCTCCCCCTCTGAAAATACTTGGGCCTTTCTCCTTGGAGGAGCACAAGCAGATTTTCTTGGGGCTCTGTTTTCAAAGAACAGAACAAGTAAAGAGGTTTCATTTTCTGCTTTCTTTTATCTTTATTCTTTGAAGATAAGAAAACAGCTATCTCGCACTCATGATTTCTCTTAATTAGCAAGATTTAAAGGAACACTTCAGAATTCGGAACTAATTAACATATAGTTCTGTCTTAACATCACTTCTTTCCTTGAGTTTGGGCAAAATTGCCTACGATATTTCTTTGTCTTGTACTTCAAAAAAATTCTATTTATTTTGTGGGGAAGACACTGCATGCTTTAGCATGCCAATTTCCACCAAAAGGTACTATCTATACATGGGAGTCTTCACAACAATTACTGGGGGGACATGGACTCAATAGTTTACAAGTCAAATTTTTATAGTATATGCATTATTTATGAAAATACTTTCAGATATATATTTTAAAAACTCAAAGCTTGTTTACACTGACAAATAAAATGCCTGAGCTGAAAATTGCATTTTGTGTGCATCAAAGTGCTAGGAAATATGGGAGGCTTGTGCTCTAACCGGGTCACGGAAACTGATATGGTATTCTTATTTGAAAATATGATTATTTATGATGCTCTTGCTGCTCTGCAATTCCTTTTAAGTTTATCCTCGTGGCTCCATTCTCACTGCTTTTTTCCGTACCTTTTGCATTATTCCTCAGCTGCCTTCATCACTTGCATATTTGCTGTTTCACATAATCTCCCTGTCACTTTTTTCCATTTATTTTCTCCCACTCTCTATTTTGCCCCCCAGAAACATATAAAAAAAAGTAATTTTCTGATTTTTCCACTTTGCTTACTCTCAGCAGAGCTCAGCTAAAGTCACTAAGATGGTTCTTTCCAAAAAAGAAAACAGAGGAGTCTCAGCGTGAACTCTCCTTCTTTTTAGGCATTCAAAAGCATTTTATAAGCCATTGTCTTTTTTCCCCCTCCTGAAACCAGCGCTGTGTGGCAAATTGCGCAGAATAGAAATGCCTATAATGAATGTATTTAGTACTGGGTCACGCTGATGAACATTCTGCCTCCACGAATAATACTGTTTTACAAGTTTGTAGCCCTTTCAAATTGCTGATCCCCAAACCCAATAGGCAAACTAGGAAAACTACCATAAGCGAAGGGGACTTTAGAAACCCATAGCCATCTGGCCTAGATCTCTGACAATCTGAGCCAATAATTATATCAATTCAGGCTTTAATGAACACCTTTACTAAAGCACCAAAAGAGCAAAGAAAGGAATTAGTGACTATTCAAAGTTGGGGTGAGAATTCAAAGGTAATCTAATTCTATTAGTTCTAGGAGAATTTTCTTTGAGAATTTGGTAAGTCTATCCCTCAAACTCCAAGATCAATGGATTTGATTACCTTACTATAGAAGACATTTTTTTTCTATCCTTTTTTCCTATGCTTAAAAAGTAAAAATAATTTAAAAATCCTTCTATTATTCCTGACACTGGGCTAGAACAGAAATACTCATTGTCAAAAAGAGCTTTAGTGTAACTCATTGGTATTTTTAAAATAGGTTGTAAGTTAATATATAGTCATAAAGAATGTGTTTCTATGAGTACGCCTTTAAAGAACTTGCAATACTTTCATGGGCAATGGCTTTTTTCACTTGCAATATCATCTTCACCAAACATTATTTCATTTTCAGTTTGCCAATCTCTCCTCGAGAGGTTGTATGTATCTACTTGACAGCAGTGAGCTTTTGATTTATCCTTAATATACACTAATATGTTCTATATACTTTATTTTCCAAAAAGTACAGAATTGAAAATAAATCTTTTCTTTGTACTTTTGATTAGTTCCAGCAATTCACAATTTCCTTATTTGGTATCCCTGAAAAGAAAATACTGTCCCCTTCCCCCAAATCTCCCAAATTATCTGCTATCTGTGAAAAGTTTATATTAGAGGAGAAAAACTGATAAAGTTCTATTAGTTGTCATCTAATGAGGACCTAATTGAACTCTCTCCTTCTGGAATTTTACCAAGTCATGAAGAAGTAGTAGACCTTCTCAAACAACTCAGATAACTAGTAAAGGAGAATTGATTAACTGTCCCTTAAAGTCTATCCGCCTTTGATATGGCAGCCTTTGTTGACAAAGACAAGGCTTGGTTTCATCTCTTGAAGAATGTGGCTTCCTGAGTGATGTTAGAGAAGACAGCAAGAGGTTGTAATCTCCTGGAGGAGAATCTTGTATACACCCACCCTGTTGTGCATATTTTATCTATAAAGCTCCTTTTACCACTTGGGTCTAATTGGACTGAAAATTGCTAAACCTAGAGAAAAGATATCAGCTGGCATTTGCAAGACATCTTGTCACCTCTGTTAACACTTTCATTGTGCCATTTATTTTTGTTACATTTGTTTTAATGAAAACTAAGCTTTGTAATTCTAAATTTTAATTTTTTTTTCTACTGAAGAGGAAGGGAAACCTAGAACTCAATCGTAAGCTTCAAATTTCTCCCCATTACGTGAAGAAAATGTCTTTTGTGGTACTGGAATACAAAATTAAAGCCGCTAAAACTTCTTACAAGCAGATGTGGATTTTGTTTCAAGATTTTTTAGCTATTAATTTGTATTTTATTAGAGCATATGAAGTAGATTAATTAATATTCACTTCCATCTTACCATATCATTTCTTTCTCATCATCAAAAGAAAAATATGGGTGTCACAATCTTCTAATACACTGGCATAACTTTACAATCTTTCCTCATAGCATTCATTGTGAAATGCCTTGTAGGAGAAACTCAAGATCCTGCTTGATACCATACCATAGGGCTGTAACAACTCTAAATAATTACTATGTATCCTGGGAAAGTAGAGAAGGGCAAAAGTTTACCAGACAAAGGTTAGTAAAGTTGAGGAATCCCAGTACTTTATAACTAAGATAAAGAACTTGCTTGACTTTTTACATGAGCCCAACAAATAATATATGATTGTGTGTACCACCAATTGATAGCTATGTAATCCAGAACGAATTATTTAACTTCTCTGAGTCTATATAATCCTCTGTGAGATGGGCATAATAGTAACTTACCATAAAGAATTCTTGTAAGAATTTAAATGATTGGAGCTTTCCAGGAAGGCTGGCCCAGAGTAGACATACAACAAAGGTTAGTTTCCTTTTCTAAGCCTCTATGTGTATGTTTTCTTCCTAACACTCACTGAAGGAAAAACAACAAAAAAACGAGGATTATATCCACAGTTCTTGGTGCTTTTCAGACTTTTGGATTAGATGCTTATATAATTTTATGCTGAAAAGATGAAGCTGTCTGCTTTTTGATTTATGAATGTCACCTGTGAAACATAATCAACACAACTAATGGTACTGAACTGTGATGATCTTGAAAACTTGCTGCTTCACTGAAGAAAATGCCGCAAGATTCACCAAGTATACACAAGTATACCTCCAGACCCTAAGCCATAGAAACATATTTAATGATACAATTAAAATAAGTCTGCCAGGTGCTTAATTATCTTTTATATTTGGTAGGATGACTATCTAATATTTGCCTGTTTTCAAGTTATTGAGCTAAACAGCTGTGTTTTTTAAATGTCTTGTCACACTATAGTAGGAAGACAAAAAGATATAATTTGATATGATATCTTGGCAGTGACAAGGAAAGATAAAATTTGTCAAATAAGATTTTTATTTAAAAAGCACCCTTAGGCCTTTTATCAATCATGTTATATCTCTCTATGTTGTTCTCTTTGTATTGCATTTACTAATCTGTTCAAGAATATAATACTGAAAAATCACTGAACAATATGAACTCTTTATTGGACTAAATTTATCAATATAAGATCAGAGTTTGTGAAATGAGAATGCATCCCAAACTATCCTTAGATATGTATAATCAAAATAGACTTTAGTAGAATTCTGATTAAAACTGAATGGGCTAAGTGCCCATAGGAGGGCCACACACCTGGAGCCATAGCTGTGTAGATGCCAGGAGGCAGCATAAGCTATGGGCCAGGAATAGTTGGAGTCCGTGAAATACAGTGACAGATGCTAGGTCAATTTTGTCTGAGTGGGCAATCAGTATTTGGGATGTCCTGCCAAGGTAATATGCCAAGTACCAGCAGGTGACTTAGGGTCTGGCAAAAAGCAATCTACTAAGTCCAAACGAAAGGCATGTAGGTGAGCTGCCATTCATTTTATGACTTCAGGACTTCCCAACCAGGCAGGTGATGAAATTCAAGATTAAAATGTGCAGAACAACACAGGCACCTAGATATCCAGTGTTTTGAAAATGGGTACATAGTAAAAGCCTAGTCAAAATTTGAGGCTAGATGCCAAAGTTAAACTAGATGGTAGTAAGGTGATTTTAGGATTAATCATCTGAATTATCATAGAATCTCTTAATTCCTTCTTATCAGGGAAGTATCCTCTGGCAAAAAAACTAAGCCTACGAAAAGTGATCTTAAAGTTGAAGCTGAGAAGATTTGTGGGATTGGGGGGAGAAGCAAGCTTTTAAGTGAATTGAGTCTTGGTTCTTAATTTAAGCATTGCTACTCAGTGTATGGACCATAGAGCAGCAGCAGGGGCATTATCTGGAAATGCAGAGTCAGCGGATGCCATGGCACATGCCTGTAGTACCAGCAACTTGGGAGGTTGAAGCAAGAGGATTACATGAGCCTGGAAGTTGGAGTCTAGCCAGGACAACATAGTGAGATGCTGTCTGTAAAATAAATAAATAAATATAAATAAATTTTTTAAAAAATGAAATGCAGAATCTCATACTTCACTCCAAGCCTACTTAAACAGATTCTGCATTTTAATAAGATCCTCTGGCGAATCCCTTGCACGTTAAATTGTGATACACATTGCCATAAAGAGTAAGCTATTGTCTGAAGTGATAGAAATTCTAACATGATAGTGCTTAATTCCTATGTGCTGTGAGATTTTTCTCCTCCAGGGATTTTAGAGACAATTGGCATGTAGAGATTACCATAAAAATGGCCAGGGCTTAGACATCATTAATTCAAGAATATAAGTATAAGTGATATAAGAAAATTTCTATATTTGGTTAAATTCATAGAAAGAGAAGGGAAATTAAGCTTCCCTCTGGATCCAGTGTTTCATAACAGCTATTACTCTGTTTATCCATTAGGCAGTAGTTTCCATCAGGAAGGAAAATACTTTTCAGAAAAAGAGATCTACTTCTTCTTGAAAGCTATTTTTGAAGGTGAAAATATTTCTAATGTCATTACGTATATGTATATTTGTGCATATGTATGTGTTTAGTAATCTCTGGTTGAGTGTTTTGCATCTAACAAGTACACATAAATCACAAGTTTACTTTATGTTTTCTTTGTGCCAGGGTTCCTTCATCATTTATTCTTTTATCATGTGGGAAAGCAAATCTTGAGTACACTGTTCATCTAACCTTAAATACTTCCAGCTCAGGATTTAGAAAACAAGTTGAAGTGTGACAAAAAGTTTATTGCCGTGCTTGACTTTTTTTTTTGTTCATGTTAAAATCCATTCCTTGTACCACATTTCTGGATGCTCCTAATAAATACGTAATTTATTCAACCTTTTTTTTGTTGTTCGGGAGTATTCCACTTTGCAAAGACTCATGCCTACTCATAAGATAAAATTTCTAAAAGAGTAAAGGATAACTAATAGACTTAGAAATATGAGCATCAGCTTAAATAATAAAAATCAATCCAATGATATTTTAGGATATATTAGATTAGATTAAAAATTTTTGAAGAGAGGTTTCAACATAGTATATTAAGATTGTATGAATGATAATTAAATATTACCTTCAATTATGTACAAAAATTAGCTATTAGTAAGTAGAGCTAGGTTATTTGCAACTTCAGGGTCCAATTGCTTATCTAATTAGAATTTGTGAGAAAATTATTCATTTCATGGTTTCGTTCCACCAGTTGAACCACTTTCAATGGGGAGCAATCTAAGATATTTGTAGTGCAGTTAAAAGCAGTGTTATCAAACTAAGGGATGCTTAATTATACAAGAAAAATAAAAAATTCAAGGTTTTTTTTCAAAAAGGCACTTTCATCAAAAATAATTAAAATTTCCTAAAATAAAAGAACTAAATAATTAATAGATTTCAAACATCTGGTAGATACCTAGCTATAAAGTTGATCTCTGGAAATGCATGTGCTTATCATTCCTTTACCATCCTATACAGGAAATAAACAGTTTGCACATACTTTTTTACATAATAAATGTCTGAATTTATATGAATTATTTAGAAAATATCTCAAAGGGAATAAAATTGAGGAGAGTTGCTAGACCTTCATTGAAAATAATGCCTATTTCCTACAAGACGCATAGCAGGCAACTATCTGTGACAACATAGTGCCTCTTTTATTATCACCTAGTATTTATTTTGAATTTGAACAAGTTAAAATAATTATAATAAACAAAACAATTATAGCAGATATTCTCTATTCAGAGGAATTTAATTTTTAAAGAAAATTCTCACTTAGGCAGTAAAGCATTTTAGAACATATTCTAAAATATAATTAAGAGGGCGAATTTAACAGTTTACATTTAAATTGTGTTACTAATAAAAAAGATATAATCGAAAATAGTTACATCTCACCTAGCATTTAATGTAAGGGTTTTGGAAAATAAAATGGAGATAATAGTTGAACAACATTACGTGCCAAGTATTTTACATATATATTTCCTCATTTAATTCTTACTATAATTTTGATAATGAAATGTTTATAATTGTTAGAAACATATAGAATATAAGTAATAGAACCCAGCCCAAAGTGTCAACAAGGAGTTTATTATTTCAAAACAGAAGATACACAGAGATGGGGCGTTTCCAACACCAAATAATTAAACAGCTCAATAATGCCATTGTGAACCTGGTTTGTCACATCTTTCTGCTATTTGATCTTAACTGTGCTGGCTTGTCCTCTTTCCATGGGTTCATTGTGATCCCAAGATGGCTGCTACAGTACTAGAAAATCTCTCTCCACTGAGCTAAATATAGAGTTACAAAAAAGACGGTATCTTCTAATAGATCTCCTTCCATCAAGAAATAAAATGTTTTCTAGAAGCTTCTACTGATATCCTCCTAATGCTCACTGGTCAGAATTGTGTCACATGACCATTCTTTCACCAATCTCTAGCACAGAATGCAATTGTCATTATTGGCCTCGACAAGAGTAGTTTTAGGCCTGGGGTAGAGGAATAGTTCCTTTCCTTCACATAGGACAAAGTGCTAAAATAAAATATTAGAGTTTGGTTAACAAGTTGGAATGAAGAGTGGATGTTGAGTAGAGGACAAGTTGTGTCTGCCCCATTAATCCTAGACCATTTTATGTATAAGAAAATTAAAACTTACAAAGTTTTACTTAAAATGCAGCTAAAATATAGTAGTTATTGAATTTGTATGTCTTCAAAATCTACTTCTATATAATAATAACTACTTGTTTCTCAGATATTAAATAAAAAAAGCTGTCACATTTATTAATTCTTTCTTTTCCAAAACTGTGAAGCTATGGGGAAAGGCGTTCACATTAAGGCGTTCTGACTTGTGGGAAAATATTTCAACCTATACAAAAAAAAAAAAAACCATCACTATTTTTTCCTTTGGACTGTACCCTTGAAAATGGTCAGTGCTACGGGATTAATGAGAGTGATTCCTAGGCAGAAGTGGGGGAAAACTGAGGCTGTGAAGATAGATGTATACTGGTTCTAAATAATCCATACCCCTTAGGTATGACATCTTCACATATTATGTTATGAGAAGAACACAGTTTTTTATGTACTATGTAATATTTCCCTGAAATATCTAGAAGGAAATACAATTGAATCATCTGTAGATTAAAAGGTGTGAGTGGAAAGTCAGTGAGAAACTGAGAAAAGGAGATTATACAGTCAGATTCCTATTTGTGTTATAATCGAAAACATTCCAAAATTTGAGCAAACACCAATCAGGGAACTGACACAAGGGAGTAGCATGATGCAGTACGAGAGAGACTGACCAGAGATCAAAGAAACCCACTTCCTACTCAACAACTCTTTGATGTAGTATCATTGTTTGTACCATTACAAGTCTTCCCAGTGATAAGTCACTCTCCACAAATATTTTCTTGAATAATGGGTTGAATCCTAAATTTGAGAGGAAGATGTAAAAAGCACACCTGAATATCCTGCTTACTTTGAGTACTCAAGGGTGTATTATTTACTGTGACAGACTTTTGTAGAAAATGCTTTCTGTTGTGAGCTTAAATGAAAGACAGTAACATTCCTGCCAAAGAAACTAATATAAGGCAAGCAAATGTGCTTTACCTTGTTCAGCCAAAAGTATTAGATTTAATCATCCAAATAAATAACAACAATAAAAAAAAAACTTTCTTTAAATTTTGGGAAACGTATAGTGTGCATAGAATTTGTGAATTTCTAAAATGAATTTAATGAAATCATAAGGTAATATTTACTTTCTCCACAACTCTCAATATTGATTTTCATAGGTGAAATGGCTATATATTCCTGTTTTAATGTGTTCTTCTAGTAACAGGAATATGAAAAAGCAAATTTCAAAATTCCCCCTTTTTCCCCCAAGGCAGTTCACAAAAGCACAATAAAATAATTTAAATGATCTTACTGGGTAGTATTAAACTTATAGAAATCCCTGATTTTCAAAAAAAAAAGACAATGTAAACTTATTGAGCTTTCTTACAAATAACCAGCAACTGCAACATTTGCTGTGGTTCTTTCTATTTTGCTATAACTGAGAATGTTTTAAATTCAAAGGTTTCTGCTAGAATTGGATTATGATTATTATGCAGGAGCATATTCCAGTATAAACAGCTTGCTTGGCATTTACATATTGCTCCCATATGCTTCCATATCTGACTTCTCAGTAAGTCAGTAGCACATATTTTATTGTTATGAGAAGAACATAGTTTTTTATTTACTATAGAATCTTAGATCTTTACAAACAGAATAGTCCAGCACCACAGAGCTTATACAGCCAAAACCCGAACTGATAACAATGATATAAACTCAAAACATTTAGAAAACATGTAAATATTTCAATCTAAAATCTGTACTATTAACACAAGATCATCAAAAGTACAATGAATTGAGAAATTTCAGCCTAGCTAATTGCTTTTATAATAATGAGGGTCAACTAGCTGAACAAAAAGCGAGGACTTAAGCATCTTTTGTTTAACCTAGACAGACAGGGAGCCTCTCTCCTGGGATGCTGTGAACAGGACAAATCTGCCATATCCGCAGTAGCAGTATCAATGAACCCTATTTCCTGATGCTAGAAATAGGTCCACTGTTTACTACAAGAAGTATAGTACCAAGATTTCTGAAAACTAGGAATATACATTCTCAAAAGTGAAAGTAACTAATAATAATACAGTTTCTTAAAGTTTCCTGCCATTCTGCTCTGCTCCTTGAGAGTCCTAAACTGCCGTGTGGAAAACACTACCACACACCCCTAAATGGCCAGTGTGTGAGAGTCACTTCTAATTTTTCTTGCCTTCATTCTGATCAGTCATTTAACTAAAACAGGACATTCTGGCCTTCCTAGTCTTAGATATTTAGCAAATCAATATTACTAACTGATCAGTGGGCATCCACTCAAACTCAATAAAAACAAGTAATTCACAAAGCATTCTGGCTAAGATGATTCAAAATGTAAAAAGTTGTTCTTTTTGTTTAAAAATGAATATTTATAACAATTCTAAGTCCTAAACTTTTTCTTTTTCGATTTTTCTATAGGGGAAAAAAAATGCCCCCTTCCCTTAAGGTCATGAAAAACCATATGTTCTTCTAAATCTGCTGTGGAATAAACAGCCTCAGGGGAGAGTTACAAGAGAAAATGGCAGGCATGGTTTATCAAAAGAGTATATATCATATACGGAACATCAGTCTTCCCCTGTATGTTATTAACTGTTTCGGGTGCAGATATTTCTTCATAAAGAGTCAGATGTTCCATTCCTCTAGTCTGGTAAAACCAATGCCACAAAGTCATTGCAAAAGACAGCAAACAACTTTGTTATTGTAATGGGCCTTTTTTTTTTTTCTTTAACAATAGGTCTAGCAGGTGGCATGTGGCTGTGGCTGGGCCTATCTCCATCTCCAGGGTGCCAAGATGTCCCTCAAAGTTTCTGTGGGAGGAATTTGTTGGTGGGATTTGGATTGTAAAGGCACGCGAGCATCTGCTGCCTCCCTGGCCTCATTACCATTCACACAATTAACTCCTGTGGCTCTAGGCTCAGCAGCCAGAGCCAAGGACTCAATTTTACTGCCTCTTTGACAATGCTCATTATCATTCATCTGAACTTAAGAGTTCCCAGGCTTCCAACTCAGTGGAAAGTTTTCTCAGAGAAAAAAAGATCACACACAGGAAAGCACTAAACATTAAGGACCTAAAACCAACACCTGAAAGCAACTGAGGTTCTGGAATGTGGAATTTTATTTCATTTTATAATAACATACAATATCTTTAAAGACGGTGTCATATTTCAAAGGCCTATGTTTGGTCTTTTAACATTTTCAGTTGAGGACCTATGATCAGTTAACAGTAGTTATTTCTACGTCTTCATTGATCCCAGGTCCAGTTTTGCATCTTGTAGAAGTTTTGGCCAAGACTAAAACTGTCTCCAAAGAAGAGTTTTGAGTAATTTTCAGTAGAGATTAAACAGAATGTTTTGCTATGCAAGGAGCGAAAGATTCACAAAAGATATGACAAATTCAGGCAAGTCTATATTTTTAAAGCCTCAGCAGTCTGATTAATCACTGTTAAATTGCATAAATATCAGAAATGCTACCTGAAAATTAAAGCTGGACCATTTCTTTGCCCACTATGTCTCATAATAAATATTCACAAACTGCAGCTATTAACAAGTTTATGTTGGACAAGAGTGAGGTGATGATATATGACTTTTTTTCCTAGCTTAAATAGAAGTCTGTCATTTATTGACATGTAGACTACAAAGACACTAAAAGAAAATCTCCTTCCTTGTTTTTAAATATGTGATATAAAAACTGAACCTCCTCTTAAAGATAAAACCTAATTTTGAAAAAGAAGCATTTAAAACTCAAATGAAACTCAAATGCTCAAATGAAATAAGGCTTCTTTGTTTGAAACAATAAAAGAATGATTAGGCTGTTAAAAGCTATAGAAGCAGTGCTACGTAGTAAAATTTGTACTTTTATGAAAAAATTAGGTCTTGGAAGAGAAAGTTTACAAAACTATCTTTTTGCTATAACTAAACCTTCACTTCAATGAATACAATTAGGAAAAAATTATAATATTTGTGATACCACTATTGAAAATGTTGCATTTATTGAGCTGTATATTTTCATAGAAACGGGAAACAATCTTATTGATCCTGATTATATTGCTTTCTTTTGAATTCCATAAGTCAAAACTTGTAATTTCATTATTTATATGTTTTAAGTTTGCATTATAAATAACGAGTTTTCTTTAAGATCCTGTAGTTTGTTTTAAATTACTTAATTTTATATACCATTCTGTACTGCCCCTCAAAATGCAACTTTTCTCAAATAAAACATATGAAAAAATAAAATAAATGTTGGGATGTGATATAATTCAAACTCACCAACATATGGAGGAGAAAACATTTTTATTTTAGATTTTTTAATACTTATAGTTTGTTATAATTCACGTGTGGAGGATAGGTTATGTGTAGTTGGATCTAGAGAAAATTCATTGCTCCTAGGCTTCTTAGACAAAATAAAAGTGGGTATCTGAGTTCCTTATATCTTTGTCTTGATATGAGTGATAACACTCCATTAAGAGACTCTATGCACCTAGAATTTGTTGACAGGTTAGAATAAAACACTCAAAGTTATATCTGTTATGCTAGAGGTCTAGTGTAAACATTTATGGTTGCTTACAATATTCACAAAAGACTCTCAGAGTAAGGTTGTAAAACCCAAATTCTGACTGCTCTTTATTCTACAGAATTCTGGTTGCAGATTTTTCTAAAAGTTGCATTCATGGAAATAAAATTTATGTTGTTATTTGTTTCTTGAATTCTGGTACCCATATGAAATGCTATCTGGCTCACAACCCTCATGTTTCTCTTTTTCCCATCCCAGACCACTTGAACCCCACCCCTTCTATTCATAGAGTTCTGAGCTTTGCCCCAATGTATCTGCAACCAGTCTTGCCCTGAGTCAGGAAGGATGTATGAATGTTGGTGCTCAGCAATAATGGATGCTCATACTAGGCCCATTTCCTGGCTTTAGTTAGACTTCTTCCTTAAACCTGACATGTCATCTCTGCCTGTTGTCCCATTTTAATGGTTGACCTTCAGACACTCTTTGGTTTTGCTAGTTTTGTTCTCCCACAATTCCAACTCCAAGTTAATCCTGCTCTGAACTTTTTTGGCTATTGCCTTTATATCCAGTGGTAAAATTCTATGATGCTGACTCTATTTTGGAAATCTCCCCTGGAATCTGTGTCACGTGTACCACCTACCCTGAGAATACCAAGGATCTCATGTTATGCTGCCATTGAGTGATGGTTTGTGGTCTGCTGTCAGATCTTCTGATGTTCTACTCATTACACTGGATCTTCTTTCAGTCCTTCTGGTGAGTCTCCTAGCACTTGCTCTGCTCCTGCAACAGACTTTGTTTATGGATTCTCTTCCCTCATGGCTTGGTGCAATCATGTGGTTAACCAAGCCTTGCTTGTCATGCTTGCCTATGTCCGTAACACAAATGAGCTTTTAGTAATATTTCTGTTTGTTAATATATTACAGAAAACGTAAACTTCTTAGAAACTGAAACACATTCCAACAACTTAACTTTCATTTCAGATATTGCAGAAGTCTATAGTCAGGAATACTGTTAAAAATAATAGAACACAAGCACATATGTTATTAATACAAGTAGATCTCCTAAAGCAGCAGATTTTGCTTTATCTTTGTGAATCATGTTAGTGATGTTGTATTATTTTTTGGTTATACCTAAAACAAAATAAACCTATATTAATGAGCCACATGTTTCAACCAAGTCAATTTCAGCACTTGGTTTAATCATTATTATGCTAAATGAAATAAGAATTGGGCATGAACATTATAGCAAATATATTTGCTATGTTTTCCTCTGAGGAAACATGTGTGAGCATGTGTACATATAGATAGGTGTGTATATAAATATACTTTCATTATTCATTTATATATGTCATATGTCAATATAAATTTTCAGGGAATGTAATGACATACAGTCATATGCTAAAATCTAATTAAAATAGTAGAGTGCACATTCTCTCCAGAGTTATAAGTATGACAACATCCAAATGTTTGCTGAAATGTTTTCTAAAAAGCATATGCTCCCAGGCACATGAGTTAAATCCCTGAGTAAATACAATGCATAATGAAACAGCCAGTATCACCTCTTACAAATTAAAGAATATACAAATTTTAATATTTTCCTGATAAGAATTAGAATTAACCTGAATTTTCAAACTCTAACATACACACAAATATAAGCAAATATTACCTTATTCCTCATGTGTTTAAAAAACACTCTCCTTATAAAAAGTAAAATCTTACCATTTCCTTAGTAAGGAAAAAAAAACCTGTGTATGTCAGTAACAAAACTGATGTGCTGAATTTAGTCTTCAGATGGAATATTTGCATTATACTCATGTTACTAATCAATGTTAAAATGTCATATTCACATTTTGTCTTGAGTGCCCTTTTAAAACCATCATGTTATTAGATATTGTTTGACTGTTTTGCCCTTACAAAAGTCTCCTTATTCATGGAATAAGGCTGTTAAGCAAATGTAAAATAAGTCAACCATGCATTGTATGGCATATGGACAATTTCCATTAACGAAATTGGTATGTGGATAAAAGTAAAATTCTATAAAATGAAATATCAGAGTCTAAATGGATTTGGAAGATAACTATTATGAATGCTATACTAGTCAAAATCCTTGGGTAAGGTGAACATCATTCCTAGCAATTTTGTTCTGTAACTTGAACAGGGAGTTTAAATATTAGCACTTAATTAGCTTTTCAAAAAAGCACAATGTAGAGTCAATATAGTTTATTCTTCAAAATATTATTTTACCTTAGCTATTTTGTAATTATAAATGATAGTTTAGTTAAGGAGGTTTGTGGTGAATGATTGTTTTATGGAACTGATGACATTGATCCACAAAATTTTTTGCTCAGTGTCATGATGGCCTCTCACATTAACAGTGGTTTACTCTTACTAAGTAGTGATTCTGAACTGCAGATATATGATCCTTAAAAAAGTGCATTTTTCTCCAACGGTTTTCCCCCTAAGTTTCACATTGGAATCACCTGAAAAGCTTTATAAAACACTGATGCCTAAGTCCCACCCCTAGAGAATCTGACTTTATTGGTCTATTTTTGCTTCCTGGGCATTTTGAAAAGTTCTTCCAGGGGATTATAATCTGCAGTCAAGGCTGAGAATCATTTCATTACAATCTTTCTAAAAACAAGCAGTTTGGCTATGAAAAGTGTGATGTCTGTATTATGCATAAAATGCTGAAACCAGTAAACTGGTTTCTGAATTGATAGCAAAGTTGTTATATTTACATCTCTGTCCAGATTGGAGTATAGCAATGGAAAAGACACGTGAAGGAAAACAGGTCATGGTGAAGAACTTGTGAGGGGAAGAAGCAGAAGCATATTTAGGAGGGCGGGAAGGAAGAGTGAGCTTGTGTGTAGCAGAGGGAGACAGAGATAGGGTACAGGAAAATGTTCCTGTCAATCTTTTTCTACCTTACAATCCTTTATCCTTGTGAAATTCATGTAAGAGTAGAAATTATATATAAATGGTAGTATATTGGGAAGAGAAGAACAACAGAACATCAATGTTAAACAACAGTTATTGGCTACCACATGAAACAAAAAGATTATAAATTGGAAACAAATTCTGCCTTTGGTGATTCTCTAGAAGTAATGAGTTGCTTCTTAACCAAGGAAAAGTCTAGACTTATAGAGGCCTACATTATCGTCCATATTTCCACTCGATCATTTTAACAGTATAAAACTCACATCCTTGATTCTTGCTTAAAATTCACCTTCACTCAACCTGAAAAATGAACTGTCAATTCAGAGGCAATCATGAAAGGAAATGGTGACAGATTAGTTACAATACAAACGTTACACTTTAAGTAATTTAAAATGTTGTGAAAAGGTATGCATAGGACTCTGAAGCAAATTGGGAAGTGGTATGGCCCTATTAAACACGCAGTTAAGCTCAATGGTTCTCTGCGGGAAGTGGATTGGGCCATCCTTGTAAGGAAGATGAGATCTCTAGGCTTGGCCAGGTTAATAGAGATGGCAGAGTGAAGAGTTTTAAAGAGTTAAGGAGATTTCTTTTTTTCCCATCACTAAGGGGAATGCCTGGAAGACTATTTATTACCTCAAGTGTGTGCCAAGTTACTTGAGTAATGTGAAATTGATACTTCACTCTATAGCTCAAGTACTGAAATTATTAAACATTAATTTTTCTCTCAAATGGTATATTATGGATGATAATTGAGAGAAAAGGGCATGGGGCAAGTGTTAAAAAAAGAAAAATAAATAGATGAGCACAATGAAAGCAGAGGTATGATATCAGAGAATTGGAGA
Organism: Daubentonia madagascariensis; assembly: GCA_023783475.1. Classification (NCBI taxonomy): domain Eukaryota; kingdom Metazoa; phylum Chordata; class Mammalia; order Primates; family Daubentoniidae; genus Daubentonia; species Daubentonia madagascariensis. Next base: position 34,125,419 of record JAKFHU010001209.1, read on the forward strand.
TCAGAGTCTGGTTAGGGGAGACTTCTGAGGGACAGATCTGAGGGTGCTGTGATTTATCATAGGCTCTGTTACTGATTTGAGATTTGACCTTCAGACAAATTAAATGTGAAGAGATGTTACTCTTCCTGTCCTAATTTTTTCACTGATATGCATTATAATTATTTGGCTACCTCAATCAATCAATTGGATAATCAATTAACATTATTTTTAATGCTTCATTTTCTGACCAATAGTCTTTCTTTGTTAAATGAAATTACTTTGCACCTTAAAATGGTTATTATAAAAACCAAGTCATTAAATAGCAATAATACAAAACAAATTACTTGGACAAAGCTATTCATTGCAGTAATGTTTTGTAATCAAAAAAAATAAAAATAAATTTAAAAAGGAAACAACTCAAATATTTACCAATAGCAGAATATTGTATAAACTATGTGAACAAATCCATTTTGTATAGGATTATGTAGCTGGAATGAGTAGCCATTCTATGGAGTGACTGTCAAGACATGAGGAAAATTATATAGAATATGTTGGAGGTTATCTAAGAAAGATTGGCTATAAGAATGTGTGTGGGTATTTCTGTTTATGTTAAGAAATATCAGAAGTATAATGCATGAAATTTTAAAAAGTTTATCAATGAAAGGAGAGAATAGGGTGAAGGCAAGAAGGATATGAATTGAATTTCTTTGCATATATGCTATTAATAGATTGAACTTTGGAATCACATAAATATGCTATATAATTACAAAACAGAAATAAATTTTAAAGATATCTAAAAATATAAAAATAATATGGAACAAAGACCACAAATGCGTATTTTATTTTTTTTAAATATGCACACGCACACTCTGCTTTATACCTATATTTCCTATTTCTTGCCACTGGAAAGACCTAGAATCAAAGACCAACCCAATGAAAATGAGTTTCTTTAGTGCCCTAATTGTTGCCTTTGAATAACATTTTCCATTGAAAAGCTCCTTGGAGAAATAGTTGCTTCAATGTCTGAGACAGGAAATGTGTAAGATGAGCCTGGATTATCTTGTCATAACAGGAAGCAAAAATGTCAGCAAAGCCTAAAAGAATAATACCTTAAGGACTCAGGATCAAGCTTGAATAAACTCCCATGGGCCAAAGGTGGAATCATTTGAGTATCATGAAGGATAATAACTATGATGTATTAAAATGCATAAATATGTTTAAATCCATAAATTCATGATGATAGTAAATACATAAAAATTATATTGAGCACTTTTTAAAAATGCTAGGGAACCAAATATCTTGTAAATACAGGGAAAAAATGAAGAATTATCCTGCCATTTCCAACTAGTTAACCAAACAGTTGATATGGGAATGCTCTTCCTTTTAAAACTATTTCAATATAAGTAAAAGAATATTAAAAATAGAATGTCATAATTTTTCAATCTATAATGAAACAAAGGATCTAGGCAATGATCATCAATGGCTGTTATTATGACAAAAAGGCAACCAGAGGCATTAAGTGACTCTTGATGGAAATACACACCACCACTTAAAAAGCAGACTTTCCCAAAACACCTAAGATAAATCTGATCGACTCTCTGGATAAATTACAGGGAATACAACGGAAGAAAATCATGCTGAAAACATTGCTGGGACACAATCAGTAAAACCCAAAATGTGGGAAAGAAAATTCTACAGAAAAAAATAACCTAGAACTTTAACAAAAAAATCCAGAAAAATTTCAGAGATGGTCTGGTAAACTCTACATTAAAAGACATTTCAATTAGTCACAAAACATGGCCCTTGTTTTTAGTCATATTTTAAGCATAGTAAACCTTTAATAACAGATAAAACAATTGGAAATTTTTATGATATTAAGAAATTATTTTTTTAAGATGCTGTAGTAGTATTGTAGCTAAATTTAATTAAAGAGTCTTCATGAAAAAAAAAACTCAGTGAAAAAGCATCACTTCAACCCTTAGGGTTTTTCTGAGAAACATCCTAATATAACTTCTATAAAAATAATTACGTATGGTAATAATTTTATATTTTAAAATTTATACACGCATAATTAATACCACCAAAAATCACTCACTTATTTCATTTGTCACTAAAGCCTGTAGATTATTGTTGTTGTTTTAATCAATAAATCGATATGGCAATATCAAGTGCCAGTAATTCAGGAATTGTTCCAAGCAATGTGGCTTTCTGGCAACTGTCCTTCCTGAATCTGACACACAACCTGAAAGTACTAGGAAGTTATAATCTCTTATTGATTTATTCACTGACAAGTAATTTCCAGTCTGCTGGTGCCCATGCTCGAGTTTTGGTCAAGTAGAAATACAAATGTCTGATATTGTTTAATTAATAGGTGGAAAGTAGATCCCAGACTAAATGAAATACAAGAGAGTGAAATGATGAAGGATAGCTGAAGCATATTCATTATCAATCTAGCTATCTTTAATGTTTTCATTTATTCATCCAAGGTCATGAGTTTACAAGGCATTGTTTATTATTATTTCCAGATATTTATATTTTTATAAATGCCTAGGTGAGTATGTTCATATATGCTTACATATGTGTGCATGCATATGAGTTTGTGGAAATGTGTGTATGTTTGTTGGGCGGGGGGAGAGAGAGAAGGGGCTTCACACAGTGGTTAATAGCACAGACACTCTGGAGTTACATTTTCCTGGATTTAATTCCCAATTCTGGCATTAGCACTTTCTACAAGTCTTGTAGCCTTCACCAAATTACTGATGTTCACTGATTCCCAATGATTTCATCTGTAAAATGGGGATAATAAAATCCCAACACTATAGTTTTGTTGTATTGATATAAAGAATTTGTAAAATTTGGCAGAGTTCCTGTCACCTAGTCAGCTACTAGTCAGTGAGTGATACCATGGGTAAACTAGCATGGATAATCTAAATTCCAGATTTTTAAAATAAATTATTAGAGAGTATAATATAGAAGAGTCTGACAGTGCATGGAGAGGGGGTTAAATTTTGAGGAAAATCTCAGTATTTTTCTTTCCTTTACTTGGATTATCTTTAATGAGCCTCAAAAATTTTATTCCAAACCAGAGTTTGGCATAAAACATTTTCTATTTCTAGGAGTAACATACTTGCTGGTCAAACTTGTTCTTTAGGTTTGCCATATCCAGGGCTGTCAGATTTGACTTGATTCAAATATTTCCATAGGAATGTACATGTTGTGCCACAGAGTGTCTCTAAGAGCGTGACGGGACCAATATCTGGTCCTATATCTCATATGTTATAAGACAAACATCAATTTCTAAAAATATAGAAGTTCTACTTGCATATAATCACAAAATATGTTAAAATGGTGTTAGCATTACTGTTATTATTTTTTCATTTTCCTTCAACAAATTTGATTGATTACAATGAAAATACCAAACTTAATAATAAACAATCTGTGAAAAATCTCAATTTTTCACTCAAAAACTTTATATATTAAACTAAAGCAGTGTTTCACAAACTTTAGTCATTCTTGCAACACCTATACGGTTTTTAGCCATATATTGTGGTGTCAGCACCACATATACCATTATCTACAAAATTATTTTTTCTTTGAACTGACTCATTATTTTCACATAGAAATTTCAAAAAAGAAAATTTATATCATGAATATAAATTGTGGTTGAGGAAAACAAATGAAAAACCAAATCAGTCAACCCCCCCCACATACATACACATACTCAATGAAAACAATACATAATTTTTAAATAAAAAATGATATAAGATAATGATTAAATCAACATCCCTTAGTGTGGAATTTTAAAAGATCTTGTATGATTATTCATACCTTAGTTACCCCCCCTAGATTCTTCTCTAATTCTGCTTTCCTTCAGTCTCTCTTTTGCAGGACCCTAAATGTTATCCAACCTTGTGTACTATTCGTGATCCTTTGCCACAGGGTGTTTCCATTCATCATTACCTCTACTTGGTACTTTTTCCTTCAATGATTATTCTTTCCATCTTATTTGGTGCTTTTTCAAAGAAATCTTCTCTAATCTCCCTAATCAAGTCAAATTGCCCTATTATAGGTTCTCTTATTTGGCTCTTGTCAAAATAGTGGGGTTTTTTCACTTGTTTTTGTGATTATTTTACTTTTCTCTCTCCCGTTACATTCTAAGTTTTAGAGCTGTGATTATGAATGGTTGTGCATATCATTTTATCTCTAGCAATTAGTATATGCCCAGTCTCCATGAATGCTGAAAATATTATGTTAAATAAATGAATTAAAAAATAGGTGTATTTCCATCACATTTTTGAAAACATAAAGAAGAATATTCCTACAATTTTTTTAAAAACCACCCCTTTTACTCTCTAACTCTGCATTTTTTCCACTTCTAACCATGTTGAATTTTATAACTAGCCAAGTGACAATTAGATATGGTTTTTGAGGTAATGTTTTATTTTTTGTGTGAAAGGTTATGTCTCCTTTCTCAGGTAAGAGAGGAGTTGTCAAAGTGAATTTGTGGTTCAGAATTTTGATCTTCAGAATTCTCTGAATTTGCCAATCTTCTCAGGCAGTGCCATTTCAGTACTGGGACACCATTATTTTCATATTATATCTCTAATTTTTACATGAAAGAGATGTCTAGGTTGTAAATTTAACAAATAAATTTCATAACTATTGAAATAAAAATCAAAGTTTCTCTATGGAACACCTAAAATCATTTCATATACCTCCATAATGGTGAATCCTGGACTGAAGGGTATTTTTCAAAGTCATATTACTTTATATTCCCAAAGATTTGATGGTGTCCAAGGCATTTTTACCTATATTAAGTGTTCTGACCATCCCGCAAATACTGAAAGTTGGACAGAGCAAGTATCCACATCCCCGATTAAGAAATGTGAAGAATTAGTGAAATGGCCAAGATCTTATTTATAGTTTGCAGTAGATATTCTGAATCTAGACTCATACCATCTTACAGTTAGAAGGAACTGGGTTATTAAAGTGGAGTAGAGATTAATGAAAGTCCAGGAACTTTCAGCTTATTGTTTGGAGGAGCTTCCATAGACATAAAAATATGTATGGCAATGGAAAGAGTTAGAAAAGAATCAAAGGTTCAGTGTACCAAAATTTCATGAATGATGAAGGATGACTAGAACATTTGTGGATGGAAACAAAGAAGAGAAACAATACTGTGATAACTTATAATATAATCAAGTCAGGTAAACCTCAAAGAAGAAAGGGTTTGCCAGAATGAAAGATCAGTGATGCAGAAGTGTCAGTGCAGTCTCACATTATACCAAGACTACCTCCTAATGCAAATGTTCCTGAGACACAGGGAATCAGGGTTCTAGATTCAAGTGATCTGTAAAATAACCAACAACTTTAAGGGAGGGGAAAGTATTAGCTACGCCAAGGAAGTTCAAGTATCATCCTGAAGCCTGAAGCCATTTCCCAGTGAGATGGGATGGGGGGGCTACAATGAAAAGGATGGGAGAGAAGACAACTTGAGCAATCCAATAGGACATAAGAAGTGGAAGAGCATGTGGGGGTGGAGGAAGTCCTCCTTGACGACTTGAGAAAGGGCTGTTTCTGAGAGACTTGCATTGTGGGCATCAGAGGACAATTACTAACTTAGGAGTCTATAGCTTTTACAGAATAGCCTTCAGATTTGGAGAGAAAAAAAAAGCCCAGAGTTATGGAGTTAACACATTTAAAAATACATAGCTGTAAAAAAGAGCTTTTGTGTCATCCTTTGTGGCCATTAAAGTGACAGGCAAGTCACAAATGGGTGAGAGCCTTTATTATTATTATTATTATTATTATTATTATTAATTTTTTTTCATTTTCACATCTGCTGAAATTCTGAAACAAAATCAACAAAACCAAACTATGGCATGTTCAATCCTGCAGTTACATTTTGAATTCAAGGAATGAAAAAAAGGGTTGCCATTAAGATTCCATGAAATAAATTATTGTGTTGTTCCATACAGCATACAAGAAGATAGGAAAAAGTGATAGAATTTAACAAAGCCTACTATCCAATACCATTGCTCAAAGAAAAAAGGAGCAGAAAGAAAAAAAAAACTGAAAAAGCCTGGTAAACAAAGTTTGCTTATTTTACTTCTTTTTACTTCTTTTCCTCCCCTTACCTCATCATAGAATGCATGGGTGGTAGATGGTTTGATATAAACTGGGAACTCAGTTTGGTTCGAGTCAGTAAGTGTGACTCATTCTGTACAAGGCTCTGGATTAAGTATTTTTGAAAATACGAAATAAACAAGGCTTCGCAGAGCATTCGCTATAGTAAGGGAGATGAGATGCGCATAAAAGAGTAACACAAAGCAAAGTGTTGACTAGTGCCATAGTTGGGAAATTAGCCTATGGTAGCAAAGAGGTTTAATTCTTCTTAAGAACATCACAGATTCTTTAATGGATGAGATCATATATAAATCAGACTCTGAGGAATGTGTCGAATTTGTGCAGGGAGAAATGAAACATAAGGGAATCAGTGGAAGCCCAGGAATATTAAAATGGAGGGCAAGTTCTAAGACAGGTGCATTTTCTGGGTGATAAAACTGGCAATTCAGGTCAAAAAGAAAGTATGGATGGATGAAGGCTTTCTAATGACCCTGTTAAAAGATATTTGTATTCTATTGGTTACAAACTCTTCTTGGGATCCAGTGAAAGCTACTGCTTCTTATGCCTATATGTATATTCAGATAATACTTTGCACACTGTTTCATAGTTTCACAGAAGGCATTGAGCCATCAATGAGCCCTGATTGTAGGCAATGGGAAATCAATGAAAATATGAAAATAAGTTCCTAAGAGCGCAAGTTTTATGATAAAGTACAAACAATTTCTTTGTTCTATGTGACTCTCGTTATCACCACTAGAACTCTGAATATAGCACGGCCTTAAAATTGTGATGGTTCTACCCACATGTGGAAGGAATAAATTCCTTCTCTGAAGAGGGTTACACAACGCCAAGTGTAGATGCTTTCAAGCAATAAATATCATCTATGTGAGAATATATCTCTGATTGTGTGTTTGTACAAAGAGCCCCTGTGATAAGTGTGCCTCTTCAAAGGAAAAGAATATGCATATTTTGAAAGCTGAGAAAAATGACTGGGTTTTGTTCCTCCCATGTTATTTGCATAAAGGGATTTTTATCACTCAGACATTTCTAGAATTAGAAAACAGCTTTCACAGATTTTACCCTTTGAAAATGACAATATCTAATCTCTTTGCTTTCATGAGTCTAGCCTGCATTGCCAGATATATCAGAAGGGAAATAGTAAGCTATTTTTCACAGATCCTCCATAATAGATGAGATATGAAATGAATTTTGTGGAATTCGAGCACCCTGGAGGTTATTAGTTTGCCATAATATATAACATTATCCTGAGATCATATCATTATCCTTATTATTTTCTTGTGCAGCCAGCCTAAAACATTTGAAAATTTATCAATTTTATCATTTATAGATCTTAATAAAGAATATGTGCCCTTTTCTTAAAACCATTTAAGCTACGAAAGACATTTATATTTTATTTTAAGTTATACATACATGAACTTAATATTTATCATGCCAACTTGAAATATATTAGGAAAATATTTAACAAATATTTAGTTAAGACAATACAATTTTTTAGAGCAAGGAACATGTATTCAATTAATACACCAAATTATTGACATATTATAAAAATATGTAATAATATTCACCAGCATTATCAAAGATTTAACTTTCAAGTCAAAATGTAATAATTAGTAATTATTTTCTGAATATGTAAGCTTGAATGCTAACATATTAACATATTAATATTTTTAATATTAGTATATATATTTTTTTCCTACACTCTGATTCAAAGAGAGAACTGAATATGTATATTCAGTCTCTCAAAGATTCAGTTTTGAAATTCTCATAAGTATTTCCAAGCAAGATTCAGAATCACCTTTTAAAAGTTTGGAATTCAGGATCTCTTCTTTTGTTGACAATTTTCTCCCCAAAGACTCTAGAAACCAGTCTTAAAATGTTAACCAAACACAGCAGTGTATATTTGTTAAAACTAATAGAACCCTACCCTTAGAAAGGGTAAAAATTATGTAAATTAAACCTCAATAAACATGACTTAAAAATAATGTTCGTGAAGAAAAGAATCAATGTAAAACTTTTAATGTACTTTATTTAAAATTAGTAATATTCTTTACAAATATCAGTACAGGTTAAGGATCCCACATCAAAAAATCTGAAATCCAAAATTTGAAATGTTTCAAAATTCGAAACTTTTTGAATGTGGACATGATGCTCAGAGGAAATGCTGATTGCAGCATTTCAGATTTCAGACTTTCAGATTAGGGATGCTCAACCAGAATAATGTAATTATTCCAAGATCCACAAATATCCAAAATCCAAAACACCTCTGCACCCAAGCTATTTGGATAAGTGATACTGAACCTGCATAATCATGAGCTAAAGAAACTTTCGTCGATCCTAAAACTTCTGTCCTAGAGAGTACTATAATTAGAAAAAATTTAACATTTTTCATTTATCGATAACATTTTTCTTTTTAAAAAATGTTAACTTAGCATTAATTTCATGCCAAAAAAATCAGCACATTAAAAATTAAACAAATATTTCCTCTTAGGTTTCTGGTAGGAGATGTCAAAAGAGTTTTCTTGATATATGTACTACATTTTCTTGTTTTTATCATTTAAAAAATTTACGGTTATTTGTCTATTTAGCTAGCAGATGGGAAGTGATTTTCTGATGCTCTATATTCATCACAGAATGACTGCTTATTCCTATTTTCCCTCTATTTCAGAGGAAACCAAAAGAAAAATAACTTCCATTACATTGGTGCTACTTTCATTAGGATGCTATTGTCAGAATCCTTTGCACTAATCCTAGATATGAGTCAAAGCACTGAGTAGTCACTAAAATAAAATATGTTGCCTTCTTGTACTGCCTCTAGTAGTTTGCTTCTGCTAACTGGCTTCACACAACTTCCTGCACTGTCTGATCCACTCTTTCCTCTCGAAATTCAATTATCTACCTTTACTGCTAACCTCTTATTGATCCTGACGCTAGACACTTTGCTCGTTTTTGAGTTGTAGATAAGACCTTATTCTCCCATCATGAGTGTCAAAACTAAGACCAAAGAGTCAATGCCCTATAATGGATTTGAGGAGTGTTAGGATCCTAGGCACTTATGTCTGGTGTGAGATGTTCACAACCTTCCCATGCTTCTATTCAAACATGGGGAGAGTAAGAAAGCACTAACCACCAGCATTTGAGTCACTGAACATCCAATTCTCCTAACCCAATTATTAGGAATCTCACTCAACATGAGATTGCTCCCCGATTCAAGAACAGAAGAGAGAGCCACAACCCTCACAATCCCATGTGTTTTTTGGCTCTACCTCCAGGAGACAGATCTCTCACAGCTTTCTTCTCCCCAGCCCAAAGCATAACCTAGCCCACCTATAAATGAAGAATGTCCTGTCTCTTTCCAAAAAGCATCTCACTGAACCTTGTTACTACTTAGGCAAATCCATATTCTCCATTTAAAGAGAAGAGCTCTTCATACTGTATACAGGTGAGTCTACAAACAAGGAGTCCTACAAATGGAGGAGTTTGCCATTGTTCATTTTTCCCTATTGTATCATTCCTTTCAAGAACCCTAGGTTTCAAATTAGTTAAGACCACATTACTTTTGGCCCTGAAGGAATCCTTTATATCAAACTTAGAACAAGTATGATTTAATGATGTTCTGTTTTGTTCCATGTGTTGGAAAAGGTTTTCTATTTAGATTGCTATTAAATATTTTGTCAAATTCCATGAGATTCTGTTTAGCTATTCTTAAAAATAACATACCAAGAGCTTTAATTTGGATTTTTCCATATATGGGGACCTACTTTGAGTATATTGGAGTAAGTCTGAAATATTCTAGCTGTTCCATTAGCTGACCACCCATTCCTATATAAAGATAATACTTACAGAAATTTATTAAGCCCTCTTTTAGTAACTTTACCCATATTATACAATTTATTTCTTACAAAAACTTTATGAGGCAGGTACTATTATTAATGCCCATTTTAATGTTCAACAAACTGAGGTGGAACTCTACTAAGTAACCTTCTCAAGGACACTTAAATAGTAAAAGGTTATATTTGGATTTGAATCCAGACAGTCTGGATCCATAGCCCAATTGAACTATGGATCCGTGCCTCAACTGAACTTTAGCAGATGTCCACTTTAACTGAGACTTTTCCTACTTTTTGTCAGAACCTGAGTAGATTGTTATGATTCAGAATTTTAGTGAAGTCAATCACTAAATCATTCTAAATCTCACTATCCATTCCACTGTCATCTTACTAGATCATGATGTCTGAAATAGATAGATCCCACCAAAATATGTCCTGCTAGACTGTAAGGACATAGAAGAAATTTTAAATAATCAATGACTAAAATTTGACAAAGAGCCACTGCAGGGTAGAGACAAGATTTTTGAAGTATTAAATTTTTCAAACTCCTAATCAGAAGCATATATATCAGTAAAATTTAATACAGGCCTTCTGAATTTTTAGCCCTTATTCCTGAAAGAGAATTCATTGATCTTTCATCTACTTGTCATCAAATACTTCAAAAATTATACATAAGAACTGTGAGTTTGCAAAATGCCTAGGTTTTAAAAGCTTATTTCCTTCATCCATATTATAACTTCTGAATAGCAATATCATATTTCCAGGAGTGAAATTACATCAAAAAGTAGTTATTTATAGAGGCCATCCCTCATGCCATTCTTATAGATTACAGCTTCCAGAAAAAGTAAAAAGGCTTATCCATTGTGGTTTAGGAAGCTAATTTCTGTATATACCTGAATCATTTTTTCTCACCCACTTCAGTATGTTTATAATTTCTTGTTGTTGTTGTTTTATACACCAACCTCCATCAGTAATATCATATTTATCTCTTCATTATCTTAACCCATGGTTTCCCAACCTCAGCACTCATGACATATTGAGCTGGATAAGTATTTGTTATGAGGGGGGCTGTCCTGTAGGATGTTTAGCAGCATCCCTGGCCTCTACACTAGGGGCTAGTGACACCTCTCTATCCCTAAGTTGTGACAAGTACAAATGCCTTCACACATTGTCAGATGTCCCCTGGTGAGAGGGGAGCAAAAATTACTCCCTGTTTGCCAACTGTCATCAAGCATGGAAAAACTTCATGCTTCCTAAATAGATATAGGATCACTTAAATAGTTCCCAGCTTTAAATTTTCCTTCCAGGAGAATACAATGTAAGAAAGTGTTAAAATACATAGGCAATGAGAGGCAGTTATATAATTGGAAATTGATCATGGATTTTGGATTCAGATTGCCTGGATCCAAATTCTAATTCTGGTACTTAATAATTGCATGAAATCTCACCACAGTTTTTTTCTATAAAGCTGAGATAATGACTTTGTGATGACTGTTTTCTTTTGTTCCTCCAGATTGTCTCTGCCCTTGTCTTCCCTGACCAGGAGGCTGACCCCCATAACTAATCCCAGTTTTCAGAAGAGGAACCTGAGATTCTATGACCTTAATAAGCAATTTGTCCAAGATTATAAAGCTTGTATATAGGAGACTTGGGCTTCATAGCTAGGAGCACTGCCTAAAATCAAACCAGTGCTTACAATACTAATACAATACTAACTTCCTATTTTAACAATTCTACTAATTAGGAAAATTTTATACGCTTTATTTAATGTTTTATATGCCTCTATAACTGTACTTACTCCTATATATACTTTCTGTTATTTAACTTTCAAATAATTGTGCAAAGATTATCATCCTCTCTCTTTAGCAGATGAAGAAGCTCAAGCCACAAGGCTTTCTTGTATGCTCCCCTACCCCTTGAGCATTCTTCCCTCATTCTCTGCTTGATTTGTTTCCTCCCAACACTGGGCTCCCACTGTAGGTATCAACTCATCAGAGAGCACTTTTGTAGTTACCACGTCATCTAGAGCAGCGGTCCCCTTCGGCACCAGGGACCGGTTTCACGGAAGACAATTTTTCCACAGACCGGGGGTGGGGCCTGGGGTCGGGGGAAGGTTTCAGGATGATTCAAGTGCATTACATTTATTGTGCACTTTATTTCTATTATTATTACATTGTAATATATAATGAAAGAATTATACAACTCACCATAATGCAGAATCAGTAGGAGCCCTGAGCTTGTTTTCCTACAACTAGATGGTTCCATCTGGGGGTGATGGTACAGATGAAGCTTCACTTGCTTGCTGGACACTCATCTCCTGCTGTGCAGCTCCGTTCCTAACAGGCCACAGACAGGTACTAGTTGTGGGCCTGGGGGTTGGGGACTAAAGATCTAGAGTCAGTCTCCCCTACTGTTCATTTATTTTTTGTATAGCACTTATCTATAGTTTCTAATTATCATATCTATATATTTGTATCTACATTTCCTTGCCATTTCCTGTCTCTCTTCTACAATCTAAAAGCAGAGTATATAGCAGTCTTAGTCACCTTTGTCCGTCCTGTGCCTAGCTTGACAACAGAAAGCAATTCATGACTCAGAAGTGTTGAATGAATGGATAAAGAACCACAAATCTAAGAAATGGTAGTCAGAAATTGAAATCAGAGCTTTATGAATTCAAAGCAAAGCTTTAAACCACTATGGCTATTTCCTTGTATAATCTAAAGGAATCTCTAAACTTGAGAATATAAAGGCAGCAAGGGACACATGCTTCCCTTCCAGTCTTCTCACATCAGTTTCACCTTTGATCTTTCTCTCACTATTGACCGTCGTCTCTTCCAGCACCCTTAGCCATTGGTAAGTTTTATTGTACCATTTTCCAAGATACATAATTAGCCCAATCACTTATTTTTATATCCATTGCAAATTGAATAAGTGAATAAATTACAGATATATTCATTCCGGACTTTCAAAGGACTTTTAGAATAATGGCTCAGTATCATATTACCTTTTCTTCTTTTTCAAAAATGTTTCTAAGACAAGCTTGAACTAAATCTAATATGCTTGAAATAGGTATGAGTTTTTCAACTGCAAATGACATAAAGTCAGCTCAAGCTACCTTAGACTAAAATGTAATTCGTTAGCTCATGCATCTGAGAAAGCCAAGGAGAGAGATAATGCTCAAGTTGGAACCTAAAATTATACCACTGTTAGCTGGTTCTCTCTCTCTCTCTCTCTGTCGCCCTTTTTATTCTTTGTTAGCTTCATTCTCAGACAGTATCTCCATAATTATTATTAATATGACCACTAGCTACCCCACGCTTACAATTAGTGATCTCCGGGTAAAGAAAGCAGAATTCTCTCTCATGGTGTACATCTAGGCACTCCCAAATTATTGTTTTGTTCCATCCCAAGGTATGAACTCACCCCAATAATAAAGGAAGTAGGTATATCCTAGATCCCAGAAGAACCATCTGGAAAGGAAGAGGAAGACTGACTGAAAAATTAAAGCTCAGGAAAGAAGAGCAAGCACTTGAAGGCCACCATGCCACAGTTTGTCACTCATTGTGAGAAGCATGACAGCCATTCAAAGACATCCCGAAAAAGCAAATCTGAAATTAAATCCATCCTAGAAAGACATATCCAGGTCTACCTTATCTTTCATCTGAACCTGGATGCTGGCATAACTAGTTCAGCCTTTACGACAGCTGTTCAACTTGGGTCGAACTTAGCCATGAGAAAACAAAGTGTAGGAATTTCAAATGTTCCAGCTAGTTTATGCTCCATTCTCACTCAGTGGTACTAAATGAGATGTGATAGATAAACAACACATTTAGTTCTTCATTAAACTGTTGTAACCATTATTAATTTAAACGTATTTGGTTATATGTGTTTGTATACATACATATGAATAATTGCATATTCCCTCTGACATTTGCAAGAAATAAACAAATGCCTGTGATGATAAAGATACATTTATTCATTTTAAAGATATCACTTACCTATGTGTATATTCTGGATTGTATAAAACACTAATCCCTAGTTTGCCAACATTGGCTGGAACTTTTTTTAAGAATTCTAACAGTTTAGGGACAAGTAGATAGTAGGTCCTTTCCCCCATGTGTTGTTTTGCTTTCCATGGTTTCAATTACCCACAGTCCCCCACAGTCCAAAAATATTAAATGGAAAATTCCAGAAACAAACAATTCATACATTTTAAATTGTGCATAATTTTGAGTAACATGATAAAATCTCATATCATACCACTGTGCTCTGCTCACGATGTGAATCATCCCTTTCTCCAGTGTCTGCAGACTGCATATGCTACCTACCTACCAGCCACTTAGTAGCTCTCTGGGTTATCAGATCAAGTGCCATGGTATCACAGAGCTTGTGTTCAAGTAACCCTTATTTTACTTGATAAAGGCCTCAAAGCACAAGAGTAATAATGTCAGCATATTGTTTAAATTGTTCTATTTCACTATTAGTTATTATAGTTACTTTCTTACTATGCCTAATTTATAAATTAAATTTTATTATAGGTATGTGTGTATAGAAAAATAGGGTTTGGTGCTATCTCTGATTTTAAACATTCACTGGGGTCTTGGAGGATATCCCCTGAAGATAAGGGGAGAATACTGTAGCCGGAATTGTAATAATGCTAACAAATATTCCAACATAAACTAAAAAATCTAGTAAAAAAAACCATATTTTTGCAAAATACTTAGCTAAGAGATCTATCCTTCTGAACTACTTATCTGAATTATTCCTTAAGCATTAGTAATACAAGAGCAACAAATTAAAAACATAACTTCCTGAGAGAAAGCATGTTTTGGGGACTCTTTTGGAAAATTTGAAAAAATTAACATAAATTTCTTGGGAAGAAATTTATGCTAAGTAACCAAAACAAGACATTAGAATGTGAAAATTTTTATCATTGATCAAGTTTACATAAAATTGATTCTTCACCACCACCACCACCACCACAACAGAAAGAAAAGTTTACACTGGACACTAGTTTTAATCATAAGATGTAGAAAAGATTCAAGTAGAGATTGTTTTAATGATGACTAACATTGTATTTTTAAGAGAGCGTCTCCTGACTTTCAGCTGCATTACTACTCTTTCTTCTACTGTATCTTAAGCTATTATGTTGCAAAAAATTCTAATAAAAATAGCATTTAATCCATAAGAAATTAATATAAAAATCTCAGTGACTTCACACTGCCAAAAACACTACTTATTCTACCTACGTGGAATACCCTTTTCCCTAAAGTTCCCTAAAATTGGATTAATGAAGGTAAGTAGGGTCTGCTCTAATGTTCCTTTTCTAGTTAGAAAATATGGAAAAAAGAGGATTCTTTACTCTTTGTTATTTGTAGACATCTCTAAATCTCCTTCATACTGATATGTTTAAAAATTTAATAATAAATAGTATGAGTTAAACAGTAAAAACTAAGTACTATATATTGAACAAAAGTATATTTGCCATATCCAATGTTCTTTTTTAGTTTTCAACTTCTTAAAATTTCTACAGTCTTTAATGCACTCTGATACCAATCTTTTCTTTCTATACCATCTTTTTCTTCTTTCTTTCTTTTTGCTTTATTATTCTTTCTCTTTTTCTTTTGCTGGCTTCTCTTCAAGCTTCTTCCCTATACGTACAAACATTCCTCCAGTTCAGGTTCTATCTTTGGCTTTTTAAATCTATCTACCTATCTATCACCATTTGTTCTGTGCCATTGAAATCCCATTTGCCACTTAGCCATTTTACAAGTGGCACTGAAATTCTCATTTCTAGATCAAACTCCAGATGGGCTTTTTGTACAATTCACATCACTTGTCTCCTAGATAGTCCAACATGTACAGAACTAAGCTCAGCATCGTCCCCCAAACCTTTCATTTTCTCATGACTAATGATTCCACCCTTCCTATTAACAGATGTAAAACCTCAGTCATATTTAAGTCCTTACTCTCTTAAACTAACCACGATGATCCAACATTTAAATCATGGGCTTCTATGTTCCAAAACATCTTTCTTACCCTTCCCTTACATTTATTTTCAGTACTGGCCTAGATAGTATATATTTTTTGCTGGATTATAGGTGCATCTCATGGTTTTATGCCTTGTAGCACCTTGTTCAATGCCCTATACTAATTAGGCATGACACATATAGGTGGTACACAAAAGTTACACAGTTTATAATTGTGGCCCATTCCAAAGAAACATAAACTATAATTTGGAGCTTACTTTCAAATAAATCATATGACTAGAAGTCAATATGGAAGGTAGATTTTAGGTACTATAAAAAACAACTCAACATGATGTATTTTCTACCACCAAAAGTTTAGACTTCATGTTAATGACTGTATAGACAGGGGTTTTATACGTAATGTAACAAAACAATAACAAGTCATGAAAAGAAATAAATTCAATTCAAAATTTGGACAAGGTAAAGGATACTAACACTTGTGGAGTGGTTGATGTTGGTGGGTACTGTGATAGAGAACATACATAGGCAGTTCAATTTAAACCTGACAATAAGCTTGTGGAGAGATGAGATGTCATTTTATGGCATTTTACACATGGAAGAACTTTCATATTTTTGTTTCTTCGTGATCACACATCTAGTAAATTGCTCCCCTGATAGTCAAATCTAACTTTTACCTTTTTAAATCACATATGCAGGGTGACACCTAATATGAGCTAACAGGTTTCTGTCTTTCTATGCAATGTAGATACAATTTGAGAAGAAAAAATGTGTTGTACTATATTTAGGAATTTTAAAATAAGAAATAAAAGTTCAGGTTAAACTAAAGCCATTTTAAATCTCTAAAAACACCAATCATGCATTTCCTAGCCTCCAAGCATTTATCCAAACCCTTTTCTCTGCTTAGTAAAATTAAGACATAATATAAGAATAAGTGAATGGCATTGAAATCATTTGTGCATTCATTAATCTAACAACCAAAAATTGAGTGCATACTGTGTGCAGTGACCATAGTTCCTGAAGAAATACATTCATCAGTTGGATATTCTACTTATTAGCTGTGTAACCATAGATAATCTGCTTATTTCCCTGAGCTTGGATTTCTTTACCTGTAAACAGGATTTAAGAGTTCTTACTTTAATATACTGTTGTAAAGAATAAATGTAGAAACATTGTGATTTGCTTAGCACAGTTACCAGAACAGCCATGTTACATTTGAGTTTCAGCTATGATTTTGGTTCTTTTCTGTGTTCCCTCTTCACAGTTTAGCAATCTAATTATACATCTTTCTTTCCAGGAAAACGTCCCAGAAACCTTAATACAAAATGAGGAATCATTTCCATATATACTCACACAGCCATCTTTATATATTATTATCACATTACAAATCACATTATTTTGAAATTACCTACATGTACTTTGCTTCCCAAATCAGACTATAAGGTTCTTAAGGGTGGGTAAGATGTGGGCTGCTCACCAGTGAGTTCGCAGCATCTACCACGTTCCTAGACCACAATGGATTTCTAATAGGTGTTTCTGGACGAATATGCTTGGACTGCAAGGAAGTAATGGGGAGCTAGAAGTGGTGAATTTCATGGCAGTTGTTTCAGTATTTCAATACAGATTGGATCTACAATGGATAGAAGTCCATCATCAACCCAACAGCTATATGAGTGTTTTAACTCTCTGAACTACCTTTCAGTTTAAAAGTGCTTCATCATGGGAGTGACAAAACAGCCTGCATGCACCAACTGTCTGGAATAAACCTGAAAAGTTTTATATATTAGAGGAAATATTGAACTCAAGAAATTCCCAGAGACCAAACAGAAATTTATTATCTAGTTTGATTTTGCTTAGGAAAATGTAATACCTGGTAAATAAATCCAAAAACATAGCATTTATTGTCTTATTATGTATAAGGATTGAATAACCCTGATATTTAGCAGAACTTGTGGACTCAAATAATATTAGATACAAATTGTCATCAGTCAAATGCTCATTATTTCACTGTGGTGGCAATAAAGATTGAAAACTTAAAATAAAGCGGGGCTCTATTGAACTTTTCATTTCCTCCAAGTGCTTTTTTGGAATGGTTTTCAAAGCAATTTCATTCCAGCAGTGGCTCCTTATGATAAACTGGGAGAACCTCACCCTTCAGTGACAGATGTGGGCTGCTCTGCTGACATGACAGAGTTGCTTTTTTTGTAAGGCTTTCCTTCAAGAAACATAGCAATTAAGCCTAGAATGTAAAAGAGTAAACTATCATTTATAACCCTCTTCCTAACACAGCAATCTAGAAAGGGTATTCCTAATTCAGAGGAAATACGAACAGTAAAAAAAAAAGGGAAAGTCAAAAGAACAACAGCAACAAACAATAATAGAAAGAGGCTGGGAAAGCTTTCAAAACTTGTAAAGTTTTAATACACTGTATTTGACATATCTCAGTGGAATGTGCATCAGAGGGGGAAAAAAAGCATGTCATTGCTCTGAAACTGTCTTTTCTAATTCAGTGCATCCATGTATTGTTATAAATCTGTTTCCCAATCATGCTTCCTCACTGAAAGATGCAGACACAAGGGAGCAAGCTTCACTGCTATCTATCAGCTCAGATAAAGGAAAAGTTTCTTTCAGCCTGACACTGACAGCTTAATGAAATGGAGGCCAAGATGCATGCAAATGAGAGAAAGACTGATAAGGTAGTGACCCTGCATGGTATTTAAAATGAGCAAGAAGTAGGGTGACTTCTATCTATGTTTTTATTCCCTTAGGCAAGGGCAGTGAGACTAAGTTAATTAGACAGCTTTCTATGGATGGTTTATGGCAACAACTTTCACAATGTTGTAGAAACAACTTACATAGGACTTAGTGAAGTTCTTGAAGCTACAGCACTTTTTCAAAGGAAAAAAGCTATAATTTTTTTCCATTTTGATAAATGAAGATGATAGGAGCTCACATATCATCCTGTAAACTTGTATTGTGCATTGTGATTTCCTGCCATTCCTTTGAACCTTGCAATTGGGTAATTTGAAATCCAAGGACCAGTAGGATTTATATAAAATGAACCAAAAAATGAACACAATTCTTTACTTAAAACATAGCAAATACTTATTACCATACATTTATTTTCACAAGTTTACACCCTTCCTTAGTTTCTGTAGAAGGAGAATAGGAGGGAAAACCGGGAAGAACTTCCTGTCACGTGCTTCAGATTATAAACTATAAGCACCAAACACTCAAAATCTCATGACAAAATCAGAATTGTGAAATAATTACAACATTAACTTTGGTAAAAGAGGTGATGATTGTGGTGAAAACATTAAAAATAAGAATATAAAATGTAGTCCACACCCAGACTGAACCCAATCACTAATCCTTAAAAGGATTATCTACCAATGACTTTATTCCTGATTTGAACACATTTACACTGATCATGTGGGAACTGTGTCTCTATATTTGCTTTCAGTTATCAGTATCCTCCAAAACACATAAGTTACCTTGTAAAACCAGTTCAGACAAAAGTAAAATATAGATATTGTCATTTCTAAGATTTTCCCCTGTTATTTAAATGTCTATCATACTGTTAGGATTACAATAGAGGAGAAACCTAATTTTCACCAATATATCCTCATAGTATTTTACAGCTTGCACCAAGGATAAAGTTGGAATCAAAATTAGCAGAAAGATTAATGCTACAGATTTAAAATATAGGGAAGCTATTCCTGAAATTCTGCTCTTAAATCGTCATATGTGGCAGATCTGCCACATCCTCATATGTGGCAGATTTTTGACATCTATTTTATTCTCCAGCATATTTTTCCTTTACTTTCACACCTATAGCCACAGACACAAAAAAAATGTGAAGTATTAAATTAATTCATACTTTTATTTAAACTTATGGGGCAACCACTGATTCACAGTCAAGCAATTTTACCAAAAGCCAAGATGAAAGTCATAATACTGAGAAAGGATTACTTTAAAAATGCATAGTCCATCAAATCTTCCGTACATTTATAGAATATTTTTAAATTGTGCCAGATCACCAGAAATCTGTTTACCTAGTAATTTTGTTGGTATTTCAGGAAAAAAAAAATGCCTTCATTTATTTTGCTGTTACTTTATTGCAAAAGTTATTACAAAACCAAAAACCCTAAGGAACTTACTGAGGGATCTACTGTGATAATGCTTTAGGCTAATTGCTATAAAGTTAAAAATAAAACAAAACAAAATAGTTTTTTACTTATTTAACACAATAAAACTTCTATATGTATTTAATCTCAGTCTGCTTGAGCAGACTTCTGTTTGGTGATGGAGAGGCTCAGGGTGATTCTATTCAGTGGCTGTTCCATCCTGAGGGACTCAGAGTCCTCTCCCAGATCCTGCACATCAGGACCAGGGAGGAAGGAGTAGATCGAGCACGGGAGAGCTTATGGACAGTATTTTAGAGGCTGTGCCTAGATTGGATGATCGTGACTTCTTTCCACATTACATTGAACAAACCTCAGTCAAATGGCTCCATCTAACTTGTATGTAATATAGAATAGCTGGGGTTCTGTCAAAATATAGCATAAGTTTAGCAACAATCTTATTGTGGATGGTGTTCTTTATTAATTGCAGTATTCCTGAGCTCCAGGAGAATTCTCACTGAGAAATTTGATAATATTGATTTTCATATGGACATTGGCTATTACGAAAAGAACAAATTTCATTTGTCACAATGTAGGTACATAAGTCATTATGGTAGGCCCCATTAGATTTAGGACTGTTTATATATTATCTTCAATAAAGTTAACTCACTTTCTATTATGTATTTTAGGTATTTATATGAACTAATTAATGTTGCCATAACAAATCTATGAACATAAAAATAAACAAATGCATAGACGCAAATAAATAAATACATAGACAACTATGTAAGTAGATTGATATATAAGTAACTAGGTTGATAGACAAATCAATATACAGTGCTAATTACGAACAATACAATGTGATAGGTAGTGAAGATGCAGAGATAAAATACTCTTCTTTCTAATTTTCTTTAAGAAAATTACAATTTGATAAGAAAGACATTAAAGGGATAGGTATAATGATGCATATAAGCATAAGATGCATGAAGGCCACTAAAGCCACACAAGAATGGAGAAAGAGAGATTAGAGCTGATGGTCAGTTGATGGTCAGGAAACTTCTTGAAGCAGGGGAATCTTGAAAAATTAATTAAGTAAAGGTGGAACTATTTCAGGTTTCTAGAGAGTCATATACAAAGGCAATACAATATGACAGAATGTTTTTATGTTTGGGAAACATCAACAGAAATTCACTATGTTGCAACATCATGTGCAGGGAGAATAGTGGCCAGATAATCATGGGTCTTATATTCAATGCAGAGTAAGTGGGAATCCCACCTGCAATGCAGCCTGACATAATAATTGCCTAAAGATCCTGATTCAGTAGGTAAGGCTTTGGAATATTTATTTTTAGCGTACAGCTCAAGTGATTTGATTACAAATGATTAGATAAAACTTTGAAACACTGCTTGGTCATGGGAGTCCTTTGAAAGTGTTCATTAGGTAGCAACAAAAGAAGATTTTTTTTTTTGGAAATAATAAATGCTCTCCTAGTTGGGTAAAGAAATGGATTAAAGCAAATTGGTAGCAGGAAAAATACAAGTTAGGAAGTTGTTGAATAATCTAGGTGAAAAATTATGAAAGTCTGATCTATGGCACTGCTAGGCAGAGACAAAAGGTGTGGAAAGTGTTGATAAAGAGAGATCACCTGGTCAATACAAAAGCCACCACTTGTATATATAGCAAAATCCTTACATAATTTAAATAATTTAGTCCCCATATATTCATGTTAAACATGCGTTATCTCCTTTTATAGACATACAAAGTTTGAAAGGCAGTTTAAATAACTTACCCAGTGTTACACAGCAAGGGATTGGTTGAACAGGATTCCAGCCCACACTGACTTCAAAGCCCATTTCTTCAACATCCTAATGGGCTGATTCTTTCATGAATCACAGAAAATATACTCCATTTTGGAGAAGTTTGCTTGAGAAAGGAGAGAAAGAGGTCACTTACAAGAGTGGAATGTGTAGTCTAGGGAGATATTTCTGTAGTTGAGAGTTTTAAGAAGGAATAGATATGAGACTGCTTCTTTGCTGAGGGCAATACGTTGGCAGAGATGGAGACAAGAAAGATGAAAAAATTCATACAACAGGGTCATGGAGCAACAGGAAGAGATGGCATCTAACGCACAGTTAGAGAAGCAGGCTGTAATGATGCATGCATTCTCTTCTGGGTCAGAAGAGCAAGATGTAAGGCTGAGTGCAAAGCAGCAAAATATTGAAATTGAGGGAAGGGACAGAATCGAGGGAAAAAGCAGCTGAGCATCCTGATAGCCTTTATTCTCTGTGGTGTAATCATGTCTAAAATGAGAATGTAAATCCAAGCTGTAAGGAAAAACAATATAAATTTCATAGAGGGCTGATAAAACGGTACAAAACACGGCAGTAGAGATGTAGAGCCTTCATGAGGACAAAGAACGATTATGGCAGATGTAACTAGTTGAGAGAACAGTTAAGATGCGTACATTGCATATTTTGAAGACAGAAGAGTCCTAGGTAATAAAAAGTCCCAGAATGGAACTATGGGTGTAGGTAAATAAACTCTTTCCTTGAATGCTGACTCAACAAATATTTGAAGGTACAGAAAAAAGCACCACTTAAAGCAAGACATTGAAAATATTGTGGCAAATATAGAAATAGCTTTAATAAAAACTGACCATACATAGTTTACTTTCTATGTAATAAATCATTCTAAACTTAACTTTATATCAGGAATGACAAACATAAAGCAGAAGTGCTATTACCTGCAGGTGTTGGTTATCAATCTTTGTGCTCAGTCTTTAAAAAAAAAAAAAAAGACAGCCTCACATTCCTGTTTAACTTAGCTCTCTAGGCAACCACATTGTTTGTTACATTACCTTAAATCTATTTAATACACTTGATATATAATAAATAGCTTACACTGACAATTTTGTAATAATACAGCATTGATCATTTTGACTGTACTGGTTTATTTTCTAAACATTGTTATTAAAATAAAATATTCTTACTACTGAAATTATTTTAAGTCTATTTGGCTATTATCCTAATTATGAAGGTAATTTAAAGGATACAAAAGGATATTTAATAATTTAAATATTTAATACTGTATCAGATTTTGTTCTAAATGTATATATCTTAATATAATTTTAATTGGCCTATTGATGTATTTAGAAATATGTAGAATACAAAGGAATCAGTAGGGGAAATTAACAAAATCTTGAGATTACTTAATATACAAAAAACTCCTGAATTTTTAAAAATGCTTTCACTTTATAAGTTTCCTGACATTTAGAATCCCTCTGAACTCTTATTTCCAGCTGCAGAGATGGAGCAATTTGTTCTGTAAACACTGCTATTGTGAAGACATATTGTGCTCCATGATCTCTATTAAGTTTTCATTTGCTAAGCTTGATTCAACTAAGGCAGGAGAAATATATTTTGAGAGCACACTAGAAAAAAAGCAGTTTATAAAAAACACTTTCAATTTCAACAGATTTTCAGGTTCTCAACTTTATCTTTTCTGTACAAAAAACTTAATTAATTAGTCCTGGAGAATAATAAATCCTAAGACTGCAAGAGAAAGAACAGTTTCCAATTTCTGACAAATCACCAAAATGTTCTTTTATAGCCTGTGTTAGTAGACTCTTCCTCTTGTTCATTGGCTTGCTTATTTGCTGCCCTGGCAGAAATTAGCAGGTGAATACATACTCTTTGATACAAAAGGAACAAATGATACAATCTTTTATAATTCCAATCTACTCATAACCCATGTTTAAAAATATCAAATAAATCTAGGTAAAGAAAAAGAGGGATACATCAGCATACATATTAAAAACCCCATGTTTTAACCATGATTTAGTCATTTTAAGGATTGCAGCTTGACATTGGAAAAGATAGAACAGATAAAAACAAAAGAACAGTGGAAATTATTATTGTAAGGAAACGGAGGATGGGTATCATCAAATCTGAAAGAACAAACATTGATAGTTTATATTAGTTTGTTTTCTTTTAAATAAAATAATGTCATATAAATTAGTTCCTTTAGCCTTTTCCTTTGACCTTAAATTATTCAAGCCTAGAGGAATTGGCAAAATTCCTCTTCACAATGAATTCTATGTGAACATAGATGTTTTGTAGTTCACACAGATCAGAGACTTTTGATCTAAATATATGAACACAGGAAAAAAAGTCAGGAATTTCTAATAGAAACCTAAGATGACATTTTCAGAGATAAGCTCATTTGGGTGTATTTTAAATAGCATGATTTTAAAAAAACAACAGTGTTTTAGATTATAAACCAGTGCTTTAGAGGATTCCTTTCCTTGTGTGATATTTCTGCCACTTCCCCCGTTAATAATGACCGTCATTACTTCACTCCCATTATCATATCAGATGCTACAAAGTTTTTCTTTTTGTATTTCAAAATAAGAATATATATACATATATGTAGATAAAATATTCCTATTTATCAGGTTAATTGATCACAAGTTCTATGTGTACGTTGTGACAGTATCACTCTGTGATGGAATTATTGTGTCTATTCAGATTATAGTCCTTTGTGATCAGGACTTAGTTCTCTGTGTCAGTGGTGAAGAGACCCGTGCAAACATGGCCATTGACCTGCTCTTGCCTCTACATTACTGTGTAGGCCAAGTATTTATGGATCTGTGGTAAAATTAGAAAAATATGTGGAATTTTCAATTAAGTTATTACATTTTAAATATATATATAAATATGTATATATTTTTATATATATATATACAGTAAGAGTATATACGATAGCTCAGTTTTTCTCTGTGCTCTCATTTGATGACCCCTGCCCCCAACAGGTACATATGCACATACTCACAGAACCAAGTAATGCAGTACAATAATGGCTCCCCATCCAGCATTGTCAATCTTAAAAATAATTTTAATTAGTTTTTGAAAAGTAAATCTGGGCACTTTTTTGATTAAGAAGGGCAAGATTCATCTAAAACTATAAATCCATGTCTTCTTATGGTTCTTATTTATCAACTCTTTTATGAGATAATTTAGAAGTAGGGTGTGAGTAAACCACAGTTTATTAACTGTTCTTGAGCATTTGAAAGTATAGAAATTCAGAGCTTGAAATGTCCAATAACTTTGATTATATCCAGGATGATAAATTTACAAGAAAACAAGGATCTTGAGGAGGTCCTTCACATGATGATGTAATAATAATTCATTCATGCTTCATGAGCATATATATAATTAAGACAAAATAAAAAATTCCCAACATGCTCATTATTGAAACATCGCATTTGTGTTAAGTTCAGGTATAGTTTAAGAAAAATTGATATTTGTGTATTACTCTAATCTCAGAAGCAAAAATAAAAGTTAATTTATTTATTGTGTCATATTTGATATTGTAGTTTATATATTTCTTTAGTGAGTTTTGATGGTTTGAAAAGTGTCCTGGGTCATCTATTATTTCTTAACTTTGTTCAGGTCTTTTGATTGGATAACAGGCTAACTTCTCTGTGTACATATTTCATATCCATGAATAATTGTTACCCTGAATGGATGCTGAAGGCTTTAAATTCTTCTAAATTCATTACAGAAAATAGTGGTTATACATTTTCATATATACTCAGACCTGATTTTTTTTGACTCTCAACTTGAGTTCTTATAAACATCATTTTTCAACATTCTTACAACAACTAAAAAGCATATTTTCAATTCTGCCTTTGCTATATAAAGAATTACGTATAGCAATAGAGATCATCTTTTATTTTATATCAATGGCAAATAGTGCACATTTTAGTTGAATTCAGTCTGTAGCATCCACTGTAGCTTGCAGGAGTAGGGATCTCATTAAACATCCTACTGAGAAAACAAATACTCATAGTTCTTTACATTAGTTGCATGGGAAATCACATGCTAGTGGATGTATGTTACAAAGTGGTGCAGTCACTTACACTGCCTTATGTTTCTTTTTGTGGAACTATATGATATCATATTGTCAAAGTGTTATTTATTGAAGAGCATTGGTTTTTTTAAGAATTTATGTAAGATCAAGTTGAATTATTTGGGTTATCAAATATTAATAAATTAAAATAAGAAAGAGATTAGTAATGGTTTTGAATACATATATACAGGGGCTTGGGAGCTCACAATGTGATTGGAAATGGATTGAGCGGCAGAGAAATCATTCTTTTTATTCAACAATGTCCATGTGAGATGGCTGAAGGTATGAATATGGACAACAGAGATCTGTTGATTTGTCTTGAACTTGTGTTTTCCTGTGCTTACTCAGACTGAAGGTTTCTATATGAGTTCGAGGGGGACTAAAGGAGATTATGGGTGGCTGATATACTTGAAGTTATTGTTAATATATTATCACAAAATGCAAAAAAACTGAACATTTTTGTCCTCATTTAATGACTGTGCTGTTAGCTTATCTCTCTCTTGTAATGTCTGTTTCACACAGAAAGAAAAACAAGTTTATTTTAAATGATAATCTTTGCTCCATCAAAGCACAGTGATTTACTTGGTATATGTTTAAACATCACACTATACTTAAAAGCTTTTTCCTCTAGTTAAATGAGACTTTGAAACCTAACTTTGCTTTTTTAAATGATATATTTGAATTTCCAATCACGTATTCTCTTCCCATATACTCTTCAGATAAAGGAAAAGTTTCCATTTTCACTATCTTAGAAGAAACATTTTCCTTGGATAACAGCTGTAATCCATGCAGTCATGTGTAAACACCAGCTTATTAATTCAGAATCACATATGGTAGTATAAATGATACTGAAATTAGAGTCTGAGCTGAAATGAACTTTTGCATGGTGAACTCTTTTTTTATAAAAATTTATGTAGAAATCCAGGGTCAGAAAAATCTGGGATTTTCAAGCAATTCTCAGGACAAAAAAATTACCTTAAAAAGAGATGTATTCAAGACTGGGAAGCCACTTAAGTTGATCATATCTTTCATGCCTAGATGCTCAGTCAAAGGCAAAAATAGAATCCCTTACAGTCAACTTCTGTCTCCAAAACTCCCCTACCCACAATGATCTGTGCTCCCTAGCAAGCTCTCTTCCTTAGAGTACAAACTAAATTGATTTCAGTCTTTGCCCCGATAGAAGAAACCTGTCCCTTATTCCTGAGAGATACCTGGTTCCTATCAGCCACTTAGTATTCCAAAACCTCTTATTTTCAGGCTACAACACAGCATTCATATGTAATCCAAATCTATTCCTATTTCTAGACTTTTCCTTTTCCTCTTTTATGCAAAGCATATAAAACAGCAACAAAATAAACAACAAAACTTCCTGGGGATAAAACTCTCTATAGAAGCTAATCTGTCATCATTTAAAAAATTTAAAACATACTCATGGTTTTAAAAAGTCACTTACAACTAAAAGGCTTTAATGAAAAAAGCATACTAATCCCACCCTTCAGTTTATTCCTCAAAGGCTAACACATTTCAGTTTTTATTTCTGTTAATTAACCGTCCTTTTGCAGTACATATACACTACTATCTCTTGTGATGCCATTTAAAACATCGCATCGGATTAATCTAAAAACTACTCCAAACTTTAGTGATTTAGAGGTGTAAAATACACAGTTGTTAAAAATCTTTCTTAAGGCTATGGGTTGGCTGGGCTGACTGCTGGCTAGGTTGGACTTGACTGGTCCTGGCTGGGCTCACTTACGTTTTTACGCTTACCTGGTAGGTCAGCTTGGAGCATGTTGGTCTAGTATGGCCTCTGCTGGGTGACCCAGCTACCCTTCAAAGTTCTCCCACATACCCAAGTCTCTCATAGCTCTCCAGCAGACTTTCCCTGTTCTTATGAACTATTCTCATGGCAATTTACAGGAGCAAAAGGAAGGGAAAACGTGCAAGCACCCTTTCAAAACCTTGCTTGCATCAAATTTACTGTTATCCCAGTATTCAAAGCAAGGCACATGGCCAAGTGCAGAGGAGGCTTGGGAGCATACTATACTATCAAAGGGCAAAGATACAGTGACTCCATTGATTAGCCCATAGATAAAATCAAGTGGGCTTCTTCTTTTAGAATATGAAACAAGTATTCTCAATTAAATTCCTAATCAAAGACAATAAATTTTCTGTTTCATGGCACATATGAAAAACCTATTCTATCCTTCACATAGTTTGAAATTTGAATAGCTATCTATAGGAATTCTAGGTCAGAAATCTTATTTTAGTTGTAATTTAAGGTCATTCTTTCAGTGTCCTTTAGGGTCCAGCATTGTTATTGAGAAGCCTAATGTAATTTTTTCTTATGCTTTATTGGTTCCCTGTTGTAATCTCTTTGGAAGATTTTAGGGTATCTATTTATCACTTATCCTTTTCCCTTTGTCCTAGAAAATGTGCAAGGTTGTGTCTTCATGTTAATAATTTCACATTTGTCTGAGCACCCCGTGGGCTCTTTTGTTATGGAGACTCATGTTCTTCAGTTCTGGAATTTTGCCTATATTTTGTCTTTGATAATTTCCCTCTTCCTATTTACTCTGGTCTTCCTTTCTGGAAGTCCCAAGTACTTGGATTTAGACTTCCTGAATTAATCATTTAAGTTCATTATTTTATTTTGGACATCTACAATCTCTCTGGCACTTCCTATGAATTTGTACTTGTACATTTATGGACCTCCAGTTAATGCCTTTTGTTATCAGGACTGCTCCTCAACATTACTTCCTCACAAAATTAATGTTCCTAAAATCTAAATCTTTCTATTCTAGTGTTTTCAGGAATTAAATTCCAATAGTCTTGCCTTGCACTATAAACTTGGTGGCATGAATTCTGTGCATGGTTCAGGAAAAAAATTTTTCTTTTCCTTATACCAACTATTGAACATAGTCATGTGCTGCATAACGACATTTTGGTCAAAAGACTGCATATGAGATGGTGGTCACTGTGCTTTTACTGCACCTTTTCTATGTTTAGATATGTTTAGGTACACAAATACTTCCCATTGTGTTACAATTGCCCACAGTATTCAGTACAGTGACATGCTACACAGGTTTGTAGCATAGGAGCAATAGGCTGTACCATGCTGCCTAGGTGTGGAGTAGGTTGTGCCATCCAGGTTGGTGTGAATACACTCTGTGATTTTTACACGATGACAAAATCACCTAACGACACATGTCTCAGAACATATCCCTGCCATTAAGTGACGCATGACTGTATGGCACCATTGCTCCTTCATTCACATTGTTTTCCAGTCTTCCATTTGTTATATATGTTTCAAAAAATTTTATCTTCTGTTGTCTTTTGTCCCAATGTTTGACTTCATTGATTTAGACTTATGAAAAAATTCCTTCATTATCATTTTAGCCGTATCTAAGATGGTAGTTAAATGAATGTGACAAGTTTAGCATCTTGAAACATAAATCTGTTAATCTTTAGTTTATAATATTCATATTATTACTATCTTGCCCCAAATCCAACTCCTAGTTGAGCATTACTATGTCAATGGTCTGTTTCTACTTGGAATCAATATACCCCCAGATTAAATCACTTTCCTATAATATCTATAAAATATCAAGGCACATTCTGATATCTGGGAAGAAATAGATTTCATATAGCACCTGGAAAAATAGCTACAAAGAAAGATGGGACAGATACCAACATATCCTTAGACTAACTCCAGACAAGTAAACTAGCTGTGTGTGTTCAACATTTATAATTCATTCCACTCTTTTAACAATTTCTAAAACATTTATAATTGCAGTTGTCAGACTGGGCACTTATGAAAAACTAGGCAAACCTCAGGGACTGGGATTAAAAAAAGCTATTAGTACTCAAGATAGGACAAAAAGTCAATCCTGAGATGAATAAAAACTAAGAACAAAAAAAAATATTATGGCATTAAGGTGCTGAGGTTGAATTCAGGACTGTATTATTACATAAAAATTTTGATAATAAATCAAGATTCTAGACAAAATAAGTAAGGGGAAAAGATAGAAGTCCAAGCAGATGTAGTAATAACTCTGGTAGTTTTTAACATCGGCATTTGAGAGCGGTTATATTTGGAGACATTATATGTTTGGGGTAACTGGCATCATATGAAACTCAAAGAGCAAACTGGGAACCTACCATTTATTCAAGAGACTGTAATTCCTGAACTTATAAAGGTGACTTCATGCTTTCATTTAAGAGATTGGCAAAGATGGGAGACTGAAGCTACTTGCAATCATACCCCAGTAGGGACTGAGCCAGGAATAGTATAGTCTGATCTTATTGGGAGTGCAAGGGCATTAATAGTTTCAGCATTTGGTGGAAGAAAAGAGAATAACAACTATCAATTGTAACAAAAGTTGTTTTTTCTTGCTATGTCCCATGCATCCTCAGTTGCCCATCATGGTCCTTAAGCCTTGAAATTTTAGAGTCACATGTGATTAAAACAACCACCATGTATTCAAAAAAATACATAAAAGAAAAAGAAAAAAAAATAGTCAGATGTAAATATTTCCTCTTATTCTTTCTTCATTTAAAATCAACTGAAAAATCAATTACTCTACTGTTATGTATCCTACTATTTTTCTTATATAAGTGGTCATTATCTCTCATTTAGATTATTGCAACTGTGTCTTTAATATATTCCCTTTTCACAGTGTCTCATTCAATCCACGTATATGACTCCAGAATGGTATTTTTAAATCAAATTCTTATCATTAACTTTCCTGTTCTAAAATCTTTGAATCTACATTACATATAGAGATTTTCATACTATTATTGATGTTATTCTCAAACAAATTTTTCCTGATAGTCTGATCTGAATCTCATGCCAATCACACACTATGTTTTAGGCACACATGATTTCTCATCATTCTTAAATATGCACTGTGTATCATTAGTTTTGTCTCTTTGTTCACACCACTGTCTTGAAATTGAACATCTCTTCCATCTCTGTTGATGAGACTCTCACCCATCTACCCACCTTCAGCCTTTTCTGATTCTCTAGGTCATCATTAATTTTTTCCTTCTCCCTACTTTTATAGTACATGTTTCATTTCTCTACATTAGATTTCGTTATGCTACCACATGCAGTCCAGTGTTGAGGAACCTCTGATTCTTCCCTTACGTTTCTGAGGAACAGAGGGTAGTATCTTCTTTATCTTTACATTTACCTTATTTTCTAGTTGAATGTCTTGCACATGATAGATGTTTAATAACTGTTAGTTAAATGGAATCCAATAGTCTTCCTCTTCTTTGTGTTTTCTTCCAAGACTAACTACTTTTATGTTTCATGTAAAATCCACCTCCTATAAAAATGGTTTTTATGTGCGTGTGATTTCCTTTACCTCAAAGTTTATGATTTACATTGTATCCCTTAATATACATGAAATTAGCTAGTTTCCTTACATGATGTCTTTTTATTTTGTCCTGTTCATCTATACATTGTTTCCTTGTTACAAACTAGAAAATAGACTAGATTTAGATTTAGGCATGTATATAAATAATTAGACTGCATATGTGATTGGAAAATTATGTTAGCTTCATGCAAGGAGAGCATCACAACACTAAGAATAGTCAAATGTGGGTTAGTGCCGTTGATAGAAAGTATATAGCTCTGTTTTACGAAGATAGTAAATAGTGAGTTAAACTAATTCATTTGCATTCCAGAGTCAGTTCAATGCCAGTGTGCAGGCTGAGATGCACAGAAACAATTCTAAGAGCCAATACTTTTTGAACACTCTGTAACTGAGCATTATAATAGTATTATGAAGTAATCTTAGAAAGTTAATTATAGTCACATAAATACAGTATGTGAAACTGGAAAGTCCTCAAGGAAATAACTTTGAAGATGGTGACCTTCAAGAGCATGGGTAACAAATTAAAATAATCAAATGAAGCCAATTGTTGTAGGAAGGAACAAACAAAATAAAGACTAGGGGAGTTTATAGAAACAATAGTCTTAAAAATAAAGACATCCTGATAGTCCTTTAAAAAATTCATGTGAAATGCTAATTCTATAAAAACAAATAAAAGTCCAAAGGAGAAGAATCACAGCTTCCATGGAAAATCTCAAAAAATGATTTATAAAACATAATTATTTACAGCACAGTTAAAAACTTCCTATGATAGAAAATGACATAGAATTGATATTAACAAGGTAGAAAAGACAGTGACATTTTATTGTGCAAGATGGACTTTTAATTCAAAGAAATCATCTTTTAGTATTTTCAGAAGTTATTCTAAAACGTTGGTACTACTCTAATTTGAGACATAAGGAGAAAAAGAAGGGAAGACTTATGTGCCTTTTACTGAGCCACTTTTACTCAAGCTCAGCCTTGACATTATTCTTTTCTTTCAACTGCATGGATATATCTTGGGATGAATAAATAATTTGCAAATATACGAGTCAACAAAGAAAGAAATGCAGAGTTGCAGACTGATAATGGAAATTACAAGGGTTATAAAATATTATATATTGTGTTGCCATTAAGATGAAAGGAATACAGGAAGTTATAAATAACCCACATCAATTTTAAAGGTTTGCTTTTTAAATATTCTTTGTGGAAGCATAATTGATAAAAGTCCAGTCATTTTTCACATGAAATCATTCTTTTCAATAAGCAACTTGCTAAAGTGAAAACCCAGGAATGCACAATGATTGCATTGTTTCATTCAGTACTTCTGAATGAAATGTCATATTCTGCCTACAGTCTTATACATGACTAAAATATTGAATAGCTTTGTAACTAACATACAGGTGATACACAACAGAAGTATAAAAAAAGTCTCTGAAAATAATAATAATGCTTATATCACGGAGTAATAAAGAAACCACAAAGGAAAGAACTGATATAATCAAGTTATTGTGTTCTTTACACGTTAGGTGTTTTCAAGTACGTTAGCCAATCAGTTTTGCTAAGAACTCTGTAATCTAGCCATACTTAATTCTTTTTTACTGATAGAGATGCCTAACATCATTAGATGACTTGCCTAATGTCTCACAGCTAGCTATATCTTTTGATTTTTAAGTCAAGTGTTAGTGAATTGATGAGTCTAGGAAAAGGTGAACGAAGATGTGGAAGACAAGAGTATTTGAAAGAATAGTTTAGACCTTACACTTATTAAGTGACTTGACTTGTTGTACTTACTGTGGGATACAAAGGAATAAGAAGTTAGGGAACAGAAAAGAAATACTCTATTGAAAGAGCCTCATATTAATCTTCAGGTTTACACAAACAGTTTAATATTATTTTGGATTATATATCATTCTGCAAAAAAAAAGAAAAAAGGGACCAATTTTCTCACATTTATTTCACATTGAGCCAGTAAGAAATCTAGGTCAATACAGATCTTCTCACTTGTACCAAAAGCTGCAGATGAGGTGGAACAAGCTTGCATGGGATGATTTGGAGAAGATGGGGC
Organism: Daubentonia madagascariensis; assembly: GCA_023783475.1. Taxonomy (NCBI): domain Eukaryota; kingdom Metazoa; phylum Chordata; class Mammalia; order Primates; family Daubentoniidae; genus Daubentonia; species Daubentonia madagascariensis. Next base: position 34,158,837 of record JAKFHU010001209.1, read on the forward strand.
ATGGGTAAATAAATTTATTTATTTATTCCATATTTGCTAAACCATCCAACAAATACCTCATGAATATAACCTTGGTGAGAGGCAATAGAAAAAGTCACAGAGAATATATGTAGTCTTTTTTAATGACAAAGATTTGATTCTAGCAAGATCTTAAAATATTAAACCCTAACATCAACATTAGTGTATCATTTGTATAGTAATATGTTTATAGTAACTTCAAAGAGGCTAAAAATTAATAAAATTTTTTAAAGTGAAGGAGTCATTCAGAGTAATTAGTGTCCTGAAAAATTGATTGGTTATATAGCATACAGAAATATTCTCTGATCCACTAGTCACCCATCTATTTTCTTATTTCTGGGATATACCTGTCAAAACCCTTTCTCTGAAAATAGAGATGACTAACAATGGTATATTTTCTAATTATATGAATGAACTAAGTATCTCAAATAATTCATATGCTCCAGAATCAACTTTCTTTATTCATCTCTCCAACTTAATTTTCTGTAGCTAGTCGCTAGTTGCAAGAATATTTAGCTTTAAAAATAAAATGAACTAAATGTAATAATTTTTTATCTCTCCTTTCCATTAAAATAATTTCATTTACATTAAGACAATTTTTTAAAAACACTTTTATGGTTTTGTTTCTCTTTGTCTCTGTGTGGGAAAAATTGATCATTCAAACCCATTTTAAACGTTGGCCTAGTAATATATACTCACTTAAGCAAGCCTAAGTGTCAGAAAGCAAACATTTAAAATGACTTCTATTTTTATTATCAGTGTGTCTAAAAATAGAAAATTTTTAAAGAGTACCCATTCATTGATTTTTTTTTCTAAGCCATGATAATGAACAGATTTGAAAAATGCTGAAGCAGTTATTTTTTGAGATATGATTCTCATATCTTACAAAAGCATTTTCATGGCCAAAAAAAATCACCTTTCCTCAAAATCGTTGAGCAAAGTGACCTTCCAGGAAGATGAATGATTTTGTATGGTGGTTTAAAAGATCATAGCTGAAATACAGTAGACACTATTTTGTTACTTCTCAGCTACCATATTGAGATTCTTTGGTCTGAAGCAGAGTTGCTATGTTCCAATAGTTTATGTTCCAGAAGGTTATTTTATATAGGAGGGCCATTGACAAAATATTTCTTATCCTTTTTTTAATGAAAGTGGTTTTATTTTCAACTCAATATGAGTTCTCATTAAAAATATTGAAAGCAAATAATAGTATAAAGAAGAAAACGTAAGTCATGTGTGTTTAATCAATCCAATTTTAGTGTCTTTTTCTGTGCTTTCTCTGTCTCTTTCTTTTTCTTGCTCTCCCTTTCTCCCTCCTTTCTGAATCTCTACCTGTCTTTTTTCTTTCTTACTCTGCCTTTTAAGGAAAAATGGGATATTACACAATTCTGTAACCTACTTTGAATATTTAATCCTAAAAAGTCATACATTTCTTTTCATGTCAATAAATACAGATTTACAACATTATTTTAAAGGATAACAATATTTTATTGAATTAATATATATTTATTTTTCAATATATTTAATCAATCCTCTCAAAGTATTCTTATTTTGTTTCCATGTTTTTCACACTATCAACACTGTAAATAATATTGCAATACCGGTAATTTTTAACAGAAAATTTTAATAATAGAATCCCTGGGTAAAATGGTATGCACATATTTAGATTATTGATCAATTTTGCCAAATTGCCAATTAAAAAGGATATTCCAATTGTATATTCCTAACAACAAAATATGAGAGTGTTTTGTGTTTTTCTCTCTATTGGTTTTTAGTCTCTTACATTTTTGTCATTTGTAATGATGGTAGTCCTTTCTTATAGTGATTTTAAAGTCTACCTTTAGATCTGTAAGAAGGTTGACAATGTTTTCGTATCTCTTTGCTTATTTGTATTTCAGATTTTATGAAGCATTTCTTCATCTCATGAATTTATTTTTATTTTAACTGACTTACCAAGTGTTTCATATACTAAAGATGTTCAAATTTCTTTGTCCTATTTGCTGCAAATTCTCTTTTCCAATGTTTTAGTTGTTTTCCAATCTTGATTATGGTATTTTAGCCATTCATATTTAGTTCTATATATTCAAATCCATTTTTCTCTTTCTATATTCTGATATACGTATACATTTCAAAATGCATTCAATGAAATCTAATAGTTTTTATGTTGCTTTGCAAGCTAGTGGGAAGTTACTGAGGAAGCATCAAGAATATCAGCTGCTGACAGATGCTCTACTAATTTGACTATCCCCAGAGTGTTACATAGCCTGAGGATGTTTTTATTGATGAGCTCAAATACTTTATCTATTTACTTTCACTCTATTAACACATTTATTTCCTACAACAACCCCATGATATAGATTACTATTATCATTCCTATCTTACATATGGGGAAACTAGGAAGCAAGAGGTTAAGATGTTTTACTAAGTTTGAGTGGTGGAAATTGGCAGAGCTGAGCTTTGAACTCAATCTGTTTTATTTCAGAGTTCACACTCTTAACCCCTTCACTATTACTGCCTCTTGACTGAGTCTTGGCACTCTTTTTAATGAGCTTCCTGGTAGGTAATTGGAATGATTGTGTGGCCAAGATGCATCCCTTTTGGAAGTTCAAACTGTTTATTTTAAGCTTCACTTACATGAACCTCATTTATGACCTTTTCCTGCAGAGAATGATTGCATTTTAAAGCTGCACTAATTTCCATGTTTCAAGCTACTGTTATAGGCTCACTTTAAGCTTTTTGTTTTTCCTTGGACCAGTTGGGATTATCAGAAGGAAATTTTCTTTTAGCCCCCTTGTTTAGGTACTCAATTGCTGACTTTAAATAGAATGGTATTCTTTGATACATTCAAATTATTTATGTAGAAAAGTAACTTTAAATTTATTGTACACTTTATTATTCCATTCCATGACACATAATTAATTAATTAATTATTGTGAGCAAGTCTTGGATATACTTGTCATTACTTTGCTTCTGCTAATTTCAGATATGGCATTTTCATAGACTTAAAAGACTTCTCTGTGTTGCATAGCCAGGAATCATGTCAAACAATGTTATAGCTGATATTCCCTGGTTGTCTTTGTCACTGGCCACTTTAGAATATTTTTATTTAACAGTTTCAATTATTGTAAGGAATATTGACTATTTAGAAGATTTATTTAGTTAAGTTATATACATGGAAGACATAATATGATGAGAAAGCCTTAATATAATGTGAGAAAGCTTAGGTAATATTTTATTTTCTTTTTTACTTCATAACTTTATGATTTCAAATATTAAGCTTTCAAATATTCATTTCCTTAACTGTAAAATATAAATAATAAAATATTCTCTTCATACATGGCACAGATTTTGAAATAATTGGAATGGAAATGAAGTAATGGAAGTAACATTGAGGTAACAATGAAGTAATAAAATGAATACATTTTGTTACATAGCACCCAATACAAATATGAGAATATTAGTTAATTCAAAATTATCTATAAAAATTATAGCAATACCTGAAAATGTACATAAACTATGACAAAGCACATATTCATTATAAGTATAGTGAATTATTTTTATTTAAATGTTAATAATAATAAATATCTAATATTACTGTTGATATTATAATTTTGTACAGCCATTTTATGGAGTAGATTATTAGATAAAGATAGAATCAATCTCTAGTTCATGGGCAAAGATTTTTCAGTATGCCACAAAACTTTCTTAAATATGTTTTTGTATTGCAACTTCTTGTCAAAAATTAGGTAAGTTAAAGTCGTGTGTGTGTTTGTTTTATATATCAATAAAATTAGGTTCAAGTTGTAATTTATATTTGTGTTAAATAATTTGTTTATTTGTTTCTTCCTCATTTTATGTTTTTGAGGGGTTTCATCAGTTTTGGAAGAAAAATAGATTTTGAGTGAATTCAGTGATTTGGAATTAAGATTTATTTATAGAAATCATTTTGTTTCATAAGGAATGTTTCTAAAAGTGATTACTAATCACTCTCAGAGACAAAAAGACTTGTCTTTTTAATACCGGGAATGGCTTGCTCTGAATACACCACCTGGGGAATATCATTTAAGGGTGACTTTGGTTATGGTGCTTTTTAAGTCTGCCTTTAATTGCTTTTGCATAGAGCTATATTCATGCATGTGCATTCATCAAAGGATGAAGAGCAATGTGACATTTTCAAGTTTTAGTAAGTCAACTAGCATCCGTTGCCATAGTACTCAGAAATAAGGAAACCAGGAAAAGGCAGAGCTGTTTTTCATTATGTGTTGAAAGATATCAGCAGGATTAAAGTATCAGAGGATAAAGAAAAAAATGTAGAGAAGGTGAATTATTTACCAAATGGTCACTAATGAATATAAAAAGCAAACATAATAGCCACTATTTTTGGAAAGGGTTGAGATATGAAAAAGATACAATTAAAGGGAAGGGTAATTTTATTATTTTTAAAAAGTCTAAAAATGTCTGATTCTTTCCCTTCCTAGTAAGGAAAAAAGTAATTCCCTATACCTAATAACTTAATTTGGGAAGACTCTCTCCTCTAGTAGGGAATGGCTTGGGCTGGTTTTATGCCCTAAATGGAAAAAAGATGCCTGAAGATAAGTTTGTGCCCTTCAAATATCCTTTGAGTGAAATTAATACTCAAGCATGTACTTGATAATTAGAGCTGGAACTCTGTAAATAAGTACAATATTTAAAAATAAATATCAAACCTTGTTTAAATATGGTAGCTTCATAACCAGGCCTTATATTTCCTTGATTTCTCAATGTCTATGAATTTCAACAATGATACAATATTTATCGTATAAAAAGGCCACACATTGATTGTCATTATTATTCCAATCACTTCTTCTTCCAATATGATGATTTCTGAAATTTCCTTCCCTGATCTCTACTTAATTAGTATGAGTTCTTGCACGTTCTCATAAGCTGGATTTTGTCCTCAGTCTAACAGCAAGCCAGAGACTTTACTCCCTTCCTTACTTCTGCTGGACTCCAGAATCCCTAAGTTCTTGATGTCCTGTCATAACTTCCCCCTTAATCTCTCAGCTCTTTTAGTGATTTCCTGAGCACTGAGGGAGAACGCTATACCAAAAGAGATCGGATATACTACAAATCCAAGCTCTGGAATCTCATTTAGGTATGCACTACTGTTAAATAAACTTTCTATTTCTCCTTTATTGAGCTGAAATTCTACTTGGGATTTCCCAATTTCAATATTTTCTCTTTCAAACTTTTTTTTTTCTTTTATCTTTTTACTTTAAATCAACAGGAAAGCAGCAAAGATAGTACAGCGAGTTCCAGTATACTCTTTACCCAGCGTCCCCCTACGTCAACACATCTTACAGACCATGGTTCACTGAACTGGAATTATTAATAACATCTGTACAATGCTATTTAACCACAGACTTTATTTGGATTTGACCAGTTTTTTTGCTAATGTTCGTTTGCCGTTATAGGATCCAGTCCAGCACAGCACCTTGTATTCGGTCATCACATTTCCCAGTCACCTCCAAACTATGATGGTTTCTCAGTCTCTTACTTTTTATGACCTTGATACTTTCTAAGAATACTGGCTGGGTATTTCATAGAATGTCCCTCAATTTGGGTGTAGCTAATATCTTCTTGTAAACAGGCTGGAATTATGAAGGCTGGGAAAATACCACGGAGATGAGGTGCTTGTCCTACTGCCTCATGCCAAGAGGTATTTACACCTACACTAATCTATAACCTGTGATGTCAGCCTGGATGTTAACTTGGGTCGGTGGTGTTGGTCATATATCTCCACTATAAAGCTTTCTATGTTTTCCTCCTCTCTTTCAAATTTTTTACAAGTCTCTGTAACTTTAGCCTAAGCTCCCACATAAATTTCGAAATTGTACTATCCTCCTACATTATGCAGACAATTAATGTGAAATGAGATGGTGTCCATCAGCTTCTGTTTCTTCTAAGAGCGTATCTTGTTTGTCACTCATTTATTTCATTTTCATCTCTCTGAATGAACACCAGACCCTCCACTGAGGCTCTTAATCTCATCTTCTTTCTCTTCCAGATTGGAACTAGTAATCTTAGTTAAATAGGACCCTAGACTAGTTCTAATGCAAGCCTAAGAAACTCCCTGTGTAGATAATCCATCAACATTATTTTAAGACTTTCCTCAGGAAATCTTAGGCATTTAAAATCATTCCTTTAATATTATGGTTCTGATTGAAACCAGAAAGTAATATCTACCCAAAACTAAGAGCTTATAGGTAAAATTGTGTCAAAATAAATAAAATAAAATTCTCATGATAGAAATATGCTTAATTTTCTTTCTACAGTTAGAAAAATTGAAATTGAATAAGAGACTTTCCTAAGCCCCAGGGAGAAAAATGTTGTGTCACAAAAAAGATGAAAATGAACTTTTATCTTGGAATTTAGTGTTAATCTCTGTGAAATATACCATTCAGGATACAATTTTCAAATGCAGTTAATATGATTGTGGAATGATGCCACAGTCTTTATTCGCCATGGCAACATTATAGTAGGAGGACTTCTGGGATGAAAATGTCATAGTGATAGCGATGACTCAGAAGGCAGAAATTCAAAAAATGTACTCGTAGAAAATTGTTCTGCACTGCCCAAGGCATTTCCTCATTTGTATGTGTAACGTGCATTCAGCTATTGTAAAGTTTCTCTAACGGTCCTGGGAAGTACTTTGACAGTAACAAGGAAGATTGATAGCAGATTCCATGCCTCTTTGTTAGTCACATTAAGAACTCTGCTTTGTACTCTCTCATGTTGTGTCTGGAAATATATATCCCCACCACACCATACTGAAAACTTTCATCCTATTACCCATCTGCTGCCAGCAAATGATCAGTTTGAATGCAAAAATGGGTAATGGGGGTGTGAAACTCAAAGATTTACCAAGCATACCATCTTTCTATTCCTTATTCTTCTAATTATCTTTTGGGAAATGAAAGGTCCTAAAACATACCACCTTTTGAAATGTTTCCTTAGGGAATCTGAATAATATTTTATGTAGACTGAGTTATGTTATAAAGACAACCATGTCTTCAAACATTAACAATTGGTAATTTTAAACACATATATATGGCATAGTGACTGTTATTTATTTTTCATCATAAGAGTTTATGATAAAACTTAGCACTGGAGTCTGGAGTTTATGAAAAGATACTTTCTTCAATTTAGCTGGAGAATTTTCTCATACTAGTTGGTCTGTTCCCAACCCTTACAGTCAGATAAATAAAAAGCCCTTAAAAATTGCAGCAGGGGGAACAACTGGTAGTGAGTACATTTCATCTGTTGGAGAGACAAAAGTTATTTCTTCAATTACTTTCTGAACATCTGCATGTTACAAAGAACAATGTGCATTAACACAATTAACTGTTTTTTCTTTTAATTGCACTCATGGATTAATTTCTAAGTTTTCTAATCCGTTTTTCACTGGTGACATAAGTTAAGGGAGAATTAATACCAAACTTATTTTCCTGCATCAAGAGATTACTTTGATAATGGATTTTTTTCAGTGCTTTCGGAAATAGTGGGTTTAGTAAAATAATTCTAACAGAGATACAATTAATCATATCGGTAAGTTGTTCATCAGAAGGATTTCACAAAGACTAGACCTGAATCTAAACTGGAGGCAAAATCATTCAATTCAATAGAGCAGTTGCAATTTGCTCATGTAATGAGATGACCAGTTGCAACTGGCAAACAGTACAGCACAGTGCTCCACTGCAGAGGATCAGGAAGCAAAGCATCTGGGTTGAATCCTGGCTATACCACTTTCCAGCTGTGTGATGTTAGGCAGGATTCTTCATCTGTAAAATGATTCCAAAAAGTTGTATCTGACTTTTAGGATTGTTGTAAATATTAAATTTATAAATTAGGAAGACCTCATAACCGTACATGTTAAATCATTGTTTATTTTTTTCATTGTTTAAATTATTATGAATAAAATACAACACTCTAGATGAGTCATGAATAAGCCCCCAAAATACAAACTACTGGGTAGAATGATGAAATATCCCTGGAGAAAATCTGCAGCTCTGGAGAGGGACAACCTAAGAGAAAGAGCCTATGTCAGGAAGGAAAATCAAACCCATTTTAATCTTAATAGAGTCTCATTGACTACATAACTGGTGAGCATTTTTCCATCTATGGCTGATTGTCTCAGCTGAGACTACAACCAGACTTCATTCCTCCTCCAAACAGGGATATATGTACTCAAGAAATGCAACCCAATTTAAAATTAGATAGAGGGAAAACACATCAAGAAATGTAACAGAGCAACCAATTTCATATATAACAAACCAAGATGTTTTAGATTAGGTACTTCCCTGTTTGTTTCTTTTAAAATAGGTAACAAAGAGTTAATATTACATCACTTTCAAAGGATTTAGAAACGGAGTCTGTTGTGCCACCCATGAGATACTTCCAAATGATCTGGCTGAGATTCCATAAAATTTAAGTACAATCTTTAAAGAGGCAGTAATTGCTAATCATTAATTTTATATAGAATCTCAACTGTCACAGCTATAATTTTCCTGCCTAATATGGTCATTTAGTGCCTCACCTTCTTAATTATTAATTTCATAGTTGAGAAGAAATGCAATATTCTCTCTATTTGAAAATATTTTTTGTAGGTGTATTGAACTTTATACTCATTCCCATGCTAAACTTGGCCTCACAAACTATTTAATAGATCAGAAACAATAACAAAGGTAGATATAGGGTGTTTGGCATGCTAATAGGTATTCTTTAGGAAGAAGAAACTCAAATCAGTTTGTCAGGGATTGGAGAAGGTAGAGGCTGGAGAAGGGAATAAGTGTTGGAATTACATTGAAATAGTCCAGTCAAAAAGAGTTAAGAGATATCCAGCAACATGTTGCCCTGAGCCCCTCCTTTATTACAGAAAAAAAAATGAACAAAATGGAAGACAGAGAGAGAGAGAGAGAGTGTGTGTGTATATCGAAGAGAAGAGAAGAGACCAGAAGTTAGCTCTAGAGAAAGAACAAAATTCCCAGATGCTAGGATGAAGGACCTACTAAGTATGTATAAAATTTACAGTAGTCCAGGGATTATCTGATCTGATAAGGATTCTAATTTTAGGGGCTGCAGTTTTGGGGTCCTTAACAGCAGAGAAAGCATGAACCTGGAATTGAGCCAGTACCCTGAGATGGTTGTAGTCTTCCTAAACAAAGGACAAGAAAAAATTACCTACTGATCCATAAAATAACAGGTTGATTATGTCTATTCATGTCCCCAGGTAGGGAAAAAATCTCCTGTGACAAATCAAAACCAAATCTTTTGTATGGAAGTAGGTTTAAAATTACAGTATCACATTACATCAAAACTTAAATTCAAGAAATAATCATATAAACTTATCCCGGAGATGTCATCCTTAGCTACTTAGTAGGAAAAAAAGAAGAGAGAAAAAAAAAGCAAAGTGGCTCTCTAGGGAAACTTCCATAATCCAGAGCAATGGGGATTTTTTTGGGGAAAAAGGGAAATCCTTTGAAATGATATCTCTGTAAAAACTTTTCCACCACAGGAGAAGCAATGTACCATGAAGTCAAGTCAACAAAAACAGAAGTAAAAAGATTAGCTCCCCAAGAATTTGAGATAACAGAACAATATAAAATATATTTTTATAGTTATAATTGTTAAAGTGCTGCCAGAATGAAGTTAAACAATAATGCAAAACACTAAATAAAAAGAGGCAGATTTGAAAAGAAAAAAGGATCAAATATATCTTTTAGAAATAAAAATATAGAAACATAACACACACACTTTATAGATAGGCCAAGCAACTGATTAGGGACACGGGAAAAGAATATTGATGAGCTAGAATATACATTGCAATTACAGCAATGAACTATCCTGTATTTATGTACTTACTGTTACCAGTGAATTTTATACCTTCAGATAATTTCTTCTTTTTTTCTTTTTCTGCTAATTTTTTACTTTTAATTATTGTGGGTGAGGAAACTATCCAGCAGCTGCAAAAAGAGTTAAAGAGATGCTAACTATAAAACAGAAGCTAAGAAATAAAGAGAGTCAACTAGAAGCCCAACATATTTCTTTAAATTTTTTTAAATTTTATGGCATTTTTAATTATCATGGGTACATAATAATTGTATATATTTATAGGGTACATATGATATTTTGATTCAGGCATACAATGTGAATTCATCGAATCAGTGTAATTGGGATATCCATCACCCCAGGCATTTATCATTTCTTTGTATGAGGAAAATTCCAATTCTACTCTTTTAGATATTTTAAAGTATAGCCAAACTTATTGTTGATTATAGTCACTTTTTTGTGCTATCAAATGATGTTCATTCTATCTAACTATCTAACTATATTTTTGCACTCATTAACCATCCCCACTCTATCCCCACTCCCTGCTACCCTTCCAAACCTCTGGTAACCATCATCCTACTCTCTGTCTCCATGAGATCAATTGTTTTTAATATTTAGCTCCCACATATGAGTGAGAACATGTGATATTTGTCTTTCCATGCTTGGCTTATTTCACTTGACATAATGTTCTCCAGTTCCACCTATATTGTTACAAATGGCAGGATTTCATTTTTTGTGGCCATACAATATTCCATTGTTTGTATGTACCACTGTTTCTTTATCCATTCATCCATTGATGGACACTGAGTTTGATCCCAAATCTTGGCTATTGTAAGTAGTGCTGCAATAGACATGGGAGTGCAGATATAAGAATTCCCCATCTTTGGATATTTACCTAGCCATGGGATTGCTGGATCATATGGTAGTTCTATATGTTGTATATAGTGTTTTGAGGAATCTCCATACTTTTCTCCATAGTGGTTGCACAATTTACATTCCTACCAACAGTGTACGAGGGTTCCCCTTTCTCCACATCCTCGCCAGCATTCGTTATTGCCTGTCAGTTGGATAAGAGCCAATTAACTGTGGTGAGACAATGATATCTCATTGAGGTTTTGATTTGTGTTTCTCTGATGACTAATGATGTTGAGCATTTTTTCATGTATCTATTGGCCATTTGTATGTCATCTTTTGAGAAATGTCTATTCACCTCCTTTTCCCATTCTTTAATAGAATTATTTAATTTTTTCCTATAGAGTTGTTGGAGCACCTTATATATTCTAGTTATTCATCCCTTGTCAGATGGGTAGTTTGAAAATATTTTTTCTGATTCTGTGGGTTGCCTCTTCACTTTGTTGATTGTTTCCTTTGCTGTGCAGAAGCTTTTTAGCTTGATGTGATCCCCTTTGCCCAATTTTGCTTTGGTTGCCTGTGCTTTGGTTTTACCCAAGAATTCCTTGCCCAGATCAATATCCTGAAGCATTTCTCCAATGTTTTCTTTTAGAAGTTTCATAGTTTCAGGTCTTAGATTTAACTCAGTAATCCATTTTGATTTGATTTTTGTATACGGTTTGACAGGAGGGTCTAGTTTCATTCGTCTGCGTATGGATATCCAGTTTTCCCCACACCATTTATTGAAAAGATTGTCCTATCCCCACTGTATGTTCTCGGAAACTTTGTCAAAGATAAGTTTACTATACATGTGTGGATTTATTTTTGCATTCTCTATTCTGTTCCATTGGCATATGTGTCTGCTTTTATGCCAGTACCAAGCTGTTTTAGTTCCCACAACTCTGTAATACAATTTAAAGTAAGGTAGTGTGATTCCTCCAGTTTTGTTCCTTTTGCTCAGGACAGCTTTGACTATTCTGGATCTTTTATGATTCCATATAAATTTTAGGATTTTTGTATTTCTGTGAAGAAAGTCATTGGTATTTTGATGAAACTTGCATTGAATATGTAGATTGCTTTGGGTAGTATGGACATTTTAACAATCTTGATTCTTCTAATCCATGAACATGGAATATCTTCCCTTTTTTTTATTTGCATCCTCTTCAATATCTTTCATCAATGTTTTATGGTCTTCATTATAGAGATCTTTCACTTCTTTGGTTAAGTTTATTCCTAAGCATTTTATTTTACTTGTAGCTATTGTAAATGGGATTATTTTATTGGTTTCTTTTTCAGACTGTTTACTTTTGGCATATAGAAATGCTACTGATTTGTGTATGTTAATTTTGTACCCTTCAACTATCCTATAAACTGAATTTGTTTATCAGTTTTAATAGTTTTTTGGTAGACTCTTTAAGTTTCTCTAGATATAAGATCCTATTGTCTGCAAACAAGGAAAATTTGACTTCTTCCTTTCCAATTTGGATGCTGTTTGTTTCCTTCTTTTGTCTGATTAGTCTAGCTAGAATTTCCAGTACTATGCTGATAATAGTGGTGAAAGTGAGGATCCTTGTCTTGTCCCAGATCTTAGATGAAGGACTATCAGTTTTTCCCCATTCAGTATGATACTAGCTGTGGGTCTGTCATATATGGCTTTCATTGTGTTGAGGTAAGTTCCTCTGTACCCAGTTTTGTAAGAGTTTTTATCTCGAAGGAACATTGAATTTTATGGAATGTTTTTCAGTAACAACTTAAATGATCACATGGTTTTTGTCCTCATTCTGTTGATATGATATGTCACATTGATTGACTGGCATATGTTGAATCATCTTTGCATCCTTGGGATGTATTCCATTTGACCAGAATGAGTTTGGGAGTATTCCCTTCTATTAGATTTTTTTGGAGTAGTTTAAGTAGGATTGATATTATTTCTTCTTTGAATGCTTAATAGAATTCAGCAGTGAAGCCATCAGATCCTGAGACTTTTTTGATGGAAGATTTTTTATTACTGCTTCTATTTTGTTACTTGTTATTGGTTTATTCAGGTTTTAGACCTCTTCCTTGTAAGTTGTATGTGTCTATGAATTTATGTTTCTTCTAGCTTTTCCAATTTATTGGCATATAGTTGCTCATGGTAGTCTCTAACGGTCCTTTGGAGTTTGGCAGTATCAGTTGTAATGTCTCCTTTTTCATCTCTGATTTTATTTATTTGGGTCTTTTCTGTTTTTTTCTTAGTTAGTCTGGCTAAAGATGTGTCAATTTTGTTATCTTTTCAATAAACCAACTTTTCATTCCATTGATGTTTTGTGAGTTTTTTCTTTTCAATTTCATTTATTTCTGCCCTGATGTTTATTATTTCTTTTCTTCTATTAATTTTGGGTTTGGTTTGCTCTTTTTTTTTTTAGTTCTTTGAGATGCATCATTAGCTTGTTTATTTGAAACTTTTCTACTTTTTTGATGTAGGCATTTACTGCTATAAACCTTCCTCTTATTACTGCTTTTGCTGTATACCACAAGTTTTGATATGTTGTGTTTTCATTTTCATTTGTTATGAGAAATTTTTTAATTTCCATCTTAATCTCTTCATTGATCCACTGGTCATTCAGGAGCATATTGTTTAATTTCCATGTCTTTTTATATTTTCCAATGTTCCTCTTGATATTGATTTCTAGTTTTATTCCGTTATGATCAGAGAAAATACTTGGCATGATTTCTTTCTTTCTTTCTTTTTGTTGTTTGTTAATTGTTTAAGACTTGTTTTGTGGCCTAATAGATGGTCTATGCTTGAGAATGATCCATGAGCTGAGGAGAGAAATATGTATTCTGTAGCTCTTAGATGATACATTCTGTAAATATCTATTAGATTCATTTGATCTATAGTGCAGATTAAGTCCTGTGTTTCTTCATTGATTTTCTGTCTGGATGATCTGTCCAATGCTGAAAATGGAGTGCTGAGGTCTCCAACAATAATTGCTTTGGGGTCTATCCCTCTCTTTAGCACTGAGTATATTTGCTTTATATATCTGGGTGCTTCAGTGTTGGGTGCATATATATTTGGAATTGTTATATACTTTTGATGAACTGACACCTTTATCATTTTATAATGACCTTCTTTTTCTCTCTTTACAGTTTTTGTCTTTTTTACTTTACAGATTTTTTTTACAGATTTTGTCTATTTTATCAGATAGAAGTAGAGCTATTCCTGCTTTTTTTGGTTTCCATTTGCATGAAATATCTCTTTTCGTCCCTTTATTTTCTGCCTATGTGTGTCTTTATAGGTAAAGTGGGTTTCTTGCAGGAAACATATAGCTGACTCTTGTTTTTTGTTTTTTTTTAATCCAATGAGCCACTCTGTCTTTTAGTTGGAGAATTTATTCCATTCACATTTAATGTTATTATTGATAGGTAAGGACTTACTACTACCATGTTGTTATTGGATTTCTGGTTGATATGTGGTCCTTTCTTTCTTTGTTACTTCTTTCCTGGCTTCCTTTGCTAAAAGTGATTTTCTCTGGTAGTATGTTTTAATTTCTTGCTTTTTATTTTTTGTGTATCTGTTGTGGGTTTTTTGATTTGAGGTTACCATGAGGCTTGCAAAAAACATTTTATAAACAATTATTTTAAACATATGACAACTCTGCTTATAAATAAAGAAGCAACAAAAAGTCTAACAGAAATCCTACCTTTTAACTCCATACCCCCCTTTTTAACTTTTTGTTGTTTCCATCAATATCTTTTTATATTATCTATCTCTCAAAAAGTTGTAGTAATTTTTGGTAGATATTCCTTTTAGTTTTCCTACCCAATATATGAGTGGTTTATATACCACAATTGCAGCAATAGACTATTCTTTATTTGTGTACTTACTGTGACCAGTGAATTGTTTACCTTCAGATGATTTCTTATCATTCATTAAAGTTCTTTTCTTTCAGATTGAAGAAGTCCTTTTTGCATTTCCTTTAGGACAATTTGGCATTGATGAAATCCCTCAGTTTTTTTTTTTTTTTTTAATCTGTGAAAGCTTTTACTTCTCCTTCACGTTTGAAGGATATTTTTACAGGATATACTATTCTAGGGTTAAGGTTTTTTTTCCTTCAGTGCTGTGAATATGTCATGCCCCTCTCTCCTAACCTATAAAGTTTCCACTGAGAAGCCTGCAGCTAGATGTATTGGAGCTCCTTTATATGTTATTTTTTTCTTCTTCTTGCTTCTCTTAGGACGTTTTCTTTATCTGTGACCTTTGGGTGCTTGATTATTAAATAACTTGAGCTACTCTTGTTTAGGTTAAAACTGCTTGGTGTTCTACAACCTTCTTGTACCTGAATATTGATATCTTTCTGTAGGTTTGGAAAGTTCTCTGTTATTATTTCTTTGAATAAACTTTCTACCCCCATCTCTCTACCTCCTCTTTAAGGCCAATAACTCTTAGATTTGCCCTTTTGAGGCTATTTTCTAGGTCTTATAGGCATGCTTCATTCTTTTTAATTCTTTTTTCTTTTCTCTTTTCTGACTGTGTATTTTCAAATAGCCTGTCTTCTAGCTCACTAATTCTTTCTTCTGGTTGGTCAATTCTGCTCTTAAGAGACTCTGGTTCACTTCTCAGTATGTCAACTAAATTCTGCAGCTCCAGAATTTCAGCTTGATTTTTTTTATTGTTATTTCAATCTCTTGGTTAAATTTGTCTGATAGGCTTCTAAATTCCTTCTCTGTATTTTCTTGAAGTTTATTGAGCTTCTTCAGGATAGCTTTTTTGAATTCTTCTTCTGAAAGGTCACACATCTCCATCAATCCAAGATTTATCGCTGGTACCTTATTTAGTTTATTTGGTGAGGTCATCTTTTCCTGGATGTTTTTAATGCTTGTAGATGTTCATCAGTGTCTGGGCATTGAAGAATTAGTTCTTTATTTTAATTTTCACAGCTTGGGCTTGTTTGAACCCATCCTTCTTGAGAAGGCTCTCCAGATAGTCAAAAGGAATTGAATTTTGTGATCTAAGCCTTTGGTCATTGCAGCCATATCAGCACTGGGCATGCCCTAAGCCCAATAATGCTGTGACTCTTACAGATATCTGGTGGTACTGCCTTTGTGGAGTTGGGTAAAATACAGGAAAATTCCCTGGATTACCAGACAAAGTCTCTCACTCTCTTCTCTTGCTCTCTGTGCCATTCTGCTGGAGTTGGGGGAAGAGTGATGTGGGCACTCACTCATGGTCACTGTAGCCATGACTGTACAGGTAACACCTGTAGCCAGCAGTCTCACCCAAAGCCCATGGTGACTGTTGCCTGGATACTTCTGATATTTATTCAAACCCAAGGGCTCTTTAGTCAGCTGGCAGTGATTCTTGCCAAGACTTCATCCTTCCCTTCAGGGCGGCATGTTTCCTTCTGGCCCATGGTAAGTCTAGAAATGCCTTCCAGGAATTAAGGTCTGGAGTCAGGGGCTTAAGGAGTCTGCTTTATGCTTATTTTATTGTGCCTGAGCTGGTACCCAAGTTGCAAAACAAAGTCCTCTGAATTCTCTTTTCTTTCCCCAAGTGGAAGAAGACTTTCCCTGAGCTGCACTGCCAGGAGTTAGGGGAATTGTGACACAGGGACTGACTTTGCCACCCCCTTAAGAGTCTCACTAGGTCATGTGTACCCCAAGTCCACTGACTCCAAGCCAGCACAGCTGCTGGAATTGCCCAGGGACTGCAGTCTTTGCGACCTGACAGCCTTATAAATTTAGTCCAGGCCCCAGAGTATGTTTTGTCAGCCGTGGTGCAGCTAGCAAGAACTCAGGTTTTGAGGCGGAGAATTTCTCTGTGCCCAAGCTGATCTAAATGCTTCCTCCATGGGCACTAGCAGAATTCTGCCCTGTGGCTTAAGCAATGCAAGACTGTCTTTTCTGCCCTCTTCAGTTCCTCTTTCCTTGATAGAATGTTGAAACCAAGTACTGTGATTGCATACCTGATTTTTGATTCTTCTGAAGGTGCTTGCTTGCCAGGATAGTTATTGAATTTGGTGTTTGTGTGCAGGGATGATTGTGGAAGGTTTCTATTCAACCATCTTGCTCTGCCTCTTCTGATTTCTAATAAGAGTTTGAGAATGGAGAATAGAGAAAATAAAGACAAAGCAATATCTGGAGAAGCAATAGCTACAAAACATCTATTCAATTTCCAAAATTATATTACAAGTAACAAAATCTAAATTTTTAAAAGTGAAAATTCAGGATTAACTTAGAAATGTCTTTCTAAAATAATATATGTGTGTGTATACATGTACTCTATAAAAAAATAAGTGAATATCTTAATGCTATCAAGTAGAGAAGGATGGATTTAGTACATGACAAAAAACAAAATAAAGCAAATAGACTAACATTATGATTATACTGTTAGGTAGATAGCAAGGGATTCTGGGTCTCCTAGGGACAAAAGCGGGTGCCGCTGAGGTTCATCCCCCCAAAATGGGCTTTCAGGGAGGCTCACGGGAGATCTGCATGCTTAATAAGACTCAGGTCATATAACTCCCAACTGTCCAATCAAAGTGGTTTCATGGTGATGTCTGAGCCATGAGGGAGGTACCAATCCCAGCACTATAAAACAAGAGTGAGACCATAACCAAGCCCTTCCTTTTGCTCTCACTTTGCTGTGACAATGGATTCGGTCATCATCTGTGGTGTATGTGTCACGCTCTGTAAACCTATGTCTTGCTCTTGCTCTATGATCCTATCTTTCTCTCCTCAATAAACCTCATTTTTATGCTTGCCTTACTTTGGTGCGTCTGGACATTCTTTGGCCATGAGCGTGCCAAGAACCAACATTTCAGATCCCAAAACCTAACAGTACTACCATAAATATACTGTAGTAAGAGCATATTAATATTAAAATTTTATTTTGACAAATGACATTATAAACAGGATTAGACCATAGATTGAGAGAATGTATTAGAGCACAGATATACAAAGAAATTTTATACTTCAACGTGAGAGAAAAACAATCTAATAGAAAAAGTTTTTAAAGGATATGATTAGATAATTCACAGAAGACAAAACTATGAGTGGTTGATCATCATATGAAAAGATTTCCTATCAATCTGAAAAAGGGAAATGTATTTTTAAAAGATGGCAGGCATTGGGGAAATCTCATACATTGCATTTCTATAACTATATTTGTAAGTATATACGCAGTATTTACTGAAACTAAAACTTATATATCTTATGATCTAGGAATTCTATTTCAGTTTATGTATTGTTTGCAATAGTTACATAGTAGGATAAATGAGTGGTGTGTTATTATTACAAATTGATTACTACATAGCACTAAAATATACAGTGTATGAAACCTTGTCAATAATGAGGCTATAAAGTTTAATGGATATAAAATATTTTTTAAAATTAAAGAAAACATTTTAAAATAATTTCTTGCAAGTAAATTTTCAGATGATTTTAGTATAACCCAGTTATGGAAGGTTCATTTAAAACGTTGCCTAAGTTCTTATCTGTAATGTATATAAGGTTATGGAAACTGATTCATTCTAGACATTAATAAAAAAAAGTTGTTAATTTTGGAATAACCATCTGTAGAATAGAAATAGCTGTAAAATTTCAAATTCAGCAAGAAAAAAAAGACATAGATTTAGGTCAATTTAGAAAAGGTTAAGGAAGAAAGATGAAAGAAAAAAATAAGAAATTATAAGCAAAGAATGAACGAATGAATGAAATGCAAGAATAAAAACACATAATATTTGATATCTTAAATCATTTACTAAAAAGAAACAATGAAGTTAGAAACTTCCATTTAAGCATAAAAAATAACCATTGTTACTGGGTATGTCACACTGGAAGATTCTGCAAACTTTAGGCTAAACTAACAAAATTTTGATGCAGTGGAATGATAATTGTACCTTTGATCCTGGCTCTAACACTTATTTACTCAATGCATGAAATTTAAGGAATATACTTAACCCGTATGAATGTCTGTTTTTAACTGTAAATGTGGGGTAATGAGAGCAGCTTTCCATTAGTGTTTATGACTAATTTTAAGTTGTGCATCATCACACATGGAGCTTTCATGAGGCTTCTCTAGCCTCCTCTCTACCACTTTTCTTCTCAGTAACATCCTTTGCTTCAGCTCAAAAAGCTATGTGCAGTCCCTCATAGGCTCTTCACTGCTCAAAACCATTGTTTTCAGGACTCCCTGTGTCCCTCAGTCTTCTAAGGGAAGCTATCCTGCTGAAACACCTGCTGAGGAAGGACAACCTAGGGCATCCCTTGGAAGGTAACCACTGACTTTACCAGAAAGAGGTTTGTAAGTCAGCAAATCTGGAAGAGTCTTGCACAGAAAACCATGCCTAAGAGGGAAAATGATAATATGCTGAGTTATTCATAAATGAATTTGTACTTCTTTCTTTGGAATTTGAATGGAAAAATGTGAGGATAATTAACCTATATGGTAGCAAAACAGATACAAGAAAATATAGATAATAAGAAGCAAAAACCAAGAGTGGAAGTTGATCATGCTCATAAAACTAGAATGAGGAAAGAATTTGTTTCCTTTCTCTCAAAAAAAAAAAAAAACAAGACTTAAGTATACTGTCACGTACCGTATCGTAAACAGACTTTTTTCAACACCAGTTTGAAAAATAAAAGTTGGTACAGATAAGGTAAACATTTAACAAATTTAATTGCAAGGCTAAGTTGTAGCTCTTTTCCTTTTCAGCTAAGTTTTTAAAGGTAAGTAACTTTACATTTACTTGAAAACTTTCTCAAACTAGAGAAATTACTTAGGAATCCTATTCACCTAAAAATAAAACAACTAAAAAGGTTCTCTACCTTTTCCAGTGTGATTCTCTTTTGTATTGTTTCTAAAATTTCAAAAATGCAAATTTTATAAGTTGAGATTTAACTAACAATTTTTTTCCCTCAATTTCTGCCTGAAAGTTCACTTTCTATTTCCTGATAGGAGAAATAATGGAAATTTGGTTATTTACACTTGTGACTTCTGGGTGAGGTTTTTATTTGGGGGGGGTTATTAAGATAATGGAGTATAAGAAATATGAACTAGCATTATAAATAATGAAATAAAATAAATCCTTAATTAGGAGTAGGACCATATATTTATGCATCCCCCCCAAAAAATTAGACACTTACCTAAATCAAGTTTTTCCTTAGAAATAACAGCTTCTATAATCAAGAAATACCCCAAGACACAATACAGGAATTAACTCAGCTCATAATTTATGATGCATTTTCACTGCTGAGGGAGTTAATTGTGGTAACTCTTCTCTGAGTTAAAAGTGGCTGGTATAGCAGTAACAGCGGTGGTGGTGCGGGGAGGGGGGTATTGGCCTGATAGTTCTGAGCAGATTCCATTCCCATGGATGTGAAAATAGAAAGTAAAGGAGGCAGAAAGCAGCAGTTTTTGCAATATTACAATGCAGCTCACTATGCAGAGAAGAGGGGAAGGGTGGGGGAGGAGAAAAAGGAGAAGACAGGTCATGTAAACCATGAGCCAGGAAGTGAATTCTTTAAAACGATGCTTGCCAGAAGCTAAATTCTTGTAAATGTGGGTCTTTTTTTTTCTGTCCCTATGCTATTGCTATTGGAATGAGGAATACTTGGGGACCGGATGAGGAAAAGGTCAGAAGTCACTAAATTGTAATTTTATGAAGAATGTAATCGCTCTGCTTCAGTTTCAACATTAAAAGCTGTAAGCCTATGAAAAACAATTCCCCTTCTCATGAACCACCATTTCCAACATTTCTAGAAGATTTATATTGTATGAGAAATGAATCTCATCCTAAAGCATCAGTTTATATTTTTAAAATCTGTTTCTAGTTTGGACTTGTTAGTCAAGAATGCCTGCTGCTTGGGCAGAAGTTGGATGAATCTCAATGACTTAATAATTTCAATTCTCTGAAGAAGGTGGTTCGTTTCTTATCTCAATGTCTAAGAGAAAAAATAATTTTGGGCTAGTAGGCATAGAAATCTTTCAGTTATTGAGACATCTGAGTTCACTTTAGCATCAATGCATTAAAGGTGAAATCGAAAAGTAGACATTTATACTATAGTACATATATTCAAACATATAATATTGATCTCCTTTTCAGTAATGAAACTCGTGTTAAAGGAATATAACTTCAATAGTTGTTGCTGTTAAGGATCAATTAATGAAATTGATATTTTATTTCTGGTAGCATTTTTTGCAATTGCCATAAACCAACCAATCATTGGCAGTACAAGACAGCTACTGCCATTAACCAGGCAGCTTGGGTAGAATGGTATTAGAATATTCAAGGCCACGAATTCTGGAAAGAAAAAAAAAAGCAGAGAGGAGAAATACCTTTCTAAACTATTATTCTCAGTTATGTCTCACTGTGTGAGTTAAGAGTTAAAATGGGTGCTTTCGAAAGTTGCACAAATTCTTGATGTGATGATTCTTGTTTTTCTCATGGAAAACTACCTTCACTTTTAAATTTTCTTAGTGTGACTGATTTTACCCATTAGATAAAATATGTTTATATTTCAGGCACTTGACACACAACTATAAATGGCTGGCTGTGTGTTCATGAGGAAAAAGTACCTGCATAAGGGATTATCAACATCATTTTAAAATAACATGTTTGTTCCTTCTTCTGTATTTAAACTATTTTAAAAGTCTTATACAGAGATAGATAAGTAAAGGGATAAATGCTAGATAAAAAAGCATTTAAACACGCAGAGGACATTTACCTCTTTGCTTGGGTTAGCAATAGATACTATATTTTCATATTCATTAGTAGCATCTTTTATGTTAAATATCTCTTTCTAAAACACTAGATCACTCAAGAATTTTAAGAACTATATTTAGTAATCTAAGGCTCAAAGAACTGTTATGATTAATAAATTGCATCCCACTTGGGCTTTGGATCAGACTACTCAGACAGCTTCTCATTTTCCAAATAAAGTAAAGGTAAGATACAGTAAAAAGTATGCTTTTTTTCAAAATATAAACATAATTTTACTTTGTTAAATTAAGTTCAGCCTAATGGTGCCTCCTTACATACTTTAAATTTAGCCTAAAGGGTTCTCCATACATAGTGAACTGTAACCTAACTAGATGTCTAAAGAGAGTGTAATCTGCTCTTGTACTACTCACTGAGTTTCAGCCAATCAAAGGTGGTCAGCTATAAAAACCATGTTCAAATAAAGCAAATGCAGAGCTGTAACCAATCTGTCTGTTTCTGCACCTCACTTCCATTTTCTTTACATCACTTTCCTTTTTCTGTCTATAAATTCTCTCCCACTAGGCAAGCAGCACCAGAGTCTCCCTGAACCTTTTCTGATTGGGGGCAGGGATGGAGGTACTGCCCAATTCTCAAGTCATTCTTTGCTCAGTTAAACTCTGTTAAATTTAGTTTGTTTAAAGCTTTTCTTTCAACAACTTAGTCTCACTGGAATAGTGACTGTTAGTTTATAATTTCACAATAAATTTCATTGAAAGAACTATATACAATCTTCAATACCCTCAACTATGGAGTTGTACAGGGACAATTTTATTCTATGTTTAATCACAGTACTTTTTTCATAAGATATCCCAGTGGAAACTCCCATTATGTGAATTCCAAAAATTAAAGTTAATTAAACAAGTAGTGACATTCACCTCATTAAGATACCTGGGTATTTGTCAGAGAAAGTAGTATCTCAATGAGTTCACCAGAACACAAAACAAAGAAAACATCACCTTAACTGAATTCAAGTAATGGTGAAGGGCAAATTTCATGAGGTGTTCTTTATGAGAAATCTGGATGGTGAAAGCAGGATTAGACTCAGGCACTATACCAAATAGTATAAAAGTTGTTTAAATTCAAAACAAGAATTATATTATTAGAATATGTGAGTAAGCATAATGTATTACCCATGTGAAAGTAAGTGTTTCCCTAGTATTCTCTGGGGTGTCTGCCTCACCTGACCATCTCCACACTTGGTGTAAAAATAGTCTGTCAGTGGTTAAAGCAGACTGAGAAATAGCAGTTCTGACTCCTCTGGCTCGTTTTCCAAATTACCTTTGCACACAAGGGAATGAAGCTTGCTTTTTACTCGGTGGCTGTACAGCAAACATATTCCTCATGGAAAACATGTGTAGGAGGTCATATTTCCTCATCTCAGCATGTGTCAGCCCTTTTAGAAAAACAGAAGAAAATGAAAGCAATTATTTCACCTCAGTTAATTTGTGAGTTTCCCCAGTAAGTCTTGGATTTCCAATTATATTTTTGTAAGGAATCAATTTACTAACACAAAAGTTTGAAGTGTGGGATGTATGTGTGTGGGGGGGTGTGTGTGTGAGACTTATGATGTAGTATGGGAATCCTTGCCTCTCAGTAAATAGCACAAATATTCCCGTTTTATTTTTATTTTATATAAATTAAGAAGAAAACGTACAGTCTAGAAAAAAGGCTACTCTTTGCAATCATTATTGAGTCAGTTTGGAAAGAAAATCTTACTGATTGAAAAGCTTGCAGTCACAACAATTCTATACTTCAACTAAGCAAAGCACTGCCCAAAAGGAGAGAAATTTCAGAGCCATCTACTGAAAATATCCTATCATGTGGACCATCCTTTCCTCTGTAACCATCTTTTCTCTTTTTCCTTCCAAGTTTTTTTTTAACTTACTAAATGACTATTACATAAGAAATACCATGCTAAACTTTGTTGATAAAGAATGTTAAAAAAGAGACCTTTGTCAAAAGGAATTTAAACTCTAATTGGGAAATAAGTACACACAAAGGAAGAAAAGAAACTAATAATGATTGAGCACTTACTATGTTTCACTCACATTTTCACATAAACTACATGAACTTGAGCATTGTAAAAATTTTGGAGGCTTCTAAATGTGGTTAATATACCTGTTTTGAACACAAGGACAATGAAGTTCAAAGAGGCAGGTTATACTACTAGTAAATGCCAGACTTAGGATTTGAACCAGAGAATTCTACCTTCAAACCACAGTTCTTTGTTATATACCAAATCCCTCTCCTCTGCTACTCTTTTCTCCACTTAATTTCTTGGTTACATTTCTCGTCTTCTAGCCATTCATTCCTTAATGAAGAGGAAATACTCAAGAACTGCAGAAGAACTGGTTGTGAAGTCCCCAGTAACATCTGAGGAATAAAAGATGCTGATTTTTCACACAAGCACAAAACAGACAAAGATAGAGTCCCTGTGGGTCAAGATGAAGTTGAGAGGGCACTTCCCTCAAATAAATTGTATAACAACATTTGTTTGCACTACAAAACCAGCCTTGTTTATCTTTTAAGATTTAGTTCAATTGGCCTTTCTTTAAATTACAATTAAAGATAGGTGAAATTAAAGATAGCCAAGGACTCAAACTTTTATTATAATATGTCAATTTATTGTTGTATTGTTATTTAAAAAATACATTATGTAATAATATATAACTGAAATTAATATTCAGTAAGCCAAGAAGGCCAGAATGCTCTATGGGAGGACAATATGCAGAAAGGAAACAGAAGCTCCAAATTGAAGTCCTGTAGCATCCAACCTTCCAAATGACTGAAGATCTGATTTTGTCAAAATAAAATAGCTTTTTTTAAATCATCTATCTGTCCTATTTGATATTAAACTCATTTTAGTGGAATTGTCTGGACTTGAAGTCACAAGATGAGGGGCTTTCTTTTCATATTAGGTATGTGATTTGGAACAAGATATTTTAATCACTGTTGATCTCAGTTTCGGTGTCTGAAAAATGGGCATAGCAGTACATATTTTACAAGTTAATACAAATATTAAATGAGGGAAGGCCAATGAAAATGCTCAGCTTACTGCCTTGTACATAGAGCTTGGTACATGCTACATGACACAAGGAGGAGTTGCTCCAATAGCAAGACCTTAGAACTTAGTCCTTCTACCATTTTTGACATATATCACTAGTCATTTGCCCAGGTTGGATCATGGCTGCTTAGACAGTTTAGTGAGCTAAACGGAACTACTATTAGAAGAGAGAGGAGAAGGACCACACATAAAATTGGCACCGTGCTGCTTCAAGCAACATGCTGAGGCTTTAGGGTGCTGAAAAATAGCAGCAGCCCTTAGACAAGCAGATAGAAAGAGTGGATATAGTAAGCAAAATCTAGATGATAACTACAAGCATAAAGAACAGACAAAGAAAGGAATGATCTAAGGATGGGGTCTGTAATCTGAAATCAGCATCACTATTTTTATCAGTAACAATATATGTTACAGATAGTAACATATATGTCTTAGAAGAATATGTCTTAGAAGTATTTATTGTCACCATCACCACAGTGATTTCAGGTGATATTACTATTCTCATATAACAAATGAGGAAACAGAATCTCAGAATAACTAGGCAAATTTACTGAGCTCTTGCAGCAACTAAATATTTGAACTGGGCCACCACTGACTCTAGGACTCATGCTTTCTATTAATAGTTTGTAAAAGTAATTTCTGATGATTTTATTTGGTTATCAATTTGATTGCAAATGATCTTCTTTCCATGTTTTGGGTAATTTCTCATTAAAGAACTTTCCACAGCAAGTTCTTGTAATATATATTCACCATAAAATAAAAGAATTGAGGATAAGAAATAGGCTAGTTAGAACCTTTGTCTACTTCTAAGTAGAGGAATTTTATCTTTTCACTATTTATTAAATGGTGAAATATACCAGATGTTTTGGTTATAATAGTGATGAATATGTTTTATTTCTAAGTTCTTCATGTAACTTACCTTTTCGAATAAGCAAATTTAGGTTGCTACTTTCATTTTTCTAATTAACAGTTACTTTTCTCTTTATAGAATATTGATTTTAATTTCTTCTCGTTTATTTGTAGTTTTCCTTTTATCTTAAAGTCAGTTCAGTTTAAGGAGCACTGTGCAGGAATAGATCCTGGCATCCAACATATACCAATTCTTCAATTTTTGGAAATGGGTGAAAAAAGAGAAATGTAATAAATGGACAATATATTTTGATAAATCACATATATATATATATATATATATATATATTTAGGCAGAAAGAAAATAAAACCACTTATTTCTCTCCAGGTGATCTATTTCTGATAGTAACTTGACATGGTAACTATAATCTAGACTTCACAAGAAGACATATCATATATTTTCAATGACTCCAGTGTCTCCTGCTGCCACTCTCACAGAGAGATTTATTTCTTTTCTTTTCCTTTTCTCTTTAACTTGGAAGTTAGAAAGTGGAAAGTGCTATGGAAAAAATATGACAAGGAAGGGGAATAACGTGTGCTAGGTGGAGGGTTGAAATTTTAAATGGAAAGTCAGGGAGAGTCTCACCTAGATAGCATGTAAGAAAAATCTTGCAGAAAGTGAGTACAACCTGGGAAGGATAATTCTAGACAGACAGACTGCTGGTATAAATGTCCTAAGGCAGTAGTGGTATTAGTGCATTTGCAGAATGGGAAGGAAGCCAGTAGGGCTAAGACAGGTTAAAGAGGTAACAGGTGGCCAGATCGTTCACGGGTTTGTAATACACAGAAGGACAAGAAATGACATAGAATGTATTACAAGGGTTACCCTGGTTGCTCTCTTGAGAATATAGATAAGGGTAAGAATGGAACTGGGAAGACCAATAAACAGATTATCAAAATAATTCAAGGTAGAAACAATAGTGGGTTGGCCCAAAATAATAGTGATAGGATTGGTTAGAAGCAGTTGGATTCCATATGTGTTTTGAAGACAAAATCAACAGGGATTGCTGATGCATTGGATGTGTGGTGTGACAGAAAGAGAAAAGTCTTTGATTTCAAGAATTGTAGCCTGAGAGAAAAACAGGGTAGAGTTGTCCCTGACTGAGATAGGGAAGCCCATGGGAGAAGCAGGTTTAGTGGGTGCAGATCAAAAATGTAGTTTTGGATACATCAAGTTGGACATGCCCATCAGACAAACACAAGAAGATGTTGAGGGGGCAGCTAGAAATACACACACAGAATTCAAGAGATGCAAATGGGAGGGTTGTCACCCTAGGGATGGTATTAAAGCCGTGAGATTAGATAAGATCCTCCGAGGAGTAAGTGTAGATAGAGATGAAAAGAAATCCAAAGTTTGGCCCATGGCACACTCCATTTAAGATAGAAATTTAGGAAAAATAAGCTATATATACGGGGAAGTAACTGTCAATGAGCAGGAATAAAATTAGTAGAATGTAGTGTACCAGATGACAAGTGAAAAACAATTTCAAGCAGGCCAGGCTGTATACTTTATAATAAGTTAAATAATTAATTATATCTGAAATAAATCCATGATAAATTACCTCTCCTTGTTATTTGAGGGTATTTAACTATGCCATGGAGTCTATGAAATAATAATGAATATTTTCATATAATATTATTTTATCACACGTTATCAGGTCAGGATTAAATATGAAATATTGGGCAGCTGTGCTGTTTCACTGAAGAAATGATCAAAATTATCAAACTATTCTTATGGTAAAAGTCCTGTACTTCTGCCTTTTATGACTCATGAAACACGATCAATATGCCAGTACATTAAATGATATGGAGACTAAGTGGAGGGAAAATCAAATTTTTTGCCATAATTAATATAAACTTTTTTGGAAGTTGCAAAATGTATTTGCATTATGGGTTCAGGCCACTTTAATTTTAAAATCTAAAAAATCTGTGCATACATTAGGACTATTCATGTGATTTATCAAAAAAAAAAGAAAAGGACAAATTATGCCATGACAAGATGTGTCAGACTCCTGAACAAGTAGGCTCCCAAATCCTCACAACAGAATCTGGTGTTAACACAACTATTTGAGAGTGTTTCTAATGACGGAGGGGGGAAAAATCACGTACGTTACAACTTTCTTCTGAAGAGAGTAGCCGTACAAAATACCAAAAATTATCATGCTGCAAGCATGTGAGAATATGCATAAAAACACAAATATAATTGGTTTTATTGACTGTTATTATTATGATAAAGTAAAATAATGTAAGTCCTGACCATTAGAAATAACAGAAATAATTTTAGTATTGATAACAAATGATAAATAACTGGAGCGTAAGTGCTCTGTTTTAAGCACCATATTTGGAGAACAACCAGAGCCTGCCTCTCACAGGAAGCAGCCTGGCTACTTGTCTACAAGGTTACATATTCCAAGAACATCCGCCTCCCCAGACTCCCTCCCTGTCCCTGCTTTACTCTCTCCCTTCCTAGCCCCGCCCTGCTCACTGGCCCCACTAACACTGATCATAAATCAGTTTCATCTGCTCTCTTGATCGTCTTTCTTGCCTTCCTCTTTCAGTCCTTTACTCTCCCTGTCTTTGTAAGTTGGTCTCCACTGCACCATATGGCAGCTGAGAGAAGGCGAGAGTAATTATCTGGCTCGGAACAAAAGGGGCTGTGGTGTCACAACGGCCCATGAATGCACGAGACACGGTCATGTATAGAAGGGCCTCCAGCCCTGCCAGTGAGACGAAAGGGAAGGCTGTCCATATAGGCAGAGAAAAGAGTAAACCCTTTCTCTTAGCATCTCTCTCCCTCCTCTCCTTTCCTCTAGTTTTTGGTGCTTTGTTTGTTTGGTTGGTTCTGTGCCCAAATCAAATGAGTTTATTAACGACAAAGTCAGAGTTTAGGGCAGAAGAAGGAATTAAAGCATTCTACCTTATTTATATACTTCTAAATCTTTCCAAAAAGCTTATCAAGAATTACACAAATATTTAAACATGAAAGTAGAAAACTGATAAATTTCAAGAAGACTATATCCTTTTTCTAAAAAAAAATTGTTTATTTTTTATTGCTATCTCATAATTGTACATATTTTGGGGGTATATGTGATACTTTGTTACATGTATACAATGTGTAATGATAAAATCAGGGTAGCTGGGATATTCATTATTTCAAACATTTTTTTTCTTTGTGTTGGGAACGTTACAATTCTTCTCTTCTGACTATATTGAAATATACAATAAATTATTGTTAACTATAATTTCCCTAATGTAGTACTAAATACTAGAACTTATTTCTTCTAACTATAATTTTGTACCCAAAGACTATACCCTTTTTTCTTCCTTTCTTCTAAAGAAAAATTCTATGCACTTACACAAATAAAGTAACTCATGAAAGAACAGTATTTGGAAAATACAAGAAGATATAGGCATTACTATGAGAATTTTCTGTGATTATAACACTTTAACTGCAGTTTCTAAGATTATGTCTTTTAATATTTATTATTGATTAATAAGATTTTCAAGAAAAGGAGCACCTTTTCAATGTTTCCCTTCTTCCCTATTTCTTGTTTTTCTTGAAGTTATACCCCTTTCTTTTGCCTGGATATGCATGATTTGTTTCAGTGGAGAATTTCTGCAAAGCAGACACAACATTTTTATTAGTGAAGTTAACACCATGCTAGAAGAATAGTAAATTCAAGCTGTAAATCCACCAGCTTTCAGGAGACTCATTTATTCTGTTCCATATGAAATAAAAATCTATTACAGGGGAAGAGTTGAATATGACCATATACATTTATGAAGGAACATTTTATGCTTTATTGCTGCAGGCTTCTACTGGCCTTAGAGGCTGATGTTGATTTTATTTGACTCAAAATAAGAGTACAATAAAAAATAAAGCAGACACCCTCCCACCCGTCACCCACCCACCCATCCACCCACCCAGCAAGGTATCTCAGATCACAAAATGCCAGACCCCTGGGGTTATTTAAAGGAACCTGGCCAGATTTCCAAATTCTGGTGCCTGCGACCTTTTACAAGAAAGCAACAATAACAGTTCTTCACAAAATAAATCATTGGATGTATGTAGAGTATTTCAACAATGCCGTATGCGTTTTTACCTAAATTTTTAAGAAAAGAGTGAACGTGATATAGCTCAGTTCAACAGATTGTCTGCATTCATAACAGGATTTTTCTTCAGAAACATTTTTATAAAGATACCTTACCCCCTCTTTAGCTAAAATATCATTTAATGCTTGTCAATAATGAATGCAACCTTAAAAAATCCTTATACAGTATTTTTCTTTGCACAATGCAGCTTGAGACTGATGGTTATCTGTCAGTAGATGAAAAAGCAAAATGTCATTGGCTTTTCAGTTATGTTCTTCATAAGTTCTCTTTTAAAATTACCATAAATGTTTGGTCTTACATGAAACATTCATTAAAATAAACATTCACTAAAATAAACAGAGCCAAAAGCTAAGGGAGCCTGTGTTTAGCAAATATCAGATTCTGCATGTTTCTACAGCAGTTAAGAGTTATGCGGTACATCATCTGTCAGCAAGACTTGTATAGAGAGGACCCTCTGTGGTACAAACAGAAAGCAAGCAACAAAGCAACCATGCAGCCTTTTCTATTCAATGCACCCACATCTGTTTACACGGCCTGTGCTCCATCCTGAAAGGTTTTGTCCTCCCTCCTCCATTTTACTTTGCATAGCTCTGAGCCGCTGGCAGCTTGGAAGACTTTTTTTTTCCTTAAGAGCTAGGGATTCAAATCTGTCTTGTGAAACAGAAATGTGAAAAACAGGCTTACAGATAGCAGTTGGTCCTTTCTCTAGTCTATCCAGTTGGAGTTCTAATGAGGGATAACTATGAACTCCAACACTCTCATTAATTTTTAAAGTAAATTTAACAGACACACTAAGTTTCTTTAGGAGGGTAGTAAACTGTACTATTTTCCCAGTTCTGTTCATTACGAAATGTCAGTTTGCCTTCTTTTGACACAAAAATTGTATTTTAAAAGAATAATACACCCTGCAATTGAAATTTTCAGAAATGTACATGCTATCTAGAAATAAAATATTGCAGAAATCTCGCTATAAGAATATTTATGTTTTTATGACACTTTATGATTTACAAAGTGATTTTATACATATTAGCTCATCAGATCCTCAAGAAAAACCTAAAGAAGGTACGACAGATAATATTATTTCTATTTTGCAAAAGAAAAACTGAAGCTCACGGAAATACATGGGATTCCCTCCACACCACAGACTGGTGTGTGGTTGTATTAGCACAAAAGCCAGATTGCCTTCTATGCATTGTATGCACATAATAACACCTTATGCACAATTTTCTTTTAAGAATGAGTTATGACCATGATCATCTCTTATCCTCCTTGTATTTCTCAGGTTCTATGATTCATGATCATATCCATGATGAATGATGTATGAAAGAGGTAAGTTCAAAATAATTTTGCTCATATGTTAAAAAATTAAAGTCTAAAGGATTTGCGTTTTAAACATACTTAGAAAGGTTAGGCATCAAACCTACATTTATAAGATTTACTAGAATGCCTCAGTGTAATAAGTAATTCAGAGACAGAAGAGATCACAAGAAGACATTTAAATAATATAGTAAAAAACCAAAGTATTGGATTAGTGATTCTATTGGATCTGTAGAATCATTCTAACTGGATGTCCTTGTCTGTATGTATTAACTCAGCTTTGACAAGAAGAAATAACAACAAACCAATGCCGCACAATTTTAGTGAGCATTAAATCAACTACTATCTGTGAAGAGCAAATGGCAAACTGTAGAACACTACATATCTACTATTAGTGACTGCCATTAGCTTTGGCTGTCTCCAAATTGTTAAACAACTGATTTCAAATATACAGGAAAAACATTGAAATACTTGAACACGAAATACTGTAATCAGTAATAGTGACAGAAGAGTAACTTGCAGAAGAAATTCTAAATATGCCACTTGCACCTGTAGGCTTATGTGACAGCAAAGAATGAATAAGAAAAGCAAATAAAAGCCCTTGTTGTCCAGTAACAGTACGGCACAGGCTGGGGAGTCTTCATATAGATGTTCTTCAACCAGATTCCTCATCCCACATTGTGGCCAATAAATATTTTCCGAATGAAAGAATAGCTATGGCTCAGAAGTCTTTGAAAAAGGCATAGAGAGGCCAAAACTGGATAACTTTAGAAATATTAATAAGGAAATTTTAGCAAAGAAGAGGATTTTAAGACATCTCCCAATGAGAAGCAGCAATGTGGTGTATTTCCTTATTTCTAATTATTTTTGTTATTTATTAGAACTGGCATATAAATAACTTGCAGTCAATTGATAGTCACAAAATAGCACATTCTAGTCCATAAAAACTTGTCCGGGTAAAAATGGATGACCACTCTTCAGCAGGCACAAAACTTGGTTTCTACAGAGATATTTCCAATGTTGCTCATGGTCAGCTTGTGTATGTGAAAAAAGATAAAAAACTAAACTATGAACTAAAAATCACATTTTTTCTTTCATTCAGAAAGAAATATTCTTTGAGGAAACATCAAACATAACTTAAAAAAAAAAGATTAAAGGCACAGAAATAAGTGACATTGATGGAGAATTGCATGTTCTTGCCAAACTGGAATTCAAAACCATGTCTAGGTTTTTAGGAGTTAAAAGAAGAAAACAGCAACAAAGATAATTGGTATTTCCGGAGCTTAAGGACTAGCTTCAGTAGGACATATGGTTTCATTTTGAGTCCTTAGTTTCTTATGAAAATGTTACTATTTCTGTAGGCATCTTCATTTAAGCGAGTGGGAAAAATAACTAATTAAACCAGCTGATTTTGATTTTATGTTATCTTTTGGTCTTCACATTTTTATGTAGTAAATTATATGACTCTTTGAAATAAAAATGCTCTAAGTAGGGAAAAATAAAGCATTTAAAACTGTGTTATCTGACATACATCTCAAAGAGTGTGTGTTACAAATTATAAATCTCCTTTGATGCATTTCATTGCTAATATAGACAAGAAGTTATGGCGCCATATAATTCTAGTTAGTGTGTGTTCTATGATTAATCCAAAAAACAAACCAAAGTAAGACTTCACAAATTTGTCAAGGGAAGTGGTGTTTTTGGGGGTAGTATTTTATTAAATATTTTCTTTTTATTAAAACATCTATACCCAAACCGAAAATGATTTTTTTAAAATTCAGAGCCACCTCATCTAATTTATTAAACACCTACCCATCACAAGATATTATTATACACTGAATATTCAAATATATAGATGGCATCTTATTTTTCTATAACAATGGTCTACTTACTAAGAAAGTTATATAATCATTTAATGGGTCCATTTGATGTGAAAGTTATAAATTATTATATACAATAATAATTTTCACAGTGGAATCTATTTAGTGCTAGGTAATAGAAGTACATACAAAATACAAGACGAAATTATTAACTGTGCTGTCTCAGTACATAGCTTCAAAGGATTAAACTGTTTTAAAAGTAGATTAGAAGAGCTATTTTAGTCTCATTCAAAAGCAGATATTTCCTAGAGTAATGTGCCACATTGCTTCCTTTTTACCATTTTGCGTGTGTGTGTGTGTGTGTGTGTGTGTGTATTGGCCCAGAAACTACCAGGCCAATGTCTGTCTGTTTTAATTTAAATAAGTTGACCCCCTTGTAGGGTCAAAGTGGGTACCCTACACTACCCCCTTCTATTTCCCAACCTAAGTTATTAGGAATCACATTCTTCAAAATAAAAAAAAAACTCTTTGCCACTGGTACTCACCATCAAATTGTTACTAACTGATCAGCACTTACATCACACAGGGCAATAATGTTCACCAGGAGGCGGGCAGGCGGAAGGGGGGTGGAGGGGATGGGAAAAACTCTCACTGAATGGATGCAGGGAGCACAGTTTGGGGGATGACCACGATTGTAGCTCTGACAAGGGCAGTGCATGGGCAATATATATAGCCTAAGTGTTGTACCCCCATAACATTCTGAAATTAAAAAAAAAAAGAAAACTCTTTGCTATTAAATACCATGGAATTAATTCAATGAAAAATTTAGGGATTTGCTATACCTTCCTCTCCTAAAGATATTCTAGTTCTAAATTTGTTTCAGCTGGACTTTGAAGTAAAAATTACTTTTCCATTAGTACAATGATTTTCAAAGAATAGAAAAGTACAGAAATAGTACTGTAATAGAGAAAACCTTGGTGAAATATACTTGAAGATGAGAAAGGCAAGGCAGAGGGAATGACAAAAATATTTATAATGATTCCTGTTACCTCCCAGATTCTTGTTTTCTCTTTATTTCTAAGACTTAGTAAATAAGGTCAAATCCTTTGAATAGGCTGTTTGTTCAAATGAGGCCACACTAGAACAAACTTTCTTGAGTAGTAACTGGGATAAAGGTGTTTAGTGTAATCTGCCTCTTAAACTATATGCTTGTCTCCCAGTGAACAAAACTGGGTTTTGAAAAACTCTATGCATGTTTTCCTGTGAACAAAACTGATTTTTGAATCTTTCTTTGTATTAAAGAAAGACCAAATCCCCCCAAATGTTTTTAGTGAATTAAATACTAATACAGCATTCACCAGATGGACTATAGACTTCCACTAGTGAAAGGAAGGCCCTCATTTTATGTCTTATAACCCAATGACAAGAAGACATAAAGTTAAAAAAAGACAGATTTTGGCATATTCACATATATGAATAGTTTTGTTGTAATTTTTTGAAAAAGTTTTCAAAAAGTCATCCAGTGCTAGCAGGAAATGACAAAAGGTGGAACCCTTCCCATGAAAATAATGATCCCCAGCTGACTCAAACAAGTTTTGTGTTAATGTACCTTCCCTTTTGCGGCTCTGTCTCATTAAGGCATCTTTAATTGGACACAATTGGTTTTCAATGAAAAAGCTCAAGTCTGATGCCAAGGTGGATGTTTAGGTCTGTTCTCCACAAACAACATATGCTGTAGCTACGTGGATTTCTATTTACCTTTGCAGCATTTGTTCCTTTTGATCCTGAGATCCTAAGAAAAAGAATGGAATGTTCTGGGATTTTACGGTAGAATGACGTTTGTTTTTTTTAGGTTGGCAGCCACCGCTAAACTCCAGGTTTGTTTCCTCTGGCTTCTTTCTTACTAATTAGCTTGCCTTTGTGTGTATTTTTTCTATATATGGCACTATGGTTCTTTGAAA
This sequence comes from Daubentonia madagascariensis, assembly GCA_023783475.1. Taxonomy (NCBI): domain Eukaryota; kingdom Metazoa; phylum Chordata; class Mammalia; order Primates; family Daubentoniidae; genus Daubentonia; species Daubentonia madagascariensis. The sequence continues at coordinate 34,193,536 of JAKFHU010001209.1, forward strand.
AGTGAAATGCATACTCATGCAAAATGGCTGTGCATCCAACATTCATCCGACTTGCCTGTCAAGTGCATGGAAGTTTAAACAATAGTAGAGGTATCTGCATAAACCCTAAAGTATTTATACATGGTAATCATCCCCTACCTAGGTTTATTGGGGATTATGCTTTTGTGTTGTAAAGGTTATCAAATACAAAAATGGGTTTAGAAGGTTTACTTAATGATAAATTGACAGGCCCCTTAAGCTGCTGCAAGAGATGGAGCCTCAGATAAAGAGAAAAGAGGCAATTAAAAGGAAATGGGAACGAAGGGGCATGTGGGTTACTTCAAGGGGCAGAAGAGTTATAGCGAAGAACAATTACATTTAGATGGACTGAATAAGAGCAATTTCGTCAAGAAAGCCTCCAGAATGCAGACTTTGTTTTTTTTTCTGGAAAGAAGTGTGAGACTGGGTAAGGGAGATTGGCAAAGAAATAATGGTTTTGTTCCAAGGGTCAAGAGAATTATTAGATTGATTTTACAGAAAGCAGCTCTGGTATAAAACCGAAGGGAAATACGAGGAGTCCATCAAGGGAGGATGACCCACTATCACTGGGAGAAAGAGTAAATTGACCACCTTGATAGATGCGCAGTTGGAACAGTGGTGTCTTAATAATCATCATCCTCTCTGTGACGCCTTACCTGAACTCCCGTGAAAGCTTGATGCTTGCCTCTTCATGATCCCATAGAATACTAAAGTATGATATAAATTTCTATGGTGACACTTCACTATATTGTTTTGACTGTTGGTATTATTTTTTCATCTTTCTCAGGAGCCCAGCACAGAACCTAATGCATAATAAGTTCTCTAAATTATTTCTTAAATTAGAAAACTCAAGTTTGTCTATATTGTTTGCTGTAGTGTACCTTCCAATCTATGGTTTTTATTCCTATATCTCTTCTTTTATAGAAGATCCACTGAAAAATTAAAATTAAAATCCAATTATGATTTGCATAAATCATTGAGAGAATTGGGGAGAAGTAATGGACATGACGTTACTTCTGGACTTTCGGTTTGCCTCTCTTTAGAAGGAGCAATAAGATACTAATGGCTGTAAACATCAAGAAGCTTATTGTTTGAAACCTATGAATGGTAGAGTTAGAAATTTATAATAGGAACTAAGAGATTGGGCCATACCAGAGGCAGTATAATTCAACAACTTCAAATTGATTCCTACATATATGAGTGAGATTGTGAACCCGATGGATGTGTTTTTCTACCACATAATCAAAAGAACTAGTATATCTAGACCTCTGCCATTCTGTAAAGCTTTGGGGTTATCATAATTAGAATGATAAATTTTATTCAACAACTTAAATGAGACCTACTCATATGTGTACAACCAACAATAATGTTTATGGTTGTTTTCTTGGATAAAAGTATGAGCTAAATGCAAGTAATTACAAGTCTACAAATAAGGAAAAATATATGTGCACTGTGTTTGAACCAACATAGTGATCTAGATAATTGGTTATGTAGGTGCACAATGGGAATTTTGGCTTGGCACATGCTCTTAAAACAACAAAGGATCCTTTTGCTGTCGTAAGTGATGATGTTGCTGTCCTGGGATGAACTGGGGAGTAGGGTCCAAAGAGTATTGTTGAAAATTTCTTAAACCAACCTAGTTGGTAATTTGATCAGCAGCATTTGTCTTTCAAATGCCAAACTGAACAGTAATATGTTCCATATGAAATAAATAAATACAAAGAGTTGTATGTGAAACACAAATATATTCAGAGAATATTTAGGTCACTTGGGATCTTTGTCCTCTCCTTTTTTGACTCCTTGCTTTTTTCATACCCTGCAGGTGCAAGGACAGCAGTGATCAGTCTGTGAGACCTTTCTTCCCTAAGCCAACATTAGATGGTAAGAGAAGGAAGTGCACTTTTATTAGATTCGCCAGAAAGTTTTAATTTAGAACACATTAACTTTCTCATTTAGAATCTATGCAGCTTACCTCTCAATTTCCTAGGAAAAACAGTCATAACCATTTATCATCTGGGTCTAATGAGCAGTTTTATTTAATTTTTAAAATATTTTAAGTCTTTTTGCAAGTAATCTGCAAAAATTTTAAGTTAAAATTTAATTTAATTTTTATTAAAAAATCATCAGAAATTAATCATGGCAAACTTGTTTATGCCAAGTAAATTTTGGCATAAAACATTATAAAATATGAAATACTATAGTCATACATCCTAGAAAGATGGGATGGCCTAATTTTTTGTCAAAAATTTTGTAATATGAAATCCTTCTTTCTGTTGATTGACTAACTAGATGAGAGAAAACCACATTATCTTTTGCCCTTAGAAATATATTGCATACGCATCAATTTTGAATTTGAGAAAATTCTTGTGAGGTATCATCAATCTGAAAACTCATAGTCTGAGATTTTGCTTATATGATCAATTTCATCACCATATAATACATAGTGCTGTTCTTTGTGTCTTTGTGTTAATTATAGTTGTCTAGTTATTGTGAAGTGTCTTCCTCTGCTCTTTGCTAATATAAGCAGAAAATTCAGAATTTTTACTGTGCTACAAAAGTATTGACAGATTTCTTTTATACTTTTTTGAAAGATGACATGATACTTTAGGCAACACAATAATAAAGTTGAAGAATAACAATTTATTTCACTTTTGCATCATCCTTTAGATTATTTCATCATTTTTCTTGTTATTATTTGATGTTTTAGCATAGTTGAAAATAATTTTTGAATAATGAAGAGTAAAGATAAAATAATATTTAGGATTATGAGATGCCAAAATGTTTTATGATATACTAAAAAACAGATTATTAAGATTTCACAATCTATATTTTTTTAAAATAAGTGTTCTATGGATCCATCTGGTAATTACAAAATAGAATAAGTTTTATTCTGTTGAAATATTTTCTCTTTGAACTCTGGAAAACTTTAAGAAAGAATAAGAGTCATAAAATATATCAATCTTTACAAAATGCTCAAAAAAAAGTTCAAAAATTAAAATTGAGTGCCGTGACTCCTGATGTAATATCCAGAGTTAAAGAAATGAAGTTAAGAGGCCATGGAGGTACATATATCAATAGACAGTAAAATAATCAGAGATTGTGTATGGTTGTATCTGCTATGAGGTCCTGAAATTTTGAAGAAAAAGTCAACTTCTACATGAAATAAAAAAATTAAAATGTAATAATAAATTCTATGTATACAAACCAATTGTAAATTCAGTATGTTTTAAAAGCTCCAGTTGCTGAAAAGTAAGTAAAAAAGAGGTTAGATAAAGGATCTTGTTTTATTATAAATCCTTATGTATACTTCACATTAATCTAATTTTGCATTACTTTAAGTTTTACCCATCTTGGATTTATTTAAATCTGCAAGATTGATGATCTGGGTGATCTGAGTGATACTAAGAAGAATTCCTTTCCCAAACTCTTCCTTTATGCCACATTTCTTGTAATATTATCTGGTATTTTATCATTATCAAGCAGTTTAATTCTTTAGTTATAAAAGCATTTAAAATTTAGATACTTAAGGATGGATAATTCAATTGTGCATTAGTTTGATTTGGTTTTGTTTTGTTCAGATTGCATGTTCCAAAAAAGAAGTTGAGCTTCATACTTTGAGAAAATAGATGTTCTCATTGACTGGTAAGCAGAAACATGCCATTTTGAAGGACAGAGCGATGCCATCTGGAGTGTGATTCTGTATCCAGTCGAAGGACCACATGAGAATAGTTAACGCCCAGGTCCTAGAGAGAATGGGTGTTGGGAAAAGGCGCACTGCACAAAAAGGAATGCAGGGTCACCAACAGCAAACTTTACCACGTTTTTGGTTGCTTCAGCAATTCAGTTTCTCAGTGTCTGATAGTCCTGACTTACAAGTTCAAAATAATTCTCCAAATTGTGTGTGTGTGTATATCACAGAGAGAGTTCTGAAACCACAGCAGTGATGCAACCCAAACCTCAATCTCTTCAACCAAATCCACACAAAAAGAAAACATTAATGCTTTAATGCTTGCTTTGTTTCCTTTCAACATTCAAGAATGAGAAGGAGGAGGAGGGGGGCAAGGAGGAGGAAAAGAAGAGAAGGAGGAAGAGGAGAAGGAGGGAAGGAAGGAAGGAAGAAGTCTTTTTTTTAAAAATTTGAAACAAATTTCTGAGAACTTAAAAGAGAAAATACAGATGTCATTTGGCACTGCCTGTCAGATATACATACTGATATGGTTGCCGGCATCCTGTGGCAATCATAGAGGCATCACTTGACAGATTGGGGATAAAGCAAACAGTAGGACTGTGTATTTGGGTTTAGTTCACATGATATATTCATCTTGAACAGCAGGGGGTAAATTTCCTAAATAGGTCACTGGGGATCCACACAAATCCCATTAGCTGGTAATAGGATTTGTGTGCATAAGTTCTCTTGCCCTGAAAATTTAGATTTTGGTGTTTAATTTTCCATATGACCTGCATACCCATTAATGTAAATTAGCAGGAGTTTCTCTGGGAAATTTCACTTAGTTTTCTTTTCCTTTTGTTTATTCTTCTCTAAAAAGACATTTTCCAAAGGTTAATCTTTGAAAAATTCTTTAGTGTCTGAAAACATCTGAAGAGGGATTATATAAAAGAGAAAATCTTGAAATACAGTTATTCATTTTTTTTTTTTTGGCTTGTTAGCAAACACTCTAAGGGGAAAAAAAGTAACTCATATCTTTTATTATCCTTTTAAACTATTAGGAAAAGCAATATTCTACTAATGTATTTTTAAATACATTAATATTAAATACTTTAATATCTATTTGGTTCTTATACAATCAAGTTAACATAGTTTTTCTTCGCCCACAGTGGGTATCCAAGATAATCTTACCAATTTGGATTTTCATGGGAAAAAAATTAAGTCTGTCTTTGGGTACAAAGGCCAATTAAGGATCATGAACTTTTCAAGAGAGGATGGTCGAGAAAAAGAGCATCAACTTTTCAACCAGTCCCTATGAACTGAGGGGAGGAATACAAGATATTCAATCACAAAGAAAAAATAAACTTGACAGTCTTCTGTGAGTGTTGGTTTGAATTTTCAGATTCCTTTGAATCCAAAATCAAAGTAAAATCTGAGGGGTTTGTCCTTTGAACATGGACATGTACAATGGGGTGGGGGGAGATTATAAATGCCTTAGGTCCCTTTAGCTAAATTTCACACAGTCCCATCTGACATAATAATAAATTCCTTATTGTTTATGGCAAATTTTACTGTTTAATAGTAGTACTACTAAATGAAATATAATGCCATTTATTTAAACATATATAAGGAGGATATAATAAATATGAAAATACTACAAGATACACATCTGGTTAGAACAAAGAAAAGAGGCTGGCATTTACTGATTTCTATAACTTGCCAAATGCTCTTAAATATGCTTTTCTCATCTACTCTTCATAATAAACTGAGAAAATAGCTGTTATAGACATTTTGGCAAAGGAAGACAAAAATGCTTAGAAGACTGACTTAGCTTACCCAAGCTTACACAGTTACTTGGTGCCTACCTTCAGTAACCAGCTTCTGTGTAGTACAAAAGACACCTCCACGCTCATCCAAGAACGCAATTTAGTCACTCTTAATCCATCCTAATTTGTATCATCCCCAGAGGTGTGATTGCTAATTTAATGGCAAGTTTTAAGTCACTTTTGTATTGTTTTAGTGGCTATACACTTGGATTATTTTAAATACTGGATTTAAATCTCAGACAAATTTGGGTGTAAGGAATTGTACAAGGAGAGTTCAATATTCCCATACAAAGGTTTTGCACTCTTTACCTTAAGAAGGACTATTATTTACACCACTATTATTTCAAAATGAATATTTTTTTTAACCAATGCTGAAAAAAGGGAATCTCCAGAATGATTAGGGGAGTGACTATGTTAATGTAGAGAGAATAGAGAGAGAGAGATAAAAAGAGAAACCAAGAAGAAGGTGGCCTGAAGAGTTTGTCACTGCCCTCACTCCCATGGCACCAAAAGAGGTGATTGATTTCAGGTTCAGTGTAGTGGTTAACTATTGCTATAATAATCCTGTATAACACACAGCCATGAGTTCTCAAAATTCACACAAAATAAAAATTGATTTAACTCATGCATCCCTGGGATATCTTGGAGATGGTTAACCCAGGCTGACACAGCTCTTCCCCCATGTCTCTCATCCCCCTTGGACGAGCCGGATATCCAAGGTAAGCTCTTTTCAGGGAAATGGTAGAGGATTAGGAAAGCAACTTAAAAAACTTGCAGGGCCTCTCGAGGTGTAGGCCCAGAGAGTTGGCAGGCCATATTCTGTTTGCCAAACCAAGTCACATGGCCAAACCCAAAGTCAAAGAGATATACTACATCCCTCTAGTAGCAGGAACTATAGAGTCACATAGCAAAGGGCAGGCATACAAAAATAGATGAAATATTAGGATCATTAACCTAACATGCTACAGCCAGCATAATCTCCAACTGGAGAGAAAAGACTCTGAAAAACTGACTCCAGGCCAGCAAGTTGAATCATTTATCAGCTGGGTGCAGATATCCTATTGGGTCTTACAGCCCTGTGTCAAAACTCAATTGCCAGTGGTTTGAGGAATCCTTCGGCAACCGTAGTAATAAAGAATATGTAAGACTTAAAGGAGTACCAAGGTAATTGCCATGCTACCTAAAAGATTAAGAGGTATGTGACATCTTGGACAAATGGAGTTTTCAACATTTCCCTCTCCACTTAAAAAAAAAAAAATCAGAAAAGATATTTGAAATGACTGAAATACAGAATAATTAATATCCTATTAATTTAAACTTTTTCTATATCCCTTGGCCTTTCACTTGGTAAAATAGATATAATAACTTATAACTAAAACTTCACATTCATATTGTGCTTGAATTTTTATGAAATGTTCTCACATTTATTATCTCAATTGATTCCAAATAATTTTATTATATTAGAAACCTTGATATTAATCACACAAAATTACAGATGAGCTCCTTAGTTAAGGTCACTTTGCTAATTGTAGAATTGTTCAAAACCTTAAGTTCTCCATCTCCCCTTCACTTCCCATTTCCCTCTTCTCTGCAAACTTTCCATTCATCCACACCCGTTTTCATACCTCTTACTGATCCTAGCAACTATCCTACATAACTGTTGCTCCATTTCCAAATGTTATCACCTGGGGCCCAAATCTGGCCATCTTTCTGCTTGCACTGTCCTCTACTTCAGAGGAAGACGGCAAATAAGACCTGGAGTTAAAGCAGTAGTGATATTGAATATGAACCATGCTTTCATTTGGCCAAGGTTTTGGGCCCTCTGGGTATCTCTTGTAATAAGCCTTCCCAAAAAATTTAGCCTGGCCCCATTTGCAGAAACAGAAAGTAATTGGCTCAAAGTTCCTCCTGGAGTAGGAAGATAACAACAACAAAAAAAAAAAACCCAAAACTGAACAAAAGCCTGGTAGTCGGTATGTGTGATTGTTGGGGATGAAACTATGGCTATTTTTTCAAACAATAAGATATGGAATGAAGGTGGGTGTTCTTGTTTGACTGGTTTTTCCGCATCCTGTATGCCAAACCTGTGCATCTGCCACATAATAACCACCTCAACATCCTGATCCTAGACAGTGCCTACATCTCAGAAATGAGCCAGAAAGCAGCTGACTGGGTGTCTCTATATTAGGCAATATCCATACTACCTTTTTTTGTTGTTGTTAAGTACCAATGGCCATGAGATTTCTATGTGGGGCTCATTTTGTATAGCTTCGGAGTGTATGGGCATGAGTTTTTGAAAACACTGCTGCTGTGGTTAGAGTTGGATTGTTTATATCTACATCAACCTATGTCGGAAGTTACCACAGGTCTAGCATGCCTGGAATTGGTGCTCGGTATCAATTACTTTCATATGTGGTATCAGAACTCTCAGACACAGGTGTGACTTTTACATTGTCACAGAACAAAAAGAACAGTAACTTATGTTTCATAATCTTGCAGGTGTTTTCCTGTGCTTCTAAAAAGTCTGTTTCATTCCTGATGTATATAATTTGAATTCCTCTGAGAAGATGCAGGGAGGAATTACTTCCTTATCTTCCCATCTGTTAGTTTTATAGAGGGCCCTTAGTTATATATCTATGTGTGCCTGGGGTAAATAGGTATCTCTGAATAATTTGTCACTACATAGTTTACTTCATGAACAACACTTTTTTACAAATATTTGTTATTACAAGATTTTAAGAGAATTCATGGAGACAAAATAGCAGATGTTATGAGAATAAATTTGCTAGAATTAAAATATTTTTTATGTGGAATTCTAGATTTGTGTGTTTTATATGACTTTTTTTTTAAAAGTAAAACTTTTTACCATAGAACATGTATATTATATTTATTAAAGGTATGAATTTTTATGTTAATTTTCTAGATGCATAGAGAAATTAAATTACTTTTCTATGTCTTCTAATAACAATAATGACAACCATTTGATCAGCACTTATTATGTGATGGGTATACTAAGTCATTCTCGCTCTATTTCCTTGACTCTTTGAAATATGCTAAGATACAGATATTTAGTACTATTTATACTTTAAAGATGGGTAAACTCCTATTTAGAGAGTTTGAGTGGGTTTCCAAAGGCTACACAGGTAATAAGAAGAAGAGCCAGGTTTCAAAACCAGGATCATCAAATGTCATAGGCCATTTTCTTAACCACTATATTTTACTGGACATGAAACTTTAGAGCAATGTGAATGCAGATTTTACTCTTTTAAAACGTCTTCTTTTCTATTCTAAAATAAGAAACAGAAAAGTGGGTTGATATTGAGAGAGTTGCTTTAGCAGAGCACAAGATAAGTAAAACAACATCGTAAGTAAAAATCTAGGGAAAAAATTATCTTTTATCCAACTATTTGAACATTTTCCTGTGTGTTCCAGATTCATATGGTAAAGAAGGCAGCATCAACCCCTGGACAAAAAGGAGACTGTCTTGCAAGTATAATGTCATCTCATCCATGGCTAGGGATTGGCTAGGGAATTATAATAGTTTTTAATGTGATTAAGGACTGTACCTAAAACAAAACAAAACAAAACAAAAAAACATTATACCAGAACCAAGGTTGGGCTGTCAGCTTATGGAGAAGGAGCAAACCTTAGGGCTATTCATTTGACAATGCACATGACAAAATTCAGCTCAGACCATAGGGGGCACATTTTCAAATGAGGCTTTATAGATCCTATTATGTAGTAATGGGATTTGTGGGCATCAAGTCTTGTGCATGAAAAATCTACATTTAGGTGACCAATTTTCCATGTGACAGAGCAATTTATTGAATCAAAAACTGAGCAAAATGGTGCAAATGTTCTGGCAACTTTCAGTTCCTTTCTTGTATCTCTGTTCTGTCAAAAATGACACATTCACTGAATGGTAAGCTAAGTTGAATGGTGAACTTATCTTACAGAGTGTAAAATAGTGGTGTGATACAAAGTGAAATTCAAAAATTACAAGTCAGTCGTCTACGTTTGGTGGAACTTCTCTGATTGGAAATAATAATGCAAGTAGAAAGAGCTAGAACACTTTCTGAAACATAGACTGACTCCTTAAATGTTTCTTGAATCTGATAGAACAAGCTCATTAAAAAAAGGCTTAGTTTTAATAATTCAACGGCTGCTACCACACAGATGCTCTCTGGGTAGAATTCTGTAATTTTGTTTTTCTTAGTGATGCTGGAACCAGGTTATAAAATATGCATGTTTTATTCATTTATTTTGTCTTGGAATTAGTGGCTGAAGACTCTTAATTTCATAACCAAGGGCTTCTTCATTTCCTTTCCTCTGTTTCAGAATGTGAGGGAAGAGTTTTATTCAGAGGCACGAATTCTATGATGCCGTTTCTCTCACATTAGGTTGAATTTTTGCCAGGTGTTATGTTAGATGCAATCACTGCTGGGGATTTTGTGGGTGTTACTGAAAATTACTTGGACAAAAAACAATATGTTGGCTCAGTACAGGCTGAAAAAGTGGTGATGCAGGGGCACGAGGGAGTACTTTGCAATATGTGGCAGCGGCTGGGATTCTTTCTGCACCATTTCCAACGAAAACTTCTCTGCTCAGAACTTTGTCACTTCACTGGGGCAGGACTTATGTGGAAATTTCTTAAATTAATATCTTAGTTTAGACATTTTCTCCTTTCTTAGCACCAACCTAATCCATTAGTTTTTACACTGTTTAAAAACCAAGCAGTTTTAGTTTTAAAAAATGTGACAATCAATTTAAAAAATTATCAATAAGCATAAAATCTTGATAAGAAAATTTAAAAAGAAATAGAAGAGCTTTAGCCAATGATAAAAATAGAAGCTTTCCTTCCTATTTTCTCTACTATTTTCTTTTTTCTCCTACCACTTATTATATGTCTCCTGCTTTTCTCTACATAGCACATAAAGGGACCATCTGTTCTTTAGCTGCCCCATCCACATCAATGACTTTCAAATTCTTTTCTTTAGTCATTCTCACCCTCAGTTCTGGTTCCTAACCCAACTAGTCAAATAAAATTTCCCATCTAGTCTGTGTGCTTACAATTAGTTTAATTCTTTCTTCTTATTTTTGTATAATTTAAAAAATTTCAAAGAAAAACATATATTCCTCTTATACTCAGAATTAGAGTGAACAACCATCCCAGTTAGCCTGAAACTGTCTGACTTCACTACTAAAATGCTCAAGCTTCAAAAAACCCAATAATCCCAGGAAAACCAGGGCAGTTGGTCACCCTAAGAAGATAAAAATAGTTCTAAACATTCTGGCAGACAAGGCAAAACTGAAAAATTTTCTATTTGTCATAACTCATGATTATGATTAATAAGTCATATTGGTTCTCCTGTGAAACTTGGGTTATGTATCAGTTTGACAACTTCTAAATTCCAAGAAAAGTTAGGGTAAGCATTATTTAGAGGCACTAAGTAATTCAAAGAATTCTATGTCAGTTTCACAAAAAATAGAGAAATATAATCTAAAGGGCTAGTTCTTACATTGATTTTTGGACAAGGAAAGACCTAAACCCGGTAAGATAGAAGATAAGTGAAGGTAATTAAGTAAAAGTTAAATCTGTGGTCATCTAAAGAGCTAATACATCTTTTCAGACAGTTGTATGTATAAAATAGTTAAGGAGTAAATAGATAATATGTCTTATTAAGATACCATCTTATATTATAACAATGATTTCTCTCTGCTAGACATTTAATAGGACCTGAATAGCAGAGTTAGAGATTAAGCACTTGATTAAGGGCCTTACTGCTTGATACAGGTTGAGCATCCCTGATCTAAATATCCAAAATTCAAAATCCTCCAATATCTGAAACTTTTTGAGCACTGAAATGACACTACAAGTGGAAAATTCCACACCTGATCTCACGTAACAGGTCACAGTCAAAATCCAAGTGCACAACAGTTTATTCAGTGTCCCCGAGAAAAAAAGATCCTCCCAGCCCCCTTCATCTGTGATATATCTTTCTGATGAATGCCCAAGTTCCCCCATGCAAGCATGCCCACAAAGGGTAATAAAATGGCTCTTATGCAAGCCAGACGTGCCAACAGCAGGCTCCCCACAATGCCCCACACAGGGCCAAGACCTGTGTGCTTTACACACCGTGGTTTTTTGCTTATTCTCTTCTCTATGGTGTAAAGATATTGTTGAAAATTTCAAAAAGGCCTGAAGATACCCCAATGGGTAACAGTGACAAAAAAAAAAGAAGAAGCATTTATGTTTATCTATAGCATAGAAAGTCAAACTATTGGAGAAACTGGACAGTGGTGTAAGTGTAAAATGTCTTACAGAAGTAGGTTTTGGAATGACCACCATATAAGACCTGAAGAAAAATAAGGATAAACTTTTGAAGTTCTATGCTAAAAGAGATAAATCAAGGTTAATAAAAAACAAAAAACCACTGCATAAAGCTAAAAATTAAGATCTCAATCATGTATTTAAAAACTGGATCCATCAGTGTCACAGTGAATTCATGCCACTTAATGGTATGCTGATCATGAAACCAGTAAAGACCTATCACTGTGAACTGAAAATGGAAGGGACTTGTGAATATTCAACAGGCTGGTTGCAAACATTTAGGAAAAGACACAGTATTAAATGTTTAAAAATTTGTGGCGATAAGGTAGATGCTGATCACAAAGCAGCAGAGAAATTCATTGATGAGTTTGCCCAGGTCACTGCTGATGAAAATCTAAAAACAGAACAAGTATACAATGCTGATGAAATATCACTGTTTTGGCATTATTGTCCTGGAAAGACACTGACTACAGCTGATGTGACAGCCCTTATAGGAATTAAGGATGCCAAGTACCAAATAAATGTGCTAGGATGTGCTAATGTAGCATCCATGCATTAGTATTAGTGTAAACATGCTGTGACAGGCAAAAGCTTACATTCTCACTGTTTTCAAGTAGTGAATTTCTTACTAGTCCATTATTATGCTAGCAAAAAGGCGTGGGTAACCAGGGACATCTTTTCTGATTGGTTTCACAAACGTCTTTTACCATGGGCTCATGCTTACTGCAGAGAAGCTGTCCTGGATGACGGCTGCAAGATTTTGTTATTCCTTGACAACCGTTCTGTTCATCTGCCAGCTGAAATTATCATAAAAAATAATGTTTATGCCCTGTACTTTCTCCCAAATGTGACTTTATTAATTCATTCATGCTACCAGGGTATACTTAGATTAATGTAGAATAAACATAAAAACACTTTCTTGAACAGCATACTAACAGCATTTAAGAGTCATGGGTATGGAAGGTTTTCAAAAGGAGTTTAGCATGAAGGATGCAATTTATACTGTTGCCAATGCTCGGAACACAGTGACTAAAGACATAGCTGTGCATGCCTGGCACAGCCTCTGGCCTGTAATCATGGAAAACAAGGTGGTGATCTTGAAGGATGAGAAAAATGATGTCTGACTTCCTTACATATGCAAAAAAAATATGCCTTCAGAGTTTATCAGTAAGCTGGAAGAAGTGACTATCAAAGAAGTTTTTAACATAGATAATGAAGTTGCTGTAGAGTGCACCTTGGCATTTCTTATCATTTAAAAAAATAAACTAAAAACCAGAATATGGGTGTACACTGTCATAGCTAATTAGAAGTGTAGCCATGATCAGACTCTAGTGTGACTCCCTAATCCAGTAGCATTTTTCATAACGCCACCCTCTATTGGCCACAAGATTATTATGGGCAAATTTGTTAATTAGAATTACAACTGTATTCCAACTTCAATATAGGAAAGACATGACTTCAATCTTGTGCCTAAATTATTGTTTTAACTGTACATATTTCCATATGAGGCCTTATAATTGGTCTATTTGTTACACCCAAGCAACAGTTATTTATAGAATAGTGATACAAAGACTATTTTTAATAATATGCATCAAAGACCAAAATCTCATTTATTCTCACATAAGAAACTGTTAATGTTTTAGTGAATTTTCTTCTAGTATATTTCTAAGCATAGTTGCTTTTTCTTATACCAAGCACAAACATGCCAGCCAAGCTGCCACCTTCTGGCATTTGTTCTAGCTATGGAGAGCAATGGGCACATGAGCTTTGGCAGCTATGAAGTTTTATCATAGCCAGTCAGACTCCACTTCACTTGTCCAACCTCAGCTCTGATGCTACTAGTCAGTTTTGTCATTGGTACCTTTTTCCTACAGTAGTCTAACTTGGGATAAGACCAACAAATTTCTGATTCTCAAGACCAAAACTTCGGCATCAAAACTGAAACCTAGTGACAGTCCACTCATAACTCATCTTTCACCCCCTTAAGCCTACCAGTGATTTTTTTAAGCTCCCAATTCTTGTTTTAAATCTTTTTTCTGTTTGAATTACCTAGTGTGCTTTCTATTTTCCTGACTAATACATAACTGATTCTGACTGATACCTAGCAATAATCCAATTAACTTACATTAATTAACTAACAGATAATTACTTAGATAATAGCTGTTATTTTATTATAATGATAGTCGTAAGTAAAACTATACAATTACAAGTTTTTAACATTTGAAGGTTTAATCCATATTCACACTTTCCCTTCACATTATACTTGTGGAATCTCAAACTTTATCATATCTTATTTATATCTTTTTCATCTGCAGGAATGCTTTGGAGAGGAAAGGCTAGTTTAGCAGAATCTGAGGTGTGTTTCAATAAAGTTAGAGTAGCTCAATCTAGAATTCTTGTCACAACGTTCCACATTCCCCTTCTATTTGGATGGAATTACCATTCTAGGTGACTTATTCATGACTAAAATAAACTTTAAGTCTTAGATATTCCCTTGGCCAATAAGCTAATTTAGTGCTGAGCACATATTATGTACTGTTTGGTTCTTTGGTTATTCTTTATATTAGTGGGTTTTACAGATTTACAAGCAACAATGCACCACTTAATGTGGTATATAGAGCACTTACAAGTGAATTGAAATACTTTTTACAGTTGGATAAAGAGATAGTGGTCTTCTGAGAACGCTGAAACCACACATGCAGGTGTTTAGTGTCTCTCCTGCTCTTTCACACTCCTGTGCCTGTCACACAGTTTTTATGTAACTAATGCTATGAAAACAATAATTCAAAACTTTACCCTCAAATCAAATATTTACATGAACAAATATTCAATATTCATCTCCAATTGGACTTTATCTCCCTGACTGAGAGGAATGGGTATGTATAGTTACAGTCTTACAACTTTCAAGGACATTTCTAGCCTATGGTGAGACAGCTATCTCACCCAACAGGCATGTGAGATAAAGGCTTTTGAAAGACCATCTTATGGTACTGAATATGAAATCTGCTGTCTGACACGGCAAAGCATAACCACTTAGCTATTTCTTTTAAGCTCCATTTCCCTCCACAAAAGGCTATTCTTTAGCTCTGTAGTTCAATTCACGTAAGTATAACGGCAATCTTTGATGTCCAAAATAGGCTTAAATACAGCACAGAAACATGACGTTCATATCCCTGTATGTGTATGCTGGGTTTGGTCAAACAATAAATTATATGTCTTGAATAAGGATCAACAAATTTAATGGAGACATCTTATCCATCATGTCTAAAGTATAATTTATAAGAAAATCCAAAAGATTTACATCAAAACTTCTGGGTAAAGATGTTAAGTGAAGAGTTTGCAATGATAGATTAAAAGAAATTTCATATTTACGTAGCTTTTCATTACCCTTGATTAAATGTCACTCTTACTGAAAAAGATAATTTAAAAAACATGCACATGAATTTTACCCATGTATTTGAATTATTATTAAAGGATTAACCACATTATTATAATATCTCTTAACCAAAACTTGTTCCTGAAAAATTAACGCAGTGCTGTTTCTGCTCTGCAAAAAACAATTTCAAGAGAATAAAAAGACAAGCCACAGACTGGGAGAAAATATTTGCAGAAGACGTATCTGATAAAAACCTGTTATCCAAATATGCAAAGACTCTTAAAATTCAACAATAAGAAAACTAACAGCCTGATTAAAATATGGCCCAAGACCTTAACAGACATCTCAGAAAAGAAGATAGATGGGAATAAGCATCTGAAATAATGTTCGACATCATATGTCATTAGGGAAATGAAAATTAAAACAACAACGAAATACTACTACCTATTGGGATGGCTAAAATTCAAAACACTGATAACACCAAATGCTGACAAGGATATGGAGCAACAACAACTCCTATTCATTGCTGGTGGAAATACAGACTGTTACAGCCACATTGAAAGACAGTTTGGTGGCTTCTTACAAAAGTAAACATAATCTCACCATGTGATATAGCAATTGTGCCCCTTGGTATTTACCTAAAGTTGAAAACATGTCCACACAAAAACCTGCATATAGATGTTTATAGCAGTTTTATTTATAGTTGCCAAAAGTTGGAAAAAAACACAATATCCTTCAGTAAAGGAATAAACTGTGGTACATTCAGACAATGGGTACTATTCAGAGCTTAAAAGAAATAAGCTACCAAGACACAAATAGACATGGAGGAAATTTAAATGCATATTACTAAGAGAAAGAAGCCAATCTGAAAAGACTACATGCTGTAAGATTCCATCTAATTGACATTCTAGAAAAGGCATATCTATGGGGACAGTAAAAAGATCACATGTTGATGTGAGTGGGGTGTGGGGCAAGTTTTGAATAGACAGAGCACAGAGAATTTTTAGGGCAGTGAAAATACTCTGTAGGATATTATACTGATGGCTACATGTTATTATACGTTTGCCCAAACCTATAGAATGTACAGCAAGAATGAACCCTAAAATAAACTATAGAATTTGGGTGATTAATATGTGTCAGTGTAAGTTCATCAGTTGTGACAAATGTGCCATTCTGGTGGGGGATGTTGATAATGGGGGAGGCTATATGTGTGTGGGGGCAGGGGAATATGGAAAATCTCTATATCTTCCTCTTAATTTTGCTGTGAACCTAAACCTTTACTTAAAAAAAAATCTTCAAAAAAAAGACATAAAAATTTTAAAAATTAATGCAGTGTAGGAAAGCATTGTGTACAATGGTTCATATTTCACTGTCTCATATAAAGAAGTCTCAGACTTCATCTAAGAAATAGAAATATGGGTCTCTTTTCTTAAAAAAAGAAATTAAGAAGTAATGCTAAAATTAGGGTTAGAGGTTCCTGTCTAGATTATTAAGCAGAGGTTATGTTTTGGATTCTAGTAAGGCTTTAATTTTTCCTATCACCTGCATCACAAAGTATTTCTGATTGGATATTTTAATAAATATAAGCCATACGTATCTCGTGAGAGCCAATCAAGAAGAAGCCTATAGAGCTAGGCAATTCTGTCACCTCTACTAGAGAAATAACTACGTGGATATAATTTACTGATGACAAGTAATAGAATACTTTTTTTAACCTAACCAACAAAAGAGACATTGAGAATTAATCCAGTTCAATTTATTCATTTTTCTTTATATTTTTATAGAAGTAATACAAGAACGTGGTAAATATATCAAAAAGAATTCAAACATGCACATATATATAATGTCTATTATTTATATATATGCTTATGTGTATATACATATACATATAAATATGACAACAGTAAATAAAAATTAACAATTTTTATTTCCTATTAAGATAAAACAGCATTATATATTATACAGAGACTATTTTTAAAAGTCTAAATTCAACTTTTTGCAAGTCTTCATAGGTTCTACCAAGCTGTTGGATGATACAAACGTATCACTTATGTCAGTATTTTCCAGTGTGTGATTTGCAAACCATTAGTGGGTTGTGAAATCAGTATAGTGGGTCATAAAGAGTAGCTTTTTTAAAAAAATAAATAGAATAGGATAAAAAATAATGCTGTATTACTGATGGTAAGGACAAGTATTGTTTTGTGAAACTATTGCATAACTTTTAGTTAAAGTTATTTAAAGTTGTATGTATAACTTTATATATTTAAAGCATATATGTGTGTATCCACTTGCAAAGTAAAATATAATTTATATTGTAGTCATAGTAAAACAGAAAAGTTTTAAAGCCACTGGTAATATAATTTCCCTAAGGAATTTATCTGATGAGAGGCAGAAAGAAAACAAAGAAAGAAAATGTGAAGATTAGTTATAAAAACATGATGATAACAAAATGCAACAAATACTCACAAAAAATTTCTTTGGAAATGGGAAAGATAGAAAGACTATTTTGTTAATTAAATGCGTCATGGTAAGCCATCTCAAAGAGCTTCATTTCATTTAGTTTGTGTTATAGAGACAAGATCTCTGTCTCCCCATCTTTATGTCTCCATCTCTGTTTTTTTACAGTAATTATATCTTTTTGGAGTTCACAGTTGGTTCACAACTCATCTCCAGCATCCACAAACTGAAATTTACAAAGAGTGAAGTAGATGAAAAAAATACTACCACCACCACCCTCACGTGGGTTCCTCATGATGGTGTCAACAATGAGAGAAGAGCCCTCAACATTTCTTCACGTTGGTGTTGATAGAAGGAAGAAAGTTTTATTTCATGTTGTTCACAGTTCCAGGCACTGGCTTACAAACTCCTCAATAGGAGCTTTTCAAATAGATGAAATGGATCTATCTTGAAATACAAAATGAATACTGTCTCCATTCCCTGGCCCAAATGCTGATCCTCCCTCAGGCCACTGATGATCCTCTTTTCTTTTTTTACAGTGAGGAGTGTGGGGTTAAAAGAGGACACATGTGCTTTAATGCAGCTTCTCCGCTAATGATGTAGCTGGTGCACAGTAACAATCCACTGTCTTCAATAGAAGAGTAGCATACGAAAAGTTAAAAAATCAAAATTTGGGATGATCAATAACCTAGTACCAGTAACACTAACATGCAAAAAAATATTTTGGGCATAGATGCAGTATGTGATGGAATACACTTTTTACATACAGAAAGCAATGGCATTTCCACAAGTTCTGATTAAGCTGTTTTCACTAAGTAGTATTTAAAGTGTAAGCAGCAAGCCTAAGGGTTGCATTTGCAGGCAGTTTACTAATCTCAACAATAAATCCTGGATTTATTTGAGAGTTGAGGTTGCAAACTGCAAATCCTGATCACCAGTTCTTAGAGGCAAAGTCCAAATCCAAATTTCAAATTCTGAGCTAGTGTGCATTCTCTTTTCAATTAAAAAACATAGCAGATCAAGCTCCCACCCAAATTTGGCCTCCCAATTCTAGGCACAGAAGAGACTATAACTTGGGGATTATAAAAAGCATAACATGAATATTGCTTTGGATTATGATCACACATAAAAAATGAGTTAATTTCAGAGGCATATACTCTTAGTGAATAAGATGTAGGAAATGAAAGCTTTTTCTGAAAATAGCTTCTAGATTTATCTGTGGTCACTTTTCTGAGTTCCATTTTTATACTGAAATTAAGCTTCCTAATTTTCTTCCTTCTTGGAAAAAAAATGGTGTGCCAAGTTTTATGATGCCATTAAAAGACTCTTTCATTGCTGAAGTTGCAATAACATAAATTGTCATGTCTGCTACAATAAAGACTGACCCTTGGAGATTATATATGTCTAAGTGTGGTATTATCTACACACACAGAGTGAAAATAGAATTGAGACAAGACATGTTAACTCAATAAATCATTCTAAAGAACATGCCTGTTAATTGACTCAAAGACAGCCTGAAATTTTCAGATAATATCTAAATTTTCAAATTTCTCATTTCATTTTTAAATGGTGTCTGCACGCTAGGCCAAAATTTTACTTCTTGAATATGATATTATCCCTTAAATCTCAACAGAAAACAATGTCTAGGGTCAGAGAATGATTTATAACTTAATATTTAACACTCACTCAATAGTTTCTACTAATCAGAAA
Organism: Daubentonia madagascariensis; assembly: GCA_023783475.1. Classification (NCBI taxonomy): domain Eukaryota; kingdom Metazoa; phylum Chordata; class Mammalia; order Primates; family Daubentoniidae; genus Daubentonia; species Daubentonia madagascariensis. The sequence continues at coordinate 34,212,921 of JAKFHU010001209.1, forward strand.
CTTCTCACCAGCCTTTACATAAACTTTCTTACTTACTTATCAAAGCAACACCAGAATGTCCATACGATGGAATAATACTGGTACACAGAACAACAAGGGGAAATATTAAAAACATTTTAAATGAAGGAAGCCAAACACAAAAGAGTATGTGAGGTATAGTCAGCTTTATGAAATCTTAAAAGACAAAACCATAGTGACAGGAAGCAGATCAGTGGTTGCCAGGAGCTGGACTTCAGGGAGAAAATGACTACCACAAAGGGAACTTTTTAGGAAATGTAAATGTTCTGTATCATGCTTGTGTTGGCACTTACACTACTGTATACATTTATCAAAAGTCATCACAAAAACCCATGAATTTTGTGATATGAAGAATTTATCTTCAATTGAGTAGATTTTTGAGAGTTAATAAAAAACCATGAGATAAATGTTATATATTTATCTTTTTTTTTTAAAGTATAAGCTGAGGTTAGAGTTGATTGACTCACACAAGGTCCCACAGCCAGTGAACTGAACCCACACTTGATGGGCCCCAAGACCAGGAACTCTACACAGACAAGTAGGAATTTGCTGAGCATTCCCCATTACGTCTCCAGCGTCTATGCTGCATTTTGTATAGAGTAGATACTCAACGCATATGTACAATACATATATCAATAGGTGCCTGGAAACCGAAGTTCTGCCCACTGTACTGCACAATCTTGCCTCGTAATAGATTGCCTCTTCTCATGGTATTCTATAATATTTCTTTAGGAAAATCTGAATTGAAAAAGCAAAAGTTCTTCAACTGGTGAAGATGGTATATAAATATATTAAATCTCCCACAAACTATTAAGCTATATGCTATAATATTTACTTTTCAAAGAAGAAGTAATTCATTCTGGTGGATTGGAAGTATGACTTATTCTTGCTGGTGGTGAATATCTTCCATAAAATTCCTTTGCTTTCTGAATGCATTCCTAAAAACAATATTGGAAATTTATATTAATATTTTCTTTTTAAGAGGATCTATTTGGGCCTTTTTCTCCAGAGATCTCTCTAATGAGTTTCATCTAGGATTTCCACACCTTGAAAGCAGTGCAGGTATTCAATGTTTGTCCGAGAGGCCTAGCCTTGACCTTCATGGTTATCATTCTGTCTATAAATGGCCTTGCATCCTACTTCATACTCTCTGAGCATACCCAATTGTTTTTATTTTCTCTCTCAGATTTCAGATGCTGCAATCTCTCCTTGCATCTCAAACACCCATGTTTTCCAGAAAGAGTTGCTTATAAACAATTCAAATGTGGTTGTCAAAAATCCATGCCAGCTACTTTAGCTTCCTCCACAATATTCAAGGTGATTAACATCTGCAAATTGCAAGGAAACAAGGTCTCTCTCTTTGTCTTACTTTGGTTCTCTTTCTCTTTTTTCAAAGACTTCCAGACTCACTGCTTGGGTTTATTTCAGGTTAATAAAAAGTATAATTTAAAAATAGCCTTTATTCTCCTTCCTGCAAAAAAAAAAAAGGCTTTAATAGGTATAAAGATTGCTTCTATATGAAGATCATTCAAGGTGCCATTTTAAAATAGAGAACAGAATCAGACATAAAAATGCAGAAGTGTGTTGGGATTAGAAACATTTCTTTGCAAGAATCATAAGTCTCCAGCTATTCATTAGCAAGAAATATTACCAAATGGTCCATTGTATTTACATTTTATGTAAGGTGGAAAAATAGTAAAAGCAATACCAAGGCAGTAGCAGGAAAACTGTGTGTATATGAGTGAAGAAAACACACTCCATCCCAATTATTTAAAAACATGCAGCTAATCATTTCATGCCTTGCAGGAGGTATATGGTGGGGTCACAAAATCAAAGAAGAAAGAGAATGTATTAGTCCAAGTGCCAGCTTGGTCAAACCACTAATAAATTCCTTTTAAAAGAATTAAAGATGCCTTTCCCCCTAGCACTTGACTTACAGGCTTCAGATGAATCAATTCATATGCACCAATACCATCAGCATTGCACCTGTCACAGACAGGGGTTAGAAGTTAAGATGCTTGCACTTCAGTACATGAACTGCAGTATTTTTATAACTAACTAGAAGATACTGATAAGGAAACTGAAATTGGTATAAGTTCCAAGAGAAAAATATTTTTAGGAGTCTGAGAATTGTAACATACACAGATATTCTTGGTGACAGTATAGATATATTTTGACAGGAAGCAATTCAGAGTAAATTACAAATGAAAATGCACATAAGAGTTTCTTGGAAGAGCTTAGGTTAGGGTTGCAAGATTTGGAAAATAAAAATACAGGACACTTAGTTAAATTTCAATTTTGTGTAAATAGAAATTTTTTTAATATAAGTATATCCTATAAAATATTGGGAATATACTTTTTAGTTTTTACTAAAAAACTATTTGTTGTGTATCTGAAATTCAAATTTAACTGGACATTCCATATGTTGTCTGGCAAAAGTGTAAAAGCAATGCTATGAGTAACTCTGTAAGTACTGAAATGACTTCGAAGTTAATATTATACCAAGTAATCTTTTAATCAAGTAATCATTTTGGGAGAAAAGATAAGTTTATTTTCAATAAAAAAAAAAAAAAAAAAAATTGAGATTGAATTTGTAACAAAGGTAGAGAAATATTATTAAATAAATGGATGATATTTTTGCTATTGTTAAAATATCCTTAGTTGATGAAATAAAAAAGAGGGCATTACAACATTGGTCTTTCTTTCTAAGGTCTGTAAAATCCAAAAGTCTTAGTACCACTGGATTCTACTGCTGTTTTTTCATCATTCGAAGTCCTATTATTTTTTGTCTAGTTAGCATTAAGGTAAGAAAAATCTATTTTATCTTTTAAAACATATATATATATATATATATATACACATACACACACACACATTTTATTTTTTAGAGCAGTTTAAGAATCACAGAAAAATTGAGTGGGAGGTAAAAGATTTCTCACATGACCACACGTGTACATACGCCCCTTGACTTATGATAAGGTACGTCCTGATAAACCTATCCTAAATCTGAGTTCAGATATTTTCAACTGATGATGGTTTTTCCAGACTTAACCCCATTGTACGTCGTGGAGTGTACTGAATGCATGTTGCTTTCACACCATCTTAAAGTTGAAAAATCGTAAGTTGACCCATCATTTAAGTCGGGGATAGTCTCTATAACTTCCTCCATTATCAACATCCACACCATTGTTTTACTGTTTTGTAACTCTTTCTCTTTCCATTGACTCATATTCACATGATTATAGCTCTTTTTCTACTTTGCCTCTATCACCACTACATTGATGTTAGAAAAACAGCTCTCCTATTATTTGTAATAAAATCTATTCCCCCAAATACGCTTATGCTCTCAATTTACTACTGATCGCGTTGCCCATCTTGACTTGGACTATTTTCGCCCTCCATAGCTACCACCTTAGTCCAATTTACGCTCTCCTATACACCTGTAAGTCTCTTAACTGACTCTTCTCCTTTAACTCTTGTTCTACTTCAATTTACTTTATACAAAGTAGCTGTCAGATTTTAGTAATACAATAAGATAGTATCACTTCTGTGTTCAACCCCTTATAGTGGCTTCCCACTATCCTGAGAACAAACCAACTAATGAGCAAGCCCTAATGATTTAGACTTCAGTGCCTCTGCATCTTGATTTCTACCACTCCCTCCCACACTGTGTCTTATTTCCCAAACACACCCTTAGTTCACCCCCTCTGCAGGGTGTTGCTCTTGCTGTTGCTTTTCTGTGGAACCTTTCTCTTCAGTTCTTTTCATTGCTCATTTGCTCTCCTCATTCAAGTCCAGGCTCTGATATCACTGCTTCAGAGATTATTCCCCTAATCACACACTATATACAGTAATAATAAGCTGTCACCTAGCCCCATCCCCTATTACACACTTTACTTTCATCTGTCTTCCTTTATTTGTATTCACAGTAATTCAAAGTACCCAAAACTAGTTACTTATGTATTGTATAACTCTACACATTAGAAAATGAGGGCCATTAAAAATAATCTTGTCCCTCTTATTCACTGATTTAGCCTAATTACCTAGCACCTAGTTAGGTAATTGATAAATATGTATGGAATGAATAAGTAAATTGAATATCCCCTGGCATAGAAGCCCGGTGTCTGTCTCTTAAGAGTCTGGACCAGAAGGCAATGTGAGTAAAATAATAGTTAAATGTAAAATTATCCTTTCTCTGTGATCTCAAACTATGCCTTCTTATCCATTCCTTTCCAGGAGAATTTCAGTGTCTCTTGAGAATACTGACCTGCAGGTTAAGAAGCATCCATTGCATAGAAGTATTTGCTCCAGAGGTTAAAGGGATATTCATGCAAATTAAGCCTTACTACTTATCCTACTACCCTGTCATATATCACCAAACCAAATAGGAAATCACGGGAGACATATAGCAAAAGTTGTTGTTCTGAAATTCTTACTATAAATGTGAAAATAATAATGAAAACCTTTTCACCTGCAAGCCACAATAATTGTTCTCCCAACTGATTTAGTAGGAATTTAATTAAGATTGATAAATATTTTTTCCCAACTGGGGCCAAAATACAGTTCCAAGATAGAAATCTCTCTCCTAAGATCATTTTGTCTGAGGGTTTCCTTCACTGAATGATCCAAAGTAATCATAGCATATTGAGTAGCTTGGTGGGGAGCGTTTACATATCCACTAGACATGAACATGCTGGAAATATCGAGGATGAAGGAGTTTTCCAAGAGGTTGGTCATAAATAATACGAAAAGCATCAATAGAATATGCCTAGCTTATAGTACCCGCTCAATAAATATTTGTTGAATAAATAAAAGATAGAATAAATGAATAATTTAACTCACTTTTCCCCTTTGAAACATTTGAAAAGCTGTAGTTTACTGAAAGTACTGAGTCTGGAAGGTCACAAAAATTTTTCCCAAAACATCCAAAAGTCTGAATTATCTTTTTACTTGTTACTCTGACACTGCATAAAACTGAGCTTCATTTCAACTTTTGTGTTTCTTCCTACTCTAATGCTTTTGATTTCTTCTCTCCCCCCTACTAGTCTATATGTCTAACTCTCTCTGCATCTCTGGATTTATCCATGACCTTTTAAGGTCACTTTCCCACAGAGTTCATAAATGTTCATAGCTTTAAATATTCCCTCTATGCTAATGACTTAAATAGCATTTCCAGTCCGCACTGTTCAATGATGCTCCAGTTGCAACACTGAAAAATCCAACTGCCAAATTTCTGATTCCAAAGAAAAACATTTTTCAAGAATTCACAATGACTCTACTTTGCCTCCTAAGTCATATTTAAGCAATGACACTTAGAATTGGAGGCTTTCTGCTCCAATTGCTTTTCCCTGTATGAACCCTCTCCCACTGAGGTCATTGTGACTTCTCATTACTTCAAATGCCTTCTCCACAGCCATGGCCGTCACGTCATAGAGCTGTTTTCTCTTCTCAGAATGCCTGTCACTCTTCACTAAATATCTAATTCCAGAGGACTTTAAAAATGCAGTCCCAGGGATGATTTGGTGGTTACGTCAGGGGAAAAAGAAAATTAAAAAAAGAAAACATTGGACATAGAAGGAGGATTGGGTTTCTATTTAACTGGGTGATCCCAGGAAAATAACTTCTCCCTAGGCCTTAGTTTTAATAACACGAGGTGTTTGAGGTTAACTATGTGGTCCTGTTCAGTTTTATGAGCTCCTTTTGACTGGAATATAAATATTCACTTAAAATAATTGACCCTTTCTCCCCACAAAACTCCAAGTACAATCTTAATATTTTCCAAGCTTAGCAAGTCCACTATTCTCCACAGGTTTTGCTAGTGGAGATGGAAATATTCACAATAAAAGTCTACATTATTATGACATTCTTAATAATAGGAACTCACCTACAACATCTCAAAATAAGTAAAAATAAATGGGCCTTTACATATTACCAAAAAAAGAAAAATTTGGCATTAGTGAAATTATATATTTCATATCCATCACATTGAAAAACTAAAATATATTTTTAGATAATTATAGGTATAAGTACACTTAAAGCACATAGAAGTGAAATATTAATTATTTTACTTTAGGAAAAGAATTAAAATAATAACTACTATTTTGGCATTTTTGTCATTTAAACCAAAAAAACATTTGAGGCTAAACTTTGTTGGCCCATATCCCTAGCCACTGATTATCTCAAGAGGCCATCTGGAAACATTGACCAGTATGTGACCACTCCCTCTGCCTCTAGGCTCAATCCTCAGATTTGATTGGTCATTTTACAATCTTAAATTTTCTAGCTGGTTTTGAGAAAAAAAAATCTTATGTGTTTTAAAAATACCGTCCCAGATGGAAAAAGGCCTCTTCTCAGTGAGGAAGTAGTGACTGCCAGTCTTTCTATGATAGGGTTTTTTCCTGATAGAAAATGAGCACCTGAAGTCAGGCCAGGCCACTAGTTATTACAGTCAGGTTACATGATACCATGTATATCGACCCCTTCCATTGTACTGTAAGGGTCGTGTCACTCTGAAGTAGAGCTGGAATTAAAACCGTGTGTGCATGAGAAAGAGAGAGAGAGTGTGTGTGTGTGCATGTACAAATGCATTATGCAAATGCATATGGAACTAGAAATAAATTCATGGGTGGTAGAGTTAGTAGAGTACAAGGTCATAACTGACAACAAACCCAAAAGCTTTGGGAGTTTTGAATATGTTAATAGTGAGAAATGTAGTGAATTTATTTTTACAAGATAATGTCCATATTTTTTCCAAAAAGATTCAGGAAATATCCAGACATAGAAAAGCATTACCTACCTCTGAATAAAGAACTCATTATTGTCAATGTCAATAAATAGGAAACACAAAAAATGAAATGCCATAATAATTAGAGTCTAGGCATTCCTTCCAAAACTGAGCTGTCTTACGTATGAATTTATTGATCAATCACAGACCACGAGTTTATAAACATGAAGCAGTTTTATTTTTTTCAGTAACTGTCCACATCTATGCAACATTAGAACTCGTACTCTTAGTGGATAAAAGCCACATTCTTTAATAATTCTTTGGCCCAGTCCCATTATTTTCATACACTTTCAATTATTCGGTCCCATCGTCTATAGAACTCATCTCTGTTCGTTTTAAAACTTTATTTCATATTCTAAAAAATCTTTTTCTTTCCCCCATTTAAGTATGAGCTGTAGTTCTAATAGCTGCAAGATGCGGCGTGTTTCATGCGGCTCTCACACTTTCTCTTATTCTCTTTTCTTGGTATCAGCTTCTCAGGTAATGATGAGGGGAGAAGGAGAAAAAAAAGCAGATGCCTTCTTACCCGACAGCTGCAACACTCCCCTCTCCCTCCTCCACTGCTGCCCGTGCCCACTGTTTTAGCATTTTGGCTACAGACTCAATGTGGAGGTATGGTGGCTCACTCTGAACAGTGCCCTGTGGCTGCGGTCCCCAACCCCTGGGCCATGGACTGACACCGGTCCCGTAGCCTGTTAGGAACCAGGCCACACAGCAGGAGGTGAGCCGCAGGCAAGTGAGAAGCTTCATCTGTATTCACAGATGCTCCCCACCGCTCACATCACCGCATAAGCTCCACCTCTTATTAGATCAGCAGTGGCATTAGATTCTCATAGGAGCGCGAACCCTACTGTAAATGCATGCAAGGGATCTAGGTTCTAGGTTGCGCACTCCTTATGAGAATCTAATGCCCGATGATCTGAGGTGGAGCTGAGGCGGTGATGCTAGCCCTGGGGAGTGGCTGCAAATACAGATTATCATTAGCTGAGAGGTTTGACTGCACAGAGACCATAATAAATCAATTGCTTGCAGACTCATATAAAACGCTATCAGTGAGTGGCCAGTGACAACGTAATGATAATAGAAATAAACTGCACAATAAATGTAATGCGCTTGAATCATCCCAAAACAATCCCCTCCCCACACTCAGTGGGAAAATTGCCTTCCTGAAACTGGTCCCTGGTGCCCAAAGGGTTGAGGATTGCTGTCCTATGGCACTGGCAGAAGTTTACCTTCCAGAAACCTAGGAGGTGGGTGATCTTAAGCAGCAAATCTTCTCTGCAGCAGTTTCAGCAAAACTGTAGATTCTGATTGCATCTACCCTAGGGTTAATTCTAAGCCCTGTGAGCCTCTGCAGGATCCATATCCCACACTGCTTGGGAAGTAGTAGCTCCCCATGGAGAAGCGTGGGGGTCTTTGCCCCTGGCCCCTCTGCCAGGCCTTTCCCAGCATGTTCTCCCACAGATTGTTTCTCCACTGTTCTATTAGCACAAGGCAGGTCAACAACCAGAGTTCCATAACGCAATACAGTAACAGTCTTACCTTCTTGAGTCCTCCCACAGTTTCTTAGCTTGGGGAAAAGAAATCAGCTCCTAGTTTTCAGAATGGGGTTACATTTTTGTTTTAGACAGCATTGCAGGAATTTTTTGCTTTCACTCATGAAGACAGAGTTTTTAAGACTGACAAAAATGTCTTCTTCTTTTTTTCTGTTTTACTTATTTTGTTGTATAGTTTCCATGACTTTATATAAGACAATTTGTAGCCCCTGGCATCTTAGTATTTTTACAGCCAAGAAAGGCAGAGCTATGTACTTCTGGCAAAACAATAGGATTTGAAGTTCAGCAGGCATATGACTTTATAATAATGTCAAAGGAACAAACAACTGTAACTTTTAACTCTTCATGTTTATGGTGATGATTCCAGGCAGCTGTATCACCTGATTTTTTTTTTTTTTTTTTAGTCTCTCTTTTAAAAGTTCAGTCTCAAGGTTTGATTCCTGAGGGACAAAAAATTATTTCTTGCGTCTTGAAGCAGGATGGCATTACATTTCTTACTTCCTTCTCATTGTTTGGTTTAGCTGGTCAACACTCACGTCTGACTGTGAACTGCCTTGGGAGTTTTAGGGAGGTTAACTATTGGGTTTCATTGCTAGCTTCATGTAAAGCATCTGCAAGTAATCAAGATACAGAAAGAAGCTCAGAGTGGGGGCAGCCTTCGGGATTTGATTTAACTAAACTTTCCCGTGAGCCACATTTCTTTGTTTACATACATTCCTGCTCTGAAGGCCAACTTCCTGTCATAAAGCTGCATACCAAATTTGAGTATTTAGAAAACAGTGTGGCTCAAATCATTATAACTCTGGAAACAGATTTCAAGTAACTGTTATTTTTAAAGGATATGTTATAAAATGCAGCAACCTTACTCTAACTTTCACAATTCAAATCCTTTCCATATGATCACACACATTTTCACCACACACATGGAAATCAGGACTATTTTCTGCACAAAAATATCTGTCAGTGTAAGCCTTGTTTGGAGACACCAAAGTGACATAGTACAAAGACTGAAAAGGGATGGAACTTATTTTTCAAAAGTGATAAATCCCTGAGAGAAGACACAGAGTGTGACCAATCCCATATGGTATAAATTTCAGCAGTACGAGTTTCTCAGATAATTCAGATGTCATGGTTCCTTTAGCTCCTTCAGCGTACTGTCCTTTTATCAGTTATTTTGTACTTTCTGGATCTTCTATATCTCTCTTTCAAAATATTACTTAATATTTCTTTTCCTACTCTATCCTGATATTTCATTCTTTCTCCCGACAAAGCTTCCCCAGGTGATAGCTATTTTTAGCATATACTCTAGACACATAGTTATACTCCTTTTCTAGCCTGCTACGACTCTTCAAGATATACATCATAAGGTTCAGTTTCAAGTCTACAGCTAGATCTAATTAGACTTAATTAAGTCAAACCTCAACTACTACCCAGAAATCATTCTTTCTCCAAGGTCGCTAATCACATCCTTATTAAATCAAAAAGCAATGGCCAAGTTTTATGTGTATTTATTATACTTTCTCTAGAATTTGGATCTGTTGACAGCACAGTTTCTGTGATGTTATTGTTTCTGTGCTAATCGTCATTACAGGATCCTCTTCTTCCATCAAACTTTAAATCTTGGGGCTTTCTAGGATACCATTTTTAGATGTTCTTTTCTTTATAAACTACTCGTGCTCTCTATTCCTCTTCCATGGCTTTAGCAGTACAGTAGATACTAATGATTCCCAAATCCATATATCTAGCCTGTGGTTCTCCTTTGCTTTTTGTATTGTTTTAGTAATCAATTCCTATCAATCCTACCTACAAATATTTTTAATCTACAATTTATCTCCATCCCCAATCATAGAAAGAGTGTAATGTAGTGGGCTCTAATCTCAAAGTCCCCATGTGTAAATCCTGGCTCTGGCTCCTGCTCACTATATAATCATGGGTAAGTTATTTATCCTCCCTCTGTTCCTCAGCTTCCACATCAGTAAAATGAAGAGGGCAAAAGTATCTTATTCACAGGGTATGCTGATATAATTATTACTATACTATAGTTCAATTTACAATCATTCTTTTATCTCCATTATTGTAATAGCCACCTAACAGGTTTCTCCCTCAAACTGGGCTGTCATATAATTAACCTACACAACAGTCAGATTGATCTTCCTAAAGAGTTATCATATCTTTTCAATGCCTAAAATTCGGGGATGGCTCCCCTTAATTTTCACAACATAATCCTGATGAGCCACGCACTGCATGATTGTCCAAGCTCTCTAACCTAATCTATTGACACCGAGGGGAACAGAGGACATCAGTACCTCCCCCACCGCCCCGAGAACTTTCAACTCGCAATTATGAGCCCATATATCCAACTTCTCGGTAATAGAATTATTTTCCCTTTAGCAAACATTTTACTTGATTATTATTTAAGCTGTATTCTAAATAAATAGGCAAGTTCAAAATAAGATTTAATAATTTTTGTGGGGGTAGCCAAGTCTTCTATTGAGGCAGAAACCTTAAAACACAAATATCATTATACAGCATCTATGCATGGACACCTTTCATTTGTATTCTTTATTTGTCTGACCTCCTTTACATTTTGTTCTTGATGCTTCATTTTACTCTGTCATGCTTCACTGTACTGCAAGCAATAACCATAGAAGTGAAATAAATTGATTGTGTTCAACAGAGATAGAGTAGATGGTGAAGATAATTAAGTAAAGAGGTAAATATTCCTACAAAACCAAAATTGACATTTTCTTTCTGCAGTCCTGAAACTTTGCTTATTCCACTTTGAAAATGATATTTGCTTAAAAAAAAAAAAGGATAGCTCAGTATGCATTACACTAACGTGAATTCTAGAAACTGGGCAATCAGGGTAATCACTAATTAGTGTCCTGAGAGCCATTGGAATCATGGAGGAAAAAATTAATTAAATTAAAACAGTCTTTTGGAATGTTGCAGTAGACATGTATACCACACCACACAATTTCTGAGTATTTTAAAAAATGTAGAAATAATATTTTTTGCTGTTCATTTTGGGCATTTTATATAGTATTTATTTTACCTGAAGCAATATGTTCAAAGTTTAGAATTCAAAATAGTGTTGAGTATTCCTATCACTTAATATATGATAAATAGAAACAAAGAAAGACACTGTGAATTCATAGAAGCAAATCACATATTTGAAAGAGTAAAATGCAACTATCCCAATTTCTATATTACTTTAAAAAGGGTATTGATTTCCTTCTTGTTAGGGGACTTGACATGAAATGTTTGGGGCAATTTTACCAAATAAAATAATGTAATCTTTAACCTATAATTCTAGAATTCCCTGTCTAATTTTTCAAACGAATTAGTGCAATGTAGTTTAGTTACTATTATTATTTTTAGGTATTGAATTGAAAATATTGCCTACATTTACCTACTCACTGAAGTTACTCATATAAGTTTATTTTTAAATGTTACTTAAAATACATTCTCAGTAAATCATCATTTCTAAAGTGATGGTTAGCTTTACACATTTATTTTTCTAGGACTGGTGTGAATTGAGTGCTAGAGCTCTTTTAGAATTTGTCTAGCAGGTTTTCTGGTCCTCACTGGAACCTCCCCCCCACCCCACAATAATAAAAAAAGAAAAGAGAAAGAACCAAAAAAAGATGAAATGATTATTGGCAAATTTCCATATTATATGTTTAGTGTTTTTTGGAAATAACTAATTTAAATCTTCCCAAATTATTTAAGCAATAATATATAGGTTATTATGTATGAAATATCCGATTTCCTTAAGTACTAAATTTGACAGTTAATATCTGTTACATTTCACTTTGACACTTCTTGTTTTATTTTTATTGTAAAGGTACATCCTCATTCCTTCAAAAATGAAAAAGCACATTTTGACTCATGATTATCTTTCAAATTTTTTAGAACAATTTTTGTACAACCATAAATAAGTCAAAAATTTGTATTATTTTCAAATATGAGTTCTGTCGTAAAACCATACAACACAAACAGCTCAAAATATCAACAAAATATTTGGAAAGGATGTGGCTAATGAACACACAGTCCATCGATGGTTTAATAAGTTCCATTCTGGTAATTTTAATCTTAAAAATGAGCCACGTGGATGCCCTGAGACCAAGGTGGACAATGATAAACTAAAAACTGTAGTGGAAGCGAATTCATCTCAAGCTATGCATAAATTAACAACAAGGTTTGACGTTACTATTCCAACAATATTAGACCATTTAAAACAAATCAACAAGGTCAAGAAGCTGGAGAGATGGGTACTACATAAATTAAACAAACGTCAAAAGAAAATCGTCTTGAAGCTTGCCTTTCTTTGATGTCACAACATAAAGGCAAACCATTTCTACACTGTATTGTTAAAGTGTGATGAAAAATGCATTCTTTTTGACAATTACAATGTTCAGTACAATGGTTGGATGAAGATGAAGTGCTGAAATACAGTCCAAAATTGAATATTCATCAAGAAAAGCTAATGGTGTCTGTTTGGTGGTCCAGTGCTGGTATTATCCACTACAGCTTCATAAAACCTAGTCAATCAATTACAGCAAATGTCTACTGCAACCAACTGGATGAAATGATAATGATGCTTGCACTTAAGCAGCCAAGAATGGTCAACAGAGACAGGCCAATCCTCTTGCAAAACAACACTAGACCACGTGTACCATGAGCAATGCTGCTCAAACTACAGAGACTGGACTTAGAAACTCCCTGTCATCCACTGTATTCACCAGGCCTCACACCAACTAACTACCACTTCTTCCAGAGTTTGGACTACTTTTTATGAGAAAAAATATTCAATTCTCAACAAGCTGTGTGAAAACGCCTTTTGCAATTTCATGGCCACTTGCTCTGTGGGCTTCTTCACTGCTGGCACAAAGAAGCTACCATTAAGATGACAAAGCTATGCCGATAGTTTAGACACATTCTTTGATTAATTGTACTGTGTCTCGTTTGAGATACAATAAACTTTTGATTCGAAATCGGACATTTCATATTTAATGACCTCTAATAAATAACACTTAATATACTTACTGCATGTCAATGCTCACAGATACACGAGGGATGATATTTACACACCATTTACTAAAAATAAAACTAAGAACCTCTTTCTTGGTTTACAAGTGTTATTTAAATAGCAGTGTGTGTCTTCTCACGTTTGAGAACATTGACTGGGTTGTGAAGGCAGAGTAACAGGAGCCAGAGAACTCAGTTGGCAGTGAGTGCTGCTGCCTAGTCAGCCCCCTTGGAATTCAGACAAGGGAGATGTGAGCAGACCTGCTCCAAAGTGTGCTTTGTGAAATACAGATAAGTGGTCCCTCAGGTAAGTAAAATTCAGACAATAAGGCTCTATGGATTGCTAGCAACACCTTAATTATGTTTGAATATGAACAGTAACAGGAAGTTGATGCAGTTCTCTGCTGTAAAATGAAGTTTAGATTACTAAGTAAGCATATGCTTTATTCTGTATCCTTAGAAACTTCAGAGTAGATGCCAGCACCATATTAATATTTGATCATCTTTAATATTTCAAAAGTCTTAATTTGAAACAATCAAGATGAACATGAAACATACTATCTTCCTGAGTGTTCATTATATTCTTATGGTATAACTAGATATGTCCTTGGCCAGATATAAAGAAATATATTGTTTATAAGGATATTGACTACATATCAAAATACTCTATCTTGCTCTAACACATATCATCCAGTTCCTTTTCTATGCTGAATTTTCTAGTATTTTACATTATGACAGTATTTATCGGGTTCTTAAAATTATTACCAAGGATTTTTCTTATCTTTCAGACTGTAAGTTCTTTGAATTCAGGGTCCATGCCTGCCTTGGTTTATACCTATATGTAATCAAAACCAGTTCACTCTCTGGAATTAAAGGGATCCGATAACTAACTACCAGTTGAATGAATTAATGCTCTTTCAATATTGCTTTAAACAGGGAAAAAGAGAGCACTGTTTTATTAAATCCTAGAGCATGCACTACAGCCATGAAATACACCAAATATATTTTTGCTTTTAAAATCTGAATATATTAAACCAAGGATTCCTTTATAAAAATTCTTATATTCTTTTTATAAAAAACAGCAACAAAAACAAATCTATTTACACCACATAAAATAGTATGTAACAAAATATAAAATATTAATATTTACATTTGGAATTGCAAATATCAGCAGTATTTTCCAGAACCCTGATATTCTTTGATAAAATAAAAAAATGTGTGATAGAAAAATAATGTGGTTATGTCCTGTGTGCAAAATAATAAAACTTCTTACACATCATTATTCTAGGTTCACATACTTTCACTTGTCTGGTCCTTATTGGACAAATAGCATGGGTTTATAAAATGAGTGGCTAGGGAAAGGGAAAAAAAGTTTGTTTTCATGGAGCATACAAAAATTAACAGACCTCCACAGGCACTGAACTCTGGCTTTCATTGTGTTAACTCAAGGCTTATCCCAGTGGAACAAAGTGGCAAGGATTTAGGGTCTGTTTCTTTTCTCACACAACATCCTTTACATCTTACCATTGCACTATGCTTTTTCATGCGATTGCAGCTTGGAAATTCCAAAACTTTCCCATTGTACAATTTATGTAAACTCTACATCACACTCAATTCCTTAGTATAAGCATGTGTTCAAGATCTTTTCCTAATATAGAAAAGATATGCTTTCTGCTTCAATTATGTTCTGCTTCATTCGGCTATTTTCCTTTGGACCACCCTACAGCATCATTTTAATGTGGACAGCTCAAATATTTACATAGGCATATAAATAAAAATTATTTCTGTCTTATTTTATAAATCTATTGCTACTGCTACTATACCTCTTCCACCATCATTTCCAATTTTTCTTATTTTGTTTCAAACAAAATTCTTGATTTCAGAGCTGGTCTTTGTTTCTCACACATATATCACTTAAATTTTGCAAGTATTTCCTCAAAGATCACCCCATTTCCATGCTTCTTGATTGATATTCAGTGCCTCAGACAATACCTGTGTGTAGTGGTTGCTTGGAATTATCCTATATGTTGAATAAATAATCTTAAAAGTTAAATTAACTTACTTTCTGAAAAATTACATATATAGATTTATACATATGTAAATATAACATAAATATACATATTTATGAGAGTGGGGAAAAAACTGTGAAAAATACATGTCACTCAAAGTCCCCATAAATAGATGTGCTGTGGAAGGCATGTATGGGATTCAGTTTGTTTATATATAGTATTTTTGAGAACAAAGATATTGCTCCCTCATTTTCAAGGTAGTCTTATTGAATCTAGAAGTAAGATTTAAACAAAATGTATCAAATTGAAAGTATCAAATAATATTTTAAGATAGTATGTCATAAACCTAGAACTACCACAGTGTTTTGGGAAGTGGTCAATAAATAACATTAAACTACTTCAATGCAAGGAAAACTGCAGGGCTGTTGAAAGTCACTCACCCTATACCTTGACATAAACCATTAGCAAATCATAATCAAACCGGGACCTTAACCATATACTTTGGTGCCATAAAATTATATTTGTCATAATGCTTTGTTAACAAAGAAAAGGCTAGAGAAATAGGATGTGAGGATGGAGAGAGAATGAACAGAGAAATGTTTTTCAGAAGAATTTTATATTATATATCTATCTTTACTGAGGTTCTTACAAATTCACTATGTTTTGAAAGCAAAAATAATAAATAGACTAAAGTAAGGAAAAAAAGAAAATCTGAGATGTAAGTAAAAATCTATATTCTTCTCTAAATTCTTTTTTTATGGTAGAAAAACTATTCTCAGATGGAAGACATATTTTATTTTATATCAGAAATTCAAATGATAAATTTTGGATATCACTATTTTGTTTAGGTGAGGTAAGAGGAGATGAGACCTACTATTTATTACTGACTGTTAAAAATTAGGATATTTCTTAGATCTAAACATCAGAAGGCTCCGTGTAGTCTAAACTTACAAGGGAAATTCAAGAATTGAATTCTATTTACAAGGCTACAAAAATTTGTTTCAGATAGTCATTTTCCTCATGGTATTGTGGCAATCAGTTTATTCTAATTTCTTATACTTTGCTAGAATGTCACACATCATGTTTTTGTTAGTGTCCATTGCTTTTATTTACCATAAAAAAATGGACCAAGATACAATTCTAGCTCAGTTGCTACTCTTTCTAATGGTGTTGTAGGTTGCTTGTATGTAGGTTTATTGTTTTAAGTAGCGTGATTCACGTATATATATGTGTGTGTATCTTATGCAATTATTATTTTTAATAATTCCTTTAATCTTCAGAAGCTTTAGGAAAATTCTTTGCACTTTATGAAATGGGAGAAATTTCACCCGAAATTTTTGTGTGAGTCACTACTCTCCACCTTATCTGGGCCTGAGATTGCTATTCTCTATTCTATCCCAGAGCAAAATCTTCATCGGACCGTGTTATACCAGAGGTCTTATAGTGACCTTACTCTCTCCAGTTTCTTCCTGACACTTAAGACAGGAAATTCAGGGAATTTAATCAGTTTTCATGGTACATATATTATATTCCTCAATCAATATTAACAAATAATAACTTTACTCTGGGAAAGCAAAATCATCTTACTTATCTATCTTACTATTCAAAGTAGGCACTGGCTGGAGAAGGTATTATTTAGTCTGAATTACCTTAAACTTCAAGATATAGATTTTTGGTTCTGCCCTCAGGGATATAAGGCAAGATTTCTCAAAGTGGGTACACATCATTCTCATCCAATAGAATGTTACTAGGTGCCATGTAAAAAAGAAAATTTTCTCATTTTCAAAAAATATATTTTAAATGATGGGTTTAAAAAGCTAAGCAAGTACTTTTACTGCAAGGATCTCGAATTCTTTAATATGCTAATATGCTATATCAGTCTACAAAATGTATTGAATTCTAGGGAAGCTCAAGTTTCAACTTTAACACAAACCCCACTCCTATGAGTCAGCATAAAGACAACTGTTTTCATCCTCAAGGATACCACGTAGACTTACCCACATTATCTAAGAGTATACTCTCTGGTCTTTCTCGTCAACCTACAAAGTCTATAGAGCTTCTGGGGTGTTTACCATTAGAACTGGTTTTCCAACCTGAAAGGGCATAGCGCAGGCAGTTCCAGGAACTGGAACAGAAAATGGGTTTCTCTTACTCTTTCTAGGCAGAAGGGTGGGATTAACTCTGATGCTTGGTTTTAGACTCTATATAGCTTAATCTAGTTTACTCAAATTTTTCAGTGGGATTTTAGAAAACACTCGAGTTAATAACTATTTATGTTTTCTCCCTCCTGCATACATCTCTCTTAGAGGCTTTGTGAGTAAAAGTTGATTTGAATGAGGGTGGAATTAAAATATTGTGGGTACTGCTGGACGAAAGTATCTTAATATTATTTGAAATCACACTTTAAAGGCATCCTTTCTTCAACAACTAATAGAATGCAACATTTCTTAACTTGCCCAATCACGTATTTTTGTTTGTTTTTAATTTGAACCTACGGAATAGCTGTTAATTTAGTAAGGTCCAAATGCTGGCTCCACTACTTGCTAGCTAGGTGGTCTATATTTGTCCTTTTAATCTCTTTGAGCCTCAGTTTCCTAGAGTAAAAATGGGATAAATAATACATACCTATTAATGTTATTTCACGTACTGACGGAAACGATACATGTAAAGTTATTAAGAAAGTACATTGCATGTGGTAAGTGCTTAGCTACAAATGTGTTCATTCATAATTACCTCACTGTGTGTCAACCAGACCAAATCCTATCATGCCCCTGTTTAATACTACCCACTAAGTCCCAATCACCCTTAGAATAAATTCTGAACTTCCTGAAAGCCACATATAAAGTTGCCCCATCCTACCTCACAGCCTCATTTTTGTGCCACTGGCTTTTAATCTATTCCTTTAACACAGCAAGCTTGCTTCTGCCTTAAGATAATTGTACTTGCTCTTCTTATTTCCCAGAATTCTCATCTGTAAAATTGTCATTTGGTTGAAACCTCCTGTCACTTGGGTCTCAGTCTAAATATCACCTTTCCTGAACATCTAAAATAACCCATTGTTTTATCTTTTCATGATATTTCTCACTATTTGCAAGTCTCTTACATGTTTCTTTGTTTACTTGTTTGTTTTCTATTGTCCCCATAAAAAGAAAAGTTCTCTGGGCATCAGGGTCTTCTCTGTTGTGTTCAGCATTGTATTCACAATGCTTAGAATAATATTTGGCACATGGTAAATTTTCAATCAATAAAATAAATGGTGTAGGCTGTGGCCATCATAAGTGATTCTTCTGTGGGTTTGGCCAGCACCAGAAGTTGTGAATATTCTGGTGTCTGGCGCCAGAGCGATGTGCCTGGGGGATGGCTGAAAGAGTCAGATATTTGGTCAGCAATCTTAGCTCTGCATTCTTCTAATCATTTTTACCTTTCATAGTCCCTATTGTGGTTCAGAAGAAAAGATGACAAGGCCGGGCCATGATATATATATGATTCACCAATTCATGACTAACAGTGTCAGAAGGTCATAAAGATCACAAAACCACCATCACAATCTTGTGGAATATCATCCTGTATTTGCTCAGGCCTAGAACATCCATAATATTCTGAAATAATAAAAAACTAAAAAAAATTTTTTAGAAACATCCATTGGAGGGAGACTCTTTGGACTTAGTCAAAGATGCACAATGGGTAATGGTTCCAAGAATTTCTGCCTATAGGACAGACTTAGACATCAAAAATACCCAAGGGCACTTAGCACTCAGCTCTTGGTTTCCAATATCATTCTTCAATAATAGGAAACAGGGCTGCTTGAAGCAATGGCTGACACTAAGCCCAAGGCAGGAAGGATATAAGATGAACCTGGAGCATCTTTGTAGTGCCACAAAGTAAGGAAGTGCTCAAATAACAGACAAACAAAAATCTCATGATGATGAGGATATGTCAAATGTATACGGGTGCCAACTGAAAGAGTTCTGAATGGCCAAAGAACAAGTTGAGCAACAAAATAAATAAAGTTCTGTTGGATTATAACTCAAAGTATAAAATAAAATTCATGAATCTATACTAACATAAAGAAATAATTGAATAAATAAATAAATAAATGGGAAAGAAGAGAACAATCTTCCTTTCAAAATAATTACAGTAATTTATGTACACATTTTGCTCTTAAGGAGGTGGAGCCTAAGTTTTATTCTTTAAGTTAGGGATGATCATAGTGATTTCATTCTAAAGAGTACAGTATGGGAAGGGAAAAAAAGAACAGTAACTTTTTGGTGGAGAAACCCGACAAACATTTAGTCAGGTGATCAAGATTAGCATCAATAGTAATAAATCATATTATAGTGTACATCCTTGATATGATGTGATAAAAATGACATTTTGCCTCTGTGGTCTTCCTCACCAAAACCCATATCCCCAGTCTTATCGTGAGAGAAACATCAGACAAATCTCAACTGATGGATAGTCTATGAAAGACCTGACTGGTACTCATCAAAACTGTCAAGGTTATCAAAAACAGGAAAAGCATAAGGAATCATCTCAGCCAAGAGGAGAATAAAAAGACAAAGTAACTAAAAGTATAGTGGTATCCTAGACAGAATCTTGGAACAGAAAAAGGACACTATGTAAAAACTAATAAATCTAAATAAAGTATGACCTTAAGTTAATAATTTATCAAAATTGGTGTATTACTTGTTAAAAATGTATCATACTAATGTAAATCATTAGATAGGAGAAATTGGGTGTTGGGTATACAGGAACTCTCTGTGTTATCTTTGTAACATTCCTGTAAAACTAAAATTATTCTGAAATAAAAAGTTAATTAAAAAAAAAAAACTTCAGGACTACCAATCCATGCTTGACTTACAGACAGATAAGTGAGGAATATACAGAGAGTTAGGATTTAAATACACTTCAGAAACGTTTATTTAATATTCTATAATTGTTAATAAATCAACTTTTATTTATATTTGAGGTGTAGAATAAATGCTTGATGTACAAATAAGTGAATTAATGAAAAAAGCAATGTTTATTTTAGCCTATTTTATTAATTTCAAAAATTACTCTTTAGGTTTTTTTTATGATTTTGAGAGAAAAATAAACAAATGAAAAAGAGGTTAGCCTATTAGTTTCAAATCAAGCCAAAGAACAAATCTCTAGATAATAATTTTATTTCAGATAAATTTCAAACAAAATAATAATAGCATAGTTTTATGTGATTCTTTCCCTATAAATCAAAAGCTTTTTAGAGATATTATCTTGTTACTTTCAACACTATTGTGTAAATTAAGGGTAAAATAAACATCAAGTGCATCTTTTTTATATAAATGATAGTTCTTTAAAAATTCAGGCAGTGACTCATATTGTTCAATTTAGTCATTTCTAAGCCTGAGTTGACCGACTTCCTTTATGATGTATAACTATTTTTATCCTAGGGCAGATATTTATATAAAAATCCCCAAGGAAGCCATCTACTCTTGTCTCTATTCCCAGAATCTTGAAAAAGAAAGGAAAAAAGGAAGAAAGAAAAACTCATGAAAACAATATTATATTAAAAGGCAGTAAAATTTGAAGAATTCAAGCAGTTATTTATGTTGAATTGGACCAAAAAAAAAAAGTCTTAAAAAATAAACTGGTTTTGCTCTCAGGCATTCTATTTACTGCAGACTTGTGGAGGAGACCAGATTAAGCTTTTCAATTTTCCATGAAGGTTTACAAACTCATCTCCTTCCTGTCTGGTTCCTTAGTGCTGTCGTTAAGCCAACAGTGAAATACTAGCGTGGTAGGTCGGATTTGAGTCCTCATGAGCTGCATCCCCTGGTATTATACTTGTGAATATGTTACCAAAGGAGAATTTGCCTATGGAACTAAGGTTGCTAATCAGCTGTCTTTAAGTTGGGGAGATTTTCCTGAGCTGCAGTTGGGCTCAATGTAATCACGTGTGCTCTTATAAGTACAAGAGGTTTGCACAGATTTTAAAATTTATTTATTCCTTACAATAAGCATTTAAGGGCGATAATACTGTGTGCTATGTATCTTCTATTTGCTCCTCCAGGCCCACTTTCCACCTTTCTCCACCTTGGAGGAGGGGGTAAAAAAA
Organism: Daubentonia madagascariensis; assembly: GCA_023783475.1. Taxonomy (NCBI): domain Eukaryota; kingdom Metazoa; phylum Chordata; class Mammalia; order Primates; family Daubentoniidae; genus Daubentonia; species Daubentonia madagascariensis. The sequence continues at coordinate 34,234,413 of JAKFHU010001209.1, forward strand.
ATTGGAAGGCAGAAGATCAGTGAGAGAGATGTGGCCAAAGAAGCAGCAGGAGAGAAGAGGTGTAAGAAGGACTCACCCACTGTTGCTGTCTTTGAAGAGGGAGACGGCCAAGAGCCAAGGCACGTGGGCAGCTCTAGAAACTGAGAACAAGCCACACTGCCAGGCAGTCCAGTTGCTGCACAGAACTGAATTTTGCCAATAACTTGCTTAAGCCAGGAAAAGGATTCTCACCTAGCATCTCCAGAGGGGAATACAGCCCTGCTGACACTGAGATTTTTTGCCTTGTGAAAATGAGCAGAAGAATTAGCCCAGCCCACTTGACTTCTGAAACTCTGAGATACATACCTAAGCCTAAAGAAACCTACGACCTACAGAAATTATAAGATAATAAATATATGTTGTTTTAAGCAATCAAGCTTGTGGTAATTTGTTATGGCAGCCATAGAAAACTAATATATGCTCTAACTACATTGGTGTCGCAAATTTACCTTCGGTACTGTCTATATAGTTTCTCTCATACCCATGTCTCCATTGATATCCAACAAAAAAGAAACAGGAGGAGGAAGAGGGTGGTAGGGGACAACGGTGGCTCAAAAAGAGGAATAAAAAGAACTAATAGGAGGACTAATAAGAGGAGGATGAGGAAGAAGAAAAAGAAATAGAGATTTGTTCCTTCTGTGCCTAGTTTGTTGAGGGTTTTTATCATGAAAAGGTATTGGAATTTTATCAAATGCTTTTCTGCACCTCTTGAGATGATCATATGGTCTTTGTATTTGCTTCTGTTTATGTGGTGAATCATGTTTATTGATTTGCATATGTTGACCCATTCTTGCATCCCAGGGATAAGACCCACTTGATCATGGTGAATTATCTTCTTGATGTGCTGTTGAATTCTGTTTGCTAGTATTTTTAGAGGACTTTTGCATCTGTGTTCATAAGAGATACTGGTCTATAGTTTTCTTTTTGTGTTGTGTCCTTTCCTGGCTTTGGTATCAAGGTGATACTGGCTTTGTAGAACGAGTTAAGGAGGATTCTCTCCTTCTCAATGTTATGGAATAATATCCATAGGATAGGTATTAGGTCTTCTTTGCAAGTCTGGTAGAATTTGGCTGTAAATCCATCTGGTCAGGGTTTTTTTTTTCCTTGGGAGATTTTTTATTACTGCTTTAATCTCCCAGATTATTGTTAGTCTATTCAGAATTTATATTTCTTCCTGATTCAGGGTTGGGAGGTTGTGTGTTCCAGGAAGGCTATGCATTTCCTCTAGGTTTTCATAACATTCACAGATGCTATTTTGTATTTCTGTGGTATCAGTTGTAATGTCTCCTTTTTCATTTTTGATTGAGCTTATTTGAGCCCTTTCTCTTCTATTTCTGGTTAATGTGGCTAGTGGCCTATCTATTTTTTTTATCTTTTCAAACAACCAACTTTTTGTTTCATTGATCCTTTTTATTTTTTATTTTTTTGTTTCCATTTCATTTAGTTCTGCTCTGAGCTTTGTTATTTCTTTTCTTCTGCTGGCTTTGGGATTGGTTTGTTCTTCTTTCTCTAGGTCCTTGAGATGTGACATTAGGTTGCTATTTTGTGATCTTTCTATCTTTTTGTTGAAAGGATTTAAGTCTCTGAACTTCCCCTTAGGGCTGCTTTTTCTGTATCCAATAGATTTTGAAAGCTTGTGTCCCCTTTGTCCTTTAGTTTGAGGAATCTTTTGATTTCCATCTTAATTTCATCATTGATCCAAGGATTGTTCAGCAGAAGGTTGTTTAATTTCCATGACTCTGTGTAAATTTGGGGTTTCGCATGGAATTGATTTCTAGTTTTATTCTACTGTGTTCTGAAAAGATACATGGTATGATTTTGCTTTTTATAAATTTGCTGAGACTTATTATTTGGCCTAAGATATGATGAATCTTGGAAAATGTCCCATGACCTGATGAGAATATATACTCAGTAGTTTAGGGGTAAAATGTTCTGTAAATATCTGTTAGGTCCATTTGTTCTAGAGTACCATTTAAGTCCTGTGTTTTTTTGTTGATTTTCTGCTTCAATGATCTGTCTAGGTCTGTCAGTGGAGTGTTGAAGTCCCCAGTGATGATGATGCTACTGTTTATTTCTTTGCCTAGATCTAGCAGGATGTGTTTTATTAATCTGGGAGCTCCTCTCTTAGGTGCATATATGTTTAGGATTGTTATGTCTTGTGTTGCATTGCTCCCCTTACCATTATGGAATGATCATATTTGTCTTTTTTTTTTAACCATTGTTGATTTAAAATCTGTTTTACCCGATATGACAATGGCTACACCTGCTTGCTTTTGGTTTCTATTTGAATGGAATATTTTTTTCCATCCCTTTACCTTGAGTCTGTGTGAGTCCATGTGAGTTAGATGGGTTTCTTGAAGGCATCATATATTTGGATTGTGTTTGTTCATCCATTTAGCCAGTCTATGTCTTTTAAGTAGGGCATTAATACCATTCATGTTCAGTGTTAGTGTTGACATGTGAGAAATTGTTCTATTCATCACATTGGGTGATGTCTTGTTGTTTAGTTTTCCCTCTTGTGCTATTGTTTTATAATAGCTGTGAGTTTTAATTTTCAGGTGTTTTTACACTGGTGGGTATCTATTGTGCTGTTCTGTGTGTAGTACATTTTTGAGCATTTCCTATAGGGCAGGTCTTGTAGTGACAAATTCCCTTAGTGTTTGCTTGTCTGGGAACATCTTTATTTCTCCAACATTTATGAAACTTAATTTTTCAGGACACAAAATTCTTGGCTGGCAGTTGTTCTGTTTAAGAAAACTAAAAATGGGGCCACAATCCCTTCTGACTTGCACAATCTCTGCTGGGAAATCTGCTGTTAGCCTAATGGGGTTTTGCTTTGTAGATTAGTTGTTGCTTTTGTTTTGTAGCTTATAGAATTTTTTCCTTCACTTTGACTTTGGCCAAATTGGTGACTATATGGCTTGGAGATATCTTATTTGTTATGAATCATCCCATTTTTGATTAATTCAAGGTGGATAAAATACTTAAATGTAAGGCATGAAATCATAAAAGTTCTAGAAGAAAACATAAGAAAACTTCTTCTAGACATCAGCCTAGGCAAAGAACTTATGACTAAGACCCCAAAGTCAAATACAGCAACAACAAAAGCAAATAAATGGGATTTAATTAAATTAAAAAGCTTCTGCACAGCAAAGGAAATAATCAACAAAGTAAATAGACAACACACAGAACGGGAGAAAATATTCACAAGTTATACATCTGACAAAGGGTTAATATCTAGAATCTACAAAGAACTCAAACAAGTCAGCAAGAAAAAAAATCAAAGAGTGGGCAAAACACATGAACAGAAGTTTTTCAAAAGAAGATAGACAAATAGCTAAAAATATGTGAAAAAAGTTCGAGATCACTAATGATCAGGGAAAGACAAACCACAGTGAGATACCACATTACGCCTGTCAGAAAGGCTATTATTGAAAAGTCAAAAAACAATAGATACTGGTGTGGATGCAGAGAGAAAGGAATGCTTATACACTGTTGGTGGGATTGCAAATTAGTACAACCTCTATGGAAGATAGTATGGAGATTCCTCAAAGAAATAAAATTAGACTTACAATTCATTCCAGAAATCCCACTACTGGATCTACTCAAAGGAAAAGAAGTCATTTTATCAAAAAGACACTGCACTCAAATGTTTATTGCAGCACAATTCGCTATTGCAAAGATATGGAATCAACCTAAGTGCCCATCAATTCATGAGTGGATACAGAAAAGTTATATATATACACACACACATATACATATATACACCATGGAGTACATCTCAGCCATAAACAGGAATGATATATAATGCTATTCATGGCAACTTAGGTAGAAGTGGAGACTATTATCCTAAGTGAAGTATCTCAAGAATGGAAAAATAAACACCACATGTTCTCACTAATAAGTGGGAGCTAAACAAAGGGTACACATGTGCACAAAGAGATATAAAGGACATTGGAAACCACGAAGAGGGAAGGGTGGGAGGTAACGAGGTCTAAAAACTTACCTGTTGGGTACAATGAACACTATTCTGGTAACAGGCACACTAAAAGTCTTGACTTCAGCATTATGCAGAGTATACATGTAACACAAACATTTTCACCCCCTTAATATTTTGAAATTAAAAACAAATAAATAAACTATGCCATTATTTGATTAAAATTAAAAAAGAAATAGAAATATACAAAAAAACATAATGTAAAGACACTCATAGACATCTAGTTACTAATCAACATTTTTGACTTTATCTACTAAATCCAGGAGAAAGGAATTATCTCTTTTTTATTTATAAAATTAAAGAGTTCTAAAGCATATATCTTGAACAGCTTGTATTTACACTTTATCGTCTCAATACTGTTTCACTAGAATGAGCAGATAAGCCCACTCCCTTCTAACTAACTGTTATGGAGTTGTACTTGTGATCCACCTGTTTTACTCCCTTTGCCTTAAAGAACTGGCTCATTGGTTGTCTATGAAGGGAAATTCTAATATCAAGTTTGCTAAGGTTTACAACAGCCAAAGTGCCTTTAATTCTCATCTTATACTCAGTTAGAAGCATAACTATCACACTTGTACTCTTTTTTTCCTCTGAAGTATCTTCATTACTAAGATAGCTCTTGGCCTGCAGGGCAGTAGTTAAAACTACACCCATCAACCCTGAAAATCCCAGCTTAGGTGTAAGCACATTTTCATATATTAAAATGAAACAATTCATCCTGGGATTGGGATTGGCTCAGGAGTAAGCTTATTCCTGTTCATGGATTTCTTTTTTTTTTTTTTTATTCTAGGGGAATGTCCCTTAAAAGCTCCCCTGGTGTGGCTTTCTATTGGAGCTGGCCTGAAGACAGAAATTTCCTAGATGAGTAGTTTTTGTCCACCAGAGAAATGTTTAAACATAGCCATTGAGTTCTGCTCCCAAATACTTAATAGAGATCAAAGTTGTAAAAGCAAATGCTCTGGGAGTTTAATAATATCAAATTCAACTTTCCCATACCAAGCATTAGTCATACTAAATATTAGTCTGAAAGTTCTAATGTTCTCTCTTTCCACTCCTAACTCTCCACATTTCCTTTCCATATGTGTAATTCTTTCAGGTGTACCCCAAAGCCTCTTTCCTGTAACAAACAGCCTGCAGAGACTCGTGTGTTTCCTAACATGGAAAGGAAATAGGGCAAGAGTATAACACACACTAGTCTCAACTACATACTCTCAGAAGACGACTAGAAAAATAATCCTGTGGAAATTCATTCAAGCGCCAACCTGTCTCTCTTGTTGTTTCTAAGAAAGATCGACTGTCAACAGTAACTCTGAGAATCTTAGAGTGAAGCTTGGGCAGCTTTGTTTTGACCACCATCCCAACCCAAACATTTATCAACCTGAATAACGGTCCAGTACACTCGTGTGCACCCAAAACTATTTGTGATGACTCAGGTGAAACTAAAATTTTAACAAAGTTGGATAGATATAACATATATTTGCTCTCCAGCATAGGGGAGGAGGGGTGGAATGTTTCATATGCATTCTATATTTCTACTTTGTGCTATTCTTTATAGTTAATTTTTAAACCATTTTCAGAGACATGCACCCCCTCCACAGACACACACACAGAGAATTCTGCCTCTACAAGATTTATACGAAACATTAAACTATTCCATAATAAAGCTATTTTTCCTATACTACTATTGGCATTTCACCTCAGTGTTTCTCATTCATCAATGCAATGAAAATTATATATTGAAATATATCCTGATGTTTCCTAAGGCATACTTGAATATTAATCATTTTTAGTTTTATACATAGAATAAAGAGAATTCAAGAATCAATTGGGTAAATGTACTTTCAAGTAGAAGCTCTATCTGACCATATCAATAACATTAACTTTTTCATGTGTTGCCAACAATGTGATCTTTTTGCATCTTTAATCACAGTTAATCATGTTGCATTACTAACATTTTTAAATGAATGTTATTTAATGCCATATAATTTGTATATCTGTAAATTTTTAGAGATGCAAAGCATCTATTTCTCTTTTATGAGATTAAAGAAGTGGGGGATGATTACACAAATAACAATTTGACTTTTTCAACCTTAATGGGCTGAAAGTAAACCAGAATGAAATGAAGAAGTGCAACACTAAATACTTTAAACAATTCAGTAATTCTAACGCACACATCTTCTTTTATCAAGGGTAGTCTTCCCCCTCCCCCGCCAGATTGTGAGCACAAATATTCTCTGCTTTGCAGTAAGATGAAATGACAGCAATGAGGTGCCAAGAGTCTAAAGATGTTCTGTCCTCATCAATGTAAATGTGATCTTGCCTTAATGTTCAGTGGAAGAGATAAGATGCAAGCAATTTCTTTTCCCCATGTGCCTTAGACTTACAACTACCGCTATTCCAAAGGGTTTTTTTTTCCTTTAGGCAAAAAGGAGTTTGTCTTTGTTTGAAATATATTACAAATAGGAAAGAGAAAACTTTATAACAAGAAATATGCAAGAGAATAGTGAGGGTGGAAAAAGAAAAAAAATTATTTCCTGAGGATCTTGGCCATCCTATCAAGATGCTTATTGATCACATTGAGAGGCTCGTAAGCATGAACAGATTTAAAAATATCAATAAAAAATGTGCAAGTCACCCCATCTATCAACATTTGACTTCTGTATAATAAACCACTCATTGATATTTGACAGATATTTATGATTTTCAAGTGAAGCACTGTTGTTTATTTGGATTTTGATTTATAATTTGAAATAATCTTCCCAGAAGAATATTAAATATTGTGCTTGGCACATGAGTTGAAGTTATGTCATCATCTATTATTGAAATATACCAATATGAAATATTAGATGCTTTTCTATCAACCTGAAATATTTCTGACAGTGAATTTTAAATAGACCATTAATGTTCACACTTCTGTTGCATGATGAAAGATTTGGTTGATGATTGAAGCGCCTTTTTTACTTTCAGAGTTGCAGTGAGTTTTACAGATCAGAGAATCATATAATTGGAGGAATCCTAGTTATTACTTAGGTTTAGAATAGCGAAAAGTTTAAAAAGTTTAAGTGATTGCTAATAACCTACAAGGTCAAATTTATTAAGTAGAATAGTCCTTTAGTTATGAAAACTTAAAAAAATTCAATATATCAGAGAAATATGCAGGAAACATTTCCAGTCTTGTGAATGGTATTGCATCTGATACTTTCAGATGAATTAGTACTCTAGATATTGAAGAAGTTAGAGAAGCATGTTTCATCACAATGCCAGAATGTGATGTAACTAGGTAGTTGAAAAACTTCTAAACTCAATTCCTAGAACAGGTTAGTTGGGAGAACTAATTTTCTATGCTGTCAATAGTGAAAAGTCAGTAAAATGTCCTAACAAGGTTTTGATAGTTGGACTTTGATAAATATTCATTCATCCAGTTTAACAAAATTTCGTACAAAAAGTCAGCATGTTAATACGTTCTATTAAGCTGATGAAACTGTGCAAATAGAAAAAGCCCAGACCACACAAATGGGAATCCATTTGCCATCCAGTAATTTATTTTCATTTCTTGGTCTCCAAATTAGTAGTAACTAAAATGTGTCTGAAAAGAAGGCCTGATTATTACATTTCTCCTTTTACCAGATGATGCAAACTTATAAATCATAATTAACATTAGAGACATTTAAACAGTATCCATTTACCACTATTTTTTATAAAATATAATTGCAACTACACGTATATGCTCTTGAATACCTACTTAAATACTTTTTTCAGAAATACTTATTTTCTGAAATACTTATTTAAGAAAAATATATTTGTTTAAAATGGTAACTACTTATAAGACAGGAGGATTATGGGACTTCTAACCTATATAAGCATACTCTGTTCTTATTCACATTGGTTTATTTCTTAAATATGGTAGGCATTCTATTTTCAATGTAGCACATAATTTCTCCTTTACTTATTCATAATGCTACTTAGTTATAAGAAGATGCATTTTGTTATCATTTTGTCACTAACTTGAAGAGTTGATGCATATTCCTAAACTGAACAAATTGCTATATTCCCACTTCTAAAAAAGAAGGACTTTTCATATTAGGTAATAAGTTTCAATGTCGGTGAATGCCACCTTAATGGTACTAGCCACATTTCACTCATTACTACAGACAATATAAATGGACCTTAAGCATACCGGTTCCGACAAAATGTTAAAAATGCAAATTAACTGAGACAACTGTAGTATTAAAAACCTACTTTGAACTTCAAGTAAAGAATATGAAAAGGTGTGATTTTCAACCTCAGATTACCATTAAAAAGGTCAATTCAGCATGTATATTTGTTATCTCTAGTTCAGTATGATGTATTTAGGAAACAGCCTATCATTTTGATAAAGGTCACTGGAGTCAGAAATGCCAAATCTCATTAGTTTTACTCAGCTACATAAAAGTTACCTATCTGCTTGTATGCTTAAAGCAAGATTGCGCGTTTTCCTTGTTAAATGATTATTTTAAAATTTTATGTTTCTTGAAACATGTTTTGTTCCAGGAAGTGAACTTTTTAAAAACTATTGCATTGTATGTTTAAAGTTAAAAGGACTTCTGTTCTGCCAGCTTAAACACTCTCTTAAATATTTGAGTTGCTTGATCCATACATTGGACCAAAATTAGGAAGTTAAATGTCAGTAGAAATAAATGTATACACAGACCATTGCATGTCTCAAATCTTGATAAAGAATTCATTTTTTTAAAATTTGTGAACTTAAACAGAAATCTGAACATTTGTGCATATGGTCACACTGTAGTGAGGGTAATTGGGACCAGCTGTTACACTTTGTAGTTTCTGAAAGCCTGTGTACTGCCTTCTAGCTACATTGACTTTGTGCAGGCCTTAATAAAAGAAATTAAAGAATGTGCAAGCCTGAATGACTTCCACATCTTTCTTCAGAAGAGAAGAGCTTTAATTCAGAACAGACATGGGAGGCATGACTTTTCCAGTACTATTTACCTATAACCCACATGCATATGAGATAATGATTTTTTATTGGCATTATTTAGTGACTTGCAAACTTTAACCACTCTGCTTGCTTCATTTAAATGTATCTTTTTATTGTAAAGCGCCTGAACCATGTTGGAGTCCAGGATTTATAAACACACACACACCAATAGCATTTAGCATCTCTCACTTTTCTAATCCTTGATTAAAATATTTTCTGGTAAAATAAAATATTTACCAAAAATATATGGTAAAATATGATATAACATCACATAAAAAATTTTAATCAAGGGAAGTATGATTGAATTGTGATATTCAAAATTCTTCTTTCAACATTTCAGGCTTATATCAGTATTTTGTTGTGGTGAGAAAAAATATAATAGTTCAGAAGAGGATTTGGGGAATATGGGGGCAGCAGCTTTTTAAGATTTCTGTGAATACCCACTGTGGCAGACAGAATAATGGCCCCCCACAGATGTCCATAACCTAATCCTCCAAAATTCCCCAAACCTGTGAATATGCTATCATATATGGCAAAAGGGATTTTGCAGATATGATTAAATTAAGGATGTTTATATGGGGGATTATCCTGGATTATCTGGCGGGCCCAATGTAATCGAAAGGGAAATAGAAAGACAGGAGTGTCAGAGTCAAAGTGAGATTTGAAGACACAGCACTGCTGGCTTTGAAGATGAAGAAAAAGTGCATAAGCCAAGGGACACAGACAGTCTCTGGCAGTTTGAAAAGGTAAGGAAATGGATTCTCCTCTAAAGCACCCACAAGGAACACAGCCCTGCTGACACCTTGGTTTTATCCCAGTGAGACTGAATATGGACTTCTGACCTCCAGAACACTAAGATAATAAGTTCGTGTTGTTTAAAGCCACTGGGTTTGTTGTAACTTGTTACAACAACATTAGGAAACTAATATACTAGTATAAAACTCAATAGCAAAATCAAAAGCATTGGGTAACATTTACCAAACAATTAGGTGACAAGGTACTCCTATGAGCACCAGGATCTTAGGTTGATGGGAACAAAACCTACATAATATCAGAAACTATGTGGGAAGAACAAAAAGGAAGCAACAGAGTAGTATCTGAAGCACTTGAAAAGAGGAAAACATGAGCTTAGTGGAAAGCTTGCAGGGATAAAACCAGGAAGAGGTGGGGGGGGGTCTCTTTAACAGCAGGTGAGTTCAAGGGGTTGATGGTAAGAGGCACCAAAGGGGCTGGAGTAGTTGGGCCCCTGTGAACCCTAAGAAATTACCTATCAGGATTCCCATCTAAGAAAGGGATAATGCTATGAGCAAAATCAATATTGAACAAGGCAGAAATGTCAGAAATAAAGTAAAAACATTTACCAAAGTGTTGGAGGGGAGCAGAGCCAAGAAATCACAGAAAATAAGCTATCATGCATTTTCATATCACTACGAGAGAGAGAGAGAGAGAGAGACAGAGAGAGAGAGAGAAACAGAACCTCTGTGAAGTTAGAAGGCCACCTAATTCTAAAAGTCCAAGAAAACAAATTTCACACAAAAATGAACAAAAGCATTTAATTCAAATCCCATGTGAGATTACAGTAAAAAAATAATGAGAATAAGATCCCTAATGATAATGAAAGCATGCTCTGAAGATATAATCAGAAAACAGATCAAAATATCAGAAGATACTAAGAAAATGATAATAAAAACTAACCAACACAAGAATTGTAGGAGTCCCTAAGAAGAAAACTAAAATGAGAGAATAGGCCAACCACAAAAACCAATTAATTCAAGTAAATTTTACAGAACAAAATCTTTCCTGAAATAAAAGATTTGAATCTACGTATTGATGAAGCCCGCTCTATGCCAACATCAAGACATATTCTAGTAAAATTATTAGTCTTCAAAAAAAAAAAGAAAAAATATTTTAGGCATTAAAAAAATGCACGCAATTTATCGTTTTACTTTTTATTTTTTACAACAATGCTTTATGCCAAAATAAAATGAGAAATATATTAAAGAAAACCAAGGAAGAAAGGTATGAGCAAAGGATTTTATATCCAGCAAAACTGACTTTAAAGTATAGAGAACACAAAAAACTGTTATTGATATGCAAGAATTATGGAATATGGTGCATTGAGGAGTTACTAAGCAGTTGGCTAGAGAATATACTTCACAAAACCAAAATGACTAGAGAGACATCAACACAGGAACTGGTGCTGAGCTCTAGAATGAAAACCTAAGTGAGGGTTAGGGAGGAGTGAGCATAGCATGCAGTGGTTATGTGCTCTGATAATATAGATATAGGATAACTATTTTAAAATGAGGGAAGAATAGGGAGGTTAAATGCAAAAGATTTTAATGTTTTTATAATCATATTAGTGATAGTATTAACATTATCATCTACTACTGCTGTGTATTTTATGAAGTTTAAACATGAAGCATTAATTGTACCCTTGAGAACCAGGATTCTTGGTATGGAAGGAAAGACAGACAAATGACATTGATAAGAGGTGAAATAAAGACTCTCTAGTCCTGATATTGAATTGGAATCAATATGACCTCATGAGGTATTTTATGTTTGCATATATAATATATGCCTATGTTTCCTTGCTTGGTCCACTGAAAAGGCCTAGAAACAATGACCAATGCAGTAACAATAAATATCTCTAGCACTTGTTCAAATGTTGTAAAACAGCATTCTCACTAAAATAAAACAGAGTTTCCAGGGAAGATGGCTAACTCCAGGACTGGGGAAGGACCTGTTCAATATGAGCTACATCTTACACCAGATAGCAAAGACAACTTACTAGGGTTATGCCAAAGGGATGCAAGAGTCAACGTAGAATAATTTGAGCTTAAATGTCGATAAAAATTCCAAGAGATTTAAACCCCTTTGAATATGTGTAAATCCATGTGTTCACAATTTTATTTAAAAAAGGGCCAGTTACCTTTAGATTCATGAAGTGAAAAAATCAAGTATTTATACTACCTTCCTGTATTAATGCTGGATTACCAAACAACTGATGCTGAAATGTGTCTCCGTATAATAGCATCTCAGATAAATAAAAAAGAGACGTGATAGAGTACCATTATGTTGCAACCTCCCATTAATTAATATATAGAAGCATTAGCATTAACGGCTACTAAAACCACAAAAAGAGAGACAACCAGATAGTATATACCTTTTACAGATCTTGCCAAACATCATATATTATATAATTATGCCTAAGGCATCCAGTTCTCCAAATCCCGCAGCCATTTTGCAGGAAGTAAAGAGAAAAAACAGCATATTGTACAGGACCATGACTATAAAATCAATAAAGTTCATCTTCTTCAACAGATAAATTATCAGGAAAATAAAGGGTTGGAGCTATTACTTATAAACTAAGACATATTGCCATAATCTTATAAATTTATAAACTAGGAGGCATTACTAAATTTAACTAGTATAAAGTTAATTCCTACTACATACCTGATGCTGTGCTACATTTTTAGATTTATTTTCTCTGTAATCCTCACAGCAGTTCTTTCAGTTAAACACATTTTTTAACGGTTTACAGAGAGGAAAACTGAGGTACCTAAAGTTTACCCATTTGGTCACGGTAAGAAGCCCAGGGGTTATGATTCTAAGATTATAATCTTTACTAATTGGAATAAAAGCCTACAGTTTTAATACTATAGTATATTTAGCATTATATTACATATCATACAATTGTGATTAATTCTTTTCTTTAAGAAATTGGAAATATAGTGGATAGATATAGAAATTTAAACAAAATATCACAATATAATATTATAATTAAGAATTTCTTACACTCAAAGAAAATCACCTTGCATTTTATAAATATGTCCCAGTCAGGGACTAGAATCACTTTGTAAAAGCAATATAATACTTTGTCAGTGGCAGAATTTGATTCACAGATAAGTGATTAAAAAAAAACTTCAAGAATGACTGGGAACTCATTAGATAACCAGGTGCAGATGAAAATAAGGGAGTTCCAGGCAGCACACACAGCATGTGCAAAGGTACAGAGGCATAATATGCTCCCAAAACAGACATTCATTTAGAGTGATAAAAACAAAAGACGGTTCAGCAAAGGAGCTGTAGTGTATGAGAATGCAGTCAAATTGTATAAGGCCTTATAGTTCAGAAAGGGTGTTAATGTTTTTAAATGAGAGGATGGCATAACCAGAATTGTATTTGTGTTATGTGACTATAGATACATGTGTAGGAACAGAGTTCTTGATCAGCTGCCTGGATGCTAAGAGGATCTATACAGAAGACTTAGAGTTTCTTGAAACTTTAGAAATAGCATATAAAATTTTGAATATGTATGTTTGTGCCTCTTTCCTGGAAGACATTCTGTAGCTTTCAACTGATTATCAAAGAATCATGGTGTTAGAAGAAATTATGGATACTACTTAGGAAATTTATTAGTGTACCAGGCTTGCTGCAACAAAATACTACAAACTGAATGGCTTAAAAGAACAGAAATTTATTGTCTCTCATTATCAGAGGCTGGAGTATGAAATCAAAGTTACAGAAGGACCATGCTTCCTCTGAAGGCTCTAGAAAAAACACTTCCTTGCCTCTTCCATCTCCTGGTGGTCCCAGATATCCTTCGGCTTGTGGCAACATAACTCCAAACTCTGCCTCTGTCTTCATATGACCTTCTATTCTCTGTGTGCACATGTTCACATCCTCTCTTTTTATAAGGACACTAGATATTGAATTTAGAGTCCACCCTAAATCCAGAATGACTTCATCCTGAGATCCTTAATTAATTACATCTGCAGACTGTATTTCCCAATAACACTCTGAGGTTCCAGGTGGGCATGAATTTGGGAGGTGGGGCACTGTTTAGCACACTACAAGAAACTATGATTTTAGTTCAAGAGAACTATGATGCTAAAGAACAAGTAGAAAAATAAAAGGGAGAGTTTTTAGAATATCAAATTTTTATGTATGATTGGACCCAATAATCGGGGGGAAGAAAGAATTGAAGATGCAGCCAAGGTATCTAGCTTGGGAGGTGGAGACATTGTTACGCCATTAGCTGAGATAGGATATAGGACGTAGGTTTTAGAGTACATCTGTACGGTGCATTCAGTTTGAACATACTAACTCGGATATGCCTTTCTCCTCTCCCAGGGAAAGATGTTTCAGAAGCAAGGGGAAATAAACCTCAATCTCAGTCTGTGTCGAAAGAGAAGTTTTGATGGAAGAATAAAATTAAAGAAGTAGAGGAAGGATTATATTCAGAAAGGAATTCTCACACGTGAGAACCTTTGAAAATGAATCATCTCTGGATGTTGAGTTGCTTTATTGAAGAGCTCAAGGAGAAAATCCAGAAAGCAGGGGAATCAGAATTCACTGAGAAGAGAGGACACATTACAGAATATATTAACAATCTTTCCAGACACGTAAGGGGCAAGAGAACAGAAATTGCTATAGAAGACTACAGGATCAAGTCAGGGGCTTGATTTTTTGAGGTAAAAGAAATATGTTTATGTACTAAAGGAAAGGAACCAGTGGAAAGGAAAGTGTAAAGAAAAAATAGAAAGTTATAAATTTGATGGGCAAGAAATAAGAGAATAAAAATAGACGGAGTCTTTAGCACATGGGAGACTTGTAGCAACCATTACACCTCCCTGATGAGCCGAGAAAGTGCTAAATTGGTTGTATGCAAAGTTTAGAGACAGAGGCAGGAAATGGGACGAGGTCTTCCTTGCTAATGGTTGGAGGTGTGCGGTGACAGTTTAGAAGAGCCACTGCATAGCAGAAAACACCAGCGGAAACTAGAGGGTTGTTACTGAACTTCTCATTATACTTACGGTAACCTAATCACTGAGAATCTTCTGACCAGTGATGTTTCTTACAATAGTTCTGTAGTAGTGCTGAAAGACTCTTTGAGGTTATTTACCTCTGAGTTAGCAGATATTGCCTTCTGTGCTTGTCTACAAATATAAAAGAAAAGTCAATTTTGTAGTTCATTATTTTCTAAAAGGCTGTTGGAAATTTATTCAGGATATCAGCTTCCACAAAACCTAAAGATTGTATTTATGTCCTGCTGACATCAAGCAATTTTTGAAACCAAATAGAAAGATCAGTCTTGGAAACAGAATCATAATATTTCCCTGTAGCTGTCACCTAAGTAAAGTGAAACGTATTAAAGAACTCATTATAAAGAAACATATCATACACCAGGCCCTGAAAACGAACTCTGAAAACTTGCCAACTACTTTTGAGATTCCAACAATTTCTTAGAGTAGCACTTGCTTCTAACTTCAATCTGTAACAACAGTAGAAGGTGGAATTTAATTCATGTTACCACTTTTCGGAGTAGACTACTCAATCAGAGAACCGATTGTAGATGAAAGCAAAGGACACATGAACCAGAAGCCTGGGTTTGAACTTGTCTCTTATTATCTCTCTGACTTTATGCAAACCGTTTAATCTTTCTGTGCTTCAGTTTTATCATCTGTAAAATGAAGATGAGAATAGAAGCTATCTCATGACGATTCGTTATAAAAATTAAATGAATCAATATTTGCAAACACATAGGTAGCACCTAGAAATTAGCATTGTGTGAGTTTTTGTTAAACATATTTATTTCAATAGACAAATGTTTAATTTGGGACATTCTACTGAGCACCAATTCCATATACTCCCTACTCTAGGTACTTTAAAGACAACTCAGATTTTGTAGGAGATAAAAACAAAGTTTACACACATGTACATGTACATGTATATACATGCATACCCACACACACACACACACTCTCCATAGTTTTATTATTGTTGGAAATTGAGGCTGAACTGTATTTTTTAAGGTCATTAGGATGAAATTTAACCTGATCCAAAAAAAAGGAAGAATAAGATTAACAAATTATTTTTTGGTAAATATATAGATAATCCTCTTGACATTTATGAAGAATGCAGCCTTATATCTTCTTTTGCTCCCAAAGGCAATTAACAGATATGCAGTTATTATGTAAATATTGGAAAATAGGTAAAGTTAAGTTCACAGTGTGAACTATTCACTATTCACATTCTTTTAATTCTTTCTACATAGGATATATATGCTATTTCATTTAATCAAGAAAACAACTTTACATGGTAAATATTGACCTTCTGATTACATATTACAAAATATCATATACCTCTTAAGTCACTCGTGAAACTGTGATTATTAAAATTAAATATGCTGAGAATTCACTGTTTATGTATAAATTATAGTTGTGTTTGCACATCCTACTTTATATGTATAAACTCAGAGAATTATACATGTATTTGTATACGTATGCTAAAAGTCTGTGTGCAGTCTGAAGTATTCTGCAATATTTTCATTGGTTTCAGGAAATTTTGTATTGTTTTCAAAGTTGTCATATTTCACTTGGCAATCAATTTGCATGATTTACCACTGTATTTTCAGCAATGTACAATAGTCTACTATCATCAACAACAAATATATTGAGATGATTTGGGGAAATTAATTTTATAAATAGATAAATAATTAGTGAATACATTTGTCTTGTGAGCACCATGTCTCTTTTTGTAGCCTCATAACTTTGGGGACTCAGATATCAAACCCTTGTTAGGTTAATCTGTCTCAGAGTTCCTATGACTCACTGGGCTGAAAGCTGACCTAAAGCCGTGCAACATTGCATAGGAATGTGTATCTATTAAAGATATATCCATAGCACAACATTTGACATTAGCTCCTAATTCTAAAGGCACTCAAGTTTTACAATTTGATATGCTGAAGATCCCATACAATTTAACAGTATATATTATCTCATAGTGCTTTGTAATTGGTTTGGCTATTACTCTTTCATACTTAACATATACTCTAAAATAAACTCTCCAGAGTCCATCACAAAAGACACTCATGAGATCCTCCTATCATAGACTGTCTCTATGACTCGCTCTCTTGTTTGCCTAGACATATTCTACCTACTATACTTTAGAGTATAACTCAGATTCCACATCATCCACTACAGTTCATATTAATCTATCCCTTTCCTGAATTTCTACAACAATATTTTATTTCCAGGAGTTTACAGTAATTTTTTTGCAAATATTCATATACTGGTATGTGTTCTTATTTGGAATGCCACATATTTATGATTTGTTTCCCCAGTTCAACTGTAAGCACATTGGCATGCTTTGTGTTTCTCTTGGATGGGTCACGTTGCTTTCTTCAGTGATTTGCCTAAAACAACAAACATCTGGAGAATCAAAATTAATACAACTTATGCTCATAAAATTCAGCATTTATGTCTCATATTTTTTTTCTGTCTTCTATATTATGTAGAATAGCTGAAAGGCCAGGGTACTTTTTCCCAAAATATGTATATGGTGCCTGTTATTCAATTGATAGTCCCACAAAACATCTGTCAAGACATTCGGTAGGTTTTAGGAAATGGGGCACAGCATAGGAAAAGAAAATAAATTTCAAAACCACGCTAAAATTCTCTTTAGTGACACATAGATGATATATATTTATAAAGAAAGGTATACACTTATAGGGAAAGATAGCTGTCATGTGGAAGAATAAATATGGAGTTTGAAGTCTGATTGGAGTTTTATTCCTGTCCCTGTCTCTTAATAGCTGTGTGATTTTGAACAAGTTTGTAAACACTTTTAAGCCTCATTTTTTATGTATGCTAATAAAATTTGTTACACAGAATTTTGCTTTAAATAATAGATGTGACAACAATGACAAAAGTGCTTTTAAGCTATACGGAGTTAAGATTTTAGAATTATTTTGATATCAAAATATGTCACTTTGACACAATTTAAATTTTAAGCTTAAAAAAATTAATCACTAAGTTAAATAATTTATCTCATCTAAATAATATGGAGCCACATACAAATACTCTATACATGTAAAGCTGAGAATAAGAAGTAAACAAAAACCATCCTGTATTTCTAGAATATTTTCTTTACAACAATCTACAACCCAACCAGAATTTATTGGTTAGAAGGCATATAGTAATATAGAGAGAAAAAGAAGCCATCAAGGAATGAAATACAGAGTCATCTTTTTATGCTGCTACTCATGCATTTTTATCAATAATTTTTAAATCAACACTTGAAATGAAACTGAAAACATTGTAAATATCCATTTTACTCCTCTTCTACTTCCCTCAAGTCCAAGAAAAGTGTCATAAATCCTTGAAGAAATCAGATCCTGACCAACTTTCCATTGTTCATTTATTCATTCATTTATGCATTCTTCCAACAAATATTGATGTAATAATTCTTTTTTCTCAGGCATGGTGATAGATTCTAGGTGTGGGTTTGTAAACTACACACACATGTTCTCTCCCTTCATAGAGTTTATACTAGAGTGGGGAAACAAAATATATGTTTTGTGAACATATATTGTTGTTACATGAACAACTTAACATATATAAAAATTCATTTGTGATAAGTGACAAAGGGGGTAAAAATAGTGCAAATTTTGACATCAGCATTCTAGGATCTACATTAAAAGGGAAGTATGAAGGTCTTCTTCAACTAAGTGACTTCTAGGTTGAGTCAGGAAGGCTAAGAAGTCAGTCCTCTGAAGAGCAGAGAAAGAGCCTCTGCCAAGCCCCTGAGGGAGCAAATGTCCTGCTGTACTTGAAAGATGGTCAAGAAGCTGGTGTAGCTGGAGTTGGGAGAGCAACAGAGGCAGGGCATGAGAGGACGGTGGCCAGAAAGTCAGGATGGGGACCCAGCAAGACCTTGGGAGCCACGGCAAGAATTTTTATTTTATTTTGAGTACAAAAGCTTAGGAAGACTCCTAAACAGAGGGTAAATGAATGTATGTATGCCTTTAAAAAATGATAATTTTTTTTTAAATTGGTGTAGAGTAAAAGGGGAAGCAGGGAGACAGTCAGAAGCCTGCTGCAGGAGCCAGCATTGCCTAGGTGACAGGTGATGCTGGGGTGGACTAATGCGGTAAAAAAAAGTAATAGCGTCTGTCCATAGCACATTTTACTTTAAAAAGTAGAAATGGCAGTGGAAGAAATTGAACTGCTTCACTTAAAATCCTTGACTTACTTTGGAAAAAAGAGAGAAAAGAGATTTTTACTGACTTTACTGCTACTAGCACAAATATATTCATAGAAAACATATCTCTGGTCTAAAAAACCTTATCTTGGAACATTCTACTACTTCAAGGAAGTTATGCTGTAAAGATTGTCAAACATTATTTTTTACACATGTATTTAGCACTTTCTATGTGCCAGACATAGTGATGAATGTTTCCATATATATTTTTATCTAATTTCCACAATACTATATCCATTTTTGAGCTAAGGAAAGAGAAAAAAATAAGAAACTTGTCTAATGTGATATCCCTCATTAGATTCAGAACTTAAGCCTAGTATTGCATCTTCCTGAAAAGGCATGCTTCCTGTCCAATTAACCAGGTATTTTCTTCCTTCTTTCCTTCCTTCCTTTCTTTTTCCCTATTCCAACTTAGCAATTATTTCCTTCCCTCCCTTTCTTTCTTTCTTTCCTTTTCTTTTTTCAAAAAATGGTGTTGTTTTATTCCTAGTTTAATATTTTACATCTACATTATTTTATTCATAAAAATTACTTTCTTTGTTCTTCAAATAATTTTTTAATTTCATTCTATCATTCTGAAACTCTAAAACACAAAGGGAAAGTATTAACTGTTACTTTGTCATAGTTTGTTTTCCATTACTATAACAGAATACCTGAGATTGGGTAATTTATTAAAAAAAAATAAGACACTTATTTTGACTCAGAGTTCTGGAGTCTGGAAGTACAAGATACATCTGGGCAGCTTCTGGTGAGGGACTTGTGCTGCATTATAACATGGCAGGAGACATCACAGGAAGTGAGGGCTGAGCCTGTTAGCTCAGGGCTCTCTTTCTCCTCCTAGAAAGCCACTAATATCCCACCTTCATGACCTCATCTAATCCTAATTATCTCCAAAAGGTCACACCTCTCAAATACCATGGTTAGATTTCCCACCTTCTTAATACAGTTACAATGGGGATTAAGTTTCAACATGAGTTTCAGAGGGGGCAAACATTAAATCATAGTATAATTTATGCTGAAATAAGTCTAAATCAGTATTTTCATACCCAAACTCCAAATGGCTACAAAGGCAGGCCTGGCTCTACCCCAGCATGATGATAGAAACTTACTACTTGTCAGTGGCCAATATGACATATTTTAGTTGGTTCCTTGTCAAATATCCCTGTGTCTGCCCTACAAATATTTTGTGGTCTCAAATAAAAAAAGCCCCAAAATGAACCCTGTTACTCTGATTTCTTTAAGATAAATCTGTCCTCCAAACTGGTTGGAACACAAACAAATGGGTAGATAAAGAGTTAAGCAGTACAGAAATGATATAAAGCCATTTTAATAGAATGGGGAATCACCTAAGATAGTGGTTATAGTACAGGCAAATTTTAAGGAAAAGAAATATCCTTGACCAATCTAGATCATGACTTCTCAACCTTGACACTACTAACATTTGGACTGGATAATTCTTTGTTGTGGGAGACAGTCCAGCACATTGTAGGATGTTTAGCAGCATCCTTGGGCACCACCTACTTGATGCCAGTAGCAAATCACCACTCCTCCTCCCAGTTATTACAACCAATGATTTCTCAGACATTGCCTAATTTCCTGTGGGGGGCAAAATCAAGCCTGGTTGAAAATCACTGATATAGAGCATAAGATTCTACGCAGAGAAAATGCCATGGCTGCAAAAAGACATAGCATCCCCAAGATGTTCTCAAAATGATGAGCACTGGCTGTTGGTATAGAAATGCCTGAGAATTTCACAAAGCGTAGGTGAGGGTGAGTAGATAATTGCCAACTGAAGATTCTGTCTTAGTTCTGGGGAAAAAAAGTGAGTAACTTTGGAGTTTGAGCCGCTTCAAAGATGGCAGAGTCTAGGTGCCTACCCTCCAGGTAGATGGGTGGGAGAAGTCATAGGTATGAGAATGACATTCCAGACGAAAGAGAAATATCGTGGGCAAAGACACCAGTTGTGAAGATGATTATTTTTGTTTGGAGAAGTGAATGTTGTTTTCAAAGTAAGAAAGAAGTTTCCTGACCTGCTATTGACACAATATAAAAAGCCTTGTATGGCCTAGGAGTTTATGTCATATTCTGGAAGTAGAAGTCACTAAAAAGTTGCAAGAGGGGAATTTGTGAAATACTTGTAGAAATGGATAGATGAGTAGGTAGATCAGAAAATAGAACATTTAGAAGTTTATATCAGTGTCAGCAGATTGCAGTCTGTAGGGGAAACCCAGGTCATTGATTCACTGAATGGAGTTTTATTGGAATAAAGCACATGTGCTCATTCATGCCACAATGGCAGAACTGAGTGGTTGTAACAGAGACCATATAGTCTGCAGAAAATAAAATATTTTCTATTTTCCCCTTTATTAAAAAGTTTGTCAACTGGTATGGGCTGAATTGTGCTCTTCCCTCCACCCCCAAATTCATATGTTGAAGCCCTAATGTGACTGTATTTGGAGATAGGGGCTTTAAGGAAACAATTAAAGCTAAATGTGGTCATAACAATGGGGACCTAATCCAACCGGACTGGAGTCTTTCTAAGAAGAGGAAGAGAAACCAGAGTGTGCGTGTGCTCTCTCTTTTGCTCTCTCTGTCTTTCTCTCTCTCTCTCTTCCCCCTTCCCCCTTCTTTATCTTTCTCTCTCTCTTTCTTTCTCTATCTTTGTGCACACAGAGGAGGGACCATGTCCTCACATGGTGAGGACACACCAAGAAGGCAGCCATCTATAAGCCAAGGAGAGACGCTTCATCAGAAACTAACCCTGCAGGCATCTTTACTTTGAACTTCCAGCCTCCTGAACTATGAGAGAATTAATTTCTGTTGTTTAAGCCTGCTCATTCTGTGATATTTTGTCATGCAGCCAGAGTAGTATAATACCCTAACCCTTGGCCTAGATCATTTGGGCTGGAACAATATGTCTTGTCCTAGGACCTGAGCAACCTGGGCCCTCTTCCCTGGCAGCAACTCAAGGACATAGCAAGACTCCAGATGGCAGCCTCCTGTGTCTGGGGTATGTATTATCAACGGTGGTGATATAACTCCCAGGGGGCAAAAGTTAGTTCTTGAGTGGTGAAAAAAATCTTAGGTATTGCAACAGTCCCTAGTCTTGTGAAGGGCCACAACAATATAACAAACAGAAAGTGTGGCTGTATAGAGGGAAAAATGGTTGAGAAATACTGGTCTAGGGAAATGGACCAATTCTGGGAATCCCACTGGGGCTCCTACTCTGTGTATACCCCTAGCACAGAAGCTGCAGAGTGGTCACACCAATGCACCTTCAGGACATCAGAAGAGGATTTTAGCAGTAAACTAAGATGATAGATGACTGAGGGGTCTTATCACACCTCGGCACCACTTAGGGTCCTCCAGGAACATGCCAACAATCTTGGGACAAAAGAGCTCCAAGAATAATGGAGGTTGAATTTCTCACCAGAGTGAGGGCTTAAGTTGAAAATGTAGGAAATGGACTAATAAGGATTTCTTATACTGAGTTTGTAGAATAAGATTCAGACCTGCTGCTATGGAAACAATAATATGAAATACAAAGTTAATAAACATGACAAAAGTCTGGAGGAGGGGGTACTGAGAAAATAAAGACATAATAATCAATTCTACCTAAGACAGGAAGTAGGGGAGGGGTAAGATATGATTAGAAAAAGATCAACAGGTGAGATTCCAATAAAGGGATGATGACACCCTGACTGAAAACAATGGCAGGGGAGATAGACGTAACATTAGAGATGTGAGAGATACATAAAAGCTGTAATTGATGGGATTAGGCTACTAACTGAATGCCATGAGAAGGGTGGAAGTAAGGGATATACTGAGGATAGCTTCTAGGAAGAATGTACTGAGGAGAAGTTGAGGCCACAGGTAATAAAATTTGCCAATCTCCTTAGAGCAAACGCAATTTCTGAATGTTTTGTTAGAATAAATTCTAGTAAGGATTGCTTTTCTTAGAGCAAAGTTTGTAAATTGATGGCCATTAGGCGAAATGTGGCCTTCGGAGGGCTTTGCAGTTTTGTATTGGTGATGCATTTTTTTTTTTTGTATAAATTTATATAGTACAGTGTAATTTTGTTACATGGATAGATTATGTAGTGATGAAGTCAGGGCTTTTAGGGTATCCATCACCGGCACAATGTACATTGTACCCAATAAGTAATTGCTCATCATCTGTCCCCTTCCCACACCCCAACCCTTGTGAGTCTCCGTTGTCTATCGTTTCACACTCTGTGTCCATGTGCACCCATTATTTAGCTTTCACTTATAAGTGAGAACATGTGATGTTTGTCTTGGCAATACATTTAAGAATAACAATATTCCTTTAAAAGTAGAAAAAATAATTTTGTGAACATTTAAAATTCATATAACATCTTAAAATAATCCAGATTTCTGAGTCCTTGGGTCAATGTCCTGGCCTAACTACAACAACAACAAAAACACCTCAACTGAAGCTGAGTACTGGAAGCTTCCTTTAGATGGGCGTATGGTTTCCGTAATCCTCACCACTCCTTGAGTCCCTTCCCCTGTGCTTCATTCACTGCCTGACTAGCTCCATGGGACTCCAAAAACCTACCACTACAGAAATTAAACTAACACATCACAGAAAAAAAAAATTGTCTCCAAATCAGAGAATAAAAGGTGTGCAATGTGCAAATGGAAGTCTGACTGAAGCCCTTCATCTGCATGTCACTCCAGGTAAGCAATGTTTCAAGGAAAGAATAAGACTAGCTAGGAGAGATTCCTAAGAAAATAGAAAAGTAGCATGAAATCAGAAACTGTGCATTCAGAAAAGAAGCTCTGAAATAACATTGTTGAAAGACAAGGTTAAGTAGACTTTCTAATTCTGATTAGGTAGGTTTTCTAATTCTGGGCACAGAATATAAATTTTAAAATAATTATTGGTTATTATTATCAGTTATTCCTACAACTGAAAATGTGCAATCACCAAATTGTCATATAATTTACCTCGTCAGAAGTTTTACCATTTCTGCCCAACTATCTTTGCCACATGTATTCTTATTTAAAAGCTGTTCTCCTTTTTAGCTGATTTCCTCCAGTACTAGAAAGAAAAGTGCTAAAAAGCAAGATCACTTTATCACTGAAAGTTCACTGTGGTGACATTCTTCTCCAATTTCTGAAAATCCTAAACCACTCTGCACCCAGCTTGACCCAACAGCTGTAGCTCTTCTGCTCTCACTCCCTAATTTGTTTGCATTTGGCTTATATTTCTAGCTCTTCAGAGTGCTGATAATTATGCCTGGTTGGGAGGCTTAGAAGCTGTAAAAAATCTGGACCTCCTCACATTTCAGCACAGGCAGACAAGGCTCAGGCTCCAAATTGGAACTGTATGACTTAAATGGGGCATGTGAGCCCAGGGACATCAACAGCAGCCTGCCAGCTTGAAGATTCTTCTCTGAAGCCACTCACCATATGTTGGCTACAAATTGAAGACCAAACAGGCCAAGGTGTTACACCAGGATTCAAATGGACTTCTGTTAACATAAGTGGTTGGCATGAGGCAGGTGAAATGTTGATAGTTCGAACTTCATAATCCCAGTTCTAACGTAACTGTGATATTGCCCCCATCTTAGAAACACTTTAATAGTCTGACTAATTAAAAATATCATAAAATATAGTGATTATGTGGTATTTTAAAAGTAAAGAAAAGTAAGAATAATAAACTCTGATAATGAAGTCAGTTTACAGGAGATGTGGACAAGAAACAATGTCAGATATGTTTAAATAGTGGTGAATATATTCATTTATAAAATTGCTAAAGGCATAGAAAAAATATACAGATATATCAGGAAAGTAAATTAGTATTTACCACTTATTGATAGCTAATAATGAATTTAGTACTGGGGCTCAGTACATGGAGAAATTTAAAACCTGTCTGTTCCTAGACTTATGACCTAAATTGAAAACCTGAAATGTGGTTTAAGTTCATCTTAAAACATTAAAATGTTTAAACTGGTGCTATGGTCTGAATGTTTGTGATTCATATGTTGAAGTCTAAACACCAATGTCATAGTATTAGGAAATAGGGCCCTTGGGCAGTGATTAGTTTATTTTTATGTTTTATAAGGGATTAATGCCCTTAAGAAAGAGGCCCCAAAGAACTAGCTTGCTCCTTCCACCATGTGACGACACAGCTGGAAGGTGTCATCTATGAACCAGGGAGCAGGCCCTCAACAGAAACGGGATCTGCTGAAGCCTTAATCTTGGACTGTCCAACCTCCAGAACTGTGACAAATAAAATGTCACTGTTTATAAGCTATCCAGTTTATGGTATTTTGTTATAACAGCCTGAATAGACTAAGATAGCTGGCAATTTGTTGGAATTTGAAAATGTGTTATAAAGAATTTAAATTTGGTTTCTTCTGTTTCATGCTGACTTAGTTAACATGGAGCCAAAAACAGCTCTAGGTTGTAAGTGAACTATCAATATTAAGGGTATTTTCATTTTCGGAGAAGAAGTAGTGATATTGGTTGCAAACTCACTTACGCTAAATGGTTGTCCTTTATAAAAAAGAAATTAAAACCATAAAAAAGATCAGCCAGGAATTTGAGACATTAAAAAAAATTCCCCAAACAGAAACTTTTTTTTACCTGTTTGGATTTGACATTGACTGCCTAAACGATGAGGGGAACATTACATTACCTGTCCCTATTTTCCAGTCCCTCCTGTGAATAAAACTACCTTGTACTTCCAAGATGCCAAGTAATTCAAAGAGCTATTATGTTTATTTTTTAGAAGGGTTTTTTTGTTTGTTTATTTTCAAAAGACTGCAAAAATAACCCACCTAAGAGTTGTTAATTATCATTAAATAGTGAACACAGACATTTTTAGAGTTTCTCAAAGTCATGTCATGATTCCCAGGAAGAAGAAGCATTAGAGTTACATCAAGCATGAAACATGTGCTTTGAAAAGTGATTTGATTCACAATGCTAGAACTTTGCATGTGAGCTGAAAAGACATTTTGTTTAGTTTTAGCACTTAAAGAGATAAAGTTCATGGTTTTGAAATGTGGCTGCCTTGGAAAATAACATTTGGAGAATGTGTATGATCTATAAAAACAAACACACACTATAGAGAGCTTTTCAGCATGGCTGGAACTGCCAAAAATCCAGATGTTCTCTTTTTATATTCTTGGATCAACACCAAAGAGCAAAAAATAGCATTGATCTTTGTCGACCAGCATCACTTGAAGAGGAAGTACTAGCCCTAAAACAGCAGGAATTACTCAACATTCTTCAAAAGAGGGCTGGAGATCCTCAAAATCTGACACTACCATTTGCCCATACGAGTCCCAGTTATACCTGCAGTAATGAAAGTATTTGCTTGACTATATAAATTATCAGCACTGGCCACTGTCTACCATCTATACACACTCAGATCAGCCAAATTACCAATTTTATTGATGCTTTAGCTTTTAAAACAAATACTGAACAGACAAAGGCTCAGATACTTTTATAAATCAGGAAAAAACAGAACATAAGATAAGCCTAATTGAAAAGCCAAATACTTGCCCATGAGGAATGTGACAATCTGGCAGTGTGTAAATTTGAACACAAATTCTAACATTGCCATTGACCACCCTCTTTTTCTGTGGCCCCTCAAAAGGGTATAGTTGGACAAACACACCATCCTATGCAGGCATAATTTCCTTTCTCTTTTCATTTTATGTTTTTTTAAAAGTAGAACTAAATGAAGCCCTAGTTTTAAAAGTAAAATGTTATAATAATAGTTGGGAACCACTATAAAACAAGAAAGGTGTTTCTTACCCAATAGTTGAGAGAGAGAGGGAGAGAGAGAGAGAGAGAGAGAGTGTGTGTGTGTGTGTGTGTGTGTGTGTGTGTGTGTTGGCCATATGTAATTTTCTAAAGTCCATCAAGGCAAATACAGAGAAAATGTGGGGTGTGTGGTATGGAGGAGGAGAGGAAGGGGACCAGAAAAATAAGAAAATAAATAGTCTGAAAGCTATGGGAAATCAACTACCTTTGATTTCACAGAGAAATTAAATGTGCACGAGAAAAGAAAGGGCAAAAAATTGAAATCTATTCCCAAAGTAACAATAACACAGCTGGGGATTAAAAGGATCAACAAAGGTTAAATCAGTGAGAAGGCAAATCTTTGAGCATTAATAATACAAGCAACCAAAAAAAAAAAAAAGAACCTCAAAATCAGATGAAAAGTAAATCTTCATTATTCTATATTTTGCCTTAAAATATTAAGAATATTTGTATAAGGAACAACAGTGAATTAACACATCTGGTATTATCCTGGTTGGAGCTAGAACCCATTCTTCGAAGCGAAGTGTCACAGGATTGGAAAAACAAGCATCACTGGTACTCACCATCAAACTGGTACTAACTGATGAACACTTACATCACACAGGGCAATAACATTCATCTGAGGGCGGGTGGGCGGGAGGGGGGTGGAAGGGATGGGAAAAACTCTCACTGAATGGATGTGGGGAGCACAGTTTGGGAGACGACCACAATTGTGGCTCTGACACGGGCAGAACAGGGGCAATGTGTATGGCCAAAGAGTTGTACCCCCATGATATTCTGAAATTAAAAAAATAAATTTTAAAAAAATTAAGAATATTTATTAAGTAATAACTAAAAGAGTGGAACTGGAATGTTCCTAACATGAAGAAATGATAAATGCCTGAGATCAAGGATACCCCAATTACCGTGATTTGAATAATCCACGTTGTATGCCTACGTCAAAACATCACGTATACCCCACAAAAATATACAACTATTATGTACCCATAATAATTAAAAACAAAAAAATCCACAAAAAAGAAAAACTGCCACAAAAAATTTTATAGTAAAAATTTAGATTTATTAATTTATCCACATAATCCAAAAGATATGTAAAGAGCAATCTGAAAAGAAAATATGGTCTGAATTTATGATATTTCTTTAATTTGAAACTCATAGTTATCCACTCTGTGACATATATTCCATGTGTGTATATATTTTTAAAGTCATGTATCTAAAGAAATAAAACTGTATTTAGAAAATAGAATACTACTAAAATTCCATTTAAGCTAATTTGTGTGGCTGTTTATTTTAATAAGGAATATCAGTATCTTAATAAGCTTACTATTTTTTAGTTTCCCTAAAAATCATTCTACTTCTCCTGCACTATGTATACTAAAAGACAGTCTTGGCTAAAGTCATGTGCTTTTTTTAAAAAAATTTTTAATAGTAAACTAAGATGACAACTCTGGGAAAGTGACAGTTTTTAAATATATCTAAAAATAATGTTATTTCTGGATGCAGTATAAATGTAGTTTGAATACAAAAGAATAAATCAAAACTTAATACAGTTCATCAAAATCCATAAAGAGAATATTTAATATGTGGCAGTCCTTTTTGAGTTAATGAGTTGTCTGACTCTCAGGGATGATGGCTTCCACCTGCATCAACTCTTGGCAGGTTGATAGCCAGGCACTTAACTGGATCTCTAAAACTTGATCCTGTCAGCTAGTGACAAAAACAAACTGATAGTGTGCAATTATTTCAATCACTCAATCAACAAAAATTTTTTAGCACACATCATTTTCTCATCATTGTGCTAGATATAAGGGA
This sequence comes from Daubentonia madagascariensis, assembly GCA_023783475.1. Lineage (NCBI taxonomy): Eukaryota > Metazoa > Chordata > Mammalia > Primates > Daubentoniidae > Daubentonia > Daubentonia madagascariensis. Next base: position 34,263,086 of record JAKFHU010001209.1, read on the forward strand.
AGTGTGTAAAAGATAAATAAAGGAAATAAGAGCCATACATCCAAACTTAAAAAGTGTGCAAATAAGGCTGAAAAGGTAAAAAACTATAAATAATTATCCAAGTTAATGGCATATTTAAAAAGCGATTTATGTAGATAGGCCAAAATGCCATAGAGATGGTCGGATGAATAAATGTCAGAATGATCAGAGGCAATTTTAGTGGGACAAAATCTGAAAGGATGAGTAAGATTAGGTAAGTAAAGGGAGGAAGAATTGTTTTCCCCCTAAATGAATGGACCTGCATAACATGAACATGGGACACAAAGGGAAATAAGTACAAATTTAGGCAGCAAATGTGAGGTGAATAACCTGATTGATGCAAGTGGATGTATCAGAGAGCAAAGCAAGATACAGACTGACAACTAGTAGGATAGATATGGAGAGCCTTGAAAACCAGGCAAGACTGAGCCTGGTATGATAAATAAGAGTCAGCAGTAACTTATTAATTGATACATATTATTTTACATATTGATGGGGGCATATTGATGTGATATTTTGTTACATTCATAGAATGTATAATAATCAAGTCACGAAATTTGAGGTATCCATCACTTTGAGTATTTATCATTTCTATATGTTGGGAACATTTCAGGTTCTCTCTTCTAGCTACTTTGAAATATATTAATACAATATATTATTGCTAACTATAGTCATCCTGCTCTGCCATGGAACATAAGAACTTACACCTTCTCTCTAACTGTATGTTTATACTCATTGACCAACACCTCTCCATTCCCCCCCAACACACAAACACCCCCACCTTTCCCAGCCTCTGGTATCTATCATTCTATACTCTACCTAAATTAGATAAAAATTTTAAGCTCCTACAAATAGGTGAGAACATGCAAAATTTATATTTCTGTGTCTGACTTATTTTAGTTAAAATAATGACCTCCAGTTCTATCCGTGTTGCTGCAAATGACATAATTCCATTCTTTTTATGGCTTAAATATTATTCCATTCTGTATATATACTAAATTTTCTTTATTCATTCATCCATTGATGAACTCTTAGGTTGATTCATTATCTTCGCTATTGTGAATAGTGCTGCAATACATATGTGAGTGCAGGCATACTTTCAATATACTGATTTTCTTTCTTTTGGATAAATACCCTGTAGTAGGATTTCTGGATTACATGGTAGTGCTATTTTTAGTTTTCTGAAAATTCTCCACACTGTTTTCTATAGTGGCTGTCCTAATTTACATTCCCACCCACAGTGTATAACATTTACTTTTCTCTACATCCTTTTAGTATCTGTTATTTTTTGTCTCTTTAGTAATAGCTGTTCTAACTGGGGTAAGATGATATCTCATGGTGGTTTTGATTTGCATTCCCTGATGTTCAGTGATGCTGAGCATTTTAAAATATATTTATTGGCAATTTGTATGTCTTCTTTTGAGAAATGTCTATTCGTGTCCTTTGCCCACTTTTTAATGGGATTATTTGATTTTTTTACTGTTGTCTTGTTCCAGTTCTTAGGGGAAGGCTTTCAGTTTTTCCCCATCCAGTATGATGTTACCTGTGGGCTTGTCATGCATGACTTTTATTATGTTGAGGCATGTTCTTCCTATGCCTACCTTGTTGAGACTTTTTATCATGAAGGATATCGAACTTTATCAAATGATTTTTCTGCATCTATTGAGATGATCATATGGTTTATATCCTTCATTCTGTTAATGTGATATATCACATTTATTTATCCTTGCATCCCTGGGATAAATCTCACTTGATCATAGTATATTTTTTGTTTTGATATGCTGTTGGATTTGGTTTGCTAGTATATTGTTGAGAATTTTTGCATCTATGTTCAACAGGGATATTGGTCTGTAGTTTTGATTTTTTGTTGTGTACTTGTCTGGTTTTGGTGTTAGAGTAATGCTGTTCTCGTGCAATGAGTTAGGGAGAATTCCCTCATCTTCAACTTTTAGAATAGTTTGAGGAAAATTGGTGTTAGTTCTTCTTTGGAAATTTGGTAGAATTCAGCCATGTAGCCATCCAGTCCTGGACATTTTTAGTAGGGAAGAATTTTTATTACTGATCCAATCTCCTTACTCATTACTGGTCTGTTCAGGTTTTCTATTTCTTCCTGATTCAATCTTGTTAGTTGTATGTGTCAAGGAATTATCCATTTTCTCTAGGTTTTCTAGTTTGTTAGTATATAGTAGTTCATAACAGTCTCTGATGATCTTTTGTATTTCTGTGATATCAGTTGGAATCTTTCCTTTTTCATTTCTGATTTTGCTTATTTGGGTCTTCTCTCTTTTTTTATTAGTTAGTTTAGCAAGTGGTTTATTGATTCTGTTTGTTTTTTAAAAAAAAAACTCAACTTTTTGTTTCATTGATTCTTTGTATTTTTTGTCATTATTTTGTTTAGTTCTGCTTTGATCATTTTTATTTCTATTCTTCTACTAATTTAGGGGTTTGGCTTGTTCTTGTTTTTCTAGTTTTTTGAAGTGCATTGTTAGACAGTTTATTTGAAATCTTTCTACCTTTTTGATGTGAACATTTTAGTGCTATAAATTTCCCTCTTAGCACTGTTTTTCCTGGTCCCATAAGTTTTTTGGTATTTTTGATTTTAATTTGTTTCAAGAATTTTTTTTTAATTTCTTCTTAATTTCTTCCTTACCCAGTTGTTCAGGAACATGTTGTTTACATTCCATATATTTGTACAGTCTCCTAAATTCTTCTTGTTATTGATTTCTAGTTTTATTCTATATTAGTCTGAGAAGATTCTTAATATGATTTTGATCTTTTAAAATTTGTTGAGATTTGTTTTGTGTCCTAACATATGGTCTCTCCTGGAGAATGTTCAGTGTGCTGATGAGAAAAATGTGTATTCTGTAACAATTGGATGAAATAATCCACAAATGACTGCTAGGTCCATTTAGTGTGATGTACAATTTAAATCCAATGTTTCTTTATTAATTTTCTGTCTAGATGATCTGACTAGTGCTGACAGTGAGGTGTTGAGGTTTCCAGCTATTATTATATTAGAATTTGTCTGTCCTTTTAGATCTAATATTTGCTTTATATGTCTGGGTGCTCCAGAGTTGGGTGCGTATGTGTTTAGAATTGTTACATCCTCTTCCTGAATTGATCTTTTTATCATGATATACTGATCTTCTTTGTCTCTTTTTACTGTTTTTGAATTAAAGTTGATTTTATCTGATATAAGTATAGCTACTCCTGCTCACCTTTGGTTACCATTTGCATGAAATTTCTTTTTCCATTCTTTTACTTTCAGTCTATACGTGTCTTTACAGGTGAGATGATTTTCTGCAGGCAGCATATAGTTGAGTAATGTTTTTGAATCCATTCACACAGTCTATATCTTTAATATGGAAAATTTAATTCATTTATTGTCAAGGTTATTATTGATATGTGATGGTTTATTCCTGTAATTTAAATAATTGATTTCTGGTTGTTTTATATATCCTTTGTTTCTTTCTTTCTCTCTTATTGTTTATCATTGTGATAAACAATATTCTTGATTCTTGATATTCTTTTGTGGGGATATTTGAGTTTTTTCTCTTCCTTTTTGTGTCTTCTCTACCAGTGGTTTTCAGGTTTTCATGTGTTTTCATGATGGTACTTGTCATTCTTTCCCTTCCATGTGTAGGGTTTCCCTAAGCATTTCTTGTAGGGCTGGTCTAGTGGTGATGAATTCTCTCAGCTTTTTTTTATCTGAGAAAGTCTTCATTTCTCCTTCATTTATGAAGAATAACTTTGCTGCGCATCATATCCTTGGAGGGCAGGATTTTTCTACCAGTATTTTCAATATATCAACCCATTATCTCCTGGCCAGTATTGTTTCTTCTGAGAAATCCACTGTTGGTCTGATGGGGCTTCTCTTATAAGGGACTAGAGGCTTTTCTTTTGCTATTTGTAGCCTTTTCAAATTGCCTTTGACTTTTGGGAGTTTGTCTATGGTGTGCCATGGAGAAGACTTCTTTGAATTGTATCAATTTGAGGATTTTGGAGCCTCCTGTGTCTGGATTTCTAATTCTCTTCCTGACTTGGGAAGTTTTCATTTGTTATTTCATTAAATAAATTTTCTAACCCTTTTGTTTTTGCCACACCTTCTCGGACACCAAAAATTCTAATATTTGGTGGCTTTATGGTGTCCCATATGTCACCAAGGCTTTTCTCATTCTTTTTTTAAACTTTATTATTGTCTAATTGGGGTATTTCAAAAGGTCTGTCTTTAAATTCTAAGATTTTTTCTTCCACTTAATCTTGTCTATTATTGAAGCTTTTGCATATAATTTGTATTTCATTCAATGAATTCTTCAGTGCCAGAATTTCTGTTTGGTTCTTTTTTATGATATCTCTCTCTTTGGTGAATTTCTCTCATATCCTGAATTGTTTTTCTGATTTCTTTGTATTGTTTTTCAGTATTCTCTTTTATCTAACACAGCATCTTTAGTATCAAAATCTTTACTTCTTTTTCTGGGATTTTGCAAATTTCTTTTTGATTGAGATCTGATGTTGGAGAATTATTGTGTTCCTTTGAATGTAACATATTTCCTTGCTCTTTCATGTTTCCTGTGTCCTTACACTGATATCTGACCATTTAGTTTAATAGTCACTTCTTCCAATTTTTCATAATGGAGGACTTTTTTTCTCAAGACATGTGCAGGGTTTTGGTTGGGTAAAGCTCTTTGGCTTTGATTCTGTGTGATTGCAGTAATGTGGTCTCTATTTTTTCTTTGGCTGTAAACAGCATCAGTGGTCTCTATGATTTCCTTGGTGGCTTAGGGTGCAGTTGTTAGTAGAGGCTGTGGTGACATTTTGCTAGGGACTGGGACACCAAGTAGGCCAGTCTTCAGGCCCTATTGGTGGCAGTAGTGGGCTGAATGTGCCTGTCCTTTGGCCCCAGGGAAATGTATGCTGGCAGCAGGCTGATTTTCTGCCTCCAGGCAACTTGTTTGGGTGCCAGGAATGGCAGCAATAGACCACGTAGTCAGATGGGTTCTTGAGCCCCTAAGCAGCAAGTGTGGTATGTGCGATGACAGTAGCAGTGGTGAGAAAATCGTCCTGGACCCAAGTGATCCATGCTGGTGATGGTGATTGCTGTGAAGGGCTGGGTGGGCCAGCCCCCAGACTCAGTGGTAGCACTTGCACATGGGTGCCAGCTGTGGTGGTATAAGTATGTCAAGTGGGCTGACCTCAGATGGCAGGAGGAGTTCTCAGGTGCCAATCATGGTGAACTGGGCTAGGAGATCCTCAGGCCCCTGGGTGGTGTACTCAGGTACTGAGGGGGTGGAACTAACCTGACACACCTTCTTTCCCTCAGCCCCTTCTGGTAGCACATGCAGGCACTGGCTATGGTAGGCAGGAGCAGGGTAATCCCCAGGACACTAGTAAAATGCTTAGCTGGGGGCAGCAGCAGCTGCACTGCAGCCTTGCTACTGAGGAGGGCAGGATTGCTTTCAGTGGGGTGGGGAGTAGGCTTTGTTAGTGCCTTGGCCCTACAGTAGCCTGCAGTGGCAGCAGGTTGGAGGCCGTGGGATTTATCCTCAGGGCATATGAAAATGCATGGCTGTCCCTCTACTGGGAGAGACAGGGTCATTTCCCAAGGCTCCTGCCTTAGCCATGGGGGAAGTGGCTGCAGGTAAGGAACATCAGTGGGACCTCAGGGATGTGGAGATGCAGAGATTACTAATCCCCAGGGCAGGATGTAGTCCAAAGAGTGCTGGGCTCTGAAAATGGCACCTCACTGCAGCTGCTTAGGATTCAGGAGTCTGTGGGACCCAGTGTGAGCTTTCTCTCTGGAGCAATGCCTTCGGTGGTCTCCAGGCAGCTGCCTGTTACTCTCAGGGCCTACAGGTGCTGGGAGGCTCCTCCATGGCTAGGATCATAGAAGTCTGTGGAAGGAATGTGACCACCAACCGTCTGTTACTTACCCTTTGCCCACATTAGGGAGTTTCTCCAGACTCCCAGCCAATCCTGCCCCAGAGTCAGTAGTAATTTTAATTGAGGGGGCAAAGTGACAGAAAAGTGAACCTGAAAGAAGATGCAAATGAAATGAAGCAGAGAAGAAAGTCAATTAAGAAGGTCATAGTGATTTTAATAAAGACAGGATATATATTAATATTATTCAAAATTTTCTAAGTAAACCTGGTTTTTCAAAATCAACCATGATATAAGAAATGATATAAGAAATCAATTGACTATTGACTTGATGTTGGAGACCATTATGTGCTCATTTGTAGGATTAGGATGACGGTGATGCTACTAGAGCTCAGATGATGGTGGTAAAAGCATTAGTTCAAAGAAACACTAATATGGTAGAAAATGAGCAATATGAGGCCACAGTCATACTCATATTCCAATTAATTCCACTGCTGCTTTTGTGTGTGTGTGTGTATCTGTGTGTTTGTGCTTTTGTTTTTGATAAACTATCTTCCAACATCAAAAGTGAGAGAATGGTTACAATTTTCTCCATCTGCCTGATAAATTCTTTCTAGCTTAGGCAGAACCTTTCCGTATTCCATGACAATACAAAAAAGTTTTTTTCATGAAGATATAGTATGCAGTTACTTTAATCAATTTAATTAGATTTTTTAATTGGAAACCATATTAATTAGATACATCACTACTTTGAAAATCTACTTGGTAGAATATTCGGATCAATTTTTGCTTTGATTATTTCTGGCCTTGTGTTCTTTTAAATGTTCCTGTCCAATTAGGACTGTAAGAAGTGGCCACTAAAAAGAAATACTATGCATGTTCCTTCTGTTGATACTAAATGGCCATATGAAAATAAATGTTTTTGAGTGTGGCTGATTGTTCTTTTATAGTACATACATTTATGACCATCTTGGGAACCAGTTACACTGCAGCGTGTTTACAGGATCCTAAAAGCTTTCAGAAGGCCAGGAGGACAGTAATCACATGAAAATCCATTAAGAACATTTCATAGCTTGTCACATAGCCTTCTTGAGAAAAGTATTATCAATCTGACTCTCTTTTATGCCCTATAGATGAAATGAGGAATTAGACATTCAAATCAGCAGCTCGTGCATACTTATATGAAGTGGTGACATATAAACTTATTTATATAAAAGAATAGCAATTATTTTGTCGGTATATATTATGATTGTATGTTGATATAGGCTTATTTCTTTAATTCAAATATAGATGAATAATCTACTAAAACTTAGGATCTAAATAAACTAAGAAAATAAAATGGTACAACAGAAAGACTGAGGGTATGGGAGTGAAGGCGATGAGTTTCTAATAGTGGCTATACCATTAAATATGTATATTTTGGGAAATTGTTTAACTTCTCAGGATCATGTAATTCTCATCTGTCAACTGATGTGATTAGACAAGTTCAACACATTAAAATCAAGGTACAACAAATAAAATAATTACACTGAATATAAATATTTATTAAGCAACAAAAGACAAGTTACATTAGTTGTCAAACAACTTGGTATAAAACTTAAAATTAAAGAGGTTTCCTTACGGTAGAAATTCCCAGTGACTCTGATATAGTCAGATGCCTTAATAAATATTTGCTTATTGTGAGTCTCCAAACAAGGCAATTTGGAGAGTTGGGTATAAAGTCAACACGACGTCCCAAATTTAATTGACTATCCTATGTTGTATAATCTGTTATGGTGCACAGTCTAGGAAATACCAGACTACTCTGACATTTTATGCAATACTGTAAAGTCTTTTGATACTGTCCCTTGCTTGCCCAATAAGGATGCCTTTCTAGTGTCTGCACTTCTCAAGGTGATCTGTCTAGTCTCCAGTTCCCCAGGATCACATCTTTCTAAGTATTTTTTTCCAGCAAGTTACGATTGCAAATCAAGTGGACCAATTGAATCTTAACATACTGAAACAGCAATAAAAAAGAACAGAAAAGAAAACCAAAGAAACCCCAGGATTTTTAAGTAGCATGTAGTATTATAATAATACCAGATTATTAATAGCTTCTGAGAACCATTTTGAGATGAAGTATTCTTTGTATTGCTGTAATTTGACTTAATTATAGTTTCTCTTCTCATTTATTGACAAGCTAATTTTTTTCAAGTAATTTTATGTAGTATAATCTTAATGTCATATAAGTAAAACTGGACTTATTTTTCAGTATCATTGAGCTTCTAATCCTACAACTTTAGATGACACTCTCACAGATACCCTTTCTTTCTCACCAGATCAGGTTAGGTCCTCTGCCTATATCACCCTCCATTAGTCAACACATCACTTAGGGCAGTTTGCAAATACATATCCACATAAAGTCTGTGTGTATTTGTGATTATCTGATTAATTTTGGTTATTTGATTAATTTATCCCCTTACTCTGATCTCAGATTATAAACCCTGCCGGGAAAAAACTCAGTCTTCTTTGCTCACTATTATTTTTGCTAGCTCTAGCACCATGCCTCACTCATAGTAATTTCTAGACACACAAATGTTGAATGTTGAACTTCAAAGGCACTTATTCAACGGGTTTCCAACATATATATATTTGTACTTAGAAACAGCTTCTCAAATATAGCATGTAGATAGAAGCCACCCATCTCCTCAGTTTAATGAATGAATTAAGTTTAAAAATGTTTATCTTTAGGAAAATAAAATGATTCCTTCAAGGATAATGTCTAAACCATCATTCACCATTCTTACCTTAGCTAAGAATAAGTACATGAGAACAGTATGAAATGAGAGAGACTCAGGACAGGACACAGGAGGTAGTAAAATCATGAATAATAGGTATCTTCCTTAAATTAACTTTCCCACAAAAGTTTGTGTCTAAATCTGGCTTCAGATTCATAATTCTTTAACAATTCTCTATTTAAAAAGAAGCCTCAAATACACTTTCTTGTTATTTCATTTTAAAAGTGGGCAATATCATCATTACTTTGTAATCACAGTATGTTTTCAAACAGCAGCTAAGACACTTTCTTGATGCCATATAGCAAATCAATAGAGAAATGGGAAGTAACTCAAGGCCTCAAAACACCTCTGAATATTTAGTGAGGATTCTGCCCATATTCATTATAAAATAAATGACCAAAAGATATGGGAAAAATATACCCCCATCTGCATAGGACATATTTTGTTTTTGACGTATAACTGTTTTATTTAAATGAGACAAAAAATATAAGGTAATATTGTACACAACCCTGCCTCAGAGCAGTATAAATGTTGAGCTGTTAAATATGTATTGTGCATTTGAAATTATTGTCCCCACAGTGACTGTAACCCAGCTGTCAGGTAAACGTGTAGGAATTTGTGATATTTTATACAATGCTATGCTGTGCACCATAAAACAAAATAATGTTGTTTACTAGCGGCATTCAGAGTTCTTTTAGTTTGAAAGTTTAAATGTTATACCACCATAGTCTGAACTGATTTGTTTTTAATAATAAATTCAGAGTTATATTTTGTTGTATGATCATAAATTTTCATCATTAAGCTGCCCAATGAAAAGAATAAGACAAAAAAGTAGAAGAGGTCATCTGTTCCCACTACTTTTTTTGTTGAAATTAATACTTTTGCTGCTCTCTAGCATACTATCAAAACGAAATCCAAATTTAATTTCATATAGCACATCTAAAATGTGCAAGCAATTTTGCCAGTTACTGTAGGAAATGAAAAGATGAATAAATCACAAATGTTGCTGTCTTAGGAACTAATGCCCTGGGATTTTACAATCAAATAGCTGAATAAGATGGTTACATACCTAAAACAAGGGAGACTTAGATAAGGACCCCAAGAGAAATACAAAGGAAGGAATGGATGCATCTACTTGGGGGTTCAGAAAAGGCTGAACTTAGAGGGTAGGTAGATCTGAGTTAATAGGGATTAGTAAAATTTCAACTAAACATTTAAAAGACACACTGTCTTACTCTAGCACTGATGCAACATGTACATAAATCTGGAAAACTGTGTTTGAGAATGGGCTGGCTCTTCTCAGGTATATTCATGTGTCACTGGAGCTTCTGTGAAATAAGATTCCAACAGGTTTCTAGAAAAAGTTATGAAATAATTTTAAGGAGTGAATATACAATATGGATAGGATTTCTGGTATGCTATAAATGTCTGTGCGTGTATATAATACACATACATACACATGACATATGCGTGTGATATATTTTGTTTGTATGTACATGATATGTTTATATATGATATAACATACCTATTATATATTTTATGCATACATATTTTTACATATGAATATATATAATTAAAATTACTTTTATAGATTAAAATATGTATATAGCCTCCTTTAATTTCAATATCTTTTCAGGAATCTGCTTTATAAAGCAAATATTTATATAATAGATTGAACCTCTCTCCCATCAAAACATTATTAAAATTACAGGCTGATGCCAATAACTCAGTATAAAGTAAATTAACAATATAAAAAGCTAGGTATTTAAAGAAAAAAGATGGATATCTTTATGAAATTCAAGATAATGAATAATGTCTTGGGTCCTGTAACATAGATATGTGTGTCTCATTATATGGGATCCCAACTTACAAGAAGGAAAGTGACTATAAAAGTGTACTTAGAGACCCTGAAGGACAGCAAAACTCAAGCACTGTAAACTGGAAGGCTTAAACAGCCAACATTTATTCTCACAATTCTAGAGGCTGCATAGCCCAAGGTCAAGGTGCTGGCCTATTAAGTTCTTGGTGAGGGCTCTCTTCCTGGCTTACAGAGGCCTACCTTTTGACTCACATGACAGAGATAGCACAACCTCTCTCTTCCTCCTTGAATAAAGCCATTACTTTTACCATGAGGGCCCTACCCTCATGAACTCATCTAACCCTAATTACTTCCCAAAGGCCTCATTTCCAAATGCCATTACATTTTGGGTGTTAGGGCTTTAACATATGAATTTTGGGGAGGACACAATTCAGTCCATAGCAGAGGTAAAGGGTAGATTTTATCCTCAAGTATCAGGGCCCTCCTTAAAAGGTATTAGAAGGTTCTAAGTGTTAAAAACTTAGAAAGATTCACAGTATATGACAATTTGAATAACCAAGGATAAAATTAAAGCATTTTCCAGAGTGTAGAACAATAATTAGAATGACTGCTCTTAACTTTCCATTGGCCCTAACAAATCAAAATCTCACCAGGAAGCTCATTTTAAGCTACTCTGCTCTAATAATCAAAATCTATATATTTAACATTTTTAAAAAAATCATATCTCCAGTTGAGTGTTGCAGGCAATTTGGAGTAGCTTGTATTAATCTAAGCCTCCAACTAAGAATAGCTATGAAAGCTAGATTTTTTTAAAGGAGGTTGGGGGGCATTGAAAAACAACAAAGACATCCAGGAAGGGAAGACTTGAGGGACCAGTATTTCTGGGAAAAAATAAATCAAAGAGAAGGGGGTCTAACTTTTCTATATGCAAATATTCCTCTAGACATTGGCCAAGAGCATAAAACCAAGCAGACTTACTAGAAGCTAAAGAAGCTAAACAGAGTTTTTTATAATCTCATATGCCTAGAGAGACATCACCTGGAATTTAGAGCTCAACAACAAAGAGAGACCCTTGTAAATATCATCAGTTTCAGGTGAGGTACTTGAAATTTCTATGATTTAACATAATCCACTTAGAAAAAGACTATTTCCATGTCTTATTTTCTATATATGTGTATATCTAGAACATTGAAGCATCAAAGAGTCCTATTCATTGCACTCATGAAGAGTAATTTTTAAACTTTTTTCTGACAAATTAACTGTTAGAACTCTTTCATATATGCCCCACTTGTCCATAAATACCTTCCAGAAGAACTCATACTTAATTTATCACAACCATGTATATGTTGCTTCTAGAGTATTCAAAATAATTTAACTGGAATATCAAAAATGTGTCAAATAATTTGTGAAAACTTTGGTCAACAAATACTCATGGCTGTCATATTTTTCAATAGGATTCTAGATATATTTTGTCTATATGCATTCAGCAAATATAGGATAGTGCCTTTTGCACATATAAATTTTTGAGTCTTTAAACTAACTGGTAAAATAATAACTTTATCTTGGATTATCTTCCAAACATCATATATTCTGGAAAAAGCAATCTACCAATGGTGAGACAGTGGTTGTTTAGTTCTTTTAATGAAAAGTAGATTTTTAAAAAAGTATTAGTGGTTATTCCTTGAATCACAATGACCAGATTCATGCTAACTTGAACTTTTCTTTAGAGGATGAAAATTTCTAATTCCAGCCATACAATCTAGTAGACATAAAGCAATTTTTGTCCTATTATTTACTTGCACTAAAGCTTATTAAATATATATATATATAATATGCCAAAATATGCTTGGTATTATGGGGATACAAAATATATACGTGATGATACCCTTCTTCCAGCATCGTAGATGGCTATAAAAATTGTTCCCAAAATGATTCCAGAGAGCTTTAACAGCCATGATAAAATAGGATGAGAAGCTATTGTATGATAAATTGTTCGTATTTAATCCTCGTAAAACTCCTGTAAGATACTTTGTATGCCAATTTAAAAATAGCGGATCCTGAGACTTTATAAGTAACTTAGAAAAAGTTCACATAGCTATTTGGTTGGGACACTCCTAACCGTTACATTGGAACCTGAAAAGTTAAATATAATAGTTGTGAAAAGAAGATGATGATTTTATAAGGCTGGATATTTCTATTTGGTACCTGTTGGATTTTTGCTAATATATGCTAGATTATACCAACCTCCACTTCCATAATCAACCACGCTCAGACAACTCAGGTTACACAAATCTCAGCATAGATCTAACCATCTTGACAAAGCAGAAAAACAGCTGGGCTGTCGCCATGGCTATCTCTATGTACATGGATGTATTCAGCAATGTACTTGTTAATTTAAAGAAACAAAAATCCTTCACCTGAATTAGGGTAATCCAGGAATATAATAAGTAGGAGACTATTGTAATTTATACCAAACACACACACACACACACACACACATACACAAACACACACACATATCATTATTGAGTGAGCTTTAACACTAGATTTGAGCTCCAAGTTCAAATGTTTAATCATGGATTGTTTTCTTACTCTTACAATAAAATAAAAACCACAAAAGTTTCACTGCTTCATTACAAGAAGTCCCCATGCAGAGTCATAACCCAGTGTTTCATGAGAACATCCCTTCCTTGCAAAATCAAATGGTCTGTAGCTCTCTCTTTTGAGAGTGAGAGAGTAAGCTCCTGACATACCATTTATTGACATGTCAAAATGAATTAATTCATGGGTGATGACTCCTACTGAAAAATGATCTCCTCACTTTAGAGAAAATTTCAAAAACTTGTAAGTTATATCTGCCGTTTGTACTTCTTGTTAGACTCTTCAAACACATTTTCCAAACTGTTTGGTTGTGATTTTTTTTCAGTTTCTTCTCTGTCTTAAAAAAAAAAAAAAAAAAAAAAAACCAAGCAAAAAACCCCTCCTGAGTGTTTGCAAACATGTAAAGATAGTAGAAATAAGAAATGGAAAGAAATACTGAAAATGAATAATTTGGAACAAGAGTAAATTTTTGCAAGCATATGACTGGAAAGGTCTTGACAGAAAGTTCACTATATTTGACATTCAAATAAGCAGTCAATATTTAGAGAAGTTCTTTTCCTTGTTTTTGAAATATTGATTTGGGGAGAAAATACGTTTTTAGGAAGTACTCCAGCTACTTGAGATTCAGATCTATGTGCATTTCAAAGCTGTCTCAAGGAACACAGGTATCAGTTACCCTCCTATAGATAAAAAGTGTAAATACATTAGAAATGAAAAATAATGATTTTGAATTTCAGGCCCAATATAAATGTAGAATAGTTTCATTCACATGGATAACTGTCAGAAGGTAACTAATGCCAAAGTTGTTAATTTGTGTAGAATACATCTAAGTATAAGCAAAACAAAACAGACAAAACAAATAGCATTGATTTTTTCTCATTAATAAAATAATCATTAACATTTGTACCTTCTTTGATATGGATAAGGAGATATTTTCCTCAACTTAAAAGATTTTTTCTTGTCCAGATTTTATAAACAAAAGGAAAATATTGTCTTTTTGATCCTAAAGCTTAAGATTCATATTATTTTCCAGGTAGTGCTAAAAGAATCAGTAGAGATCGCTCAAAAAAGGAATATTTTTTCCTCTACTATCTGAGTAACTTTCTGAGCTTCTAGAATATTCCAAATGATTTAAGTAATGAAGACCTAATCTCTAGAACTCTGTGTGCTTTAAAAATCACGTATTTTTTATAGTATGATTGCTACACCTGTATGCAATCAGTTTTTCAGTTTCCTTTAAGAAGTTCTTTCTACCTTTCTTCAAATATGCAAGTTCACCAGGTGTTTGGAATGTGAATTTGGTAGCAGAGTTATGAAATCTTAATGGTGCTTTTCCCCTCTGTCACTTTGAACTAACTTCATCTGTGCTATAACAGACTTGTGGGTAGAGCATTTGTTATGTTCACAGTAAACTAAAATGTCTTCCTTTTACTTCAAACATTTCTATCTTTTCTTTGAGCAAAAAAGAATGAAAAGAAATAATTCTCCTTCAGGCACATGGTTTTAATTTTCATCATCTTTCAAAACTGAAGTCTGTTTTACTGTAGGTTTATTTCCCCCATCATTGGCTCTCCCTGATTTTCCTTTTCTAATAAATATTCAATAGGGACTTTTTAAAAGCATTATAAGAAGCAACAGATTAAAAACTTCTTTAGAAATATATCAAGCTCATAAACCAAAATTGGAGTGAACTTTTAAAAATGGTCCTAAAAAGGAAAATAAAATTATCTATAAGGAATAGCCCTTTTGCTTTCAAGATACCAATTTCCCTATATACCTTAATCAACCAGCTAGAAATTTCATTTAAAGATGATGAACGGTATGAATAATAAAGAACATGATCTACATATTTGTTACAGTAACGGAAAGAGATGACACAAAAGGTGATTCAATGAAACCTGCGAATTAATCTGTATAAATTGTAAAAATATCTGTGGCCAAGTTACAATTACTATAGAACTGAATAAGAACATACCAGTTGGTATATGCAGAATTGTCTCTATCAGTAGGAAGTTTTGAATATTTCTTTATTTTTTATTTTATAAATCATTACTTTAAATATGCATCATTATGTAAAAATATTTGTAAGGAAGTAAGTGGATCTGGGGAAGACAGGCAATGGTAGTTTACAGAAGGGAACTAAGCATAGATTAGTGTGGTTACGAAGAAAGGTTTTGAAAAATCTTTGAGACGAATTATCATTTTGAGAAGCAAGGAGTCGAAATATTTAGGATTTACTGAGCATCTGTCAAGGTATAGAGTCCATTGAATGTATGGTGAAATCCAAGTCAAAGTCTCAATCCTGACTCTCAAAAAGCTTATAATACATTTGGGGAAGGAGATAACAATAGCTTTAGGAAGCCCCAATGATGTGTATAAATCTCTCAAATACAATATTGAATGAGTGAAGTCAGATACAAAAGAATGACTTATACAGCAATGATTTAATTAATATAAAGCTTAAAACAGGCAAAACCAATCTTTCCTTTAGAAAGTTAGAACAGTGGTTACCCTTTAATGAGATTGTTACACAAGATGGCATAGGAAGTCCTTGGGTGTTGGCAGTGTTCTGTTTCTTGATCCGGGTTTGAGTTCACAGTTGTGAGCATTTTGGGATAATTCAACAAGGTATGCACTTATTATATGCTACATGTTTTTTATTCTGTATATTATATTTAAAGAATGTATTGAGGAAATGACAATTAGTTTGAAATTAAACATCTCATTTAAAAACATTTTTAAAGGGACACTTTGAGCAAATTCTTAAAGTGGTAAATGGTGAGTAAAGGCTGAAAGGTATCCTTGGTTAAGAAAATGGGGAGTTTTTTCTTAGAAGCAAGATATATGCAGGAAACTTAAGTAATAAAAATCATAATATAGTGTTAGTAATAATCATGACTATTATTACTATTATTATTAAATTAATGTTAGTCATACATCTAAGCATTTTACTTTAATTAATTTAACCCTTACAATGACTCTCTGCTACAGGTATTATATTTATCTGCATTTTAAAAATGCAAAGATTGAGATTCAGAGTGAAGTAACTTGCCCAGGTAAAATGGGAAGACACCATTATTCAACAAAAAAATAGTTATGTACAATGAACAGAATGAAGATAGAGACTCTGAGGTTATACAGGGTGGGATGAAAACCAGAATGGCTGCGTCTTCATGAGCATACCTTGAGCTAGTCCCATGAGACACTGAGGAACTGTGTGAAAATGGCTCCAAACTGTGCCCCCGGGGGCTGGAGGCTGGGCTCCCATCACGCATTGGGTAAGGTTTGTCCTGGTGAGCTAGGAAGTCCTAAGGTAGAAAAGACTAAGGCAAATGCTTCATGTGGGAAGCTTTGAGGGTGTGAGAAACTGTCCACAGCCCAATGTTAACCGAGGGATGTGTAACAAATCACATTCCAGAGAGACCTCAGCACACATGATCTGTCTAAAAGCCTCATGCCTTACTGGCTTGAAAAGTCAAAAAAATTGAAAAGGACTTCAGCCTGGCCTGTTTCACCCAAATCTTACTTGGTCCCTGTTCCTCCTTCCAAAATCAATTTCCCCAGATCACTCAAGTTCAGCCCTGTCTTTATCTCTATGAAAAACAACAACGAAATACAAAACAAAGCAATACTTTGTAAACTCTCCTTTACAAGATGTTATTTGGAACTGTGTTCATAGTAGTTTTTTCCCTTGCCAGGCAACGATTAGAATAAATTCAGATTGTTTGTTTGACACAGGTTTTCCTGGTGATATTTCTGGGTGAATGGGCCCAGACCTTCTTCTCCGTCTCTGAAATATATTCCGTTGTTTAAATTTGCATATTTTACATATTGCCATTAATATTTCTCACATGATGTCTCTATGCTTTTTCTTACCAGTTGGATTCCTAATATTTTCTTATTCCTTTGTACAAATTCTTCATTTTAAAGAATATTACCTTTTTTATAATACATTCAGCTCGTCTATTTATTGTTTGCTTTTAATTTTTCTTTATTATATGATATGGAAAATTATTAATTTAATTTTGTTTCAGCTATCAATATTTTTCTTTGTCGTTTTTTTATTTTTAAATTTTTTTTCTAAAATTTAGAAAGTACCCTTTTCATAGTTTTGGCATATATATAGTTTATTGGAGATTTTTATGGTTTTATCACAGTTATTTCATCAAACTTTTTACTATTTTTGATTTATAAAAATTGTATGTAATACTTAAACATATTCTTATCTCAAATGATAAATAAATATAATTAGTTAAATGTTCAATTTTCTCAATACCACTATCCTTAATATTTCTCAAACTACTATTTTCAGAGGCAATTACAGTTAAAAGTTTGATGTGTATCATTTTCTAACATGTAATGAAATAAAAGACATACAGAGTTATATTTTTCAATTTTGTTTTATTTACCATAAATAAGCATATGTCTTACATGTTGTTCTATTATTTGCTTCCTTACCAAAATACTTTGGAACTCATTTCACCTCAATACATAGACATCCACCTTGTTCTTTGGCTTTCTGCAATTGTATGAATGTGCTTTTATTTATTTAACCCCATACTAATGATAGAAATATAGTTTCTTTAGAATTATATCCACATTTATCAATAATTACATTTTTGCTATATATATTTTTATAGAACATAAATTTTATATGATATATAACTAGAAATGGAATTGGTAGGTCAACATATTTAAACGCATTAAGTTTACTAGATATTGCTAAATTGTTCACTAAAAGGGCTGTTCCAATTTATAATATTATTAGCAATGCAGAAGCATTTTTGTTTCTTGTGATTAATATTTTAATATCTGAGTGGAAAAAATGGCATCTCAGTGTTGCTTTATTTAAATTTCCCTGAATAATTGTGTTAGGTCATACTTTTATAAATGTATTGGCCTATATTCTGGCAGTAAGCTGTTTATATTTTGAAAATTTTAATTGACTTGTAGAAGACCTTTAAACATTGAATAAAATAGCAATTATAATAGATATTATTTATGAAGCCACATGTATTATCTTTTCTATAATTCTTGTGCTTTTATTTACTTAGAAAGCTTTCTCCACCCCACAACTATTTTTCTAAGTTATATCCCTCTGATCAAATATGTTACTTGGGTATATAAGATACTCTTGATACCTATATACATTTGTGTATATTAAACCATACAGACAATTATGAATGAATTGAAGTTAATTGTCAATTCATATGGAATTTTCTATATGGTTTCAATAACTATCAGAACCTGTATTGAATAACTTACTGTTTTCCTACTGAATTGCAATCCTGCCTTTATCATTAAGTAAAATTTCAGATATAGAGAAGTCGGTTTGTAGGATTCTATTCTGGGTTTTCTTGTTTGTTCCTATTACTTGCTCTTTCAATTCTTATCCTTTCACAATAATCTTTGATCCTTGGAAAGATGTCTCACTTGTTCGTTTTTTGAACAACTATTTAGGATATTAATCTTCATTTTCTCTTTCAAATATAATTAGCTTCATATGAATTCCTGTAGTAGAATTGTTCAGAGGTTCATGGAATATATCAACTTGTTTGAGTAAACTGGCATCTGCAGAATTTTTAGTCTTTTGATCCAGTGTTTTGATATGTTTCTCCATCTTTCAGATCTTTTAGGGCCTTTGGTAAAGTGTTATTGTTTTTATCTTGTAAATCTTACGTACTTTTTTGCCAGTTTTATACTTAAGTATTTCATATATTTTTGTTGCCAGACTTAGCTGTGCTTTATACTTTTTGTATATTTTTAAAATTATTTAATAGTAGCATATAGGAATGGTATTTATTTGTGTGCAGTGGTCATTTTTCACATACCTTAGTAAGATATGTTTTAAAATAGCTAACCAAGAGTGCCAACATCATTGACTAAATAATTTTCCATTTCCCAATTAACCCTGATGCCTACTTAATCATATGCGCTAATGGTATTAATCCTGAATCATAAATTATTCACTTCTCATTGTATCTTTCCAGTGTGCTGTGGGATTATGGCCTCTTCATTTTATTTTCATCTGATAGTTTTTCAGAGCAATTTAATATCACTTTTCCAAATTTCTAATATAAAATTTAAAAATTATGACTCAGGTTTGGAATTACATTATTTTTAAAGACATATTTTGTAAATGTTCAAATTTTCTTTTCTATAATATGCTAAATGTCTAATTTCCTTCTTTTTTGTATATATTTGATATTTGATAGATTTTTTTTCTTCATATATGACCCATACTTTTCTTCTTATGGTCATTCTAGTTTTTTGATGACTATATTTGCTAGTGTGAATGAGGGGGTTTCCCATTATATATTTCTAACTAACCTTTGCAACATAAAAAAATTATTGATTGTCATGTTCATTATTTTTCTTACACCCACCTATTATACCACATTTTCTTTACGCATCTGATTATTTAATGTTTAAATATCATGTGGAATGTTATGTGTTCTATAAATAATGATACTTCCTCTATCATTTTTTTTGTGCCTTTAAACATTAGTTGTGATGCTTACAACAACATAAGGTAATAGGGGTGATGCTGGGCTTCATCTATTTGTGCCTGAATTAGGCAGAAAAACCTCCCCTGTGGTGGTGATTAATATACTAGGGTTACAAAACCTTTTCAAAACTTTACAAGAGCTATGAACCCTGTTTTTTATGATGGCATAAAAAAAACTTTTGGACATATTCACAAAATTCAAACGTTTATTGAAGACTCTGAAAGAGCATTTATCCTAACTTAGTAGACACAGTCTTTTTTCATACCTGAAAGTTATAAACACTCTTTTTTATTTGAACTTAGACATATGTAAAATAATGAAGCAGATTCATTATATTATTATCAGGATATGCATATAATTTGTATAGACTTAAAAATAGTAGTCAATATTAAAACTTAATGAAAAATGTACAATGGGGGTTCTTGAATTAGAAAGTAGTTATACATCTGTTAATATAGCTTTTAAGTCACTGTTTCATTTGCCAATTTTAATATAGAACTCAAGTTTGATCAAATAACTAAAGTAACACTACTCAAAGTGAATGAAAACCATTAGAATATTCCTAAATAGCGATTATTTTAAAACACACTTTACCCCTATTGGCACTACTTATAGTACTGTAAACAAGCATAATTATGTCAATAATTCTACCAAGGGAAAAATTAATTCAATAGGCACCTTTACCCAGAAATGCATTATAGAGTTCCTACACCAAAGGAAGATGAATAGAAATAAAACAAAAAAATTGTCTGGTCAATTTCTGAATTCCGAAGTTGATACGATACTGCATAGAGTTCTGAAGTTGAAGCGCTCCCATGATTTCTCTATCCACATACAAAGTCCCTGGCCTTTTTAAAGCCATCATCCTAATTCTCCTATCAGAGATAAAGCATATATTATATTGGTACCAGCATCTTGAGAAGCAATATTTGTGTCTTTTGGGTATTTGTAATCTGGCGGAAATATAGCTGTGAAAGCAGAATAGATGACAATTAACTGATGTTCTATTTTCATATTTATATGATCCCTGACCTGGGGACATGTTTATTATGCTTGTTTGAGAAATGCACTTCATCGCTGTCATCTCTCCCATCTAGCTGTGCTTCCTATCTCCAAATCAATAAACCTTAATGTGCCTTGTAATAGTTACAGTATGTTTCTCCAGGGAGAAATTGTTGTGTTAGGGTTTTGATGGTTTTTGACACTATACCAATTGCATCTGACAATGAATTTTGAAAGTTGAGTAGTACACTGAGCCATGCTAGTAATTTAATACCATCCTTGGAATATTGCCTCTCGACCTTGACCAGGAATCCATTATTTTGTGAAAACTGGCCTAATTTCCTTCTCATGTCATAAGTTTGCTTCCTTCATGAGACTGTGATTAAGAATGGCATAGCTTACTGTAAACATGTTAGGGTCTTGTTATTGTTACTGTTGATAATGTTTTTAAGACTGAGTTTCCAAGACAGCATAGTGGACAATGATTCTTCATTAACAACATTAACTATACTTCCAACTCTCCCACAGCAGCTTCAATTCTCTGGCTAATAGCCCGAGGACATTTTCTCAAATCTCAGCTCTTCTTTGCCATCGATAGGGCCATTAAATAGGCAATTTCAATGAACTAACATGTATTTTCTTCAACTGTGAGAAGACATAATGATAAAACTACAGTTGTTGCCAAATTTAAATTGTTATACAAATGTCACTGCCTGGATCTTATTGCCCAAATCAGTAAGAACTCACATTACTATACCATCTCACAAGGGCAGTTGGCTGGAATCTATTCCAACTTTTCAGATTTCCATTTCTAAAGAAAACATGTCAGTATCAGGAAGTTCAATAAAGTTCTTACTATGGCAACAGGAGTTTGAGGTCAATGTAATGCATAGCTGAAATTAACTAATTGGAGTACCTGATAAAAAAATTTCCTACTTCTAATATGAATCTTTTCATAGTAATTATGGAAATGAGAAAAATTATTATAGAAACTCAAGGATGTGAGGAACCCATCCAGAATCAAATGATGCCCTGAGGAGTATGAAGATGCCAATTGATAGATGTAGAAAAAGTAACCTGTAAGGATTCCTTTCTTAGGATCTTTCCTGTAGGCCTAGAGCTCTACTAAAAAGGCAGGAATGCAGGAAGCTCATTGTGAACTCTGAGGGATTTTTACACTGAAGAAAGCTTTTCATGGCCAATTCATTGATGAGAACTCATCTGTCTGATAAAAAAAAAGTTGGTAATTTAAAATTATTATAGTGGTATTCACTAAGTGCTATAGGTACATTGGGAGAGTAATAATTTGGATTTAACTTCCACTAATTTTATATGTGTTGGGAGATTTATCAGAAAATAATCTGTGTGAAGTCTAGATTTGGTGGCTCTCTGATACATTTGTATCTGCTTCAATGTACTAGTCTAAGAATCATAAAGTGGTAAAATACAAACTACCCAAGCAGCAAACAAACATATAAGCAAATGTCAAATTTTTTACTATGCTTCAAAGTTTATTGTCCTTACTTTTATGTAACTATGTTTTGCTTAATAAAGGGAATGATTAAATAGTTTGAACATCATTGCTCACTATTAAGAATAAATTTTTAGAAGTTTAGGACCCAAAATACAAAGAAAAAGAATTGAAATGGCTATTTCAGCAGGTTAAACTCTGATAGGAGAAATAAAAGATCACAGATTTTTCTTACTTATTTCAAAATATAAGAAGATATAAATATTTCCACTATTAAATCTATGGGAAGAAATATTGGGTGTGTGAATAATTGCACAGTGTGCAAAAATTGTGTGTTTCTCTATAAACACATTAAGAAGATGGAGTATACAATAGGAAAATATTTAAAATAAGCAAGAAGAGTACTTCATGAACTACTTAAGATTAGAGGCCTCATTTAGAAAATTGTAAATGTCTAAATATAGTCAGGCAGAAAATTGTTATTCTCTCAAAAGCAGTGGTTAAGAAGACTAGCTCTGTCATTCTAATGAGACCAACGAGAATGAAAAGGAGACAAACTAAATAGCTTATACAAGGAAATTTTTCATCAAAAAGTGCACACACACACATACATACAAGTTTTTAAGTGTTCAGGGAGTTCAAAATACTTATTTATTATTTCAATTCTACTAAGGAAATTAGAGATAATCAACTTTCCAAGGAATAAGAGGTAAAAGCATTCAGACCTAGAAAGATACAGGCTTTTCTAAATATCCAGGACTTTCATTTCTCAATGTACTTGAAAACTCTACTGGTTTGTATCATGTGCAATGCAGAACAGATACATACTAACCAAAGAATTTTGTACAAATGTACAATCAATATACAATATGATCACAATAATAAATAAAATTCCATGATGATGATGTTTAAGGGTTCCAAATAGAATACCAAAGAATAAATGCATTTCTTAGTTCAGGGGAAGACAAGATGATGTTTTGAGAAATTCCTTGAACGGATGAGTTCCTGATGTATTATTGATTGGTGCATATTGGCATCTGCTATGGGCTGCATTGCATCCCTCAAAATTCACATGCTAAAGTCCTATCCAATACATCAGAATGTGACTGTATGTAGATATAGGGCCCTTAAAGAGATAATTAAGTTAAAATGGGTTTTTTTTAAGGTGGGCCCTAATCCAATATGACTGGTATCCTTATAAGAAGAAAAAAATTAGACAATGATATGCACAGAGAAAAGTACACTTGAAGGCACAAGAAGAAGATGGCCATCTATAAGGAAATAGGCCTCGGAAGAAACCAACCCTGCTGACGATACCTTAATATTGGATTCCAGCTTCCAGATTTGTGAAACAATAACTTTCTGTTGCTTAAGCCACCCAGTTTGTGGTACTTTGTTATGGCAGACTTAGCAAACTAATAGAGCATCCTCAAAAGAAGAAAGGCCTTCTTGTTTGGGAATTTTTGTTGTCCGCTGTGTTTTATCACAAACTGGAGTAAATGTAATAAGTTGGATAAGGGAGATTTTTCTAAATATGAGATAACTTTTCACACTAAACTATTAACAGTATGTCATAAGGGAGGAAAATGATCCTGGGCTGAAATTTTATTTTTAAAATTTCAAGTAGACAAAGCTTTCAATGAGGATCATAGCAACCATAAGGATCCTAAGTAGCCATGTTTTCACAAACTCTTGATAGTCCTTTATATTCAGTGATGAAATCAATGTTTGGGATAAACTATTCCATGAAATTCTCAAAAGTATTGGCTTTTCTTAGGAAGTTACTGACACAAATACTTACTGACCCATCATTGTCTATAATTTTATTTGTTGGAGTGGTTGCTTAGTGCAGCACTCAGGGCCTAAGCAAGGATTGTCACATGGTAGGCACAAAGTACATAATTGTGGAATAAATTTGCACAATGAACAAGGCTAACTTTTCCACACACATTTTACTTCTTATGTATTTTGAAAAATTGATTGTGTTCTGTGGAAAAGATGAACAAGAAAATATGCAAATTGACTAAAGTTGTTCATCTCTTTCAAGTGTTTACCAAAATAATTTTTTGCTCCTGGTATTAGCTGTTATGATTCTAGAGTTCCTATTAAATTATACATTTAAAAATTTGTGGCTTTATGTTATTATATTTATATAGAGGACATATTTGTTCAAAAAGCATATTATATCAATTAGATAAATAAATGATAGCATAGTAAGTAATATAGAAGTAAAATGTATTAACAATGACATTCATTGACAGGTAATATGAGTTAAAGTAAGTAGTATTATGTTTTCATTTCTTTATAGTATTATGTTCCATTTTTTTAATTTCAAAGAAGCATAAAAGCTTAGTAACTAATAGTCTGTGAATGCATACATAGAATTGTATTTTTTAATTTTTATTATGAATTGAAGGACTTAGATTTGTTTACCATAAATCAAAGACACTAGACAAATATCTTGAAAATAGTATTTTGGTGTTTTATTGTTTGGGGGGAGGGGAGTAGGAATATTAAGAATCAATTTGAATTAGGATTATTCCAGGCTAATCTTGTAACATTTATTGAAACATATTACATTATTTTTTTAAAACTTATTCTTCACAGTTATTTCAGATTTGTTAAGATATTGAAGATTTATGCATGATTTTGTGATGATAACTAATAGAGAAAGCACTATGACCTTTCAGTAGCTTTTTTAATCTCTCCCAGCCTCAGTCCTGATCTACGAAATGGCAGTAACTATAACAGACCTGTTTCACTAATAAGGTTTTGTGAAGGTCAAATAAATTGTGAAATGTATGTGAAAGGTGTTTACATAAACACGTGCGTATCGATATAGGTACAAATTTTGTAAATTTGCTGAGTAGTATCAAGGTTTTCCTGGGCATAATCTAACCCCAAATCTCTTCAGTTCAATCTCATCATGCACTGCAACAAAGAATATATCATATGGGAACCAAGGAAATTTTCAGAGAAGTTCTTTGTAGCATCAGAGTAAGTAACTCAACAGGAAAAATTAACAGGAAAAAAAATGGATGGAAATCAAAGGAAAAGGCTGGCAGAAGTGGGAGAGTGGCTGATACAGAGGTGAAACCAGAAAAGTAAGCACTTCGAATGAAAGTGTATCTTTTGCCAGAATTTTTCCCCGTGTAAGTTTATAATAATCCTGGAAATGACTAAATTATATGAACCAAACCAGATAATTGGAGCAGGTGTCTGGCATTAGGAAAGATGAAAATGGTTTACTCTCTGTCTCCTACAAAGATGAAGAAGACATAATCGGAATACATATCGATTCCAAGAAGAGCACCATGCCAACTCCGTATTGCAGATGGAATTGCACGAGGCATCCCAAATGACTAAGAATGAAAAATAGTCAGAACAGGGATGCATGATTCACAAAAAAAACAAGATAATTCTTAATTTTCTTCTTGAATGTTGGTTATGTTACACAGATGTGGAGACCAGAAAAGTGACTGTGTTTCCATTGTTAATGAAAATGTGTGATAAATTGAGGCTTGGGATGGATATTTTTGGATTGGCAATTTATAAAATGAACGCTACTAACAAGAAGGACAGCTTTGCATATGATGTTTCTTCCATCAAAAGATGGGGGTGAAAATCTGGACACCTTGCCTGACATGATAAAAAAGAACATGAGCCAATGTATGGTCAGATCTGAAAATTCACTATTGCAGAAATTTCTGGAGATTTTACAAGTTACTGAAAATTAAACACATCAATCAATATATCTATAATTTCTAATAGATTTGTGATAAAAGGCACTGCAATAACTATTCAAATTCATCACTGATGTCAGAATAACCAAAGTCAAACAATACTATTAAGCACAAGACCTAAGAAATAATGTTAGATATTATTCCCAAGATACTGATTTCACTCTAGTTAACAAAAATAAAATAGGTACTTATTTTTACCAAGTACTCTTCAAGGTACAGATATATAGCTTGTTTTTGTTTTTTAAATGCTGTCTAGACCCACTTTTGAGGCCCTTGCTAGAAGTCTGCCAGTTCTGTTTTGAGCAGCTGATTAAGTCCACAACCTAACTACTTCCCTTAGCAATCTCTCACACTCAGGGTTGCTATGCACCTGCCTTAATCACCCCATGCCAGGCACCAGAAAATTAGAGGGAACGCCTATTTCCCAGAGCCTATAAAATTATTCAAACTAACCAATCCACAGGGAGACCTTAGGACCTAGATAATCCAATCCCTCTTGCTGTACACAAGCAGCTGCCTAACCCAGTCCCCACGTGCAAGCCTCTATGTGGCCATGCATGGCTGCCTTTTCTTGTTTGGAGCTGTAAATAACAAGATTTCTGTTTTTTGTGCTGTCACCATGTTGTGTCCACTATAAAAAAGATCTTTAAATCTTATAAAACAGGTATCGTTGATACAATGATGAAGAAAAATGCACATTGTCCTTAAACATCTCTTGGTCTACATGGGAACCAAATGATGAGGAAGATGATAATAACAAAGATGATAAAATGCCTACCAGTTATTTAACATTCTTATAGGCCAGCAATGTCACATCAATCTTTATTCCTTAAAAAAAAATCTTAAAATTTTGACCCTATTACCATTCCATTTTATAGACCAATTATAAGCCCATTACGATTGTTCAGGGTAAAGAGAGGAGAGAGAGAGACACACACACACACACACACAAATATGATGAAGACATTTTGAAATGGGATGGAAAGATTTTGAAGAAAAACCTATGATGATGAAGTACACACTTCTATGTATTAATCAAAACACATTTCTTTTTTCCCTCTGGGTGCACAGGTAGACCAAATTTTTCAACCACTATGCAGTTACATATAGCCACACACAAAGATCTGGTCAATATGGCAAAAAAAAAAAAAATGTATGCCCTTCTAGGCTTGGTACATAAACGCTTCTGAAGAACAAACCTCTATTCTTTCTATCCCTGTTGACTACTAGATGGAGATCACTCTCACAGTGACTCTGGGAGCCACACGTCAAAGTTGGAGAAAAAAGACGAAAGGAGTTTGCATTTGAGTCAGTTCTTGCAGGAGAGCCACCAACCAGGAAGAGCTACTTTTAACTCTGATGAGAGTGAGAAAAAATTGTATTAAATTAAGCCATGAGGACAGAGAGGTTTATTAGTTATGGCAACTGCCTTACACGCTGATGTCCTTGCTAAGCTAAATGATTTTCAATATTAATAGTTTGGTTTTATAACTAGGGATTGTGGTTGGGCTACAAATCCAAATGGGAAATATTGGAAAAAACAGAGGCTTGGTAATGGATAAAATAATGGGTTTAGTTTGAGGCATATGGAGATTAAAAGGTCTTTGCGATATTTAAGTAAAGGTCTGGTAAGGTAATTCAATGTACACGATGGAGAAAAAAATAAGACACACCTGCAAAGGAGATGTAGATTTTAGTGTCAATAACCTAAGTCCATAGCTTAGTAAAAGGCAGGTGTAACATAAGATTATATAAAGAGGAAATTGTGAGATAAAGGCCAACAAAAAGATCTGACGTATCACCAAGAGGAATGGTAATGAACTATTACGTTAATTTACTCTAAAAATTGTCCCAACCTTGACTATATTCAAACAACAACAAATAAACCAAAAAGTAGTGCAAGCTTAAAGGTGCAGATGAAGAAATTGAATGGAGAATAGTAATAAAGCACTGATATTTCTGTTATAATAAAATAATCTATTCTATTAAATAATAGTTAACCATGGAGGAATAGTAACTAACAATGAGTATTGTGCACATTGGAATTTTAAATATCTATGATAGGGAGAGTGTATTCTGGTTAGAGGTAGGTAGTAAGTTTGAAAAATATCTTTTTCTAGTGACTACTTCTAGTAACTGGTTCATCTATTACAAAACAAAGCATGGTACATTTACATTCTGTTCATGTAGCCTCTCATGTAACCCAAGTGAAAACTATTCATTTACATGTATTTACCAGGGTTGATTATCAGAGCAAATATATTTTTAGTTATATAAAAAATATATATATTTTAAAAGTTAGTCTGGTAGGAATTTCATGGCAAATTCACCAGAGGGTCTTAACTCTATTTTTTTCTGATAGATTGTATTTTTTAGAGCAGTTTTAAGTTCACAGCAAAATTGAGTACAAGGTATAGAGATTTCCCATATATCTGCTGCCCCAACATACACATAGCCTCCAGCCTTATCGACATCTCCCGTCACAGTAGCAAGTTTATTACAATTGATGAACCCATATTGACACAACGTTGTCACCCGGATTTCACAGTTAAGGTTCATTCTTAGTGTTTTGTATTTTATGGGTTTGAACAAATGTGTGATGACATGTATCCACCTTATATGTAGTATCGTTAGTAGTTTCACTGCCCTAAAAATACTTCATGCTCTGCCTGTTTATCACCACCTTCCCCCTAATCCTTGGCAACAATTGATAGTTTTATTGACTCCAAAGTTTTACCTTTTTCAGAATTTCATGTAGTTGGGATTATACAATATGTAGCCTTTTCAGATTGGCTTCATTCACTGGGTAGTTTTAATTTTAAGTTCCTCCATGTATTTTCATGGCTTGATAGCTCATTTCTTTTTAGCTCTGAATAATATTCCATTGTCTGGATATACCACAATTCATTAATCCATTCACATACTGAAGGGCATCTTAGTTGCTTTGAACTTTTGGCAGTTATAAATAAAATTGCAATAAACATCCATGTGCAAGTTTTTGTGTGGACATAACTTTCAAATTCCTTTGGGTAAATACCAAAAAGCAAAATTAACTGCTGGGTTGTATAGTAGGATTGTTTGTAGTTTTCTAAGAAACCACCAAACTGTCTTCCAAAGTGTCTGTATCATTTTGCATTCCTCCCCGCAAAGAATGAGAGGTCCGTAGCTCCAAATCCTCACCAACAGTTGATGTCATCAGTGTTCCAGATTTTGGTCATTGTAATAGATGTATAGTGGTATCTCATTGTTGTTTTAATTTGCATTTCTTTGATGACATATAATTTGGGATAGCTTTTTGAATGCTGATTGCCAATCTGTGTATATTCTTTGGTGAAGTGTTGGTTAAGGTCTGTGGCCTATTTTTTAACTGAGTTGTTTGTTCTCTCATGGTTGAGTTTTAAGAATTCTTTGTATATTTTGGGCAAAAGTTCTTTATCAGACATATCTTTTGCAAATATTTTCTCCCAGTCTGTGGTTTTCATTTTCTTGACAATGTCGAGTAAAAATTTTTAATTTTAATGAAGTCCAGCCTATCAGTTCTTTCTTTCAAGGATCGTGCCTTTGGTACTACAACTAAAAAGTCATCTCCAAACTAAAAGCCATCTTGATTTTCTTCTATATAATCTTCTAGGGGTTTTATAACTTTATGTTTTACACTTAAGTCCATAATAAAGTTTGAATTAATTTTTGTGAAAGGTGTAAGATCTGTGTTTAGATTCCTTTTCTTTAGCCTGTGGATGTCCAGTTTTTCCAGCACCATTTGTTGAAAAGACTATCTTTTCTTCACTGTATTACCTTTATTCCTATGTCAAAGATCATTTGACTATATTTATGTGGGTCTGTTTCTGGGATATATTTTGTTCCATTGATAATTCTTTCTATTCTTTCACCAATATCACACTGTGTTGATTACTGCAGCCTTATGGTATCTCTTGAAGTCAAGTAATGTCAGTCCTCTGACTTTGTTCTTCTATTTTTTTCTATTATTATTTTATAAAACTTGTATTATGCCAGTTATAACTGGTAGATGTTACATAATAATACTTAAAATGGAATGTGACTTCAGAAAAATAATAAATTACAAATTTTACTCATAAATGTTAATGAATAAAGCAATATGTTTATATGGAAAATACTTCAATTGTTAAAACACATATAGAAATAATTTATCTTAATGCTATACTTAAAAAATGGGAAATCTTTGGGATTTGTTATATAATTATTGTATCATTCAATCATCTACACTATTAACACTAAAGACATATTCTTATTATCTTGGTTTTTTTACTAGAGAAAATATGTGCCTACACAATGCCTGAAACCTATTGAGAGTCCATCAAATATCTGTTAAAGAAGTTAATATTATTTAACAAAGTATAAAGGAGCTATTGTGCCTTTCTACCCAAAAACCCAGTTCTTATTTATCTTAACCTTGAGTTTCTCCTTTTTCCTATTGATCCCTAGAATTCTCTGTTATCTTCGCAAAAATTACTGCTTCCAGAGGTTCTAAAGCAGAAAATATCTGAGGAGCACTTTTTCCTTACTTTGATTTCAAAATGTGTTTTGTTAGCCAGAGACAATTTAATCCAGGCATCTCTTCAACTGAGAATTTTTTTAAAAAGACAATACTGTTTTACAGTTTTAAAATAAAACTGGTAATATAGAAATTAGAACTCTTCTTCAAAAGGAAAGAATGGAAATATTTTAAAAGGCAAATATAATTTCTATTTAAAAAAGTTGTACTTCTAAAAAGAGAGGAGTGAGAAGTTTTACTTATAAACTTTATGGTTTTTTTTCATCACTTTTTCATTGGTTAAAAAAAAAATTATGCCTCACAATATAATTGGTGAGTGCTGAAAATGGAGAGCCATAAAAGTGTGGGAAGTTTTATTTTCAAATACCTGGGGAAGACATGAGATTTGGCAAGGAATTGCTAATTCTTGAGAGTTTTCTTTCTGATGGCTAAACAAAACATCGTGAAGATAAAAACAACAAAGAGGCTGACAATAATACATATCCCTTGACAATAACACACATTCCTGTTTCAAATACTGTATAATCAACAAATGAAGTGGCAAAATACACATCTGGGCTTCAGTATTAGGCACTTTTCCAAGCATAGCATTTTTCCTAATGTTTGATTCATTTACAACATTGAAGAATAAATGTCTAATCAGGGTAGAATTTAAATAACATGTTACTTTATATCTTAAACGTAAGGCAAAGAATAAGAATATATTCCTTAAAATCCAAGCATTTATATCCCTGTCCTATTCAATATGTCTGTGCCTGTTCTGCTGTGGCACTGCCAGTCTGTCTTAGTCTCCTGGTGTAGCTATAAAGGAAGATCTGAGGCTGGGTAATTTATAAAGAAAAGAAGCTTATTCTGCTTACAGTTCTGCAGTCTGTACAAGAAGCATGGTGCCCATATCTGCATCTGATGAAGGCCTCAGGAAGCTTCCACTCATGGCAGAAGGCAAAGGGGAGCCAGCATGTATAGACCACATGGCAAGAGAAGAAACAAGAGACAGAAGCGGGTGGGCAGGCTCTTTTTAACAATCAGTTCTCAGGGGAACTAATAAAAGGAGAACTAACTCATTAACAGGATGACTGTACGAAGCCATTCATGAGGGATTCACCCCCATGACCCAAACACCTCCTGTTAGGCCCCACCTCCAACATTGGAATCAAATTTCAACATGAGGTTTAGGGGGACAAATATCCAAACCATAGCAATGGTTTATAGTTAGAGTAATGTTCCCAATAGCTGAAATTTTTATGCAACTTAACTTGATTTTTTAAAACTTGTTTTAGTAAGGTTTATGACAGAATATGTTTACATGATAAACAATCCTCAAATTTTTTTTTTGCAGACCATTTCAGACAACATTCCAATTACATATTTCTCACTTTTTTCATGGCTATCACCACCTTTCATACAAATTAACCTATGCCATGGTAAAGCCTTATTTTGGAAAAATAATCTTAAAAAAACACTTTATAGAAAATGAATCATCATGAACTAAACTCTGTTTTCCTGAACTTCAAACAAAAATTGATTCAAAACATAACAGACATTGACAGTTTAAAAAAAAGTCATACAACTTGAGATATATAAAAGACCCCAGTAAAGAGAAACATGTGAGTGAATACACTTCTTGTTCAAAGGATTTCATTCCCTAGACATAAAAGGCCCTCTAATTTTCTCCAAATGAATACCAGTTCTGGCATATTTTATAAGTACCTTCATTGCTATTAGATCCCAAAATATAATAAAATGACCCTAATACGAGATTTCTCAAAACATTTACTGGACTCTCCAGGAACCTGTATCAACTCAATACTGGAAGCACTCCAAGATTGTTGCTTAGTAACTCTTTGGGGCGATTTATTTTTTAAAAAACTTCAGCTGAATGAGCAAATCCATCCCATTTTTGAGGATTATTTGAAATAGCATTCTTTTGTGCCAGTGTTTTCCTCTCTTGAACCTATATTAGTCATTCTCTGAAGATGAATTAGGTTCTAGCAACTTCTCTATACACCTGGGAGGAGTAGTTCTTGGCTTCTTGCCACTGTTACAGACACACTTCTCTTCTGTCCACCTAATTAATGAGTTGTTATCCAGAAACCCCAATGTGATATAAGGTGTTAAATAATTGTGGACCACCCCATGTGAAATAATGTCTACAATAATCACCATAAGAGCACAGTACTCAAGTAAAACAGAAAAAAAAAACTGTCTCATTGAAGAAGCTGTCATCTTAAATTAATATAATGTAAAATGGCAGAGCACAGATGTTTTGATATCTTTTTTTTAAATAATTAAACCTGTGAATATAACACTGGGTCCTGATGTTCACGTTGTGGCAGCAACTTCAACTCAACTGGAAACAATGCTTGTATAGCATGTTCAGGATAAAAAAAACCTATCACTCTTCTTTTTGTAACCATGAAGAATCGTTCAGGACTTGAGTGTGGATCCATTTTACTACTACTTACTAGGGACAGATAGCTTCACTCACATCTAGAACTGACATTGGGCTTTTTGCTCCCTTTTCCTGCCCTACTCCCACGTCTATCACTTTTGACTGCCCCCAAATCACAGCTAAATGAATAAAAAGAGAACTTGTTTCCACTAGGTGTCTAGAGAAAGAATATTTAAAATAGGATTATTCTTCAGGAGATGAGTTAGGTCTGGGTTGCACTTAGTATGGATACATTAAAAGCTGCCCAACAACGGAAATAATCACCGAATTTCTATCTGTTGAATTCCATTTTCTATAAGTAAAATACATTCACTCGTATAAGCTTGAGCTGAGACAATCATAAATCTCTCTTTCACTCTTGGCTCCAGAATGGTAGACTACCACCTGCTGCCCCATAGAAACCATCCTATGTTCGATCTTGGAATTCCTGGTTTCCCCTACTTTGTCACTGGATTATTTCATGTAACTCCAGTTCTCCAAACAGGCTTTGACATCAGTCATCTTGTTTTCGACTTGTTCACCTTCACCTTTCCAGGATACAATGAAAAGTCAGAGGCGTCTTGGAATCTTCTCACTGATCCGGGATATATGAAAGGTGAGAGGTATCCTCTGGCAGCCACGAAGGTGCACCACCACTCAGATCTTCTGTTGCGGGAGCAGAAGCGATGCAGGACCCCAGCTGCTGTGCTTCGAATCCACCGCCTGGTTCACACAGAGGCCACACTTCCCATGGGCAGATCTTAGGCAATGACTGAACGTGACAAGGATACCAAGGCAGGCCCATTTCTAGGAGCTATAGCACACCTCTGATAAGCGACTTTGGCTCTAGTACTTTCCATCAACCTGGCCAAATTGTTTAGAACTCTTCTTCAGTCTGAGAATACATTTACCTTACCTTCCTTCCTTCACTCTTTTCTTCACTGGTGTCCTACTTTATGGCTGCCTGATAAAGTTCCCTTCCTCTTCCAGCTCCTCTGGCTCTCTCCCTTTTCCCCTTCACCGGTATTTCCTCCAATAAATCCTTTTTGTTATCAACTTCTAACCCCACCTTGGTGTCTGCTTCTCAAAGCTCTCAAGCAAATACACCCCCATCACAGGCTTTTTTTAACCTTCTACCTACTTGTCAAACATACCCCAAACTACTCTGGATTTCTTTGTTTTATGTGTATAGTAATAAAAAAGTTAGACTAGATGATTTTAATAACCCTTAATTTTATCAGCAACAGTACTCTTCTTTCATACGGATAGCAGAACAGTAAGTGTTAGTTTAGTTAAGACAGTTTTTTCCTTTACAATTATTTAAATTAATGAATTATCTGTATATTATTCACATATTAAAGAAATTTCAAAACTTCCAAACATGATCTTGTAACTATAGCACAGATACAAGAATTTCTACATTTTCCCTCTCAAATTCTATTATGCAGACAGAAAAATTCAAACTCTAAAATTCTAGTGTATATCCGATCCTCTACAGCTATATTTTTTCCAATCAATGTTATTTTGTTAAAAGTTACAGCAGAGAAATTTTACCTTTTTAAATGCTTTGTGGCTTTAAGAAATGGGAATATAGAGTACGATTAGACCTAATTGGTAGATTTGAGAAATATGATAATTCATTTTCTATGGAAAAAGGATGTGCTCAATATGAAGATAGCTAATATATTGTAATTGATTATAAGAAAATAAAATGTGTATTAAATGGGGTTTTTTGTTTTGGTTTGGTTTTTTGTAATGAAAGCAGGAATTGCCTAAAGTTCTGGAAGGTAAAATAGTCAGTGTGACCTGGTTTATACAGATAAGTGGGGAAGGAGATCAACATATCTAGAAGATTTAAAGATATTTCTTGGTAGAGACCTGAACTACAGGACCGCAATGGACCTCAGCAGAAGGTGACTCTTAGAATGTGAGCTACATCAGGCAATGGAGAAGAGACAGAGAAGTATAAATGGACAATGGGGTAGAGACGAATGTATTAATGTACAATTAGAGCTTTCCAAAGGGTCCAGAAATCTTATGATAAGGGAAAGTTTAGAGGACAATGACAGTCAGTATGTGAAGAGTACAGGAAAAAGCTGGAAGGCAGCCCCATTTCCATGAAAGCAGGGGGCAGCCCCAGTGTCTGATTATTGCAAACAGTGTCCATGGAACACCAACAAAAGCTCAAAATTCGTCCAGTATTGTGCTTCTCTTCAGCTTCTGTAAGGCAATTCAGGGAATTAAATAGTTACTTCTCCTAAAATAATATTGGGAATCAATTTTTCAGAAGAGCCTTACCTATTTCCAGTTTAGAGTTCTTTATATTTGTACATTCAGGACCCAGTGCTTTTCTAAGAAAAACCCAGTGCCAATAAATGTTTGTTTGTTTTTTAACAAATGAATGTTCATTGAATTAACTGACATCAATATTTTATCACCCACTTTTAGTAAAAAAAAAACAGCCGTATTGTGTATACCAGATCAAATTTTATGTTGGAAAGCAGGTAGTCATGGTTTCACTTTTAAACTAAATGTATACTTAAAAAATTGAAAAAAATGGATAAAAATATAAATTCATAGAAAAATTATAATATTAGGTAAGCACATAAAAAGATCCTTAGCTTTAATAATAATATGAGAAATACAAATGAATATATTAAAATATATTTGAGATATTTATCACCTATCAGATTAGCAAAAGTGAAAATGAATCAATAATGCACAGTGGTTAGGAGGTTATTTAAATGTAGGCCATTTTACACATTTCTAAAGTCATACAATTCTTTTGGAGAGTAATTGGCAATATCAAATTTTCAAGTATGCTTTCCTTTAAATATAGAGCAATTGTTAAAATAAAAATATATACAACTTAAATTGCCACTGATACTAATTAAATAAATATTTTGTATTTCAGCCATAAAATGGAATACAATAAAACCTATTAAAAATTAGGAGGATGCCTGGGTGTGGTGGCTCACGCCTGTAAATCCAGCACTTTGGGAGGCCAAGGTAGGAGGATTGTTTGAGCCCAGGAGTTCCAGATCAGCCTGGGAAACAAAGCTAGACTCTATCTCTACAAAAAAATTTAAAAATTAACTGGGCATGGTGGAAAGCTCCTGTAGTGCCAGCCACTGAGAAGGCTGGGGCAGGAGGATTGTGTCACTTGAGGCCAAGAGTTGGCGGCTACAGTAAGCTATGTTTGTGCCACTACATTCTAGCCAAGGTGACAGAGAAAGACCCTTTTTCTTAAAATAAAAATTAGGAAGATATCCATACACTCCTGTAGAAAACATATGTTGTACATCACTAGACAAATATCTTCTTAATTTTTAAAAATGGTTATATAGGTGTGTGCAAGCATTTTAGTTTTGTTTTTTAAAACCATTATTTATAGAATGATCTCCTTTTGTTTAAAACAATAATATGCATACTGTGTACTAATAAAAAAGTCATAAAAGGTATGATCCACATTATTAATAGTGATTTACTTTAGGCTAATAGAATTATTGGCGATTTTCATCTTGTATTTTGTAAGATTCCGTATTGTTGAAATATTTTGAATGTTTGATAATAAGCATGAATCATTTCCATGATCAGAAAAGTAGAACATTATTTTTAAATTCACTATAATCATATATAACAGATATGATTCAAATAACATTTCATTAATGTCATTTTGTTATAATGTTTCTGAAAAAAAAATCAATTCATGACCAGGGCTACTGTCTGTGTGGAGTTGTCACATTCTCCCCCTGTTTGTGTAAGTTTTCTCTGAGTACTCCAGTTTCCTCCCACATCCCAAAGACGTGCACATTAGGTTCATGGGCACGGATACAAGGTCCTCATGTGAGTGTGTGTGTGTGTGTGTCTGAATGCACCCTGTGATGGAATGGCATACTGTCCAGGGTTAGCTCCCAACTTGTGCCCTGAGCTGCCGGGATAGGCTCCAGCAACCTGAGACCTGGAACTGGAATAATTGGGTAAATAATTACCTGTGTGTTTTTATTAATCTTTCTTAAATGTATGTGTAGCTCACATTTATTTCAATATCCAATATTAGAAGTGTTTTTGTCTTTATTTGGAAGTTTTGTGATGTTTTTGTTACCATAAATATGCCACAGGAACTTAACTCTTGTTTATGTCAATTAGTCTCTGGTAAAATTGGTTTTCTTAGACTTCTTTTTCACTTAAAGTTTCAGTGATCAAGAACCTATCAATGATGTTATGTGAGGATTTACTTCACTTTTATCATTATAATATAATTCTTATATACTTTTATAATTTTATAATTATACTTTTACAACTGTAATTATGCTTATATCATTATATTTACAGTTATAGTTCTGGTCCCATTCTGTGAATATTTTTATCTTGTATAAAACTGCAACTGAGTATTTAAAACCCACAAAAAGGGTGGCTCAAAATCATTCTTGGCTAATCTATATCTATAAGTTGTTAATATGTGTGTGGATGTGTACACATGTATGTGTAAATGATTTAAATATTTTCAACTATTTGGTTTTATAACAGACAGGTGATTCCCATAAACACAAAAATATTCTAAACTTTCTAGTGCATGATTTTATGCTCTTTTTAAGTAATGCCTTGTCATGATGAGGAAATAAAAATTTATCGCCATTCTGTCTAGAGTTCAGCCAGCCTATGAGCATAGATTTATAGAGTCATTCTTGAGGGTCAATTTTCAATCCTTGTTTTCCCTTTAATGATCAAGACAATTTCATTGCCACCTATGTTTCCAATTTAGACAGGGATACTTCAGAAGACCTCAAGGGTTCTGTTGACAATCACCCCAACTAAGGCTAAGATAAATGACCCATTGTGTTTCATTGACGAGATCTAATACAAGAACTGACAGGCTGTAGGAGTTGCTGAGCTATTAGATCAATTCACAGAGAAAGTGCTTTACCCAAGCACTTTTTCTTTTCTTTTATTTCAGGGTGTGGGAGAAAGATGCGTATTTTGAGTGTTCCCTTAATAAGTGTTCTTGAACAGAACAGCTCTCTACTTCTCGTACCAGATGGAGGAGTAGCAGCATACTGAAGTTATTGGCAAAGAAGGAAGACGAATATTGTAAATCATTCCAAAGTAGAGACACATTGAGGGAACCCTTGGGGAATTAGCCAAGAATGTGTTGTAGTTGTAAATGGAACCAGGATATTTATAAATTGTTTTTATTCAGTAGATGAAAAGAAAGGCAGATATACAAAGATGAAAGGAAATGTGGAAAAGCCTGGTTAATATTGTAAGAAACTATAAAAACAGAACTGTTTCCTTTTAATAATTATGAAACCTAGACAAAAAGTATATATATTTGAAAATCCCTGTGTTGAAACTGGATTTACTATTGCAACACACTTTAATAACAAAAATATATTGAATTTTTATTTCCAAAAGATAAAACAATTTATTGATAGCACAGACAAGGAAGGTGGCTTGCTCTGTATCCTGTCATGAAGAAAACATATTGCCTTACCTTATTTTCAAGTTGACCTCTATTTTAAAGAACAATATAATTTTTATCACTTGCAAATAAGGTATTTTTAAACAGTTGTCTCTACTGTACCATGAGAGATGATAATATACACCGGTCTTTAGTATCAGTTAACGTAGCTATAAGTACCTTGAGAAAATAATGAACATTAAAAATAGGAAAAAAGAAACCGGTAAGGGTAATTGCCAAAGCTCTTGTTAGCAAGACCACTAAATATTCCATATGATAAGGGAATAATGAATTAAAGTACACATAATGCCAATCCTTATTAAAAGTTATATATTTAACTCTAGGATGGTAGGACTGTTCTGATTGACAAAGTTATAAAATCCTGTTTTCCACTGTGTCCATTAGCTTGTAGAAACTTTTCACCAAGTCCCCTCAGAAGATTGTGCTTCTGTTCAGTTATGACATAGATATGGTATCATTTGGAATTATGGCTTATTTTTAATTTTAATAATTTTTCCCACTAAATAAACACCCTACATTAACACAAGAACAAATCTAATTATTCTGTTTTTGAGGCCATTATTTTCATTTATTACCACATTCATGCAATCAGGAGTTTAAAGTCTGTCTGTCCTAAGGAGACGAACTGTTTCCGTGGGACTGAGTGGACCGCCAGGACATGGGATTTTCAGTACTAAAACTGAGAAAGACCTGGGAAAACTGACAAACTGTTCAATCTATACCTAATCTATACCCATATGTCAAGGTAACAAGCTGAAAATTGTAACATGGTGACAAGGTGGAAAAAAACCCAACTCTATAAGGTAAATGTAGCAGGTAAACCACCTTCTTCAATCTGAATAAAGTTTGGTTTATGACTACGTTTTCAAAGAAAGTCTGATAAGAACTAAAGAAAAATGGGAAATGAATCTCTTGTGCCTGTAGAAGAATTGGAAACTTGAACTCAATACTATTAACGGCAAGAGTTGTGCTTCACTCTTTACAATGTAATTCTCATCCAATTCTTTCAGCTAGCCCATGTTTAGCACAGTAGCTAGAAGTAAAGTGAGAATCATAATGCATCTTCTAATTTTCCTCTTAAATGTTTTCAGTATCACCATAAGCTATTTGAAAGAGGAATAAATTTTGTACTCTACATTTCACGGTACTTTCTTCACTTTTGGGCAAACTCGGTCACCATTAAGTCCCTTTTTGCTGAATACTTGTTTTATGTCACTCATGGTGTTAAGCACTTCAGGCATATTGCATAATTTAATCCTCACAACAGTCTTTTGAGACAAGCAGTGGTGTGCTGAAGCCAACTCGTCCCTGCTTGAGAGAACTAATTGGACGCATCTCTTCCCAACTCCTTTTTAAGGGATGTCCTGTTGGTAACCTGAAAGTGGTCATGGTAGGAGAAGTTACACTATAGAAATTGGGGGAAAAATACTACAAATCAGGGATTGTTTGTTTTGAAGAACTGGAATACTGGCGCTGCTGGAGGCAGGTAACTTTATCTCCATTTTATAGATGAGCTATCTGAAGTTCAAAAAAGCTAAGGAACATGCCCAATTTCACACAGCTAATAAATAACCCAGCTGTATATGTGATTCTAATGCCTATATGTTTTATAACCGTGGTACTTTGCTTTTACTGCAAAACTATTAAAATTCATTTTTTTCTGGAATATTAAAAAAGTGCTGTCTACACTGTATGACAGAGAAATTACATTACCATTTATGCCCTTCAAATTTTTGGACATTTTTAATTAGTTCATCTAACTTCACTTTAAAATAATTACTTATTTGTATTCTACTACTTTGTACCATAGCAAATTTAAATCAGCTTAAAATGTAAAAATAACAAAAGTTCAAATGACAGGTTCTGAAGTAAGTGGAATTTACTCTTTTGTTTCTTTGTAAAGTTTCCCCTAGGTAATAAAGAATTTAGAAGTGCATTTATAGACTAATATATTCATTGTTGCTGGGCTCACTAGTATTAAATTAAGAATATAGTATTAATAAATATGAACTAATCACTGACACCAATTATAACAAAATGTTGCCAGAAGAAGAGATACTTCTTAGTCTATATAAGAGATGTTTAGTTCTCCATCCAATTTGCTCAGATCCTTTTTTTTTTAAATTTCAGAATATTATGGGGATACAAATGTTTTGGATACATAAACTGCTTTTGAACTGTTTGAGTTAAAGTTATAGGTGTGCCCTATAACTGTGCACAGAATCCCCCAGATTCTGTGCATTGTATCCGTTAGGTGTGAATTTACCCACTTCCTCCTCCCCACTCCCACCTGCTTGATTCCCAATGAATGTTATCCCCATATGTCACATAAGTGTTGATCGATTAGTTCCAATTTAATGGTGAGTACATGTGGTGTTTGTTTTTCCAATCTTGTGATACTTCAGTAGAAGAATGGTCTCCAGGTCCATCCAGGTTAGTACAAGAGGTATTAGTTCACCATTTTTTTTTGGCTGAGTAATTTCAAATGGAATCATACTTTTCTTCTCTCATAATAATATTTGTGAGCTCTTTTTTGCAATTTATATTTCTCTGCTGAGCTTTCTTATTTTTTTCTAGTTATTACAAACATATTTTTCTTTAAACCATAAGAGATATTTTAAAATATGTGCTAATTCAAAAATCTTGCATGTTGATATTGATTACCATTGAATGTCATTTTTTCTTGAGAATCAGTCCCATTTTTCTATTTTGTTTCTTTTTTCAAATAATTCTGCTTTGTAGTCTAGACATTGTGAATATTAAGTTTTAAAGATTCTGGATTCTACTATATTCTGATGAAGACTGTTGATTTTTTTTTGTTGTTTTAGCCATCAATTAACCTGGTTGGAATTGAATTGTAATTCCAGTTGTAATTGTAAGCTCTCTATTGGATGGCAGCTCAAAACTCAGTTCAGTGTATTTATTCTTGGTTGGGGTGCTTAAAATCTACCACACATAATGCATGGTTTGGGAGTCAACCAGGGATTTGGGCATAGTTTATACACAGAATTTGGGGCTCTCTATTCTGTAAGTCTGTCTTTTCTGGGAGGTTTTCCTCATTTTCTGGCAGCTGTGATTGCCCCAAATAAGAAAAATTGTGGGCTTTTATCAGAGATTTAGCCAGCAAATATGGCATAGTCTAGAAACCCTAAAGTTAGAAACTGCAAAATTGAGAAATTGTCACTATGCCTTCCCCTTTATCCACAGTTTGATTTTCTCCTGAATCTGCTTGCTCTTTGTCACCCTCCAGCACCTTTGATAGCTTTTATTTTATTTTTGTTTTGTTTTTTGCTTATCTAGGGATTATCATTATAACCTTGTATTATTTTTATCAGTTTTATGGTATATTAGCATTATTCTTGGGTTACAAATAAAAGAAATGCAATTCAGCCTATCTCACAACAGGGAGGTAAATGGCTCACAATCCTGAAATATTCAGAGCATAACCTCAGGAATAGCTGGATCAAGATTCTCAAACTACATCAGCAGGAATTTGTTTTTTGTCTAATTTCAAATGGAAAGTATAGTTTATTATATCTCAAACAAGAGGCAGTATAATTAATCAAGTATGCATCCAAACTATCGACATAGTTTTGCCATCTTAACAGTAGCTTGTTTATGCCAGCAGTGAAGGAGCCTGGACAGCGAGTGGCGATGAAATCACAAAAGGTGTTTTCCACAGCTTGTTGAGAATTGAATATTTTTCCTTGTAAAAAATGGTCCAAAGCCTGGAAGAAGTGGTAGTTAGTTGGTGCAAGGTCTGGTGAATGTGGTATATGACAGAGAGTTTCCAAGTCCAGCCTCTGTAGTTTGAGCAGCATTGTTTGTGTGACATGTGGTCTAGTGTTGTTTTGCAAGAGGATTGGCCTGTCTCTGTTGACCAATCTCGGCTACTTAATCACAAGCATCCTCATCATTTCATCCAATTGGTTGCAGTAGACATCCACTGTAATTGATTGACCAGGTTTCATGAAGCTGTAGTGGATAATACCAGTACTGGACCACCAAACAGACATCATTAGCTTTTTTTGACTAATATTCATTTTTGG
This sequence comes from Daubentonia madagascariensis, assembly GCA_023783475.1. Taxonomy (NCBI): domain Eukaryota; kingdom Metazoa; phylum Chordata; class Mammalia; order Primates; family Daubentoniidae; genus Daubentonia; species Daubentonia madagascariensis. Next base: position 34,305,399 of record JAKFHU010001209.1, read on the forward strand.
AATGTGTTTCAGGCCTTCATCTTTATTCAACCATTGTGCCGAATGCTTGCAATTGTCAAAAAGAATCCATTTTCATCACATGTAACAACACTGTGTAGAAATAGTTCACCTTTACGTCATGACAGCAAAGAAAGGCAAGCTTTGAGACCATTTCTCTTCTGAGGCTCATTTAATACATGTGGAACCCATCTATCCAGCTTCTTTACCTTGACAATTTGTTTCACATTGTCCAATATTGTTGGAATAGTAACTTCAAACCTTGCTGCTAATGCATGCATAGGTTGAGATGGATTCACTTCCACTACAGCTTTCAGCTCATCATTATCCACCTTGGTCTCAGGTTGCCCACATGGCTCATTTTCAAGATTAAAATCACCAGAATGGAACTTCTCAAACCATCAACGTACTGTGCATTCATTAGCCACATCCACAAACACTTCGTTGATGGTTCAAGTTGTCTGCGCTGCATCAGTTCCACGACAGAACTCATACTAAAAAATAACATGAATTTTTGACTTATCCATGGTTTCATAAAAATTGCTCTAAAAAAATTTAAAAAATAATCACAAGCCAAAGCGAGCACTTGAAAGACTGAGGACGTACTTTCACAATAAAAATAAAATAAGAAGTGTCAAAATGAAACACTAGTGATATCAACTGTCAAACTTAGTACTTAAGGAAATTGGACATTTCCAACGTAATGACCTAATAGATCTTGACTCTTATTCTTCTTCAGAGGCTTTGTTCTGAAGAACCCTTTCTCTATATGTTTCTCAAAGCTCCAGGCCTAGATACTATCATATTAAAGACATCAACAGAAATAGAAGGCCTGACACCCAGTGGTTCCAAAAATAGTCTTAGAACCAACTTCTATTTTTTGGCTGGTTGAACAATCCCTAAACTAATCCTTATGACTGTAAATGGCCACAGGTAGATTAATGTTTGATCCCTGGAACTGGGCTGAGTTCAGCCTCATCTAAGCCACATAGCCTGAGATTCTCCCTAAAGAAACATCAAGGGGACAACACTAAGGGAAAGAGAGGATGGCAGATAGGTCAAACAACAGAATCCCTCTGATGGCACAGACAAGAAAAGAAAAGCGTGTTAAGCTGAGAGAGGTGAAATGACCAGTAACAAATGGTGACAATAGTGGGCTCTTGTTCACTGTCAGCTTTTTCCTTCGTCCTATTCTGAGCCAAGTTCGAGGCCTCCTGAGCACAATTCCATTCTCTCACTCTTCTCATCAGCATGCTCACCTCCCTTCCCTTCTCCAGCAGGATCAGGGACTTAGTCCTGTTTCGTTTTATCAAATAATCAAACTACTTTCCTTATGCTGCCCCAAAACAGCTGGGGATATATATAGAACAAAAATTTCTCCCCTTCCAAGAGACACTGAAGAGGCACAACACCCTTGTCAACAACAATGAAAATACACCAAGAAAATAACAAAAGCAATAAAAATACACTAATAAAACGAAACAAAGTCTCTATGGGGAAAAAATCAGTAAATATAAACAGTCTTTAAACAGGAATACATAGTTTCAAAAAATAATTCCTTTGGGTCACAAGATTATTTTTGTTCCTTATATAATTCACACAGATATGCAAATACAACGTACAATTTTACTAGCTTGGGGTAAAAATAAATTCACATTTATTTTAATGTGTGCGTTATACTGGCTCTCAGGCCTCAGATACCCAGTCATCGTGGAGTCTGTTATTTTGCTCACCTTAAACATTCCCAGGTATTGTGCATTCATAAGGCATGTGCACTTTTTGTTTTTCTTAACATTCAGTGAACTCACTTCTAATACTATTACTGCTTCTTTTCTCTCTACTAGTCATCTCTACAGAGAGATCCTTTACTTGTTTTTACTAGTCTTTGAAAGTGTCCTTTTTTTCCCTTTTATATAAAGAGAGCTGCTTCACATTGCTAGGTTGACCTCCAGCAGCCTCTTCAGCCCCTCAGCCTTCTAATTCACCTCTCCTATATATGTCATAGTCCATCATAGGCAGAAGTCTATTGGAAAAGTAAAAGCACTGGCATCTTATTTTTCTACATAAGAGATTGTGTATTAAACAGAAGGTTCCCTTGAAATTTTATACTAGAGAAACTAGCTATATTTTTCTACTTCCAGATGCTTCCTCTGTAAATAGAGGCAGAATTCCAAAGCACAAGTTGGGAATTACAATCTGTTGTCTCATCCATATGCCTTCTGATAGACATGATTTCTGCTTCCACCATAAACAAGACCATCACCCCCTAAGAACCTTTGGTGCCATACCTCACAATGTCAACTAGCCTTTATCATTTTCTCAAAGCATTGCAAAAAAGTTAAAAACCTAAATTGTGATTGGGGGAAGACATATTAAGCCAAAGTATAAACTCACTTTCAAAAGATGACCTACTTTAACCATTCACAGGAAGAAATAAACTATAAAGACATTTTTTCCACATATCCATTTATCACTATGTAAGAATTAGCAGAACTCTGCCAAATGGCATATGTGGCGTGTGTGTGTGGCGGGGGGGGGGTGTTTCCATTCATTCATGCACTCACATAGATAGACGTATATTTATATAATATATATCATATTACTTTGTACTCAGTGACATCATTTACAAAGTCTTGCACCAGCAATTTTTTCATCCATCCTGGGTGTAGTGTTAATTGCTCAATTATATTAATGGCCTATATACAACCCAGACTTCAAACGGTTTCATTTAAAATTGGCAATGCTAACTTATACCTGCAAAAACGTGAGTATTTTTCTCCTAGCTTGGGAATATAAGAGGCTGCTTCTCATCACATAACATATGCCTAAAGAATAATATTATTGTTTGATTTTATTATTATGCAAAGCCAGAAGGTAGACTTCTGCATTAAAAGAAATTTGCTGAAGAACTTCAGGGAAAATTATGGCTCTCACAATGTAACCACACACTGGACAGGATGTTTATTTAAAACATTTGTTTGAATACATATAAAGTACAGATAGTAGGATTATGGAATGATCCTGCTTTTAAAGTAATCATTTTATTATTTACACAACATTTGCCAACTTGGAAATATAATATTTTTATCTTTATTAAGATATTCCATTAATGGAGACTATTTTCTTACTTTGTGTAACAGGAATAGACAACATTCAGCTATTTATGGTAATCCCATTCTCCCACTTAGTTTATTTAAATGGCAAAGATTAAGTAATTTAGAGATCTGTGGGGTAATCTAATCCTAGCATACAAAGTGTTATAGTTAAAGTATTAACTAGCTTCCCTCTCTACTGATCTCAAATGAAGCTATTAAATGATTTGGAGGCTTTGAATCTATACCAGGAGTGGGGAACCTGCGGCCTTAAGACCACATGTTGCCTTCTAGGTCCGTAAGTGCAGCCTTTTGACTGAATCCAAATTTTACAGAACAGATCCTTTTATTTTTATTGATACATTTTTGTTTGTCTTTTACATTTGTATTTTATTTTTAAAATGAATGCATTTAAAATATCAAAGAATAAAACAAGTTTCAATGGAATATTCCTTGCAGATTGACCAGCACAATTAGAACATGTACTCACTGTTATATTGGAACTAATTGATAAACATCCATGTGCACATATGGTAGTAAAACTCAATGGAACGCAAGTAGGTGGGAGGGCGGAGGAGGGGACAGGTAAATTTACATCTAACGGGTGTAATGCACACTACCTGGGTGACAGGCACATGTATAACTTTGACTCAAACTGCACAAAAGCAAAACATGTAATCAAATGTTTGTGCCCCCATAATATTCTGATATTTAAAAAAAAGATCATATCATCTACAAAAAAAATTAGTAAAAGAACATTGGTAAGCCATAAGGGCTAAACTGACGGCTGCTACACTCATAATTTAGTTCTGTAATAACTTCCCGTGCCTGACTGGTGCCACTACCACAGGAGGCTGGTAAGTGATGGTTTATGAGGGTTGAGTACACCAGTCTGTTGTCAGCTTTTGACAACAATTCATTGTGTTTCTGTTTGAAGTGGAATTTGTGAATAGTTGCACAGCTCTACAGTATTTTTAAATTCTGTCTGCTTAACAGCTCATCATGTCAAAGAAGACCAAGAGAATGCTGAAGGAAGAAAACAGAGAGAATGAGAATTGGGAATTGCAATATTATCTTGTTTCTGCAAAAGGTAAGATGATTTCCTTGCTTTGTGATACTGCAATATCAACATTAAATAATTTCAATGCTCATCAGCATTATAACACTCATAAGGACCACAAATATTTTAAATTAGAGGGAGATGCATGAAAGCTTGTGCTGCAGAAATTAAAAGATGAAAAGCAAAAGCAAAGACAATTCTTTCAAGCAGCAATAAGACCTGGAAATATTGCCACTGAAGCAACTTATAAATTAGCTAATATTCTTGGGAAAAAAGGGAAGCCATTCAGGGATGTAGAAATTGTGAAAGAATGCATTGTCAAAGTTATAGGATGCTTAGACCCCAATAACATTTCAAAGTACAAACAACTGCCTCTTTCAAGGAGAACCATAACTGATGGGCAGCATGAATTAGGCTTCAATTAACAGAACTATTTCATGTAATACTTCAAAAGGAAAATATATATTATTCAATCACTTTGGATGAATCAACTGATACTGCTGACGCAGCACAGGCTTTATACTTCATTCAGGTCATAACAGGTTTTCTTTGCTACAAAGAGTTACTCGCTTCGGGGACTCTTGTGAACAGAACACAGGGATTAGATATCTTCAACAACTTTCAAGATAAATATGAAGTTGGACTGAATTTGGTAAATTTATGGTACAGACAGTGCACCTTCCTTGACAGGAAAATCTGAAGTGTTTATTGCACAGATTAAAAAAAAGTATTAACAGATCCAGATGCTCCCACTTCTTTGCATCATATCTTGCATCAGCAAAATCTCTGTGCTAAAGTACTATTTTAAGTGACACTTTTCAACAAGTTATAAGTATTGTTAACTATATTTGTGCAAATGCAACACAGCATCGTCAGTTTCATAACATGCTAAAGTTAAAAAATGAGGTATTCTGTGTGGATTTGCTAAATCATTCTAAAGTGTGTTGGCTATCCCAAGGACAGTTGTTAGCCAAAATTTTATCTCTGTGAGAACAGATAGTTAAATTTTATGAAGAACAGAATCAGCAATGTGAGTTATTGAAAGAAGATTTCTATAGGGATGCAGCATTTCTGTGTGATATCATGTCAAATCAAAACAACTTGAATATTTTTTTGCAAGGTAAAACTAGGTCTATATATCATATGTGGCAAAAAAATCCAAGCATTTCAAAAAAATAAAAATACCACTCTTCAAAAGGAAATTTCGGATGAACATTTTCCCCAGTTAGCAAAGGTCATTGATGAGCAGGATGATACATTTGAATCACTTGAAGTATATGCAGCTGTTATAAACCTATTAATTGGAGAATACAATGAAAGTTTAATTTTTTTTTAAACTCAAATTAGCATTTCAGCCTCACCTAGTTGATATGACCAAGGCGCCTAAAGAATTACAGATGGAATTGATTGAGCTCTCAGTAGATGATATTTTAAAGTCATTGTTTGATGCTAAGAAAGACCCAATTGAAATATGGAAAAATGCAGTAGAATACTCACGCCTTCGGCAACATGCCCCAAAAATGCTTTCTTGCTTTTCAACCACTTATTGCTGCAAATCTACATTCTCATACCTAATCCAGATCAAGACACCCTAAGGTCACAAATGACTGATACCCATCTAGAGGATTAACTGAAACTGCAGACCTCCATGCTGCAAACAAATATTCAAATGCTTTCCAACAAAAAGCAGACACAACAAAGTCATTAAAAGGTTAGTTAACTTTAAAATTAAATAGTTTTCATTTTTTGAAATTGTTAAGTTCATAGAGGTTAGATTTTTACAAAACAATGTACATTTTTAAGTATATCTAATTGAAGTTTCTTGAATGTGGCCGTATTTGATTATAGCTAAATTAGTGTGGCCTTCCAACATGAAAAGATTCCTCACCCCTGATCTACACCATCACTTTCAATGTGATGGTTTTCCTTCCCCCATTTCACCACTGAGGTCGTGTTAAAGCCCTCCACCAGAACATAAGCTCTGTGAGGGCAAATGTCTTTCCCACCTTGTTCATGTCTATAAAGAATACTTTGAACATTACCTGGTTCAACACATATCTGTTTAGTAAATGAGTGTGTTAAAAAAGAAAATCAAAATATTTTCCTAGAATTTTCAAGTGTACGTGTGTATGAACGAGAGAGAGAGAGAGACTGAGTGAGTATATACTGGGACTTCACTTTTAACATTAAAAGCTATTTTGACTTCAGATGTTCTAAGAAATCTGGTTTTTTAATAAGAATTTTTGAGCTGGTAATTTGGAATGATAAATTCTGATTTAATTTTTTCATCAAATAGTTGTGTCTTCCTAGAGTTTTCATCAACATAGTGTTTCCTGGACATCTGCTGTGTGCCTGCAGGGACTCTGGGACAGACCAGGTAAGGAGGGAAAGTTTACATGTTTATCTTGTTATTTTGATCGTATGACAAGTAGTTGTCTTAAACTGACTGCTTCGGCAAGTAGTAATATTTTAAGTCATTTCCTAAGGAGTTAAAAAAAATAATAAGAGTCATCACTATGAGATTCAGTTTTTTCTACTACAATAGTTTAATTTTCTTTTTCAGGTCCCTAAATAATTGACAGAATAATAAGTGATATAGAAGAAAATGTTGGCTTCTTGGTCTCATCTCCACCCTTTGTCTTATTAATGCTATAATCAGCCATTCAGTATTACTGTGGAGGTGAACCTAGATACAGACAAAGTGCCTCTTTTCTGTACATAAACTCAATCAATGCAATAAATAAAATGAGTGCACTTAGGAAAAGAAACCAAGATCTACTTATTGTTTATTGTGATGATGATTGTAAGGTAGCAGAAATTGCTAAAAACCAATACAGATGTTTTTAGAATCAAGTTCCCTAGGTAAGTAAGGATTAAAACTCACAAGAGATTCTATCTATGTTGGTCTGAATGGAGAAAGTAGATGCACAGATCATAAATTAATGCCTGGAAATAGCCTGTGAACTTTTGCCAGCAACAGCTAATTTGCAACAATGGGGGCTTCGTGAAAATGACAGTTTCAGTCGGCATGGGGAGGCGAGCACAGCCATTTGAGAGGATGGAGAGCATGGTGCCTGCCAATTGATGTTGGCAGGGGATTGTCAACCTGCTGAGTACCAGGACTCATCAGCATATTCAATGTTATGAGCACAGACATCGTCTTTGAAAACATAAGCCATGAGAGGGCAATGTGGCTGCAGACTGCAGAGAATAGCATTTCAGGCAGGTGGATGACAAAAATACTTATAAAAGTTGTGGCAACTGGGAAATTGGAATAGAAAGGAGCCAGATACAAGGAGAAAAAGGTGAAAGGCCAGAAGCAAACACATGAGAAATATGAGTATAGTATTTTAAATAATATTTTCCCAAATAAATAACATTATTTCCCAAAACAAAACAGAAGTAATGTGTTCAATGAAAAAAGAGAAAAAGACAACACTGTCATGCTCTGCATAATGATGTTTTGGTCAACAGTGAACTCCATATACTATGATGGTCCCATAAAATTATAATGGAGCTGAAAAAATCCTATTGCCTAGTGATGTGCTGTCATAACATCATAGCACAATGCATTACTCATGTATTGGTGGTGATGCTGGTGTAAACAAACCTACTGCACTGCCAGTCATATAAAAAGTAAAAATAGAAAAATAGAAAAAATAGAAAAAACCTGTATAATAAGAGTATAAAGAAAGAAAATATTTTATACTAGTGTACAATGTGTTGTGTTTTAAGCTAAGTGTTATTACAAAAGAGTCAAAAAGTTAAAAAAACCTTTTATAAAAAGTTTATAAAGTAAAAATTTACAATAAACCAAGTTTAATTTATCAGTTAAAAAAGAAAAGTATTTTTCATGAATTTAGTATAGCCTGAGTGTACAGTGTTTATAAAGTCTACAGTAGCATACAGTAACGTCCTAGGCCTTCACATTCACTCACCACTCACTCAGTGACTCACCCAGAACAACTTCCAGGCCTGCAAGCTCCATTCATGGTAAGTGCCCGATACAGATGTACCTTTATTCTTTTTATCTTTTATACCATATTTTTACCATACCTATTCTATGTTTAGATATGTTTAGATACACAAATACTTAACATTTTGTTATAATTGCCTGTAATATTCAGTACAGCAACCTTCTGTAGCCTAGGAGCAATAGGCTAAACCATACAGCTTAGGTGTGTAGTAGGCTATAACATCTAGGTTTGTGTAAGTACACACTATTCTATTAACTTATAATGTTACCTATATAAAAGCAAATAGGTATTTTTGAGAATCGTTACCAATGTATATATATTGACAGAAAATAATGAGACTATAAACTATATCTATCCTAGTTATATTACATTAAACTCCTCTGCTTCAAAACACCTTTGAACAGGTGTGCTATGTCAGAAGAAAACCTTTCAGTGGTTCATTAAATAGCCTTACTGAATCTTGTGTATGTTTTACTTTTTGTTGAGTTTTGGAAATACAAGTGACAATACATAATCAGATATAATGAAATAAATAATGCAGTAACTGATGAGTATTCCTACTTTGGGCTTCTTGGAATTTCTCCATCTGTATCAATCTTATCTCTCAGCCTATGCACTGAAGTCACAGTTTTCTCTAGAAAATAGAACTTGTGGAGCCAGTGACCCCCACCCATCCTCCAACCTTTCCTTTCAAAAACCAGAATAGATAATGATTCTCTCTCTAAGAAAGGATGAAGAGAGATTAGAGAAAAAGTAAAGGAAGTAAACTCTGGGGCTTTGCAGAGATAGAAAAGCACTTTGCAACTCGCAGAGATATCTGCGTGGGATGTTGAAAGTGCATTGGAGTGGGAAATAATCTGCCCACATCCTCTGTGTGTCAGAATGCCTTGGAGAAAGAAACAAAACAAAACACATTTTCCAGTAGGTCCAATAAAGTTTCAGACTTTAGTAAAGAGAAAGAAGTGGTTAAGAGGTTCAAGGATAAGATGAGTATAAACTATAGAAACAGCATGGATTTTGAAGCCTGGGAACCTCTGTAGATACCAGATTGAGAAAGTATCCTATCTTCAAAATAGTAGACTCTATAGACTCTGGTAAGAGAGAGGATGGCCTCAGACCTACCCACCCTGCACCACAACTGATTTCATTATGGTTTCAACTGATTTCATAACTCCCTTGATCTTACTAGAATTGACTGGATTTTTCTTCCATCCAATTGAATAGGACTTGAGATTTTTTAAAAAATCTAGCTACAGATGAATAGAAACTGTTCAAAAGAAAACAGACTAATGGCCAACAAACATATAAAAAAATGCTCAACATCTCTAATCATCAGGAAGAGCAAAGCAAAACCACAATGAGATATCACTTAACTCCAGTGAGAACGGGTTTTATCAAAAAGTCCCCCCACAAAAAAAAATCTAGCTGCAAAGTAGAAAACAATTACTTCATTTGCACCTTTAAGCATTCAAACTCAACAAACCTGTATAGCTATTTCTAGTATATTTTAGACCCCTACTTCTCAATTAACCTCACAAGAACTAACTCCAAATTGTAGGTATTATTGGCCCCCACTTTTCATTCATTCACCATAAAAATGTATTAAATGTATTAAATGCTATTAGGAGCCCTGTGCTAGGTTCTGGATATTCCCTGTTGTAACAGACACCTCTTGTGCCTCACCTAATATCTGTCAGGCCCAAGTTAACTCCAACCATTTTTATGGCAACCATAATCAAGACAGTGCAACCTGACAATCACTTAACACCTCAATGATCCGTGATACCTTGCATTTACACATGTTCAATTTGGAAATGTGGAGAAGTTATCTGTATCCCATGAGGTGACCTATGACCAAAGAGATCTGGAAGCTAGTGAATAAATGTTTAACATTTTGCTCCCTTAAAGAGACAACTTTGAAGCACATGGTTTGTGGCTTCTTAGAATCTCGTAGCATGACTGAGCCTCAATTGTCTACAATAGTTACTAACTCATCAATGAACCTCAGTATGGGCATTGCCATCTTCTCTATGTCACTCTCCCTACTTCCTTAGCCTGCTCCTTGTCATTATTTCCCAAACAAACTAGCTATACACAAATGTGTGTCTGAGAACATCTGTGTGCATGTTGGAGCTAGAGAGCTATGGCACTAATTTAACAAAACAGTTATAATTCCTTATCTTAGTCCATTCAGGCTTCTATAACAAAATACCGTAAACTGGGTGACTTATGAACAGTAGAAATTTATTTCTCATAGTTCTGGTGATTGGGAAGTCCAAGATCAAGGTGTTGGCGGATTTGGTGTCTGGTGAGGGACAGTCTCCCCATTGTAACCTTATACAATAGAAGGGATGAGGGGTCTCTCCCAGGCCTCTATTACAAGGACACTAATCTTATTCATGAGGGCTTCATCCCCACGTCCTTATCACCTCCCAAAGGCTCCACCTACCTGCTAATACCATCACCATGGGGGTTTAGGATTTTAACAAATTCCTTCACATTACGTTGACAGCTGCTTGTGTTAGGCACCTACAATAGACTACACCAGAGCAGATGTCCTTGGACATACATTCTAGTGAGAAGGAAACATAGAACAATATACATAATGTTAGGTGTGTTTTCTATTCTTCTGACACAATTACCCAAATTTAGGGTTAACCATCACACATTCATCTTATGCTTGAGTCGTTCTGATGCAGACCTATGGAGAACTGTTCTTGTTTTCTTTATGGAGCCACCTGCACTCTTGAACCATAGCAACCTCCTCATATCATTCCAATCTGTTTCTTTCATCATCATATCTCTTCTTCTTCTGTATCCAACTATCCTTTTGCCTCCCTCTTATAAGTACATGCATTTAGGGACCTGTGCACATGAATAATCTAGTATAATCTCCTGGTCTCAAGATCCTTAATTAAATCACATATGCACAGTCCCTTTTGCCATGTAAGGTAATATTCACAGGTTCCAAGAATTAGGACCTGAATATCTTTAGAGGCCATTATTCAGCCTACCACTGGTAGTGATTAATGTAATAGGAAAAAAAAAATTCATGTAGAATAAGAGAGATTGAGACCCTTGAATTGCTGCTTTTAAATAGTGTCATCAGTGTAAGTGCCATTGAGTAAGTAACAATTGACCAAAGACTTAGGGCAGATAGTGAGTTAGCTATGTGGATATCCAAGGCAGAGCACTACCAGCAGGGGCAACAGCTATTTAGAGGGCTCAAGGGGGTTTATCAGTGTGACTAAAGTTGAATTTGGGAAGTGAAGAGAAGTGGAAGGTAAATCAGAGAGTATGTAGAGTAGTTACGTGGGACCTTGCAAGGAATGTGGCTATTCCTCTGAGTGAAAGGAGAGCTATTTCACCTTTGGGGGCAGAGAAGTGACATGATTTGAGTTATAGCAGGATCACTATGGCTACTGTGTTGGGATCAGACTAAACGTGGCAAGAGTGAAAAACGAGAGACCTGTTAGAGAGATATTGCAGAAATATGAGAAAGAGATTATAGCTGGAACCAGAGTGGTAGTGGTGAAGGTGGTGAGAAGTAGCCAAATTCTGGATGTGTTTTGAAGAGCGTGCCAAGATGATTTGCTGACAGATTGGATGTATTAATAGTATAAGAGAGAAATTGAGGAGCAAAGATGACTCCAAAGTTTTGGACTGAGCATCAGAAGAAGACTGTAAGAGGATAGTTTTAAGGATAAGGTCAGGATTTCACTTTTGGCTGTGCTGGAGTTTCTAACAGGCAACCTAGTAGAAATGTAAAGAAGTAGTCACCATATGAGCAGGCTGTAGTGGAAGCAGTGTTCTCAGAGGAGAACCACCCATTCAGAGAAGTAGTGAAGTACATAAGGAATTTTGTTAATAATGGTCCATGAATTCCAGAGGACATGGTAGATGGGTTTCACAGTTTGGGGAGGGGTTTAAGAAGGGGACAAAATAGAGAATATGCCAATCCCTATGTGGCATATGGTGTTACCAGGAGGTATGGTGTTACTGAGAGTCACTCGACCTTTGATAGAGAAAGAGCTGACTTACTCAAATGATGTGTTGATGGGGTTTAGGTAGGGTAATTATTTTTAAATATTTTTCGGAGTAAAGAGGGCACTAGTTATACTTCCTGAGATAATAAGCTTAAATAGAGTATGTCTCAAGCAAGCTGGAACTCATGTTCGTCCTAAGTTAAAGATATCTGGGAAAGTCAGGTGTTATTTTGAATGCTTTTTCCCTTCTTGGTCTCTGGTTATGGTGGTAAGTGGTCTCAGAAGGAGTGGTCTTGATCTCATATTGCAAGATGCACTCCTAATCTCTATTGAGGGTGGGGCAGATTTATTACAAGATTCCCTTTGATCTGTGTTACATAGATTGAAGAAGTCTGGGAAGTTTGATTTTAATATCAGTGCATGGTGCTATTGATCTCTGTCTGGCAAGATTGCTTGGAGAAAACATGACTCCTTGGTAATGATTGAGGAAGTTTAGAACATCTGGAGAATAAGAGCATACTACGCTGAACTTGAGTCTTTTCTGCGCCCCTGTAAATATAAGCTGAAAGACCTTAGGGAAATATGATTTTAGTTCTAGAGTATAGGTTCATGGGGAATTAATTTTCTCTGGGAATATCTGTCTATATTTAGACTTTTGCATATCAGTACACACTATCTTTTATGATCTACTTTATCCTAATCTGTTATTGAAAGCATATACTAAATTCTTAATTTCAGTGATTACATATCTTATTTCTAGACTTTCCATTAGGTAATTTTCCAAATCTTTTTTTTCATAACAGGCTTTATTTTCATTATAGTTTGTATTTCTATTTTCATATCTTTGATCATTTCAACCCTTTCAGGTTATTGTGTCATCTCAAGATGTTAGGGTGGGGTCAATCCTTCTATTATTTTGTGTGCCACTGACTTTCTTTAGAGTGAATCCATCCCATTTATTATTAATTTTTAAATTATAGCTCATTGGTAGCTGGGTTTTGTGTGAATGTGTGTTTAGGGGGTAGGGAAGCATGTTGAACCTAAGAAAAATTAGTTGTTTCATTTTGTTTTCCTGTGGATTCACACATGACCTAAGATGAGGAATTGTCCTTGAGTAGCAGTTTACATTTTTCTCTACAGGGTTTCTCAGAGGGGCTCCCTGGGGTTGGTTCGATTTTCTTGGAGGTGTTATTTTTCTGGCTTGGGATTCCCTCAAGATATTTAAATTCTGAATCCACAATACTTTGTAGTTCAGGCTTACTTTCAATTGCCTATGTCTCTGGTCTCAAGTGGAGAAGACACATTTCCCTGCCACTGCCCTGACCCAAGGGGAAATGGTTCCATAGTTCTTCTTTCTCTGTCTAGTCACTATGTGGTACTTCTTGCAGTGTCCTGGATCTACGTGAGGATTTCAGTTCCAGCTGCTCACCTTTCCAGACCATGGCCAGGTCTGCAGTCCTTGTGTAAAGTTCTTGGCTCTATCCATGAAGACTAACACCTGAGCCAGCCTCCTCATGGGTTCCTGCACTACCTTCTCTGCCTATGACTTCCCTCTTCATTTCAGGCAATGGGAGTTATTTTATTTCATGCATAGAGCTACACATTTAATTACTTTATAATATTTGGAAGCTTTTTTTTTTAATGAGAAGGTGGAAGGTGACTCAGTCTACCAACTTGACGAAAGTGGAATTGCCCCCCCACATACACACACACACTTCTTTTTTCATTTTTTCACTTTATTTCCCAGTTTGGAAGTGAGTGGGAAAGAAATATTTGTTTAAACATATTAAACATAATAAAAACCTGCCTTTCATACATAGTGATTTTTTTTTACTTACTTTGGGTTCCTTTGATTTTATTAATATTGTTTCAATAATTTTCAAACCCTTGAAGAGTAATCTTTACATGCAAGTGTTTTCAAGATAATATTTTTGAACAATGTAAATATTTCCACTATGGGAAACCCTAACATTATAGTCTAATTATTTGCTAATTATACGAACACTCAATAAATCTGTATATGAAACCTAATTAGAACACTTATTTTATTCAAGTTCTCAAGTAACATACTTTTTTAGCAATTGGATTTTATTGGATTTGTTAGGAAATGAACCTTTATTTAAAACTACTCAGAATCTTTTAAAAAATGTTCAACCAGTACACTCTTAATAGGGAAAATTATTGTATGTTTAAGTGTAATGACAAAATACTTAGCCTCTGTTCCTTAATTATATTAATTCAATTTTCTAATTACATTAATGTTGGTAGCCTGTGTCAAAACAGCTGCAATGCAAAACAATGTTAAGTCTTATTGAAACTAAATGGTAATGATATAAAGCCTTCCTCACAGAGAAAATTATCTGTGTAATAGACAGCATGAAAAGATATGCTTTGGGTTTCTTTTATTCCCATTAATAACTGATTTGTTCAAGTCATATTTGATTTTAAAAAGCAGAATATATTTAAAAATTTAGGTCACCAATTTGAGTGGATTACAAAAATATTTGGCATAGATTTTTATATTTTGAGTCCTCTAACAATTGTATAAAACTGGACCATACGTAAGCTGTTTAAAAAAACTCTCTATTAACACCATGGTCAAAAATAGTGTGATAAAGTATAAAGGAAGTAAACTTTGCAAACCGGCACATATGAAGGAAATAGCATGGAGTACAGGAAAAATATCATGGTACTTTAAAAACTTATTTGAATATGACATAAAATTTTAAAAGGACATTACAATTTCAAACACAGAACATGTGACAAAGGAAATTCTACATTCAATCAAGAGGGTACTCCAATTTGAGAATAATATAGTATGTGTGAATCTCTTTATAAAGACCATGATCCTTATAAGTTATGATAATTATCAACACCATTATTTTCTCACTATAGTTATCATATTCACTATCATTGTCATTAATAGAGGAACAGGAATATAGAGTAAAAAACAACAACAACAACAACAAAACACTTCACTCATTTCCCAAGAACCCATTTCCAGTCCTGGTTCCACTTACTTATTAACTATATGGTATTGGATTAGGCCCATCAACCCTTTGCATTCCTTGCTTTCTGAATATTAGTGATAATAATACCTGCCTTGGTAAACTCACATCATTATAAAATCAATTTTTTAAATGCACTGTAAAACACTTTGAAAACATATTATATGTTCTCATTTTTAAAAATAGGAATTAAGTCCCCTTATTATGTCTAGAATGGATTTTTATGCTGGAGCTGCAGGGGATAAAATTCCTTCATTTTACAGAATATAATAGATCTAAAATGTAGCAACACTTCTTACTATTTTTAACACAATCTCGTTTTTTGTCTGATTATAAATATAAAGCAAGCTCTTTTGGCATATGCATTGTTTCATCACTTCATGTAAAGCCATTTTTCGGACAAAGCAATGTTACTTGCTTCATGAGCAGCAGCAAACTTTTTTTCTATCTTTGCTTATTTGGCTAATTTGTCTCCCAGCTGGAGTATTCATTATGCACGTTTTTCAGAACATGTTCATGAGTGGCATAATTTCTAAGTCTTTGCATGTACAAAAACTGATTTCTGTTGGCTTGTCCATGATGTGCAATATTTGTGTATATGTACTCACTGAAATAAAAAGTGACTAACAATGATGAGAAGTGGGAGAGGATGACTTCTGCTTACTTCCAGGCTTAGTTATTTTTGGTTGGATTGTCACTGCTTCCATACCTGTCTTTCATTACAAAGAACTCTCTAGAGCTAGGCTAACCAATATATGTGGCTATTTAAATTCAAATTGATTAGATTTAGATATCACTAAGAATTTACTTCATCAGTTACATTAGTCACATTTTAATGGCTCAGTAGTCACATGTGGTCGTACATTACCACAGTGGGCCATGTAGATACAGAATATTCCCAGTAACAAAGATCCACTGGACAGCATTGCTCTTCAGTGTCCGCCTTTGTCCAAATATCTTTCACAGGAACAAATTGTGAACTTGACCCAAGGCAGTGGATTTTACTTTTACAAAGTTTAGAACCTTTAACTTTCTCTAAGCTTCCTTTTAAGCCTCTATGATGAAGGGAGTATCTTTCTCTGAATTAAGTGCATACTAGCTACCCAGTGATTTTCTGGTTCTCCAGTTGTTCTCCTCATCCATCATTCATTCATTCACCATTCAATTATTCCCCCCAGACACTTACCCTTGGATTCAGGGAACTGAGTAGGAAAGGGTAAGTTGGTAGGGAATTTCAAGACAATGAGGATAAAGAAGATAACTACCTTTAACCAATCTAAAATTATATGGGATAAATTCTAAATGTGTAAGTTCTGAGAACCAAGCCTAGATCCATTAAGATTATAAAATTTCACTTCTTTGCTTCACTATGGTCACATATATGGTATCTAGACCTGGTGGGCTTTGTTTCCAATAACAAAAGTTTAAATTTATTTGTTCCTATTTGTTTCATAGTTTTATTTGCTTACAAAATATACTTTCAAGTGGAGTTCATTAAATTTAAATTCACTGATATATACAGGAATTACTGCCAAAATCAATGATATATTTCCCCCCAGAAGAACCAAAGAGCACATATTGTGACGCTTGAGTAAAGAGTGATTTCAACATAATTTAAGAGGACTGCAATATAAAAGCAAATGTATTTTCAACCACAGATGTACACTACTGAATTCCTGCAAAGCCAAACAAATGGAATAAAAATAAAAGTTTTAGTCTAGCCAATTATTTGGTACAATACAATCCAAAGACATTTTTAACTTCTTTTTTTTTCTTTGCTGAATTCAGTGAAATCAGGATTTGCTGGAAGATAGCCTGTTCCATCCTGAAATAAAATAGAGTGAACGGGAAGCTATACCTTTATTAATGTCATGTATTTACTACATGGGGATGTTGTAGTTATGAAGTTTTGGTAAATAACAAATGTCTATTGTAATGATCCTACCAAAAGAGAAGACCAAGCATGTTAAGGGATTAACCACAAATGTCCGTGAAATTGGGCCAGAAAGAAGAAAGTCAGAGCTTGATTTTGGAGCTGATTAAGGAGAAATCATCAGAAGGAAGTTAAAAGTAATACTTAATGTTAGAGCAGTGGTCCTGCTGTCTTAGAAAATAAATTGCAAACAGTAACGAAAAAGAAATACGTGTGTGTCTCTCTCCCTGCCTACCTCCTCCTCTTCCCTTCCAGGTTACTTTTTCAGAACTATAGAGGAAGATGAGTAAATGGCTTAGGATGGGTCAATTACCTCACAGCAGTTTGCAGATTCCCAAATGGTCATAACTAGAGGCACCATTGGATAACAGAAACTAGAGTTGTGAGCACTAAATGAAAATATTACTCATGCAGGGGGTAGGTTCAAGTAGGTAGTGGGTTAGAACAGATGAGCTATCTTGGTGAAGCACAAAGATCAAAAATTTGGAAATATGGGGAAATGCCTGTCAGTTTTAAAAATTTAATCTTGCTTTAATATTTTTATTTCTTATTCTCTGACAAACTTGGTTTTAACTATACAAAATAATCATAGAATGAAGATGCAAGTTTTATATACAGGTAAAAATACTGTTAGGTTTCAAAATAATAAATATTTCTAAGGATACTTCTAAAAAAGGATATTCATGTGAATCATAATCTTGGATCTTTATGGCAGATTGCATATCATTGAGGATGACAGCTACGTTAGAAAAAGTCACACAATGTTTCCCAACAGATATGCTTTTGGCATTTAGGGCACAACAGTTCTTTATTTTGTGGGAGTTTCACATGCATTTTAGGATATTTGACATTCTTGCTACTAAACAGCAGTATTCCCTAGTCATTCAATGACAACAACAACAAAAAAATGCCCCTTCTCAACACATACACCATATTTCGCAATGTTCCCTGGAGTAGGAAGGTGGGTTGGTTTCAACTCCATTGTATATACTTAGGAAGGATTATAGAAGAGGAGGGAGCCCTAACTACCTGAAGGTGTTAAGAGAGGTATTAGAGGAAATTTAAAGGTATTTATAGGTAATGAAGAAGAAACAGATAATTAGTTTAGGTCAGTATTCTTAAAGCCATTTCTCCTCTGTGATTTCTTACTCACCTGATATTCCAGTAATTGCTTCTTGGTATTATTTAATTTTTTTATTTAGTACCTTGGTTAGTTATTTAGTTACAAAAACACACTTCTTACAAGAATTTAAGAAAAGATAAATCAAACACACAAGGGTATACACAGGAAAAGTGAAAGTCCCCTTATTTTACTACCTCTCCTTTTCTACTTCTCAGCAACATTTTCTCTACCAAATTTTAAATAACCTTTTTAAGAATTTGTGAATTTATATTTTAAACTCATTTCAAGCTTCAATTCTCTACAATCTATCTACATGGAAAGTCCAAAAGGTGTTGTTGGTTCCATCATTACATTAAACAGTACTGAGGAAAGTAACATTTCAAGGAAGTAATGATCTCATTCGTTATAATACTTCCTTCTCCTCCCCCTGGGGCCTTCTAACTTCCCACCTGACCTCTCCAGTTTGGGAGAATTGTGTTGTGCAAATACAGTCCAATCCAATACAACAAATATTTTTGAGTTCTTTAGATTTGTGGTGCACATATGCAAGACTGTGTAAGGTAGTGAGTGACAGCTCCCAAAATACTCAATGTTCAGGTAAATGGACTACCCCTAATGAAACATGGCAAGTGCTATACCTGTATCACTGCTGCGGACACCCCCACTCCTAACCAAGTCTAGTTTGGCCCAAGTGTCATCCTATCTGTGCTCTATGGCTCAGAGGGGTAATCTGATTCAAATCATAGAAGCTCAAAGTGTCTCAGAGATCAAAAGTTCAATATGAGTTATTTCATCATTGAAGGAAATATGATCCAAAGTAATGGTGATGTGTGCACATTCACTTAGTGAGCTTGTTCATGATAAATGGTTTTAAAAGAGGGCTAAAGGGCAACCAAATAGCATGTGCCTATTTGGCAATGGCTTTCTGAATATTATGGATTCAATTTTGTTTGTGTTTATTGATTTTTATTTTATTTCTTTATTTATTTTCTCTAAGCATGCTTGGCCTTGGTGAGATAAGGAGAAAATGCAGTGGAGAATTATTAGGAGTGAAAGCAAGGTAAAACCTGATCAGTTGAAGGAGATATTTTGGAAAAAGGCTTCCTTAATCATACTGCATAAGTATTTCATCCTTGTATGAGCCTAGCTCTGGCCTCAGCTTATCTAATTAATTTTTTCTTCCTTAAAGCCTTCAATTAAATTTTCATATAAAAAATTTTACTGTACATTTTCTAAAATCTGTAAGTTTAGGGAGTGTGTAGTACTTCTGTACACTTGATATCCTCAATTCATTAAGACAATCTGTATGTTATAATAAAGTTATTCACTGTTGATCTATAAGGAAAATATAAAGCCATTCATATTGTTATTAACTAATTGATTATATAGATGATTAAGTCTCATGTAGATTAATAGGCTCATTTTATTTTTTCCAAACAGTAGCCTTTTCCTTAAAACACTGAATGACATGTTGTGTATAATGGTGTACTTTTCATTAAAATAAATTACTTTGTACTAAAAAGGCCACCTAGTAGAAAATCTGACAACATGACTTGTCTTGCTTCCTCCTTATTTTAAAACAAACATTATCAGAAAAAATGGGTAAGTGAATATTTTCATTGAAACAAATACTATTATTTAGCAAAATCTCAAAGCTTTATATGGTCTGCTGTTTTATAAAGCTCTGGCATCCTATCCAACTAAACCACAAATGGAATATACAGAAATTACTTCCTACCTCCTTAGGTATTTATTCTCTTCTTCTTAATGGAATGTCTCACAGACTCTATAAGGAAAATGAAACATTTTCTGAAATAGGATTAAACAGTTATATACCCCGTTGTTTGTAGATATAAGAAAAGAAGTATCTCTTAATAGCACTTAGTACTTCTTAAATACAAGTTGAAGATGATGATTAATATAGTCTGCAGTGGGGACTAATCTCTATCCTTGCTACATTGCTTGCCTATGCACACTGTGGGAGATGGCTATACACTATGTATGCCAGAAATGTGAGCAAATGTTGATTTACATGGCACACAAAAAGTACGATGATTTAAAAAATGTCTACTAGTGATCATTACTCATTATGGATATACTGTCAGTATGCTAATATTTTGATCCCAAGATGAAAACTTTAGAGTTAAGCGAGTAGAGGCAATATGTCAAAACTTACATCTGAGTGATAAGTTGTTAATGGTTAATGATACATATTTCAAGGACCATACATCTCTATTTTTCATTGCTGGCACATGCTAAAGTTATACTGAGAAATGCATTATGATTCAGCTTTTTTTCTTTTTTTAACATACTCCAAGTTTCAGTTTGGAGACAGTAAGTCTAATGTGCTCCTCTCTCCACTATCCAAACAGATAACCTTGCTCCTATTTTAATGATATTATTCAAACAATTAAACATTAACTTGCTCACTTACCTCCTTGAATCTCCCATCTCATTTGCATTTGTATAATCTCTGCCCCCCATTACAATTGCAGGAAATGTTATCAACTCCTATCAAATGCTAGCCTTTCCTGCTCCAGATGCCATCCTGCTCCGTCTCAAGGACTTTGCTCCTTGATTAGCCCCTTTCACTTGCAACATCAGTTTGTCCTTCTCCTCTCTACCAGCTCAGTGACATAGAAACAATTATTATATCTTCAATTTTCAAAAAGAAAATTAAAAACTCTCATTTCTCACTTTTCATTTTATCTACTGCTGCATTTCTCTGATCTCCTTCACAGTTAAACCACTTGAAAAAATCGTCTACAATCACATCTTCACTTCCTTTTCATCTTTCATTTTTTTCCTAAAATCTTTCCAAAATGACTCCACATTCCACACCTTGTAGAAGTTGCTACTATCACAATAGATTTGCCAAATTTAATAATTACTTGTTTGAGTTTACTTTCTTCATCTTTCAGTAGCATTCAACACAGTTGACATGTCTTGAAACATCTTTTTTTCTTGACTTCAGTCCCACCATTTTTCTGTTTTGCTTCTTTCTTCCATTTTGACTTCTCTTCTCAAACTTCTTTGCATTTGACACATAGGTGTCAAAGTCCCCTCAGGTGTAGTTCTAAGCCCCTTTCTCTTCAAATAAATTTTTTTCTTTAGATAATTAATCTAATCCATAACAATAGTTTTAAATAACATCTCTAAAATCCAAAATCTATATCTCTATAACTAAAATCTGTAAACCCATAAACAGCTATCCATTTTTTTCCATCCCTTGGTTGAGAAATAGTCATCTTAAATTTAACAGAACCAAAACAAAATACATGATATTATTCCAAAACCTGCTCCTTATTCCATCTTCTTTATCTCCTTAGATTCAATCACTGCTGGTCCAGTTGTTCAAGCCAACACCAAGGAGTTCTTCTTGATTCCTCTCTTTCCCTCACTACAACATACAATCCACTAGCAAATCCTGTAATATTATTTCCAAAAACATAGTCCCTCTTTACTCAATATTCTCCCCATCAGATAGAGTGTTCTTTTAAAATTGGAAACCACATCATGTCTCCATACCCATCCTCCAGCTTAAGTATTTTACTCCAGTGACACATCACACAGAATCTCCACATCATGCTTAGAATCTTTACATCTCACCTAGACTTAACTTCTGATTCTGGCTTTAGAGTCTTTCTGATCTGGTACCTCTGCCTTTCCTTGCACAACTCCTGCCTCTCTCTCCTTCACTTTCTGCTCTAAACACATTTATCCTCCTATTTCTTATTATACCTTAGCCAGTATAAAGCCTTCTTTTTTACAAAAAATGCTGTTCTCTCTTCCTGGAATATTCGTCTTCTTAATCATGGAATATCTGTATCCTTGTTGTCGTTCAAGCCTACAGGTGCAGTTCTGGTTACACAGGCCATCCACAGTAGCCCTATTCAGTTCTTAGTTCAAATTTCATCCATGGTGACAGGCCTTCTAATCACTTAATTTAAAAAACAAAAACAAAAACAAAAACAAAAAAGAAAACAAAAAAAACTAACAAATAACATATTCAGAGTAATTTGGTGGAATTTGGGGAGGGAGAAAAAGTAGATGAATGTATTCAACCTCTACCCGTTAATATTTTTCAAAATTATTTGTAAAATTATTGATTTTTGTCCCATCTCTCTCAGAGAACAAACTCTGCAGGATCACAAAAGTTGGCAATCACTCTATTTTCAGCACTCAGTGCCAAACATATAACAATCACATAAAGACATATTTGTTGAACAATAAAAAGTGCATGAAGCAGAAAGAGCATGGGATTTGAAATCAGAGAATTTGAGTTCAAGTCCTAGGTCTTTTGGACACTATAATTTTCAGCAAATGCTATTATTTAATCTTACTCATTAAACACGAGATCACTGACAAGCTTAGTGTTACCAAAAAAAAAAAAAACCCAGAAATGTTTCCATGTACATAAATTATAAGAAATAAAAAATGAGAATTGGCATATTTTTTAATTAGATTGAACTTTAATGGCTAAACCTGACTTATTTATGTATAATGCCTGAGATCCGCATAGCCAGGAGTGAGAGAGAATGAGAAGACAGCAATAGAAACCCCTTTGGCATCAAGTTTGGAAACCAGCAGCCATTTAATGCAAAAGTGTGAAAAGAGACACTCCATAGATCCTATTATTACAGCAGGAATAAGACGGACAAGACTTTCATGTATAGATGGCAACTTGAATACATCCTACCAAAGTGACAGTAAGCCAGTTGTGTTTTCTTTTGCTCATAAAACCATAGGACACATAGCGAATGAAAAAGAAGATGGGGCCATAGAATGTGTAAAGTGGGAAAGCAGATATAGTGAAGACCAAAAAGACACGAGAAACTGAAGTTCTAAGCCTGCAATGGGGAAAGCCAAGTACTAATCTGATTAACAATTCAGATTCCCCAAAAGACTGAAATATTGGCAGTACCAGTACCTTAGAAAATGTTAATGGAGCGGACGGGAAGCTACAATGAAAGGAATAGTTGAAAGTCTGTGTAAAAATAAATTAGGTTCTCAAATTCCTTCACGTAGTACCTGGCCTTCTACCACACTGGAAGAAGACTGACCAAATGCTAAAGGATCTCTAGACTTAGTACTATACTGCAAACAGGCACATTCTGTGAAAGTATGCACAATAGTGCCCAAGACCACAACCCATTTTCAGGGATCTTTCTTGCAGATTCCAGACCCCTGAAGGCCAGAACTTCACTCTCTGAGCAATCTGACCAGCACAGGGGGAAAGATACAAAGGTTCTGACTTTGGACAAATCCCAACTAAAGGTCTCAAGCATATCACTCTGCAATAAAGCTTGAAGTTGACAAGATCTAGCCATGCATTGATAGATTCCAATCTATTTTTTAATTTCCCAGCCTTAAGTAAGAGTAATCATACAAAGATTACCAGAAATATGAAAGACGGGGAACAAAACAAACAAAAAAGTAACTGGAATTTGAGAGAAAAAGATAATGCTGAAAGATTAAAACTTAAAATGGAAAACAGTATACTGAGAGAGATAAGAGAAGATATTGAACCCAATAGGAGAAAAAAAACCAGGACTTTATTTTAAAAAGCAGGGGGAGTTTTTGGAAATTAAAACTGTAAGAAGAGAAATGGGGGAAAATCAATAAGGTTGTAAGATAAATTTGAGAAACTCATCCAGTGAGAAAAGGAAAAAAAAAAAGGTTATTATGCTCAGGTTATTGGCTCGATCCTTTAATAGAAACAAAAATAAGTATGGCTTAAATAAGATAGGTTAATTTCTCTCTTGCTCTCTCTCTCACACACACACACACATATACACACACACAAATACACACACACAGAGTCCAAACTGATCAGCCATACAGTAGGGCATTTATGCTTAATAAAATTACCTTGTGACCCAGCTTCCTTCTATTTTGTTGCTACCTCATTCCCTAGAATTTATCCTTGGTTTATCAACACAACATACATATTCCAGCGAGATGGGAAGGGAAGAAGGAAGTAAGCAGCTTCCTTTTACCGACAATGTTGTACATAAATGAAGGTTGCACGTATCTTTTGCTCACATATCCATTAGCCAGAACTGAGTCCCATGGCAATACCTAATGATGAGGAGGGCGTAGTTGGATATTCATGTGCCAAGATACAAATCAGTTTCTATAAATTCAAGGAGGAAGGAAAGATTAGATAATGGAGATCATTAACATTCTCTTTCATAAAGAATGAAGAGAGAACACAATTATGTGACCATACCAAGAGTTCCAATACCCAAACAATAGAAAATCCCTGAGAGAACAGAAGAAAACAAGATGAAGACAATTATTAAATATTTTGAAGAAAATTTATCCATTTGCCCAGGAAAATAAATGAAAATGGACCCACAATCACAGCACTTTATTATGAAATTTTGGAACTCTAGTCACAAAGAAAATACTCTACAAGATTCCAGGTGAGGTGGGGAACAGGGCATATATAAATGATCAAGAATCAGAATGTCTTTGGAATTTTCAATATCAGATTGGAAGCTAGAAAAGAAAGAGATAATGCATCAGCAAATTCTGAATGAAAGCATAATTGCCAAACTTGAATTATTTTATCCACTTAGTCTAAAAATTACAAGCAAGTTTGTAATAAATTTATCTACCATGTGCCTTTGCTGAGAAAGATACTAGAGCACATACTCTTTCAAAATAGTAAGCAAACCAATAGAGAGTAAGAATCAGGAGGAACGTGGAATCAGGAGGTTCAATAAATGAGAGGTAAGAGAAATTCCCAGGATGGTGGTGCAAGGAAATCCCAGGATGACAGCTGGTCATAGGCTTAGAGGCAAATCAGTCCAGATTGTAGGAGGTTACAAGGTTCAGGACAGACTTTGAAAACAAGATGAAATTGAAAGATCTTTCCATGTACCTGAACATTTTAAAAGAAAATTTAGGCGACTGTTAAAGATTTTTGACTTAAATTTAATAAGTACATAGAAAAACAAGCATACCAAAAACAAAATGAAATAAGGGTGACAGCAAGGATGCTTATAAGTGGATGATGTGGAAAAGCAAAAAACCTGACTTCTCATCAGAAAAGTGGATCAATAATAAAGCTTAAAATGTAAGATTGTCAAGAAGTAGCAATTCAAGTCTGTAACTATGAGACATAAATTAAATACCAAAATAATCACCCCCCAAAAATAAAAGTGGACACCTAGTGGGGAGGATAAAATGGTGGAGGTGAAGAGGAGCATCAGCATTTTCAAATATTTTTTATTAAATATTTAGTAGTTATAAAATGTGGTGTGGTATAAAGAGTACCCCGCTACCCAGTTGAGACAGAATATTGCCATTAACTTTAGATGTCTGCCCAGACCCAACTTGGAACGTGCCCCCCTGCCCACACGTGCCCTTTCCTTTGCGTTCAGAAGCACCATGGCTCCTGAATGGTGCTTCTGGTGTGTGTTGGGTGGGGAGGGAGTGGGTGGAGTTTGAATATTACTAAACAATATGTTATTTAGTGTTGCATGGTTTTTATCTCTTTATGAAAATGAAATGGTGAAATTAAGGAAGGGAGCAAGGAAAGGAGACAGGAAGAGAAGAAAAAGAAGGAGCATATCTGGTATGTCAGGATATCTGAATGTATTGAGGGGAAATTTATACTATTATAAAGAAGTATTGAGGAATAATTTGATTATAGAAAATAAAGAAAAATGGGGCAATTATTAACCTCAGAAAAATCAATAGGTTTACCAAAAAGGAAATTTAATCATAATATACTATTTGAAACAACTGAGCCACGAAGTGTATTATAATAATACCATGAAATCATAATAAGGCAAACATTGACTATTGATCTAACTAAAAAATATTACACAGCTGGGAAGAGGAGAGGTGTGTAGGTGTTATAGGTGGGTAGAAGATGCATACAGAAGAATATATCCTCATCTGCATAGAGAAAGGCAATATGCATAAAATAAAGACTCAAAAATAACAGCACTGACATATTTGGAGATAAATATCAAATGAAATAGCTAAAGAAGTTTAAAAGTTTGCTTCTGGAGGTAAGGGTAGGTGAGGTTAGGTGGAAATTATTGTGAGAAAGAAGAAGAGCGTACTGTTGCTTTTTTTTCAACCCTGTAAGATTATTTGAATTTTAAAACTATGTGCAGGTATAACTTATATTTTTAAAATTTCTTTAGTGTATATAACATTAAATTGAAAAAGAATATTACAATGTGTATGTGTATGTGTATAAATCACAATCTATGGATTTTTTAATATTTGGATAGATCAAATTAAAATTATTGTTTATTTATTTACTGAATAATGGAGATGAGCTTTAGAGTTGTTCAACAAAGAGGGCAATTTTCAGAGTACATATTTTCTAGTGAGCTACATGCTTTTCAGCTTGGTCCAGAAGACCATAAGCTGACCAGGTGAGATGAATGGACACAACTCTTGTAGCCTCATGTACTTCAAGAGTGTAATTTCTCCTGAGTAATAGAAAAAAGTATCCATGGGGTGATGTCCATTTAGAATGCACAAAGAAATCCCAGTGGACAATTTTTACCCTTAGCCCACCACAGCATGATGCTTACTTTCCTTTCCCTTTAGTCTCTCTTCTTTCCACCCACACACAAAAACACAATAGCAAATTCAATCAGCCGTGGCTTGAAATTATCTATACTCAAAACAAATCACAGAGAGCCACTCAGCCTGAGTTTGTCTTTGTCTCTCAAAAAAAGGAACCGGAAAAAAAAAAGGAGGAGGGGGGACTGAGTAGGGTATATATCAATGAAATGAAAGCAAAGGCTCCCAAATAATCTCCCTACATGCTTGTTTCCCTGTTCTCCGATGTCTAATTGGAAGCTGTGAATATCCACCACCCCACTGTTTCTCAGAAGTCTCATTAGAAGGCAACGTGGTTCTGAATTAGAATAAGTGCAACATCTGCCATTGATGTCTGTGTTTTGCAGGTGTCACTGCCAAGTGCCAACGCTATACAATATTTGCTCACCAGTGCCCACGTGAGACCAAACCCACACTTAATAAGACAGGGACTGCATTGTCATGACATATGTGCAATAATATTCTCTGCATTTAAGCCCCAGAAGCACAGTTATTTAGCTAACATAGTCTTTTGCTATAATCATAGCAGTTTTTCTTCCGGCAGTAAAAGTCTCACCAACTACAGTTAGGCATTTTCTGCTTTCCAATTACTTGCTGAGACTATGCCAAGTACAGAGTAATATTTTCATATATCATTAAACAAATGCAGTTGTGCTCCCCAAACAGGTTTCAGTTTGGGCTAAACTACATCCATTAAAGCTTTCATAAATGGCACACCCTTCAGCTTGTAGTTTCTTTTTACTCATAAATATTTAAACTGCACAGATAATACCTCAACTTCCCAGCAAGTGCTGCATTAGCTGAGCAATCTTTAAAGCATAAAACTTTGTAGCAAGAGAAAACTAGGAAGAGAGAACTGAGTTGTACCACTAGCAAAAAATATACCAGATTCATAATATTTCCTTATTTCCAAGAAATAATCTATTTATTTTTTCTCTCTCTCTGTATATGTAAGTAATAATTTGATAGATCTGTATATCAATTACAGCATATTTAAGTGCATTGGATAGTATAAATTTATGTTGAAAGATGAACAATATTCCACTTTCCAAACACTTATGATTATTTTGAAAAGTGGAAAAATTAAACCTGAGTCTTGAGGTGTAATTGTCAGGCTGAAGTGAAAGAGTAAGTCTAATGCTACGTTTTTTGTCAAAGAGAGTTTGAGGTGAAAGAAGGACTTTGTCACATAGTAGGTGAACAACTTTGGTTGAGTTATTCAGGGAACATTTGATCAGTAGGAACTAAAGACCATCCCAGCTAGCATAAGTGAAGGTAGATTTATGTTAAGAATACAAGGATAGGTCACAGAATCCAACTGCAGAAGTCATGGGGAAGCAGCTGCCTCCTGTGTCCTCTAGGGATGCAGTCCCCAACAAGCAGGACGGGGCTGGGTCACGCATCACCGCCTGAGCTCTGCCTACAACTCCCCCCGCCACCCTCCGAGTCCATGGAAAAATTGTCTTTCATGAAACCGGTCCCTGGTGCCAAAAAGGCTGGGGACCCTCTAGGTAAGAGCCTCAAGGCGGCCAGGCTCTGTTTGCCTCTCCCTCTGCTCTTATCCATTCTTTCTGGAAAACCTTCTGCAAGGTTCTTAGTTTCAGTTTCCTCATAATTTCAGTTTACCACAGGTTTAGGGTCAATATTGGGAGGAGCTCTCACCACAACTTTATATAATCCCATAATTTGAGGAACATCATCAGAAAAATGCTTTTGTGTAATTCAATTCAAATTCTTGAGAAAAAGAGAGCTGAGTCAGACTGGATCAGGTGCACAATTCAGTCCAGTCACCTGAAACAAACATGGATTTCTAAGTTTATCAGAGAGCAGAACAATTTAAAAGAGGCAAAGTGAATGAGGAAGATATTCAACACATCTACTACACAGTCTTCAAGAAAACTTAAATAGAGGTCGAGTTTTGGATGTAAAAGGGGACTTTTTCCAGAACAATTATATATTTCACATTGAAATTTACAAATTATATTCACATATGTTATCATGCATGATCTTTAGCACATCTTATAGTATATGGAAGGAAGATGACACCATCCCCACTTTAAAAAGTAGAATAGTGAAAGTCAGGAAGGTGGAACAGAATAGCTTTTGGATGACTAATTTGGACACAGCCTCTTTAAGCACTTCCAAGTGTACCTAAACATTTCAAACACTTTAGTAACATTAACCCAGGATCTTATAATTTTAAAAGGGCTGTATTGATGTGGGTGCTATAGAAAAAGAAAGAAGTAGCACCATCCATCTATCTCCTCATTCTTCCATACTAGTCTACTGGAAGAATTCTTTCAGGCATTAGCTGTTTATCAGTTTTGATGTGGCTTAAGTTTAGCATGACCAAATAGCAATCTACCAAACTGGTAAAATTATTAAGTAAAAGGGACACTATTAATAATTAAGATAGGATAACAGGCATAAATCTAGATTGTCCTGCCTCAACCAAGTTGCATGGCCATCCATTTAGGATGGATGTGGTGTTAATGGCTCCTTCTAGAACATAAGTCACATTTATAGATCCTGTCTTCCCTGTCCTGCGGAGGACTAAAGAAATGTGGTAAATTTGGATTTCAAGGGTTGGAACAGGATGAGTATTATTACAACAGGAAATACCTTGAAATGTGGCCAGTCCCAGAGTTTTCAGTGCTTTCTACCTATCTCTTGTATGCTAAAGACAAGCCTGGTTCTTCTACCACACAGTAATCAGAAATGAGTGCTCATTACCTTAGGGACACTTGAGTTGTAAGAATTCTTTAGAAAATATAAAAGCCCTTTTTCATAAACGTGTTTTATAAATATTTTCTCCCAAACTGTAACACTTTTTTGCAATTTATTAACAGTGACTTTTGAAGAGAAAAGTTTTTAATTTTTATCATTCCAAAATAGCAGTTTTTATTTTATATTTCATGTTTTTTTGTGTCTTATCTAAGAAATCTTTGCTTAACCCAAATTCAGAAAGATTTTTGTCCTATATTTTCTTCCAAAAGCTTTAGAGTTTTAGATTTTACAGATATGTCCATGATCCACCTTGAGTTCATTTTTATGTAATTTTTGTATATGCTGTGAGATAATGGCTATTTCTCAGTTTTATTATGTATTTATTTATTTGCATGTGGACATCCAAGTGACTCAGCCTAATTATTTGAAAAAATACCCTATGCTTTTTGTCTATTCGTCACTTGATGGACTTAGGACTGATTCTACCTTTTGGCTATTGTGAATAATGTTCTTAGGAACATTTGTCTGCAAGTTTTTGTGTGGATCTATGTTTTTAATTATCTTGGGTTGTACTTAGGAGTGGAATTGCTAGGTCATATGGTAGCTCTATGTTTAACTTCTTGAGGAACTGTCAAATTTTTTTTTGTCAAATAGATGCATTGTTTATATTCCTGCTAGGAATACACGGGGGTTCCATTTCTTCACATGCCTGCCAACACTTGTTATTGTCTGTCTTTTTGATTATAGTCATCCTAGTGAGTGTGAAGTAGTAACTCATTGTGATTTTGGTTTGCACTTCCCTCATAGCTAATTATATTGAACATTTTTTCATGTACTTATTTGTCACTGGCGTACATTTTTTGGAGAAATGTTCTTTCAAATTCTTGAACCATTTTTAGTTGGGTTATTTGTCTTTTCCTTATCAAACTGTAAGAGTTCTTTATATATTTTGGATACTAAACCCTTAACAGATATATGATTTGCAAATATGTTCTTCCATTGTGTGTGATGTCTTTCACTTTTTAATAATGTCCTTTGATGCAAAAAATTTTTGATTTTGATAAAATCTGACTTATCTATTTTTCTTTGGTTGTTTGTAGTTTAGGTGTTATATCTAAGAAACTATTTCTTAATCAAAGATCATTTAGACTGGAAAATGTCAATTGAGCTATCTTCAAGTTTTCTGACTCTTTCTTTCATCTGCTCAAATCTACTATTGATTCCCTCTAATAAATTTTTATTTCAGTTATTATACTTTTCAACTCCAGAATATCTATTTGGTGCTATTTTATGATTTCTATCTCTTTATTGATATTCTTTTTTTGGTGAAACATCACCCTAAAACTTTCCTTTAGTTTTTAGACATGGTCCTTTAGTTCTTAAGATATGTTCAAAATAAATGATTTAATGTCTTTGTCTAATAAATCCAACATCTGGATTTTGTCAGAAACAGTTGCTATTGACTGATTTTTTTTCCTGTGTATGGGCCATAATTTATTATTTCTTTGCATGCCTCATAATATGTTGTTGAAACTGAACATTTTATATAATATAATGTGGCAACTTTATAAATTGGACATTTTGTCCTTATTATCATTATCATTTTTGCTGTTTGTTATTGTTGTTGTTTGGTTAGTGACTTTTCTGAAGTAATTCTATAAAATCTGAATTCTTTATCATGTGTAGCCACTGAAATCTTTGCTTGGTTATCTTAGTGGTCAGATAGTGATTGAACAGAGATTTCCTCAGATACCTGGAACCAGCGGCCTCCCTGACTTTTCCGAGGGGCTCTGTATGTTTTCTGGGGCATGCCTTCAACATTCATCCAGACAGTTTACAAGGCTGCCTTAGCCTTCACTTCTTCTTGCAGCGTCTCAATATTAGACAGAGGCGAGAACTTAGGGCCTTCTCAGGTCTTTCCTGAGCGTGCACTCTTCTCTGGGTATGTGCACAGCTGTACACATGTGTGTGGCATTTGATATTTCCAGTAATATACCATAGCCTTTCAATGCCTCATATGGACATCTCATTACACAGTATTTCCTGTTAAAACTTTTGGCTAGCCTATTATTTGCACCCATTGTTATCTACCTCCTCAATATTCAACAATTACCGCTGGTTGTTTTGTGATATTTAACAATTGCCTCTGGGGTTTTTTTTTGGTTTTTTTTTTTTGACAAAGGTTTTTGGGAAAAGGGTGTTTGCACAAAATTTACTTAATACTTCTATACTACATACATGATTATATTTTCTGCAATTACAAACTGACTGACTTCCTTTTCACTCTATACTCCTTATTGCACTGTGTAAAACTTCAACTACAGTGTCAAGTAGGAGTGATGAGAAAAGTCATCCTTACTTTTATTCTGATCTTAGGGAGAAGAAATTTAGTATCTCACCATTAAACTTGATGTTATCTGTGGGATTTTTATAGATGTCCTTTATTTAATTGAAGTTCCTTCCATTATCCATTTTGCTGAGAAAGTTTTTTGAAAGGGTGTTGAATTTTGCCAGATGCTTTATTATATATATTGAGTTAACCATATGATTTTTACATTTTAGAATCAATTTAAAAATATGGTGAATTAAATTGATTGATTTTCAAATTTTAAACTATCCTTTCACTTCTGGGGTTACAGATTTAGAGTATATATAAATTAAAAATTTTTGTGTCTATGTTTGTGAGTGATATTGCTCTGTAGGTTTTTTTAATTTTATTTTTTGTAATGTCTTTGTGTCTTTCATTTTCATAATGGAGTAATTCAGGCCTCATAAAATAAGTTGGAAAGTTTTCCTTGTTTTTCTATTTTTGAAGAACTTGTATAAGATTGCTATTATTTTTTCCTTGAATACTAGGTAGAATTTAATAGTGTAGCCATCTGAGCCTGGAATATTACTTATAGGAAGGTTTTTAACCATGAATCTGATCTGATGTCTTTAATAGATATAGAGATCTTCTGGGCAACTATTTTTTTTTAACTTAACTTTGGTAGTTGGTGGCTTCCAAGGACTATGTCTATTTCATTTAAATTGTTGAAATTCTTGTCATGTAGTTCTTTAAATTATACAGTACTCCACAGAGCTTTTTTCTTCTATGGGTTATAGCTATCTTACAGAATCAGAAGTTAAAACAGAAAAGTGTTTTAATACAAGCATACACCTATTACCATTCTATTAAGTTGGAAGTGAGGTAAGTGTGATATGCTTACCATATTCTACATCTCTCACCACCACTATTTTTCCATCTACTATAAGTATATTCATACTTTTTTCAAGTTTCTTTTATTTCCATCTATTTTCCCCTCTTTTCTATAATTTTTCAGAAGGTAGTGATCATCTCTCAGAAGGTTAGCATGTGCCAACACCACTGCCTGCTCTTTCATGTTTTTCTGCCACTCATGCTTCCTTCCTGCCTGAAACACTCAAATATTAGAACATGAGAGAGAATCACAGACCTCATAGGCTATTTGTGACAATTTCCCTACCTCTGCCTCACTGGTTCCAAACCCAATTCCAAGTTTTCTGTATCTCTATCTCAGTTAAAACTATTGGATCCACATCCTCACTGGATTCTACCTCTAGTTCCATAGCCAGGGTTTGTGTTTTTGGTCTTCCTAGCATTTCATAACAGGTTTTCCCTGAGTTGTCACTCTAACGTCTTCAGTTCTGGACTTCCTTAAAAAGGATACTTTATCCTTGGCTTCAGCCCCTGAAAATCTAGCCTCTGACATGACAGATGGACAGCCAGACATTTGCCAAATTGTACCTCCAAGATAGAAGATGGGGTTCAGACATCTTCATCTTCTGTCTCTTTATATTCATTACTCTTCATCTTCTTATTATTAGCATATGTGCTAAAAAAAGAACCCCACATTTTTATTTTTTATCTTTCTGTACTTTTTACCCCTTTATTTTGCTCTTAGTATAATCTGATAAAATACTCTTAGGAAAGTAATCATTTTTTCTAAGTTGGATATTTTAAGAGAACTTAACATTATCATTAGAATGGCATATTTGTAGATAGCTAGAAGATTTTAAATACTGTCCAAGGTCTGCCAGCAACATATGGTTTTGTTGAGAAACTGTGTTTATATTGAAATAGGATTTTGCACATCCTTTACACATCCAACACAAAATTTCAAATATAGTTTTCTTAATATTATACTGAAAACAAACAACATGTTTGGCATGATACAAGGGTCCATTAAATTGAAAGAATTTCATCATAATACCACTACAAATGACTCAAAGTCAAAAAGTCAATAAAAAAATCACATTTAAAAATAACTTTTATAAGTTTCTTCCCTAAAGTGGAAGTAGTTGGAAAATTTAGACATGCAAGCATAAAAAGGAAAAAAATAACAATCTGCAAGAGATTTTACATTTCAGGTGATAAGGCCTTTTCCAGATTAGAGTATGCATTCTATGTTGTGATCATATAGAGTCAAAAGAATGGGATCACTATCTGATAAATCTTAAGCAGAGTCATGGAGAAAAAAAATTTCATATGGATTGTTTGGTTTTAAAACAACTTGAGGCTACTATAATATTTTGCTTCTTTGAAGATTCTAATATTTTAGTTGTTGATATTAATAAAACTATTCTGTTAGCATATAAGATTGTTTTATTGTAAAATCAGTCATACTTTATTTATTGGATGTCATGGCTAGATAATTGGAATCCATCTAATTCTGTTCATTGACTGCTACTCAGATTCCATTCATTTGCTTTCTAAACCAGTGTTTTTAATGCCTTATTTTCTAGAATCTATTGTTGTATAAAATGAGAGTAATAATCTTTGTTAGATAGAGGGTTATAAAGAGTGACTTGAACATTTGCTATGTACTTCAAAATTGTATGTGTGATTTTCACATGGCAAGCATTGGTATTTATTGAATTAAAATTGTATTAACCTCATGAGTGTTATTTTCAGATTCTTGTGGATAAAAACACATGTGACTGTTATTTAAATTCATGTAATTTATAGTTTTAATGTATAATTCTAACACTTCACATTATTACAGGAATCAATAGGAAGAAGTTCTGAAGACCTAACTCCTTTAGAAAAAATATGATCCTCACTGAGAAGTAACATGAGAAGACCTGGTATGACTTGTGTTTAAAACCATAATATGTTTATATTGTTTGCCTCTCTCAATTGTCTTAATCCATTCAGGCTGCTGTAATAAATTACCATACACTGGGTGGCTTAAACAACAAACATTTATTTTGCACAGTTCTGGAGCCTGGAAGTCTGAGATCAGGGTGCCAGCCTGGTCAAGTTCTTGGTGAAGGCTCTCTTTCTGTTTTTTTCCTCACTAAGCAGCCTTTCCTTGATATATGCTAGCAGACAGAGATCTCCTGTCTTTTCCTTTTTTATATAAGGGTATAATTCCATCATGAGGGCTTTACCCTTCTGATCTAATCTATCCCAAATCACATTCCAAAGACCCCACCTCTAAATATCGTCACATTAGGGATCAAGATTTCAAGGTATCAATTCTGGGAGGACACAAAGATTCAGTCTATAGCAACAATGAATATAGTGTCTGTCTTAGTCTATTTTGTGCTGCTATAACAGAATACCTGAGACTAGGTAACTTATAATGAAGAGAAATGTATTTCTTACAGTGCTAGAGACTGGGAAGTCCAAGATCGAGGAGCCAGCATCTGGTGATGGCCTTCATGCTGTGTCATCTCATGGCAAAAGGAGGAAGGGAAAGAGAGGATGAGAATGAGAAAGAAGAGGGGGTTTATCTCACTTTTATAAAAACCCTACTCTTGAGATGAAGAACCTACTTTCTCAATAATGACCTTAATCCATTCATGAAGGTAGAGCCTAATCACCTCTTAAAATCACCATCTCTCGACACTGTAGTATTGTGGCGACAAGTTCAAGTTTCTAACACATGAACTTAGGGGAACATGTTCAAACCACAGCATTGTCCAAATTATTAAAATAAAATTTACATCATTACAGTGACAGCCTTCAAAACTGCCATGTGTTTTTTCATATTAAAATAATTAATTTATGATAGTATCAGAATACCTCATTACAACTCAAATTCAATACGAAATTAAGTTTTGTTATATTAATCTCCTAGATTAGTTTCTTTTTCCTCCTCTGAACTGTCTATAAAGAACTAATTTAGATAATCAAAATTAAGTTTAGTAAGAACATTACATTTAAATGAATAATAGTTGGATTCCATCTGTAAACTCTTCTTTTCAGAATGGTCCTCCCTTAAAAGCATATCTAAACTGTAATGTAGATAGCACTATAACAATTTCAAATGATTTAAAGCTACTGTCATGATAATTTAATCCATTACTTATAATACCAACAGAAATCAGCCTAATATCGAGTACCCCTACCTCCAACAATTTCCAGGCTACAGGTGATTTCTTCCCAAAATACAGATAAGAGGTCTTGATTTTACAGTCCATGGTATTTCCCTGAACTTTTAAACAGTAATATTCAACATATCTTGGGCTCTCTCTACATAAAAAGTGCTAAGCACTTTCCATATATTATTTGCAATACATTTAGTAGCCATAATCCAGGAAGATGCTGTTATTATTCCCTATTTATAGATGTGGTTTAAAGGAATGAAGTAACTTGCCTAAGAGCAAACACATGAATCTCTAACATGGGCCTTAACCACTACAGCACAGAACATGTTAGTATGGAGCTTCTATATGATGATAGTTCAATAAGATTTTCAATATTAACTCAGACTCATTTATTTTCAAAGACTTGTAATGCTCGGGTTTATAGGTTTATGCAGTTACGTGGAATTCTGTGGTATACTAAGTAATCCAAATAGACTAACATAATGTGAGATGTTTGCAGAGTGAAGAATGAGTGAGTGAGCAGATAGTGAAGTTATATTCGGTAGCATTTGCTATTTTTCTGTGTGAAGATGAATTGGAAAGTTCAAAGTACAGCAAGCCTTAAAAAATGCTGACCAAAAAGCTCCTTAAAACATTAGAGAAACATAACTATTTGCTGTAGAAACCAATCAATCACTATATATTTCACATGCAAATGTAAAATTTGGATATCAGCATTTGCTTAATCTAGTTTGTAATTTTTCCATAATACCATTTATCTGTACAATTAAGGTTTTTATCCCTTCAATTAAGCTTTATTCTGAAATTGATGAAGGTAAAAAAAAAGGTTTAATATGGATAATTGAGTTATTTTAATGTGTGCGTGATTATAAGTCATTATAGATGGAAAATATAGTATTACAATAATGCATTCAAAAATTTTCTTTCAAATGCAGATTTGATATCCTGAACAAAATTAGTCCTAGTTTATTAGTTAAGTAAAGCAGTATATAAGCTTTTTTGTTTGTCTGGTGAGGAAAGTGCCTCATATTCTTCTAAATATAATTTAAATCAACTTTGTTAATAGAAAATCACTGTCTCTACTGAAATTTATTTTTTCAATGTTTTGGAAAAATAACACCTGATTTTCTTTAGAAATCAAAGAATTGATACAAAAAAATTAAACTCACTATATTACACCAAGAGTATGGCTACATACTGGTGTAATTTATACCCCATTTAAGTGTAAGAGAAAGAAAATGAAATTAAATAGAACATCTTTGCTTAACTGCCATTGCCTCAGTTAAAGTGAACTTTGTACAAGTGTAAACTGAAGCCAGAAACAGGCACATGGTTAAAGGGCAAGGGTACTAACAGAGCAATCTGTCAGCACACAAAGCTGTGTGTTCTCAGTGGTGTGGCTTTGGTGGATGTGTGTGGTGGCACTGAAGTGGTGTTAATTCCAAATCAAACCCATATGTGCAGTCACTACCACTGCAGTGATTGTTTGACTTTTCAAAACTGTTAACAGTCACTTTTTATATTGCTTATAAAAATGGTAATTTAACATATTTATTCAGCCAGTCAGACTCAAGGTTGACTGACAAAGATTGCAGAGAATTTATTTACCTTAAATCCATATTTTCTTACTCAAGATGTGGTCAGAATTTTAAAGAAGCTATGTAGCTTGCAAACAGGCATCTTATAATTCCTTAGGGCCTACTTGTGGGAAATATGTCTAAATTCTATGATGAAATTGCACACTTATAAATCACCAAGTGGCATTGTGGGAGCTTGCAGTACTTTCCCTTTGAAAAGAGTTAGTCAGGTTTACTCACAAGACAAAAAAGGTGAATATATCATCATTATCCCTAGGGCTAGCAGAGTGTGGTAGTTGAGAGCACCAACTCTGATCCTGACAGCCAGGGCTCATGTACCACTGTGCCAATGACTGACTGTGTGAACTTAGGGAGACCTCTTCAACCCTCAGTGCCTCAGTTTCCTCACCTGCAATGTGGACAGTTTCCTCACCTGCAATGTGGACAAAAATAAGGATAACTGAGGCAATGGCAGTTAAGCAAAGATGTTCTATTTAATTTCATTTTCTTTCTCTTACACTTAAATGGGGTATAAATTACACCAGTATGTAGCCATACTCTTGGTGTAATATAGTGAGTTTAATTTTTTTGTATCAATTCTTTGATTTCTAAAGAAAATCAGGTGTTATTTTTCCAAAACATTGAAAAAATAAATTTCAGTAGAGACAGTAGAGTGGGTTTCACAAAAAACCCCTCAAAGGGTTTTTTGTGAAAACTAAGTAAATGCACATAAAATATTTTGACTGGAACCTAACATAGAGAACATAGAGTAAATACTATGTAAATATAAGCTAATTTTAACCAAACTGGTATTTTCCCTCAATTTTACTGCCTTGTGGCAGGGACAGGCAAAAAATAAAGGAAGGTCCTACCATGGGAGATGTATGTGTATGATTGTAGTCTTCAGGATAATGCTATGAGGAATTGGCAAAATTTCTCTCCTTTATAGGTGAAGAGACTACCTGGTCTTAAATCCTAGTTGGCCACTTAAAAGCAGTATCACCCTGGAAAGTTACTTAACTACTGTACATTTATTTCACTTTCCAAGTAAGTAAAGTAAGAATAATACCTATTTCCCAAGATTGTTTCAAGGATTAAATGAATTAACACATATAAAGTGCTTGGGACATTATCTGACACATACTAAATACTCTATAAATATTAGCTGTTTTATTCAAACAAAAAGTATGAAGGCAGAGATAATTTGGATGGCACTAAGTGGGAAGGAGTAGAAGGAAGTAAGAAATTAGTAATGGGATAAAATAAGTCATCAACAATAAGGAGAAAGGCACAGGATATCAAATGATGGCTGAAATAAG
Organism: Daubentonia madagascariensis; assembly: GCA_023783475.1. Classification (NCBI taxonomy): domain Eukaryota; kingdom Metazoa; phylum Chordata; class Mammalia; order Primates; family Daubentoniidae; genus Daubentonia; species Daubentonia madagascariensis. Next base: position 34,344,147 of record JAKFHU010001209.1, read on the forward strand.
GATAAGATTGAGTGATGGTGGTCAGGAGTTTTAAAATTTTTTAATTTTAAAAATTCAATTGGTAATGAGACCTAATATTGATTAACAAACTCATAAGATTTTATTTTTTTCTTTTAACAAAGTATCTCTAGACTTAAAGCTCTTAATAAAACTTTGTTTAGTATTTTCTAAAATTAACTTTTAACCATGGTTTATATTTTTATCACTACATACTCATATAGCTACAGATATTTCTAAGATAGTTTAAGTCCTTGATATCTTGGAGATCTCCAGTACCTGAAAGAATAGAAAAGATTTGAGGCACTGGTAAGAATGAGGCATATAATAAAATGAAGCAGTTTAGTCTGCTCTTTTTTTTATTTCAAAGTATTATGGAGTACAAATATTTTTGGTTACATGGATCAGTTTTATAATATTTGAGTCATGGTTATAAGTGTGCCCATCACCTTGATAGTGTTCATTGTACCCATTAGGTAGGTTTTTGTCCATCCCTTCTCGCCACAGAACAATAATTTCATCTCATGCTATTATTGAGATATGAAGATGCTACATAAACATAAGACATAAAGTCCTACCTAGCTCCATCACACACATATACTCACACACACTAATGCCTTACTATTTACAGATTAAGCAAATCAAACCTATTGTATTTTTTGTTTTAGAAATATATTGAAATCCTGAAAACTTGGGGGAAAAGTGAATGATAATTATTCAACAAAATAATTTAAAATGAATTACTTACCAAGGAAAATGATATTGTCAGGGGACCATAGGTAAAACCTCTTCTGAAATATTTTATTACAGCCCAAAGACCACCACCTAGTACTTATTTAAGCGATGAATCTTCCAGAAATTCTTTTTTAAAATTATTTATAATCACATAACCAGGTAGTTAACTACTTTCATTCAGACTATTGCTATTCAATGTATGGTTTATAGATCAGCAGTACTGAAATTGTCTAGAAGCTTATCAGAAATGTAGAATCTCAGGCTCCACTCCAAACATAGTGAATCAGAATCTACATTCTGATCAAATCCGTAGGTGATTTTTATGTACACAAAAGTTTGAGAGCATTGATCTAGAACCATGTTTCTGCATGCTTTAAAGAATCAGAGGAAGGAAGGAAAAAATGAGAAAGCAGAGCAGAAAGGGTTTTTTCCCCCTCATTCCAAATGAGACAGAGTCTTGTCTCTCTGTCTCCTTTTTTGCAAGTCTCAGTTTTAACTCAAAAAGTCAGCTTTGGCCGGGCGCAGTGGCTCACGCCTATAATCCTAGCTTCTCTGGGAGGCCAAGGTGGGTGGATTGCTTCAGCTCAGGGGTTCAAGACCAGCCTGAGCAAGAGGCAAACCTCATCTAAAGGAAAAAAAAATTAGCTGGCTGTCGTGGCATGCGCCTGTAGTTCCAGCTACTCCGGAGGCTGAGGCAGGAGGATCACTTGAGCCCAGCAGTTGGAGGTTGCCGTGAGCTACAATGACACCACTGCACTCTACCCAGGGCCACAGAGCAAGGACTCTGTCTCCACAAAAAAAAAAAAAAAAAGTCAGTTTTTTCTGCACTGATGGCAAGCCACAAATGAAATCATGATGGGGAGTTTTTCATTTAGAGTAAGATAGGAATTTCATAGTCTGTTCATTTGATCTTATAACTAACACCTCCGGGACTTTTTTGGTTACCTTCAGAAGAATAATCTGGATCTTGAATATAAATGTTCTCAACCACTAAAAGGAATGTTGTAATTGCTGTGGGTTGTACAACACTCTGCTTTTCTAATGAAACACGTCTTAATTTATCTCAGAACCTGGAAGGCTAGGTGCCCTCCGTCAGATGAGCAGTAAACTCTGTGACTTGAGTAAGTCTGTAGATGTAAGAGTAGATTCAGTTGAAAACAAACAAACAAACAAAAAAAAAACCAAAAACAAAGATTGGTAATAAAAGAGAGAAATATGATCAAAGTCCTATAACAAATGTCATAAGCCAAGATGGCACAGTTAAAAACCAACTAACCAAACAACAAATAAAAGGGATTTCCTGGGAGTTACCAGAAAGGGGAAATAGAGGAAAAATGGAGGTGATGTTCTGAGGATATTGAATGGGAAGGTAGTTTTTGGAGGGAACAACAAAAAAAAAAAATCTGTGGTTTATGCTGCTCCAAAAGGAGATAGTGAAATTATCTTATAGTATGTTTCTTGTCTTGAATCTGATTCCCTATCCATCAAAAATCATGTCTTCTTGTTTAAATAATAAATCGATTATTTTAATAAGTTTTGATATGATAAATAGAAATTGTCAAAATTTATAAATTTCTCAAATAGATTTTTTCTCCTTGAGCAATTATTTCTCACCCCAGAATTCTAAGAGTATTCTAACCACTATGTTGTGTTGTTCAAAAGCATCATGCCACTGCTCTGACGTGAATAACTTTTTTTCTCATGTTTTTAATGTGGACATTTTGGAGTTTTTAAAACATGGCACCTAATCTTTGACACTCTTCCTATTTAAAAGCAGAGGCTTTCTTTCCTAAACTCTGAACAAATTGCAGATTTGTGAACAAATTTATACATTTTTATTGCTTTAAGTCACCAACTTTGGGGATAGTTTGCAATAGATAACTAATATAGATTTTGTTACATAATGAAGGGTGATTCTATAACAAAACCCCGTCAAGTATTATTGGTTTGGGGCTGGGCAGGAGGTGGAAGCCAGAAGGGCCTTGAGGAGAGTATTTGTGAAAAAGCCCAGAGGGTATAGAACATGCTGTTGGTGAGGGTTTAAAGGAAGGGGAGGGAAATGGTAATAGGAAGCAGGAGGAAAGGGGCCTCTTACTATGCAGTGGTAAAAATGTTGACAGTACTGTCTACTGTAAATGTGCAAAACAGCAAATGAATGTAATGTACTTAATGATCTAGGAGACTATCAAAAATCCCACATAGCTGTTTCTTGCCAGCTCTGATAAAATGCAAGAGGAGAGAAGGTACAAAGTGAGGGAATGCAGTGCCAAATCTAAAGGAGCCAGAACTTGCTAAATTCAAAAATAATACACTTTCTTCTTCCAAACCTTTCCATATGACAAAAAAATTCTCAAAATAATAAATACGCTGATGGCCCAAACCTAATTCTGGGTGAGATTATAAGATTCTTTGTTGAGATCTAAAAAGGCATTGAGATGGTAGCTCAGAAACCCTTTCAGACGAACAGAAGGTCTGTAGGAATCAAAAGGACGCGCATTGCAAATCCTCTCAATTAAACAACAGGGCTTTTAAAGTCGTAAGGCACTTGTGTCACAGAAGCTTCACAGGGAGCCTAGGGTAGAGAAAGTCTTATCTTTAAAAGATTTGTGGTTGTGACTTTTGTCTAAAAGAGGGAACCCTAAGTATATTCATGGAAAACCAACACAGTTTTTAAGAGAATTATTTTGGTCCAAATAGCTCCAGCTTAGACTAAAATGGAAAAAGGCCTTTGGATACCTAAATTTTACAGACAGGAAACGGGCTGATAAAGATTCAGAGGGCACATCCATGATCCCTGAAGGTGGAAACAAGAACCAGAGAGAATAATTCCTGGAGAGTGACACTGAGGACTAATAAACAAAGGCCTGAAGGATCAAAACAAACCCAGCTGGATTTCAGATTTGCTATGTACCAGTGACAGCTGAGTGCCTCCTGCAGCTTCCTTTTCAATGGACATGTCTATGGCAATTATCTTATGCCTGTTCCCCTGTTCTAGTCCATGTGTGTTGGGGAGAAGATAACTTGTTTCTTGAGTTCCCAGGTTTTCAGATTAGCAGAACCATACTTTAGGACTTGTCCCTGAGGAGCCAAATCCAAGGAGCTTCACCTGCCCATGGACCTGATTAAGTTGGTGAAACCATAGACTTTGAACCTGAGACCAACCTCATAATGGAATAAAATGTTCTATGGTTTTGAGAGAGCGTAAATATAGTTTACATGTGGAAGAATGTAAATAACTTGAAGCAAGAGGGCATACTGTGGCAGTTTAAAAACATGAGCCCCAAATGCTTGGACATTCATCCCATTGAAAAGTAAGGTTTATGTTCCTTCTCCTTAACTCCAGGTTCTGTGACAGTTTGACCAACAGTATGTGGCTGAAGGGATTCTGTGGCAGTTTCTGGGGCCAGGGCTTAAGATCAGGGAGCTTCCACTTCCTGTATCTTGTAACATTGCCCATTTGTGACTTAGCCACCGTGCTATGAGTGGAGGAGACCAAGGCAGCCTACAGACAGGCCCCTGTAAGAGCAAAACCAAGCCCTCAGCCATCAACTAGCACCACTTTGCAAGCCTTGTGAGAGAGCCATATGAGAAGCAGATTCTCCAGTCTATTGTTGTATGTAACTAAATTTTGGTGTGGCTAGCTTTGCTGAAATAGAGAATGGATACAAATTTACTGTTCAAACCAAAATGAAGTGTTCTTTTACATCTATATATTTATAACCCTTTCTAAAAATTTCCTTGCTAATTTCCCTAGTAATTGCCACATTATCCCAGTATGTAGTGATTGGAATAAATAAGTTTAGGAAGGGGCTGTGTTATTTGCACATAGAATACATCATAATTAAAATTTACAAAAAATGAAGCTTTATAGAGGTGCATGTATTAGAATTTTCCATAGAAACAGAAGCAATAGGAGTTTTATATACAGAAATAAATGTATGTATACCTAAAATATATAATATATGTAATATATTGTATAAATATTAATAAATAATTATGTAGGTGTATATTTGTCACATATAAATATTATAAAAATTTGGCTCATGTGATTATGGAGGCTGGCAAGTCCAAAATCTACAGAGCCTATGTCCCAGTGGGAGTTTAAAGGCCATAATCAGGAAAAGTTAATGTCTCATTTTGAAGGCCCTCAGGCAGGAGAACTCCCTCTTACACAAGGCAGCGTCAGGTTTTTGTTCTACTCTGAACAAAAGGTATCTGGGCACCCCATGACCCAGTCAAGTGGACACATAAAATTAACCTTCACAGTGAGTTTTTTTCTTTATTTCTTTTTAAATTCTATATATTTAAGGCATACAGCATGATGTTTTGAGATACACACACACACAGTAAAGTGGTTACTATAGTCAAGTAAATGAGCATTATCCTTAAAAGCACCTCATCATTATAAGCTCTCATTACTCCTCCCACTGGGTCTTTAACTGGTGTTCCACTGCTTTGTAATTATACATGCAAAGCATAATTCAGTCTTACAACTGGATTCACACAAAAATTTTCTCCAAATGAAAACATTTTAGGTTAATGGCACATTTGCATCTACCTATAATTCTTTGAGATAAGAAAATTATTTCAAATAAAAATATTTTCATTTGTACAAATCTCTTATACAGAGTCTTGCCTTTATATAATACAAATTTTGATGTAGCAGTTGCCAATGGTTAAAAACAGCTGATGACTACCAATTGATATTTTCAAAATATTGGGATCTTTTTGAACATTATACTATATTTCGTTATAGAACTCTTATCACAACTAATTGTCATTTAAAGGGCAAAAATGTAAATGTCCCAAAAAATTTCACACACAATCCAGGCAGAATTGCACAATTAATTATTACATTTTGCTTCAAAATATGGAAAGATTGCTTCTTTTTCAGGAATGGAAAGTGTACTATCATTTTCAGTAAGTACAGTAATTTTAGTGTGACATAAAGGCAGTATGTATTCTCTATTAACTTCAGTCTCATTTCAGAGATTTGAATGCCTGTCCAGGGACAGTTAAGTTATCATAGAAACTCTGACATACATTCCTTGCTTATTTTCCACTGGTTTATCACTACTGCGTTGTATAATATTTAGAGGTTAATGCAGAACTGACTCTGATTCCTGGATCCATCACTTATTAATTGTGTGATCCTGCACAAATTATTTGCCTCCCAAGATTCAGTTTTTCTCAGCTCTAAAGTGCAGATAGTCATAATTTCATCTGATACAATGATAGCAAAGATCAAATGAGAGAGAGATTTGAAATGTTTAACAAAGTGCCTAGGACATATATTAAACTTTCAGTAAATGCTATCCATTTAGAGAAATTAAATAAATGGAATATAAAATTATATTTTCAATATAATTTAATTATTGTTATTTCTAAAATAAATATGAGAAATGCCCTTATTTTGATTCCTCAGACTATCAAGCCCCTTTTAAAAGGAAGGATTTAAGTCACTTGGAAAGATCTTGGGCTCCTATAACCATATGACTCTAATATGTATTGATATTTTTAAGTGAAAATGAAAATAAATTCATGTGTTTAAGTTGTTTTATACATTTTTGCCATGTGAGATAGAATTACAATACATTCATTTTACTTTTCATATTTTTCACGCACAGTTTCTGGGTTTTCCTATTTGGAAATCTTGGATCTTCTTTTGCACGTTTGTTCATATTATTATTTTCTTTCATTCCTATCCAGGCAACTCTGTTAGGTGGATAACTATTCATATGTACTGGGTGCAAATTGCTCTTCATCAATTACTTCCACTTCACAAATTTAGAAAGGAAAGCATAGGGTCATTACAAAGGCCATTCAATAAAATAAAGCAGCTTGTTCAGAAACATAGATATTAACATCATCCTGTAAGCTAGACAACTTAAATAATATACGGGATATATATTTTCTCCTTACATGATATGCTTGTTGCAGCAATTCAATCCCTCCTGTCAAAGATGGAGTTAAAAAGAAATTAGGAGACAGTCATTACTATTGGCATGCACGTGCAACGCCCCCCCCCCCACCACACACCAGCTTTCTAAGACCCTCATCAAACCACATATTTTTAGACTTGATCTCTCAGAAATTTGAGCAGTCTGAGTACATCAACAAAGTGTCTTCCTTGGAAACATCTTATGTAGATTTGAATTATGAGTTAGCAAATACCATATTTATCCAACAATTTGACTTGTTTGCTTATTATAGAATTCTTACATATTAGAATACCTGGTTATTTTAAAATATTATGGAGAAATAATCTTTCCTTTTCTCCCTTAGGCACCAGAGGGCATGAAATATTTGCCAAAATATGTGGAAATTACATGATTTTTTCCCCAAATCAAATTAGGGCTCAACTGCGTCTGCCTTTGTCATCAGGAGTATCACCTGTTTGCTGTGTCAAGCTGCTAGTCATGTTCCTAGTAACATGGGAGTGAGATGGGGTGGACTCCATCAAGTATCGCCTAGGGATCCTTCTATGTTGAAGCTTAATACATATTAGAATTGTAGTAAATACCTTGGAGATGGAGAGAAAGGTCCTACTTTTAATTTTGATGACTACTCATGTTTTGAGCAATTAAAAGGAAAATACAGTAGTAAGGTACTTTGGATCTTATTCTAGAATTCAAGTTAGCTTTGCTTATATGCTCTGCTAAGTTAAACTGTGAGCAGATTAAAATAGCTTATCGCATCATGCTAAATGATAGGAATAAAGTAAGCTCTGAACAAGCAATAAGAAGTAGCTCCAACCAGGGTTCTACAAATAGGTTAGCATCACTACATATAAACTGGTAGTGGAAATGTTGTCCAGAGCTAAATGAGCACTGTTTGAGGGTCACTGTGACATAACTACAGAAGAGAAGTACTATTTTACCTTTATGCCTACAATTCCTGACCTCCAAGACCGAAGATTCATCCATTCCTTGAGATATTTTAAAGATACATGGCAGTGATCTTTTACTTATTATTAAGCACTCACAACACTCTTAAGAACCTCAGTAGCTGGAAGAACACATAGAACAGAGCCTCCTGGCAATCCTGACCTGAACAACTATAAGAGAGAAATAAAATTCTACACTGTTTGGACTACAGTTTTTTGGGATATCATTTTTGCAGCAGCTTGGCTTAACCCTAAAAATAATACAAGCACATACCGGGCACCAGGTTGAATTGATGGATCCAAGGGCTAAGTGCACAAACTCTGCCTTCGTCCGGGCTCATATTGTCAGGGACAGGCCCAGCTTGTCCTTAGTATCTCCTGAGGAATCTCTCTTTCTTAGATACCCAGTACCGTTCTCTAAATCTTAGTAGCAAATAGTGTTAACTTAAAATATCCCATCTAGGAGAACTCACATTTCATGTTTAGTGCCTAAACTCCAGAGTTTTCTTGACCCGCTTCTCCAGAAGATGTTGATGGATATGGCATTCCTTCAAGGTTTTGCTGATTAGATGTCTAATTTTATGTGAATTTAGCCTAAAGTGTTCATTAAAAATTTAACGGCCCAGAGAATATTGTCATTTATTTTAACTTGTAGCAGAGAAGAACACCATGGCTAAATTAGAGAGAAAATATTATTAGTATAATCAACTATAAATTGTTCCATAAATTATTTCATGTCACGGACTGAGATAATTTATCCCCAGTTCATATGTTAAAATCCTAACCCCATGTATACCTCAGAATGTTACTGTATTTGGAGATAGGGCTTTTAAAGAGGTAATTGAGGTTAAATGAGATTCTATGTGCAGGCCTTAATTCAACATGACTGGTGTTCTTGTAAGAAGAAGGAGAGACACCAGGGATGACCACATGCAGAGAAAAGGCCATGTGAGGACACAGTGAGAAGGCAGCCATCTGCAAGCCAAGGAAAAACTAAACCTGCCAACATCTTGATCTTAGACTTTTAGCCTCCAGAGCTGTTAGAAAATAAATTTCTACCGTTTAAGCCTCTCAGCCTGTGGTACTTCGTTGTGGAAGTCCTGGAGAACTAATATCTCTCATAATATTTGTTTTATGCCTATCCTTAAAAACATGGTACCATCAGATCCCCGTCCATTTGTGCATTTATTCATTTATTCATTTATTTATTCAACATTGATTTCATAACCACTTTATGGCCTACCTGGAGATAAAGATGGGGGGGGTGTGTATCTGTGTATAAAATAACGTCGAGGAAGTCAATCCAGTAGAAGAGACATTTGAAGTGTAATCATTGTTTAATAAGAAAATAACCTTCAAAAACTTTAGAGAGGTTGGGACTGAAAAATTGAAGAGACTTTGAATTTTCTTTTAGTTTTTCTTGAAGCTAAATCTTAGAAATTTGGAGTTCCAAATTCTTAATGCACCATAGCTGTGAAAAAGATAAGAAAACTAATGGTGAAATAAAGGTAACCTCCATTTATTGTGTAATTATTCTATATATTACCTCATACTAAGTGTGTTCACTTTCACTACCTCATTCTCACAACATAACCTGTATTATAGGAAATCATTTGCATATTATAGAAAATAAAATTGTAGATTATAGAAATAAATTGTCCAAAATCATACATTTGTCTCCAAATTGTTATTTTTTTTTAATTTAAGTCTAATGAATACATTTTCTTCTTAAAATTATCTCAGGTTAGAATGTTTTAGTTTGTAGGTTTTTTTATATAGTGCCCTTCTTTGTCTCTTTTTATAGTTTTTGGCTTAAAGTCCATTTTATTTGATATAGGTGTAGCTACTCCTGCTCTTTTTTGGTTTCCATTTGCATGAAATATCTTTTTCCATTTCTTCGCTTTCAGTCTATACATATTCTTACAAGTGCAGTGAATCTCTTGTAGGCATCTTTTAGTTAGGTCTTGCTTTTGATTCATTCAGACACTCTATGTCTTTTAATTGGAGAATTTAATCCATTTACATTTAAGGTAATTATTGATAGGTAAGGACTTACTACTGCCTTATGATACTTGTTTTCTAGTTGTTTTTTGAATCTTTTTTTCTTTCTTCCTCTCTAACTATCTTCCTTTGTGGTTAAATGAATTTCTCTACTAGTTACCATAGGCTTACCAAAAGCATTTAAAAGTTGTAAAAAGTTATTTTAAACTGATAACAACTAACAAAGAAAAAAAATCTATATTTTTCTGTGTACTTAACAGTCAGCTTTGTACCTTCAACTGTTTTTGTATTACACATTAGCATTAGTTTCTTTCAGACTACAGGACTGCCTTTAGTCTTTCTTGTAAGATAGGTCTGGTGGTGATGAATTCCCACAGCTTTTATTTGTCTGGGAAAGTCTTCAACTCTCCTTCTTCTTTGAGGAGTAGCTTTGCTTGGTGTATAGTATTCTTGTTGGTAGTTTTTTTTTTTTTCAACATTTTGAAAATATTATCCCACTTCCTCCTGGCCTGTAAGGTTTCTGCTGGGAAGTCTGCTGCTAGGCATATTGAAACTCCTTTATAACTTATTTGACTCTTTTCTCTTGCTGCTTTCGAGATCTTATCTTTGCTTTTGACTCTTAAGAATTTTATTATTATATGCCTTGTAGTAGTGTTATTTGAGTTGAATCTGATTGGTGATCTTTGACCTTCCTGTACCTGGATATTTTTAGGTCTTTTTTTCCAATTTTGGAAAGTTTTCTGCTTATTATTTCTTTGAATAAGTTTTCTACTTCTTCATCATTCTTATTCCCTCTTGAACACCAAGGACTAGTGCATTTGCTTTTTTGATGTTGTCCTATAGCTCTCATAAACTTTCCTTGTTCTTTTTTTTCTTTTTTCTTTTTTCTCCTTTGACTGTGTATTTTCAGATAGCTTGTCTTTGAGCTCACAGATTATTTCTTCTATTTGGTCAATTCTGCTGTAGAGTCTCTCTATTGCATTTTTCAGTTTGTTCATTGTATTTTTCATCTCCAGGGTTTCTGTTTAGTTTGCTTTTATTATTGTAATCTATTTGTTAAATTTTTCTTATAAATTCTGAATTGTTTCCCTGTGTTTTCTTGGAGTTTACGGAGTTTCCTTAAAACAGGTATTTTGAATTCTTCGTCTGAGGGCTCACACATCTCCATCTCTTTTGGATTATTTATTGATACTTTGGCTTGTCCTTTTCAGCACTAGATGGAGCTATAAACCCAGGTTTGCCACTGGGCTCCAAGGGCTCCGAAGTTGGCATAGTGTTTAACCCAATGGGCTTGGAACATACCCAGGAGGGTTACCTAAGCTGTGTGGAAATGCGAGCTAGGGACTCATGTTCAGAAGACCCACAGACCATGCTTTCCAAAACATGGTGTTGCTGAACAGCTTCTCTGATTTGATATCTCCTTTGCCCAGAATGAAGAGCAGCCACCAATATCCACACGCTGGCCACTGCTAGTCCCACCTCCATTCTTTGTCTCTAGCTGGCCTCAAGTGTTTTAGTCTTGCAGGCACTCACAATGCTTCTTGTGGGTCAAGGCAGGAATGAGTTTCTTGCAAAGGGACATAGGATGGTGGAGAAGCTGGATGTCTGTCTCCAACTCACTTTTTTCAGTATAGAAACTGTGACTCGAGGGGACTTTTCTGCATGTGGCACCTTTCCAGTTTGGAGGAATGTGTCGCAGTTAAAGATAACCATTTCTCTTAACATCTGCTCTCTGTTTCTCTCTGCTCTGCAGTTCAAGGGATTGTCACAGCCTCAGTTTTGAGTTCTGGGATGTTCCAGGTGATAATACTGCCACTAGATAATCGTTCATTGGTTTTCTTTGGAGGAAGTGAATCCAGATAGCTCCTACTTCACTGTTTTGCTGATGCTACTTTGTGTTTTTTTTAATTGTGGTTAAAAAACCCCACATAACATTAAATTTGCCATCTTAACCATTTTTAAGTGTACAGGTCAGTAGTGTTAGGTATATTCACATTGTTGTGCAACAAATCTCTTGAACGGTTTCATCTGCCAACACTGAAACTCTCTTCCAACTAAACACAACTTTTTCCTCCCCCCTTTCTTTAGCCCTTGATAACCATCGTTTTACTTTCTGTTTCTATGGTTTTGATTACTTTACCTACTTTAAATGAGTGGAACCATTTAGTATTTGTCCTTTTGTGACTGGATTATTTTGCTTAGCATAATGTTTTTGAGGGTCATTTATATTGTAGCATGTGACAGGATTTCTTTCTTTTTAAGGTTGCATAATATTGCCTTGTATGCTTACACCACATTTTCTTTATCCATTCATTGTTTATAGATGTTTGGATTCCTTCCCACCTTTTGGCTATTGTGAATAATGCTGTGATGAATATGAATGTACAAATACCTATTCAAGATCCTGTTTAGAATTATTTTGGACACATACACAAAAATGGAATTGGTGGATCATATGGTAGTTCTATTTTTAATTTTTTTGAGGAAAATCCATACTGGTTTCCATAATGGCTGCACCATTTTACATTCCCACCAACAGTGCACAAAAACTCCAACTTCTTTGCATCCATGTCAACACTTGTTATTTTCTGTTCTGTTGAGAGTGGCATCCTGATGGGCATGAGCTGATGTCTAATTGTGGTTTTGATTTTTATTTACCTAATAATTGGTGGTGTTGAGGATTTTTATGTGCTTATTCATCATTTGTATATCTTCTTTGGAAAATGTCTGCTCAAGTTCTTTGCTTATTTTTAAATCAAGTTATTTAGGTTTTTTTTATTATTGTTGTTGTTAAGTTGTAGAAATTTCTTATATATTCTGTATAGGAAACCTTTATCAGATATATGCTTTTAAATTATTTTCTCCCATTCCACAGGTTGCCTTTTCACTTTATTGTTTCCTTTTATGCATAGAAGATTTTAAGTTTGATGCAGTTTCATTTGTCTATTTTTTATTTTATTACCTGTGCTTTTGGTATCACATCCAAGAAATAATTTCCAAATCCAATGTCTGGAAGCTCTTACCCTATATCACCCTATATATTGTTCTAGGAGTTTTATAGTTTTAGGATGTATGTTTAGATCTTTAATCCACTTTGAGTTAATTTTTGTGTATGGTATAAGGTAAGAGTCTTTTGCACATGAGTATCCAGTCTTCCCAACACCATTTGTGGAAGAGACTATCTTTATCCATTGTGTAGTTTTGTCATCCTTGTTGAAAATCATTTGGCCATGTATGCAAGGGTTTATTTTTGGCCTCTTTGTTCTATTTCATTAGTCTATATATCTATCCAGTACCACACTACCTTAATTACTGTTACTTTGTAGTATGTTTTGAAATCAGGAAGTGTTAGGCCTCCAACTTTGTTCTTTCTTTTCAAGATTGCTTTGGCTATTCAGGGTTCAATATAAATTTTAAGAGTTTTTTTCTATTTTTGCAAAAAAAAATGCCACTGGGATTTTGATGGGAATTGCATTGAATCTGTAGATAGCTTTGGGTAATTTTAACATTTGAACATTTTAACAATATTGTATCTTCCAATCCATGAGCATAAGATACCTTTCTACATATTTATATATTTTTAATTTCTTATAGTAGTTTTTAAAAATTTTTCAGTGTATAAGTTTTTACCTTCTTGGTTAAGTTTATTCCTAACTATTATATCCTTTTTATATACTATGGAAGATGAAATTGTTTTGTTGGATTGGTCATTGTTACTGTATAGAAATGGAACTGATTTTTGAATATTGATTCAAAAATATCTATACCTTACAACTTTGCTGACATTGCTTATTAACTTTAACGGTGTTTTCTGTGGTATCTTTAGGTTTTTCTATATGTCTCCTGTCATCTAAGAATAGAGATAATTTGACTTCTTCTTTCCCAATGATGCCTTTTATTTCCTTTTCTTTTCTAATTGCTCTGGCAATTAGAAATTGCCAGTACTATTTTGAATAGTAGCGGCAAAAGCGGGCATCCTTGTTCCTGATCTTAGAGAAAAAATGTTCAGTCTTTCACCATTGAGTATATACATATGGTTTTATTATGTTGGGGTAATTTTATTGTAGTTCTAGTTTGTTGAGTGTTTTCATCATGAGAGGGTGTTGAATTTTGTCAAATGCTTTTTCTGCATTGATAGAAATGATCATATGGCTTTTGTCCATCCTTTTGTTAATGTGGTATATTAAAATGCTTGATTTTCATATGTTAAACTATTCTCACATTCCAGTATAAAAATCTCGCTTTGTCATGGATAATGTTTTAGGTTTCATATTTAGCTTTAGTTTTTAGTTTTTAATATATAGCTATCTAAACTGAACATTTCTATAACAATTACTTATTTTTGTTAAAAATAATTGTTTTTACCCTAACATATTTTTCTTTACATTTATGCAATAAAAATTTCTATGCCCTGAATTGATGGAAATACAAATGACAAAGGCTTTTTGAAAACTAGGGAATGCCTGATTATCAACTAAGGGTTAAGGCATAGAGGATAGTGCACAATGAAAAGTATGAAAAACATGAAAGTCAGTAAGTATGTGATGAAGATGATGGTGTTTGTATTAGTTTGCTAGAGTTGCTATAACAAAGTTCCACAAACTGAATAGCTTAAAATAACAAAAATGTAATGCCTTAAATTAAGGTAAAAAAAGTCCATAATCAAGGTTTTGGCAGGGCCACCATTGCTCTGAGACTGTATAGAATACTTTCTTACCTCTTCTAGCTTCTGGTGTTTTCCAGCAATCTTTAGAGTTCCTCAGCTTGTAGATACATTACTCCAGTCATATGGCTGTGTTCTCCCTGTGTGTATTCACATCATCTTTCCTCTGTGCCTTTCTGTTTCTGAGTCCAAATATCTTCTTTTTATAAGGGCATTAGTCATATTAGATTAAAGCTCACCCCAGTGACCTCATCTTAACTTGCTTAAATCTTGGACAACACAATTTCCAAATCAGATCACATTCTGAGGTGCTGGGGTTTAAGACTTCAATATATCTTTTGTGGGGCATATAACTCAACCCATTGTAGTATAAATATGTCTTTCCAGTACATTATCATGCCCAGCTCTTAAAATTCTATTCTCCTTCAGCAAAATCATGAAGCAAAGGAATCTATTATTAGATTGTACCAGATCTTTTAATTCTGATCATTTTTGTTGATGGGCCTGATCCCTTTCTCTCCCCATTGCATCAGGTACCTTGAGATCAGTGTCCATACATATTTATTTTCCCTTCTCTTACCCTCCGTTCATCATAATCAAACTATTCCATGGTCTTGTATTCATACTCAGTCATAAATAGTAGCTTCAGGGAGTATGTACATGGGAAATCTTAAAACAAAGGAACAAAGTGTGTTTTACCCATTGAAGTGACGAACTCCATCTATTATGTGAACATTTTCCAAAAATACAAAAGTAAATGCCTAGGAAATATGATCCCTTATTATGTAGAAACTAGAATGTTAATCTGATGCCATATTGAAAAGTGAAGGAGATTATTTTCCCTTTCTGTATTTACAAAATACATGTACATAAGAAATGTTTGTATCTGAATATTAGTGTGTGATCTATAATTATTTTTGCCCCATCAAGTGTATTATTACATACATAAAATCCTCAAAGAGAAATTCTCTATAAGTCATAGCCACTTATGTAGATCTGCCTGCACAGAAAGATTCAGATAAATGCCTATTTTCCAACTCTCTATCTCTTTGGCTATACTTGAGACTTCAGCTAAATGACAATGAGCATATGTACTTAAGTGGTTTGGGCTATATTGATTAATCTTAAACAATTATAAATATAAAAAATACTTTACATGTTTTACTTGTGTAGTTTCTATCTCACTATAGGTGTATAGAGTATAGCAGAAAGCATGTCCTGTTTATAGAGGTTTTTCCAAAATTGTTTATTCCTTATTTTCTTCATTGCTCATGTTAATAGCTGTGATTCATTTTCAGATCCAGTTAGACTCATGATAAATATATCAATACATTTTCCTTAAAAATAAAATCAGTATGCTACTCTTATTTGCTTGAAGTAATTAAAATAATGATTTTTGACTCTTTAATTTATAAAAGTGTATCACAGGCACAAAATCAAAAATATTGACTTAAAGGAAAAACAGACAAATTATACCAAATGTAAATTCCATTATAGTAAGTTCATTTTGGCAACATGTATACATTTATATAACAGATAGATCCAGTTGAGTTTTTTAAGAATAATTACAAAACATCCCTAAATCCATTTTCAAGAATTTTTTTTTGAGGGAAAATAAAAATAAGAGAAGTTAAGTTAATTAAAATGACTCTGACAGTTTTAGCACAGTGAAAATTATAACCCTTCAAAGCCAGGGCAAATTCAATATAAAGAAAAATCAAATATTTAACAAAAATTTATATAGTTTTGCATTAATAAGACTAGACAATCTTTAGTTAATAAGTAATGTGCATATATTTACTTAAAGATAACATATTTAAAATGAAGTCTGTCTTTTTTAAGGGTACTTGATATGGTTGACACAAATCTAAATCACTAGCATTAGGATTTCTTGTCATTTTGCATTACTAAATATTATGTGCATAAATAATTATCACACATAAATATAGGCTAGTTCAAAATAACTTCTGAAATGCACATTGGCTCATCCATTCTTTATCCTACTTCTAAAATTCAAATCTGACCCTCATATGGAGAACAGTATTTTAAAACCACTCATTTAATAATGTATATCAGTCACTCAAAATTACATTTTTTCTTAAAATAAATCCTACAAATAGCTTAATTTTATGTTAATCCCTGATAATTATATTATTTATTTCATCTAGAAATATATTACACTCCCTTTATTCAATATAAAATATTGAAATTTTATCTTTTCAAAAGCTTAAATATTATCCTATCAGAACATAAAAATCAGGACATGTGCCCATTCTTCTTTGCTCATTAGGGAACAAACATCACTCAGGGAACAGGTGTCCTCCTCATTCTCTGCCAGCTTCCTGCACACTGCCAGCCTGTGGTTCTATCTGGATATGAGAGCTGTGCGCCAGAGGTTGATAGCCTCCTTCACACTTGGCTTGAGCCCTTCCTTATATGGCTCTCAGAAAGAAACGCAAAATGAATAAAGATGAGGGGCACTTACAATAGCCTCTGGGAAAATGCCCAAAATGTCTGAATAATCACTTCAGCAGGAGGGAAGCAATGATACTACCCTCTTCCGAGTCGAGGAGGAATGCAAATTATTTCAGCTGAATTCATGAAGGGAGCCATCCTATGGCTTTACAATTTGATAACATTAAGTGAAAAAGAAATAAAATTAAAAACATACATTAACAATGGAACTGTAAAATAATATTCTGAAATTGTTAATTCTGTTGTGTGTGTGTGTGCATAATGTTAAAATATGTTCTGAATGTATATGTAGGAGCAGTTTATTAGTAGGAGAAATGTAGTATAACTTTTTTGTAAACTTTGCTCAAACTAAAAATAATACTTAATAAAATAATTTATAGAAACCAAATCTGACCCGTAAGGATAAGTAGTATACAAATAGGTGGGGAAAGAGAGAATCCTACAGCGAGGAGTCACTGGATGAAATGCATGGAGGAGGGAATGGGCGTGAGGATTGTTAGGGGGCTGTGAGTGAGGAGACCAACCTGGCCAGATTAATGTAAAATGGAAATTTAAGTGCCAGAGAACATTCCAAACTGAAAACATTGAGAAAGAAAGGACCACATAAAACCTTATCCATGGAGTAAGAGGATAACAGTGATATTTAGCAAATGTCAGCAGACAGCAATATATTATAAAGAAAGTTGAAAGGAATAAAAACACTTCATGCTATACCACTCATTGTTAGTGCAATAATAACATTAATAATCATAATACCTTATTTCACTGAAATGTAGAAACCATCATTTGAAAGATGCACCATTGTGTATCAATTGTTTTACAATCAGGAGAAAATAAACCCCGTCATGTAGTCTATGACATACTATTGATTGTAAAACACAATCTGATTTCTGAGATGTTAAGATGTGAAAAAAATTATGTCACTTGATGAAATACAGTAATATCTAGTATTTACTGAGTGACTTTACTTGTTAGGAATTGTGCTAAATGTTTCATATACATTAATTATAGCCCCATTTTTACAAATTGAGAAAAGCAAGACTTAAATAAGTTAAGCAACCTCCCCTAGCCTATACATCTAGACAAAGAGTCAGGATTTTTTCTCAAATCATATCTGCTTAAGAATAGGTAGGAAATAAATGGAGAAAAAAGAAGGAAAACTAGGTAGAAAATGATGAATGACTGAACTAGAAGGCAAAGATGTGCATATTAACATATAATATTAATATAATTTCTGTTATAGATATAAGAAAATTCTATGAATGATTCAATCTAATGGGTAAAGGAAAAACAGAAATTCATTTTCCAAGTTTTTAAGTACAAAAACTAAAACTGAAGAGGTTATACTGTCATTAAAGGTCATATTCAGAAGGGTAACTGTTTTCAGGGAATATAATATTTGTTTAGGAAACATTGAGTTTCAAATAATGTCAGGGTAACAAATTCATATTGCCATTTAGCAGCTGCACATATGGGGCATAAGCAAGATGAAAAGTCAAGGAATGAAACGTAAAGTAGTACTTGAAACTGTGAGAAGAAATGTACCATATCATGTGAATGCTCAAGGAGAATAGCAGGAGACATAGGACTGATATCTGAGTATAAACTACAGTTATGAATCAGGAGGAAATGTGCCAGCTGCAGAGAAAGGGAAACTAGCAGGGAAGAGCAGAAGAACAAGAATCATAGAGTCTCATCAATAAAGAGAGTTTAAAGAATTTGAGATATTTAATAAAACATGAATTGAGAAAAGGTTATTGAATTTGTGTAGGCAGGTGGTGATATTAAGAGAACAATTTCAGTAGTAGGGTGGTTTTTGAAGCCAGATTTGTAGGGGATTAAAATGGAAATGAATAGAAGCTGTAGCACAGGTGTAGGTCACACATTTTAGGAACTGGCAGTAAGAGGAAGAAGGAAAACAGAATGTTAGTTAACGTGGAACTATGAAAAGGAGAAATTTAAAATGTCAGCCAAGGCAGCATGGGTAACATGAAAGAATTGAATGTAAAACATAATATGAAAATATGTCACAGAGAGAAGTTTGGGAAGTTCAATAGAAAGAGTTCATCCATTCACTGCACTATATTTTATTTAGTAACTACTATTTCCAGCACTGTGTAGTTCCTACCCTCAAGTTATTTAAATCTACTGAGAAAAAGCCTGGCACAGTGGTGTGTATCTGTAATCCCAGCTATATGGAAGCCTGAGGCAGAGGGATCATTTGAATCCAGGAGTTCGAGACTGTAGTATACGATGATCGTGTCTGTGAGTAGCCATTGCACTCCAGCCTGGGTAACATAGTGAGACCCCATCTGTAAAAAAAAAATCTAGAGATATTAAAAGGCAATTAAAGTATATCAAACAATAGGTATATTAAAGGTGAGTGTGGCAGAAAAAGTAAACACAAAAGAAAGGACCACCTATTTCAAACTGGGGACAAGATTTGCCATGAAAGTGATGTACAGAGTTTTAAGACCTAAGTGTATAGAAGGTGGATGGAGCAATGAGAAGAAAAACACAAAACTTATGGGAGAGCTTAGCTTTTTTAGAACCTACCAATAGTCCATTGTGGCCAGTATCTTGAGTGACAGGAGAATAATGATGAGAGATGCAGTCGAAGAGGTAAGCACGGGCCATACCAAGGTGGTTTACATTTAGCGGACACTAGTTACAGTTTATTTAATAGTCAAGTTGTCTACACACACAGAAAACATTTGTGGAAAATTACAACTGAGTAGAAGTATAGTCTTCATCTTCCTTAATAGAAAATCTCAGATTTCCCATAAAAATCCATGTGTAATATTTTTATTAAATTAATGTTCTATTAGTTGTATAAGATCAACATTTGAAGGCAGAAGACCTAAATTTATATTAGGATGCTATCAATTGCCCTGTTACCTAGGGAAAGTCATTATCTCTCACACAAAAGCAATACATGTTACCTGTCTCTCGAAATTGATGTCATGGTAATAATGTGAATGTGCTTTGGAAACTTTATAGCACTATGCATATTGGTTGTGCTATTAAATTTACGGTAATGGTGGTGGGTCTTAATTGCTAGATTGAAGAGTTAAGATTATAATTTATAAGGAATAAAAAGATACTTTTGTTCCTCAATTTGGGAGTAATGTATGAGGTATTATAGACATTTATTATAGAACTAAAGAGATAAAATCAAGGAGTATAATTTGAAGGCCACAGTAGAAATAGAGTAAGGAAGAGAAAAGGATCTAGATTTAGATGAAGAATCAAGAACTTCACAGACATAATTGCAACTGATGCATTTCAAAGAAAAGCATCCATAGGAATTGGCAATTGATTTGGTAGGGAATGGGAAGAATTCAAAACATAGACCTAAGATTGTGCAGAGGAAAAAACAGCATTTTTTAAAAAGTATGGATGAAAAAAACAGTAAAAATATCCCATTGCAAACTAAACCAGAATAAGGTTTTGATTAAATATACATATTTGGGCATCCTGACCTATATAAGGCAATGTTCTTTGGGTAACTATTGAGAAGGAAAATAGATAATTGATAGATAGATAGATAGATGATAGGTAGATAGAGATAAAGAATAGATAATAGCTTTCTTCTGCCAATGTCACTCAAATTATAGTGACTACCTGGAGTACTATGGGTAAAGGGCACAGGCCAGGATATGTTATAATCTAATATTTGTGTCTGTCTTGGAAACATGTGTCACCATTGATACACATAAAGTTCAGAAATATGCTATATATGTGCCTATGTTCTTAATAGTAGTTATTACAGTCTCTAGTTACAAGCTTCTTTGTATACCTAAATTTTGATTATAAATTCTTTAAGGGTAGGAACTATGTCTTTTTGTCTAATACGATCATGGCTTTTCATAATGCCTTTCATATAGCAAAAATTTAGCAAATGTAGAAATGAATCAACTAATTACTGTGCATTTCAGAATTTGTCTTATAAATTTGGAGGAAATAAATATTTGCTTCATAAATTAGCACAGAACATCTCTAATCATTTTGGTATCACCAGTTATTCATTGCAAAATGCTGTGCAAATCCTTGGCTCTCAGTAAGTATTTTCTCAATTGAATTGAAGGAACATAACATAACAAAAAAGGAAGCAACAGAATATGTAGCCACACACTCCCCAATCATCCACATTAAAAAATGGTCTTGAAATTTCTTAATAGTGACATATTTTAGAGGCTGCATCTTGAAAGGCCTATTATTAAAATAATATAATTAAATCCAGACATCGATTCCACCTAAGGAATATCCTGGCATCTTCGTTGTTACGGGTGGTGTTATTAACTTTAAAGGCAAGCAGGAAGGCAGCAAGGCAGGGAGGAAGGGAGGGAGGGAGGAAGGAACGCAGGCAAGAAGGAATAAAAAAGGAAACACTTTTGGAACTCACTTTTTCCTCTTCTATTTTCTATCCAAGCTAAAAAGCTTTCACTACTCCCATTGTATAACAAATAAAATTGATCTTTTTAAAAAATTGTATTTTTACTATTGTCTGCTATAAATTGTAACTGACACTGCATGCACAATATAAATTTTGTACTTCCTTTGGAACTTTATTTAAGTCATATTGCAATATGACCTGAAAATTAGGCAGCAGTTTGGTTCGATAACTCAATAGACAATTCTTTCCTTTTCTTCTAAAAAGTCAGAATAGCCAAAGACTATCAGTGCGCGAACTTATTTCCCATGTGATACAACATTTTCTTTCTACTTATCAGTAAGAGGCATCTAATGAAAAAAACAGAATGTCTGCCAAAGTCAACAGGACCCTTTCCCATAGGAAATAAAAGAAAAGCAAATGATTGCTTGAATAAAGTTTTAGAAACACTAGTCTTTTTATTTCATTTATTTAAATTTTATTTCATTTATTTAAAATAAATGGAAAATGGCCTTTCTAAGATGTGCTACTAAATAATGAACTCCAGTGGCCATAGCAATCCCCCAGCAAATTGCACAGCTGGCAGAGAGGTGCAAAGAAGAGGGCAATAACAGAGTGTGGGAAAATCACCTCCTTTAGTACTTAATAAAGTTACTAGAATAGGACATTGACTCAAATCAGAGTAGGAATCCACGTAGATAACAGATTTGTCATTATTCCACAAATCTCATTATGAAATGACCTACACAAATTTTACTTCACCCAAGCCAGTTTTACAAACAACATCATAGTTTTTTCTTAAGTCACAAAATTTCGATAACTTATCAATCTGACTCATAGGTGTACCAGGTCTCAGAAAGATTAAAAACACCTGTTGCCGGTTCAGTGCGCTCCTTAACAACAAGCTGTTCCTCTCTAGCCTCTCTGAGCTTTGGTGATTGTAAAACTCCAGTTCTATTATTGGAGAATGCCTTGAAGAAAATGATGCTGCTCTGCACTTTATAACTTCCTTGGCTCTCTTCAGTTTTCTAAGATAATAGCCAAAGGACATACAGAATATAACAGCATCTTGCTTGGAAGCCACTTGATATTGGTAGATCTCTAAAATCAATGTTCTCCTGGCAACTTGTGATCTGAGATGATTTAAAAGGAATTAGTTTTTCTAAGTTAATTCAAATTGTCTTAATATCTTCAGAAACCTTTTGTCTAGGCATTAAATGATAACAATTATTAAGGTCTGCCATAGAAGAAATTTTTCAGGTTGGTGTTCATTTATCTATAGTTTCTATAGCTTTATTTAGAATTTAGTGTACAGTGGAGAAGCACATAAATTATTGACATTAATAGTATCAAAGGATTAACTTTCACAATTTCCACATTTCTACCATTCCTACTTTTGTATACAGTATAAACAGTTGGTAATCTTACAGTGGTTCTTTTCTTATGAGGTTCTGTCAGTCCAAGATGAAATTGATTTACATACTCAAGGCAAGAGCAACCCAACGTAAATCACTTTATTTAAGCCTATACATGTTTTATCTTGAATATTTATTGTTAATAATAATTTATAAAAATTCCTACTTACCTTCTTTTTATCTAAAATATTTATTACTCTGATATCCTTCACACAGTGTTTTCCATTAGGCAACTTCCTTTCCTGGTAATATGTACAACTTATGTAGTATATATACTTTGGTACCACAGAAACATAGGTTCCACTGCCCAATTTCTAAGACTCCTAATCTACTTAGAGTACACAGAGCATTTTAAAACTTTTTAAACCTTTGCTACTGATCAAAGTGTGGGCTATGTACCAGCAACAGAGGCTCCATGTGGGAACTTAGAAATGCAGAATCTTTGGCTCTACCCTAGACTTACTGAATCACCATTTGTATTTTAACAAGATTTCCGAGATGAATCTTGCTTAATAGATTAAAGTTTGAGAAGTATTGCCTTAGACATTTTACATCAAAGCCTGTCCCATCAGAGGAACGCAACCATACTCCTCTTCCCTTTAAAACAGCAGTTCCCAGCCTTTTTTGGCACCAGGGACTGTTTTCATGGAAGACAATTTTTCCATGGACCAGGGAGAGGAGGGATGGTTTCGGGATGATTCAAGCACATTACATTTATTGTGCACTTTATTTCTATTATTATTACATTGTAATATATAATGAAATAAGTATACAACTCACCATAGGTTTGGGACCCCTACTTTAAAAGATATATGTTTTTGGCAAGATAAAATACTGGTCTCCAAGTAGGGAGGCTTACTGATGCTGTGTCATACCACCTGGAATCAGTAGCTTTCTGTGAATCCATATCATCATCTTGGAGCAACCATTTACCAGTTATCTTCATTTCATGGACTTCTAGTTTTAGCAATTTTTCTAAAGGCACTACTATTATTTTTGTTTGTTTGTTTGTTTGTTTCTCTTTAGATCTTCTTTTAGCACTACCCACCTGAAACCTTTAGCAGAAAACGTAGCAGTTTAGCAGTAAACATATCAGTACCGTAGCTCTGGAACAACCTGTGTAACATCAACTGGTAAGAGTTTCTTTCTCTCTCTTCTTCATGTGTCTTTTGTTCTGTCTGATTAGTACTCAGGTGAATACACCATGGGAGTCCCTCTGCAGATCTCACAGTTCCCTTTCGTCTTCCTTCCATTCTGTCTTGTGAACGCTAGCTGCCTTGGTCTTCCTGGACTCTCAGCTCTGTCCCCTCACTGCGGAGAGTCCAGCCAGGCTGCAACCTGTATAGTCCTCCTTGAATCTGGAAACTCTCTCCAGGCAGTTAACTGAGTTAATTGTGAGACTCCCCCATACCCCACACCATTGTGTTTCTTCTCTTTCAAAGATTGTTGGTTTTTGCCATTTGATGTCCAGAATCTTGAAAATCATTGTGAATTTGTTTTGTTTTTCCTATTTTAATCAGGAGGTAAATCTGGTTTATGTTATTTTATCTTGGCCTAAGTAGAAGTCTCAATTTTACCTTGATTTGAAAATAGCTATTTGAAAATAGTATTACATGTGCATAGAGAAATCATTTACACTAGCTCTATAAAACTTCAGCTTATATTTTAAGTAAAATCAAGAGGTATTGTAGAATTTTGAGCAGAGGATTGGCATGAAAACATGCATATTTTTAAAGGAGGAAATTAAGGAATGTGGTTCATTTCTGCCTGCAACTCCAGCATAGAATGTCCTCAGTAATGTGTTTTGATGACAGTAATAATGTAATACAGTTAATTACTTGCCTTCGCACCTGGCTGCAGACTCTCATATATTTATTTAACACAAATATTGTAAGGATCTATTTAAGTCACCATTTATTTGATATTTGTGATATGCCAGACTCCACGCTGGATGCTTGATTCTTGCTATCCCAACTAATTGTCATAAAAATTAGGTAAGTATATTATTCTCATTTTGTAGAAGAGAACAAAATGAGGCTTAAAAAGTTTAAGCATCTTCCTTAAGTTCACACGTTTGGTAATAAAATTCAAAGTCAAGTCCATCCGGCTCCTATATCTGTGCTCTGTGCCATTATGCATACTGTCTGCATTCAAGGTACTGTATAGCAAGTACATCAAGAAAATATAACCTCCTGATGCTCTCAGCCCCCTTGCCATGTGATGCCCTGTGCTGCCTTGTCACTCAGCAGAGTGTCCCCACCAGCAAGACGGCCCTCACCAAATGTGGCCCCTGGGCCTCTCAGTCTCCATAACTGTTAGAAATAAATTCCTTTTCTTGAAAATATAACTTTCTTTTTAACTTCTTGTAACTGAAATAGGCCCACCCATAAAATCACTGTTCCCCTCTTTATTCTCAGAAGATTTTAGCAAGTGACTCAATGTAACTCTCATTCCTGACATATTGTTGGTGATTTTAGTATCTAAGAAGATGATCCCCGTATTTTTTCAATTCCTTAATTTCTGCCTTTTAAAATGTATGTTTTCGTGCTATGCCTCTGCTTGAAATTCTATAATGGCTCTTGCTTTCACTTAAAAATAAAGGCTAAAGTTTTTACGATGGTGTATTAGTCAAGTTTCTCCAGAGAAAAAGAAGCAATAGGATATATATATTACATTAATTACCTTGTTGTGGGAATTGGCTCACACAATTGTGGCAGCTGATAAGTCCCATCCTCTGCCATCTAAAAGCTGGATAACCAGGAAAGCCAGTGGTTTAATTCAGTCTGAGTCCAAAGGCCTGAGAACCAGAGGAGCCAATGGTATGACTACCAGTCCAGGCCTGAAGACGTCAGAACCAGGAGCTCCAATGTGCAAGGGCAGTAGAAGTTGAAGGTCCCAGCCTAAGAAGAGAGAGTTGCACATCCCAAGAAAAGAGAGAGAATTTGATCTTTCTCTACTTTTTTATTCTATGTGGGCCCACAGTGGATTGGATAATGCCCACCCACATTGGTGAGGGTGGGTCTTCTTTACTCAATCTACTGATGGATTCAGGTGCTAGTCTTTTCCAGAAACACTCTCACAGACAAACTCAGAAATAATGTTTACCAGCTGTCTGGGCGTCCCTTAGCCCAGTCAAGTTGACGCATAAAATTAACCATCACAGATGATAAGTAAGTCACCATATCGCTTGTTATTTAAACCACAGCACTTTTGAGAGTAAAAGAAGGTGACAGACAATTATGATGAGAAAATAGGCACACTGGATCTCTTCTGGACAAACTATGACTTGTAGACACTCATCACTATGACTCTACATGATCTGGCTTCTACTATACTACTTGGCTTCTCATACGTTCTGCTCAGCCACACTGGCTTTTTTGTTCTTCCTCAAAGACACTGACAACTAAAGACTAAACACTGTCTGTTCTTCTATCTTGAATTCCCTTTCACCAGGCCTTTCTTTACTTCATCCAAATCTTTTACCAGAGTCCTTTCCTGACAACCCAAAAAACAAAAAATATCAACCTTATCTCTGTACTTAGTATTTTCCATAGTCCTTACCCTACATTTTTATTTTTCTACCCTACTATACCTATTACCTCTGAAAAAGAAATTGCTATTAAATTGAAAACAAAAACTGAATAAAGACATTTTTTTCCTTCCAGTAAAGTGACATAATTTTACCTTTGAGGGGCTGGTTCTTTGCTTCATTAATTTAGAAAAGACCCTTATTGATCTCAATGGAATTTTTCCATTGGAACCAGTTATAACCTATTGAGCATAGTGAGGTCTGAGTATGAGATAAAGAAGATGCTAAATTGCTTTCCATAATAAAGTAAGACATTTAATTTCTATATGCCATTGAGGAAGAGAGGTGGCTGAGAATAGATCCAACAGTAGAAATTTTGGAAATATCTACTCTAAAAAGAGTACCCTAGCTCTTTTGGACAATAATGTCTAATACTAAATGTTAAATGTTTCCTTTTTTGAGTTTTAATTACATAACTACCTTAGCATTAGCCCCCAAAGTGCTAATCCTTTCTAAGAACCACAAAGTTGCAGGAATAAATGAAAAAGGGTAGAGTTCCATAACGGTAAAAAAAAAAACAGGCGAAAAGAGAAGTAGACAAATTAAGTTGTCATGAAAACTTACGACTTGGAGATGGGGCAAGAAAATATTAATGAGAATCCAGTCTAGGGGCTTGGATAATAACACCAAAAGATACAATCCCAAATGCCATAATCTCAAATGTTGAAATCCCAAAAGATCAAAATCCCTAAAGTCTCAATCTCTTAAAACCCCTAATGTCCAAATCCCCAAAATAACAATCACAAGATACTTGAATTGTATTAGATAGAAATATTACTTTGTTATCATCTTTATATGGGAATTAAATATGGTTTAAGGAGATGCATATGAGTGCAAAGTTGACAAGGGTTGGACTTGTGGACATAATTTTAGGCGTCAAGTTGACTGGATTAAGAAATACCTGCAAACCTGGCAAAGCATTGTTTTGGGTGTGTCTGTGAGGGTTTTTCCAGGGGAGATTAGGATGTGAGTCTGAGTGGACTAGGTGAGGAAGATCTGCCCTCAATGTTGGCGGGCACCACTGAATAGGCTGGGAGCCTGGAGAGAACAAATATAGAAGGTAAATTGGTCTCTAAAAGCTGGGACATATATTTTTTTCTGCTGTCTTGAGCATCAGAACTCCAGGCTCACCAGCCTTTGGACTTCAAAACCTATATCAGCAGCCCCCAAGGTCTTGAGACTTTTAGCCTTGGTTCTCCACATAAAAACATTAAAACTTCCTCAATAAATGAAGAGATTTCCAAAATAATTTCTGCTTCCTTCAAAATATATCACATGAATTTTCCCTTTGAAAATATAGAAGGAACACATAGAGTTTTTAGGATGTTGTGCATGATGACATGTAATAAACACAGTATAGTCTGTAATGCATGGTAAATTTTTGAAAAGTCTTAATCTCCTTTAATCATACCACAGTTATTATCTTGTAACTTCTGTTTTTAACTTCTAAAATATTTTAAAATGTTTTATTATACCTGTTTGATTTAGCTGTTTTCACTGTGGAAAGTCTTAAAAACTCTAGCTCTTTGACATTAGCATAGATCAGGGTTGGCAAACTTTTTTCCATAAACAGATAGATAGTAAACATTTTATGTCTTATAGGCCATATAGTGTCTGTCACAATTATTCAATTCTGCACTTGTAGCACAAAAGCAGTCACAAACACTATATAAACAAATGAGTGTGGGTACATTCCTATAAAACCGATGCACAAATATAGGATTTGGCCCATGGGCCACAATTTGCCAACTACTGAGATAGATTCTCAAGATCTTATTATAAAACTATTAAAATAATGACTATTTAGAACTTTTAGAGTTGTATTGTTTATTACATAATTTAAAAAGAGAGATTATAAAATTTTATGTTTTTTATAACTCTAGTTATGAAAAAACATGCATAGGTACCAAAGATTGTAAGAAAGGCTGAGTTCCAATAAATATAAAAAGATTTTCTAATTTAATGACATTGCCCGGTATATGGCATGATGAGCATAAAAGAGACATAGCTAAAGATTCACTACTTAAAACAAAAAGGAAGTAGGTCAAAACTACAGAAGTGACTATTCCCAAGAAGGATACAAAAAAAAATTATAGGCAGGAGTAAATTCAGCCAGGTGGCTGACTAGAGGTGCCTGTTGTTTTTCCCTCTCACAAGAAAAGACCAATGCAGCCAATAAACAATTATAATTCTACTCGAGTGTCAGAGGGAGAGTGCTGGAGTGCCGTAATGGAGTGGCAAGGTCCCTGTGGTGCTTAGACACCCAGGATGGCAGAATACAGAGGAGAATGAGGCATCCAGTCTTTACCATCCCATCTCTTCCACCAGGATCAGTTTGGAGTCAGAAGGGACTTCTCCTTACTGGGAAAACACACGTTTGTTACTGCAGACTCCTGCAGTCTTTACTACAGGAGAATCCCACAAGCCTTATGAACCCTGAGCCCAGTTTTGGTAGCTACCTGGAATTCATACTAATGCATTGCTCCAGATTAGGAGCACATGTTGTGCAACCACCCCTCATGACCCAAGCTGCTACAACATGGCCCTATCTTGAAACCAGAACCACTGTTTGAGTGTACCCTGCTCTCAGGTAGTCCCTGCTCCTCCCCAACCTTGGGGCTATACCATAATTCCACCAAAGCCCACACAGATGGCAGTAAACTCATGATGCAAACTGCTCAGAGACTAAGACCAGGAATAGCTATGACTCCAGTACAGCACAGTGAGTAAACCAACCCCTGGCTAGCTAAACCTCTGTATACCTGTGCTCCTGGCTCGAGAAACAGCCCAAAGGACCTGCTGTTGGAGGACATGCCTCCAAACTGGCCAAACAGCCACATGCATGCATCACCAGCTGGAGAAACAGCCCAGTGGACCCACCACAGATAAATATACCTTGAGCCAGATGAGCTACTCTGCTCTTGTGCCCCAAGTGGGAAAAATATCCCAATAGACCCTCCCAAGGCAGACTTGCTTCTGATCCAGCTGAGCTGCTACACACCTACACCTCTGACCAAGACACAGCTCAGTGGACCCAACCCCAGCAGACTTGCTCCTGATCCAGCCAAGCAACTGTGGCCTGTGCCCCCAGCCAGAGTAACAGCCAGGCTGCTGGACCCCAGAAAGCCCATCCTCAAACTTTCCAACACATCTTATGCACTCATGCCTTGGCCTAAAAAGCAACCCAGTGGCCTCAACCCTGGTAAGCCAGTCCCTGAGCCAGCCAACTCCTCATGTGCATGTGTGTGCCTCTGTCCTGAGAATCAGCTTTGTGAGCCCACCTCCAAGAAAGCTGCACTACCACTGCCACAAACTCCTGTAGCCTAGGCCACTGAAGCACTCACAAACATCACTAATGTATATTAAAGCTGAAGGAACTGCATGGAGACTACACTATTGCATCTACCTAGAAACAAATCCAATGCACCCCACTAAACAAACACCCCAGACCCATCTCATCTGTAAGAATAGGTCTTTCCCTACAAATCCTACTCCATGAAATTGGAAGAGGCAAATGTTCCACCAGATGCACAGATGTAAATGTAGGGAAATAATGAATGAAAAAGAGCAAGGAAACATGACACCTCAAAGGAACATAATAATTTTTAGTTACAGAGCCCAAAGAATAGGAAATATAAGGAAGGCCAGAAAAGAAATTTAAAATCATGATTTTTAAGGAAACTCAACATGACACAAGAGGATATGGATAAACAATTTAATGAAATCAGGAAAAGAATTCATGATCTGAATGATAATTAAACAAAGAGTTAGATGCCATAAAAAAGAACCAAATAGAAATCATAAAGCTAATGAATCAAATGAATGAAATAAAAAATACAACTGAGAGCTTCAACAACAGACTGGATCAAACAGAAGAAAAATTTGTAACCTATAAGACAGGTCTTTTGAAATAATGCAGGCAAACAAAAATTATTTTTAATGAAGAAAGCCTAGAGGAGTATGAGACAGCATTAATAGAAAACAAATTCATGCTATAGGATTTGCAGAAGGATAAAAGAAAAAAAAGGCATATGAAACATATTTAATGAAATAATAGCTGAAAAATTCTCATGGCTTGGAAGAGAAAGGGGCATCCAGATGCAGGAAGGTCAAGGATACACAAATAGATACAACCCAAACAAGTCCTCTTAAAGCACACTTTAGTCAAACTGTCAGCAGTCAAAGACAAAGAAAGAATTTGAAAACCAGCAAGAAAAAAGCATCAAGTCATACATAAGGGAATCCCCACTAGACTAACAGCAGACATTGCAGCAGAAATCTTGCAGGCCAGGAAAGCATGGGAAAAATATTCAAATTGCTTAAAGAAAGAAAATGCCAACCAAGAATACTATAATCAGCAAATTTAGACTTCAGAAATGAAGGAGAAATACTCTTTCCCAGACAAGCAAAAACTGAGTAAATTCATCACCGCTAGACTGATCTTACAGGAAAAGCATAAGGCAACTGTCCATGTGTAAGCAAAAAGATGATAAATATCATCATGGAAACACAAAAAATTATACAACTCAGTAGTAGAGAAGATGCAATAGGAGAAAGAGAAAGTAATCAAATCTCATCACTATAGACCAAACCACAAAGATAAACAATAATACAAGGAGGAAGTAACAAAAGATATACAAAACAACCAAAAAACAATTACTAAAGTGACAAGACTAAGTCATCACCTATCAACAAAAATCTTGAATATAAATGCATGAAACTTCTCAATTAAAACATGTAGAATGGACAAATGGATAAGAAAAAACCAAGACCCACCTATATGCTGCCTACAAGAAGCCTCACCTATAAAGACACACATGGATTGAAAGTAAAGAAATTTTTTTAAATTCCATGCAAGTGGAAACCATAAGTGAGCAGCAGTGGTTATATTTATATCAGATAAAACAGATTTTGTCAAAAACTGTAAAAAGGGACAAGGAAGTTACTTATATAATAGTAAAAAGGTCAACTCAGCAAGAATTTGTACCAATTATAAATATATATGTATCCAACATTAGGGCACCCAATATTAGAGATATTTTTAAAATTAGATATAAAGGGAGAGACAGACAATACAATAGCAGTTGAGGACTTCAACACACCCCTCTTACACTGGACAGATAATCTAGACAGAAAATCAGCAAAGGAATGTCAAATGTAAACTGCATCATAGACCAATGGACATAAAAAACATGTACAGAACATTTCACTCAACAGTTGCAGAACACCTTCTTTTCATCAGCACATGGAGCATTCTCAAGGATTGAC
This sequence comes from Daubentonia madagascariensis, assembly GCA_023783475.1. Taxonomy (NCBI): domain Eukaryota; kingdom Metazoa; phylum Chordata; class Mammalia; order Primates; family Daubentoniidae; genus Daubentonia; species Daubentonia madagascariensis. The sequence goes on from JAKFHU010001209.1 coordinate 34,375,569, forward strand.
CATATGTTATGACACAAAACAATTCTCAAAAAATACTAAAAATTGAAACCATATCAAGTATCTTCTCTGACCACAGTGACATAAAACCAGAAATCAATAACAAGAGGAACATTAAAAGCTGTACACATACATGGAAATTGAACAACATGCTCTTGAATGATTAAAGGGTCAAGGAAGAAATTAAAAAGTAAATTTAAAAAATTCCTTGAAACAAATGAAAATAGAAACATAACATACCAAATCCTACGGAATACAGCAAAAGCAAAATTCAGAGGCACATTTATAGTAATAAATATCTATATCAAAAAAGTACAAGGATTTCAAATAAACAACCTAATGATGCACCCCGAGGAACTAAAAAAGCAAGAACAAACCAAACTTAAAAATAGTAGAAAAAAATAAATAATAAAGGTGAGAGTACAAATAAACAGAATTAGGACTACAAGAATACAAACTATCAACAAAATGAAAAGCTGGCTTTTTGAAAAGATAAAATTGTCAAACCATTAGATAGACTAAGAAAAAAAATAAGAAAGAAGACTCAAATAAATATGAAAAAGGAGAGATCACAAAAGATGGCACAGAAATACAAAAAGTCATTAGAGATTATTATGAAGAAATATACACTAAAAAATTGGAAAACCTAGAGGCAGTGGATAAATTTCTGGATACACACAACCTACCATACTGAACCAAGAAGAAACAGAAAACCAGAAAAGACCAGTAACGAGTAATGACACTGACTCAGTAATAAAATGACTCACAAAAAAGAAAAGCCCATGGTTAGATGGCTTCACTGTTGAATTCTAACAAAATTTTAAGGAGAAACAAATACCAATTCTCAAATTATTCCAAAAAATTGAAGGGAAGATAATCCTCCCAAACTTATTCTACAAGGCTGGCATAACCCTGATACTAAAACCAAATAAGAACACAAGAACAACAACAGCGAAACTACAGGCCGATATCCCTGATGAACACAGATGCAAAAATCCTTAAAAAAATACCAGCAAACTGAAGCCAATGGCACATCAAAAAGATTATACACCATGATCAAGTGGGATTTATCCCAGTGATGCAAAAATGTTTCAAAACATGCAAATCAATAAATGTGACACATCACATCAACAGAATGAAAGACAAAAACCATATGAATATCTCAATAGATGCAGAAAAAGGATTTGACAAAATTCACTATTTTTCTATGATAAAAATTCTCAATAAATTAGGTAAAGAAGTAATGTACCACAATATAATAAAGACTTTATATGACAAACCCAAAGCTAACATTGTGCAGAATGGCAAAACTGAAAGCTGAGCATATGATTCTGTATCAGTATATGATACAGTCATACAGTATTAGTATGATTCTGGATTAGTATATGATTCTGTATCATATGATTCTGTATGTAACAAACTTGGTTGCACATTGGAATCATTTTAGGACCATTAAAATATTATTGATATCTCTGTCCCACATCTAGAAAGTCTGATTGAATTAGTCTGGATTACGGTCTAGGGGGTAATGGGATTTTTATAATCTCCTCAGTCAACTCCAACATGCAGCAAAGTTTAAAAATCACTGTTTACGATGCTGTAGGGGGATATGCATATGTATGTGTGTGTGTATGTGTAATGAACATGGGATTAAACTCATCATAAGCTCATTTATTAAATAAGTAATGCTCATTTAGTATATAAAAGAACATCTCTCCATGCCCATAAATACAGATCTACATTATCATTGTAATGCCTACCTATTACTTTACCATATGGATATATATTGCAATTCCTATACCAACAGACCACTTTTTTGAGATATTTACATTATATCCAATTTATTATACTTATAAAAATACTTATGAACATTTTTATATATATGTTTTTGCTCAATTGTGTGATTCCTGATGAGAAATTTCTAGAAATATAATTGGAGGCTTAAAGAGTATGTATGTTTACAGCTATTGTTCTATCATCCACTCAGCAGTAAATGAGCTTGCATATTTACCTATAACTTCACCATTCTGGATATTATCATTCTTAAACCTTTTCCTGAAGGTAGAAATAAAAATATAATTCATCAATTTATCAACCTTTTGCATTATGTCTTTAGTATCATGCTTAGATAGGTATGTTTTTGCCCCTAGTTTATGTAAAGAGTTTGCTATGTTTTTAAATTTTTGTTTTCATTTTATTTCACATTTAATTTAACTCATATTTTGGAGCAGGTATGAAAAAGAAATCCCTAACTTCACTTTCTCCTTAATGGTGAATCAGTTTTCTCATGTCAGTTATTCAATAATCCTTAACTTGCCAAACTCACAAAACTCATTTCCAAAGTGAGAAAATAATGGCATCTACTTCACATATTTTCAGAGTGGACTAAGTAGCTAATACACATTAAGCACTTACAATAGTACATGGCACATGCTAGATACTCAGCATGTGATCACTACTGTTCTCACGATCATCATCACCACAGTTGTTATAGAACTTAAATCTCTTTCGTGATTTAAGTTCTGTGGCATTGGACACCTTGTTTAACCTTGTCTCAGTTTCTCCTTGTGTCAATAGGTATAGTTTAACATGCATAACCTTAGTAACTGAAAATTCCCTACTTTGTCAAGATTACTCTCATTAGTCTCACATATTTATTCTATTGGAGAAACTTAAACTCATATTGTGAAATTCAAAAAAAAATTCATTCTGATTTTTGTTGTGATTGGGTTAAACATACGAGTTAATTAGCCCGAGCTTTGCATTGTGTACAATTGTTTATTCTTTCTACCCAGTAGCATGGTATGCTTTTACCTATTGTCAAGTCTCCTTTTATGTCCTTCTATAAATTCATATAGTTTTCTTTAGAGAGGTCTTGCATATTCTTGTTAAGTTTATGGCTAAGAATTTTACATTTTCATTGGGTTGTCACAGGGTTAGTTTTTTTCTTCATTTTCTAACTGTTTATACAAAGTACACATGGATGATAGCCTTTATATATTTATTTGTAAATGACTTCTTCACTTTCCCTGGGTTGTTATAATTCAAGGACACTGTAACTAAAGGCTTCTCATTGTATCAAGAAAGCTGTCTGTTGCAGGTAAATCTTCATTCCAAATTAAAGTGGTATTGATAGGGAAAGACTGGATAGAGGAATAAACACTTCCCCTGTTTCACCTTTAAGATTAAAAAGTATGCCATCCCTTTATTATTTGTGAAGTTCAGCTTTCTTTTACAGAGCCAAATATAAGAAGTGATTATAAAAAGTTTTAGGTGGTAGTCTAAGGTCCCAGTGACTAAGCAAATGTATTAAATATAGCTTTAACTCACAAAATTAACCACCACCATCCTTTTTCCCTAGCAGTTATATATAAAGGAACCCCCAAACTTTACTAGTATATCTATGAAATAATGAAGCTGTTCTCAAAGTGTGGTCCAATGGACTCCTAGGGGGCCCTAGTTATTTTTAGGGTATCCATATTATCAAAATTATCTTTTATATAAACATTATGATGTTATTTGTTTCTTCATTGTGTTGACATTTGCAATGATAGTAAAAAATTAATAGTGGGTAAAACTGCTAGTGCTTTAGCATGAACAAAGGCAGTGATACCAAACTGTACTAGTAGTTACTAGATTCTTCACCATCAAACACTTGCAGTTAAAAAAAAGAAAGAAAACCATTTTACCTAAGAATGCCCATGATGTAGCAGTAAAAATTTTTAATGTTATTAAATCTCACCCCTTGACCCTTGAGTATATATTTTTTGATATTCTGTGTGACAAAATACAAAATATTCATAAAGCACTCTGCATATTAATATGTTGGTTGACTCAAGAAAAAGCACTTGTGTGATTGTCTGATTAATGAAGTGAACTAGCCACTTTTTTCATGCAGCACCATTTCTATTTGAAAGAATAACTCCCAAGCTAATGATTATTCAGACCTTGGTATTTGGCAGATATTCTCTTGAAGATGAACTCGGTGAGCTTCTCAGTTCAAGGAAAATAACTGATGATATTTGTTGACAGGGATAAAATATAAGGTTTCAATTGAAAATTGGAATTTTAGAAAGCTGGTATCTGTCACTGTAAGCTTGATAATTTCCCAATGTTTAAAGATCTTCTCATGAGATTGGTGACAATAAAAAATGTGATTTTTTATTATTGCATAAAGAAATGTATCAACATTTGGAATATCTACATAGCAGAAGGAATCAATTTTCCAAATGACAAATTTATGATATTACAAAATCATATATGGACAAATGATCCATTTGAAATGTAGAGCCAGTGAATGAATTTGTAACAGAGTAAAAAATTCACTGATGTCATCTCAGATTCCACATCTCAGCTAATACTTATGAAACTACCGTTTGCAAAGAATAGCCACAATTATCTGAAAAGTCTGTTAAAGTACTCCTTCCTTTTTCAACTACGTATAATTTGCATAAAGCTGGATTTCCATTACATACTTCAACCAAAACAACATAGTACAGTTGGTTGAGTGTAGAAGCAGCTATGGGGATCCAGCTTTCTACCCTTAAGTCAGACATTAAAGAGATTTGCAAAAACCTGAAACAAAGCCACTTTTTTTACTAATATTAATTGTTGGGGAAAGTAGTGACTTTCATAAAATACATTATTTATAATAAAGTAAATGGGTTTATTATTATTTTAAAGTTAATAAATATTTTAAAGTTTTTCAATTTTATTTTGTAATATTGCAAGTATTAATAGCTATAACTCACATAAACATAATTTCTTTGGGGTTTAGTATCCTTAATAGTTTTTAAGAGTGTAAATCGGTTTGAGACTGAAAAATTTAAGAAACACTGGTATAAGAAAAAATTTAAGGATTCTCTAGCATCATGGTAGAATTTGCCTCAAACATAGTAAATAGCCTTGATTCAACTTTTTCTGACTATAAGAATCTCAATGCCCGTTCAGAAACTCAGATTTCCTTAATCCAAAGACTGTTTAAGTATATCCGAGATGGGTTTTTGGATGAATTTTTGACTCATTCTCCCTTTGAGAGTCCCACAATCTAGAAGAGACTATATTTTTCTTGGGTAAATCATGTTATGAATATGGATAAAGAGAGGCTGGGAAATATGTGACACAGGGAGCCTTAGGACTTACTTGTGTTTTTAATACTTCTAGTCATTGGTGACCTTTATGAGAACACACTGCCTAAAACAATGTTTCTTGAGATGTGAGTCAAACAGCACAAAATTTAGAAGGTTAAGGAGGGTTTTTAATCATGAATCCCCATCAAATACCTACAGAAAGAGCAGAGCACAAGTTCACTGACTGGGAAAACCTGGAATAAAGTGGTGTGCAGAGCCAGGGATCACAAGAAAATGGTTTTCCTGCTCTGACTTAAAAGGAAATAAACTTTATTATTAAGAAGCTATTGGTCTAAGGAAGGCTTGATATTTAAATCTTGCTTCTTTGTTCTACAATCTCCTTCTTCCCTTATTTCCTCCCTTGCAGTATCAATTTCCAAAGATCTTTCAGTTGCAGTATCAAGTTTTCCAAAGACGTCTCACTATCTCCCATTTCATAATACCATCCATTTACCTCATATATATTTATGCCACTACATCGGCTTCCCTATTTATCTGTTCCAAGACTCTTGAAAGTTGCTTACTCAAGTTGCATCTAGTTTTCACTATGTATTCATTCTTTAATGTATTTAAACCTGGCTTCCACCTGTGCCTTCTCACTAAAAATATTTTAGCCAAGTTTACTTGTGATCTCCATGTGATGTGTCCTCTTCTAAATCTATCTCACAGTGATGTTTAACATAGCTGACTATTCCACTGTTCTTGAAATACTTTCCTCTTTTGGCTTTTATATCAACAGGCTTTCCTGGGTCTTTTCAAATGTGTTTGGATTTTCCTCTGTCTCTATTACTAATGCTCTTCTACTATCCTTTGGCTATCTGTTAAGCAAGTCATTACTTGTCCATGACTGAATTCTTGGTTTCCACCCACAAATCTGCTCATTTCTTCATCTTTACCTCAGCAACTCCATTGATCAAGGCTTTGTCTTTCTCTCCACACCCAGTGCTTAAGTAAATCCCTTAATTACTACAATAAACTATGTATCAAATTTGTCGGCATCCCTAGTTGTCCAGTGGTTAGGAAAAAATATAAGAATAAAAATTTTTAAAAAAAGAAATTTATCCACATCTCCAGAGCTCTGCTGCTACTATACTAGTGTAATAATCACTCTATTTGTCTGGACAGTGGCAATATACCTTTTACTAATTTAATAATCTCTTGGTTTCAACTCTTGCCCATATCCAATTTATCTTTAACAGAGCAGTCAGAAAATAATTTTTAAAAAACAAATATGATCAATTCATTCTCCTAATTACAACTTTTCAGTAGACTCCCATTACACATACAATATAATCTAACTTCTTGGTTTGCCTGGGTGAAACCTTCTAAATTCTATTAATTGTTTTCCAAAGAGCAATCTTGGCTTAAATGATTCTCTTATTGTTTTCCTATTCTCAATTCTATTGATGTCTGCTCTTTTTTATGTTATTACTTTCATCATGCTTTGGATCTAATTTGCATTTATTTTCCTATTTTCTTAAAGTAGAAGCTTAGATCATTAATTTGAGGCTTTCTTTCTTTTTCATTGTAAGCCTTTAATTCTATAAATTGTTCTCTGAGTACAATTTTAGCTGCAGCCCACAAATTTTGATATATTGTGTTGTATTTTCATTCAATAAAAAATACTTGCTAATTTGCCTTATGACTTTCAATTTGACCCCTCAGATATTTAAACATAGGTTGTTTAATTTTCAAATATTTGGGGATTTTCAAGACATCTCTCTGCTCCTAATATTTTGTTTAATTCCATTATGGTCAGAAGACATACTTTGTATTTCAATTCTTTTAAATACATTAAAGCTTATTTTATGGCTTATAAAATGGTCAACTTAATATGTATTTCATGTACAATTGAAGAGACCATCTCTTCTCTTGCTGTTGGTAGAGTGTTCCATAAATGTCAATTGGGTTTTTCTAATCAGCATAATGATTTTTTGCCTACTTGTTTAAAAACCAAGCCATGCTGAAGTCAAGGCTTTTAGTGTGCCCATCAACAGAGTAGACTAAATTGCACCCAAGAGGTAATTTTTTATCCCCCAACCCCCCTCCTAACCTCTCCCCTTCTTAGTTTCCAATGTCCTTTACACCACTATATGAAAGTGTATATACATAGTTTAGCCCTTACTTATTGAGAATGTGTGGTATTTGTGTTTCCATTCCAGAGATACTTCACATAGGATAATGTTCTCCAGTTCCATCCAAGTTGCTCCAAAAGATACTATTTCATTCCTTTGTATGGCTGAGTAGTACTCCATTTATATATATCTATATATATATATCTCCCACATTTTCTTTATCCAGTCACGAATTGATGGGCTCTTAGGTTGCTTTCCCATCTTTGCAATTGTGAATTGTGCTGTGATAAACATTAGGGGGCAGGTGTCTTTTTGATATAATAACTTATTTTCCTTTGGGTAGATACCCAGTAATGGGATCGCTGGATTGAATGGTAGGTCCACTTTTAGTTCTTTAAGGAATCTACATGATGTTTTCCATAGACATTGTAATTTACAGTCCCACCAACAGTGTATAAGCGTTCTTTTCTCTTTGCATCCATGCCAACATCTACTGTTTTTGATTTTTTAATAATGGTCCTTCCAATAGGGGTAAAGTGGTATCACATTGTGGTTAATTTGCATTTCTCTGATGATTAGCAATGTTGAGCATTTTTTCATATGTTTGTTGGCCATTTGTCTATCTTCTTTTGAAAAGTCTGTCTTCATGTCTTTTGCCCATGTTGTAATGGGGCTGTTTGTTTTTTTGTTGCTGATATGTTTGAGTTATTTGTAGACTCTGGACATTAGTCCCTTGTCATAGGATTGCAGCAGCTGGGTGGCTCACTGCTGTCGGGGCCAGGGAGGCATGTGACAGCTGCAGACAAGTCACAGCTCTGGGGCTCTCTCTCTGCCGAGGTTTGGCAGCAGCACTTGCTGCAGTGCTACTAAGGTGGCGGTCGTGGATGCTGGGAGTTAGGAGCCCTTGCTCTCCTCATAGTCCCCTGTTTGGGGGAGGAGGCGGGAGACAGGAGTGGCACATGGCACCCAGTCACACTGCACATGAGAGTGCCTGCCCTCCCTCCTCCCTCCCCAGCCCAGTAGGGGCAATGGTAAGGTGGCTACAGTATAGCAGCCCCTGTATAGATTTGGCTGTCTAGAGCTGGGAGCTCAGAATGGCATCAGTTGCAGCGTCCAGGTTGGGAAGCCAGTGGCTCCTCACTTTGCCTACTTTCTGGTGCAATGCTTCTGCACAGTCTCCAAGAAGTTCCCTGATCAGTTTGGATGCCTGCTGTGGTGGTGGTTGTGGCCCTCACAGCTCCCTTTGCAGTGTCCACAGGGGATGTGTAGGACCTTGGGCTTCTCTCCTCTGGCTTTTCCCCACATGTGGGTGCTGTCCCCAGTTAGCGTCTCATCTTGCTGGGCAGATCACCCCACCTCCCTCTCTTTCACTTTGGGTGTCTCCAGTTGCTTCTCTGATGATTCACAGTGCTCCCTCTAAGATGGTCATCTACTTGGAACTTACGATCCTTTCCTTGACAGCAGCATGTGCGGGCTGCTTATGGCCCCCTGTCTTGGCTCCCTAAACCCTCTTCTTTTCCTTTTCCCCTTTTTCTTCCTTCTTTTGAATTAATGAGTTTTGTTTTTATTTTTTCCACGATTGACTTTATTTATATATTTTGTAAAAAAAAATAGCTCTTTCCCTAGGATTTACAACATATATATGTTTATAATTGAAGGTAAACTGGTAACCTGTAACACCACAATAAAAATCTAACCCTTCATGTTGTACTGTAGAGCTCATACATAATACATTACCAATTCCTTTCCCAGTCATAATATTGCTGTTATATTTTTATTTTCATAAATGCTATCAATACATAATACATTGCTACTACTTTTGTTTTAGAAATTAAAAAAATAAATTAAAAAAAAGATAAAATAAAAAAGGAGTTTTATATTTACATTAATTTATGCCACTTCCAATGCTCCCTATTTTTCTTAGTTGATACATTATCCCTTCCACAGTTAATGTTGGGTCTTTAAATCTGTATTAGTTTCCTATTGCTGCATGACAGGTTACCACAAACTTTGTAGCTTAAAACAACATTCATTTTTTTGGAACTACATAGAGGTGATAGTTGCACAATATTGTGAATATACTAAATGCCATTAAATTATACAATTTAAAATAGTTAATTGTATGTTATGTGAATACCTCAAAAAATCATCATCTCTTGGAGCTATAAGCAAGAGGTTTCATTCCCTTGGGAACTGATTAAAACTTATTCAGCTGGAGGTGATAAAAATGGATATGAAAACAAAGCAAAAAAAACCCAAAACCATCCATTTGTTATCTCACAATTCTTGTGATTAGAAGTCCAGATACAGCATAGCTCAGTTCTCTACTCAGAGTCATCAGGCTGGAATCAAGTTGTTGGCCAGGGCTGCAATTTCATCTGAGGGTCTGTGTCCTCTTCCATATTCATTCAGGTTATTGGAAGAATATAATTTTTCTTTTATGATTGTAGGTCCTCACTTTCTTGCTGACTGTTAACTGGGGCATTTCTGAGCTCTTAAAGGCACCTGCCATTCCCTGCACAACATGGCAGTGTCCTCTTTCAAAACCAAACTGAGAATCCCTCTCACTTCAGATTCTTGGGGACATCTTAGGATTCTGCCTAGCACCCTATGTTTAACACGGTACACCAAAGGCTTCACATTCCTGTAGTGCTATCTTGTGTTTGAGGCTGGGACTTGTCTGGCAGAGGTTTCCTCTCAATATCTGTTCCGTCTATAGCTTTAAGTCTTTCCTTCTAACTATACTTCAGAGACTGTTTCTCTTAATTCTTTAGACCTTCCTCAATCAGTGAACTTCTTACTTATAACTCAAAATTTATTAACCTGCTGGTGGAGGGCAGGGGAGTGGCTCCCTATTTTTCTGGTTTAGTCTCTATCTTAGATAGGCGTCGTGTCCCTGGGTTTTGGGTTTAGTACCTTTTCAGTGATCTTGCCCACATCTCATTGTTGTAGGATTCCTCCAATTATCTGGGCCAAAAGTGTATTCCTGGCCACCTTCTGTGAATAGAAGATTATTTTCTGATCTTTTCGTCTAGCTGGAATAGGTCTTTACTTTTGCCCTGAAAGCGATGTCATTATCTTTCCTACCTCTACTAGCTTAAAACTTTTGTTTTATAGAAGAGACAGGGGCCTAGAAGACACTATATCTCTTTCCTAGGCATGCTCTAGAAGGAGTTTTTCTTAGGTTTTTTGTCCCACTTTTTGTCATAATCTCACATTGAGGCCTGGGGAAGAACCTGTGAATCTGTCCAAATTCCCCTTGTTGTGTGGTTTCCAATACTTGTATACACTCACATTCACCCATAGACAACTTTTAGCAATTTATTAAAAAAATTTAGCTGAATTCTTAGTTGTCTGCAAGGTGTTTTGTGTGTATTGCATTTAACAAGTGCTAATGTGCTATCTTTTCTTGGAGGTGTCTGTCTTTCCTCAGATATTGGCTTAGATGGTTACCTTGCAACCACAGATCTCTGAACATTTCAAGAAAAGTTGTGATTTTGTAGATTATCAGATGCTATATTGTTTTCAGGATAGAAGCAATCCTCTTTTCAGCCTCTTACATCCTGAGGAAAGCCCTATTAACTTGTCGTTGTCATTACTGTTGTGATTGTGAGTCTTCCCTTAAAAATTATAATCCCCATGATGAGAGTGGGCATACTTGTTTTATTTATACAGCTTGAAGCTTATTTGGTGAACAATAAATATTTGTTGAGTAAATCAATAAAGAATTGAACAAATGAAGAGAGTAAATGAATGACTTGTATAGAATTATATAGCTTTGTAAAGCAGGAAGTTAATAGAAAACTAAAGCAGCCATGGAACCTTATTATAACTCAGTAAAGTAGTCATGTTAGATATAGAACCATGCCATTTCCCAGAATTCTGCATGAAAACAATTCAAAAGAGGAGATAATTAGTTCCTAGGAAATGGAGCATGCGAGATCAAGAAAAAGATCAGGCATTGGCCTATCAAACTGGCTTGCATAGAGAATGAACCTTTGTATGGGGCCCAGTACCTTGTGAGAAATAAGAAAGAGAAAATTGGTGCACTAACATGAAAGAAGGCAGTCAGGTAGCTATGTATTTATATATTGTTCAATACTCATGTGTTCTACTCTTAATAGAACCATGTAGTGGTGCTGTGGTGAGCTAACCAGATACCCTCTTGGGTCTAAGACATTCATTTGCTAGCTGTTAGCATTGTTGTCTGCAGACATCTCATAGCTGCGTTCCTCTGCCACAGGAAGCTACCTTACTCAAGATTTTGTCCCCCACGCCCCAATAGCAACACCAATGGTGGGATACAAAGGCCAGGCCCACATTCATTTCAGGTTTGGAGCCATCTATGAGATTGTTTGAGGTCTCTGTTGCAACGACATCATAGTTAAACTTCTTCTAACTAATGTCACTTCCCTCACTCTCATATGTATTCCTTAGAGCATTACCCAATACTCCTCCCACATACAGAGCTTTGAGGTAATTCCCTGGGAAAAAAAAATCTGCAGAAACTAGAAACAATTATTTTCAAATTCTGCTAATTTGTAAATTTATGGTCCTTGATATATTGATCACTAGCTTCCCTGCCCATTGGTTCCAAAAGAAATCATGGTGAGACAAGCTAAATAGTGACTCCCCCATACAATAATGTCCACATCCTGATCCCCAAAACCTGCAAATATGCCATCTTACATGGTAAAAGGAATTTTGCAGCTGTGGTTATATTGAGGATTTTGTGATGGAGAGACTATCCTGGATTATCCAGGTAGGCCCAATATATTCATAAGAGTTCTTTTGAGAGGGAGGCAGGAGGATTAGAATCAAACAGAAGATGATTTGATGACAGAAGCAAAGGAACAGAGAGAGAGATTAGAAGATGCTATACAACTGGTTTAAAGATGGAGGAAGAGGCCCCAAGCCAACAAATACAAGCAGTCTCTACAATCTAAGAAAAAACAAGAAACAGTTTCCCTCCTAGGGCCTCCAGAAGGAATGCAGCCCTGCAGATCCTTTTTAGACTTTGATCTCCAGACATATAAGGTACAAATTTGTGTTGTTTTAAGACACTCAATTTGTAGTAATTTGTTACAGTATCAATAGGAAACTAATACACATAGTGTTCATTTGAAGCAAGGGAGACCAATTGCTCACGAAGATGAAACCAGGGAGATAAGACTATGAATGTCATTTCTCTTCTATAGTTTCTCAGTATTAATAATCTGGTTATATTATTTTATAATATAAAATGAATTTATACTTAAGCTTTTAAAAGCATTATCATTTATGTCTGCTCTATCTATCGCTCTTTAAATGCAGTGGGCAATTCAATTCTTTTTAGCACAGCGAGCACATAAAATATACCAGGGTCAACATGGAATAGCAGTCCATGAGCATGCTAACTCTACTACCACTTAATAGTTTGACTTATTTCATTCTTTTGGTGCTTGAAGCCTTGACTCTGTATTCTGGGTAGTGGCAGTTTTAAATTGCCTCCCCTGACCTTTATTCTTGACTTTGCATCCAACCTTGAATTCAGCTTCCTCATCCCCAGGGACAGGAGATAACAGTGCCTTATATAAACTGCATCCTTTTTTAACACAAATGCTCATATAAGAATTTAATGTCAAATATTATGTATGAATTTTTCTCTACAAAGTTCATACTTTTTATGTTTCTGACATTTAGTTATTCATCTAAAGAATATGCCGAAAATCAATTAGTAATAATGGAAAATTTTCACCAAAAAGAAGTTTTGGAAAATACCAGAGTATGGCACAGTCACATTAGAAACTTATTTTTACAAAGTGCTTTGTACAGATGATATACCAAGAATTTCTCAAGGAACCATGATTATGATTAGATCATTTATAACATTATTCTCTATACATTTGGATACCTAATATAGTCTATGCTCTTATAATGATAGATTTCTTATTAATTCAAAAGTTGTTCAGCTAAAATATTAGAATGATCATACCCATTAATGTGATGTATTCTTTCTTTAAGATTTACTTTTCTAATCTCAGAGATCATATTTCAATTTATCCTTTAATAAATCTCACCATATTCTACCAATATCTTTGGGTAAACATTCTTCCTATGATTCAGGTTTCAGCTCTAATATTATTATTATTATTTTAGTGCCTATTATATATTAGGCTTTTTTTTATGTGCATTTGCTTAAAAAGTACCTTACTATAGACACTTTATAAATCTTTTTCATCTGACATGAGTCTGATCTATGAACAGCAGGTAGGAAAAAAGATATGGAAAAACAAAAGAAAGTAAGTTATTCTGTGGACGTTTTATTAAAATAATTATTAGTGTTCAGGTGTTTAGATCACAATACTTGAGTTTATTTATACAGGGACAAGGTCTGGCATGCCCTGATGTGCCTATCCCTTAAAACAGCATGACACTCCTAGGATGAGTGCGCAGGGAGTAAAAGGAATGAGGTTATATTGTATCCTCGCCCCCTTTGCCTATAAGCCTGTGAACAGTTTCCAAACTCCTGACAGAGTGAAGCTTAGAATGATGGCTTCATTAGCACACTGCTTTGATGAACTGAGCTCACCAACCATAAACATTTAAAATGTAGTGACAGTCAGGTTCATTTGAGAAGGCATTTGGTTCTGGGGAAGAGGAGAAATAGAATCTGTATTATTTGTGAAGGCTCTCTGTGAGCGCTAAGTGAACATCCGGTTTTGCTGACTAAAATAGAAACAATTTCCTCTAGAATTGCTAGTGTTCCCTTCCTTGACAGGTTCTCAATGAAAGAATCTCAAAGCGCCTTTATGTAATTAAGTGTTTGCCTGGGAGAGCCACTCTGACTCATTCCTCATTTTAAACTGTTTCCATCTACTTCTTTTTGTCTCTTTAAGCTTCTGTTGGATTTGTCCATTTTTCTAACATATTCCTTCACCCCTACTATTTCTTTGCCTTTAATAGTGCCCATCCCCTAACCTTCCCTTAGTCCTCTGCAGACAATACAAACCCATAGTTTGTTAACTTTTTTTTTCTTTCCATTCTTTTTGTTTGGAAATAAAGTTCAACTGAATATATAAGATTATTCAACTGAATATATCTGAGTTAAGCAATAGAGGGCTCTTTAAAATTAAACATATATTTCTTTGGGGTTAATACTCTTAATGGAAAGATTCTCCCTTTACTAGGGGCACATTAAGATAAGTTTAACATCTCCAGGGCTCAGTCGATTAAAAAATAAGGGTATAAAGACATTCTGAGCAAATGCTAGACCTTCAAATTTGTCTTACACTGAAGCAAGATTTTATGGCCTATTTTAAGGACTTGGTACTAGCTCTCCTGTTTAATGAGCAGCTTAATTTAAAGCTTATAATTATTAAGTATTCCAATAGAGTCATAAATAATGCAGTTTATAATATTCTTATCAAGCACATAAAGATACATTTGTCTTCCATTAACAACATACTTTTAAAGTAGCCTGACCTCTTCAGATGCATAAGAGCATGCAATTAGTGCAATTTGTCACAGGTCTTTTACACGTTAATAAGATGTAATTAATTGTCTGTTTTGTCTAATTAACTTTTCAGACACTGGCAGCTCTTGTTCTTTTACTACAAAGCAAGAGTGCCCAATTTGCAATTCTAATATTTGACACAGAATTCTGACCATAAACTCAAGTCTACAAAACTTAAAAATAAAAGCATAAAGCAATTAGCAATTCAACAAAGAAATATTATATATTTTCAGGATATGAATATGATTTTATGTAAAGAGTAAGAAAAATGCTACTGCAAAGAATGTTACTCCAAACCAAAAGAGTGAAAGAAATTCATATTAGAAAATAAATGATGAAAAAACATATACAATCATTCCAGGACATAGTAACATGTAAGATGTTCTATAAATGATTTCATATTTGCTCAATCATTCATTTAGCCTTTCTTTCATTCATTGATTCATTCATTCGTTAGTAGTGCCAAGTCTTTTAAGGATAGTCTATTAATAGCTGGAGATTTGAGGATAACCAAGTAAAAACACTGCCCTTAACAAAATGTATGTTATTGGGCCACAAAATTAACAGTGGAGTGAATTGACCCTTAGAGGAGATACATATACTCTATGCATAATACTTTTTCTTTCTAGTGAAGTGTGGACCAGGTAAAATTTTGTGGCATATTTGTTCAATATGTACCCATATATTTACCCCATTCTTCATCTTATTTAAATTGTAAAATTGATATATTTTAATTACAAATATTTGAAAAATATCTTATAAATATTTTATTGTATACTATTATTTAAAATTATTATTCAAAATATAATTTCAATTTATAAAATAATTGTAAGTACGGTAATTTATTTAACACTGACTCTGAAACAAATCATCTGTGGCTTTTTCAAAAACTCTCAGCCTGTAATTCTAGCTGGAAACTCTACAGGGGACTGTGATGAACAGTCAAGGTTAAAGGGTGATTTCCCATTATAATACATTTAGTTGTTTCCAAATTCCAAGTTGTGTGACAAATAATGCAACATTTTGCAATCTTCATCACTAAGTATTTTCTTAGGACATCCCTTATATTTGAAATCTCTGGACCAAAGGCCAAATCTAAAAGTTTTATAAGCTCCTGATTCATCTAGTCAAATTGCTTTCTAGAAAATTTCCAGAAATTTGACATTCTATCTGAGAACATCAATCACACCTAGACTGCATTAATTATTTTTAAAAAATCATATTTGATAAAAAATGATGTGTCTATATCTTGGATTTTAATGCTGTTTCTCCTATATGTATCTAAGAATTAGGTACATAAAAATATAAAATGTTTGTCTATCATATTGGTTCCAAATATTTTTCCTCATTTATCCGTTTCATTGTAATAAAATGAAATACTAGGTAAAAAGAATGTGCTCTGGAATCAGACCACCTGGGTTCCAATCCTGCCCCTGCCCGTATTGGCTATGTTACCCTGTGTAAATACCTTAAACTTTCTGTACCTTAGTTTCTTCATCCTTACAAGGGGGACAATAACACACCTCTCTCACTAAGTAATCTCAAGGATTAGACATGCTAATAAATGTAAAACTCAGAAAAGCTCCCATTTCTGGTTGGTTGCTGTCCTTTCAGGAACCATAATGTTCAATTGGAGTACCATTCTCTGTTCTTCAATGTCCTAACCCGTTCTTTTATTAAAATTAATTCAAGTCTTCTCCCACTGCATTCTTGTTTAAGTTTTTTAAGTTTATGATTCAAATTATTGATTGAATTTTCCATAAGTTTCAAATGTGGTCTTTGCCACTAATATATTTTGTATTTCTAAGCTTTCTTATTTTTAATGTTAGTTAATTTTCTGTGCATTTTTTGTCTTCATCTCAATTTTTATTTCCTATTAGCAGTCTAAGCTCTTATTTCTTAGAGGCCACATTTTCTTTCATGTATTTGATTACACCAAGCATATAATGTAATATTTTTGTATTTTAATTTTTGAAACTTATTTTTGCAGATATATTTAGTGTCTACTTTTCTTCTGACTCTTTTGGGGGGTTATATTTTTTAAAAAGATATTTTTGGCTTACTCATATTTGAATAGGAAGATATTTATCTATGTCTGCTGTTTTGCCAACAATCAGAGTAGACAGTTTACTTTTGGTTCCTCTGTTTGCTCAAATGGATGCTGGCAAAACACTGCTCCTACCCCCAAAATAGACCTAGGTCAATTTGAAATTGCATCTTCTCATTTAATGTTGGCACAATCCACAGAGACTGCAATTTATTTCAACATATTTAGAGACTTTGATCACTGAGAAAATTCCATTGTTAAAAAACATACCAGAATATACCAATCATAATCAATACTGTAAAACTTTTATTATTGTCAAAGTAAACAAACCACATCCAATTCATAAGTGTTATAACTAGAGACAACTAGAATCATGTTAAAATGATTAACTAGAGAAATGTCAAAACTAGAAAAGTCTACTACCACTATGTTCAATCTCAGAATTGTGTACATACGAGGACTGTCCAGAAAATATCCAGCCATTGTATCCAGGTATCCATCTTATCCATGGCTGGATACTTTTCGGACAGCCTCATACATAAAACCAGAAGCCCAAAGAAGTGAAGTAATGGCCATTATGTGTCAGAGACTGGAGTTTGACTCAGACTCCCATGTGGCAGTACTTTTTCCATGATGATTCACTGGCCCTTAAAGTTCCAGAATCAGGGTAATGGGCCAGAAAAACACAAAATATCCATGATATTGACAGATAGATATCATTGGACAAGAATGGGCGGGAGGTAACTAAGAGACAGTAAAGACAAACACAGTATGAAGAAAACGAACCTTTTTGCTTGGGTCCCTGCAAAAATTCTTCCAATAACCTCTGAGTGGATGTTGTTGCTTTAGGAAGTGATGACATGCCCAGATCAGCCCGGGTAGATGATTATTTAAGAGCCCGACACCTGAAGAAAGAGAATCATAATTTAACTCTCACCTAGGATTCGGTATTAGTGGATAAGATAAAATTGACAACGCATGAAAAAAGTACAGTTTTTTTTGTTAGATTCATGTATCTAATCCATCACTTTATGAGTTACTAAAGCTATTTCTTCATGGGTACAATAATAAAAGTGGAATATGTCCTTTTTAATCCAGTTTTTATAATTAAAGGTAAAATTATCTACATCACAAAAATCTAAAATTTCATTTGCAAATTCATCTCTACAAAGGATCATTTCCCTTTTTCTAACCTTTAAAAACATATGGTTAAAAGCATAAAGCTTCAAGAGAATATCTATTTTGCTACTATATTGATCATCTAATAAATAATCCTATTTTATGAATAAATGTAAAATGTAGCATTTTATTAATTGGCTGCTAGATAAAAACCACTGCCTTTTTAAATTTGGTAATGGAGTCACTACTGCCACCTAGTGGCATGTTATCTAAATTACAGAATCAGGTCTGGAAATGCAAATATTTTTAAATTCAATTATTTATTTAAAGAAAAAAATTTCTATGTATCAAGTATATATTAAAATTAATTTTGAAACAAAGTTTAGACATTATTACAAAACCAAACTGGGAAAGAATGGTTTAGCAATGCAGAAAACTATTCAATGTTATTATTAAAAATAACAGTTGAATGCACTTTTTGGTTTCTGCTTTATAATGACAGGCTAAATCAAAAACTTAAAAAAAACCTCATCTTATGCTATGACTGTGAGTTAGCTATGTGTTGCTATTATTTAAAGCAAAATCACTTGATGTTCATTCATTTAAATAAGTATGGTAGGCAGAAGCTTTATTAAAAGAAGTATTTTACAAGTATTACAAACTAGTTTTGTTTTATCTCTTCCTCTAGTTTCACATGCAAAACAATCAAACAATAAAAAACAAGAACCATAAAAACTATCTTCATAATGTATAATATATTAATTTGTTCTTTCTGTTGTTGTTGCTAATCCTGTCTGGCCCAATTATGTCTTTGGCATGCAGAATAATCATTCATATTCTTTAGCAATCCTTGATGAAAGCTAGTCACTTCTGGTTTTATGTCTATAACTGCTTCCAGAAGATCTAAATGTCCTCTAGTTTGAACATTTAAAACAACATTTTTACAATGTATCACAGAAATTAGATTTTTTACTCAATCGTCAGTAATGTTCCTCAAATTATGTACTTACTCATTGATTATTTCAAATAAGTTTGAAAACACTAAAATAAATCTAAGTAAGCTAGCCTCAATGTTCTCTCTATTTTGAACATGGTAAGGTATACTAAGAAGAAGAGAACATAAACCATCTCCCAAACTGTGGATCACTCTGGTCTCCACATTTTTACCCAGATCACACGTGCTCTCAGGCATACAGATTGGAAAAGAATATGCTAAAAGGCTCATTTCCTTATAGTAAGCATTGCTCAATTATTTTGATAGCTCTGATTTGGAGTTTATCTTTATGTCAAAACTGAGATTATTGAGTGGAATGATGAAATACACCATCTCTTTTGTCCCTGCAATGAAGTCATGGCTATGAAGTGTACACTTGACTAAAACAAATTGGAGTATTTTCAACCTGGTGTTCTTTGCTCTCTTTACAATGGAGCTACTTCTTTGTGAGCCACAGTACAGCAGAGTAGTTGAGAGAGAGGTGCAAATCTAAGTGCTGTGGTTCAAATGGCAGCTCTACTACTATCTTTATGGATTCGGACAATTTGGTGAGTTAGCCTGTCTAACTCTCAGTTTCCTCAATATTAAATAAGAACATAAACAATACCTAACTTTATATGAGGAGCCACTGAGTTAATGCATTCACATGGTATTTGGCAAATACTAAGTGGCAAATACTAAGCATAAAATATGCTTATTGTTCATAATGAAACTTTGAAATAAAACATGATGATATTTATGAAGATCATGTAGCATTTTAGATTTTTCAGGTAATTAATATCTCTTACTTTTTTAACTAATAATTTCAAGGTCTTATGCCTTGCAGTTAAACATGTTGAGGATTAGAACTACATTTTTAATTAAAGCACTTTGGGAAAGAAGTTGTTTGAAAATAAGATCTATTTTAGTGCTTGGTTTGCATTCCCAGAATTGAATTGAAGCCTGAATATTTGGTAAAATCATGTTTTATAAATATCTTGATAGCTAGTTGAAAACCATCATGATCTTATACTAAACAAAATAAATGTAATTTCCTAATATATCTATTAAATTGCTCAGAATACTGACATTTTAGAATATATGAAGTCTTCACTTCTGGTTGTGGAATAATTTTATATACAAGTGATAGATATAACATATATGTATAGACGCACACATATACTTCTACTTAATGGAGAGAAAGTATTCATGGCAAAAAAGTAAAGTTTTAAGAAGAGAGTGTTATTTTAAGTATAGTTGTTATGCTTTTTAATAAAATTCTGTGGGATAAAAAACTAGCTAAGGTAAGGATTCTTTGTCTGAGTCTAGAACACCCAAAATGATGTTATATAAATCTTCCCTTGCTATACTGTATATACACTGACAGGGACAGAATGAAAACCAAAGCAAATATGAGGTAAAAATGATTTTTTTATTACTTTAGGTATTTCTAGACGTCAGGTAAAAATGAGAACATTGCTAAAAATTTTACAGAATGACAGCTCTGCCTTATGGATAAAATTCTATAGTTTGATGTATGAGGCAGAAAATGTGAAAAATATTATGAAGTACTACCTGACATAATGATGGAAAGCTGCTAAAAGTGTGCTAACACAAGAGAAATATAATAGACTAAAGTTAAACAAGGAAGAATGCAATTCTTTTGAATCTCATATCCCAGAAACATGAATTTTGGCTTTTAAAAATGCAAACCACTAACTTTCATTTTTTATTGACTTTTAAATGCACCACTTCAATGCCTTACTTGGAGACTAACCTGTCAATGCGTAACTTTGCATATTTATTTTGAAAATACAAAATAACCATGGAAAGTTTTTTAGTAATAGTAATATTCTCCTCTGCTGCAAATTAGTAGACTGTAATATAAATTACTAACTTAATGAAGTTACACTTGTATTCTACCTTTGCATATCTAACTGATGTTCAACATTTGATGCTTTAATTCACATGGTGCCCACTATCCTTTTTTTTTCTGTTCACAGTAGTAAAATTTGCCTTTGAGAAATAAACTAAGTCAAAGTGCCCTGCCCTCCACTCTCCAAGTGGTGAGCAGTTAACCCACATTAGGCGAACTGGATGCTTTCCTCCTGAGATTTCGCCATTAGGCTGATTTACATTAGTGGTAGCACCTGAAGAAATTACTCCTACTATCTGGAAACCCGGATCTGTCCTGATTCCTAAAATTTTCTGAGCTTAATTAATCAATTACCCCTTTGACTCTCTATAAAACCCCTTATCCTTCAAATAATTTTTTTTTGTTAAAATAGCTAAAGTGATTTCTGAGACTTACAGCCAAAAAAAAACAAAAAAAAAAGAACCATAAGTGACATATTTAATGGAAGAGCTATGTAACACAGCATAAAACCTTATGACAGAGGCATGTGCTTGAACATAGTAGGATTTTCTCAATTCCTTTATTTCTATAAGTAATGCTGACACAGAATTTTATTTTCAAGTAAGCTCTCTGGTTCACTGATTTTTTCCCACTATATTTCTAATGTCAAGAACACTCTTCATGGGTTTCTATGAGAGAAAATTAAATAATATATTTTTATTATGACATGTATACAGATACAATCATTTCTACATTGATTCTCATTGATTCTACCTTAAATAAGGGATCCTTCTTTGTAAATGCCATACATATAATTATTTGTATTTATATAAATCCAAATTTTTCTATTGAATATAGACTAGAATGTGGGCTATGGAAAAACCCAACTTTCATGTTATTTATAAGTTATATGCATTATTTGAATTTAATATATTATAGTCACTAATGAGAATCATAGCTAGAAAAAATTAATGTGCTGGAGTTTATTTCCCATGGGATATATTTGTATAAGTATTGAGAGATGTTGAATTAAAAATTAAAGACTAATTGCAAAAATTTTTTAGCATTTTATTTAATTTGTTTTGTATAATAGTCATTTCCCTATAAAATTTTTATGAATGCTAAGTAAGAAATCCATAAAAAGTTTAATATAAAGATGGGTACATAAATTCTCAATAAATTCCAGTTGTGATACTGAAGGTAATAATAAAATGATGATGACAATGAATGTGTACTTCAACTGGAAAATAAGTCTTGTCTAAGCTATTATTTCCTTTTGGATTACCTTGATTAGGTTTTACTAGTGTCCTATACAGTCAAATCTATATGGGGAGTTTTACTCATTGACTATTCCAAGAAAGGAATCTCTAAAGGTATCTTGAGTACTGTCAATATTTCAATTTAAATACAGAACAAACATTATATTGGGGGCTATAAGAGCCATTTGTAATTTTATCAAACTGTGTTTTAGAGCAATACTACGTATTGGGAACATAAAGATAAAAAAAGACACAGTCCCTGTCCTTAAGAAGTAAAATGAATCTAAATTCTGAAGTGATTTTTTTGGCATCCACAGACTGGAAAGAACTTCCATTTGCAATTAGATATAGGAAGACAAAAAAGACCTTTCTCTTTTGGTAAAAACAAGTTAAACCCGGGAAGATAAAAATAACACTTTTTTTTTTTTAAACAGGGCTAGTGAACAGTGGTGGATATGAGATTTCTTATGAACTGAATTCTAGAGAGAAACAAGCACTTCATAGATGAACAGAGAGCTACCACAGGCTGGACATGGGCCTCTAGTGTGGGCATGGGAGAGCCTGTCAGAGACAGAAAGATTTTACAGGGATGAAGGAAAATCAGCCAGACCCCTTGGAATATAGCTTGGGCCGGCAGAACAAGTAAGAATTTGGAAGAGTTGCAAACACAAGGAGCGATTATTAGGCAAAGCACTTCTGCCTGTACCCTTCCCTCAGTTTTGCCAAGAAAGCAGCAGCAAACATCACCAGAGAGAAATCACATAGTGCTATGCTTGTGTTTTCAGTCCCTGCCAGAATTGAAAGTATATTAAAGTGCAACCATCCCCCTCCCAGCTAAAAAGGCAGCAACTTAGAAGGTTGACGTTTATTCACAAGTGAATTCAACCTAATTAAAGCTGTGACCTAGCACCAGCTATAACTGATTCTAGAAAAAATTTGAATAATTAGCCTCTCATTCTAACCGCTAGTCAGAGAAAAGAATTTAAATAAAAATATAAATAACTTTTAAATATTTTAAAATATACCAGTTTTTGGTACAATTTCCACACCACAATAAAAATGTCAAGATATGTGAAGAAGCAGAAAATACAACCAATAATAAAGAGAAAACACTGTCAATAGAAACAGATCCACTGGTGAGCAAATGTTTGCAATGGGTCAACAAGAATTTTAAAGTAACTATTATGATTAATTTAAAAAAATCTACAAGAAAACCAATATAATAGATAAAGATTTAGTGTGTTTCAAAAAAATTGAAACTCTAAAATATGATAAACCTACAATTGTATATGCAGCATAAGTAAACTTCAAAATTTAGAGCAAATTGAAGACATTTTCTGATAAACAAAATTCATATCCCCAAAACCCATACTATAAGATATATTAATGAAGTGCTTCAGGCTGAAGGAAAATTATACCACAGGTAAACTTAGATCTATAGGACAAAACAAAAAGTACAAGATATAGCAAATATGTGGTTAAATATAAAAGACTATATTTTTAAAAATAGTTTGTTGCTTAAAATATATTTTAAAAATGAAAGAATAATGTATTGTGGTGCTTACAGCATATATAGCATTAAATATACTACAATATATGGTACCGTATGATACTAAAATTGCTTGGTCAATTCAAAAGAAGGAATAAAAGAACAAACAACAAGTGAAATAGAAAGAAAACAAATAGCAAGATAGACTTAAATTCAAGCATATCAATAATTATGTTGATGGGCTAAATAAGCACTACCATTAAAACAGAGGTTTTATATCTGGATTGAAAAAGAAACTACATGCTGTTCACAAGGTTACTAAATTTAAATATAAAGACATAGATATGTTAAAATAAAAAGAATGGAAAATATATACCATGCAAACACTAAGCATAAGTAAGCTTATGTTGCTATATTAATAACAGCAAAGTAGATGTCAAGATAAGAAAAGTTATCAGAGGAAAAAGTATGATATTTTATAATGATAAAATAGTCAATTCAGCAAGACAAAATCCTAAATATCTATACACCTAATAACAAAACTTATATGAAAGAAAAGTTGATATAACTAAAGTGAGAAATAAGAAATACATACATATGGCTAGAGATTTCAAACTCTTTTTCATAATTGATCCTAAAACCAGACCAAAAAAAAGGATATGGACAATTTCAACAGCAGTATAAAAGAAATCAATCTTCCTGAATATTATATTCAACAGCTGCATAATACACATTATTTTCAAGTGCACATGGAACGTTTACCGAGATAGACAAAATGGGGGACCATGAAACAAATCTCATTAAGTTTAAGAAGATTTAAATCACACAGAGCATGTTTTCTGCTTATGATAGAATTAAATTAGAAATTAATGACAATAAAAAAATCTAGAAAAATCTCCAAATATATAGAAATTAAACATTACACTTGTAAATAACTCATTGGATCAAAAAAGAAAACACAAGACAAGAAAACATAAGGTGAATGATAGTGAAAATCCAACATAAGTAAATATGTGGAATGTAACTAAAACAGAGCTTGAGAGTAATTTATATTTAAATATTTATATTATGAAAAAAGATAGCTTTAATATTAATTTTTAAGTTTCTGATTTAAAATTCTAGAAAAATATCAAAATAAGTCTAAAATAAGTAGAATGGAGGAAATAAACTAAGAACAAAATAATTGATATTTTAATTAAAAAAATTAAAAGTAGAGAAATAATAGAGAAAATATTATAAAAAGTGAAACGTAGGTTTTTTCAAAAGGTATTAAAATGGATAAATTCATAGCAAGATTGATAAACAACAGCAACAAAAATCCAATTACCAATAACCACATATCAGGATATCTGGCCACACACACAAGATTATTCCATAATTTATCATAATGGCTAAAAGGCCTTCAACTTACCATAGAAGCCATCTTGTGGTCAGTCCTGTTTGCTTTATAAATGGCTTCCGGTTCTAAGTTAGCATTCTTTATAACTATTTCCAAAGGGAAACTAATGCATAAATGTTGGTATTGAATAGAAATAATATATAAGAAGAACATCTATAATTTTCTAACCAAAATTATGGCATATGTTTTAAGTATAATATTGACTGTTTTAGATACCTTAGAAAACCTTGGATGCAAATTTGTCATAGGTAACGTGGGTCAAAGCTATCATTAAAATTTAAATTCTTAAGTTACATTCTCAAAATGCCTACCAAACAGTGAATAAGATAATTTTCAGTCATAATCTGCAAAAAGAAACTTCATCCCCACCCCTGATATCTTTATTAAATTCCTCTATCTCCCATTTTGCTTAGGTTACTTTCCTGCTCAGAATCCCTTTCTGAATGCAGGGAATACTTTAGGTGGGATACTCACGTAAAAAAAAAAAGAAAATCCTTGACATATTCATCTGTGCAAACGTTCTGCCCCAACTACCTGAATTCGATAACGTCAATTGTGAGGGACTTCATTGAGTAAACATACCTTTAGATTTTAAAATATATATAAGTATGATATATTTCACTAGTAACATTGACTGTAATTATAAAATATAATTAAATTTCTTCATTGAGTGTTTTGTATCAGGAAACTCATTAAAAATATCTTTAAACATCTGCTGTGAACTTTGTATTAATGTGCGTTGCCAAGAAATGGAACAGAATATTTAGGATATAATCCATTATGTTCTTCTGGAGGATATTAGGCACAGTGAAATGGGGATATAATGGATTTCAGCTTAGTATTTTAACATGCCTACAGAAAATGCCACACATAATTCCCTGGTGTTAATGCTATGGTTTGTTTTTTTTCTTAATGGAGTTGGCTTTTTCAGTCTCTTTAGTCTTCAGTGGCATTTTTGTTGTGTAAATGATTCTTCTATTTAGGATGTGTGCATCTTTTGTCTAATATGATCTGTTACTATGACATTTTGGAACAGCTCTTTACATTTTCTTAGACCAGTATTAATTTATCACAAATTTTCCTTTCACATTAAACCTAGAATTGGTAATATGTATATGAATGCACAAATATGCAAAATAAACTATGTTATTAAAGGAAAATAACCACCTAACAACAGATTTAGAGTGAAGTTGTGCATGATTCTTATTTTAATTAGCACAGCATTTACAAGTCAAGCGTGAATAAAAGGATCATCATTATCTATTATATATCTTAGATATACATTGTCATAATTTTCCCAAACATTATAAATTATAACAATTGCACTACTTTCTTCAATAAGTTTTTAATCAAAGTCCTACTTTAGAGGAGTCTAAGATACATGAAAAAATGGGAGAAGGAAGGGGATCCTCTTCCTTCCCTCTACCCTCCTCCAAAATTTATTTCATTTAGAAGTGCGCAGAAAGAGATGCTAAAATACTAACAATTTTTGTCTCCACTCTTATCTCCTATTATCTTTACCTTCTCGTAATACTCCCCTTGTTCACAGTGTTCCAAGTGCATTGGCTTTCCTAGTGTTTGTTGAATTTTCCTGCATTTTCCCACTCAGAGTCTTTGAATTGTTTATTTCCTGTACCTGGCATGTTTTTCCCGTGGTACCACATTCTTGCTGTGTTCCCTTTTTGACAACTTTGACTAAATTCTCCTTCTCCTTGGGTCTTATTCTGACCTCCCTATTTAAAATCTCTGGCTTTCCCGTCCAGTTAACTGTCTAAACCTAATTTGTTAAGAGGTTTTAATAATAAATGGATGTGAAATTTTGTCGAATGCTTTTATAGAATATATTGAGAGGATCATATGATTTTTATCCTTCATTCTGTTAATGTGGTGTATCATATTTATTGATTTGCATATGTTGAACTGTCTTTGCATCCCAGAGATAATTCCTACTTGATCATGGTGTATGATTTTCTTGCGTGCTCTTGAATTTGGTTTGCTAGTGTTTTATTGAGGATTTTTGCATCTATGTTCTTCAGGGATATTGGCCTGTAATTTTCTTTTCTGAAAGTGTCCTTGTATGGCTTTGATATCAAGGTAAGGTTAGCCTTGTAAAATGAGTTTGAAAGTGTTCCCTCCTCTTTAATTTTTTGGAACAGTTTGAGAAGGACTTGAAATAGTTATTCCTTAAATGTTTGGTAGAATTCAGTAGTGAAGCCACCAAGTCCTGGGCATATTTTGTTCTTGTTATTGGGAGGTTTTGATTACTGATTCTATTTTGATTACTTATTCACTAGTGGTCTGTTTGAATTTTCTATGTTTCCATGATTCAGACCTGGTAGGTCATATGTTTCTAAGAATTCATCCATTTATGTTAGTTATTCAATTTGTTGGTGTATAATTGTTCAGAGTAGTCTTTTTACAATCCTCTGTACTTCCATGATATCCATTGTAATATCTCCTCTTTCATTTATAATTTTATTTTTTTAGTCCTCTCTCTTTTTCTCTTAGTTTATCTAAAGGTTTATCCTTTCTATTGTTTTTCTAATCTCTGTTTCTCTTCTGATCTTTATGTTTTTTTTCCTTCTGCTAACTTTGGACTTAGTTCTTCTTCTTCTATTTCCTTGAGTTGTAAAGTTATGTTGTTTATTTAAGATCTTTTTTTCTCATTGTAGGCATTTATCACTACAAAATCCCCTTAGGACTGCTTTTACTGCATCTCATAAGTTTTGATATGTTTTGTTCTATTTTTGTCTCAAGATATTTTTTGATTATTGTATTTGATTATTGTATTACTGTCTATTTCTTCCTTCAGTTCTATTAATATTTGCTTTATTTATTTAAGTGCTCCAATGTTGGGTGCATATATATTTATAATTGTTATATCCGTTTGATAAATTTTATGTTGCTAACTTTTTATATAATATATATAAATGTTTTTATTACATAATAGTTTTCTCTGTTTCTTGTGAGAGTTTTTGACTCAAAATATATTTTGTCTGATATGAAAATAGCCACTCTGCTCTCTTTTGGCTACCATTTGCATGGAATAACTTTTTCCATCCCATCACTTTTAGCCTGTGTGTATTCTTAAGGCTAAAGTAAGTTTCTTACAGATACCATATACTTGAATCTGGTTTTTATATCCATTTAGCCAATCTATGTGTTTTCATAGAGAATTGAATCCATTTACATTTAAAGTAATTATTGATAGGTAAGGACTTACTGTTGCCATTTTGTAAATTGTTTTGTGAGTTTTTTAAATAGATCCTTTGTTTCTTTCTTTTCCCTATTATTACTGTATTGCTATTTGTCTTTTCAGTTCTGCTAATATTTTCTTTATATATTTGGGTGCTCTAATATTACGTGTGTATATAGTCACAATTGTTATATCTACTTGATAAACTGACCCATTTTTCACTATATAATGGCTTTCTTTGTCTCTTATGACAGTTTTTTACTTGAAGTCTATTTGTTTGATTAGCAAACTGCTGGTGAATCTAACAAAACAAATGTATGGATACAAAATGAATGATTACTTTTAGAGTGCTGAACACTAATTCTTAAGTTTAAAAACCTGCTGTTGCTGATAAGCAAAATCCTAAGCATTTTATTTTCCAGTGCATTTGTTTCAGTTTACCACTACTATAAGTTTCTCTAAAGAGATCTTCCCTGCTAAAATCCCCCCCCTTCTCACCTTGCATACAATATGATTAAAAATTGTGATTTGCTAGGTAAAATAAAAGAAGGATATGCTAAAGGATGCAGGAAGTTCAGAGACATATCATTTAAAAAGAATCATAAAGAGTAAAAGTATCCTATTGTGTCATATGACAGAAAGAAACATACTGTGGTGATACATTCTGCAGTGGCTGGTGTGCTCCCCACTTCTTACTTTGTAACCCCTACCCTTGAGTATGGGCAGTACTTGTGACTTGCTTTCAAGCAATAGAATATGGTAAAGGTGATGGGATGTCACTTCTATGATTATGGTACATAAAATTGGAGGACTTTTGTTGCTGATAGACTCTCTCGCTCATTTTGAAAAAATCAAGCTGGAACATTGTGAGCTGCCCTATGGAAAAGCCACATAGCAAGCAAAAAAGAAGGAAGCCTGTGGGTAACAGCCAGCAATAATCAGAGCATACACATATACACACACACATGTAGTAAGATCAAATATGATTTTATTATTTTTTTTATCTGAAGAGATTTGGTTTCAAAATACAAAGGATTAGTTTCTTCATTATTGTTTGTTTATATGGGTGTATATTTTAATTATTGTTAACTAAAGAGACAATTCAACTCTTTTAAGAAAATGAAATAAACATTAAAGCTCATTTTAAAATATTTACTGAGAACCAGGCACTCTTCTAAATAATTTGCATTGTCTTATGAACACAAAATTTTACAGATTAAGAGATGAAAATTAAAGTAATTGTGCAATTTTTCCTCCTTGTCTTGTATATTTGACATTGCCTAAAGAATAGACAAAATATAGGTGTCTTTTTCTTAAATATATTAATTGCTTCTCTATCAGGTAACTGACTTAGTGTATAGTTGTAGAAAACAATACTGATCTCTCCAAACTAGCCAAAATCACCATCTGAGCATCAAATAGAAGTGGCTTATATTTTCCTAAGAGACTTGGTACTTTCCTTGGATAAATAAGTAATTTACACAATTGGAAGATGGCATTTTTTTGAAAAATAAATTTAATCTAAATCATTTGCTACATATAGTTTTGCTTGGTAATTGTGGGCTAATTCCAATGCTTGTGCTTATGGATTTATGATTTATATTAAAACATTAAATCTCCTCAAAGCAGCAAAAACTAGAACAATTTTTTCCATATTAAAATATACATGTCAACAATTTAAATATTATGCATACAGCTACACTGTTTTTTACTTTATATGGAAAATCACCCTGATTCTTTCAAAATAAACTAAAAAACTTGATTAAATGGATTCTAAACTAATTTCAAGTCTCAGAGCAAAATTACCACATCTCAAGGACATCATAACCACTGTAAAAATATGTATAAGTTTAGCATTTATTATTTTTATAGAATAATAATGCAAATTAGCATATAATCTTTATTTTGATCAGTGTATATGCTAATATTTAGTCCCCTTTATGAATTCAACTCAATAGAATTAAATAAATGTACTTTGAACATATATAATATATAAAAACTCAGCTAAACACTGCAAAATATACAGAGGTGAGTAATAATTATTAAAAGTAATGAAAAATCACATGAAGTTGTATGGGTCAGAAAATTCTTCAGTGTTACAAAGGTGAGGAAGGGAGAGAGGGTGAGGACAAAGGGAAGGCTGGAAGAATATTTAGATTAATTAAATGCCTACTTTACCTATATATTTCTTTATTTACTAATATTCACAACAAACCTGAATTGTTAGTACTTTTTACCTCCTTTTAGAGATGAAACTTAAGAAATTGAAGTAAACTGCCCAATGTCCATTCCCTTTGCACTACGGTAACTACCACTAGAGGAGATTTTTGAAAACTTACACTAGTCATTCCTCTCTAAGTCTCAGGACAACTTATCATGGCCCAGCCATGTTCTCCCTTTCCTGGGTTCTTCTTTTCTCTTTCGAAGCAAACTCCAAATAGGGCATTTTTGAGACAGTTTAGGGAATGGAACAGTTTCCTACTCATAAACATTTTTGTTTCCATCAGATGACAGACACAGATACACAGCCTCTTCCACCCACAGTACTTCCTTTTTAAAATGAGTTTTATAGATAATTACCTTGATCCACCGCAAAAGATTAAAAGGTAGTAAGCAGAAAAACTACAGAGGAAATAGGATATTTTAAAGTTGGTGTTTATGATCCATTTCCACATTCTTTCAGAAGGTAGCTTTGATAAATAGCGTCTAAGATAGCCTGCAGTGATCCCTATCTCCTGGTACTTATGCCCTGTGTAATTGCCCTTTAGTGTGGGCTAAATTTGTCCGCTCCCTTCTAACAAAGAGAATATAGCAAAAGTGATAATATGTCACTTCTGAGATCAGGTAATGAGACTGTGACTTTGTTTTTAGGTGATTACTCTAACTCTCTTTTTTATCATTCACCCTGGGGAAAAGCAACTGCCACATCATGAAGCATTCCTGTGAGGAATGCTCTATGAGGTCCACAGAGCAAGGAACAGAGCCTGTGAACAGCCACGTGACTGAGCTTGTAAATGCATCCACCCTAGAGCCTCCCTAGAGCCTTCGGATGAGAGCGCAGCACCAGTCAAGAGCTTTACTAAAACCTCAAGAGTGACCATGAGCTAAAGGCGTTCCAATGAATTACATCCAGATACTGACACACAGGGGTATGGGATAACAAATATTTACTATTTTTATATTTTTATATTTTATTATTTTTATTTATTTGTTATTTTTATTTTTATTTTATTATTTTTATATTTATTTTTTTTAAACAGCTAAATTTTGAGGCATTTTGATACACAGCAAAGAACAACACAGTAGCATAAAACATCTCTAGACCTCACTCCATTCTTTCACTTTGTACAAAATGACACAGCAATCTTCCCTCTAACAAAAATGTTCCAAATTGTCATGGAGTACCTAAATGCACCATTCAAATGACCAAATTAAGGAGCTAAGGTCAGTAGTAAGCATTGGAAATAAGTTTGAAATGAATCAAAATATTTGAGAAAAATTGTACTATCTTCAAACAAGAATGTACTTTGAGAAAATGTTTTGTTTTTATGCAGACAGTCTGGAAAGGCACTTATAATTTACTTCTCAGAGGCCCATACAAAAAATATAAAGTGCTATAAATAAGAATATTACAAAGGTCTGGTATAGTTTTCCCTTTGTATCATGCACGTGCTTTTTTTGCATTAGCATAATAGATATTGGGATGAATTAATACATTATCGAGATTGTATATTAACACAATTTAATTTAATACAGAATTTTATGACTCTTATATAGTGATGCATCTTATGCTGAATATGATATATGATAATGTCACACATGGACGAGCTGTAAGGGTGTCGGCTCTGAAAAGGAATAGAATTATAAACACATTAATGTATTCAGACATTACTTTAACATCCAGTTTTTTTTCTCTTTGATTACTCTGTGTCCTGAGTATTTTACAAGACACATCAAGGTCTGATTTGACTTTCATTTGAAGATAGCAAAGGTCACTCTTCCCCCCTCTTTTCCTGAAACCAATTCTCCAAGACACAGAAATGAGAAATAGAAAACAAAATTGTTTTTCTCTAAAATTATAAACATTAAAGGAAATGCTACATGGAGTTAGGTTCCCAACAGCAAAAACTATACTATCAGACCAGAGCAATAAAGGCAGTCAAGAGAGAAAATTGTCTCTGCATATCTAGATTAGAACAAGAGGAACACAGGGAATTACAAATTAGATATCCCTTCCTGAAGTGCCATTTCAAGTTGTCCTTGATTGAAATTGCAATGTTTGGATGGACATGCAAATCAGGAGATGTCCTTAAACCATATCTATCACAGAAGTGTGTGAGGGGAAAATCGACTGGGAAAGAACCCACCCAAACACATTGTCCATGCAAGAAACATGTCAGGAGACGGGATGAAGGAGAAACTCTGGGGAGTCTGCAGCCCTGCAGTTTCAAGCCCGGCTGCCAAAAAGAAGAAAGTGCCGCATTATCATACTGTGACCTGTGAAAGAAGACTGAGCACCAAGGGGACTGATTACTACCTCTAGGGCAGAGAAATTTGGAAACCACAGAAAAATTGTTTAAGCTGGGCTGTTAACGGCTCTTCGACCTTTTCCCTTGCCTCCAAAAAGCACTTCCACAAATAGCTGGTTCATGGAGAACAGCCTCCATTCAGGGCAAAGCCCCTCTGCCAAGAGACTCCAGAACAAAAGGCCCCAGGTGGAAAAACAAAATTGTACCACACAGTAGATCACATTTGTAGATAACAATGGATACAAAGACCAATTGAAAATACTGCTTTTCTGAAATAACTGCTCAAAAAAGAAAAGATAAAAAGATAAGGGATGAAAACTGAGCAAACTGGTTGCAAGAACAAAATTTAAAGAGAAAAAGAAGATATGTCATAAGAATTCAATTAGTATTAGCCTAAATAGGGGTCATTGGTCAAAGGTTTGAAAATAGGCAAAATAAAATTGGAAATGAACAAAGTGTACAAAGAAATAGAAAGAAAATTAGAGATATGGAAATTAGCATGTAACAAATCAGTGTTTACAGAGAGCAGAATAAATAAACCTAGAAAAGATTTAAATATATACTCAAAGACAAAATGTTAAAATAAAGGAAGACCTGTGTTAGTATCTTAAAGACCCCACACTGTCCCAATGGGGGGAAAATTATTAATATCAGGTTAATCCTGGTTATGTTACTGAATTTCAGTACTACACTCACAAAAATATTCTAAGAGAATTTAAGTAAAAGATGAAGTCACCTATAAAAGAGGTAAAAAAATTGAGTTCATATCAGAGTTAGTGGTAACACTATTCAAGGCTAAAAAACTGAGGAGCAAAGGCTGTAATATTCTCAGGGCTATATCAGAGAGCATGACAAATGCTGTACATCCTATATGTGCTAATCTGGCATTTGGAGT
Source organism: Daubentonia madagascariensis (assembly GCA_023783475.1). Taxonomy (NCBI): domain Eukaryota; kingdom Metazoa; phylum Chordata; class Mammalia; order Primates; family Daubentoniidae; genus Daubentonia; species Daubentonia madagascariensis. The sequence continues at coordinate 34,409,026 of JAKFHU010001209.1, forward strand.
ACACGAGTACCAGATGTCTTTATCAAATAAGAAAAGCTCAGGAAGTAAAGTAAACATTTCTCCTTCCAGAGAATACACTGCAACTAATTAGTAAATTTGGTTTTTTTGTTAAAATCAGTGATAAGCAATGAATCCACAAAACCCAGTGCCTGAACTAAATAATGGTGGTTACAGAAAAACACACGAATGTTAAAAATTATAAACAATAATAAAACTAACAATAATTTAGAAGGAGGCAACCAAGATTAGGGGAAACGAAAGTAAACAGATTTCCTCAACTCGTATGGTGGGATGTAACTAGATTCATGAATTAAGTTATAAATATTTAAGTATACAATTTAACAGCTGGAATAAATAAAATGATAATATAATCAGAAAATTTGTAAGTAGAGGAAAAGCAGGCAGGAGGAGGTTTGTGTGTATTAATTATCTCCCCTTTCTTATTCAGGAGTCATTAACTAGTTGAGTTTAAAAACTCAAATAAATGCAGCTTTAAGTATAAAATAAAAACTTTAAAAGATAACCATAAGAAAGCAAGAAATAGGCTATATAGAATCAACATTATTAGAAAGGAAAAAATGAAAAAATTCAGATCAATAATGAAAGCTAAAAGTAATAGAAATATTAAAAATTGAAAGCATAAGTATATCAAATAAATGGCAAATAGCTGGCATATCAGTAAATTCAGGGCAAAACACATAATACAAGAAAATGTCTCACATTTGATTTTGAAATATATGTGTATGTATACAGCAGGGGCCACAACGTTATTGCCAAAATAGGTTACATTATAAAGGCATCAGTGGTAGAAAGAGAAGTGCTAAGCAGGTTCACTGTGTCCTAGTTACCACTTCAGCCCCACTGCGCCTTGGGCTGCCTTTTCAACTACTTGCATGAGTCCATTGAGAATAATCACACAACAAGTGAAGCACCTTTATTGTTCGTAGACAGACAGTAAGAGACAGTAGAAACCTGGGATTCAGGGTGAGCCAGGCCCCCAAAGCTCAGGAAGCTACCCAGGGCAGATGAAATCTTGTCTGCACATGTCCCAATTGCAAGGCAGCTGAGGGACTCCAGAAAGCAGCCTGCCTTGGGTTTTATATTCCAGGGGAGACATGACATGCTGGGCTAGAGCACTGAAGGACACCTTGTTTCTAGAAGGGACTAGAGCAGAGCCTGTACTATCCTGACCAGTCCCTCCTTATCTCAGGATGCTGCATTTCCAGCACATTCTGCAGTTATTTTTTAAAACCACAAGCGATTAGAGAAATTAATTGAATCGGGCCAAGGCCAAACTGGAGAACTGTCCCGCCAAAAGTAGTTCATAATGTACAATCTTTAATGCACATATAAGGGTCACAGCGTTCTTTAAAACATTGAGGTGAAATTCACATAACACAAAGTTGACAAATTTAAAGTGTAGAATTCCATGACATTGAGTACGTTCTCAATGTTGTACAGCTATCACTTCTGTCTAGTTCCAGAACATTTTCATCACACCCAAAGAACACCTCATACCAATTATGCAGTTATTTCCTATTCCCTACTCTGCACAGCCCCTGATAAATACTAGTCTGCTTTCCATATCTAACATTTCCCTATTTTGGATATTTCATATTGATGAAATCACATAATATGTGACTTTGTGTCAAACTTCTTCCACTTAGCATAATATGTTCAAGAATCATCCATGTTGTAACACCTATAAGTACTTCATTCCTTTTTATGGCTGAATAATATTTCGTTAGATAGATATACCACATTTCATTTATGCTTTCATCTATTGAGGTACATTTGGGTTGTTTACACATTTGGCTGTTGTGAAATGAGTTGATTGGCTTTGGGAAGAGAAAGACCCTCTCCAGTAAGCCCAGCTAAAAATTCTGAGAGTCTCTCAGAACTATTTTTTTATTTTAATTTTAATTTTTTGTTTCAGAGTATTATGGGGGTACAAATGCTTTGGTTACATAAATTGCTTTTGCACTGCCCAACAAGTGTGCCCATCCCCCAGACAGTGCACACTGCATCCGTTAGGTGTGGATTTACCCATCCTCTCCTCCCCCTCCCACCTGCCTGACACCCTATGAATGTTACTTCCCATACGTGCACATAAGTGTTGATCAATTAGTACCAATTTAATGGTGAGTACATTTGGTGTTTGCTTTTCCATTCTTGTGATACTTCATTTAGAAGAATGGGCTCCAGCTCCATCCAGGATAACACAGTAGGTCGTTCATTATTGATGCCCCATCTGTACTCCTCTTATTCCTTCTAAGGGAAGAAGCCTTAAAATTACTTGCCTCCCTTTCATCCTGCAGAGGCAGGCCTGGTGCTGAGAGCATCGTTTTTATTTTCCCTAGGGCATTTCCCTGAAATAGTCAAGGTTGTGTGCGTTTTCCAAAACTGGCAGTGTTGAGCTGAGTGCTAAAATCAGTACCTGCTGTTGAGATTCATGTGCTTTTGGTGGCAGCCCATTCATCCATGTGCAGGGACACATGGAGCACTGTACATGGGGAAACACATCAGCTGTTTGGAGGGATTCCTGGTTGTCCTGTGGGGTTCAAGGGTGTGTCTCTTAAAGAAGTCTGCAAACTTGTCAGCAGAAGTTGTAGCCAGTTGTTGAGAACCACATGCTGGTTGCTGTGTGCTCCTTCCCCTTCTCTCTGCTTCTAGCTGTCCCCAGACTATTCAGCTGTGTTAATCCCTTAGCATTCTGGCTGAGACAAGACAGAAAATGGCCTCCTGGGCAGTGTCCTGCAAGCCTGGCACACTGGGCATTCATCCGGCTTTCACTGTGCCCTGTGGGAGAAACAGCAGCTGAGGGGGGTGGGTTGGCACCAAGCTGTGCCACTTTGGGTGAGGGACGATGTGGGTAATTGAAATTGCTATTCTTACCCACTTTAATTTGTCTGCTCTCAATTTTTTTACTCCATTGGGGTGCTGGGCCCTCAGCTAGATTCTGGGGCTCCCACAAAGGTAATCTCATCTGTGGGTGTTTGGCAGATGATATTATTGCATTTCTGCAAAACTCTGAAGAATCAAATAGAATACGGCTAGCAACTGTAAGAAACTATATTAATACATTTAGCTATACAATTAACAAAAATGTCACTTATTTGTATATATAAATATAACAAACAAATTTAATAAGAAAAAGACTTCATTTGCAACAGAAGGAAGGAAGGAAGGAGAGAAAGGAGAAGACATGACAGATATACATGTTTGCAATGTATTTAAGAAATATGCAGAACTATACAGTAGTACTCCCTCATCTCCGGTTTTGCTCTCTATGGTTTCAGTTTCCCTCAGTACAGCACAATATGATATTTTGAGAGGGAGAGAGAGAGATATCACATTTATATGACTTCATTACAGTATACTGTTATAATTGTTCTATCTTATTAATGGTTAAATGTTCTTAGTCTCTTACTGTACCTAATTTATAAGTTAAACTTTACCCTAGGCATGTATGTATAGGAAAAAACATAGTATATTTAGGGTTTGGTGCTATCCATGGTTTTAGGCATCCCCAAGGGGTCTTGGAACATACGCCCCATGGATAAAGGGGTAACACTGTATTAAGTAAACTTAAAGATTTTGTGTAGGACATAAAGTTTGTTTTTTATTAGAAATCCTTAATATTTAAATACATCATTTCTCTCCTAAATTATTTGAAATTTAACATTATCTAATAGTTTCTGGAACTTGACAGTTTGAATATTAGAGTTCTTCACAAAAAAAATTCAAAAAATTAAACAAACGTAAATATTCTAAAAAAATGATTAAAGGGGAAATAGTCTTATCACATAAGTGAAAGATATTATAAAACTTAAATAATTAAAATAAGTTCATATTAGCACAGAAATGGGCAGAGAGATTAATGACACCATTAGAAAATTGAGAAATAAAAATGAACAAATAGAGAAATATAATATATAATAAATTGCCATCCTGAAATAGTGAAGAAAATATGAGTACTCTGTAAATGTTGAAATATACGACTAGCCACACTAAGAAATAATGCTGATTGTTAGCTCCTCTTGACACAAACATTAATTGCAAATGAATCAAAGATTTAAATATTAAAACTTGAATCTATAACATTCTAGGTGAAAACAATAATATATTTAAAAATAAATTTTAATTGAGGAAGTCCTTTATAAGCAAAATTTTAAAAATTAGATGGAAAGATGCCATTTATGAAGTCAAAAAGAGAAATAATATTCAACAATGTAATTTTGGATAGAAATAGTGTATTCTTTTTTCTATTGCTGTGTAGTATTCAACTGCATGAATATAACAATTATTCTACTGTTGGTCCCTTCCAGTTTTTGGCTTTTATGAGTCAAGATATTATGGAAATTCTTTTATCTGTCTTTTGGTGGACATGTACACTCATTTCTCTTGAGAATATACCTAGGAGTGGAATTGCGGATTGTTTAGCATTGATAAGTATTGCCAAATATAATATATATCCAAGGTAGTTGTACCAGTTTCCAGTGGCACCAGCAATGTAAGAAAGTTCAACCTGCTACAGAAATCTCTGTCAACATTTGGCATTGGTAAACTTTTTATTTAGTCATTGATGTTTGTGTATTGATATTCCCTTGTAGTTTAATTTGCATCTTTCTGATTACTAATGATATTGACCATCTTTAATATAATTATTGCCTATTTTATTATGTTCTTTTCTAAAGTGTCTCAAGACTTTTGCCCATTTAATATTTGGATTATCTGTCTTATTTATTTGTAGGAGTTCTTTATATAATTTCAATAAAAGTCCTTTTTAAGTTGCATGTGTTATAAACATTTTTCCCCAATCCTGGACTTCCTCTCCATTCTTTTAAAGATGTCTTTTGATGAACAGAAAGTCTTACATTTAATGAAGCCTGTTTCAGTTATCTACTGCTGTATAATTGCCTACCACAAAAATCAGTAGCTTAAGATATCATATTATTTACTCACAATTCTACAATTTTGGGAGTACATGGTAGTCTCTGACAGTTGGACTTCTTATTCGGCAGCTTGCTTCCCACAGCAGAAAGCAGCATGTCATGTCCTCCACATTCTATTGGTTAAAGCACACCACAGCATGTGTGATAATTGTGCAAAGACACATGTACAAAGATTCTCATTGTAGCATTGTTTGTATTAGCAAAACCCTGGGAAAAAAATCAAATGCCCTTTAATATAGGACTCATCAAATGTATCATAATATATTTGTGTAATGCAATATGCACTCTGCTACTGTTAAAATAATAAAATATATCTAATTTTATGATATGGAATGAGCCAACATATATGCTGTATTATTTATTGGAATAAAAAACTGTGTGAGAGGAAATTTCCATATAACATGATTTCTTTTTTGTTAAAAAATATAAATGTATTTGTGCAAAGGCATAGGATAATTCTGGGAGGATGCATAAAATAATATCATTGATGTTTTACATATCAAAAAGGGCCCTGTAGAATATTGTATGGAAAAGAAACTTTCATTTTATGGCCCTTTTATCATACACGTATATTAATTTTTATAAGACTATTAGTAATACAATATGTAATTGTAAGATTTTCAACATATCAACATTAGCAAATCACCTTAGTCAGACTGAGCCACCATAACAAAAAACATAGACTGGGTGGCTTACACAACAGGCATTTATTGCTCATAGTTCTGGTGGCTAAAAATCCGATGTCAGAGTGTCAGCATGGCCCGGTCTTAGTGAAGGTTCTCTTCTTGGATTGCAGATGGCTGCCTTCTCAGTGTGTGCTCACATGGTGGAGAGAAGGCACTCTGATGACTTTTCCTCTGGTTACAAGACCTTTCATTCTATCATGGGGCCCTCCACCCTCATGAACTTACCTAAACCTAATTACCTGTCAAAGGCACCACCTTCAAATACCATCACATTGGGGCTTAGGGCATCAACATGAATTTTAGGCGGACACAAATATTCAGTTCATAACACAAAGGGAAGAATACTGAATGTGTGTGTGTGTGTGTGTATCCTTATGTTTTGTAAACATATACATAAAACAATATATATAACAACATATATATAACAATATGTTGTCATTTCTTTTTTTTGTTTTGATTTTAAAATTTAAAGTACTGCCTATACATTTCTAAGTATATGAAAGAAGAAGAAAATTGAATGGGGATAGTAGAAACAAGATGAGAATCCCAGTAGAATTTCAAACTAATCAGCAACACCCTCAAGCAAAAATGAATTACTCTGAAAGAATTTTTTTAAAGTGGCTTCAGGAACTTACAGAGATGTTTAAAATTAGTATATGGATGAACTGGAATTTATATTAGTTTACATGTGAAAACATCCACAAAAACTCGCATAAATTTCATGATGACACAGAATATGAGATAGAAGTGACATAGGTGGTGTCACTGTATCTACTAAGACAGCATTCTTAAGGGGTGTAGTTGCCTGCCTTTGTTCCTTCTTGACTTTAGTAACCCTAAAAGAAACTACTCAGTCTTGGCTTCTATATGCCACTTTATATCACATGGAAATTAATGAGGATGGGCACAGATATTTTTGGAATGTTCATGAGATCTATTTATTTATTTGTTGTATAAAAATATAATCATTAAAATATAGTAGTTTTTGGGGTTCTGATGTCAATTTCCAGTTTCTTTACTGAAATCTGGTCTAAACAGTGGCCAGAATTAAGAATTTTCTTGTTGTATTTTCTATCTTTCTCTTCCTTGTATGTATTATGTTAACCCAATTTATCACTGTTGGGCTTGCTCAGGGTGGGAACTCCAAAAATGTATGCAAGGGAATGGGGACCTGGAGTTTGAAACAATAGCCACAGGAAGGTGCAGATCCCGGAGGTTGTAAAGATAAATCCAGACTACCAACGGGATAGAGGCTGGGAAGGAGCAAGCAGAAACTGGCAGCTGTTCCAGAAAGAACTCTCCCTCCCCAAACTTTCATTCAAACACCCTGTAAAACTTGCCACTCTCCCCTCCTCCTCGGGGTGGACGCCCTTTTCAGCCTCCACCCACCTGCACCCAGGTGCCCAAAATAAAGGGCATTTTACTATGCCCCAGGCTTGAGTGTCTTCCTCTCGGCTCCAACCTAACAATCATTTTATTCATCTGTATTAAAATGTCAGGTAATTTCTCACTATAAAACACACAGGAAAGTTTTATGCTCCTTCATAGAGGCTTTAATTATTACCTTATCCCTGGTTTCTGAGTCAGTGTCAAATGTCAGTTCTATAAAAATTATAAAACACTTGCTTTTCTCCTTGCTGTTTAGAATTTGCCAATAAATAGACATTTATATTAATGAGCTCTGTATGGTTTAGTACTACTTTATCAATACAGATTATGAGGTTTTTTTCCTATCATTTATGAATTTTTTAGGGGGATCAGGGGCATGAGGGTGATAATTTTTTTAAATGCAGAGAACTTGAACTGTGACTTGATATTCAAATAAAATTGTTGAAAATGCAGATTTGAAAAGTAAACAAAAGCTAAAAGTTTAGCCTGGGGCAGAGCTGCAAGGCAAGCTGGCGAAGGAATGCCTTCTGTGGACATTTGCCTTTAGGCAAAATCTTTTGTTACAGCTGCTTCTTGAGCATCCTAGTCACCAGTTAAGCTCCGTGAGCAATTGCAAAATGCTAAGGTTTGACTGCTTACCCCTTTTTCTCTGGAACTTCCCCTTAGAGTTGGGTGGGAAAAATACAGTAATAGCCTTGGGAAAGAAAAAGGTTCACATTCTACAGCTTTCAACTTTAGAAACTCTAAGCCAGGCACCTACGTGTTGCAGAGATTTTGATTAGAAGTTAAGAAAATAAAATCAATACTTTCTGATTCCTGTGATCCTTTGTGATTGCAATAACATTGCATTCACTTGCTTTATGTGGATTAAAGTTATTACTGCAGCTAAGTGAACCAGGAAAATCTAGACTCAAAAAGCCAGACTGAAATTATGACATAAAGTTAAATGACAAAATGAATTTTCACTTTTTTCATTGCTTCACATATTTTATTTACTGTAGTGAACATATATAATATGAAAACATAAATGTCACATCTCATCTCTTCATTGAAAAGAACATGCTCTAGCCCATACCACTGAAAAGAAAATTATAAAATGTTGTATCATTACAACTTTAGTTTAAACAAAGAAACTGAGTGTTTTGACGCTGATTTTGTTATTTAAGGAGAACAACAATCTATTTTATGCTTTGTTTACTCTGTATTTCAAATGTGGAAAGTGATGTTAAGAACCAAAGGAAATAATAAATTATAGATAAAATAATTGTGATGCAATCTCCAAACAAAAAGTACCAAGGCAAATGGAGTAAGAGCACCTTCATGAAATATGTAGGGAATAATGAAGGCACTTATGGAATTAATTGCCTTGTTCTGAATTATATTACTGTGTGTAAGCACATTACTCACATAGGTGAGAAAGATGTTCCTCAAGGCATCAGTGTAAATATTTAAATCATATAATTCAGTCCCTAAAGTAAACCAAGTATAACAGGTAATGCAAATGTCTTTCACCCTTGACTCATAAGAATGTATGCCCTTTAAGCTTATTGTTTATTCTATAAGAATAGGCCTATTAAATAAGGATTAAAAATAAAGAGTTACAAAACAAATCTATTTCAGCAATAAGCTGAATAAACACATTGTATTGACACACAGTTCTTCATATGCTTGACAGCTATATGATTTTAATATCTTCATTTCCCCTCTAATAAAAATCAGTCTATATTAAATTAGAATGGAGCCAGAATAAATAAATAACTTTTGTAAAGGCATGGTAGTATTTAATTTTTTTGGTATGAACTTAAGTGGTACAAGTGCAGTTTTGTTACATGGATATATTGTGTAGTGGTGAAGTCTGGGTTTTTAGTTTAACCATCACTCTAATAACGCACATTGTACCCATTAAGCAATTTCTCATCCCTCATTCCCTTCCCACCCTCCCACCCTTCCACTGCTCCAGTGTCTTTTATTCCATACTCTATGTTCACCTGTACACATTATTTAGCTTCCACTTGCAAGTGAGAACATGCAGTATTTCACTTTCTCTTTCTATTTTATTTAAGATAATGGCCTCTAGTTCCATCCACGTTGCTGCAAAAGACATGATTTTATTCTTTTTATGGCTGAGTAGTATTCCGTTGTGTGTGTGTGTGTGTGTGTGTGTGTGCGTGTATACGCAAAAACACACACACACATATTTTCTTTATCCAATCACCCATTGATGGACACTTAGGTTGATTCTATTTCTTTTTTATTGTAAATAGTGCTGCAATATACATACGAGTGCAGGTATCTTTTGAAAATAATGATTTCTTTTCCTTTGGGTCAATACCCAGTAGTGGGATTGCTGAAAGCAAAAGAATGAAACTGGATCTCTATGTCTTACCATATACAAAAGTTAACTCAAGATGGATTAAAGACTTAAATGTAAGACCTGAAACTATAACAGTACCAGAAGAAAACCTATTAAAACTCTTCTGGACATTGGCCTAGGCAAAGAATTCATGACTAAGACCTCAAAAACAAATGCAACAAAAACAAAAATAGACAAATGGGACTTAATTAAACTAAAATGCTTCTGCACAGCAAAAGAAACCATCAACAGGGTGAACAGACAACCTGCAGAATGGACTGGGCCATGGAAATCACTTGTCTTAGCTAGGACTGTCATCACAAAATACAAAAGACTGAGTGGCTTAAACAAGAGAAATTTACTTCTCACAGTACTAGAGGCTGGAAAGTTAAATGTCAAGGTACTGGCAAGGTAAATGTAATTCTGAGGCTTAGTCTCTTGGCTTGTGGGTGCCTGCCATCTTGCTGTGTGCTCATATGATGTCTTCATTCATGGATGGGAAGGGAGAGAGCAAGCTACCTTCTTATAAAGGCACTAACTACATCATGAGAGCCTCACCCTCATGACCTCATCTAACCCTAATTACCTCCCAAAGGCCTCATCTTTAAATATCATCATGTTGGGGCTTAAGGCTTCAACATTTAAATTTTGAAGGGATACAACCATTTGTTCAGTACATAACATCACCTGAAGAACTTTAAGATCTTATGATTTTTTTAAAAGAGAAATAAAAAAAAGAATACTTGAGTAGCACCTTCAGATATACTGATTTAATTGGCCTGAGAATGGGCTGGACAAAAGGATTTTTTTAAATTCCCTACGTGATTCTAATATCTAGTCAAGCTTGAGAACTACTCTATCTACAGCAGAAAGACCACATTTTTTATACATTATCAAAGTGACTTTTTTCAATTGAAACATATATTTGTTATTTTTTATTCTATAATTTGGACATAGTGTCATGGTCTAGTGTCCACGGCTGGACTTTGAAGTTTTGCCCCAGTTCTTGGGCTCATGGCTTGGAAGAATCACAAGCTGGGCCCGCACGACAGAGAGAGATGACAGACACTCAGCGAGTATGCGTGAAGGATTTATTGGAAATAGTGAAATTATAGGATAGTATAGGGAAGAAAGCATAGATGTTTCCTAAGGGGAAACGGGTCTGTCTCCATAAGTGGAGAAGACCCTAATGAGCTCTAAACTGTCTCCTTTTATATTTTAGCCATTTATGTGAATGTAAAGGTTAATCACAAAGTTAGTCATTATCACCTATGATTATAAGTCACAAGATTTAGGGACTGAATCATAAATGTAATGGAAAAATCACTTTGTAGGGTGTCATTCTATTGTCTACTTTGTAGGGTGTCATTCCATTGTCTAATCGGTGGTCAGTGTTCCACGATTTTAATTACCCCGTTCTTTAAGATTGAAAGTACCATTCTTTAAGACTGAAAGTACTGTTTCTCCTGGTTATTTTTTGTAACTACTTCCTCCTTATTGTGTTTCTACTTTCCATTACCTCTCACCTATTTTTCCGTCCCTAACAATAGTTTAAAAGTTATAGAAATGTTGCAAGAATAGTAACAAAATGTCCCATATACACTTCCATAAACTCTCCAAGTGTTAATGTATCACCATATTTTCTTCATCCTTTGCTCTCGCTCTCTGTCTCTCTCTCTTTCTCTCTTTCTGTGTGTGTGTGTGTATACATATTTTATATATATATTGAGACAGGGAGAGGGAGAGGGAGAAAGAGACAGAGGCAGAGAGAGACAGAGGGAGATACTAAGATGCAAACATAATGCTCCTTTACATTTAAATATTTCAAGAACATTCTTTTATATAATTATAGTACAATTGTCAAAATAAGGAAATTCACATTGATAATGAAGGAGTTCAGAACACCTACCCAAAATATGCCACTTTGGCATAAGAAGTATTTTGAGCTAAAGGTACTTAAAAAAAAAAAACAGCAAGTGCAAGATCACTCTGATCTTAGCTCTGTTTCTTAAAAGCAAGAGATGAAATTTCCACATGAAAGGTGTCTTTGTTTTACTAGAAAGAAAGAACCACTCTTAGCCTCAAGGACAAGAATTTGAGGCTGAGGGAAATCTATACAAACTTCATCTCCCTAGTCATTTTTTTTTTTTACCCAAACCCTTTTGCCTTGTCACATTTTCACAGTTTGCTACTCATTGTCCCATTCAGTATATAAGTGTTCAACTCCATCTGCATCTTTGGGTCCTCATTTCCTTATGAAGTCTTCTGTGCCACATAAAATTTGTATCAGATAAATTTGTATGCTTTTCTCCTGTTGATCTGTCTTATGCCAATTTAATTCTCAGGCCCAGACAAAAAACTCTAAGAAGATAGAAGTAAAATCTTGCTTCTTCTAAATTACAGTGCCATTATTAATCTAGGCATTGTTCAAATTTTGCCAGTTGTTTCAAATATGTTCTTTATAGAAATCAAGCATTTGTGGAGATAATCATATGAATTTTCTCCTTACAATTAACAGAATTTCCCTATGTTGTATTGTTTTCTCAATATGATGTTCACCAATATTACATTTTGAAATTTTGTATAAATATTTATTAATGATATGTCAATAATTTTCTTTGTATTTTTTAAGGCTTAAGTATCAATGTTGTATTTCTTACAAGAAATAGGATGTTTCCCTTATTGTCAATTTTATTAAAAATTTTATGAACCATTACAACATCTTCTTTACAAGTTTGGTGTAATTCTCCAGTGAAATCATCTTGGCCTGATGTGATTTTGTGGGTAGTTTTCTTGATAACTTTCTTTAAATTTTTTTAGGCAGATTTATCTGCTTCAACTTTCTGATCCTATTGCCATTCATTTGGGTAATTTTACTTCCTTAAGGAATAATCTAGTTTATCTAAGATTTCAAATCTATTTATATCAATTTTATAAAATTACCTCATAATTTTTTAAAAATGTGTTATTTTTCCTTTTGTCACTTTTTAATTTTATATTTTTGTGCTTTCTTCCTTTTTAGATATTAAATTATGTCATCTATTTTGTAATTTTAAAAAATACTAGAACATTAATTTATTAACTTGATCCAATGTGTTTCTATTTTCTACCACTTTAATTTTTCCTTTATCATTATTATTTTCTTCCTCCTGCTTTCTTCTGGTTTACTTTGCCTTTCCTATTCAAGGTTTTTGAACTGGTGATTTAATTAATTGTTTTTCTCTGATTTTTATTATAAAAACTATATGAAGCTATAAATATTTCTCTGATCATTGCTTTAATTTAATTCCACAGGTTCAGATATGTGTTTTGTGTCTTTTTTAAAAAAATACATACGTTTTATTCCCTCCTTTGCCTGCGGATTGTTTTGAGATTCTTTTTAAATTTCCTTATGGAAGGGTCTTATTTTTAGAAATAGTATTTTGTTTTATTGCATTGTAATCAGTGAGAGTTATTTGTAATATTTATACTTTAAACTACCAAGTAATTTGTTTTATCCCACACAATTAACCTCAAGAAGTCATGTGTATTTCTCTTGAAGTTCAGCCATGAATAAAGGACTCCTTTCAAGTCTACAAGTAGAACCTAGAAAAGACTTCATGCTGGAGGCATTAAACAGTGTTATGAATGAGGTGCCATCTGGTAATAGTTAGAGTATACTAATAGATGATTAGCAATTTGAAAACGCAGAACATGAAGAGTTCTACAACCTAGAGAAGAGGAAAAGATAAAAAAAAAAAAATCCCTCACGAAGGCTATAGACCCAGAGCTGTAGAGGCTGTACTTGAGTCCTGTCCACGGTCTTTATTTGTACTGTGAGGCAGTGGACTGTCACGGCAAAAACTTAGATATGAGAATGAACAAGGCAGACAAGGAATTTGCACTTATGGAGCTTATGGTTTACTAAGATGGTGAAGGCAACCAAAATTTGCATTAATAAAAAGTAAAATAACTGCAATTGTCGGTAAGTGCTCTAAGGGAAATACATTACTGAGACAGATAAATGGGCAGTGGCAGAGGGGGGATTAAATTAGAAAAAATAGAAGATATCTTTGAGGGATGATAGATTAAATCTTCTCTTTTATTACATAAAATTAACCCTGTCTTGGTTTGCTTTTGCCTTTAACAACATATCATAGTTTCTCCATGACATTTATTAAATGTAGCAGGAATTTCTTCTAGTCTGTTTGGCTAAAAGGATATTTTGTGGGGTGTTTTATACAGTATTTGAAAAACTGGCTGTAGCCTAAAGCAATTCAAGTCAATCTCATTGAGTTATTCCTTTTAACTTTAGGATTCCAATGGAAAATTTCTCAATCGTGGACTGTAACAACTAAATTTATCAAGTGGGGACCATCCACATTATTAACATCTATACTACATTTCTTAGATCATGTGAGTATTGTTGGTGATGACTAAGATATTTACTATTAAAATTCAATCACCTTTTGAAAATATGGGCATTTCCAATGAAGAAATATGATTTAAGAATAGGATTTTTTTACAAAAAAACTTTAACAAAACAACTGTTCAATGTGGGTTTTTCTTTGTTCATTTTAGGAAAATTAGGCCATCAATGGGGATAAAAGATAAAAGAAATAGGAATAACTGAAGCTATTAATATAACACCCAATTCTCACTTTCTATTTCTATTTTTATTTCATGAATAATAGAATATCACATATGATTATTTTTGCTTCACTTATATTTATATCGCAATAAAAGAACATCCACGACTGTACTCTCTGAAAAGGTAAAGGAAATTACAAAATATCTTGAGGAAGGAGAAAAAGGGAGCATTGATTATAAAAACCAATGCCCAATGAAGCTCTACAAAGTAAACAAATAAATCTATGAAAATCTACGATTTTAGAAGAGTCTATAGATTAGTTAATATGAAAATGAGCCATGAAAGACTAAAAGAAAGCAGCACAAGACTCAGAGAAGGGAATAGGGAAATATAAGAATTGGAAATTGGGCACTGAATGATCATAAAAGCTGAAATTTATTGAAAATTTTGTTTGTATTATGTACTAAGCTTTGTTTGTATTATGTATTATAACCTCTTTACATCACAGCAGAGTGGGTATTATTAGGTAATTATGTAGCTAATGCAAACTATGTTTAATAAAATTAACTAAGCAGCCTTCAGTGTCTACAGCCAGAGGGAGGCAGCACTGGCATTTGAGGACAAGCCTTTGACTCAAGCACATGTGCATTTCTTGCCATTGGCCTGTTCCTCAAGTTTAAGAGAAGGCTCCTCTGCTTAATATAGGAAGAGAGAAGTCTCCCATACAGGAAGACGCTGGGAATGATGATTGGATAAATCACAGAGAAGACAAAGATGAAAAAAATCCAGCTTGTGTTTTCAAAAAGAAAAATACATTAGATTCTGTAAATCATAAGCAAATATGATTCTATGGATCCTAGCCATGGTTTTCTAATTAGATATTTAAAACTTGTGTGCTTAGAAAATGAAACCATTAATCAATAGGAATATTAATGGGTTGAGTTAGTATAAGGCCATTATGACAAATCTAATTTACTCTTTTTTCTTATGTAAATTTAGCAAGGCATTTATCTAAATTCTTCACACAGCCTAGTGAATGGGAAAAGAAATGTGAGTGGCACAGAGGAATTTATAGATACATTTGTTCATAATATTGTCACCAATAATATGAACAAAGATATTGAAAGCATTTTACAAAATTTGAAAATAACAGGAAATGATCATTAGTAAAGTAATTAGAATCTAAATTAATTTTAATGTAACAAAGGAACCAGCCTAGTAAGATGACTTGAAAGTGGGTACGTATAAACTCACTTGCGTTTGTTTCCAAAAGGTGGAAGAAACTGGTAATTTGATTCAGCAACAGTATCTAGGAAGTGAGATCTGGCATCTGAATCAGAGTCAGTAAACTCAACATCAATCTCAACTGATACTCAATATATTGGTAATATGTACCAACCCATCTAGGTTACATTATTAGAATGGTAGTTAGTTAATTTTCATGTAAATTGAAATTATTTGCCATGCTGGTTATATTGCAGAATTTCATAATTATTGATGTGGGTTCAAAATGACTGAAACCTTTCTCATCGCAGAACTATCCACAGGTGAAAGAAATTGCCTCTGGAGGTTGTGTATTCTCAATTATGATAGTTCTCAAAAAAGCAAACTCTGGTGAGAATAGATCCAAACAATCTACAAATATTAATAGCAGATTTATTTTGATATATCCATATTATTTCAAGTACTTTAGAAGAAACTATTTATATATAATTGCCATGCTATTTATAAACAATTGAAACAGTTTAGTATAGTCCCAGAGTTCCCCAAATGTTAGGGATCAGGACCCCTTCACGCTTAAAAACTACTGAGGACCTCAAGAAAATTTTTTAATGTGGATGATAGCTACTAATATTAACTATATAAGAAATTAAAACAAAAAGTTAAAAAATATGTATTCATCCACTTAAAGGTAAAAATAATAAATTTGTTATATTTATTAATAACATAAATAAAATATTTTATGAAAAATAGCTACATTTTTCCCAAAATAAAAATTTAATGACAAAAGTGGTATTTTTTTTGCATATCTATTTATGGCTGACTCATTAGAAGACAGATGGATTATATCTGCTTCTATATTCAATCTATTATATTTCATTGAGTCAAAATACAGAAAGAAAATCTGTTCTCCCCCAAATATACAGGTGGAAAAGAGAGGAGTATTTTAACAGCTTTTTCACATAATTGTGTATATTCTTTTTTGAATTTATACCAAAACTCAACAAGTGGTAGTTTATTAAAGCTTATTTGCAACATGGAATTTAAACCATATCAGTGAATTTTTTGTTCCACGTTATAGCAAAATCCATGGATCTATCTTGCATTTTGAATAGCGGGATTACTCATAAAGAATTTTGTAACATCGTGCATTAGCCACTTGGAAAATATTGGTTCACTGAATTATTGGCAACAAGGTTTTTTTTTTTAATGTTTTTTATAGTAGGGTATTTCTCTGTTGCCCGGGCTGGAATGCAATGGCACGATAATAGTTCACTGTAACTTAGAACTCTTGGGCTCAAGCAATCTCCCCAGCTCAGCCTCCTGAGTGGCTAAGACTACAGGCGTGCTCCACCATGCCTGGCTAATTTTTAAAAAAATTTTTGTGGAGACGGGGGTCTTGCTATGTTGCCCAGGCTGGTCTGGAACTCCTGGCCTCAAGTGATCCCCTTGCCTCAGCCTCCCAAAGTGCTGGGATTACAGGCATGAGCCACAGTACCAGCCTGGCAACAAGTATTGTCAGTAGTTTTCCTTGAAGAGTTTCATTGCATTCATTTTTTGAGAAAATGTTTGCCAAATACCCAAATTTGGATAACCTTAGTTTGTATAACAGTTGTTTCCAGGTACAGAACAGTGTTTCATAACAAAAGTAGTCATTTTAGTTTATAACCCAACTCCTCCTTAGGGCAACAACCATACTATAATATTTAGCAGTGCTTCTTAGTTAGTCATACAGATTAATAAAAAGATGTAGACTCACAGGTAGAGATTTTTATAAAAATTAATAATTTTTACTCTTTCATCAAGGACAATTTTAAGTAAACTGCTTTTTTTCTCTGCAATGCATGGTGCTGAAGAGTATAATCACTACTAGTACAGTTTGATGCCGCTGCCTTGATTCACGCTAAGGTACCCAAAGTTTTACCTATCTTTGTTTTTTGTGCCATCAATGCAAAAGCAGCACAGTGAAAACAAAGGTAAATAGTGTCTCAGTGGTATTATGAAAAGAATTTGGACCTCACAAACCCCTGAAAATTCTCAGGGTAGCCTGGGATTCTGCAGAACACACTTTGAGAATCTGTTGGTATATTGGTTAAAAGTGTGGGATACTGAGATTTACTGGGTATGAACCACAGCTCTGATTCTGACTGTAAACAAATTACTTATGCTCTCTGTGTCTCATTTTGCTCACCTATAAAATGAAGATAATAACAGTTTTTATCACATAGGGTTGTGTGAAAATCAGAATGGCCTCATAAGTTATGTAGCCAATCTTGGTTCAAGGATGAGCATATCATGAGAGAGTTGGGTAGATACCATGTACCTTTTATGGCCTCACCATAGAATTCATGCAGCATCACTTTCACCATCTTCTATTCATTGGGGTAGTCACCCCACCCAGTTCAAAGGGAGGATAAATAAGCTCTACCTCTTTGAGAGTAGTCATTTTTGGAAACTTTCCCCTGCCACACATGAAAAACTTATTTAAGTATTTAATATGTGAGCATTATCTTAAACATGGCCTTTCTTTACAACTCGAAGCAAACTAAGGAACATGCATATGCCTGAAAAATAATGGACAGTACAAGCTCTGGAGTCAGACTCCCCGGGTTTGAACCCTACCTTTTGCTGGGATTTTGGCATGGTGCTTTATTTTTCAGTGACTAAGTTCCTCATTTGTAAACTAAAGATAATTTTTAAAATTACTTTTTATGATTATTCATATAAGAATTAAATGAGTTAATACATGTAAAGCTATTAGCCATCAGTATTTTATTATTGTTTAGATTAATGAAATTCTTAGAGAGAAAATATAATGAAAAATGAGACAGATACTGGTTCCCACTCCCAATAGCATAAATGTCCATCTCAGATTCATAATGATAATTGCATTAGAATTAAACAAGGACAGTTTATTAGTTTGCTAGGACTGCTGTAACAAAGTACCACAGACTAATTGGCTTACACAACAGAAATGTATTTCTCATAGTTCTGAAGGCTAGAAGTACAAGATAAAGACGTTGGCAGGGGTGGTTCCTTTTGAGGGCTATTAGGGAAGAATCTGTTTCAGGCCTCTCTCCTTGACTTTTAGATGGCCATCTACTCCCAGTATCCTTGGGTTGTCTTCCCTCTGTACACGTTTGTGACCAAATTTCCTCTTTTTAGGAGGACACCAGTCATATTAGATGAAGATCCACACTACTGACTTCATTTTGACTTAATTCCCTGTTTAAAGACCCTATCTCCAAATAAGGTCACATTCTAAGGTACTGAGGGTTAGGACTTCAACATGAATGTTTGAGGGGACACAATTTAGCCCATAACAGAGACAGCCTGTATGATGAATATGATTTTAGAGGAAATGTGTCTCATTGCTCACAATTTGTTCCAAAATGTTCTCACAAGTTTAGCATTTTCTTACAAATCACTGGAATATCATTAAAACCATATATATGATTATATGATTCCTACTTTTATAAGCCTAGACAATTGCATTGGATTATTAACTTCATAAAGTATTTTTTTATATATATATATACACACACACACTTTACTTCAGCATGGATTTATTCTCTGATTCACCACTTTAACCAAGAAGGCTAAAGTACTTGAAGGAGGACACCATGCATCCCTCCTTTTGTCCTTATAGGGCCTTAATATACAACAGAAGCGCAAGCCTTTGCTAAATAGAATTTAATTGAAAGCCCCTTAAAAAGATTTGACAATTCTAACCCTCACTTATACTTCTGCTTTAATTCAGACTGAACTAATTAAATATGTTACACTTATAGCACTTAAATTGATGCATTTCGTTAATACTTGGCACCACAATATGCTGCTTCATTCACTAATGTTTTCCTGTGTCTTCTCTCCAAATAGATAGAAAGCTCTTCGCCATCAGAAGCCTTGCTGTGCCACTTCTCCCTGTATCATTTTGTCATCTAATGAATTTCCTTTCATTGCACCTGTACCATTTTAACCAGATGTGTAGAATGTTTTCACATTTCTTCACAATTTGACTGTTAACCAAATAACTTTTCTCAAAAACTCAAAAACTTGTTAAAGGGACAAGGTACCAAAGTCTATGTCAGAGTCCAGGAAATTATTACAGTGAAGCACTCCTCTTTTATTTTTCCGAAGACCAAGATCAAAACAGGGAGAAGAGGAAGGTGGGGTCCACATTCTCTAGGAAAGCCATGGAGCTCTCATTTCCATCCAGGTATTGACATATGTATAAAGTGCAAGAAATAACCAAAGTGAGACCCTAGCAGAATTTTGATTATTAAGATAAGACAGTTATCATATATGGAGGGGCTAGAAACAGAGATACCCAAACTAGCGCTCACTACATGCCCTCCAACAATAGCAATGAGATGATAGGAATGACTACTTTTCATAATTAAGTTATTCTTCACAATCCACCTTTTGGTACACTAAGTATAACCATGCAAATATCTATAGCCAATTCTTATATTTAATAGATTCTTCTTTCAAAACATCTGAAAGACCCAGTTGTGCAATTAGGATTCCATGTCCTACTACAATAGAAAGTAATAAGTCATGGTAGTTTTCTTTAACCCTTTAGCTTCTTTTATATGGATGCTTTTTAAAAAGATATAATGAGTATTTTAATTACATAAATTTGTTTTGCTTTTCTAAAATACAATTAAAGCAATTTACATGATAGAAAACTCTCTTTCTGTGACTTGAAAATACTTTTAAAGTGAGGTCCTCTAATACATGGGGTTCCAAAAATACCTACAACATTAAACTTGTTGGGAAATGTATGTACCAAATTGATTACATTTTACCTCTGTTTTTCTGGATAATATAAACCTCCTGAGATGTTTATAAAAATGTTACTGGTTTTTTTTTTTTGAAATCCATGACTGCAATTGGGGCATAAAAAGACTAGCATATGTTCGTAAGGAATTGTCAATGTTCAGCCCTATTTATTGGTGGAATCTTACTCCTTAACTTACCTTATTTTAAAAATCAAAATTAACTTGCCTTTTATCCCTAGTTTTATTTAAGTTCTAATATTTAAATATGTTAATTATAAAATTTTATAACCAGTCTACGCTTGCTGTCTTGAAATTTAATACTGTTGTATACAATTTGTTAAATTAAAATCCCCTGAATTAAGTATAAACAGAAGAAATAAGACTATAGAAATTCTGAAGCTCTGAATGTCTGAACAAGAGATAATTATGCTATGCAAGCAAAAATAAGTAACAAAATTAATTACTAACTTTATACAAATCCTTACAAATGAGGGAAGCTTTTCCTTATGATAAGAAAATCAAGACAATGGTATAGAGAGGCAGGAATTGGAAAAGGGTGGGTAGAAAGGAGAGAGGAAGGGCATAAATTATAACCACCTCCAGTTTTCCCTTGACCAAAGCAGATCTGACTCTTTTCTCCTGAATGCCTGATAAAGAGGTCCCTCATCTTAGAATGTGGAATTTGAGAGAGAATAATCAATTAGGATTAATATCATCCTCTTTCACAAGCCACTGGAATTAGGGGGGATAGGAATAGGTATAAGAATCTCATATTTAGTTATGAGGATTTAAATGTGAAGACCTCAAGTCAGGAAATGTTGAATATTAGGATATAAGAGTTTTGACTCATAGAGGAAAAAAAATTGTAGGAGAAATTATGAAGTATAGGACAATATAATAGTGGAACAACCTGGATGGGATGTCAGGATGGGGTTGTGGACAACTAAGTAACAATGATGTAAGAGTTACTGAGGTCTTACAGATAAATATATTTGAAATACATAAATCACAATGAAATGATTCTCATTAACACTTTGCCTAGATTTCACCTACTTTTGAAATCTTACTATAGGTTTTCCTTTCTTTTTATAAACACTTACATTGTAGTTCTGAAATGCTTTCAACATACATTACATAAAGTGACTTATGCCAGACCTGTGAACAACAATCAGATTATAAAGGTTATGGGGAGGAGAACTTCAGGCAGGTTCAAGGTTTTGAGCCAGCAGAATCCGTGCAAAGGATTTATAAGAAAAGAATTAACATATTTGGGAACAGCTCCCCGATTCTTCCTTACATCCTCACCAAGGTGCCCACAAATTTCAGTGGTCAGGGCAGTTGTGGTGGGAAGAGTCTGCTAGTCCTGAAGAGCCCAGAGTTCGGGGCTTGCAGCCTTGTTCTGTTTCTTCTCCAACTCATTAATCTTCTTTCTTCTAAGTACCTCACCATTCAACCACTGTTTGTCATCCACAAATCAATACAGGTCAATATAGACAAAGTGGACAACCAAGTGCACTGCTCAAAATTCTACTCACAGAAAACATTTCTCTTCCCAATGACCCCCTAAATAAGGTTTTAATGCCATAGACTTTCATTTCAGTTTGGTGATTTTATAAAGAGCTATCTAGATGCCAGGTACATTCTTTTTTCTTAGTCACCTAGTCATAGGAACTCTCCATGAGGCCATGGTGAGGGTTAAGAACAACACAGCAATCAACCAGGGGCAGGTGCATGTGCAGGAAGTGCAAGCTGTCTGCTCGTGCAGCCTGTTTGCGCCTTCAGGATCTGTTTGGGCCTACCTCCTCTCCTAGACATTGGGGACCCATCAGGGCCATATGAGTTTACCTTCTAGGAGATGTAGACTGACAGAAACAAAATTTTAAAAAAGAGAAATTTTGTATACAATGGTGATAAGTGTTAAGGAGAAAAATAAAGCAGGTATGGGAAGTGATTTACTAAGATTGCGATTTTCTACAGGTGATGAAGAGAGGACTCACAGACAAGGTGATATTTGAGTAAAGTGAATGAAAAAAGAGGTGAAGGAAGAAGCCAGGTGGGGATCTGTGGGAAGAATGTTCCACGCAGAGTGAAAACCTGTGCAAACAAGCTGAGGTAGGAACATGCCCAGAACCCTAGAGCAGGCCGGTGTGACCGGGGGGAGGACAAACGGTGAAAGAGAAGAGTGGAAAATTCTGAGAGCGGATATCCAATGGCAGCCAGATTATGGACGACTTTACAAGCCATTATAAAGACTTCGTCACTTCTCTGGGTGAATTAGGAAGCTGTTAGAGAGCTTTGAGCAAAGATGTGACATCATCTGACTTACACTTAAGTAGGATCATACAGGCTCTGTATTCAGAATAGACTGCAGGGGATCAGGGAAGAAGCAGGGAAGCAAATTAGGAGGCCACTGTAATAATCCAGGGGAATGATAGTGGCGGCTTGGACTCGGGATTCTTGGTGGGCAGGTGGTAAGCAGTGGTTAGATCATTCAGCCAACAGGATTTTTTGATGAGTTCGATGTGGTTTATGAGAAAGAGAAGAAATGGTCTAAGAAACTGTAAGAAACTAAGATGGGTTATACTGTGAGAAGACAGACTACAGAGTTTGGAAAATCATGTCAGTCCTGGACATGTGAATTTAGGGTACTACTCAGGCAGCTGTATATAAGATGTATATATATAAATTTACATATATATTTAATATATATTAATATCAATTTACATATATATTAATATATTTGGAAATCTCAGCATGGAGATGATATTTAAAGCTAGGGACTGTACGAGATCATTAAGCAAGTAAGTAACCCAGAGAGGAGAGAAGTAGTCCACAGACCAAGACCTGACTGTTCCAGTGTTAAGAGGTCAGAGAAATGAGGAAGAACAAGTATGAGAGATGGAAATGCAGCGTCCAGTGAGGAAACTGGAAATCCAATATAGTGTGCATCTTAGAAAGGTGCCCAGGAAGAGAGAGGGATTAGGGATGTGTATTAGACTTTTTAATTTCATCTTCCACACCTTCTAATATCTCTTTGATGTTGTCCATCTAGTTATTATTTTATGCTGAATTCTGCATAATTTTCTCACAGGAAAGAGAGCAGGTTGGTTGACAGCAGAGACCACAGAGCCAGTCAACTTGTCACTAACAAATTCCAGCCAGCCAGAATATACTAATGAACATACTAGTAATAACAATAAAAATAACCACAAGTAATAATTAAATAATAGTATAGCAAGTACTTATATAATGCTTAGTTTTACACCTAGTAAGCACTCAATAAACATTAGCTATTGATATTATTAGCTATTAATTATTAGTAAACATTAGCTAATAATATCATCTAGCTTCCACCTCTCTAATTTTGTATTTACTGGTTTCTAATCAGTCAGTTAACTTGTTAATCAAGTTTTTAATTTCAAAGGACACTTTCCTGAAATTTATATCAAGTTCTTTTTCAAATATTTTTATTCCTTTTTATTTATTTATTTAATTTATTTCCCTCTTGTTCTTTCTTATAGTTTCAATTTTATACTATGTTTTTAGTAATTTTAAGTGTATTTTTTCATAACATTCACCAGTTTGCTTTATTACCTAAGGTTCTGGAGTTCTATTCATCCTGCTTGTCATAGCTATGACTCTCCTATAGTGAATATTTTTCTTTGAGTATTTTGTGACTTTGGATCATGAGCTTGCCTTCCCAGGGCTTTATCTATATGGATCCTATGTGGCCAGAGAGATTTTGCACTTGCACTTACCACTGCCTTCTGCATCAACACCTATTTTAATTTCTTACCGTAGGGTTTCTAGAACCATTCGGTTAATATAAAAACCCAGTAGATGTGGATCTATTGTTTTGACTTCTCAAGAAATGTGTCCCCACTCAGGATCCAGGAGGACATACTGGCTTCTTCACCATGCCCCTGTGCAGTTAGGCAGACTTTCTCTGCGCACTCTCTTCACATGAATACAGTCTCTCAAGGCCTCACCTCTACATGGGAGTACCAGTACTAAATCCTTGCTCAGGTTACAAAGAACAATAACTAAGAGCTCCCTGTCTCCCTGTTGCCAGTTCGTCTTCATACAATCCACATTTAAGTTCTAGGGTTATTTCTTTTGCTTGGGGATTTCCTTTTCTTCCTTGTGAGAAGGCCTCTTAAACTTTATCCCACATTTCTAGCAAAGTCAGTATGCGTTTTTGGAGGTTGGGTCAGGAGATAAAGTCACATTGTTTATTTCACCAAATCACCAAAGCCATAAGTACTCTGAATAGATTTTCAAGCCTGAGAATCTATGTCAGTATTATGTAAGAAGATTGGCCATAACTATACTAAAGGTGTACACAAATGCATGTGACTCAAATCCACTTAATTGGAGATCAACTTGTACTTTGTATGCACATTCAGGCCAAGGAGAAAATCTCCAAGAATGCCAAAGACATGAAGACATGATGTATTATCATTTAACTATTGAATTCTTTTTTTCTGTCCTTGCAAGCTGACAGTTCTGTACACTAGCAAGTGGCTTTTTATTATGCTTACAAGATAGGATAGATAAAACAGAAACTATATTATATTCTCAGCAAAATAGCTAAAGCGGTCCTGCAATTTGTTTCCCAGTCATAGTCATGACTCTGTTCTGTATCCATATAGTAAAGTAGTTTTTGACGTATTACGACTCCACGAAAGTTATAAAATTTCACAAATTTGATTAGACTGCTAAGAAGGAGCTGAAACAAATTTCACTAATTGAATTTTTCTTTATCAATCATTTTTGGAACTCTGTGCTTGCTTATATTGAGTTTTCAATTCAAATATCAAAGTTAATTTTGTACCAAAAAGAAATTGTCTTTGACTTCGCATTAAGAAGACCCGTGCAATTTGCTATGCTATTTGCCTGTTTAGGAAACCAAAAATGTGCTAGTAGAACAACAACAAAAATTACTGCAGCACTGTCAGTTTCCTTTTAACATGGTTAATGTTTTAGTGCAATACATACAGAAACCAGGACAAGAATATGATTTGTTTTGCTCTAAATGTAATCAGTTTTGAGCATCTATATTGTGTTTGATAAGACAATACATATTTAGTTCTATTGAATAACTACAACTCCAATTTTATGGATGTGTTCAATGTAATTTGAATTATCATGCAGGCAGACATATTTGAAAAAATAGCATTTTGATTCTGTATGACACTAAATTATTGTTATACTTTTTTGCAATATTCACATTTGTTGAATTCATGGTACCATAAGTAACAAAACTATTTCATAAATAAAGTGTGAAGGAACTAATTTAAAGATAGGAATGTTGAAAATTTTACATTGTACCACCAAATTACTTTAAGAAGAGACATAAAAAGAAATATAATCTGTGATAGTCCAAGCATACTGTAATTTTGTTTATATTATTCCATGTGTATTAAGTTTCTGATTTTTCTCAGCTCTAATTAGGAAAATTATATTGTTTTCATGGCTCAGTTTTCTGCCAAGTATGTAATTACTTTAAAGGTTTGTCTAAAAATTCTTATATAATTCCCAAGTCATTTATATTTTTTATTTTTGTGCTACTACTGATAGTCTCACTAATTCAGTGACTTTAACTGTCATCATGGTGGCAACCCAGTGATAGCTAGGGAATAGCACTTACACATACCTAGTTCCTATGCTCTAGATCATATCACTAAGTCCTGTGGGTTTGTGAAAGGAACTATAGATAAGGTATACCACATCTTCTCATGTCATATGTTTAGCATGTGTATATTTTTGTGATACTTTCCATACTTTGCTCAGGTCCTATTCATATCTTTTGATAAGTCAGAGAAAACTCTAACTTTAAAAAGATGAAAGAATTAAAGTAAAAATATTGCTTACTTAAAAGTGATAAATAACACTTTTCAAGAATTAGGACTTGTGTGTATGTGTGGGGTGGATATTTATAATATATATAAATATTAAGTTACCTTTTTCTGTTCATATTTTCTTCCTACTGTTCTATATAACATTTTGCTTTAAAAAAAAAAACCCTAACTTAAAAATGAGGTGGGAACTCTGTTTGATTAAATGCTTTGATTTCTTGGTAAGGAAATAATTATTTGGGATTGCAGCTAGTACAACTTTTCTATTTATCCATTACTTTTCAAACGATTCTTCGAAGATGAACAGGACTGCTTTTTTCCCTCTCATTGCTTTTCAATATTGTCAGCAAAATTCATATAATGAAGAGAAAAATACTTCAGTAACATTTATATCTTTATTACATTTCATGTACAGTTCACTGTAATAAATAACTTTATTAATTTCAAAGACTTTCAGCTCAACAATTATTCTGCTTTCCTCATTATTGTTGCTTTTTAACTGCATCATTGTAGCCAGTACTTTTTGCTTCACCATAATTTGTCTTAAAAAAAAATAGTGTTTTTCTTTCAGGGAAGCTATATCAATTACTGCAATAAATTCCAACCCGGGAAAGCAGTCACTCACAGGCTGAGACAGTTATTTCATCTGCATTAGAAATGTCACATGCTATAGCATTTGAGGTCAGGCATTATATGGGCACTGAAATAACAGTTGTTTATCACTTCAATCTGTTTATAACAATTCAACATTACATAAAATGAGACATTCTTCTTTTACAAAATACAAAATTTGAATGAAGAATTGAACTTTAATTTGAATGATGAAAAATAGCAAAATCAATTTCTGCTATGCTATTTGTGAGAGCTGCAGGTCCTCAGCACTATGGAATGCATTTGTTGGATCTGACACTATTATTAATAGTTTGAGGACGAATGTCTCCAGGCCAGAATCCCATGTGTGGTCCTTCAGGCCTGGCCAGAGACAAATGCACTGGCTTTGCCAGGAAGGCCTAAGCAGAAACTACCCTCCCCACACCAGACATAGTGCACAGCCAGTCGTTACTGTTTTCTGGAAAAAGCTATAGTCAGGAACTCAAGGTCCCTTGGGCCCAGCATGCTCATGTGTACCCCTAGCCCAGCCACCTCCATTTGGAGGCCTTTTTATCAAGGGGACTAAGCTGAGGCACTTTTCAGGAGCCTCTACCAAGATGTTCTTAGTGGAAAACTCCGACGAAGATACTTTTCTCTACTCTGACTCAGTACTTTCCACTCTTAGTCCTCGCCTTCACATCCCTCAAACTCCTTGGGTCCATAAAAAGGCAGGAGCCTTTTGTCTGAGGCTCCTGGGCAGTTAGATAGTTTCTCTTGCCTATACTACGTATCATCGGACCTGCACCTTCATGTGGAAAAATGGAACACTGGGGAACTGTTGCCTATTTTCGTCTCTTGTTACACTATTACAGTGGGTGAATAAAGCCTGGATTGCTGTTTTCAGTTTTGCTTGTTGTTCTAATTGACCACCTTGACACATGAGAGCTTGACATGAAAACTCTTCACTTTTCATTTAGTGGTTTTCCTTGAACAACATGTTTTACAAAGCTAATGACTACATGCCAATACACACTTTTGTATATTGGGAATTTTCTAATGGAGACAATGCCCTCTTGCTTCTAAGAATACAGATAATACTGTCTATGTATACCCATATTTATAGACAAAGCAAACAAGAATGATAAATGTCAGTTGGTCTATCTAAAAATCATAGCATTTAAAATAAATAGTTATGGAAACCATCCTCATAATGTCACATTGATGCTGCTTGTGCAGTATTTCCTGTGTTCAAAATTTTGGGGTTTTTTGGTTCCCATTATTGTATTTTAAAATCTGTGGCTTTGTGTAATAATAATTCCATATTCACACCCTAATAATTAATATAATGTAAATGTTGAATCTTCCTTCTTGACACTTTAGGCATCAAATTAATCTCTCATGAGAAAGAACTTGCTATTATTCAAGCTACATTATTAAAGAGACCAATGTTATGTGCAAGAAAACAAAGTTTCATTGTCTAACAGATGCCTAATTAGGGAGTCAGCACTTGAACCAAACAAGGCATGGAAATGGATTATATATACAGCGTTTACATGTGGAGCACATTATTTATCAATAAGGGTAATAAATACTGCTTTAAAGAGAAAAATCACCAAAGCTTAGTTCAACTTTGAGCTGTTAATTTTTTGCCTTCTTTTTCAACAATTTAAATGACAGGTATTATCAACTTTGCCAATAAAGCTCCTGTTAAGTTAAACAATTGATTATTTTTCCCAGTGAAAAAACTCACTGGCCATAAAACTTGGTTCTTGTAAAGTTTTATTTTCAGAAACACACCATGAATTTTGCTAAATTTAATGAAGAATCTGTGAAATACTGATGAAATAAAGCAAGTTTTCAGACACTGCTAAAATCCACAGATGAACTGAATTAAGAAGACAGCATTCATAGAAATGAAATGTTCTGTAAAAAACAGCTGCTTTGTGTAATACATATGTCTAACAACTAATGGATTGCTATATTATTTTTCAAAAAAAGAAAAAGTTTTAGCCCTTTTAGATTTTCACCATATGCATATCTAGGCTAAATATTTTTTTCTTTTTTTAAATTATTTGAGCTAAATATTTTAACACTACTTCTGAGTTTTGAACAAGGAGAATTGTACACTGTAATTAATAACAATTACTGTATATAAAATATTCTTTTTTGGTCATATGATTTTTTTTTTAATTTCAGAATATTATGGGGGTACAAATGCTTTGGTCACATAAATTGCCTTTGCATCACCCAAGTCAAAGCTACAACTGTGCCCATTCCCCAGACAGAACACACCACACCCGTTAGGTGTGAATTTACTCCTCCCCTCCTTTTCCCTCCCACCTGCCCAATCCCCGATGAATGTTACTTCCATATGTGCACATAAGTGTTGATCGATTAGTACCAATTTAATGGTGAGTACATGTGGTGTTTGTTTTTCCATTCTTGTGATACTACACTTAGAAGAATGGGCTCCAATTCCACCCAGGTTAACACAAAAGGTATTAGTTCACCATTTTTTTTATGGCTGAGTAGTACTCCATGGTATACATATACCACAATTTATTAATCCACTCATGGATTGATGGGCAGTCACGGATTGATGGGTTGTTTCCACATCTTTGCAATTGTGAATTGTGCTGCTATAAACATTCGACTGCATGTGACTTTTTTACAGAATGTCTTTTTTGTCTTTGGGTAAATACCCAGTAGTGGGATTGCTGGATCAAATGGTAGTTCTACTTTTGGTTCTTTGAGGTATCTCCATACTACTTTCCATAAAGGTTGTACTAGTTTGCAGTCCCACCAGCAATGTATGAGTGTTCATCTCTCTCTGCATCCATGCCAACATTTGTTGTTTTGGGACTTTTTGATATAAGCCTATCGCACTGGAGTTAAGTGATATCTCATTGTGGTTTTGATTTGCACTTCCCTGATGATTAGAGATATTAAGCATTTTTTCATATGTTTGTTGCCATTACTATATCTTCTTTTAAAAAGTTTCTGCTCATGTATTTTGCCCACTTTTTAATGGGGTTGTTTGCTTTTTTTTCCTTGCTGATTTTCCTGCATTCTTTATAGATTCTAGATATCAGCCCTTTATCAGATGTAAAGCATGAAAATATTTTCTCCCATTCTGTAGGTTGTCTGTTCACTCTAATGATTATTTCTGTGGCTATGAAGAAGCTTTTTAATTTGATCAGGTCCCATTTATTTAATTTTGTTGTTGCTGTGATTGCTTTTGGGGTCTTCTTATAAATTATTCTTTGCCTAGCCCAATGTCTATAAGTGTCTATCCAACATTTTCTTCTAGAATTCTTATGGTTTCATGCCTTAGGTTTAAGTCTCTTATCCATTGTGAGTTGATTTTTTTGAGTAGTGAGAGGTGTGGGTCCTGTTTCAGTCTTCTACATGTGTCTAGTCAATTTTCCCAGCACAATTTATTGAGTAGGGATTCTTTTCCCCAGTGTATGTTTTTGTCTGCTTTCTCAAAGATCAGATGGCAATATGAGGATGGTTTTATATCTGGGTTCTCTGTTTTATTCCATTGGTTTTTAACTCTGTTCCTGTGCCAGTACCATGCTGTTTTGGTTACTATGGTCTTACAGTATAGCTTGAAGTGTGGTAAATTGATGCCTCCCAATTTGTTCTTTTTGCTTAAGGTTGCTTAAGGTTGGGGGTATTCTTTGGTTCCATACAAAGCATAGAATTATTTTTTCTAGATCTGCAAAAAATGATATCGGTATTTTAATAGGGATTGCATTGAATCTGTAGATCACTTTGGGAAGTATAGACATTTTATCAATGTTGGTTCTGCCTATCCATGAGCATGGTATGGTTTTCCATCTGTTTATGTCCTCTGCTATTTCCTTCCTCTGTGTTTCATAGTTCTCCCTATTTAGGTCTTTCAACTCCTTAGTTAAATATATTCCAAGGTATTTTATTTTCTTTGTTGCTATTGTGAACAGTATTGAGTCTTTGATTTGGTTCTCAGCTTGTCTGTTGTTGGCATATATGAATGTTACTGATTTATGTACATTGATTTTGTAACCTGAGACTTTGCTGAATTTATTTATCAATTCCAGTAGCCTCTTGGCAGAACCTTTGGGATTTTATTGATATAAGAAGATCATATCATTAGCAAAGAGCAATAGTTTGACCTCTTCTGCCCCCATTTGGATACCCTTTATTTCCTTCTCTTGTCTGATTGCTTTGGCTAGGACTTCCAGCACTGTGTTGAATAGAAGTGGTGATAGAGGCAACCTTGTCTGGCTCTAGTTCTAAGCAGGAATACTTTCAATTTTTCCCCATTAAGTATGATGTTGGCTGTGGGTTTGTTGTATATGGCTTTTGTCATTTTGAGGTAAGTCCCATCTATGCCTATTTTTTTAAGTGTTCTTATCATAAAAGAGTGATGAATTTTGTCACATGCTTTTTCTGTGTCTATTGAGGGGATCATATGGTCTTTGTTGTTACTTCTATTTATCTGGTGGATTATATTTATAGATTTGTGTATGTTGAACCATCCTTGCATCTCTTGGATGAAGCCCACTTGGTCGTGATGGATTTTTTTTTTTTTTTGATGAGAAGCTGAATTCAGTTTACTAGGAATGTATTGAGAATTTTTGCATCTATATTCATAAGGGATATTGGTCCATAGTTTTCTTTGTTTGTGGAGTCTTTTCCTGGTTTTGGTATCAAGGTGATGTTGGCTTCATAAAATGTGTTGTGCACAATTCCTTCTTTCTTGATGTTATGGAGTAATTTCTTCAGGTTAGGTACCTGTTCTTCTTTGCAGGTCTGGTGAAATTCAGGTGTGAAACTATCTGGTCCAGGACCTTTTTTTGGGGGGGAGATTTTTTATTGCTTCTTCCATTTTGTTACTTGATATTAGTCTTTTCAGGAGTTCTACTTCTTCCTGATTGAGCCTACAGAGGCTGTGTGTCTCTGAGAATTTGTCCATTTCCTCCACATTTTCAAGTTTAGGTGCATAGAGATTTTTATAGTATTAAGAGATGATATTTTGTATTTCCAGTATATGTATCCATTATAATTTCTCCTTTTTCATTCCTGATTGAGCTTATTAGAGTCCACTCTTTTCTGCTTCTCATTAATCTAGAGAGAGACCTCTCAATTTTGTTTATCTTTCAAAGAACCACCTTTTATTTCATTAATCTTCCATATAGTTCTCTTGTTATTGATTTCATTTTGTTCTGTTCTCATCTTGGTTATTTCTTTTCCCCTGCTGGGTTTGGGATTGGTTTGCTCATCTTTTGCCAGGTCCTTGAGATGACTCATTAGCTTGCTGACTTGAGATCTTTCTGTCTTTTGGATGTAGATATTTAATGCTATGAATTTTCCTCTCAGGACTGCTTTAGCTGTATCCCACAGATTTTTCATAACTCGTGTCCCCTTTATCATTTAGTTCAAAGAATCTTTCGATTTCTATAAAATGTTTTTATATGATTGAGCACAAAATGCTCTGGGAGCAGAAGCAATTGTTCTACAATTTGGGGGGTGGGAAGTGAAGTTTAATCTGATTTTAGAGGGAGGTTATGGACTCCTAAAATTCACAACAGAAGTAATGGCATAAAAAGAGTTTTGTATTTATAGACAGTCACTACTATGTATATCAAAGCTGTCAATTTATTTAATTAGGATTTTGCCCTGACAAACCTAAATAAATAAATAAATACATACATATGCACACTCTCTGGAAACTTCAGTTTCTTCACTTATAATTCATATATCCATCAACTTATCCTCTATTTATTCTCTCATTTTTCTTTAGTTTATTTCCTCCATTTTTGTCTCTTCCTCATTTTATCTTTCCCTCTGTGATGCTGAATAACCTCTTGTTGTGTTTTGTTTATGTGTGTCCTTATAAAAATAACCCTTCTGTAAATCCCTTTAGGGTTGAGGGTTTGAGGAAAATTATATTGCCTATTATTGTATGACTATATTCTAGGAGAATGCCTGACTGTTGGTAAAGAAAACTCAAAATATACTAATTGTTTTGACATCTCAATTGTAGGAAAACATTTGAACCATTGAGCTTATCTGTATCAAGTGCCTAGAGGAATAATAAACAGTATATAATTAAATGCTAGTACCTTTTATTGGAGTATAGCCCACAGTTTAGGAAGGGCTTCATAAAATTGTGATTAGTTTGCTTATTGAGAGTCAGAGAAGTTTAAATTGATGTTTGTCTTTCCCATCCTACCTCTGGACAGCACCATCCAGACTTGTACAAGCCAGCCTGTAATTTACTCTTCTTCCCAGTCTAGCACCTTAGAACAGAGGGGTTTGATTTCTGGACTGGTCCTATAATAATGCTTCCTCTTCTACATTGGTAGTGAAATAGGAGGGAGATAGGGCAGAAATGGCAACTTTCATGACAAAACTGCTCATTGAAGGGCGTTTCTGTTGATTGTCACTGTCTTGGTGAACACTGTGTGGACATTAATGACCTTCGTGTGGCAGGTATAAAATGTTGCCTCTATCTTGAAGAGTTTATGTGTCTCTTTTGGAAGATCCTGAGGTGGTGCCCAGACATAGGAGTTCCACTTCTAGGGCAACTGTGACAGCAGCTGACTGAGGGAGGACCAGTTCTGCCCCTTCATAAAGCCTTTGAGTGTGGTCTGGTCCCAGTTGTTTAAAGCCCTTTTTTGAACTGAGGCATATCAAGCCTCTTGTTCCCCAGCAGTCTGCCCTTGATGCCAATTTAGGAAGTCAAAGTCCCACCAAATATCTTGCTTCAGAAGTATATATCTTTAAAAATACTCCAGGGGCTGCTGTGACTTTGTTGAAAACATTAGAAGATGGCTGAGCAGTGTTAATCACAGAGGCATGAGTACTACCAGGGAGCTTCAATGACCCATTTACCTTTCAAAACATGCTTAAAATAAACTATAGAAGATAAAAAGGACTCTTGAGTTAAAGGATTGTACTACTTAGGAAAATGTACATGCCTGTGTGTGTGTGGAAGGAAAGAGTCCTAGAGTCAAGGAGCCAGAAAAAGACAAATAGAGAGAACAACCTAGGTAACTGTGTTTCCCTACTGATTTCACAATTAGCTTGAGAACCAGTATTTGGGGAACATACTAAGGTCCATTCCAAAGTCAAGTGATAGTGGAGTTTTCACTGAATGATAATGTAATTTGAAGATGTGGCATGTCAATTTCTGAGATACTGCTAAATGCTGCAAAAAACTAAAATGGGAAGGAATGGATTTCAAAATGGGTAGATTTCTTTTTTAATATACCTGAGTAAAAAATAAAAGATATATTATAATGAAAGTTAATCTTATGTCTTAATGGAAGACCTTGTGGAGAAGTGAATGAAATGTTCTAGCTTTTGATCAAGTAGAGTATGCACATGATTTTTTTTAAATGGTGCATATTTACTTGGCATAAAAAGCAACTTTTCCTTTTCCCATTCATTTTCATGTTCTGTCCTGCTTCTTTCAGGAAAAAATATAAATTTATTTGGTAAATATAAATAATGTACTTGCACATTTATTTCTTATTTCATCTAATATGCAGAGTATCATGGCAGACCCTATTGGCTGTCTATATTGCAGTTAGTTTGTTCCTTTCTTGTTTGCTTTACAGAATTCTGATGTTATCCTCACCTAGAAAATTGGGGTGAAAATAGTAGTGACTTCACAGAGTTGGACTGAAGATTAAATGAATAAATAGGTATACAATGCCTAAAATAGTGTCTGCTAGAATAAAAACTCAGTAACAGTTATTATTATTCAGGGAAAAATTTGTGCAGATAATGTGAGTTCCTTTATCAGCATCAGAGCAAGAATCCAAATTTGTAGACCAAACGTTAGGCTGACATGTTGTTGTTTGTCAACAATTAGCTGAAGAGTGGGCATATAACTCTGTTTGGACAATGAGATGATATGGGAGGTCTACTC
The DNA here is from genome assembly GCA_023783475.1 of Daubentonia madagascariensis. Classification (NCBI taxonomy): domain Eukaryota; kingdom Metazoa; phylum Chordata; class Mammalia; order Primates; family Daubentoniidae; genus Daubentonia; species Daubentonia madagascariensis. The sequence continues at coordinate 34,443,357 of JAKFHU010001209.1, forward strand.
CAGGGAAAGGCTGGCATCTGGGAATATTTTTTTCCCTAACAAAAAGAGAGTGCACACACACACACACAAAAACCCAACATTTTTTATTGATCTCCCTACCACACTTGTATTCTGCTTAGGATTATTGCATATAAGGATGATGCTCAGAGCTATGGCCAACCTTGTAGGAGAAACAACTAATGCACAAAGGATGGCAGAGAGGAAGGGTAGAGCCCGGTCCTTGGTAAGGTAAATGAGTCTCCACAAAGTTCAGGGAAGGCTTAATTTCATACATTTTGTTATAAGAAAAAAATAAATGATCCTATGGTTTATAACAATTTTATTTGGCTAGCCTCTTACTTTGAATTGAAAATCCTCTTAACCTACGTTATTACTTGATGCCTTCATTGTTTTCTGCTCTCATTGCCTTCCACTTTACAGATTTCTCTACTCTTTTATTTTACTTTCTCAAGGCAAAATAGCAAACATATCACTTTATATTAAAACAAAAACAAACAGGTAGAATGCAATAAAGAAAGAGTAAGAAAATAAGTTATAGCCTCAAATTTAAAATAAATTACTTATTTAATAAGTAATATTATTATAATTAATTATTACTATCACTATATTATTAATAATTGATAATAATTAATAATATTAAATTGTATTATTCAAACATAAATAATATTTGTATACATATGAAAATGTCAGAAGAAAATTATAAAACTAAAGATAGTTGTTATAAGTAATAAAAATTGGAATATAAAATATGGAATGAAATATAAACAACAGAACATCTACCAAATCAAAGATGAATGAACAGTTTGTAAAACATGAAGTAATATTCAAGCAATAACAAAAAAAAAAAAAAAATTTTTAAAGTGGCATTAATAAAGATAACACAGAGATTTCTTAAAACCTAAAGATAATATCATAGACAAATTAACGACTAGAGATTTAAAACTTATATGAAGTAGACGATTTTCTAGAGAAGATAAAAATTACCAAAAGACAATTAGGAAGAAATTGATAATGAGGATAAACTAATAACCACTAAAGAAATTATATCAGTAGTGAAAAAAAATTACCACATAGGACACCAGACAGATAATTTTGCAAAAGAACACAAAAAGGATGTTTCCAGGGCAAAAAATAAAGAGAATATGAGAAATATTTGATTGAGACGTGATTCCCAGACAGACTAGAAAACATCCAAAATTAGCCAGAAATTTAAAAATGCAAAGCACATGAAGAAGGAAAAAAACAACCAGGGACTAAGCTAGAAAAATGGTTTGAAGATAGTACAAGAAAACAAGGTAAATGTAGTAACCCATTTGGATCATCAGTTAAAAATGATCTTTCATAGCCATTTAAAAAGGAAAATAATTCACATGAATTTGTTAAAAAATATTACACTCTATATAGAGGATATAAAGAGAAAGGAAATGAGCATGAGAAGCTAAAGAAGGTTTGGACTGTGCAGGGACAGGCAAAAACATATGGAAAAATATAAGGAGTCAGAAATAGACCCAACAAGGACTGAGCTGTTGATTTATAAACTTTTGGGAAAATGTTGAATCACTTAGTAAATTGTACTTGGAAAATTGATTATTAATATTTAAAAAAAAATTAGAGTCATACACTCTAAACTCTTATGTATACATAGATAAAAAACTGCAATAAAATTCAATCTTATTAATTATGTCAAAATATTGAAACTGTAGATAATAGAGTAGAAAACCCTTCTGAATATAGGGTAGGGAAGAACAGGCAAGAATCAAAAAGGCATAAGCCATTAAGGGAACATTTAATACATTGACTACTTCAAAATTAAAAATTAAAATTTTCTGAACAGCTGAGTCAGCATAAATAAGTAAGGATTCAATCCATGCACAGGGAGAAGATATTTACTACACCTGTAAATGGACATAGAAATACTATATAAAGGACTCTACAAATCAAATTGAAAACAAAAAAACAAAAGATAACTTGGTAATATATCAGAAGGGAAAAAAATAAATTTTAAATATATTTGCAAAAGAATGGCCAATTTTACAGGAATCAGAAAAAATATTTCTCCATTACTCTTCCCTTGAAAGGGTAGACCTTTCTCCCATGCCCCCTGCCATCATCTATTAACAGGTAAATCTCCAGACTATATTACTCCCTGGTGTTTTCTTCTCCGCTAAGGTGTCTTCACAGTTATTCTCCATCTTCTGGATTAATCCTTAAATCATATCTTTGTAATTTACCTCAGCAGTATACTATACTATTTGGTTAATTGGATTCCTATTGTTCAGTTGTGTTCATCAATTTTGATTGCAAATGGTTTTCATAAAAATTTTTATTTCAAAATATTAAGGGGGTACAAATGTTTTTGTTACATGGATACACTGTATAATTCCAAAATCAGGGTTTTCAGTGTACCTGCCACCAGGATAGTGTTTGTTGTACCAAATAGGGAAGTTGTTATCCCATAACCCCTTCCCACGCCACTCCCTTCTTAGTTTCCAATGTCTTTCATGTCTTTCTGTGCCTATGTGTACCCACCATTTAGCTCCCATTTGTTAGTGAGAAACTGTGGTGTTTGTTTTTCCATTTCTGAGATACTTCACTTAGGGTAATTATCTCCAGTTCTATCCAAGTTGTTATGAAAGACATTATTTCCTTCCTTTTTATGGCTGAGTAGTAATCCATGGTATGTGTGTATATACACACACACACACATACACACACACACACACATTCTTTTATCTACTCATGAATTGATGGGCATTTAGGTTGATTCCACATCTTTGCAATTGTGAATTGTGCTGTGATAAACATTTCAGTGCAGGTGTCTTTTTGATAACATGATTTATTTTCGTTTGGGTAGGTACCCAGTAGTGGGATTGCTGGATTGAATGGTAGGTCTACTTTTAGTTCTTTGAGGAATCTCCATACTGTTTTCCATTGAGGTTGTACTACTTTGAAGTCCCACTGACAGTGTATAAGCATACTTTTTCTTTGCATCCACACCAGCATATGTTCTTTTTTGACTTTTTAGTAATGGCCATTCTTACAAGGGTAAGGTGATATCTCATTGTGGTTTTAATTTGCATTTCCCTGATATTTAGTGATGCTGAGCATTTTTTCATGTTTGCTGGCCATTTGTCTATCTTCTTTTGAAAAAATTATGTTCATGTCTTTTGCCCACTTCTTGATGGGGTAGTTTATTTTTTTCTCGCTGTTTTGTTTGAGTTCTTTATAGATTCTGAAAATCAGTCTTTTGTTAGATGTATAGTTCGTGAATATTTTCTCCCATTCTGTAAGTTGCCTATTTACTCTATTGATTGTTTCCTTTGCTGTGAAGAAGCTTTTTTTTATTTAACTAAGCCCCATTTATTTATTTTTGTTGCTGCTATATTTATCTTTGGGGTTTTAGTCATAAATTCTTTGTCTAGGCTTAAGTCTAGAAGAGTTTTTTTTTGTTTTCTTCTGGAATTTTTATGGTTTCATGCCTTATATTTAAATCTTTAATCCATCTTAAATTAAATTTTGTATATGGTGAGAGACAGGGGTCCTGTTTCATTCTTCTGCATGTGGCTATCCCATTTTCCCAGCACTATTTATTGAATACAGTGCCTTTTCCCCAGTGTATGTTTTTGTCTACTTTGTCAAGATCTGTTTTAAGGTTATATGGTTTTATTTCTGGGTTCTCTATTCTGTTCCATTGGTCTCTGTCTTTACTGTTATACCAGTACCATGCTATTTTGGTTAGTATAGCCTTGTATTATAATTTGAAGTAAGGTAATGTGGTGCTTCAAGATTTGTTCCTTTTGCTTTCCAATAGCTTTGGCTATTTGGGCTCTGTTTTGGTTCCAAATGAAACTTAGGATTATTTTTTCTAGATTTGTGAAATAAAACATTGGTATTTTGGTGGGAATTGCATTGAGTCGTCAAGTTACTTTGGGAAGAATGGACATTTTGTCAATGTTGATTCTACCAATCCATAAGCATGGGATGTTTTTCCATGTGTTGTGTCCTGTACAAAATTTTGGACACAGGAAATACTGCACAAACAGCATCAATGTGACATTATGAGGATGGTTTCCATAACTATTTATTTTAAATGCTATCATTTTCTAGGTATAGGATCATATTGTTAGCAAACAGGGACACTTTGACCACCTCCTTCCCAGTTTGGATGCCCTTTATTTCTTGCTATTGACTGATTTATCTGACTAGGACTACCAGTATTATGTTGCATATAAATGATAATAGTGGGCATCCTTGTCTTGTTCCAGTTCTTAGGGGGAATGCCTTCAACTTTTCCCCATTCAGGTTGATAATTTATGATTTTTGTCTTTTTGATGTAAGCATTGAAGGATATGAATTTTCCCCTTATCACTGCCTTTGTTGTATCCCATAGATTTTGAAAGCTTGTGTCCCTTTTGTCATTCAGTTAAAAGAATCTTTTGATTTCCATCTTAATTTCATCATTGACCCAAGGATTGTTCCACAGAAGGTTGTTTAATTTCCATGACTTTGTGTGGATTTGAGAGTTTCTCCTGGAATTGATTTCTAGGTTTATTCCACTGTGGTCTGGGAAGGTACATGGTATGACTTCTATTTTTCTGAATTTGCTGATGTTTTCTTTGTGGCCTAAGATATGCCCAGTCTTGGAAAATGTTCCACGTGATGATCAGAAGAATGTACATTCTGTAGTTCCAGAGTAGAGTGTTCTGTTAATATCTGTTAGGTCTATTTGGTTTAGAGTCCCATTTAAGTCCATTATTTCCTTGTTGATTTTTTGCTTCTATGATCTGTCCAGTTTTGTCAGTAGGGTGTAAGTCCCCAGTGATTATGTTACTACTGTTTGTTTCTTTGCTTAAATGTAGTAGAATTTGTTTTATGAATCTGGGCGCTCCTGTGTTAAATGCATATATATTTAGGATTGTTAGGTCTTCTTGCTGAATTTCCCCTTTTATAATTATATAATGACCATTGTTTTTTTTTTTTTTTTACTATTTTTGATTTTAAGTCAATTTTATCTGATATAAGAATGGCTACACCAGCTCCCTTTCTGTTTCCATTGTGTGGAACATATTTTTAATCCTTTTATTTTGAGTCTATGCAAGACATTGCGAGTTAGATGGATTTCTTTGAGACCTCATGTACTTGGGCTATAATTTTTCATCCATTCAGCCAGTCTATGTCTTTTAAGTGGAGCACTGAGATCGTTCACATTGATATGTTAGTATTTATAATAGTATTTATTATGTGGGATACTGTTCTGTCATCATGTTAAATGATACCTTGTTTTGTTTTTCCTCTACTGTTATTGTTTTATAATAGCTCTGAGCTTTAACTTTTGCGTGTTTTTACACTAGCAGGTATCTATTGTGCTGTTCCAAGTGTAGCACAATTTTTAGCATTTCCTATAGGGCAGGTATAGTAGTGACAAATTCCCTTAGTGTTTGCTTGTCTGGAAAAGTCTTTCTTTCTACTTCATTTATGAAACTTAGTTTTACGGGATACAAAATTTTTGGCTAGCAGCTTCTCTGTTTAAGAAGACTAAAAATGAGGCCCAAATCCTTTCTGACTTGTAAGATCTCTGCTGAGAAACCTGCTGTTAGCCTGATGGATTTTCCTTTGTAGGTCAGTTGTTGCTCTCATCTTGCAGCCTGTAGAATTTTCTCCTTCATTTTGACTTTGGCCAGGTTGATAACTATTTGTCTTGGAGATGTCCTATCTGCTGTGAATTTTCCCAGGTGTTTGATGAGCATCTTGTGTCTGGAGATCTGAATCTCTGGTGATACAGGGAATGTTTTCCTCAATAATTCCCTCGAATAGGTTTTCCGTGCTTTTTGCTTTTTCTTTTTCACCCTCAGGGATACCTATAATTCTTTTACTGGCTCACTTTACATAGTCTTATATTTCTCTGAGTGATTGTTCATTCTTCTATATTCTTTTTTCTGCATCTTTGCCTGACTGGGTTAGTTCAAAAGCCTTGTATTCGTGGTCTGAAATTCTTTCTTCTGCTTGATCTAGCCTGTTATTGAAGCTTTCTGCTACATTTTGAAATTCCCTACATGAGTGTTTTATTTCTTTAAGTTCTGTTATACCATTTCTTGTGTTGTCTATCTCCTTAGAGACATTTCATTTTCTTTCATTCATGTCCTGAAATATTTTTTTTAGGTACTTTGTGTTGTTTTTCAACTTTCTCTTCAATCTCATTAGTCTTATTTGCCATCCATACTCTGAATTCCATTTCTAACATTTTGACAATGTCCTTTTTGATTGCAGTCCATTACTTTACGTCTATCGTGATCCTTTGGGAGTGTTGAATTTGCTTGTTTTTTCATGTTGTCTTACGTTGGTTTCTTCTCATCTGAAATGTCTTCTCTCAGTTCAGGCAAATAGCTTTGCTGTGCATCTGTTATCCTTTGCTGGGACCTCTCCTATTTATTGAGAAAAAGGAATGTTCCTTAGAAGGTGCTTTTGTGTCCTATTCTGGAAGGCTGATATGGCAGAAGAGGGGCATATGCACTGAGATCTTGTAATGTAGCTGTTCTGTGTTGTGCCATTTCCCTGTGGCTGTCACAGTCTAAGTTGGTGCTGGGGGAATCTTTGTGTGGAGTGGTGGCTTGGTCCCAGACTACTGTTAGAAGCTTGGGTGGGGGGATGGGTGTATTCCTCTCCATAGAGGCATGTGTGTGGGAGCCTCTGCCCAGGTGTCTCAGCAGCACCGGCAGTGGCTACTGGTTGAGGCTATCTAGGCAGTGACTGTGGGCATTCACTGCAGTCATTCACTCCACGCAGGTCCAAGTGAAATGGTGGTATGGGGTAGGGGCTGGCTCCTGGCTAGCAGATCTGTAATGGAGCGGTGGACGACAGTCATGGTGTTGTGTGGTGCCACATGGATGTGGCCCACTGTGCAGCTTGAAGATTCACTAGGGCTGTGCTGCCAGATTGCTAGGGCTCTCTCCCATGGCAGGTCCCACTGAGGCTGTTACTATGAAACCTGTCATGCAGTGTTGGCATCTTCTCTGTTTGAATTCCCCAGGGGAGGGGTGTTCAGCTCCCAGCCATGGGGTATGTGAGAGCATCCACCCTTCCTGATCCTTCCTTGGCCTGGCAGGGGTGATGTGGGGCAGTGAAGCCGATCCCCATGTAGACTGGGTACACTGGATCTGATATCTCAGAATTGCATCAGCTGCAGCAACCTGGAAGCAGAAGCCAGCAGGTCCCTGCTGAACCTGCTGTGTAGTGCAGTGTTACTGCCCAATCTTCAAGCAGTTCCCTGATCAGTACAGAGGCCTGCAGTGGTGGTGAGGGCCCCCTCACCACTCAAGTCACAGTGTCCATGGGCAAAACATGGTTCCCTGGGGGTCTTACCTTTGTCCCTTCCCCACATCTGGGTGTCTCCCCCAGGTACCATCTGGTCTTGGTGAGTGGATCTCCCCATTCCCCTCTCCTTCATCCTGAGTGTCTCCTGTTGCTTCTTTTATGATTTATTAATATAATGCTGTCTTCGAGAGGGTCCATCCATAGTTGGGCATCTACTTGCAATTTTTGATCCTCTCGTTGAGAGCAGTATGTCTGGGCTGCTTCTAGTCGCCATTTTAGCCTCTTGTTAGCAGCTGTTATAGAATTGATGTCTTACTGTCCAGTGACAGAACTTGTTCTGCTACCCAGGTCTCTTTTGCTACCTGTACTGTAACATCTTTGAGTTCTTCATCTTCTACCTCAACCACCCGTGTGTATTCTTATTTGACTCATTGATTTGGCATATATTTATGATTACTAGATATAGTCTACAAAACAGGAGCTCTTTAATATGTATTAAATTAGTACCTCTCCCATGTAAATCAATATATTCTGTTACATATATTTGTGTCTCCTGATTTGGGATTTGTTACTATGTTTAGTACATAAAACAAATATAATAATGTTTTAAAATAATAATAAACATGAGCTTTTTAAAAGTCATTACTTAAAGAAGAAACTTATTTCAATAGTGTAACCTTCCTTATAACTCTTCTATTATTCTACCTAAAAATATAGGGAAGATATATTAATAGCTAAACAGAAAATTAGGATAATTTTTTCAAGTATTTCATGCTCTCATGTAGGGAGAGATAATCTTATATTCCAAAAATTGTTTGTAAGATAGATAATATTTTCCAATTATGAGAAAATCTTAAATCACGTTTTTAGCACAATTCTAATGACTATGAAACTGAGACAGATGGCTCTTCATTACTCTATGAAAAGGACAGTCTCTTGGATATAAAGTCTACAGCAGATGCTTCAGGAGCTTTTTTTATTAGGAAAAAAACAAGGGGAATTATCAGAAAAGGCTCACTATCTTATTAAGGGAAAGCCATACTAAGTAGTCATGAAATTAAATATTAAAGTGTATATTTACAGTATTATATGTCTCGAAAAATATGAATTTTTTAATGTTTAAGTCACTTTCATATGCCTTACCTATCAGATTAAAATATTCTATAAAGTTTAAGTTTAAGTAACAGCAAAAGTACGCTTGTGGCTTTCATTTTGCATTTCTTGCAAAATGAATCTTGCAAAAACCATTAATCCTAATGATTAATATGCTCTATTGTGATGCCAGTGTGCTACAGTATTGGAAGTTGTATTGATAAGTCTATTTAAGTTAAATGCAAATTATAGACAAAACTGTCTAAAACTTAATATTTCCCAAATCTTATAGCTAAAGTGGAATTCTGAGTGGATTTCTTGAGGCTTATATAACATCTACTGGTTGTTCAGCTCTTCCTCACTGAGATTTAAAATGTGAGATGTTTAATTGCAAGCTTTGAAACATCTATATTTTTGCCAACATACAGTATGATAATTCTACTTCAGCAAGTGATAACTAACATTTGGGCTAAACTAAACCACATGACCCAACTTTGGAGTAAGTCTAAAGAAAAGAGGAAGTTTTATTTCTAAATAATAATAAATTATAAATTGGAAAATTAACCACATATATACAAATCAAGTCAGTTGTTAAATTTTAGTGTCCAAGAATGAAACTCCATGTGCAGTATTTTCTGGCAAGTATGAGTTTATAGAGCGTATTTCCACAATTAGCTAGATATTAGTGTTGTACTATTAAAGGTTTCCATTCATTGTACTTTTTGACAAAGTTAATACTAGTTTTCATTTTCTTTTTTATTTTGTTAACAAGTTCCATATATTTTAAATTTTAAAAATTTTCTCCTGTTTACAGCAATCTTCTAATAAACTGTTGCTAAAAATGTGCATCCTAACACCTATGTCGGTCAGAATCATCTGGTGCCTTAAGAATCTCTATATATCCTAAATGACTGTTATAGACACGCTAAAGTTTGGCAAGTATTGCTGAAACAGTCACTGTTATTTAGCAGTCAATATTTAGGTGATGGTGAGGCTTAATTTGCTCAAGTCATTTTTATATTTAAAGGATATTATTTTCCATAGCTTTATAAAATCTTAAAATAAAATAAAATCAATTATTCATAGGCACTTTTCACATTTGAAGTGCCACAGTTCCACAATTACAGGTATAAAAGTTCAAGAGACATGAGCTTCTTTATATCCAATAAGATTTTTAACTTGTTCAAAATCAGCCAGGCATAGAAAGCTCATTAATAGCAATTGGGGAGAGATGAGCTGAAGAAATGACTTTTTGAGAGAAAAAAAAGATAATCTGCCACTACACATTTTCTAGAGATTATAGAAAATGAAGTTTAGATATCTCTTATTTCTTCTAAAGTTCAGGAACTCAAGACTTTCAATTTAGCTAGGACTCAAATCAATGCATTGTATTGACAGGGCTAATATACAGAATGCATAAGGCCATAGATTTTGGACTACTTTGGTTAACTCTGGAAAACTCTATAAGAAATAATCTATAATAATTGGCATTGATAAAGCTTAAACCATTCCCTGACATAGGAATCTGCAACAATTTAAGTGTAGTAAGTTTCTAATAATAAGAGTATGTAAAGAAAATATAAAACACTGCTTCATACATTATAGTAATTTCTTTATATCTGTATGTGACTTTTATTTTGAAATAATTCCTGCACTAAAAATAACTATTATCTTCTGAAATTTTTTCCCTTCCAGTGCTAAAGCTTATGATGTTTATGAAATTCTTTCCCTCCCAGTTTACTAGGTGAGATATATGCACCTAAAAATGTAACATTGATTGCAACAACAGAATTCATGCTCGCAGAATTAACAAAATTATACTTAAATTCACGGCACCATCAAGTATTTTATGAAATTCACATTCTTGGATGAAGTCTGATATTTGATGGGAGAAATCTAATTGTAAGCAGGGAGATAAGTAGGCTATGGAACAGTAATCTAATTTGGACACCAAAAGTATAAGCCCAGGGAGATAATGCAGTGGATGTTAGTGTATGTGTACTATGTGTTGGCCTTGGCATGTTATTGGTCTTTCAGTTATGTGTCAAGGAAATGTTTATACCAAATAATTTAAAGATTCATTCAATTCAAAGCTCACATACATTTATTGGAATGGCTGTAGTATGTGATTCAATTCACAGCACTTGAATCTCAGAACAGTAATGCAGAGGTTTAGTAGAATAATATTCTAGCATTCCATAGTCTAGTGATATCTCTATATATATCTATATTTATATCACTTGTGATAATATATGTGTCTGCATGTGTGTGTTTTCCAGAACTAGAGAGCCACAGTGAAAACATGGCTCTAGTTTACTAGCTATGTGAACCGGTGACTGGGCTAATTTTTCTATGCTTCCAATTCTTCATAGGTAAAATCAAGATAGTAATGGCAGCACACTTCTATAGTTGCTCTGTGGAATAAATGAGTTAATATATGTAAAACCCCTGTGGTAATAATAAACTCTCAATAAATATTGGTTGTAATTTTTATTATTGATTTGCTGAAGTTCTTTGCCTGAAACATCTCCTGGCAATCTATGCTAAGAAACGTGGTGCAGCAAGTTGGCTGAATAAGATGTGGGGTTTCTGATCTGGGATCTCTGTTCTCTTAGGGATGTGAACAACAATAAAAAATAGAAAAAATTACTAAGGATTGTTTTTTTAGCTGAAGCTTTTGAAGGTAGGGAGCCATCTTTAGTTGTTTTTTGTCTCTAATACTTAGCATAGTACTTGAAAGTTAATTTTTGTTTACTAAAGTTCTGCTAAATAAAAATCATGCTGTGGGCATTTATATTACCAAAAAACTACCCTAGGTAATTAATTCAGGAGGGAAGGACTCATGATATTAATCTCCAAAGCTCTATATCCAAATGCAAGACAGGGAAATCCCAAAGTAGAGCCAGGTCCAACATAGAGAAAGTGAAAAACCAAGGTGACCACAGGGGTAGCAGGATCATTGTCATAGCAGGCAGTACAGAGGTGTCTCTCTTATAAATTGTCCTTACAGTCCTGCAATGGGAAGCAGATAAGATGTTGTAGAACTGGCAGTGATAGCACCTGGAATCATGTCACTTTTGAAATAGGACTGGCAGAAAATAAGATTTGGATAGGCAGGAAGATAAGGAAAAAGCCAAAAAGCTACACCACGGGAGTATAGATATACTCAAGGTAGACTTCTTAGACCTCAAAAAAAAGAAGCAATACATTTTTGTATTCCCATAGTTGATTTTGGCTTGAATCATCTTGTTTTGAGATTACTACATTGTTCACGTGGCTTTGCACCTTGTAGACAATATAGTTGTTTTAGGTAAATTTGTTGTGTGGGCTAATTCTCTGGGAGAAGAAAATTAAATCATTTTTGAGAATGTGATATATCCCAGGTACAAAGTTGAATGATTTCTCATTGCATCATTTAGTTTAATCAGAATAACATTCTGTGAGTTAATGTCCTTTTTTATTTTACTGAAAATATTATTACTACTTAATTTTTTCACAAATTAAAGAAACACAATATCTCATAATTAACCAGACATTAATTGTCATTGATAATTAAGATTCTCCATAAATATTTTTGGATCAGTAAATGAATAAGTAAAATAGCACTAAAACTAAAATGTTTTTTCTTTCTTGTGGTTTACCACTAGAGGAAGCCATAGTGTAACACTCTAATAAAGTTGTTTTTTTTTTGTCTAATCCTATTAAGTTGAATTAAAGTTTAGTGCCTGTTTTACTTGGGTTTCTTGCAATTTTAGAAACATGGCAGAACTTATGGGTGATATACAGGAAAAAATATTAATTCTTTGGGAAGAAATCTATGATACACATCAGAGGGTAGGATTTAAAGATGTAAATTAATAAATTATGTGATTAAGTTAGACTAGATTGAATACAGGCATTGTGTTAGAAAGATATGCTAGGTTCACAACAAAGTCTGCAAATCTACATTTCATAGATAACATGTTGCATTCTGCAAGTGGGGAACATTGCCAACAGAAAGGGTGTAAGTGGAGATTCCTTTTTCTTTCAGTAAGATTTGCTTAAACAACCACTAAATATAGTGGAAGATATTACTGGTTATTACATTGAACAAATGGATTTTTGCCTTTTCTAATAACTCATTGTATGATGAGGAGGAAAAGGAGGAAGAAAATATGTTGACATGAAGAAAGACAGTGAGATATTGAGAGATTGTAGGGAGAGAGAGAGGAGAGACAGAGAGAGAGAGAATGGCTAGGTAGCATTTTTGAACAAATAATAAGTGCCAGACAATATTTTCGGCACTTTGCACATAATACTCAATCTTTGCAACACCATATGAAGTTCATGAGGTGTGTATTGTCCTTATCCTCATATTTTATAGATGAAAACTGGTGTGCTGACATACCCACCTGGTGAGTGGTGAAGCCAGGATTCAAACCCAGGCATTCTGATTGTAGAGCCCACGATATTTATAATCTGCTGCCTTACTAAAAAGGTGGCAGAAATGAAGACCCTGTCTCATAAAGAAAAACGTTAAACAGAAGTAGAGCATATGGCTAATGGTCAGAAAGGAGGGCTAAAGAGTCAAGTAGGGAGTGGACTTTGGGAAGTGATGAACAAGGAAAAAACGAGAAGAGTTGGTGAGCCCCTCTGCTAAGGACCTCATCTAGATCAGCTAACTTTTCCATTTCCTTAGTTGGCAAGGCCCTGAGACAGAATAAAATTGCAGGTGGAGATTAGCAACGGCATTTTGTCATGGTTATGGCCATATGCAGATGTGTGAAAAAACAGCCAATAGATATGACAATAAGTGTATTTATTGCTATGTCTCAAAAGTTTATATGTTCTCCCTCTATAAATTTACTATAGAAACAGGCATTTTATTGTGAAAAATCCAAATAACACGAATAGAGTTGCATTTCAAGTGAATTTTTCCAGATCTGCCCATCCTAGAACCTAGAGGAAGCCACTGTTAAAATATTTGTGTTGTGTTTTTTTTTTTTTTTTGGCCTATTTGGAGACATTCAAAGGACATCATACAGTTCTGCAATCTGTTAACTGTATATCTTTGACAATTTTCCTATTACTGCAGATATCCTTTTCCACAGTGTATATGCTCCATATTTATGTACAAATCACCTTGTTAATCTACTTTTTAATTTTATTTAATAATATTTATATAATATTTGTTATAGAGTATTATACACTATATATTAATTACAATATTACCTAATATATAAATATTATATATAGATATACAATATTACATAATATTGTATTATATATTATATATAAACATTATTTATATATATAAAATAAATAATTTATTTATATATAATATATAAATATATAATGTTTATATATAATATATAATACATAATATAAATAATTTATTTATATTATAAATAAATATTATTAAACTAGCACTCATTATATCTCTGGAACAATTGATGGGATAGGTACTCTTGTCAGCCCCACTTAAAGATAAAAGAACAGAGACTCAGAGAGGTCAAATTACTCACCTTCTGTCATACAGCTGGAAAATAAGAGAGCTGAGATTTGGACATTGTATTATTCTTTATTACAAATGCATATATTTTGGATTAGTTTTCTAATCCAATCTAGACATAATTTTGTTTTAATAAGTGATTTACCCAATTTTTATTTATTTATTTATTTTATTTATTACAAATATTTTGGACTTTTATTCTGTCATCATTTTATTCATTTTATACTTTCCCTTTTCCTTTCCTTTTTCTATGGTTTTGTTCTATGCTTTAAATTCTTTCTCCAAGTAGTAATTTTGCTGTATTCCTTCTAACTTTAATTACTGTATACAAACTAGATTTACAAGTTTGGAAGATGTGTAATTCTCCTGCTATGAAAGTTAAGGTCATGAGGTAAGTTATAGCTTCCCCACCTTTGTGCCTTTTATTTCTGAAGTTTTTCCCCCCACTACTAAGGTTTACACTATTGTCCTTTCTACGTCCCTAACCCCCAAAGTGGTTCTCATGAAATTCTATATTTAGAATTTTTTCCTATATAAATAACCAATTATTTTCAAATCACACTTCTCATTCCTGATTTGTACACACTGATCCATCTCTTGGTTGAATGTCTTAACCAAGGAATTTTTCTTTATATAGAAAGGTTTATAGATAGCTCCATTCATTGATTATATGTACATTAAAAAAGACTTTCTGTTCATATTTATATAAATAAGATATGACTGTTAAAAAATTTTTAAGATATATTGCTTCCCTGGAACACTCTTTCTATATATGTATTGCTTAACTGTTGGCTGACATTTAATTTGCTAAAGTGAATCCTGAAGCTGGTTATTATATGCCTTCATCTTATACATAACTTGATTTTTCTTCCTGCAAACCACAAGATTCTTTCTTGATCCTTCAAGTTCAATAATGTTATCAACACGTGTCACTTTTCCTCATTTTATATTAAATTTTCCTAGAATATATTTTGCATTTTTGATCTAGAGATTCAATTTTTCTGTTTCAAAAAATACTTTTTCTCTTTTGCTTGTTTTCTTATATTTATACTCTTTTCTTCTAGAAATTCAGTCATATTCATGTTTGATTTCCATTGTTTTTCTGTGTCTGTCATCTTATTAATCATATTTATCAATTATTTTTTACCTATTTTGTTTTGTATATTTTTCTCACATTTGTCCTTATTCCTGTCTCTGTTTTCAGTAGTATTTATTCTATTTCTTTCTGGTTCCAGTGTAATTTTCTTTTCTTTAAGTTTTTTTTTTTTAAATTAGAAATTATTTTTTAAAAATATGTGTGTGAAAAGTTTTTTTTCTTGTTGTTGTTACCTGGGCTTAATTCTTTTTTCTGAAGCTTATTATTCATCTGAATTTTGATTATTACATTTATTGCTCCTACCTTTTGTACAGTGTCTGTATACATGCTTGGTGTTGGAATTTTTTGCTTGCAGTTCATCTTTGAACAAAATAATTTTATTTGGTACAGCTGTTTGCTCAGAAATGGTTAAGGCAAGAAGATGGATATTGATCTGGGATCATCATAACTTCAGCAAGAAAATGCAGAGAAATCAGCTTTTAGAATTCCTGCTTCAGAACAAGCAGTAACCCAGTCAGGAGCTGTTGGTTCTCAGTGAAGCTTGTAGCACTTATGTATTTTGTTTGATGTTTAGTGTTGATCTCTGCCTAGTCAATTCAGTCTCTGGCTGTTATATTGGATGCTACTTATATTCTGTCCTCTATTATGAATCACCTCCATGATGTTTTTCCAGGGTCAGAAACAGAGATTGGAGAAAACAGAGATAGTCATCCACAATATCCTTCCTCCTTCCATATTGTTTTTTTTAAACGAGTTTCAGAAGGTGAAACAGTATAAAGAAGCTATTACTTTACGGTCAATTTTTCCCTCATTTTGACCATGGATATATATCTCTTTTGAATTTCACTTTATGAGTTGAATCCAGCTCACTTGATTCTGTATGTAGTCACAGTTTAGTATTTCCATGGAACTAGCAGTAAATTCTTGCTTTGCATTTATACCTTGACATGAAGCACCAGTTAACCAAACACTGGAGAAAGGTCTGTGTCACTCTCGCTGCAGTGATTTTTACACAGTGCTGTAAATGCAGTTGTGATTCAAGTGCCACAATGAAAAGTTATGAAAACTCCTCAAAATAGAACTCCAAATTTTTTAAAACAAGAAAAATTATTTCTGGACATATTAGAGCAATATTCATACACTTTTACTGAGCTAATCTACAATTGAATAAATCAGCAGCTATTTACTATTTTATTAGTCTTTCAGAGCAAAGGAGAGCATGTTAAAATTAAAATATACAGTAAATTCTAAATATCATTTTCACCAATAAGGTCAAATTTGCATTATTCCTTCATAAAAGGTTTCTTGCATCATTTGAAAGAGGCACAAGGTGCAAAACTACTCCCTCAGTGTCTGATTTTTATCAATCAATGTTTAATTTTTCAGCTCTGCTGGCATAGTGTTTTGCTCTTTTGGCATATGTGATCATCTTCTTTGATTTTTACAAAAGCATATCTACCTTTCAATTGTAAACCCTCAGTAATCAATCTTTAAACTCTGATTGTGCTTTCATTTAATGCATGATGACACTGATTTTTCTCTTCCTATTTTAAGAACTTTTTTTTTTTTAAGACAGTCTCTTGCTGTGTCTCCCAACTGGAGTGCAGTGGCATGATCTTAGCTCACTGCAACCTTGAACTCCTGGGCTCAAGCAATCCTCCCCCACCTCAGCCTCCTGAGTAGCTAAGACTACAGGCATGCTACCATGTCCAGCTAATTCTTTTTACTTTTATTTTTGTAGAGACAGGGTCTTGTTATGTTGCCAGGCTGGTCTCAGATTCCTGGCCTCAAACGATCCTCCTGCCTCAGCCTCCCAAAGTGCTGGGATTACAGACATGAGCCACTGCACCCAGCCTTATTGTTGGCAATAAAAAACTTTGATATCACCTTAAAATCCAGTTTCTTATATGTCTACAGATGTTTCCTATTTTCATATTGGATATATGATTTAAATTTGTGAAAACAAACAAATGTTTACATGTCAAAAATGAGCATCCATTTATATTTTAAGATTATCTTCCCTGCCTGAAAAGTGGTTAGAAAAAATGAGAATTCTAAGTGAGAAAATATTTTTAATACAAAGTGAAAATTGCTGCATCCTAAAATTACTGATCTCAATTGAGATATGCCAATTGATTCTAAATTCATCCATATATAATGTAATCTTTCCCTCCATGTTTCAGGTTTATTGCCGGCACTATATTATACTATAGCAAGTGTAGGCAGAGTCGGGCCTGCAGTCAAAATTGACCAACTGCCTGTTTTTGTATGATCCATGAGTAAAGAATAATTTTTATATGTTTTAATGGTTGGGTAAAAATCAAATCAAAGTAAAAATAACATTCTGTGTCATGTAAAAATTATACAAAATTCAAATTTAAATGACCATAAATAATTAAGTTTTATTGGAACACAATCATGTCCATTCATTTGTGTATTTTTTATGACTGCTTACATGTTACAATAGCAGAGTTGAATAGTTGTGACAGAGACTATATGGCCCACAACGTCTAATGTATTTACTGATAGTGATATTTACTATCACACACTAATGTGTGAGCTTGTACCATAGGAAAAGTTTCCCAAACCTAACTCTTACCATTAAGAGGCTGTACAATTGCTAAGAGCACAGCATGTGAAGTTTGAACCCTGGCTCCTCCATTTACCAACTCTGTGACCATGGGAATTTTACATATTGTCTATGCATCAATATTTTATCTGTAATCATAATTGTGCCCACTTCAGAGAGTTATCATGAGAATTCTATGAGCTCAAATCTCTTAGAACATTGCCTAACATATTGGAATAAAATTAGCATTTTTTCTCTTTTGTTTCATTTAAATTGTGTGAGATCATTAAATATGAGTTAACATATTTTCAACATTGAACTTTAGAAAACAAAAATAATCCTTAAAATTCAGAGATATTATATAATAGCAATCTAGTAATGTAAATTAATTTGTATATTTGCTTATATTAAATATTAATGAAGGGTTAGGGCAATGGCACAGATATTTCTTAATCCTGAGAAAATTACTTAAAGAATAGAAAAAAATGAGAAAAATATTTTTATGTGGCAGGTGAGGGATTGATTAAACATAAAAGAGAGAAAAGGATCTCTTCCCAAGGTAATGGAGGGGGTAAGATTGCACAAAAATGAGTCTATATAGTTTGTATTCCTTAACCCACTTTATTTAACTTTTAAAAGCCACTTAACAAAGGATAATATATTCCAGATGCTAGAACACAGAGAAGAATTATGACATATTTCACATTTTTTCTTCTGGTGTATATTAAGAACTTAATGCTTTTAATAATGAAAAAATTCCTCCAATATATTAAATTATCTGAACATAAGAATTTACCAATGCATGTAATTAAAGTTCTCCAGGAGGAGTCTTTATACATTTTTCCTCTAAGTTTTTATAAAGTTTCTGCAGATAAGTAAGCGGTGTAGATAGTTAATTTAAAAATAGATTTAAGGAGCACTAACTTCTATGTTTCCTAAGAAATTTTAAGGTTAGATATTTAGACACTAATTTGACTTATTTAGTAAAAATTTTTCCAAACTCATAAATACATTTGTATGTTTATATTTCTTTTTTATCCCTGATTTTAAATTTTCTCTCAAGTTATGTGATAATATTCATGAATTTTTTTTTTAGTTGCAACAGTTTTAGGTATTCAAGATAAGGTTTTATTGGTAGCCATAAATTCAGTTTCTGATTAATTTCTTAAGCACAACCTTTGTTGTGTTATTTTAATGTTAACTTTTGGCAAGTTCATAGCCTCTTTGATGTGTAGAGCTAAACGTTATACTTTTGCTAGAAAGTATACACCTTTATATCCTGCCCAGCACATTTAAATAAGCCTGGCTTTATTTTTATTTTTTTTTTATCTCTCCATTTCCCCATCACATCCCATCAAAGTGTAAGGGTTATGGTTTGATACAGATAAGAAACTTTACAAAAAAATACTGTATGTTCCATTTATATAAAATTCACAACTAGGCAAAACTAATTGGTAGTAATAAAAGTCAGAGTAGTGGTTACGTCTGATGTCAAGTGGACATAGAATAGGTATTGAGTGGAGAGCAACACAAGAGAATCTGCCAGAGTAATGAAAATTTCTTATTGGTCTGGGTGATAATTACATAGGTATGGGTATGGGTATGTGTGAATGTATCCAGCTGTATACTTAGTTGTGTATCTTAATAAATTGCATCTCAGCATTTAGAAAGAGAAAACCAGAAAGAGTAATAACTGCCACAGTAAAGTTTTTGAATTGTAGCTCATCAATAACATTTGAAACAGTTGTGTACTGAGTGAATGTAAAGAGGCCAAGTCATGAAGTAAGATTCCATGGATGGTGGGAAACTAGAAATCACCCCGAGGGGCCACTGGAAAGCAGCAAGAGCATCGGTGAAACACTGAATCTAGCTTGCTGTTGTTCATTTATCAAACCTCTGAAATTACCACAGCTTTCTCTTACTCCTGCTGCCATCATAAATTAAAATGAAAAAAAATCTGGGCAAGTAGGTAACAAACAGCAGCAGCTGTGATTATTGGCACAGAAGAAAGAGGAAAGCACAGAGATGGCAGCATGTAGCAGAATAGCTATAAAACTGGGCCAAGTAGCGCAGCATACCCAAGGATGGCAAGGAACTGAATACCAGAAGAGCCATCCAGCAGCACATCCACTTTCCAAAGCTACTAAGAAATTTCAACACAAATAATTGTTCTTAGTCAAATCAGGAACATATAACCAATAATTCAAATGTTCCTTTTATAAAATCATGCACAAGTTCTCAGTATACCAAACCAATTATACACTCTAACCTGGATTTTTTAACAGCAGCATTTAGCTTTCTGAGTACTTAGAGTTTGCTAGGTAAATCTGGGATAAGATGAAATACTTTACTTGTCTTATGACATGTTTAATGGCTACTTTGTATATATAAGAAATTTCAGGTAGCCTGGGTAAATAAGCACTGAACCTTGCATTTATATGACTTTTAAGGATATAGAGAACAAGGGATAAAGCCTAGGATCATCCACTATGGGATTTAGAAGTAGACCTTGCATAAAGCCCAAAGGAAGATAATTGAATAAATCCAAATGAATCAGCTATTATAAAAAAAAGAAATAAACTAAAAGTCCAACATTACAAACACAGGTTGTAATGCTGCAATTTTTAAAAAAAAAAAAAACACATATTAGGCAAATTTGTACAAAGAAAGTTGGTGTTCCTTCATGAATGTAGAAAACTAGACTTTAAGTAAAAAGCAATATTAAAAATAAAAGAAGTCAGATATTGGTAAACGATTTGATTTTTCCAGTAAAAAAATAAGCTTCTACTCACGAAACAATAGAGCCTTTTATTAAGTAAAAACCAATTGACAGAATTACAAAGAGAAATTCTGAAATTCACCAGAACAACATGATTTTAACATACCTTGCTTAAATAGGTCCATTATCCAAAATATGGATATTTTGGATTTAAAGAATATCCTCCTGAACAATTATTTTTAAGTACACATCAAACATTTATTAAAATTTATATATACTTATACAAATTCAAGATGATTATTACCATAAACAACAAGCTTTAAATTAGTTTAAGAAGTTTTAAAAAATAACTACAATGTCCTATTCAGCTAAAATTTTAAGAATGAAAATATAAGTAAATTCTGGATCAAAAAGAAATCTTACTGAGGATTAATAAATTTTAGATGTGAATCATAAAGAAATAATTATAGGACTTAGCTTATGAGATAATTTGAGAAAAAATAAACTTTCAATTTAAAAACATGTTTTAAATACTCATTTTAGAATTAAAAAATTGTATAAAGGCTACATATTAATGAGACAATCCACTAACAGAAGAAGAAAAAAACAAATCAGAGAGAAAAATAATAAGAAAGAACAAAAATTCATAACATAGAAAACAAAAGTACAAAAGAAAAATCAATAAAGAAAAACCTTTTTTTTAAGTTTTTCTTTTTAAACCTGGGACAAGAATGATGAAGCAAGTCATATGAAAGGAAAAACAAAATAATGAATTTGAAAAGGTCATAATTACAGCTGCTAGAAAGGTTCTCTAATGCTATAACTATGGTATGTTAACCACTCGTATCTTTAGTATGAAGTCTAAAAAACAAAACTATTAAAAACAATAATAACAATAATAATTTTAAAGACATAGGCAATATAAAATATTTAAATTGAACATCAAAAAGTCAAAATTTGGGAGGGGAATGGAATTAAAATGTAAAATTAAATAGATTTTGTTTGTTTCTTTCTTTGCAATCAAAGGTAAGTTCTCATCAGTTTAAAATAAGTTATTACAACTATAAAATGTGTTTCATAAACCTCATGGCAACCACAAAGTAAAAATCTG
Source organism: Daubentonia madagascariensis (assembly GCA_023783475.1). Taxonomy (NCBI): domain Eukaryota; kingdom Metazoa; phylum Chordata; class Mammalia; order Primates; family Daubentoniidae; genus Daubentonia; species Daubentonia madagascariensis. The sequence goes on from JAKFHU010001209.1 coordinate 34,464,746, forward strand.
TAATGGATACACTAAAAATGAAAAAGCAAGTAATCAAAACAAACTATCAGAGAAAATCAATCACAAATGAAGACAGTAGAAAAGAAAGAAAGGAAGAGAAGAGAGAGAAAATAACCAGAAAACAAGTAACAGAAGAGGAGTAGCATGTCCTTGCCTATCAATACTAACCTTGAATGTAAATTGACTAAATATTCCAATTAAAAGACATAGAACAGGTTAACAGATATTTTTAAAGACCCAATTATATGCTGCCTACAAGAAACTCACTTCAGCTGCAAAGACACACAGAGACTAAAAGTGAAAGGATGTAAAAAGATATTCCTTGTAAGTAGAAGCAAAAAAAAAAAAAGCAGGAGTATATAAGTATATAAGCTATATGTATATCAGATCAAATAGACTTTAAGTCAAAAATGATTTAAAAAGACAAAGAAAGCCATTATATAATAACAAAGTTGTCAATACTGGAGGAGGATGTAAAAATTTTACATATATATACACCCGATGCTAGAACAATTAAATATATAAAGCAAATATTAACCAATCTAAAGGGAGATATCAACTGTAATACAACAATAGCAGGTGTCTCCAACAACCCGCTCTCAGCAATGGACAGATCATCCAGAAAGGAAATCAACAGAGAAACATTGGAATTAAAATGTACTCTAGACCAAATGGACTCAGTAAACATTTATAAAATATTCCACCCAACAGCTGCAGAATACACATTCTTCTCAACAGCACATGAAACATTCTCCAGGATAGATCATATGTTAAGCCACAAACAAGTCTTAAACTTTAAAGCATGGAAATCATATCAGGTATCTTTTCTGACCACAATAGAATAAAACTGGGAACGAATAACAGGAATACTCTAGAAAGTGCACAAATACATAGACATTAACATGCTCATGAGAAACTAATGTGTCAATACTGAAATTAAAAAGGAAATTAAAAAATTTCTGGAGACAAATGAAAATGGAAACACAACATACCAAAACTTATAGGATACAGAAAAAGCAGTTCTAAGAGGGAAGTTCATAGCAATGAACACCTACATCAAGAAAGAAGAAAGATCTCAAGCAAACAACCTAACATTATACCTCAAAGAACTAGAAACACAAGAACAATCTAGAACCCAAAGTAAGTAGAAGGAAAGAAATTGTAAAGATCGAAGCAGAAATAAACAAAATTGAGATTAAAAAGCAACACAAAAGATCAATAAAACAAAGAGTTGATTATTTGAAAAGAAAAACAAAATCAACAAACCTTTAGCTAGATTTACTAAGAAAATGAGAGATAAAACTAAAATAAGTAAAATCAATGATGAAAAAAAAGACATTGCAACTGATACCACAGAAAAACAAAGGATCATAAGAGACTACCTCAAACCGCTATATGCCAATGAATTGGAAAACTCAGATGAAATATATAAATTCCTGCACACACACAGCTTACCAAGATTAAATCATGAAGAAATAGAAAACCTGAACAGACCAATAATGAGTAATAAAATACAAGCAATAATAAAAATGTCTCCACCAAAGAGAAGCCCAGGACCTGATAGATTCACTGCTGAATTATACCAAACATTTAAAGAAGAACTAACACCAATTCTACTTACACTAGTGCAAAAAAATTGAAGAAGAGGGAATATTTCTGAACTCATTCTATGAGGCCAGCATTATCCTAATACCAACACCATACAAGGACACAACAAAAAAAAGAAAACTACAGCCCAATATCCCTGATAAATATACATGCAAAATCCTTAAAAAAATACTAGCAAACTGAATTTGAGAACACTTTAAAAAGATTATTTATCATGATCAAGTGAAATTCATCTCAAGGATGCAAGGATGGTTCAACACACACAAATCAATTAATGTGATATGTCACATTAACAGAATCAAAGACAAAACCATATGATCATTTCAATAGATGCTGAAAAAGCATTTGATAAAATTCAACATCCCTTTATGATAAAAACACCTAACACATTGAATATATAAACATACCTCAGCACAATAAAGGCAGTATTTGACAAACCCACAGCTAACAAAATACTGACAGGGGAAAAGTTGAAAGCTTTTCCTTTATTATCTGGAACAAGACAAAGATGCCACTTTTACTTTTATTCAGCATAATAGTGGAAGTTCTAGCCAGAGCAATTAGGCAAGAGAAAGAAATAAAGGGCATCTGAGGTAGAAAGGAAGAAGTCAAATTGTCCCTGTTTGTAGACAGTATAATTTTATGCATATATAAAACCCTGAAGACTCCACCAAAAACTGTTAAAACTAATAAATAAATTTAATAAAGTTTCAAAATACAAAATCAACATACAAAAATCAGTAGCATTCCTACATGCCAATAGTGAACTATCTGAAAAACAAATCAAGGAAGGAATTCTACTTACAATAGCCACAAAAACAAAATAAAGCAAAAAAAAAGAACTTAATTAAGGAGGTGAAAGATCTCTACAACTAAAACTACAAAACATTGATGAAAAAAATTGAAGAAAACAGAAATAAATGGAAAGATATGTTGTGTTTATGGATTAGAAGAATTAATAGTGTTAAAATGTCCATATTACCCAAAGTGATACACAGATTTAATGCAATCCCTATCAAAATATCCATGACATTCTTCACAGAAATAGAAAAAGCAATCTGAAAATGCAAAAGGCCCCAGACAGTAAAAGCAATCTTGAGCAAAAATAAACTAAAATACTGAAGTCTGACTAACCGACTTCAAAATATACTGCAAAGCTTATAATAACCAAAACAGCATTGCAGTGGCATAAAAATAGACACATAGACCGATGGAACAAAAAAGAGAACCCACAAATAAATCCCCGCATTTACAGCCAACTGATTTTTGACAAAAGTGCCAAGAACACATTAGGGAGAGGATAGTCTCTTCAATAAATGATGCTGTTAAAAATGAATATAACAGGCAAAACAATGAAATTAGATCCCTACTTAGCACCATATTAAAAAATCAACTCTAAATGGATTAAAGACTTAAATGTAAGACCCAAATCTATGAAACTACCAGAAGAAAACATGGGGAAACACCTCATGAAATGGGACTGGTCAAGGATTTTTAAAATAAGACCTCAAAAGCAAAGGTAACAAAAGCAAATATAGACAAATGGGGTTACCTCAAACTAAAAAGCTTCTGTAAAGCAAAGGAAACAAGCAATAGAGTGAAGAGAACACCTACAGAATAGAAAAAAATATTTTCAAACTGCATATCTGACAAGAGGTTTCTATCTAAAATATATAAGGAACTCAAACAACTCGATAGCAAAATAATAATAATAATAATAACTCAATTTTTAAAATGAGCAAAAGAGCTCAATGTCTTTTGAGACATTTCTCAAAAGAAAACATACAGATGGCCAACAAGTATATGAAAAAAATGCTCAACATCACTAATCATCAGGGAAGTGCAAATCAAAACCACAATGAGCTATTACCTCACCCCAGTTAGAATGAGTTAGAATGGCTATTATCAAAAAAAAAAAGAAAACCCACAAATTCTTGTGAAGATGGGGAGAAAAGGTAAGTCTTACACACTGTTGGTGGGAATGTCAATTAGTACAACCACTATGGAAAACAGTGTGGAGTTTCCTCAAAAAATTAAAAGATAGAACTACCATTTAATCCAGCAATGCCATTACTGGGTATATACCAAAAAAAAAAAAAAAAAGAAATGGAGTCAGTGTGTCAGAGATATCTTCACTCCCATATTTATTGCAGCACCATTCACAATAGCCAAGATATGGAATCAACCTTAGTGCATATGGATGAGTAAAGAAGATGTGACATACACATGCACACACAGACACACACACACAGAATGGAATACCTTTTAGCCACAAAACAGAATGAAATCTTGTCATTTGCAGCAACATGGATGAAATGAACCTAGAGGACTTACGTTAAGTCAAATAAGCCAGGCAAAGAAAGACAAACACTGTATAATCTCACTCATATTTAGAATCTAAAAAAGTCAATTTCATAGAAGTAGAGAATAAAACAGTGGTTACCAGAGCCTTGGGATTGGAGAGGGAACGGAGGTGACCAGGAGAGACTGGTCAACTGATGCAAAGATCGTGTTAGGAAGAATAGCTTCTGGTCTTCCATTACACAGTAGGATGATTATAGCTAATAACAATGTGGTGTGTATTTCAAGATAGCTAGAAGAGAAGATTTTGAATGTTATCATGACAAAGAAATGATAAATGTTTAAAGTGATGGATACGGTTATTACCCTGATTTGATCATTATACAATGTATGTATGCACTGAAACATGACACTATACACCATAAATACATACAATTAATGTATCAATTATAAATTTAAAAATTAAATTACATTAAAAAGGTAATAATCATAGCTTCTAGAAAGATCAAAGGAAAATATTAGAATATTAACAAAATTTACTCTAAGTTTGAAAATCTCTAACAAATGGGTAATTTTCTTAAAAAATAAAATGCTTCCAAATGGACTGAAGATGACATTGGCAACTTGGATAGTACAATAATCATTTAAGATTGAATCAATACCTAAGCATCTTTCTCCCACCAAATCCCACATACCTAAATGATATTACTCGTGAGGATTACCAAGTAATCAAAAGACAAATAATTATAACCTTATAAAGACTCTTTCAGAATTAGGAAAAAACAAAATATTTTCTACTCATTTTATGAAGCCATCATAATCTTATTATCATTAGCATGTAAGAACATATGAAAATGAAAAAAAAAAGCAAATTCCATTCATAAATATGAAAATAAAAATCCAGAGTAAATTACCAGGAAGGTGACTCTCAATATCTAAAAATCAAGATATTATAACATGAGCAAGTTGGATTTATCTTGGAAATTCAAGTTTGGTACACGATTAGAATGTGGTTCATCAATTAATAAATTAATTGAGAAAATGCAGTTGATCTTCTCAGACACTCCTGAAGTTTTACTTTACAAAGTAAAGAAAGTTTCCCATGTTGGGGATCAGAAAATGATACCCGAAAGTATGGCACTTTGGCATGCTGAATATTTTGAACTAAAGGACATTAGAAGGCCTCAGAAATAGCCTCAGAAGCAAAGTCTTCCTCTGTCCTCCTACTCTCCTGTCTCTTGCTTCCCCTTTTCCCCCAAGGCAGGACATAGAAACTAGAATTCCTCTTCCCCAAGGTGGGTTATAGAAACTAGAAATATTATTCTAACCATTCCCTATCTTTCTATTTAGGAGACGATCATAAAGAAATTCTCTGGCCTACCTTCTCTAATAGTAGATGATAAGACCTTCACTCCAGAAAAGGTCCTGACCTATACCAGGAGGAAAGAATGCTGCAAAGCAAGGTCAAGAGAATCTGGACAGACTTTGCTGGGTTCTCCTCTGAGTCCATTGCCATTAGATCATACCTGTTTTGTCCAGTCACGTTTTTACACTGCTATCCACTCTTCATCAAAACCAAGCATAAAAATAGACAGTTTTTCCAGAGTCTTTGGGTCTTCATTTCCAGAGGCTCCCATGTCACATAAAACTTGGATTACATAAATTTGTTGTGCTTTTCTCTTGTTAATCTGTCTTGTTATAGGAGTGTCAGCTATTACCTTTATGATAGGGAAGAAAGGTGTCACATATTTTCCACCCCTACGCCTAAAATGTGTACCATGCCATAGAAATTAATCCAAAATGTTATTAACATAGAGATAGGCAAACTAATGCAATAGAACAGAGAACCCGGAAAAAAAATCTATGTGTATATGCAAACATGATCAATGGTATCCAAACAAGTAATTACAATATTGAAAAATAAAACTGCATCTCTACTTCATGTCATACACAAAAATCAATCACAAAAGATAATTAAAAACAATGTAAAGATAAAAACCATACAGTTGCTGAAGATAATATAGTAGGATGTATGTATCTGATATTGGTGGAAGAAATTTTGTATTAAATAAATGTAAAAGCATGTAAAAGAAAAAAGTTTACAAATTCCACTACATTAAAAATTAGAACAGATGTTCATGAAAGACAAGCCAAAGACGTTCATATCACACAAAGCTGAAAAGGATTGTTATGCAGAAAATATAATTTTAAAACTCTACAAATCAATAAGAGACAGATAATACCCCAGAATAAATGGAGAAAGATATTTCAGAGAAGGGAAAACACAAATAACCAATAAATATATGAAAAAAGATTTCAAAGACATTAAAATTAAAACCATAATGAGATCTTTATACTCAGCAGTCAAGATTTCAGATTTTCATAAGATGAAATAGTGGCAAAGATGTAGAAGAAGTAGAATTCTTAAATAATGCTAGTAAAATGGAAAATGGTACGACTACTTAGAAACCAACTTGGCACTTCTTTATTAAAGGTGAAGCTATGCATACCTTACAACTCAGGAATTCCAGTTTTAAACATGCACCTTAGAGCTAGGAGGCATATATAAAAATGTTCATTATAGCAATATTTGTAATAGCAAACAAAATAACCTAAAATTACCCAATATATATCAAAAAGAGAATAAAATATATTGTTATATTAATATAAAATAATATTCGTTAAAAGTGGCAAGAAATTAAACATAATTATAAGCAGTAACATGAATGAAATTCAGAAACAATATTATATTAAAAAGCAAATTCTAGAGCAGTGCATCGACAGTGATTTAACTAATAAAAAATTTTAAATATAGAAAACAATATATTGTTAATATTGTTTCTAAATTTATGGAACAAACACCAGAAGCTCATTACCCTAAAGTTCATTCCCCAGAGGTAAGATGCTAAGAGGATGGTCTTCATAGTGGGGCCTAATGAAGCACACTCTTTCATTTGGTGCATTAGCTCAAGCATATTTCCTACCTGCTGGAAAGCTGAGTTCTTAACACAGTTTAGACAGATGCAGATGAACTTTCCCAGTGGTTTGTATTCTCAGTTACACATTAGAAATATCTATGGAGTTTTAAAAAATTGTAATGCCCAGGCTACACCCCAGCTAATTAAACCAGGATCTCTGGGGATGGGACTCAAGAAGCCCTATGTTTTAAAATCTTGCCAGGAGATTTATGTTTTAATAAAATATTCTGAACTTAAGAAAAATAAAGAAATAAACCTATCACTATTGCCCACTGGCTCCTCCAAAGGTTAGGTATATTTATAATGATATCATTGTTGTATTTGTCATATAAATGCTTTATTAAATAAAAATAGCTAGACAGAAAAACACAAACAAAACAAAAACACAGCCAAGATTGAGAACCACTATGTTAGAGCAAGTCCAATCACTTTCCCTTGAAAAATCTAATGCTCCATGTGGATGTAATTTTACATATCCCTGGATATACTGGTCTGCCTAGGATTGATGGGTCTGAAGCTCTTAAGAATTTTGTGTGTGTGTGTGTGTGTGTGTGTGTGTGTGTGTAGATTAAGGCAAAACCTTTGTTTTACATATGTAAAGACCAGAGTAAGAACCACTTTGAAACCTGTGATTTAACCTGAAGTTAAAACTCTCTGTGTAGAGTCACACAACTAAAGAAGATATCAGTCAAAAAACATTATATGCAGTGTACACTGTCTCATCAATTTAGAGACCTGCATGATCATTTCTTATACATGAAGCTACTTATAATTTACAATGATATTTGAAAAATACTATTCATTCCATTGCCATGAAAAGTGCACCAAAAAGGCAGAAGAAAATGGGTTGTTTTTATTCCATTTCATAAATGAGAAAAAATCTATATGAACTATTAAATTAAAAACAAAAGCAATTCACATAGAAGACTGTCTTAGTGACACATTTTATTTTCCTTACTAATGTGGCATGATTATTAGAGAATAAGTTTCTAATTAGATTATATGATATCAATCAAAAGTCTCTGGGCACCAGCTATAGATATATGCATTATTAGATTTCTGCATTTAAATATGGGCTCTTTTTTATATTTAAATTGTAAGAAGTCGACTACTATTTTCCTTGAGATATTCATGTTCTTATTTTATAACACTTTCAAAAAGGCTTATTAAATTGACACTTTTTAGCAAAGATACATAAATTTTGAGACATATTTTATTACTTAGTTCAGTTTTCTGAAATAAAACTATTTTTTCAAGACTAATTTTTTATACAAATGCTTAAACCTAGCTCAAATATTTGAGTTTAACATTGATTTGGGGGAGTATTTTCTCTGCTGTGTTCTGTGACTTAATTTTCATCTTAATATCCTAAATATGTTAACAGAGAGGCAAACATTATCAATTATTATGAATCTCATAGTGAAAAATTTATTTTGGTTCATTAACAAGCCAACTGTAAAGTGATTTTGAGTAGATTGTTAATAAGCATAACTCGTCTTATAAGGAAAAGAAACATAAGAATTATTAGAGACATAAGGAAAACAGATCTTAATTATATTAAGAAATGAAAAAGAAAAAAGAATCAGAGAATTGGGAAAGAATTATGAAAGTACATTGGTTTCAAGAGATGGTCCCCAGTATAATTGGTAGATGGGATTTTCCATTTACTCAGGGGCACATGGATCCAACCTATATATAAAATCTTATTGGGTTATTAGCAGGAAAATTGAGATATTTATGTGAATTAGGACTGAGCTAGGCTACATTGGGTCAAATATAGCACATGAACAGAACTGGTTTAAAATTGAACCAGCAAAACTCATAACACAAGATATATACTATTAATAACTCAAGAAAACAACAAATGAGATAGTGTATAGATGCTGTTTATGTCCACCCAGGTCCCCTTCACCTGGCTAATGTCTCCATATCCAACTGAGGATTTGGTTTCCTAATGGTCATGGCTGCCCCCTTCTCTAGAGAATTGACTTGAGCCAAAGGGAGATGCCGTGGAATATAAATTACCCCCTCCAGCCCCTCACCCCTCAGCATTCCAACTAGTATGAGTTTTAAAGAAAAAAAAAGCTACCCCACTCCCTTCACCCCCTTTGCTTCATAAGCCTCAAAGCTGGACCAACTCTGTGGTGTAATTGAGCTTTAGAGTCCCCTGAGAGTTCAGGATAAAGCTGTCTTCACCTCCTTACTGAGCATGTTTGCCGTGTCCTATATCACTTTCCTACTCTCCTTCTGCTGAAGGCACTCTCCCATGTAAGTGATGGGACATCCGCCATGATGAGTATGAATCCCCACCTCAGGCTTTGTGTCTGGGGAACCTCAACTTAAGAAAGATGATCTCTTTCCATTTCCTTTGTACTTCCTCAAGGAGGTGCTCTTGGAGTCTTAGCAACCTGCATGGAGTGAGGGATGTGCCAGTTAAAAGGAAGTCTAAATTAATAGTTCATGTGTTTCCTGTAAGTGACTTGGGACAAGGTCATATCAGCACTCCAGGACCCATTCTTTCATTATATAAGAAAATACAAATCACATATTTCCATATTCAACGTTTTTCTCACATCATGAGTCCAGTGGTAGTTCTGGTGTAGTGGACGTGGTCATATTCTTCAAAGATCTCAGCCTTGACTGTGAGCATGAGTGTCCAGCCCCTCTATGCAATCAGCCTCTATCTCCTGATGGTGCATACAAATGATAACTCTAATTTGGCAGCAACACATTTGCACTGCACATTACAGTATTCTCAGTTCACAAGATTGTTGAAGTGACTGGCTGTGTTTTCCCTCACAGCCGTCAATTATGAAGTTGTGATTATCTGATCTGCCCTCTCCAGACAGCTCCCCAAGCTGTGTTTGTCAACCTTTACTCTGTAGGACTCACTGACAAGGATGTGTTCTCATGGTTCCCCATGGAGTGGGGGATAGCCAATTTCAGGTTGATGATGGCTTAGAACCAGCAAGATTTTCAACAGAAAAGCAGGCTCAGTATGTTCAACCACACAGTTGAAAACATCCGGCCCAGTGGGGCAATATCTGAGAGAGTTGCTCAGAGAATACATTCCCATTGCAGCTGTTTAGCCTAAGAATGCAACTTATGTCTCTCTTTTTCTCTCTTGGTATTCATTCAATGCACCTACCTCTCTGTCCTGGTTTCCGTCTGGGACTATAAACAATGGCCATGCTAAAGTAAACCTTCATTTCCCAAGGCTAGTGTTCCTGGCATGCCCCCTTCACTTGGGATCTCTGAGTATAACAAACTGTCTTTTCCATAGTGTCTGTCTTCTGACCTGTCGGTCTTACCATACCTAAATAATAATAAAAAATGTATTTTAAAAGAGTAACATGATCCCACTACCGCCAGTACAACAAGTATGATGGCTTACTTAATTCATGAAAATCCACTGTGCCATGTCCTGCTTGCTTTTGTAACGAGACACATTTGGTTATTAAATGAATAGTTGTGCCTATCAAAACCTCTACCTCCTTTGATAGACACTCAACCTTTGGTGTGGATTTGACACACAGACAAATCAAGGAAATTCCATTTCTTTCCTCCAGAACAACACAGTGTATACCTTCATTTGGAGGATGTGAATCAGCTACCTCTCCATTTCCAGATCTGTTCACTTTTTCTTCTGGTCTAGTTGATCTTTTACCTCAATTCCTGGGCCCAGGTGGTCCCAGAATGTCTGATCTGCATACTTGACCCAAACTATTAATTCCTCAGTAGAAAGACTCATGTTCTCTGGTGATTTTTAATGTGAAAACCACTTAGTACTGAGATATTGACCACATGCACTTTGTCAAACTCAGGGGTAAAATAGTTTGATGGAGGGAATGACACAGATGTGCATTTTCCTTCTCTCCATTCAGGTAGTGCCATTATAGGCTTCCTGAAACAGGGAGAGCAAGGCTTTATGTAGCTGTTGATGCAGGCTATTTTGAAGTTGACTCTCCTTCTCTTAAACTGAGACAAAATAGACCCAGTCTTTGCAGTGCACTCATTAAGCCAGAGGAAGGCTCATGACTCCCTTTGAAACTCCCTGTTCTATCACGAATAGTGCCAGTAACTGTAACCAAAGGCTGCCTCGACTTGATAAGTTCCACCGACTTTCAGACAAACAATTCTCTGTTCTGCACTAGTTCTAAATCAGCTGAAATGTGCAAGACAAGGGAAGATATATATCAAATTGAAACCCAGTTGTATGGGTGCAAATTTAGCAAATAAAAATATTCAGTTAAATTTGAAATTTAGATAAACAACTATTTTTTGTATAAATATGTCCAAATATTGCAGGGGTATACTTATACTAAAATTTTTTCACTGTTTATCTGAAATTCAAATTTAACTAGGAGTTCTATATTTTATCTGAAAATTCTACCCAGGTGTACATTCTAAAGAAGGAGGATTCCAACTAGGATCCACTCCTCTATCACACCAATTTGCCACAGATGGATGGCAGAGTATGGCAAAAGCTGTGGCTTCCCCAGGAAGGAAGACCAGCTTAGCCTGCCAGGCCTCTGGACATGTCCATGAAACTATCACACTTGAGACACTCCACAACACGGGTAGCCTTTGCCATTGACCACCAGGCCAAGGCTTGAACCTCTCTCTTGGTTCGAGATCCAGGATCCAACACTTTTCCACTATAAAACTTCTCTTCTATTATTCACAACGCCCCAGAGAGTGACTTAGCAGCACATAATCAGCCTCTCACATCATTAACCTTTCTCCAAATGCCTTAACGAAGATCTCACTACTCAAGTGGAAATATAGCAGGTCCTTTTTCCCAGGAGTGGATATGAACAAAAATCCATTACCTCAGGATTTTACACTTACCCAGTTGTTTTTCTCCATCTATCCTCTATTAAAAGTATGATATCCTTCTTGCCTACTTTTCAGACTGCATCAAGCAAATGATTCAAATAACAAAGTTCAGATACTGGTAAAAACGTTGACTCAGATTTGTTTGTTTATACTTTCTTTTCACTACTTAAAAATATGCACAAATAAATACTTAAGTTCATAGGTACCTGTGAATAATTATGGGTCTCTGTTGCCTAATTCCCTACCAAGGTACACTGAATGCTTGGTGGTCTTAGCCTCCCAGACAACGTATGCAATCTAATTTTCACTCATGCTGAACCTGCTTTGCTGGTAAAAATTTTGTAGTCACACTTTCATCAACCTGAGACTGTCTCTGACCTCCCCATGGTACTTGAGAACCATGACAACACATCCTCTCCACTGAGTTACAAGGAATCGAACAAGGTAGATCCTCCCACATAGATTCATTTGATGAAATTATATGTGATATACAACAGAAATAAGTAATACATAGAATTTGTAAATAGTATCTTTAAATCATTAAAAAAGACATATGAAAAAGTGCTCAACTTCTCTAATCATCAGGGAAATGCAAATCAAAACCACAATGAGATATCACTTAACTCCAGTGAGATTGGCTCATATTAAAAAATCCCCAAATAACAAATGTTGGTGGGGATGTGGACAGGTAGGAACACTCATACACTGCTGGTGGGACTGCAAATTAGTACAACCTCTATGGAAAAGAATATGGAGATACCTCAAAGAATTAAAAGTAGAATTACCATTTGACCCAGCAATCCCACTACTGGGTATTTATCCAAAAGAAAAAAAGACATTTTATAATAAAGACATCTGCTCTCGAATGTTCATAGCAGCACAATTCACAATTGCAAAGTTGTGGAAACAACCCAGGTGCCCGTCAATCCACGAGTGGATCAATAAAATGTGGTATATGTATACCATGGAGTATTACTCAGCAATAAGGAACAACAGTGAATTAACACATCTGGTATTATCCTGGTTGGAGCTAGAACCCATTCTTCGAAGCGAAGTGTCACAGGATTGGAAAAACAAGCATCACTGGTACTCACCATCAAACTGGCACTAACTGATGAACACTTACATCACACAGGGCAAGAACATTCATCAGAGGGCGGGCGGGCGGGAGGGGGGTGGAAGGGATGGGAAAAACTCTCACTGAATGGATGTGGGGAGCACAGTTTGGGAGACGACCACGATTGTGGCTCTGACACGGGCAGAACAGGGGCAATGTGTATGGCCAAAGTGTTGTACCCCCATGATATTCTGAAATTAAAAAAATAAATTATAAAAAAAAAAAAAGACATATGATCTAATGGAAAAATAGATAAATTATTATGTAAAAAATAGGCAGTTCAGAGAAAAAATACAAAATTGACTTTTAATATGGAATCTTAACAATAACCAAGGGGTAGAAAATTGAAACACACATTCTAAGTAGCATTTTCACTCAGTAGATTTTCAAAAATTGAAAAAGTAAATATTATCCAGAGTTGACAATGATGAAAAAAATAAGGGAACTCATATACTGCTGAAGTAAAGGTAAGATGGTATTGTCTATGTGAACAGCAACAGCATCTATTGTTTTTAATGTTAATATCTTTCAATTTAGCAGTTCCACTTTGGGTATATATCTTAACAAAACATTTGTGGGTGTATTTAATATAAAGAGGACTTTAAAACGAATGATATTGCATGCAGTAATCAAAGATCATGAGCAATCTAAATTACCATCAATATATTAAAATAAATATTCAATACTAGATGGCAAAATAAAACTATATATATTATATATATTTGCTATTTTCATTTCACAACGTGTATATATGTATGACATATTGTGAAATGAAGATAGCAATTTTCAAAAAAACACAAGTTTGGTTCTACTAATGTAAATGAGACTAAAATATACTTAGTAAGTATAAAAAGATTAACTTGGATAAAGACCAGCCAATAACAATTATATCCGACAAGAGAGTGAGATTTAAGGAGGGGAAAAAATAAAGTTTCTATTGTTACTTTATATATTTGAAATGTTAATTTATTATGTAATTATAAATGTAGAAACACATGCACACATATATATGGTGGAATAGGAATGGCCACATATTCTTTGACATGCCTCCTGTTGACATATGGCATCTGTATACCTTCCCCTTGAATAAGGGTGGGCATTGTCTATTGAGCTGCATTGTCAGTAGTACATGGCAGCAATGATGCTAAAACAGTTCCCAGACTCAGGCTTTAATAGACTGTCCATTTCCACTTCTGTAACTCTGTCTTGTAACTCTCACTCTCATGATGTTCCCTCTAGGAATCCAGCCAGTATCCTGTGGTAAGTCAACAGTCCCTGATGAGTGCCAGCCAATAGTCAGTATCAACTGAAGGCCATGTATATGAGCCATCTTGGATGTTCAGTCCAGTCAAGCCATCAAGATATGACTGCAGCAGCACCAGAGACTACAAGAAAGAATTACCCAGCTGAGCCTAGTCAACACAAAGTATTATGAAAGATAATTATAAATTTTTGTTTTAAGTCACTAATTTTTGGTATGGTTTATTACATAGCAATAAGTAACAAGAGCCATACAGGTTGATATCCCTTATCTGAAATGCTTGGAACCAGAAGTGTTTCAGATTTCAGATTTTTTTGGATGTTGGAATATTTGCATATACATAATGAAATATCTCAGGGATGAGACTCAAGTCCAAAAAAAATTAATTTATGTTTCATATTTGCCTTATACACATAGGCTGAAGGTAATTTTATACAATATATTTAATAACTTTGTGCATGAAACAAAGTTTGTATTATGTACTTATGTGTGGAATTTTCCATTTTTGGCCTCATTTTGGCCCTCAAAAAGTTTCTGATTTTGGAGCATTTTGGATTTCAGATTTGCAGATTAGAGATCCTCAACTTGTATGTATAAGATGTTTTAAAACACTCAGAAGTATACATAGAACTTCAAATTGTGAAAAATAATACAAAATGTGAAAACTATGTATCTGGAAACATTTAATTAAGTCAAAATTTTAAAATAATATTTTATCTTCACTTACTAGCAGAATCCTTGACATATAATAGGCGTTTCATAAATATTATAAAACATAGACATGAGAAAGCTATAGGGTCAAGGAAATCTTAAGAGAGGGGAGAGTATCTAATCTAGGTGAAAATGATAAATATATTTTCTCTAAGACTCTTCAAGATCCCTTCAACAATTCAGAAATTACACATTCTATTACTTATATTTCACATATGAGGTTTGTTGCAATCATTTATTAGTTTTAGTTAATACTTCACCTAATCAAAGAAAGAGAGATATAAACAAACATATTATGCCCCTCATACATTCAGTATGCCCAGGAAAGTACGCAAGCATAGATTTACATAAATATAAAAATGTTTTCTCTAAAATTATGAAAATCTTTTGAAGACTAAACTTAGAAGACTTCACTGGAAGACACCTGAAATATCATTCTTGTTTGTTAAAGACCATATAATAAGTGTGGTATTGTAGTACTAAACAATATCATAGGTTTATTCAAATGGAAAAAAAGGTTACCTCCTATAGAGTTGAGAGGGTCACCTAAAAATTTTAGAAGTTTTAAGGATCAGAATCTTTTCTGAGCCTCCTGAGTAACTGAAAATACACAAATTATATTTCCTGATTGCCATTATTGAAAATGGCCCATTGTTATTTTAAAGGAGGTTGAAAATGGGAGGATCCTAGAAGAGAAATATCTGGGAAGATAAAGACCAGTGTAGAACATGGAAGAGGAAGATGACCCTAAAGTCCCTGGACCGGACTTTTGTTTAGGGCATACAATCTTACGGCCACCAGTGAAACAATATATAAGTGCATCTCATATCAGCACTGACGTAAATTACTGTCAATCTACAAAGAAAAGGCCACACATATGTGAAAGGAAACCCAGAGACTTCTTCTTCTAGATATAGAAGCAGAGCAGCTTGTCTCAGTCTCACCTTCTGTCAAAAACAACCACAGTCATTGAGTAAAATAGAAAACAAACAATGAAAAACAGATTTTAGATGGCATTTGTAAAGCAATTAGGGAGTCATGATTTGAGGGTTCAAACTTCTAGAGAAAAGGCAAAATCATTGATGTGAATCTGCCATTTTCTTTTCCATTTCCCTTGAGGTGTTTGCTTATTCTTAATCTACGTGCATCAAGAGAAAAAGAATCCAAAAAGAAAGTGTCATCTAAGAAACTAAAAATTAGGCAGAATTTTCAGCGGTCTCACTGTACTGGGAAAGAATCACTGGAAGCTGAGCTACCAAGCAGCCAGGACTTGTGGGGCTAAGATGCTAAGGAAAAAAGGCAACAACGGAGAAGAGAGAGATGACAATATTCTGAGCTGCATATCCACTTGAGATCTGTTGGTTCTGAAGTTTCATGGGATGAGAAGCTGAGAAGATAGGAAGAGTGGAAGCTAAGAAGCTAAAAACCTAGAAAGAACTTCAAGCAATCTCACAGTGCTGGGGAGACAAAAGTTAAGTTCAGGGCTTCCAGACAGAAGGTTACGATTATGACTCTAAGCTTTCAGTTGAGATTCAAGAAAGAAAATTCTCATGCATTACTAGTGGGATTGCAAATTGTTTCAGTGAGCTTGCGAACATTTTTGTTTTGGTATAGAGAGAGTCTTCTCTAAAAATTCCCTCAGGGGCCCAGGATTTCAGTGGCCTCACCATCTTCAAAATGGAATACATCTCTTACTCCATTGCAAATTGGGTGAAAGAGATTGTAAAGGGAAAACAAAAGGCTTTTATGGGCCAGGCCTTAGAACTGGTCATCACATCCATCCACATTTCATTGGCAGGAAATTAGTCATATGGCCACATTTCATTGCAAGAGCAATTTACTCTACTTCTGAACCCAAGGGGCAGGTAAATGGATTTGATGAACACATAAACAGTCTCTGCCATGTCCCATTCCTGTTAAATAGCATTCCTTGAACCATGCTACATTAAAAAAATGCTTAACAGATACTTTGCATTTTAATTTCATTTTACTATTGCAAGTAAAATTTGTTTATGAACACTAGTCTCTTAAAGTAGGCAGTTGCGATATGCTAAAAGAACTATCTAGGTTCAAAATATTTTCCTCTGCTTTTTACTGATTTAACAGGAAAATTTAATAGAAACTCCTTAAGTTCTTACTTTATGTACACCAATGATAAATTTGTTATAAAAGGAAGGAAATTCTACAAATTGAGAAACCAATGATATAAGAAGCTATTAAAGGTTGTATACTGCTGTATAGGATAGATCTTCACAGCTGCTAATGGAAGTCTTAAAATAGATGGTCTCATGTCATTCTTGTTGGTAACCCTTTTCAAAAGCTCAAAAAATTTTTTTATAATTTGTGTCTAATTTGAATATGCCATAGTAAACTCCCCTAAGCAGTTGTTTTTGAGGAAAATTTTCATTTTCATTGATTTTTTCTTACTATGCTTTTGAAATTTACCCACCAGTGTTTAAGGATAAACTTAAACCTGAAGATGCCTTCCTAATCACAACATCTTCCAATAAGACTTTCCAGAAAGATTAGGATGTGCTTTCTGCACAGGCATTAACTTATCAAGGTTTATTTTAGAAATCAGGAAGTTGCAAACAAGTGCAAGAAGAGGTCGTGATTAAGCAAAAAATGTATTGATTCCTGTGTCCTCCATTTATCATGGAATTTATCATTTGGAATTTACATTATAAATTTCATAATTGTACATAGAAACTTTTTTTGCAATATTTATCTTGCCTTGGGCAGAGTTTAAACAGGATTGGGTAATTGCTCATCCATTTTAGCAGTGCTTGATTCAATTCTCAACATTTTAATGTATCTTGCTCTCTAACTCACATGGTCTGTTCAATTAATGTTAAGAGATCAGCCAAATAAGGAAGTAAAGCACTCAGCTACCATTTGTTAACTTGGCTGATATCTGTTAAGCATTCTCTTCTGGTTCTTTACAAATATTGTCTTATTTAATTTACTTTAATTCTCACATTCATCTTACCTCACATGTAAGGTAGATGTTACAGGGATTGCTATTCAAGCACTTTGCACAGTATGATTTAACTGGCAGCTTTTCCTATCACTGGTCCATGTCTTCCTAGTCATTAAATATTTAAAACATCATCTCTGATGATTACTATCCATCTCATCTGACAGAAAAAAAACTAGATTTTAGGGATCACTGCTAATAAATGAACATCTGGTAAAGGATGGAGTAGATATACAAAATCCGAGAGCTTAATCTTTATCACATGTTATATTGAATACTATTTTAAAATAAATTGCAGCCTATATTTGTTGAAAGACTTATTTTTCCAAGACACTTGAGTCTTACCTTTAGAAAATTTGAGTAACATATAAGAAAAATATTTCTATGTATTAAAATATATGTTTAATTATCAAAATGAAAAACCATAAATTTTCAGAGACACAGAAAGTACAATATTCCTGCTGTTATAGCTATATATGCTTTCACTCTTCCTTACCCATCACGAGATTTTCACAACATAAACCCAAACCAAGTAACAAAGTCGTGGAAATATCAAGGTAATAGTTTTGACTTAGACAAGTGTGTGTCTGTGTGTGTGTGTGTACATACTTGAGAATACAAAAAAAATCAAACCATTAAGATAACAACTAGGAGTTCCTTTACTTCTTTTCTTTCATTTTGCTCATACACACACACACACAAAAACATTCATAGTATGAAAGAATATTTTTTCTCCACCACAAAATAGAGATATATTTAAATAAAGCCATCATATTTTAGATTTTTGTTATCCTTGGACTAATAAAACAAGGAAAATTGAGTATTTATGGTTATAATAAAAGCTTTGGCAATAAACACAACTTATTCATATTTACAAAAATACATAGCATCTGGCTCTATCTGGAGGGAATCTATACTCTAGTTCAATTTTAGTTCCCTGCAACATATCCATGAGTCCCCAAACAGCTAATCATGAAAATATTAATGAAACAAGCACATGCTTTATTCATAAGTCTTGGCTTACTAGCCTCTTATTACATTTCCAGAGAAAAGGAATATTAAAATAAATGATATGTGTTCAGTATTGAAAATAAATCAAAAGAGCCACAATGTTAGTTATAATAAATTCCAGTCAAATGTCATTTTTGTCACCTTAAACAATTGACATTTTCAACAATTCTAGAATAATTTTATCTAGATATAATCAGCTGAGTAGAGTAATTAATAATCCTAAATATATAGGTGTGGCAAGACAGTACATAATAGATGTTATATAATACAAAGCAATATCCTTATTATGTTTTAGTTTTTCAAAATTATTTATTAGGAATTTATGAGATGAACCGTAAATTTCTAATTCACTACACTATGCATTCAATATTTGCAAAAATTATCAATATAACTTATGGTAGTGCTTCATAAAAACAGAATTTACTTCTTTTGTATCTGATTTGTTAAGGTGAAATATTTATTTAAAGGAAAAAAAATTATTGTTTGCTGGCAGCAGAATTCTTTACAACATCACAAATAAATAGGCAACTATTCATTGCACACCTCCAGGAGGTACCAATTCACAACGGATACCTGTGCAGTTAGCCTACAGAGCCAAATGTGCTTTTGGGTGGAATCATTTCAAGAATCAATATTACAATATTACATAATTTCTAGCTTATTATGCTTTCCTATTCTTTGCAAAAATCTTTCAGAATATTTCAAGTGGTTTGGGCCTCTCTCTTATCAGTTGAGTTGTTGACCTTTTGTGAAATATCCTTTGCCTCAATTAGTTTTGCATTGGCTGCTACTGCAGGGACCACTTAGAAACATTTTTCCATTAGAGACATTTCAAAGCCCTCTCTCTCCAGAAACTTGTGCCTTAGAACAGATTTAATGCTTCTGATCTGTACATTCATCCAGCTGTTTATACTTTGTTAATTCACACATATGGCAGCAGTCAAAATTTAGTAGAAAGTGCATTTAGAATTGTGTTCAAAACAAAGGATGGCGCAAAACAGGAATGTCAAGTTAAATCTGCCATGCATTTACTGTGTCTCACAAATGACCCACAACAGAGTTACATGCTCATGAAGAATGACCAGTTAATTAACCTTCGTATAATTCAAAGTCATTCACTCATTACTGCAAGCAAGCAAAGACATCACAAGGATAGCATACTCATTCTTTCAACGTGAGGGAATTGTTGCCTTTATTTTTCAGAATTTCTGTCCTTGGATTTCAATACTAAAACGCTTGTCTTGCCTAGTGGGAATCAAAAGATTTTCTAATAGTGAATTTACATCACTATCTTTGTAAAAATCATTTACAAAAGACTATTGTGACATTTGTAATTTCATAAATATATTCTATATTTAACTGGCTAAAATTCCATGTTTTTTGGACCCATTTAAAAGTTGAGTTTTGTAGCTGTCTCTAAAAAAGTGGGTAATTTCTCTTAAAGTTCTCCCCAGTAATACTTAGTATAAACTTATGACTTTAAAACATCCGTTCCCAGCTTAAAATTTTCTCCTGGCTTGTACCCTCTATTGCTTATTGACACATTCATTTAGTTCTCTTTCAAGCACCTCAAACTCAATACTCCAAAAATAAACCTATTATCCTCCTGCTCTACTATGCTCTTCCCCGGTTTAGTAAGAGCACAGCTATTGTCCCAGTTACAAAGTCTAGGAATCTAAGAGTTAACCTAGAATCCTTCTTTGTCATCTTTCACATGTACTTGGCAACAACTGGTAAAATCTACCTCCCAAATATTTCCATCATCTGTCTTCTTCTCTCCTCCCCCACTGAAAGCCTCCTCCTACTCAAGGTCACCAGCATCTCTTGTGTGGGCGTTTGGAACACGCTCATAACTTATCTGTCTGCTTCCAGGCTTTCTCCATCACAATCCATCCTCCTTTCTTCAGGCTATGAAATATTATTAAAGTAAATCTGACAATTCACTACCTTATTAAAAATTCCTTGATTATTTTCCATTTCTATTAGGATAAAGCCCAGATGTATCAAATTCCCTACATGAATTCTTCTCAACACATTTTTCAGCCTCAAATACTGGTATCCTCATCATCCCTTCTCAGGCACTGTATTAACCTGCTTTCATTTTCTCCAATAGATTATAATCTCTTACTGTCATACATACCATCAGACTTTTTGCATCTTCTTCTGTCTGAAATTCATCCTCACAAGCTCCTGGATAGCACCAATTTATCAGTTTAAATAGTACACAAGCCAGGAGACTCTCTCTGGCCTATTAGATTAAATCAGCTCCCCTCACTTGATTATCGTAAGTCCTCGTATTTCCCCTGTATTAATGCTCTCTCCTGTATTCTCCCTAGTTTATCCTGAGCCTTTAAATTGGTGTGGGTGTGGATCCCTCTACCTTGTTCATCTGTGTAATACCAGTCCCTATCACATATCTATCATTTAAAAGCAGAAACTTCAAAAAAGGACTTTCTAGCTTCACATTCAGTCTTTATATATAATGTATCAGAATATGAAATATGTTTAAAGAAAGCAGACCTAGGTTTAGGGGAGAGAGCTAGCAGCCTGGGCTCTGAGCCAGGCTCTCTGGTTTAAAACTTAGATCTGCCCCTCACTAGCTATGTTACCTTGGGCAAGTTACTTAATGTTCCTGTGTTTCAATTTTCTCATCTATAAGATGGAGCTACTATTTATACCTACCTTAGAGTTTTATTGTGAAGGTTAAATGACAAAATACTTGTACAGTGATTACAATATTACCTGGTATATAAAAAACCTGCTATATACCTGTTAAGTGTTGTTATTGCTAGTGTTCTAAGCAGTAAGATGTGGAGTCAGATTGCATTCAGAGTCTTGCTTTGATACACACCAACTTTGTCATCTTGGTCAACTGACTCAAATACACAAAGCCTCAGATACTTCTTCTACATAAAATAAGGCAGACAGAAAGTGCTTCATAAAAGCTTACCAACTGGTGCTAATGTTAGGCTATATTAGACAGTTGAACTGGAAAAGAGAAAATTTCTTGCTTAAGTTGAAATCTTGTTCATTTAAAGCTGTAGCATTCATATATTTGAAATAAAACCCTAGTTCCTCTGACCTCAGTTGAAAATCTTTATCACTTACCATAATTAAAAATAGATGAATCTGAAATGCACATTAGGTGCAAATGTCCAAGTTCAAGAAATTAAAATTAATAGTAACTTAAACATAAAGTATCTTCCTGTGAACTGGCCCAATGTGGAAAAAATGCTATTTCTTTTCTTCTATGAAGTGAAGGTAAAATATCTATTCTTTTCCTATTTTTAGATTGCATCTCAGGACTATTGAAAGTTATGGCTCTGGACATAATTTTATAGATTATTTCCTTATGTAAATTCTTTTAAATGTAGATTCATTTTATGTTAACTCTAATAATGGAAAGATTGAACTTTTACCTATTACTATTATTTTTCCCTTTGGTCATGAAATTTTAATATCCCATTTCTCTGGCATCCTCACTGCAACTCACAGCATTTCCTACGATAGGGTATGTCATCTGGTACTCATTTCCTTGACACTTCATCATGCTGACCCATGCAAAGTTTTAAAGCAACACCAACTTCTATTATTAGCAATCATATCATGCCATTATATTTAAGCCATTTTCCTTTACTTCATACAAAATGGAATAATTATTCTAAGTGTGAAATAGTAATATAAATATTTTCTGGCCACATTTATTACACCATGTTCAAATAAGTAGTTTAGGAGCTAACAATATCAGCGAAGCTGCAGCCCTTGCATAAGGTTTCGATGTTTTACTAGTTGATGCAAAGGGAAGAAGTAGATTCTGATACACCATGAGACAAGTAGGCAAAATGTGCTGAGCTGGATCAGAGGAAAACCACCACAAATCAAGCAGACCCTTCACTCATGAACAAAGTGTATCAACACAGCTGTTTCTTCAACAGCAGTTGTTCAAAGCAGAAAACATTCTGTCTCTGCAGTGATTTACAATGGGTGGTGTTCTGTTTCTCCAACTTTTCAACATCCTTATTTTGGAGAATTTCTACCTTTATGATTTGAACTTCCCAAGATAGAAACTATGAATCTTGATTTCTTCATCTTCGACGCTCAGACTCAACGAATGAGATCACTAATCTAAGACCTCAATTCAGAATTTAGCAACAGGAAGAAGAAGAATCTGCACTGAATCCACTTTGCTTAAAGGTGGTAGCTGAGGCAGCTGGCTTTCTGAGCAGCAGTGGCTGCAAGATGGCATTCCTGGCTCTGAAATGATTCCAGTAGGGGTGACAGTAAATTGGAGTTTAGTCAGCAAGCCACTTATGTGGCGTGGTTTTGGGTTCCTGGAAGCTGAGTCTTGAGGCTGGCTCTTCAGGCACCCTAGCATTCCATGAATTAACCATTTTGTTGTTGTTGTTGCTAACAAATACCTTTTCCTTTTCATCAGGCAGAGTCAGTTTCTGCGGCCTTGAACAAGAACCCCCATGAATATCATACCATGAAAGTCTATTTACAGCTCTGAATGTTATCAAGCCTAGCTTGAATTGCACCCGGGGGAGTAAAAAAATAGAAAGATTAAATTATAAAAACATTTTTTAAGTACTAATAGTTATTAAGAGTGGTATAAGTGCTTGCCACACACTATCTCATTTAATCTTCACAACAGCTTGGTGGGGATGGTATTATACCCCTGACACCAATGAGAAAACTGAGGCAGAAATTAACCAACTTGTTGCGATCTTGGTGCTATTGATTCCTAGAGCCTGTGACAAAGGCGGATCTAAGTTACCAGTATTCTTGCTTAAGGGACTTTGAAATACGAAATTGTTCCATATTTCTGATAAGTTTAAAGTATTAATAGCAATGTATTGAATCATCTTACCATGTGTATCAGCTATTCTTACCCATATTACTCTTTTGTTTCCAAATGGCTACAATAAAAGTAAAAGCACTGGCTGACCCTTTGCCCTTTCCAGCCACTTTACCCCATGCTTACCTTCAAGTCCATGGTTCTCTTAAGTGTAAACCTTGTGTCTGCACTTTAACACATTAAGCATCAGCTTTCAAGCTTGCCTGGATTAATAGGTTCCTCTTCGCCTGGACGTCGACTTTAAATCGGAGTAATCCTGGTTCTTTTCTTGTCAGTTACTAGGAACACTTAGAGAATTTAAACATTTTTATCTGTGCCCTTTTAAGAAGGAATAGGCTAACTTGAAACAGAAAAGCTGCTCAAAGTCTAAGTGGAAGAAATATTGAAAAATACTATGGAAATTGATAAGGCATTTCCCAAACATAGGTATAATTAACACTAGTAACCATTTGCCACCTCTAAGAATACATGACTACAGAATCAAAAGTCCTACAACAGATGTAAAACACAAAATAGATTTTAAAAGTACATAACACATTTAAAAACTCAGATTGTTCACAAAACATCAATAGTTCCAGAAAAATCTCTGCAAAGAAACCTGAACTATGCATTTTTCCCCCAAGGAAAGGCCCACAATTACTTTAAAATGGATTACTGAGGAGGGTACTTTAAAAATCCAAACAAAATGTTAAATAAACAAAGTTATAGATTAGATTTACAAGATAAATATCACCTTTAAAACTCCCATTATTTTGAAGTTGCAGGTTTAAAGATAAATGTTTTCTTTCAAAATCATTGTTTTGTTCAAGTACTTAAAGGTTTTTTTTGTGTGTATTTGATGTCATTCAGTAGTTCTCTAATTTTCTTTAAGTCCCTCATATCCATTATTCACTGTATTTCTATTTCTTTCCCTCTCTCTCCCCTCCCCTCTCCCCCTTCTGTCTCTCTTCTGCTCTTATCTGTTAGTAATATGAAAGCTACTACTATTCATTTATTTTGTAATGGATCACCTTAGTGAAATTTTGTGTTATTTCTAATAGTTTTTTAATTGGTTCTCTTAGGTTTTCCTAGTAAATAATTATGTTATCTGCAAAGAAATATTGTTTTGCTACTTCTTTCTAAATACTTGTAATGTGTTTCATTATATCGCTTAATTGCATGGACTGGACTAGTTCTTCCAAAATAATGCTACTTAATAATAGAGATATCAAGTGTCTTTATCTTTTTTCTGACAATCATCTCTTTCCAGTTTATCTTACATCTCCGCGCCTGTGACCTCAGAGAGTATCAATTTTCAGTTGTCCTATTTCTTCGGCCACTCTTGCTACTTCTTATAAGGCTGAATTGAATTTGCTATAGCTTTTTACATTTGCTTCTGTTTCTACATTGCATTTGTGTGTTTGGTACCATTCCTATATCTGTTTAAAGGCTGGTGGTTCTATTTCCCACTATTTTTGCCTTTCTTTATGTATTTCAATCAGTTCCTGGGAAGAAGGAAGGTGTGAATCTGCTCTTATTATCAACTTGAAGCTCCAAAAGAGCCGAAACTTTTGTCATTTTTTGTTCATTGCTGTTTCCAGTGACAAGAAGAGTACTTTCATTATCCCAGGTAAACCGGTTTTTCCTGCTTAACAGAGAGGATGGTTTAGCTATAACTTACTTTGGCAGAATTTGGAATCAAACATCTGAACTAGATGAGCTGTAATTTCCTAATTTATAAAGTGAGAATAAAAATAATCTTGCTACTTCACATGATAGTTTAAAGGAAAAATCTTTAACTATATATGTGATAATGCTTTATAAACTGCAGTAGCTCTTTTCATTAGTTTCTATTTCTTCTGCACTGGTCTATGAATTCACTTTGATTTCTTTTTGTGAACTGTTTTTCTTCTTCTTCTCCCACGTTACCATAAGTTTTATTGTGTGTGTGTGTGTGCTGAAATAGTATTTCTGGGAATTAAAGTTGATATTTTTTTTTTAAACAAACAAGGCTTGTATTTGACAATGAAAATGTGTCCCTTGTGATACCTATTTTTTACTAATCAAAACCCACTACTCCCTTCATTGCCATACCAAGGACTGTCTTCAAAGACAGGACCCTGAGGTTTTGTACAGTATTGATTTTAGTTAATCTAAGCTTTGAAAATATATGATTTAGGAAAATGGTATTCAATTTTGAACTAAGTAATATTAACATGTAGGAAATACATTTTCTTCTTATTCCATTTCTAATTAAATAAAGCCTCACATTTGAATAAAGATAAACCGTATTTGGTTCTCGCTGCTTAAGTTCCTGAAAAAATAATCCCTGTACAAGCTTTTTGGAGATACAAGTCTGTACCTGATATTATTCTTTCACTTAATTATGTCAAGGAAAGACAAGATTGTACATTTACTCATTTTAATATTTAAATTTTAATATTTAAAGATGATTCCTTTATATTGTAAAAAGGAAAATAAGAACTAAATTGGAATAGTTCCATTTCATTTTTAGTTCAAAAATGAAAAATGTCCTTGAAATAATATATGTTCTAAAAGCAAAGCAATTTTTAACAGCAGACAATTTTTAGATAATAAGTTAAAGTAGGGGGCTGTTATGGGCTGTATAGGTCTTTAAAGAAGTAGTTAAATTAAAGGTCATTAGGGTGGACCCTAATCCTGCCCTACCTGGGGTACCTCAACGTGAAACCAACTCTGTGGTGCAAATTGTGCTCTTGATCCTTCATAGAACCAGTCTGAAGCTTGCCTCCAGCAGAGACCACATCTTTGCTTGGCCTTTTCCCCTGTTCTATCCTCTCCCCAAAGGTCCTTTTTCCTGAGAACATTCCGTCAGTAACTCACTTGTGCAAGAATTCAGACTTTGCTCTGCTCAGGCTCTACTCCTAGGGGAATTTACCTCAGGCAATTGGTGCCAAAAGTGCTCAGAGGAAGTAGACTCTAATGATGGGACTCTCCAGTTCCCTTACACATCAGTCAAAGGCAAGGAGAACCCATTGTTGGTGGTAGGTAGAGAATTGACAGCCTCTAGCATAGGGTAGCCCTGAGATTTGCTGGTGCCTCCTTTATAACCTTCATTCTTTTTCACTGGGTGAACTGAGACAGGATCTAAGTGAAAGGGGAAAAAAAATACTAACTGGTGCAATGATATAGGAGAAATAGTAACTCTTAAGTTCTACGGAATTCGGTCGCTATTACAAAGTGCTCTGTTGTATTGAGAAAGAAAATGAGACATTCACATTTAATAATAAAAACATTTTCAAGTCAGAAAGTCTTCTTGGCAGCTTTTTAAAAGCCAACCATTCAACTGCAACTAAAGGCAGTCAGAGCTGAAGTCCAGGCATAGCTCTTAATTGTAAGAGAGTAAGAGAGGTAGAAGAAGGTTGAATTCTTGACCTGGCCAAGTATTCTGCGCCAAAGTCACAGCCCTAATAGTCAAGAAGTAGGAACCCCGAGACTTTGGCTGGGCATATCTGGGACAGATACCCTTGAGTACTTGAACTCTCAGATTTCCCTGAACCCTATGTGACTGCAGAAGTAGTCCACTTCCCTTGTTTGAAAATAGAGGGCCCCCTTTACTTAAAGACCATGCAGAGTTTTCAAATGTGGCAGATATTCTATAAGTACCTTATAAGACAATGTTTGTTTTTCTTAAGATCTATTCCTGGCCACCAAACCCAGATTAGAATCAAATTTAAGCAAAATCTGACTGCCATTATTCTAAGCCTGCTACAAGAAGGTAGGGATTATGCATCAAAGGAGCTGCAGAAACTGGCTAACATGTAATAGCAGGAAAGAGAAGAATACGCCTGGGTGTGCATTCTCCCTTAATACAAGATTTAACATCCTGGTGAGGACTTGAGGACATGGTCCCAAAGCACTGCTGAGTATGACTTTTAGAAGCCTAAGAAAAGTGATGCCCCAGATTAAATAAAGTAAAGATTTATTTGCCGATGTAAACTATAGAGGAAAAGATTGAAAAAACAAACAAACAAACAAAAAAACCCAGCAGTGGGCATTTTCATAAGAATGAACAAAGCAATAACTGACTGTGTTTCTCGGAAGCACCTGGAGCACACTCCATGTACCATGGCAATAAGGAAGGCAGATCACGAAGGGGCACCAGCATTGTTGAGTAGCTCAGCAGTGGTTGTCCTCTGCAGGCTGGAACTGATGTAAGAGATGCCATGAAAGAACAGGGCTCCCTAGTAGCAATGAGATGACAGCATCTTCAAACAGCAGTAACTGTAATTGTAATGAACAGCAAGGTCAGAATAGCAACTAGGAAAGACTGATATGCAGGGATCTATCGTTATGGCTAGTAGAATATGGCTTTCTTAGTGGCATGTTATACAAGCAGCCAACCAGGATATTTCTTTATATATAAACAAAGGAAATCAAGAATAGATGAGAAGGCTAAGGTCAGCTACACAAATGGAAAGTCATGATCTTCTCCTCAGTTTCCAGTCATCAACCAGTTATCAAATCCAGAACCATTGACTAAAGGAGACAGGTCCCCATGAGGAAGGACTCTGCAATACCATGCTAACTATATACTCTGGTAATTGCCCCAATTTTTTTCCCCTAAGGCCCTATAGCCATTTACTTGGATAACCATAATTGAAAAAGGGAAGTGTTCAGATCTTTCTAGGGCTAATGAATAGAGTCTGATCTAACACAACTACCTTGGGAGCCAAAGTGCCATCATGGCACTCCTGTTAAAGTGAGTGAGTAGAGTCAGGTATTAAGTGGAGTGCTGGCTTAGGCTCAGAATCATCTCATAGTAGGTCCACTGGGCACACAGACTCGCCTAGAGTGATTTCCCAGGTTCTCAGATGTATGATTAAAATGGATATACTTAGCAGTTGGTGGAATCCCCACAGGAGTTCTTTGACCTGTGAAGTCAGAGCTATTGTAATTAAAGAGAATAAGTGGAGACTCTATGTATTCATTTTCTATGCTACATAAAATAATTACCATAGTGACCTAAAGCAGCACAGTTCTGTAGGTTAGAAGTCCAGATAGGCTCAACTGGGTCTCACAAGGCTGAACTGTGCCTTTATCAGGAGGCTCAGGTGAAGAATCCGCTTCCATGCACAATAAAGTTTTTGAAAGAATTCAGGGTTCTGCAGCTGTAGAACTGAGGTTTTTGTTTTCCTGCTATATGTCAGCTCCTAGAGGCTACGGTCTTGTCCTTGCCTGTGGCCCCCTCTATTTCAGCAATGGAGATCCTCCTTTATGTTAAATCACTCTTACACAAATCTTTCTTTTTTGTTTTGCCACAAGCTAGAGAAAACACTCTGACTTTAAAGGGCTCATTTTAAAGGGAGATTATTTAGGTGATATAACATAACCCAATTATGAGAGTAACACCAGGAGGCAAAGATCATGGGGCTCTATCAGTTTCCTATCGCTATGCAAACAATAACCACAAAGTTACAAACTTATTTTACAGTTCTGGAGATCAGAAGTCTGAAAAGGGTCTCACTGGGACAAAATCAAAGTATTGGCAGGGCTTTGTTACTTTTGGAGGCTCTAAGAGAGAATCTGTTTTCTCACCTTTTCTAGCTTCTAGAGACTGCCTTTATTTCTTGGCTCAAGGTCTCTTCAAAAGCAGTGAAGTCCAGCCCAGCCTTTCTCATGCTGCCATCTCTCTGATTCTCTTCTGCCTCCTTCTGTCCCTTCTAAGGACCCATATGACTGCATGGGGCCCACCTGGATATTCCATGTTAATCTCTTGTACTTTAAGATTAGCTGATAAGCAATCTTAATTCCATCTATAACAACTCCCCATTGCCATGTAATCTAAAATATTCACATTTTCTGGGGATTAGTACATGGACATTTTTAAGGGGCTATTATTCTGCCTAAGATAGGGGCCTTTTTTTAAAAATTCTGCCTATCATACCTCGAAACAGCATTCACTAGCCAAGATAGTAAACAAAAAATAATTGTAACTGGCAAGGATTGCAGGGGAAGTGGCTGTCATCATACCCCCTTTTAAGTCATCAGGTTGGCCCTGGAAAAACCAGGTAGATTATGGTACATGAAAGTAGGCTACTGCAAACCCATCATTGCTGTTTCAGATGTGCTCATTTTACTGGAGCAGCCTCTGGTATAAGGTATACAATTATTTGATAAGATAACCAAGGTAGTAGATCTCAGTTAGCATTTGTCCTCAATGCTTGTACAATAGGCTCATGGACAAAGTAGCCCTGGTATAGAGGCAGACATGATCTCAATAGCATGAACTCTCAACAAGGCTGATCTAGCTACCACCACTGATGAATGTTCAACTACCCAATAATAAAGGCATAAGCTAAACACCTAATGGAGTACTATCCTTTCAGGAGATTAGCCAGCCACTTATTGGCAAAATAACAATATTGGACTCCTTCCACCTCAGAAGTGGCAACATCTCATCTGGCCAGAACTGGCAAATGTACTGGGTATGAGAGTTTATCTTTCCTCCTCAAGCAGCACACTATCAGAAGACTTGTGAAGAGCCTGGCCTATATAATGAAATTCCATATAGCATTGCCTAAGACTAAGGAACCCACTTTACAGCAAAGAAGTTGTGTCAGTGGGCACGTGACTATGATACCCAATGTTTCTACCACAGACTGCACCACCCAGACACTAATGGCTTGACAGAGTTCAGCCTCTTGGGTGCACAGTAGGTGGAGTAGCTTGGAAAAGACACCCTGGGAGGATGGGAGTCATCCTTCAGGATAGAGTTTATGCACTAAACCAACAAACATTATATGCTTCTATGTTATCAATATGTAGATGTCAGGAAAGAAAGGTCTGGGAAACAAAACGGAAATAGTGTGGTTACACTCGATACCAATTACCTCTAGTGACCAATTTGGGGAATTTGTGATGTTTGTCCTTGAAACTTAGGTTCTGACTTCCTGGAGGAACTGAGTCTCAGAGGGGGATCCTTCTACCAGTGGAAACACTATGAATTCCACTAAAGTTATGTAAAGCTGTTGCCTATCCATTTGGAGCTAGTAGACCAGCAGGCACAGAAGGGAGTTATCACACAGGTAGGGACAGTTGATCCTGATCTCATGAGGATGGAAGACTACTGCTACAAACTATATGTAAGAATGGATATTTCTGGGACTCAGGCAGTCTACTGGGCTTCAGTTTTAATTGTAAATAAACAAGTGCAACAGCCATGACCTAATAAGTTCTCATAACCAGTGACCCATCAAAAGACCATCCCACAGGGCAAGCCATCTAGTTAAGCATAAATGCTAGCCAAGGGAATGGGGGAACATGGAATGGGCAGTGGAGGAGAGATGATGAGTTCCAGTTAATTCCTCAGGAACATATGTAACAACCAGGGCTATAGTCTACCCCACAAACCCTCTTCTTATATATGTTTCCTGAAAATTGTGACCAACCAGAATCCTAAATAAGTTATGCCTGAATGTAGTGAATGAAATGTGAGACACAAGAGGGCCTGAATTGTATAAGTGGAAGGCTACAGTAGATGCCCTTGGTACCCCACTCACACCCTCTCAGCCATACCAATTCATCCATCAACCAGCTGCTATCAGTATTGCCTGCAAACGTCACAGCTGCTCCATTCTCTGAAGAAATATCCTTGCCAAATATCAGCCCCTCTCACTTATAAGTTACCCCATCATCACCACAAGCAACTCTGTCAATGACTGTCACGAGGAAGGAGACCTCTTGATGGGACCGACTTGGTGGTGCTTTATGATGCACTAGTTGTTCCCCAGTGCTCCTATAGGACCAGGCTGAATCTAGCTTCTAGCATAGACCACATTGCTGCTTAGCCTTCTTCCTCCTGCCCGATGTATTCTGCTTCCCTCACCTTCCTTCCCCGAAGTACATTTTCTTAATAAGTCACTTTCACAAAAATCCTCATCTTAGTCTCTGCTTCTGGGAAACTCAACCTAAGATCCTTCCTCCTCATATTACTTCCCTACATCTCCCAAAGGAAAATACTCTTAGAAATGTGTTATTTATATGCTCATACATTTTATTATATATATATATATATTTAAATGATATATAGCATTGTTTGCATATTTAAGAAATTTATATAAATTGTATCTTTCTGAAACTCACTTTTTTTCATTCTCAAAGTTTCTGAGCTGTATACACATTCATATATATTGCTCCAATTAATCATTTTACTTCCATTTCACTGCATTTATTAAATTGAATTACTTCAAAGGTTTTTTTAAATTTTTCTCCTACAAAAAAAATGTAGCTATGAGCATTCTTGTACATAAGAACATTTATCTAAATTTGACTCTTCCCAGGAGAGAAACTTCTAGGCAAAAGTATATATGCCTCTTCAAAGACTTTATGCCAAAGTCTTTTTTAAAAAGTGGTTGAAGTGGTTTACACTATAACAAGAAACATTAATTTGTTCACAGTATTCTACATTTGCACTAATGTGGTATTCCCTGATATTTAATGTTTTCTAAATTCTCAAGTGTGTAATCATATCATTGTAGTTTCAAGTTGCATTTCTCCAGTTACTAGGGAGGTACAGCATATTTTCATTTGTTTGTTTCATTCAGGTTTTTACTTTCAAGAAATACCTGTGCATATACTAAATGTCTTCTGTAGAATTGTGGTTTTTCATTAATTTGTAAAAAATCTTTATATAGTCTAAATATTAGTATTTATGAATATCTTCTTCTATTCTCTAGTTTGTTTGTTCATCTTGTATAGCTTTCTTCTGATGTACAAAATATACTACAAATTTTAGTTTAAATTTATCAATCTATACTTAAAGTTTATATTCTTGCTTTTATTTTTAATGTATTTAGAAAAAATTTTCCTGCCCAGCATCACAAAGATACTTTCCTAAATTTTCTTCTAATTTTTAGAGTTCTGATTTCCAAATTAATATTTTTAGAATAGATGTTTTTGAGATTACCTCATTGTCCCAACATCATTTATTGAGTTGTTCATTTTTCATCCTGATAAGCAATGCCACTCATTTACCAAGATTCCTTATTGCGGAAGCCTATTTGTTGTTTTTATTTTGTTCCATGGGCCTCTTTATATTTCTGTGAGCTAACCACACTGTCTTACTTGTCATTTTTAATTTTTCTTAATATTTGGTATAGCAAATCCCACCACTTTTGGGCCAAAATTATTCTGGCTATGTTATGCCCTTTCATCTTACTTAAAAAAATAGAATTATTGAGTTCCACTAAAAACTCTACTGACTTCTGGCTTCAAAATAGAGGGGTAGAGGGAAGCTGGCTTCATTCCCCACCCCCCCAACAGAAAACCAAAAACAAATATACAGTATCAAGATTTCACCAGCAACAACCCAGAGCGCAAGTATGAGGATGAAACAGTTCCCACAGCAACAGAGAAGTGGAAAATTCTGAGCAGGTGGCAAGAGAATCATAATTCCACATCTATGATGCCCTTATCCTGCATTCTGCCCAGCACCAAGCATACAGAAAATCTCTTCCACAGCTCACAGTTTCTACACTGGAAAAAATAAAATTAAGGTGGTCAACGACCTTCCCCACTTTCTTGGGTTTCCTAACAGGAGACCCATCCTTCCCTTAGCCAAAGGGAAGCAACATGAGTGCCCAAAGGGAGAAATATCCCTGAGGATAGGCAGAGACAAATGGGGGAGGCAGGACTACCATCCCCACCCCTGGGACTCTGCTCTGTAACTTGGAAAAATGAGATGCCAAATCAGAGTGGCTATTCAGCAGCACCATGCTGTAGAAGCTATGTTCCACAAGTCCGTTGGGCATGTACCCTGGCCAGCCTTTCCACACTGCCAAAATAATCCCTCTGGGACCTTCCCCAGTTGGGACAGGCAGCACTCTGACTATTTACTAGAGCTGAGGCACATCTGGGTTTAAGGCACCACCTAGAGATGAAAAGGAGGCAGTGACCTAGTGGCAAAAATGTACTAAGCAAATATATCAAAACAAGCCAAACAGAGATAACTGGAATAAATAACTAACCCTTCAATGCAAAGACATATATGTATATCCACAAGAAACAACAGCAAACAGAGAATCACTACTTCCCCAAAAGGACAAAGCAAAAATCCAGTGACTGACCCTAAAGAGATGGTGAGTTATGAATTCTCTGACCAAGAATTCAAAATAGCAGTTTAAGGAAACTCAGTGATTTCCAATACAACACAGAAATTTCTGATTTCCAATTCAGAAATTTGTCAGAGAAATTTAACAAAGAGATTGAAATTGTTAAGAAAAAAAAACACAGAAATCTTGTAAGTGAGAAATACGTGTGCTGAACTAAAGAACTCTTCAGAGACTCTCAATGGCAGAAAAACCCAAACAGAGGAGAGAATCAGTGAGTTCAAAGACTGGTTATTTGAAAATACACAATCAGAGGAGAAAAAGAAAAAAGAATGAAAAGGAGCAAAAACTCCCTACAAGATATAGAAAATTATCTCAAAAGACCAAATCTAAAAATGTTGGTATTCAAGAGGGAGCTGAGCAAGCGCAAGGGGTAGAAACCTTATTCAAAGGTATAATTACAGAAAACTTTCTAAAGCTTGAGAAAGATATAAATATCCAGGTACAGGAAGGTCTTAGAACACCAAGCAGATTTAACACAAATAAGACTACTCTAAGGCATGTAATAATCAAACTTTCAAATGTCAAGGACAAAGAGAGGATCATAAAAGCAGCAAGTGGGAAGAAGCAAATACCATATAAGGGAGCTCCAATTTGTCTGGAACCACACTTCTCAACAGAAACAATTCAGGGCAAGAGAGAGTGAAATGACATTTTCAAAATGCTCAAAGAAAAAAACTGCCATCCAAGAATATCATATCCAACAAAATTATCATTCAAATATGAAGGAGAGATAGTCTTTCCCAGACAAACAAAAGCTGAGAGAATGAATGTCCACCAGAACCACCTAGCAAGAAATGCTAAAGGTAGTTCTTCAATCTGAAACAAATAAACAAACAAAAAGAAAAACTAAAATGCAAAAGAGAATTTATTAAGGTAGAGAATTTTACCACTGGTAAAATTAAATATACAGAAAAACCCAGAATACTCTATTGCTGTATTTGTAGTGTGCAATCCATTCATAACTCTAGTGTGAAGCCCAAAAGACAAATCTATCAAACACTGTAATAGCTATAACAACCTATGAAGTGATAGCTAACATAAAAACATATAAATTGATACAACTGAAAGTCAAAATATGGGAAAGGATGGAGTTAAAGTGTAGAACTTTTTGTGCCTTTTGTTTTTTGGCCTACTTGTTTCTGTTTTTTTATTTTTGATTTTTTTATTTCTATAATAAAAAATATAATAGATTTTTGCCAATATAATAGAACCTATAATAGATTCACTAAAAACTAAATGCAACATATCAAACCATACTACCAGAGATAATCAGTTAACTACAAAGGAAGACAGTAAAAAAGGAAGAAAGGAAGAGAGAAATACCAAAACAATCAGAAAAAAAGCAATAACATGATAGTAGTAGGTCCTTACTCTCAATAATAACACTGAATGTAAATGGTCTCAATTCTCCAATTAAAAGGCATAGACTAGTTGAATTGGTAAAGAAACAAGACCCAATTATATGCTGCCTTCAAGAAACCCACTTCATATACAGACTGAAAGTGAAGTGGTGGAAAAGATATCCCATGCAACTGCAGACTAAAAAAGAGCAAGAGTAGCTATACTTATTTCAAATAAAATAGACTACAAATCAAAGAATGTAAAAATAAAAACAAAACAAAGAGGGTCACCATATAATGATAAAGTAGAAAATTCAGCAAGAGGATATAACAATTACAAACATGTATGCACCCATGACCAGAGATCACATGTATATAAAGCAAGCAGTAATAGAGCTAAAGGGAGAAATAGATTGCAATATAATAATAATGGTAAAGGGCTTTAACACCCTACTCTCAGTAATGGACAGATCATCCACTTAGAAAATCAACAAAGACACAGTGGTGTTATACTATACAATAGATCTAATAGGCCTAACTGACATTTGCAGAACATTTCACCCAACTGCTGCAGAACACACACTCCTTTCATCAGCACATGGAACATTCTCTGGAATAGACTATATCTTAGGCCACAAAAGAAGTCTGAACAAATTCAGAAACATAGAAATCATTTCAAGTGTATTTTCTGACCACAATGGAATAAAACTAGAAATCAATAACCAGAAGAAGCTCAGAAAATACACAAAAACAAGGAAATTAAATAACATACTCTTGAATACCAATAAGTCAATGAAAAATTAAGAAGGAAATTTTAAAATTTCTTGGAACAAATGAAAATGGAACTATAACATATCAAAATCTATGGGTTATGGCAAAAGCAGTACGAAGAGGGAAATAAATGAAATAAATGCCTACATCAAAAATGTAGAAAGACTTCAAATAAATGACCTAATTATGCACCTCAAGGAACTGGAAAAGTAAGAACAAACCAAACTCAAAATAGTAAAAAGAGGAAATAATAAAGATCACAGCAGGCTTAAATGAAATAGAGACCGAAAGACAATACAGAAGATCAATGAAACTAAAAGTTTGTTTCCTGAAAAGGTAAACAAAATTGATAAATATTTAGTTAAACTAACTAAGAAAAAAGGGAGGTGATCCAAATAAATAAAATCAGAAACAAAAAAGAGATAACAACTGAGACCTCAGAAATACTAAGAATCATTAGAGACTATTATGTACAACTATATGCCAACAAATTGGAAAACATAGAATAAATGGGCATAGTCCTGGAAACATAAAACCCACTAAAATTGAAACTTGAAGAAATATAAAACCTCAACAAACCAATCCTGAGTTATGAAATTAAAGCTATAATAAAATGCCCTCCATCAAAGAAAAGCCCAGGACCTGATGGCTTCACTGCTGAATTCTACCAAACATTCTACTTCTTCAAACTCCTCAAAAAAGTTGAGGAAGAAATACTCCAAAACTCATTTTATGAGGCCGGCATTACCCTGATACCAAAACCAGACAAGCACACAACAAAAAAAGAAAACTACAGGTCAATATCCCTGATGAATACAGAAGCAAATATCTTCAACAAAATATTAGCAAACCGAATTGACAACATGTTAAAAAGATCATTCACCATGATCAGTGGCATTCATCTTAGGTATGCAAAAATGGTTAAACATATGCAAATCAAAAAATGTGATACATCACATTAATAGAATCAAGAACAAAAATCATATAATTATTTCAAAAGATGCCTAAAAAACATATGATAAAATTCAACATCCCTTTATGATAAAAACACCCAACTGCTGCAGAACACACACTCTTTTCATCAGCACATGGAACATTCTCTGGAATAGACCATATCTTAGGCCACAAAAGAAGTGTGAACAAATTCAGAAACATAGAAATCATTTCATTTCAAAATGAGTGTAGAAGGAACATACCTCAAAATAATAAAAGTCACATATGACAAACCAATAGCTAATATATTGAATGGGGAAAAATTGAAAACCTTTCCTCTACAATCCTGGAACAAGACAAGGATGCCTACTTTCACTACTATTATCCAATATAATACTGGAAATCCTGGCCAGAGAAATTAAGCAGGGGAAAGAAAAAAACAGCATTCAAATTGACAAGGAAGAAATCAATTTAGCATTATTTGTGACATAATCTTTTACCTAGAAAACCTAAAGACTCCATCAAAAAACTGTCAGAACTAGTAAACAAATTTAGTAAAGTTACAGCATACAAAATCAATGTACAAAAATCAGTAGCATTCATATAAACCAACAATGAACAGTCTGAAAAAAAATCAGGAAATCAATTTCATTTACAATAGCTACAAAAAATATAAAATACCTAGGAATCAATCTAACCAAAGTGAAAGGTCTATACAAGGAATACTATAATACACTGGTGAAAGAAATTGAAGAGAATACAAAAAATGAAAAGACATTCCATGCTTATGGATTGGAAGAATTAATATTGTTAAAAGGACAATACTATCCACAGAAATTTACAGATTCAATGCAATCCCTATCAAAATATCAATGACATTCTTCACAGAAATAGAAAAAAGTATCTAAAAATTTATGTGGCACCACAAAACAGCTCAAATAGCCAAAGCCATCCTGAGCAAAAAGAACAATGCTGTAGGCATCACACTTCCTCACTTCAAAATATACTACAAAGCTATAATAATCCAAACAGCATGTCACTGGCATAAAAACAGACACACAGACCAATGGAACAGAATAGAAATCCCAGGTATAAATCCATGCATTTACAACTAATCTTTGACAAAGTCACCAAGAACTTGCCAATGGGGAAAGGACAGTCTTTTCAATAAATGTTGCTTGAAAAACTGGGTAACTATATGCAGAAGAACGAAATTAGACTTCTCTCTCTCATCATACACAAAAGTCAAATCAAAATGTATTAAAGACTTAAATCTAAGACCCAAAACTATGACACTACTAAAATAAAACATTGGAGAAACACCTCAGGATATTGGTCTTGGCAAAGATTTTTTGTATAGGCAACCAAAGCAAAAATAGATCATTGGAATTACATCAAGCTAAAAAGCTTCTGCACAGCAAAAGAAACAATCAACAAAGCAAAGAGACAACCCAAAGAATGGAATAAAATATTCACAAACTATCCATCTGACACCCTTACATCATTAATAACTGGAATATATAAGGAGCTTAAATAACTCAATAGCACAAAAGACAAATAATCCATTTAAGAATGGGCCAAAGATCTGAACAGGTATTTCTCAAAAGAAGGCATACAAATGGTCAACACATATATGAAGAAATTCACAACATCACTAATCATCAGAGAAAAACCACAACGCAATATCATCTCACCCCAGTTAAAATGGCTTGTATCAAAAAGACAGACAATAACACATGCTGGTGAGGATGTGGAGAAAGGGGAACCCTTGCACATTGTTGGCGGGGATGCAAATTAGCATAGCCTCTATGGAGAACAATATGGAGTTTCCTCAAAAATCTAAAAATAGAACTATCATAAGATCCAGCAGTTCTACCACAAGGTATGTATCCAAAAGAAAGGAAATCAATATATCAAAGAAATATCTGTGCTTCCATGTTTATTATAGCCCTATTCACAGTAGCTAAAATATGGAATCAACCTATGTGTCTATCAAAAAATGAATGGATAAGAAAATGTGGTATATATACACAATGGAATATTATTCAGCCATAAAAAGGACAAAATCCTGTAAATTTCAGCAAGATAGATGGAGCTGGAGCCCATTAAGTTAAGTGAAATGAGCCAAGCAAAGAAAAGCAAATATCACATGTTCTCACTCATATGTGAGAGCCAAAAAAGTGGACCTCATGAAGACAGAGAGTATATTGGTGGTTATGTTACTGGAAGCCAGGAAGGGGAGGAGATAAGGGTGATGACGTGGAAAAATTAGAATATAAATGTATTTATTACCACTGAACTGTACACTCAAAAATGGTAAAGATGTAAAGATGGTAAATTATAAATGTATACTTATCTCAATAAAAAAACTCTACTGTATTTTGATTGAATATATAGAGTATTTAGTGAATTGACATCTTTAAGATACCAACTCTTTGATTTTTCCCATATAGTACATATATACACACATATGTAAGCATATTTCTCCCAAATTATTTAGTTCTTTCACATGTAGATATTATGCTTTATAATTTTTCTATAGTTCCATGCTTTTCTTCAATCATTTATTTCTAAGTTGTCTTCTAAACTTGATTGTTTTAGTAGTTCTTCTCAACACTTATTTAAAGATGATTTTAACATTATTTAGCATATAGCACAATTTCAAGTTTCAAAAATAAATAGTCTGTATCTTATCTCTGTTCTCCCAACATTCTTTGTTTCACTAGAAGCATCTAATATTATGAAATTGTTAATGTACATTTATAAATGTTATGCTTATATATGAAAACACATACTTATATATTTCTCTTTTTATATAAATGAGGGGAGTTACACAGAGAATGTATGTAACTTGTATGTATTTTCTTAAAAAAAATAAAATAGACGACCATGCACGGACCACTCAGCTTAAGAAATCGCATGTTAATAACCCCCTTGCATCCCTGCTATCACCCCCAATCACATGTTCTACTTATGTACTTTATGGCACTTTGAAGATCTGCTCTGTAATAGCATTATACATAAGAAAATCCACTTACTTTTTTTTCACCAAGGCCCATAATAACAACATATTGCTTGCCTGAAAAGTTCATAGAGTTTTTTTCTACAACAATGTACATCTTTTCTCCTTTCTCCAGTAATATCTCTTGTCCTTCCTGTGATCCCGAGGTATGTGCCTCACGGCAGGTTCAGTTCTGTGTTGCACAGACTGTATGGACATTGTCTAGAAGGGTGCACAGCAATACTAGGCACGACCTGGAAATGGTTGTGAATTGACATTAATACAGTATTAACTCATCATCTAAGTGCATGGAATGTCTCCCCATAATGTCAGGTCACCTATGTGCCTTTCTGTGTTCCTCAGACAGGCTATTTGAAATTTAAATTATTAATAGATTAAATTCTTGATATTTTTAGTTTTTATTATAAACAGTGTTTCACTTCACTACATTTTCTACTTGGTTATTGCTTTTGTAAGTTTTTTCTATAATAGAACTGATGGATAGTACTGATTAGTTATAATTGTTTGCTGGTTTTGTTGATTTTTTCTAGGTAGATGATCATACTGTCTATAAATAGTAAGTGGTACCTCCTGTCTTTCAATTCTATGCCACTATTTTATGTTTTCTTCTTATAAAATTGGCCAGGATTTTCAGTAATTTTAAAATACAATGGAAATAGTGGGCATCTCTGTCACATTCCCTATCTTCAAGGGAATAATGTAATATTTTTAAAAATGTATATTTTCATAATCTAATTTAATGTATTATTAAATTCATTTAGGCAATAGTTTATTCATTTTTGCATCAAATTCTATTAATAGAAAATAGAAAATAGCTGTTTTTTAAAATTCAGTAGAACACACACATAAGATCTTCTCAAGCTGTGTTGCCTTTTGAGGGAGGAAAATTTCAATGGCCATTTCAGTTTCTTTATTGCTTATTGATCTGTTGAAGTTCTTTTTTCTCATTCTCAAAGAGAAAAGTAATTTACCCGATTTTCTGTTGCCATTTTCTGGCGGAGACGAAAATTTAGCTCAGGTCTCATTTATTCCATTTTTTATGCTCAATCACTATGACAACTATCATACAGTTATATTTTATTTTAGAAAATCCCCCTCAATTTGGAGTACAGAGAAGGAATTAAATAGATAAAATAGTGGAAATCCTATATTTAGAAGATGAATCTTTAGTTAGCCTGAAATACAGATTAAAGGCAGATACAATAAAAGGAAAAAAATATATTAGGATATTTATTACAATAATGCAGTCATGAGTTGAAGAGTACAGAGTGCATTAGTGTTGATTGGAAACGAAAGAAAAGAAAATGGTAGATGGCCAAAGCAATAGAACATGGAGTGAAATGAAAAAATAAATAAAAACCCTTAAAAACATGAACTTGAGCTACACTGTTTCTTTGGCAGAAAGCAAAACAAAACAAAACACCTTACACTGTGAAAGGAAAAGGCTGAAAGGAAGGGCTGGTATGAATGAATTGAATTATATATCCTGTATGTGTGAATATCTCTTTTTGCCCCCTCCTGTGTTTC
Source organism: Daubentonia madagascariensis (assembly GCA_023783475.1). Classification (NCBI taxonomy): domain Eukaryota; kingdom Metazoa; phylum Chordata; class Mammalia; order Primates; family Daubentoniidae; genus Daubentonia; species Daubentonia madagascariensis. Next base: position 34,506,130 of record JAKFHU010001209.1, read on the forward strand.
TGCCCTGTGGAGGGAGGGTCATCAGTACAGCATGGCTGGCTTCTCTCTACCCTCTCACTCATGCCTCCCAAAAGATGGAGGAACGATTTAAAGAATTTCCTGGCATGAATTTCTTCCCTCTTTTCCTTCTCCTTCTTCCTCCCTTTTTCTCTTGGGGTGAGCTGTCTGTAGGGAGTACTCTGCTCCGTCCCACCTCCAAGCCACTAGTTCTGGAAAATCAAACTATAACCCTTCAATGAGGCCCCTGCCCCAGTCCGGAGCTCTCAGTGATGGGCTGCCTAAAACTGTCTGATTCTGGGTCTCAGTATTAGGATAAGCCATGTTTTCGAAAATAGCTTTACTATTAATAAAGGTTATATTTGGCTTTTCAATCTGCCAGTTCTTTCGTCCTATTTGTCAATTAGTTCAGAACTCAGGAAAGGAAAATGAGTGATATATTTTGGCTTCCTCAAGCCAAATATATGCATTGAGATGCATATATTAATAAAATACATGAACATTTAGAGATTTAAAATGAATGGTTAGTTGATTTGTTTGAAACTGAAATACAAATTTGTGAAACATTCACATAGAAGGGAAAGTTAAAATCCTGGAAAATAATTATGGAAAATTGGGTCTGTATATCCAGCTTTAGGAATCCCTTACATAGAAAGAAATAGAGTGTGTATTCCAGGACACAGAGACCTACTTGGAATAATAAGAAATAAACCAGAAACCAAGGGAAAAGTGATTTTAAAAAGGAAGAGATTCTTGACAATATCAGATATCCCAGAGGGTTTGGAAAGAAGGATACGGCATGCAAATGATGCACTTGAAAAGGTACATTTCTACATGTGGTGGGCACTGAGCATCATGGTGGTTGTCTTAGGATTTTGAGAAAGAGAGAGAGAGAAGTCAGAGAGAGAGAGATTGAGAAAGAACAAATCATGAGATGCATGGGGCAAGAATTTCTAGCACCTAAAGTCCCTAATATTTCATTATTTTTGAGGGACTTAACACAGTCTATAAACATGCTTAACAGACCCTTCTTTCCAAAGTAACTTGCAACCTAAGAATAACAGGACATTGATGAAGGGGTTTATGGCATGTATATGGACGTGAGGTAAGTGTTGGGAATTGGTGAGGGAATTAAGTTTGTCAGAAATTGTGATAAAACTTGGTTTCTGTGCTTGACTGGGAAATTTCAACTTTCAATTCTTGACTCCTTCAAGGTAAAAACAAAACAAAACACCCAAAAAAACCCCAACCAACCAAAAAAACTCCAGCCATCTTCTATCATCTCTCTTACTTCAACGTTACTTTCCATTTCTTGATCTTTCCACCCCAATTTCTCCTTTTTTCTTTCTTTTTCTTTTTGTTGTACTTTGCTAAATACTTTAGTATTTAAGTTTAGAGAAAAGCCTTGCTAAGGTTGGATTTGATTTGAGAGAGAAAGATTTGATTTGATTTGCTTTTTATCTCTTGGTTTATCCTCATCTCAAAGATCTAACCAGTAATAAATTAATTCTAACTCTAAAGAGAATCACAAATCCAGTTTCAGTAGGGGAAAAAAACTGGTTTGTATTTTAACCCCTATCTCTATTCAAAGTTAGAAATTCCCTGTATTATTCACCTATACTCAATTCTGTGGATATTGATTGGGAAATAACATACAACGTCATTGTCTTCAGTTTTTTTCTTCAGGGGAAATAGAAACTGGCTGCTCTAAAATTTCCACAACACATTATAAATATTTGCTGTAAAGTAAAAAAATAGGCTGGACAGTACCAAATATCTTGATCAAAACTCTAGTCTCTTTGCTAGTGCATAGCAGTCACTAGAATCCTCCATCAAAACTTTCTTGTTTATTGTTGTTTTTGTGTTCTAAAAAATTTTATCTTACTTGCTGAGAATTAAGGAAATTAAGTGAAAGTTATTTTTCATGATGACTTTCTGGCAGAAAGCAAGATCTGAAGTGTAAAAGAAAGATTTCCACACCGTTTTGACAATCTTACCTTTAAAGTAGTAAGCTTCTAATTTTATGATTTCAATAAAACTAAAAGTAAAAACAAAGGCATTTGGGTGTATGCTTTAATATTTAAAAATCTAGCTAAAATTATTTTTCTAACTTTTTATTGTAAAGTTCTGGAGATGAGTAAAACATTGCCCGCTTTCCATCTGAACAATATGGTCTTTGGTTTCAACCTACCCAAAGATTGTACCAATGACCAAAGAAAGCTACTTAAGTTGATAAAATTAGTGTTTATTTGATGCATAAAAAAGGCGAGAAGTGCGTGGCAATTACTTGCAGTACCTTCAGTTTAGTTTGAAGAGATGTGTTTTTTCTTAACTTTAAGAGTCATAGCACAGAACCAAACATACCCATTAATATTTTATTATTTCACTTTATTTCTTGATTATGTTCCTACCTACAGACCAACTTGATTATTCTAAGAAATATTTTCAAAATAAGTGCACAAATGAATTCATGCTTCTTTATTTCTTGGCTGTACTCATGAACCCAGAGACATTTGGAGGTTTTGCTTATCTGCTTATCTTTGATCAAACTTCCTCAGCTCACACAACCGTTATAAACCATGCAAGGTCCTTTGTTTAAATCTATGTTTAGTCTTTATCCCTATGTCTTTCTGCTACCTACCCCCACTCTCAGCCTCACAATGGTCATCCTCCAGAACCTATTTGATAAGTAAACTAGTTATCATTTTGTGGTGAGTCCACTTAACATCCACTCTTTTTTCATTTTTCAAGAATACAGTTTAATTACCTATAGTCACCATGCTATATAATAGATCTCTTGAACTATTCCTCCTAAGGATTGATTACACTTTATTTGTTCATTTCACTATTAATTTATTTCTAAATTGCCTCTAAAATCACACTTCTTCAGATAATGCTACATTGACGATATTTGAACATGGCTCTAAAAGTTTTCTTAGGTGCTTATCCCGCAGAGGAATTTTTGTCTCATACAGTGTATGTTTTCTTAATCAACAGGTACTCCCTAATTTTAGGCATTTATTTTTTCACAAGTCTGTCTATACTTCTGCCTTGCAGTGAATGAGGATTCCTGTTTGCCTGTACCCTAACCATTATTTAGTATTAAGCAATCTTCTAATTTTTGCCAGTCCAGCTGGTGTGAAATTATAACTTATTGTGGTGATTTTCATTTTCTGAATTTTTTTTCCAGTTGTTGATTTGTAAGAATTCCTTGGTCTCTTTGCTTTTTCTTGCCCTGATCTCATATTAATTTCAACACAATGTAGCATCCCTTCATAACTAGGTGAGTTATGTCCCTTTGCTTTTTTTACATAAATGTTGACCCTCTCTTTCTGTTAATTAATATTGCAAAAATGTTTCTTAGCCACTGTATTGCACTATCTACAAATGCCATGCTAATTCATGAGTAACTCCAGAACCATGAATTTGAAAAAAAATAGATAAGCAAGAAAAAGATACTCAGCATTACTGTAAAATAAGAATTCATTACGCATGAATTTCTTCTATTATGTTATATGAGAGGAAGGATTTGACAAGATAGTCTTTTCTCTTTTCTAAGCATTTTCAAAACTAAAATGTAGCTCACTTTTTGAAGCACTGTCCATCTCTGATGACACAGGGCTACTCCCTCAAACTTTTCCAATATTTGGTTACTGCTACCTTCAATTTCTGGAATTTAGGGCAATATGTAAAGAAGCATTTTCCTGGGGCATTTCAACAAGAGTAAATGTGATGGGTTATGGGTTCAAGTCTGCCTATGTTGAGCACTGAATCTAAAATGTCAGAAGCTCCTATGGGTTCCTTAATAAATTCAGAGAGTGTGTGAGTGTGTATGTGTGAGAGAGAGAGAGAAAGAGAGAGAAATGGAAAGAAAGAAAAAGAGAGAAAGAATTTGTGCTATGTGAGAATTTTTGTAGTGTATAATATAAGGCAGGACTCCCTCTGGTCAGGTGTTAAGAGCAGCATTGGTCACATACGTTATATTTAGAGGCTTGAGATTAGTCAGGATATGGCTCGCCCTATCCACTCTGTGCTAAATATATACGGGATGGATAACTGATGGCCATGGCAGAGGTTGGGTAAGGGTAATGGTGAGATTAGCATTAAATCAAGAAAGAGCTGTTTGCCAGGGTACAATCCTAAGAGGAAGAAAACAGGGATTCTTAAGGATAGTAGCCAACATTTATTAAGTGTTTTCTTTTATCTTCACAATAAACCAACTAGTTAATGCACAATAAAGGTTGCATTTTAATAAAAGAAAGCTGAGGGAAAATAAAGTTAAATAACTTGTTTAATTCCCCATCATAAGTCACAGCTGGGATTTGTACCCAGACAGAGTCCAGAGGCAATGATAGTGACAACTAGAGTGTATTTCCTCTATAATACTTTTCAGTAGAGTAGTTAGTTGTTCAAGTCATGTATCTTGTTTTCAGGCTAAAATTCACTGAAACAAGCTAACATAAAGTAGATGTTACCATAAGACAGCATGGTATAACCTCATAAAAATTTAAAGATATGAATAAACATGTAATCATAACTCATTGGGCCAGAAACTTGGCCGTAATTGCTTCTCCAGACCCATTTTTATACTATATTTAGACTCCAGTGTCTACCATTGACTGACTCCTAATTTTCCCAAATCCATGTTCCCTCCAAAAAGAAATATTTCCCAATTTTGTTTTTGTTTAATTATGGCATAAATCTTATGTATCAAATCAATTTACAGATTGATTTTATTGATTTCAATCAACTCTGGTCAGTGATGAAGATGAGAAGAAGAGGTCATTACATGGTGTAAATTGTTACTGATTTGACACAACTGCAAAGTCAGGAAGAATGAAGATCAAGCAGGAATTACAAAAAATACATTCATTACCATGATCACCAACAGTATTCTAACATTACCCACATGGATATTGTCACCCCAGGTACTGTCTCCTCTAAGAGACATTTGGCCAATGCATCTTGTGCTAACAGTACAGTTTTGCAGCATATACTGTTTTCAGCGTCAAAATACAATTCTCATGTTAATACCATTCTTCATACTTAGAAATTTTTAGATATTACCAATATATACTATATAGAATGATGGGGAAAGGCAACCACAACATTCAATAATCATAACTAATCATAACTCCTACTTAATTTTAACAAAATAAGAAATTACTATGAACTTCATTGGTGAGTCTTAATCACTGCAGCTAGTCAGAGGCCATTCCTTTACTCACTTCCATGTTCTACAGATATTAAACCAGTACATCTGTCAAGACGTTTTTCCAGATATAGTGGCATCTCTATTACCGTGGATCTAAGTCCATATTGATCTTTCCCTGTAAGGTTCAGTTAATCTTTACAAACGGTAAAGTCATATAACACCTAAGGGGTCCTCTGGATTCTACCCTTAGTCTATTTGGCCCCCATTATGTACTAGAAAGATTATTTACTATTTTGAAAATTAGTCATTTATTCATCCAACAATGTAATATGTCTACCTTTTAAGAAAACAACAAAATTTTGTTCTTATGTATAATAAGGAGCCAAAATTTCCAAGGTTTAATTTCCAATTTATGGGATCCATTATCATTTTTCCTGGTAGAAGTGTCATTCCATTTGGTGGTGAACCCCCAAGACCACAGACACCAGTACAGAGTTCAAGGAAAATCTGAGATAGTTTATTATGCATATGATTTGAAAAATTCTTAGCCATTCTCTTTTTAAATATTACTTGTGCCCATCCTCTCTCTCTCCCTTAGAGAATCTGGCTGCATAAATATTAGACCCTTACACTGTACCTTCTGTGCAATTTATTTTCTCTTCTGCATTTTTCAGCCATTTGTTTATCCATATTACATTCTGAATAAAATCTTTTTATCTGTTTTGCAGTTCACTTACTCTTTCTTCTGCTATGTCTACTCAGCTTAATTTCAGTTATTAATTTTATTATTTTTGTTTTAGTTATTGTATTTTTTTGTTGTAGAATTCACATTTGGTTATTTTTATAGTTTCCAGATTTCTGCCAAAATTTTCATAATTACTTAATTCTACATATTAAGAAAATAATAGTTTTTGGTTGGTGTCAAGTCTTATAGATGAGGACCTCATTAAGCAACTATTTATTTATTATTGTAAAGTTAATTGTCTAAATTAGATCTTCTATAGATTTGGTTCTATTTTCTGTTGTTTTTCCTGATTTTTATTTTATTATCTCCCTCATATGCTTTGTTTAGATTAAAGTGTGTGGAGGGCCATCCCTTGATCAGAGATACAACTTCCATTTCACATTAAACCATTATGTCAAAGTCACAGCATATGAGATTTTGATTTAGACAGAACCCATTTCATAATCAGGATATTGAGTAAAACAGCCCTGAAAGTCCTGACTTTCTATCACAGAAATGGTTTAGCTTTACTAGGTCCTCGTAACAGATTCACACTTATTACCAATCAGTAGGGTAAAGATCTGTACTTCAAAACTTAAATATAGTTATCACTGCCAAAGAATCTAATTAGTTGTGAAATTTTTGTGATCAAACACCAACTAGTAGAAATATAAAATAAACTTTATTAAGAAAAAATAATCAACAAAGTCATAGAAGACACTAGAACTTTTATGCCCTCATCATTCCCCAGAAAGGTATGGTTAGACTAGGTCGAGTTAGTTGGACTGTATGCACCATGGCAAATGTTCTAAAAAGAGGAACATGGTCCCTGACATGCTCAACATATTCATAAGTATGGGGCACAAGGAACAACTATGAGTCTATGTAACAGTGGAAGTGCTCTGGCAGAGGAAGTGGTCTCAGTAGCTACTAACCCCCTTTTCTTCCACTGGACCAACTCTTTGTTAAATTGCCAAAGATGGGAGGAAATGAGCCTTTGGGACCATCCATATTTGTTTCTTTTTCTAAAGTTATATTGGTCTGGATTTTTAAATGGAATTCTCTTAGTCTAGGTTTTAGCTAAGTCACTGAGATCACTGAGACCACAATTCAAAGTAAGTTTCAAGACCAACATGCAGGGGTTGCAAAAGGAGTTGTGAGAAAATTGGTCACGTGCTCTGGTCTATAAAAGTGGTTAGCAATTTAGGTTGAAATTCAAAGAAATTTTATTTAAGAAGATTTTCTCTGTGTGTTTCACCAGTCCCAAAGAAAAATACAGTTTGCTAACTCTGGCCTAGGGAAAGGGCTTCAAAGAGATTCAGTAGAAAGCTTGGTGAATGCCCCTTGCTATTTACAAGGTGATCACAAAACTAGTGTCTGAATCATTCTTTAGAAGTCTAAGTGGCTGGATAGGCTGGCTGAGGGTCTGTGTGAGAGTAGAACATGAACTGCAGTTTTAGGAGAATTTTATTTCCAGAATTTGTCAGAAGAAAGAAAGAATGTTTTCTTGAATGAAATTTGGGTCCTAGTTGTATGAAAGAGTTGGTGTGGGATTATGTTGGATGCTGCCAAGGCATCCACCTAGAAAAAAGAAAAAAAAAAATCTCAGGAGAAAGAAGCTGAGATTAGAAGTGTGTGCATAACTACTGAAGAAGAAATAAAAAACCAAGAAAAACACAGATACACTTGCCTTATCAAGAAAACCATAGCTGACCAGTCTACTGATATTGGGGAGTTGGGGAGGGGATCATTTTCCAAAGAAAAATGAGAGCACTTGATGACAGAGTCCATTAGGTTCAGAAAAGTATAATACCAGAAAAGTGCCAGATAGATACCACTATTCCTGCCCTTTCTTCTTCTCCTTCCTTCCTTCTCCAACCCCAAGGATCAGAAGTCACGGGTGGATGAGGGGGGAGGCTGGAACTGGCAAAGTAGAGAAGAGCCAAACCTTGCTGTTCCATCTCACTACAGCTTGACTTAGCTCAAAGAGAGGAGACTCAAAATGAATTTGAATGTGTATTACTATTGCACTGGACCAGACATATGAAGTCACCAACAGAGTTTGTGTTCTATGAGTCTTAGTGTCCACAGAACTTTTTGTACCTAATATTCACAAGAAAAGACAAGGTATGTACTTCTGTACTTTTTTCCATCCAGTTGGGGAAGAACAAGCACTACAAATTTTAAAATGACAATGGAAAAAAATGATAAAAGTGCTTTATATTAACATCTCATGAGTCAGGCTTATTCAATTCACTGACTATACTAAAACAATATTTTTAAAAGAAGTTTTTTTTTTAAAGAGAGTTTTAAAAATTACATTGTGTTTAGATTTTATTTATCACTAATATCAGAGTCAGCACTGTCAATGTTTGCTGAGCATTTCAGTCATTAACCCTTTAGGTTCCACCTGTTTGTGTAAACCCTTGCAGATCTTTTCTCTAATATTTCATTACATGCTATTTTTTAATCCAAGATGAGACAAAAGAAATTTAGAATCTCAAGGGTGAGGTAGAATTTTTTAAAATACATGTACATTTCTGAAATAAATTTCTGTGTAATGTAACTGCCAAGATTCAAATCATTCACATGAAACTGACTGTATTCAGACTCAAAAAATATTCCAAGAGATAATATAGAGAATGAAAAGAGAAAAAAAGAAAACTAATGAGCCATGGTTTAGTGAGACATCTGTACTATTCTCTGTATTTGGGCTTTTCCATTGTCAGTTTGAGTAATGGGATGTCTTTAAATATATCTCCTTTTGGATATCTTATATCTCAACAAGTCCATTTCATGTTCTTGCCACCAACATTTCCAGTATATTTCTTCTAAAATGTCAGAATGACAGATAAGTTTCCGTAGCCAGCCTTATAGAGAACTCATTATTGTTTGAAACCAGTGGAATTGCCCTTAAGGTTCCCTAACCAGAGGGCCTTTGGAGTGCCATGTCATTTCCAAACCCATGCTGAGTAAAGGTGGCACTTCTGGGTTTAAAATAAGGGGATAAGGACCAGTCAAGGTCAAGTACTGACTTTTTCAAGCATTTATGATAATCTCCTGAGTAGATGGGAAATGAAAATATTAAATATCCCAAATGCATCATATGGACTTTCAACTTTTTTAAATGTAAGCTATCTGTAATTTCTTTTTGTATAACCTGGCCAGTACTAGTAGAATAAAAGATCTTCTAAATTTTACTTATTTCACTTTTTTTCTGATTTAAAGTTTGAATGAAGCAGCATTTCTGGAATATATAATTGTAGTAAATGAGCATCAGTTTTTATTCCAGGAAATCTTTATAAAATATGCACACATATATATCATTTTCTCCCTAAAAACACTTGTACAGATCACAAGATTTACCATCTCCCTTAAAATTATTTCTTTCTGTCAAATATTTGTAAAAAATAGTGCTTGTGTGTGTTTAGAAAGAAGTTGAAAGGTTGCAAAAATATGGAAGAGTTTAAGATTCCATTAACTTCTAAACTTTTTAGATTCAGAGAAGATATTTGTACCTTTTAAGAGGAGACAGTATATAATGTATAATTCATTAAAGTGAGTAATATGGATGAGAGTTGCAGATTGAGGAGAAAAAAATCAGGTAATGTGAACAATTCAAAATTTTTAGTGCAAGAGATTATGACTCTAAAAAAGAGCTCAGTGTGATAGTTGGGAGATGAGAAGGATCTGTGGACACCTGCAGTTTGGGGTTTTTTTACCAGGCCGAAATATCTGTTGTTACATGATTTATCTGGATTGTTTTATGTTCTTTTTATTGTGAATGCACTTTTCAACTGTGGGGATAAAAACTGTTTAACTATAGTAAGCCTTAAAAGAATCAAAATATTAGTATTTTGCCCACATTTTAATGGGGTGGGTTTTTTTATTTGTTTGAGTTCTTTGTAGATTCTGGATATTAGCCCTTTATCGAATATGTAGTTTGCGAATATTTTCTCCCATTCTGTAGTTTGTCTATTTGCTCTCTTGATTATTTCCTTAGCTATGTAGAAGCTTTTTAATAAGATCAAGCCCAATTTATTTATTTTTTTGTTGCTGTAATTGCCATTGGGGTCTTAGTCATAAATTCTTTGCCTAGAATTCTAGAAGAATTTTCTCTACATTTTCTTCTAGAATTCTTATGCTTTCATGCCTTATATTTTTTTATCCATCTTGAATTAATTTTTGTGAATGGTGAGAGATAGGGGTCCTGTTTTATTCTTCTGCATGTGGCTATTGAATTTTTCCAGTGCCATTTATTGAATAGGTCTTCTTTTCCCCAGTGTATATTATTGTCTACTTTGTCAAAGACTAGCTGGCTCTATGTAGATGGTTTTATGTCTGGGTTTTCCATTGGTCTATGTCTCTATTTTTGTGCCAATATGATGCTGTTTTGGTTACTATAGCCTTGTAATATAGATTGAAGTCTAGTAATGTGATGCCTCCAGATTTGTTCTTTTTGCTTAAGATTGTTTTGGCTATTCAGGCTCTTTTCTGGTTCCAAACAAAGTGTAGAATTATTTTTTCTAGATGTGAGAAATATGCCATTGATATTTGACAGGGATTGCATTGAAGCTGTAAATCACTTTGGGTAGTATGTACATTTGAACAATGTTGATTCTACTGATCCATGAGCATGATATGTTTTTCCATTTATTTGTGTCATCTGCGATTTCTTTCCTCAGTGTTTCGTAGTTCTCCTTGTAGAGATCTTTCACCTCCTTGGTTAAGTGTATTCCTAGTTATATTATTTTCTTTGTAGCTACTTTGAATGGTATTGAGTCTTTGATTTGACTCTCAGCTTGATTGTTATTGATATATAGAAAAGCTTCTGATTTGTGTACATTAATTTCGTAACCTGAGACTTTGTGGAATTTATTTATCAATTCCAGGAGTCTCTTGGTGGAGTCTTTGGGATTTTCTAGATACAAGATGATATTGTCAGTGCAAAGTGATATTTTGGCCTCCTCTTTCTCAATTTGGATATGCTTTATTTCCTTTTCTTGGCTGACTGCTCTGGCTAAGACTTCTAACACTATGTTGAATAGAAGTGGTGACAGTGGATACCCTTGTCTTGTTCCAGTTCTTAGAGGGAATGCTTTCAACTTTTCCCCATTCAGTATGATGTTGGCTGTGGGTTCGGCATACATGGCTTTTATAATTTTGAGACACATTCCTTCTATGTCTAGTTTGCTTAGGGTTTTTACCATGAAAGGATGCTGGATTTTGTGGAATGCTTTTTCTGCATCTATTGAGATGATTGTATGGTCTTTATTTTTGCTCTGTATATGTGGTGAATCACATTTATTGATTTCTGTATGTTGAACCATCCCTGCATCCCTGGGATGAAGCCCATTTGGTCATGGTGGATTAACTTTTTGATGTGCTATTGAATTTGGTTTGTTAGTATTTTGTCAAGGAATTTTGCATCTATATTCATAAGGAATATTGGTCTGTAGTTTTCTCTAATTGTTGTGTCCTTTTGGGGGAGGATTCTCTCCATCTTGATGTTATAGAATAATTTCTGCAGTATGGGTACCAATTCTTTTTAGGTCTGGTAGAATTTGGCTGTGGATAAATCTGGTTCAGAGTTTTTTTTGTTGTTGTTGGAAGATTTTTTATTACTCCTTCAATCTTGCTGCTCATTATTGGTCTGTTATTTCTTCCTGACTGAGTCTTGGGAGGTTCTGTGTTTCCAGGAATTTGTCCATTTCCTCTGCATTTTCTAATTTGTGTGTGTATAGATTTTTGTCACATTCATGGATGATGTTTTGTATTTCTGTGCTACCAGTTGCAAAAAGTGGTCAAAAACACGACCAGTAGTTTTTCAAAAGGAGATAGACAAATGGCCAATAAACATATGAAAAAATCTCAACATCACTAATCATGAGGGAAATGCAAATTAAAACCACAATGAGATACCTCATTATCCCTGTCAGAATGGCTGCTATTAAAAAGTCCAAAAACAACATATGCCAGTGTGGATGCAGAGAGAAAACAATGCTAAAACACCATTGGTGGGACTGCAAATTAGTATGACCCCTATGGAAAACAGTATGGAGATTTCTCAAAGAACTAAAAGTAGACCTACCATTTGATCCAGCAATCCCACTACTGGGTATCTACCCAAAGTAAAAGAAATCATCTTATCAAACAGACACTTGTATTTGAATATTTATTGCAGCACAATTCACAATTGGAAAGATCTGGAATCAACCCAAGAGCCCATCAATTCAAGAGTGGATTAACAAAATGTGGTATATGTATACCATAGAGTACTCCTCAGCCATAAAAAAGGAAAAATTAATGCCTTTTGCAGCAATATGGAAGGAATTGGAGACCATTATCCTAAGCAAAGTACCTCAACAATGGAAAAAGAAAAACCATGTGTACTTTTTAATGAATTGGAACTAACTGATGGGCACACTAGTGCACAGAGGAAAGTAAAAGTCATTGGAAATCAAGCATGGGGGAGGGGGAAATAGGGGAGGGGCAAAAACCCACCTAATGGGTACAATGAACACTATTTGGGTGATGGACACATTTATAGCCCTAACTCAAGCCATGTAACAAAAACATTTGTACTCCCTTAATATTTTGAAATAAACAAATACCATAACACCAGTATTAATAGTTTTCTGTTAAGGAGGAACATGTTTTCTTTTTTTGGTGGTATATATAGTTGAATATATTTTAGATAACATGGCCTATTAGAATGTTAAAGTAGAATTTTCAAAATATAAAAATCATGACTCATAAAAATATAAAATGAACACCATCAAAGATTTTGTTTAACTTACTAATTCTTGAAGGAATCAGTAATATGTTAAAATGGTTCAAATAAGAATTTGACTCACAGAGATTATATTCTCTGTAAGAAAATATTCCTTTGTGTTGTGTTTTGCAGGAATCACTTTGCATTTTTATGGTCAACAAACTTGCATTGTTATCAGTTTCTACAATTTAACTTCTAACTCTATCAAGTTGCAAATCAATCAATCAACATTGCACCCCCCACTACAAAATCAGAAAATGCCCACAAGTCTAGTAGATATTCCCCAGAACTATGTACCCTGTAATTTTTTTATGTCCCTTCCAAATATTTGACATTTTTTCCTGATAAGACTTAGAATTCTGTAACTTTAATTACAATATGTAATAAACTAATTAACTTATACTTGTGATTAGAAATAAAAAATATTTACATTCAATTATGAAACATTAAGGAGACTTTAAGCTTCATTCTATTTGAGTTTCATTTATTAGATTGATTATTTAAGTATGCAGAAAGATGTTATTAATTTTAAAAACTAAGCTACTTAAAATAAATATTAAATTATAAATACAGTTTAAAATACTAAAAAATGTTTAAATTAATTTTTAAATGATACCAGACACAATTCAATGTTCAATTGAAAATGTTATTAAAATTTGCCAGGGTTATAAAACAAAACAATATTTCCACGTTGATCTTAAAAGTACAAAAAATAACTAAGTTTTGAATGGTAGTTTTATTTATCTGTATATTTAAAAAAGATAAACCTGTCTTTTCATTTTTGCAACAAACTCCACCAAAAATTTAACACATATGTATAACCATCATATTATGTTGCCCTTTAACACAAGTTTTTTATTTTGCTATTGCTTTCTTTTTATGTTAATGTATAACAAAATGCTGTAGATTAAGGAAGCTAAGCATCGATAATAAACAAAAATTATAACATATCATACTAAATTATTCTCCTGATCATCAGGAAGCAAAATCTTTCCTCTGGGGAATTAATTTTTCATATCTGTCATATTTTTCTTTGTCTATACATCTCAGTTTCAGTCTAATTATTTAAAAAATTTTTCCCACTAGATTTTTTAAACTATTTCCTAACATTTCAAATTGCTTCATAAAAACACTACTGAGAGCAAATACAAGATAAACAAATGTCCTTTAGCTATATGCATTTGATAAGTTCATTAGAAATTTCTGTTTCAACTACTGAGCTAATGCATGTAATCTATTCCCGCTTTAGCCAGGTGCATTCAACTTCAAGATCCCAATAATAATTTATGACTAGCTTTGCATTCTGGTCCATTTGAGTTTTCTTTTGGTAAAAGTATTTTAAAGAATAAGGAAATTATTCAATAATTATTGTTATCCTATAAACAATAAGAAATAACTGTATTTTTAAAGGTATTTAGTCTGTCTCATAGTCAACTGAGAACCAAATAGGTGGATGAGTAGTTTCCTAAAACAAGTTTGACTCCATTAAAATTTATCATATGCATGTATTTACTTAAGCATTTTACCAGAAAAGTTAATTTCTTCCCAGATGAAGATTGTGAATTACATTGTCCAAAAAGGTTCTATTTCACACAAGGTTTAAAAATTGTCTTTATCAAATGGACCTACCAGACATTTACAGACTATTTCACCCAACAGCTGCAGAATACACGTTTTTTTCATCAGCACATGAAACATTCTCCAGGATTTACCAAAAGTTAGGACACAGAACAAGTCTCAAAATTATTTTAAAAAATCAAAATCATGTTATATATCTTATCTGACCACACTGGAATAAAATTAGACATCAATAACAAGAGGAACATTTGAAACTATACAAATACATGGAAATTAAATACCATGCTTCTAAAAAACCAATGAGTGAAGGAAGAAATTAATAATGAAATTTAAAAATTCCTTGAAACAAATGAAAATAGAAACACAACATACTAAAACCTATGGGACACAGCAAAAGCAGTATTATGAGGTAAGTTTATAGCAATAAATGCCTACATCTAAAACTAGAAAGATTTCAAACAAACAACCTAATGATGCAACTCAAAGGAACTAGCAAAGCAAGAATAAGCCAAACCCAATATTCATAAAAGGAAAGAAATAATAAAGATCAGAGTAGAAATAAACAAAATTGAGAATTAAAAAACCCACAAAAGATCAACAAAACAAAAAGTTGGTTTTTTGAAAAGATAAACAAAATCATCACACCATTAGCTAGATTAAGAAAAAAGATAGAAGGCCCAAATAAATAAAATCAGAAACAAAAAAGGAGATGTCACAATGGATACCACAGAAATAAAAAGGACCATTAGAGACTACCATAAGAAAATATATGCCAATAAATTTGAAAACCTAGAGGAAATGGATGAATTCCTGTACACATATAACCAACCAAGATTGAACTAAGAAGAAACAGAAAACCTGAAAAGACCAATAACAAATAATAAGATTAAATCATTAATAAAAAAGTCTTCCAGCAAAGAAAAGTCCAGGACTGGATGGATTCACTACTGAATTCTACCAAAGAATTTAAAGAAGAATTAATACCAATTCTCCTCAAACTATTCCAAAAAATTGAAACAGAGGGAATTCATTCTACAAGACTAGTATCATCTAAATTGGAAAGAAGGAAGTCAAATTGTCTCTGTTTGCACAGAACATGATCTTATATATAGAAAAACCTAAAGCCTCTACTAAAAAAAAAAAAAATCTTATTACTGATAAATTAAGTAAAGTTGCAGAATATAAAATCAATATACAAAAAATCAGTAGTATTTCTATACACAAGCAATAAACTAGCAGAAGAGGAGCTCAAGAGGGCAATACCACTTACAATAGCTCCAAAAAAATACCTAGGAATAAATTTAACCAAGGAGATAACAGATCCCTACATGGAAAACTACAAAACGCTGATGAAAGAAACTGAAGAGGACACAAACAGTTGGAAAGACATTTCAGACTCATAGATCAGAAGAATTAATATTGTTAAAATAACAATACTACCCAAAGGAATCTACAGATTCAAATGCAATCCCTATCAAAATACCAATGATATTCTTTACAGAAATAGAAAAAAATCATGAAATTTATATGAAACCAAAAAAGACTCCAAGTAGCCAAAGAAATCCTGAGCAAAAAAGAACAAAGCTGGAAGCATCACACCACCTGACCTCAAAATATATGACAAAGCTGTAATAATCAAAACATGACGGTTCTGGCTAAAGTCAGATATTTGGATGAATAGAACACGATAGAGAACCCATAAATTAATCCACATATCTACAGCCTACTGATTTTTGACAAAGGTACCAACAACACTCATTGGGGAAAGGACAGTCTCTTCCATAAATAGAGCTAGGAAAACTGGATATCCATATGCAGAGAAAGGAAATTAGACCCTCATTTTTCACCCTATACAAAAATCAACTCAGAATGGATCAAACACATGAATGTAAGATACAAAATGATAAAAATACTGAAGAAAACATAGGAGAAATGCTTCAAGACATTGGTCTGTGAAAAGATTTTGTGAATAAGACCTCAAAAGCACAGGCAACAAAAGCAAAAATAAACAAATGGAATTATATCAAACTAAAAACCTTCTGCATAGCAAAGGAAACATTCAACAGAGTGAAAAGACAACTTATAGAGTTGGAGAAAATATATGCAAACTATTCATCCACTAGGTGATTAATATCTAGAATATACAAGGAACTCAAATATCTCAATAGCAAAAAAAGAAAAAAGAAATGATCCAATTAAATAATGGACAAATGATCTGAACAGACATTTCTCAAAAGAAGACCTACAAATGGCCAACGGGTATATGAAAAAATTCCCAATATAACTCATCAGGAGAATGTAAATCAAAACTACAATGAGGTATCATCCTACCCTTGTTAGGATGGTTATTAATCAAAATGACACAAAATAACTAATGCTGGTGAGGATGTGGAGAAAAGGGAACCCTTATAAACCGTTGATGAGGATGTTAACTAGTACAGCCACTATGGAGAAAAAGTAGGAAGATTCATTTAAAATCTACAAATGGAACTACCATCTAATCCACCAATCCTACTGCTGGGTATATATCCAAAGGAAAGGTGATCATGATATCATAGAGACGTCCGAACTTCCATGTCCATTATAGCACTATTCACAACAGCCAAGATATGGAATAAACCTACATGTCCAATAATAGAAAAATGGGTAAAGAAAATGAAGATATATAGACAAATGAATACTATTCAGCCATAAAATGAATGAAATTCTGTCATTCACTGCAACAGGGATGGAACAGGAGGACATTAAGTGAAATAAGCCAAGAACAGAAAGTTAAACACCACATGTTCTCACTTATATGTGGAAGCTAAAAAAAGTTGATCTTATAGAAGTAAAAAGTAGGACAGAAGTAAGGGTAGGATGGAGAGAGATTTGTTAAAAGATACAAAATTACAGCTAGATGGGGGTAATAAGTTCTATTACTCTGTATCACTTTTCACCCTATATAAATAACACAAATGATGTAGATTTATGTTATTTGAACTCAGTTCTCCAGTATGTCCTGTCTACTACAGTATGTGAAATTCATCAGAAAAATTATTTTAGAGTATCTTTTTCTGTGGAGTTTTATTGATACTACTGCAAATGACAATGATTAATATTTAACTCTTAAAAAATCTGGCTGTCCATGAAAAATAACCAAAAGGATATATTAAGCCCTGTTCAAATAATTAAAAACATATTAAATATCAGTTGTGCTGCTCCTTTAAATATTTAAACTAATTGTTTTTATGCATTTTTTGTGATTCTTCTAATACTAAAATGTTATTATGCATGCTAGAAACACAATAAAGAGAAGAGAAGGTTTTTTAATAAACATATATCAAATATGAGAAGTTGATCTCACAATTTTGGGACACATCCCTATTCTTTTCTATTTAATATGAAAAGACAGTCCATTAGTGAGGGCATTTTCCATTATGATATATTATCCAGATTTCACAGTGAAGTGGTTGCTTTGACAACATAAGAACACAGAAAAAACAGAGAAGAATGTGATAATTTTTTGTTTTAAACTTCAGTATATTACTTCAGTAAAATCACACAAAAATGAATGTGATTGTGACTCTGTGTGTTGCTCACTACAAGAAGTGTGATATGTTCAAAGTTGTGTTTGCATTGAATATTGTATTATCTGAAACTGTAGTAGTCTAGTTTACAATTAAAAAATCCTGTAGATAGTATATTGGAAGGAGAGCAATCATTTTATATTCTGTTAAGTTTTTAGATAAGAACATTTATGTAGAATATTTTTAATATAGGACAAATATATATATTCACTTATATGTACTTACTAAATGTTTATTTATTAACAATTCACAGTAGTTTTATCTCAGATTCATTAAACTCTCAAGCAGTACTTAGCTTTTCCAAATATACTAAAGGATAGCAAATATGTTTAGTATAATTCAAAATACACAGTGTAACATATCAGAAGCCTTTATTGTACCAGTTTGGGAGAATAATATATTACTCATTAAGATGATCAATAATGAACCATAGTGACCGTTTTGCTCTCAGAGGAATATTTGTTTGTCACCATATTTTGATAATCTTATTACTAAATAACAATGTTTTTATTAATAATTAAAATATTACAATCTGAAAGTTTAATTAAATTTGTCAAAGTACAGAGATAGGACACACGTTTATCAGTCTGAAGAAGAACACAAATCATCAGATCAATTTTTTAACCCCACTCAAATAATAAGCCTGATATTAAGAGATCTCTAAAATGTATTATAGACAATATTATAATAAATTGAGGACAAAATAACAAAAATAGATAATTTTAATATTTCATTCCTAATCTATAAAAGGTGCTGCGGATGCTTCTAAAATATCAGACAATCTTGTGCAAATAAAAACAGATACAAATGCAAAAAGGATCATCTCCTCAAGCTTGAGTTAGTCCAGGGTCAGGGGACACACCTGAGCAAGCAGGTCTGACAGTTACCCAAGCTATTTTTTGCAAATCCTTGTTTAGTTATTTGTTTCTCTGAAAAAAATCTATGCAAATTATTGTTGGATGGTAGTGCCATCTTATTCTATGTAAGGCGAACATATAAGCCTGTCTTTCTACCCTATTTAATTATAGGCTCTTCAATGTCAGGGTCTATAAAGAGCAGAAACTAATTGTTAAATTATAAATAGTCTGTGTCATTTTCTACTAAACATGCTTTTTAATCCTCAAAAAAATTACTTTTATTTGTAGTATTTCACAGTTCACTTAAGATTTTATATTTATTTTGTATATAATGCTACAACAAGCCTGCAATATAGGCACATTGGACATGATTATTGCACTTTTAAAAGGTCATACAGTTGGTAAAGGCAAGATCCAGGGATAAATACCAAGAGTTTTGAAAATCAGTCTACTGTGCTTCCCTCTATAGCAACTTGCCATGAAAAAGCTTAATATAACATAATAGAGAATATTATTAATACTTGTATAGACAACACATTAAATGGGAGAGAGATCAGAGGCAGTTATATGTTTAAGAGACAAAGTGCTCCTTTTTTTTAATATCTAAATTCACCCTTCCTGAAGAATCATGAAAGGTTGTAAAAGATGATTAATGACTCCCATAAAAAGTAATTTACTTCCCAATTTTTAATTGAAAAATACTAATTTCTAAAGGGTATATTCTTAAGGCAACATACTTCTTATAGCATTTGCTTGATAATGTACCACAATTTAATAGGACAAAAATGTTGACCTAAAATATAGCAGGTGAGTTCCACTTCATATCCCTGCATGAAGCCTACTCTGTCCCCTAGAATAGAAGGAAAGAACATTCTTCTTTTCTTTCAGATGGAAGTATCTTGAGTCAGGGATCTCCTCCATGTTATCATTAGTCTTCTATCACTAAAACAGTGACTACCAAAAAGAAAAGACTCAATAAAAAATTGGTTAATCTAATTGAATTTTAAAGCAAAATAACTTGTTTCTTTTTAGCAAGTTTCAAACAAATATTAAGACTTAACTCTTATTCATAGAGTAAAATAGCTTTAATAGTATTTATTTTTATTTTTCATGTTCAGTTTTTTATAAAATTGAAAAGTATATATAGAAGTATATAAATAACTAAGAAAAAGAAAAGATAAAAACACCTGTTTATATAAAAGTGTGGGAGCTTGAATCTTAATTTCTGTCACTTGTCCTCCACCAAATATACTTAAATTTACACTTTATCTTTATCTAACATTTGTAAACACTACCTCAAGTCGCTAAAGAAATATATATATATTTTTTTCTGTTATTTGCTAATATTTTATTTAGAATTTTTGCATTTGTATTAAAAAGTAAAGTTTGGTCTTCAAGTTAGACAGGTGAGTAAATAGGATGATCTATACACAGTTACAGTTCTTTCATTCCCCCACCCCCTCCAAGCCCCACCCTTTGCTCCGGCTTCATTGAAAGTGGAGTATATGACTTTGGGCCACGTGAGTTGCTTTGGCCAATGAAATGTGGGCAAACACAACAGATGTCCCATTCAGCCTTGGTTCGGCTTGACTTCTTACAGTGCCTCCTGCTCCTTGAGAAGACCATTTCCCTGGAGAAGACATGTAGAGCAGAACTAATCCCACCCAACCTGTAGCCTAAAGTCAAGCCTAATCAAGTCCAACCAAGCCATAGCGGACCCACAGACCTGTAGCCTGTGCTGAAAATCATTGAGATCTTGCTTGGGGTTTTGTTTTAAATTGTTATGCAGCATTATCGCAGCAGAACCTCACTAATACAGCTAGCTTTATTAAGTGAATTGGAAACATTCCATCTTTTTCAATGGCCTGATTTCCTTTAAAGATCAGAAAAAACTCAGCCATTAACCCATCTGATATGGGTATGTTTGTCAGTGGTAGATCTTTTATCACATTTCCAATCATTTATGGTAATTGGCCTTTACAAATTTTCCATTTCTTCTAGGGCCAATTTTGGAAATTTGTTTCCAAAGAATCATTCATTCTCTCGAAGTTTTCAAATTTGTTCTTAAAAACCTATCTGTATATTCTTTATAATTATTTTAATCTCATCTGTGGTTATGTTTCCTTTCTCATTTCTTATTATGTTTATTTTTGCCCTCTCTCTTCTTTTGGTCTAAATTCAGATCAAGTTCATAAAAGGTTTATCTATTTCATTAATCTTTTCAAAAAACCTATTCTGAAGTTTATTTAACCTTTAACCACTTTTGTTGTTGTTCCTATTTCATTAATTTCAGTTTTCATCTTTTTTTTTTTTTATATAAATTTATTTTTTTAATTTCAGAATATCATGGGGGTACAACACTTTGGCCATACACATTGCCCCTGTTCTGTCCGTGTCAGAGCCACAATCGTGGTTGTCTCCCAAACTGTGCTCCCCACATCCATTCAGTGAGAGTTTTCCCATCCCCTCCACCCCCCTCCCGCCTGCCCGCCCTCAGATGAATGTTATTGCCCTGTGTGATGTAAGTGTTCATCAGTTAGTACCAGTTTGATGGTGAGTACCAGTGATGCTTGTTTTTCCAATCCTGTGACACTTCGCTTCGAAGAATGGGTTCTAGCTCCAACCAGGATAATACCAGATGTGTTAATTCACTGTTGTTCCTTATTGCTGAGTAATACTCCATGGTATACATATACCACATTTTATTGATCCACTCGTGTATTGATGGGCACCTGGGTTGTTTCCACAACTTTGCAATTGTGAATTGTGCTGCTATGAACATTCGAGAGCAGATGTCTTTATTATAAAATGTCTTTTTTTCTTTTGGATAAATACCCAGTAGTGGGATTGCTGGGTCAAATGGTAATTCTACTTTTAATTCTGGAAGTCCTGGCCACAGCAATTAGACAAGACAGAGGAATCAGGGGCGTCCAGATAGGGGCAGAAGAGGTCAAACTTTCACTATTCGCAGACGATATGATATTATACATAGAAAACCCCAAAGATTCAACCAAGAGATTACTGGAATTGATAAATGAATTCAGCAAAGTCTCAGGATACAAAATTAATACACACAAATCCATAGCCTTCATATATGCTA
The DNA here is from genome assembly GCA_023783475.1 of Daubentonia madagascariensis. NCBI lineage: Eukaryota > Metazoa > Chordata > Mammalia > Primates > Daubentoniidae > Daubentonia > Daubentonia madagascariensis. The sequence continues at coordinate 34,527,885 of JAKFHU010001209.1, forward strand.
ATAACAATCAAGCCGAGAAACAAATTAAAGATGCTATACCTTTCGCAATAGCAACAAAGAAAATTAAATATTTAGGAATATATCTAACTAAGGAGGTCAAAGACCTATATAGACAGAATTATGAAACACTGAGAAAGGAAATTGCAGAGGATGTAAATAGATGGAAAGCCCTACCATGCTCTTGGATAGGCAGAGTCAACATAGTAAAAATGGCTTTGCTACCTAAATTAATTTACAGAATCAATGCAATCCCTATCAAAATACCAACATCATTTTTTGCCGATCTAGAAAAAATAATTCTACGCTTTGTGTGGAACCAGAGAAGACCCCGTCTAACCAAAGCAATCTTAAGCAAAAAGAACAAATTGGGAGGCATCTGTCTACCAGACTTCAAACTATACTACAAGGCTATAGTAACCAAAACTGCATGGTACTGGCACAAGAACAGACACGTAGACCAATGGAACAGGACTGAGAACCCAAATATAAAACCAACCTCATACAGTCACCTGATCTTTGACAAATTCCAGAAAAACGTACACTGGGGAAAAGAATCCCTATTCAACAAATGGTGCTGGGAAAATTGGATGGCCATATGTAGAAGACTGAAAGTGGACCCACACCTCTCACCTCTCACAAAAATCAATTCACAATGGATAACAGATCTAAACCTAAGACATGAAACCATAAGAATTCTCGAAGAAAACGTTGGAAAAACTCTTATGGACATTGGCCTAGGCAAAGAATTTATGAAGAAGACCCCCAAAGCAATCACAGCAGCAACAAAAATAAATACATGGGACCTGATCAAATTGAAAAGCTTCTGCACAGCCAAGGAAACTATCACTAGAGTGAACAGACAACCTACAGAATGGGAGAAAATATTTGCATGCTACACCTCTGATAAAGGGCTTATAACCAGAATCTATACAGAACTTAGGAAAATCAACAAGAAAAAATCAAACAACCCTATTAAAAAATGGGCAAAGGACATGAACAGAAACTTTTCCAAAGAAGACAGAATGATGGCCAGCAAACATATAAAAAAGTGCTCAACTTCTCTAATCATCAGGGAAATGCAAATCAAAACCACAATGAGATATCACTTAACTCCAGTGAGATTGGCTCATATCAAAAAATCCCCAAATAACAAATGTTGGCGGGGATGTGGTCAGATAGGAACACTCATACACTGCTGGTGGGACTGCAAATTAGTACAACCTCTATGGAAAAGAATATGGAGATACCTCAAAGAAATATATTTTTGATTTAGCCACGGGTCAGGGTTTCAAGAGTTAATTGACGTAACCTGCCTCCCCCCACTGCCACCAATCATGGCGAGAACACCAGCAGCAACTGGGGATCTATGAAATGAAAGGACCCAACAGATGGGGGTCCAAGAGATTAAGTAAAAAAGTGTTAATATGTGAATATGTGTATATGTGTCATTCATGTACATGCTTATTTGAGAATCTGTTGACGTTCGGTTGTGTAAAAATATATAAACCATAATCCACACTATTTATCACCAGATTTGGGCAATGAATACTATTTGGGGATACAAATTAATGAAACTGATATATGTAAGAAAATTATAGTGAGATTCAAAAATAATGAAAATCAATTAATTTTGCAAAAAAGAGCATTTCCTCCCCATAATGCCCACTTGTTCCTAATTCCATGACATTAAAATGTTTCTTATGTGACCTGAAATTTCCCCCTCCTCACCTCTGCTTATTCAAATTCTACTCATCCATCAATTTCTAACATATATATCTTCTCTTTTATGGAAACTTCTATGAAAACTAAAACTCATACTCATCCTTTTTTTCACTTATAGATATTTCCATATAACTAGCATTTAACTTTCTAAATTTTTGTATGATTTTAATTTTTACTTTATGTATAAGTTCTAGTTATTGACTACAAGTAACTGACAAACTCTAGATAACTTCAGCAGAAAAAGAATTTACAGAATCACTGCTTGTAGAAACAGGCCTGTGATATGAACAGGATACAAGGTATACTAGGAAACAGGAAAGTAGCCCAGGTTGGCTCCAGACACAGTCTGAATAAAATGCTCTGTCTCCGCTGCCACAGTACCTCAAGCTGTCAATGCCATAAATAATGTCTTAACCTTCCTATGGATTTGCTCCAAATCATTAAGATTTAAAGTCTCAGGAAGTTATGTCTCCTCTCCCCAGCAATCAGAAGAAGGAATAACTGTCTAACTTTTTCAATTTGGTGGGCAGTGAAGCCTTGACTCTGAACACCACTTAGTCCAGAAGGGCTCCTTCTAAACAGTGAAAATATTTAAATGTAATGAAGCTAAAATGACTACAAGTGTCTAACTTATTTTTCAATTTATAATATAAACTTATTGAGGTCATGGATCCATTTTTATATCATTTTTGCATTCCTCACTCTGCTTAAAACCACGTTGGCTATATGTTATGCATTTTAACATTTGCTAAGACTATGGTAAATAGAGGTAAGTATAGGACAGCTCTCTCTCAAGACTAAAATTCCATGTTTCTAAAACTTGATTCAAATAACTATTCTTATGGCCCTAGGAGTTCTATAATCATTCACTTAAGCATATGCTACAGAATAGCTTTAATCACTGGACTCTATCAACAAACATTTATAGTGTGTGCATAATGGTAACATGGGCTTTAGGGAATCCTAAAGAAATGTATGACACAGTTCATGAACCAAAGACACTCACAATCCTGATACAGAGACAAAATCTTTCTCATGGGAATCAACTTGAAAAAAAGTTAAGGCAGCAATAAGCAAGTGCATATGATATATAGAGGCTCTTGCATAGGTGTTAAGAAAATATCAAGTAACCAAAAAATTAATGTGTATTGTGTTTGCTTCAAGATCATGAGTATTATTTGATTTATGCAGCCTAAACTCAAGGACAGGTAACATTCTCAAAATAAAAATTTGATGAATAATAATATTATGAAGCAGTTTGGTTTATACATTAACAAAAAGTCCCTACAATGCATTGTTAAAATAGATTTTATAATATCAATCATCAATGTTTCAATTGCATGCAATATTTTTTTTTAATTTAGGCAGTAGACTGATTTTACTTCCTTGAAAAATCCAGTTTAGCATTTTGAAATTGACAGATTTTGTTCATTAATGCTGTAGGGCTGTAGTATAGAACATAAAAGTAAGAAAGACACTATCACATTTCAATTATGACCCTAATGAAATTATCGTTACTGCCAAAGAAGTCTCAGTTAGCTTAGAATAACAAGATAAATCATTAGCTGCTCTTCGAGTATAATAAAAATATTATCCAATTGGAAGGCATTATAGTTAATAGTTTATGAAATGTCTACCTTAAATATTAAGACCAATTAAAATTTTGTGAAATATTGCTTTTAGCAATTAGGTCTCTTTATGTTACTTTAGTTGGCAATTTTTTTACTGTATCACTTAGTTGCAATTAATTTAAAGTCAGTAATTAGGTTTTGCTGACTTCACATTCACAACTGGAACCTAGGATAAACATGGGTATTCAGAGAAGATTAATCAATATTCTCTAAAAATCTGAAGTGATAACAAGAATTGTCTACATTGAATCAAGCGAATTATGCATTTTAATACTGAAATAAGCCACTTGAATCCTTCTTTTTGGGGGGCCCACAAAACAAATTGATGCTCCAATTATAATTACTCTAGAAGTATTTAACAAAATATTTATAAACAGGTGCATAGAGTACACTGTAGAGAAACAATTAAGTATAATGTAGAACCCTGGGCTGTCCCCATGCCTCCATGGCTAGGCCTTAGGTGTAGAGGATGCTACAGTTACAGGGAAGGGCTGCCTTGAGAGGAGGTATGACCTTCTCTCAAAGGACACAGTCTCCATCCCCCACCTCCTCTTTCCAATCTGCTGCTTAAGTTCTCCATTGGTCAAACCCTATAGGAAACCAATAATGTTGTTTACCCAACTCAGCCTTCTAGGAACAGAGAACAGGGTGGAAAAGAGTAAAGAGCTGACATACAGGGACAAATGGGATTAAACCAGCATGTAGAAACTTATATTGAGTTCTTCCTAGATTCTTACCCTGTTATCTGGCAAAAAAAAAAAAAAAAAAAAAAAATATATATATATATATATATGTATATATGCTTCTAGGATTTTGCAAAGCAAAGAATCCACATTACAAAGATCCTTGACAACCTCTAATAGATTTTACTGAATAGTAGGAAAACAGCAAGTAAGATTAGTAGACATTCAGAGATTAATAATGAACCAAAGCATGATTTTAATGTGCTAATCAATTTCCTATTTTCTAATCAATGCATACAAAGAAAAGTTTATTTACCTGTATATTTTTTAGAAGTTTGACAAAGTTTTTAAAATAATTTTTCAAAAACTTCTTTGATGCAAAAAAATTTTTAAATGTAGGTAGATAATGTTTCCTTATTCTATAATAACATTTTATATTCATTCATTTATTTTGTTTCTTGAGGGCAAGAAACGTTTAATGTAGGTCTACTATGTATTTATTGTCATAAGGCCTTGACCTTTGGGAGTTCAGTGTAGTCAATACAGGCTCTAATTGAAGCCAAACCTGCATGAACAAATTAAGGTCATGTAAAATACTGATTTGATGAAATTTTCTAAGTGTAAGTTATTTCAAGTAGCTCACCACTTGTAGGAAAATATGCCATGTCCTTTCCCTCTATGTATATTGCTGCTTTGATCTGTGCTAAAAAAGAGAAATGACCATTTCAAGGATCAGCTATGTTTATGTCTTTACTTTTTAAGAAAATATGTTGAGTTCTTGGTCTGCATAACATCAGAAGGTTGGAATATCCATCAAATTGCAAATTTTCCAAGGTCAGAAATCATGTTCCCTATTCCATTGGCAAATGTTTGCATCGTTATGAAGGGCTTACAAACAAAGTAGTTACTAAGTTCCTGTAGTGTCAGGTCTCAAATTTAAGTTCAGTACTTAGTTTATCTCAGTACTAGAGTGACTGAATTGAGTTATGCCTTATTTTTTCTGCACATATTAAAATATCAAGCACACATTGCCAACTGTTTCATTATGATTATATCTACTCTCTTGAAATTGTATTCAATTTTTCCACTTCCTATAGTGTTCTACTAGCATACCATTGATGTTAAATTTAATTTGTTGAGCACAGATTTTTTGCACATTTTGAAAGCTATAAATTTTCCCAGTAGAACAACTTTAAAACAATATGGCTAAATTGTCTGCATCCTTGAGACTATTTATTACTGGATTTAGAACAGAGATCAAACTGAGCATTCTACTCTCACAACTGGGGGCTGGGAGGAAAGGCCGCAGTAAAATTCTGGGAATGTATCTCAAGACAAGTTAGCCAAACCAAGATCACAAGATTTTTAAGTTTAGAAAATGTCATTTGCCTTATCTCTTTCAGATTCTTAAAATATTTTAAATGGCACAGAAAATGTGAAACTTTAAAACCTTTAACATCTCAAAGACAACTTATTAAAGAATTTTGAGAGAATATTTACTTGCTATTAGAAAAATAGCACTGGTCTTAGCAAATACTAACTTTGCTTCCGTAATATACAGGTTTAATCTCATGATACATAGATTCACAAAGCGGCAAGTTACCTCCAGCCTTAGATTTAGAATTTGAACCAGCCAGGAAAACTGGGCAATTGTCTTCTTAGTGACAATTATTTTTTGAGGCAGGTGGTCATTCTCCATCTCCTCATAGCTTTCCACATCAGTTCTTAAACAGCCAATCTTAAAAGTTAACAAACCTAGAACAAACTGGGTAGGTGGGCTGGAAAGGATGGGTGATGGAGAAGGGATGCTGCCAGTGTTACACTGTTTCTTGGGATAAATAAATGGTCCCAAAAAGTCAGGAGGGATATTTGAGAGAAAATATAGCCCTAATGACCTTGAGTTTTAAGAATGGAAGATTTTGATTGTTTTTTGTTTTAGTGTCTTTTAGGGTAATAGAGGTAGGGAAAATCTCATCTCAAAAGGAAAAAATATTTTCCAGAAATTGAATATTAGACTGGCAGCTGACCACATCGACCTAAACTCTAGCTACAGGTTGGTGGCGGCGGGGGTGGGGTGGGGTGGTAGGGGGGCCTGTGACCAATCACTAAGACAACAGAAAGCCCAGGCAAGTATATTCCAACCCCTTGCCTCTTTAGCAAAACTGAGTCTTGTGGGAGCTCACCTCACTTGGGAATGAGTAAAGCAAGAAAAGATTCCTCATGGTCAATGAATAATACAAAAAAATGTGGGGAGGGGAGTTGTAAAAACCTCCTGAATATTTATGGAAGGTAAACACTTCTGAAATATTCCACTACTGTTACCAGGAAAAAAAAATTCAGGAAACCATTTGCCATTCTGGAAGAATAAGCAAGAAGATATGGCATGTGTGAAATTATAATAGAATGAAAATCCACGCGTTGATATTCAATTGAAATGAAGATAAAATTAGATATGAGAGGAATTCCAAATAATTTAAAAATTATAATTTTCTGTGAAGATTCTCCAAGGCACAATTGATAACAAGTGTATCTTGAATAGCTCCATGGGCAGAGATGATTAAAGAATAGCCAACTGAAGGAAAATTATAATTAAAGGCAATTTTAATTATTTACAACATATTTGTACATAAAATATTGTACCCATCAATGATTATTATCTTAGGAAATAGGCCATTGTCCCAAATTCCCTGAGCATGCCATTTTACAATGCTCCATTTTCCTCTGTATATCTCCTAGACATGGCATTAATATTCTTATAAGAAATAAGATCAATTTTTAGATTAGTGTCCTTTCTAGGTGGATTTTTCCAGTCTAAATCCCATCAGCACTGTGTGGGAATGCATTCTTCATATTAATCTCAGTAGGTTAATAGCAATAGATATTATTATTTGTTTAAATATTTTCCATATTATTTAAAGAAAAAAATTGTATCTCATTTTAATTTGCATTTTCTTGACATTAAGGATTTGAATTATTTTTTAAATACATATATACACTAGAGTTTTTTCTTCTTGCTATCTATCATAGTATTTATTTTCTTACTGATTAGTAAGATCTCTTTAGGTGTGCACTCTTCCTTGTGCCTTGTGCATTTTTATTTGCTTTTAATTTTATTTAAGTTTTTTTGTTTACTTATAGACATTAATATATTTGTGGATTTAATCCTATAAATATCTTACCCTGTTTTTATGCTTACAAAAGATATTTTGCCAACCTAACATATTTTTAGCATATATAGTACTATGTCATGATGAAGTTGCAATGTCAAATCAATAAGAATAATTGCTGTTTAATGAAATTTAATTCAATACAATGGAATCCCATTGTGGTTTTGATGTGGATTTACTTAATGACTAATGTAAAGGATGTTTTCACTATTTATTTATTATTCATATTTATTATTCATTATTCATATATTTTCTTCACAAAAGTGTTTATTGTGGTTTTTTGCCCATTTTTTGAATTTGGCTGTTTTTTTTATTATTCACTTGCAAGAGATTTTTATATAACCTTTTGAAACTATTTTCAGATAATATATCTAATAAAATTTGAAAATATTTTCTTTCAGTTTCTGTGGCTTCTTTTTTTTCACTTTCTAAGCGTAGTCTTTTAAAAAGCAGAATTTTTAGTTTTGTTGAAACCTAATTTATTGATTTTTATTGTATGGATCTTGTATCTGGTGTTATATCTAAGAAATTTTTGCCTAACTGAAGATCACAAGGATAGCCTTCTACGATTTCTTTTAGAAGATTTATACTTTTAAGCCTATGGTCCATTTTGAATTAGTCTTTGTGTATAGTATAATACATAGATGATAGTTCATTTTTTTGCATATCAATATCCAGTTATTCCAGTATCATTTGTTGAAAAACCTATTCCTTCCATAATGAGTTACTTTTAAACTTTTGTTGCAAATCTGTTGTCCATACACATGTGGATCTACTTCTGAACGTTCTATTCTGTTTCATTGATCTATTCATCTCTCTTTAAGCTAATATGAAATTTTCTTGGTGATTGTAGCTCATTATAAGTCTTGCAATCAAGGAGTCAGTCCTCCAACAGGTTTTTTTTTTTTCCAATTACCTTGACTAGTCTAGGTTCTTTGAATTTTTATATGAATCTTAGATTAGGCTTTCCCATTTCTACAAAATGTCTGCTTGATTGTAGTTTGGAATTGCATTGAGACTATGAATCTTTTTGTGGGGAATTAAAATCTTAACAATCGCTTTTGAGGTACCTTTACAACTTGCTCATCCATTTTGGTATGACCCATTCATTTATTTATTCAACATTTACTTACTGAGCACCTTGCTTATGCTAGGCACTGCTCAAGGAACCCAGCACATACCAATGAATGAAAGAGACAAAAGCCCTACCTTTGTGGACTTTTGTTCTAGCTGGGAAGGCAGGGGTGAGGATGGGGGTGAGAATCAATGATAAACACTATAAATAAGAAAGTTATAAAGTATATTAGAAAATGATAAATGCCTTGTCACAAAAACAGAACAGATAAGGGGGATAAAGGATTGAGGTCAGTGGTGGGTGCAGATTGTAATGGGTGCTTAGGGAGTCTGCAGGAAGAAAGCGACACTTGGTCAAAAAACTTGAAAGGAAGGGATACAGTTAACCATGAAAATCTAGGAAAAGAGCTTTACAGGTAGAGGGGAAAGTTAGCGCTTGTTTGAAGCTAGCGCAGGAGTCTTTGAAGAAATGCAAGCCTTTTCTTCAAAAAGAAGCTGAAGTGGTAAGGTTAGAGAGAAAGGGTGCATCCCTCCAAACCATTTGCGTCATTTAAGGACTTCAGCATTCACTGAGTGAAATGGGGAGTAAGTGAAGGGGTGAAAAGCAGTAAAGCAAAGGAAACAGCAACATGAGGAACACAATAATTAAAAACAAGATAGGGTAGGGTTGTTTAGTTAAGAATGGAAAAAAAGGTCAAGATGGCTCCCAAGTTCCACACCCGGGTGACTAGTAGCAATTATCCTAATAAAACTCAGATTTAGGAAAACAAGAGAGTTTCAGTTGACGTGATTATATCAAGATAGATACAGCAGTAAGGAATATATTTCCAGATGAAGATAAGCTTTAAAAAAACAAGTTACAAATTCCAATGAAGTGTAGAACATTAGTATGTCTGGAATTTTATTCTGATTCTAGCTAATTTTATTAATACTAATGCCTTCTACATGTTGTTATTATGACGAAATGGAAGGATTAAAAAACAAACAGCAAAAGTGTTGCAGAATAAGTAATTCATCAGTACCAATGTTCTGCTCATTTGAATTCAGATTTGCTAGGCTGGTTGTGTGAAAAGAATCGATGAGCAACAGAGACATGCCACCCAGTGAACTGATGGGAAGCAAGTGCATTTAAAGATATGTCAGTGACTTACTGGGGCCCAACCTGGAGCTTTGCATTGTGCTTTGGAAAAAACAGTAGCTGCTGCTGAGAGAATATGGAGTTGAGAGGCAATCAACCACAGAGTTAATTCATTTTAGCAAAACCTTAGTGTTTTGCTAAGAGACAAAAAAATGACATTACACTCAAAAATAGGCCGTGTAACTGAAAGCATAAGACTATAATCACAGAAAATAATCTCTCAGTACAATGTTTTGGAAATGACTCTGGGTTAATGACAGTAGCAATAGCATTAGCCCATATGCATGCGTAAGCAGAAGTGTTTCACAGAATGAATTTAAACTATGGAAGACTTCAGGTTCTGATGTTACACCCTTGTAGTTAGTTTCCCATACTTTAAACAAATATATCACTCAAGAAGCAAATAAGTAACATTTTCAATGTGAGAAACTTTAAGTTAAATAAATAATAACAGTATGGATATAGTTTCTTCTGTGGCTTATAAAAAACAAAATTGAGGTAATTTTCCATGTGAAATGTAATCAATATAATTTTAAGTATTTTGGCATTTACATTTATGGTGCTCATATTTACTGTTGGTATACAATGATTGATACTAAGCTATCATACTTTCCTCAGTTAAAGAATTTACTGCTGTGTGTAAGAAGTCTCCAAATCAGGTAATTCAATTTTTAAATCTAGCCAAGGATATTATACTTTGATGCCTTACGTGTCATAAATGGATTTCTAAAATACATTTTCTAGTTATGTAGGAAGAAGAAAATTCAGAAATTAAATATGGAGAACAATTTATAGATCAGCTTTATTGTTAGTCTGTGTACAAATGAAATTACAGTGCTCAAAAAACCATGTAAACAATAGTTCCACATATCATTCAGTATGGCTGTAATAATTCAAAGACTGCATAACCACAAAAATAAAACTATGAATTTCTGTTTTGATCCTAACTTTAAAATATCCCTGCAACTAAGAGCTTATATTTTGCCCAAGAATCCCAAGAATGCCAGCGGAATTTACTGCATATACAACCAGTTTGTACTTGACCAAAACTGAATTGAAAAGAGATTCATTTTTTTGTATAATTTTTAAGTTGTGTCAAGTCTGAGAATAACAGCAGGATATAAAAGGATCACACCCAACGGATGATGTGTGGATCACTTTTATTTCATACCAGTGGAAACTAATCAGAATATTGGCACTGGTGAGACAGACAAAAATAAAAAGGAAAGGTAAGGCTGGGTGCGGTGGCTCATGCCTGTAATCCTAGCTGTCCGGCAGGCTGAGGTGGAAGCATTGCTTGAGGCCAGGAGTTTGAGACCCCGATCTCTACTAAAAATAGAAAAAATTAGCCAGACGTCGTGGCACACACCTGTAGTCCCAGCTACTTGGGAGGCGGAGGCAGGAGGATTGCTTGAGCTCAGGAGGTGGTGGTTGCAGTGAGCTATAATGACACCAGTGGACTCCAGCCAGGGCGACAGAGTGAGACTCTGTCTCAAAAAAAAAAAAAGAAAAGAAAAAAAAACAAAGGAAAGCTAAATTAACACATATAAAAACTGAAATTTTACAGAAATATTTCTAGTCATCTCCATACAAGTTATTCAGTTTATAAATGAAAAGAAGAAATATTTGATGGGTGGGTGGTACTTGAGGTAAACTTTTCTAATAAACTTTTTATTGTAGTGAAAAGTGCAAAAGTTATCTCTTGCAAATTAATTTTAGAAAGTTTAAAAATATATATGTGTATGATTTTAAAATCCAACATTTCTGGCCTTCAAAAATATCTCTTCTTCAGCAATATAAGTGAGATGGTTTAGTCTTTACTCTTTGGAGGCATATAAATCATAATTATTAGGCTGAAAAAGGGTCTAAAGTAGTAGTATTCCAAGTGTGGTTCACGGACCAATGCCAGTACACACACACAGACACACACACACAAACACATTCACACACACAATTTAAACCCATCTTTCAGAAATTAAGAGTATACATTTTAACAATTTGGCATTGTTGTGACACCAAAGTGTGTTTTAAGTGTCAGTAAATATGTTTTGGAGTTTTTGTTTTGGACAGCAGTAATTTCCAATGACAGGAAAACATTTCTGAGTAGATACTCAGATTAAAAAGACTGCACCAGATATAAATCAACCTAATACTTCCTTCATTGAGAAAGTCTGATGAATTTCAACTAAATAATGTGTTTTGTAGCATAGTAAAAATTGTGATTTATGTGAGAGATAATGCATTAAATTAAAGACTATGCACTTTATTATGTGATAATATGGAAGCTAATCATAAATAACTGTCATTGTATGCCGGTATAGGATGGTTACTAAGGAAAACGTTCTATGGAGAATGACTCATGAAGAAACTATTAGTATGTCTGAAAATAAGCTTCAATTTTGTCTAAATTGTTAAATACATGTCCAGGCATACTTATTTGTCTGATTTCCTAGGAAATTTAAAAATTATCTTGATATAGCCATACAAAGGATGACTACATCAAAATTATTAATGGTATATAAGATTAAAGGACTAAAACAAAAGTTAGATTTGTGAGTGAACAGAGATTCTGCATAATTATCAATGAAATAGGTGATAGACATGGAGTAGATGACATTGCAGTTTATAAAAGATATCACAGACACAGACAATTTATGAATTAACAAATATATATTTTTTATCAAAGGAAGACCCAAACACAAAATTTATGGATCCAAGGTCCATTTCATTAAACCAAAGGTAATTAAAATTTAAATATAGTTTTAAAGGATGAATTGTTGGAAATAAGTAGTAATAAATGATTTAAGATGAATTTTAAAAATACAGCATCATTTGCTTTATTAGATAAAAAAAATTCTGAGATTGCTGAAATTGCTTTAAAATGTCTTCTTTCATTCCCACCAACATACCATTGTGAGATGGACATTTTAAATGCTATTAAAATAACACATAGAAAAGTTTTGGGTTATATAAGTTAACGAGCAAGAAGAGAATACCTACCTGGTCACATTTAAAACTACACTTTGATATACACAACGTTCATTCAAAGTATTCATATAGGCATTTAGTAGGAGAAATTGCTGTTTTATTTATAAATTTTTGTTGAGTTACAACTGTGGAACAACAAAGAGTTACAAGTATAATAGTGATTATGTTAATCATTTCTAAGAATACTTTCAATTAAAAATCTCTAGTTTCTATAATCTTTGTCTTTTCCCTATGTTCTCATTGTATTAATTATGTTTATTAAATTCTCCATGTGTGTTGAATCTAACAGTAAATAAATGTGGAAAGTAGAGGAGGGTGTAGTTATAAAAGGGCAGTACTGGGGATTCTTGTGGTAATGGAGCTTTTCTGTATCTTAACTGTGATGGTGAATAAATGAACCTATACATGTGATAAATTTACATAGAAATAAATACACACACACATATATAAATACATGTAAAATTTGTGGTCTGAATAAAGTTGCCGGATAGTATCAATGTCAATTTTCTGGTTGTGATATCATAATATACTATTACTAGATGTTACCATTGTGGGTAACTGAGTGAAGGGCACTCCCTAAATTATTTCTTATAACTGTATGTGAATCTACAAATATCTCAAAATAAAAACTTTTAAAAAGTACTTTAAAGATAAAAGCAATTCAGGAAACTAACATAAGGGGAGAGGTTTGGGAGATGATAGAATCAATAAACACAAGAAGTATTAATTCACAATCAGCCACAGATTCCAGCTGTGCCACCTCCTTCTAGCTAGGACTCCTAGCAATTCAGCAAGAGCATGCGAATCCTATCTTGAGCTATTGGAAGCCGTTGGAAAACATTCTCTTCCTGAACAAACTCTTCTGGTTAAAGATAATCTACATGTTAAATATAATCTAATCACCACAAATCAGAGCATTAGTATTAAAAATGTCTTTGCCATTTTATTCTTCATAAGCATCTGCCTTGTCTGCTAGGTTGTAGAACACGTGATTTGCATTCTTACTTGTCTGATTTGAAGTACCTTATGTTCAAGCACCCACCTTCTACTTTCTTGATGAGAGACATGCCTTTGATAAATTCCATTTGTAACATCTGTAACAAGGCCCTTAAAGTTTTATTGATCAATTAAAGACTGTCTTATTTCTAGGAGTAAGAAAAATGTTTTGTTAAAATAATGCCATAAAATGAAAATGTTCTTAAGTGGAAAAGCATTATAAGAGTGAATCAAAATGAATTTCCTATCTTTCATTGCAAATAACAGTTTACCACTTCAATTAGAAGTATCGATTTAACTTATGGTGCACAAAATTATCTAATAAATTTAATGAATGAAACTTCACACACACAAAAGAAAAAGTTGTCTTGAACTTTGGCTTACGTGAAAAAGCCCACCTAACAAGATAGTAATTTTAGGATTGGATAAGTCATAATTTTAGAGTCAATTTAAGTGACTTCAGTTTGTCAATAAATATTATGATAATATTTTGAAATGGCAACGATTTCTTTGACACTTCTCTCACCTGGTGGTGAAGTCTATGCTCTCCTCTTGAATGTGTCTGGACTTGTAACTATTTTGAACAATAGCACATAGAGGAAAGTGAAATTATGTAACTTACTAAACTAGGTCATAAAAGAAATACAGCTCCCACCCTACCCATTGGGCCACTCATACTTGAAGCCACCATATACGAAATTCAACTATTCTAAGGCTACCATTCCGTGAGGCACCATATACAAAGGCCATGTGTAGGCTCTCTAGTTGACTGCCCCAGCTGAAGTTCCAGCCAACAACCAGCATCACCTGCCAATCGTGTGAATGAGCCATGTTGGACCCCCAACTTGGTCAAGCCTAAAAATATCTGCAGCCAACACCTTTCCAAATTTCTGGCTTACAAAACTGTGAGGGGAAAATGGTTATTGTTGCTAACTGGTTATGTCATTAATTTTGAGAGTAATTTTTTACATAGGATTAGCAATTTAGTCCAGTAAGTAGAAATGATAATAAATCGAACAGGTAAGAAAATAAAATATAAAAAGCATACAAAAGTCAATGATCTTCTCCTTGAGCAATAAGGAGTTCTATTACTAGAATCTGAAGTATAAATTCTATTAATTGCAATTCTGACAGTAAGGAGATTAGCTGCAATTTGTTGTACAAAATTCCACCTTCCAAATAAAGTTAAAAGGTCAAGAGGATAAAATGAAAATATGATGAGGATGAGTCTTTAAAGTTACCCAGAGAACACTTTATGTACTGAATCGAAAGACTTAACTGCAAAATCCAAGCTGAAAAGCGTGATTTTCAAGTTTTCACATTCCGGGGATTCCCTCCATACAGACAGAATTATTTCTCAAGAACCACCATTTTAACATGCAAATCTGATGAAGTCATACCAATAATCAAGCCCAGATTTCATATGTCTGTCCAGAATCTTGGGCCATAACCCAAATCAGTAACTATGTCTTAGAACAAAGTCTGAGACCAAGAAACATTATGCAGTCTTAGATATTAACTTCAATCCCTGTATTTGTATTATCGATTGGTTTGTAATCACTAGAATACATAGAAATAAATACAAGTATATGAAGCAAATCATAACAGTAGTACGAAGCTTAGCAATAACTTTTCTAACCATGGTGATCATTTCTCTATTTGTCATTTAAATATTTGAAAAGCTTAAAAGAATCTGATATATTTCTTATCATATTAGGCTTCCGATTTAATTTTAAATGCATAAGACAATTAGCTTAAGTTTTCAAACTGTGCTAAGATTGATATATAATATGAATTACTCTATTTAAAAATTTATATTCCTTAATTTGTAAGTGGGGTTTAAGTGCATAGGTAGATTTGTTAGATTTGTAAATCTGTCTTTTTCATATTGAAAAATCCAAAGAGTTTCAGATTATTAACTTTGTGACTATAGTTCAAAATGCGTTTACGAATATAATAAATTATGTAAGTGCTGTTATACACTTAAGATCTTAATTTGTCAAAATAATTGAGTTAACAATTGTTGAGGAACAAATTAAAAGACTTTTTAACATTTTTGTGAAAGTTACCAGATTTATAAATTACAAAGAAGATGTATAAGTTATATTTAAACATGATAAAAATAGTTATTAAAATCTATAATTTTAATAAGTAAATTTTTAATAAACACAGATATTGCAAATAGTGATTTTATACACAAAATTTCTCAAATACTTAGAAATATAATCAAAAGGATTTCCCTGGTTTTAGTATGTATCAATAAAAATATAAAAGTCAAGATTATTTCAATAAATAATTTGAAACCAAATTATTATTAACTATGTTTTGAGGTCTAATATTATGAGGCCTAGAAGCTGGTTTATTGACTGAAGACTTCAGTGAAAGCATCTTGACATGAAGAAACCAAAAACTAGAGATACAGGATGTTTATTGACTATATAGTGCATACTTTATATATCAGAGATCACTTACAAGTAAACACTGGGATAAAAGTATTTTGGACAACATAGGCCATATGAGCTCGGGCTACAAATTCACATGAAGGCTGCCTTGTAACATTTCCATAAAATTTTATCATGGGAAATAAATTTCCTCCACTTGGGAAAGAGAGGCCAGGTTCCCCATTGCATCTCTTTGTAGAGTGGGCCTTTGTTCTTACACTGAGGGTGTAGCACTTTGGGCCTTACTGCATGTCTCTTAGCTGACCACCTGTGTTATGTGGGGCTAAGTTTTGCCTCCTATAAGCCACACTCCAAGTCGCTGTCAAAACAGAAGTACAAGGTGACCAGGGATTGTAGATTCTCTCATTTTAACTGCTTATTTCCCTGTATTCCCATGTTCAATTTATTTTTAAAATTAAAGAAGTTTCCTTACTTTTACACAAGGTCAAAAATGCAATTAAAATAGAGCTTAAAAAATAAGTTTAAAAATATTGGTCCACCACTAAAAATATTGGTTTCCACTTTATTTTTTACTGTATTTTTAAGATAAACAATTTGAAAACAATTTAGTTATCACCACATTCCAACTATAAAATTATAATTCTAGTAACCTAAAAATTGGAAATGGGTAATAGTAGTCACTCAACCAAAAGCATAAATGATATGCATTTCCATTAGTTTCACAAAAATATTTTTTCATCCTTGGAAATTTAAAATGATGATTTTTTAAATAACTTATTCTCTCTTCTTTCTTCATCATATAGAATCTGACTCAGCATTATGGAGGTGACAGCTCTCATAGGTCAAACAATAAGGGGAGAAAAAAGAGAATTACTGATTTCAAAAATTGGCTTTGGACTTTTTTGCAAATTTTACTAGGAAAAAAATAGTCACTTCATTAAGTAAAATATTTTTTCTTGTAAGTGATGAGAAAATAATGATAGCTGATTTTTATTTATGTTGCTTTTATGTATAGGAAACCATAACTCAATATCTATATAAATATTTCTAGTAGAAGCCAGTTTACCTAAATTATTCAGCCCAAATCTATGCTTGTTAAGCAAAAAAGAATATTTTTAAATTGGGCAAAAATGTTTCCCTTTTATGAAATTACAAGGGCAATATGTTAAAGTGGAAAATCTTTAGCAGGAGGAAGTGGTTGATATGTGTCATTACTCTTCCAGTGTCTCCGCTATGAGACCTTGGCAAGTCATTCAAACTTTTTGGGACTCAGTAATTCCATTTAACATATAGAATTAATTTATTGCCACCCTAAGGCCAGGAAGCACAACAGAGTATTGATGTAAATCTTTTAAAATTTGCAGACCAATAATCTGTCATAGTCTTTTTTTTCTTCTCTCTCTCTCCCCCCAACCCTCACCCACCTACCATCCTCCCTCACATCCTCCCAGCTGCACATCAGTGTCTTAATTTTCATGCATTGTCTTCTGGGACACCTTTCAGTTGGCAAAGGAATAGTCATACAGTTACAAACACTGACTCTTTCTGGAAGATAATGGCTGAACTAAAGGCCTGCGCAGAATGAAGGTAAAGTGGATTTCAGTTAATTAAATTGATGTCAGTCATCCTCTAATAAAGATGAACAAAGGGAGCCAACAGTTACTACAGATTGTAAGCATCTAGAAAATTATGGCCAAAGGTCTAAGGGTCTTCTTGGTCTCTAGAGGGAAATAAAAAATGCAGCAAGGAGACTGAATCAAGAGATTTGGGGAAGAGAGAATATAGCCATATCCTTCCTTGTTCTAAGAATATATTTTACACTCTATTCTGCAATATGGAGTCATATTCTTGGACTTCTTACAACTAGAAATTCCAACTAGAAAACCCTGGATATCATTAGCTTTCCTGAGTAGTTGAGTTTATATTTCATTGCCTTCTCAATTCATTACACAGAGTAATTTTACTTAGCCAAAAATGATTTTATAGTGTTTTTTTAAAATCCTAATTATAAGGGAATATGCAATGACTGCTTATAGCTGCAGTCCTGGCTCATGATTTATTTTACAAGTCTTTCCTCACAGTTCTTTGCTAAATGGACATTCTTTGTGTTTTATTACAAGTTTCTTCCATTGCATCATGCTCTCAGTGGGATGGTGTGCCTATATTTTATTTTACTTCTGCCATTAATTACCTGTGGGCCTATATCATGTCTCTCACGGAGCCATTTATTATAATGGTGCCTGCTGGTGTCCCTGCAGCTAGCAGTCTGTCAGTATTTCCATTAGAAACCCCATTTCACAGGGGCTTAAAATTCAGCTGAAAACTGTGCTTTAGGCTGTACATGTTTAGAGTACATGGTATGAACTATGAAACTCCTTATTTTTAGTTCCAAAAAGACAAATTTGGAAAAATAGCTGTTTCAAAATTGTTGTGTATGTAGGCCTTAATTTTTGTGATAAAAAGAGAAGGTTTTTTTTCCCTAAAACAATGTAATCTTATAAAAGTATTTACAGGTTTTTGTTTTAGTGTTTTCAAAATGGAAACATACGTCTGCATAGTTTATGGGAAAATTGGTACAACCTAGGTGATAGGTACACTTTCATGTTTCGTTGTTTCTTTATTTTAATTTCATTAAAATACATATGAATGCTAATTTTTTAAGGAATTTTGTAATGTATATTTGTTCATGGAGAATCTCAGGAAGTATTCTATTAACAATATAAAATTAAATTTTAAAAGTGTTTTGAGAGTTATCTATAGAGTTGTTCATTGGACAGTCTTCAAAGATGAATGTTATTTACCATGAGAAACACTTTGGAATTCAGAAATCACAAGTTTCCAGAAAGTTATCATCTCAAGAGATATTAAAATTACCCTTATCTTGAGTATAACATCAGTAGGGTTTTCAAATGCAGGAAGCCCAGTTAAATATTAATTTCAAATAAAAAATTATTTTTAGCATAAGTATATACCCAATATTGCATGAGACATACTTATACCAAAAATGTACATACTTGTTGTTTATCTGAGATTCTAATTTAACAGAGTACCTGGTATTTTCGTTAGTTAAATCTGGCATCCATAGCTATGACTGATTATTTTTCATATTCTTCAACCTAAAGTTAGAATTCAACGTTATAGAACATCTTTGGAATAAAAGAATGGAAGAATAGTGTTGGCTTTCTTAAAACATTGCCTAGATTATAGAAACACTTCTTCAAAGGGTAAGTTTTTCATTAGGAAATATAACAACAAATTCTTACGGATAGGAATCAAAGGGGAATAATATTATCAAGGGAAAAAAGAGAGGCATATTTAATGGAAAGAGATTCCCTAAGGGTGAGAATTGAGATATTGGAACACAAAGACTCTAAGGAAAGGAAAGATAGTGACCAAAAAACTAAGTCGTATCCAAATCCACAGTGTCCCTTATGGACTCTCTAATGAATATTTGACTTAATTCTGAAGTATACAACTACTAAATACATTCAAGTACTTTTATTTTTGTTTAATAAAATTAACTCAGGATAAAAAGAACCCATATAAAGGCAAATTTCAAAGTATTTGACTCATTCACACAACCAAAATTTTTCTTCAAGCATCTTCAAGAGGCTGGATGAAAATGAATGGACCCATTATTATAGTTGGGGAAATTGCTAGGGAATTAATAGGCAATAGGAGTTTGAATGAGTCGTGTTGTCACATCAGTTACTAGGGGTGAAGACAGTCAACCATAAAACAGTGTCCTCACTAAGCTTTAAGTAATTATATGCCTAAAACAATAACATCATAACACAAGAGTAGGATGAATAACATGAGAAAAGTCATGTTTTGTAGTTAATTAGATGGTCCATAAGTGGACAAAATATAAACACCCTCCTAAAACTTGTCAAAACATAGATGGATCCATATTTCTGAATGTGAATTTATGTGCAGAGCAAAAAAGAAAATGAAATCATAAGTATATGAGAAACAATAATATTAAATATTAAGTAAATATGAATGTGAGTCAGAAGTATAGAATAAGACATAGCTTATGTTTTTGATAATTTAAAACATAGTTGGAGCTACAAGACAGAAATGATTCAAAAGCGTATCTCATCATATATTTTATGTCACAAGATGTTTGATTTTTCAAATTGCTTTTTAAAATGTTTTCTTTGCTAGTAAATACTCTCGAATTTCAATTATCATTGAATACCATCATTTCTAACAAATTCTCACATTTTAAAGGTAGATTTAACTTTTTACTGTGGTGAATATGCATAATATAAAATCTACCATTTTAACCATTTTTAAGGTTACAATTACATGGCATTAAGTATATTCACAGTGTTGTGTCATTACCACTATCCATTTTCCAGAACTTCACTGTTCCAAATAGAAACTTTATACCCCTGAAACATTAATTCCCCATTCTCCTCTCCCACCAGCTGCTGGTAACTGCTATTCTACTTTCTGACTCCATGAATTTGCCTATTGTAGGTACCTCATATAAATGGAATCATACAAAGTTTGTTCTTTCATGTTTGTTTTATTTCACTTAGCATGATGTTTCCAAGTTTCATCATGTTGTAGCATGTATCAAAATTTCATTGTTTTTATGGGTGAATAATATCCCAAATTGTTAATATTCCACATTTTGTTTATCCATTCATCTGTTGATGGTCATTTGGGTTGTTTCTACCTTTTGCCTATTGCAAATAATGCTGCTGTGAACATTGGTGTGCAAGTATCTATTTGAGTCCCTACTTTCAATTCTTTTGGGCATCTACCTAGGATGAAATTACTGAATCACATGGTAAATCTATGTTAAATTTTTAAAGAACTGTCAAATTATTTTCTACAGAGCTTGCACCATTTTACATCCCCACTGACAATGAATGAGGGTTCCAATTTCCCCACATATTCACCAACACCTGTTATTTTTTAGGTATTTATTACAGCCATCCCAGTAGATAGGAAATGGTATCTCATTGTGATTTTGATTTACATTTCCTTAATGACTAATGATGTTGAGGTTCTCTTCTTATGCTTATTGTCCATTTGTATAGCTTCTTTTGAAAAATGTCTATCTAAGCCTTCTGCCTTTTTTTGAATTAGGTCGTTTGGGGGTTTTGTTTTTGTTGTCGAGTTGCGGGAGTTGATGATATATTCTGGATATTAATCCCTTATCAGATAAATGATTTGCAAAGATATTCCCCCATTCTGTGAGTTGTCTTTTCACTCTCTTAATGATGTCTTTGGTGCATAAAACTATAATTTTGATGAAGTTAAATTTATCTTTTTTTTCATTTTTTGACTGTGCTGCTGGTGTCTTATTGGATTTGATCTTTTAAAATAATGTTTTTTAGTGTACTTAATAAAGTGATTCTTCAACCAGATAATTCCTTCATAATAAAAATAATTGTTTGGAAATTCCATTCAAGTTATGACATATTAGTCTATCTAGTACTAAAATTCCTGACTATACCAATAAAATGTCTGGAAGACAAATACAAAGGCAACCGTTGTAAATTATTGGAGATTGACCAAAATGTAGCAAAATTTAGGGGATGTAGCTCTTCACACAGGGGAATAATCCTAATTGAAGTCCAGAACACTGAAGGCATTTCCCAGTTTGTATGGCCCAAGGAGGAGCGAGCTATGGCAGAAAGCACAGTCTCCTAGGGCTGAGTCATCAGACATTGGATATCGGTACTGCCAGAACCGAATATTGCAATGGGAAATCTTGGAAAGTATATAACTGCAGATTGGGTAGTCCTAAAATCTGCATATTAGTTCCCCTCAAATCTTTGACTGACTCTTACACTGTGTATGTACAGATATTCCAAAGAACCCAACAGAAAGCAACATCCAGTATTCAAGAGCTAAACAGATATTTTAGCACCTTCCCAGTAACTAGGAGGTAGTTTGCAGACCTCACTTAGTCCCAGCAAGTTAGGTAAGCTTGGTAAGCAACTTGTGTGTTTCACTATAACCTCAGAATGGCCACACACTAGGAGTAAAGAACATAACCAAATTACTCAAGGTCACTCCCTATGTAAAGGAACAAAACTGAAATTGGCCTCCTCTAATAAACCCTGCAACCATGCTTCTAGAAAAGCAAAGTGATACACTGTTAATTTAATGGTCTGTACAAAATCCAACCTTCTTTGGAAAAAATAATAAAATCTAGAGTCTTTGTAGCATATCATCTACAATTTCCAGTGGTCAATCTAATATTTTAGTCATGCAAAGAAGCAGGAAAATGAGATCCATAATCAGTAGAGGCTGATCTGCAAAGGATCTTGACAGGAATTAACAGACAGTGATGTTTACTAATTGTTATAAATATGTTTAAAATGTCCCAGAAAGACATGTATATAATTGACCATGCAATGAAGAATTTCAGAAGAGTTACAGAAACCTTTATTAAAAAGAAAAGCATAGGACTAAGAAATATAGTATCTAAAAAATTCATTGGATGTGAATCACAGCAGATTAAATTCTGCAGAAGAAAAGATGAGTAACTTGTAGATATGTGTATAGGGATTATCCAAACTTAAGCACATAGAGAAATGATAATTATAGAACATAGATTCGAAGATCTATGAGGCAGTTACAAGTAGTCTAACATTTATGTGGTTGGCATTTCAGAAACAAAGGAAGGAGAAAATGGGGAAAATAGATTTAAGAAATAATAACCCAAAATCTTTAGATTTGATGGGAAATAAAAACCCTCAGCTCCAAGAATCTCAGTGAACACCATGAAGGATAAAAACAAAGAAATACACACCTAGTCATATAATAATTAAACTGGTGGAAACCAAATATGAAAATAAGATGTCAAAAGAAGTCTGAGAAAAAAACGCATTACATATATAGGATGAACAATACAAACGATGACTAACATTCTTTCCTCAGAAACTGTGGGCTCTGATCTCCTTTTCTGCCTCCCTCATCTGCTGTTTAGAATTCTTGAGATTACATTGGGCCTACCTGGATAAACCAGGATAATCTCCCTATATGTTGACTAGCAACCTTAATTCACCTGCAACCTTAATTCCTTTTTGGAAAATTTGGAATTCCAAATTTTGCAGAACAAATCCTTTTACTAAAAGGGGTGCAGCAGAGAAAGATGAAGCTTTTCTTGCCTCTTTTGGTGCTTAAAAAAGAACAATCTTGAAATCGAAATGTTGCAAGTTTCCCACCCCAGCATGGCAGGAAACCTGTGATGGTTAATTTTACGCATCAATTTGACTGGGCCAGCACAGAGTACCCAGATATTTGGTGAAACTTTATCCTGGGGGGGTGTGTGTGTGTGTGTGAGGGTGCTTCTGGATGAGATTAATGTTTGACTCCATAAAATAAGTAAAAGAGATTACCGTCCCTAATGTAAGTGGGCCTTGTCTAATCAATTGAAGACCTTAATAGAACAAAAAGGCTGAGTAAGAGGGATCTTTATCTGCTTAACTGCTTGAGCTGGGACATAATCATTGAGCCAATTCTTTATATATATATATAAAAATATATATATAAATACATTCCTATATATAAAAATATATTTATATATAATATATTTATATATAATATTTATATATATGAGTGTGTGTATATATACATGAATATATATTATATATAAATACATGAATATATAAAAATATATATACATTAAAAAATTTTTTTTTTTATATATATATCCCCTATTGGTTCTGTTTCTCTGGATAACTCTGACAAATACATCTTCCATGGAAATTATATCCATAGTTGTCTCAGTCAGGTTGAGCTGCTGTAACAAAATACCACAGACTGGGCGGCTTAAACAAACAATTAGTTCTCACAGTCTGGAGGCTAGAAGTCCAAGATCAAGGTGCCAGCAGATTTGGTTTTTAGGAACAGCTTTCTTCCTGGTTTGCAGATAGGCTCCTTGATGTATATTCACAGGATAAAAAAGGAGAGAGCTTTGGTCTCTTCCTCTTCTTGTAAGCTAATCCCATCATAAGAATTCCAACCTCATGACTTCGTTTAGTCCTATTTACTTCCCAAAGGCCCCACCATCAAATGCCATCACGTTGGGAGTTAGGGTTTCAACACATATATTTTGGGGAGACACAAATATTCAGTCAGTAACAATATTTTACATAAAATTTTAAATATAGTAACTGATAAAACATTAGAGAAGCACTGATCAATTTCTTTGGTAGTTCTATGTTTATTAAATTTTTTTTGCTGCCTGTTGTGATTCTGTACAATGATCTGTACTTGTTAATTTATTTGCATTAATTTAGAATTCTTGTTGAAAAATTGACTATTAACTCCATGCTTTAGGAAAAGTGAGATAATATATTTTTGAATTTTATGTTAAAGTTAAATATATGTGAATTATATGGTATGTGAATTATATCTCAATAAAGCTGTTACATATTACATATTACATATATGACACATATATTATATATTACATATTATATATAAAACAGCTTTATTGAGATATAATTTACATACCATACAATTTACACAAATTTCGATGTAAAATTCAATAGTTTTTAGTATATTCATAGAATTGTGCAATCATCACTACAATTTTAGAACATTTTCATCACTCAAATTGAAACCTCACACTCATTACAAATTATGCCATGTTTTCCCTCAAGCCTTGGCAACTAGTAATATACTTTCCACACAGATAGAAAGATGACAGAGAGAGAGAGAGAGAGAGATTTTCTTATTCTTAATGTTTCATATGAATGAAATCATACAATATGTAGTCATTTGTGATTGATTCCTTTCATTAAACACAGTGCTTTGAGGATGAATTCACGTTGTAACATGTATCAGTATTTCAATTTTTTTATTGTCAAATTCCTAATTTCTCCATATCTTTGCCTCACTTATTGTCAGTCTGCTTTATTATATTTTAGCCATTCAAGTGTATGTGAAGTGTATGTCAAGTGTGATGTCTCATTGTGTTTTTGATTTGCATTTCCTTAGTGACTTTGGAGCATCTTTTGTTGACGATATTCTTATGTGCTTATCTTTCATGTGCCATTTGTATATCATCTTTTATGATATGTCTATTCAAATCCTTTGCCCATTTTAATTTGGTCATTTGAATAGTAAAATGTCACAAAGCTCTTAATACTGCCATTCCAGAAGTGAAATTCCTTCCATACCAGATTTAATTAATTGATTAATTAATTAATTAATTTTTAGAGACAGGGTCTTACTCTGTCACCAGGCTGGATTGCAGCTGCATGATCATACCTCACTATAATCTTAAACTGCTGGGTTCAAGTGATCCTCCCACATCAGCCTCCCAAGTAGCTAGGACTACAGGCATGTGCCACCAAACTCCAGCTATTTTTTAAATATTTCTAGAGATGTGGTCTTGTTACATGGCCCAATCTGGTCCTGAACTCCTGGCCTCAAGCGATCATCCCACCTTGGCCTCCTAAAGTGCTGGGATTACAGGCATGAGCCACTGCACCTGGCCTTGATATATTTATTATATGTGACCTTCTCCTATGCTACCAAAATGTCCACAGTATGTTTTAAAAAGCAGAAATTTTACTTGTCATAATGCAATAAAAAACTCTTGAAACAAATTATAAAATATTAAGCCCAAAGTCATTTTTAATTTTAATAAAACAAAATTTCTCTGAATAATAGCTGAATAAATGATAGAGTTACATGGAAATGAGTTTTCTTTTTTTAACATTATAACACTACTTTAAATACATAGGACTTAGTTAAATCAGAGCTTAGGGATTTTTTTCCGTCAGGATTACTTTCATCAGTAACTGACAGAAACTCCATAACAACAGTAGCTTACATGATAGAATTGTTACCTATATCATATTAAAGAAAATATCCTGAAGACAATAAATCCATAATTAGTATATTGATTTCAGGACCA
The DNA here is from genome assembly GCA_023783475.1 of Daubentonia madagascariensis. Classification (NCBI taxonomy): domain Eukaryota; kingdom Metazoa; phylum Chordata; class Mammalia; order Primates; family Daubentoniidae; genus Daubentonia; species Daubentonia madagascariensis. Next base: position 34,553,584 of record JAKFHU010001209.1, read on the forward strand.
TCAGTATATTTCCAGCTTGTTGCTCCAATATGGTTGCTCTAGCATCAGTTGTCATGTTTGCCTATGAGACAGCAGAATGAGTAACAAAAACAAAAGAAAGATGACTCATTTCCTTTAAAGGCACTACTCAGAAATTGTGCATACTATAGCCACTTGACTACATCAAGCAGTAATGATAGCTGAGAAATCCTGCCTTTATTCTGAGCAGTTACGTACTCTAATATTCAAAGATCTATTATTAAGATAGAAGGGGAGAAGAGTTATTGGGGGAAAACTCATGGACTTTTTCATGTTAATATAGTCATCTGTAGTTAATCAGAAGAAGAGTAATTGAACTACTAATAAATTAAAAGCAGAAAACAAAAATAAATTAATAAAGATTAAATCTAATATTAATTAATTAATAATTTATAAGAAAAGTTTATCCAAGAGAAATATTAAAATATGGAAATCCATTAGGAAAAAAACACAAACAGAAAATGTCAAAATAAAATATTGTATTGGATAAAAACAAAATTAAAAATGATGTCTATTATACTATTTCAAAATAGTGAGGGGGTACAAATGTTTTTGTTACATCAGTACATTTTATAACATGTAAGTCTGGGCTGTAAATGTGCCCATCACCCCAATAGTGTTTATTGTACCTGTTAGGTAGGTTTTTATCCCTCCCCACCTCACCCCTCCCTCCTTCTTAATTTCCAATGACTTTTATTACACTTTGTGCCTATCGATTAGTTCAAAATTATTAGAGAGTACACGTGGTGTTTGCTTTCTATTTTTGAGATACTTCACTTAGGATAATTGTCTCCAGTTCCATCCAAGTTGTTCCAAAAGACATTAATTCATTTCTTTGTATGGCTGAGTAGTACTGCATGGTACATATATACCACATTTTGTTTATACACTCATGAATTGATGGGCACTTAAGTTGATTCCACATCTTTGCAATAGTGAATTGTGCTTCAATAAACATTCAAGTGCAGGTGACTTTTTGATAAAATGACTTCTATTACTTTGGGTAGGTACCCAGTAGTGGGATTGCTGGATCAAATGGTAGGTCTACTTTTAGTTCTTTTGGAAATCTTCATACTGTTTTCTATAGAAGTTGTACTAATTTTCAGTCCCACCAGCAGTGTGTAAGTGTTCCTTTCTCTCAACATCCATGCCAGCATCTATTATTTTTGGACTTTTTGATAATAGCCATTCTGACAGGGGTCAGGTGATATCTCATTGTGGCTTTAACTTGCATTTCACTGATGATTAGTGTTGTTGAGCAGTTTTCTTATGTTTGTTGGCCATTTGTCTATCTTCTTTTGAAAAGTTTCTGTTCCTGTCTTTCGCTCACTTCTAAATGAGGTTGTTCATTTTTTTCTTGCTGATTTGTTTGAGTTCTTTGTTGATTCTGGATATTAGCCCTTTATCAGATGTATAGTTTACAAATATTTTCTTCCATTCTGTAGGTTATCTATTTGCTCTGTTCATTATTTCCTTTACTATGAAGAAGCTTTTTAATTTAATTGAGTACTATTTATTTATTTCTGTTGTTGTTGTAATAGCCTTTGGGGTCTTAGTCATAAATTCTTTGCCTAGGCAAGTATCTACAAGCGTTTTTGCTACATTTTCTTCTAGAATTCTATGGTTTCATGCCTTACATTTAAGTCTTTTATCCATCTTGAATTATGTTTTGTGAGTGGTGAGAGATGGGGGTCCTGTTTCATTCTTCTGCATGTGGCTTTCCCAACACCATTTATTGAATAGGGCTTCTCTCCAGTGTATGTGGTCGTCTGCTTTGTCAAAGATCAGTTGGTTGTAAGTAGGTGGTTTTATATCTGGGTTTTCTGTTCTGTCCATTGGCCTATGTCTTTATTTTTGTATCAATACCATGCTGCTTTTATTACTAGAGCCTTGTAGTATAGTTAGTTTAAAGTCTGGTTATGTGATGCCTCCAGGCTTTTTCTTTTTGCTTAAGATTGCCTTGGCTATTCAGGCTCTTTTCTGGTTCCAAATGAAGCATAGAATTATTTTTTCTAGATATGTGAGATATGACATTGATATTTTGATGGGGATTTCATTGAATCTGTAAATTACTTTGGCCAATATGGACATTTTAATAATGTTGATTCTATTGATCCATGAACAAGATATGTTTTTCCATTTGTTTGTGCCATCTGTGACTTCTTTCACCGGTGTTTTGTAGTTATCCTTGTAGAGATCTTTCACCTCCTTGGTTAACTGTATTCCTAAGTATTTTATATTCTTAGCAGCTATTGTGAATGGTATTGAGTCTTTGATTTGACTATTATGGGTATATAAAAATGCTACTGATTTGTGTACATTGATTTTGTAACCTGAGACTTTGCAGAATTTATTTATTAGTTTCAGGAGTCTCTTTGTGAAGTCTTTCAGATTTTTTAGATATGAGATAATATCATTGCTGAAAAGCAATAATTTGACCCCTCTTTCCTGATTTGAATATGCCTTATTTCTTTTTCTTTTCTGATTGCTCTGGCTAGGACTTCCAGCACTATGTTGAATAGAAGTGGTGACAGTGGACACACTTGTCTTGTTCCAGTTCTTAGGGGGAATGCTTTCGACTTTTCCCCGTTCAGTATGATGTTGGCTGTGGATTTGTCATATATGGCTATTATAATTTTTAGATCTGTTCCTTCTATGTCTAGTTTGTTCAGGGTTTTTATCATGAAAGGTTGCTCAATTTTGTTGAATGTTTTTTCTGCATCTGTTGAGATGATCATATGGTCTTTTTTTTTTCCTTCTGTTTGTGTTGTGAATCACATTTATTGATTTATGTATATTGACCAATTCTTGCATTCCTGGGATGAAGCCTACTTGGTCATGGTGGATTATTTTTTTGATGTGCCATTGAATTTGTTTTGCCAGTATTTTGTTGAGCTTTTTTGCATCTGTATTCATAAGGGATATTGGTCTGTAGTTTTCTTTATTTGTTGTATCCTTTCCTGGCTTTGGTATCAAGGTGATAATGGCTTTGTAGAATGAGTTGGGGAAGATTCCCTCCTTCTCAATATTATGGAATAATTTCTGCAGTATGGGTACCAGTTCTTCTTTGTAGGTCTGACAGAATTCTGCCATGAATCCATCTGATTCAAGGCTTTTGTTGTTGTTGCTGTGGAGAGATTTTTATTACTGCTTTGATCTCACTGCTCATTATCGGTCTGTTCAGGAGTTCTATTTCTTTCTGACCGAGTCTTCTGAGATTGCATGTTTCCAGAAATTTGTCTATCTCCTCTATAATTTCTAGTTTATGTGTGTAGAGTTTTTCATAGTATTCATGGATAATATTTTGTATTTCTGTGGTATTAGTTGTGATATCTCCTTTTTCATTTCTGATTGAGGTTATTTAGGTTCTTTCTCTTCTATTCCTCATTAATCTAGCAGGAAGCCTATTGATTTTGTTTATTTTTTCAAAGAACCAACTTTTTGTTTTCTTGATTCTTTGTGTGGTTTTTATTTTCATTTAATTTGGTTCTGTTCTGACTTTTGTTATTTCTGTTATTCTACTTGTTTGGGGTTTGGTTTGTTCTTCGTTTTCTAGTTCATTGAGACATAACATTATGTTGTTAATTTGTGATCTTTCTGACTTTTTGATGTAGGCATTCAAAGCTATGAATTTTCCCCTTAGGACTGCTTTTGCTGAAACCTATAGATTTTGATAGCTTGTGTCCCCTTTATCATTCATTTCAAGGAATGTTTTGATTTCCATCTTAATTTCAGTATTCACCAAATAATCATGCAGTGCAGGTAGTTAAATTTCCCTTGCTTTGTTTAGATTTGAGTGTTTCTCTTAGAATTCATTTCTACTTTTATTCCATTGTGGTCTAAGAGCATGCACAGTATTTCTTCAATATTTTTTTAATTGTTGAGACATGTTTTGTGGTCTAAGATATGATCAATATTATCTCATGTGCTTATGAGAAGAATGTATATTCAGTAATTTTTTGGTAGAATGTTCTGTAAATATCTGTTAGGTCCATTTGTTCTAGAGTACATTTTAAGTCCAGTGTTTCTTTATTTGTTTTCTGCTTTGATGATCTGTCCATCTCTGTCAGTGGGGTTTTGAAATCCCCAATAATTACAATGTTACTATTTACCTCTTTGCTTAGATATGATAGAATTTGCTTTATGAATCTAGGACCTCCTGTGTTAGGTGCATATATATTTAGGATTATTATGTCTTCTTGTTGAATTATTCCCTTTACCATTATATAATTACCATCTTTGTCTTTCTTTACCATTGTTGATTTAAAGTCAACTTCATCTTATATGAGGATGGCTACCCCTGCTCTCTTTTGGTTTCCACTTATGTGGAATATATTTTTCATCCCTTCACCTGGAGTCATTGTGAGTTCCTTTGGGTTTGATGTGTTTCTTGGAGATAGCAGATACTTGAGTTGTATTTTTTCATCCATTCAGCCAGCTTATGTCTTTTGATTGGGGCATTCTGACCATTAACATTGAGTGATAGAATTGATACGTGAGATGATGTTCTGTTCATCTTGTTAGGTATTACCTTATTGCTTTGTTTCCCCTCTTGTACTATTATTTTATATGAGCTGTGAGCTTCAGCTTTTGAGTGGTTTTACACTGGTGTGTATCTATTTTTCTGATCCATGTATAATGCTGTTCTGAGTATTTCCTGCAAGGCAGATCTGGTCATGACAAATTCCTCAGTGTTTACATGTCCGGAAAAGTCTTTATTTCTTCTTCATACATGAAACTTAGTTTTGTAGGATACAAAATTCTAGGCTGGCAGTGGCAGTTGCTCTGTTTGGAAGAGTTCTCTGCTGAGAAATCTGCAGTTAGTCTGATGGGTTTTCCTTTGTAAGACACTTGATGTTTTCACCTCACGGCTCATAGTTCTTCCTTCATGTTGACTTTGGCCAGTCTAATGACTATATTTCTTGGTTATTCCCTCTTTGCAATGAATCTCCCAGGTATTTGTTGAACTTTTTGTATATGGGTATCTAAACCTCTAGCATACTAGGGAAGTTTTCCTCAATTATTCCCTGAAATAAGTTTTCCTGGCCTTGTGCTTTTTCTTCTTCACCCACAAGGATGCCTATGATTCTTTTATTTGGACATTTTTCATAATCCTATATTTCCCACAACTTGTTTTTATACCTCTTCATTCTTTGTTCTTTATTTATGACTGACTGTGTTAATAATTCAAAAGGTTCTCTTCAGGTTCTGAAAGTCTTTGTTGTACCTTGTTTAGTCTATTCTTAAAGCTTTCCACTTAGTTTTGTATTTCCTTAAATAAATTTTTCATTTCTACAAGTTCTATTTGTTTTTTCTAAATAAGTCTACCTCTTTAGTAAATTGTTCTTTCATTCCTGAATTGTTTTTCTGGTTTCTTTGAGTTGGTTTTCCATTTTCTCTTGGATTTCATTGAGCTTCCTTACAATCCATATTTGGACTTCTTTATCTGTCATTTCAATATTTTTATTTTGGTTGGTATCCATTGCTAGAGAGCTGGTGTTCCTCTTTGGGGGTGTCCTTTTGCTCTGATTTTTCATACTTCTGGTGTTCTTGCACTGATTCCTTCTCATTTGGAGCAGCTGTCACTCTTGTTTTGGGATTTTCTTTTGTTTAGGTAGGGCTTTTTTTCCCTGTCACTCTTAAGGGTATGTCTGTAATATGTGTTGGGTAAGGCTTTGCTTGTGGGTGCTTTGATGGGGGTCTAGATTCTAAATGAACCCCTTGCTTATAGATATTCTAAGTGTGGTGTTTTTCTCAGTTGCTAGTTATTTGTATGCTGTGGTTGTGGTATACTCTGTGTGTGAGTAGATTCCCTGTCTCTTTTGATGAGAGAAGATGGAGGTCTTTGAAATCTTTCTTCTTTCCCCAGCTCTGTGGTCTTCTTAACAGCATGAATTATATTGGGACACTCAGTATAATCTCTGAGACAGTAGGTGGTGCTTGTGTGTAAAAATCAACCATGCCCTGTATAATTGAGTCAGTAAATGCTTTAAAGTGCTGTACAATTTGTCCTCCCTTCCAGCAGGTGGCACCTGCTGGAAAGAACCAGCTGCAGTGTTGTTTTTTGGGGAACTTGTAACCAGCTCTAGCCCCTCAGGAAAAGCACTCAAATACCCCAGGTGGTGGTGGGGCCTTGGATCACTCAGGGGACTCCTTATTCCCCACCATAGCAGAGGTGGGTGGAGAAGTGAGGCTGAGCAGGACTGGGTCAGGTGAGCCTACATTCAGGCTCCACACAGGCAGGCTAAATAGCTTTCTTTCTTTTTTTTTTTTTTTTTTACAGCAGAGGAAGAGTTTAATATCACAGGGCACCATGCAAGGAGATGGGAGGAATTTCTCAAATCTGTCTCCCCAAGAATTTTGGGGTCAGGGTTTTTTTTTCTTTTTTTCTTTCTGAATATTATGGGGGTACAACACTTTGGCTATATATATTGCCCATGCACTGATAAAGGGCTGATAACCAGAATCTATACAGAACTTAAGAAAATCAACAAGAAAAAAATCAAACAACCCTATTAAAAAATGGGCAAAGGACATGAACAGAAACTTGTCAAAAGAAGACAGAATAATGGCCAGCAAACATATAAAAAATTGCTGAACTTCTCTAATCATCAGGGAAATGCAAATCAAAACCACAATGAGATATCACTTAACTCCAATGAGATTGGCTCATATCAAAAAATCCCCAAAAAACAAATGTTGGTGGGGATGCGGACAAATAAGAACACTCATCCACTGCTGGTGGGACTGCAAATTAGTACAACCTTTATGGAAAGTAATATGGAGATACCTCAAAATAGCTTTCTCAGCAGGGGTCAAGGGTCTACTCCTAGGCTGGCCACTGGGGAAAGCCACCAGGGAGGGGCTGAAGCACCCCCACCAAGTCAGAAAGTCTGCTCATGGAGAAGGGACCATCTAGGATTCATAGTCTCACTGTTGGGAATGGGTTTCACTCTTTTCCCTCCTCCTCACCCCAAGGTCTCCTTCCAGCGTCTGGCCATAGGGAGGAGCTTAAACATGGTGAGCTTACCAGCAATGGCAGTGTAAGCTGAGAGCTTCCCTGCCCAGGATCCCACCCCGGACCGAAAGTGTGACTTTCCTGTAGGGACAGAGGTGCTTTGCAAGTGTGCTGCTGCTCAGACCAACACTCCACTCTCCTCTCAGTTCTGGCCATGCAGGCTTACTTGCTTCCCAAAATTAGGTCAAAAGTCCCCCTCCTTGACCCTGAGCAACATGACCAAGTCCTGCGGGTATGGGATCTGGCCTGTGGGCCTGCCCTATATCTCCCAAGTTCAATCCCTGATCATGCCAGGGAGAAGGATGCTGGTCCTGAGTTGCCCATGGAGTGCCTAAGCAGGCTTAATGTCCCTCCATTTCAAGGTGTGCCCTGCTCTTCTGGAGCAGCCAGGTAAGCAGCATTAGGGATGGCTGGCAGGGTGGGAGCTCAGAGTCTGAGCACCCATTGATCTGCTTCAAGTCTTTAAAAGGAAAGGTGTAAGTCCCACTCTCTGTGGGAATCTCTATGTAGTGGACGTGACAACAGAGGGGAAGCAGCTACTTCTGAGAGTCTTGGTTCAATTGTCCCTTGGGGCATCCATGCCTCTCAGCATCAGTGGGCACGGGAGGGCAAGGTAGGAAAAAAGTCTGAATGGAGTACAGCTGGCACTCTCGTTGTCTCTGTCTCTCTCCCAGGAAGACAACCCACCCAGAATGTCCAAGTTCTGGGATCACACAGATTCCCCAGGACTCACTGGCCCTTGTGTTTACTGCAGTCTAGGCCAGAGTTGGGAAATGTTTGTGTGGGAATGAGTGACATGAAAACTTAGGGGGTGAAGCTCCCTGGGGGAGGACAAAGGCACACAATGGTTGGAGAACCCGTCTCAGCTCAGGTTTGTGGTAGTGAGAAGTGACCCCGAAGGTGCTGGCAGCCTGGTGCTTTGTCCTCAAGAATCTTCCAATTCACTGGTGACAGCAGCTTTTGGGCTCATGAGGGTAGAAAAGCTGTCCAGCAGCTTGAGAGCCTGCTGACTTCCAGGGATGTGAGGGAGGGAGAAACACAATCCCCACCTAGCCTTTCTGCTGCACTCCAACCCTCTCAGGGGTTGATCTCTGCTGATATCCTGCTCCTTCTTGTTCTGTTCCACAACTTCTTCCCATGGAATCTCTGTTAGGTTTTGGCCCTTTTCCCTCAGAATTACACCCAATCTAGTTTTTTTATTTATCTAAAACTTTTCCTTCTTTCTGAGACGATCTGGCAACCAATATCTCTAGTCAGAAATCTTCTTCCCACCCCCCCATTATATTCTAATAATATGAAAATTCTAAATGGATCATATAACTTCCAGAAAAATATAAAATTTCTAAATTCTTTCAAAAACAGAGGAAGCACTTCCAAAATGGCAGATTAAGAACCCACTACTTCTTCATAAAAGGAATAAGAACAATGGCAAAAATGGTCAAAACAAACTTTTTCAGAACTCTGGAAATTAACTACCAACTTGCAACAATCTCAGATGTATTTGTCCAACAAAAGGGCTGAATCACATATAAAAACAGAGAGCTCTGTTGCACTTTAACCTGTCTTATTCCCAACCACTTCTCTCCAGCACAGTGGCAACTTTGAAAACCAGTAGTTTCATAATCACAAGACATGCAGTTGTGAAAAACAGCAGCCTGGTGGGCATGGGAGGGGTAAGAACATTCTTGGATCTCACTATACAGCCTTACTCCAGAGAATTCTTACTATTTTATGTGTCTGGCAATCCCCTGAAAAAGTCTCATTTATACAGCTTGTCTTTGTTTGAACTGACTCAGAGTTCACACAGTGAGAAAAAAACTCTATCCCCTGGTGTTTGTCAAAAATAATCAGCAGCAATTGTTTTAAATTGCAGCTGCCTGAGGTAGTGAAACAATGTTAAGCAAACAATCTAAAAACATTATTAGGAAAATCTGACAAATGAGATATCCATAAGAGTTTTTAGAAACCTCCAAGATCTTCCCAGAAATATAGATGGTCACATGTGCAATGCTGTGCATATGCCCATAAAAGACCCAAGAAGCCTTAATCTTTCACTTCTGGCTGACCTTAAGGCTCTCCAGAGATATAAACTAAGGTATAATTATAAACTTCTAGAATGATGAAAGCATGCCCTGTCATATACACAGAGCAAAGGGTGGGAGACTTATTTACTTAAGGCATTTAAGGAAATATCTGCCCAATCATTAGCTGAAAACCAAGCTAAATGAGCAGAGAATTCAGTGGTGCCATAAACAAAAAATTTCAGTCTTTACAGAATATCCATCTAAAGTCACTAAACAAAAAAGCAAAACAACAACAACAAACTTGTAACAAACACAAACCTGAGGGAAGAGCATCTGAATTCCAGCATTGCCACTATTATTAATATTATTTTAACTGTCCAGATCTTATAAAAAAAAGTTGAGCCAAATAAAAAAACAAAACAAAAAACTATGACTGTATAGCCCATAAAAAGTTGTGCCTTTTTAAAAAATAACAATGGAACTTTACATAAATTGACTGAGAAAATTCAAATTAGTAAAATCAGTAATGAGAGACATTACTACTGACTTTATAAAATGTATACATGTATCAAAACATCACATAGCACCCTAAATATGTAACTTATTATTTTTCAATTAAAAATAAAATAAAATATGTTAGAAATCCCTATATTCACAAAAAAGAAATAGTAAGGATTATAAGGTAATACTATAAACAACTATATTCAAACAAATTAGATAACCTAGATGAAGCAGACAAATACCTAAGAAGATACAAACTACTAAAACTGACTCAAAAAGAAATAGAAGATATGAATAGCCACATGCCAACTAAATATACTGAGTTATAAATTTAAAAAGTTTTCCCCAAAGAAAAAGCCTAAGACCAGATGGCTTACTTTTGAATTCTATTAAACCTTTAAAGAAGAATTAATGTCAATACTTTATTTATATCAGCTATCAAAAACAGAAGAAGAAGAAGCAATTGTCAACTTCTGCTATAAGGCTACTACTACCCTGGTACCAAAATCAGACAATGATATCACAAGAAAAAACAAAACAAACTACAGAGTAATATCCCTAATGAACACAAGTGCAAATATCTCACAAAAATATTAGCAAACAGAATCCAATGCATTCAAAGAAGATTAACACCATCACCAAGTGTGATATTTATTAAGAATGCAAGGTTGGTTTAACATTTGAAAATCAATGTATTATACCATAATGACAGACAAAAGGACAAAAACCACATGATCATTTCAATAGATGCAGAAAAATTTGACAAAATCCAACACCCCTTCATTATAAAAACACTCAACAAACTAGGAATAGAAAAAAACTTCCTCAACCTGATAAAGGACATCTATAAAATTCCACAGATATCATATTTTATGGTGAAAGAATGAATACTTCCACCTTAAGACCAGGAACAACACAGGATGTCCAGTCTAATCACTCATATTTGACATTGTACTGGAGGTCCTATGGAGGACAATTAAGCAAGAAAGTAAAATGAGAGGCATCCATATTGGAAAGAAAGAAATAAAATTAAGTTTATCCATATGGTATGTTACCTCATATATAGGAAATCCAAAGGCATAAACAAACTATCAAAAGACATTAATAAGTTCACCAAGATTGTGGGATAAAAGAACAACATACCAACAAAATCTATTATGTTCACATACGCAGCAATGAACAATCCAAAATAAAATTAAAAACACATGTTCATTTACAATAGCATCAAAAAATAGAAATAATTTTAACAAAACATGTGCAAGACTTGTACAATGAATATGACAAAACACTGTTGAAAGAAATTAAAGACATAAATAAATGGAAAGACTTCCCATGATCACAGATACAAAAAGTTCATATTGTTAAGATGTCTATCCTCCCCAAATGGAACTTTTGATTCAGTGTAATTCCTATCAAAATCCCAGCTTCCATCTTTTGCAGAAATTGACAAGATGTTCCTAAACTTCATATGGAAATGGAAGGGACCAAAACCACCTGGAAAAAAAAAGACAAAGTTGGAGGACTTAAATTATGGGTTTTTTTTTTTTTTCATTTCAAAACTTACTACAAAGGTATACTAATCAAGACAGTGTGAAACTGGCATAGGGATAGTCATATAGATCGATGGACTAGCATTGAAAGTCCAGAAATAAAGCCTTGCATTTATGGTCAATTGATTTTCAACAAAGGTGCCAAGAAAATTTAACACAGTTTTTTTAACCAACCACTCTAGGACAACTGGATATCCACATCCAAGAATGAAGCTGTGTCCTTTCTTCACACCACATACAAAAATTAGTTCAAAATGAAGCATAAACTAAAGGTAAGACATAAAACAACAAAACTCTTAGCATAAAACATAGGAATTAATTTTCATGAGTTTGGGTTGTCTTATAAATGACAGCAAAAGCACAAGTGACAAAAGAAAAAATAAACAAATTGGACTTTGTCAAAATTATAACATTTTGTGCCTCAAAGGACAATACTGAGATACTGAAAAGACAATTCTTTGGCTACTTCTCATAAACAGAATGTTCACCCAAAATTTGCTTCTGATGTCAAGACTAATGACAACACATACACACTAAGATGTTATGAAATACATTTCCTCATAGAACAAAGCTTTCTGGATGAGCAAGATGGCTCCCAAGAAGGTGCAAAAATGGCTTGAGAAAGCCAGGAAAGGAGAATGGTTTAGAGTTTTATAATGGTTATGAGATGAGGCAGGCTGAGAGACCCTGTGCATGGGTTGGATTTCCCTTCAGTGCCAAAGGTGGGAGAACCCAGACTTTCTCATCAACTTGGTCAGCTGTGGGGCAGAACGTGAAGACATAAGAATAAGGCTTAAGAAGCTGCCAGGAGAAAAATATCAATAATGGCATCAGATTAATCCACCAAGTGGGAAAAATATTTGCAAATCATATAACTGATATGGGTCTTGTATTTAGCATATAGAAAATACCCTTACAATTCAGTAGTAAAAAAAACAAATAACCAAATTTTTAAAGGGAAAAAATATCTGAATAGAAATTTTTCCATGAAAGATATACAAATGGCTAAGAAGCACATGAAAAGATACTCAGCATCATTAGCCATAGGGAAATGTAAATCAAAACTATAATGAGATACCACTTCACATCCACTAAGACGACTAAAGTAAAAAAGACAGATGATAACAAATGTTGATGAGGATATGGAAAAATTGTAATCATCATATATTGCTGTGGGATTATAAAGTGCTGTAGCCACATGGGAAATCAGTTTGGTATTTTCTCAAAATGTAAAACTTAGAGTTACAATATGACCAGTAATTTCCACTCCTAGGTATATATCCAAGAGAAATGAAAACATATGTGCACATAAATAAATTTGCACATGAACGTTCATAGCAGCATTATTCGTAATAACCAAGAAGTGGAAATAATACAAGTGTCCGTCAATTGGCGAGTGGATAACACAATGTAATATAGCCATAAAATAAACTATAATTTGATAATGAAAAGGAATTATGTACTGATACATGCTGCAACATGAATAAACCTTGAAATCATTATGCTATGAAAGAATCCAGTCAGAAAAGACATTATATGATTCCATTTATATGAAATGCTCAGAACAGGCAAATCTGTAGAGACAGAAAGTACATTAGTGGTTGCCTAGGCGTGAGGAGAAGGAGCAATTGGGAGTGCTTATTAATGGTATGGGGTTTGTGTTTGGAGCGTTGTAATTCTTCTAAAATTAGATAGTGGTGATGGTTACACAACTCTGCTAATATATTAAAAATTGTTTAATTGTACATTTTAAATGTGTAAATTATAGGGTATGTGAATTATATCACAATAAAACCAACACACCCTGCAGACTCAAAATCTCTTAATAGTGATATTTATGATCATTTTTGCATTTATGTGCAAACCTGGGAAGACATTTATTTTAGTCAGTATGTTGTGCTAATGTGGTGAACATAGTTATTATATAGTAGTAGCGAAAATTATTTGAAGAATGTAACTTTTTATGGCCCAAGTTGGATGAGTGCTATATTCTGCAACTTTTCATCACTGATGTGTTGAGTGGGGCCTACATTATTTTGCCGTTGGGGATGCCCTGTGTTTAATTTTTCTGCTGTGATTTCATGTTCAATTATCCATTGGAAAAGGAGCCCTGATAATGTGGGTCTGTGAGGATAATGCTAACTCATAGCTGATGTCTGTTAGAAGGAGGGTGATCGTGTAACTTGTCTGGCTCAATCTTGTCTAACACCTGTGGCTCCAGTTTGGAAGATAAATTTTATGGTCACTCTACCTATAAATGCCATTTTAGGGACCTATGATTAGGGGTTTATTTAGTAGGTTAGATAATTTTATAAAGAATTCCTTTCAAACAAATCCACCTGACAATGTTTAAGGATGATGCATGATTACCTGGTAAAAAGAATAAATGAAAGAAAGGAAGAGGTTACCATAAGGTAAGTATAGTGCAATGACTGTTACCAGGAGTGGTTTTGCCACCTGGGTGAGATTAGGTAATGTCTGGAGACATTTTGTTTTGCCACAACTTGGTGGTGGGAGGCTGGGTAGGACGGAGTGCCCTACTGGAATCTAACAGGTAGAGACCAGCAATGCTGCTAAACATCCTAAAATTCCCAGGAGAGGTCTCTAGAACAAGAATTATCTGGTAAAATGTCTACAGTGCTAGGGTTAAGAAACTCTGAGACAGTGTTTACATATGCAAGGGAGGGGTATAAGGTATATGTATACTTGAATTAATTCAGCTGTTTATGTTTTGTGCAGTCTTTTGTATGCATGATATACTTTTAAAAAGCAGAAAGAAGGAAGAAGGAAGGAAGACAGGCAGGCACGCAGGCAAAATCTTCAGCAGACCAATGACAGTAAGTAACTATAAATATGTCAAATAATTGTTTCCAAACATTATAGGTATGAATTTTACAAACTTTTAAAGAAGGAATAATTGTCAATCTATATAAAGAAAAATAAAATATGTTAACCTTTCTAATTTATTTTATTAAACAAAATAATCTATATAAGAAAATACCCCCTAAAGGAAGAGAGTAAATTAATTTTACTTGTGAATATTAGTATAAAAATATTAACATATTTGTAGCAAAGTAAATTAGGAGATGGAAATTAAACATGCTTCAATATTAGAAAAGTTATTAAATGTTATATTAATAAAAGAAAGATAAGAAATCTCCTTAGATTGGGGAAATAGCTATTAAAATTCATTGTTATTAATATATTTTAAGTTAGTAAGAAGATAATTTTTTAACATGACAAAAATATCTATCTCAAACAACTACTAACTCATAACTAATAACCAGTTTAATGTCAAAGCTACACATGTGCCCATCCCCCAGACAGCATGCAACGCATCTGTTAGGTGGTGAATTTACCTATCTCCTCCTCCCCCCTCCCACCGGCCTAACACCCAGTGACTGTTACTTCCATATGTGCACATAAGTTTTGATTGATTAGTGCCAATTTAATGTTGAGTACATGTGGTGTTTGTTTTTCCATTCTTGTGATACTTCACTTAGAAGAATGGGCTCCAGCTCTATTCAGAATAATACAAGAGGTGTTAGTTCACCACTTTTTTATGGCTAAATCATACTCCATGGTACATATATACCACATTTTATTAATCCACTCATGGTCTGATGGGCACTTGGGTTGTTTCCACATCTTTGCACTTGTAAATTGTGCTTGCTATAAACATTTGAGTGCAGATGTCTTTTTTATAGCATGTCTTTTTTTCCTTTGGGTAGATACCCAGTAGTGGGATTGCAGGATCAAATGGTAGTTCTACTTTTAGTTCTTTGAGGTATCTCCATACTACTTTCCATACAGGTTGTACTAGTTTCCAATCCCACCAGCACTGCATGAGTGTTCCTATCTCTCTGCATCCATGCCAACATTTGTTGTTCGGGACTTTTTGATATAAGCCATTCTCGCTGGAGTTAAATGGTATCTCATTGTGGTTTTCATTTGCATTTCCTTGATGATTAGAGATGTTGAGCATTTTTTCATGTGTTTCTTGGCCACTAGTCTATCTTCTTTTGAAAAGTTTCTGTTCATGTCCTTTGCCCACTTTTTGATGGGGTTGTTTGATATTTTCTTGCTGATTTTCCTAAGTTCTTTACCGATTCTAGTTATCAGCCCTTTATCGGACATATAGTATGCAAATATTTTCTCCCATTCTGTAGGTTGTCTATTCACTCCAATGATAATTTCTTTGGCTGTGCAGAAACTTTTTAATTTGATCAGGTCCCATTTATTTATTTTTATTGTTGCTGTGATTGCTTTGGGGATTGCCTAGGCTGATGTCTATAAGAGTTTTTACAACATTTTCCTCTAGAATTCTTATGGTTTCATGCCTTAGGTTTAAGTCTGTTATCCACTGTGAGTTAATTTTTGTGAGTGGTGAGAATTGCAGATCCTGTTTCAATCTTCTACATGTGGCTATCCAATTTTCCCAGAACCATTTATTGAATAGGGATTCTTTTCCCCAGTGTATGTTTTTGTCTACTCTGTTGAAGATCAGAGGGCTATATGAGGATGGTTTTATATCTGGGTTCTCAGTCCTGTTCCATTGGTCTATGTCTCTGTTCTTGTGCCAGTACCATGCTGTTTTGGTTACTATAGCCTTGTAGTATAGCTTGAAGTCTGGTAAATGGATGCCTCCTAATTTGCTATTTTTGCTTAAGGTTGCTTTGATATGGGGTCTTTTCCGGTTCCATAAGAAGGGTAAAATTATTTTTATCTAGATCTGTGAAAAATGATGTTGGTATTTTAATGGTGATTGCATTGAATCTGTAAATCACTTTGGATAGGATAGACATTTTAACAATGTTGATTCTGCTGATCCATGAGCATGGTATGCAAACTATAATTTAAAAGATCCCCTTACCCAGAGTACTAAGAGTGAGGAAAGCACATTTTTAAACTTTCTATTGGAAAATTAAATTTTATTTAATTATTTATAATATCTGTATTAACAAATGAAGATTATAATATTTATTTAAATATGTTCTTCTTATTCACTTATTAGTTAATAGTGAAATGAAACTGTACTATCTAGTTTAGAAAATTGTCATTTACAATAAGTAACTTTTAAAGTTAAATGCTCATTACTGAATTGGAATCACAATTTATTCCTAAAGTAGTATCTTGATTTTCTCAGCATACTCAAAAATATGTACATTCTTTCCTTCAAAATATCTGATTTATACTATAGGAAATTAGTTTAAGTTTTATCCCAGACGTCTTAAGAAAAAATAAAGATAAAATAAAACTCTAAGTAAGGGTGGCATAGCAAATCAAAATTTTAATAATTTCTGTTATAGTTGTTCTCTTTTCTGAATTTTGTTTCAGAGGACCAATAAGATATTGAGGTTAAAAAAACAAACAATATGTGTGAGACTTTAAACTCACTGTCATGGAAGTTAGTAAAAGAAATAAAATCACCTGGGATTTATTGTTTTCTAGTTTTGAACTTTCTATCCAGTGGATATGCCCTACTTTAAAATTAGTTCAACATAGAAACATCAAGTATATAGATATCCATGGCTGTGAATCAGCTCTTTTCTAATCAATATAAGTCAATCACTGAGCAACTGGTTGGAAAAGTCCACAGTTAATTTTACTCACTTGCTATTAGGACAGCTAGAAAAAGTAAATCAATCTCTTGATTTAAGCCTCTATCCTATCAGGATTATCATCCATATAAAAAAGTAAAGTGACAGCCAACTTCTTGGTCAGACCACATAACATCCTTTTCCTCTCTCTCTCTGGAAGGTGTTTGGAGTTGATATAAGTAAGCTACTTTTCTCATAGTTTGTAATACCTTCTGTTAAATGATATTAGTCATAGTTATTGTCATAGTTATCCCTTTTTGTTTATTAGACAAATAGAAATTAAGAGATAGACTTGTATTTGCTCTTTACACATTTTCAAATAAAAAATGTTGTTTTCAAAAAATATTTTGATTAGAAACTTTGTCAGTATAAATCATCCATGAAAAGTAAGTCCAATGTGCCTGACAGATAAAATGAAGCTACTACATGGTATATTGTATCTAAACGGTAATTGTTGTTAGGAAAGAATCTTGTCCATTTTTTGACTCTTATCTCCCCAAATGCTGGGGGCATATTGTTCATTAATGATATTCAGAAAGAAATAATCAATATTTTCATATTGGGGGACCCTTGAGTAACCCTCAGGTGTTCATAATGTAAAAACAATTAGTATGAATTGTCCATTTGTCCAAATGTACTTGATATGTGTAGCTGGTTTGATAGAGCTTGACCTTGTCATGACAGAACATTAAATTTTCTTAACCAGTTTTTCTGGAGAGAAGTATGAGGAGTCAGTGGAGATTTTAATTCACTGAATTTCAGACATTTCTTCCTAGAAAGAGACTTGTCCCTCCTGAAATGAGCACTGATGCTCAGGAACTCCCACAGGTCTTTTCTGTTTGGTAGAGATGCTCAAATGGGAACAGCCAAGGTTTAACCTACAAATCTTAGGAGGTTTAATTAATGCATATGCCTGGACACATCAGAAGTCTGGAATTATGCTAGTAACCTTGGACAAATGACACTTTTTAATCTTTTGTGTCTTAGTTTACTCTCATTTTAAAGGGAAGAGGATAAAGGTGGTCATTGTGGAAGGTGGTAGAGGTGGAAAAGATAATAAAATACTTTACTCTTTCAGAGAATAGAATAATTTATGGTTTAATGTAACATTTATATGGGCCATCTGAATACTCTGTCATACCAGTTATAGTGTAGCATAGCATATATTTATGTAAAAGCAAATAGAATATAAGGCATTTGAAATAATGGAATCAAAGTTTAATTTAAACATATAAATTTCCTAGCATTATATTAATAAATAATATTTTCTTTCTTTTTATTGGTTTGTTTTGCTTTTAGTGAATTCTATTTTCTTATTTATTTCCACTACAAAAGCAAAGATAGCATCATAGGAGTAATACTTCCTCACACTGAAAAATTAAATAGATTGTCAAAAACTTTAACACAGTATCAATACTCACAATATAAGCCAAAACATTTCTACTATAGTAAAAATAAATCATAAAATAGAAATATTAAGTTAAAATGAACATTGCAATAGAATCTAGCAGAGTAAACATCTTCTACTTAATCTATTTTCTACTGAAGTAGAAATAAAGTTATAGTTTTAATTCTTTCCACTTTTTACCACCCTGTATATATTTACCATGCTTATCTTTACAACCATAACAACTATGTTATTTGAGAATTTTATTCTTTACCGCACTTTAGTGGCTTGTTTCCAAACATAGTTTCCCAGAAACACCTGAACATCAACAGTTGGCTAATGTGTGCTTATAATGGAGGAGGGAAATGTCAAATAATCATTTAACAATAAAAATCATTCTTCTTTTTCTAAGACACTGATCTGTTAACAGCTAGCTAATTTCAGAATACACATTATAGCAGATTACATTTATATTCCTCAAAGAGACCTTCAGTGTCTGTTTGAGTCAAGTAAGGACTAAGTGTCTTTCATTATTTGTTGAACCTAGGATATTATCTTACCAGTTAGCCTAAGGGTAGGATCATCAGGTTCTGTAACAAGCACTGGGTTGAATTCTGATAGATAACCCATTATTAAATTAGAAAACATGTATATTAGTTCCATCTGTAGTACAAACCCAGTAATTAATTATAATCCATATATTTAGTTATATCATCATTTATTATAAACCTACAGGGATAAGTTACATATAACAACAACAAAAACTATCCTGAAAATTAATAAATTACTACTTTACCTGGTATTTACTTTTTTGTGTTTAGTGACTTTTTTTACTTGTGGTTAATATGAATTTTACTTGTGCTTAAGTATATCATTTCTATGATAAACATACAAGAAACAACCATAGATGAAGAAAATTAAACTTTTCAGTAGGCTATATTGTCTTTTCTGAGGACCCTCATAATAATGACTTTCTTGTTGACGGCAAGAATTAAAAATCAGTGAACATCAGAAGCCAGTCTGTATTGTAAAACCTGCTAAATCTATGCCAGTTGACACCAATCCTTCCTCCTCTGAATTCTTCCCTAAAATTATAGATGTTATCACAAAGCTATCCAATGAACATTGTTACAGTTTCCTCTCACCCTACTTTGTTTGTTTTGTTTTGTTTTGTCTTTGAGAAGGGGTCTCACTCTGCCACCCAGTCTGGAGTACAGTGGTGTGATAATGGCTCATGGCAGCCTCGAACTCCTGGGCTCAAGTGATTCTCCTGCTTCAGCCTCCCAGTCGCTGGGATTACAGGCAAGAGCCACCATGCCCAGCACCTATTTTGGATTATAAATTCACTGAGGAAAAAGTATTTTTAAAATTTTTATTATATTCCCAATAACAGTATACATGATATAGATGATCAGTAATTGTGTAAAAGCCCTTCATATCAAGGCCAATGTGATTTTTAAAAAGTATACAAACATGATAGCTGTAATAATGTCAGAAACTGAAGAGATAATGATTCTCCAAAAATATGGAAAAGTTATTGTTTAACATACAGAATTATTTGCCTGCAACAAGCTTATTATATACAAAGGGGCAGTAGTAGTTTTCCTACCTTCCAATTGCTAAATCGTATAGGTACTAAATTTTGCCAGAATTCGCAATGGCAAATGTTTGGTTTCCATTTTCTCAGAATTTGAGTCTTTCAGTTCCTTGGCAAACATTAATTTTTTTCCCTGACATTTGAAGGAAGAAAGCTATTTTTTTGCCCCCTATAAATTCCAGGCACTCTGGATTATATGTTTTAATCTGATAACAATCACCTCATTATCTCCATTTCTCCCTGGAATGTGAGCTCCAAGAGAGCAGGGACCTTTTTTATTTCATTCTCTACTGTATCCATGAGGCCTGTCACAGAGTAAAAGCTCAATAAACACTTTTTAGAATAATGAATCAAGGTAGAGAGGCAAATTATCACATGGCTAAGATTGCAAGTCCTAAAATCAGACATTCTGGAATGACCCACCCACCACAAATGTGGTCATGTCACCAGTCACCAGCCCTGCCTTGCCTTCAGCCTCTTCCTCAGCAAGCTCTACAATCTTTATGGGGTTGTTCTGAGGATTAAACAAATAATTCCAAATAAAGTACTTAGAAGAGTGCTTTGCACGTATTATGCACTCAACAAATGTTAGTGCTTATTTTTATTATGTTAAATATAAGAAAATTGAAATTCAAAGATTTTGTATAGCCCAAATTGCATGTCTGGTAACAGAAGAAAATTCTTACTAATTTGAGAGCCTGTGCTCATTCTACTAAACCTTTCTGACCACCCAGGACATTATGATGATATTTTTATGGAGAATAAAGTTTTCTTGAGGTCAAGTAATACATTAGCACAAAGAGAAAAGCAATCATTTTCTTTAAGCAGAACATACATTCATACTATTAATAGTGATTTAGTACAACTCAGGCTTAAACCTGAACTTTGAGAGAATTACAGAGAATGAGAATTGCCGTTACAGCGTGCATTAGGTAGCTATAATTGTTAGAATATTACTCCCAGGGAAGCAACACAGCACTTGAGATAGGTAGCCCCGGTCTGCAGAGGACAGCCACCACTGGACTTCTCAACGATGCTGGTGGTCCTCTCACCAGAACTTTCCTGAAGGATTTGGTGACTGGTTTGTCCTTTGGGCATGAAACATAACCCTCTGGTAAGTTTCTGGTCTCACCTCACACCTACATTTCAGTAGGCCCACAGCTGAGCTCTCTTATTACTTTCTTTACCATCTGTCAGGTCAATGCAAGCATTTTCACTTCTTTAATTTTGGGTTATCATTTTCTCTAGGCTCCTATGAGCTACCCTAGTGTTACAGGGTTAAAAATTAATTAAGCCAAAGGGCTACTGTAATCTCACAGTAATGACGTAACAATCCTAGGAAGCTTAACTTGCAGGTCTGTTTGCGTTGGTTTGTTCATTCTCTTCTTCTCACTGCAGAGTATGCCTCAATGATCACAAGACAAATGATAGAAAAACTTCAAGATTAGATCAGATGAGGAACAACCAAGCCACCAGGGGCCATGGGAACAGTGTGTGGCACACGTCATGAAGACCCCGAGTTGTTCTAAATGACTGTGTACTTGTAAAAGAGCCTAAACTCCTCTCAACAGGAAGGCGGTATTTCTTTAAGACAAGATTATGCCATCCTCCTCATTTGCTGGCAAATTAATAAATCTTTTTTTCCTTTCTCCTCAACCCACTTGTCCCCTTTTTTTTATTCGGCTTTGGGAGCAGGTACTGACTGAGCTTTTGATAACACTGGCAGCAAGTTTGCCCCATCCTCAAGTCCAGGGTGTTAAATCCATTTCCTGAAAAAGTGCCTCAAGCCAATGAATTTTTTTTTAAGTTAAACATTTTATTAAAGGCTCTTGTTAATGTTTTAATTCTTAAGACAGATTTCCAACAAATCACCTTGGAGTGATGTTTGCAATGACGCTGCACACACTATTCACTGCAATCAGCTCTGCAAAGACTGCTAACTGCCACTCCTCATTGTCAGTGAAGGGTGAGTTTGACACTAAAATATTAAGAACTTGTTTTGTATAAAGTAGTCACAGTTTGAATATATTTTCCAAACCCCAACTAAGATATTCGTGTCTCTATGTTCTTAGTCATTGTGGGAATAATGAAAAAAGAGGTTTTCTCTGCACCAAAAATGTACTTAATGAAAACAGTTGTGACCAAATTATTCTTTAGTTGCTATTCCCATTCTTCCCCCACTGCCCCAGTTGATTGTGTTCAAAGTTTAGTTTTTTGTTGTTTTATTGATTTTGCTTCCTTTTTAAATAATTTATTATGAGCGAGACATAACCATAGATATAACTCATTATGATGTTCCCGATTTTGTGTATTATACACCATTAGATAGAAATATTAATAGGTCAGCCTTGCACATGAAATGGAATAATTCAATACCAGATCTGCTGCAATATCCTTCTCCTTACTTTGAATCACCACCATCAGATTAATCCTTCTAAACTGTTATGCAAACCTGGTTTCTCTTTTTATATGTTTTGGGGTGAACGCACTCACATAAGCATTCATATATATAAATATATGATATCTCTATAAATATCTCCATATAAACGCAAAGGGTAACTGTAATAAAATTTACTAAATATTAATTATGTTTGTTGCAAAGGGTAAAATTTGGGTGTTTTTTCTTTAATATCATGTTTTAAAATTTCATATGCATTATTTCAGTTATTCCTCAGGTAACCACATAATTTATCAAACAAATCAAGACTCTATCGAGAGTGAAAGAGGATACTATTAATATCTCTCCTGGGACAAGTAACATGAAGGTAGACTACCCTGGGTAAACAAGATGTGTCTTTACCCTGTTTAATCCTCACCATGAGGGATTCTCATTCATACAGAAACAAGTAAAAGACATTGACGAGTCTGGGGTCACATAACTTCTAATTGGCAAAGTCAGGTTTCAAATCCAGCTCCTGTGTTTTCAATTACTCCTTCTTGCACAATATCTCATTTGGCTATTCTGGTCCCTATGGCCATGTATGCTCTTTGCTCATGCTTTCAATGTGTTGATATAAGACTTTCTGTGAATTTCTCTCATGATATTTATCTTAACTTTGTGTTATTGATGTCTGTGTACCTCTCTTATCTCCATTCCTAAATTGTGTGTAAACTACTTATTTCAAATACAACATTTAACCTTTACTGTGTCTTAGTTATCTACTGCTGCATAACAAATTACCCCCAAACTTCATGACTTTAAGCAGCAAATATTCATTTTTCCCTTTTCAAGAGAGGTAGCACATGTGTGCAACTGAATAGTTTTTAAGCCTTTTTTCTGTGAGTTCAATGCCCTCCTTTTATTTTGTACTGACCTTCTCCCTTTTAGTGCAAGCTAGTAGTTCTTCTGCTAATATATAATAATTGTCTCCCCAAAATTTTGTGGCCTTCTGTGAGTCTTATTGGAGTTTATTCTGTCAGACCAAAGCCACACCCACAAATCCCTGAAGGGTGTGAATCAGTTATTATTTAATTTAACAATCATATACCAATATTCTTTCAGTGACTATAAATACTTCTGTCTTATCTATAAATTTTTGAATCAGTTTTACAACCCTATTGTTTCTGTCATTAATGAGATAAATAAATCTTTGACTCATGCTCACTCAACTTGTATAAGAATCAAGTTTTTATATGTTTTGAAAATTATACTTTGAGAATAGATTAAGTCTGAAAAAATGTAGTTTCTTTTATCAACATAATTTTGTTGGTGATGTTGATGACATGTCATGGTTTCTTTTTTACTTTGAAAATAATTTTGAAATTATGCTTTAATAAAGTTTGTAAATTATGAATGGGAATGAATATGAGTAGAACATAATAGGACCCCCATGATAAATAATCTGACTTGATTAAGCAGATAATTTGCTGTTTAAGCAGGTTTTCTCTTTCTCTTCACAAAAATCTTATAAAACTCCGCAGTCAAAAACAGTTGATAGACCTTGCTATTAGAAGAGTAGAGTTGGCTGGAACTTTCTGCTGGAACCTTTAAATATTTAAATATTCCATTTATAGGAGTGTATAGTGAAGGATTCAAGTCTCCATGTGAGGCATTAAAAATAAAAATGGGGATTTTTTTTCACTCCTTGTACTTTAAAGTTCACATTAAGGAGAAACCTTGTCAACTTCTTATTTAATCAAAAAAGCCATTAATTGAGGAACAAGTAGCTGAAATGGCTAACTTACTTATCTGGAGAGAGATCATAGTAAGAAATGAAAAATCAAACTTCCTCACTCTCAGACTAACCGAAGACCCTGTCTTATTTCAGGTAGCAGAGCACAGAAAACTAGAATAAACTTTTGTTTTATGTGTTTTTAAGCAATATACAGAAAAAAAAAACTATAGGCTTATTTTTATGGTATTTTGCATACATTAACCACTTGCAACAAAAACTCAGGCTCTCAACCTCAATGACAATGAATAACATTGAAAAAAGTCACAAAATATGGACTACATTTTGACAAATGGTAATCTGATGAATAAATCTCAGAGAAAGAACGCTTTCTACAGAACCAGTTTCTTACCTTAATTCTAGAATATGGAGATAAAGGAGCCATCATCTATAGTTTAGGTTACTTATGTCTATTTATCTTCTGTTTCTTGGAAAAGTAGCCTAAAAAGTATATTTAAGGAATTCAGAATAATTTAAACATATCAACTGTTTTGATATCCTTTATGCCTGATTTCCCTTCAGTCATATTCTAACTCCAGAGTGTGCACAACCTTTAATTCGGTGTAATAAACCATGAAATGATTTTTTTCTCAGCAAGACAAAAAGGACATTACTTGAAATGCTAGCATGGCATTGGGATAGTGGAGAAAGCTGATGCAATTATGTAGAAGGTCTGTTTATTCCTTCTTTATTCCTCTGTACCTGGGGGAAAATTATTATTCAGCACAGTTAGCTCTAGCATTGCATCAGGAGTGAGATTAGAAAGAACTGATTTATAAGGAGAATTGTAGCTGGAATAAGAAATTCAGATAAGCAAAATGACTTAAAGGCCTTATTTTATTTTTTCTGTATTTTTTATTCTACTCCGCTCTTTGCTATGTATGTTTCAGTTATGTAATAATTAATTTTAAGAGTTCTACTATTTATGTATATTTCCACTCCCATCCCAAATATATAACTTCATATTTGGTTGCTGTTTTGTCTTTGAAGCAATAAAATTCTACTATGTAGACATATAAATCATGCTGTTGCATGATAAATGTGCCATAGAACATTAGGTCCCATGTCGTGGGAGGGAAAAGAATATCATTTGAAGGGTACAGTGTCCTTTATAGTCTATAGCAAGTGGTGAGAGGTGGAAGTCCTTGCCCAGTTCTTACCTTTCCTGTATAAGTAATGTTTACTGGGCTTCCCCTGAAACACGTAAATTCAAATTTCTTGATTTCATTTATTTTTTTAAATGCACCAGTCAAATAGAAAGTACTACAGATTGGAATCTATGCAAGCAGAATGACATAAATCTTGCTGTTACAAGGGTGCATCCCTTTTCACTCGTTACTCTTGGACCTTTCCTGTCTTACAGACCACATGTTTTGAGATGTAGAATAATTTATTAGTTAGTATAGCAGTGCCAAATCACCAATATGACTGAAATGGATTGAAAAATCAAAGTATTTTGTATTGTCCTTAATACAATCTGTTGAAAGACACAGACGGTAGAACAGGTGTTAAGGGTTCATACAATAGACACATGCCACATGCAGACTTCCTCTGCACACTAATTACAACCCAAAATGCCAACAAGCAAAAAAATAAATGAACAAGAATTTAATATGCTTGAGGAGCATTTTAGAAATTATAGTATCTAATCCTGATAAGCAGGAAGCTGTAATCAATGTATTGTACTACGCTTAAGCAAAGTAATAACCATTGTAAGCCATTCGATTCTCCACATAAATCATATTCCTATAGTCATCTTTTAATCCTTTTTCATAAGATTATTCCCAAATTCTTTGAAGTTTATTCTTCTCTTATAAAGAAATTCTGGGTTAGAGCCATAGATTCTTAACTTCAAGTAGGCCACCTTTCCTCCCACAGAGGAAGGGACAAATTTAAAACATTCTTATTAAGGTATATTATAACTGGCCTACTTAAATTATACAGAAATGTCCAGAACGATATATAGCATGGTGATATTTTAATAAGAAATAGTATATGTTACAATTTTAAAGTACATCTGTGAAATCTATAATTATAAAATATTTTCCATTGCATTTCAAATATTGACCATTAAACTTTCCTATCAAGACTATATAAAAGCTCTTTTATATTTGAACTGTTTTTTCAATAAATATTGATAAACCCAAGATTTAAGAAGATCATTTCCTTGTAACAAAGGCAGGGTGAAATGTCACTAAAAGTGCCATAAATTTAATTTCTATATTACTAATTATAGTTTTCAAATTAGATATTAACAAGAACCCTGGTGCCTACTTCAGACACTCAGCAGGGTGCCAAGGTTATTCTTAGTAAACATAAACAATGAGATCTGAAATATGAAAGCAACCAAATTTAAGATAAATAAACCTTAGAGATCACTGGGTCCAACCACTTTAATTTGCAGAGAAAGTTTAAATTGGCAAAGTTGTAGAGCATTTATATATTCAGGCATTTGTAGCAGAGTCAGCACTGGAAATAAAATCAAAACCCCTCACCTATGTTGAAATGATGACTATATGTTGCAAGTCATTTTGATCTGATAGCAAGTGTGCTGATTCCTATTTCCCATTGACTAATCCAAATGGCACTGCATTATATACTAATCTAAATGATAGACATCCCGAATCACCTCATTTGCATTAGGAAAAAACCTGAATTTAAAAAGAGATTTGCAAACATGAGCTAATGTTGACATCGCTAAATCTAGTACATAGGAAGTTAGGAATGAAGAGCAAACTGATCTCGTCCCTGCCTTGTTAACCCTGAAATATCAATGCAAGTCATCAAGGGTCTTATTTGCATTAAGGCCTGTAAGTCATGTGATAGGAGTTGGGGGGGTGGGGAACTGAGGCAGAGATTTCTGAACACAGGACAGAGACTCAACTCATGAAGCCTGGGGCTCTATTATAAAGGGAGAGGAAAACATGTTTAGTTCTTCAGAAGGATGCTCCAGGGCTGAAGGGAATTTCCCCACTGATAGGTGGAAGTAGAAAGGAACTATAGGGATCTAGAAGCAGGTAAAGTAAGTAACATTTATTTAGGACGTACTATATATCAAACACTAAGCTAGATTGTTACATTAAATTTTTTTTTTGATTCCTCATAACAATTCTATAATGTAGCTATTTTTATCTGAATGTTTGAGTTTAAGCTCCTTTGATAAGGCCACACATGAAATATATATATTTTATTAATGGATAGGAAAGATTTCTACTCTAATCCTAATAGATCCCAAAGCAGCTGTTCCTGTAGCATAGTGACAAAATGCACCATTTCTGGAACCAGACTACGTGGGTCCAGTGCTGGCTCACCAACTGTGTGATGGTGGAGAAGTTACTCCCTCTTAGCGTTAGGGTCGTTATCTGTAAGATGGGGCTGACAGGGTGGTTGCGGAAGAGAAGTGAGGTAATGTGTGTCCAAGTCAGCACAGTGCCAGGCGCACAGTAAAATCTCAGCCCTCAGCTCTTGTTTGTATTATAAATCTCTCCTGCAGAGGGAGCAATAAACCTATAAATACAGGTTTCTTAAGGGCCCACAAAGCCCAAACTCCACAGAGGGACAAACAGAAATGTTATAACTTAGGGAAAGACAGTTTCCTCTTGGAGAAAGAATTACTATGGCTCTCAGCAAAGAGTTTGGGTGTTGGCCGACTTCAGAAGACCCAGAAAACGAGAAGAGGAACAGTGATGCTTGGGAAGCGCAGCAATCCTGACAGTGGGACCAAAATAGCCACGGTGTGAGTGCCAGCTAGCAAGGGCTGCCTGAGGAATCTCTTCGGTTTGTCACAAACCTGCCCATGTGAAGGGAACTGAAGGCCCGAGGGAGGTGGGGAGATGATAATGCCAACAGCTACCATAAGCTTTACAATCCCCAGGACAGTTTTATGAGCTACAAGGAAACTGAGTGGTGGTGAAGTATCTTTCCCAAGATCTCAAAGTTAAAAGTGATGAAGCTGAGATTCCTACCCATTATGGGCTTCTGTAGGAATGTCTCCAACAGTCTAAGTGTGTGTAGGACCACAGGTTTGCTTGGGAGTTTTTCTGTTCTTTCCTTTTTTATGGCTCATCTGGTCTGGAGATAGCATCTCAGCTCACTGATGCTCTGCCTGTGTCCCAGGTGAAAAGACATCCTGGTCTCCCCAAGGGCACTGGCTATGAGAAGGAGGGTGTTACACAGAAGAGAGATCTGGTTTTTACAATTTTCCGACTCAAGTTTCTTCAAGTTCCCCCTACAACGTGGATACAGGAGGTTATTCTCCATTAACACCACACTCTTTGTCTTTCTCCATCCTCACTCCCAAAAAAGTATTTTTGTTTGTTGTTTTTGCATAATTATGCTTTGGAGTCATGTTTAGAAAGTTCTTCAATGTATACAAGAAAAAGATTTATTGATGTTTATATCATTTAGTTTGAATGAAAGAACCAGGAGCACTAAGATATATGAATATATACACACATATATACACATGTAATGATTTTTTTAAACAGAAACTTGATTTTACAGAATTGTGGGAGCTAGCTTAGCAGTCTTTGTAAACTTTTGCCTTCATATCTGAGGCTTAGAGTCCACAAGGAACATGGATGGAAAAGTAAGGGAGAGCAGGAAGACACTAGAACCCACAAACACAAGCCAGAGCCCATGAAGACAAACAGAAGCACATGACTCATTGCCTCTGAATTTGACGGAATGGGTGTCTTACGGAAGCTGGGACGCATTGTTAGATGCACACACCTGGCCTAGGAGTCAGAGAAACTGAGCAAGTTTCCAGAGAAACAGTCTTTGGCAATTAAGTGCCCCCACTTGTGCCCGGCCACCGTGGGATCCTATCATCCTTGTCACTTATAGGGATCCCAGTTTGATGGCAGCAGTTCCAGTGTAATTTCCGACCTGCAGAGAAAAGCCATCACAGAACTCTTCACCAATATATTTGTCAAAGACAGTGTCCTCTGTACCATCCCAGGGTGGTAAGCACATCTTACATAATAAATCCATTCTAGCATTTCAATCTTTATAAGCCTTTGGTTTCTCCTCTCAATATACAAAGGAGATCTTAGCATTTCAATGTTATTTGATGTAGGCTTCCTTCAGGTCCACATTTCAGTTAACCAGACAAACAGAGTGAGAGCAATTCCTGGCCACTCTCAAGCTCAGACATTGAATTTGGAATTCTTGCTTAGTGGACTCATATCACTAAATTCATCCTGATCCAATTTTATATTTCTTCCACCTTGATTCTATACCCTAGAGTTCCTTTCTCACACATATTCCCCAGATTTCTGTCACTATAAATTGGAAAAAAATCACGCAGTTCTTTGGTCTGTATCGTGCCACCTCACAGGTTACACTTTTACCACACCCATTTGGAGCTTGCTGGACCTGAGTTTGATTACAGGTCTAGAAACAAGGAGAGGTTGTGGAGGTACGTCCTGAGAAGGATCAGCAGTGCCTTGCAATTCAACCACCCCAGGGGACGCCTTTATAGGTTCTTGAGTGACAAGGAGAGACCAACCACTTCGAGCGAGGATAGAAGGGCTGCTTCAACTGGCAAAGAAGGCTTGGTGAAATATACAGGTTCAAGGCCCCCAGCATCAGCAGAATCTACTTGTGTGTCCTTGTCGCAATTTTCACAATCCCATTTCTTCCCCATCAAAGTGTTAACTTTAACAAAAGAGACGCTATGAGGTTGGGAAATCATTTGTGTTGCAATTCAGCCACACTTGAGATTAAAACTGGGGTTTGCCTCCCTGAAATCTCAGCTCTGAACTCCAGGAAATGAACTAAGTAATAGAAACTTAATCCCTTGTGCATAATTTGAGCTGGGAATTTAAAGCCCTACACTTGTCATATATTTTCTCCAAGTTCTCCAGCATAGTTACAAGCAACCAATCAATGCCATCATACTCATATTTTCAGTAAAAATTTTCATGAGAGCAAATACAAGGTCACTCAGAGCCTTGTTCTTTGTAAGTACTTGATTACCAGTATCTAAAGGTGATAATTTATGTAAACTGTTTTTCCACTGTATGACATAGCCTATCTCTCTTAACCACTAGAAACAGGATCATTAATGCTTTAGACTTCATCAAATCGAAAAACTAATTCCAGAAAACCCAGAACCAATTCAGATTAATCACTCTTAAAATTCTGTTCTTCTAGAACCATTTCTGGTACCAAATTAGTATCAGGGTTTTATTAGAGATGGATATATATGTAAATAAATAATAAGTGATTGGTTACAGGGATTTGACCTTATGAAATTTTGGGAGCTGATTGAGCAGGTGCCTTTGCATTTGATTCTGGAGTTTGAAGTCCACAGTGGAAGCAGTTGGGAAGGAAAGATAAACATAATGTGGTAGAGAAAAAAAACAAGCTTGGAATTCACAAGCAGAGCTGGAGCCCATGAAGACAAACTGTCAGTCCTTTTTGTCTGCCTGATGTTGGTAAAAAGGGTGTCCTGCAGAGGCAAGGGCCCTTCTTCATGGAGCTAAGCACATACACTTGGGCCAGGAGTCAGAAAAGGTGAAGAAGGATCTGACAGAAGGTGGAACAGTTGCCGGCCCTACTACTGCATCACACCCACAGGTGAGACAGCAGGTGAGTAAGCTATAGCAGGTGTGTGTGAGCTACAAAATGGCTGCTGCTTCCTCTCCAGCCTCCAAATCTCCCACAAGAATCTCTCATGATTTCATCATAGCCAAAAACATACAGGAAAGGAAATTTTAGAAAATTAGTTCACCCTTTCCAGGTTAACACACTACAAAGCCACCACAGTATCATTAAAACTACTCTGAAGGATGTGACATTCAGAGCAAAATAAGATGGCTGATGTGATTCGAGGGTAGACAACAGAAAATGAATGAGGACAAGCTGGTTTAATTACAAAGGGAACGGGCAGGATAAAACAGGCACCTCAAGAAAGAAGAAATAAAAAATGAACAAGGAAGAAGTCAAAAAAGATACTTCTGACACTCATTCAAAGTCATTTCTACACTGACTAAATATAATTTGAGGGGAGAAGTGAAGAAATACTTGCCCTCTGGACTCCAAATATATTTCTAATAAGTTTGAGTAAGACTGGACTCTTTCAGGTGAAGAGCTGAAACTGTATGCCTTTTCCAGCCTTGATAGGTTCTAATAGAAAATTTATAATTAGGGCACAAAAAGGCTCTATTCTCATATAAAATGCTTCTGCATACATGCCCTTGGAAAATTTTTCAGCCAGAGCACTAGCTTGGTGCAAAATCTTCAACACTATCTAGGCAATCTTATGACCCTCCTAGTAATCTTACTAGGATAGGATTCATAAAGCAGTAATGAAACTGAGTTAAAGCAATTGGTCCATAGAGTCATTAGCACTAGGCTAAAACTGCCCTGATCATTATAGGACTTGGAATACAAAGGGAGTCGCCAGTAGGTGAAGAGGTGCGGAATTCTCAAAATAGCAATTTGCAGCATAGTGTTTTGACCCATTTGTAATATCTCCTTACCAACTTGGTAGCAAGAGAGCCTGTGTGATCAGCATAGAATGTGAAGACATTAAGAAGCAAATGCTATTATCTACAAAGTTACAGAAACAAAAGTAATTTAGGCATGCTACTTAAAAACTGTAAAGTCCATAGGTCCAAAAATTTTAAAACATAAGTCTGGTTCAAAGACTAGAAATATTAATGTTCTAAAAAAGAAATAAAATAAATTGATATTCTAAGAAAGAAATAAAACAAATGGGAAAACATATACTATGGTTGTCAGATAATGTGAATTAACCTTAATGTTTAATAATGGAAATGACATTTTTTTCCAGTCATGTATAGTTATATAGCCTCATGCCTAGATTTAGAAAGAACAACAACAATTTGGTGGAATAGCTTTAATGCCACTTAAAGAATGAGTTATGGGTCTCATTACAGTCTTTGATTCTGAGTTTAACACGTAGATTAAAAAAAATAGACACTACCGAGCTTATAGCCAACCATTTCAACTATTTAGCCACATCACCTTGATCAATGGCTACACAATAGACTTTATACTCTTCAAAGTAATTTGCAAAGCAAAGACACTTTTTTGGGGAGGAGGAGGTCAATATTCTTCTTCAAACTCATAAAAGTGATTTAAAAAGAGTGTTTTAAATCCAAGTTGTCCTTCCCTTTCAACATACTGGAGCACCTTGTTAAACAGCGCATAATAGTAAAAGAGCATTTAACAATCTGCTTCACGTACACCTCTTTTCCAGCCAAATTGTACCTATAAAACTGAAACAGAACCTCTTTGGATTCTCAACAAACATGAACTGAATATTTTATGGTTTGTGCAGTACTTACAGTGTGTTGTCGTTTCTTAATTAGCATATATATGGATGCCTTTCTTTTATCGCATGTTATTATTGTTGCAGTAATTCAATAAAAGTATCCTAAACATTTACATTGTGGAGCATTTTTATGATTTATACCAACAGAATGGCATACACAGTGTTATACATCTGCTTTCAAAGTCATTGCTCTATTTCACATTCTCATATCCCCTTTAAGAATAAGAAATATTGTAGTTTTCAGGGCATGCCTTTATTTTTTATCATTCCTGTATATTTGTGAATTTCATTATTTTACATATTCCACAACAATGTTCACATCAATTCTGCTGAATGTGGCAATTTTTTCCTGAATGACAGAGTAATGAATTGTCATCTTAATCCACTCCATTGAATTTTTATTATTTAAAAAAATAAGCAACATTTTCCCCTGTTTGGTTACCAACTAGGCTTACACTCAGTCTCTTCAAAATGACTTATGAGTGGTCAAAAGCACAAGTCTTCCATACAGACACTAAATACATGTTTAAAGGAAAATTATTATAACTTCTTTATGGTGTGATATTCTCAGAAACAATTTTCAACTTCAGGGGTCAAGGGAACAGGATTTAATTCAGCAAAATCGTCATGTAAAACATGTCCTTGGGTCTTAAAGGTGTTTCCTTTTGCATTATCATACCTATTTGTGACACAGTAGAGTCATAGTGTTCTGCTTCGGTTTCAGAATCCCAGGCTGTGAGACTTCTTCATTTGCACAGCTCTGTTATATCCACTTGTCTGCCTTTGCATTTGTCCTGCCCACATCTCTGCTTGTCCTCCTTTAAATATAGAAGCAGCAAGTAGCACCTTTACAGAAGTGATAAAGAGATCTTCTCTTGAAGTAATAGTTGGTGTTTACAGCATCAAAATTATGAGGTTCTAACAAGAGATTTGGGGAAGACATTCTGTTAAACCTTAAGGTGTGTGTTTGAATGATCAGCAAATAAACCGGAAGTAGAAGATAGTGGTTGAGCTCTGCCAGGGCAAGAGTGAGAGGCATTTGTGTGTACAACGTCCTAAGCACCCACATTTATTGTTTCCCAACTAATTTCTAGGGAATCCATGTGCATGCAGAGATAGGCACAAGAGAAAGAAAAAGACTTAATAAGTATTGTTTTAATACCAAGAAACTGAAAAGGCTAGACCTGCCTTAAGTCTAATAGGGATAAAGACATCCATTCTTTCCCTCCACTAGAAATTTCAGAGAGGAAGAATGACAAAGATCACACAGGGAAAAGATTACATCAGGGTTGGAACAACAGAGAACAGTGAGGAGGTTCAGATCAGGATGACTGTCAGAGTAACAGGAACAGCAGATAAGAATGCTAATGATCAGAGATACAAATATAGAGTATCACTTACAGAAAGGCAAATTTTAAGGGTTACAAAGGAAAATGGACAAAACATTCAAGATTCTACAGAAGGAGTAATAATAATAATTACTGGTACATAGAAAAGTCTTCAAACTTGTCAAAAACTGTTTTAAGGCTGG
Source organism: Daubentonia madagascariensis (assembly GCA_023783475.1). Classification (NCBI taxonomy): domain Eukaryota; kingdom Metazoa; phylum Chordata; class Mammalia; order Primates; family Daubentoniidae; genus Daubentonia; species Daubentonia madagascariensis. Next base: position 34,587,287 of record JAKFHU010001209.1, read on the forward strand.
GCGCAGTGGCTCATGCCTGTAATCCTAGCACTCTGGGAGGCCGAGGCAGGAGAATGGCTTGTGCTCAGGAGTTCGAGACCAGCCTGAGCAAGAGCGAGACCTCGTCTCTCGTAAAAATAGAAAAAATTAGCCAGAGACGTGCAGCGTGCCTGTTGTCCCAGCTATTCGGGAGGCTAAGGTAGGAGGATGGCTTGAGCCCAGGAGTTTGAGGTTGCAGTGAGCTACGATGATGCCACTGCATTCTTGTGGGGCAACTGAGCAAGACTCTGTCTCCCCCCCAAAAAAAACCTGTTTTAAATATTTTACATATATTATCTCATTTAATACTCAAGTCATTCCTATAAGGAAGGGGCAATTATTATCCCCTTGTCAGGGTTCAGATGAGGAGATTGAGAAATAGTGACCTTAGGTTACTTAGCTGCAGTTACATAACAACAAAAAGTGGTGTGCTGAGCTTTGAAAGAAGGTGCAGTCTGTGCTCCCAATCACTGCAGAATCCTTGGCAGGGGAGAGGGGAGGCTTAAATTTGTGTGTCCAGGGCCTCCACCTTAAGAGTTCCAACACTCTTTTCCTTATCACCGCTATTGTTACTGAAATGTATCTCCTGGATCGTATTTCTCCATCTGCTATGAAAACTGAGAAAACACAGGTGGGTAACAGAAAGAATAACTTAATCATGGTGTTCAACAATAGTATGGCAATTTCTAAATTTTGTAATTCATTCATTCCTCTATTTATTTGTACATTGAACAAGAAGATATCCTGCCCTTTACCCAGTTTACCCTGGTTGTGTGCTAAGTGGTAACTATATAATCCAAAAGCACTTTCAGGCCCAAACGCCCACTCCTTTACTAGAGGAAGCCATGTTCTCATCAGCCCATATAGCACATGCCTTGAGTGTTTGCCTCCCAATCCCTAACTCAGTAATATAGAAAGAAATTCAGAGTCCAGAATTCCTCTGCTACTACAATATAGCTATATTTTTTAGCAGTTTTTTGCACTCATAGTGAAAATATATCAATACAAAAATAAAAGGCACAGTTCTAATTGAAATAATATGTTGATAATTAGTATTTGATAAAATTTTTTTTCTGTGACATTGCTGGAGGACCAAGTTGGGTCACACAAACACACATATTCAAGTAGGTTTTGAATTCTCATATATCTTCAATAAAGTGCATGTGAATAAACATCAGTATATAAAGAAGGAAAAGTACAATTCTCTAAGTGAACTGACAATTCTGCAAATGATAAATGCCATTCAGACTTGATTGCATATAAGACACATTGACATAGAGATAAGAAATACCTTTTTCATCAGTTTATACTTATCCCTCCCTACACAGTTCCACCCCTAAAATTTAATTATCAATGACCAAAATAAATATAGTTATAGAGTATGCTAAATTTTCTTGCTGTTTTAACAGCAGGTGACTTGGTTGATCTGAAATGGAAATAAATCTACAATCTACCTCCTTATTTTTTATCATACTACCTTATTTTGAAGATGCAGGGTAAATTAAAGGCCACTTGGTGACTCATATCTAAACACTGCATGGTTAATTCTGAGCATCTACTTCCTTAGAGATTCCACCAATTGTGCTCTGAGCTCCACGACCGATAAAACATACTAGAGTATTGAATCCATTGAAGTGTTTTAAAATTCAGCCAGTATAACCCTTCATGCAAGTGTTCCACTGCTTTTTCCCCAATGCGTTAGCTCTCCTGGGAGCTGACACAAAGTAGCTACTCCACACTTCAGAAAGGAAGTGCCAGTTGCCAGACTTGAAATTGCTGCTGGGATTACAACAAATTCCCAAACTACCCCACAGCAGAAACAAACAGCTAGTCTCATATGTTAAGATAGAAAGATGAGATCGAAGGGACAAACTTTTACACCATAGAATCTTTTGCAGCAACTGTTGGGTAACACTGATAAGACTTGAAATTAAGGAGATGTAGCTATAATTGCAGCTGTGGTGAAAGGCAAAGACTTATAATTAGGACATTGAATAGCATATATATATACACAATGGAATATTACTCAGCCTTAAAAACTGAGGATATCCTGCCATTTGCCACAACATGGATGGACCTCGAGGAAATAAGGCAAAGTGAAATGAGCCAGACACAGAAAGAAAAATATTGCAAGATCTCACTTACATGTGGAATCTAAGAAAAATATCTCATATATAGATAAATAGACAATAAAACAGTGGTTTACCAGGGTTAGGGGAGGGAGGAAATGAAGATGTAGGTCAAAGGATACAAAGTAGCAAATACGTAGGATGAACAAGTAGAAATATCCAATGTGCAACATGAGGACTGTAGATATTAATAGTATATTTCATTCAGGATTTTTGCATAATGAATAGATTGTAGCTGCTCTTGCCATGGGGGAAAAAATGGGTAACTTCTAGATGACGGATATTAGAAACCATTGTAATATATATATATATATGTAAATACACACACATCTTATCATTTTATATACCTTAAATATACACAATAATTTTTTTAAATGTGATGGTTGATAACATTAGAAAGTTTTTAAAACAGATTTAATTAGTAAGCCGTTCTTTATTACAGTATGCATTCATTACCTTGTGATTTAGTTATTTCTGCAGAGTTTGGGTTCAAAATAGGCTGTAACATGCATGGAGGTAGCTACCTCCAACTATGTTTTGTTCATCTTTGCATCCTTACAGATCCCAATGATGCTATGCACTTGATATGTATTTAATTGAATCCTCCAAACAGATAAAAATTTAAGTCATCATCTTAAACATAGAAAGTCTTGAATTTAAGTAATCACCAAATCAGAAAGCGGCCAGATGGCTATTTAAAAAATTAAAAACTCATATATTTCTGTCATTCTATAGGGATTAATCAGTCATTAATGTTATTAAGGATGAGTCCTTAGGAAGAATTTTCCCCATCCTCTGCCCTTGAAGTAAGCACTAAGCTGTACCATTCTAAACAAACAAGAATCTATTCTTTTTCTTCAGAATTCCAGGGAAATAAGACACAGTCCTCCCCAGTAAACCATGCCACTAATATTACCCTGTATTAAACTTGTATGAGTGAGTTTATTGACTAATTGACAATATGTCAATGGGAGAATTTAATATTAAGTGTGCAATATTCACAATACAGCAGACTTTGAAGTTACTGTCAAAAGCCAGAAGTCTTCTGGGTATGTTAAAAATTCAGTCAAAACTTTCAAAGGCTTGCTCTATGGATTGTTTGAGGGTTGCTATTACAACGCTTAAAAATCAGGTATAGTGTAGAAAAATTAAAGTCTGGTTAAGGTCCATTAATTCTAATGCAATGCCTCAGCCAAACAACAGCTTGGCCTTAAATCAATACTCAATTAAATACTTCCTGCAGTTCTAGTCATTAATTGCTCTGCAGCTTAAAAAATAACATTCTAACAACTTGTAGAAAGGTAATCAAAATTTGTGTGTGAAACTTAAGTTTGCTTCTTTTGTGATTATCTTTCCTCAAGAAGGAAAATTAATTTCTTCAGTTACTTAAAGTCCATACATTTCAAACCCACTCGAAACTATTGAAAATTGAATATAAAAACAAGTAATAGATTTTTGGTTGTAGAATGATAGTTTGTCTTAAATTAAAGGACAAACAACACTACAGTGGTATTCTCAATCTTCCTGGAATTATCATCATTGAAAAAAAAATCATCATTTCTATATTATATTTTTAGTTGGGTACATATAGAACTCTTGCTACCTATTCAGTATTGGGTGGGAAATGTTTACAGAGTAACATCTTCTAGCTGCTGCTGGCAAGGGAACATTTAGTGGTTAAAAAGGAAATGCCATCTCGCCCTGTAATGAGGAATAGCTCTTCAGCTCAACTCTAAGCACAAAGTGACTCATCCTGCCAAAGGTGATTTACAATGACCATCCTACTGATGCATCTTACAGAATGCTGATTGTGGAGCAGGACAAATACAGAAACAGAGAAAGGAGATGAGGGACTAAGGATGCCCACGTTAGAAAGAGAGCTCCAGAACCTACAAAATTCACAGAAATCATCACTGTATCTACAGAACAAGGATAAGAGAACATAATTGAGATAAACACTATAAATATAAACACCAGGCAAGCAGCAAGCATCAAGTGTTGGATTGCAAATGTAATGACAGGAATTTAGAAAGTAGGTTTTTGAAATGAGGTTGTATCTCAGTCCTACGCAGCCTGGGGCCAGATGCTGGAGGAACCAAGAGGAGAAACTGCAGAGCAGAGACAATGCAAATAGAAGAGGAGAAGTACCCTGGAAAAGGATATTTTTCCTTTTCTTTCCTTCACATATGCATATTTTAGTGTGGATAGCTTAGAAGTATGCATTGTACAGTGTAATTTTTAAATTTATGGCAGGTTTGAAATTGTCCATTTTGATTCAGATGTGCAGAAACATAACTTTCTGTATTTCTCCCCAGTGAATTCAACTTGTTCTCTGTGCCTTGTTTTAAAAAATGTAATCCAGGCTTCTCCAGGTAATTCAGTCACATCTGGTTGAAAAGATCTCCTTGGGGGTAATTATTTAGTTAATAGATATGTAAAACTCAGATAATTCATTTTTCAAACTCTCTAGTAATGATATATATACAATTCTTCTTGTGTGCTTGCTTTTTTTCTACTTCTCCATGGGAAAACTTTTGAGAACAAGAATTTATTGACAGAGCATCACAACAGAGAGGCCCGGGGAACGTATTTTACAAGGGCTCTCCTCGGGTTCCAATGGACCACGTCACTCTTCCTGTAAGTCACTCATGGCTGCCTTAGTTCCTTCTGCATCCACATCTGATGTAAGCGGTCCCATCTTGCCTTTGCACATTTACTAGCGTCCTGGCTAATGCCCAGAGCCCCTAGTACAGTCTCGATTGTGTCTACATGTTGGGTCTTCTCCTTATCTCAGACCCAGATCTCCTAAGACTTACCAACCTTCTTTGCACTTACACATTCCTCATCAAGGCATGAAGCAATTTCTCGATTTTCTTCACACCAGGTCTTTCAGAATTCTGGGATGTAGTGGAAGACATTATCTCAAACCTTCTTTCTGCCTGAAAATGCAAAAGCCTCATGTAAAATTCTCTGGGCATTCCATTTGGGGAGCATTATGAAACTTTGCCTCCCAGAAGGGAACGGAAAACATGCTCCTTATCCCTGAAATTACCAAAGACGGGGGAGTGGGCTTCTCATTGAAGCCTGAATGTGCTCCTTTCTCTCTTGCTCCAGTGCTTTCCCCTAGCTGAGGAAGGGCTTTTATCTAATTTCTGTTTGGCAGGAAACTGTCCCTAAGTCATCCTTCCTACTTTATAGTGAAAACTTCATGTTCAATCCTCCAAGCTTTTTTTCCTGATGTTTAAAAGGAAGATTCTGGAATTTGGAAAACTGTATTCAAATGTTTGTCCTCTGCAATTGAAGACCTAGATTTTAATAACGTAATCTAGAAAACGGATTTCAACAGCTTATTTTAAAGGGGGAAGGGTTGACTTTGTCCATTTTGTTCTCTTTCAGCTATAACAATCCTAACTTGGTAGTGTACTGCTTGGAAGGAGTCTGAGACTGCAGCAGACATCTTGCTAAGGACTCTTATGTATTATGCATTTTATACCCACAAAATTTAACAAATGAAGATACTGAAGTAAAGGGAGATTAAGCAACTCATCCAAGACCACACAGTTAGTGATGACACCAGGAATCGAAGCCAGGCAGCTTGCATGCAGAGCCTACACTCTTTTCTTGCTATGCTACACCACTTACGGCAGTCTATACTGGGAGCAGTATAGGAAGTAAAGAACAGGAAGGAAGTAAAAAACAGAAATCCTATTTCAAAATATTACTTGTATATGTATAAATACATTTACTGATGCCTAATTTAGTGTGCAGTAAAATATATAGTTCTAACTCTTGATTGGGGTTTCAATCATTCCCAACAAATATTTCAGTCACCCTGGGAAAATCCTGGAATAAAACCTTTCTGATACCATTATCTATTATTTCTGGATATGGGAAATGTAGATATAAGAGTGCATAATAATGCACAAAACTAGGGAAGCGTGTATATTTTCTCCACCTGGTGTATTTCTCTCTTAGCGTATCACATGTTTCACTGGAGCTGTTCATAGAAGTTAAGATTTTCTCCTATGCCTAAAATCGTGTTTTCATTTTCACATGTATTGTTTCTGTCTGTAATTATGTGAACAACTCATAAGTATGCCTAATGAATCACATCGTGAATCCCTGCAACTCAATGGAGAAATAAACTATCATAGTTCAAACATAATCAGGAAATATAATACCTGTTAATGTTGTGACAACTCATAAAAATGCTAAAATGTTTAACTTGGAATCTAGTGAACAATATTAGAACAGATTTTCTAGTCTAAAAATATAACATTTTTTTCTCTATACATGTAAAAAAGGATTTGTAGGTGAAAGAAAAATATATTGACATCATGTGATTCTTATCTTGATTTAAGTCATGTTATTATTTATATACTATGAATTAATTCCCTAGAGGACTTAGCATTTTTAATAGATCAAACTATGAAATACAAATTTATTATTCCCTCTTGATTTACATTCTTATTTTGATTCAAGATATATTTTATCATGCAATTTTTATGCATTTTATATCACACATTAAATCAATGAGAGAATTTATTACATATAATATTAAAAATAAATAAATAATACTAAATTAAATTATATATGAGTAAATGTGGAGAGAAAGATAAAAGGAAAACTGGTTTGGTTTCTGTGGTACTGTACTTCCACCATGTATCAGCCGTTGTCCAATCAGGAGAACAGAAACTTCAATTGGTATTTCAATTGGAGGGAATTTAATACAGGAAATAGTTCCAAAAGGGTCAGAAGGGCTGGAATAGCCAGAAGGGAAAAGGTAAAGTTCCTTGATGATTGGTATCTGCTGTAAGCCACCACCATCCTAGGCCAGAGGAGCAAAAGGGAGATGGTGTCACCTATAGTACACAGTCCCTGCTCAGCTGCAGTTGCTGGAGCCCATTGCAATTACTACTATTTGGAACCACTGCTGAAGCTTCCTTGCAGAAATCCATTGCCCATTTTCCTGACAGTGCAGAACCCTGGAGCCTAAAAATTACCTGCGGATGTCACATGCAGCTGGGACAGCTAGGATAGAGAGAGGCAGGACACTATGTTGCCAAGAGCCGCTGCAGCACCTGCTGCTACTGCTTCTTTACTATGACCCACAAAACCTGTGCTGCTGCTGGAAACATGCTGCCTGAGCAGGAACCCAGGTGCTAGACATCACTTTTTGTGACTGCTGCTGAAGGCTCTGCCAAAAGCACAACCCCCTCAAAAAAAAAAGGGTGTGGGTTCTTGGCTTTTTCCTTTCTGCTACCTTCCAATCACCTGCCAGCACCTCCTCTGTAAGAATGTAACAAAAGATCAGCTGATGAAGAGATTTCTATGGTTCTCAAATCAATTCTCTTCGTGTATACGTCTACTCTTATGCTAGAACCACACTGTTTTGATTACTGTAGCTTTGTAGTAAATTTTGAAGTTGGAAAGTGAGTCCTTCAACTTTATTTCTCTTTTTCAAGATTGTTTTGCCTAGCTGGGAACCTTACAATTCCACATGAATTTGAGAGATGGGTTTTCCATTTCTGCCAAAGGAAAAAAAAAAAAGAAAACCCTGTTCGATTTTTTGTAAGAATTGTGTTAAATTTGTAGATTACTTTGGGTAGTATTGACATCTTAATAATATTAAGTCTTCCAATTCATAAACATGGGATATCTTTCCATTTATTTAGGTCTTCTTTAATTTCTTTTAGTGATGTTTTATAGTTTTCAGTGTATAAGTCTTTCACTTCTTTGGTTAAGTTTATTCTCTTGATGCTATTGTAAATGGAATTCCTTTCTTAATTTCTTTTTATGATTGTTCATTTATTGTCTATAGACATGCAACTGATTTTTTGGTATATTTATCTGGTATTCCACAACTTTGCTGAATTTGTTAATTTGTTTTAATAGTTCTTTCGTAGATATTTTTGGATTTTCTATATACAAGATAATGTCATCTATGGTTAGATGTGTATAAATAACTGATGTTTTTGTGTCGATCTTGTAACTTGCTAAATTTTTATTAGCTTTTTCAATTTCTGTATTAAAAATCTTCATGCTTTTTGTGGTTAATGCATTTTACAAATTACTTTGCTTACCATATTTTTCTTGTGTCATCATTTTCTCTCTGGGTTTACTTTTCCTCTGAAGAGGATCCTTTAAATTTTTCTTAAATAGAAGTTTAGCTTGGAATCAATTTTTACTTAGACATTTAAATTCTCTCAATACTTTGAAAAATATTTCTCCATTATTGTCTAACATTTATTGTCAATAATAGGAAGACTTTGTCCATTTAATTAGAATTCCTTTTTAGTTAATCTACATTTCTCTCTTGTGACTTCAAAGACATTTAAAAAATCCTAGATGTCCTGTAAATTTACTATAAAGTGCGTAGATTTGGATTTACTTATACTGTGTGGTCCTTGAAGTGCTCCTTTGTTTTTCAAAGGTGAAAGGACTTTTAAATATCTCTTCAAATAATGCTTCTCATCATTCTGTTTTATCTTCTGGAAGTAATACAAGATCAGAGGTCAGCAAATATTTCCTGTAAAGGGCCAAGTGGTAGATATTTTAGGCATTGCAGGCCATGTGGTTTCTGTCACAACTATTTAATTCTGTCATGGTAGCAAAAAGCACCCATAAATGATATGTAAATGAATGGACATGGCTGAGTTCCAATAAAATTTTATTTGCAAAATATAAGCTGTGGGCTGGATTTAGCATGTGGGTTATGGTTTGCTGACCCCTGACTTAGGCACATAGTGGTGTCTTTCAATTTAACCTCTGTGTTTACGTTTTTTCCTTCTCTTTGTCTTGCTCTGCTATATACTGAGAGAATTCTTCAAAACAAATATCCAATTCACGTATTGTCTCTATGACTGTGTCCAATCTGGAAATCTCATCTGGTGAATTTCTTCTTATTTCAGTGACTACTTCATTTCCAGTATTTCTAACTCTTTGTAGCTTATATCTATCTATTATAGTTATACAATTTTTGTTTCTTTTTTAATGTCATTGATTTATTTACTCATGAAAATTAAAAGAAATGCTTATATAAAATTTATCTGGGGACTATTTATATTAGTTTGCAAGGGCTCCCCTAATAAAATACCATACACTAGGTAGCTTAAGCAACAGAAATTTATTTTCTTAAGCTTCTGGAAACTAAAAGTTCAAGACCAAAATATTGGCAAGTTTGGTTTCTTCTGAGGCCTCTCTCCTCAGCTTGCAGATGACTGCTTTCTCCCTTAGTCACGCTGGAGTAACAGTAATTTTAGCAGAGCTCTCTTTGTCTCTTTCCGTGATCTCTCTGGTAAACTCTCTGCTTCATTTGGTATTAGACCCTATCATAAAGCTTCCCTAATTACCAGCTCTATTGTTTTTGACAATGTCCTGCTCAGTAGTCTCACCTGATTCTATTTGGGCTCTTTTTTACAGTATTATTTTTTAGGCCAGTATTTGAGGGTTTTTTTATGACCCTAGCAGAGCTCTTCTTAGGTTTCTCTTTTCCTGTTGTTTTTTGTTTGTTTGTTTTTTTCTGTTGAACTAACTTTTCTATGGTTAGAATATTGTTCTTAATTAAGAGGAGCTATTATTTTCAGGGGCCCCCTTAGCCTTGAATTTCTCCACACTGTTTCAAATAAACTTAGTTTGTTTGGGCAGAGCATTAGATCTCTCTTTTCCTATCACTGCCTGTCCCTGTGGACAAATTCTCCGAGCCACTATTCTTGGCACTGAGCAGCACAGCAGCCTCTACTCTTCTAAATTTGCCTGTCTCATCATGAAACTTCTGTCCTATGAGCAAGTTGGGGTTAGGGCAATCTTGGTCCAGGTATTCTCAACTTCCCCTGCATGCGGTATAGTCACCATCCTAGGGATGGGGGCAGGATGGAGGGAGGTACCCCTGACCTCCCAGCCACACTCAACAGGAATTGATCTTCTTCAATTTGTAGTTGGAGGGAATGAGAAATGCTAGTGGCTTTCTTTTATGGTAAGCTTTTATTGGGACCTGAGGGAAAAAGAAGCCCCATCTTTTTGGCCACACTCACCCTGAGTGAGACTTCTGTTAAACGGAGGTGGAGTGGGTATGAGGGGGAAAGGGGTTGTGGCTTAAATGCCACAGATTCTTATCTTATTTTGCTTCAGTATAAATGTTTCCTCCTTTGCTATATGTCCTTGGAACTATTTCCAGAGGCTTTAAATGGTTGGGTTTTGTTTTGTTTTGTTTTTAATAAATTTCATCACCTTTTCATGTTTCACGGTCATCTTGGAAGTGAAACTCTTGAATTTAGTTTTAAATGTTAGATACTGTAATGACCAAAACTAAAGCCCTTATATCAGTGGCTTTTACTTTTTGTATCTCATTAATTTATTGTCATATTTCTATTATTTAGGGCAGTATGACTAAGGGTATTGATATTTCCATTCAAATTAAAGAAAAGAAAAATTCGACAAATACCTTTTTTTCCTCAGACCTAACCATACAGCTTTATGCCCAGGTAATCCTCTACCGTTACATTTCCAACAGATGGCAGAATAGATTAATATCTGAAATGAAAAAAACCTTAAATTACCATAAATGACCAATTAAAAGGTATACTTATGCTGATAAACAGCTGTGTGATCTCAGGTTTATGATGGGAATTGCATGATTCTAAAAGCATCAGTTCTGATCTCTCAGCCCAGGTAATCATTTCCATTATTTAAAATAATCCAGAAAAATCTTTAGACAGGCCAGGAGCATATAACGCTAGAGTTAGAAGTGATCTTACTGGGCATTTGGTACACTCCATTTATAGCAGCAAATACATGGGGTCACTTGTTAGTGTCAGAGATGAGACCAAATGCACATTTTATGATCAAAGATCACTATAATTTACTCTACTATTCTGCTTTTTCTATCTGTTGTACTCAATTTAATGGCTGTGCTAATATAATGTAGCTGAAAAGTTTAATTTTTATCTGGTTAAATTGGGTAAATTAGGATGCATTTGGGACACTCTCAGCTCCTATAATTTATTTTTAGTGTATAATTTGAAAAGCCCCATCTTGTATCTATGACTTCTAGGTTGATATATCTCCTATTTCTTCATTGCTATTTTCTAAATTGCTATAATTTTGATGCTATATGTAATGTGTTTTTCAAATAGAATTTTATTTTGTAGTTTTCCTTTTTTTAGTTCATTTTTATTATTGGTTCATCATGACTGGTATTTGCAATAACAATTTATTAAACTCCTCCAAGTTTGTTGGCATGATTTTTCTAGGCTTTCTCAACTAAAGCTTACGGAATAAGGCATACAATAACATATTCCCCTATTGTATTTTTCCCATTTGGTTACACAGCCCTCTATCATTACCTTTCATTTTATAGCAATTCAGTCTCTTCCAAATTAAAGGACTGCCAAGTAATATAATGGAAATAAAATTTCAGACAAAAATAAACTCAGTTACATTTTATATGTGTAAATAATGTGTACTTATTACTACTATACCTTTCTATTTTAAAAGTAATTCCATATTGCATGAGATCAGAGAACAGTGGCATCAATTAAAATATTTTAATTCATTGCTTACTGTAAGTTAATAATTTTACAATGTATACACATATATCCAAACATCACATTGTACACCTTAAATATACAATTTTTACTTGTCAAGTATACCTCAATAAAGCTGAGGGGGAAAGTTACAACCCACCTCTCTAAAAACTTCTTTTCCTGTTCTACTTTTTTAAAATGACATTTGTCACCTTCTAATATGGTATATTTTTCTTGTTTTTTGTGACTGTGGATTATTTTTCTTTCTTCCCATTTTTCCACTTAAATGTGAGCTCCATGAGGGCAGGAATCTTTATCTAATTTGTTGACTGATGGATTCTATTGTAACGGCAAAAACCGGAGTCACGCTGTCCAAGGAAACACCGAGAGGTACACGAGGATGCAGAGAGGTCAGGTTTATTAACTATTAATGCCAGCGGGCTCAGAGGGGTCTTTTGCCAAAGTCTGAGCACCCCCGGTCAGGGGAACTTGTCTTTTATAATTTAAAACAAGGGGGAAGGGTACAGAACGGTGCATACACATAAGAGAGTTGCAGGGAGGGAGCTGGTGCAGGAATATAAGCTGGGTCACTAATTATCTTTCTGGCAACAGCTGTGGCCTTCAAGCATTCCTGTGACTAGGAGGGTAACAAGCAGTCTTACAGAAGCAGATTAAGAAATCTAACATAAACAGGGCTATAGCTTCTCCTTTCAAGGTAAAAGGTTTTTCAGTGAGTTTTATTATTTTTTCCATCTCACTATGTGACTATGAAGGTGCTTGGCTCTGTTGTATGACTTAACAATATTCATTGACTGCCTACTATGTTTACGCCACTGGGCTTAGCTGGTAAAGAAAAAAGACAGTTGAAGCCTCAAGATATATATATTTAAAATGTATTTGGTAAGCTTAGCCTTAGTAATAGCACTACAGCAATATATCAGCAATAGTAGCAGAAGTGGACCCCTTTGTTTTCAAATTAATTAAAGAGGATTTGTAATATAACCTGCATCAGGAAAAGAACCAGTATCTCTTGATAATGAGAACAAAGTTAGCAGGAGGAATAGGATTATTTTACAGAGAAACGAATCCACAGTGTAGAATATTAGATTTTTAAAACATTGCTGTGGGAAAAAAGTGGTCTCTCCCAGTTGGATCATCTGGCTGTCCCTTCTCCTTCACCCAGGGGATCATTCCTCTCCCAGATAAGTGCAGGAATCTGGCAGAGCTGGAAACATTTTCATTCCATGGCTTATTCTGGAACATGAATTCATTCATCTCTTCATTCATTTGACCAATTTTTATTAATTCTTATCCATGTGTTGGGAACTATTTTAGGCTTTGGGGATAGAGAAGTGAATAAAACATACTAAAATTACTTTTCCTTAATATACAACACACAAGCGACAACTTGTGACTTAGTAATATACAAAAATGGGTTAAATTATTTTGGAAAGAGAGGGAGACAGGACAATAGAAAATTGAAAAGCCCTAAAAAACCAAGATGGATACTGAGGAAGGAGAGAAGAGGTAATGTTCGGAAGCAGAACTGTTCACATGTAAAACCCTTGGAAGCTTATGTGTCACTCATGTGGGACTTCCTTAAAAGGTTTATTCCAGCATTGTGAAATGCAGCAGCTATTAGCCACTTGTGGCTACTGAGCTCTTGAAATGTAGCTAATACGGTTTAAGTCTAGACAGAAATATTAATATGTGAGTCATCAGGTCAATAACTCATCCCCATTCTGCATAGTTCAGATTTATCCCTGGAAGTCAAAATAGCTTCCAGGGATTGCAAAAGCTAATTCAAGTAGGAGGAGAGGAAATACATTAGAGTCTTTGTGGTAAACTCCCTTTTGGCCACCATGGTTATACCTTCAGAAACATTAAAATTGAAAAAAGTCCAGAAACTGTACTAGCCAAATTAAAAATATGCTATAGTCATGTAGGTGTGCATACTGTAACCTCTGGTTTACTGTTTTTCAGAATACGAGCATGCTCGCATTTGTGTCTAAGTAGCTGCCTTGAAAGAGGCAAGCATGATAGAGCCTCCCTCATCCAACAATAGGCAGCGTCAGATACACTTTCATCCTGGGATAAGCAAAGAACAGCATAGTGGTTACCTTGTTACGAAAACCAAGCTGAACAAATAGTGTGGCTGATGAGTCCTCCACCCAAAACCACCACTACCTTGTCACTTTATTTCATAAGATAACCAGAAATAGCATCCTGTGGAACAAAAGAAAAGACTATCAAATTGGCTTAACTTAAATCTATCAAAAATAAGTAAGTTAGTCAAGCTCCTAACCAAAGCAGGAAACTCTCTGTCATTATCTTTAACAAGCAGTTATGTGACAATTCACTGCCAGTCAGCATAACTTTGGGTCTCACTAGTCAGGCAAATCTACTTTTTTTGCATTGCTAACATCTTCCTCCTCGTGAGTTCCAATTTCTCAATCTGAAGTTTCCACACTTTGCTCCAAATTTTTCTCTCAGTCCCTTTGAAACGACATCAAATAAATCTAACATATCTCTTATAAGAAAGTGCTTCAAATATGTCACATGTTATAAATACTCTTTCTCCTTATCCTTTCCACATCTACAAGAATCATCTTCCCCAGGTTAAATATTTTTCATTCTGTCAATGCTTTCTCATCTGATTTTAACCTATAAGAGTCTAGTGTTCAGGAAACAGGATTAGGTTTGTTACTTTAAGCTTCTGATCTACTCTAAATCCAAAATTATAGGTTTGAGTTTAATTTTTAAGTCTAAGTGCTAGATTTACTTTTTTCCTATTGATTTTACTACATTTAGGATAAGAGGGTCTTCCAAATTTTTAGTATTTTATTTTGAATACTGCTTTTATCATCCAATAATTTAGCTACAGCTACAGTTTTTGCAACACCCATAGATTTTATTCATCTGTCTTCTTTGTATTTCTAAGCTATTGATAACATGTTGAATAAGATAAGCCAATAACTGAGAACCTAGATAAATCATACCACTAGAAATCTTTCATTCTGATTAGGAAGGATACATTATTTATTCCAGGTAAACTGTTAAAATTTGGAAGACAGAATCTTGTGTTTATTTATTGGTTCATTTAACAAATATTTGTTGAATATTTTCTATGTGCTAGGTACTCTTTTAAGAATATGGATGCTAAGATGAATAAGATACAAATAAAAAGACAACTTTTGCAATATGAAGGAGTTCATGGTGCCACAGGTTAGGTAGAAACATAAATAACTGCCCTTTCTATAATCAGTGCTACCATTTAGAAATAATAAGACTGCAATCATTCAGAATCTTATTAGACCTCAGGTAATGAAAACCCCACTATTATGGGTTTAACAATTTAAGGTTAGTTTTTGTTTTGTTTTGTTTTACATATAACAAGCATAGTGGAAGTCGCTTGTGAGGTTGGTTTATCAGATTAATGATGTCAGAGACGAGGTCTTTGTGAATCTCTTGCCATTTCCATTATGGTCATGAGACTGCTAGTGCACTCCCAGCCCTTATATCTGTGTTCAATGCTAGGAGAATGGGATGGGAAAAGGGAAGACTCCCATTTCAAGAAAACAAAAGCTTTCCCCACATCAAAATTTAGTTTACGTCTCGTTGGTGAGAACCATGTCATGTGGCCATGACTGGCTAGAGGTATTAAGGAAGTAGGAAGTTAAAGTGGGGTTTAGATGAATTTACTAACAGTGGCTACCAAATTATGGGCACATGGGCTGTGGGAAGCAACTCCGCCTGAATGACAGAGAGGGGTTAGAGAAAACCTCACAGAATTGCTGAGCTGAATCACAAAAAAATGAATGGAAGTTTTTCAGGTGCATAGTAGACAAGGATGAGATATGCACTCTTATCATAGGAAAAAAAGTAACAATATTTGCTATCACAGAAAGATCTGAGACAATGCTGTGTTGGTATAGCTGAATATCACAAGGTGGCAGGCAGAAGCCTGTGTTTTCCTCTTTTCTCATTTTGCACGTGGCAGAGTCTTTTTAGACTTCATGTTAGTCATGGATACTGCAAGTGGCTTGTTCTTGATCCCAACTCCAGCACATCCTGTGCTCTGGCTACTTTCAATGTCAGGTCTTTCCCTGAGCCCTGTCCATTGTTCATTGCTTCCCATTCCTGACATGCTTTCTTTTAATTACTGTGTTAGAGCTTTACTCAAGCAGAATACTTCTCATCATAACTGTATTGCTGCCTAAAGCCCAAAATGATCCCTTGAAATGTTCAGTTCTATGAGTAAATACAATCAATTTTTTGGTTATTTTCTTAAGACAATTTGATTTGGTCTCCTGTCACTTGAATTCTGTTTCTTGAAAAAGATTCTTGATGAATACAGACTTTCTAACAACCTTTGAAAGTAATCTTCAATGAAACACACTTTGGTGAATATTGGTAAATATTGATATGACAGGCAGAATTCTAAGATGACTCCAAGATCTTCACTCTTTGATGTTAAACTCTGCATGATCCCCTTCCCTTGGGTGTGGGAAGAATTTGTGACTTGCTTCTAGCCACTTGAACATGGCAAAAATGATAGGATGTCTATCCCTTGGTTAGATTTTATTATATTGTAAAGTTAATGGGATGTCATTTTCATGATTACATTATGTCATATAGTATTCTTTTTTTAGCAGACTGTTATGAGAGGTTGCCTTGCTGTCCTTGAAGAAGCAAATTACAATATTGTGAATTACCTATTGAGAGGACCATGTGGCAAAGAATTGCAAACAACCTGCAGGAGCTGAGAGCAGCCTCCAGCTGACAGTCAGAAAAACGCCAGGGCCCTTAGTCATATAGCTACATGGAAATAAATTCTGCCGATAACCTGAATGAGCACAGAAGTGGATTCTTCCCCAGTCAAGCCTCTAGATGAGAATACAGGCCAGTGATCCTTTGAATGAAGTCTTGTAAATATTGATTATGCAAGCCAAAGAATTATTCACACATATGAAAATTAAGCTATACATTTAGATAGATTATAGCTTCCTGGGAGATAATGTAAAAATTTTAAAAAAATTATTTACCTCAGTTTTAGTGTATAAAAATACTATTTCTTGTTCCCATAAATAACAATAAGAGGGTGACTCAAAGTACCTCTGTATTCAATGCTGTGCAAGCTCCTGACTCTTAAATTCAGAACTCTGGTAGTGTCTGAGCTAGAGTGCATGGTCTAAATGCTCCAAGAAGAGCCATCTAGGTCCATGAATCTAAAGTCTTGAGAACATCACACTCATGCATAACTGAAAAAGGATGAGGAGGACAGGGACAAAGAGAGAGAAGCAGAGCAGAAGAAAATACCATGTCCATGTTCCATGTTTCTCCTTCCTTGGAGGAGCTAAGAATGGTGTAGACAGAGGTGAGCACGGCCTGAGAAGAACCTAACATTTCCATCTTTCCGTCATACCTTCTTATTTCTTATTCTATTTTAATCCATATCCAATATTAGACAATTCAAGGTTCAACCAAGGAACTGGTATCTCTTATAGGAGAACAGCTCTTTTTATAGCCTCCTAGGCCTAGTGAAGTAGAAAATTAAGTTTTTGCCCCCTAAGTCTCTGAAATAGGTCAGAAGAGACATTAAACATTAACTCTGAAACACATTTAATACTATATTAAATTCTCTCCCTGTTCTACTTCTAATCTCAATTTATGCCCAGCTACATGATCCAACGCGGTTCACAAGAGAGGGTTATACAGTGAGCACCATGTGTTACTCAGAACCCTTTCTATTATAAGTAACAGAACACCATCCCAAACTAGCTTTAAGCAAAGAAAGGAATTTATTGTTTCACATAATTAAAAAAATCCAGATGTGGCAGCAGTGTCAGACATGTGCTTCAGAGTATGACATCAGGATTTGGTTGCACTCCATCTTTTAGTTCTGCTACCCTTTGTGTTGGCTTGATTCCCAGGCTAGCTCTGTCCATGCCATTGAAAACAGGACCAATATTGTCTTGGTGTGCACATCCTTATACCTTACTAATCCCAACAGAAAGAGGACCTGAAGGCTTCTGTCACATGCCTATCCCTGAAACAATAATCCCAGAGACTCTGATTGTCCAGGATTTGGTATCATAGCAGCCCTGGAGTCAGGAAGTAGAGTCAGCTCCTCCCAATCACATGAACTGAGAATTGGGGAAGAATGACTCAATAAAGTAAAACAGGAGTGTTTTACTAGTGAATGGATGCCCAGAAGACCAAAAGTAGCAGATGCCTCAGGCATAAAATAGGCCATCACATTCCAAATATTAGAATGGAATATATTCCCAAATTTGAACATAATGAACAATCTTCCATTATCTTTTTACCACACAGAAATTAAAATGCCAAATAAAAATCCTGTCTCCTTGTAAATTTAAGTAGTAAAAATATTAAAGTCCAATATTCTTCCCTTCATAATTTTTTTTTCCCAGCTTAGTTCAACTCCACAGATTTCATTCAGAAGTCAGGGCAAATGGGTGCCTTTTATCTGGCATTTTGAGGCCTAAGAAATACATCATCCACTGAAATAAATATAACTCTTTAAACACTTCCAAAGTTGAATGAATCCAATGCAAGTCTCTTGTATTTCAAGAGACATATTAGTATACAATAGTCCCTGCCCCTTAATAACATTTGAAAATACAAACAATTCTTAGCCAGCTGGGTACATTGCTTCATTGAATAAAGTTGGAATTGTTACAGAGAAGAAAAAAAAAAAAAGGAGAGTAACTATTGTGGGAAAGTCACAATCTCTGCCCCAGGCCATCATATTTATTTTCTTACATGGTCAGTACATGAAAAGCAAAACAGACCCAAGGTCTGAGGTATTTTTCTGACTAGCAAGAAAATTTACACAGTTTTTATAGTGGTGGGTTAAATAAAGACAAAACCATGAAGTCATAGCCCATGAGTTAATTATCACAAGGTTAGTGAGAAAATTCAATTACCAATGACAAATACAGTCTATAAATTTGTGACCAAATACAATTTCCTAACACATCTGTTTTATAAGTCCTGTAGTCATAGCTTGCAGTTAGTTAAAAGGTTATATTTTAAGAGAGCACAATGGAACCTTTGTAACAAACAGCTGAACATGAGAGGAGAGTTTCTGCTCTTCTTGGTAAAAGAGATAGGAATGCAAACTCATAAGGGTAAATTGAAGAATCAATCCATAGGAATTAAATCTGAACAAGTCCTTTGCCCTTCCTGGAAAATTCTCTAACAAATTTGTGATCATTGGTTGGAGAACATTTACAAGCCAACTTTCATTCCTCTTAAAATTTTTATCATCAATCATTATTGTACATATTTTAATTTTAACCAGGCAAGAATTAAAATTTCCTTAAATGTATGATTTTCATTTGTACCAGAGGCTCATTGTGCTGCCATTTGCTCTTCCATAAACCTTCAGAAAGCCTTAGGGAGTCTTTATCTCTTTGCTGTTACCCTTGGCATATCCAAAACTTGAGCTGTGAGAGGCCCAATGGGAAGTAGTCATCTTGGCCAGATGCTCCGCCCTGATCTTGCCTTTCTCAGCATTAAATCCCCCATAGCATGAACAGTCTTCATTATCCTGGTATAAGCATAAAAGTTTCCTTCCTACCTTGATTTTGTTGCTCTTGCTGGACCTGAATCTACTATTCCCCAGTTAAGGCTAAGAAACAAGATAAAATGTAAAAGGCTAACAAAATTCTTGTCAACGAGATAAGAATGGTTAGAATCTTAAAAAGCTAATCTGGTATTGCTCACCAAGGTTCAGTACTAATAATCCAAAACCCCAAAACTTCCCACAATAGAGTCCTGGCAATATTTATTCTGGCATCTGTGGTTTAATGCCACAGTTGAAAAAAAGGTTGTTTTGTGATGAAATTGTCCTGACTGTAGCTAGAGCTTGTCCACGTCCTTTGGAACTCTAGCTGTAGGATCTAACCTTGCAGTCATGGTCTATAAGAGTGCTGGCTCTGAGACCTAAGGAGGGATTCCTATCTGTGGCTCCATTCTTCAGTTTGAAGTTACCACCTAACCCTCTCTAACACAGGCTCCAGACTACCCTCTTGAGTTACACCACAGGCAGGTATGGGAAAACCACCTACATTAACCGAGTCTGTTAAATCCACCAGTGCAGCAGCAACTTCCTGTCATAGAACATTGTTCCAAATGATTATCTCTCTTCTTAGACCTTCACAACACCACAGGAGTGCTGGTGTCTCAGGGATGATTTATATGCCTCTGTATTACTTCCTTAGACTGAACTGTAAGATGTTATCATTACCTGGTAGTGTAGAACAGAAAATGGAAGAGAATCATCCCTTTTGGCTGAATAATTTCAACAAGAAATTACACTTCTATAATAATGTACCTCCTTTTTAAAGTATTTCTATGGTCTGAATGTGACCCTTCAAAATACATATGACATATGTTGAAACCTAATCCCCAGTGTGATAGCATTAAGAGGTGGCACCTTTAGGAGGTAATTAGGTCATGAGGGAAGATTCCTCATGAATGGGATTAGTTCTCTTATAAAAGAGACCCAGAGAGCTGTCCTCCTTTTGCACATATGAGGCAGAAAAGTGCCCTCACCAGAACCAGACCATGCTAGCACCCTGATATGGGACTTTCTAGCCTCCAGAACTATGAGAAAAATGTTTGCTGTTTGCAAGCCACTCAATTTATAGAATTTTTGTTATAGCAGCTCAAACAGACTAAGTGCTTATTGTAATTATACTTTTATGTTTACTTATTATTAACTATATGCCTGTCTCTTCCACTAGACTCTATGTTCTTTGAGAGCAAGAAAAAGTCTGGTTTGCTCACTATTATGTTACCAGGACCTAGTACCATGCCTAGCATGTAGTATGCATTTCATAATTATTTTCTGCATGGATAAGTGAATAATATCCTAGTAACATCTGAGCCTAGATCAGCCAAATTAACAACTCTTTCTTATAAATGGGTGAGGTGCATTGAGTTTAAAAAAATAACTTACAAGAGAGGGCCATATTTACAAATATGAACTTAATTTGACTCTTCACATGAATTTTCAAGTAGAAAACTGGACAAAGTAAAAAAATCCCTGATAGAAATGTAGTACTTGGGGTTGATATTAATATTTTATAGCATCTCTAAATATAATGCAGTGCCACAATTTATAGTTTTCTCAATTAAATGATTCTGTTAGAAGTAGAGGCACTATGACTCACATGTCCAGATATTTGATGATCTGACTCAATCCAAGCCAAAAAGAAATTAGCAAATAAAACTTAAAACAAAACCTGGAATATCTAGAAGAGATCTAAAAGATGTAATAATTTCTTCCATATAAGCTTTTGGACAGGTGTTGGATTCCAAGGTTATATTTTCTATCAAGGCACTGGGTTATCTGTGGTATAAGAAATGTCAAATTAAAATAGTGAATAGCAGTATTGACATCCTTTTTTAAAAATCCACAGCCTAGGCCAGGCACAGTGGTGCACGCCTGTAATCTTAGCACTTCGGGAGGCCAAGGCGGGAGGATTGCTTGAGGCCAGGAGTTCGAGACCAGCTTGAGAAAGAGAGAAACCTCACCTCTACAAAAAATAGAAAAATTAGCCAGGCATGGTGGTGCATGCCTGTAGTCCCACCTACTTGGGAGGCTGAGGCAGGAGGATCCCTTCAGCCCAGGAAGTCAAGGTTGCAGTGAGCTATGATGAAGCCACTATACTCCAGCCTGGGTGACAGAGCGAGACCCTGTCTCCAAAAAAAAAAAAAAAAAAAACCCACAGCCTAATTAAAATTCCATCCTGAATAGACAAATATCTTACTTCAATAAAGCAGGACTGAAAGAATTCTTTCAGTGAGAAAAGAATCTTTCCTAAATAAATATTTTCATTTTGCTATAGTATAAGAACCACCTATTAATCAACTCCTGAAAGATCTACCATAGACAATAACCTCAATCAGTGCTACTTGAAATGTGGCCAAGTATTGGTGGTGATCTACAAATTTCTACCAGTCCACAGTGAGATATATATAGAAATTGAGAATAAGCACTGAGACAATTTGATATTGTCATGCAACCCAAACACATGTTCAATGCATTCTACAAAAGTATTGGTCTGTGACTATGAGAAATCTAAACAAACAAATAACAACAACAGCAAACAGTCCTTTATCACAAATATTTTGAGAAGCTTTAGTCTAGTTGGTTTAGCTTGAAAATTTTCAAAAAAGGTTTACTGGTTGCTTAAAATAACCATAGAAAATTGTCATTAATGAAATTATATAAAACATCATTTTGAACAACAGGCTTACTGGAGTGTCTGCTAGGATTAATTATTTGCATAATGTGTCCCCCAAAGTAGCCAAATGAATTGACCTATTTTAGAGAACATTATCAGATACAATGATGTTAATTCTAGATTTACCCACCTTAAGACATTCCTTCTGACAATAGATGGAGCAGGAGGAATTGTCCATTCAAGCCAAGTGAAACCATAAATTAGCTTCAATATGACAAATGAAATTTATTTGTAGTGGAAAAGTAAAGTTAATTATTAATATTTTTACTCCCACGATCCTTCTTACACACAAGCTGCTTTCTAAGCAGAGTGAGGGATGTTTTGAGAAATATGGGAGAGAATTTGGGAAGAGATGTCTAAGCATAATTGTATGAAATCTCAGTTCTGGTTAAACCTCTACCTCTCATTAACTACCGATAGAGTGAAAAGGACAGGATAGTAGTGGTCGGGAATGTAAAGTAATATTGAATCTTGCCTCAAGGTTGACCAAGGCCAAAAAACAAACAATAACAGAAAAAAGAAATTGTGAAAATGGACCCAGTTACATCAAATTTACATATAGGAGGATGTTTGTCCATCTCTTCTCTAAAATATGAGGAAAATGAGGTCAGAAGATCGATAAGTCTTAAAATATAATTTAAAACAAGGTAGAGTCAGAAACCTCAAAAATGTTATTTAATTTATCCTGAGAGCATTTCTACTGACCTAACTCTTGTACCGGTTCTGGCTGGTGTTCAGTAGGAGCAAGTATAACCAGGATTCATCTTGAGTTCGTATGAAATATGAACAAAACATTCTGATCCACACTAAATCCTCTTCTAAGCCAAAGAGGGTTCCTGTCATAAGCCGATAAATAGAATAATGTGAGTCAATATTGGAGTAGGTTTGGTAGCCTAAAACTAAAATGCAGCAGAATTTCTGGAGACATCCACACTAATAATCTATCAAAGTGGAAACTCACAACGTCTAGATGGAATTCCTGCAAATTTAAGAGTTAATATTCAGAGATGTTTGTATGAACATGGGATAAAACATACTCTGTTTCTGAGAAAAGAGACTGATAAGGGGTTACATTATAATTCTGTTCTCAGAATTACATTTTAAAACTCTTCAGTAAACAGATAACTAAAGATCCAAGTCTTTGAGCTATTTAATTAATTGCAAATTTTTAAATCAACTGCACTATATGAGGCAGTTGAAGTGTTCCAACCAAAGATGGACTTAAGATGTACAAAATTTTGACAATTTTTCTGTCATTATTGAGATGGAAAATTAACTATCAAGTTAAAAATAGCCTCATTGCTGGTTTGACAGTGCAAACCCCATACCTGTTACCCAAACTTATTCTATTTTAAGCACTTAGAAGCAATAAGCAATATACAAAAGGAAAAACAGAATGAGATCCTGAGTAGCCCATTTAATGATTCTATCTCTCTAGCCTCAGTGATTTTCTTTCTTCTTGTTTTCTCCTTGTTCACACAGCACTTGTCAAACCAGGAACTTTAAGTCTAAGACCCATATCTTTCCAAACATGAAATAGATCACATTTTACCAATTATCTGTTGAAAAGAAGAGGAATCCTCCCTTTCAATACAGTCAAAACAGTTTTGAAACATTCTCAAAAAAATTGAACATAATAGAATGAAAACTTTCCTTACTCTTCCTTACCCTTTTCAAAATTGTCATCTCACTAGTCTACTTAAGGATATAAGTAAATGTAGATATCTACATCCACGTTAGATAAATCAAGATATTTAATCTAAATTTGGAACAAAGCAAATAATGAGCTAATTATAATACTGTCAATAACATTGTCTGAGGGGTTAAAATATAAATGAATTTTTCCTAAGTAAAAGTGATTTGTTTTCCAAATTTTCCCTTTATGCTGCCATTTAATGATATAAAATTTTACTTACAAATACATTGGAAAATAAATTTTGCATTAAATGGACACAGCTCTTTGTCAAGAAATGTATCATCTTAAACCAATTTTCCCCAGGACAACTTTTTTTTCTTCTATAGGCATCCACAAAAGTCTCTACAGACAATTATCTCTGATATATAATCTATTTAATAAATCAGGTTAAAAGGTTATCACAACTTAAATATCTGGACAGACATCATCTGCCATGGGGGGAGGGATAGTAGCATAAAATAAATCATACAGAAAACCAAATTAGAGGGCAAAAAACAACTTTTGAGGGCAGTATGGGTCAGACAGATTAATAGCTTTTCTTTGCCATTTTTCCCACTTTATAGTTGAAGAGCACATGGGCTTAACACTTGGAACTTGAAGAAAGCTATTTTTTTAAACTTCTAGGTTGCCTCTAGACCTATGGTATTAAAATCCACTAAATAAAAAACAATTTATACATGAAGATTGTACATTAGTTTTCTTGCCAAGCCACAATTCTGGAGACAAATCTTTGAATTCAGAAGGCAATTTCCATAGACTCTGCCAGATATGAACATACACAATCATTATCCTTATGCAGTTTAACGTTAAATCTGTTGGTGCCAGTTGGACGACGTAGTTCACTCAAACCAAGGAGTGGCAAATCCAGCAGGATTTCTGAGGGAAAAGTTTGCTACCTTTCTGGAACAGGTCATGTGCACAGGTCCTGAGCTAGCTGGAATGGAAGCCAAACAAGTGTATCTCAAATTATTACTGGGAAGAGTAGAACAGGCTGTTGACTAGGGACTGCCTGAGGGTTCAATTACTTACCACTTTATCTCATTCTAATTAATTGGTGTTGATCAGTTTGGTCTCAAAAAAATTGTAAACTCCTAGTAGAGCTTTAATTTATGTTCTTTTTTTAAAATCTAATATTCTGCTCAGCGTGGTGCAGTTTATAGAATTTCCCCTGTTGAACTGTAGTTAAACTGAATGGTACACATGCTAATCTCTGAGAGAAAGATGAGTTTTTAAAAAAATTAAAAACATCAATCATGCTAAAGACTATTAAATCTAATAGATCGCTTTAAATAATAGAAGTTTTAAATCAAACTTCTATTTTGGGAACTTTGAAAAATATTTTTCTACAGTCCCACTTCTACAAAGACATTCCAGTTTATATTGGAGTCCTGTCAGTTTGCGTAGCTTATATTGGAACCTAGTCAAATTTTCCTACGCTCTTCCTGCATTTCTTTGTATAATGACCCCTCATTCCCCAAACTCTATCTCTGTTGTTAATTTCCTGGAGATTATATAGAATGCTGCTTAAATGAGAAACATCAGTACTAAGGATGTAGGCAATGCCTTAATTGATCAGATAAACATGGTCCATTTAGTTTTGCTTTAACTCAGACTTCAAAGTACCATGATGTATGCTTGCTTCATTTTGGCCCAAGCAGAAAGCCTGAAACTCTTCAGGAGGTAAGGAAGCTATGGAAATTAGGCATCTGCCCAAAATCTAGGATGAATAAAATACTTAAAATCCATTTTAATGTCTACTTTGAACTGAGAAGAAAAAGACTTATGAAAACACTTGAAGATAGGAAAAGGACAATTTTCAAGACCGTGAACTTGAACCCATTTGACAGCAGAGAATGTGGTCTCGGAGCCACAGAATATTGGTCTTCCTTCATTAAAGTCCCATCAGCCCTATCAAGATGAAACAGTTTCTAAATTCTCCTTCACTCTTCCAAATGCCATATGTTAGCCCTAAGTATGGACTTGCCTGGGGAGGATTTATATATGCCTTTTGAACTTCTAACACAGTCTCTCTTTTGAGTAACCATTTAAAAGAAGATTAAATTTAATTAGACTGTATTTTTTCCTGTGACATGTGACTTCAAAGTCCACTTTATTACATTCTTCTATCCCAGCAGCGTACTAATGCTTTCAGGCTCAGGGCACCTTCAGATGCAAGAAGAAAGGAGGGAGATATTTATATTCTCACTTAATTCCCTGGGAGTATTTTAAGAATGGCTGACATCTGACATCCATGCCTGTCCAGCAACATTGCCCGAGCAAATGTTGCTCAGGGATCAACTGAAACATGTGACAATTTAGGTGAGTAACCTAAGCCCTCCACACACATGCCCTAGCTAGAGGCTCAAGGTCCCCTTGTGTTCTATCAGCTGCTTACACCCTAACTCTTTCTCTTTTGATGTTTCTCTTATTCTCTGAATTTATTAATAACAACTACACCTTGATAGTAGTTGGTACCAACTCGCTTATGGAGAATGATTTGTTTTAACCTAAAACCTGGTTATTATTTATTTAATGATTATTTCAGACTTTAATCTGCTCAACTATGTTTATGCATTTATTATACATATCATTTGTGTTCAAACAGCATCGCTGTCAATGACATTAGAGGGATTGACGGGGAGCAAGTACCTCAATCCCTGTTCAACAACTAGATCAAGTTGAAAATCACTAGACAGAAGATTCAGTAATTTTTTATTGGTAGATTTTGAGAAAAGGAAAAGAAATATGACAAGGAGAAGCCGACAGGGAACAAAAAGGTGAAAGTCAGCATTTACAGCCTGGTGCTGAAGACTCATTCCTCTTAAAGGGGAAAAGAAACGCCACCGCTCCACTGCGTTAATGTGCCTTTGGTTAAGGCTATTGTAAAGCACAGATGAATGTGGTTTTATCTCTTCATGATTGCGTTGTGGTTGTGGCCAGGATGGTGTGGCATTTTACCAACCATTCCCTACACAGCTGCATTTTCTACAAAGATAAAGAAGAAAGAAAATGGACGATTTTTAAAGCAATGTCTTCTTCATCTTGGAGTGTTTCTAAACAATGCCAGAGCGTCTCTGTGGCCCTCACTGCTGGGCTGGCTGCTCCCTTCCCTGGGGGCCTCTCGGGCTTCCCTACCGCTTGGGCAGGGGGAGGCAGAAGGCTGTTCGTGGTTTTTCACATTTTTCTTTTTCATTGGCATGACAGTGCCCAGCAGTCTAGTCCATTCTCCCCTTTTTCACTGGCGTGAAGGTGCACAGTCACGTAGCAAAAGAATGACCGGCGGCTAAAGGGAGCAAAGAAGAAAGACAGGAACAGACCAGCCTGGCCTTTCTCTGAGGCCTGAAACTGCCTGAAGTTAATTGCTCACATAAGAAGAATAACTGGTGGTGCTGTAATTGAATTTTTATGGAAATAAACAGGTGGCAGATTTACTATAGCTGTGGGGATAGTAGGGGGCGAAATGCTGTAGCCACATTAACCTGTTTAATTTAATAGCTTTGGTGCTCACAGGAAAAAAAAAAAAAAAGCAATGTTGCTCTTTGAGTCAGTTGGATGCCAAATGTAAATAACTACAATTACCCTAGCATGCCCATGTGGTTGAGCAAAAAAGGGCATTATGCCAGCTTTTACTTGGTTTTCATGTTTATTAATTAAGCTTTGGGAATTTTCAAAAACAAAAGTTTTAACTCACAAAGAACCCTGGAAAAAGAGGAAGAAGAAAGAATTTGGCAAAGGGAAAACAGACTGACAGACAGACAGACAAAGGCTGTGCTTACGTTGAGGGCACAACACAAAACTGTGGCGCAGACACATTGCAGAAGGGTCTATACTGGACACTTCCCTGGGAAGGACGAGCTAAATGCTAGCTTTGCACCATGCTGCCTCCCAGTGGCCCAGCTTTGCAAATGCATTTTTATATTAAGGAAAGAAAAACCGGAGACTGGTGATACATGCAAAGAACACCGTTAGCTTATTAACGTACCTAACGTTTACTTTTGAGCCAAACAATAAAAATGAGAATTTGTATTGAAATTTTTGCCTATTTTCCTTCAGGCAAAAACAACATGTACTATTCATATATATATATACACACATAACCTCAGGGATTGGAATATATTTCAAAGAAAAAAATGATATTAATAAGAGACAGAAGCACATACTATCAGAGAGGCACCACACTAGCACTGTGAATACTAAGGTCAATAAAATATGGGCATCCTCTGCCAACTGTCCCAGGTTTGAGTGGTGGGCAGATTCTCGGATAAGGACTTTAAATATAAAACAGAGTTTGCCAAGTACTAAAAAGCATACGAAGAGAAATGGGAATGAGGGTGAAGTAGAGAGTATCAGCAACTCATTTTCCAAATTAGAAGCGTTTTACATGTTATTTGAATCACCTGATAAAATACCTAACACTCAAGATTATCAAAACCAGAGGAATCGAGCCAAACATTGAAATTGAACTTGGAATGTTTTGGGTTTGTTTTAGTATTTTAGACTAAGCTTAAGAAGTGAGAGAGCCTGAGGGACACTCTCTTTTTCTATCAGTTTTGTTTTAAGGCCATAAACCTTTCGGAAATTCTTGCTAAGTATATCGCACTGTACTGACTGCATTTCGGGGGCACCTTTACCTTACAAGCTGGAGCCCTTCAATGCACGGTCTCAGGCGCTTTCTTCTTCAGTCCTCATTTCCTCCGTATCCCTGACCTCGCTTTCCATCTGTGGACCAATGATGTCCATAATTATTTCATCACCAACCAGTTCTCACCCCTCACCCTCATGTCTAATTTCTCACTCAACATTTTCAGGCCTCTTAAATACTTTACAGACCCAAGATCATTGGCTCCAATTTTATTCTCATTCATTGTATGATTATGTATAATCATATATATGAGATACATATCATATATATGATACGGATCATATATATGATATATATATATATCCTGCTATACAAGCCAGAAATATAAGAATATTGCTTTACATAGTCTACTGCCTTGTGCCCAATATTCAATCCATCACCAACAGTCCATCACCAATCCTATTAATGTCACCTCCTAGATATCACATAAATCCATCTACCTATTTCTACATCCATACCACAAACTCTCACCTGCATTGCTGCAACAGATTAATAACATATCTTGCCACTCTCTGACTATAACCCATACTGCAACTAGAGAAGGCTTTTACATATCTAATCATAATATCTTCCCTGCTTAAAACTATGTACTTGAGTTCTCATTTTTCTTAAGACAGGAGAAAATTCTGCAAGTTTGGCCCCCTGTCTACTACTCCAGTCTGCTCTTTCGTCACCCTACCCCTCACACTCCTACCTCTGGGTATACTGTCTTCCATTCATTTCTCAAGCATGCTATTCTCTCTTGCTATGGAGTCATTACATAGACAGTTCTGTCTGTGGTTTTTAACACCTACCTCTGCCTTAGAGCTTATCTGAAGTGTCACTTGCTAACTTTTCCCACCTTTTTTGTTCCCTCCTCTAAAAATCCCTGCACACACACACACACACATACACACAAAACCAGGACAACAGGTTCCCCTGTAACACAAGCTCATGGAATTATCTTGAGCAGTGCCAGTCCAGCTTGTACCATTAAAATATCAGCAGTGCAAAAGCAAAGACCATGTCAAGATTTGTACATCATTGTACCCCTGACACCTAGAACGGAGCATGAATCTTGGTTGGTACTGAATAAATATTTGTTAAATGGACAGCTGGGGGTACAATTTATAATCACTCAATATTTCTGTGTCTTCTAAGCCTGTACATATTCTGCACAGACTGAAATAGAGGCAAGAAAAGAATCATCAACCCAACATCTTTCATGCTTTTGATAATATTTTTAATTTTCATGATTCAACTATGGATGCAATATTGTTTTGGATTTAAGTACTTTAGTAGGTAGGGACAAGTCCAGAAGTTTGGAATTTCCTATCATAACAGCTCTACTTCATGGTTCAGGGACTCAGTTGGGGATTCTGCCAATTGCTTAAGAGACATGTTCCACTTAGGTACTCAGAAAAGTAACCACAAGTCTAGACTACCTAGAGGCCAACTCAGGTCAAACCTCAATTTATAACCTGAAGTACAATTTGTCATTCTGATCATTAGACACAGTGCTATTCTCAGTCTTCAGGAATTAGTGTAGCTCAGAGTTAGTGTTTAACAATATCCCAAAGCTCTTGTTATTTTTCTTTTCTGAGGCATGTTTACTATATGTATTTTTACCATACAGAATTTTATAGCCCCTTTGTACTTTATTCACATTCTATTGCATTCTATTCACATATAAGTAATGCCTGGCATGAAATCTCTGTGTAGCCAGATTCCAGGATATATTTTATCAGCATGACCTGAAATGCAAGCAGTTTCATTTTTGTCACAAAGTCAAAACAATAACATTTTGTACCTTAAAATGTTTATATGAAGGTTGACCCCTAAAAACACATTACCCTTAGAATGTAATATCACTACTCACGATGCTTGCTAGATCATTGGTATAAAAGATCAGTAGCTCTTTGGAATTCTTTTTCTAAAAGGACAGCATTTCCTAGAAATTCTGAATAAACCCCAAACAAAGAATAAGCAAACCAGATTAAGGACTATTTATCTGCAATACTAGTAAATAACCACAGATCGTTTGCTGAAGGTTAGGAAGAAAATTTATTGCGCATACAATTGACATTGTTGTTGAATCCATCATCAAAGAACTCTTGCTTAGGGAACTAACGCAGGTCTGAGAATTGGGAGAGGAAGAGCAACTCTCTGTAATGGCAACTCATGTAAGACCTATGCTCCCCAGTTGTGGAGTGTTTTCTATAACACAAATCAAGAAAGACTAATGTACTATCACGTGTTTCAGTCAAGGCACCCGATGATTGGCCAAGCACTACCAAAGATTCCTGTAATTCAGAACATTCTGATGGATGAGCTTGCCCTGCTGCTTATTATAACCACCACAATAATTTTGCCTCTTTGAATAATGCTATTTGGCCTCTGCTGCCCTAGAATAGTTTCCTCCTCATTTCAATTGGGGAAACCATTTAAACTGAGGCATCTGCCACCAACATCCCCAGCCTAGGAGGAACAGTAGCACAAACTCTTTTCAAAACTGCCATCCCCCTCACCAACACATTTCTCAAGACCTTGGTAGAGAAATTATCCTCTAGACCTCTTGGGGGAATAAATTAGGGTGAAGGTGATTTGAATATGATAATTCTACCCTAGAGTACTTGCCCCTTTCTTGTATTATTGAAGAGATTTCTAGGCTCTCAACTTCACTATCCCAAGCCACCACTGAACCCAGATTATAGTCAAGCAAAAATGAACCAAGAATCACACCCACAACGGCCACTCTGGTAATGCTCTTAATACAAAAGCTCAGATTGATACATTTATCCCTTTGTAAAATTATACTTTACCTGTCCAAGGTTAATCACTCTCAGAAATCATTATCATCCTTACACATAGTCCCAAATTTTGTTATTATAAAGTAGAAGGAAAAAATCCTCTCCATTCAGGTTTTACAATGCAATTGACTTCTCTGGGATATGTTGGGATCTAACCACTAGTTAGAAGTCTAGAGATAAGGGGATGGGGGTGCGGTTTGGGTGGTTCTGAGTAGTAAACTGATTCTCCCTTGCAAAGTCAGCCCCTAAGAAAAAGGAACACAGTCTCCAAGCAAGAAAAGACAGTCCTATCAAAGAAGGGAGAAGTACTTCTCCCTGCCCCAAGAACAGTAATGTGCTGGCAAATGTTTAACAACCCACTCTTCAACATGAGGGGAAGGGACAGCCTTGATTTGTAGCATTTCAAATACTTTTACTGTGGCTGACTTCAAGTTGTCACCATGACCTCACTGACACAGAGTCAGAGAGAGATAAATGCGGTTGGCCCTTATGCTCTAGCAAGAGCTGGCTCCAGCACGCCACCGCAGAAAGGGAGAAGAGCTTTCAGTTCAAATCTTTGAAATCATTTCATGTTGTCTAATCCTGATGCTTAGCTCTCATGCTTTTCTGATCATTGCTCTCACTTCCACGTACAAGAACCTGCAAGGTTGTAAAGTTGACTGATATTACCATTCGGCAGCTATAATGCTAAACTTGGAGTTTGATAATCAACTATGTGGAAGTCTAAAGAAGCTGAGAGAACTGAGAGTCTTTAAGCATTGTTACAGTTCTAGAAATTCGGTCTTTGCCATAATTGAGAATTTAAGGAGATTAATTTATCATTTACCTTTATTTTTCAGCTATTCAGTGCTCTCAAAATAGCCCCTGCATCCCTATAATCTTTTATTTTATATTTTTAATGACAGTGGCAACTTGGTTTCCCCAAAGCCTCATCTTGAAGAAGCATTTCATTCCAAGAGAACCTTTCTTTCCAGAGACCAGAGGGTGTGTTTAAATAGCTCTTTCACCACTGCAGCTGATGGGCTGCCAGAGTCCTGTCTCCGAGGACTAACAGGATTTCGTTCCTTTTGTCTCTAGTCTAAAAATCAACCCTGCACACTTACATCTCAGTTCACTTTTCCTAAGACTGCATAACATTAAACCCATTCCCACGTACCATTTTCTGTAACAGTGAGTTT
This sequence comes from Daubentonia madagascariensis, assembly GCA_023783475.1. Lineage (NCBI taxonomy): Eukaryota > Metazoa > Chordata > Mammalia > Primates > Daubentoniidae > Daubentonia > Daubentonia madagascariensis. Next base: position 34,619,543 of record JAKFHU010001209.1, read on the forward strand.
TTCAACTCAAAGGAAGATAAACCAAATATGTTTCAATTAAGGCAAAGATATTAGTCAATTCATAGAATTATGTGAAATTTAGTAAATGAGCCTCAGAAAGTAGGTGGGATCTGAGGGAGATTAGTCAACAGAAAACATTACATACAAAAAGTCTAGATTGGGACGCTGAGACTGTAGAGCTAGCACGATCACCCCTGTTCCAGTCTCTGTTGGTGCTGCTGCTGCTACTATGGCTCTGTGAATAATTTCTCCTCCGTCCCCAGATGGGACCATCTGACTGCCAAGCCAAGACTACATGCCGGTGTCCTCTCTGCCTGGGTATAGAAAGACAGAGCATCTGATCTCTTCATCCCTGGACATAAAGCCCTACCTCCTGCCAAGACTTGAAAACTCTGTTTAGAAAGAGTGTTCAGATGCCCAATAGTCTAAAACTACCACAATTGTACTCCATAGATAGGAATTGTGTGCTTTCACAGAACAGCTTCAAAGAACGAGGGAGTAGAAAGTGAGTCTGCAATAGAGAGAGGAGTAAATTAAATGCAGAAGAACAATGACAGCAACTGTAGACTAATCTTTCAAGAAGTTTTTAGAAACAGAAGAGATAGCAGTGTAAAGGGCAATGCAGGTGTGGAAGTCATGCTTTGTTTCCTTTCCTTTATAAGGGGGTAAATGCAAGTCAATCAGAGGGTGCACTAAGAGAAAAAGGCTGAATATTTCAGCAACTAAGGGGATAATTGAAAAAAAAAATTTGGGAAAAAACACGTGTTTGGATTAACTATATAAAAGAAGAGGGTAATTATTTTCTGAAATAGGAGAGAAGGAAAGAATTCATGAAGATAATGGTATTGTAAATCTGAGAGGGGCAGGTTACAGTTGTTTATTAAAGGAGATCTGGCAGCCTTGATCTTTTCACTTTAATAGGACATAAGAGCAGTGTCCAAAGTTGAAGGAATGAAGCAGAGCTAGAAACCTGGTATGAGTGAAAAACATTTAGAAAAGCCTCTGTGAAAAGTGGTAGTGAAATACTAGTGGAATTGAGGACCACGTCTTATCTGACTTCGTACAAAGCTGTTTAATAGTAGTCACTGAAGCTGGGCTGATAGATTTTTTCCATTAGGGAAAAAAGTATATACTTACGAACTTAAATTAAATAAAAGCCCCCCCCCACTAGCTGACTGAATGGACCCCTCCTGGCTGTGAACTAAAATTAAATGAAAGCCTTCCCCCCCGACCCTGCCACTGGCTGACTGAATGGACCCCCTCCTGGCCAAGAAGATATCCTAAAACTAAATTGTCTGCCCTGAGGAGGAGGTCAGACATGCCTCACCATGCCCCCCTCCCTTCTTGGAGATATCCTTTGTAACTCATCAAGAGGCCTAAGGCTATGCAAGACAAACCTGCAGGTCCCCAATTTACACAACAAATATATGTCCGGTGACTTGTCTCCTATCTAAAACATTCCAAGCCTTTAGACAAAGCTTCATGTTTTAACCAATTACAAGTCAAGGAGTCAATAAACCCACCTATAACCTATAAGCCCCCACTTCGAGATGGCCCACCTTTTCGGACCAAACCAATGTAAGCCTTCCATGTATTGATTTATGACTTTACTGTAACCCCTATCTTCCTAAAATGTATAAAACCAAACTGTAACCCAACCACAGGGAGTCCACTTGCTCAAGGCTTCTTGGGTGTGGCTCCGGGTCATGGTCCTCAAATTTGGCTCAGAATAAACCCCTTTAAAATTATTTTACAGAGTTTGGCTTCTTTTTTATCAACATGGCCAAGGGGATATCCTAAAACTAAGTGGTCTGCCAGGAGGAGAGAGGTCAGACATGCCTCACCATACACACACACACACACACACACACCCCACCTCCCCACCCCGTTCTTGGAGATATCCTTTGTAACTCATCAACAGGCCTAAGGCTATGCAATACTAACCTGCAGGTCCTCAATTTACACAACAAATATATGTCCGGGTGACTTGTCTCTTCCTTACCTAAAACCATTCCAAGCCTTTAGACAAAGCTTCACTTTTTTTAAGCAATTACAAGCCAAGGAGTCTTTAAACCCACCTATAAGCCCCCACTTTGAGATGGCTCCACCTTTTCAGGCCAGACCAATGTATGCCTTCCATGTATTGATTTATGACTTTACCTGTAATCCCTGTGTCCCTGAAATGTATAAAACCAAACTGTAACCCAACCACAGTGAGTGCACTTGCTCAAGGCTTCTTGGGTGTGGCTCTGGGTCATGGTCCTCAAATTTGTCTCAGAATAAACCGCTTTAAAATTATTTTACAGAGTTTGGCTTCTTTTGCATTGACATACTAAATCCAGCTTCCACAGCCCTAGTAAAAGCCTTCAATGTGATTATACAAACAACATAGGCAGAATATTTTAGCCACACACCCCTACACATAAAATGCACAAATATTCACTTTCTTTCAGTTATAGTAAGTAGAATAAAATATTGCACAGGGATGAAATGATTGTGACAAATGGTAAATGAGTACCAAATATAGCTGTCTGTGGCAGATTTATCTGTGGCTTTGCGGTGTCTTTGATGCCTAAAGGAACTAGAATTTAACCACCCATTAAGAGTCCAGATCAGGCCTTGGATTCACCTTGGTCTTTTGAGGTTTGTCTCTTTTCCACAGAATTTTCTAGATGCATTTTTATAATGATACTATATCAGGCTACTGAGATCAACTGCCAAAGCCCAATCTGCTACAGGAATCTTCCTAGAAGAAAAGAATGTTTCATCAGAGACAGTCATTCATCCTAGCCCACACCTCTCCTGCTTCTGATCTTCCACTGTTAAAAGCATAACACACTGGAGGAAGATTGTGCTATATTTCATGAGTGCTCTGAGCCACCACCAAGGGACAGTCCCATCTGTTATTTGCTCTCAGCTTTGCTTACTGATAAAACAGGAAGGACAGCTTGCTGATGGGCTCTTTGAAGCAAATGGATCCTCTCTTTCCTGCAATTAATGTTTATAAATTATTTCTACAGTAGACAGCATGTATGGTACCATGATTTCAAAATTAGTGCAATAAATTAAGGGCCTGCATTCATTACAAGAGGAGCTTGATTACAATGCAACTCATGGGGTTTACTGTTGCACTCTACCTTTCATGAAAATTGGTGCATGAAATCAAACACTCTCATTAATTCTGTTGACTATCGGCCCCTTGTAAGGAGATCTTAAGATCATATGTTCAATTGTTGAAATTTCATTTTATGTATAGTATACAATAGAGTTTTAGTTTTTCACAGAAAACAGGATTCAGAACACTTCAAAATTTCAGAGACTCTGTTAATAGCCCTTTGGCTGCAGTAAAGGGAAATGGCTTATGAGAACAAAGCACAAATATAACTGAAGTGACTGGTTTTTTTCCCAGAATTTTTCTCTTGTTTTAATCACACCATTCTTTAAAATCCCATTTTAAAGGGATTTTCACAAACTTAGTAGATGAATCTCTTTTTCTAAACTGGAAAACATTCTTTTAAACCAGCTTTTCATGTTTCCTTTATTTTCCTGGCTCATTATCTATGCGTATTTGTCCATGTTTTCTCTATAAACTAAGTATATTCTCAAGTTAGAAAATGGTGTATTTTTTAGAAAAAGGGGACCATGACATTTTTATTAAGATTGCCACTTTTAAAGTTTCAGGCCAGGAATTTTAATTTCCAAGCAACACCAATCAGTTCAAAGTACAGTTGCCCCTCAATATCCATGAGGGAATGGTTCCAGGACTTTCCCCAGACACCAAAATCCATTGATGCTCAAGTCCTTCACATAAAATTGTTAGAATAAATGACTTGGAGAGGTGAGAGGAAAGCAGAGGAAGAGAATCAGAAGTCGGCTCGATGACAAAAGACAGGCTTTATTGAGGGTAAAGCCTGAGAAGGGCATTAGGCGCAGGTGACCAAAAAGCACAGCTTCTGGTACAGGCTGGGAGTTTTAAGCATTTAGGTCGGGACTCTAAAGCAGGTGGGGCTGAATTTTCCCCAGGCTGCTTTCGTGGGCTTTTGGGAGGGGCCGATTTCTGTGGGTTGGAGATGATCACATGGCAGGTTCCTGCTCAAGATGGCCGCAGCCTGGCTCCATCAATCCGGACTCTGTGGTTAGATAGGGAGATGGGACGCCATTGTCTCTCTTACTACTTCCTGCTGACATGGGGCGATGATTTCCTGGTTCCAGATGGATTGGAGGAGCACGATGGCATGCGTGTGTTCCTGGGTTGTGGCATGAGAGACAGTGGTGACTCTGTTGAGTAGGAACTTCGGGAACAAACTAATAATGTAAGGTAAGAACATGATGCCAATACAGATCTTAATTATGGGGCCAAGAAGGGGTAGTCGCCAAGACAATAAAGGAGACGAAACAGACCAAGGTGAGCAGTCTCACTCCTCAAGGCGAGAGGCCCAATCTTGGAGCCTTTTGATTCCATCACAAACTATGCAGGATTTGTTGGTGTAATAGCAGCAGGCTTCACTTAAAAAGATGCCAATTCCTCCTTTTTCTGCTGTAAGAAGTTCTAGTCCCCTTATGTTCCGTAGGGCCACTGCTGCCAGGGAGTCAACCTACTCCTGGAGTGCAGATAGTTGGATGGTAAGGTCGTCCAGTGTTTCTTGGAGTTCTCTTGATAGGCTGAGGAATTAGTGTGTGGCTACTCCAAGACCTACTGCCCCCGTCCCTGCACCAGCCAGGATGCTTAGTCCTGCCAAGAGGGGTATGGTAGTGATGGCCCCAGTGGGCCTGAGAGTCTTGTAGATTGGGATAGGAATTGGTTCAGAGGCCGAAGCAAAAGATATGAGGGGGTCAGGTAGGAAAGGGTGCATGTGCTTGTCCAGTTGGTGGGGAGACAGCTATAGACATTGTTTCCACACCGGAAGAATATGCCCTGATGTGGGGCTATACAGCCAGTGAGATCAAAGCCTAAGAGTGGGGTCAAGGTACTGCTCTCCTTTTCCCGAGAGTGAATGGAGGTAGAAAGAATAGCCGCAGTGAGGGGCTGCATGGGGTTTGCATTAGTAACTGTAAGATTTGGCTGTGGTTTTTCTAGCATGAGGCAGTGGGTTACAGTATGGAGGAAGAGCCGGGTATCAGGTATGGACATATTGAAAAGTTTGTAGTCTGATTGTGTAAACTGGCAAGTGCAAAAGTTTAGGAGTAGAACCCAAATATTTGGAGAGTAGCAACCCTGGCAGAAAGCTGAGGTTGTGGAACTTGGGGGAGAGAGGTGAGGGAGGGAAGTGGCCCTTATCAGGTGAACAGTGTTAATGGATGCTCCGAATAAATGGCCTCCACATACAGTGGAGCTACCTCCTTGGGTGGAGTAAGAGGAGACATAGGAGGGGGAGGGTATGGTTAATGTGTAGTTGCACTGTCCTGGTGTTAGGGTGCCAATGGGGAATCCTTTCGGTAAGGAGCAGGAGAAGCATAGGGGAGCCTGAGAAAGGGTGGTTATGACCCTTCCTATGGGTCCCCGGATGTGTGGATGAGATGACGATTTTAGGGTCTTGAGTTGGGCTTTAGTAGCCTCCAACACTTGAAGGCAAGATCTCTAGGATCAGATCTGGGGGCCCAGAAATTTGCTATGAGCCAGTGAAAATAGGTGGGTCCTGTCTGAAAAAGATATTGGAAAATGAGGGCGGGTATCCAATCTTGTAATGGGGCTAGGGTTGCCTCATAAAGAGTAGCATTTCTGTGGATACAAAGCCAGCGGTCACTTAGGTTCGGATTGGCACTGCTGAGGAGAGTTGGAAAGGGAGATAAGAGGGATGAATGGGTCTGAGGCTATAGGGTGAAGAAAAGACAGAAGGAGAAGAAGGAGATTTGGGTCAGGGTAAAATCTTGAAATGTTCCGAGGAGCCACAGTTCTGTAAGGAGATGAAGGATAAATTCCGGGGCAAGGTTAGAGAGGGTCGGTGGGGGTCGGGGGATCCTCTGTCTGTAAGGAAGCCCCTTTCACTCCAAATTTGGGCATTTGAGTGAATCATATTGTACGCATATTTGGAGTCAGTGTAGATATTAATTCTTTCCTTTTGCTACGGTGAGGGCCCGGATAAGGGCTATGAGTTCTGCTTGTTGTGAGGTGGTGCCAGGGGGTAAGGAGGAGGCCTCAATGATGGTGCGAGGGGGATATTGTGTTCCCTCGACTTCATCATGATAGGCTTGGACAATAGCGTATCTGGCCGTGAGGGGAGGGGTTTTGGAGGCACTGCCATCAATGAACCAGTCAGGAGCCCCACTAATGGGAACAGATCCTAGGTGATGGAAGAGTATGAGGGATTCGTCAATGATTTCTAAGCATGGGTGGTAGTCAGCCTCAGGGAGAGTAGTTGTCAGGAAGATCGTAGCAAGATTAGATTAGGTAGGGGGCACCGGTGGAAGGAAACTGATGGCTGGGGTTAGGTAGCGTGAATGGTCTGCATCCAGGATGGGGAAATGGAAGGAAGGGCTTTGTGGCTGAGCATGTCAGGCAGACTGTAGGAGGAGAAAACATGTAGGGGCTTATGGAAAGAGAGTTTCTCTGCTTCTGGGATTAGCAGAGAGGCTGTAGCCAGGACCTTGAGCCAGAGGGGCCAGTTTTGGTAGATAGGATCTAGCTGTTTGGAGAAATAAGCAATGGGTTGGAGAGAGTCTCCCTCAGGTTCAGCTAAGAGGCCCAAGGCCAGGTTCTTTGAACTATGTAGGTAGAGGTGAAAAGGTTTAGAGGCATTGGGGAGGCCCAATGCCAGGGCCTCCTGTAGTGCCTGTTTGAGGTTGTCAAAGGCTTTGCGAAGATCAGCTGGAAAGTCAATGATTTCCCCTTGGTCGCCCTTGGCCAGGGTGTATTAAAAGCTTAGCTATAAGAGCAAAGTTAAGTATCCAACGGCAGAAATAGCTGGTAATCCCAAGAAAGGAGAGAAGGTCCCGCTTGGTAGTAGGGAGAGGAGCATTGCAGATGGCCTTTTTACCATCCAGGGGAATTTCCTTTGTGGTGAGTGTGGTGAGTAGCCCTAGGTGGGAGACCTTGTCAGAGACTAATTGAGCTTTAGTTTTTGAGACCCTATATTCACATTTGGCCAAAAAGTTTAACAGAATGATGGAAGGTTTGCAGCACATGGCCTTAGTGGTGCTACAAAGTAGCAGGTCATCAACATATTAGAGGAGAGTGCTGGGTTCCAAGGAGAGTTGGGAGAAATCTGACTGTAAAGCCTGGCCAAAGAAGTGGGGGCTGTCCCTAAACCCCTGTGGCAGAATGGTCCAAGAGAGTTGTTGGGACACATGAGAGTCAGGATCAGTCCATGTGAAAGCAAAGAGACTTTGGGAGGACACATGTATAGAGATAGTGAAAAAGGCATCTTTGAGATCTAAGACTGAGAAATAGGCAGTGGTATCTGGAATTCGGGAGAGAAGGTTGTAGGGATTAGGAACAAAAGGATGAACAGGGACCACGGCAGCATTGACTTGCCTGAGGTTCTAGACTAGCTGATAAGTGCCATTGGGCTTCTGGACTGGGAGAATAGGAGTATTGTGAGGACGATGGGTGGGGGTACGGATGTTGGCTGTTAGAAGTCTGGAGATAATAGGTTTAAGACCTCAGAGTCCCTGGGGGTTGAGAGGGTATTGAGGGACAGAGATGTAGTGATTAGGATCCCTCAAGGAAACCCGAAAGGAGGTGTGGTGGGCGGCTATAACAGGGAAGTCTGTGTTCCAAACCACAGGGTCTACCTTAGATAGGATCTCATCAGAGGCCTGGAAGGGTGGGTGGGTTTCTTGGCAGAGTAAAAGGTAGGGAGGGTGACTAGATGCAGTAAGATGTATTTGTCCTCCAAGTTTATGGAGGAGATCTCTGCCAAAAAGGGGAGTTGGGCAGTTGGGCATGACAAGGAAGGAGTGGGTGAGGGTAATATTGAAAAAGGTATAGTAGAGGGGAGGAGTTTGTAGGAGCGTTTTTCATATGCCCTTCATGCACACAACAGAGACTAATGGTCCGGTGAAATTCAGTCAGTACAGATAAACTTGCCCCTGTATCCAAAAGAAAAGAAACAGTCTTACCGGATACCGTCCCATCTACTCTGGGCTCTGGGGACACGCCAGGCGTGGGGGCAGAGGAGCCCGGGCAGCCTCAGTCCTCCTAACGCCAACAGAGAGGAAAGGTCTCCGGGTGGTGGCCGGGGGCCTTCGGATGGTGCACTTGGACGGGGAGGGCGTCTCTGTTGGGGGCAGTCCATTTTCCAGTGACCCCACTGGCCACAGACTGGGCAGGGCTTTGTTGGAGGCCTAGGGTTGGGGCAGGCCCTGGCCCAAAGCCCGGCGTTCCCGCACCGGAAGCAAACCCTGGGTGTCTTTTGGGGACTAGGTTTATGAGCCGCCGATTTGTTGGGTTCTGGACAACAGAGGCAAGAATCTGATATTTTAACCGGAGTTGCTTGTCCCTCTGGGCTTTATGCTCCTCCTCCCTGTTGTTGAAAACACAAAAGGCTACATTTAAAAGCTCTCAGCGGGGGGTTTGAGGCCCCTGTTCGAATTTTTTCAGTTTTTGCCAATATCAGGGGCTGGCTGAGAAATGAAATGTAGATGTAGGGAAGTTTGCCCCTCTGGGGATTGAGGGTTAAGGTTTGTATATTTCGTCAGGGCTCAGAGAGGCGGGACAAGAATAAGGCGGGATTTTCTTGGGGGCCTTGAGTCACTTCTTTAAGTTTATCCCAATTCACCGCCTTATGGGCATTTTTTGACATGCCCACTAGAAGGCAGGAGACCATATGGTCTCTAAACCCAAGGTCTGTGTCCCCCTGCTGGTAAGACCAGTTAGGGTCCTTCCTGGGAACCGCCTCCACCGCTGAGGGGTCGCGGGCAGACTGGGCGCGGAGGTCGGCAGCGTGAGCCCCGGCTGATAGCCAGACAAGATCCTTTTCCTCGGGAGTCAGGGTGGAGGCTGGAATGACGTTTAGATTATGCCCAGTGAGACTGAAGGTTTGAGTCAGATACAGAAATTCTTGTCTGTATTGGGTCGGGTTTTCAGGGAAAGATCCCAGCTGCTGTTTGATCTGGGAAAGGTCGGACATAGTAAAAGGAACGTGGACACTGGCGATGCCCTCACCGCCGAGGATGTTGCGGGCGGGGGTCTTGGGGCAGGAAGTGGTTCTTGATCGCGTCACCCGAGGGGAGGGATGAGGGTGAGGGGTGGTGGAATCAGGGACAGGGACTTCAGGAGCCAGAGCAGGGCGGTGGGAGCCTGCGGATTGAACGAAGGACAAGGGGCCAGTCGTCCACGGGCATAGGGAGGTGGTTCGTCAGCCGGGTCGAAGATCGGGTGAAGGGGGTTTTCATTAAGGCGGAGGGCTCGGTGGGGGTTACATTCTTGACAAAGGGAGGGGCGCCAGCGGAGGTAGAAGAAGGCCTGAACATAGGGAACTTCTGACCACTTGCCGTTCCTTTGTAGGAAGTTATCCAGGTCTCTAAGGACCTGAAAATCGAAAGTGCCATTCTCGGGCCACCGGTTGTCCTTATCTAATTTGTATTGTGGCCAAGCCGTGTTACAGAAAAATATCAATCGCTTTTTCTTGAGCTCCCCCTGTAGACCCAATTTAGAAAAATTAAGGAGGAGACATCCCAAAGGTGAGGAGGGAGGAATTGGAGATTGGCCTGCTCCCGTGGTAAGAGGTCGGCCGCTGACTTCGCTATCTCCCTTCCAGGCGTCCCGGTTGAGAGTAGAGAGCCGGGGTCCTTCTGGAGAAGGACGGGTCTCAGAGAGGAAGGTCGGGCGTCCCCGTCCCCGATAACTTCTCCTATGAGTAGAGCCCCACGTGGTTCCCCGGGACTGGGACGGCCGCTCGCTCTCTCTTGGGTACAAGAGAGAGAAATTTTCAGCCCCCTCTTACCAGAGTTCAGGATGATGACGGGTGTTGGATGTTCTTAAAGGAAACGGGGAACGCTCTCCTGTGCCGGAGCCGATATAGGAGAGAAGGGGGCAAGGAGCCGCAGAGAGGAGCTGAGCGACTCTAGGGCAAGGGCCTAATCCGGTCTCGTCGTGGTAACTGGCAGGCCGGTATAAGCCCCCGGCTGGGGCCAGCCCCGATGGATCCCCGGGGGGAGCGCTGGGGCGGACTGCCTCATCCCGTAAGAGGAGCTGGGCTGGCGGCCCTGAGTGATCGTCGGGAAAAGTGCGGGACGGGCTGGGAAGCCGGACGGGCCCGGGATCCCGGAGTAAGCCCGGGCGAGCTGCCGCAGCCCACCGCTGCCTGGGTTGCAAGGGGGGTCCGTACCCGATTCCCTTCCCGGGTTGCGGCACCAAATGTTAGAATAAATGACCCGGGGAGATGAGAGGAAAAGAGAGAAAGAGAATCAGAAGTCGGCTCAATGACAAAAGACAGGCTTTACTGAGGGTAAAGACTGAGAAGGGCATTTGGCACAGGCGACCAAAGAGCGCAGCTTCTCATGCAGGCTGGGGGTTTTGCGTGTTTAGGTCGGGGCTCTAAAGGGGGTGGGGCTGAATTTTCGCGGGCTGCTTTCGCGGGCTTTTGGGAGGGCGGATCCTGTGGGTTGGCAATAACTTGGCAGTTTCCTGCTCAAGATGGCTGCAGCCTGGCTCCATCAAAAATAGCGTAGCATTTGCATATAACCTCCGCATATCCTCCTATGTACTTTAAATCATCTCTAGGTTAATTATAATACCTAATATCACGTAAATGCTATTTAAAAAGGTGTTATGTTGTGTTGTTTAGGGAATAGCGATGAGAAAAGAAACAGCCTGCACATGTTCAGTACAGATGCAATTTTTTCCGGAATATTTTCAGTCCGACTGGTTGAATCTACAAGGCTCCTAAGGGTTGACTGTGCAAACAAAAAAATTAAATGGAATCTGATTTCTAAAGACACCAGGTAGGAGGAAAAGGCCTTTGAGCAATGTGAGAATCATTAAAAGACTCTTAAAAGTCCAAAGAGGCAACCAGAACTTTATCCTTGTGTGAGAACCATTGAGAAACAGCATACCTGCAAGGAGGGAGGATCAAGGGCAGAAGAGGAATACCAAGATTTCTAGCTGAAAAAAATAATACACCATTTTACCTGAAATACCTACTCCTTAGTATACATTAATAATAATGAAATGAAAGAAAAAATTACTGGGACATGCAAAAAGAAAAATAGGCATGAAGCCTCCCCATACCATTAACAGATGTATTTAGGAGAAGCAATTTTTTACTAACACAGGCCAGTGGTATTGCACACTCTCTGGCATTTCATTTTATTTGATAATAACCTATAGAAAACATGATCTGCGTTGCTTGTGCGCATTACAACATAAGAGTAAACTAGAAAGCATGGCAGAGATTCAAAAATGACAACTAATAGTACAATATACAATAAATTAATTTTTTAAGATTGACTTTAGTGAAATTTGAATTGCAATTTTCTTTACCAACTCCATCATTCAATGAAATGTGAGACAAGGCCCCTTTGAGACCACACATATTAATAAAGAATAGAAAGAATAAAATATTCAGGGAGGTTTTAGTTATGATTAAACTGTTTTATTTATTTATTTTTTAACCTTCCAGGTTCCCAGCCATTCTTGGGAGATTGAAGTGGTACTAAAAACAGCACTGATTAAGTGGAAAAGTGATCAGAAACAATAGAACACAGTTAAGAAGAGACAAAGTAGAGTACAATTAGTTTGTTAAAATGCCTTCAGTGGGATTAAAAGAAATAATTGCCAACAAGATAACGCTATTGTTAAAAAAAGCAAGAACATTATGGCCTATGTGTGATGAATAAGACCAATGAAATAACTTTTCTATTGAATTTAGGCATTTCTTTTTGGGGAAATCTGGATAAGTTGGGAGGCATTGGAAGGATTAAACATTTAGCAAAACGCTATGACCAGATCATCTTCCTATCATCATCAAGGGGATAGAAACATTCACAAAGGTTAGAAGAAAGAGCAGATTAAGGTATAAGTTTTTTTAAAAAAAAGAAGAAAAAAAAAACTAACATGCAATGAGCCCAGAGAACGTTTACCATGTAACAGACTTCAGTAGGAAATGCTGACTCCGTATTTTCAGAATTTCTAAGACCAAACTTTTTTTTAAAAATTGAGAACGTAATATGAGAGATTGAAGTTAAATCTAGGGAAACATACACAGAACCGGAAAGACACCAGCCTTTCTTCTAGTCTTTATAAACACAGGCACTGTTATCTGTTTCGATCAGTTTAATGCCATCCTTCTTATTGGCCTATTCATGATGATCAATCCTATTATTACCCCTATGATACAGTTTAGAAAACAAATGTCTGTGCTTAGCAAATGGACCGAATCATAAGTCACTGCTTTTTGCTCCAGAGTTGGCTGCTTTGATTACTCCTACACTTAACTAGTCAAAGTTAAGGGGAAAAAATGTTCTTTTTTTCCTTTGAAGAAAATTAAGTGCCTGTTTTTAGTTCACAAGGCATCTACTGTGTTATTTTTCAATGTATGTTAACCAGTGTTTAAGGGTGACTACAAAGACATAATCACTGGTTACTAACAACAAATAGTTTTCTTTTGATATGGAATTTTAAAAGTGTCTAATGCTTTATTTTAGAATTTTCAATTTTCTGATGGAGTGACGTATGGAAAGTGGGCAGCATAGGGCTAGTATTCAGGAGAAAGACTAAGTTCTTAAAACATCATGGTATGTGACTATAAAGTAACAAAATTGTTTACACATTAAAACTACCTATCATTCAAATGGGTATTTTTCTTCAATGTAACTTCCCCAAGAAGCTATTATTCCAGTGATAACTTTGTTCTAAGTGTTTTGAAAACACCACTTTTGGAATTGATTTTGTATGCATATCTAGTCATATAAGAAATTTGGCACTAAATTTAGCTTTGCTGTATCCCATGTAATAGCTTGAATTCTGCTGTATCCCCCAATATATCAAAATTATTTTTATTGACTCAGAATATTTGCTGCCTCCTCATTTCATTCACAGAACCATATAATTAAATTGAAAAATTAAAAAAGAAAAAAATCATGCTTAGAACTACTAATTTAAATACAGATGCATGACCCTTAAAATTTTGCATCGTAATGTCCTAAATAAACTACGTGAGTGGTCATGAACCAACCCACTAATCCACTCCTATTTTACTATTGACTTGGTTACATAAAGATATATAGTATCACCAGATAAATGTTTAGGAGGAAAGATTGCCCATACACCCCAGCTGAAATGTCACAAGCTAGTTAAATACATTTTGGTGCTCAATTGCCACTTGAAGCTATCTCAAAATGAGTGCAAATTCTGCAGCCAGCTTGGGACTATTCCTTACTCCTGGCATAGTTGTTTATAATTCAAAGAATGATAATGTTCCACCATTTAGGAAGGCAAAAATTTAAGGATCAAAACTTCTTAAATTATAATCTCCGAGCTGAAAAGTGCCTGTCATTTCTTATCATTATGAATAAATTTTTTTGTTCTTTAAAAATTGTTAAAATACTGGCTGATGGAGTGGCATGGCAGATTTTTTAAATGAAAAAATAGCAAGTACTTACAGTATGCAGTGAAGTATAAAGACACAATCCTGTCTTGTAAGACATTAATAAAGTAAAATGGCAATATTTAGTATACTAATCCCCCTCTAAAGGTATCATTGCATTACAATAATTATTGTTTTCAATTAGACCTATTGCCTTACGAGGGATGGTGGCAAATGTGACTAAAACAAGTTTGTAAGCTATTGTGTGCTCTATCAATAAGAAAAAACTGTTACCATTTATAGAGAATTTACTATAATTCAGGCACCATGCTTAGAGGTTATATAATCTTCATCTCAGGCCTATAAAGGAGGTATTACCAACCTTCTCTTAAAGATAAGTAGATTGAAGCTCAGAGAGGTTAATAACTTGCTCTTGGTTTCATCTCTAAGAAGTAGTAGAGGCAAAATTTAAACCCAAGTCTAATTTTGAAGTTTGCATTCTTATCAGCTATTTCTGAGGGTTTAAATTTTACTTATCCTAGCTGTTGAAAGTTTAGTAAAAAAAATTCAGTCTCTAGGAGTTGAAATGTATAAACTATTGTATATGACAACATCTATCAGCTAAAGAAACACAATTTAAACAATGTTTAAACTTGAATTTAAACTCCATGTCCTATTTCTCATTTCAAAAATGATTAAATAAATTTCCTTCCCTGCAGGATTATCATCAGAATGGCATTATGATGTGTCTGGAATCTACTGTCTACTCCCAGATGGCCAGAGGACAAAAGCTGCTTTCATATCATTTCTAAGCAAAAGCTGAAAGGCCAAAAAATCACCGGAGAAACTTGCTCAGGTGAGATTTTTCAGTTCAATTTTGTTCTCCCTTGAGGTTCAAACAAACTTCAGATAATCTTCTTGAACTTGGTGATGAACCAGACTCAGACTATGGCTTCTCAGAGGGTCAGCCCTTCCATTTAGAACAAGGCAAAGCTTAAAGCGACGAGCCAAATAGGGTCAGATGCTCAATACTTGGCAAAAGCCTTGGCTGTCGTATTGAAACAATGTTGACAACATGGCAGGCTTTAAAATAAATCCCCTGTGGAGGCTATTGATATCATGCTCACTTTCCCTCCTGTCTCCTATCCAGCCTCACTGCTTTCTGGAAGACATGCCAATCATGCACAGCACTTACTAGAAACTGCAAGACTGCACAACATGCCGGTACTTATTCCAGCAACAGGAGCCAGTCCAGGGCACACACATAAGGCAACTTCCTTGATTCCCCAGCATAAGATAAAGCCTGCTGACACACATCTGCCCAGACAATCAGAAGGCAGCTAAAGCCACCACAGCTCTTACTACCAGCAGTTAACCCTTCATAGTCAACTTTATTGAAGAAAGTGGGTGTTGAGCACCATGAGTTCTTGTCCTAAACTATTCATTTTGGCAACTGCTTTGAGAATGTTTATTAATTTCAGCAAGGCAACACCAGTGCATTTTTTTGGAATACAGGAAGCTGGCTTACCAACTTAAAGTTACACACCATGTAAGGGTTAGAAATGTGAGTCAATGAACTATTAGCATGGTTCTCTCTCTCTGTAATAAACCAGCTTGGACTGTTTCAAGTATAGCCTAAAAGTTTTGCCCAAATCATGACTACATTTAAGCTCTGGATTTCATGCCTGTGATAGCTAATTTTGTGTGTCAACTTGACTGGGCCAAGGGATGCCCAGATATCTGGTTAAATCATTATTTCAGGGTGTGTCTGTGAGGGTATTTCTGGAAGAGATTAGCATTTGGATTTGTAAACTGAGTAAAGTAGATGGCCCTCCCCAATGTGGGTGGTTGTCACCCAATCCATTCAGGGTCCCAAAACAACAAAAATATGGAGGAAAGTTGAATGTAGTCTGCCTGACTGCTGGAACTAAGTTATCAATCTTCTCCTGCCCCTGGGACTCCTTCAGACTCCAACTGGAATGTACACTATCAGCTCTCTGGCTCTCAGGCCTTTGAACTACACCTCTGGCTTTCCTGGGTCTCCAGCTTGCAGATGGCAGATCGTGGGACTTCATGGCCCCCATGATCAAGTAAGACAATCTTTTATAATAAACCTCATTTAAATACACATACACACACACACATACACATATTCTTATTCGTTCTGTTTCTCTGGAGAGCCCCGACTTATGCAATGAACTTTCAGTGTGCATGTGACATAGTCAATTATAGAGAGCTATCATTGCTGTGAGGGAAATAACTTTTTGATACATTGCTCTTCTGTTCTAAAATGATTGATTTTCTTGTAAATGTGTTATAAAAGAATAATATAATGCCAATAAGTATAATCTGATATTAAGTTGAGATTGTTTTAAATGACTCACATTGTCTTTGCCTTTTGGGTTTATATAATATATAACTGCCAACCAATGTATCTTTCAGTTATAAAATTCTGAAGATCATATATAGGTATCTCAGCAAGGTTATTGGGGTGCTCAGACCAACCACCCGGATGCCCAGGTGAATGGCTTTCTCATCATTCAAAGTTGAAAAACTACTGAAATGATGAAAGAAAAACATTGAGAAAAGCTTTCTTAAAATAATCCCATCCTTTGGCTAATCAGATTTTCAGTTCTCTCAGAGTACTAAAGCTATGGACAATTAAAAAACTAGAACTGACGGGGCCATAAGATGGTCCGATTCAGTCATTTACTGGATCATGATGCTTTATTTACAGTCCATCCCAAAGGTGGTGAGAAAAGATAGCAGCTGACTGCCCACGTCTGCTCCAGCCAGAGCAGCTCCCACCACTGGTCTATCTACTGGTCTTTTAAGCAGGGTTTCTCTTGGAAAAATAAACTTGCACTTCTTAAAGAAAAATTAAAATCCATAAATCTTGTCATTTTGTAGGTAATAAAACTGAAATTGAGAAAGGTGAAATGATCAGGCCAATGTCACTCCCCACGTTAATGACTCAGTCAGAAGCGCAGACCCTTCCTGCTCCCTGGGGCTAGAACAAGGAAGACTAGAGTTCTGCTTATGTTGTACTCCTTGTGTCAACATCATCCAATCCTCTTTTTTCCTGAGTATCCACCTCATTTACCCAAAATAAATTTATAAAGCTCTTTTGGAACTCTGGCCAATCTTATCCATTTATTCATTTAGCCACGCAGTTATAGAAAGTCTGAAGGGAGCAAATGACATAAGCACGAGGGAAAACAGAGTTACGGTGAAACATTCACTTCTTTTCAGGATCATCATTATTATTATTATCATGATTATGTCATCATCACTGTCTTTATCATCATCCCTTCTATTCACAGTACACTCTATGATGGATTATTGACATACATACTAACTTATTTGATTACCAGTCAACAAGCCCTATTAAATCTTAATAAACTAAGTACTATGAAAATCAAGAATTCGTTTGTACTGTTTTACACTTTTAGATATACTGCTTTGTAACCATCCACAAGTTCCTTAGCATATGCAACTTCTTTTATAAAATAGATTTTAATTTTTTTGAAGTCATCTGTTGTATTTCCTGTTATTTTTTATTATCTAAATGTCTATCAAAAAGACACATTTATATCAAAGAATCTGCAAATCACTGGTTAGCCAAACTAGAAATAAAATCAATACCTCTAACCACGGTGTCCAATGGCAAAAAGTTAAGAGCAGAAAGTGGAGATCAACTGCAGATAAACTGCAGGAATGCTGCAGCCTTATTTGACCTCCTTGCAGCTTTTGATGCTAATGATCATGCCCTCCATCCTGGAACTGTCTATGTCCTTTGTTTCATATATCATTGCTCCCTTTTTGGCTCTTTGAAGCTTCCTTCCAAGTGCTATTTTGTGGTTTTGCTGACCCTCCACATATTTTCATACTTTTGAGTATTTGGCTATGATATTCATTTCTTTTTTTTTTTTTTTTTCCTGCTTGAACTTGTCACCTTCCAAAATTCAGCTCAACTACCGCTTCCTATCCCAGGGCTTTCCTGACCATCCAGGTAAGACAGAGCAGGGACTCCTCTTAAGGGTCCTCCTGGTGTCCCCCCAAGCATAGAAATAAAGGAAAAATCTTGAGTCCCATTAGGAGAAATTCCAGGCACCTAGCTAGCCTTGAAAAGTAAATGAGCAACCTGATAAGCAAGAATATAATAAGACAGGGAAAATGCAGGCCACTATCACATAGACCTCAGAAAAAGGGGAAGTGAGGACTGAACTCTGACCACTGGTTCTTTGTTCCAAATTTCATCCTAATAGACCTGGAGAAAATCACACCCAGCAGTCACCCAGGAAATGAGTAATTCTTTAGAGTAGATTGCAAAGAGAGCATTTAAACTTCAGGCTTAAATACCATTGTTCTCTAAAACAAAGAAAGAAGGATGTGGGGAAAGGCCTGATTAAGATGATTAAGATGAGATGACCAGGAAAAGCACTTTAAACAAAGGTAAGGTTTGTTATAAAGATTTAAGTCAATACCTTCTCCATTTAGTCATCCCTTTCTTCCAAGTGCAGAGAAGGAGACGTCTTTACATATGGAGATTTTCTTTATAGATGTCAATTTCTCTTATAAAAGGTCAATTTTTCAGAAAATCTGAAATTATCTGCAGTTTCTCAAAACAACCAGTTCAAAATAATTAGTAAGCCATTGAGTCATCTTTTATGATTGCATATTTTGGTCTCTTACGGTCATATTTTGGGGTGGTGCGTTGTGAGCCTTATCACTGCCTATGAACTATTCATTTATTATGGACCTCACCATATTATGTCATAATTCTTTCTACATTTGTTATTAGACTTTGAGTATCTCAAAAGTAAATACCATGTCTTATTCGACTTTTCGTGTCTCTTATACATTACCACAATACCAGGTACCTAACATCAGCAATAAATTTTTCAAATGAATTATTAGTGTTTGTTTTATTTTTTTCTTTTGAGCTTAAATTGATGTTAAATTGGAATGATTAAGTTGATGTTAGCTACATTTAACAGCATTTTCAGCACTGTTTTGTTTTGGCCTTACTTCTCCTTTTTCCTATACTATTGATATTTAACTGAAGGAGACCAAAATATGCCACCCCAAAACATGCCTCTTTGGCATAAGGATTATTTTGAACTGATTATTTTAAGAAACTGCAGATACATGGTAAGCTCTGAAAATAGAATAGAAAGTGCCTTTCTGTAAAGGGAAATTTACATCTATAATAGAAATCTCCACTTGTGAGAGTGTCTCCTTCTCTGTGCCGAGGAGAGAAGGATGATTCTAAATCAATAGGAAGACACGACTTAAAATGCATGACAAACTTTATCTTTGTTTACCTTGTTTTTCTTGGTCACTTCCCCATTACTGGTGCCCCCCAACTCCCATATTTTTTGTTTCAGCAGAGAATGGTATTTAAGCTTGAACCAAGCAACCTTTTTGAGATTTACTCATTTCTCTGGAAATCTCCCATGTATACCTGAAGAATACAAGTTAATAAACTTCTGTTTGTTCTTCACCTGCTTATCTTTTGTTACAGGGGTCCTAGCTCAGAACTCAGAAAAGGTAGAAAAATATTATTTTCTTCCTCTACAATAACAAGCAGAAATTGTTCAGCAGATTGGTTTTTATTTGGAGTACAGTTTTTTAAATGTCAGCAAAAAAGGAAGTGTGTGTGTGTGTGTGTGTGTGTGTGTGTGTCTTCATGAGTATGGGGTGGAGGTTGGGGAGGCAAGCTCACATAACCATTTAAGAGTCTGAGTTTCATTTTTAATCTATAAGATAAATACGGGCCAGAGTAAAGCCTCCTGGAACATACTGACGATTTCATGCCAAGATCCCTAGTCCCAGAAAGCTATTTAGAAATGATAGCTTTGAAATAAATCAATGGAAAATTCAAGGAAATGAGGGACATACTCTGCAACAAATCCAACATCAACCAGTACTACTTCTATGTGTTCTTTATTTTCCTCCTTACATATTGTACATACAAGTTTTAGGGAATCTTTTTGTAGGAAAAAAGTAAAAACAATTTTCTAGGACATCAACCATTTATTCTCATGCTATTGCCTTTCAAATGTTTCTGTAGTTGAATGAAAACACAGTGACTGCTTAGCCTGTCTTTAAAACAGAGGTTGTCGTACACCTGGTCAGTGGGGGCAGAAGAAAGGTGTGGAATTTCACATTTCATTCTCATCCATAATTTTCTCTTTGCTTCAAACCTTGTTAAGGAGCCAAGATGGCTCCTTACTTGGTTTGCTGTTGAGGTCTCTGTGCTAGCATGCAATTGTATAAGAGAAATTTACCATGACTTACCTCCCTTTTTTTTTTTTTTTTGGCCACTGATGGTTGCACGAAAAATAAACAGTTTTCCTATGGTGCTCAATAGCACTCAAATGTGCCAGGGCAAGGACCCCCTTTCAAAAAAATGAAATAAAACATATGGAAGGAAACTAAGAACTCTTGTCAAAATTATTCCACTGTGAAATTAGTTACATTCCATGAGAAAGTATAATCATGCCAAGGGTTTCTTTCTTCAGTGACTCTCACATAAACTACAGCAGGAAAAAAAATCTGATGTTCAGCTTCATAAGCTGTCAGTGCCATTGGCTACCTAAACCCATTCATATTTGATTATTTTCAGTCCACTGCAATTTCTATACAGCCCTGGTGGATATTTCCTTGGTTCATTAAATAAAACATTCACATCAGTCTGTAATTGTGTTGCCGCTGTCCCTGCTATAATTAACACAGCAACAGATTAAAAAATACTACTTAAAATAACTGGTGTAGAATTCACTTCCAAACAGAATACGCGTAAAAAAGATTATCCAACAGAGATCTGCCAAATGTACTGTAAACTGGAAGAGTTTCAGCATCCCTTAAACACTTGGCTAGAAGCTAACTGAACCACATCTCTGCTATCAGTAGAGCATGAAACTCTGAGATTTGTTCCAGTTTCCATCTAGTCTTTGCCAGTTAAAACTAAAGACTTCCACAGGGTAAATACATATTTCCACTTTTACTGGCATTGTCTACTTTCTCTTTGATAAGCTTTACATTTCCATCTCAAGGATGCTTGAACTCTTTATGATCATGACATTCTGAAAAGCACTGTGGTCTGACAAACTTTCCCAACTTTCATCATCATCCTCATCTCCACAAAGCCCTTCTCCTGTGCATAGTTGTGAAATGGCACTATGCAAAGAAAATATAATAGACTCCATCCTTTTCCCTATAATAATGTATTGCAGAAAACACACACTCTCACACACACACTCACTTACACACATATACACGCACACAGCCAGTACCTAGAGAGAGAGAGCTAAATGCAAACAGTAAACCTGCTCAAAATCCTCCATTGGATTTCCATTTCTTATTAAATCAAATGCAATTTTCTCAGCTTATCATTCAAAGACTTCTACAATATGACCCTAGATTATCTTTCCAGCCTAATTTTACCAATCTTTTGAGCATATGTCCTATCTCTAGTAAACTAGATTACTCACAGTTCCTGTGTCACATGGTGCTTTCCTATTGTCCTTTCCTATTGTCTGATCCTCCCCTCTGGAAAAGCCAAAAATCAGGGCCCTGGAGTCAACTAGTCTGGAGGATGGGGTGTCAGATGCCTGGATGGGGGAAGGAAGGGAGGGAAGCAGAGACGGAGAGGTGCCCCTTGTAATCTTATCAGTAGGCTACTGGTGGGGAGCTAGGGAGTGATCTGATTCAGAGCATCTCTCAGAGTTGCTGATGAGAAAAGTCATGCAGGTCATCCAAATACGTTGTCGATTTAAATGAGTGCTACAGAAATGAGGATTCTGTAATGAAACCAGTAACACAGAGATAGAACAGGAGACATGCTTCAAAGTGGAGAGTGCGAGATGCAGTTTAAAGCTCTGTAAATGAGAGGAGAGATAAAGTGACTTTTCCTATAGTGACTGCTTCTTTGGGGGCTGGGGACAGTTAAGGATGTGAATGGAACTGAATGCCTTTTTGGTGCTTATAATCATGGCGTTCTTTCTGCATGGTACACCTTCCTCCTCTGGTTCAAATCAAATTGATTCTTCCAGATCCATTTCAAATATCACCTCTTCCATGAAACCTTTTTCTATCTCTTCAAAAGAGGCCCCCCTTCCCTCTTCTGCACTCCATCAGACTTTGTTGGTACTTCTTGACAGCCTTCCTTACTAGATTGTGTAGTACAGTCTTTGGTTATTTGTCTCATACTTTTTACTACTTTATGTGCACTTTAAATTATAGTTATCAACTTCAGCAACTATATATTGTAACACATAAATGTTATTCAACAAATATTGCTAACATTATTTTAACTAACATCTGAGGAGATAGCAAATATTGGCATGATCTGTAGAATAAAGGAAGGGCTATCAATGTCCAAATATGTCTCTGAATGCTCTCTAAGTTGGCCAATATCATTGGCATTCCTCCAATATATTTCATAGAGATAACTAGATATGTTCAGCTTATATTGAATATTTACTTACAATTCTTCATGAGCCCAATCAATCAATCTGATAATTTATCACAATAAAATTATTTACTATAATCTTAAGGCATATGAGGAATGCTTAATAAATATTAACACAAAAACATAGATATGTCTACTTTAATATTCTCTTCAGTTGTTCTTGGCACAGCTGAAAAGCCATCTTATTTTACCTAAAAGTTCTGATACCAAGACTAATTTAGGTTATATTTTGATTAAAATTTAGTTTGTTTTCATACTTAATTTAACAGTCCTTTCTCACTGTATTACTTTTTTGTTAAGTACACTGTTTTGGAAATATATACTGGAAATAAATATTTCTTATAAGCTCATTGTAGGATGTGCAGGAAATAAATATTTCTGATAAATATAAATATATTATAAATATATTTCTGATAAATATAAATATTTATCAGAAATAAAATATTTCTTAAATGTTCTCTGAGTTAGCTTCTAGGAAAATTGAAGAAAAAATTTCAACCAGGTTTATGGGACATTATAAAATGAATTTCATGGTTAAATATTACTGCTGGATTTATCTTATTTTTTTATACTTATATTCCCTTTCTCCAATTTCTTAAAAAAAATGGGTCTCTTAATTTTATAAGCTCCTTTCAATATTTTAAGCAATGCAGGGTATAAATAATAAACACATAAAATTAAAGTGATCTACCTTTACTTGCACTTTAGTATTCTAAAGTCAAATATGTTCCCTAGGAATATTATGTAGGAATATAATATTATTAAATAAAAGAGAAATTATCATTTTTAGTACATTTTCTTGATAATAGAATGATTTCAAAGCTAGCTGGAAGTTTCAGGAAAAATCTGCCAATCTAATTTGTTTCTAATACTAAGGGAAACCATTTATTCATTTTTTCATTTCTTTTTTTAATTGTAAATTGACAATTTATAATTGTACATATTTATGGGGTACAAAATGCTGTTATGATTTATGAGTAGAATGTGAAATAATTAAATCAAGCTACTTAAAATATCCCTTTCCTCAAATATTTAGCATTTTTTGTGGTGAGAACATTTGAAATTTACTCTCTTTGCAATTTTGAAATGTACTGTACTCTATTATTAACCATATTCACCACACTGTGCAATAGATCACAAAAGAAAGTTTATTTCTCCTGTCTGAGAGTTTGTGACGTTTGACCCTCATCTCTTCATTTCCCCCACCCCTCAGTCTCTGTAACCACCATTCTACTCTCTGCTTCTATGTGTTCAACTGTTTCAGATTCCACACATGAGAACGTGCAGTACTTGTCTTTCTGTGCCTGGTTTATTTCAGTCAGAACATAGCATAATGCTCTTTAATTCCATCCATGTTGTTGCAAATGACAGAATTTCCTTCTTTTTTAAGGCTGCATTCCATTCCATTCCATTGTGTATATAAATCACATTTTCTTTAACCATTAATCTATTGATGGACACATAGGTTGATTCCATAACTTGGCTATTGTGCATAGTGCTGCAATGAACATGGCAGTGTGGACATTTCTTAGACAAACTGACTTCAAATCTTTTGGGTAAATACCCAGAAGTACGATTGTTGGATCTTATGGTAATTCTATTTTTAGTTTTTTGAGGAACTTTCATACAGTTTTCCTTAATAGCTGTAGTAATTTACATTCTCATCAACAGTGTTCAAGGGTTTCCTTTTCTCTATATCTTCACCATCACTTATCTTTCATCTTTTTGAAAATATTCAATCTGACAGGTGCAAGATGATATATCATTGTGATTTTAATTTGCATTTCCCTAATGATTAGCAATGTTGAGCATTTTTTCATGTATTTGTAGGCCATTTGTATATCTTCTTTTGGGAAACATCTATTCAAATCTCTTGCCCATTTTTTAATTGGGTTTTTTGTTTTCTTGCTTTTGAGTTGTTCATGTACCTTATGTTATTTTGGATACTAACCTTTTGTCAGGTATATAACTTGCAAATATTTTCTCCCAATCCATAGATTGTTTCTGTACACTGTGAATTGTTTCCTTTGCTGTGCAGAAGCTTTTTGTTTGATGTAACCCCATTTGTCTATTTTTGCTTTTGTTGCCTGTTCTTTTGGGGTAAAATCCAAAAAACTCAAAATGTTGACTGATACAGGGATGGTGCCTCCTAGGGAAAGAAATAATCTCCATTAATTTTGGTAACCTGTATCAGAGTTCCCTTTAGGTATAAAAGTGTATTGGGATGTACATTTGAGCAGAAAACAAGAAATATACCAGGATCATAGGCTAAGTGGAACGTGAGGTCAGGAAGATAAGCAAAAATGTCATATGTCCATTTTCTGCCTTAGAAGGGGCAGTCTGTGGGCATCACTGAGTAGAGGTTTAGTGGAAGGGGCAAAGTCGTCTCCAATATTGAGGTCTTTTCTTGGAGCAATGTTGTTGAAGGTGATGTCATCTCTAGTGGAGAAATTTTGGCTCAGGGTGATGTTGGCACTGGGGTATTCTTTTCAAGTGGATAGCCACTTGAGTTGATGTAGGTCTCAGCCTTTGTGGTAATTGGTTGAAACAATGGTCTACTGGAGGGTTTGGACCTCTGATGGTAAACCAATGAAAACACCCAAACCAGTAATAAGACCAACAATCAAGAGACTAGTATACAGCTGCACCTGACAAGGTTTTGTTCTGGGTAAACGTTTAGGTTTTAATGGATCCCCTATTATATGATCAGGTGCCTGGCCTGTTGGACAATCTGCAGTTGTGAGTCCCAGAAAAGCATGAGTCCTTAATCTGGCCTCCAGCTTTTGTGGGATGGGGCAAGATTGAAAATTTATAAAATATACATTAAGGCCTGAGACAAACTGGAGAACTTTAGGAGTTTATTTGTTGTATTGGAATTTGAAAAGGAGTTGTTTGAGGGCATCATTATGTTTCTCAATTAAACCAGTTATTTGGGACCTCTCAGGGACATGAAAGTTCTATTGAATGTCTTTCTCAAGAGCCCTGCATGGTATGTTTTAAGAAGTGAAATTTGTGTCTGAATTATTAGTGGCAGTGTTTGTGACTGTGAAGGGAATAAGAAGTGTCTAGCAAGGCCTCGCATTGTGGACTCAGTATAAGTAGAGACATGTGATTTTGTTCTTTGGGTGTCTATAAAGGAAGAGATTCCCAGAGGGTTTTTTTTTCCTTTAAGGGGATAATTTTTAAGTAATTTCCTAATAGTTTATAATAAATGTGATGATGAAACCATGTGTTGACCAGGGCATCTAGTGCTAAGACAATTGCTTAAAGTTTGGCCAAGTGTATTGTTTCTTAGGCTCTGTCCCTTATTAGAGACATTGTGGCTAAGGGATGGAAAGTAGTGACATTCCACAAAGCTCTAACATGTTTGATGGTTAGTAGTGTTGTCCACATACTTTATGAACTCCCATTACTGTTCACTCAATTAATCCCAAGAGTCTTCCCAGGTAGTCAAAGGGTCTAGGGGAAGAATGACCTCCTCCAGTATTCAGACATCTGGCAAGGAACTGAGAACAGGACAAGCCACCCCCTCTTGGAGGTAGGCTTAGATTTAGTTCTGTTCTGTTGTAGGGAGGCCTTGATAACCACATCAAGCTTGTGGGGTGCCGTTTCCATAACCCAAAACATAATGGGCAGCTGAGTATGGAGGGTCACAGACTCAGGGTCTGTGAGAGCCTAATAGGTAGCCAGTCATTTGTTCTTTTAATGGTGTACAGCACAAAGCCAAGAGGAATAATATCTTGCATTACAAGCCCTGGCGCAACTAATGGTCAGAATTCCAGGAAGCATTCCAAAAGGTTTCCAAAGCCCCTACAGTGAAGGAGTATTTTGAGGGTACTATTGGAGTGCCTGTTGATTTTAATTTAGAAGTAAAATTTGTAAATGAGGAATATGTTGCCACCAGAACTCAGAAGTACTAAGAAATAATGGACTTAAATGACCTTAATGCATGTATACAATGAATCTCCTTGGAAGAAGATGTTATTAATGTAATGCCATACCTGTGTTCCTGGACAAAGTGAATGCCATTATGATCTTTTCTGCAAATATTGTATGTGATGACAAAGCTGTTGGAATATACCCCATGGGTAGCCCAGAAAGGTATGTTGTGTCCATTCAGAGGTGGAAGGAAACTGCAGCTGTGAAAGGCTGTGGACATAGACAATGAACAGGACAGGTAGCCAAATTTATAAGAACAAACTGTGTACCAGTTGTTGATTGAATAGAATTAGTAATTGTAACAATATTAGGTATTGAGTATGGGTGCCCTAATGGATGGGACCACAGTATTAAGATCATAGTAGTCCATCATAAGATGCCCTTTTTATATATATATATGTAATTTTTTTTTTTTTTTTGCAGATTTGGGAGTAGGGAAAGATTGAGATGCTAAATGGAGAAGCAGTGGGGTAATCATCCCTTTAATAATTGGGTTTTAGATAATTAGTTTTAATCCTTGACAGCCCCATTTCAACTTACATTGGGTCATCTTAACTATCTTACCTGGCGGTGAATGGCATCCCCTTTTATCAAGCCAATTCATAATTGCCAAAAACTTACTTTAATTGTAATTTATTACTTACCGTGTCAGAGCATCTATGCTCAACATAGAATATTTTACAGCAATGAGTATATGATTGTGAGAATAAAGGCAAGGCTATAGGTAAATTGAAGCATACTAATTTTTTTATTTTATATTTAGTTACCATCTCAAGAAGATATGGGCAGAATATTTAAATTTAGTAGGATCACCAGATATAACTATAATTTCAGCCCCAGTATTAATTAAGTCCATGAATTTTTGACAGTTAATGCATTTTAACAAAAGTTAAAATTAAGTTAAAACCTCTGTTGTAGGGGCACAAAAGCCAGTCAGTGCCCTTTTAAATCTTTTTTGTTAATTAAAAAATTCCTTAGTATATAAATTAGCATATGAATTTTGAATTTCCAATTGAGTCAAATTATGGAATATATCATATATATAATTTATCTATTTATTATATATTTATATTGAAATATTATACATGTAATTTATTTCATTACCTTTTATTTCCACCCTTTATTTAAGGGTTTGTCCATAAATAAATAAGCAATCTAGGGCTAGCATTATGTTTGTGCTAGAACTGGAGTTTGCTTAGCACTTAAAGTTTAAAATTCCTCTTCTCTTTTTCTTAGACTTGTAGACACCCAAATCATCAACAGTCTCTTTTTTTTTTCCTTCTCTCTCTCTTATTATCATTATTATTTTTTAAGACTTTGAGCTACCTGAGGCTTAGGTTTTTAGTTGCTGTCTCTGGTTGCTAACAGGAAAGAGAAGGAAAGGGGCCCAGTCCCTCGGGGCAGTAGCCTCTCCCTCCGGGAAAACCCCCACAGTGAGATAATAGGTCCCTTTTCTTGTCTCCCCCCCCAATAAGTAAAATCTTTAGAACAACTTGTATTTCTAGGTGGCTAAAATAAAATTGTTTTTATTTCCTTTCTCTCTTTGGATGTTTACATGACAAGCTCCTGGTAGTATTAAGTAGCCCCTGCATTTTGACCTCACAGATTATAACCAGAAAAAATTGATGAATGACCTCCATGTGTACCAGCTTCACAGGCAGCCACTTCCTTTTCCAGGTTGTCCAAGTCAACCTCTGAAGGGTCAGGAGGACAAGGAATGACTGCAGTAAGGTATGCAGCAACAAAGGAGGCACTTGATTTAGCAGCACTTGTTCTTGCAGGGTGCTCTGAGGATTCAAGTGAAGTCACCCCTGTCACGGGTTAGGGTTAGGTAATTTTATCCTTTCACTCCAGCACTACTTCCCCAATACAGTGAAGCACGGTGTTTATCACCTTCTCCAACTGTTACAAAGGAGGAATCACTGTTCTCCCAGAGCCTGGGAGCCCACATCTCTCTCATCTGTGAAACAGGTGGAACTCCACCATCCTGGCCAGCTTACTCTGGCTCGACACCAGGACTTTGCCATTTATAGCCAATGCAGTCCTGACCACTACCGAGACCCCAGGTCACTGGAACGGTATGCCCTGCCTCCAGGGGCAACACAACTTTGAATAGTGGCCTGTTACTTAGGGTCCTTGTGATCTTAGGAAGAGCCACTGATGCCTCAAAGGTAAAAATACCCTCCTTACACTGGGACATGCCCTCCAGCAGCTGCATGGCAGTCTGATGGCCAGAGAGCCCTCTATGGCCACTGCAATTTCAAGCAAATCCCCAAGGCAATACCCGACAACAGCAGTATGCAATGGCACCAAGTAACGCAACTGAACGCTGGCAATCAGTAGTACTGTCCCATGCTGAAAGGGCCATCTGATACAGAAGGTCAGTCAGCCATTCACTGCAGACAGATGTTGGTATTGTGTCCAAGATTAGACCACAGTCCTGCGACTATGCCAATTGTTTTGAATAAAACTCTTTGAGTTTCTCTATCAACACAGTTTGTAGCTACTGTTTTCAGCAGCCACCAGAGGCCCAGGCAGAAGAACACCAGCAGGGAATTCACCTGTATGAGTCTCCTCTTAATAGCCTCACTGTCAGCATCCAATTGCAGGTGAGGCTTCAATGACACAACCATAATGTGACAGTTTAAGAATTTTTAGTGCTTATAGGTCCTGGAGAAGACATGGCATGCTTGGAGGCTATGCACACACAGAGGTAAGAGGGTACAGGCAGAGAGAGAGAGAAGGGACCAAAAGACCAATGCCTTGAATCCAAGGCATTATCCAAACAGGTTTCCTGTGTGGGCAAGCTTTAACTGGTGGGTTTAAAGCAAGTAATCACTAATTCCAGGAGGTCACACTGTGACTGAAAGGTGGACATATAAAATTCACAGGCAAATGTTTGAATGGTCCATTTAAAGGAATTGGCAGGAAAGCTGGGAGCTCAGCCTGCTAGGTGGAAGAGATGCCTCTAAGTTTTTTCTCTGGTCACTGGCTTGTGCCATTCAGGAAACTCTGTCAAGGGTGACTGAGCTCTCCCACTGGTATTAAAAATTTAAACTTATATTTAAAAATGGGTGCTGAGGCAACATAAAATTATAAGCACTCTAAACTCCACCCCACACACATACATTTTATGTTATTGATGTCAAAATTTAGATCATCTGTCTCAGACCAAGGCTACATTTAAAAAAATTTATATCATTTTGTAATATGTGTCTCTTGGCAATTTATTTTAGCCATAGTTGTCTTTTAACCTTCATACCAGAGATAAAATTTCCTTACACACCATCATTACAGAACTAGAGTATTCTGAATATAGCTCTATTTTAGTTATGTCACTGTGTTTTGTGTTTTCCTATGTTTCGTGGTCTTAATTAGTGACGTTTTGCTTCGGTTTAAAGAACTCCCTTTAGGAATTCCTGTAAAGCAAGTTTAGTGGCAATAAACTACCTCAGGTTTTGTTTGTCTGGGAAAGTTTTTATTTGTCCCTCAATTTTAAAAAAACAGATTTGCTGAATAAAGTATTTTGGGTTGGCAGATTTTTTTTTTTTCCTTCAGCATTCTGAATATATTATTCCACTCTCTCTTGATGTACAGGGTCTCTGCTGAGAAATCTGCTGATGTTGTATTGGCACTCTTTTGTGTGTGATGCATTTTCTTACTGCTTGCTGCTCGCAGAATTTTTTCTTTGTCTTTTATTTTAGATAGTTTGATTACTATGTGTTTTGGTGTACTCCTCTTTGGGTTAAATTTGATTGGAGCCCTCTGTGCTTCCTGTACCTGAGTACTGGCATCTATCTCCATATTAGGGAAGCCATTATTTCTATAAATATGCTTTCTAGCCATTTTTCTCTCTCTTCTTCCTTCTGCAACTCCTATTACACAAGGTTTGGTTCTTGATGGTATCGTAGAATTCCCATAGGCTTTCTTAATTCTTTTTCATTCTTTTGGTTTTTTGCTCCCCTGACTGGATAATTTTAAATGTTCTGTTTTCCAGTTCACTGATATTTTTCTTCTGCTTAACCAAATTTGGTATTGAAGCTTTATATTAAATTATTTAGTTCAGTCATTGTATTCTTCTTCTCTAAGATTTTTATCTGGTTCTTTTTTATTGTTTCTATTTCTTTGTCAATCTTCTCACTTTTTCATGTATTGTTTTCCAAATTTCCCTAAATTTTCTATTCATATATTCTTATAGTTCACTGAACTTCTTTATGAGTATTATTCTGAATTTCTTGCCATTTATTCCATAGCTCTCCATTTTTGAGGGGTCCATTATTGAAAGCTTTATTAGTTTCTTTTGAAGCGTCATGATTCCCTCATACTTGGCAATCCTTGTGTGCTTGCATTGCTGTCTGTGCATTTTGAAAGACAACCTTCTCTTCTGGCCCTTACAGGTGTTCTTTGGTAGGAATGGGCCTTTACTATTTAGTCTAGCCTCTGATTCTGGAAAGGCCAGCTGGTAGCAACTCCAGGCAGACAGAACTTGTTTTAAGTTCTTTAGTTGACTGGGCTGCTGCCTGTGTTCCTATGCTGAATGGGGCTGTTGGCTGGGCTCTGTTGTCCAATAAGAGGACTGGCTTGGCTCTGCCATGAGGCAGATCTGCTGGCTGGTTACTACAATTGCTTCTTGTCAGGCCTGTCACAAGATGTATTCTCTGGCCAGACAATTTCACTATCTGGGATATGCAATTGAGGAAGGCTGCAAGATAGGTTATGAGCTTAGGTGGCAGCACTTTTCAGGACAGGCGGGACCAGAGGCTTTGCTCCTTACAAATACACGATTGAGCATTGCCTCCCTGTCAGGGTAGAGCCATAGGGCAAGTTTTTGGCTGAGTCGAGTGGCTTTTTGACCACACCCAGGTCAAGCTAGTCTAGCCCACTCACTTCTCTGAAATCTGTGGAGGTAGGAGTCTCCCTCCCTGTGTGGGCTTGTTGGGTGGGCTTTTTGGCTAAATGGAGCCACCGCTTGACTTCCTAGATCAAGTAGGACTAGTCCCTGTGTTTCTCTACAAGGCGTGGAAGTGGGAGTCTCTCTTCCTGGGCAGGGTTGTTGGATGAGCTTTGCAGCTGAGTGGAGTTGCTACTTGGCTTCCCAGGTCAAGCTGCTCTAGCCTTCACTTCTCTGAACTGCACTGAGGTGGGAGTCTTCTTGCCTGGGCAGGATTGTTGGGTGGTTTTTGGCTAAATGGAGCCACTGCTTAACTTCTTGAGTCAAGAGGGTCTAGTCCCTTCACTTCTCTGAAATGGGAGGAAGCAAGCATCTCCCTGCCTGGGCAGGGCCATGCGTAGGGCTCTGAGGCTGGGCAAGGAGACTAACAGTCTTGGTACTCAAACTAGGTTGAACTTCTTTCTCACCATGCTTCTGAAGTCATGCAGCTCAGCTTCGTGGGTGGGCTGTGAGGTTGGCTGATGTCTCTGATAGGGCTCCACATCTAGCAGGAACACAAAGGTATTACCAATATCCATGCGCTGGTCACTGTGACATTTGCCTCCTTTCTTTGTTTCTTTCTGATCTCAAGCATTTTAGCCATGCCGTTTTCCCTAGTGTTTCTTGTGAGGTGAGACTGGAGTAGGCCTCTTGGGAAGTGTCTCAGAATGCTAAGGAAGCTGGATTACTGCCTCCTGTAGAAACTGTGGGCCCAGGAAAGTCCTCTCCGTCTGGCTTTGTGCTGACTTGAAAGAGGGACAGAGGCAGGGCAGAGTGAGATCATTCTTCTTAACCTTCTAATTTGAATTTCATTTGGTTTTGCAGACCACATGGGTATCTCAGGTTTGTTTCTAAATGTTGGGGTTTTCACAAGGATGTTATATTCTGTGAATTGTTACTAGTTGAACTTGCTGTGTGTGTGAGGGGGAATGAAGCCTGAGACTTCCACCATCTTGCTGATGTCACCCCGATTTATTCATTTTTAAAGCTTACTTTCTCCTCTAAAGGGTAAATAAAACTCTTACCTGTCTACCTGTATCACTTTTGTAATTCTTTCATAAAGTAAAAAGGTGAGAAATCTTGGATTTCAAAATACCTTCTAATATTTACAGAGCTGGAAAATTATAAGACATGCAGAGTGGTCATATTTATTGAGAACTGTGCTCTCCAAGGTTACAGGAATGCATCAAGGAAATAGACCATAGATATGATACATTGTTGACCTTTCAGCACTCAAAAGACTCTCATTGAATACTATACTTTAAAAATAGGTAGTTCTTCCACTAAAATAAAATAAAAACTTAGAATTTGAAGCTGATTAATAGCAATATCATTGTAAATGTAATGACATTTTTTCATGTTTCTTTTTTAGTTCCACGGCTTTAATATTCTTAGTAATGTTTCTCTCTCTCTCTCTCCCCTTCCACTATATATATATTTTTTTATTTGCATAGTTTTATTTTTAATTAGAATGTCCCAAAACTTAATACTTTAACTAAAAATAATTATTAAAAGGCTTATGATAAATGTAAAGTTTCACAAACACAATATCCATCCTCTTTTTCATATGTGTAAATGAACTCTCTGTGATGCATTTTATGAACTGGTTATTTAAATATGTGGAAGTGAGCAAATGTTACTGCTGACTCAAAAGAAGGCACTTGTTGTGTGGGCAGAGAATGTCGAAGCTATTTATGAAAGTAAGAGTATGTCACCTAAATTAATGTGGTAGACTTACCTCATAAGTCTTCTCCACTATTCTGCTCTACCACACTGCTGGAAAGAGTAGAGGTCAATATTGTACTCATTTAGAACATACAGGGCCTATTTATCCACTATGAGGCTCATATCCTTTCATTAGTCAGGATACAATAAGACTCAGGTTAAAAACTTCTTTAGGAAACCAATTATTCAAGACAATGAATTGGCCATTAAACTTGAACAAATATTTCAAAATCTTGCTTGCTGCCCCCTGTTAGTGAATGTCATGGCTATACTACATGTACACCTACAGGCTGAGATTTCAGCATTGTTAAATAAGCTACTCACTCCAACACAATGAATTGTTTCCTTCCTCGTGTGTTCATTGAATTCTTGTTTCTTTTTTTATTTTTTCCAAAATCCTTTAAAAAGGTACATGACATTTCTCTGCTTAATTAGACTTAAGAACTAAACTTTGTGCAGATGGAGTGCTGTATTAAAAGCATAATGGCCATACTCACAAAAAGAAAAAAAGTGAGGGCAGCAAATGGAGAATATCAGAGAAATAAGGAGATACTGACAGTGTCAGAAGCAAACTTCAAGTGGTCAGCATTTTGTTTCTGGTTCTCTTTTTGCTAAAGAAAATAATGTACTATATGTATCTATAATAAGGACAAAGAGCTATTTCTGAATATTTATATTAATAATTGCTACTTACAGGAATTAATTATGACTAGTCATAAAAAGTAAATGCATATTAAACAAATGGACTCTTCCTATCCCTGTGGGCCAATTTCCAACAGTAAACACATTCTTGGTACTATTTTGTACCCATAGTTGCACAAAAAGTTATGTTTCAGTTTTCTTGTTCAGGAAATCAGCTCATTCAGTGCATCCATATGGTGCCCTAGATTCTACTGGAAAGTCAATGAATCATGTGGGTGAATGACAGTGG
The DNA here is from genome assembly GCA_023783475.1 of Daubentonia madagascariensis. Taxonomy (NCBI): domain Eukaryota; kingdom Metazoa; phylum Chordata; class Mammalia; order Primates; family Daubentoniidae; genus Daubentonia; species Daubentonia madagascariensis. Next base: position 34,653,013 of record JAKFHU010001209.1, read on the forward strand.
ACCACTCGATGTCCTCATTTTCTTTTCCATTATTTGGAGATTTAAAACTTTGGCCTGAGTTCATTTTGATTGCTAAATATTAATCTATAACTGGTCAGAATTGTTGAGAATTGTAGGGGCTGAAAAGATGATAGAAAAAAGCAAGAAGCTCAGGAAAAACTCACAGCTGGTGTGATGGGATATGGCCACCTGGGTTGCCCATTTCCTAATGCTTTACAGAAGTCTATGTACATTCAAACTTTTCTGCTAAACTCTTTGTTTCAAAGTTTAGCTACTTACTTCCCTAGCAACCTTCTTTCAGATTAATTTTTTTTAAATACCCTTTGAGCACCAATTATACATGTGATAGATTTTTGATTACAAAAATATTAAAAGAATGTAATTCAGATTTTCAAGGAATTCAGAATCCTTGTGAAAGTCACCAAAGCAATACACCTAAATGAAAACTACTATAACTGGTGATATGTTATAAGTAGAATAGGTAAGATAAACATGTTTATGGAGGTATGGGATGAAAGGGTTAACTAGCAGGATAAAGAGGAAAGACTTTATAAAAGTCTAAAAGAAGTAGCATGAGAGGGGAGCCTTAAAAAATTGTGATTACATCCCATTTTGGGCATATATCCAAAGGAATTGATATTGGTTTATCAGAGAGATATCTGTACTCATATGTTCATTACCCACAATAGTCAAGATATTAAAGCAATACAAAGATCCATCAACAGATCAATGGGTAAAGAAAATGTGGTGTATATACACAATGGAATACTATACTCCTTTAAAAAAAGGATGGCAAGAAATTCTGTCATTTTCAACAACATGGGTAAGAGTGGAGAACATTATGCTAAGTGAAATAAGCTATATACAGAAAGACAAATACTGTATGATCTCAATTATATGTGGAATCTCAAAAAGTCAATCTCATAGAAACAGAGTAAAAAGGTGGTTACTGGAGGTTGGAAGAGGGATAGGTAAAGAAGACATATTGATCAAAGGGTATAAAGTCTCAGACTGGAGAAATAAGTTTTAATGACCACAGTTAATAATAATGTGTTGTACATTTCAAAACTGCTGAAAGAATAGATTTTTAACCTTCTCACCACACACATAAAAATAAGTTGTTGAAGTGATGGATATGTCAATTAGCTTGATCTAATCTTAATGTATACAAGGATCAAAATATCACATTTTACCCCACAAATATACATGATTATCATTTATCCATCAAAAATATATTTCTTTAAAAAATTGTGATTGCAAAACGTAAGGTGAATTGGACATGTGAGATCCAGTGAATCACTGCCTTTGCCTCACCAACTGAGGATGTGAAAATAAAATTTGGATTTTATCTTTCTGTCCTATACACTTTTAGCTGATTCATGTTTGCATTCCACGAGTTGTTAGCTGGTCGTTGTCACCATGAGTTCATCGTCCCTGCTTTCATTTCTTTACGACAATTGGCTCAATTTCTATAAACATATTTTCTCATAGATTTCACTTTCCTTATCATTTTAGCCCCTTCCTGCACCATTTTTAAGTTCTCCAAGTTCAGTGAAATGAGTGTACTCAAAAGGACAGAGCTATCAGACCTGGGACAAATCAAAGTTGGTTTTCTTTTTCCTTTATGATACATGATGGAAATGAACATTAAGAAAATCTATGAGATAAGTAAACAGAGAGAATAGCTCACAAAGACACCTGAAATGACCCAGTGTTTTGGGAAAATCCCAGGAAAGTATAGAAAAACTGCCCCCCAAACTGAGATGGAGCCGAGAGACCAAAGCATGACTGGGACGAGTCCAGCCTGGTGAGTTAGATGAGTTTATTGAGGTTAATGACAAAGGCATCTATTCCTGGTCCGCACAGGGATCCTCTGGGCGCTCGCCCCTGGTCAGCACAGGAGCCCTCTGGGCACTCGCTCCTGATTAACACAGGAACTCTCTGGGCACATACACCTGGGCAGTAGCAGAAGATCTTTGGAGAGTGAAGCCCGTACCACCAACCCCTGTTAAATCCTTTCCCAGTGAGTGACTGCAGAGCTTTGTATCATCACACGTTCACACTGAAACACCTCAAGCACGTGTAGTACAAACATCATGTGCCCTCATACAAGCCATGTTATGTTAATGATATTGTAATTCTCCATTACATGGAGATTTTATATTACAATTAGGTAAAGAGTATTACAGATCAGTTAAAGCAGTTCTAAAGCGGCCAGGGCTGGTTTACACCAGTTGCCTCTGCCTTAAGAAAGTGCTGAGGCACATTGCTTGTGCCCAGTATGTATCTTCTGGCATTTGTTTAATCTATTTTGTAACAATTTTGTTGAGCACTCTAAGCTAGCACAGTACAGTGTTTCTTTGTGTGGTGGGGAACTTGCATTTTTCCCCCACCCAGAGAATAGGCCCTGTTTCTTCATCTTGTTGAAGGAACACCATCATAGAGGAAAGAATAGAGACTCTGAACGTTCGGTGTCTCTCCCACCATTTGTCCCTTGTGCATTTCATGTTCTACAAAGCACCCTCAGCACCCACCTGGATTCAAGTTGCATCCATACACTTGGCAATGTCCTCCCTTCAGATAGAACAGAGGAGGCCAATTTAGTTGCCATGTGGAAACAAGGGTGCATGGAAGTGGTGGTACAGAATAGACAAGAGCACATGGGTGTTGTGGAAGGTTTTCAGCAACAGAAAGCAGAAGAAATTAAGCAGAGCCCAAATGTGACAATCTGGAGCAGCAGTGCCTGTGTGCTCAGCAAACATTCATGACTCTCTCCCTCTAGATTCACTCTTTCCTCAGTAACTGTGCCTTAGAGATTGATCCTATATCACTTCCATTAGTTATATTTCAGTTTGTCTAAATATACTTTGATTCTCAGCCTTCTCTTGGCATGAGAGACAGGATGGTGGAATGGCCACTATCTTCCTGAAAAATGGATCCCATCTTCAGTAGCTTACTGAAAGGCTGGTAATAATTTATTCCTACCAACCTCATCCAAAAAGTCAGAGAAGGAACAGCCCACCACCCACAGATGGAGAAAGAAAGGCAATTTTTCTGTGATTTTAAATGCACGAAAAGAAAAAAAATGCCTCTTGCAGCATTGGCTGCAAACTGCACAAACAATAAATTATTTTGAAGATTGATTAAGCTCCCAAGTGTTGTTGTGACTATTAATCAATGGCATCAGCAACTTACTACTTCACATGTCAAAAACAGCAATAGTGAAAAATCAACAGGCACAACTAAATATGGTTGTAATTTCTTCACATAGTCTTAGAAATCTTGTGAAAATGGAAGACAAAGCAGGTATTAGACGGTACAGAAATCTAGGCATTCTGATGTTTATTATTACGGCACTAGCAGAGTTTGATTTTACATTGTAAAATTTTACAATAGATTTTGGTTCATAGTGTGTTCCAGTTTTAAACGACTTAAAGTTTTCTTATGGAACTTGACTGCAATTGCTGTAATTGTTTCCCTATCTTTATGTATCTTTGAATAAATACTTTATTTCACCCCTGTTCATGCCCTTTATTTTTCTGCCTACTGGAATACATTTGAGCTGAATGTTTAACCTACTCACTTTAGCAAGCATTTTCAACCATCAAAAAGCTGATGTGAAGATAGCTGAATGTGACATGAGAAAGCGGAATGGATCAGTAGAATTACCTAAAACTTATGTCACTCAAAAGCAGAGAGGTCATCTCTGATCTTTTTTGCACTTCTTCATATTGCCTAGTTCAGTGTACAGAATATAATAGGTTCTTGGAATTTCTGAGTAAAATTGGATAAAGATGAATATTCTTATATTGTAAGGATACAGTAAATTATATGTTGTCATCACCTCTTACAACACGGTCTTTAGGGAAGCAAGAGGCCATCCAACCTCTCAGGATTAAGCCTTGAAAAGTAGATTTGCTAAGGTAGATGTCAATAAAGCCAGTTACAGGATCAAAGTGTTTTAAAGTGGAGACTTGGCCAGCAGTTTAAGTGAAAATATCTCTTCAAGGGGAACAAAGTATAGTAGAAAAACACTGGGATGGGAGTTGGCTGATATAATTCTGTCTTATATCACATTGTTTCACATAATTGGGTTTACGTTGGGTGAATCTCTTAGACTTACCAGGTCTCAATTTAGTCGTCTGTAAAGTAAATCAGGTTGAACCCAAAAATCTATGTATGTCAGGGTGAATTTTTTTTTTACTAGCCTATTGCTTTTTGTCTAGTAAACCAGCATACATGAGAAATATAACAGAAGTCTTTAAAATTAACCTTTAATAATTATTGAATAATAACAATTGAAATAAAATCATGGTGAAAATGGAGCATCTTATTTGACTCCTTGACCAGGGCCTTGTCTTTCTCCATCATTTTTTTCTCCACTTTTTTATGCAGTTGGAACATGTGTGTGCAAGCCTGTGTGTGCAAGGACATGTGTGTCCTTCTCCAGCTGCCAGGCATGCTTGGCTTCTCACAAGATCCCTCACAAGATCCAGTTTGTTTGCTTGCACCAGTACTTTTGTGATTTCTTAGCAACAATTTCTCTGATCTCCCAACATCTTCTTTCCAGAGCTTGACTTACTCACCAATCCCCACATGTATCTGTAGTCTGATTCCTTTCACAAATGCTGATAAATCCCTTATTCCATGGAATTTACAGTGGCTCTATTCTCTTAACTGAAAACCAGAGGATACAATGGCATTAGGTAACATGTCGACCATCCATGACAGTCTCTAACTTTTTCCGATTATATTTAGTCTATACCTTCTATCTCTTTGTACTCACTTTACTTTGAACTTCCCTGATATACTGAATAAATACAGAATTACAGCAGACCTACATACCTATTCTTTACCAGGCAGAACACGGTCTTGAAGACTGCTTCCTGCTAAAAATAGTTCTTTTTCTATTCTACAAATAAGAAAACAGAATTAGGGAAGAAAGAAATGTTTTTGGGAGGTTCTCATTCTAAGGCTACTTCTAAAACTGTCCCTAAGGAGAGGAAAGGGGCAGAAAAGTGGTTATCAGGTGGAACTCCAGTAATTGTCCCTGAGATGGCCGCACATTTTAAGATCAATTCTTTCTATTCTAAGAAAAATTAACATGAAATTCAGAATATAATAGAAAACTGAAAAGTAGACAGGAAAGAAATACTTTGCTAATGAAAATCAGTATATATGTAAAACAGTTAAGAATAAAACTCAAACTATATTTTGACTGACAAATAGATTTCAATTTGTTAAATGACACAGGAAACCTAATTACTGTTAAAAGTGAGAGAATATGTAACTGTTAACTACTTTGAAAGGCACTCTTTGACTCCTTTGTCCTGTTGTTTTTCTAGTCCATTTCTAAATGGCAATGCCCTATCAAATACTCAAATGCAAAAAGTAGAGTTCAAGTAATTGTCAACATGTATCTGGACTCTTTTTTATTCCATCTTACATTTCTAAATCACATTTATTTCATAACGTTAAACTCAAGCCAGATGAAATCCCGTGACAAAAGAATCAAACAAATCCAAATTGATCTCTTAAGTGGATCAATAGAAACTTAACTGAAATGGATTGGGGATTTTATCAAACTTGATGTAGTAGAACACTAATAAGATCACTTCCAATTCACACATATAGAACTAAATTTTCAGCACAAATTGATCTGATTGCTAAGGATGAATGGTCACCTTTAATAATGGATTAAGGCAGTAATGAATTCTTTTTTTTATACAAAAATGCTTTTCTTTTAAACTCATGGAGATTGCCTTAACTTTTCTTCTTACAGCAAATTTTATTTGCTTCTTATATGGTTTGGCTTACAGGTTTGACTTTAGAATTGTTTTAATTTTTATAATTTGATCTTAATTCTATTTTTTAAGCCAGAAATATTTTCTGAAGTGTTTTCAAATGGAAATTTTGTCATAGCCAAAGAAGCCATGATGATACAAATGTATTGCTCCAATGAACAATAAAATCTCTAAAAGTTATTTGTAAAACAATGCAAATAATTGTAATCTGACAATGTGACAAAGGATTGCCTGTTTGAAATGTTCACTTTGTCCATTTTGTGACTACTAATTTGATAATTCAGATACATGTTTCTTGAAAGATCTGTTACATGTTAGAATTTATTAAAATTATTCACAGAATTTATACATAAAAATTTGCTGCCAAATCTTCCACGGGGTTGGAATAAGGATTTAACACAGTGCTGAATAAAGGGCAAAGATTGTATTTTCTAAAAAACAAAAACCTTATTCTACCCTCCAATCCATTTGAAATATTAGAAGACTCATCCATCCTAACATCCACCTCTTCATTTCCACATGGAGTGATTAGCTTCTGCAATTGTCTCAAGTGTTGGCTAAAAAAATGCTGAGAACAAGTTTTACTTTTCTCCAACAAAATGAAAGTGTTGCAATGAAATTCTCTCTTGTTTGGATATCTTATTAACATTTTGCTAGTGAATGCATATGGGTGCATACCTATTCTGGACGTTTTCTTCCTAGGGTCATGCAATCTCTCTCTCTGTCTCTCTCCCCCCTTCTCTCTCTTCTGTATTTCTCTTTGAGCCTTTGACTCTATTTATTCCATCTCTCCTCATCTTACCTCTGTTAGGTAAATAGACCCAAAGGCAGATAGCTTCTCTATGTCTATGAAAACACTCAAAACAAACAGCCAAGGCTTGGAGAAAAGGCATTTTTTTCTGCACTCTTCTCGCCTTACTGTTGGGTGTGCTCTGAATTCGAAATCATTAAACATATTTGTGCTTCAGTAAGGGAATAGAGCATGCAGACTCCTTTATTTCTAGGTCCTTAGGTGTACTTAGGCCAGAAATCTAACTCCATCTAAAATGTTCTTTATTTTTTATGCTTCAGGATAACACACGAGAGTTTGGCATTAAGTATGGGCCTATAACCCTAGAAATTCCTGCAGTATCTTTTCCCTTGTGTTACTTTCTCTGTTTATCTTTGCCAAGAATTACAAAAAGAGCTGATTTGTCTAGAGTAGATTTTGGATATTTGTGGATCACTAGGACCATACCACCATAAGGTCGCACTAACATCTTTCAACATGAGAACTACAGGAAGTATACAAATGAACAAGGCATTATACTAACTCTCAAACGACTTGGAATTATCTTGACTTCTCTGATACCATTCTCCCCTAATCTTTCTCTTTACCCTTTACTTTTTCTTTTATTGTTTTTGAATATAATTTTATTGTATTTTATGACTATGAAAGAAACAAGCTCATTGTAAAATAAATATTTGGAAAATCTGGAAGCAACAAAAATAAAATAAATAAAAACTCATATATAATCCCATAAGCCAGAGACAATCACTATTTATATTTTAGAAAGAACCTACTGTGTGCTCAAGACTAAAAGGGTTAAAGGGGAAATCTCTTTCTACTTCTAGACCAAAGTCCAAATAATAGTCACATGTTTTACCAACTCAAAGCAAGGAATGGCCACCTTTTCAGAAAGGAGAATATTCAAGAGATTCAAGAGAATAATTATCTCACCTTTTATAACTATCCCCATTCCACTCACACATCCTACATGGATATGTGGGAAAGGATCAAAATGGGAGAGACAGGGTAAATATAAATGGCTCTAGTATCTATAAGAAAGAGTATGCTTCAGTCCACCAAGAGTACCAGATCACTCTAGCTCAACACAGAGAAAGCCCTGCACATTTACAAGTGAATGATAATACATCTTTGGCTTTGAGCAACACATCTCCTAGAGTCCCATTTAAGTGAAGTATTTCCATCATTTCTTAAGAGTCAAGAGGTTGTGTGAGGAAACATGATTTGAGCTCCTTTGAGAGGCCAAAACCATAGTATAAGATGTGACATGAGTATGGATAGTTAAAGTGGAGTAGTGCTAGAAATTATTTAATGTAAGGTAGCTGAGCAAATGAGAGATGAGTGTCATTGTTTACTGTAAGATCAAATATTATTATTTCCCTTCCTGTAATGTCCCTTTTGGAGGAATGTTTCCACATCCCCACCCCTTTGAAGTTGCAAGCAGGTGTGGGGCTTGCTTTGGCCCAAGAAATATGCATGAAGTAATGTGAGTTGATGAAAGGCAGAAGCTTTAAGGGCCTATGTGTGGTCTGCCATGTCTCTTTATTCTCTGTAATGACAAAATTCCAGAAAGAGATGGCTCCATCACCCTAAGTTTTTGAGGGAATGCAACAAGGAGTAGAACCAGAGTTAACAAGTGAGGACATTAGCATGAGAGAGAAATAAACATTTGTCATTATTAGCCGATAGAATTTTTGAGTCATTTATTCCCACAGTGCGTTATGGCCTATTCTGATGGATATAAGCCAAGTGCCAAAACTTTCACAAACTGGTAGAGGATGCAGTAGATGACACTAACAAGTAGTAGTAGTTCTAAGACATCTCTAAGAACAGAGCTGCAAAAGAGCTTTGTCTTCTTATGTAAGGGTGAAAGGTAAAAACTTCTGAAAGTTGCACAGATTCAATTTTTTTCACTATGTATATGATTTTGATTCGTATATTATTTATTTTTACCTAACATAACACTGTGAGCATTTTTCATGTTTTAAACATTTTTGGAAAGTATAATTTTTCATGGCTGTGTTGTATCCCATTTGTTCACTTATTGTGCCATTGGCATTTAGTTTGTCTTCTATTATTTATCACTGTCATAGAAACTGTAAAAATTATCTTCATCCTGACATTCAAATTTTGAGTACATAATTTCACAAACTTGGTTGTAAATTTTTCTTTTTAAAAATCTATTTTTGTATTATCCCTTGCATTAGTTTGTAGCTCCTTATATATACATATCATGTTTATTATTTTCTCTTAATACTTATTCCAGTAAATTATATGGAACTAATAGATAGTAATTACAACTAGCCAGCTAACCAGAGTGTGCTATGAACATAGTTTTCTCTGACTCAGAGAGAAAACAGACAGGATGGTGATCTAACTGCATAAACATTTACCTTGTATTAATAAAAAGGCTAATTCTAGCATGTGAAGTAAGTTTTTTTCCTGCATTTGATATAGATGGCCAAGCTCTCATCAGAGTTCTTTAGAAGACAGTTTAAGGAAAGTGGCAAAAGTCAATATTTTAATCTATCCAGATTGCTATTTTCCTCATTGTTCAAGAACTAAAAGCTATAAAACACAGTAAGAATTTACAAAGTTAAGATTATGACTGATACAATTGTGAAAGAGAAAAATTTCTGAGAATGAAAGAAAAACTTAAGTCTATATAGTTAATCATCCATAGATGCTACAAATTCATGTAGACAATCTGGATGATTCTGAAAGGAGGTGACGTGATAGAGCTTAGCTTCACTCAAATTAACTTGTATACAATTAGATACAATTAGATTCTAAATTTATCAAATATAATGTGTGTACAAGACAGAGTGGGGGGTATGGTTGGGAATGACAGCCAAATCTCTGACTTAAGCAACAAGATAAATGGTGATATCAGTCTCAAAGACAGAGAAACCCAAGATAGGGGCTGAGTCAAGAAGAAAGTCTCATGTAGACACGGACATGTGAAATTATGTGAGGCCAGAGTGTGTGACGTGTTTATCCACTTGCCAGTGTGGTGGTAATTTACTACACTTATCAACCTGGTTGGCGCAATATCTAATCCTATTCATTAGCTAGTTACATCCTGTGATTTAAACTTACAAAAGAACCGAAAAGCAGTGGAGACCTAAGAAAATGTTTTACCAAGGCAGTAAAGTAGTGAAAATAAATGCTTACACAATAATGTGCTTTAACTCATTTGGAGTAAGTGCTGGCTATTAAATATAGTCAAAACAGATACCATGCTGTGAATTACAGGGTCTTAAACATCCCTTTAACTGATATTTGACTTGTTGGAGTGTAATGGTGGGTGGAGAGAAGAGTATCACAATAAATAATAGAAGACAAATTCTAGGCCTGTCAGCAATGATTTCTTATGTGTAGTTTTCACTTAAATACTGAAGGAAATGACAAAGGCATAAATAGAATGAAAGACAACTTAATGAAGTCTTTTTTATACAGTTCGGCAACACTGAATCTAAACCAGACAAGGCAATTTCAGCACTGAAGTCAGACCTCAGCACTGGTTTGCTGGGATCAAAACTGAGATTCACTTCTAGAATCATCTTTGTTAGAGTGAGTTAAAAGAGTCAATATCTTCATGTCATCTACTTTTTGTGTTTTTTTCAACTTGATAGTGTCTGAAAAATCCTTTTAGAATTATAAAGTTTACTCGGTAGTAGAAAAAGATGTGTTGTAGATTAGTGCCTACTTAGTCACTTCAGAATTTTGAGTGTAGCAATAAATCTAAAATAAAGAAACACTACGAACTTGCAAAGGTTAAGAGGCCTCCAGTGCAAGCAAGTCTACCTTTTAGCTTTTAAGGATACTTATATCTCAACTGTGATTGATCTAAATTTATATTATCATTGCAAAATCAAAACAAGTGAAAGGTTGTGCTGTGTTGACAACCTTCCACACAGAAATAGTTGTCTGTGAAGAAAAGTTGCTTCAAAAAAGTCAATTGGTATTGACTTAATCCATTCATTTGACCACTTTTATTGAAGATCTGTTTTATGTCAGACTCCATGTATGTACTAATATAATCCAAATATTAAGTACATCTTCCCTGTCTCTTTTAGAGACTTAGCTATATGGCTTGAATCACAAATTCTAAAAGAGTTGAAAAGCCAAAGTGTTCCCCACAATTGCTGTAATTCCAGAGCCTTACTTTGTCTTGGTGCTATCTATTTCCTTGACCTACTCATAAAGAAAAATGAGTTCCTTCAACAGTAAACACAAACACGCACACTCCTACCTATTCTCAAGCTCAGTAATGCTTTCAAAAATTTAGCCCTCACAAGTACAGAATTATATAGCAAAATGCATGGCCTTCCCCCATGTCTCTATGTGCCTGCTTAGACCTCTCTCTTTTTCTCTACTCTCCCTTATGTCTCAAGACCAAAATAAATTGTCTTCCTATTTTCATAACTGAAATCCCTGCAGTATTTCATTGGAATGTTCTAACTCAAAAAAAAGTTCTCTTTCCAGTTTGTGGTACCCAAGAACATCTCTAACCTCTAAAATAGAGTTGTTTAATGGGACTTTCTGCAATGAAATATAGAACAGAAATGTTCTACATTCATCTTGTCCATAGAATAGCCACTGACCCTATGTGATTATCAAGCATTTGAAATGTGGATAATGCAGTTAAGGAACTGAATTTTTAACTTTTTAAAATTTTAATTAATTTAAATTTAAATAGCCACATGTTGCTAGTGGCTACCATTCATGACAGCACCACTCTACTAAGCATTCAAGTACTTGCTCAATAATCAGAATTAACTTGCAACCAAGTCACCAAGTGTATCTTCATAGACCTCATTTTCTTCATATTAAATATTTCAATCTCTTAACAAAATACCACAAAGGACTGAATTATCAAATCAGACTCATATGAATCAGAGATTTTACCCAGCATCAAGACATCCTAATAATTTTGAGTTTAAAAATAATCCATTGCACAGGCATAGCAAGGAGACGCCCAGGACCTCTCCTGGTATCTTTTTACCACATCAGAATATTTTCTGGCCCTGATTAACTTACATGATCTTTAATAACATGTGCAACAACACTACTTACACAGAGGGGATCTTTTTCAATAATGAAATATCTCCATTTTATACCAAAATAGTTTTCATGAAATTTCCTAGAAATCCATACCCACACATCCATATACTCCATTCCCAACAATCCACAGTTTGCCATAAGCAATCAGTGACAGACCAGGTGCATCTGCTCAAAGTATTCCATAGATGAAGACTCTCCCACTAGTAAATATAATTAGTGTGTTTCCAGATAGTTTTGTAATTTGAATGTACATAAGAAGAGTTGATTGGGTCACCTTTATTTTCTCTTGGGAGCATATTCCAGGTAAAGCGAGAAAATAAATTAAAAACCTGATGCTTAACTGTTTTCTGCCTACTCAAGAAACTGTGTGTTCATTTATGCAAAGTTGATACATCCAATAGTTGGGCAGCTATGGTGAGAATGTATTACTGATTAAGTGTCCACAGTGTACCTCCATATTTGGTCCAAGTTTATCAATTCCAGAGGAGTACTAAAAATGAAATTTTAATTGACTGCAGATTACCTACACTATGGAGATCTAGATTTTCGATGTTGCAGGACAAGTCCTCAGGTGGCCTTGGCCACCCAGCTCTTCCTCCCTTTCTCACTTGTAGTTCACAGAATAACTGTAGAATGTGCTGGGTATGCAACATCCTGAGATAAGAAGGAACTGACTGGAATAGCTTAGATTCTGTTCTCACCTTCCTAGAACAGGATGCCTGCAGTGCTTTAGCTCAGCCAGTCAAGTCACTCCTGGGTATAAAACCCAGGGTAGAGTACCTTTCAGGGTCCCTCAACTGTGCTGTGACATGGGGCACAGCAGATGAGACTCTACCTGCCTCGGACAGCTTTCCTGAGCCTTATATTGGTTCACCATGAATCCTAGGTGTCTGTTGTCCCTTGCTGCCTATCTGTGAATAATAAACTTCCTTCACTAAACCTGTGTGAGTATTCTGTCTCACTGAATTCATGCCAGTGGATTGATACTGGAGCATAGCATTGGTAAGATATTTAGAGCCCTCCCCAGGATTGATATCAGTGCACAGGGAACCTGCTTCACAGATGTCCAATGTGATAGCCACTAGCTATTAAACACTTGAAATGTAGCAAGTCCAAATTGAGATGTGCTGTAAATGTAAAATGCACGCCAAATTATGTAAACTTAGTACAACAAAAGAAATATAAAAGATTTTGTTAGTAATTTCTATATTGATGACATACTAAGATGATAATATTTTGGATATATTGTGTTAAATAAAATGTGTTATTAAAATTAACTTTACCTATTTATTTTTACTTTTTTAATGTGACTACTTTAACATTTAAAATTACATATGTGGCTTGTATTTTGAGGCTCAGATTAGATTTCTACTGGGCAGCACTGTTCTAAAAAGTCCTGTATCAGATACCCTCGGTCTGTGAAAGTTCAAAGCCTCTTCATGATCTCTTCAAATTCCCAGATATTGTATTTTCATGGGACTTTCTTCAAATATCTGCTCTATACACACTGTCTCTGTTTTGCTCTATATTAGTTCAAACAAAAATTCAGAACCTTTATCAGTTATTAATTTAAAGAAAGGGCTTTGTATGTGTAGAAACATTACTGACAATTTGTAGGTCAGAGACTCACATGGTTAAGATCTCCCTTCTCTTTTGCTATGCTTTTCTCCCCTTTATTTTTTGTTCATTCTTCCTGTCTTCTCTTTAATCCTCAGAAACAAAACAATTTACCTCTTTTTCTCCCAATTTGTAGTTCAGTAAGCATCTTATTTTGTTTGAACATGCTTTTGATATTTGTCTCTCTCTCTTCCTGAAGACAGGTGGTTTTCTCCTTAAGGTGAGGTGTAGTGAACAAAATTTGCTTCATCTTTTTTACACTAGCAATACAAAGATGGAAGTCACTAAAGAGATTTTTAGAGTGTTCACAGTCTAGAGAGAGATACAGGGAGGTTAAAACAAAAATGAAAATAGAGTATGAATAGTGCCACCAGAGAGTGATGTATAAATGCTATGGGAACAACAGAAACAATAACACTGAACATTAATTATGTGAATTGATGAATATAATCAGTAGCTGCATATTTTTGACCACATTCACACTATGTTTTAGCCATGTGACCAGGTGACATTCATCATTCACTCTACATTAAATTTTCTATTCAAGAAGTTTTCAAAATTTAAATATAACTTTATCACAAAAACTCTTGTTAAAATAAAATCCTATGGAAATAAATGTAAACTAACTCAAATGAAAGCATTCTGACTCTGATTTTGGTGAAAAGTGTGGGGTCACACCTATTCACTCCTCTATTCTGATACAAAATGTGGTAACCACTAGTGGGACTTTGGGGAGCACAGTGTAAAAACCATGGTTCTGCTCCCCTGGCTCCCAGGACACACTATTCTCCCAATTTCCATTTCTGACAAGTCCTCCTCCGTCAATGCTGAGGGCTTCTCATCTCTCAAACATATTTAAAATTCTAGCTTCCTGTTGGTCTCCTCACTCTCGGTCTTTCCTGTTTGTTTTCTTTTTTTGTTTGTTTTTTGGGTTTTTTTCTGGGTTTTTTTTCCACAAATTTTTTTAAAATTTCAGAATATGGAGATACCGCGAAGAACTAAAAGTTCTTCTTTACTAAAAGTAAAACTACCATTTGATCCAGTTTTCCTGTTTGTTTTCATCCACCATGGTTTCAACACTGCTCCCTCATGGCTGAGTACATCCAAATTTCCACCTCCAACACAATTCTCATGCAGACTTCAGGTTCAGGGAATAACATACCTGCTAGATATATCCTGTTGGCTTGAGGTTCCACAGGCTCCTCCACCTCTACATGCCCCAACATTATAATCCTTGCTCCTGAACGATTTTCTTCCCAGTATACTTCATTTCAGTGGCTAACACCCCTATTCTTAAAATTAAGTAAATTAAATACCCGGGAGTTTTTACTTTCTTACTCACTCATCCCACACCATCTTCATAAATTAATGTGTCCTCTCAAATACTTTTTCAATTTACTCCTTGTGAAAGATGCAACAATGGCCCACCAAAGATGGCACTATCTTAATCCCTTAAACCTTTGAATAGATTTCCTTAAATGGCAAATGGGACTTTGCTGAGGTGATTAAATTGAAGCTTTATAGGTAAAGCTATAAAGTTTAAAGTTTCTCATTAACTTCATACATGTTGCACATCCAGGCTGGAATGCTTTTCACAATAGCAATCCTTCCATACTCTTTGCCCCGTTAGCCTTTAATACCTTGTTTATGAATCATCCCTCTAGAATCTCACCTCTATGCTCCTTCAGCGGAATTAGGTGTTACTATTCATTGTTTCCATAATGCCCTATTCATGCCTCTGTAAGACCCTTATAATACTGTCTTATATCTGTTTATAGTTCTCTCTTTCATCAGACTATTAATTACTTGAAAAAAAACTGTGCTTTGTGCTTGAATGCGCAACACTTATCTTGGGACATAGTAGCTGCTTGTTGCTTGTTGGATGAGTAAATTATTGAATTAAACTATATACTACTGAATATCTATGAAAAGATCAGGTTTTAGCAAAGTGAATGGAATTATTTAACATAATACTTAAAAACTATGATGGAACATGTCACCAGTAAAAGAAATTTTAAAGTATGTTATAAACTTTTACAGAGTATCCAGTTGTTTATAACCTGGAAAATCCATCTATGGTAAGAAATGTTCCAGAAAGCAAATCAGGATTGAGATGGAGAATTTCCAGTTTAAAAGTATAAATTATCATTGCATTTGTATGATGGAGATAAGACTCATGTTTGGTAAATGAAGGAAAAAAATCTTATAAGATAAAGCAGTAATTTAAAATCCATATTCATATTGGAATTCAATGAACATCTCTGGAATGATCTTCCATTTCCACATTCAACTTATTATATGGTTAAAAAATTAATAGGCCCAACTCAAGGCTTCTTTTTGTTGCTTCATTTACTGTAGAGTTAAAGGTAAATTACAGAAGTAACTTATTTGAAAATTACACTGCCTGAACACTGCAGATTATTAGGTTATGCCAGGAAAGCTGACAAGTGAGAAAGTCTATTCTCTACTTGTTTTTTCTCTGAAACCTAAAAAACTAGTAAATTTCCTGGATGGTGACTGTAGCACTCTGCAGGTGACATGGACTTTTCTCGCTGGCATAGCAAACTAACCATCCTTCTTCTTTTTCTTTATTTTTCCCTTTCCGTTTTTGTAAACCTCAAATGCACGAATAACAGGAAAAGTCGTGGTGTTTTGCAGCATGCATTGACAATTTTTTCATTGGTACGTGCATTTCTATTACAGCTCCTCAGGATCATTCTAATTTGCTGTTAAATAACTCATTTTCTTTTCTAAAAATGGATTTTAATGAAGAACGTTATTACTCTATCTAATCCATTCAAAACTATTTTCTTTGAAAAATACTGTTAAGTAGTTCCTCAGTTCATGATCTCTCATCTTGATCAGCCTGTGCAGCCCCTCTCCTGGTTTTGTTGCTGCTGTGTTGTTGCTGTTGTTATTTCCCCCCAATAAGCCACATTTCCTTTCCCCTGGCCTTCTAAGTTTCCCTCCAAGTACTGCTTTAACTGCAGCCTAAAAATGCTGGCTGGCTTCTGCTGCTTTCTTCATTATCATCTACTTCTAAATATTTTGTAACTTTTTTTTTAACCCGAGTTTTTTAAACAATTTATTTTTAAGATTGCAGATATATAAGATTTTAAGCTATCCCTTTGTTACTGATTCCTAATTTTGTTATATTGTTGCTGTAGTCTCCAAGATATTGAATCCTTGGAATTTAGTTGGTTTTCATCGAGTCCCAATAGAAATTCAATTTTTGTGAATGGCCCATGAGTGCTCAAAAATTATATTTGCGTATTATATACTAAGTCTATACATTGTATATTAGTAAGCTTAATTTTACATGTGTGTATGTATATACATTAGACACGTTCTGTATCTTCATGTTTTGTCGGTTTGATCTAAACAATTTCTGCGGGTGTGTTAAAATCTCCAACTAAAATTGGTAATTCATCCAAATTTCCCTATTTTTCTGGCCACTGCTCAGCCCTACCCTACTCCTAACAAAACAGAAACTTCTGAAACCAAGAAACCAAGGGGGAAGTGGAATTTTTAATTAGAAGTGAAGTCATTTTTAACTAGCTATGGCCTTGTGGCAGGTTTGTAGAACTGAGGCCTGTAATTTGACTCGAATTGACTTATTATTTGCTGGATTTTCCACTGGCAAGAAAATCTACTAAATTACAATTTCATTCTTAAGATCCCCCTACAATGAGGTGAAGCATTGTCCAGATAAACACCAGTATGCCCTGTGATCAATGGA
Organism: Daubentonia madagascariensis; assembly: GCA_023783475.1. Classification (NCBI taxonomy): domain Eukaryota; kingdom Metazoa; phylum Chordata; class Mammalia; order Primates; family Daubentoniidae; genus Daubentonia; species Daubentonia madagascariensis. The sequence continues at coordinate 34,670,027 of JAKFHU010001209.1, forward strand.
TATACTAAAGAACCAGGTAATATTGATCAGCAATCCTCCCATTGTTGGAAGTATTTTCTGCTTTGCCCTAGTAAACAAGAAAAATTCGATGTTTATGAATAAATTAAAAATAAAACATTTGGTGGTCAGAGAATAGGAATAATTTTAAGATGCTTTTATTTAAAGGCATCTAAAATATGCCAGGCACATACTGTATGATTTTGCACAAACTACTTAATTCCAACTTGCCTCAGCTTCTTCATAATAGAGTGGACCTCATAAAGTTGGCATGAGGAGTGAGTTTGTATATAGTTAGTGCTTACAATGGTGCTAAAGTCATATAATATGCATTTGATAAATAGTTATATCTAAGCTATTTATATCTAGTCACTGGCTGCATTTTGCTTTTCACATTCCTTCCAATTTCTTCATTTATTCATGCTTTATGTGTGCGTGTAACTGTGTATGTGGGGGTGTGTGTGTAGAGGAAACCTCTTATAAATATTATATTCTCTGAGAATTCCATCTCTTCAAAATCATTCACCCATTTACTTGTACAGGGACCTGTGGCCATTATTGGACTCTATTTGGGGTTAGAATTTAGTGCCTGTTATTGTGAGTAAAAGATTTGAGATATTGAGTTGTTTTCTTGATTGAGGGAGATGTATAGCCTCAGGCATTGTATAGAGAAAGCCAGTACATAAAAGAATAGAAGTATAATACAATCACACAGAGACGCAGAGATAAAAAATGGAGAGAAACTGTTACCTGGTTTCCTGTAGCTTTCCATTTCCAGATTTTAGGCCTTTTCTGAGGCCACACTGCATTCCTGACAAAGAGTTTTTCAAGACATTACTATACCCTTGAACTACCCCTCCTTTTCCTTCAATTACTTGAATTGGTTTCTGTTACCTGAATCTAAAAGAGTCCTAAACAATACAATATAATAGATCACAGCAAGCTTCTTAAGGCTGAAAATTATGTCCTTGACTGCTTCTGAGATCAGAAGATAGTACAGTAAGCATTGTTTGACAACCTTGCACTTACCACATACCTGAGCCACAAAGTCCAGGATGTCTGCCATCCACCCAACTTGAACAAACATGGGAAATGAAGGATGACGTCAATGGAAGTATTCTGAAACTACAATAAATTGTTTCCTCGTCTGAAACAGACATTCATCTTGCGTCCAGAGAATCTTAGTAGATGCCCACTGCTGTGTTCCCTTTTAGTTCTCCTACCTCATTCCATTTCCTACCCAGCTCATGCAAGCCTCCTCCAGGGGGTTGTGCTCTTCTCTTTTTACACTCTCTCCAACAGATAGCCATCAATTCACATCATCTTCAACTGCCAATTTCATTCACTCATTTAATCAAAAGGTATATGTTTAGACTAATATTTTCCAGGGACCATACTTGAGTTAGGTTGTAGCTACAAAGTGCAAGAGACATGATTTCTGGGTACCCAAGTGTCGTCTCTCTGCAGAGTACCTCTAAGTGTGATGGGGTGGGGGAAAGGAGGAGATGATTCCTCCCCATGCCTGATGTGTGCTTCCATGTAGGAGTGACGTTAGGGAAACACTCTTGGCCTCTTTCTAGAACAGTAGTGTCTTCATCTTATTGGTGAGTTTGGGAGAAAAACAAACAAACAAAAAATGGTTATATGTCTTTCCTTCTTGGGAACTAGCCTGACCACAGAGGGCATTAATTCTGCTGTGCTACTCCACACTGTAAGTTTTACAGGGTCAGAGATCCATGAGAAGAAGCTTAAATGACACAAGGCTGCCTGCAATGGAATGGGCAAATCTTTTTAACCCTAGAGTTCAATATTAGGAAGCCCACTTACCTACCCCTAAGAGTCATATTCTCCTATGTTTCTGTATCAGCATAAGGGTGATATTTTGTTCTTCTGTCTGCCTTACAACTTTGACTTATGTCTTAATTGATATACAGTCCAAATGGGGAAGAAAGTGTTATTTATAAGCTTCCTCAAGAACATTGACAATGTGTATCTGGAATTCCTGTCCTCCTCTCACCTGAGCTTTTGCCCTGTAATCTAATGATTAGGGATGTATACAGATAGAATTTTCACTACCCAAATTCAGCACTTCACAAATAGGAATGTGTGCCAATCTTTAATCACCCCATTAAAGGAAATAAGAAGTTTATCACCAAACATGCGTGTTTCAGTCACATCCTTCCTTATTCATCAACTCATTAAGGCCTGAAACCTTGAAGTCACTAATGACCCATCCTCCTCTCCATCCTCCACTGGTAAATTAAGCACAAAGTCATATCGTTTTTTTTTTCTTGAATTTTTCATCTGTCTGTCCTTTTATCACCAATTCTAATCTAGACTTCTTCACACCTGCTTCTTGCAAAAGCTCATCAGCTAGATTTTGCTGATCCCAGCCTTTTCCTTATCGACTCTCTAGCAGAGCTGACAACATATCCTTGCTCAGTTGTCACTTTGACCACATTATTCCCTCCTGAAATGCCTTCAGTGGATTCCATCTACAGATCAAATCCTTTTTCCTGATTGAAAGGCTTTGCCATAAGTAGACATGATACAACCAACCTCTTCATATTTGTGATCCTCTGTTCTACTCAGACTTAACTTTTTTATGAACCAAAAGCATGGTACACTTTTACTAAATGTCTTTATTCTGATTGTAAACCACATACACATCATCATCCAAAATCAACCTCTACCCTCCTGTTTGTCACCTCCAAATATTAAGGACTAATGCAAAGTCCAACATCTCTTATCCCTTAACTAATTTTCAGTTGTAACACACAGTTTCACAGTTAATCACACACTATATTAAATTGTATGTTCTTGTGGTTTATTATAGATTCATTTTTATCCAAGTGGAATTACTATGAGTTCCTAGGGCTGAAGAATCATGGTACATTTCCTACATCATAAAATTTATTGTTAATCATATAGTAAATAAAAATAAACATTTAATGATTGATTGCTTTATATATAAAACAAAGTAATTGTCTTTACCTAAGAGATGATTTGATTCAACAGTCTGAAATTTGAGAGTGATTTGATAATCAGAATTTCTAATCTGACCTCTTTGATTTTCTCTGTTGCTCTAGGCAAGCCATTTTAGCTATTTGGACTCATTTTCTTAATCCAAAAATGTAAGTAAGGCTTGTCATCTGTCATATTCATAGAGAGTGGTGAGGGGTATCCTAGTCAATGCAAAGTACATGGCTAATACAAAGTTTAATAAAAATGATAAATAACACCTATTACAAAATTGAACCATTGTTCAATTTCTTCTGCCCTTTCAGTTCTTTGATTCAATATTCTTTCACTGAAATCCAAGAGCTTTAATTTGAGAAAGTGTTTTACTAATAATTGTAGACTTTCTACAGTAACCATTTTTTTAATCATTAGGCACACCTGGAAGATATGAAATTATTCTTTTAAGGAAATCAATATATCACTAAAAATGCATAGAAAAACATCTGGCAATGGGATTTCAGGTAAGGGAGATTTGTGTATGAAAACATCATGTCAGAGAATTTCCTGTTTGCCATGGAAAATTTCTTTAAATAGTTTAAAATATTATTTTCTCTCTTTATTTTTTAATTCCTTAAGCAAAATTCATGTTCTCTTCCTAGAAGAACCACTTTTCTTATATTGTAACTTATGAAGAGTGGCAAAACCAAAAAATCCATTCTCTGTATTTTTAAAGTATCAGGAAAATCTTTAAATAATTTTATGGCATTGAAGATTTTCATAATAAACCAGTACAGTCAAGTAAATGATACTTTTATTGTGAGACAATAACATTGTTAATAACATGTCATGTAAGGTAGAGTTTGTTTAGTGTTTGAATGTGGGCAAAAAAAATAAATTTTAGAAGTTAAGATTAGATTAAAAAATTAAAGCAATAGAAGAATCTTTCTCTTTCTTTCTTTCATTAAGGGATGGGATCTGTTGCTTTGCTGCCCAGGCTGGAGTGCAGTGGTGTGATCATAGCTCACTTACTTTAGCCTCGTCCAACTCCTGGCCTCAAGCAATCCTCCTGCCTCAGCCTCCCCAAGTAGCACTACAGATGCATGCCACCATGCCCAGCTCAGAAGAATATTTCTTTTAAAAAAATCACAGACTATCCTAGAGATGATAGTCAGTGAGTGTTGAATAATGTAGATCAGATATAATCTAACTTGGAAGAGAGGAGAAACAAGGAGAGACAATAGTATAACAATGCTAAGGAGAGACAGTATAATTTCTGGAAAGAAGATTTCCCACATTTCTTAATTATATAATTCCTCCAATTATTTTCTCTTTCGAAATATATGTCTTAAGCCTATTTCAGTTTACAAACACTTTTGGCAGTGTGAACTAATTAGGTAAAATGTAAGAATAATACAAACGAAATAAAAGTCAAATCATGTTTTTGCTATTAAAAAGAATTCTTTTTGGAGGTGTTAGAAGAGGGAAAGATTTAAAATTTTGATAAAGCTCAATGTTTATATTACATGTGAATTTCATTTGTCTGTGCTATCTTCAACATATTGGATAAAGACCAAAATCTAGAACATTGCCTAATAAGTCCTCTACAATTGCTCCTTTCTAGAGTGTATTCTGTACTTTGCCCTAATGCTCCATTTGCACCGGTTTTTCATTTATTTCCTTAAACAATCCTTTGCTTTTTCTGACTTAGGGCCTTTGTCACACAGTTCGCTTAGCCTGTGACACTCTTCACCTTTCCTCCTCTTACCTGGTTAATGTGCAATCATCCTTCAATATCAACTCATATCATACTACATCCTTAGGAAAGCCTTCCCCAACTTCCCAGGCCAGATCACATCCACCTGCTCAATACTGGCTCATAGCACGTGAGACTTACCCCGATTTGTAACTATACCTTTGAGTGATCAAGAAAAAATATCTCCACTGGGTGGGGTGGCTCATGCCTGCAATCCTAGCACTCTGGAAGGCCAAGGCGGGAGGATCGCTTGAGGCCAGGGGTTCGAGACCAGCCTGAACAAGAGTGAGACCCCGTCTCTACTAAAAATAGCAAAATTAGCTGGATGTAGTGGCGCATGCCTGTAGTCCCAGCTACTCAGGAGGCTGAGGCAGGAGGATTGCTTGAGCCCAGGAGTTTGAGGTTGCAGTGAGCTATGATGATGCCACTGCACTCTAGCCTGGGTGACAGAGCAAGACCCTGTCTCAAAAAAAAAAAAAGAAAAGAAAAGAAAAGAAAAGAAAAAAGAAAAAACATCTCTCTCCCTGACTAGATGGTAAATTCATGAGGTAGGGGCAATACCTACACCATTAACTATTGCATCTCTATCACCCACAACATGGATTGGCATGGGGAGATGCTTAGTTAATTTTTGCTGAAATGAATAACAAAACTTTATCTTTAGATTATTGAGTCACGAATTATGAAAGGAACATGGCAATGTGAGAATAAAAAGTAAACATAAGTAAGTTTAAGGCAGAATTCAGAATATGAAAGAAAATTTTATGATGTCTTTAGATTTTAGGGAATGGAATACATGATAATAATGACAGGTTATATAATTACAGTGTTAATTACTATGACAAAAATAAAATTAATTTCTCAATTTTTAATAAAAATTAACATGAGAGGAAAATAACTGGCGTGCCCACACATTTCTTAGGGTTATATTCATTTATGCTTACTGAGTTATTGTAGCTGGAGGGTATTTTGATTTTTGTAATGTTTAGCCTGCATTAATACCTCCAAAATCCCATTTAATGCCTTTTAGAGATTAATAAATCTTAGAAGCTAAAACTTTAAGGGAATTGAATCCTAGTTATGTTATTATTTCTGAATTCTTTCAAACATCAAACTTTTTTTTAGATCATTGTCTTAGCCAGTGACGGCTAGTGACCAGGTATTCTAAACCTTAAAACCATAAAAATAATAAGAAGTCTATGAAGTCCTGATCGTCAAAGTCAGATCTCTAGGGAGTCTGCAAATACAATTTTTAGGGCTTATGGAGACAACAGCAATAGTTTATTTATCCACCCATGGCCTGTCTACCACATCCCAGCATACATAATCATCTCAAATCTTTATAAATTAGACACAGCCTAAAAATTCAAGTAGAAAATTATTAGATGTATTCCAGTTGCAAAAGTCTATGTGAACCTGAACCAGCATGTTTAAAAGCTTAATGATAGTTCAAAAACCAATTACTAGACAGTATATTTTCGTTAAACATATGTCTGTCATATTCGTTAATTTTAAAATAAATATACCTACATATCACATGGTTTGTATTCTTTTTCAAAATAATATAAGTTTAACAGGTGCCAAAGTTATTAGGTTTTTTTTTCATTGTTCTCCCAAAACATTTTACCAGGGAAAAGTGTTACTTAAACTCTCATGTCTATTTCAACGTGAAATTTGGTAATCAAAAATTTAGGTTTCTTTCTGCTCTACACTTCAGACCACTAATTTTTTCAAGATACAATGATAAATATGTCTTATCAAGAATGTAGGAACCTAAATGTATTTTTGCAGGAAGAATTCATAACAGGTTATTTGACTGAGAGTTCCTTTCACCATGACCTGCCTACCTATGGAGGTTGAAAGAGAGAGAGAGAGAGAATCAAACTTCCCAGTTTGCTTTTGTTCTGAAGATAAGAGGTTTTATAGAAATTATATTTCCCATAGAACCTAATGGGTTGCTTAAATTTAGAGATTAAAAAAAAAAACCTGCTTCTAAGCTTATCATGGAAAATCTTATCATAAAACCTAATGAACGTCATTCATTCATGCATTTATTGAATTTATAAATTTAATAAACATCAATTGAGTACCTACTATGCTTTAGTCAGCCAAAAATCTGCAAATCCAGGCAGAGAAATGAGTCCATTAAATCAATTACAGCAGTGTACAATGAGTTCTACAAAAGAGATGTGACCCAGATGATGAAGGATTTTAGGGATCAGGTCCTGAAATAACTTGAGGAAGGTTTCTGGAAGAGATGACTTTTGAACTCAGTCTTGAATGTTGGGTAGAAGTTTGCTATGTGCAGAGGAAAGAGATGGGAGTAGAGGAGGAAAATATAATTCCCGTAAGAGTGTACAGTGTGTAAAAAGAAATAATGGCATTTTGTTTGTTGTTGTTGAACTACTGAAAAGACTTTTAATATGGCTACAGAGAATGTGGAAAGCTGGAGAAAGCAAGCTTTGTAGCTGGAGAAAGAAAGGTGACACATGTTGGAAATCCCTATATGTTATATGCAGGAGTTTGAATTGTATTCATCCAAAAAAAAAATAAATGTGAACCCATTGGAAATTTTGACCTTATTTGCATTTCAGGAAGAACATTCTGGCAAAACATGTGAAGGTTGCATCATAGAGAGAGAAGAAACGAGACTTTTGTTAAGGCAAGAAATGAAAAGATTCTAAAGTTGCACAGGTGAAAATAGAAAAGGAACTAGATATTTCAGACCAGAGGCCAGATGGATGTGGGCCATAAAGAAGAAGAGCATTTACAGGAGACTGAATCAACCACCACTTTCAGTTTTTAGTACCAGAAATTGATATTAAGTGGGATGCTCCAACAAATTTACAGAATCAGTGATAGATAAATTCAATCATTACAACAGAGGCATTCAATTTAAATGAATATACACTGCTAAAAAAGAAAGCAAAACGTGACACTTATTATGTAAACTATCAAAATTTTATTTAAATTTTCATTTAAAATATGTTCAAGTAAAAATATGTACAAAAACAGATATACAAAGGTTGAAGCAACTAGGAGCACGATAGGTATACATACACACAAATACAACTGAAATCCAATTCAGTGCAAAATTGAGTGACGTCATATTGCACCAAAATGTATTCCATACAAAAGCACATGCATCAAGAGTTTCCATCAGATGAAAGCACACTTATTTCATAGCATCTTACCACTTATACAAAATAGCCCATAAACACCATCTGGCAGTGTGAGTACTGCACCGGAACTCTCCCCAGAGGAAAATCATTTAGCTGTAAAAGAATCTATTTTATTTCACATATCACATGCTGGTACAGGCATCAGTGCCAAGGAACCCTAAGAAACACAACACAAACTACAAATAAAAGTCCCTTTGCACCATTTATATTTTCATAGTTAAATATGTTAGTACTCCTAATATGATTGGAATGTAGATGCAGAAAAGTAATTTCACTCATTAAGAATTTGTCAATCAATATAAGGCATCATGTTAAATTTGTATAAAATACACACAATCACTTTTACCAAGTTTCATTATCACAATGCCAGAGTGAAGAAATCCTGCTTGAGATGTGGACCAGTTAGCGTGTGAGGATCACACTTTCTCAGTTGGATCTCTCTGTTCCTGCATTTTATATCACTAGGCCCTAAAATCCACCATGCCCCTGCAATTTTGAGAATGGTACAAGGTCAAGACAAATGCATTCCAGATCCAAGTTAGGAATTCACCTTGTTTATAAATTACAATTTAAGCACAGATCAAACAGATAGCTGCCAGCATAACCCTCAAGAGTAACCTGACTACCACTTTCCCAATGGGCTAAATTGATTCCCCTGTTGCAAATTATTGGTGCTTATCATAGAATATGAAAGGTATTGAAACACATTCATACACAGTACCTAATAATATGTTTATATGAGCATACCAACATACATACAAATTATTCTACACCTTGAAAACTGAAAAAGAAGTTACTTTTACTAGATCAAAATTTTAGACAAAGCACTCTAAACCCATTTTTATAAAGTAAACTCAGATATACATACAATAAAAAGACATGAAAGGTTCATCATGAGATGAATTCTGAGTCAATAACTAAAAACCAAATCTACCAGTGCATCACTACCATGTAATCCACTCTATGATAAGTAAGAAACAAGCTCTATGAAATTTAGAGTCAAATCCTTGTCAGAAAAATAAGACAAATTAAGTTCACCAAGCATTCAGTACAAGAGGCCATTTGTCTTGCCTTTTTCTGACATGCACTTACTATAAAACCACAGGTAGCCAACATTTATTATCAGTGAAACACAACTACATGTTTGTTCACCTGTTTGGCACAGGGAGAAAACAATGTATTTCATAGCACTAAGTAATACACTTTTAACATATCTGATGTTTATGTTTGCAAAGTTCCCAAATGTTGAGAAGTACTACCAAAAACTCATTACTATTGTGCTACAACCCATCTACAGAGAGAAAGAAATTTCGGGCCAATGTCTGTATTCAAAATAACCAAATTTTAAAGCAAAATATATCCTAATATTACTATAGGTTCTAGGAACTGTCCTAAAAGAGTTAAGTGTTATTTCACTCTCTGAACATGAACAACATCAAAAGAAGAATCCAGTTTTTAAGATTTAAGTATTAAATGTTTAGCTCCAGATTTATAGCAGTTGCATTAATATTCACAAACAAAAACTGTTAGGTAACAAATTTCTCCAAGGAGAAGATCAGATTATTTAAAATTGTTGAGAATTCTGGTGGTTTTTCACTTTCAGAGCAATAAGAAATGCTATGGGGTAGTGCTTGAAATAATTAATATACACAGTAGTTTAATGTAGATCATTTCTAATCTGTTATAAGCATACATTCATTTGAAGCAATCTGTTTCATTTCTCCAAAGTATGTTTCTACTTTAATATAATACACTTTATAGTGTATTAATAAATGGGAAATTTGAAGTAAAGGAGAAATACTAAGGCAAAATTAAATCAGAAACCCTTTGAAATAAGACAGTTCAAACCTAGAACCAGGGAACCACATTGCATTGCCTCCCAATGTGATATGATTGTGATTTAGAGCAGCGGTCCCCAACCTTTTTGGCACCAGGGACTGATTCATTTCATGGAAGACAATTTTTCCACAGATGAGGCTGTGGGTGGGGGGCACTGTAGCTCTGCGGCCCAGTCTCTAACGGGCCACGCGGACTGGTACTGGTCGGCGGCCCAGGGGGTTGTGGACCGCAGCTTTAGAGCATATGCCTAACAGAGTTAACTATTAGAAATATGCGAGGTCTAATTTCATAACCCACATTTAAGCCAGACAACTCACAACCCAACCAATTATACAGCTATAACATCCAAAGGCCTGACATGTTTTCCCATGAGATGCTGTGCAAAATACTCGGTCACACAAGGTGCTTAAAAGAGAGTCAAGGCTGCAAAAAAGACACCTGTGCATTAGTCTTTTTCCCCCGCTCTGGCTTTGAGTACGGTTTTTAGAAGCTTCAAGACGAGGTAATAAGGACTTAACAAGCAATTCTTCTAACCAATAAATTAATTCACTTGAAAGTCATACTTTTCTTTGTAAAATCAGTAGTGTGTATGTTGAGGGGAGAAAAGCATATATTCACGTTCAAACAAGTGTGGCCATCTGTATGGCTCTCAGATCCTAATGCTCCACAGTTTCTTGAGAGAATTATTATCTATAAAACTGTAAAGGCAGTTATTGATACTATAAATGTACCCTTGATCCAAGTGCACTGAAATACACCCATGTAACAGATAGCTAGCTATTGGGAGACCGTAACCATCCCCTGTGCATTTTAAAGCCAACGGTAACAAAGAGGAGGAGGAAAAAAACTCACAAAAAAGTAAACCTAATTGGTAGATTCACACTAAGAAAATCTAGGAAATGGTATAAATTCAAATTAAGACTCACTTCCTATTTTGAGCACATATGTCAAGAAACAAAAGAAAGAGAGTAATTAATTCATTCAAATAAAATAGAGAAATGGTTCAAAAAGATCAAGTGAAGTTGTAAGGAAGGACAATATCTCACAACATAAGGAAAATTGGTAAACTTTTGGTGAAACCATAATTTATGCTTTTGTGAGTCTGTATCTGATCTCAGATTAGACAAAACATTTATTTTTAGACACCAACTAATTTGAAAATGCAACAGTAGAAAGAATTACCTCCAAAAATTGAGTGTTAAAAAATCTTTTTAAAGCACAGTACGAATAAACTAAGGCCTACTTGGAGGTCACACTTTTAGGTATTGTATATATTAGGATAGATTTAAACATACTGTTAAAAAATACTGCTCATGGGAAAATTATTTTATATATAGGTAATAATTCTTTACTCATATATAAGTAATGTAAACAGACGCTATCATGATGACTCATTATCTACTCTAATTTATATCCACTATGAGCTTCTCACCAGTTACACAATGCCATATTTTAATTCCTGACTTTGAATGGTTAGGAAAGTAAGATGTAACTCTGTAAACACTATCAGCACCAACACACTGCATATCATGTAGGGTAAAATGAAGCAAGATTATATCCAAGTAAAATCAAATTGCTTAAGTCATCTGCATTCAAATCCCAAACCTCTTTATATTTCTTTACAAACTAAGAAAAAGAGCTACAATTAAAATCATATTCATTGTTTTTCTATCACTCAGAATGAAGATGAAACTATCTCCTTATATATCACATAATAGATATTATGAAAAAGCCACTTATATATAGATACTTCAATTACTCACAACTTTAATATTTAAAAGTATGTTTTACAAATAAGCCATCCTTATTTCTAATAGAAAAAAATAATGGGAGTTACTTTACTTTACTCACAGATGCAGATTTTTGTGGGGCCAGAATTATACAAAATTTTGCTGGTCTTCTTCGAGAAAATTAATATAAAATTCCTAATGCAAACTTAGGTTCAGGACCTTGGAAGGGGCATGTTTGAATGAGGGGCACTGAAGCTTATATTTCATTAGCCTCTTGGTATATCCACCTATGCACAGCAGACAACTAATTTTTAATATTTCTCTGACTATACTGCATAACTCCAAAATATTGTTATCTCCAATAACATACTATAGTTTCCTGCTACTCTGACCTTCAGTTTTCCATCTTTTCATCACTTATACCTCAATTATAAGAGATCAACTTTAACAAAGGTCAGAGTTGCTCCCTTTCTTAGCATTACATTCATCTGCAAATCAAGATAAAATAATGATTTTCCTGAAGTCTGATTACAGTTTATGAAGATTTCTGCTATGTAATTATACTCTTTAACCATCTGTTGATATATCAATTAGCAATTGGGAAAATAATTTTACTAGACATATAAGAAGACAATCTGGAAATTTGTTTCAACGTGCATATTTTAGTGCTAGAGAAACTGCCATACATTGCTAATATAACCTAATAAGCTGTCCTAATTTTGTGCCAGCAGGGCTGGAGGGCTATAGCATAAGTGCATATGCATGTGCATGTACACACCTGACTTTTACGTTTGGAAATGGAGTCAACCATCTTTCCTAGAACAAATCTTTGATCTCCTAAAGAAAAACAAGAACAGGGTGTACTTTCAACTGACCTAATCGCCATTTATAATATTCCAGTTTTCTTCATTTGATCAAAGGAACATAATCTAATACTTTAAAAATTGGGTCAAAACAGCATTGTAAAGAAAACATTTACTGTAAGTATTCGTAATTGTGTAATGAGAATCATTCCTTTTGTAACCAATTTTTTTAGCTTTGTCAGTCTTTACTAGTCTTTTAAAATAATAATTAAATATGGGACTCGATATATCCCCGTCCAAAAATATTGAAAATAGCGTATTAGTTATTTCAAACTGTATTGGTCACTTTTACTTTTTAATGTTATAACAAACTCATAATATGTATATAAACATTTGAATATGCACACTGGTAGAAATATAGCACATGTAATAGTATATATGTGTGTACATGTGTATCATTATAAAAATATGAGAAAAAATTTACTTAGTATAAAAATATACATATATAAGTGTATGGGAGAGTTTTTGAACTAGAATCTGCTTTACATACTTCCATTTTGAATAAAAATTATGAATATTGATTCCCTGATTAAAGAAACCCTGTGTCTTCTCCTGATGTGTCCTAAAAATAAGCTGAAGTAGAGCTTAATCTTCATCACTTTTTTTTTTTTAAATTATTGGCTGACTTTCTGTCTGGTTAAAGTGGTATTATAATGGCAGTAGAAATTTAATAACATAAAAATCACTTTTGAAAATAAGAGAAAAAATAATGAACATGTATTCTAGTTAGCTTGTACAAGGATGTATTTAAAGAGGTATTAGAACCAAAAATAAACAAATAAATAAAATGATGAGACCAATCTGCCACTGTACATATAAGCACACTAAGCTGAGGAATAGCCAAAACTGCACAAATTTCTCCAGGAGACTTTACCAGTTTTTTTCATTAGACAAAAAAAAGCTCAAGAAGAGTTTACATGTTTAGATTTTATGAGCCTCGACTGTGTAAAAGACAGGGATATAAAAGAAATTTTTACCTCTCACAACATAGAGTAGGGAAAGGTGGACAAATGAACAACGTATATTAAAAAAAGGGATTATAGGTCAAATTCTGAAAACCCTATGCCAAGAGTAAGAGGAAGGAATTGTCATGAATTCAGTTAGAGACCCAAACACTAGGTTTGGCTAAAAAAAAGTCAGTTTTGGACATATATTAAATGTTATCAAGAGCAAAAATTGAAATCAGTGAGTTGGAATTGCTCCAAATTATAAATCATCATTTCTTCTTTGGACAATTGTCTATGAATTCTATGTTTGGTCTTAATAATTTTAATCAGTATAATTCTTTTTAAAATTCTTACTTGCAAATAGATAAAAATTAAAGGATGAAATGTACTCTAACCATAACTATTCTATCTTAGATATACATAAATAATAGTTTAAAATTTCATTATTATGTTATTCCTATTTGTAAATTCCACAATATTTTCTAATACTGACATAACAACACCTTCTGAACACACACACTCAGGCCCAATTTCTCCTTCTTTTGATGAACTTGTTCTTAGTTATCTCTTTTACAAGTTGAACGATAATTGAGGTGAGGAAGTTACTTACAAAGCCTAGATATACAAGTGGAAATTTCTTAGAAACTTCAGTTGTAAATCTTATTTAGCAGTGACATTGCTTCCTCAATTTTTATGTTAATACATGCCTTCTCCTAATTGATCTGGACAGTTTTATCCAAAGAGATATTTTAACAGAATGTAAAATATATAAAGAAAATGCACAAACTCTCAAAATTCATCACCATGTAAAAATAGCCTAAATGTTTTTCAATGTTCAGAATTACTAACATTTTATGTAGATGTGATTATAGATGTGGGCCTAATATTTGGGATATTTTCTTTATTGGTGATTTCTCTCATGTTGATATTTTAACTTGAAGCTTTAAAAATGCATATGTTTAGATATATTCATCCAGGGGTAAATTATTAGTGAAGCAGGTGGTTGTTCTTAAGAGGATTTTAATATCAAACTGACTCTTGCTCTAAGAAGTGTTATACATTTTCCAGATAAAACAGACTGATGTGAAAATGAAATGGCCCATAACCGTGGAATTTCTGATAATGAGTGAAAAGACATCTAACATAATATATTCTCAAGGATTTTTACTCAAACATAAATCTTGTATTTGTCTCATAAACAATAGCCTCTAGAAGCTATTCTTTAATGTATTCAACATATCCCCTCTGACCTTTGTTCAAAATGCTCTGGGTATAATCCATTAAAAGATGAGTGATATCTAAATTTGTATCTGAGGGGAAGCAATGCAATGTCAATGTAAAATAAATTTCTTTTTGTCCTCTTTGTCATAATAATAATGTATGTGTTTTTTTAAAAAGAATAGAAAACATTTTTCACAGTATAGTTACCTATAGTGTGTAAAACCGTGTTTACAAAACCCATATATACAGAAAACACCTCAGTCTTCAATTTGAAGGTTCTTAGCCATGATAAGAGATGGTGTAGAGAATGACCACTAAAATAATTGTCCATTTTCTTAGCCTTTTTCCCTAACTCCAACAGGTAGGTATCAGACACTTGAGAACTGTGTGAACTCATATACAATTGCATATTAGCTTTCTATAACTACATGGAGTTATAAGTAAATTTCTTAGAAATTAGTTTAAATACACTAAATGATACGAACAGATATAATTGATTCCTTTAGTCCATCACCAAAGGTGCAATTCTCTGGGTTTTCAGAAAATGAAGTAAAGATCCATATTGTATATCTGCCTATGGGCAGATGGCCAAGATTTCAAATGCATTAGTTCATAATTTATGACAATCTTCTTCTGGTACTACTTCCAGTATTATCTGTAATGTTCTGGTTATTCTGTCTACAAAGAAATAAAGAAGAGAAATTAAAAATGCATGGAAATCAGAAATGCATAAAAACAGCAAAATATGAATTATTTGCAGTTGAATACTGAAAACACAGAACTGCCTGCTTCATAGAGAACTTTCAAGAATTATTTACTTCATTAGAATCCTATCATGCTCAATTAATTTATTTGTCACTTCTGTAACTTCCCATGATGGCTTCTCAGCAAGAATACATTAATATTTTACATTCAAATAAAGACTTTTATTCATGAACCAGGAGGCTAAAAATATTTTGAGACAATAGAACCAAGATATAAATAAATGTTCAAAAATACACTTCATATTAAAATTGGTTTGTTCTTTTCGTACCTATGAGATTACTACCTGTTCCTCAGAAGAATCAATAGAAGGATCAGAATATAATTTCCAGTCTCGAATTCATAGCATATTATTGGGGAAATTACCTTATCTCCAAGGGCCTCATTTACCTCATCAGTAGAATGAGGGACTAAATCAGTGTTTCTCAGAGTGTGGTTCCTGGACCAGCAGTAGCCCCTTCCAAGAAATATTTAATGACATCACTTGAGATATTAGAAATGAATATTTTGAAGCTCAAGCTTAGACATCAACCCTGAAGGCAGGGCCTAGCAATCTGTAATTTTGATAGACACAAAAATGTAGGAACTACTGGGCTAGATGATTTCTAAGGTCCTTTTATCTTGGCAGTCCTAGAACTCTGTGACCCCATTTTCCAGGGACATTAGTTCTTGTTTGCATCTTATCTTTGTAATCTATCCCTACAGAAACTCTTCAACTTCCTACCAGACCTGGAGAAGTCTAGAGCCCATTCGCTTGACAGTTTCAGATACAAACCTTCTCTTATCTGGACATATAATCTTTCTCCTCATTTATGACTTGTTCCCTGTAGTAGCCCCTTCCAAGAAATATTTAATGACATCACAAAAGTATTTCTTTTATCCTTTGCTTTATAACCGTGTTCACCAAAGGTGTTGTCCTCAGCACGCTAATTTTACAGTCAACATTAATTGTCAAGGGTCCAGCACAGTGCTGGCAAACGATAAGCTCTATGTAAATATTTCTTAAATAAACTATATTTTTCATAGCCTGCTCTTTATATTGAGATGTAAGTGCAGAACAAGGGAGCCCTCAAGAGCAATTAAAGCTCATATTTACAGAAAAGGGAAATCGTAAAATTGTCTTATAAAAACAGATTTTTGTGGGAAAAGTATCAATCAACAGTAAGGGAGATGTGACATGTTTAGGCAGAGAAGGGGCTAGGGCTATCTGACAGTAGGTTGAAAAAGCAAGAGGCTCAGGCATCTGCAATGGCCAGTGGTATTAAGAAGACATCCTTTCTGGCCTCGTCTCCCTGAAGAGGTCCTGCCCCAGCCTCCTGAACTAATCTCCACAATGTCTACCCTCCACACCCAACACCAAAGAATTTTTCCAAAAGTGTTTCTCTATATTCTGGGAGCCCTACACCTGTGCTTTCTTAGACATATTGCCTCCCATGTCATAACACTGGCTCCATTCCAGACAAATAAGGAGCAGCTTAGATCCTGCTGCTTTCCAAGTATGTCATTTTCCTTCCTGAAATCTGTTTAGATCCTCTGTTCAGGAGCACAAAGAGGGCCAAAGAATCTCTCTTTCTGCAGTCTTCTATTCCTCCATGTTCAATCAGCCCTGTTAACAATCTCCCTGGTAGCTTTCTTATGCTATCTCTTGGGATATCAAGATTTGAATAATTTTCATCATAATGAAGGTTTCTGCAGAGTGACTGATTTTGGCCATGGGTACCTTTTGGAGTTATACCAACTTTTCCTTCTGGGTTATCTTACAGCAGTAGGTCAGACAAGGGTGCTCAAAAAAGGCAAGTAAGCCTCTAAAGAATCCTCTAGCTTGCCGGAAACACCACAGAGCATGTGTCATTTGACTGCTATTTCTACATCCATGCTCATGAAAAGGTTTTGGCTTGGGGATCATCACTCCCATGATGTTATCACTTTAAATAAAGGTGAGCCAATGAGTCTGTGCTTGGTATTTTCAGTAACTGCAAGGTAGTGGACCAAATAACAATTGCAGTATGTTTAGCTTTACATTTCATGTTCAGTAGTTATTCTTGAAATAAGTTGAAACAACAACTGACCTTGTAAAATCTGATTTACCCAACTGTACCTAGTACCAACATGGGAACTACAGCGAAAATTGAGTAAGTTTGTGAAGTAGCACAAAGCCAATCTTCCCTGGAAGTCATAATAAGAATAATAGTAAGTAATTATTTAAAGGCTTCAAAACCTTTTCATAAGTGTGATCTCATTTTATCCTTACAATGAAGATAGTTTGGGCCCCTAAGAAATGTAGGCAAGTCCAATTGAAAATGTTGGACTACAGTCTTCACGAAAAGGCTGTTAAATGCATTAACCAGCTTTCAGTGACTTATCTTAAGTTATTGTGACACACTGTATGCAACATATGCTTTTAGGACTCTGAAGTTGCAAAATCACTGTCCACAAAGATGCATTACAGTCATTCTGCTGGTGTTGCCCAGTGTGATTTTTTATAATGAAAGATTTTGTTTAAATAAGGCTGTTTACCATATTTCTCCCTGAGCAAAAGGGACCAACTTCCAGCCACCCCATTCACTCTCAGCTGTCACAGGGGTTGGCTGATAAATAGAGAGACTGCTAAGTAGCAAGACCAGGGTTTGCCAGGTCTTACTACCTTGGCATATTTGCATATGTCAGTGGGGTATTTGCCCTTTTTGCCTTGTGTGAGAATCCTGGGTTACTATGAGTAAATAAATATATAAATAACCAACCAGGAGAATTAACCACTCTGTCACAGATGGCAGAAAAAAGCTTTACACAGTATCTGCCTATTCCCTAAAGAGCACATTTTCTTCTCTCCCTAGAAACGCTATCAAACAAAAAGTGGTTCAATACTGGCATCCTGTGGCCAGAAAAATTCATCAAATCTCTGAAAATCTCAGATCCCTGTGTTCTGAACGTTCCCTGGCTATCTGTACTAAGCAGCCTTTCACCATTTTCGGAACACTATTTGGTTACCTCTCATTTTTCATGAAAACAACCTAGGGAAGATGTATTTTGACAGACTATGATTTTCACAGGGCTAATCTACTCACGTATGTTAGGGTAAAAATAAATGATAATATAAAATTTAAAGGAATTTACCAAGCAAAACAATATGATATTAAATCACTGAACAAACTGCTCCAAGCAAAGGTTCTCTTGGTCTCCGAGTTCCACTGAGTTTCTCTCTAACAAAAAGATCAGAGTAGTTGGGAGAAGGGTTGGGGTGGTGGTTTAGGACTCTGTTGTTTTGTGTGTCTGTGTGTGAGTGTTTTGTTTTGGCCAAAGGCTAAGAAAATACTTGCTACTGCAGCAATAAATATTATGAATTTTCTTTATTTTACTACAAGAATGCTGCCTAAGAGGAAAATCAAACAAAATTACGGAAGATTGTTGCTTTTTGCTACTCACTTTCAAGGCAGCTATAAAGATAAAGAGTTACAATGATCACAGTTTAAAGGCAGAATTGCCATGCTCCCTGGTAAGACTTAATGGCATTTTTGAGAACCAAATAACTATTATGGGACTGCTCCACTGCTTCTAGTTTCACAAATGGCTAACACTAAATTTGGAGGCCTTGGAGATGTCCAAAACACCGTTAGAGACAGAAAAATATAATAGCAAGGATCAAGTATGAAAATTGCTTGTTGGTACGAACTGACAAAGAAATGGTACAAAATACATATATGTTAGCAAAGGAAAGAACTTTGAGTTGGCTGACTACAAACAAGAGGAAGAAAATACCTACTAAGTGGGATAGAACAACGATTTGTTTTTCCATTATGCTCCCTCTCATTCTATTGCAACTCTAGTGTTACCAGCTCTTTCTTCCTAAATTCTCTTGGTTTTCCATGGTGCTCAGGGGTTTTAACTATCTCTAGCTAGGATGGAAGATAGACATAGATCTCACAGTGGTGAGTGCTAATCTGTCCTAAACGTTAGTAATGAGTAAACCAATCCTAATGATCAACAGTATTTAACAATACCTTTTCTGCTCTTCTGAATAGTGTCTATGACAGAGAAAACCTACATAAAAATATGCTACAGAAAGCTAGTGTGATCTAACAAGAAGTGCAGATTAAATGCTCGGTTAAGGCAATCAGTTTGCCTACCTATGTTCGCCTTTAAGGTACCTAACTTTAACACTTGAGGGATAATGTTGCCATCTAGAAAACAAAATCCAGGTATAAATAGTAGTACAAGTTCTAAAGGTTCCAAATACCAATTAAAAGGTAATAAAGAGTAGTAGCAAAACTCTGCTTTAAATGACTGGCTTCTAAATGACTTTACATAACATAGTAGAGATTCAATATGTATATTAAGTTTTTGTTGTTTTTTTAGTAACACTGACATTACTTATTAATAATTTTACCAGAAATCTCCCTAAACTTTTAACTTGGATTTTAAAAACTAATTATGGTAAAGGAAGTACATCAAAACAAAGAAGTATAAAAGTTGTATTCTAAACTCACCGAACTCGCTGGCAAGGATTTGTCTGCCCCTCTAGCTATATATCTCACCTCTCCCTTCCTCTCTTTCTTCTACAAGGCATCCAATCTAGAAAGAGCATAGACTTTGACATCCAGCAGATGTGGGTTCAAACCCTAGCTCTATAGTTTAAAATCTGTACACTCAAAAATAAATTCTCCATCTCCCTGAGCCCTGCTTTCCTCTTCTGGGTCTGGGATTAACACCACCTCCCACGTGGATCTTGCTGAGGATTGACTGGGGTGACAAGGCAGGGGAGATGATAATGTAGGGGACAGGGGGCTCAGCAGAGCCCCTGATAGAGGGAGAGGCTTTCAACACAGGCGCTTCATAAGCACCCCTCCTACTTAGAGATCTACTGTATTTTCTTCTCCCCCAACTTATCTGGTCACCACGTCCTGCTGGGTTTTCCTCTTTGATATTTTTCCTTTCCTCTCATACCCTGCTGAAACTGCCTGTGTTCAAACCCCCTTCAATTCTCATCAAAATTGCGGCAATAACCCCCAAACTTGATTCTCTGACTTTAGCCTCAACCCTCTCTAATCCATCCACACTGCCCCCCGGGTGATGTTTCTAAAATACAAAACTCCCGGAGTTTAAGTGTCAGCTCTTCTACTTCATGTCTGTAAGACTTGGAACAACTGACATGAATTTTCCCATGCTATAATTCAAAATCTATAAAATGGAGATGATAATTTTTTCCTACTTCAGAAGCCTGTTTTATGAACTAAATAAGGGCATGCATGTGCAAACACACAGAATTCACACAATAAATGGCAGCTGTTATTCTTCTCTTCACTGTTCTTGCTATCATGACCTGCCTGTGACTCACAGCTGCTGTCGAGGTAGTGTTGTAATCACGATATTGAAGACACTTGCAGGCCTCTGCCTAAGTCCACCACAAATCTCATGTCTCTCATCAAGTTATGATATAGAATCACTAAACTGCATTCAACTCAAAAAAAAATTTAGCTTAGGAAGGGATTCAAAAGAGCAATTAGGTCGTTTACAGAACTGCTGATAAAATTCAATCTAAAAAAGCAGTTCTCTTAAGAAGTGATCAGAGCATCCCAAACTAAATATCCTGAAAGGATTCAATGGCTATACCTTAAGTGTCCTTCCTGCAAAAAAGCAGTTACAATTAAAATGCAAGAATGTACTCAAACTAGCAATTGTATATTTTTTAATTTTAAGATATGCATGTTATGTATGTGCACCTATATAGTTTTTTTATAACACTGTCTCTCACAAGTTCCTGAAACTGCTTAAAAATCTTACCTGACATTCTTCTAAACCACTTGGGTTTCTTGTCCCATATGATAAAAAGATAGTATGCAGGCACCCCAGTCAGAGTGATGACAAAGCCAATCCCTGTACTAAATGGGTCCGAATAAAGAGAAAGGGCAACCATGAAGAAACATGTGAAGGAAAACAAAGCTGGGATGAACAGTGGTACCTGGAACACAGAACAGAAAAAAAATCACTTCAAACACAGTTCAAGAAACAGAGGTGGTTTCAAGATGAGCATGTCAGTCATGTGCTAGGCTTTAGTGATATGCTTTAGTCACATGACCAGGTGACAGGCACCAACGTACCTTGCCTTAGCGGCAAAATCTCTTTCATGGGGCACAGAGAATGCCCCAGTTAAACTACTCCCTTCAATTTAATTCAATTTAATTTAAATTGTTTGAAAATCTTTGGATAGAACAAAATCTAAGAATAAAAAAGGGTATTTCACAAGTGATGTTCTGTTGGAATTATTTTACTAGTTAAATACCATTATGATTTATGTTTTTGATTTTAAAAGATTGGCTCTTTGATCATTATGATTAGAATCCACTTTAATGTGGAGTCAAGAGCACCGGCTGATAAGTTACATGTTAAAGTCTTTCAGTTCATATTGATTTTCTGTTGAGATTCACAGTAAGAACTCACAGGAACAAAACAGGCCAACTCCTATTCAACTGCTAATAAAGATGCTGCCAGCATTAGGCAATGAATATAATTAGAAACAAATTCTGACAACATGACTGACAACGTTATCTGTGCTATTTCTTAAAAGCAAATAAATAGTGAGGTCAATTCAATCCATGAACATTCAAGGCTGAAGGGGATGACAAGCATATTCTTCAGCCCTCCCAAAAGGAAATGCTTAGTTTTGCTAAATGGGCATTCTACTAAGTGGTAAATTCATAGATCTTCTCTTTCCCTGTATATTTTACATTTCATTCCTTTTAGAACGTACAATGTAGAGAAAAAGCAGTGTAACAAGCCACAACATTTATGCACTTAAAATGCCTATTTTGTAAAGCAGCAGCCTTTTTAGAGAAGTATCTGCCTCGCTCTTTCTCAGCATGGCTGTCTACAACTACTCAGCATGAAGATAGAAGTATCCCATCCTTTGAACATATCAGGTCGTTGGACATTCTTGAAAAACCAGCACAACAAACAAATCAATACCATCTTTTTTCAAAAATGTGACATACAAAGTTCAGTATATTACCTAAAAATTTTGACTATTTTTTCCAAGTTAAAATAAATCCAATAGGAAAGCACTGCCTGCAAGAGTTAAACATTTTATTCCACAGGATACTGCCCCCTGCCCAGCCTCCCCACCATCAAGTTATGACAAAGGGAGGACTAGGTATTTTAGGTATTAGGAGAAAGATTTATGTAAACCCATCAAGATTACTGAGGTTACCTTGAAAGGACGATGCATATCTGGGCGCTTGTATCGAAGATAAATCAGCCCAGCAACTGCCAGCCCAATAAAAAGCCACCTGGCAAAACTGAGGAAATTCAAAAGACTGTCGAGGTCTCCAGAGAAGAGCATTATCATTGTCAAAGGGTGCTGGGGGGAAGAGGGAGAAAAACCAAGCTTGGTAAATTAAATGAGAACACAGGTGATAACAAACAATGACATCACTATACATTATTATCTTTTTCAAATGATTATTTATACTGATAAACTAGCATCACAATTAAAACCATGATTTGACTAACCTGTTTTCTATATTCTGCTCTTATAATGCATTTACACACCAATAACAGTATGACAGTGCCATCATCATTACTGTTTATTCAAGTGGAATTTTATGTGAATGTTTTATTTTGGTTTTAGTTCCTTCTACACTTGAGAGAAGAGAATGTGTTTTCAAAGAGCAAAAGAAAGGCTACTCGATGATTCAAAATTTAAAGACCTAAAGACTGAGATGACTAGTAAATAGCCAATAATAAACATTAAAAGTGCACCCAATTGGAAAATTCACATAAAGCTCTGTGAATGCTCTCTGATGAGCTCTTGGCTATACATACACACGAAACACAGCCACTCAGGGGTGGTTCTGGTGGTTCTTGATTGCAAAACATTGACCTTTTTTCCTCCACATTTACTCTCCACGTGTGTGACCCTCAAGACCACGGAGAAAATGAAGCACAGAGATCAGCTTAAGTCTCTGCAGCTGCACATGCCAAGGACAGCATGACTGATAGCAGAGGCTTAAAACGAAAGCCCTCTTCATGGAATAATACATTCTGTTCCCACAAGTGACGTTAACTCCAGATTCCTCACAGAGAGGACGTGTACTTTAAAAAGAAATTTCAAGGAAACGTTCTGAAACAAATTAAATACATGAAAAAAAATGTTGGATGCATTCTATGGTGCTCCTGACAACAGATTCCACTTGAGAGAAATGTTACAAAATTGTAGGGGAAAATGAACGTAATATTGCCAATGGGTATTTGAGGACTTTTACACCTTATACAGTCTTTTGTCGCCCACATCTGACAAACAGTTTTCTCTGCATAAAGAATTCTACGACGCAAATTTAAGTTTTGTTGTTTTTATTTTTATCCTGTAGGGTTGCTCTCAAACGTCTCACTTTCAATCACAGAATCATTGCACTGTCCAGGATTTCATCGATTTTTTGAATAATTTTGTGTGCATTTCATTATAAGGGGCCCATGATGAGACAGCTGGGTATTTTTTGGACTGGAGCTTTTAGCTTTACTTTCTGTAAGTATTAACACTTGGGACCTATTACTCGGCATCCTTTTCTGTTGAGGCTCTATGTCAGAGAGAGGAGCCAAGCTAATCATTTTCCTCAGACCTTACAAATTTCTGCAAAGGTGAAAGAGAAGTGATGTGGTTATTGCCCCAAAGCATCAAATACACATCAGAAATAACGAATAAAGGGACGGGATGGAAAATATCCTACCTCCCAAACTCCACCACTCCATACATTAGTAATGAAGAGAAAGTAAAGCACTATCTAAAGTCTGACTTGAATTCCTCTTTGCTAAACTGCTATTTGAGGCTATATCTAGATATACTTGTTAATATGCATTACCAAAACAATAACAGCTGGAAGAGGAGTGTGCTTGCGGACATGAATCATGGAGAGGATTTCTGGAAGGTGACCCTCTCGAGACGCAACATAGAATAACCTGATGGGAGAAAAATGTGGGTGGAGTTGACTATATAATTGATCATTTCAAAGGGAAAATCCAGAAATCCCAGAGAAAACTTGCATCTTTTTCATACCAAATGGTTTGCCATTTCTTAGGTGATTACTTAGGTTTCACTTTTCAGATAAGGTAGAGAATATCATAAGAAATTTAAATTTGAATTTTACAAAATCTGCCAACATTATATTATTCTTTGAGGAGAAACAACAGCAACGTCTGACTCAGCATAGCTCTCTCTACATATAAATAGCTGACGGTGAATTTAGTTCTATATTCCTAATATTATATGTGCGTTGTCAATTCAGTTCAGCAAACACACACACACACACATGTACACATGTACACACACATACAGCATTCATATTTATCTGATTGGATTTTAATCTTATATATTAATGCTAAGTAACAATGATAACAATAATGTCAGATATGTAGTACATTAATTTCCCCTTACAAATGAAAAATGAATTAAATAAACATGTAATTCTCAAAAAACATTCTTTAAAAAGGGACTTTTGCATCAAACAAAACAAAAGGGATACAGATGGCAGGGTGGTGATTTCTGGTGTCTCTTACTTGACTTTTACCTTGATATCTTTAGAGAAATGAAAGATTTTATCATCAGAAATAAAAAGCCGTTGTTAGACTTTGTAGACATACTATTAAAAAATGCCACATGCCCGTCTTCAGAGTAGGCTAGGAGCAGACAAGCAGTGCCCTCTAATGGGCAGAATAAAGCCTGCTGTTGATACTTGAACCAACATTGCATCATTTTAAAGGGACATGCAAGATTGCAAAGGTTTGGAGGCACCATTTCTTTTCTTTTTAAAGTTATCCTTATCACATCCAATCTCAAAAACAGAAATGTGTTTCTGGAAATGCGTGAACTCACTCACCTGGAGACAGCAAACACACCACCATTCATGGAGCCAAAGCAGGAGAGGGCAACAAAGATCGGAACCGCTAATGAGAAATTTCCCAGTAACCGCTCAGAAAAGGTCTAGTGAAAGAAAGAATGAAGCAAATTAATGCTTTGCCAGAAAGTGGAATAAAATGAAACAATTTAGCCCAAACTTGCTCTATGACTTTCTATTACCCTGGTGATACGTGTATGTTTTAAAATCCTTTTCTTTGGTTGGGGTCAGACTCACTCCATGGATGATAATCAGAAGCAGGTACCATGTCATTGCTTGCTGCAAAACTATAGGCAAAGGTCTAAACAAGCACCTTCTCTCTACTTTCAAAAAGCAATGATCCATTTACCGAATCTTTGTCAACTATGATGTGTATCGTCTCTGACTCTGGTAAGCGGAAAAACTCAATTCAGAAGTTCTACTTTTGGAGACAGAAATCCTTCTGTACAATACCTTTTCTTTAGCCTGGAAAGCCACATTTTTTATAGTTAAGTACAAATGTGCACTGAGAAGTACTACAGATACTTGTTTCACATACCAATCCCACTGTTAGGAGGTCAATAAACTAATTGATGACTTCATAATTTATACCATATCTATAAGCAGCTCTGAAAATCTTTTTTCTGGAAAAATCACACCAGCTGAACCCATGTTTATGGAGTCACTCCCTTCACCTCAGGTATCCTACCAATTCTTTCATAGTTCCCTATAAAAAGGCTAGAACACAAACACAAGTTCAACAAGCCACAGAAAATATAAAAGATAAATAAAACTTCTGAAATTTTCTTTTATGCCATGATATGTGCAATATCGCAAATTCCCATGAGGGATGTATCATTCCAAAAAGTTGTGTGGGATTTTTTAGTTGTCCTGGATACAGCTGGTGCTATGTAATTAAAGGACCACATTATGCCCAAAGAATAAGCACTACCCCTTGCCTAGAAAGATGAGACCACTGACCCGACATCAGTAAGTGTTGTATATTTGAGTGACTGGTAGGAGTTAGAAGAGTGGGCAAAGTCTTTTTAATACAGTGAACTTGTACATAGGTTCACACAAAATGAGATAATTTATTCCTTGTGAATGCTGCTGATATGAAGTAATACTGACTATTTAAAGGAACTAACTTCAGGTGATGGGAAGTTAATTTTTCACCCTTCATTGTTATGGGGTCATGAGTGAATGGTCTCTCACTTGCTGTTTTTATGCAAAATAAAAGTATTTGTCACAGAATAACAGTCCTATAACATGATTTTTGGGGCAAAGATGGTCCTGATGTCAAATAAATTTTGGAAAATGCTGTAAAATTATGTGTATCCACTTCTTAGGGAGTTAAAATGCACATTAGTATCTTTAATATTCTGAGAAGTACTATAACAACATCTGTTTAACTTTAAATAACCCAGTATTTCCCAAATATATTAATATCTCAGGACTAGTATTCAAAAGGATATACTAGAAAAGACAAATTTATATGGTCCACATGAAAATTCTTAAGTGTTACTTTGGGAAAAGGATTTTAAGTTAGCATTTGAAAAGTTTACAAACAGGAAAGAGTATAGAACAAATTGCAATTTTCATACCAAAAAAAAACCCCACATTCATTTAGATTCAGTAACTGTCCGTCTATCCTTAAAGACATGTTGGAAGAATAATGCCTTCTACTCAAGAATGCCTTGACAGATTTTCAAGTATGTATATGTGGAAATATTTTACAAGAAATTAAAAATAAAGATAAATCATATAGGATTTTAGCTCTATCAGTTACACGGAATATGCTAAGGTGTGCTCTAAATCTTTAAAATATTCATTATCATTCAGGTCAAGAAAAGATTACTGAATTTCAAAACACTTTCTGCTGGAGGGACCTACTATAAAATTGAATCAACTCATTAACCTAAATTCAAATTGGCATTTTTCCCAACCTAGACTTACCACTGCCACTGCATTTGAAAGCAACAGCTCCTCAGCGCTAATGGTCGTAAAGTAGGCCACATTTGTCAGCACATAGCCAATAGTGACAATGGCCATGGATATACATATTGCAAGGGGGATGGTTCTGAAATGCACAAAGGAATCATGTATTAGTTATCTTTTGTTACTCATTCTCTGATACCAAAGAAAATAACAAGCTAATTCAAATGAAGAATATAATGGTATCTATAATAATTATAGGCTCTGTTGGGTATGTATAAACATTTCATCAGGGCAAACAACCACATCTTCCTTTGTAATTTGATAAGGTCCATGGGGGCAGATACTTCATTTATCTTGTCTACTACTATACCCCAGAACATATGGATCTATCCCATTCTTGTACACTGTAAATGATTCAGCAGTGTTTCCCAAACATGAGCAAGCATCAGAATTGCCTGGAAGGCTTGTTAAAACATAGACTGCTGAGCTCCCCCTCAGAGTTTGTGACCCAGTAGGATTTGCATTTCTCACAAGTTCCTAGGTGATTCTGATACTGCTGACCAGGGGACGGTGCTTTGAGAATGACTGTCCTATATACATTTTTAATACTAATTCACTGCCTTGACACCTTTCTAACACTAGGCCTCAAAAACATTTGTCATGTTCTGTGTTTTCCTTCTCAGTAGCTTCCCTTACAAGCAAATAAATGCAGACTTTTAGAAGAATAATAGTGGGATATATCTACCTTTCTAAATCATGGCAATGATAATTTTGTATATAACACAAGAAGCACAGAAGTACTCACAATAATGACTTTGCACTGCCCTGCTGTGAGTTCAAAGGAAGCTCAAGATCATGAGTATCTAATAAAGCAACAACGCAGATAATCCCACGAAATTAGAGGTGACATGCTGTGAAGTACAGATGACTGGACGGTGCTGACACCATGTGGCATCAAGAAGTGCCCAGCACAAATGCAATATTATGGCTTCATTTAATGCACTGGGAAAGCCAGGTAGTAACTGACCCTAGTAATTTGATTCCATGTTACTGATACACATTACTTGCTTAACATAATCGCCTCTTCAGACTCTTCCCAGTTCAGGCAACTTAAACCTTCAACTCCCTGCACACAGGCTGATCATTTTTTAGCCATAGTGCTTATCAGCCCTTCATGGAGTCTTCACCCTGCTGGGTGCCACTAATGAAGACCCCAATATAATTTCTTCCAAGATGAAAAGGCAGTTCAGAAGCAGGGGGAAAAAAAGGTACAGCCTGCCTCACTACCCAAGCTGGGTGTGTTTAGCACACTAAGTCTCAGCTCATTATGCTGAACAGCAGTATCCCCTGTTGAGAACAGGAAAACCTAGCCAGTCAGCAGCTGCCATTCACTGTGCTGCTTCGAGCCTGAAACTTCCCCTGATCCCCAAAGCCTTAAGCCTTGATGGGGAAACACACTGACCTCTAAATCTTGACATCCTAATATGAAAGTAGCAGATGTTCCCCTTCCCCAGTGTGAAGAGAGTCTTGTGGAATTTTCTGTTAACACCATAACATGCATTGCTAGTTGTGACTGATAAATGCTAAATTTAAGCAAAGGAAATCGCTAGGCCAATCAAATATAAAGGGATGAATTGCATAAAGCAAATTAAAGATGAATTTTCCTTCTTTGAAAGAGGGCTATATGTAAATGCAAAAGAGTAAGAAGGAGAACATGAAGGTGTATAACAGCTTTCCAGTCACTCACTGTATTATTTTAAACTTGAATCCTTTCAGCTTTTATATTAATAATAACCCCATTTGGAAAGTAAATTCTTTCTATATAGGAGAGGAGCAGAGAGGGAGAGAGGGAGAGAAAAAGACTCTCTGTTCCTCGTAAACATATGATTAAGATATCTTAATCTTAATGTAAAAGTTCTATTGATTAAAAAGTGAGGTGACTTATTATTAAGTGCAGTGAAGTAACTTAACCTGTCCAGGACAGGTAGTGCTGTCATATCATATGCTGCTGCAAAATGGCAGAGAGAAATAAGTCTGAAATTTGGGACTGTGGCTCTCCCAGCATAAAACTTAGCTCCCCAGCCTGGCTCCTCCAAGTCAGCCTCCCTGCCTGTTCTCTGCCTAGACATTATGGTCTCTCTCAGGGTTGTTTTCTAAACTGATCTTACCAGAAGGGATCCTAGAAAAGCCAACATTCTAGGTTAGTTTCCCTTCTTTCTCAGTTTGTTAATAACAAAAACAACAGCAGTAGCTGCTGCCCTTGGGCTGCTATGTGCCCAACCTTTTATTTGGCACTTTACATATCTGCCTCATTTTGTCCTTGCAAAATCCTGTGCATTAGGAACATCAGTACCATTTTAAATATGAGTAAATGGAGTCTTCGAGAGTTTAAATAAATGTTCAAGGATACATAACTGGTAAGTGGAAACCCCAGAATTCATATACACCCTACCTTGAAATCATGGCATTTTAACCACCATACAGGTCTCCATGCTCTATTAATTTTAAGGGAAATCATAGTTGTTGAATATAAATTTTATTGGACTGCTCTTATCAAGACTCTGTTTCTCATATATGCACTGACAATGCAGTTTTATCTACTATAAAACTACTATATAAAGGAGGGAGAAAACTTATTTCATGATTTTTATCATTTTTCTTTGTAAATGAACTGTAATGTGAAATGAATGTTCTTAAATAGTTTCCTTATTTAGAAAATATGTGTTTTTATTATTTATTATTTAAAAGAAAACACAGGCTCACTTAATAAATTTCCCTAAACAATGTTATTATAGAAAATGGGAAAACAAGCATGCTGGTCAGATAAGCAGAAACAGATTATTAACAAGTTGACTATCAGCCAAATATACTATATAGATATTGGGAGGGGGAAATAACAGGAGCTTAAAACGTAAGACAGAAGAGAGCGAGGGTCTAATCTTGTTATGGTGCACAGCATACCCAGTGATTTCTAATTAGACAAAATTAAGCAATGGGAGTGGGAGGGGTGTGGCAAAGAGCCCCTAGTTTCTGTCCTTGGATTCCATTTCACTTTGACAGAGGGACGGGATGGGGAGCCTATCTTGGCTGCCTTGGCATAAACAGCCATTATTTACAGAAGAGAGCAGTTGACTTGTTCAGAAGGGCTTGGCACCACGTGGTTAACTCCTGGTTTCAAGCATCAAAGCGTTAAAGCCACTGGGTGAGCTGATAAAAGCTATTAGGCCATGCCAGAGCAATCTTTCTGGAGGCTTTAGATGCAGAGGGCAGATAAGAAGGGCTAGTAACCCAAGATTAAGGCAAATAGCACATGATAATAAAAGGAATTAGAGGAAGAAACCCGAAGGCCACTGATATCAAAGCCTCTGTGTTATTGTGAGGTATCCACCAATCCTAAATGCAGCAAACGCATTGTCTTTAAGCTGAATAAAAATGACTCACACTTTAGTTCTACTCTTTGTCAAATGTTTGCACATGTTTATTATGACTAACAAGACACAAATTTATTGAAAAGAGTTACTTAATCCTTAAGAGCTTCTTGTCATTGTGTATGTTCTTTTCAATTCACAGATATTAACTGTCTGAGTCTGATATTTTTATTAGTTGTAAATGGACTTCGCTCAAAAAGGTCTTGGATAGTCTTCCTTTCTTATAGGTTTGTTTTAAATTGGTACCTATAACCAGTCTAGGGCACACATGGACAAATTTCTTTTTATTTGAAATTATTAAATGGAAGTTTCCAAAACATCTGCTTAGAAGCACTTTTATTCTAAGGGACAGACCGCCTCAGGAATTCAAATGGCCTGACCCTGATGGCTGGTGGCTTATATTTGTATAATCTACAAAGCACTGGCAAATACATTTTATTTTATCTTTAAATATATTCATTCCACTTCAAATTCTTTGTGGAATGAGAAAGAGCATGAACAAATAAACAAAATTTGCAACACTCCATTGCAAGAGGAGGTAATATCTCCAACTTTTAAACAAGAAAACCAAGTCTCAGAGAGGTTAAGTGACACAACTACTTTTTTGTGAAAATAGTAAGTAGGAGGGCTGGAACCAGAACCCACATCTTCCAGCTGTAAGTTCCACACACATGATATATCTTGCCATGCTATCAGGCTGTTCTATGCTTACGTTAACCCTAGGTACAAGTCCCTAGGATCCATACATGCTGACAAACATGTATTGTATTTGATATAAATGATACAAATATCAGAAGGCCAATTATCGCAGTGTGACACATTTTAAACCAAGTATATTTTTCTATACGCCTAATAGTCACCACAAATAAACTTGCAAATAATGCAGCATAAGATGCATTTTTAATATCCTTTGCAACTCTATGATAGAGTATCAGAAATTATTTTTGTTTCCAGTGCATCCTTTTGGCTAAAAGTGACCCTTGCTATGAAAACAGAATGAGTAAACCTAGCTTGATTCTCCAGATAAGTCAAGGAAACCTGAAGGTTAGAGGGATTTCTGACATTCTGACCACATAAGTAATTCTCTAATCGCTTGAGTTTAGGATGTTCCAAGGTTGTTTTGTAATGTGAACAAAATCTTCTGAGATTTGTGCAAACCAAAATAAGTCTCCCACAATTCCCTGTGTTGGACACACAATGAAGACCACAGAACTCATTGATCACGGGGCACCTAAACTTGTCCATGTGCCATGGGGTTGGGCATGATGGTGGGCAGTTCTGTAAAACCTACTCTTGTGTGTTCTGGAACCTTCTAAGAGAAGAGTTTGATGCTTCCCATTTTCTATTGAAAATCATTAATATTTTGACTCATGGATTTGGCAAGGAAAAAGAAGAGAGGGGAGAAAAGGAAGAATTAAGAAGGGCAAGAAAATAACAAATTTCTTAAAGTGTGAGATGCAAAAATCAAGGGAAACTGGGGACTATTTCTCCACATTTCATTGAAATGGGACTGTGATTTATCTCAACACACAGTATTTATAATTATATTAAGTACCCTTTAATTCCAAGTGTTTATTTTAGAATCCCACTTGTTTCACATTTTCTTTATAGTGACTGTGTAGAGACCTTGAAAGCTTTTCTATGGATCTGACCTAGAAATGATTCAAACATCTTTTCTCTCTTTTTGATCCACAATTTACTTTTTGCAGAATTACTCTGCTTATTTTATTACCACTGCTGTTAATGTTATTCTACCCTTCAAACTTTAGTCATCTGCTGCAGCCAAAAAAAAGTATATTTCAAAGAAAAGCTATCCATATTTTTCATTCACATAATTTTTCTTCCATACATTTTGACATACTTTTCCTGACTCTTGCTCACACTAAACTCTCCAGAGACCCCAAGACATGGAACTGTCCTATCTGGCTCTCTGATTTCTGACATTTCTAGCAGAGATTGAATCACAAGTGTTCAAGAAAACAAATATTTTTCTGGACTTGAAAAAATTAGACTACATGTGACTGGAATCATACTAATTGTACAAATTTCTTTGTGTGTTTTCAGTGATTTTGCCTCATTGTCACTTAGTGCTATGACGATATCTCTAGTTTTCAACTGTGAGTGGGAATTGGGCTATTAAAAACATTATAAAAGAAACGCCTTTGAGGAGACAGAGCAAGTAGTTGAGGGGAAGGCATAAGGTTGTCACTGAAAGAAAAAATGTACCAAGAGAAATAAAACGTGGAATAAACCTATTTATGAACATTCTTAAAGGTCCACACTTAATGTTCTTGCTTAATGTTAATTCTGGGCCAAGGCTGAACACAGTGATGTGATGACCATAATGTCACACAAATGCACACAGTGATCCCACAGATGTCTAGCATTAAACACCTGCCTTCCACTTCTTACTGAACCATGGCAAGGCTATGGATGTTTTTACCGAGACATTTTAAATTTCAATACCACTGATGTCTAATGTAAATCTCCCCATTCCCCATCACCCACAGATGAAAAACTCCATGACAAAAAAGAGAAGACAGAGAGACCTGTAGGAAAAAGTAAGAAATGAAAATACAGACACAGATTAAAAGACTGCAGGGCTAAAGGAGGGTCACAGAAAAATGTACAGGGATGCATACAGGAGGGTAAAACCACATAGAAAAAAAGGCAAAAAAGGGCCACTTTTAGCCAAAACCACATAGAAAAATGAACTAAAACGGAAACTTACAACTCAGAAACATAGGATAATAAGCAATCAGAAACATAAATATAAGGCATTTCATCCCTCAAATACTTTACTTTTTATCTATTTGAATAAATTCATGAATAAACAAAATTATTTGGCAAAATATAGCTTGAGAGTAAATTTTCATTTGTTTGCAGTTCATACAAAAAATTTGCATTGTCTGCATCTCATTTTTTCTCATTTTCTAAAGATTTAGAGTGTGTCATCCAGATATATTACAGTTATCCATGTTTATCATGGATAAACACAAATATATTTATAGGCAAGTCCTAGTGTACAAAACCAAAATTTGTTTCAAATAAAATGCTAGCAATTAAATAGCTAAGATGACAAAATATTTTAATAGTAATAAGTTAAATTTAACACTAATATTCAATTCTTATTTTTGTTATTTTGATTTTATAATATTTCTTTTAAAATTGTATTATTTTCCTCAGGGTTTAGTCTATAGAACACTAAGATAATGCAACATCTCAGTGAATCATTTTTTATAATAGTATTTCTGAGATTCAGATTTATGACTGAGACAATTAACTACCCACCAAAAGTTTGTGTTCCTCTTTCCAAAGTATAAGTTATTCCTGAGAAACAGCTACCCAGACAGAAACCACATTTCCCAGCCTCTTTTGCATTAGGAGGGACTTTCATTCTTGTAAATAGAATGTGAATAGATGTATAAATTGAAGGCCAACATGGTTAAGAAGTAGGTTACCTTGTCACCTCCTTTTTCTAACTGGGAACTAGTTGGGAAGGATGCAGGAATCTGGACCCAGGACCCACAGAATCAACATGTGGAAGACATGTAACAGCCAGCCAGGGACACCAACAATGAACTATTACGTGATTTAAAAAATAAGGTTTTGGTTGTTTAAAGCCATTGAAATTTTGTGGTTTATTCATCGTAGCAGCTAGCATTACCCTAACTAATTAAAAAACAAAGGGCCTGATTATGTCAAGATTTGTTTTGTAGCTTTTCATTAATTAGTCGTAAAAGGGGTCTTAATTAGACTTAAAATGGGTCCTTGCAAAATTTTATTTTATAGTATACTATTTGTTTTACAAGAGGCCAGCATATGATATATAATTTATAAAATGATGTTTCAAATGAAAATATCAAATAAAAACCAATTTTCGTCTGAAAAAGCTAGGATAGAGACAAATAAATTATTATTCAAACTTCCCCAAAATAGAACGAAGATAGAACTCATTGGTCACTATTTTGAAATAAAAAGTCTCTTGCACTTCTGAAAATTGCCACCAATCCAATAGAGATCAAAGCACAATTGCCCTTTGTTTTGCTCAAGGACACATAATAAGACATGTAACGTTAAATAAATGTACTCTTATACTAAGAACAAGGTAATATAAAATAAATATACACACTTTGGCATGGTAAATGGGATTAGAGTTGAAATTTCCTCAGGCCATAAGCACTTATCTTAGAAGGAACTGGTGATACTTATAACCAAACACACATAAATCAGGTCCAGCCACATTTCTGATAGCTGCTCAATAAGAAACAGAACAAGTAAACATAGAGACATTCAATCATGGCAAATGAGCTACTGCTTCTACCACCAAAAATCGCCTTCAATATTGTTGACCAACAATGGCAAGTCTAATTAATAGTAATCATTTTACTTCAATATCCAGTAGTTTAATCAACAACTGGCTTTCAAATTGGGTGCTCTGGGAATCAGACAAGAAGGTGCTCAGGAGTTAGGATTACAGACTATCCTAGTCCCACTCACTCCAACCAGGTAATTCCTCTTTTACTAGTATTATGTATTGATATCCTATCAAACACATGAATGTGCTCCAGTGCTCTAAGGTAGTTTTAAAATCACTGCTCTTACGTCATTTCTTTAGATCACTTTATGGACCCAATGTTGGCTTCTTAAAGTATAGTTTAAAAATATATGAATTGGTTTTATAGAATGCCTATATGTGAATGATTGTATAGATATGTATATACATATTTGACCCTAAAGTTGAAAATAATTTTTCACTGTAACAAATCCCTATTCATACTCCCAGGAAAAATAATTTTAGCAAATAAAGCTAATCTTAGTATGAAAAGTATGAAGTTGATAGGGGAGCCAATAATGCCTGGCTTTAGTTAAAGTGGTAAATCCACACGGCAGGGCCACAGAGGACATGACACAGCAGCTTAATGGTGCAGAGGGAAAGGTGGGGATGGGAAAAAAACAGAGTTGATGGGCTAAGCACCCTGCCGGTTTAGAGAGATAATATGTCATTGTCAAGAAAGTGATGATGAAGACTCCTGGTTGGAACAGTTGACAGCTCTCTGAAAAGGTCACAAAGGCTGTCAGAATAGCAGAAGCTCCTGCAAAGCCCTCCCTCTCCTCTCCTCGGGCTGTCCATTTATAAAGGTTCATATTCCCAGCAGAAATGGAAATGTTGTGATCTTTTGCAGCTCAAAAGTTACAACTTCTGAAAAATAAGCTTTTGTGCATTCATTTTATATTTACTAATGCCTTTTCTTAGACTACAAAGATTCATAAACAAACCTTTTTCTAGGGACAATTTTCTCAAGTCAAGTGTACCATCCAGTGGCTCAGGGACTATCTGCCCAAGGGAAATAGAAGTGGTGCATACATTCATCCATACCTTAATTTCCTTTTTCTTCCATAGTTTCCCTCAGCTCCATTCCCCAAAATTCCTATAACCAAGAAAAACTTTCTATGTATACCATCCCAAATGTAAACTGTCTTTTGGTGACATCTTTTCTCTGAAGTTTTGCCTTTGATATTTGTTTTAACTTGATTTAATAGAATCATGGAAAAATTTCTGGGTTCCAATCTGAAGGCTGGGTTCAGTCATGTCCCTGTCACTAGCAGAAACACAGGAGTTCACTGGCTCTCTCTGAGATTACACTTCCTCATCAGTTGAAGAGGGTGTTGAATTAATGAAATCTAAAGTCCGTTCCCTTGAAAGTTCATAACTCTGTACTTTTAGCAAATAAAGCTAATCCATAAAGACTGTTTAACAGAAATCTTTGAAAACTCAGTTAAGCACTTGATCATGTACCAGAGCATCCTAAAGAAATTTATGCCTTGGCTTTGCTCTGTCATTCAAAGGAGAGAATAGGATGCCAACTTTACAATCTTCTCCTGTCTTCTGAAGATGGGAGTCTGTCCTCAAGCGGGGATACAGCACATCAAAGTACTTTCCATCATTACAACTTCAAAGTGTCAGCCTGGCTGAAAAAAATGATCATTACAGAAGATCATTTAAAGGATAAGTGGTCTGTTCACTCTTCTGCATTCTAAAATGGTTGCCTGTGGATCAGGTCAGACCTTTGGAAGGCCACATACATTGACCATATTACCATAGACACCCATGCAATGTCTCCATAAGTCACTACATCTTATACCTTTAGCTTTTATCAAAGTTTTATTGCAAGAAAATATTTTTAAATCATCTGAATTTCAGGAGGGCATTTGTAGTAAAGTTATTAAGGATATTGTCAATTGCATCTATCAACATCCTTTATGTAGAGTTCATTCATTTAACCAAAGTTTATTAAGTATCCTCTATATGGTAGACATTATTATAAGTAAAGGGATAAAGACATCAACCACCACACAAAAAAATTCATCCTCTCATGGAATCTAAAATACAAACAGGACAAAATATGGAGGACTGTCTCCTGGGAACACTGTTCCCCCCAGATCTTCACATGGTTGCCCCACTCGTGTTGGTTAGTCTCAGATCAAAGTCTCAGAGAAATCTTTTCTCCTTTTCATAATTAGGCCTCCCATCCTAGTTCTCTCCATTACCCACTGTTTTTAATATGAGGATAAATAAAACATCTTCTGATAAATTAAAATCTTTTCAAATATCTTTATGTATTCATACTTACTGAAGTCTACAAATGAACTAAGACTGGACACTGACCATTACAAAGTATCCTCAAAGTATTTCCTCTAAATCTCTAGTGCAAACATTTTTGAGAAGAGTTGTCAGGACTGTTTGTCATCCTCAAGAATAATTCTGCTTTGTATGTAGCTTATAACCACATATGGAATAGGTTTCTGGCCTCTTTGAACTTTGTTATTTTTTAATTTTAACTTTTAATTTTTGCTTTTTATTAACCTTTTTCTTTCCAGGACATCTCCTAAAAGAAACGCTTCATTAAAATAGGGAGAGACGATAACTGCTTTGGAAGATACAACTTGGGATTAAAAAAAATCAAACAATTAAAATAAAAGTGCATTTCCAATAGTGACGAGAAGACAAAAAACTTATCAAATTTAAATTACTTCAACCAAACAAAGCTATCATTTTGTTTCTTCTTTTTACATTATTTTTACAGCCATGAGATAAATCTGCACAAACCTCCCAAAAGAAGATTTTAAAAAATAAGTAAATAAACGGAAACAGTGAAGAGAAGGAAAAAAAGAAAGTTCAGAGGCAGCTTTAACAGAGAAAGGAAATGTTTATTCCACCAAATCCTCATGTGAATTCTAAATTATTAAATGTCAGAGAACACCTGATTTATGAACAGGATAACACTACCCCTAGCCAAAATTATTTTTAATAAAAAGCAGGAAACCTCCTGAAGTTCATCTCAGATTTAATATCAAACACAGCAGCCACACATGAACATCTCTCTATAAAACATGGAAACAGCACGGTGCGATCAGCTGGCGGCTATCAGTGGGAAGTCGGGTGCAAACAGGGTATCAGTGCCATGGAAGGGATCAGACCTCACAAATCTAGAGAATCCAGCCAGTGAAAAAGAACCACAGGCTGAAACGATGTCAATGCTAGGAAGGAGAAGGGGCACAAGCGAGGCTCCCTTCTGAACATACTCCAGCATCCAGCTCACGTGCCCTGTCAAAACACCGAGCTTCCTTGGTGACCACTGGAGTAGAAAGAGCAACACGAGCATGTTTTGTGGTGAATTTTTATGCGTAATTTAGAATATACCAAGTGAGGTAGAACCACCATAGGAAAACAAAGGCTAGTAATGAAATAAACTAACATTGCCATTGTCATTTTGTATGCAAAGTAGCAAACAGCTAAGAAATTCATAAAAACATGATTCAAATATTTTCTTACAGATATTTAGTTCAAAGAGACGAAAGATGTCAAAGAGGAAAAGGTATGTTATTTTTGCTAATGTGTATTGTTTAGGAACTGTGTTTATTACCATTTTTATAACATATGTAGTAAAGGATTAATTCTCAGGATTATATATCCACCTACTTGAATACATATATAATAATTAAACTTATTCATGTATAATCCCTTATAAGGCAATTTCAATAGTTATGATGATCATAAAGAAATACTTTTTGCATGTTTACACTGATATTTTCATATTTGTTATTTTGTTAAAATATTCTGAAAAGTAGAAAATCATATTTAAAAGGTGCCCTATTAATAGGATTCAGGGGGTTAAAAAGAAAACAAAAAGGCCAAAAAGAAAAAAGAAGAAGACTAATATGATTGGCAGGTACTAATATGATTAAAGTAACTTTGGATGTTACTTTAATTAGTTAACATTTTTTAAATCTGAAAGAAGAAAAAGAAGTCAAGTTAATTAACCATAGTACACAGAAAAATAAATTTCTGGACCATAAAAGATTCATCCACACACATAGAGTATATCTTTATATGGTGCAGATTTTATTATGAGACATAACGCTACCAAGATAATTTGAAAAACCATGGGCTTTAAATTTTAAAGCACTATACAGATTCTCTTTGTATGCATGAAAAGCTAAGAGTAGAAACTGCCTCTATGAAATATAAGTTATACTCAATGTTGATTTATTCAGAGAAAAAGAACAATAATTGAGGCTACCTTTCCCTCTGGTTAAGAAAAAAAGTATGTAAACTTTCAATAATAAGATTGTGTAGTAATGGGCTGGTGTATTGACAGAAAGACAAGTGGAATAGATTACCTTGAAAAATGACTTAGCAAATAGCATAAATACTTAACATATACCATGACAAGTATCATAATTTATAATGTAAGTATCATAAACTAAGGCATAGTATGACTGTTTGATAATACTGGGATATCGAGAAACTTAAGGAAAAATGAAGACCCTACATTATATCATGCTAAAAAGAAATCCATTCCAGATAAGGTAAAGAGTTGAATGTAAAAAAGAAACCAGGAAACACAAACAGAAAATATAAGTGAGACCTAAATGATCTAGGAATAAAGAAAAATTTATGATCATAAAAGCAATGTACAGAAATAAAAAACAGTGACTCTATTTAACTACAAATTTAAAGTTCTATAAACTGAAGTCGTAAAGAAAATTGAGTGATCTGAAAAACTGGGACAAACTTTTTGCAAACAATATAATAGACAAAGAATTAATACCCATAAAATACAAAGAATTCTGATGAATCAACAATATTCATGCTCCAAAATGGTAACCACATATAGCCACTAAACATAGGGAAAGTATTAATCCTCACCAGCGATCAAATGAATGAAATTTAAAACCACAAGGTATAATTTTTGCTTTTCAATTAGCAAAGATTTTTGTAAATAACAATACTAAATGCTGTAAGTATTCTTAACTATTGCTAATGAGAAAGGAAATTGATATGCACACTTTGGAAAGCAACTTGGTAATAGAAAAAGAAGCCTTTTTCAAAGTTCATTGCCTTTGACACAGTAATTCTCTTCTAGCAATCTATCCTAAGAAGATAACTGGATATGTAAAGATTTATATATGAAATGTATAATCCAGCATTATTATATTAAGCAAAATTAGAAATGATTTCAATGCCTAACAAGAAAATGAGTAAATATTTGTACATCCCCCCCACAGAAATAGTAGACCACCATTAAAAATATTGTTTACTAAGATTTTAGTGATGTATGAAAATCTAATAAAATGACATGAAATGAAAAATGTTGGATAGGTCTATGGTTGCATGAGTAGAAAGAGATAGAGTTGAGCTTGAGATGTAGCAAATCTAGGTGTCAGGGCACACTTTGAGGAACCTTCGAATTGCTGGGGATACAGCAGTATGGACAAAGACAAGGCCCTGGTCCTTGTGGGGGAAACAGACAATAAACAAACCAACAAGTAAATACATAATATAATGCTGAATTTATGAAGAAAAGTGCATATGTACATTTATCTCAAGCAATATAATGCAATACATATATGTGTGTGCACACACACAGAGGGGGAAAACAAAATGTCAAAATAATAACAGTGAGTTCTTTGATGTGATTAAGAGATTATAGGTGATTTTAAATTTCTTCTTCATAATTTTTTGGCATTTTAAATTTTGACATCTATTATTATTAGAAGAAAGGGGGGGAAGCTGCATATTGTTATTGAAAATACTATGATAATCATAAAGTTTTACTTTGATTTCTTCTAATAGGGTACAGAATACATATAAATTTTCCTTCCTGTCACTCTACTAAATGGATCACTGGACCACAACTACTAGGTGATTAGTGTCCCAGCCATTTAAAAATAGACTAAACAAGAGGTGTCTGCTAGGAGAAATATGGGAACAAGATAATCAGGATATCCTGTGCTTCTAAGTGCCGCTGGATCAGAGGCACAGTAGAGGAGGCAGGGTTAGGAAGTAAAGGGAATTGCACCCAGCTGTTGCTATAGGAATGGCAATAACAGGAACAGTATTAACACTGTCTTTTAGACTCAAGAACAGGAAATACCTGCTCTGCCTAGTCACAGGCTTGTATCATAAACTCAATGGTTTGAAAAGCACCTACGCATCCAAACTGAAGTTTCTCCCTTGCTGCAGTTCAGAGTTCAGGTTGTGGCTTGGCACAAAGACCAACAGCTCCATGGCTCAGATAAA
This sequence comes from Daubentonia madagascariensis, assembly GCA_023783475.1. NCBI lineage: Eukaryota > Metazoa > Chordata > Mammalia > Primates > Daubentoniidae > Daubentonia > Daubentonia madagascariensis. Next base: position 34,711,096 of record JAKFHU010001209.1, read on the forward strand.
GACACCACTGAGTTCAATTTGTAGTTGCTTTCTCCCAACATTTGCTACTTGATCACCTCTCCTTGGCAAGAGGACACCGCATTATGAGGCTCAAACAGCTAAATGCTTACATATATTTAAAACACGTTTAACCTTTTTTCCACAAGACCCTGAGCAGCTACAGAACAGTATCTTAAAATCATGACTTCTACTTGCTATCTATCTCACTCATTTCTTTTGTCATTTTCTGGCTGAAAACAAAAGTTAATCTTGTTTTCTACATCAATTTATCTTTTTCTTGACTCTGGCCAGAATATAAAAAGTGAGATTTTGATTGTTTGACAATATCAATAACAGAAAAATTAAATATTGCCCCTAATGAGATATCAAACCTGTTTTAAGAACCAGTGTATCTGGAAAGATGTTAAAGACAATAAAAGCAGCTATTTCCTTATAATATGCTAACATTTCAGCATTTCCTAATCATAAAGTTTCTGTTTTAATATTGTAACCAAATGACCTTCAGTAAATGACCTGAAATAGATTACTTACTTCAACTAGCCTAGCACCCTCTTTCATTATCTGTTTGAATAACAGCTTTAGAAAGTCGAACGCAGGCAAATGTTAATGCTCTTACACATTTTTAAAAGCAGTTTTGTTCTATTCTCAAATGACATATAGGTCACTTCCAATTATTACATTTCCCCCCAGTTAATTGCAAGGCTAAAATCTCGCCATAGCCATCTCTCTCAGATTTGTATTCAACAACACTAAGTGTTTGGAAAGAGTACTAGATTCAGGATTTTAACTCGTAAATATAGGCAAATTAATCCATCTCTATGTCTTCCATTTCTTTATCTTTAAAATGAAAGGGTTGGAAATCTGATGGTTACTTCCCTTCTAACTCTAACATACCAGGCTTCTTATTTATGGATTTATTCTAACAAGGTCAAATTTACTGTGGTTTTAATTGTGACGATGAGTTAGTCTAATAAACCCAGCTGAGTCAATGTGTGAATGGAAGAAAGTAGGTAGAGAAATATTTGTACACACAGGTAATATGCAGATTGAAATAATTTTGAAATTCAGAGACATTACTATATCCTCTGCTATCTCTCCCTGAGAGACTTACCATGACAGTAGAATGTCAGGGAGGAAGGAGAAACGGCATCAGGAAAAGCCAACAGGAGAGATGCATTGGAGGAGATGGGACTTGGGATGCCTGTGAAAAACATGTGAGGGGCAGTCTACCTGGCTCTAGAAATGACTTTGCTCATAAAATAATGCATTCTGATCTTTATTCTCTCACTTTGTGTTATATGACTATACATTATAAGCTTTAGTTTTTACATATTATGGCCTATTTAAGCGCTATGCCATAAACTTAATTTCGTAAACTATTTTCCATATAGTATTGTACAGCTTAATACATAAAACAGTGGCCTTTGTATAAAATATTTTTTGATCACTGCATTCTCAACTACTATGCATCAGTATTGATTACTGTTAAGCTTTTGTCACAGATCTATCTGGTCCACTTCTATAATTTTAAGAAAGAGAATATAAGAAATGAAAAGAAAGATAATATAGCACACCAGTAAATAGTTATCCAGGAAAACCATCTGATTTAAAAAATGATAAGGCTGCCTCCTTAGAAAACCGATTATAGAAATATTACATGTTCTTGAAAAACAACCTCCAATGTCTGAGACCAAGATAATTGCTGCTTCTCATGGCAAGGCGTTTCAAAAAAGGGTGTCTTTACCTTGTGATAATGGGTATCAAACCCAACGCTCAAGCAGTGCAGAAGAAAAGAAACAGTTTACCCATGTTCACAAATCCTGATCTGATAATCCCTATGAGGTTACAAATGAGCTAATGAAATGATGTTTAAATAACAATAAAAAGCAAATGGTCTTGCATTAAATAAGTATCTAGTATGAGCAAGGCACTGTCAGACACATCAGCATAGTATTTCTAATTCTTATAACAACTCTGCAAGGTAAGCATTAGAATACCCACTTAACAGTTAGGGAAAGAAATGATGCACTTTTGAAAGTTATTACAAAAATCCCTTCCTCTTTTTCTTTAGGTAGACAGCATAATATTATAAATAACTAAATGCAACCCTAACTGGATCATGTGGAATGCCTAATACTTGAATATAGCAGACCTATCAGAGAAGATCCCTGTCATGTAATTGCATCTATGGACAATTATAGGGAGTTCTCTATATGTCTATGCTTTTTTTTAAATTTATTTTTATATTTTTAGAGACAGCCTCTCACTCTGTCGCTGACGCTGGAGTGCAGTGGCTTGATCACAGCTCACTGCAGCCTCGAACTCCTAGGCTCAAGTGATTCTCCCGCCTCAGCTTCCCAAGTATTGTCTATGCTCTTGAGAAAAATAATGAATCACATAGTTAAAGACTAACATACACCTCCTGGACCACAGAGGTTTACAGACCATTTTATACCTTCTGTGGGCATATATGATAAAAATAGTAAATAGAATCAGGGATTCATCATCATACAACATCAGTAAGCCCCTTAACAAGCATTATTAACATCTCTCTTCCTCCTGGTATACTCCATATATCACAAGGCACTGTACGTAAGATGACCCCATCAAATTAGATCCCGTTACCTGGATCTGACCCTAGATCTTCAGATCTAATAACTAAGTTTCCATAATAACTAAGTTCCCACCTTGCAGGATGACAATTTGGAGTCATTTCCTCTGTTCACCCATTCAACTTTCCTACCATTTTCTGAGATAACTCAGGAAACTTTGGTCCTACCTAATCTCATAGTCATCATAGGATCTGGAAACTGGCCACAGAATCCCTTTCTTTTTATCATGTTCTTGACACTTTTTCTTAAACATCCCTGAGACAGTTGTTCTGTTTACATTTCTGCCCTTTGGCCATGCTCACATGGTGATACACTCTCCTTGTCAAACTAGGTATTTGTGTGTCATCTACAAGAATCATAGATCATGCTAGAGTTAAAGGGAAACTCGGATTTGCTACTCTACCATTTCTTAACTGCAGCTGATAAACCAGACTCAGAGAGGATAAAAAATGTAGCTAAAGGCACAAAATTAAATATTTCCAAAACAAGAGCCATTATATCAGGATAATACAAAGCAGCCTCTGCCACTTTATCCCAAGTTCAGAGCTATTTCCACAACACCACTGTGAATATTACTGTGCCTGTAGGTGTCACCTTCCCCCAAATCTGACGCTTATCCTCTACTGGCATTGCTATTTCCCTCTTCTCCTTACACTCACCTTTCACCTAGAATATCAAATGATTCGAAATATTTCCAAACTGCGACCTAGGATTTCTATTTGAGCTTAAAATCTAACTAAAGATTTCCTTTATCTTTTTAGTACATGACAAACTTTTCCTTTCCCCCTAATAACATAGGCCTGTAGTGTAGTGTATGCTTCCCCCGTTGGTTCCTATATGTTCACTAATCTAAAAATAGAACCATAATATTTTAGAACTAGGAGCAAATTTAGGCAATGGTCTACCTCATTTTGTCAACCTGAATATCTCGAGAATTACAGCTAAACAATAATCCCTTTTATTTCTATTGTGAGAATTCTAATATCTAATCAAATTCTCTTGTTTCAACACTTTTGAAACATAAATTTTATTTTAAAATGAACTATCTTCTCATTTAATTTCATCCTATTTGCTCTTCCATTGGCATGGAGAATAAATGATAGCATCTTTTTTATTAAAAAACAAGATGGTCCTATATTCCTATATTTTTGAAGAGAGTATGTGAGCACCATGTTGACTCATCCTTTTTCTCTAAGCTGTTTTATGCATAGCTTTGGGCTGGGTCAGTGTGGCGATTATGGTGCTATTTGCCAGAATTTTCTACCACATGGTTTATCATGTTGTCTGACATTAGCAATGGTGCAAGTGTAGAAGCCAATTAACTTGTGAAGATACTTGCTTTTATTAAAAATAAACATGCAAAAGAAGATTAAAATATGTCTTCATGGACATATTTTAAAACCGTATATGTGTCACAGAAAAAAAATCACAAACTGAAATCTACTGTAACAAAAGTTAATCTTCCCGGCCAATTCAACTTATGGCACGCAAAAAATCCACAACTGACTACCACTTACTTTCCCCGACTCTCTCCAACAAAACTTGACATGCTCCATCCCCTGCACTAACTACTACATTTTGTATGGACTAAGCATCCTTTCCTTTCCCATCGTCCACCATTCTACCTTACATTCCTCTGCTTATCAATCTTCTTTATTCAAACTAGTTCATTTCGATCCAAAATTCCTGGCTAACTGTTCTACCTCATCTTCTCTTCTTTTTTTCAGCGTGTCATTTCTGCCAAATTAAACCACCCTGTACCCTCATGAATCATTTCTGTTTTAATTTTCAAAGCCCGATTGTCATGTTGGAAAAAATATAAACTCTGGAACAGGCAAACATGGATTATAATCCTAATCTTCTCATTGGCTAACTACATGGACGGGAGAAGTTACTTTGCTTCACTGAGCTTCAGCTTTCTCCACTGCAAAATGGAGATAATATACATTACATTATTAAAAATAATCTGAAGTGCCACCTTTACCGTGTAATCCATCTACTAGTCAGATAACAAATACTGTTTATATTTTTAATAAAGGCCTTATATTTTTAAATTAGGCAAAAATCAATTAAAACATCTGAGGGTAAATTTGTGTTTATATTCTCCTGTTTTGTACCGACTCGAAAGCTTCTTTTCTGAAAAAAGTAAAAATAAAATGTTAAAATGCATAATACCAGACACTCAGATCAAGACCTTGTTTGTCCGATTTCATAAAGGAGTTTCTTGGTAAGATAATGAACATAAAAATAGGTGACGGCAGTAAAAGTGCAAACAGTCCATCCAATCAGCACAATCAGCCAACAGTGTGACAATGACAATATGGGTGTGGGCATACAATATTTGGTTCAGGAAGAAAAAAAAATCTGCTAAGAAATTCTGATTATGATGTGTGAGCATATTGTCACCTGAGGGAGGTTAGCAGACTATAAAATAAATAGCAATTCTCATCATTTTCTGAACCTTTTAACTACAAATAATTGGGCACTTTGCTGATGATACAGAACAACTTTTCAAGATGATTAATAGGTCATGTGTGTAGAAATAAAACAATTATGCTAATCCTCTAATTTTTTTCAAAGATTACAAAATATTCTAATCTTTGAAGAATATAGGTTTTGGTTGCAGATGGTGTTTGTATATTACTTGTCAAACTCATTAACATTTTTGAATTTCACATAGTTTATCCTCACAACCCCATGAGAACTATAATATAGGGATTATTATCCTCCATTTAAAAGTGGTAAACAAAGATTCAGAAGCAATTTAGAGGTCTGTCCAAGGTCAAACAGCTAGTTAAAAAGAGATGGGATTAGAATTTTGATTTCCTGAACCAGTGCTATTTTCAAAAACTCAGAAAGTAGATATTTTTATAGTTCATAAAAGTGTCTTTTCTTCTCTGGGAAGTCTCAACTTCATTTGGTTCATTTTAGATGTTTATACTGGTAATACAGTTTTAGCTTGTGCCTATACAAATTCAAAAGTTGCTCCTTGTCCTGAGCAGATTGATAAGCTGAGTCAATGTTTGAATGTGACTAGAACATTATCAAAATGATTTCAGTGCATGGTGTGTGTAAATATAATAACCTGGATGCATCTTGTCTCTGCCCATAATGAACAACATGTGATATTATTCTCTTCCGCTGAGAATCTTAAACAACATTGAATCTGCATCATCGCCCAAGCAGCAGCAGGCCATGGACTAGATTTTAGTGGTCTAAAGAGGCTTTTACCAAGTATGACCCAGAATGTAAAATTTACTTATGAGCCACATTTTAGGCACAATCACCTAACTTTCATATCCAGATATAGACAACAGAATGAATGTAACTTATGTGCATAAGTAAAAACATGGATGAGGGGAGCCACAAAAGTGTGGATTCAAAAGCAGGCGACAATCTTAATACTTAATTAAGATTGACTATAATACTTCTGTTTATGGAAGGTATTTCTTTTCAGATAAGAAGGATTCTAACTCTGGAATCTCTGGTGTGTGTTATTTAACTCTTCATTTGGGTTGTACCTATTGCAGTCTAAGACATTTGACCAACCCTACTTATGCCAGCCAACAACCAACAATTTTAGCTAAGCTTGAAATGGTCATAGCAATTAGCAGGTTGCTAATCAGCATAAGCAAGTGAAAAACACTGGCAGCCCAGTTCAAGAACGTTATAGCCAGTTCCTCCTCTCATCTTATATTAGTTATTGCTGTTTAAAGATATCATAGAGGAGAGTTGTGCGTCTGGTTTAAAAACTAAATTAGGTGGTCTTCAAGGTGCCCTCTAATTTTGAAATTCTGTAATTCTATCATTCTACTTATCATACCACTTGTGATCTCTTTTGGGGGGCCACTAGTTAAAGGGAACAGAAACATAGGGTAAAATTAAGTCAACTACTGTTATTGCCCCTAAAACACACGTTTATTATTCTAGACTCAAAATATAAACTTCTAAGATTAAAATTAGAATTTAGAAACAACTAATATGGAAGGAAGTAAAACATTCAAAAGCATTGCCCTTCAAATGTTGCCTCATAATGGTGTTGGAATCCTTAAAATTTAAAAAAAAAAAAAGCTAAATGGCTTCCACAAAGCACTTGAAGGATTAATATCTGTCTTCTTTGATTACCCCAGGATAAAATATTATAATATAATCCTATAATTTCTGCACCACTTATTTGACACTTCAGCCTTACATGAACAAACTGTCTTTGAGCCAAATGTATTTTTTATGCATATGTGAAGCTGAGAAATGCAAGAATTTTGATCCCAAGGTACATCAACCACATGTTCCATTAGTGAGAAATTTTTAGACTGAACAAAAGCAAGGAAGAGCAATTTGGTGACCTTGTTTTATGAACATAAAATCATCTCCTCTCTGTGACATCTGGCCAAATACCGACCTCTTTGTCTGCCTCAGTGGCTCAACCAGTATAATTCTACTCCTACTGTGAAACATATTTAAAAATGGATTTACCACGCTTTATGTATATTTCCAGAAGAAAAGCACAAAATAGAATGATTCTAATTTAGGTTTTAATTATTTCAACAATTGAAGAAAAGCAGTGTCACATTTTAAGATAATTCTAATGATGCTTTATTGTTATTAATAAAGAGATGCCTCATTTTGCCACAGGAAATATCTTTGTAAACATGGATATAAATTCAATTTCACAATTTAACTCTATTAGGAGACCTCACTCTTTAAGAGATTCATTTGGAAAATACTCTTATAAATTATATATGTTTAACAATCCAAATTTTTCTATATACATTTATTTATACTGAGGTAACTTTCTATAAAAATAAGTCCACGTATTTTAAAAACATGTATCACTTGAGTATTTGTAATAGAAACTCTGGAAATATTCTAAAAATTTAGACAACATCGCCTTGTAATAAAAAATTACAAAACATAATATTGCTGTAATCTACACATATATAGTCAAGACATTATACACTATTTTCTAGTAACTATTAAGTTAGAAATATCTAAAATATATAAAGAGGAAGATTTGTCTCTCTCAGAGGGCTGCATTCTTAAAATACCAAAAATTTAAGATAAAAGACTTCAAATTAACTTTTAGTCTTTAGTCATACAAGTTTGCTACAACACATTTGGGCAAGATATTTTTTGTTTGTTTTCCTGTGTTTTTAATTAGGTTAACAGTTTTATGTGTCCTATAAGCAGCAGGCCTTATAAAACAATATAATAAGAAATTATTAATAACAGTCAATAAAATTAAAACACACATACCAAGAATTTAAGACTGCAACATCTAAACTGAATGCAAATAATGTGATTGTTTGTGAACCATCCCTGGACCAATTTGATCAAATATACTGCCTTAAAGGTTTTTGGGCATTTTTCCCAGACCAAGTTTCTCTACTTCTAAGTTATCATTGGTACAAGGTGTGATGACTTTGAGGCATCAATTAATATAAATTGGAAGCATGCAAAGAATTAATTAAACATGACACTCTGATTATTTAAACCTTCTATTAAAGTTGATTATTCAGAGTGTGTTGATAGCCTGTTCTTCAAAATGACTAATGATATCAAGCTTTACTGACTTCCTCTAAGTCTACTATTTCCAACTCTATAAAACAGAAGGAATAAATGAAGTGAGAAGAACACTGGAACAAGTCTAATAGACAAACTGACTGATCTCAGACCCCCAAGGTCAAAGCAAAGCAATTCATTCCTTGGCTTTCATCAACACAAGACATGATTTATCAATCTAAGAGCAGGATTACAAACATGATACGTCTCAATGATATGTTCTTTGCACTGTGTAACTTTCTGAACAATGACAGATTGCATAGTCCCCACAAAAGTAATATCACAAAGCAAAACTCATTATATGTGCACTAGCACTTTAATTTTAAAAAAAGTAAGTTTTATACATTAGCAATCATTATTACTACCCAGGCCATTTGGGGATACAATAGCATTTTAAAATTCAGGTATTCTTTGGGATTTTATCACCTTCATGGTCTAAACTTTGGACATTGATGTCCCTCAAAATACTATTCTTACTCTAATATATTCATTTGTGGAGCCACCCACCATGCTATAGGTAATTATTATAGGCAATATTCTTATGTTGTTATGAAAGTTCAATGGCAATTATTGTATTTGAAAGATTGCTACTTCCATATATCCAAAGCTACTCTTGGAGAAGAAAACACTGTAAGAAAGATCATGGGAAAATTTCTTAATATTATAAATGTAATCACATACACAGGAATTTTGTCCAAGTTTCTCTCTCCCTTGTTACAACACTTAAAGAACTGTTCTATATGGCATGCTTATAATAGCAGCTAAGAAATTATTTTATAGAGTAATGTTAGGTAAATTGAAAGATTTCTTAAAATGAAATTACATGTAAACTGTAGTCAATTGAGATCATGAAAACTTACTCTGCATTCTATATATTTTAAATCACATTATTATTTTCACTGATCTAAATTAATTAACACCTTTTCCATTAGGTCACAATTTTAGGAAAATTTTATTGCCTAGGTGGAGGAGGATAGTAAAAGGTGTTGTATCTTCAGCTGATGATTCATTTCGCCAGCTGCCAGAAAGTTGCATGTTGCAGCACACCTGGACACATGCATCCATGACTGATTGGGAAACACATTTATCTTGGCAAGTCACAAAGGAGATGGAATCATAATTATTCTCCCTTGTAACTAAAGGTATTTTGGAGCTGTATCTACCTACAAAATAATGCAAATTTCACATCTGGACTAGGTCCACATAATTTTACCATCTGTTCTTGATATTCAACCATAAATATTTCCCAAAGCATTCTCTGTGTTTAAAAAATAAAATTCAGTTTTAAATGACATCAGCTGATTGTCAATATTGCAGGAGATGTCATTTTTAAAAGTAAGACAATAACTAAATCACTCAAAACCCTGAGTTTCTTCGGTTGATAAATACATAATACAATATTAACTTTTACTATACATTAAGGGGATTTTATAGATTTCTCGTATTTTAATTATAAAAAATAAATGTGTTGGCTAAGTTTTACACAAACTCCTCCATGTAAAAATTGAACATCTAAGTGTCTCGTGTGAAAGAACAAAAAGGCATCAGAGGTTTCTTTCTTCCTTAAGTCTTAGTTAGGATTTAGTCATTACACTGACCTCAAAAATTTACAGGTTCTTAATCTCTCCTGAAAATTTCATTAGTTTAAGAGCTTAAAATAATACATCAAATTAAAAGTATTCTAGATATATTTAATGAACTATGCATAATTATGATTTTCAGAAATTGAAAATATTTCATCCAATATAACTAGTGATAATAATCTTTGTTTTAATAGTTATTTTGAAATTATTGTAAAACTCTTATATCTTATGGTTTTCCCTTTAAAGTGCAAGTTTGTTTTTTCTAAATATAAACCTCAGTGAAATCTGTACATAAGAATAAGAGAAAAGATTTTTTGAGTAAGACTCAAAGCACAGGTGACAAAAGCAAAAATAGGTAAATGGGATAATATCAAACTAAAAAGCTTCTGCACAGCAAAGTAAACAATCAACAGAGTGAAGAGACAACCTACAGAATGAGAAAAAACATTCGCAAACCACACATCTGACAATGGATTAATAACCAGAATACATAAAAACTCAAACAGCAAAAAACAAATAATCTGAAAAATGGGCAAATAATCTGAATAGACATTTCCCAAAAGAAGACATACAAGCAGCCAACAGTTATATGAAAAAATGCTCAACATCACTAATCATCAGGGAAATGCAAATCAAAACCACCATGAGATATCATCTCACTCCAGTTAAAATGGCTTGTATCAAAAAGACAAAAAAATAACAGATACTGGCAAGGATATGGAGAAAGGGAAACTCTCCTATGCTGTTGGTGGGAATATAAATTAGTATAGCCATTATGAAAAACAGTATGGAGTTTCCTTAAAACACTAAAAATAGAACTATTATATGATCCAGCAATCCCACTGCTGAGTACATATCTAAAAGAAAGGGAATTTGTATACTGAAGAGATGTCTGCACTTCCATGTCTATCACGGCACTATTCACAACAGCCAGAATATGGAATGAAACCAAGTGCCTATCAACAGATGAATGGATAAGCCATGGTACATACACACAATAAAATATTATTCAGCCACACAAAAAAGAATGAAATTCTGTCATTTGCAGCAACATGGATGAGCCTGGAAGACATTAGATTAAGTGAAAGAAGCCAGGCACAGAAAGACAAATATCTCATGTCCTCACCCATATGTGGGAGCTTAAAATGTTGGTCTCGTGGAGGCAGAGAGTAGAAGGGTTGTCTCAGAGGCTGGGAAGGGTGAGGAGAGGGCGATGAAGAGAGGTTGGTTAATGGGTGCAAAAATACAATTAGACAGAAGGACAAATTCTAGTGTTCAATAACACAGCAGGGTGACTATAGTTATCAATAATTTATTATATATTTAAAAACAGCTAGAAGAGAGGATTTGGAATGTTCTTAACACAAAAAAATTGACCAATGGTTGAGGTGATGGATGTGTCAAGTACCCTGGTTTTATCATTACATGTTGTATGCATGCATCAACATATCACATGTGCCCCAAAAATACATTCTATGTATCAAAAAAAGAATAATAGAGATCAAAAAAATGCACATTCAACTTCAGAACTGAAAGTTTAGAGAGTAGGCTTCAATATGGTATAAAATAATTTTTCATATTTCTTTCAAAAACACTGAAGAAAAACAATTGCTTGGGATATTGAAGCCTAAAAAACATTACGTGAATAACATTTTACCTTGCTCTAAAAAAAGGATATAACTGTAATAGTAATAATGACAACCATTACGTAGAGATTAAAAGATGATGGCAACTGATCTAGGCACTTTACACATATTAATTCATCAACACAACCCAACGAGGTACGTGCTATTATTATTTCCGTGTTTTGAGATAAAGAAATTTCTTTGCAACAGAAAAAGAAAACTACTGGATGAATACATCACCATCACTGATCCTTGGTATTTGTATGCACTGAATCATGGACAATATCAATGTGTGAAACTAAGGCCTTTAAATTCAAAAAAGAGAGACAGAGAGAGAATCCATAACTGGTGTGCTACTCTGCTGGAACACATGAGAAATTCAGGTTGCAGTAATAATGGCATAAATAATTTAAAGATAAGCTTAATATATGCAAACACATTAAAACAAAATCTATATTCAAACTGTTAAATAACATTAAAAGAGAATGTGAACTATATCTATACCAGTGATGTACCATACAATAAATGTTGTTATAGGTCATATCCACAAACCTACAATTTGCCGTTTTTATAACAAGTATACCCTTATATTAGATTCTAGCAATTGGTTTCTGTAAAATGTATTTAGAGTTAACAAACACAGTCACAAACCATAGTAATTTCTTTTATATAATAGAAATTCAATAAATATTTTATATAAAATCTAGTAAGAGCTGTCTTTTCTCTATGTTGCCACTTATATACTAATTATTCTCAAAAACTAGAAAGATAGGTCAACCTAGTCTGCCCAGGGAACCTGCAGCCTCAAGGCCACATGTGGCCCTCCAGATCCCCAGGTGCAGCCCCTCGACAGAATCCAAACTTCACAGAACAAATCCCTTTACTAAAAGGATTTGTTCTGTAAAATTTGGATTCAGTCAAAAGGTCGCACTCAAGGATCCAGAAGGCCACATGTGTCCCCAAGGCCGCACGTTCCCCACCCTGAGACCACAGCTTATCATTTCCAAGTAATGCTAGAAAGAACTAGTTCCTGGTAAATATGTATTCTCTACCTATAATTCCAGGTATAAATATGATAGTACTATCATAAATTGGTCATATTTCTTAATAAAACAGCTTTTCACATGTTTAACTTACATATTGATTTGCATAGCAGTTGACTCTGATACTATGAAACATCATTTTAACCTCAATTGCTGGCTTATGTGTTCTAAACTCTGACATCCCTGGTACTTGGCCAGATCTAATGGGCTTGTTATCTCCCAAGATACCTGGTGCCAGAATTTCTTAGTCTATTTTAATTGGAATTGTCAACCCTTAGGCATATTCTCTGATGTCCAGGCTATTTTCTACTGACTCACCTTTGTTCCTGCTGTTCCTTTTCCTAGAAATCAGTGTGCGTTTGTTTGTGTGTATGCCTGTGTCTCTTTCTCTCTCTTCTCTTTACCTAAGGAACACTAACTCATTATCTGAGACTCTATATAAGCAATATCTCCCTGGATAGAGTTAAATATTTCCCACTTTCCTCTCTGCCAAATTGGGTAAATAATCTATTATGGTATCAATTACACTGTTACATTCATTTGGTTAAACATTTGACTCATTGACTAGACAATAAAATCCTTGAAGACAAGTGTTGTTGATCATACAAATTTCAAATTTCCTAGCACAATGGTTGGCACATAGCAGATATTCATTAAAAATGAAATGAATTAAACAACTATAAAATTTAGTCTACATTTTACAATATGATTCTTACATTTTCCCTCTTTTGTCCATGATTTTTTTGTTGCTTTGCTGCACAAAGTCAAATGTTTATATACAAATCATAAAAATAATTCATTTTCTATGTCAGTCCATTTTAGAAACACTATATAAATCATCATCAAATCATCTAATTATTAAATTGTTATCTAGGAAAAAAGAGTAAAATCAAATCTCAGCTACTAAAATTTACAACTTCCTATCACATTCCCCAGGTATTTCTAGGCTTTTATAACTAATTGTCCATTAATTACATTACTCTCTTTAATTAGATAGTTGTTAAAAAAGTTTACATGAATTATTAGATATAATCAACCTTTTGAGTTTAAGCTACACTGTGTGTAGCTGAGAGTCTATGTTAAGTTATATGTATATGTTTATATGAGATAGGTCACCTAAAATATAACTTTACTCTTTCCTGCTTTCAGGTTACAAGGCAATTTAATACAAATGTAGAATATACAATTAAGTTATTTGTATATAATTTATGATAAAATCAAATAAATTTTATCTGCCTAAGAGAATAATAACAATTATGATGACAATAAAGTTGACTAGTGCACACTGAATTCCTTCTTCAGGTCTTCTTTTTCAACTATGTAATCTTAAACTTTATTCTTCATAAGCATTTCAGAGTAAATATGGCTACTTACTTTTCAGCGTTTTCCACTTCTTCAGTAACAAAATTGAGGTAAAACCTAAAAATATATAAATAATAAATAATTTACATACTATTTTTACACATTTTACCATTGTAGTCCAACATTTCAAATTTTAAGTATTTAAAACTGAACTAACAATTATGAAAACTTCATAAAAAATACTTATAGTAAGATGAAAATATCCAATAATCAAAAATTCCCACAAATAATTTTCCTATGAAACCATATTTGTGAAGTGCTTATCATACGTCAGATACTGGGGGTAGGCAAGTGAAAAGTCCATAGTCTCTGTCCACAAGGAGCTCATGTTTTACAGGATGGCTCACAGTAGAGTGTGACACAATGTAGAAGCATTGCTGGAGTAAGGACGTAGGAGCCAGAGGATAGGTCTAGCCCCGCCTAGTAAGTCAAAGAAGGTTTTCTAGAGGAGGAATCATCCACCTTGAGCCTTCAAGAATTGCTTAGCCACCTTGATCCCTGGTGAGGTGGTGTGAGGACATTCCAAACTCAGCACAGCCCATGAGCACAGAAGTATGGCAGAGTGGCTATGCACGGGGATATGAGAAACAAGTTTAATGTTCTGCAGTACAAGTGTGGCAGAGGCAGTAGGAACAGAATTTAAGTACAAGACGACCTTTGACTCCTGGGAATCCACATATTAGCGGTGGAGACAAGTCAATCAAAACTTATGGTACAATTTAAGTGTGACAGCAACATTTCTCAGATTTAGGGAACTACTATTGGCTTCCTAGATAATATAAATGTAGTATACAAGGAGGAAGTGAAAATGAAATAAAAATAATGTATTGTACATTTCCAAATTGCTAACAGAGTAAATTTCAAATGTTCTCACCAGGAAAAATGGTAAGTTTTTTAGATGAATATATTAATTAACTTGATTTAATTATTCTATTTTATATTCATAAATCACTCTGTACCCCATAAATATATACAGATGTTCCTTGACTTACTATTTGGAACTATGTCCTGAAAAATCCATCACAAGTAGAAAGTATCTTAAGTCAAAAATGCACTTAATACACCAATAAACCCGTCAGAAAGTGGAAAAATCATTAAGTTGGACCATCATAAGTCAGGGACCATCTGTACAACTATAATTTATCAATTTACAATTAAAAAATAAAAATTTCTAAGAAGATAGTAAATTCTCAATTCTTACTTCTTCCTTCCAGTTTACTGTTTTCCAGTAAGCATCACAAATAACCTCAAGTCACAAGACTATGAAGTTACCATTTTCCTTTTTTGTATATTTAGACAGTTAATTTTAGGCACATTGTTAGTCATTATACCCTAAGTTGAGAACTAAAGAGCAGAAAATTTTGAACATTTCCCAAGTCCAGAGCACTTTTCTGGATCTCTTATGTGACAAGAAGCATTCTAGGCATGCAATATTTTACTTTCAAGTTATATAGAATTGCAAGTATTACTCTAAAATCAGGCCCTAGAAAAATTCACATTCCTTTCCTTCAGTTTGTGACTCTACTAATCCCACCCAGGAATGCCTACTGCCTTGCACCCTTGATTTTGCTTTCCAGCCTTAAGGGACTGCTGGAGAACCCCTAAAGTGCTCATAGTTCTTTCTTAATGTTCCATGTCAACTTGAGTCACATTCCATCCCCCAAAAAAGCATATATAGATAACTGGATCATGAAAATGGAAAAAACCTAAGAGATCATTATGGAAAGAGCTAGACATATAAAGATGAAGACTTTTCTACATCTTCATTTTGTAGGCTTAGGACATTTTTGTAAAATAATAAAATCATATTTTCAACATACTCTTCTGCTATCTTATTAATCTTTAGAAAGTAAAAATAACCTTTTACACAGGTACACAGGAGCACAGGTGCATAGGTACAAATTCTCTAAAGCCTAAAGTCAAATGACTGGAATATTAGCCTATCAGCCCTTATATACTTAAGTATCTTACAACGTAAAACAAGGATGAGGAAACCTGCCTTGCTCCATATTTATAAAAACCCCATCTAAATTCACAAGTAGGCAGATGATTTTCAAGGTTAAGGTGTCTACAATTTTAAGGACTATATTTTGAGTAGAAACAATTGAAAACCTGACAGAACAGTAGCAATAAAGGTGATCTAAAAAGTTAGCAGCCAAGGATTTTTTTTAATGACTAGAAAGTAAGTTTCTAAAAATACAGGTTGTATTTATACCAGGAAAGCAAGCAACAATCAGTACTTACATGTGGAATATGTACTCCACAAGAGATTTGATGTGTTTGTTATAAGCCTGAGGCAATGGGAAGTACAGGAAGAAAATATAAAACCACACACCAAAAAACAAAAACACAAAAGAAAAAAATCCCACACACTAAGAAATATTTCTATGCTTCTCATGTCAAAAATAGCCAGTTTCTTCTTAACAGTTGTTTTAGAAAGTAGTCTTTTCCAACAATGCTAAGCAAGAAAGGAAACATTTATGGAAAAGGAACACATTTTCAAATATTTGCCATAGCTCCAGAGAACAGAGAAAAGGAAAGGGCTGGGGGTAGGGGAGCAGTAGGAAGGAGAAAGTTTTTTACTTTAGTCCAAACATTTGCATCCTGTGGGAAATCCACCTTTATGCTCTCCTAGTCTCCAGAAATTAGTCCATAGTATTCTCTTTGGTTTACATCTCTTCATGGCCTCTAGAGAATGTTCACAAGATCTATTGTTCCAGCTTTTCCATGATTGTGCATAAAAGGCACTGCAATGCCAGCAATGCATTCCAATACCCACCTAGGTGAATTATTTTAAAAAGAAGCTTATTCTTTAGATTAGATTTGACACAATGGTACAAAATAATCCCAGCAGGTGCTTTAGAAAGATCAAATCCATTGAGGATAGGATTGAAAAGAAAGAAAAAAGACACTGAAAAACTATTTTCTATCATACACTTTAAAAAAAAAAATCTCACCAAGCAATATTTGGCTTTGGATCAGGATATAGGACAGAAATTGGTTGAGCTCCCCAGGGCCACAAGAGAGACTAGCAGATGTATTTCTCTGAATGTGAACATTGGCAATAATATTAAAGTTGCTCTGACCCAACGCTGTGACCTGGATGGGTTAATGATTTCTTTTCTCCTAATCATGTTTCTGTGAAGGAATTTTCATTCTAGAAAGGTTCTTTGCTCCTCAGAGACAAAAGCCTACTCTATTCAGATTCCTCAAGGTTTGGTGGTATCTTTTTCCTATGCTAGCAGAGCAAGGTCTCCAGGACAACAGTCTTGCTGCTTTTATTCAGGCTAACAGACTGGGCAGTAAGTTCTGATGACAATAGCTGCTTTGCTCTGTCTTACTCATTTAAAATACCCAATACCTCTATCTTTTTTTTTTTTTTTTTTGGTCAAACATTATCACAGCAGCAGCATAGGGAGTAGTGGCTCATTTATAGTTCCCCACTGCTAATTCTACAACCCAGTCTTGTGATTATATCATGAAGGATAGACAGAGGCCAGAAAGGCAGGGATCACAATTGGAAAGCGAATAAATACCCCTCTCTTTGGGAATTCTTTTAGTCTCCATCTTGTTCCGTTTACATCCAGATAAGAACTTTTCTTCTGGAACTCCAAACCAACAGACTATTTTTTTTTTCTAAACACAGTTTCCTTTTTCTAAGACTGATGACCATAGATTAACAGTCAGATTATTTCTACCTCTTCACAAAGCAGCATTCAGGTAGCACAACAACCTGCTATAGAAGCACAGTTACTTATCTGTCCCCTACATAAGCCACTTGTATCAGATAACATTCCATTTAGAATCCTGGACTTATTTTCCAATGCTGTGATTGAACCCTCAAGGATATAGGAAATCAACAGTTTCTTGTTCTCTAACATAGAGAGTAGACATGAGGATTATATGGGTAAAAGCATAAAAACAGTTCATGTCCATGCCTAGGACCCTATAAACAGAGTCACATTTTAGGTTCTGCATCAACTAAGTCAAATATTAACAAGATAACTTAACACAAAAGGAATCTTTATACATGGAGAAATACATCAACCCCCAAAAGCCTACAGAAATGGAAAAAATTTGCTCTGTGGGAAGCAGGTGACCTGCATTTTCAGTTCTGAGTTGTGGAAAAATGAGGAGGGTAAAAGAACCGTCTAAGGTTCCGTGGGAACAGATGCTACTCACTGGCAAAAGAACTTCATTCAACAGAATTAATCAAATCTCCCTTGTGACTGTGTCCACATTCCACATTCCTGATTGCATATTGCTCAGCTCCTAACACTTGGCTGTAACTGAACGCTTTTGCTACCTCCCCGCTTTGCTTTGTTGTCTCCTGGTGACCCTCCCGGTGGCTTGGCTGCAGCCCCAGGGCGCAGAGCTCTGATCCAGGCTGAATAGCCATAGAGCAGTTGATTCTGCTTCTAACCCTGTGATCATTCTTAGTTCTTTCCTCTGCCTAGCACCACACTGTGCTTGGGACAAAAGTAAAAAGACTTCAAAAATACTGAGTGATTCCGAACTAATGCTTATACACAATGACTATAAAAATATTCTGGGAATACACAAATCTTTTACACTGATCTCCTTAGAGCTACAATCTTCTAACAATCTTCAAACATATTTTGTTTCAAAGGCCATGTTAAGATTTTAAGTTCCTGTACTCTCCTAATTCTCCTCCAATGCTATATTTTCATAATTCAATGAGATTAACAGGGTAAACACTCCATTTATTTTGAAATATATCTTTACATTCCACGCATTAGCTGGAAGGTAAGATCCTAAACACTAAAGAAACAAAAGGAAATTATATTTGTGTTGGGAATGCATTTACATAAGTTTTGAACTAATGTAGTTTCCTGATATTTTTAGGCTTATAGAACATTCTCACAGCTAAAGCTATATAACTACTAGTTTTGTAAATAATGTAAAAAGAAACATTGCTATTATTTACTCCAAATCAATGAAATTTATTCTTACTATAATGATTTTGATGTTTAAATAATGCTTTTATACCTAGTGGGCTTTCTTGCAATTGTCACTTCAACTAAATTTTACTAGGTAAATAAAATGTATTTAGAAAAAAATCCCACTCTTATCCATGATTATAGTTTTTCAAATACCTGAAAAAAGCAAGGTATATATATGCAAAGTTATAATGCCTTAACCAGAACAGTAAGTATTACAGATGGACATGCATCAAAGAAAAGTTATCCATTGCATCATGATTTTAATCATCTTTGCTGTATATTTTTCTTTTCAGATGTTGGGGAAATTTTAAGGAACTTGTAAGGCCCTTTAAAATGTAACAGATTGTCTAATATAGTTGATTTCATTATCCTGGTTTCTCTTTCCCTGCCTTTAGAGTATCATTTTACCTCCTGGGAATGTCTAGCTTATTTCTATATCTGCGTTAATTCTCTTTCTCATGGGAAGGTGGAAAAAAATCAATTAATAACTATTTGTTGATACCCTTGGAGCTTTAGCTGAAAGGCCCTTTGACAAGCAAAGTACTATTCTTTGGTACATTATGGCGCTATTATGTCCTTACTGATACATATTTGTAAGTAATTTGTACTGGCTCCTAAGACTCAGCATTTGTTTTTTATGACATCAGGCTAAATCTAGTAGTCACCTTTACTAGAAACCTGTTATGTTTAAGTCATGTGCACAGTAATCAGCCTGGTGGAGGGGGTCACACCATATTTCTCATTTCAAGTAGAGCATATCATATTGGATCATGGTTACTCACACTTGCCTAGAACTTTGCTTGGTACCTAACCAAAGTACCAGGCAAAGTAATTGAAGGAATTAATGAATGATACAAAACCACCAGATCTGGACATAACAACTTACCAGCCAGCATATGCATACATTCCATAATAAAAAGCTAGGGGCAACCCCATAATACTAGCATCTCTTCCTGAAAAGGCATCTTTAAAGTGCTGTGTCTGACCTGCAATCACAATAAGAAGATGTTAGGGTTTTTCAAAGAATGGTTTATTATTCTCTCTTTAACCATAAACATGGGGAAGGGGGTGTGAACCACACTGTTTTAGGTGCAGATTTCTTACTCTCTGCTCATTACCAACTTTACCTATTAATACTGTACCCATTCTAGAGAAGGAGTCCAAAAAGTATATTGATCACTACTAACACTATTTCACATTTCTCTTTTACTATAATTATAGCAAAGATGATAATGACATTTAAAAAATAATCCCTTGTTTGAGTGTGCCTCTACTGTGACCATGAAAGAAGACTGAAAAATCTTCTGTAATCTATAGTCTTTAGGAATGTGACAGAATTATTAAAGTAAAGAAAATGCACTGTTTGGATGCAAAGAAATATTAAAGGGCCAATCCTTAATGAGGAGGTGACAAGAAACCTCAGAACCACTTTCCCACATCATTTAACTTTCTGCTTTCTGTTTATCATGTGTAGTTCATTAGATACCTACCTCCTACAACAGGGGTTGGAAAACACTGAGGACCATATCTGCCACACCAACCTGCTAGCCTCTCTTGTAAATAAAATTTTACTGGAGCATAACCATGCCCATTCATTTAAGTATTGTCCATGGCTGGTTTTTAACAGCAGAGTTGAGTAATTTCAACAGAGACCATATGACTCACAAAGTCGAAAATATTTACGATCTGGTCCTTTACAGAAGTCCACTGACTCTGTGATCTTGCCCTACAGAATGGCATGGTTTCCTTCTAGAAACATTGAAAAGATATTACACTGAACTTTAAAATTAATAGGTTTCAAAATGTTGTATCAATATGTGCATTGAATGCTTTTATTCATCACATTAATATTTCTCTATTTTGTAAATCACAGTGGGCCTTTTTCTTGCATATCTTTTAGATAGTTTAAAAAGTTAGAAATTCAGATTTATTTGGTCAATCAATAGTCAAACTTAAGCAGAAAAAAATGCTTCTATTTCCCAAAGAAATGAGCAATGAGATTACCCAAATGGGAAATGTAACTTTGTTTTAAAATAGGTCTTTATGTAATTAAATGAAAGGGAGACAGAAGGTGGCTGAAGTATTTGAGACACTCTCTGTCTTCAAAGTCAAATCTTAGTTGTTGCTTGCATCATCCAGGAACAGCATATATTCATATAACATGTGTGAATATGAAGACCACAATGGAGAATGTTGAGTTACATATTAGACAATTTTTCCCTCAAAGTAAACAATTCTCAAACATAGGTCATTTTTAAAACAGTAGGGTGAATTCAGAAATCCTCATTTTACTAAAACACTTTTGTGTACTTACAGGAGAAAAATACAAATACTGAAATTCAGATAAAAAACATCTGGTGAATATCCTTTTTTCATGATTTGTGGTCTCTTTGACATAAAGGGGGAATATTTCTAAGACTGTAGCACCAAACAATCAATAAGAAAAATCAAACTTTGTAAAGACTGAGTCACAGGCACTGATCTTCAAAAGTGCTATTTTGAAAGTATCACAAAAGAAAGGCATTTTATGTCTAAACTTCAGCAATATTTTGTCTGTATAACAGAGGTCTCAGGAGGATGAAAGTCATAATATTCAAAGGAAAGTTCAACAAATACAAGTGAATACAACTATATTCAGGGTCTGATTAGAGTAGAAATAAATGCACAATCTGTATTAGTAAAGTCTTATCTTCCTAGAGTTTCAGATTAATGTAAAAATATATGATCATGTTAGAGATAAAGAAAATCACAATTTTATAGTAATAGAGCAAATATATCTGCTAAGAATTATCTATAAAATATTAAAATATTAAAATTTACATTAAATATGGTAATGCTCTTAGGGAATTTCTCTGTTGGGTGACATCATGAAGAAGCCTGGTCACTTTAAGCACTGACATCATAATTATTAACTCAAGTATCACTCTATTGTAGCTCCCAAATAGAATTCAAGAGATACATCATGATCTATGCTTTCAAGGAACTTGCAATACAATAACATTTGGGCAACCAAACTTTGACTCTTGCACATATATAAATAAGTGGCAAAAATTGACTATAATGCTCCCTATAGTGTCTTACACCAAAAAGAAAAGGAAAGAAAATAAATCTTAATTTCAACGGATAGTATAGCATCTTTTCGAATCTAAACTAGGACTAAAGAATAGCCAATGACCTAGAGATTCTGCACTCTTTATAGAAGACTAAAAGATTTAGCCCAAAGAAAGAAAGCACCAACAAAACAGATTGTTTGCCTACATCCAAACAAACATAGAATATGAGCAGGCCAGCTCTGTGGAGGCTAAGGTGACTTAGAAGAACAAGCTCATGTCTTCTCTTCAGTGTAAGCTCTGGTGCTCAAAATCTTCATTGTGTTTTCTGAATTGGCTGAGGTTGCTGGATTTGATAAAAGCACTTCCGCCAGCAGGGCTCTAAGATCTCCCAGTAGGCTTATTAAACGGGCAACAGCATCTCCCTTTCCCAGCTACAGAGTGACTGATCTTTCAATGTTTGTTATTGTTTAATGCCTCTACCAACAGCGATGATTTTGCTGAACTTTGGTATGTCCTTTTGCCTTGTGTAATTCTTCTACTGCAACGTCATTAAATTTTTCTATAAATTCCCTTTCTTGGAACAGACAATATCAATGTAAACATTAAATACTTAGCATGCCCAATTTATATGTCAGTACAATTTTTTCTCACTGTTCCTGTTTATTTCCTATTATTGCGGTCATTGCTAATTAAATATCTCACATGAACCTCTTTCTCTTCCAACAATTTCCACTGAATCCAAGCAATTGCATGGGCCTTCTTCACTAAAACGACTGAAACTCTAAATTTCGCCACTTAACTTCTTCTTTTATTATACAGTAAACTTTATAAAGCAAATAATCTCAGAAAATGTTACATTTCTGAAGAAATGAAAAATTTACATTAAAATAATTCAGCAGTAAAAATTAAGTTTTTTACAACTATTTTTATTGTTATATAATATTAATATTTAGTTTTTAGGAATGCTGTTCCCATACCTGACTCCTCTTCTAAGGATACTACTCTCAAGGTAAAAGAAAAATAACCAGAAAGCAAAAAAAATTATTGATCATCTTTTATTATTTTCCAGATATCTTTTTTTGTTTTTATCTTTATGACTATTATTAGACAATTTTAAAGTAAAAATAAAAGGACATATTTATCTGTAATTAAAACTAAATGACAGACTTTTTTTCCACTTTGAGTTTTCACTCCAAACAGTTTGTACTGAGAGAATTTACTGATGCCTTATTTTGTTGTTTGGCCCAGTCTTAATCCCCTTGCTGCCATTCAACTGTAAATACCAACTCACTCACAGTGTAACAGCTTTTCAAATCAATTAGATGACAGTATAGAATTTAAGTTCCACAAGCAGAGACTAATTAAGGATTCTGCTAGTACAAGCAAAAGTTAGTGTTAAAAGAGACCAAAAGCAGATACGTATTTTAAAAAGCATTTACTTTTCAGTCCATACCTTTAATTAGCTGCATAACTCCAGGGACTATAATTATCAGAATTGCTGTGAGCTTGCAAAAGGTTAGGAAAATCTGGATCCGGGCACTCCAGCTGACACTCATGCTATTTAGGACCATCACTGCAGCTGCAAAAAAAACAGATGCAGTTACAAAAGGTGAATCCTCATTGGCATGAAGACATCTTAGGTCCTTGTTACTCAAAGTGTAATCTATGAATCAGCAGTGTTGGCATTACCTAGAAGCGTTTTAGAAATGCAGAATCTCAGGCCCTGCCCCAGACCTAATGAATACAAGTCTACTCTTCAACAAACTCTCCAGGCAATTTTTATGCACATTATTAAAGCTTGAGAAGCTTAAATAAAACCTCTGGACAATAAGAATTCCTCTTTTATTCTTTGTGTATGTCAGTAAGAGTGAGCATACATTGTAGTACTCTAATAATCACATAAAATATCTTCTAACCAAACCCTGAAGTCATCACAGCATGCAATCAGATTGCTGAATTTGACTGTTTAGCTTGATATGGCAACTATTTCCTAGCTCATGCCTGCCAATGGGACCCACACTCAAGAAGGGGCAAGGAGAAGAGAAGTTGGCTAAAATCTTATTCTTCATCCTCAAGACTAGCCTTAGCCAGCACTTTTCTTTTTGGTTTTCCTCTCTATTTTCCAATTAACACTTTTTGGTTTTCCTCTCCATGTTCCAATTAACACATTAAGCAGTGACTTTCAATCTACCATACACATATTCGCTTCCAAGACATGTTTGGGGCTTGAGCAAAACATCATAAATTGATGAGCCCAAAAGAGTTCCTCCTAAACTAGGATACACACTGGGTTCAAAGCCAGTAGAACTTCCCATTCTTAATGATGCTGTCTGAAGTTTTCCAAGCAGCAATCACCATCCACCCTTCCCACCTTCCGGATCATGAAAACCTAGAGGGTAGAACAAAGGCTATTCACCTCTGTATTGCTAGTATCCAGCTCCATGCCTGGCCCAGGTAGATTATTAACACATTTTTTGTTGAATGAATGAATGAACTGGTCCTCAGTTAGAAAATCTAAGGCATCAGCAATCTAAATGCAAGCTGATGCTCTGAGACCTTCCTTCTCTACTCTGCCTGAGGTTATTCTAGACAGTGGATTTCAACTTTATGCTCTTTCCAAAACCCTATGTTTAGTGTTAACAACAACAAAAAAAGCTACTTCATTCCTGACACTTGCAGTTATTATCTATAAGCTTTATTTTTATAAAGATGGATTCCCCCTAAACAAATATCAAAAATGTATACAGATATTTCTCAGGAGATGAAACAAAACACTGAATTTTCATAATTCAAGTTGGAATTGGAAGTTTTCCTATGTACAGTAATAAGCATGATCTTCAGAGAAAAAAACGTAATGTTCCCAACATAAAGAAGAGTTAGTTTAAGGTGATGGATATCCCAATTATCCTGACTTGGTCATTACACACTGTATACATGTATCAAAATATCACATGTACAACTATGATATCAATTAAAAAACTAAAAACTAAAAAAAAAAGAGTCATCTTCATAGTTTCCATTGCCTGATATAATCACTAGCTCTTTTCAGAATTTAAGAATCAGTGCAATTATCAACACATAATGTATAATGGCAAAAATTTTAAAACAACATAGACCCCTAAAGGAAGGCTAATTAAGGTATATCCTTTCAATGGTTTACATGCAGCCATTTAAAATTATGATAGAGTTAAATATTTATTACAAGAAAGGGTGTTCATGTATATTACTGACCAATACAGCAAGTTACAGAGAGACGGATGGATGGATAGATAGAGAGAGAGACTGGGAGAAAAAAAAATCTGAAAGAATATTTATCAAAACATTAATAGCAGTATCTACAGATGATAGAATACCAAATAATTTTTTAAATTTTGTACTTATTTTTCTCAATTATTTTAATAAATTTTATAATGAACATGTAGCATTTTGGTGACTATAGTTAAAAATACTGAATTGTATAACTTGAAATTTACTTGAATGTTCTCATAACGAAACAAAACCAAAAAGAAAGGGGTGAGGGGTAATGAGGTGAGGTGATTGATGTGTTAATCAATCAACTTGATTGTTTTCACAAAATATATGTATATCAAATCATCACATTGTACACCTTAAAAATCATATAATTTTATTTGTCAAATACCTCAATAAAGCTGGAAAATTTTAAAAACTAAATAAAGCAACAAAGCACATTTTGTTTTATTTTATTTTTATTTTTCAGTCCTAGTTGTTCAACCAAGCACATTTTATTTTTGATGAAAATACAAAGATAGGGAAAAAAGGGATCAGAAAATCCCATACAAAGTGTAAGAGGGGGTTACTAATGAAGGAATATTTCAAAGGAATAATGATCGGAACGATCAGAGAGGCCAAAGCCCTGAATGAGCTACCGGGGAGACTAAGAGGGCATATTTTATCTATGTTTGAAACTGAAAACATGAAGGAATAGACAGTTCCATTGTCAGTGGCAAAGTGTATTATTTTATCAGAGAAATGACAAAAATAAAATTATTTATCTCTCGCCAATATAAGGCACTTATATATTGACAATAATTTAGTGTAATTCTGCTTCCCTCTTCATCATCCAGTGAGTCCTTTCCTTTGTCTTTGCAAACGACTGTGTGATGAGTCATCATATGAAAATGATTATTTTTTTAATTAAGGAGGTTCCACATTAGCATGAAAGTGAAAAAATTGGTCTCATGTTCCCACCAGCAACAAAAGAGCACTGTTTTCTTTTAAATAGAGCTCCTAAAACCCAAAGCGCTCTCTATTTCTGAAAGTAGTCCACAATAGGAACGAGCTGTGGTCTAGAGAGGGAAGGAGAAAAAGAAAGAAGAAAGAAAGAGAAAGAGAAAGAGAAAAAGAAAAAAGAGGCAGGCAGGCACGCAGGAAGCAAGGAAGGAAGGGGAGAGGGGCTTCTTATTTTTGGAACATCTAACCATCTATATATTTAAAAAGAGAAAAGAAGATTTGTTACTTTCATAAAAAATATAAATACCTAATGCCTATTGAAATTGAAAAACAAATAGGTATTTGGGATTTTACTTTACATTTTGTAAAGTTTTCTTAGTCAAACGGAAGACAAAAATCAAGCAAATATTATGAATATTTATGAATAATCTCACCTTACCTTCCATTCAGCTGAAATAAAAATTCTGGTTAAGATGCTGGTGGGAATGTAAATCAGCATAGCCACGATGGAAAACAGTATGGAGGTTCCTCAAAAAACTAAAAATAAATCTACCATATAACCCAGCAATCTCACTGCAGAGTGTATATCCAAAAGAAAGGAAATCAATATATCGAAGAGATATCTGCACTCCCATATTTACTGCAACACTAGTCACAATAGCCAAAATACGGAATCAACCTAAGTGCTCATCAACTGATGAGTGGATAAAAGAAATGTGGTCTGTATACACACAATGTAATATTATTTAGCCACAAAAATGAATGAAATACTGCATTTGCAGCAAAATGGATGGAACTAGAGGTCATTATGTTACGTGAAATAAGACAGGCACAGAAAGGTGAATATCACATGTTCTTACTTACATGTGGGACCTAAAAATGTTGATCTCATGGAGGTAGAGAGTAGAATGATAGTTACCAGAGGCTGGAAAGTGGGAGATGAAGAGAGGTTGGTTAATGGGTACAAAAATACAGCTTGATAGATGGAATAACTCTAGTGTTCAATAGCACAGTGGGGTTACTATGGTTATCAATAATTTATTGTATATTTCAAAATAGCTAGAAGAGAAGATTTGGAATGTTCCCAACACGAAGAAACAAGTGGGTAAGGTGATGGATATCCCAATTACCCTGAGTTGATCATTATGCATTGTATGCATGTATCGAAACATCCCATATACCCCATAAATATGTACAATTATTACATATCAAAAAGTTTTAAAATAAAATATTTTTAAAAACAATTCATCAAAGATGATATGTAGATTGCAAATAAGTACATAAAAAGGTGCATCATTAGTCATGAGAGGAACACAAATTAAAAATACAATAAGATCTCACTACTCACCTATCACAATGTCTGAATTTAAAACGACTGACCATATCGATTATGGACAAAAATGTGGAGCCAACATACACTGCTGGTGGGAATATAGAATGGTACAACCACTTTGGGAAAGAGTTTGGCAGTTTCTTTAAAAGTTAAACATATACCTACCACATGACCCACACATTCCACTGCCAGGTATTTATTTACCCAAGAGAAATGTCAGCATATGGCCTTACAAAGGCTTGCACTTGAATAGTAACAGTGGCTTTATTTGTAATAGTTCAAAACTGGAAACAACCCAAATGTTCATTAACATATGAAAGGATAGACAATTTGTGGTATACCTGTATAATGGAGTACTACTCAGCCATTAAAAGGATTAAACTGTTGAGACATACCAACAATGTGGATGATTCTTGAACTAATTATGCTGGACAAATAAGCCAGAAGCCAGACAAATAAGAGTTCATGTTATATGAGTCCAAGTAAAATTCTAGAAAAGAGAAACTATAGTGACAGAAAGCAGATCAGTAGTTGCCTGGGATGACGGGATTGGGAAGGAAGGTGGAAGAGATTGGAAAAGGGCCAGATGAGAGTTTCAGGGATGATCGATGTATTCAGCATCTGGATTGTGGTGATAGTTTCACAAGTGTATCCATACATCATACTTTATCAAATTGTACATTTTAAGCTTGTGCTTTATTGTATGTTAATTACACCTCAATAAAACTTTTCAAGGGAAAAATAAGACAGATTTTTCTCAAAGCTTTCTCAAAACCCTATTTTATCTGAGCATCCAGACACTGCACTCATTTCTTGGTACACCAAATTCTGAGATGCACCTGTATGACTCTAAAGGTATAGCCTAGCAAGTCAAAAGTCAGCCAGTACAGAGATACTGTGAAGTTCTCAAGCATCTATAACTGCTGCTTCATCCTTTATCTTTACAGCAAAATTTAAGTCTATGTATGTTGTTTATCCAACAATATTGAAAAGGGATTTGGGATTCACTAAATGCAAGAGTTTTCTGAGTTCCCAAAACAAATAATATGTACTTTTTTTTAATATACACACATTGTAATAATCAAAGAAATTTGAGCCAGCTCTCTAGTCCTAGCTTTACTTCCTTTGAATTATAATTGTTAATTTCACACATGAGGAAATAAATACATCAGTTTGGGCTTACTTTTTTACTTGCCTTAAATTTTACCAAAATAAAAATACAGGGGTACATAGTTTTTATTTACTTATTTATAGTGCAGTTTCCTCAGGACTGAAATGCAGCAATGAAAACTGTATCTATAAATCCTGGAGATAAGAAATACGTATTTGAAGGGAGCTGTATTTGAAGAGGATGTTTAGGGGAAAGCTAAGGACTGAAGCTGTGATTTAAGGACTGGCAAGTATTTCTTCCCGCACTCTGTGTAATTCAAGTCTGCCTTTGGTTTTAAAGAGTCAGATTACAGATCTGGATATATTGGGTTTTCTCCCAGGTTCAGATTCTTCTTGGCTTCTGACTTCTGACTGCTTCATGCTAAACTAATAAATTATATGGATGCCGTATATGCGTGTTACATGCTGAGATGTGGGTTGTTCCACTGCTTTTTGTAATGGCTGCCTGGGTTTCCTTTATCTTTTTGTTAAGATCCATTTCCTGGACGCATTAAGTTGAGAAAGGGTGTGTAGCAATAAATAATACTTTTAAAAAGTAGGGACACCATCAATATCTAAGATATCACAATTGGGAATGAAAATGGTAAGCATCACATAAATGCAAACTATTATTTTATGGCAGACATTGTATAAAGACTTAACATGGATAATGTTATTTAATCCTCATATCTCTATGACATGGTTACTATTACTGGCCTTATTTTTCAGATAAGCAGCTGAAACTTGAGATATTATTTAACTTGCCCGTGTTCACATAGGTTGTATGTGTCAAGATGGGACTGGAGCCCAGGTAATCTGATTCCAGAGCCCACGCTTCTACCATTAGTGCCCAGGTAACAATGAGGAAGTATCTCAAAAGACATATGTGATCTCACTAGTATAACTAGTTTTTTCAAACTTGTGATGGCTCTTCTTCTCTGCAAAGGTTTATGTTTATCTAACTGGAATTTCAGGATACTATGGTTCTACATTTTATTTGTCATTCTCCTAAAGAATATGATGCTTGTTCTGTAGTACTTGCATATTTTAATACTATGCATATCTACCTAAGAATTGGTTGTCTTAGTAATTTAGTTATGGTAGAAGAGGAGTAGTTATAGCCAGACTTCAGAATATTTAAACGGAGCCACTTCACGTGCTATATTTAAAATGCTAACATGGAAATGGTTTTGGATTTTCTTTCATGTAATTTAATGGTGCCAGGAAAATATGATTCTCAAAAAGAATATAAAGTAATACATTTGTAGAACTGGCTAATTTTTTTTTCACAATGCAATCACAAATGCTATTTTGTTTGTTTCTCCCAGTTACTCCCACAAGTTTTAAGAAGTAGGATGGAGCTCTTAACTTATCTGTATAAAATAAATCAGAAAGGAAATTGAGACCTAACAATTGAGGTTGTTAGGGATTGATCTGGGACTAGATCTCATATCTTAAGGAAAGCATTTTATTATAATATTCTGCCATTCCAGTGTATCCTTATATAGGGTCTAGTTTCAGGAGAGCAGAACAGACTAAATATTTTAAATATTGAATATACTTCTATGCTGATTGAAACTACAAGAGCAGTGAAAATTCGTGGACTTGCACAGAAGGAAAAGTGAGTAATGTCAGTATTGAGCTACAAGAGAGCAGCCAAATGTGAATATATAAGGCTTTCCAGATAAACTTTCATGTGTCTGACATGTTTACCAGAATGGACAGGATTTGGGATAAGCAAAAGCTTCTCATCTTTATTAATTTGACAGCAATGAAGTACAGTACTTTAAAAACTGGGGTTAAATAAGAATTTAGTTAACTCCCCACCCTCAGCCCATTGTCCTTCCTCAAATGGTTGGTTAACTTTTCACAAAATTTGAAATTCTATTCTTCTATGATATAACAAGACCCTTCAGGTTTGCTCTTTTTCTACACTTAACTAGAGATTTCAAACTACCACAAACTCTTTCCTTCCCCAAGGATCACAGGGAAGCAATTCATGCAATTAAACTCTATTTCCTACATCTCAGTAACCTTCCACCCCTAACAGGTAGAAAAATCACCTACACTCACTTTGAGGAGGGCAGGATGTGAGAGATTTGCCCCTAGGTAAAATTCTCCTTCTCTGTCTCCATCTTCACCCCCTTTGCTCCATGAAAGCTAAATTCTTCTTAAAGACAGTTTGACTTTCCCAATTAGGCCATTGATTTACATTACCTACCACTGACTCATAACAATATCCAGTTTTCTTTTTCAGTGCTTCTGACTGTGAAACACATTTCCTTCTCAGAATCTCATGCTTGCAAAAGGAACATCAAAATTTATAAACTGTTACAACTAATGGCAAAAATAGAAGGAAATGTCTGGGTTCATCTAAGATTTCCTCAAGCTATCTGGTAACTATCCCATAACCAGTCTCTACTACAGATGTTTTATAAAACCCAACATATTATTACTTCCACAGGCTTTAAAATTGGTATGAACGTTTCATTATCCTCTAAATACAATTTCCCTTAATGTTTAAGAATTGGATAATAGAAACATTTAGTCAAATCTTTATTACACAATTCAGTCCAATGGAATTGGTTTAGTTATAGCTATAAATTTGTATGCTTAATAATCGTGTTACTACGGCCCAAATACTTGCCCTTCTCTTTTGTATAGTTGAATATTAATGGTTTGAATCGTTATCAGGACAGTAGTGGGTATATCTGTTAGTCATCCTTAATGGACCCAGACTATCAAACTCTATTGCAGCATCTTTAAAGTCTTAAAATCTGACTATTCACTTTTACAGCATCAAGGTAGATTATATTTTCATAGGCATTTTACCAATAAATAAAACCAAGGCTTAAAGAGTTTTAATAATTAGCCCAAGATCACTTTACTAAAAAATTGTGAAACTAAGTTTCAATTCCAGGTTTTATTTGCCTCCAGAGCCTGAAACATAATCACTATGCTAAAATGGTTCATTCCACAAAAATTCATGGTGCTATATCTGAACATCATTATCAAGCACACTCTATTTCATTTTACCACCATTTTCCTACTGCTTGAAAAAATTGAAGATATCTAATCCTCCAAGTTCAACAAGTAAACAGACTATGAACTTTTCTACTATAGAAAAAATTCTTAGATCTTTTCTCATAAAATCAGCAGTAAACAAATAATTATGGTGCACAAACAACATGCTAGGAGATGTGTGAGGGGCTAGAAATACAGCAATGGATAGGTTCCTAGACACACGGAACATCAAATGGTGTTTTTCCAAAAAATATAAATAGCTATCACTTGTATTGCACTCTTAATAATATTGTTTTTTTTAATATAATTTAATCCTCATAACACCCTATAACACTAGCATGATTTACAGGCAAGAATACTGAGGTACAGAAATGTTAAGTGATTTGTCCCCAAGTCTCATGTCTGTAGGTTTTGTTAAAGGCAAATTGAATCATGTATACCAGTACCTTTCTAGAACTCAAAGATGTCATCTTTGAGTGTTTTTCTTTGTCTTTTCACAGATTTCACAGAAGAACAATTGTATGTACCTTTGGTGAATAAAGCAGGAAATCCAAGATGAAACTGTTTAAGTTCAGAAATATAGGTACCTAGCACTAGAGATGTTTTTATGTGTAATTTCTAATGCTTTCCTGAAAACTAACCACTCACCTCTGTGTTGTCAAATGTACATTATTCTCTTCATTGTTCTGTTGAAATACCTTTGCCATACAAAACTAAAAATCCTTTCATGAGTATGCATTTCAGTTATTCCTGTGTAGCTTTCTATTTCCGAGTAGTTAAAACTTAATCAAATGTGATCATATTGATCCTTAAAACAGTGATTTGAATAGCATCTAGAATTAAGTTGTCCTTGCCCATAATAGTCAAGGATTTGTTATCTGGAATTTTATAGGAAGTTGGAGTTATATTTGGGTTCATCACTTATGTAATGTTGTACATGTTCCTCTTTTTCTTTTCTTTTTTTTTTCAATTTCTACAATCTGCACCCATCGATAAAAGATGAACAACTTCCTAATTTGGAGACCATAAAGAAATCTCCTAGTTGAGCAATGCTACTAATAATCAAATCTTGAAAGAAAACTCTTATGGCCAACAATAGGCAGCTAAAACTATAATACTGAAAGTGACAGCTGCTAACACTATAAAACGTATGAACACAAGATACACACCCAACACATAAACATAACTCCATGATGATACATGAGTTATAATTTAATGTATGACTGAGGTAAAATAATTTTCAATTCTAATAATCCATAAAATAATTGAATTTTCATCTTTAAAAGTCTCTTTTAAGTACAATCCACTTAATATTTTATTAACAAGGTGGGTTTTGTTTGCCTAATTTAAAAATTAGCCATTGTTGGCACTCAGAAAACAATACCCCAAAATGAAGGCCTCAGAAGTAGCCTCAGAGGCAAAGTTTTTCTCTGACCTTCTCCTGCCCTCCTGTCTCTCAGTCCCATCCTCCCCTGAGGCTAGTTATAGAAACTAGAATCCCTCTTCCCCAAGGCAGGTCATAGAAACCAGAGCCCCTTTCCTCCCGAAGGCAGCCATACAACTTAAAAACACTACTCTAACTTTCCATCTGCCTTTCTGTGTAAAAATTGAACAACAACAAAAAATTATCTGACCTACCTTGTTTGACTGTGGGTCATAAGAGCCTCATTACAGAGAGGGTCCTGCCCCATACCCAGGAGGAAGGAATACATGCTCAGAAAAGCCAAAAAGTATCTAGACAGACAGGCCTTGCTGGGTTTCCCACTCAGTCTGTTAGCATTAGATCATACCCTTTTTTTCCAATCATATTTTTATACTGCTGTCCATATTTTCCCCTATATCTTTGGGTCTTCATTCTAAAGGCTCCCACGTATACGCGTTAAACAAATTTTGTATACCTTTTCTCCAATTAATCTGCCTATTGTGAGTTGATTTTTCAGCAAACCTTCAGAAAACAAAGACAAACTTCCTCCTTGACTCCTACACCATTGTATCTTTTGACCCAATGCAAAACTGGCCTGTAATGTTATATCAGAGGCTACTTCAAATACATATTCTTTTCTTTATTTTCCAACACAAATTTGGAACTGTAAGCAGAAAGAACATAAGCAGTCCCACCATGCAAAAAGTCTAAAGAAACTTTGTCTCCGATCACTTTTGTGTTATTATTTTCTTTTTCACATTTATATCTATAATACTCACTTATGCCCACAGCTGTAACAAGCTTGATTGCAAGTTCAGGAATTTCACACTGAATAAAAAATGGTTCCAGAATGTAGCGTCCAAATGCCAGGGATATCACAGCAGTAGCTGCAGGGCTAAAAATATATATATATATATTTAGGTTAAACACAGGAAAAAAATAGCATTTTCACTAAACTTTTTCTACCTTGAAGTATTGCTATTTAGCATATGGTAGTGGACTGTACCATAAATTTCTTGATTTTCTTCTTGTCCTAGAGATCCTTTTGTCTTCCTTCCAAACAAAACTGTTTTTTCTGTTCTTCATCATTTATACAATTTTTGATGTGTAAATTACAATTCTGATCATGTCATTTTAGTGCTTTCAAAACAACATGCTCAGGATATATAAAAATCCTTCACATTGCATTTAAGACTCCATCTGGTCTAAGCCCTTTCTACTCTTCAGTTGGCTTTCTCCCACTAGAAGGATCTGAATTTCCCTGCCTGGAGACTCTTCAACTCATTGACTATTTTTTCACATCTTGATTCGATCTTCCTTTGCCCAGGAAAGCTTCTCCAACCACTGAGTGGGTCAGATCTCCTGGAGAATACTCTTACTGAAGCCCATGGCTTCCCTTCCAAACACTCAACACAGTAGCATTTTATATTCACTTGTATGTTTTCTTAATTGATAATTATTTTAACCCACTTGACCCCAAGCTCCATGAGTATAGGACTGTGTTTATCTTAGTCACAATTTTATTTCCAGTGTTCAGTACAGTGTCTATCATATAGTAGAAACCCAATGCGTATTGAATATATAGTGAATGAGTGAATTCAGGTTAATGACCCCTACTATGTACTGAAGGATGATACTTGTTTTCTTGAAATCTGTGTTTTACAGATTTTTTCTGGTAATAGTGACTAAATCTGAAGGTATAATTTTAATTGGAAGTATTTAGGTACCATGTGTATTGGTAATAGAAGAGATACGTTAAATTACTTAGACATCTTGTCCCTCCTCAAGTCATTTGTTATTCTGCCTATTTGAAAGACCAACCCAGCAATATGAGTACATTATAACAAAGAGATATATAAGCACATTAAAAAAGCTTCTAGAATACATCTACATAATTTCCTCTGTCAATACACACACACACACACACACACACCCCACATACACACACCATGAAACAGTTCTGTTGAAATTAAGGCAACATTTGATTATCAGCTACTTGGGAGCAGGAATTGTGGCTCATTGCAATTTAGATCTCTTTATCTTGCCATTTACCATTCAGTAGCAATTTGTAGAATTAATAAATTAATAAATGAATACTGTATCCATGCTACTGCAAGATATAAGGTATACATAGATGGAATGATCATGCTCATCATAATGCCAAGCAATGAACCAATGTTACACAGCTAATACATGGCTGAAGATAGATTCAAGTCCAACTACATCAGGCCCACCAGCCTGACAGGCTAACACTAGAAATAAGTATTGTACTCATTTGAATGTTAAGTGTATTATATTCAAAATATTATAACCTTAAACTTTCAATCACTTATTCAAACAGACTTTACTATCTAAAATACACAGGGCACTGACTTAAGTAGTATAAGGGTTACAAACAGTGTAAGACCTCATCTTATGTGCATGAAATGTTTGCAGTTTTAACGGAAACAATACAGACGCCTAAAATATTAAGTAAGAATACAAGAATAATGTTCAATGTCAAATGAGAAGCAGAGATAGCATTTTTCAAAAGAATTAAGAGGTGAAAGAAATAATATAAATTAAAACAAACAGGAAAGTAACTGTGGGAAAAATAGAATTTCAGCTGACCTTTGAAAGGTACATAATATTCAGATAATCAAAAAGGAGCAAAGGTATATCCCAGTAGAGGGATTTTAGAAAAGGAACAAAATACTCCTTTATCATCATTTCCTTATAACAAATTTAAACAATGCAGAGCTGTTTATAATGAGAACAGACTTAATGAAATATATACTACTTTGAAGTTCTTTGTTAAAAAAGTGACTCCATAAAAATCATGATTATTATTAAGTCAATACTTATTAGCTCTGCATTTGCTGCTTAACCACAAATGACAGAATAAAAGCTCACGTTAGCTCTCAGCTACTTACGTCTGATAAGTTTAGAGTAAGAGCAAGTTTCTCTAGTTAATTCTATTAAACTCTGTAATCGGAATATGCGAGTCACATTTTAGGGAAGCATTTAGCCTTAAGGAATGGTGATACTCTCAGCTGCTCATATGACATCATCAGTTTCCCACAAAGTTGAAGGAAATTTGCTTTTCACAGTGACTTAGCACTGTTTGGTTTGATTTTAAACCAACACAATCAGGAAGGTAGACACATTCTTCCAACAATAAAATCAAAAAAGATTTTCGCAACTGTGGTTCCTGATTTGCTTAATGTGAGGAAGTGAGTCATTTATATCATGTAAACTTGATTTTTTATAAAGTGTTTAAGACTTGGTGACACGCTAAGTTGTTAGGCACAAAAGTTGCTTAGTCACAAAAACCGAGTAAAGTTAAATGACTTAATGGTATAGTCTACAATAAAAGAAAACTCCAATTCCTAGCACAGTATTCAATTTTGTCTGGTTAGCCAAAAGGTATTATTTATCCAGGTGAATTTTGATGCTTCATATCCTTTCAAGTAAGCATCTTTCCTAGAAATGTCAAAGAGAATAACTGAAGATTAAAGAAAAGCAGGTACTTTAAAAGTTTGGCATCACTGGTGAACTACTTGCCAGTGACAAAACTGCATTAAAAATATTAATCCAGAAAGGTATTTTATCATAGGTTTTATGTTGTAGGTAGACATGTTTTTAACATAGTCACATGACACGCATATTTCCAACCAGTTAAAAATTAATCCAGTTGATTCAGAAGAATAAGGTAATGAATAGATTTATTTTTCCTTAATTTTTTCCTATCTATACTCTTACCGTATTATGAGCAGTTCCACCCAGACTCGTACAAAAGCTGGTAATGGACCAAAGACTTCCAGAATATACGTGTAATGACCACCAGATTTCTTTATACTTGTTCCCAATTCAGCATAGGACAAAGCTCCTGTGTAATATTTATAACAAAAAGGTAAAAATGGTACAAATTTAATATATTATGAAGCCACCCAGCATTAGAATTGATACAACAATGTTAACATTGCGTGAAATGTAACTCCCTCCTTTGGTCTATTCGAATGGCATCCTTATTTCAAGACAAATAACTGTAGTCTAATTGCTAAGACCCACCAAGTTCCTCTTCTAACTTCCTCACATTTGAGACCTAGTTTATTCTATTTAAACAATGTAATTTTACTTGCAATGATAAAGATGAACTTCTAAAACAGTCTTATGTTTCAGAATTTTGAGTTGAAATAGGGGGAAAAGAGAAGACAGATGCCAATAGTACTGACCTATTTTTAGAAGAACACAGTCTCACACCAAGACAAGGAATTATCCCAAGTTGACTTCATTATATTGAGAACCCTTTTAATAAATGATGTTTCTGTGGCAAATCAAAATAAATAAGGTTTATCTGCTCTTCACAAAAGCATGGACCCTATGCCTTACAGGACTTCATTTAATTTGTAGGATGTATTTTGCTAACCAAATAAATTCTGACTTAGATATGCTGTTTCTAGAAAAGGTTATCTTGGATTTTCATGAAGTGTACACTCTGGGTGGTTGAAAGAACATACTTTTTAAAAAGAGATGCTATAATTTATATTTATGTACATTAGATCAAATTAAGTATAAACCAAACTTAACATTTAGCAACAGAGTTCACAAGGAATTGGACAAGTTATGTAACCCCCTAAAACCTCAGTTTCATTCCCCGTAAAATGGAGATCTCAACTTCACCTCATAAGGGAGTTGTGTGTATATATGTGGCAATGCGTACAAAGGACAGTACTGGGCTAACACAGGGCAAGCACCACATGAAGTATAGCTATACTTACTAATTTCAGCAATTAATTATCAAGAAAATAAAAAATGTATCTTGTCATTATGTGAAAAGTTCTATTTGTATTGCTAAGTGCTCAAATGGAACATACAATTTTTACGCAAGCTACTTCAGAAAATAAGGATATGGAAAAGTATTACTAATCAGTAATGCCTCAGATAGAACTGTCCAATATAAATTTAATTT
Organism: Daubentonia madagascariensis; assembly: GCA_023783475.1. Taxonomy (NCBI): domain Eukaryota; kingdom Metazoa; phylum Chordata; class Mammalia; order Primates; family Daubentoniidae; genus Daubentonia; species Daubentonia madagascariensis. The sequence continues at coordinate 34,748,968 of JAKFHU010001209.1, forward strand.
GAATATTCAGTGAAATCTTAGTATCACTGATCTTATTCCTGAAACCAACATTACATCAGAGTCACCTGGGAATAATTTTTAATTCAAAAGCCATCGAAATGAAAAACAGACTCTAAGACCATACCCAGACCTACTCTCCAATCAAGAGAGTACAGAATCTCCAAAAGAGAAATCCAAGAGTCTCTATTATTTTAAAATACCCAGAGATGATTCTAAAGTAACTAGTTTGCAGACTGATAGTTGGGGGATGCTGATATACTTTTTCTATTTACAATCAATTATAACTAGTTGCAATTCACCCTCCATGGGGAAACAGTCGCCATGTTGGTAGGCTGTCCAGAAAAGCCTACCAATATAAAATTTTATTGGAAAGAGTCTTAAGTACTTCAGAATTTATTGTCAGAGAATCAATACCTAGACCTGTGTATGCTTTGCTGAAACTCCAGGATGGTTGCTGTAGGTTTAAATTTAGTTCTGGGAGAACGGTTTTCATTTAACGATCTCAAGCTTCATAGCCATTTTGCCCAAGTTAAAAAAAGTCCAAAACAAGATGTAAAAATCCATGTATTGACCCTGGCTTTAAAAAAAATTGTAAACCAAAAATACAGATTCTTTTACTCTGGGTCCCAGAATTCTAGAATTTTAAGAAAAAGAAGGATTTCTTTTTATTACATTTTGCTTTGCTTGCTATTAGGGAGGAACTCCTGTCAAAAAGCTCCTAGTAGCTTAAGCGACAAATGTAATGCAAATAATATACGTGAGTAGATTAATACACATGAACACTCCCTGCAATTAGTAATCAAGGAATATCACCTCAAGTGGAACTTTAGCTAGTTTCCTTAGCTGTTTTCTCTCTGGTTTTCTTTTTTTGAGCTTCTGCTTGAGATGGTATACTTACGCATAAGCATATTTTCATATAGTACAAGTCAACATCACTTTAACTAGTTAAATATCCAGAGTAATCTATCTTATTACATGTGAATAAACTTTTATCATGTGCAAAAAATGAAATCACATAGTAGGAGCTGCATGCACATAGGTATGTGAGGTCTAGGAAACTAGTTGTGGTTTTTTCTGATTAGATATTGATTCATTCTAAATATTCCAAATACTGCAGGAAAATTTAAAGGCTGAGGGTGCTCAAAGTCATTTAAGATGATGAACAATTAGGTTTCTCTTTGTTTATCTATAAATTCATATTCCAGAACCATTTTGATATTAATAATAGCTAAGAGTTCTACCAGTTTTTCATAATCATATAACTCCAAACTATTCCATAAGGATGGGGACTAGTACTGAACAAATAATGACACAATTGTAACTAAATATTTTTAAAGCACAATTTATTCACATAAATAATACTAGAAACTCTTACTAAACCCCCCAAAATAATTCCTCTATAGCTATTTCTACAGGATGACTTTATTTTAACAAGTTTTATTTAAAATAACTTCTTTCTAAAAATGGAAATTTGAGTTCTCTAGATGAATGCCCAAGCCAATGAATTAAAACATCACAAGGCCTGAGTAGAAAGAATGAATGGATTGGTACACAGCACCAAGAGTTAGTACTTGGTCCTAGAGTTAGGCCAGAGAGTTAGTAACTTTAAAGTATAGTATCTTTTGGAATCAAAACACACTGTTTTCCAGAGAAGAGCAAATATATCTTAGACATTTACCTCATAGCATAAATCAAATTTAATTTTTTTTGACAATTCACCTGTTTTTGTCATCTTTACAACGAACTCAGGGTAGCTTTCTAGTAACTTGCCCACCTCATGAGGAGGCATTTACTACCTCTTTCCTATTAATTATCAAATCAATAAAAGGGACATAAATTTTGAAGAAAAAATTAATAATCATGCTTCTACCAGTTCTCTTCAGATTAATTCATTGAACATGTGGACAAATTATCTGTGTCCCCAGAGACCAGGTGAAATATGCTTAAGTCATTACAGTAGTGCCACTTACGACAGGGATTGAACTATGTGCCATCATACATCTTTCCGTGTAAAGGACTTTTGAAAGAATATTGGAAACTGACAAGCACATGAACTAAAAAAACATCAAAAAGGAAAAGACTGCCACCCATTTGTTTTGCTAATAAAAAGTCAGTAAGACTTCTGCTGAACAGTCAGTTCTGTGCCTTAACAGGCCATGCCGGGTTTCACATCCCAGGTGTTCATTCAGCGTGCCCGCTGCCGGAATGCCCCAAACATACGCAACTAAGCACAACCACCCGGTACAAAAAGCTCGCGTGTATTTTACTGGGTCATCAAAGTTAGCTTTTGCTCTCATCACCACAGGGAAAAGTCAGAAAATAGTCTGTCTTAGTCAGGAAAAGAAAGTACAGCCGGCAGGAAGCAATTTGAGGGAATTCAGGATCACACCAACAGTGGACACCGTGTTTGGGCAGTTCACATACTTATGCAAAAATTAAAAAGTTTTGGTGGAGCCTTTGCCATTCATTCACTCCTCAGAAATTATCCTTTGCTCTCCCAGACAGCAAACTTCCCAGCCCCACAGCCACACCCTCCAGAGAAAAAGTTGCACTTACCAAATAGTGACAGGACCCCACAGACCGTCCAGATGATCAGAGACATGCCCATGCTGCCTGTGTTCTGGAGCACGCCCTTAGGAGAGATGAAGATTCCTGCTCCAATGATGGTGCCAATGATGATGGAGATTCCCCTCAGTAAAGTGATTTTCTTCTTAAGCACCACTTTCTCCTGCCCCGGTGGCTCTTTGCTGCCCATGGAAGGCAGCCTCCCGTTAACATTTCCCTGCAGGTAACCTCCTTTGGAAATGGTGGATACGACAGGCTTTCTGACCATAGTAGTGACACACAGGGGAAAATAAAACAGAGGGGGGAAAAAAACCCAAACTTTCAACTTTGGTGTCTCTTGGTGTGACTGATCGACGTCTTCCTCTTTGCTTTCAGACTGTCTCTCTCAGCGCTATTGCGTTCACAGGTTAAAAAACTCAAAGGTGTATTTGATCCCTCACAGCTATCTAATTACTACTTAGAAACACCTGTGTGTTCATGGTGCTCTCATTCTCCACCTCCTCCTTCTACCAACGTTGCTGCCGCTGCTGCTGCTGCCGCCCTATCATTACAAACCAGCTCAGCTTCCTCGTGGGCTTGTATTTAAGCTCCTGCCTGTCACACCAACTTACTACAGCTAATGATGATGCAAATTCTCCAGGTTTGCATCAGCCACATGAGAAGCCTCCAGCATTACTCAGCCCTTTTTTTTTTAAAACAGTAGCAGCATGTTGCTCAACTGACCTAAGCTTTTCAGAGAACAAAGCACACACTTTAAAGAGACCTTAACCAATCCAGAAGTAGTAAATTCGGAACAGACCTTCCCAGGGAGTTAAAGCAACTCCTAGTGAGAGACAAAAGCTTTTCAAGCAGAAAGAAAATTAAAAATGAAACAGGAAATGATTACTTCGTTTTAAGGAGTTTCTTTTTTAACTCGTGTATAAAACATTTTACACACAACTGTTTTGTTATTAGAATGTACCCCAAAGCTGCATCGTTTATAACAACAAAATTTAGATTTCATGATTTGTATCGTGCTTATTTTTATTTTTTATTTTGAGTTACTTAGCAACAGTCAAATCTAATATTTACAAAGCTAGAACTTTGTATAACTGCTGTCACACAACTGTGAGCTTACTCAACATTAAAAGATGCAATTATTTCTTACTACCCATAATAAACCAGTATCTAAAATCACCATCTGAGTGTGACAAATTTAAAAATCACAGTGACTCCAGAAAATAGTCATTTTCTGATTCTCATCAGTACTAGGTGATTTTCTGAACTAAGCAGAAGATACATATTCTTCATTTGCATGTTGTTCCATTGAACTACCAAGAAAATTCTAACTTCAAAAGTAAGCAATAATTATAACTACATAAAAATATGCACACAGTAAAAGCCTGAGACGGAAAACATGGGATAATAGTTGTAGAAGATAATGGTATTAGGTATGATTTTTTTTCTAAATTATATAAACTAATGTTATACTATGATTATAAATTTAAAATGCATTCAAAATGTAAGCTAAGATCAAAATCTTTACTTCAAAACAATCAATAAGGCAAAATGTTTTTAAACTCTTCTACCTTTCTCAACCAAGTGTCTAAAAACAAATAACAAAAGAAAGGAAATCCTTGATATCATTTTTGGCTATGGTTATATGTGGTTTTGGATTCAGTGAGAAGAATCGGATGTTATCATTACCCTGAAGCTACATCTACACGCACCATTAAATACGCTTCTGAACCTCTGAGCAAAAAGAAAAAACAAAAACCCTGTGTGTGAGAGGTGCACTGGGGGAGGAGGGGTAGAAGGAGAAGGGGTGGGCAGGATGATCAAAGAAAGAAATAGCCATTAGGAAAGCAGCATAGAAAAGGTCAGAGCCACTTACTATTATATTGGCACCTTAGAAAATTATACCATATCAATGCTTTACCATCCAAATAATTGAGGCTATATCATTTCCTTTTTAAATTATCTGTCTAAAATCTATATAATTTGCTTTGAGTATACCAAGTCAAGGTTTTTATAAAGCCAAAATAAATACTTTTTCTCAGCTGTTATGTTGTTCAAAAAATAAAAATGGGTCATTTTCCTCACTCAATCTTGTTGAAAATCCTAAAGAAGGAAGCTAAAGAAAGACTCGCTTCCTCCCATATACTCCTCCTACCTATCCTTCCACTCACACAATTCCTCTGATTAACGCATCTAAGGGGGAGAGGAGACGCTTTTGTTTCCCAAAAAGAAAAACACATTAGCTCTGAAGAAATATAAGTTAGAACACTAGGAATCTCAGGGAACAACTTTCTGTTTTTAATTAACACAGTTCCACACTTCAATTTTAAATTTTGTTATAAATGACTGAACTAATAAGTTGAGCCTAAAACCCCACTGAGATAGGATGTTAGATAAATTATAAAGGAGGAAAAATGTTCTTTTAATATTAAATAACATTCTCTTCTTTTGCAGTATTTTAAAAAATTGTGAAGAAAAGTTGCTGATGTTAGAACAATAGCTCAAATGATTGTACTATCATGTAAGAGAGAGTCACACTCAAAATTTCTGCAAAGCTGTGCATAGCTACCAAAGACACCAGTACACCTCTTTTAACCCCCAAGAAATTTGTAGAAAATGCAGGTTACAAAGAAAATGTTGAATTACTTTCAATGTTAACAAATTTATAATCACCAGTCCTAAACTTGTAAACTAAGAATCTGGATGGCCTCCAAATACATATATATCATAAAAATGAGTTCAAAACAAATGAATTTGTATTCTTCCTCCTGCTTTAGGCCTTATTTTAAGCATTCCTGTCAAATTAAGAGACGATTCTAGCGCTATTTGCAAATATTTATTCCGTGATTACTGTGCACAAAAAATACCCCCATCTCCCTAAAAGCATCTCGTGGAAGAAATAGACACGATATAATGTAATAGCTACCATTTTCTGGTAACACTTTCTGTCCCATGATTATAAATATGGGCATATAATCCAGGCTTGGCCAAAAATAATCATGTCTCTGTCTGCAGAGTATTAAAATGTGACTTAGCTGGGATATTTCTAAACAGAATTAGAATTCTATTTTCTCACCTGTTGGAGGTTATAAAGATGTGACCCAAGAACAACTGGCAGGTATGTCTTCTACCATGTTGTGAAAAGCCTTATGGAATAAGAGAGAATATGCATAGATGAAAGATATTTAGGAAGTCCTAGTATCATCAAGCCCTGTTTTAGTTCCCGAGAGACCCAATTTGGCTCTGGATCCTGAAGATCTCCTTTTGACTCCATAAGCTACCTAACTTCCTTGCTAGGTTTGCTTCCTAATACCACACAAAAAAATCAATTACACATGGATGGTGAAGCTAAATACGAATGGCACATTACTAAAGTTTCTAGAGCTGGGTTGCCCAATAGGACAGCCATTAGACACATGTGGTTATCAGCTCTTGAAATGTGGCTAGAATTTGAAATCTTAGTTTTAAAAACAAGAACAAAGCAGTGCTCAATAGTTTTTATTATTCATATTAATTTTACCTGTTTTATTTTATTTTTAATGTGGCTAATAAAAATTAAAATATATTTCTAATGGACAGTGCTGATCTACAAGAAAACACAGAATATGTCCCTGACTTTAGTGTTAGCAGGGATTTCTTAAAAGGAACAAAGTACTAATGTAAAAAAAAAAGAAAGATATAATGGAATACATTAAAATTAAGAATTTCAGTTTATCAAAAGATATTGACAGATTATGAAAGTGAATCATACAATGGGAGAAGATATTTGCAATTTTCAAAAGTCTCATATCTAGAATAAATAATAAATTCCTATAAATCGATAAGAAAAAGACAACCCAATAGAAAATTACCAAAAAAATTGAAGAAACATTCAAGAAAATGCCCAATTCATTTGCGAAAAACTGCTCAACAGTATTAGTCATAAGGGCAATGAAAACTAAAATCACAAAGGGATATCAGTTCCCAGTCAGAGTGGCTCACATGAGAAAGACTGACAATACCAGTAGTCGTGACAATATGGAGTAACTAGAACTCTTACACTCTGCTTCTGGGAGTGTAAATTGCATCCACTGTGGAAAGCTGTTTGGTCATATCTATTAAAGTTAAACAGACACATATCCTTTGACCAAGAAATCCAACTTCTGGGAATATGCCCAATAAAAATGCAGGACAGGGATGAGAATATTCATAGTAACTTTATTCATTTGAAAATAATGCAAATGTCCATAAACAGTAGAATAGATAGATATATTGTTGTATTTATGCAGTGAAATACTGCAATGCAATAAAAAAGAATGGACAATAGAAATATAAAATAATATGGGTGAGTCTCACATAATGTTAGAAGACAGACACAAAAAGTATATACTACATGATTCAATTTACATCAAGTTAAAAAACAAGCAAAATGACTCTGTGGTATGAGAACTCTGATAGTTATCTTTGGAGATAAGTGTTTTTAATGAGAGGTTGCACCTAGGCAGTTCTAGGGTCCTGGTAAGGTATTATTTTATAGCTTGGGTAGTAATTACCTGCATGTGTTAACTTTGTGATAATTCACTGAACTATATACTTATATTTTTATACCTTTCTGTATTTATAATTCAATTTTTTCAAAATGAGCATTATAGTTGAAAATGTATAATATCCTCTCAAAAACAGCTCAAACAGACAAATAAGTAAAACTATAGAAAATTTCAGGAGTGTGATCATATGATGATATACCAAATAATATGAGAACCTTAGAATAAATGGACACATTTCTGGAAAACAAACAGATTCTATTATGTTACTAGAAGAAACAGAAAAACTGATAGAAGGACAATCATTTATGTTGATGATCAAGGGTATTCTTTACTCAAAAACAAAACTAGGATCCATCTGTTTTACAGTAAGTCCTATCAAATTTTCATGAAATAAATAATCCCTTTCTTGGAGAAGTTATTTCAGTGAATGAAAAAGGAGAAAAAACTGCCCAATTCATTTTTGTGAGTCTAGTGCTGAAGGTGGCAAACATTTCCTGTAAAAGGCCAGTAGTAAATATTTTAGGCTTTTGGCCATACATGGTCTCTGTTCATGTTCTTCGTGTGTGTGTGTGTGTGTGTGTGTACATGTAACAGCACTTTAAAAAGTAAAAATCATTCTTAGCTCCTGTGTAGCTTGCCAACTCTTTATCTAGTAACATCTTGATTGCAAATAAGATAGGGCAATATGAAGTCATTTCAATGGCTACTGACAGGGGTTTTTGTAAATAAAGTTTTATTAGAAAACAGCCATGCCCACTTATTTATATATTGTCTATGGCTGCTTTCACACTACAACAGCAGAGTTGAGTAGCTACAAAGGAGACTGAATGTCCCACAAAGTGGAAAATGTTTACTATTTGCCTCTTTACAAAAAAAGTTTGCTGATCTCGCTTAAGAGAATATCCAGGACTTGACAACCCATTTCCACTTTGATTTTCTCTCTCACTAGTAACTTACCTTGCATATTCAGTGCTTGCTATTCCTACAAGATAGGCATGCTCCAAACTTTGGGCATTTGAAATTGCTATTGTCTCAGCCTGAAATTCTATCCCACTAACATCTACATGCTACATTTTTTCACATACTGTACTAAATTCTACCACAATAATAATTGCATTGCAGAGTTAGTTATATTAATTTTCTCTGTCCCTTATTAGATTGTGAGCTCCCCGATCTTGGATTGCATTTCTATTTCTGCATCTTAAAATGCCTAGCCCATTATCTGGTGCAAAGTAGTATGCATTAAATATATTTCATAATTATTAACTTGCAAAAATATAAACAACACTATTGTATAGCTCTATTGGGAAAGAGAAAGGAGTAAATTGGGAGCAGAGAGGAGTGGTAAGAGAGCAAAGTCATCATCTTTCATAGTAGAGAGTTGATATATAGCCACAGTCCCCAAACCTTGGGCCACAGATGGTCAGTGGCCTGTTAGCAACCGGCTGCACAGTAGGAGGTCAGCAAAAGGCAAGCAAGCGAAGCTTCATCTGTATTTATAGCAGCTCCCCATCACTCACATCACTGCATAAGCTCTGCCTCATGTCAGATCAGTGATGGCATTAGATTACCACAGGAGCGTGAACCCTACTGTAATTGGGGCATGTGAGGGATCTAGGTTGAGGCTCCTTATGAGAATCTAATGCCTGATGATCTGAGGTGGAGCTGAGGTGGTGATGCTAGTGCTGGGGAGCAGCTGCAAATATAGATTATCATTAGCAGAGAGCTTTGACTGCACAATAAATATAATGCACTTGAATCATCCTGAAACTATCCCCTGCCCCCGGTCGGTGAAAAAATTGTCTTCCATGAAACCAGTTGCTGGTGCCCAAAAGGTTGGGGACCACTGATTTATAGCATGCAAAACTAGAACTATATAATAACAATACAAGCATATTGTTTAGAGATGTGGAGGCAAAGAACAGGAGAAAAATTAGATTCAGAGAGAAAAGTTGTCTCCAGGGGACAAAAAAAAGGGTCCTTGAGGGGTGGAGGGGGGTATTAAAGAACAAGGACACCTGTTCATGTTATAAGCCTTGTAGAATAACTTGAATTTTCAAACTATGTTCTTGTTCTTAATAAAAATAACACTAAAAATTAAAATTAAACCAAGTATAGCTAAATGTTAGATGAAATAAAATAAAAATTAAAAAGTGATTAAAGTAAGATTTCTAGGGTCCTTTCATTTGCAGACAGGAGGGTAGAGGTATTAATTCATTTAGATTATGTAAAGTCATTTATTCATGTTAATAATTTAATGGCAATCATAAAAAAGGAGGGAACAGAGGAAAGGAAGGAGAGAGAGAAAGAAAAAGAAAGGGAGAGAGAAATAGAGGAGAGGGAAGGAGGAAGGAAAGAAGGAAAAGAAAAGAAAGAAAAGAATGAAAAAAAACAATGTGTAACTCCTAAGACAGAAAAAAAAATAAACAACCTGAAGCACTCAAATTGTCATCAGGAAAAAGGAAAAAGAAAGGGTAAGCTCAATAAAAATACACAAAATAAAATAAAACATATCCAAATATAGCAATAATATCAGTAAATTTAAATGGATTAAAATCACTTAAAAGACATAGATTTAGATTGTTTATTAAAAAAAACACCAAGTTAGGTTCTATTTACAAAAAACACGAGGTTAAAACAAAGTAGCATTAAAGCAAAAAATTATTAAGGATGAAGATAGTCACTGTACAGATAGAACATCTTTATACACCTAAGAACATAACTACAAAATATTTGAAGCAAATACAATAAAATTACAAGGAAAACTAACGTACTATTGTTGGAAAATTTAATGAACTTCTCTCAATATTTATTAAATCAGTAAGAAAATATATTATCAATTATATTCAACTGCCGATGTTCTATCTTGATTTCCTCATATCACTTTTCTTAATTATGGGTACTCATCCCCTAGCTTGTGTTTTTGCATTAAAAAGGCATACCTTTGACTCTCCACAGAGGACTGCCCTTGGACTAATGAAGTCACTTTTCCCATAGGGCTAGAGAAAGGCAATGCCTCAGAGTTTACAACCTTTATGGGATGTTAAGGGATGTTGGCCAATCACTCCCTGATTTAAGAATATGAAAGTTCAACATACTTGCCTTGAATTGAGACAAACTCTAAGGTATAATTTACTCTCCAGAGTTCTTCCTGCGGATCAGGCTGAGAGTTTACCTAAAATTATCCCTTTCCTTGTCTTCTTTCCCCTCCCTGTCCTACTTTCTGTACTCCCTAACTAATATTCATGGAAGCATTTCCTTAGAAAATCACTTGCACATAATTCCTCATTTCATGGTCTTTTTCTACAGAACCTGAATCAAGAACCTGATATTGAAAGTAGTCTAGAGCACACACTCTAAGAAAGGTATCTCGCCTGCTGAATGGCAGTAAGTACCCCACTGCTAGTGACAAGTAGAGTAGTGATTGCTCCTGTCAGGCTGTTGTATTGCAGATACTAAGTCTTTCACTTGAGATGAACTGGAATAGGATATAGTTGGAAAGGGATACACTGCCTTGTGTAGTCTCTGGTATTTGGGAAAACTAGAAGTACTCCTCTTAATTTCAGGAACAAGATTAAAAAAATCTATTGTCACCTCTGTTGTTTAACATTATCTGTACATTAACTAGTTACTGTAATTAGATAAGAAAAAGAACTTAAGCATGAAAAAGATGAAAAATTGAACACAAGAACTCATCATTTTATGATGAATTATCTGGCAAAAACAAAATATTCAACAACCACCAGCAAAAATATCTCTACTACAATGGCTTTTTAAGGTAATAGTTAAAAATAAATAAATATACAAAATCAGTACATTTTAGATATACAAACAGCAAGTTAAATGAAATAATGAAAGACATCATGACATTTACAATAGCAACAAAGCATTTCAAAACCAAGAAAAAAATTAACAAGAAGTTTGTAAAATGTATATTCTTAAAAATCAGCTTGACCAAATAGAAAGGTATGTCATGATCTTGGACAAAAGACTATCATAAATTGTCAATTTCCTAAGTTAATTTATAAATGGAAACTTAATAACAAATGAAAATGCCAAGAGTATTTTCAAACTAGAAAAAGTAATTTTACAGTTATATGAAAATATTATTTTTACATCAAAAAAACTGAGGAAATACTAGGATATCAAAATATACTATAATTCTTCAGTAATTAAAACTTAGTTGTGAAGGTATATTAAAAACAGGGTAATAAAACAGAATACAAAGCCCAGAAATTAACCCAAATAAAGTCAGGATTTTACCAAATCATAAAAGTATCATCTCAAAGCAGAGGGAAAAATACTAACTATTTAATAATGATGTTGGGAAACCTGGATAAACTTTTAGAAAAAAATAACATCAAATCAATTGTACACATCATACAACAGGAATAAAATAATAATTGATCAAAGGTATAAGTGTAAAAATGAAATTATAAAAGTCCTATAATGAAACATGGTAGAATTCCCTTAGAATCTGGAGTGCAGAAGGTTTATCTAACTGACACAAACTCCAGAAGCCATGAAGAAAAACCGATAACTTTAACAAGATAAATTTCTTTAAACCCTTCTGGCAAAAAAAAAAAAAAAAAATTATAATGTCAAAAAATAAAATCATAACTCACAAAAAATGTGATATATTTAATATCACAGCCAAAGCTCTAGTCTCTTTAAATTTAACAATTTCATACAAGGTAATAGGAAAGAGACAAAGAACCCAATAAAAATGAGCAAAGGATATTAATAAATTCTTCACAGTAAAAGAAATACATATGGCTTTTATGCATATGCAAAGATGTTCAATCTTACTCATACTGAGAAAAATGTAGTTCCATAAATCAAGGATGTGCTCAATAACAAATGGAGCTGGTCAAAAAGAGACGCTTTCTTGAAGTAGCACCTATTAGCTAAACTTGGCATAATTTGAACACCAAAAAACGCAATGATTCCAATGGATTATAACATATTTTTTAAAATGATGAGTACAGTTTAACTAGAAGAGAAAGGAGAATTAAAAAATACATTCTTTAAAGAATCACAGCAAATAGATGTAAAAGGAATGAAAGAATTAGAAGATCAATGGTTTTGCAATTCAATGCAATAACTGATTCAGACAAAGATCACGGTGAGTGTCAAAACCACTGGGTGAGACTTGTTGAAAAAGAGAATATTCACATACTTTTGAATTATCTGTCCAGAGATTACTTACAAATTTCAAAGAGAAAAAAGTACCTTTACAACAAGGAGATCTAGGTGTCACTACGTTAATTAAGTGACCAAAGTAATTATCATCAATAGTGCCTGTTGACATAACCAATATTAACGACCCAATATCACCTATATAGAATTATTGTCAAAACGTTTAGCCTGAATCCAGTGATGAGGAAACAATCAGAAAAATCCAGAATATGAGAGAATCTATTCAAGAACTGGCCTGGGATATTCAAAAAACTCAATGTAATGAAAAACAAAAGGAAAGACTGTTGTAGAGTAGAAGAAACTAAAGGGACTGCAACCTAATGCAGTTTGTGAAACTTGATTGGACTCCTGATTTTTTTAAAAAAATATAAAGTATATATTTGGAAAAATTGAGGAAATATGAATAAGAATTGTATTTTGGATTATTCATGGAATTATTAATTGTTTTAGGAATGAAAAAATTATTATTGCATAGGAGAATATCACTCTTCAGAGATACATGTGCAATATATATGGGTAAGGTATCATGATGTATATAATTTATTGCCAAATGATTCAGCAAAAATATGTGTCAAGAAAGATTGGTCAAATGCGGTAAACCATTACCATTGCATCAGAGTTCATAATAATAAAAGTTTGGAAGCAACATCAATATCCATCAAAAGGGAATGGTTAAGTAATTATCCAGCTATGCAATCGAATACTAACCAGATTTAAAAAAAAAAAAACTTAAAAACCTCTTAATGTAGTTACATAGGTAGATTTCTAAAATATAATATATATGATATTAAGTAACAAAAGGGCAATAATTGCTTGTGTGCTTAAATATGATTGCATAAAATCTCCCCATGGAAATTGAGCAGATGGGGGTAAGAGTGGGAGAGAATTTTTCACTTCGTACTTTTTTTTAACACTGTTTAATAGTTAACCCTTGTGAATGAGCACGTATTTTAACAACAAAAAATGTAACAAAGAACAATGAAGAAAGTCCAAAGAATGTAGAACAGAGGGTGATAATAAGGTAATAACAGAAATGGATATAAATATAATGAGAAACAACAAAAACAACATCTCTTTGTCTGCAAAGCTACAAATTAAGTATGCTTTTGGAAAGATGGCTCAAGGTAAAAAGAGACAAAGCATAAGTAAATCTTCTCAAGAGAAAAATAGGGGTAATAACTAACAACAAAATACAGGTTTAAAAACTGTAATAAGGGGTATAAATACAAGCCAATTTATTTAAAAATCAGATTAAATGGACAATTTTCAAGAAAAATCTACAATATCAAAATGATTCAGGGATAAATATATAATTCAGCTGAATTTCTTTAATAGGTAGAAATTAATCAACAGTTTAAAATCATATTTAGCAAATGAACAAAAACTGTCTAGTTTTATAGGAGAGACCCACAAATATTTAAAAAATACAGAATTCCTGATTTATGCAAACTGTTACCCAAAGTACTAAAAGTGAAAAAACTCCCAACTCTTTTAATTAAGCTATTGTAACATTGATATCAAATAATAGAAAAAGACAGTAAAAACAAGGAAAATGGAAGTTCAGTATTATTTAAAATATAGATAAATGCATGCTAAAGTGTTAACAAAAATCCTGAAAATATTAGCAAACTATATTCAACAATGTATTTAATAATTCATAATAATCTAGTCAGGGTTATCTCAGAATAGAAAGATAATATAACAATAGAAAAATCAGCATAATCCTTTAATTGTGTATTAGTTATACACAATTCATGTGTATAAATATAGAATTTACAATTTGTACACTGGGATATAAGTAATATGGAATTTATAATTCTTTAGAATCCTTTAATTGTGAAATTGTATAATTAAAAGATGCTAAAAATTATAAATTCCATGTTTTATATGTAGTATATTATTTTTATATATGCATATATAATAAAATGTATATTCACATATGCTATTCAACATTTTATCAGAAATCCTAATCAACAAAAAAGATAAGAAAAATAAATTTTAAAAATCTAAGAATTATAAAAAAATGAACAATTTTTGTTGTCCACAGATAGTTATTTTCTAAATAGAAAGTCCAAACAAATCTGCCAACAAATGTATTAAAAATAATGAGGATGCTTTGTACAGTTGCTCAATATCAGATCATTATACCAAAAAAAATTACATTTCTAAACACAGAAAATTATAAAATATAACCTTTTTAAAAGTATTAGTTGAAAAAACGTAGATTACCTAAAAATAAATGAAAACTTTAGAGACAATTATAATCTTTACCGAAGGCTTTGTAAGTAGACTTAAACTCACAGAGATACAGACCTTTTCCTTGGATGACAAAACTCAATATCTTAAAGATGTCAATTCTTATTAAATGAATTGATATGTGAAAATAAAATAAAAAAGCATTTTATAAAACTAGACAAATTCATCCTCAAATTTATATGTTAAGGTGAAAAGTCAAGAATATCCAGGAAAAATTAGAAAAAATACCTAATTTGACTAATTTAACTAGAAAGAAGAGGACTCAACCAACTGGAAATCAAGACTTATTACAAAATCATGGTAAATAAACTAGTGTGATATTGGTACAGAAACAAATAAATAGACCAATGGAACAGTAATAGAAAGCTTATTAAAAAAGACTCAATTATACATGGAGCCAACGGTATATGATAGGCAGCATTACAAAATAGTAGAGACAAAGTAGTCTTGGTAATAATGGTGCTAGAATAGCTGGATATAATATGGAAAAATATTCAAATTGCATTCTTATTTCATACCATATGCCAAAAATATTTTAGACAGATTAAAGGACTAAATATGAAAAGCTAATTTTTAAAATATTTTACAAGAATGTATAGGAGTAAATTTTATATCATCAGAATAGTGAAAAATATTTTAAACATGACAAGTATCTACATGATTTGCTCCCTCCCCGAACAAGTTCTCTCTTCTAACATCACCTAATCAATAGGCTTTCTTTGGCCATCAGATATGAAATACTAGCCCCCACACTTAAAGCTTACCGTGTTTTACTTTTCTTTGTATCAATTATTATCACTGCTAGATGGGAGTAGGGACTTTGTCTATTTTGTTTGCTACTCTATCCCCAGGAAATGATAGACACTTCAAAATTCAGGGTTATGGGATACAAAGGGAGAGGGTTTGAGGTCAAGGGTGTCCATGGCATTATTTATAAACAAACAAACAGGCAAGTAAAAATGTGGCCATGCCTGACTAATAATGCTGTGGCATGAACCTATATACAGAACAGAAATATTATGAATGTAATTTGTGCCAGAGGTCCTACAGGAAAGAAAAAAAAGGAATTGTATCTCTGGTCTCATAGTAACAAATCTTAACCAGCTATTTTACACAGGGAATGAAAGAGAAAGTTTACCTCTCTCGAGTTGGCAAATACTGAAGATGGAGATAACATCCATGTGTTGGTGGGGATATGGGTGAAAGGGAACCTAAATATTGACCTGAGAATGTAAATTTATACAACAACTTCAGGGAGCAATTTAGAAATACCTAGAAAAGTTAAAGTTGCACTTCCCCTATGAGTTAGGAATTTCACTTCCAGACATCTGCCTTAAAGAAATTGCCATACAAGTCCTCAACGGAGACAATTACAAGGATCCTTCATTGCCGTAATGTTTATAACAGCAAAAATGTGGAATCATCACGGGGGAATGGATATACACTGTGTTCTATTCCTACTGGTAAAGTGTATGATCCAAATTTGCATGTATTAACAACTCAAAAATATAAAGTTAAGTGAAAAAAACAAACTGCAGTAGGGTACACAGAGTATGATACCACTTTTGTAAAGTTTAAAAGTACACAATACAATTTTGCCTATTGTTTATGAATCCATTCCATATGTAGTAAAAGAACAAAAACACAGGGGGAGATTACCAACCCCTGAATAGTGGTTACCTTTGAGGAGGCAAGACAGCAAGAGAGTTACAAGGATAAAGCTTTCTGGGATCCTTAATGTTTTATTTCTTTAAAATAAACATAAGATGTGAGCTCAAGGAATATGGCAAAATAGCATCTGTTAAATTCAAATTGAGCATCCTCAGTTTGTTATATTATTTTCTAATTTTTTCTGTAGGTTTTAATTATTTCATCAATAAAGTTGAATTGAATTGAATTATACAGCAAAATAGTCTGTCATCTCATTTCTACCTAAAGTTCCAATAAGCATCAACCCTTCCAGTAAGAATTTATAGTACGCACCAGCAAGGGAATTCTTGGAATCCTTGGAATCATTAGATGTGTCTAGTCTTGCCTATAATTATTTCACTGAACTAAACCTAACTTCCAACATGAAAGAGGAAAAAGATCTGGGGAAGAGTGCTTAGCCTTCTCTGATATAAATTTTTATCAATCATCAAAAGAGCCTGAAAGTGCTCTTTTGCAACAGATGGTTGAAGTTATATTAAACCTAAACAAACTAAAATCATTCATAAATGAGCAATTTCAAAATACCTCCAGTAAACAGAGTAATTAAAATCTTTCACTTTTTGTACTGATTCTTTTTCAGAAATAGGTAAACTCCAGAAAAAAAATACATACATAGAAACAATGTAAGAAAAATTATAAATACAAACATAAATGTAGGTCATAGGAACATAATTACCATAATTGTGATATTTACATTTTAAATTTTCAAGCTATAAAAAATTGTGAGTTTTGATTTCAATCATGATATTGAGTCATCACAATATAACCACAAACAAGTCTCAACTTGGATTTCCACTCCTACTCTTTTAAGCAGGAAATCTCATAATCTCTGAAAAGGATCCACCCTTCATCACTACTGACAGCATATCTGCAATATGATTTATGTTAGGATTTACTGGAATAATTTGTTAGAGGCCCTGTACTTAACACTTTGTACTGGGAGAGTGATTATTAAAGGAATTTGCCTGAGGAAATAGTTATAAATAAAATAAAAACATTACTGAAAGGGAGGTAGAGTGGAGAATCCGAGTCTCCAACATAAACAAATTTATACATTTTATCTATTAAACAAAACAAGTAATAAACTATGAGTTCAAACATAATTAAGTTCAGTTGTGAGGGACACAAAAATATCAATGTGAAATTCAGGGCCAGAATTCACTAAAACAATGTTTATTAAAATGACCAACTCTCTGTGCCAGTTGTCATAAAAAACTCTAAATAATTTCTAAAATCAAAAAAAGTAAAATGATTTTGATAAAACTTGACTATTTTTTAAATGTTTGTTATTAAATATTTGAATTAATTTTATGAAGAAAATTCTCCTTCCATTTGAACATCCTTTGCAGGCACATAAATAATTTACAAAGTCATATAGACCTGACTGACAACTAGCCCTTAGATAAGAACATCCACTTTGGACAAGCCAGGCCAGTTCATTGACTTCTTTAGTCTATGCATCTCCCCTGGGCATCTGTCCACCCTTGGAAAACATTTAATGACTATTTAGCATGTTCCAGGCCTTATAGTAGGTGGGAATATAGAGTGGTTAATAATAACGATAATAAAAGTGTGTGTTAAGTGCCTGGCACTGTGTAAGCAATTTAGAGTTCCTCCCATCATGAAGTTTACAATGTAGTAGTAGGGAGGAAGCAACTAGTAAATTTTAATAAGGGCTAAGAACAAAACCTGTAGGAGTCTAAATAATAGGGAGAAGGTCTGAAAGGCAGGGTTGGTGTCCCTGAGAAAGCACAAGAAAATTGCCAGTTGCTACCAATTGCTTCTTCTTATCTTGCCCCAGTTGTGCAATACTGCTTTTCTCTGAAAACCAATGCTATATCGCTACCTACCTTCCTCAGCCTTTTCTTCCCTCTTACACGCTTCTCTCCCATGTCCTGACCGGCTCTTCTTGGCCTCCATATTTAGGCAAGTAGGCTTCATCCCATTGAATATGCAGTGACTCACATGAGCACTCATGCACCATTATTTTCCTGCGTGATGTTAGTAAAACCAAATAGAACGCAGATGTTGCTAATTAAAAGATACCTTTCCCCAGAATTCTCATGCACCACTCCTACCCTAATCTGTTCTTTATCATTGCTAGGAAGAAAATGAGAGAAGAGAGGGAAAAGAAGAGAAAGAAAAAAGAGAGGCTAAGAGGGGCAGAAAGGGGAGAGAGGGACAACAGCAGAAAGTTCGTGCTCTCCGTACAAGGAGCAC
Source organism: Daubentonia madagascariensis (assembly GCA_023783475.1). Taxonomy (NCBI): domain Eukaryota; kingdom Metazoa; phylum Chordata; class Mammalia; order Primates; family Daubentoniidae; genus Daubentonia; species Daubentonia madagascariensis. The sequence continues at coordinate 34,767,441 of JAKFHU010001209.1, forward strand.
TTTAGCACACCTGTTTCTTCCCTTCCTTTTTTCTTCTTCCTCTTCTCTCCTTCACCTCCCTCCTTGTGTCCCTTCCTACCTCCTTTGGCTACCAATACACATAAACGCACAATTTAAAACTGATACCATGGGACATCCTCAGAATACCTTCCTAAATGCAGATTATATGGTGATGCAAAAGTCAGCCCCTGGATGCAATAACTGCTCCATAGTACTGAAGTCATTTTAAGTAAAGCTGACAAATCTCACTTCTCATATTTGCCACAGATTTGGAGAGGAAAGAAGATGACAGTTACATTTCCACCAGTCGCCATCGGCATTGAGTTTTACCTTTTGCTGAATTTTGCATCACTACCCCGCCTTTGCTTCTTGCTCATACTTTTGATTTTCCTCACCTCTCTGCCCACTGGACACTGCCCCCAGGCCTTTCTCACACCCAAATAGCAGCCACTCAAAGCTGCATGTTTACATGTGACAAGCAGACTAGTGTGATGTTTGGGTGCAAATGGAGCTGGAGAGGTGGAGTTTAGGTATCACAGCAACACAAAGAACAAATTGAAATTTAAAATTAGATACGTCTGGTTTCAAAGTCTCCTAGGCGTTTCTGACAGCGGAGATTTGTGCCTGCCGCCCTCCTTCCTGTAGAATGCCAACCACTGCCTAAATTTCTAGTTGTTGTTTTCTTTCACTCATTTTCATCTTCTCTCATTCTCAGGCTGCCTAGAGAAACTCAAAGTTTTTTTCCACTTTACCATTCACAGCAATTTGTTTGCCTTTGCCTCACTCCTAGCCCAGCCTACTGCTATACTTAGAGACAAACCACATGGCCCACCATGGTACTCGTCTCAAGAAACACACCCATTCCACCTAGGAGAAATTCCCTCTCAGTTCTTAAATTAACAAGTTCTTTTTTCCTCTTTATTACAATTTTGAAAGCATAATTGTAAAATAAAAATAAGAAAAATTAAAAAAATAAAGCAAAGGCAAATAAACCAAGGCCTACAGGGAATAATATTGAAAGGTAAAATATGCTATAATAAATTATTTAAAAGTCCTGACTAACGCCTTACAGTAACAGTGCTTTATTGAAACTATTATAATGGAATTCTCTCCAACAAATAGCACAATATAACTTTTATTCAGTTTGTATGTATGTGTGTGTGTGTATCTACCAGTTTCTAAAATAGTAGTAAAGATCTAATATATGGTAGATTGTGAGGGCAAAGAAAGAACGTTAACATTTTGGCTAACTGGCAAGCAATAGCAGAAACCTCAAAAATGCAGGCATAATTATAATCCCGGGAAGTCAAATCGATTGTGCATATCTGTTGGGGGCTTAGGAGCTGCCTCTTGGGTGGAGGGTGGGGCGAGGTTAAGTTGAAAAGGTGGAGACCCTGAATGTGGTTGGTGAAGACGAGAACTTCTAGACACTCAAATGACAAAATACGTCAACGGGGTACCTTTGTTCTGCCTTTCACTATAACTGAATTGATCAGTCTGCCAAGTAAATGAGCAAACAGAAACTTAGTAGTCTGTCCTGTCCAACCCTACAATGATCAAATGCACAACAGCTTGTGAAAGAACCGAAAAAGGAAAGCCAGGCGGGAGCTAACCAACAACATACATCATGTGCTGGGAAAGTGCCAATGAATATGGAACAAACACTTTTTTGAAAAAGAAATTAAAGGAAAAAAGACTTGATGGTTGTTCGTGAGAAGGCTGAGAAGGAGGGGGAAGATGATACGTAAAGCTCACTCAGACAGAACGTGGGTAAAGTTTTAAAGTATAGCAGGTCTTTGTGCTGTGCTTAGAGATTGCAGGCTCAAAAACAGCATGATGGACAATAACTTAAATTTCACAAACCTCTATATTAGAAGTGAGTTTTTAATTTGGCAAAGAGGCCTTTTTCCTTCCACTAATGTCAAGTCAGAATGCAGCCATTTCAGTTAAAAATCCAGGCGCAACATTAGTACATTTGCCATAGCTAGTTACTTGACCACATTTTTGTGGCTTAGATTTCTTGATAAGAATGGTAGTAAATTGGGCCAGTTATAGCTTTGAAGTCTTGGTATTCAACATGCCAAAGAAATAAGTCACATTAGTGTCACGTATCTTTTTGTAGCAAACTGAGTCAACACTAGTTTGCATTTTAAAAGAAAGGAAGAAGGAAGGGAGAGAGGGAGGGAAGGAAGCCATTTTTTAAAAATATGTAGATGGCTGGGTGTTTTATGGTCATTTTAATTGAAAGTGTGCTATGGTCTAAATGTATGTGCTCACCTAAAATTTCCGTTTTGAAAACCTAATGCCCAACATGATGGCAATAAGATGCCTTTATTAAAGAGTTCCCAGAGAGCTGCCTTGCCCCTTCCACCACCTGAGGATGCAGCAAGAAGGTGCCTTCTATGAACCAGGAAATGGTCTCTCAGCAGACCCCAAATCTGCCTGCACCTTGATCTTGGACGTACCAGCCTCCAGAACTATAAGAAGTAAATTTCTGTTGTTTATAAGCTACTAAATCAATGGGATTTGGTTATAGCAGGTTTAACATAGTAAGACAGAGTGCCATAAAAAAAGTAACTAATTACAATAACTCATTTCTATGACATATTTTTAAATATAAGAGAGAAAGAATTTATTCATTTTTACTTTTTAAAATAGATTTAGGGATTACAAGTGCAGTTTTATCTCACGGATATATTGTATAGCAGTGAAGTCTGGGCTTTTTGGGCAACCATCACCCGAACAGTGTACATTATACACATTAGGTAATTTCTCATCCTTCATCTCCCTCCCACCCTCCCACCTTTTGGAGTCTCCAGTGTCTATTGTTCCACTCTCTATGTCCATGTGTGCACATTATTTAGTTCCCATTTATAAGTGAGAACATGCAGTATTTGCCCTTCGTGTGTTTGAGTTATTTCACTTAAGATTATGACCTCCAGTTCTACCTATGTTGCTGAAGAAGACATGATTTCATTCTTATTTATGGCTGAATAGTATTTCATTATGTATATATACCACATTTTCTTTATCCAATCATCCACTGACAGACATTTAAGTTGATTCCATATCTTTGTTATTGTGACTAGTGCTATGATAAACACACAAGTGCAGGTATCTTTTTGACATAATGGTTTATTTTCCTTTGGGTAGATATCTAGTAATGGGATTGCCAAATCAAATGGTAGTTCTATTTTTAGTGCTCTGATAAATCTCCATACTGTTTCCCATAGAGGTTTTACTAATTTACATTCTTACCAACAGTGTTTAAGTGTTCTCTTTTCTTTGCATCCTTGCAACATCTGTTATTTCTTGACTTTTTAATAATAGCCATTATGAATGATGTGAGATGGTATCTCATTGTGGTTTTAATTTGCATTTCTCTGATGATTAATGATGTTGAATATTTTTTCATATGCTTGTTGGCCATTTTTATGTCTTCTTTTGAAAAATGTCTGTTCATGTGCTTTGCCCACTTTTTAATGGGGCTATTAAGTTGTTTGAGTTCCTTGCAGATTCTAGATATTAGTCCTTTGTCAGATGCATAGTTTGCAAATATTTTATCCCATTCTAGGTTGTCTGTTGACTCTGTTGATTATTTCTTTTGCTATGCAGAATCTTTTTAGTTTAATTAATAGAATAAATTAATTTAATTCTACTTTTGGTTTTCTCACATTTGCTTCCAAGATCTTAGTCATAAACTCTTTGTGTAAGCCAATCTCCAAAAGAGTTTTTCCTAGGTTTTCTTCTATAATTTTTATTGTTTCTGGTCTTAAATTTAAGTCATTCATCAATTTTGAGTTAATTTTTATATATGGTGAGAAATAGTGGTCAAGTTTAATTCTTCTGGATATGGCTATGCAATTTTCTCAGCACCATTTTTGAATAGGATATCCTTTCCCAAGTGTATGTTCTTGTCAGCTTGGTCAAAGATCAGTTGGTTGTAGGTATGCAGCTTTATTTCTGGGTTCTCTATTCTGTTCCATTGATCATTATATTTATTTGTACATCAGTACCACATTATTTTTATTACAGTAGCCTTGTAATGTAATTTGAAGTCAGGTAATGTGATGCCTCCAACTTTGTTCTTTTTGCTTAGGATTGCTTTGTCTATTCTGGCTCTTTCTTAGTTCTATACGAAATTCAAGATCTTTTTCCTAATTCTGTGAAAAAATGACATTGGTATTTTGATAGGGATTACATTGAATACTTTGGGCAGTATGGTCATTTTAATGATATTAATTATTCCAATTCATGAGCATTGGGATGTTTTTCCACTTGCTTGTGTCATCCATGATTTCTTTCATCAGTTTTCCTTGCAGAAATCTTTTACCTTCTTGGTTAAATGTATCCCTGGGAATTTTTTTTTTTTTTTTGGTAACTATTGTCAATAAAATTGTGTTCTTGATTGGTCCTCAGCTTGGTCATTATCGGTGTTCAGAAATGCTACTCATTTTTGTACTTGGATTTAGTATCCTGAAACTTTACCAAGATTGTTTATCAAATCTAGAAGTCTTTTAGAGGAATTTTTAGGATTTCCTAGGTATAGATCACATGTATAATTTGACTTCCTGTTTTCCAATTTGGATGCCTTTTATTTCTTGCCCGATTTCTCTGGCTAGTACTATGTTGAATAGAAGTGGTGACAGGGGGCATTCTTCTCTTGTTCCAGCTCTTAAGGAGAATGTGTGCAGCTTTTTCCTGTTCAGTATTATGTTGTGTACGGGTTGGCCATATATGGGTTTTATTATTTTGAGATATGTTCCTTCTATGCCTAGTTTGTTCAGGGTTTTTACCATGAAGGAATGCTGAGTTTTATCAAATGCTTTTTCTGCATCTATCAAGATGCTCATATGGTTTTGTTTTTCAATTCTGTTTATGTAGTGAATCACATTTATTGATTTGCATATATAAAACCATCCTTGCATCCCTGGAATAAAACCCACTTGATCTTCATGTATTTTCTTCTGTATGTACTGTTGGATTCTATTTGCTAGTATTTTGTTGAGGATTTTTGCATCTATTTTCATCAAGGACATTGGTCTGTGACTTTATTTTTTTGTTGTATCCTTTTCTGGCTTTGATATCAGGGTTATACTGGCTTCAGAAAATGAGTTAGAGAGGATTCCCTCCTCCTTGATTTTTGGGAACATTTTGAGTAATATTGGTACCATTGCTTCTTTGTACATCTAGTAAAATTCAGCTGTGAATCCATCTGGTCTTGGGTTTTTTTTGTTGGGAAACTTTTTATTACTGATTCAAAATCTCACTACTTGTTATTAGTCTGTTCAGGATATCTCTTTCTTCCTGGTTTGATCTTGGGAGATTGTATTTTTCCAGGAATTTATCCATTTCCTCTAGGTTTTCTTGTTTGTGAGCATAGGGATGTTCATAGCAGTCTCTGATGATCTTTTGTATTTCTGTGGTATCTATCAGTTGGTAGGTCTTCTTTTTAATTTCTGATTGTGCTTATTTGAATCTTGCCTCTTTTTTTCTTGGTTAATCTAGCTAGTGGTCTATCAATTTTGTTTATCTTTTCAAAGAATCAACTTTTCATTTTGTTGATCCTTGTATTTATTTTTTTGGTCTCAATTTCCTTTAGTTATACCATGATCTTTGTTATTTCTTTTCTTCTGCTAGCTTTGAGTTTGGTTTTTTCTTGTTTTTCTAATTCCATGAGGTGCAATATTAGGTTGTTAATTTGTGATCTTTCAATCATTTTGGCATAGGCATTTAATACTATAAACTTCCCTCTCAGCGCTACTTCTACCATATCCCAGAGTTTTTGGTATGTTGTGTCTCTATTTCCATTCATTTCAAAAAATGTTTTAATATCTGTCACAATTTTGTAATTGACCCAAAGATCAGTCAGGACCAGGTTGGTTAATTTCCATATATTTGCATAATTGTGAGAGTTCCTTTTGGAGTTGATTTCTAGTTTTAGTCCACTGTTGTCTGAGAAGATACTTGATGTGATTTCAATGTTTTAAAACTTATTGAGACTTATTTTGTGGTCTAACATATGGTCTATCTTGGAAAATGTTCCACACACTTCTGAAAAGAATGTGTATTCTATAGTTGTTGGGTAGAATGTTCTGTAAGTGTCTCTTAGGTCCATTCCCTTTACCTTAAGTCTATAAGTGTGTTTCCCAGTTAGGTGAGTTTCTTTTAAGCAATATTTTTTTATACATTCTGCCAATCTATATCTTTTAAGTGGGGCATCTAATCCATTTATCTTCGAAGTTAATATTGATATATGAGCTTTTGTTCCAGTCATAATGTAAATTGTTACCTAGTTGCTTTGTAGTCTCAATTGTGTAATTTTTTATAAGACCTATGATTTTTACACTTTCATCTGTTTTTATGATTATGACTATCAACCTTTCATTTCCATGTCTAGTACTTTCTTGAGTATTTCTTGTAAGGCCAGTCTAGTGGTGATGACTTCCCTTACTATTTGCTTGTCTGGAAAAGACTTTATTTCTCCTTCATTTGTAAATCCTAGTTTAGAAGGATACAAAATTCATGGTTGGTATTTTTTTCTTTAAGAATTTTAAAAATAGAGCCCCAATCTCTTCTGGCTTATAAGGTTTCAGCTGAGAAGTCTGCTGTCAATCTGATGGGATTTCCTTTATAGATGATTAGATAATTTTCTCTTGCTGGTTTTAGGATTTTTTTTCCTTCATATTGACTTTAAGTAGTCTGAGACTATATGTCTTTGTCAAGTCCATCTTGCAATATATCAAGAGAGAAAGGATTTAAGGCCCATCATTTTGTCAGTTTGACAGAACCAAAATGTTTTTGCTGTTTTAAAAGATGAAGTATGGGCACTCTGTGGCATACAAAGTCTTCCAAAGAGAAAATTTTTGGTGGCACACTTAGGAAAATGGAAAATTAGAAAAAATATGTTGGCATACTTGGATCATCCTTTTCTCCCCTTTTCAGCTGAATAATTTTCTTACATTTTTGGTCTATTTGACTTCCCCAGCTGAATCCACTTTTCACTAAAGTGTGCCATAGCACAAAATAATCTTTTATATATCTAAAATATTAAAATCTTATCTCATGTCCTCAGGGGGAGATATATTAGAGTCTGGACTCTAGAATCAGATCTTCTCAATGTGACTCACTAGTCCTATGATCTTAGACAAATTACTTAAACTCTGTAAACTCATTTTCTTATCAATAAAATGGGGATAATGTATGTACTATCTCTTATATTAGTTGTGAGGATTAAATGACATTAGCTAATGTTAAATCTATATGGGTTTAGTGTATAGTAAAACTTTCAATAAATGTATGTTACTACTCTTATCATTTATGCTACAATTTCACATTTCAATATTTTAAACAAATCATCTTCCTCTGTCTTCTTCACATATCACTGAAAACTTACAACACAGAAGCCAGTGTGATTGTTGCTCTAATGTAAGTCCTATCAGGTCTCTCCTCTGACTGACCAACTTAAGCTAAATGAAAGCAAAGTCCTTACAATGGCCTAGAATGTCCCTCGGTTCTTCTCCAACAGCATTTTCTTCTTCCCCTCTCAGTCCACTCTTCATATTGCTTTTCATGTTGTTCCTGGAGAATGCCATCTTCCTTCCTGCCACAGGGCATTTACCCTTGGTTTCTTCTCTTTCTGGAACATTTTAGCCCCAGAAATCTTTTGGCTCCCTATGTCTCTCAAGTCATGAGCAATGAGGGAGGACTTTACTGCCCACCCTAGATAAAATAGCCCTTTTCCCTGCACAGCATTTCCTATCACTTTCTGTTTGACTTTTCTACAAAGCACTTACCCTCTTTATATGTTATAAATTACCTATTTATCTTATCCATTGTCTGTCTTTCCCACCCATATACAAACTCTAAGAAATCAGGAAATTTTACCTCTTTTGTTTATTACCCCATCCCCTTTGCCTAGGACAATGCCACAGAAATAGAAGATATTCTACTGTTCTTGTTTAAATTGATGCTTTCATTGTCTTTTAAATGAGGGAGAGCCAGATCAGGCCGATCATTCATTGTAAACCTTGTCTACCAAACTTTGAACAGCATACTGCCCTCTACTATTCTCCATTGTCAGGAATGGGTAGTTTATGGGGCTTACCTCTTAATAATTTTACACATCCCTGGATCATATACTTTACCTCTCAATTTTCACATGGCAAGACCAAGAATGATTGGAATATATGCCATAATGGAAACAGCTCCAAACTTCTTATTGTAATTTGATAAAACTTTCCTCCCCCTTATAATAGTCATCTTCTGCTATTGAAGTTTTGCTCTGCTAATCACACATTATCCCACTTAATGTTCATGATAACCCTGTGGGGTATATACTACAATCCCTATTTTACAGATGAAGGAGTAGAGTCTCAGAGAGTTTAAGGAAACTGACAGAGTTAGTAAATCTCACGAGCAGTGATTTGAACTTAAAGGTGTCTCTTTCCTGAGGAGGTACCAAAAATGGCAGGTTAGAAGCAGCCTGCCAGCATGCCTCTCCCAAGGAAATAAGTGAAAAGCCCAGGCAGCTGCCTACATACAGATTGCTCTTCTCTGAAGCAACATTGTGAAATCACAGAGAAGCAATGCAGGACACTCAGTGTGGGGAAAAAAAGTGATGGGGTGATACATATAACAAGAGCAGAGAATGCATGGGGAAGAATAGGAGGATAGAGGGCTGGGGCACCATGCGCACCCTGATGGTGCAAATTGTAAGACAGCTCTCTCCACCCCCAGAGACTTCTACCTGGTTGGACTGGGGACCTGCCTGGAGACTGTGCAGAGCCACTGCACAAGACAACAGGTGCAGTGGGGATCAGCAACCAAAGCCATCTTGAGCTCTCAGGTGCACTGTGCCAGGTCTGCACCAGGCTGGGAAGGGAGTGGACTAACTGATGGCTTCTCTGAGCCATACCCTGTGACTTGAAGCCAAGCACTTCTCCCCTAGAGCACAATAGTATCTGAGCATGGGAACTGACCAGGGTGCAGCAGGCTCTGACCTAAAAGGCTTTAGGCAACTGCTTCAGCAGGTACTGGGTAGGGTGTGGAGATCTCAGCAGTCCCTGGACTCTGTGGGACTCTCTGCCCTCCTGACTTGGCATCCATGGGGCCCCAGAGCCTGCAGAACATACTGCCACTTATTTGGACCCAACTGTGCCCTCCAGGCCCCAACTACCTCCTGCCTGCTCAGCCCTCACTCCACCCTCCAGGTCAGATCAGCCCTGCTATATGTATAGCCCTGCTTCTGTCTCTGAGGCCTTTCTCAGAAGCTCTGCTTCCAGCTTCTCTCCTGTCCTGATTCTGAGGTTCTCATACTGGAGCCCAAGGCTCCACCTCTGCACCTCCAGAACTCCTGCCAGGCCTGAGATAGCATCCCCAAGACTCCAGAACTGCACCTGAACCCAAAGGTCCCACCCCAGATCCTCCACCATCACCTCAGGGCCAGAGGATCTGCTCCAAAGTCCAACACCCTGCCAGGAAACCCCCAGCCTTGAGCCACCAGTATACTGTGAACTGGTTTTAACAAATGCCCACAGCCCAAGAACCCACTACAACTTCACACAGCTGCTTCTGTTTCCTCTGTGGGGAGACCCTGGGTAGAGCAATCCATACAACACCAGCCTCAGTGAAGAGGGTCTCACCCAGCTCCCAACTCAAACATCCCACAACTACCTGGTGAACGACCCAATATGCAAAACAAATAGCATTCAGCACAGGCTTGAGCAGAGGCAATCACAGGTGAACAGAACAAACCAGAACAGCTACATTACAGGCTTCAAGTGCACACACCCCTCCTCTGCACGTCAACATTCCAGAGTAGGGGGGAAAACTCCATCTAGGGACCCCCCTTACTCTAATCAAATAGGAGAGTTCCTATCAAGGAAAAAGAGCCCTGCAAACCTATTCACCCTGAGTTGAGAAAAGAGATATCAGATGAGATGAAACCAGCAAAAGAACCCTGACAACATGAAAAATCAAAACAGATCAATACTCCCATGGGATCACAATGGAGCTACAGCAGTGAACTCCAACTACAAAAGGAAATTTTTGAAATGACAGAAATGGAATTGAGAATATGGATGGCAAATAAGATGAATAGAATTGAAGAGAAAGTTGAAAACCAACAAATAGAAGCCCAAAAAATATTTCAGGAAATTAATGAAAAAGTCACTAAAGAACTAGACAAAATTAGGAAAGATATAGTAGAAATTAAAGAAAAGAAAGAGTTAGTCAGGGATTTTCAAAACACAGCAGAAAATTTCAGCAACAGATTAAACCAAGAAGAAAGAATCTCAGAGCTTGAAAACAAAGGTCTCGAGCTAACTCAATCATTTAAATAGGCAGAGAAGAGAACAACAAAGGCAGAGCAATCACTTAGACAGATGTGGAACTATGCAAAGTGAACAAACATACCTCCCTCAGGTATACCTGAGGGAGAAGAAGAAAGTGCTAAGAGCATAGAAAATCTATTTGAGGGAATTATGGAGGAAAGCTTCCCTAGTATCACCAGAGATCGAGACATCCAGATACAAGATGGCCATCAAATATAGGGAAGATTCACAGCAAATATAACATCTCCAACACACATAGTAATCAACCTGGCCAAAGTCAAAATAAAAGAGAAAATTCTACAAGCAGCTAGATGTAAGCAACAACTGACCTGCAAGGGAAAAACCCATCAGGCTAACAGCAGACTGCTCAGTGGAAACCTTACAAGCCAGAAGGGAGTGGGCCCCCATTTTCAATCTTCTTAAACAGAAAAACTGCCAGCCTAGAATTTTGTATCCTGCAAAACTAAGTTTCACATTTGATGGAGAAATTAAGTCTTTTCCAGAAAAGCAAACATTGAGGGAATTTGTCATGACTAAACCTGCCCTGTAGGAATTATTCATAACTGCATTATACACAAATCAGCAAAATAGATACCCACCATTGTAAAATCACCCAAAATAGCCAAAGCTCACAACTCCTATAAAGCAATAGCTCAAAAAGAAAAACAAACCAACAAGGTACTACCCATTACGATGAACAGAACAGCATCACACATATCAATTCTATCTTTTAACATGAATGGTTTGAATGTGCCACTCAAAAGACATGGGCTGACCGAATGGATGACAAAACACTAACCAAGTATGTGCTGCCTCCAGGAGACACATTCAAATCACAAGATGCAAACAGGCTAAAAATGAAAGGATGAGAAAAAAATATTCCACACAAATGAAAACCAAAAGAGAGCAGGAGTAGCCTTTCTCATATGAGACAAAATTGACATTAAATCAACAATGGTAAAGAAAGACAAAGACGGTCATTATAAGGAGCAATTCAACAAGAAGACACAACAATTCTAAATATTTATGGACCAAACACAGGAGCACTCAGATTCATAAAAAGAAACCCTACTAGATCTAAGCAGAGAGATAAACAGCAGCATCATAATTGCTTGGGACTTCAACACCCTACTGACAGAACTGGAGAGATCATCCAAGCAAAAAATAAATAAAGAAACTCTGGACTTAAACAGTACTCCAGAAAAATTGGGCCCAACACACAACTATAGAACATTTTACCCAAAAACTACTAAATATACATTCTTCTCATCAGCACATGGAAGATTCTCCAAGAATGATCCATTTTAGGTCACAAAACATGGTTCAACAAATTCAAAAAAATTGAAATCATACAATTTATCTTCTCAGACTGTGGCAGAATAAAACAAGATATCAAATCCAAGAGAAACACATAATTTTACACAAAGTCTTGGAAATTAAATAACCTTATGTTGAACGATTGTTGGATCAAAGAAGAACTTAAGATGGGAATTAAAAGACTCCTTGAACTGAATGACAAAGGGGACACAAGCTATCAAAATCTCTGGGATTCAGCAAAAGCAGTCATAAAGGGAAAATTCATAGCCTTAAATGCCTACATCAAAAAGACAGAAAGATCACAAATTAACAATCTAATGACACATCTCAAGGAACTAGAAAAGGAAGAGCAAACCAAACCCAAAGCCAGCAGAAGAAAAAAAATAACTAAAGTCAGAGCAGAACTAAAGGAAATCAAAAACAAGAAAATAATACAGATGATCAATTAAATAAAAAGTTGGTTCTTTGAAAAAATAAACAAAATTGATAGCCCTTTTGCTAGATTAACCAGGAATAGAAGAGAAAGGACCCGAATAAGCTCATTCAGAAATGAAAAAAGAGAAATTACAACTGGTACCACAGGAATGCAAAATATCATATGTGAACATTATGAAAATCTCTATGCACATAAACTCAAAAATGTAGAGGAAATGGACAAATTCCTGGCAACACACAACCTCTCAAGACTCAATCAGGAAGAAATAGAACTCCTGAACAGACCAATAACAAGCAACAAGATTGAAGCAGCAATAAAAAATCTCCCATTAAAAAAAAGCCTCAGACCAGATGAATTCACACCTGAATTTTATTGGACCTACAAAGAAAAGTTTGTACCCACATTGCAGAAATTATTCCACACCATTGAGAAGGACAGAATCTTCCCCAACTCATTTTATGAAGCCAGTATCACCTTGATACCAAAGCCAGGAAAGGATACAACAAAAAAAGAAAACTACAGACCAATATCCCTTATGAATATAGATGCAAAAATCCTCAACAAAATACTAGCTAACTGAATTCAACAGCACATCAAAAAAATAATCCACTAAGACCAAATGGGCTTCATCCCAGGGATGCAAGAATGGTTCAAAATATGTAAATTGATTAATTTGATTCACCCCATATAAACAGAAGCAAAAATAAATGTCATATTATCATCTCAATAGATGCAGAAAAATCATTCAAGAAAATTCAGCACTGTTTCATGATAAAAACCCTCAACAAACTTGGCGTAGAAGGAACAGATCTCCAAATTATAAAAGTCACATATGACAAACCCACAGCCAACATCATACTGAATGGGGAAAAGTTGAAAGCATTCACACTAAGAGGATGGCCATTGTCACCACTTCTATTTAATATAGTGCTGGAAGTCCTAGCTACAGCAATCAGGCAAGAGAAAGAAATCAAGGGTATCCAAATTGGGAAAGAGGAGGTCAAACTATCACTTTTCTCCAATGATATGATCTTATATCTAGAAAACCCCAAAGATTCTACCAAGAGACTCCCAGAATTGATCAATAAATTCAGCAAAGTGTCAGGTTAGCAAAATCAATGTACACAAATCAGTAGCATTCCTGTACACCAATAACAGTCAACCTGAGAGTCAAATCAAAGACTCAATACCATTCACAACTGCTACAAAGAAAATAAAATACCTGTGAATATACTTAACCAAGGAGGTGAAAGATCTCTACAAAGAGAACTACAAAACACTGAGGAAAGAAACTTCAGATGATATAAACAAGTGGAAAAACATATCATGCTCATGGATTGGTAGAATCAAGATTATTAAAATGTCCATACTACCCAAAGTGATTTACAGATTCAATGCAATCCCCATCAAAATATCAATGTCATATTTCACAGATCTAGAAAAAATAATTCTATGCTTCATGTGGAACCAGAGAAGAGCCCAAATAGCCAAAGCAATCTTAAGCAAAAAGAACATATCTGGAGGCATCCCATTACCAGACTTCAAACTATACTACAAGGCTATAGTAGCCAAGACAGCATGGTACTGGCACAAAAATAGAGACATAGACCAATGGCACAGAAGAGAATACCCAGATATAAAACCATCCACATACAGCTACCTGATCTTCGGCAAAGCAGACAACAATATACATTGGAGAAAAGAATCCCTAGTCAATGAATGGTGCTGGCACAATTGGATAGCCACATGCAGAAGAATGAAGCAGGACCAATATCTCTCACCACTCACAAAAATTAATTCAAGATGGTTAAAGGACTTAAATGTAAGGCATGAAACCATAAGAATTCTAGAAGTAAATTTTGGAAAAACTCTTATAGATATCGGCTTAGGCAAAGAATTTAGGAAGAAGACCCTAATGACAATCACAACAACAACAAAAATAAATAAATGAGACCTGATTAAGTTAAAACACTTCTGCACAGCCAAGGAAATAATTAACAGAGCATGCAGACAACCTATAGAATGGGAGAAAATATTTGCAAGCTATACATCCAAAAAAGGGCTCCTAACCAGGATCTACAAAGAATTTGAGCAAATCAGCAAGAAAAAATCAAACCACCCCATTAAAAAGTGGGCAAAAGACATGAACAGAAGCTTTTCAAAAGAAGATATACAAATGGCCAATAAACATATGAAAAAATGCGCAGTGTCACTAATCATCATGGAAATGCAGATCAAAACCACAATGAGATGTCACCTTACTACAGCCAGAATAGCTTTTATTAAAAAGTCCAAAAATAATAGTTGCTGGAAGGGATGCAGAGAGAAAGGAACTCTTATACATTGTTGGTGGGACTGCAAATTAGTTCACCTCTATGGAAAACAGTATGGAGATTCCTCAAAGAACTAAAAGTAGACCTAGCATTCAATTCAGCAATCCCACTATTGGTTATTTACCCAAAGGAAAAAAAGACTTTTCATCAAAAAGACACTTGCACTCAAATGTTTATTGCAGCACAATTCACAATTGCAAAGATGTGGAATCAACCCAGGTGCCCATCAATTCATCAGTGGATTAATAAAATGTGGTATATGTATACCATGGAGTACTACTCAGCCATTAAAGAAGATGAATTAATACCTTTTGCAACAATCTGGATGGAACTGGAGACCATTCTCCTAAGTGAAGTGTCTCAAGAATGGAAAACCATACACCACATGTACTCACTAGTAAACTGGAACTAACTGATAAGCACACATGTGCACAAAGGGTAGTAAAACTCAGTGGAAATCAACCAGGAAGAAGGGGGCAGAAGGGGAGAGGCAAAATCCTACCTAACGGGTACTTATGGACACTATTTGGGTGACAGGCATACCTTTAGTCAGGACTCAAAGCACTACAAACGTGATCCAGGTAATCCAAAACATTTGTACCCCCTTAATATTTTGAAATTTTAAAAAAGCTTCAAAAAAAAAAAAGATGTCTCTCTCCTAAGTCTATGTTCTCAGCACTCTGCTATATGTCCTCTTCAACTATGGAAAATCTGACATTATTTTTAAAGAGTCTTGAAATCTAAAATCACATATTTTCTTGGATCCCTACAGAAAAATTAGTAGCTGAGATATATAAAAGTATTCTAGTCTGTACAAATTCAAATATTGACAAATCCTTTCTTTTTATGTTTCCTATAATATGTGCAAACTCCAAATATAGCTTTGCAGCAAAACATCCTCGGTGGTGTTGTAGAAGGTAGTCCTCAGTTCTGCTGATAATGGATGGTGTAAGAATAACCAGGATATCCATTTCAGATTTAAGTCAGACCTGAGAAGAAACTGATTTATAAAGCTGACTAAGTAAAAGAGCAAAGGGTCACTCTCAAAAGAATGAAAACACTGAAAGCAAAAGGAGAAGGGAGAAAAAAAAAAACCCAACTTGTTAGCACAGTTTCTCTGTAGTAAGAAATAAATTAAAAATAAAAATGGAGAAGACATCCTGAGTATGAAATAAAAAGTCTTCTGGACGAATAATATCAGATCACATAAAATGCCCTCAGAGTTAGACCTGAATTGTCTTCAGTGGATTCCAGAGGGTCTCGTTTTTCTGACATTTCAATGTGCATATTGCATCCTCCTGAACAACAAATGCTCACACAGAAAGGGCATTACTTGGAGCTCAGCCAAGAAGGTTTACCAGTTTATAGGAGCGCAGTCTATATTTTATTCCTACATTTTTATTGAGATCATTATTTTAGCCTCACAAATATATTTCAAAATGTATTCTGACCTTTTCCTTTTTTGACTATCTGAAAAGTATCAAAGCTCGACTCCTCACTTTTACAATATGTTCTTCAGTTTAGCATATTATCTTTAACAGTTATGTCTAAAAATTTCAACCAAATCATAACAGAAAATATCACCCTGTTGAGTTGAATGTATTGCATAAATAATTTCCAGTGACGATCTCCAAGGATATTTTATAGTTGGGGACTTGTGTCATTCTCCTATTTTAAAAACAATTACATTTAAAATACATCCCTGATGATTGCCCAGGTATAGGTTTCTTTAGAATAGTAATCTTGTGCTTAATTGGAAAATCATTTCATCATGTACTTCATATTTCTTTTGTTGATTAATAACTCTTTTAATTGATTGAATTGCAGTATGCAAACATAATATTTGAAAACTAGGTAAAAGCTAGAGATTTTAAGGTAACAAGTATACTTAAATCAAAACCTACAAAATCTAATTAAAAATACAATTCTATTTCCTCATTACCTAGGGTGAATAATCAGGGGCATTGACCTTTTGCTCTTTGCTTTAGTTGCGATTGATATAGGTAACAGTTTTGCATGTTACAGTGGAGTCAGTACACCAATCTTATTTAACTCTAATTGCTCTATGCCATAGACTAGGGAGGGAGCCATGGAGGCAAGATTCAGCTTTAGCTAAAGTCATTAACTTCTAGTTCCTTAGAATCAGTGCCTGCTCCAACATGTTAGTGAACCTTGGACCCTACTATTTCTGCAAATCTTTGTTAAGAAGAATGAGATTTTTGGTAGCCCTTGGCACAGTGAGAAAAACATTCAACACTACTGTAGTCAAGGGATAGAAATTCTTAAGGGATCAATTGAATTCAACCAGAATCTGGAATTTTACTACACTCAATGGATTTTGTTGTATTGCATTTATTTTAAACAGAACCAGGTGGTCAACCCCAAAAATACATTCATTAGAAACCCATTCTCAAGGCATACCTATGTGCAGTAAAAATAAGCACTTCCTGAAAGACAATGAACAAATAAAAATAGTTGAACTACAAATGTGATGCATCAGAACATTTATAGGATAATTTATTCTGATCTCCAGATACTAAAATAAGGCTTGAATTCACAAATAACTTCAGCTATAACTGTTCATTTACACTCTTGACATTGGTGATATTATTACCAACAATTGTGTAAATAGATCTTGATTAAGCTTATGTTTATTTTAATTTGAAAAGCATCTCATTAAGATAATCCTAATTGCTAACTTCTTGGAGTGCTTGCTATGTTCACTTAAGTGCTTGGCATTTATTTGTTCGTTTAGTCCTTATAACAAGAGCATTAGAACTTACCTGAATGGGTTGTCCTAATGTCTAATGAGTTTATATATGTAAAGTGATTGGTTTCTGGCACATAAAATTTTAATAAGTGCTAAACATTTGGCAAGTATAATTATTATCAACATTTTACAGTTAGAGAGAAACTTTAAATTATAGAGCTTCCAGAATTGTGCTCTTGACCACAATTCTGTGTTTAGTATGGACTATATGAAATTAGAAGGCATGTGCATAAGAAACAGAATACACATCTCTTTAATGTCTGATTCTTTTCCTATACAGTTCTACTCCCTTGATTTTATTTTTTTACTAACCTCCATTTTATACTCTCTCTGACAATAAGCATTCCTTGCTTCAGAGTGACCTTTGAGTCCCAGTGTAAGCTACTTCCTACTCTGGAACAACTTCCAGGAAAGCATATTGTATGTTATGTCTATTGTTTATTTCAAGGTCTACTTATTTTCTGAAGCTTTCTTGGGTTTATGCCATCTCTTTTCAATCTCTAACCTGTCTATTTAATCCCTGAACTCTTAATATTCCTCCTTTTTTCCCTTTGTATTGAGAAGTATGGTTAGGAATACATCTGTTATTTTTTCTTTTGGATTTTTGAGAAGTAACAACTTTATCTGAAGTCTCAGTCATTGTTCTGTACAAAGCCCCAATTTATTGTAAACTTTAACCTTCTAAGAATGCCTGCATCAAGACGACTTCATCTTTGCCAACATGTTCCAAAGAACAATGGTCTTATCAAATACAATTATTTTAAAAATTTGATTATAAAATTCAAATTTCTAAATATACTAAGTATTGCACAATTGTAATGTATATTTCCAAGATTCAAACGATTTCTTTTTCTCCATTTAACAGGTCAAGCAAAAACATAGCTTCTATCCATTAATAAATTGTATGCTATGTGCCTAAGTACTGAACTAGAGTGTACAATTACACAAGGAGCCCACAATATTCATTCAAATAATAAATCACCTTGGTATTTAGAAAGTATTGTGCCATGAGTCAAAACTTTTATTGGAATCATAAGATGTTTTACTTATGTTACACTAGAATGACTGTGAAATATCACACAGATTTTCAATATGATGTTATATAAATTTTTCTGATATTAGATTTACATTTGATACATATTAATATGAAGTCTTATACTCTAGAAGGATTCTTACACTAGAGAGTGAGTGTGATAGATTAAGAATAGTTCTCTATGCCTATTCTGTACCCAGTATTAATGGGACATTAGGCAAATGATTTATCTTACCTAGGACTCAATTTTCTCATCTGCAAAATGGATGGATTGATACAATCTTGACTTTTTTCTAGATTTTATCAAACATTTCTAAATATTTCATATAATTTTTTGATGACTGGAAAAACATTATTCATAAGAATCATTTAATTTAGTCACCATATTCTATATTCAATATTTATGGCATTCATACTTCATCATTGAAAATTAACAATACAGTGCTACACTGCTAATAGAAGGATATTATAAGCTATAAACTATGCTACTGTGAGCAGTTTTATAATTTATCCTACTGAAAATATTTCTATAATAAATATTTCCTTGATCTTTATAGAAAAATAATCTTATTAAGAAAGATTTGGGAGGAAAATGAGAACATATACATGTTGCACATAACTTTCCAATCGGGTACTTTTTAAAAAATGAACTAGTTCATTAAAGTAATTACAAAAGTTGAATATATTTTCAGAGAGGCAGAAGTAACAATGGTGGTATCTTAGGGTAGTTTGTTCCATTATTAGGATATAAAAGGTCTTGCCAAATTCTCCCTCTCCCCTTTGCGTCTGGACCTCTGTTTTTCTACTCTCAATTTATAAATGTTAAGTGATCTAGGAGACATATCAAAAGGCAAACACAAATATATCATGTTAGTAAATCACACCCATTTTCCAAGCATGGACATTGGCACAGTTTTGATGAAGAGTACGTTTCTTTATAATGATCTCTATCCACATCAACTCTGATTATCAATGGTTGTAGAAAGTATATTCAGGCAGGAGAGACATTCAACACTGAAGACCAGGATGCTACGGGTGAATACTGACTTGTTACGAATAATTCATTTCAGATAACTCTGGAGATTTATTCAAGTAGATGCTCCTGGGTTCTGATGCCTAACAGCTATGTGAGGTGCAGAAATTTTGGCTACTTCTGTAGTGGCTGTCAAAAGTAAGAACTTTTAAACTTTTTTTTTTCAAATAGCTTTTTGTAATGGAAGGGAAAACATCAAGGAGAGAGGAACTCAAATTACTTTTTGGTCCTCCTTTCCAACCACTTTAAAATAGATTCAGAGGTTGTCTTGCCAAGGAATTTTCCAGCAACATACAAATAACTCCATTTACAAAGTAAAATGAACAAAGATGGTATGACTATAAACACATAAGCTACCTTTCTGCATTTGCCCTGGTTTATCTCATCACTTGGTATTTTGCTTGATTTAAGCTTGATTATTCCTGTTAGGATATATTGAAGGAAAGCATCATTTGAAAGGAAAAGACAGAACAAAGATGCAAGTAATAAAGTATAAGAAGAAAACCTCCACTTGGCTTTATTGCTTTATTTTTTAGGATATTTATCTTTCTTTAGTGTTTACTTATAGACTTTTAGAACTAGAAAGGAAATGACACAATTATTGAGCTCAACTATCCATTTTAAAGTAGAGGAATTTTTGTTTCATTCATGAAATGCAAAAGTTATTGCTGAACTACAATATCACATATTATTAACATAGTACCTATACAATAGGAAACATACAATATTATACATTTCCTATTATAAATATTCTTTGATTCTGTCTCTAATATTGTTATTTATCCCAAAGAGAACCTTTTTAGCAAAATAAACCTAAAATTGCATAGCAATTGGAACTGTATTTTCAAATATATTTGCAAGTAACACTGTCCAACTTTGAAGCCCTAGACTTAGGAACATATGTGCAATTTTTTTTAAAGATACCCAGTGACCTTAGAACAGGTCACACCTCATCAAACTGGTTATATTATGTGCAGTTCAATGTTAGGCCTGCTAAATCAATTAGAAAAGACATAAACTGAAATATGGGCTGTGTCTTGCTAGAATGAAAAATCAGATGTTATGTCTGTTTTTTAGTTTGACATGTACCCTTGATCTTCAGCTCTCAGATCAACTTTGGGTGGTATGTTTTTTATGGTTTAAAAAGTATTTACAGGTACTAGACCCTAATTTTTTTAAGCAGAGGTATTATTTCTTCACAATTCAAATAATCTAATAAATAAAATAGTTTTTCTATAAACTACATCTTATTGCTACTATTGGGATATCTCATCATAAAATAGTAAAATAGAAATCTAGTTTTTTATGGTTCCATCTTAAAAAATATGTACATATATACACACACGTGTATATTCAATTATTACATAGTTATATATCCACCTATATTTGAATGTATATTAATTATTAATATGTCACTCAACTAAAAATTAATACATTGTGTGTAATTTTCAATTTTTATTGAAAATCTGTAAACCGAACACAAAATTTGACAACCATGGAGTCACAAACCACAAACAGGCATAAACATGACCAGAAATGGAGATTTTTTTCCCTTTCTTTCTGGTATTAATTCTGTGGAATTTATTCAGAATATCAAGGTAAAATTTGGAGAGATAAGGTAAGTAGGAACTACTAACATCTGTGACCATATATATCTATTGTATGGGAAAAAAAGTTTTAAGAGGAATTTATGGAAAATATCATTGTCAATGTTATAACAATCAGGAAGGAGAGAATACGGAGAAGAAAGGTAAAATATAAGCTAATACTGTGTTTAAGTAGAGCTTTATCTTGCACTTGAGTCCACTTTATTTATTTAAGTTTGCCCAGGAATACGTCTTTATTTGCCTTTGTAATTTTTTTCTTAATAAAAAAAGTCTTCAAAGATACTATTTACTAGAATCTGCATTGCTCCAAAGAAAACTATTTTTTAAAACATACATTCTATTCAATGGGCATAATTAAAACCATAAGGCTCCCAAGAAAATTTTAGAAAATCCCCTTAAATCTTTGTGAATTTTTAAAATAAGAGCTCCTGCCATGCACAGATTATTGGGTCAATATTCATGTTTGCATAGAGAGAAACAGAACCATACAACACAAAATAATTATGCCTGGCTGTAGCACTTTACATTCTCCAAAGTGTTTTAATGTACTCCACCTTAATTTGGTTGCTACAACAACTTAGTGTGTTGGGTAATTTCGTCATTGTTATACACCCTAAGCATCCCTGTATAGCAAATTGCCTCCCTGCTTTTATCCTATCATTGTCTTTTGTACTTTTCCCATGACAACAACCACCACCAAAAAGCATTTGAGCTTAACCTGGTAGGTAGGCCATAAAGACTCCATTTTATATGAATCTGTGTTCCAAATTATTATGTAAAGTATTAGCAATTGATCCCTATTTTAAATATCTGAACGCTAGTACATCCAGTTATATGAAAAGACCATTCACTGTTGGTAGAGACATGATATTGTCTTTGTTAAAATGACTCAAAAAATAGAAATACTTTATATGCACTTCATATACACAGTATATCTGTGTATATATGTAAATTTGTGATCACTATTTAAATTACAAATTTAAAAGTGCAAAATAAGCAGCACTAGAATTCAACGTGATGAGGAATATTTTTTCCCAGATTTGGAGAGATGTCTTTTTGACTTTGGTATTCTACCCATAATTTGGCAGAATAAAGAAACAAGAATTTTAATCTGAGGCTCCTCAGATGCTGGCTTCATTTAAAATTACAAGCATTATCAGCTCATTCAAGTGCCTAGACAATAAAATTGTTAGTAGTTTAAAAGTGATGTCAAGATTTAATTCTCCATCTAGATGATTAAAAATGAAATGAATATTAACTTGTGAATCCATAGTTTTCTGAACAATATTAGCCAATATTATTTTAAAGGACATTTGAAGGTTTTCAAGTGAGCAGAAAGACTATCCCAGGCATCCTGGTCCAAGTCATCCTGAAGTTTCCTCCAGCTCATCATGTGTCTGTGTTTCTGGGCCAACAGAAGGCTGGGGCTCAAATATTTGTATCATATTGGTGACTCGGGACAACAGAGTAAAATCCTGAGAAACAAGGATCAAGAGGGAATTGCTTATAAACATGTGCTCTGTTATTTAAAATATACTAATCTCTTTCTTTTTCCCTTTTCCCAGCTCCAACACTCTGGAGCATCCAGAAGCTGTAAGAGCTGAGTTGCCAGATGAAATACTAGATGACCAGTTAAATTTGAGTTTTGGATGAACAAAAAAATTTAGTGTAAGTATGTCACACACAATATTTGGAATATACATATACTAAAAAAAAAATTGCTGTTTATCTGAAATTCAAATTTAACTGGGCAATTTTTGTTTTTCTTTTTGTTTTGTTATGTTGCTAAATCTAAGAGAAAATCTCAGGATTAGAGCCTTCCCCATCCCTACCTCCACATACAATTCAAGGCTGATCAGCAAGGGAGGATAAGGGTTTAGATAGGAATGAGACTAAGGCCAGGCGCCCTGGCTCACGCCTGTAATCCTAGCGCGCTGGGAGTCTGAGGCCGAAGGAAGGATCGCTTGAGGTCAGGAGTTCAAGACCAGCCTGAGCAAGATCGAGACCCCCGTCTCTACAAAAAAATAGAAAAATTAGCCGGGCATAGTGGCATGCACCTGTAGTCCCAGCTACTCGGGAGGCTGAGGCAGGAGGATCTCTTAGAGTCCAGGAGTTTGAGGTTGCAGTGAGCTATGATGATGCCACTGCACTCTAGCCTGGGTGACAGAGCGAGACCCTGTCTCAAAAAAAAAAAAAAGAAAGAAAGAAAAAAGAAATGAGACTGAAATTCTAAACTAATATAGACCAGACTGGACTTGTTCCCATGTAAAAAGGAAACTTCTAGGTCTTCCATAAATTTTATTAAAGGGTGACAAAAAAAAAAAGGTAAAACAGTTTCATGTTTCTGTGCCCCACCAATTTCAGTTTTTTCCAATAAGACAATTAAATGTCCAGAGCTTGATATGATAACCAAATTTAACCGTAGATTGTCATTAATCCTAACGTGGGATATATCTATCTCCACACAAACTAATAACTACTATTCCTAGAAATAGATGCAATGAGCATTTTAGAAAAATAGTCATGACATTCTTTGAGGGCAGATGCAAAAGTTTTGATGTGAGTTCTCAGAGATCAGTGCAGGTTTGGGAAATACCAGAGAGCTGAGATGGTGCCGAAAATGAGGACTCTCCAGCCTATTCTTTAAAGCCCCTATGCAGACATAAAGTGCTTGACTGGATGTTTAAGTGGGAATCTCATAAAAGTAGTCTTGATAGAGCTTTCTGAAGAGGGTGATTCCTCTGCAATCTCCAGGGAGCTCTTGTGAAAGAGGGATGTGTAGAAAAAGTGATATTTAAACGCAAACTCAGACACTGATTTTTCTTTGAAAAAAAAAAAACTAACCTCTTCCTAAAGAAAGAAGGAAAAAACTGTAAAAGAGTGGTCCAAGTCTTATATCCTGGCATCTCTCCCTAAAGTGTTTGGGGATGCCATCAGAGAAACAAGCTCATCTAATAGAATGGACAAAATAACATACACTGTCCTGCTATTTGTGGAAACTAGAAAGGCACAAAAACACAGGGAATTCTGGAACTGTCCCAGGGGAAGAAAGTTTTGAGCTCTGATTATAATAGGTCATTAAGATGCTTAGAGAATTGGTACCTGATATGGAAAAGAAAATCTCTTCTTCTCTGTCCTGGAGAATATCGTGTGCTAAAAATGCATATACACAGAAAGCTATAAGAAAGATCTGGAGAGATCTATAGGAATATAATGTCTAAAGATATATCAGAAGACAAGTAAAAGAAATTCTCCACATATATGCCATGGTTACAAATTTTGCTTCAAAAGGATGTTCAGAAAGTGATTAAAGGTAGCAGAAATGACAACCAAGTTCAATTGGTGAAAGTCATTGCTGTGGCCATAATTAATGTTTTTGAAGGCAGGCACAAAACTGCAAGAATAACAAGGGAAGCCTACTGTTATGGACCAAATGTTTGTGTTGTGGTTTGAATGTGTCCCCCAAAAAGCATGTGTTGGAAACTTAATCCCAATGCAACAGTGTTAGGAAGTAGGGCCTAATGAGAGGTGATAAAGACTGAAAGGCAAGGAAAATAAGTTCTCTACATATGCATCATGGTTAGAAACCTTGCTCCAAAGAGATGTTTAGAAAGCTATCAAAGGTAGCAGAAATGGTAACCAGGTTCAAATGGCAAAAATCATTGCTTTGGCCATAGTTAATGTTTTCAAAGGCAGGCACAAGCTGCAAGAATAAAAAGAAAGCCTGCTGTTATGGACTGAATGCTTGTGCTATGGTTTGAATGTGTCTCTCAAAAAGTATGTTGAAAACTTAATCCCCAATGCAACGGTTTTGGGAGGTGAGGCCTAATGAGAGGTAATTTGGCCATGAGGGTTTTGCCCTCATGAATGGATTAATGCCATTATCTCAGGAGTGGATTCATTACAAAAGTGGGAGTTCAGTCCCCTTCTTTCACTCTCTCTCTACCTCAGTCTCTCTCACCCTTTTTTACTCTCTCACCTTCCACTATGGAATGACACAGGAACAAAGATTTTGCCAGATGTGGGCCCCTTGATTTTGGACTTCCTAGCCTCCAGAATGGTGAGCCAATACATTTTTTTTATTATAAATTACCCAGTCCATGGTATTCTGTTATAGCAGCACAAAATGGACTAACACAGTTTGTGTCTCCTCACAATTCATACATTGAAGTCCTAACCCCAAATGTAATGGTATTAGGAGATGGGGCTTCTGGGAGGTAATCAGATTTAGATGAGGTCATGAAGGTGGAGGACCATGATATTAGTGTCTTCGTAACAAGAAGCACCAAAGCTTCCTGTTTTCATCGTGTCCAGACACAGTAAGAAGGTAGCCATCTGCAAGCCCTTACAGAGGGCCCTTACCAAAAACCAAATCTGTCAGCACCTTAATCTTGGACTTTCCAGCCTCCAGAACTGTGAGAAATAAATGTCTACTGTTTAAGCCACCCAGTCTATGGTATTTTTTTTATGAAACTCGAGCAGACTAAGACCTCTGCCATTCTCCTGAGGTTAATGAAGTTAAATTGGGAAAACAGGATAGGAGGTCAAAATCACTGAAAAAAGGAAGAGGAGAAAGACCAAACTATTTACAGTCATGAAGATCCCAAGCAGGGCTTTAAAAGAACACATGACTACTTCTTGGAATATTGTCCATGTGATGAATTCGGAGGCTTGGAACAAGTAAATAGACAGACTGACTCTGCTTCCTTGAGTGAGTACTTAAGTATCTGATACCAACTTGGTAGGTCTTCTGCTCATGAACTGATAGCATTCTATCAGGAAGTAAAAAAAATACAGAAGTTCTAACTTGTAGTAAAAGAGATAAACTGGCCTGCATAAGGTGGTAACAGAAGCCCTCTCTGAGAATGCAGCATTTAAGATGAGAAGGAGCCAGCCTTCTAAACAGCAGAAGGAAAGAGCAATCCAGACTGATGGAACAGTGCATGTGATGGCTTCAAGGTGAAAAGCATCTCAGCATGTTGGAGGTACTGAATAGAAGTCTGTTTAGCTAGAGCATAGTGAAAAGGCAAGTTGCTCAAAAAATTGAAGGAGGTAAGTTGTAGGTTGAACAACAAAATAAATAAATGAGTGAATAAATAAGTGATTACTACAGAGAATGATTGCATTCCACTTATCAGCCAGATTTGTGAAGGAAAGATCCTCTAGGCACATGGTGGGTCATGGCAGTTTTGCAGAGGAAAGAAAGGAAAATGAATCCCCAGGACCTACAGAAAGAATAGAATTTAAAATCTTGGGGGGAAACAACACGCATGTGAGAAGTAGATATGGAGCTCCATGGTCCAAACGCCTAGGAGACAACATGTGATAAACAGATATGCTTCTCCTCATGCTCAAAGAAGGCTGATGAAGCAGAGATTCCCACCCATGACCCCACATTTGAAAAGCACCAATGTCATGAAAAGCTCCCCTTATTTCCTTCCATGGAACTGCAAGAAGACCATTCCTCAAGACAGATGTTAAGGGATATCCTGTGTACTTATGATTTTTTTTTAACCTGGCAAAAATAGCTCCTAGATTACTTGTTTTTAAGAAGATGGTGGTTATTCCCACCATCTATCATCTAATTACTGATAGTTAGTAAATATGATATGGTCAATAATGAGAAGAATTATTTAGATAACTATGACTGTAACTGTCAATTTCTTGAGACTGAGTAGAATTTAGTCTTTAAAAAAAGAGATTTTTAAGTCATAACATTTTGGAGCTAGAGGATAACTTGAAGCACATTTCATTAATCTATTTTATAAATTAGGAGAGTGAAACAAAGATATATGACTTTTAGGACAGTTATAACACATTCAATGTCTACTAGTTAGTGTACTTCCTACCTTCCTCTTTTACCCTCAAGTTTAGTATAAACAAGATTCCTAAGACCTCTGGAGAGTGTAAATGGTATCCAAACACAAACATTCCATTCATGAATTAAATATATAGAATAGAATGGAAGTTTTTATCTATTTCTTGCAAGAGAGAAATTTGGGGGACTTAACATCACCTTCTTTGACAGTACATGATAATTTATAGAGGTGTTGACTTCTAAATCATGCTTGTGTTGTTGCCTGAGGAACCATGCCATAGTTAGCTCAGCAAACTTGCTGCAAAAGTAACAAGTGATCAGACAAAAAGATAAGCAGTACTCTGGTCTCACAGACCTAGGTCTGTAACAATTCTTTCCCAGCAAAATGTACTTCAGAGAAAGTAATTATTAATTTTGAATTAAATTACTCTTTTATTTAAAGGACAAATATATCCACCTTTTTAGTATAAACAGTAAAAGAAAGGATATATTTTTACAACATAAATTGTTTTAGAAAGGCAATAATAATTGAGGAATAATTACTAAAATTAATAATTCCAGAATTTGGGATATGCAAACTTTTGGATGTCCAAATTTCAAAGCAAATTTAAAAAGTTCTATATCTCAAAGTATATCTACACATTGTTCTTCCTTGAAGGTAAAATTAAAAACAATAATATATAAAATACTGGTTTAGAGAATGCTTTTTCGTAAAGGATTTATCATCTCTGATTCTTCCTAATCTATTTCATTCTTAAGCAAGAAAATGATGTAAACTGTGTGGTAGACAGAATAATTATCTCAAAGAGATGGCTACATCCTAATCTTCAGAACCTGTGAATATATTAGGTTACTTGACAAAAGGGAATTAAGTGCAAAAATGGAATTAAGGTTGCTAATCAGACAATCAGCTGACCTTAAAATATGGAGATTATCCTGGATTCTCTAGGTGAGCCCAGTTAATCACAATGGTCCTTACATGTGGAAGAGGGAGTCAGTGTTAGAATGATACAATGTGAAAGACTTGAATGGCCATTGTTGTCTTTGAAGATGGAAGGGGACGAAAGGCCAAGGAACATGGGCAGCCTCTGGAAGCTAGAAAAGAAAAGAAAATGCATTCTCTCCTAGAGCCATCAGAAAGGAATATAGCCCTGCTGATATCTTGATTTCAGCCCATTGAGACCTGTTTTGGACTTCTGACCTCTAGAACTATTAAGATGGCCAAATTGTGTTGTGTCAAGCTATGAAGTGTGATAATGTGTTACAGGAGCCATAAAAAACTAACACACAAGACATGGGGATATAAAATCATCCAGGTTTGCAAACAATATTAAGTAAATTGAAGTTCAGAAGAAATCATTGAATATGGAAATTCATTTCTCAACAATTCCATGCCACATTTTCAAAAGAAAATCAACAAATAAATTCAGCTTGTAAAAGAGCATGAGGGAAGTGGTATTGTATCCACAGAATATACAGCTTGTTTAATTTATTTTATCCTTGCCATATCCTCTATTCTTCAGAATAATTATTTCCTGTATGCTTCCATATTGCCTATTATAAATTTAAGAAGAAAATTAATCTGTACCATTTTAGTTAAGTATTCTAATTAATCACTTCATATCTGTTGAGTTTTGTCTGCCCAGCTGTTCTCATAGTACTTACAATACAGGTTTAGAGACTAGTTTTTATTTTTAAACATAAAACAGTGGTATGATATTAATAAAAATTGTACAACCAAATCAGATGGAGTGATTTGAAAAGATTCTAATAAATATTTGTGGAAAGATTAATAAAATGATGTTTTTATTCAAGACTTTAAAGAACAGGATAAAGATTAGTCTGATATATTTGCAAGACTTCAAAAGCAGAAATATCCTGAGAGCTCTTTTTGGTGTGTGCTAAAAAAACCCATCAGTGACTGTTTTTTAGAATAGAAAAGATTTCAAAGACCTCCATCCTCCTTCATCAATAAGAGACAGAGAATCTGCCCACACACATAGCTCACCAGTGCTGCAGCTTACAAACAACTAGCAACTCAGAAAAACACCACAATAAGGATATCTATAACAAAGAGATCCATCCACAACCTAGACTGCCATCAAAGCACCCACAAGCAAAGCCAAATATTCTTATCCAACATATGCTACAGATACAGCCCTACAGGTGTGTGTGGGGGAAGCCCCATCTAAACAAAAGAAATCCAAAAACAAGAAGTGATAGCTGCTCCAGATGAGAAGGAATCAGTGCAAGAACCCCTGAAGTATGAAAAATCACAGCAAAAGGACACCCCCACAGGGGCACACCAGCTCTCTAACAATGGATCCCAACCAAAATGAAAATATTCAAATGACAGATAAAGAATTCCAAATGCAGATTGTAAGGAAACTCAATGAAATCTAAGAGATAATGGAAAACCAACTCAAAGAAACCAGAAAAACAATCCAAAAATGAACAAAAAATTTACTAAGGAGATAGACACATTAAAAAAAAAAACAAATAGAACTTCTGGAAATGAAAAATTTATTTAAGGACATACAGAACTCAATGTAAAGCTTTGAGAATAGACTAGACCAAGCAGAAGAGAGAATTTCAGAGCTTGAAGATGACTCTTTCAAATTTATTCAGTCAGTCAAAAATAAAGAACAAAGAATCAAGAGGAATGAACAAAGTCTACAAGAAACATAGGATTATGTAAAATGGCCAAATATAAGAATCATAGGCATCCTTGAGGGTGAAGAAGAAAATGCACAAGGGCTGGAAAACCTATTTGAGGGAATAATTGAGGAAAACTTCCCTGGTCTTGCTAGAGATTTAGACATCCAGGTATGAGAAGCGCAATACCTGGGAGCTTCATCACAAAGAGGCAATCACCAAGACATATAGTCATCAGACTGGCCAAAGTCAACACAAAGGAGAAAATCCTGTGAGCCATGAGGTGAAAACATCAAGTAACTTACAAAGGAAAACCCTTAAGTCTAACTGCAGACTTCTCAATAAAGACCTTATAAGCTAGAAGGGATTGGGGTCCCATCTTCAGTCTTCTTAGACAGAACAACTGACAGCCCAGAATTTTATATCCTGCAAAACTAAGTTTCAGATATAAAGTAGAAATAAAGACTTTTCCAGACAAGCAAACATTGATGGAATTTGTCAAGACCAGACCTGCCCTGCAGGAAATACTCAGAACTGCACCATACATGGATCAGCACAATACACACTCACCAGTGTAAAACCACCCCTAAGCTAAAGCTCAGAGCTTATAAAAAATAATACCACAAGAGGATAAACAAAGCAATAAGGTACTACCCAACATGATGAACAGAACAGCATCCCACATATCAATCCTATCAATTAACATGAATGGTCTGAATGCCCAACTCAAGAGACATAAGCTGGCTGAATGGATGAAAAAATACAATCCAAGTATCTGCTGTCTGCAGGAAACACATCTAACCCACAAGGACTCATACACAGTCAAGGTGAAGGGATGAAAAAATATTCCAAGCAAATGGAAAACAAAAGAAAGCAATAGTAGCCATTCTCATGTCAGATATAATTGACTTGAAATCTACAGCAGTAAAGAAAAAGATGGTCATTATATAATGGTAAAGGGAGCAATTCAACAAGAAGACATAACAATCCCAAATATTTAAGCACCTAACACAGTAGCGCCAGATTCATAAAGCAAATTCTACTAGATTGAAACAAAGAGGTAAACAACAGCATCATAATTGCCGGGGACTTCAACACTCCACTGACAGAACTGGACAGATCTTCAAGCAGAAAATAAATAAAGAAATACTCTAAAACAAATAGGCCTAACAGACATTTACAGAACATTTTACCCAAAAATTACTGAATATACACTCTTCTCATGAGCACATGGAGCATTTTCCAATATTGATCACATCTTGGGCAGAAAACATGTCTCAACAAATTCAAAAAAGTAGAAATCATACCACATATTGTCTCAGACCACAGTGGAATAAAACTAGAAATCAATTCCAAAAAAATTAAAGTCATGAAAATTAAACTACCTGCTGCCGAACAACTATTGGGTCAATAATGAAATTAAATGGAAATAAAAAGATTCCTTGAACTGAACAACAAATGGGACACACGCTACCAAAATCTATAAGATTCAGCAAGAGCAGTCCTAAGGGGAAAATTCATAGCCTATGCCTACATCAAAAAGACAGAAAGATCACCAATTAACAATCTAATGACACATCTCAAGGAACCTAGAAAAGGAAGAGCAAACCAAACCCAAAGCCAGCAGAAGAAAAGAAATAACTGAGGTCAGAGCAGAACTAAATGAAATCAAAAACAAGAAAATAACACAGATGATCAATTAAATAGAAAGTTGGTTCTTTAAAAAGATAAACAAAATTGATAGCCCTCTTGCTAGATTAACCAGGAATGGAAGAGAAAGGACCCAAATAAGCTCACTCAGAAATGAAAAAAGAGAAATTACAACTGTTACCACAGAAACACAAAATATCATATGTGAATGCTATGAAAATCTCTTTGCACATAAACTCAAAAATGTAGAGGAAATGGACAAATTCCTGGAAACACACAACCTCCCAAGACTCAATCAGGAAGAAATAGAACTCCTGAACAGACCAATAACTAGCAACAAGATTGAAGCAGTAATAAAAAATCTTCCAACTCAAAAAAGCCTTGGACTGGATGGATTCACAGC
Source organism: Daubentonia madagascariensis (assembly GCA_023783475.1). Lineage (NCBI taxonomy): Eukaryota > Metazoa > Chordata > Mammalia > Primates > Daubentoniidae > Daubentonia > Daubentonia madagascariensis. Next base: position 34,798,830 of record JAKFHU010001209.1, read on the forward strand.
CAAATTTTACCAGGCCTGCAAAGAAGAGCTGGTACCCATACTGCAGAAATTATTCCAAAACATCAAGAGGGAGGGAATCTTCCCCAACTCACCCTAAGAAGCCATTATCACCTCTATACCAAAGCCAGGGAAGGATACAACAAAAAAAGAAAACTACGGACCAGTATCCCTTATGAATATGATGCAAAAATCCTCAATAAAATACTAGCAAAATGAATTCAACAGCACATCAAAAAAATAATCCACCATGACCAAGTGGTCTTCATCCCAAGGACGTAAGGATGATTCAACATACATAACTCAATAAAGGTGATTCACCACATAAAGAGAAACAAAAACAAAGACCATATGATCATCTCAATAGATGCAGAAAAAGCATTTGACAAAATCCAGCACCCCTTCGTGATAAAAACCATCAACAAACTAGGCATACAAGGAATATATCTCAAAATTATAAAGCCATATATGGCATACCCATAGCAAAAATCACACTGAATGGGGAAAAGTTGAAAGCATTCCCACTAAGAACTGGAACAAGACAAGGGTTCCCACTGTCACCACTTCTATTGAACATTGTGCTGGAGGTCCTAGCTACAGCAATCAGGCAAGAGAAAGAAATCAAGGGTATCCAAACTGGGAAAGAGGAGGTCAAACTATCACTTTTCTCCAATGATATGATCTTATATCTAGAAAACCCCAAAGATTCCACCAGGAGACTCCTGGAATTGATAAATAAATTCAGCAAAGTGTCAGGTTAGAAAAATCAATGTACACAAATCAGTAGCATTCCTGTACATCAATAACAGTCAAGCTGAGAGTCAAATCAAAGACTTAATACCATTCACAATTGCTACAAAGAAAATAAAATACCTGGGATTATACTTAATCAAGGAGGTGAAAGATCTCTACAAAGAGAACTACAAAACACTGAGGAAAGAAACTATACAGGAAGGAAATACTTGAATATGTTCTTCTACTTTTCTGTATTTCCCAGATTTGCTTTCATGAATTTGATCTTATATAATAAACAACAGTAAGCATTAAAAAGAACATTTATGGTGTTACCTACAAGAGGACTATAAAGCCAGGGTTGCTGGCTCAAGAGGATTCTGGGCAAATAATACATGAAACAATTTGGGAATAACAGATGGTAGAAAAAGAGCAAGAGTTCAGAGAAGAAAGAAGGTAGGCAATATGATACCTAAGTTAGAATATATTTTCTTACCATAAACTTTTTTTTGAGATTGAAAAACCATATATATCTAGAGACAGAAGAGAAGAAAAGGAACTTGTTCACAGAGGAGGACAAAGTTAAAAGCAAGAGCCCTCATGATTTGGCAAGAGATTAATCTAAATCACATAAAGGGGTCTAGAGTTTGGCAAACTATGTCCCACGGAGCAAATTCTTCCCACTGCCTATTTTTGTCAATAATGCTTTAATGGAACACAGCAATGACTATAGATTTATGTACTAAGCAGTTGGGACAGAGACTATATGGCCAAAAAGCCTAAAATATGTACTATCTGACACTTTACAGAAAATGTTTGGCAACCCTTGATTTAGAAAAAGAAGTTAAAAATGTGAATAATCCATATTTTTACATAAAATTCTGTGAAATGAGATCTGATTATTATAAAATGTCTTCTGAAAAGCCACTGTGCCTGACTTTACTTCTCTAATTTCCCTAGTCCTTTGTGTGGATGTGTGTTTAGTAGTAAATCCACTAAAAGTCAAGGCCACTTACTGTTAAATTAGAATTGGGAGTATAGATATAAAATGCTTTAAACAAAATGGAGATTAATTACAAATTCAAATGCATTAACATTATGTGAATGGTTAATTAAATAACTAATTATGTTGAAAAATTGATTGCCTGCTTAAATGGACAAGCACACCCCACCACATATCCTTTCTCAGCCCACACAGGTGTCCCATGTCTTTTAGACTTCTCAAACGATTTGGTGTTCATATTTAATGGCTGAAATAGCCAGACACATTTTTTAACACTCAATTATCTATTCCTTTTACAAACATATAAAAAATAACAATTTTGTACCAGAAACTATGTTAGCATTTAGGAATATGATAAAGAAAGATGGTCCCTGACCTCAAAAAGCTGCTCTCTCTCTCGCTCTCTCTCTCTCTCTCTCTCTACCCCACCTCATATGTTATATGTTTAGAACTCGTTCCAAAAACTACACATTCCTATGGCATTTAGTTTATATCTCTATAATGGAATGAGCAAAGAAATAAAAAATGCTACTGTTCACAATTATATTTTTTGGTTTGTGAAAATGTTTGTCAGGGCCTATTTGTACTCATACTTGCTCCCAGGAGGGTGTGGAAGAGAGAGGCTGGAATTAAAAGGAGCAAATTTTTTCTGTATAACTAAGTATCATCAACCTTTGATTCCATCTGGTCACTTGGGAAGTTTTCCCTAAAATTTGGAAAATGGAGTTGGAGATGAATTTTGGCTAGTGTGAGGCTGAACCCCAGTAATATGTTGGCAGTCTGGAACTGAAAGAAATACATTATGAGTGATTAATTGAATGTTAAAAATATATGTCTGGCTATTTCAGCCATTAAATATGAACACCAAATCGTTTGAGAAGTCTAAAAGACATGGGACACCTGTGTGGGCTGAGACAGACATGCAGGAATGTCTGATCTAAGAGAGGAGTTTCAGAATAACATCTTAGATTCGAGTGTAGCTGGTGTCTGTGCTGTAATGAACCTCCTTTGTCTCTACAGCTTCATTTACCCAACACAACAGCATTATATTGGTGGTTCTTTTGGAAAATGGAGAAGTGTCCATACTTGAGGTAAATCCCTGAGAACCAGGAGGAAACAGGAGTGATGGTAAGTGGTCCAGAACTGAGTTTGGAATGAGATACAGGTAGGTACTTGCTAGGACACTGTAAGCACCACCAGGCAAGAATTATCATAAACACCAGAAATGACCCTACCCTCACAGTGTGTGAGGTAGGGTCTTGAGTTGTTCTATTTAGACATAAAAGAAGCGTTGGGGAGGGACTTGGTAACTTTCAGCTTATTATTATGAATCTGAGTTTTGCTTCATGTTATACTTATTTAGATCTCATTGACCTCCTTCAGTGGAATGTAAGCAAGGTCATATTTATCTTTATATTCTTCCTATACCAAAGCTTACTGTATTACAGAATCGGGGCTTATTAAGCAGAAAAAGAATTTCAAAGGCAGCAGAAAGATGATCTTTGCTGCATCATAAGAAGCAATAAAGAATTGGCTGAGGGCTAAATAAACTATTTTTTTCTAGTTGGGTGTCCTAAACTGAAAGTAGTTTCTCTACAATCAAAACGGGAGAAGGGTGGAAAGTGTGGGCATTGGGGAAGGGATGTTCAGATAGAACTTTTTCTGTAGCAAAATCTTAAGCTGGGAAAACAAATGATTTTAAGGAGAGGAATATATTAATATTTGCCTGTTGAGTAAAGAGAAAACAGAAGTCCCTAATGCAAATTTGATTTCTTCTGTAAATCACATACAATACAGGCCAGAAATTTCTAAATATAGCGGTACAATAAAATCACTAAAAACAGATTTGTAGGTTTATTAAAAACACATGCCCATGTTCAACCTCTGGAGATTCTGATATTCTTGGTCTGAAAGTCTAAAATCTATATTTTTATCATATTTCCCACAACATACGAAAATCCCAAAGGAAATTTTCTACTCCTATTGGTCTTTGTAACCTTAGGGTCTGGCATGCTTTCTGATTAATTAATAATGTATTCGCCATGCAATATCTCTCTCTTGCCTTCATCAATTAGAAACTGACCAGTAAAAATATTTTAATGTAATCTAGTTCTCATTTTGTTTTGCTTTAAATGAATCCTCACAATACCAGTATTTTATATACCTAATACATCCCTCAGCCTGCTCAAACAATAGAAAACTTAGGCAACTGCTGAAATGAGGCTCTTGGCTAGGGAAAAATCAGTAGCAAAAAAAAGGAAAAAGGAGTACCATATTAATTTTTATTGTGTTATTGTTAGCCAAGATGATATTATCAACAGCACATATAACAGAAAATATTATTTTCATACTTTAGGTTTCCAATCTATAGTTGTGTTCTTATGCTTACCTTGAATATTATGACAAACGGATAGACAGATAGACAAATGTAATGAAGATAGGGAAACAGGTAGAGCTAGAGCTAAAGATACAGAGATAGAAAAAGTAAGAAATCTTGGAATTTAAAACATGCCACACAAAAAAAAATCAGTTACAAACGAGAACGGAGTATAAAGATTTTCCTGTGTAAGCGTCTCATTATCTGTTCTACCTTCAAGGTAATAATGTCAATTTCTGTCGCGAGATCACGTGGCGAAATAGTGAAGAAGGTGGCTGCAGCGCTGTCATTCATCTATTCATGACATTCTAATTTGGGGTATTAACTTTGTTTAGCCGTTCAGACTGATGGGGTTACAATACATTTGTAAAGAAAGCCAAAAGCACAGAACAATTGTTGCAAAGCCCATTTTCTGACGGGAGGCAGCATAAATATCTGGAGCCCACAGGGCACCTACAAATGTTGTGACACAAGGGTGCCGATGATTTAAAACTACTAAGGGGGAGGGAAAGTGTATCCGTCCCGCTTCCCCCATTGAAAGAGCACAATCCTAGTGTGGTATACTGACACTGCACCAAAGCTTTCAAAATTATCCGTATACCATCACCATGTTTCCTTATTCCAAAATGTATACTCCTAATCTTCACACACACACACACACACACACACACACACATTCCTCTGGGTCTGGAGAAAGGATGCGTTTTACAATTGATGAGTATATTTGATGTAGTTTGTTTTCCATGAAAAATATTATTAAATCAAAGGTATGTTTTGCAACTGATGCCACATTAAAATTGAGAAAATGCTGTATTCAAGCCCTAAATTTCAGTTAACGTTTGTTTTTACGGTCAATAGAGACTGTGCTACACTGATGCTAGAAGCCTAGCTCTGGAGAGAAAGGAAGTTCCTTGGAATTAAAGAAATGAACTTGGGAAAGAATACAATCAGGACGCTATCTACTGTCCACTTACACCAAGCACCATTAATTTAACAAGATATTAGGCAATCCAAAGGTCACAACTGTTCCATTACTTCTTGCAGTTCCCATGCAGTCAGAAGGATACTGCCCTGTCCTTACTAGATTAACAAAAACTGACCAAGATCAGAAAAGTAACAAAAATAAGTTGAAAGAAGATAATTCGGACAGTTCTGAAAATTACGAGTAGGTACCATATTCACATTTGTCCAGAGAAAGAGGTTGACTACTTTCCAGGTGTGGTAGAACCCACTCATATGGACTCACTAGTGCTGGTTGCTAAATATTCAGGAATCTGGTCAGCCAACTGTTACATTGTTGGTTGTTTGAAATTGACCATAGTGGGAGTATGCACAATACAGAAAGCAGCAAACACCACAAATCAGAGTCTTGTGTTCTCCCTGAAAGAGCCAACTTATTTACCTGGCACATACAAAAACATGTTATAGTAGAATGTTTGTATTTTATAAAGAGGCAAAAATGTCTCTTTTATTGAAAAACATTTACTTTGGGACAACTGCTTCTCTTTTTCAAAATTTATAAACTCTTTATGCCTCCCTTTTCAGAAATTATCTAGAAAACACATGCAACTCTGTTAATGGGAAAGAATTAGTTACCTCTAAAAGCAATATTTTGGATCAAAAACCAAATTGATGTAATTTTAACCTAGCCCCATCACCCAAATGTCATTTAAAAATATTTGTTTTTCAGTATTTCCAAAGACACATGTTCTTAACCCTAACCAAAATATTGAGCTGAATTTAAAATTAAATTACACACACACACAGGTATGCACGCATGCACTAAAGGGGGCCAATCCAAACACAGTGATTATCATCCACAAAGAAGACACCACTTGGGGTGTCTGAAATTTACAGGGAAGACAGTAGAGCTCCCAGCAGGCATAACCCATCTGAAGATGTCTCCCTATAAATACCACAAGCACAAAATAATATTCCCTCACTGTTGAAATCTGACTGCCTGCTGCAACGAAAACACAGGCCTCTGTGAATCCTGAATTGTGGATAAAGTATAAAATGTTTTTAAGTTTCTTCTACTTTTTATATGTGAATGCCTTGAGAAAATTTTAAAGATTTTCTTTAAATCAAAATGTTTTAAAGCATTGAATTGAGTCCAAATATGGAACTACATAGGTCATGAATATCACAGTATAGTTTTGTAATTTTTATAAATATTGAAGAATACATTTCTTGGGAGCATAATAGTATTCATATAATTGTCTCTCATGTTCAAAGGGACTCAATCTCAGTTAATCTGGTTATGGCAAGGAAATCTATGCACTGTATTGGGAAAAGATTATAGCCAACAATATAACATAAACAGAATATACATTTGCTACATGTTCTATAGGAAAGAAAAGCCTTCATAAAGTTTAAGACTCTTGAATCAAATCTTAGCAGCAACTTTAAACAAAATTTTATTGCTAAGCAAAAGCAATGAGAATGCCAGCTCACCAGGAACTCAAATATTTCATTGCACTTATTTTGTTAGGAAAGAAGTATATTCATAACGATAAATGAAGGTATTGAAGATTAAAGTAACTGTGGATAGCATATCTCTACTTCAGTTTTCTTTTTAACTATGAATTATTTTTAAATAATGAGTATACTTAATTGAACTCAATTTTAGTTTGGGTCGTGAATACAAAATACCCATATCCAAGGGTATGTTCTAGTGTATATTAGTTTCTTTGTTGGTCTTTAAATTCTTGGATTATTCTCCCACCCCAGGGCCTCTGCATTTGCTATTTCCTCTGTCTGGAATGCTCTTCTCTCAGATATCAGGATGTTCATTCCCTCACTTCCTCAAGGCCTTTGCCTAAATATCACCCTGTCAGTGAATCTTTCCAACGTGAAAGAGCAGATTACACCCCCTTTCTCCAGCTAGCACTTCACATCTCTCCTGTCACTTCTCCACAGCACTTATCACCACCGTATACATATACACGTGCTTTTAAAATTTTTTATTCTCTGCTCATTGTCACGAGAGCAAGATCATTAACTGTTTTACTCACAACTAAATCCTAAGCACCTAAAACAATGCCCACATGTAGTGATAGTTCAATTAATAAATCTGAACAGGATCAGAAGGAACTCAAATGTTCTCTGATAGCTTCAGAATTAATTCAGAGTAAAACCACCACCAGAATCAGTGCCAAAAAAACCTTGTGTTTAAACACAGTAAACACTATTTCTGTACAATCCTGTTATATAATTTTATCATCCTAATAGAAGAAGGAAAAGGGTTGAGGTATCACCAAAAGAAAGCTATTTACAATTTTATTCACTCTAGCATGCAAACTATAGTAGAACAAAAATCTCCTTGGGCCATAACTTCACACAGGTGTGGAAACTAAATATGGAAATCAACAGAATGTTATAAATATTAAATTTATTTTTACATTAGCAAAAAAATTAATTATTTTACAGGTGGAAATTGTACATCAATCTATAGTTTGAGTCTCAAACTTAAAAGGCAAATCACCCAAATTATATATACAGCCCACATTGATGGTTGAGAATTTTTGTTTCTCACAGACTTGAGCTTTGGCAGTGGGTAGTAAACATCTCTAGGAGGTAAGAATAACCACTATTACTGGAATACCTTCTATGTTCCAGGAGTTGTGCTTGCATTAGCCACTAACCCACAAGAATTCTGCAGAGTAGGCATTACTATCCCATTTTTATAGATTTTTTTAAAAATGGAGCTACTAGGATTGTTGTGTTAAATTTATATTGAAACTATCAGAGAACATTTGGATTCCTTCTGACTCTGTGGTTATATTAATTCATTTAAGATTTATTAAATGAGCAATAACTACATACAGATATTACTTAGGAACTTACCAGTGAGTAAAACAGATATTGTTCCTGACACAAATAAATGATTGAATAAATAACCAAATGGGAGGAAAAGTGACAAATCTCTCTTTCAGAAAAATTCTGAATAATTTATATAAATCTTCCCTATCAAGGATGTGGAGCTTAAATCCCTATCCATTGATTGTAAGGTAAGCTTATTGGCTCATTGATTTGCTTCTAAGGAGTATGGAAAGGGGAAGGTAGAGGAAGAGTGACTTTACAGTGGGGAAACCTGGCAACACTAACTCAGCCAGGTGATCGAGGTCAAACTCATCAGCGATAGTCATGCCAATGGCACATGCACTTGCTAGGATCTGATGAGAATAGCATCTCACCTTTGTGATCTTTCTCCCCAAAACCCATAACACTAGTCTCATTATGAGAAAAGCCTCAGATAAACCAAATTGAAGGACAGTGTACAAAATGCATGGCCGGTACTCCTCAAAACTGTCAAGGTCATCAAAAACAAGGCAAGTCAGAGAAACTGTCACACAGGAAGCTAAGGAGACATGAGAACTAAATGCAATGTGGTATCCTGGATGGGATCCTGACACTGAAAAGGACATTAGGCAATAATAGTGGAGTCTAAATAAAATGTGGAGTTGAGTTAATAATGTACCTTTGTTGTGACAAATGCACCATAGTAATGTAAAATATTAACAATAGAGAAAACTGGGTAAGGAGTACACAGGAACTCTGCACTAGCTTGCAACTTTTCTGTGAATCTAAAAATTTTAAAATTAAATGTTTTTTAAAAACGTATACGTGTATACATACACAGACACACACATATCTATATTCTTAGACAAAAATGCAAAGAGGACATACTCCCATTCCTGATCAAGCACATTTACTGTCCCCCCTAACAAAAAATGATGCAAAATGGATCCCAAGATAATCAAACTGGAACCATCATGAAGGATAGTGTTTTACCTTGGATCAGTGGGAATGACTCTACTGGCTAAGCATAAGAGAAAGACTGAAGAGAATAATTATCTGGATGAAAGATTTTGGTTTTTCTAATTTCAGGGATGGATGGGAACTTCAAAATCTCAGCTGAGAATCGGAGCAACAGGGAAGCTTTCCTCCTTATGCATGGGAAGAGACTCATTAAGAATTTTTGCTACTTGAGGTGAAAATCAGAAGGGGTTACATCGGAAATATAAGGAGTAGACTCCAAAATAGGATAGCTACGAGAGTAGTTCACAAGAAAACAACTGCTGGAGATACCTTTGGGGTACAGGGGTGGAAAATGTCATCTGCACAGTGGAATATGATTGAGTCATCTGAGGGAGTGATTCCCAATTGGGGGAGACCAAGGCACCAAAGGCACTGTTGTCTCAAAGGTGCCATGTGGGCATTATAGAACTCAGGTTTATGGGGTTTTGTTGTTGTTAATTAAATCTCTTTCTCAAACAAACATTAAGAATGTTTACTAGTTTTTTTGTCCTATGAGACAAGCTAGTGAGCTTTTATCCTCTCATAATGTATATTTGCAATATATGTCACTGAAATCCTGAATGTAAATATTCAGGTATAATTCTCAATTTGAGAGAAACCCAAACCAAAACATGGGGCTATACAAAGCAGTATTATGAAGAATAAATTCAATTTTTGCCTTGATTACTTTGTGTCTCTTCCCATATATACACTGATCAAAAGAAGAAGTGGAAAAAAATTTCTTGCTTTGAAAATGAGGTCTGTCCTTCTGAAAAAGAACCAAAAGAGACACACTCTTCAGGCAAAATTAAAAGTATATATCTTTCTACTGGGCTCTGGCCATTTACTGCTCTTATGTATGATTGCTTTCCCTTGGTGTAATAATTTATTGCCTATTAGTTCACTATTTTTCAGGCTCACTTTTCTCTTTTTGGCTGCATGGGTGACTCTATTAGTGGTAATGAACTGTGTCGTGGGTAATCACACCATCAAGACCCATCTACTTTAAACCCCAAAGCTTGAAACCTTCTTAGCTCTCAGTCCTGCAAAGAGAAAAAGAGCAATGACCTGCAAAAGTAGAGACCTGAGAACCTCTGGAGATATTAAGTTTAAGCTTAATAGTGACTCATTAATAAATAAGATGCAGTATAATTATCAATATGAAGCACATTTAATAATTAATACCTTGCAAACAAAAGAGAAATGAAATACCAAGTGGAATTAGACAGAGGTTATATTCAGTTCCCCTTGAAGATCCTGCCTTGAAGGGGAATTCACAAACTGTTTAAAATTGTGAAAGAGCCATTTCCCCAAAGCTCAAGAAGTGAGCCACTTAGCAAATAGGATTCTTAACACTCATCCTTCTGTGTTCTTATAAGCTTTGCCCATGCTTGATTCTAAAAGTACAACTTCTCCCATTTAATTACAACTTTTCATCTTTCATTGCAATATCAAAAGGTTTGGGTGTATCTGTGTAACTAATAAAAATGAGTGGCAAAAGCAGCTGAAATATAGCATCTTTCATCTGTCATTCTCATGTATAAGATTCTTAGACTAGAATTTGTTGGCAGTAACTTCCAGTTTCTATGGACAATACCAATTTTCGCTGACTTATCCTTTGTTGAGTAAGGGAAGGGAATTTATATTTATTGAGTATTCACCAAGGTAGATGGATTATTGCATTGGTTATCTCATGCAATTGTCTAAACAAGCCTTTGCGATCAGGCTTATTAACCTCAACTGATAGACCAGAAACTTCAGGCTAAGAGAGGCTAAGCCACTTCCCCAAAACCAAAAGTAGTGGATTGCAAATTTCATTCCTAATCTTTCCTATCCTTAAGATTGTCACTTTTCGATTCTGGCTCCTAAATATATTTGTAAATATAATATGAAAGTCTTCTTGTCGCTTTGCAAATGACTGTATCAAAAGTAATGTGTTTATTTATATAAAACTTTAATCAACCCAGAATATTGAGCAGTTTGTCAACAGTTGGGAGAGCAAAAGATAATAGCACTTTTCAAGTCACTGATTTAAAAAGGAATCCAGCCATTGCCCTGCATTGTTGGCCAGTCAAATCCGTGCTGAAGAGAAAAACCAGCTTTCACCATCGCTCAGAAACTTGGCCATTTCACCAGCCTGTCCCCGCTGCACCAGCCACTCAGCGCTGAGAGGTTGGAGGGGAGGGTTTACAATTTCTTTCCATCACTTTCAACCTAGCCTGAGCAATTCTAACCTTCATCACGAAATGTGTTCACTCTAGGCTAAATAAAACCAGAGAGGTACCTCAGAACATGTGTTAAGGTTCCCAACTGCAATGTGTGCATGTGTTTTTTACTCTCTTATATTAGAAGACCAACCGCTTCTCAAGATCTGAGCTTTTCTTAGGAATGGAATTTCCGTTTACTTGTCATAAAGCCGTACCTTTATCATCTGTGCTCCAGCAATCTTAACCTCACTTTCTCGCCAGGCATCTTACAGCACGCTGTGAATACAGGTATCCCATGCTTTTTAAATTGAATACATTTGTTCATTCTATTCAAAATACTCCTCAATTCTACCTAACTCTTACAGTCAAATTTTACTAAAAACTCATTTTAAGGTAATAATGATAATAGTAATAATAATAAATAGAGCAAATACTATCTTAAGTTCTATCAAGTTTTTCATCTGTTTGTTTGTTTTAGAGAGAGGGTCTCACTGTGTTGCCCAGGCTGGAGTACAGTGGTGTGATCACAGCTCACTGCAGCCTCGAACTCTCGGGCTCTAGTGACTCTCCCGCCTCAGCCTCCAGAATAGCTGGGACTACAGGTATGTGCCACCACACCTGACTATTTTTTAAATTTTTTTGTACTGAGGGGGGTCTCACTATGTTGCCCAGACTGGTCTCGAAATCCTGGCCTCAAGTGATCCTCCCGCCTCAGCCTCCCAAAATGCTGGAATTACAGGCAAGAGCCACCACGCATGACCACTTCACAAGTTTTAATACTTAAAAAAGTATTAGAAAAAGGACATAATGCTTATTCTCACCAATGATTTCTCCCTAGCTGAGCTGAACAATACTGGGAAGCCTTAGATTTCAGAAAGCCCCTTGCCTACAAGGGTCAGACAGGCAGTTAGCATCATGATCAGAAGGAATATGAAAGAGAAACAAAATTATCATGGGAAATATGAACTTGGCATAAACTTGTCAAAAAGTCATCTATTCAAACAGAACTGAATTTAGATCCCTTATGTGTGTAGTATCTCATAAGATTAGCTACAAAATATCATATTCAGCTAATTTTAGAAAATGCCCTCTCTGCCCTGTTGTACCTATCGGAATTCTAGCCATCTTTCAAAGCTTAGGTCATTGCATTTCCTTTCTGAAGTCATTGGTTCTTACTCTGGTCCTTTCTCCATTTTAAACTCTATTAAATATAGGGTTTTGCCACACAAATAAACTTATTACAGAAGCTTATCACTGTAAGGCAGATAATTTCTGTGTCACTCCCCTGTCTTACACAAGAAACTGAGCCTTTAAGATGCAGAATTTTCTCCTTCCTATATTTCTTCATTGTAGCTAGCAATGAGCTAGGCACATACTACACCCAGTAAATGCTCATAAACTGATTACTGGGTAAATACTAAATGATCCTCTGATTTTATATGCATGTTCCACTTTGGGCATGTGTCATCACTTGTTATTCTCTTAGAAGTGTTTTATTTTCTTTTAATTTATTTTCTGATTCTTATATGCAAATGTTCTTCCTTTCCTCTTGATCAATCCAAATGCTAAACTTCATTAAAATCCATCCTTAAATCCAGCCTCTTCCAGGAAGTCCCACTGATGCCCTGTGTATAGTGATCTCTCCTTTAGCAGTTGTAATTTCAATGATGCTACCATGTTCTTAAACATTATTGCCTCACACTATTCTTCGGTATTATCTATTGCACATTTTATTTCCCCAAGATAATAAGCTCCCTTAAGGGCAGGGGATGTGTCTTCTACTTTCTTTGTATCCTCCACAAAAATAAACACATTAAACCTAAAGAAATATGGATTGATTTGGCTTCAGATTGGTATGCTCTGCCACATTTTGTGGTCTCTTCAGTCCTCAATTAGCTGACCCACCACATGCTTCATGCCCCCAAAGAGTGATTTTTTTTTTAACTTTGCAATTTAACCATACAGGGATTTTATTTAATAGCTCAGACTTCTTAATATGCACCAGCCACTTTACTTGGATTTTCAATAAGATGTTTTTAAGAAGCCTCCAGTTCCTGAGGATTTTTAAGTTTTTTTTAAATTTTCATTCCAGTTTTTCCTAGTATTCATATTTGTCCACAATTCCCTTTTCTAAAATTAAGTAACCAAATGATGGACTTATTTGTTTGTTTTCCCATTATAGCCAAAATGTTTATATAAATTTAATTATGTTGACAGAATTACAATAAAAGCATTCACCTGTGAATTACTGTACCATTTCCTTTCTGCTCCTTAGATACACTCACTCTGTTTGTCATTGCGGGTTCTGAAAGTCTTGTCTAAAGAAGCAGCTCTTTCACCAAATAATGGACTCACAGACAGAACTCTTGTTTTAGGTAGGGTCACATTTTCTTCCATTTTACAAATCTGGAGACAGATTTGTAAATACTATTACAGCAAATATGTTTTTATTGTTAAATTAACAGTGTGCTTATAGAGAAAAGCATAAACTATTTTGAACTACCTAAAAATTGTTAAAATTGAGATAACTAAGTATTTCATTTTGTTTGTCTTATCTTAAAAAGGTCTCTAAAAGTACATTGCCAAAAGTATGTAATATTCATTTTTAAAGCAAAGGAAGAAAAAATAGAGTGTGTATAAATATTAGTGGATGTGAATTTTATTGGAATGTATTTATACTTTCACCATCACCTGGCATAGAAATACTACTATTTGATATTTTAAAATTTTCAATAAGGATTTTTGGATTGTGTGTGTGTGTGTTTATGTGTGTAATTGTCAGATATTTAATCTAGACAATTGAATTTTTAATTTATTAAGTTACGACATGATTGCAAACACCTCTCTCAATTGCTTTACACGTTAAAACAATACATTTTTTACTACCAATATCAGTGATTCATAGATTTATGAGCTTCTCTTCATTATAATGGTACTTGCTTTGTAAGTAATATATGCTTTCCTGAAAGTAATTATAACTCTGAAAAAGAAAACTGTGATGTTATCTTTAAAAACATGGAGGGGAAATAGAGGATTTTGAAAAATAGAAGATAATATTGAAAAGAATAAATATTGAAAACAAAATATATATTTCATAATTAACTATATAAAATATGACTCAAAGACTTCTTTGAGTGCCTTTATTTTTTCAAATGGAGCTATATATATATATAAAGAGAGAGACTGTGTTGTAATAGGCCATGTACCAGTTGCCAACCCAATCCCCTTTCCTTTGTAATAGTTTCCTCTACCCTTCAGCATCAGCTCTCTTAAGCCCACTCCGCAACTCCTTATCTCCTAGTTTCTCAATTTACAATGAATTTGGTAAGAATAATAAATTGTTTCCTGACCAGTAAAGTGACTGAAAGAGGCAAACATCATTAGAACTTAATTTAACAAATTAATGTTCAACCATGCTGACCCTAAGCAGTGAAAAGTCCTAGGCATAATAACATGCTGTCTGAATTCTGATGCTGTCCCTGTAGCGCAGTAAGGATTGCTTCTTGTTGCTCTGTTTGAATCCGTTCTTTACTGGCACTCCTTCCCAGGCAACACAGGCCTGTGGGTGCTTTATGCTTTCTACAACACTGAGGTAAATTGGAAAAGTAAGTGACATTTTCACAAAGCTTTACATTTTGTTTTTATGCCCCTATTCCTGTCTCTTCTTGCCCCTTCCTTTCTTCTTGCCTCCCCATCAGGACCCACCTAAGGAAGCCCCTTTTGCAGGAAGTCTTTGCTGACTCTCCCAGGCCAGATTAGATATTCTGCCTCTCTGCCTCTGTGCTCTTATGCACTGATCTTTCATGGTACTCACTCCTACTCTGTAATTGCCTGTTTACTTGTCTATCTTGTAAACAATTCTGTCACCCACAATGAGAGTTCCCTCTACGTGGGTGCTGTGTCTTTAGCCTCTCTGTCTTGGTAAGATATCACTAGGGAGCCTGAATTATGAATCTTAATGAATGAATGAATGGACGGGTGTATTTATGAACAGCTCCTCTCATGGGATAGTCTAGACTTGCTGGCCTGGTCCCAGGTTCGCCCCCTTCCTCCTTTCCATCTTCATCTCCTATAACTTTTCTCAAATTGTCTTGTCATTCAACGGTCCAGTCATGCCAGACTTACCCTTTCTCACATAGGCTTTGCAGTCTCATGCCGCAGGTCTGAAATGGCCATTCTAATTAAAATATTTTCTGTTTTGTATGCAGTGAAAATCATAGTTGGGCTTAAATGTTGCTACCTCTATGCTCCCTGAACACTTTGGTCATAATGCTCATATAGCACAAGTTACATTGTGTCATAGCTGGTGGATATACCTGTCCATCTTTCCCACCACACAGAACTCTTTAGTGAGCAAGAGACATTTGGTTTATCCTTGTACTTTCAGAGAGTTTAAGTAATTTCCTTAAGATCGAAAAACTGACAAAAAGCATACACAAACCCAGGTATTCTGCCTCCAAATCCAGTGTTCTAAAATTATTTCTTATGAACTTCTCTTTATCTTTCACACCTACTATGGAGATTTATTACTTTCACTAATATTAACACTAATAGCAAATACACACATACACATACACACATTTATATTTTTCCTTATATCTTCTTGTAATGTACAGTTCTCAAAAAACTCTGGAAACTAAAATATATAATAGGTGGTAAATGCAGAGGCCCTTGTTGGGGAAGATTCTGAATGAGAGCCAGGCACCAGCATATATGCCAAAAGCTATGCAAACTTCTATAATAGTATCCACCACTATTATGCAGCTTCTTTTGCTGATATTTCCTACTCCTAAATAGTTAGAGTTCTTATGCACAAGATGAAGACTAATGATGGTTGACTAAATTGTATCAATATCCCTACTTGAAAGAAAAACTTTTTGAAATATCTCTATATGAAAACCAGTTTGGGAGGAGGAATTGCCTGTCAAGCTATAATGAAGCCCAACTGCAACCAGCCAGTGTCTGGTATATTTTGTAGGCCATGTCTCTAGACCTCGTTCACATTTGCTGACAGCAGTTCAAATGCTCAACAAGAGCTCTGGGGGCGGGAGTGAGGGAGGAAGGACTCATTTTAAGTAGGCCAAGTCGGCTTGAAATAAGTGCAGTATGAGCATAGGTCTTGGAATCTGAGGCTTTCTGAACTGTAATCCTAGCTCAGACACTGATCCTGCCTGTGACCCAGGATAAATTACTCAACCTTTTTGCCTTGGTTTCCAGATCCTCTAAATAGGGATAATAATCCTGACCTCAGAAGGCTAGCCTATGAATTAAACATCTGCAAGGTCTGCTCTTAAAGACAGGCAGAATGAAGCATCTCATTCTTGCAGATATAGTAAGTATTTCAACTCAAGTTAACAAGAATTATTTCTGCTATAGGGGCAAAAGATAGCTGATTCTGGTATCTGGTTAGACTGAAAGTGTTGATGTAAACTCAAAAGGACATCAAACTCATAGATGAAAGCAACATGAGGCTGAAAACAAAACAAACACAAAACATTGACTTCACCCAAAACAGCCAAGCCTAGTTGGTTCTTTTTCTGGGACAAGCCGGTGTCTGACATTAGCCTTCCTGAGCACTACTCCCACAAGCTGAGCCTTATCAGTATATTTGTGTTGTTTATTTCAATAGTTTACAGATATATTTAGTTAGAGAAATATTCAATTATACTTACCAACAGTTCAAGAACAAGACTTTTCCATACCTGGAAGTTCTATCAATAGTGCTATTTTATATTATACAGAATAATAAGATTCTGTTATCTTAGAAATGCAATTAAAATATACAGAAGCAAGTCACTTTTAGAGTGAGGGATGTGTTCTAGAACATCACACATCCAAATGTGTTATTCCAAATTCACTCAAGATTAATGTTTCCGTAAGGAAAAATGTAAAGGAGAGGAAATTCATTATAGAAGGGTTGACTCCAGAACCAGTGTAATATATTTTAATGTCCATGTTGCTTTTTCTTTCCTCACCAATATCTTTCTCTCTCATCACACAGAGTCTGTTTTCCTACATTAACAGCAAAACAGAACATGTTGGGTACTTGTCCTTGAATTAGTTATCTACCGCTGTGTAACAAATCACCCCGAAACTTAGTGGCTTAAATCAATATTTATTATCTCACAGTTTCTGTTAGTCAGGAATCTGGGCATGGCTTACCTAGGTCCTCTGGCCTGGGTCTCTCACAGTCATGATGCAATTAAGGTGTCGAGAGAAGTTTCAATCATTTCAAGTCTCAACTGGGAAAGGATGTGCTTCCAAGCTCACTTGGAATATGGTTGTTGGCAGGATCCAATTCTCCATAGGCTGTTGGACTGAGGGTCTCAGTTCCTCACTGGCTATTGGCCTGAGGTCACTCTCAGCACCTTGACACAAGGGCATCTCTCATAACATGGCAACATGGCAATTTGCTTCATTCTGTTTTAATTAGAACATTATGTTCTAATGTTCACAAGAAAAGATGAAAAAGAGAAAAGAGAGAGAGAGAGAGAGAGAGAGAATGCCAACAAGCCAGAAGGCAGTCTTTTGTAACTTAATATCAGACGTGACATCCCATCACTTTTGCCATATTTTATTCATCAAAAGGGAATTGCTGTCTCACTCAAGGAAGGAGATTACACAGGTTATAAATACCAGAAGTTGGAGATCATTGGAGACCATCATAGAAGGCTACCTGCCACAGACTTCTGCATACCATATACTACATCTAACTTCCTTTCCAACGTTATTCATAATCAAGAGTGTTTTTTAGTATTAGTATAAACTTTACTTCCTAGTAAATACTTGCATGACATTGTCATAAGATGTAAAAAAGCTCTGAAAGTATCATAGTAAGGGTTAAAATAACAGTACAAAAGTCACCCAAATCACTCAGGGAAGTATAGGTGTGTCACCGACAGTGTGGATTTCAGGAGATGCACAAGAAGGCAGGGGTTCTGTGTAAAGGGTAAAATGGCATTATGCTGTGACAATAGCATCAACTTATTTTATAATTCATTCAGATTGGTCTTCAAATAATGGCTCTCAAATGATGCAATTCTTGAGCATTTGGGAAAAAACAAAGCTTGGATTTGCATTAGTTCATGTTCATAAAGTGAGACTTTACAAACTTTACTAACATGCCATGTCACAGTATTTCAAATTTCTATAAAATATGACCACAATCTATGTATATGTGAACACTTGCAAAACTAAGGCCTGTATTCCATATATGTCTTTATGTGAAATGTTTTTGAAATTTGATTCGTTAGCTCATTTGGACCACGGTGTTAATTGAAAGTCATATCCTTGATATTCATGTAAGTTACCTAGTTTTGCAAGAGAAAAAATTTTGCAGAAAGTTTATAAAACCAAATCTAGGTTGGTTATACACACACACACACACATACACACATCTATAACATATATATTTTGGGGTTTTAAAGAATGTAGATAGATTGGGGGGAGGATTTATCACTACCCTTATGAAAACAATTCAAGTTCCATTACCTACAAAGAGAGGGTCAACGTCATGATTTATATATTCCTTTTCAACAGTAATCATTTTCTTGGAAAGATAATACTTACATGAGAATGCCCGTTCATCTTTCACTCTGATATTGTTGAATATGTATTTGATTAGAAATGCTACTTTTAAAATATTTGCTAAAAGAGTCCTGTTATAGTTGTAGAAGATACAACTATACTCACTAGCAACTCCTTTTTTAAAAAAAATAAATTTCATTTATTCTGACATGCTTCATAATTTTTATTTCCAAATTTATGGCTATTTAGAGCATCTTCAGTTTAGTGATCTGAGATAGGATATATTACAAAAGATGCATTTCCATTTTTGCATCATCCAAGAGAGAAGATGAAGAAAAACAGGAAGTTCATTTTTTTCTTCAAACCTTGTATCTATGATTAATTAACTGCTGACTTTATGAAGAAAGATTCCCCTCCACAAAAGTTTCAAAGCATCATTTGTGAGTCTGAAAAGCAGAAGCGCACTCTGAGTCAATAGTTTAAGCTGTTACAAGTCAGTGCAACTTAGAGTGTGTTAAGTGAGGAACAGTAACTAGAAAAAAAAATTAAACTAACCACTCCTTTCTTCCGTTAACTTATCAGACCATTATCTGTTTATTCTTGGCATCAACTTTCCAATGGAATACTGATACATTAGAATGCCTGTGGGCAAAATCCACATGCATAACAAAGTCTTGTAAAAGATAGTTGAAGAATCCGTAGATACTGTATAGTTTTCTAGGGCAGCCATAACAAAATGCTACCACAAACTGAGTGGCTTAAACAATGGAAATGTATTGTCTCACTGTTCTGGAGGCTAGATACATGAAATCAAGGTTTTGGCAGCGTTGGTTCCTTCTGAGGGCTGTGAGGGTCTGTTCTAGGCCTCTCTCCTAGGGTGTAGATGGTGCTCCTCCTGTATTTTCACATCCCCTTCTCTCTGTACATGTTTCTGTGTCCAAATTCCCCTTTTCATAAAGAAAGACACCAGTCATGCTGGAGTAAGTTACACCCTAATAACCTTACTTGAACTTGATTACCTCTGTAAACACTCCATCAACAAATCACATTCTGAAGTACTGGGGGTTAGGATTTCAACACATTAATTTTGCAGGGGGAAGATACAATATGATCCATAACATCATCTTCTTTTATTCAGGCTGCTATAACAAAATACCATAGACTAGTTAGCTTATAAACAAAAGAAATTTATTTCTCACAGTTCTGTTGTTTGGGAAGTCCAAGATCAAGGTGCTGCTGGATTTGCTGTCTGGTGAGTGTCCTCTTCATAGATGGCCATATTTTTTCTGTGTACTCACATGGAGGAAGGGACAAGGGACCTCTCTTGGGCTCTTTTATAAGGGCACTAATCCAATTCATTTAAGAAAGCATTAGGGGTATATGTAATTTTAAATTCTGAGGACTGCTTGAAGAAGATGAGATTTCTGGCTGCTCTAAGCAAATTAGTGAATTGAAGTTAGGGAGTACTTTTCACTAATAGGAAACTGTTGAAACCTGTATGCTATAACATTTGCATGAGAATATAAAATCTCATATAGTATGCTACTGGGCTTGGCTTATTTGTGCTCCTGCCTTACTATTAGCCTTTAGTGAAATGATGAGACTGTTTTGAAAAATTAAAATACAGGGCAGAAGGCCACTCTCACAGATATTACAGGAATTCTTACACTGTTTGGCAGTTGGATAGAGGATCTTTAAGGTGACTTGTAAATTAATATTTTATGGCTCTAGAAGCAGATGATAAGCTGGAAGTAGAATCAGTAGCTTAGGTTTTACATCTTCCCCCTCATACAAAGCTAGAGTTGCTATTGCTTATGGTTGTATCACTCTTCAACTACTTAATTTCATAACTTGTAGCAATAGTTTTCCCTGTCATTATTTGATTAATGTTGAAAAATGTCTGTATAAACACCAACATCAATTTTAATGTAATCTTCAATGTCAAATATTATCACAAAAAGCGGCACTGAATATTCTACTGATGCAGCTCCTTGGAACTGAATGCATGCTTACAAATGCAAGTCTATTGTAGGTGTATTGAAATAAGTAAAAATTAACCTCTTCCTCATGCAAGGAAATATAAAGGAAACATCATCCATTCATTAATTCCAAAGTTATCAAAATATAACTTGGGTACCCTGTTAATGTGCCTCAAGACTGCTAGGCATTGGGAATACAAAAGTAACAAAATTCTTTCTCCCATGTTCAGGGAGCATTCAGTTTAGGGGTGAAAAGATCCAAGCAGACATTTATTTACTGAAGTGTTAGTACTATGGTAGGTGGAATACAGGTTATTGAGGGGGTAGGTAGGATAGAACCTAACCACAATTTTGATGGTCAGAAAGGGCTTGACAGAGGAAGTGATTCTAAGCTTAGACCTTAAGGGTTAGCGGGAGTTCATAGGTGAAAAAGAGGAGGAAAGAGGATTCTAGAAAAGACAACAGTATGTATGAATGCTCAGAGCCAAGAAAGGACATGCACCAAAGGAGGAATTCCAGAATTTACCTGGAGTGAAAAGGAACATCGTACGATGGAAAATCCCAAGAGCTAAGAGTCAGAAGACCTTCCCTGGCCATTACGTAGTGTGCCCCTAACTCCTACCGATGGATACAGGATGTGCTGTGTAACCTTAAAACTGCCAGCTGATTTTAGAGTCCATACATTATTTAAGATCTTTTATGCTAATAAGTTTAGAAAGATCATGGTACATTCTCATGATGAGATATGGAAAGAAGATTGTGGATTACTAGATGCTGAGATTCTAAAAGCCAAATCTCTCTCTTTTTTTTTTTACCCCATCTTTGCAATAACTGTTGGTGCTTAGCACTGTGAAATTGTATAGAATTGAATCAAAAGATGCTTCTCTTTCAAGAAGGTATTTAAGGTGGAGTCACTCAACAAGGACTGGCTTTTTCAATGGAGAAATGAACAGGAATAGACTCACCTTGTTAAGAGGAAAGATGAAGTTCTCTGTGGTGCTCCGGAGAATACTCCAGACAGAAGCCAGATCATGGAGGCTTGGCACACCTGTCATGGTGGTTCTCAAACTAGTTGAATACACTTGGCGATTTTTTAAAAAACGTAGGTTCTCCAGTTTCAGCTCCATACAGTGTAATTATGTTGTCCCAGGAAAAAGCCTGTGAGTCTGCTATACACTCCAGTTTCATTGCCAGAACCAAGTCCATGCCCTTTACATTGGCCCTTTCCTGTATTTCCAAACTTTTGTCTCACTTTAAACCTTCCCACTCTCCTTGCTTCAACCATATGGAAGTGGCCTAAACACACCAGTTAATTTCATTTCTCCATGCCTTTGTTATCAACCCTCCCTCTTAAAATACTTTTGCTCTTAAAATGCAGGGTTGTTTCCCAGGTAGCTGCCCACACATATTTCAAGCATTATCTCTTTCCTTGTCTAGACTTGACCACTCACTCCTCAGTGTCCTTGCTTTAACCCTTACCTGTCATGTAATCTATAACACATTTCTACACTGACTTTTTAAAATGTTTCTTTCTCCCCTATTGCAGTATTTGATATAATAGGTACTCAGTGAATGTTTGCTAAGTGCATCAATGCATGAATGTGTGAATGAATGAAATACAATACAGAGCTTAAAAGCAGGGATTCTGCAGTTAGACTACCTGGTTTCAAAGCCTTTCTCTGCCACTTATCAGGTGTGTGAATTTGGGAACGTTACTTCGTCTCTCTCTCAATTTCTCAATTACAAAATGGGAATTGCAATAGTACTACCTGCCTCATAGAGTTGTTAAGAGGTTTCAAATGAGCTAATATTTGTAAAGCATTTAAAAAAATGTCCGGAGCGTAGTGTTACCTGTGTTTATAAAATAGATGAGGATACTACAGCAGACATGATGAGTATTTGAATTTACACCTAGAAACAGAGACTGAGAGCAGAGACAAATTCACAAGATGCACAAAGAGAGAACTGATGAATTTAACAACTGAGGAAGCGAAAGGAGTCGGGACTAAGTCCTGGGATTCTAATACAGGTCATTGGACGGGGCAGGTACGCTTCTTTCATTAGTTCATTCCTTGTCATCATTTGATCACCTGGAAAAGCAAAAAAAAAGTCTGGTCCTACAGAATGACACACAATCAGTTTCATTGGAAAAGTGAGAGTCAGATATTTTTAAAAATAACAACAACAATATGCCCTGAACAGTATCGAAACAGAAGGGTGACTGACCCAAGAAGGGAAGGCCCAGGTGGAGACCACAGAGAACCCTGGACAGCAGAGGAGCTCCTGGGTGGGAGAGGATGTCACTAGAACTCTGGAAATGTAGTGTGGGTGGTGTGCTTGGCCGACAAACAGGGCCATTTAGGGGAATAACTCTCTGCAGTGTTGTAGTAGATAGAGAACAGAGGACAACAACTGTAGAAGCTCAGCTCAGCCAAGAGTAAGTGTAAGTTTAAACAAATTTCTTGATCTAAGTCTCTTTATACTGCTAAATGCAAATGATAATGCACACTTCATCCAGCAAATTACTGTGAAGATTAAATGAGACAGCATTTGAAATTACTATGCAGCTGAAAAATAAGATACAGGCAGTCCTTGGTATAGGTACAATAATGTAGGACCACAAAGATGATTATGCAAAGCAATCTTAATAGTCAATGAGAAAAATTATAATTGTACCTTGGCCTTAAAAATTTTTGTCAAAACATTAAAATCTTTCTTACTGTCATTTATAAATGTACAGGAAAATAAAAAAAGAGTAAAGCTAATATCTATTTGGTACACTATAATTTAAAACATTAAAAACATTTAAAATTAAAGTGTTTTTCTTTGTGAAAACTTATGAAGAGTAGCTTGAACAAGTTTGCCTTCTTGTTATATAACTAATAATTTGGAACAAGCATCTTTTATATACATTGGCAAATTGTCATATTCCTTACTAAATTTGGATCAGCTTCCCAAATTTTATTCTTTGTTCTTTCAATGTCTTGAAATATCTCCAAAAGTTTTTTCTTTTTTCTTAATGTGAAGGTTTTTTTGCCAGCATTACTTCCTCTGGGACATCTTCATCCTGTTCATCCCAACTACTCTTTTCATTTATGTTAAGTTCTCATGATGTCATACCTAGACACTCACACAACAGCAGTGTCAATGTTCCGTGGTCATCTATCTCCTTATCATATCTAATTTCACATCCAGCATTATTACTTTTCATTTCTTTGCCACACTTTCATCTGTTGCATAATTCCCTCTTTTAATCATCCATTTTGTAAAATGTCATCTGAGTTTATCACCAGGAGACATGAAGGCAGCACAATTACCTGCTTTGTTGTGTGTTAACTGAATAACAGATGGGCAGTCACCATACTGAGGTGATTGGTCTCTGATTACAATGTGCATCTGGTATTTACATAGTGATTTCTGAGCTGAAGTGCCATTAGCGAAGTTTGTACTTCATGCAGTTGCAGTCAATATAGTAAATGAAACTGGAACCATGTCATTTAGGGACAGGTGTTATTTAACTAAACCATGGTGACTGAAATTTTTATATATTCTTTTTTCCTTTTATTTCAGAATATTATGAATTAGCAAAGCGAGAGCAGAGCTGCTGGTATTTTTAATTTCATGGGAGAAAAATCCTTAATTTTTCTTTAATCAGTAAGAATTATGTTGTATGTGCACCATTGTGATAAGGATACCCAGATTTGGATGGTTGAGATGTACTATGAGTGAGAGGTTCAAGATTAGGCTCAGCTCCTAACCTACTCTCCGTGTGATCCTCCTTGTCTATACCAATCTGATCATATCATTGTGACCCACACCCGGAAGGAGAACCACTGCTCTAAAGCCCTCCACACAATCAAAGTTTAGTCACTCTAGCTTTGAAATTTTTTACTTGAAAAAAACAACTAAGAAAAAACAACTAAGAAACAATTAATTTAGAATTTTTTGTGTTTTTGCTTTTAGTTGTTTCTTCTTATTTTGTTTTTTCAGTCATTAGAAAGGAATGGCTCTAACTGAGACAAATTTGAATTAGCTTTCACTTTTCAGAGCGTGCCCCTGGACCTCACTCCGTTCAGACATCAATCCTTTCCCCTTTTTCTAGATCTCAAGAAATGAAATGAAAGATAAATGCAAGGGGAGACAGTGTGAGTAACAGAAACCACAAATCCAGCCCCATGGAAACTCAAATGCTAACAATGAAAAGATGTATCACATATTTTAAAAGAATTTTCCCATTAAAAATAGGAATTAATTAAGAATTTATATTAAGAAAATAAATTAGGAGGAAAAAATCATTCATGAGGATATTTATTTTAGACTTACAATATCAAGTATTGTAAACGACCTAAATGCTAAATCGTGGGGAAATGGCTGAAAAACATATTGTAATATACTAACTAGATGGAATATTGCACAAATTTAATCAATGTAAATGTTGATTTTTAAATAGACTGTAGTAGTAAGGAAAAATGGAAAAGTATAATATAAAGTGAAAAAAGAGGAAAAACAGAACACTTTCAGTCAAAGAGGACAATGCAAGGGAGTTGATGCTTCTGCCCCTTTCCTCATAGCAGGAATGCTACTGCTCTCTTCCTGCCAGTCCCAGCACAAGGAACAAGCCCAAGCTCAGCCAGTCCCTTAGAGTTATCTCTCAGAAGAAGAACTTCAGGAAGAATTAGTAACTGGCATGGCAAAGTCCTGTTATCTTCATGTTTCTGGCATTAATAGAATCAAAATAGTAGACAAAACCCATCCTGATTCCTAACATCAGTTTAGTAGTATGTCCCACTCTGAATGTCCAAGTCTACCCCTACCCCAAATGGTTACCAGTGTGGTCCACTGCCAAAAAGAATACAATACTGTTCCTAGAAGTGGATCATAGGTATATCCAGAAGGAATAGAGGGTCAATCTGCCCAGAATTCTTTCTCCTCTTGTTGTGAAGCAGGTTCACTGTGTACCAGAGAACGCCTGTGCATACCAGAAGTAACACAAAGCAGGTTTATTATTTACAGACAGGCAGCAAGGGACACCAGAAGTCTATAACTTATTGTGAGCCAGTTCCCAAGACTCGAGAAATCTGTCCAGGGTGGATGAAGTCTCATCTATTTGTACACCACTTGTACCACACGAACCCCAGAAAGCAGGTCACCCTGGGTTTTATACCCTGGGGCAATAAGATTTGCTGGGCTAAAGCACTGAAGGACATCCTGTTTTAGGAGAGGTTACTGGACCAGAGCCTGGGCTATTCCAGCCAGCCAGCCCCTCCTTGTCTCAAAATGTTGCATACTGAGCACATTATACACTTATTCTGGGGAACTAGAAATGAGAAGGGGAGGGGGGCTGGGTTGGGGCAACACCACCCAGAGAACAGTCCTGCATTTTTCCTCCTCCTCCTCCTTTTCTTCCTCTTTTCTCCTCCTTTTCCTCCTCTTCCAACATGTTCTTCCTCTCCTTCTTTTCCCCTTTTATATCTATTTGTCCTCTTGGCAGAATCCCAGTCACATTTTGGTAGCATTTCAACCTGATTGAAGCCTTGAGGCCATGGGGGTTGTCTCTTCTGACAACTTTCCATCCTGAAATGATGAAAGTGGATCCATATGTAAGTGATCCTGTGGTCTTTTGAGGGAATCTACTTCTTAGTGTGTTTCTAATTCTTTAGAGTAGAATGTCTACAGGAAGACAAACAAACCTCTCTCTTGATAATATTAATCCTCTCTTATAACGTAACTGGATGTGTGCTACTTTTCTATTCTTCCCCCATCATAAGTGAGAATGGGGAATAATAACAGGGATGCTAAAATATTTTCATTTTTTGACAAGGCTGGAGACTATGAAATATTGAAAGCTGAGCATTGGGAGTTGATGGAGACTCTTTATTTCTCCAGATACTGTTTTTCTTACCTCACAGCCACATGACTAAAGACAGAGGGACAGAGATCATCTGGATCAGTGTTCGATAACAGATGACCTCATGCGGATTCCTGGACCCCACTGCACACCTACCATGTTAGAGGTGAGAGTAGGGATGGGATGGAGGTGAGGTGGCATTCAGAATCTACCTTTTTAACACATTATCCAGGTGATCCTTATGATTTCTAAAATTTGGGAATCACTACTTACCTATCTTCTTACTCTCCTAAGGAAGACCTACAGCCTCCAAAGTATCAGATATTACTTCCATCAGCCTTGAAGACAGATTAAGGGTGATGAAGATGGCATTATTCATCTCAATTATTCATTTTCATTCCCCTTCCTAAAAGAAGATTACATGCCCCTACCTTTGCCATGCTTCTCTTTGGGAAAGGCATACTCCACGGCCTGATCAGGTCATTTACATCACACTTGGCCATGTAACTTACTATGCCCAGTGCAATGTGAGCAAAAGTGACATCCGCAACACCTGGGCAGATGCTTCAAGAGCCACCCATGGCTCTGTCATTGCTCTTTCCCCATGCCACATGACTGAAATAGGCCTTTCCTTTAGTCTGGACCCCCAAATGAGGAAGATGTGTGATGCAGAGCCACAACTCTGCTAGAACCTACATTGACAGAGTAAGAAATAATCTGTTATTGTTGTAAACCACTGAGATCTTGGACTTGTTTTTTTTAATGCAGCATAACATAGGGAAGGATTTCTGATACAAGGTGATAAAAGATTTTTTTTTAATTTCCTAGACAAAAATAAGGGTAAATATGGCCACATAAAAGCAAAAAGTAACTTGTGCTACCTCTAAGGAGATGAAGTAAATGCTCCTGCCAATACTCACTGAAAGGACAGTTCCAATGAGTACACCAGTTACATACCAATCTCATGCTGCCACAGACTCTCCCCCCAGCCTGCACTGTTTCAAGGACAATAATGACAGCTTTAATCTGTCTTCAAAACAATGAAGAGGAATTATTTGCCCTGCTCCTCTCCTACATATACACACAATTTAGACCAGAAGGAATACCACCAGGCAAATTTCTTCAGATCCATCTAATTTCTTCAAAACTTTTCCTGTTTTATTTTCCAAAATCAACTTCTCTTCTTCCATGGCAACATAACAAGGCAAAATGGCTCTGTTTTAATATTCAAGAGCTGTTACTCCCAGACAATGTAGTGCTGTTCAGCAGAAAAGCCCTATTCAGCACATTAAAAAATTCCATTAAGTCTTCTCTTCTCATCACTTTTGAATTACAGATAACCTGATCAATACCCTTGTCAGACCCCTGATTTCATCTTCCCAAAATCACACGTTACAAACACAAATCAGAATGAAAAATAAAGTATATGGCTAAACCATTTCTATCTACTCATTGCATACTGTAAATAAACAAAATGGCAGGATTCTGAAACAGGTACATAACATTGGCTTGATAAATACCATGTGGATCTGGAGTCCCATACATGGAAAGGAATTCCCAGAAACTACCTCTCTTTAGCTTCCAGTCATCTAAGTAAATAAAAACATTCTGCAATTTTTTTAAAGGATAAGTCTAAAATATACTGGAAACAAATTTAACATGCTGAAAATATACATGCAAGTCTACTCTATATCCAGATGATAAATACGTCACATGGAATGTTATTGAAGCAATTATCATGTGCCATTTGTTCTTCTTGATTAGTCCAGTGTACCTATATAGTACAAAAGCAAATGTCTCTGTTTGATAACAAAAAGCCAGTAATTCCTTCAGGTGTAATTGGATCCATGTCATTTGGCCCAATGTACTTTGAAATGGTATGCGGCTGTCTTCAAAACCCAAAGACCGATCAAATATAATTTTGCAAGTATGCTTAAAGGAGCTAACATAAACCAGATCTCTCAGTTTTCAATACGTTCTTTCAAATGTAAAGAAGAGATGCTTCCATATGGAATAGAGCCACTTAAGAGCCACAGTCTATCACTGAGGAGAATCTAATGTCCCTTTGCTTCATGACCCAAGCCAACTGAGTCAGAGGTAATGATAATTGAAGTTCCTCATGTTACCTGACTTAGAAGCCCATGATGCTGCTGAGCTATTTATATTTAACTCTTAATAGGACCCCAGTATGGTTCAGGAGCTTCTGAGGCTGTTGAGTCAAGATTGGAAAAACAAGGGTGCTCTAAACTCCACCAGGACTACTTGGGAGCTGACAGCTCCCAGGCCAAGATCACCAGCAGAAACCTGACAAGTTGTTTGTAGGTTCTTTTCCTTTCCTTCCCTCACTACAAGAATCTAAGACATTCCAAAAGGTTTAGGAGGAGTTCACTTGGTCCCACACTTCCTGGAATACCTCAGAAGACCCCAGTATTGTTTTATAACCCCAGGGAATATCCATATTTCTGTAACTAACAGGAAAGAAATACACACACAGATTATGGGCTAGACTGTGTGCCTGCCTATTAGCTCAGATTTATATCCAAGAAAACACTCAGATTACATCCAGAATCCTCGAGGTTTAGGGGTACAAAATATCAATCTTCATTCATCAACTGGCAATCACTGTCACAGGCACCTCCATCCCACCAAATTTATCATCACTTTGATGGGGACATGGACGCCCTCCATCTCCTGGGGGATTTTTTCACTTCTCTTACACCTTCTTATATCAATTCTTCCCCCATCACACCTCCAAAATATATGACCATAATAAGAATGCCATCTAGACTGGTTAGGGCATTTGTTCATTAAAAAGCCAACTCTCAGCTAAATGAAGAACAAAAGATCATTAGAGGTGACAGAGCATGGAATTTTTGAAATGAGTACCTCCCATAAGGCCTCAAATATCACCTTGGCCGTTTATGACTCTCTTGGTGTGTATTTTATACACCATTTATTTAAAACAGCTTTGAGAGAAGGTCATTCAGGTATTTGGATTTGGGTTAACATCTAAAATGAACCACGGTTTATTATTCTTCTTATTGTCCACTTACTAAGGATAGTATAGTACATGGTTAAAGTCTATGGCCTCATTTGAGAAAGTGCAAAAACAGCACTTTTCCTCTGTTCATATTAGAATGAATATTTTGATATTTAAGGTTCTAACCCCTTAGGAGTGAGTGGTAATTTTGTGCATGTAGTACATCTGCACCTCATCCTTCTAACTCTTGAGCATAATATTCTAACTCAGGCAGAGAAGACTGCAGCAAAAGGATGTTAGTGTCTGCAGCAATGTCCTGTTTAAATGAATGGTATCTATAAGACAATCTTATTGAGCTTGTTCTAGCATAAGTGGCAGCTTTATGTTGAAGAACAAGAGGAGGTAGTGAAGGATACCGTGACGCATCATAAACCTGCAGAATTTTTACAAGCCATGATAGATGTTGAGATAATGAGAACAGATTCACTTGTCAGAGGCTCTGAGTCAAAACCAGAGTTTTCCATGATTTTCAAACAGAATACTTTTTAATACATTCATAACACAATAGCACTCAATAGCAATGATGATCCACAGAAATGTGTGTAAATTAATAACAAAAAGAAGCATCGACCTCTGATTGTCCAGAATGTCTGTGGGTAAGATGATAGTTACTTTAAACACTATGATATTTTTGAACGTTAACTTTTGCAAGTCTATCTCAAGTTCGCTCTCATCATTCTGGAATTAATCGAAGGTACGTACATGGAAAGACAAAAGGCAACTCATTTGAGATTCTGAACAGGATTTTTATGAAACCCCTGCACAAGTGGGAACTAAGGAAATTTGGTAACCACAGGGAAAAAAATGAATCTCCATCATCAAAAAATCTTTGAGAAGAGCTGAGAAGAATTAAATGGTTAAGGCTCAGAATGTAAAGAGGTTAATGTTGGGATGCCTCCAGAGCACAGTTTAAAACCGTTAATGTGCAATGAATTTATTAACCTAGAAAAAGAATGAGTTGTGAATTTAAAAGTGTGCTAATGTTACAGAAGTGTTAAGAGAATTCAGGAATGAGAGAATTGTGGGAGCTACCTTCCTTAGACTTCCTTCTATGATGCCCTCTGGGTGAAGCACAGAAACAGACATGATATAGAATACTTCTGCATTACAAGACCATGATTGAATTTCCTGAAAAGAACCAAGAAAGTATTTTGGATTCTGAAAGGGGAGCAGGGAACAGGGAGAAGCAGAGGGCAGTCTAATCAGAACTACAGTAGACAAAGATCAGAGACTGAGCCAGGAGGACAGTTTGATCCCAGGAGTTGGAGGTTGCAAATGAATTGTGATCACACCACTGCACTCCAGTCTGGGCAACAGAGCAAGACCCTATCTCTAAAAGAAAAATAAATAAATAAATGATTTAACTATTTGTTGCCTACTGATGAACATAATCACTGGACACTGAGGAAAGAATTTATTCAGTAAGTATTAGGAATCAAAAAAAATTTGGAAGGTTCAAACTGGCTTAAGAAATGAAAATAGAAGAAGATATATGAATAGTTTGTTCCAGTGTATAAACCAGTGATGCAGGCATATGGTGAACACCATTTTTTAGTTTGATGAGCAAACTTAGTAGAATTTTATTTAAAAATGTAAAGGATTTCAAGCACTAGGTCCTACTATTTCCCTCAAGACCAGTACCCCCAGCTGCTCCAAATGGAGCAGTAAAGTGAAATTAACCAATTCCCTTGAAAGGCTGTAGTGGTTCAGCTTCAGGGGGCTTGTTAATTTTCCTTCTCCAGGGGTTCCAACTGAGGCCTGAGAGCAGAGCAGGGAGGCAGAGTGAAAAGAAGAATTAATAAGCTTTCTAAAGTATTGCTACCCTACTTCTTTCAAGGGAATTGGTTAATTTCACTTTGTAGCTCCATTCAGATCAGCTTAAGTTTGAGAAAACCTCCAATTAAACAGAGGGAGTGGGGAGACAAAGGCAGTTGGGTAGGAAAGAGAGGGAATGGACAGAATTTAAATCAGTAACCTCAATCCAAAGCATTGCCCCAAATACTCAAAGCACTTTACAAACAAATACTTATAAAAACATCTGACCAGAACATGAAAAGTTTTCATTTTTATTAATTTTATCCTCCCTTTGAATCTTGGTAGAACTTCTGAAATACAAAAGTTTGCTACTTGAATCACAGGGTTAACAGCGATTTATCCCTGTCTCATCCGTATAATACTCACTCTCTCACATTTGGCTGGCGTGAATGTCTCTACCCATTTCCAACGTGGAGCATCAATAGCAAGTGTTTTAACATTGAAAGCAAGAAATCAGCACCTAGAGGGGACTTCTCTTAAGCACTGCCTTGAATTATAAAAAGGAAAAATATGATAAAGGAATGAAAGGAACTAATAGAAAAAAATAAAGAGATGACAAATGGAAGAGGCCGGAGGGAAGAGATACAGGAAAACAGTAAGTACATGTAAGTTTCCTACAGACATGAAGCATATTTTTAGAGGTATTGTGAAGGGCGTATGCCAGTACAAGCATTCAATTTATAACATAAATAGATAATGGACAAATTCTCCCTGTGAAACCCTAGAACACATAAAAACTCTGAAATAATGTAATACCACCCTTAACCTGGTATAAATAAGAGTTCAATAAAGCACTAGCAAGTATCTTAAAATTACCTGACCATTATCTGTAGACCACTTCTGTCTCTGTTTTTCTTTTATAGAGTTTTTAAGACCCTTTTTTTTCCTTTTGAGACAGAGTCTCGCTCCATAGCTGGGACTAAAGTGCCCTGGAGTCAGCCTAGCTCACTGCAACCTCAAACTGCTGGGCTCAAGCGATCCTCCTGCCTCAGCCTCCTGAGTAGCCGGGACCACAGGTGTGCACCATCATGCCTGGCTAATTTTTTCTATTTTTTTAGTGGAGATGGGGGCTTGTTCTTGCTCAGGCTGGTCTCAAACTCCTGACCTCAAGCAATCCTCCTATCTTGGCCTCCCAGAGTGCTAGGATTACAGGCGTGAGCCATCGTGCCCAGCCAAGACCCTTTCTTATAAAATAATCTTTTACCTTTGACAAATTTGACTGACATCAACCAATAATATTAAAACACTGAGGAATAGTCTCTTGATAGGTACTATGACAAAATAGAAAAGCACAGCTTTGGTGCCAGATTGCAAATAAAATCTACGTTCACCATTTTCTAGGTGAATTCCTAGATTTCTAGGTGGATATGTGATCTTAGGCAAGTTCCTGGGTCATCCAATTAAAGAAATGTCAACTTTCTTTCATAAAATGAGGATACTAATATCCACTGTGCAAGAATATTGGACTAGAGGATATGCATGTAAGGTACCTGAGACAATACATATTCAGTGCCCAACAAATGGTAACTATTATTATTATTAAAAGCTAAAGATAGATAAGACTAGAGCTTAAAAGTAACTTAAGAGATCATCTATCATCTCATCAGTGGAGCCCCAAACTAGTTTTGCATCAATATAACCTGCACGGAGCTTTATACAGATTTAAGGGCCCCACTTCAAATTTATTAGATCAAAATTTCTGTGAATGCTGTCCAGAAATCTATTTCCAATTCACCATATTATTTTCATTAATGGGTTAAGTCACTTTCCAATATTGCACAGTGGCCATACAAAAACTAGAACCTTACATTTCCTGTATTTCTGCTTGATCTTGACTGTTGTACCACTATAAGTGTTTATCTCCATGGTCAACTACAGTTTTGTACTCATAGTGTCCTTAGAAGTCTAATTATTATTATTAACCATTTTGTAGTCAGATTCTGTACACTTGGTAAATCTCATTACTTTTTTTCCCAAGATCCAGACTCTTTCTGGCAGACAATACCCAAGCACATATTTTGCCTGCTTTCTTTTTTTTTTTTATTTAGGGGGTACAAGTGGAGTTTTGTTACATGGATATGTTGAATAGTGGTGAAGTCTGAGCTTCAGGTGCACCCATCACCTGAACAATGTACATTGTACCCAATAGGTAATTTTTTATCCTTCATCCCCTTCCCGTCTTTCTCCTTTCTCAGTCTCCGATGTCCATTATGTCACTCTGTATGAGCATGCATACCAATAGCTTAGCTCCCACTTATAAGTGAGAACATGAGGAATTTGGTTTTTTGTTCCTGAGGCACTTTACTTAAGATAATGACCTCCAGATCTATCCAAGTTGCTGCAAAAGACATTATTTTCTTCTTTTGTATGGCTGAGTTGTACTCCATGATATGTATATATAAATATATACCGTATTTTCCTATCCAGTCCTCAGTTGATGGGCACTTAGGTTGATTCCATATCTTTGCAATTGTGAATTGTGCTACAATAAATGTATGAGTGCAGGTATATTTTTGATATAATGATTTCTTTTGCTTTGGGTAGATACCCGGTAATGGGATTGCTGAATTGAATGGTAGGTCTACTTTTTGTTCTTTGAGAAATTTCCATACTGTTTTTCATAGAGGTTGTGCTAATTTACATTCCCACCAACGTATAAGCATTCCCTTTTCACCACATCCATGCCAACATCTATTGCTTTTTGACTTTTTAATAATGACCATTCTAATTAGAGTAAGATGGTATCTCACTGTGGTTTTTTTTTAATTTAAAAATATTATGGGGGTACATATATTTTTGGTTACATGAAAACAAACCTCCCCATTAAAAAGTGGGCAAAAGACATGAACAGAAGCTTTAAACTGTGGCTTTAATTCACATTTCTCTGATGATTAGAGATTTTGAGCATTATTTCATATGTTTGTTGGACACTGTATATCTTCTTTTGAAAAATGTGCATGTTGTTTGCCCACTTTTTAATGGAGTTGTTTCTTTTTGACTTGCTGAGTTGAGTTCCTTGTAGATTCTGGATATTAGTCCTTTGTTGGATTCATAGTTTGTAAATATGTTCTCCCATTCTGTAAGTTGTCTGTTTACTCTGTTGATTATTTCTTTTGCTGTGCAGAAGGCTGTTAACTTAAGTAAGTCCCATTTTGCCCACTTTGTCTAGATTCTTCCTGTTACTTTGTTACTGTTTTATTTATAGACACGGAGCTGAATAAAGAATCCAGATATAATAGCTTCAATAAAAGCACATAAAAAGAATATTTAGATTAAATATAAACTTGTGCTTCTAAACAAGATAAAGTAACAAGGACCAGATTTACCTTCCTTTCTGAAACAACTGAAAATCTGGACAGAATATATAAAACAACAGTTCTTAAGACATTGGACATCAGGCAACAAAGGACGGAGATCCCTAAAAAGTGGGAAACAAGTTAATGCCTACAATTCTTGAGCTTACTCCCTAAAGAGAATTTCCAGGTCATACTGTAAGGAGAGGAAACCCTGACAGAGCTAAAAAAGTGTGCAAGTCATACAATCTTGTCTAGCCACAGTGGAATTAAATTATAAATCAATGACAGAAAGATCCCTGGAAAGTCCCCAAATATTTGGAAACTAAATAACCCTCTATTAAAACACCTATGGGTCAAAGAAAAAATGCAAGTGATACTAGAAAGTATTTTGAACTACATGAAAAGGAAAACACACATATCAAAATTTGTGTAGTGCAGCCAAAGCAATACATGAGGGAAATTTATAGCATTAATATGCATATATTAGAAAAGAAGAAAGGTCTTATGTTCCACCTTTAAGAAAAAGAAGAGCAAATTAAATCAGAAGTATAGGAAAATAAAAATAACAAAGATCAGAGTGAAAGTTAATAAAAATAATAAACTAAAAAATTGAGAAAATCAATCATGGAAATCAAAGTCTGGTTATTATGGATCAATAAAACTGATAAACCATTAATCATACTGATCAGGGGAAAAAAAGAGAAAAGCCACAAATTACCAATATCTTAAATGAGAGTTATTATTATAAGTTTTATACATATTAAAAGAATCACAAATCAATATTAATAACTTTATGGTAATAGATTTAATAACAGATAAAATGGACAACTTCCTTGAAAGACACAAATTACCAACAATTAGTAAAGAAGAAACAGCCTGTATAGCCTTATATATACTAAAGAAATGAACATTGAAATAAAAAACCTTCTCATAAAGAAAAGTGGTATGTGTTTGGGGGTGGGTGGAGATTACAAAGGGATATGAGGAAATTTTTGGAAATTGATGGCTATATTCATTATCTTTATTATGGTGATGGTTTCAAAGATGAATACATATGTCAAGACTTATTAATTGTACATTTTAAATATGTGCAGTTTATAGCATGTCAATAAAACTGATAAACATGTGATATAAAAAATACTTATTGCATTTAGAAAGATTGTGACAGTTGGCAGTCTATATTCATTCAAGAGGACTCCAAAAATTAACAGTCAGAAACATACAACTCTAATCTTGGAAAATGGTCAAAAAGAGAACCTTAAAACCAGAAAGTGGAAATCCCTCAAGTTTAATGACATTGTAGATCTTCTAGTAGTGTCCTTTTCCCTTCTTGGGTCAAAGGTGTTTATTGGAATTTCTAATAAAAAACCAAACATTTCCAAAAATGTGTTTACTAATGGTAGGGAGAAAATGTAATAACTATTACTGAAATTAGAGAGGAATTATACCTCCATGTCAGAGTCTAGGCAAGTCTGTTCACACCTCTCTCAGTTATTCATCACTAGTATCTGTCCCACTTCCTTCATAGGCCTCTTGTGAGAATAAAATAAAATAAAATAATGTGTCTCAAAGGAGTTTTTTATATAAAGTATTTAATGTTTCAAATACTTTGAATGTACAAGACTGATAGGATGGAATGGAAAATAATCTTTTCTCGAGTCAGCCTATACATAGCCATTCTTAGGTGATTAATCCAACTTTCACCCCACCCTCCACATCATCAGCTTATATGGAATCTACGGAAGTTCCCATGATTTTTCTGATGAAGCTCAGAAAATTAAGAAGTTTTCATCAGTCTCCCAAGCAGTCCTGGGACATTAATGAACATGTTCTGACCCATGTAATGCCAATTCTGGATTTAATTCAGTATTAAAGCTTGGCTCTTGATTTATACTGACCACCTATAGTGGAGGAAGATTGTTTTCTTCCCTTTTTATCCTCTTTATGTTTCAGTATCTCTTCTCTCAGCTTGCTACTGTGAATTTGTTCCCTCTCTAGAATCTAAACAGAGGAGGTAGAGTAGGAAAAAGGGCAGGAAAGCTTTTATCTAGGCCCTGATATGGTTGTGTTGGGGTTTAAAGCAGATCCTTTCCCTTATGAAAACATTCATAGGCTCTTGGGAAGCCCTCATCACAGAAAATCTTTACCTAGCAGTTCTCAATGCAGGCACTTCCTACTTGATCACTCAGGACTCTTCTCTCAGCCCTTGGGTATCTGGGTATATACTTCTATCATCCTTCTGCTAAGTTTTCCTTGCACTTTCAAGTAGTCCATTTGAACAAGATCTAAAATGACCCTCTACTATTCTCTCTCTCTCTCTCATATGGCTCACAATCTGACCATGGAAAACTGCCTGAACTTTGTTGTCATTCCGAGTGCAGCTACATTCTGTATGTTTGCTATGGCTGTCGTAACAGAGTACCACCAACCGGGTGGTTTAAACCAACAGAAATTTATTGTCGTACAGTTCTGGAGGCTAGAAGTCCAAATCAAGGGGATGAAAGGGCCATTCTACCTCTGAAACCTGAGGGGAGAATATTTCCTTGCCTCTTTTAGCTTTTGGTATTTACAACAATCCTTCACATTCCTTGATGCATCACTCCAATCTCTGCCTCTGTCATCACATGTTCATTTTCTTCCTATGTGTCTCTGTCTTTTACCTTCTAATAAGGATACCAGTCATATTGGATTAGGACCTACACTAATTCAGTATGACCTCGTCTTAACTTGATTACATCCTCAAAGACCCTTTTCTGAATAAGGTTACCCTCACAAATACTGGAGTTTGGAACTTCAACATATCATTTGGGGAGGAACACAAATCAACCCATAACATGTGCTAACCCACCCAATGGTAGCCCTGTGCTCTACTGCCACCGGACCCTCAAGCTGATGCTCAGCTTTCAGATTTCTCAGGCATGAGACAAGTACCAGTCCTCAGTGTCC
The DNA here is from genome assembly GCA_023783475.1 of Daubentonia madagascariensis. Classification (NCBI taxonomy): domain Eukaryota; kingdom Metazoa; phylum Chordata; class Mammalia; order Primates; family Daubentoniidae; genus Daubentonia; species Daubentonia madagascariensis. The sequence continues at coordinate 34,836,397 of JAKFHU010001209.1, forward strand.
CTCAAGCTCACTAAATGGTTTCTTTAGAGTGCCTCCCATTGCATTCGAGGTGAGAGGAAATCACCCCTTCCCACCCAGCATCCATTTCATTTAAGTCCCACATAGATGGTTCTGCATCTCCTTTTGGAACATGAGTACAGTTAGCATCTTTTATATTAGGACCTCAGTCAAAACTGAAGCTGAAATAGCTTCATATTTATATACAAAATTGTGAGAGTAGGTTAACAATACTTGTGTTAGAGCAGATGCATACCAGCCACATCTATGGTCAGAAATTTCATTCTCAGGGTTAAAATAAAACGTGTACATTTCTCAAAGAATTTTCCACTTACTCTGCTGTTTTCTCAGGGAAAGTGGGAGAAGCCAGATGATCTTTATTACAAAGTCGTGTAAATATGTAGTATTATCATGAGTAATAAACCCAAAAGCACAATAACTGAAATCATACAGAAGAGTAAACTTAGCCTGTAGTCTAAGTAGCCATCTCTCCAAATGGTCTTTGCTAAATAAATAAGAAAAACAGTTAATTTGATGTCTTTCACCTAACTGGCTTGTAAGTAAAATTTAGATGAGAATAAAATGGCCAAAAACAAACCTAAAAGAGCAAAAATGGAAGGTAAAAACTTGAATGATTGGGATAATCAAGAAATTCTATAATTGTTTTAAGAAATATTGAATGCATTAAAATAATAAAAGCTAAAAAGGAGAAAGTGGTTTTATTGTACATGGCTCATGCAATTCACTTTCGTAGAACTTATTTCTTATAAGAAAATGATTAGCTGCACACATAAAAGCTAAGATTAAATGAGTGCATTTGCAATCATTCTTGAGATGTGGAATGTCCATGATCACATACTTACAACATACACTACCACCCACTGCATAGATCATGGACACATTGATCATGACTTTCTGCTAAGTGCCAAGACCTATAAGACCTCTACTTGAGAGAGGGGAATGACAGTTACTTTATCCTTTCTAAATTCCATCAGATAATATATTTTATCTTCCCTGCCAATAAATAACTCCATTTGAGCCTATAGTGTAATTGTGTACATCCAAACTAGACCATTGAGTCAAAAAGCTATTTGGTATTATTAAAATTTTTTTGCATGTATGTACAATAGCACCCCTCCTTCATCACATCCCTTCCAGTTAAACACTCTTGACTTAAACTGACTCTGTAATATATGATTTATTCAACCACATCAACTCATATTAGTCCCTGCTTATTACTTACGTGCAAGTGACTTCCTGTGACACATACATGGTTAGAATTACAAAGTGTGCCGGGAAAACCCAGCTGTGACATTATCCCACTTCCTTGTTTCATCCAGCCCCAACCTCTGGCTCTCGAAGACCTTCCATTTTCCCATAGACTCTGTTACCAAAAGGCTCTGCTTAGTTCCCATTTTATGGATGAAAGTTATCAAGCCTTAATCTCAGCTCCAGCTCCATTATCCCAAACTTTCCATGACTTTTAATAAAATTTCAAACCACAGGCAGTACTTGAGTAGCAAATACTCCAAGTGATTCAGGATTCAGTTATGTGGGACTTAATGAACAACCTTAGAAAATTTAGGAAGTAAATATATTTCCACTCCCATCTGTCCACATTTGCCTTTTCTAACCCCTATTTTCTCTCTGTTCTTGTCTACCCTTCCCTGCCAGCAAGATGCCTTCTATTTTCCAGCTCTCTGGGGGCTGACATGATAAATTCATTTACAAAAATGTGTTATGTATCTAATAAGACATACCTTAGGAATATTTGCATTTCTAAATAATACTACACAAAGGGAAGAAACTCTTTTAAAAAGGGACTAGTACAAAAATCACTGAATTATAGAACTGGAAGGAACATGAATCCTTCTTCCTTTGGTCTCATTGCATGTGGCTTATTCATTCAATCATTCAACAACAATTTTTTGAGAGCCAATATGTATCTTCATGGTGCTTGCATTCTTTTATCTTATCCCAATTTGTTTGTACCAATGTTAGTTGGACATTTGTCTAGCTTCCCTCTCACTGGTAAATGAGTTTCAGGAACAATCCAAGCTTATTATATGGTACAATAGTACCTTGCATAGTACCTCAGTAAATGTTTGAGGAATTTAATTCAGTCTCATCTAGTTCCTCATTTTAGAGTTAAGGAAAAAAGTACACTGGAATCTTAAGGGACTTTTCCAATGTCATATACCTGGTCAGTGGAAAACACCAAATAATTCACTAGCATTTTAGGTATCAGTATAGAAAAATACTTTTTTACATAATGTTAACCTTCAACTATACTATATTGCCACCCAACTAATTATTCTGCCTAAATGGAATGGTCTTATTTTTAAAATACATCTGATTCAAATTTGAATCTTTAGCAACAATTTATTTGAAAATTATACTTTTAATATGTGCTTTCTTGTAACTATTAATCTAACTATCCCTGATCCTGACACATTATAGAGTTTTGTGATTACCATGCAGTGTAGTCTGATAGGATCAGTGGCAGGAACAGCCTCACTATGCTTACAGTGCATTTGTAAGACAAGCCTCAGTATTAAGAGGGATGATAAAAACCTAGAATGACATGGAAGAGGGTGAACAGGCTGGTGGAGGATGAAAAACACAGTTGTTTGAAAAGTGACTGGAGGCCAGGTGCAGTGACTGTAATCCTAGCACTCTGGGAGGCTGAGGCAGGAGGATACCTTGAGCAGAGGAATTTGAGGCTGCAGCGAGCTATGATGACACTACTGCACTCTACCTGGGGCAACAATGAGACTCTGTCTCCAGAAAAAAAAAAAAGGAAAAGAAAAATGACTAGAGTATTAGAGAATTTTGGACCTTGAATACAAAGACTTTCAGGGAGTCCATTAATGTTATTTTCAAATCTTTAAAGGTATTGAATATGGCAAATGAATAAATTACTTGTGTGTCTTAAGGGACAAGTATGAAACCAAAGGTGAAGCAAAAGGAAATCAAACACTATCAATGTAAGTGTCACTGATGTATTGAATCAGCTGGACTCAGTAGGTTGTGAAAGAGAGGGGAGGGGAGGGGAGGGACTTTCACCCCCCAACCATTCACACACTCTGGGCGTTCCTTTTTCCCCATCGCTGATGGCATCTAGGGCAAACCTCGTTGCCCCATTTAGTCACAAGAACAATCTCATTTCAATACTTTTTAAAGCCCCATCTAACAACATTTTTAAAAACTCTGAACTTTATCCTATTTGAAGACTCTCCCTTCCCCTGTGTCTGGGCTGGCAATCCGAAGTGCGTGAGTGATGGTCCTCTCTCTCTCCCTGGCTCCGCCTCTTACCCTCTCTCATGGCTACTACTTTTGATGGCTTTAGAGTCAGACCAGAGAGAGAGAGAGGATTAGGTGGAAACGGCTCAGTTGTATGAGACTGGTAGAATTAGTATTGGGGTGATAGTTTCCCTCACTGGTGTTTTTGCAGACTCCTTGGAACTCTTCTACTAAGGATTCCTCAACTGCAGTTCAACCCAAGCAAAGCCACCTCTCCAGCGTGCAACTGAGGACTAATCTGGGTTTCTGGCAGTTCCCTCTGCTGTGGTCCCCTCACCCCATTAAGCAGTCCTTTTGGGTGGGATGTTCTTCAAGCTGACCTGTGGTCATTTCCCCTCAGTGGGATTCAAATCTAGATACCGGTAAGGACACCTATTTCTCCACAGCTGGAGCAAGTGCAGCTCATTCCCAGAGCTTCTCTTCCCTCTGCCACCAGGAAGGGACAGCTCCAGCCACAGTCTGTCACCATTGGACTGTTTAAGAATAACTCAAGAATCGCATCTTCATACATGAAGAGCTTTACCAATGCATCTTCCTTTGAAGTCTTCTCACTTAGAGTAGAGAGAAAGTACTTACTCTTCCCCATCCCAGTGACACAGAGAAAATACTCCCCCAAGAAAGTCTTCCCTGAAGCCCTTCAACCCCGGCCTTTTACATATGCCTTGGGGTGAGTGATAGCTAGTGCAGGCAGACCCAGTCTACGATCATCTTCTTTGCAAATCTAGCTCCTCGATTGAGAATGTTTTGTTCTCCAACTTTGGGTATCTGGAGACAACAGAAAATAATTCCACTGAACATCCTTTGGCTTAAATAAAATGTTCCAATAATTCAAAGCAGTTCAGAAAGTGTAGTTACCACTTGTACCCCCATAATATTCTGAAATAAAGAAAAAGAAAGTGTAGTTACCTTGTGAACCACTAAAGAGTTCAAGCATAGGCTAAATCTCAATTCTAGACTGTCAGGGCACAGGTAAGCCTCCAGCATAGATGGAGAAGATGATAATCACTAAGGTCCTTTTAGCTCTTGAGACTTAATGATCCACGGGCTGCCTGTGTATCAGATGAGCTGAGAGGTCTCCTATTCATCAAAAACAAACAGAGGAAAGAACATCAACAGAAAGCCAGAATATGATGCAACTCGATAAACATCTCCACATATCCTACTTGGCTATTATTTATTTGATCTCCTCTCATTTTGTTTGAATTGGCATATCATGATAGTACAAAGCTTGTTATTTTAACTCTAACATAAAATCCCTAGAGGGATAAAAGGAGAGTTCTGAGTTCAGCTATATCAAGTATTCAGATAATCAAAAGAAGCTTAGAAAATAAAATAGTAACAACACTGGCACAGTTAAGCAATGTGGAAATATTCAACATTACTCTGTTTAAAAATAATTACTAATAATTACAATGATAACAATTAAAATAATTTCATTCTCTCCTTCCTTTCCTTTAGGCTCTTGCATTGTAATTGCACTTAGGTATTTTCTTTCTCATGCCAGATATCGTCAAACACAGGGCTCTCCCTGCTCCCAAAACTTGCTCCGGTTTGATTTCTCTTCAGTAACTGAAAGAAATATTGTTTAGACTCTAGGTTAGCTTGTCTCTAACCTTCTTGATCCTGAATTTTTCAGCACATGCACCTTTTGCTTTCTTTGAGAAAACCTAGGTGCAGACTCATTACTTCTCTGAGTGGTCCTAAGGAATTCATACACACACACACACACACACAAAGTGAGCTAAGTAGATTTTCCAACTTTTGCATATGGAACATAGAATAGAAGGTTAACATTTTATAACCCACATTAAACAGCTTAAAATCTTTCAGATAGTCTTGGCTTTCACGTCCCTCTTCAGCTAAATCTCCATGGAAGATTTTTTTCTTCTTTTGATTTTTATCTTCCTTATTGTGATACCTTGACTGTGGGCCCTTTTCTCCTCTCTCCCAGGTTTCCTCAGAAATTTCTCATTCTTTCCTTTATATGTGGAGTCAATCCACTCTACTTCAGTGCCTATTACACATTTTGCATATTCAAACACATCCCAGGCGTGATCAGCAAACAAAAAGGGCGTCATAACTGCACCTGCCTTCCTGAGAATACAATTTAGCCACCACCTTTGATTACTGGAACACATTCACCATGCCTTACCCCCCTCATCCCTAAGGTTTATCCAGATAGTCTTCTGAAAGAGATGTTTCTCCCTCTATTTAGATATGCAATCTCAGTGAAATAATGCAAATCTTCTTTATGATTTCTGTCCTGTCAACTGAAACTGAACGGATAATCTTGGGTATTATTTTCCTCAGTAGTCACAGTAATCACACTCACCTGACAAAGCCATGAAATGGATGGTACCTGGCTGCACTCTCAAAGTCTTGCATTCTGAATGTCTCTGAGTCAGCAAGCCCTGAAGACATCGCTAAGAGGATCCTTTTCCTTTTTGGGCTTCACATTTCTCATGGCTCTGAGGACTACATTCCACAAGATTATTTTTATTTCCAATCATACATCTAGGAACATGTTTGGGTGGAAATAATGACAACAGTGATCCAGATGATTATACCTTGAATTTATAGGGCACTTTTCTGAGGAACTGAGAATTCTTCTAAAGATCAGAGGCTCCCCATCACCTCTCTTCCCTAAATATCATAATCCAAAAAACAGTGATTGCACCTATAAATGAAGACTTATTTCAAAACTTTAAATACCTTTTAAAGGGCTAACCACAAATACAGAGTACTGGCACGTTCCACCCATTCCCGACTCCAAGAATGACGAAATAGGAAGCTGGCAGTGAGTTACGGTGCCTACAATGGTTGTAAAGTAGTTTACTTTCTGCCTGAGGAAAGCATTAAGACATGCGTCACCTATCGTTAGAGAAGTTGTTCGGCAACTGTCAGGCCCCAAATAATTACAGACCACAGTTTCTTCTAAGATATGCTCCCCACTTTCCACACGGCAGTAACTGCCTTCCACCACCTGTTCATCAGCACTGCGTGCGTGCGGAGAATGTGAGAGACAGGCCTGCTGCTCACCTGAGGTTAATGATTACCCTGTGGCTTTTCTCTGCAGTTTACACATTCTAATGTTTTCCTGCTGCATTATCACTTGGCAACTCTTACAGGGAAAGAGAGAAGTGCACTGCAGGTCAGGATTACCTGTAGACTTCCTCATTGATTCTGTGTGTGTGTGTGTGTGTGTGTGTGTATGTGTATTTAATCAACGATATCATTGCAGTATGTTGAACCAAGTTGGGAAAGGAAGAACCAAAGGCAAGGAAATGGCTTGAATCAAAATGATCTCTCCAAAAGTGTGTTGTTGAACCACAGAAGGAATGTCCTCGTAGGGTTGCAAGATGACGTTCATGAGGGCTATCTGCATACTGCATAAGGCAGATATTACTGTTCTATTGATTTAAATTGATGTTTTGCAAAATAAACACACACAAGCACACATGAAGAACCTTCATCTACACTCCTTAAATGCTGCCTTTAACTAGGTAAGCACGGGTCTTTATGTGGTTAAGGGAATAATTTTGACCCAGCAGAGCTGTACTCCATGTTAAGAAAATGAAAGCCCTTTGAAGATTAATAGGTCTGTGTGTCTTCATTCATTTTGCAAGGTTACAACCCTACTGATTCCTGCACTGTAGCAATTTAAGGAGAGCAAGTGTCAGCCTCTTCTGAGAGATGTGAATCATGATGCAATCTTCCCCAGATCGCCCCCATTTGTCCAGTCTCCCACAACTCCTCCAGTTCACTATGCCAATACTCATCTCCTCCAGACACTTCTGACAGTTGAAGCTGGATGTCCCAGTAAATATGAACATATATGAAGAGATCAGAACCTCTTGCCCAATAAATTAGCAAATTTAGGTTAGTTCATTAGAATTTCCTGAAATGGTATTTGGGGTGTCTTGGACATTTTCTTCCCTAGGCAAATGCAACACAAAAGGAAAAATTGCATTTCCCCAAAATGCATCAGTCCCAAGGCTCAGGCCCATCCGCAGGAAAATACAGCTACCTTTCTGTGGCTTACCTGCGCGAGTCCCTAATGAGGCTCTGCTAATCTCCAATTCTTATAAGTGGCTCACTTTTTACTACATCTTGGGCTCACAGCCGTGTAGCTTTGGGGATGAGATTCTTTTGTAAAAGCCACGTCTAAAGGCAATCTATTTGATCAAAGAATAATATCCTGACTTCATCTTTTACCATTTCCCAGTGATACTTGGGCTGCAGGTGAAATCCTGTAGTTACTTTGTTTAACATTAAAAATAATTTCATTTTCCTGCCAAAAGCTGTTCTTACTGATCATGTTGCTGCTTAGAAGCCTGGAGGATCATGGCTTTTACCTAATTTTTAGTAGTGAGAGATGGCAGATAATCCTAATTAAGAAAGAAACACAGATGGGGAGAAAGACTGCAATATAGAACAAAAATAACAAGTCTACTATAGTATCTATTTCCATAATCCAAAAGAGAAAGGGAAATTGTCCAGGCAGCAGGAATTGCTTTCAAGAGCAGTCTGTACTCCAAGTCTAAAGCAGAAATGCCGCTGAACTTACTCAGATCTTCTATTCCTTTCTTCAGTTCAGCTGAGGATTTCAATTTAATCTAGTGCTGCAAAACCAACAGTTCAGTAGGAAACACCACAGATTCTGAAGGGAAAATAATTTTACCATTACATTAACTATATTTAAATTCAGAAGGTCTGAAGATATTTTCCCCAAGGCATTATTTCTTTTCCTTAGTTCAAATCATCTGTTAAATCTTCTATTTGAAGACTTAGAGTTGATATGGGAAATGTCAATGCCTGCAGTCTTGTGACCATGACCTGCTGTAGTTGATATTCAGTCTGTTAACGTGGATGTCTAATACCGTTGTTAAAAGGTTAAGTGCTTATTAATGTTAGCCCTGGGTAATGGCAATGGACACTAGCCAAGATAGCGTAATATGAATGCTAAATCTGAATACAGCACAGAGAAAATCCAGGATTCTCAACAAATCAGGAGCTATTTGTATATATGGCTCCCATAACAGATAACAGATGTTTCATGCACTGCAATAAAATACAGGAAATAAATCCATCTCTAGAATTAGATAAGAGGGTGTGATTTTAGGGTCAAACAAACCTAACTCCATGTAAATACATGAAGAGACTATATTGCCAGCTGGATAACCCATAATGTTTGTAATTTAAGTGGTTTCTAACCAATATAACCAACTCAATAACCCACAAATGGAAGAAATTGTAGAAATTGGAAATTGACTGAATAAATTATTAAACACCAAGTATCTCTCACCCAACACTGAAAATTTACAGAAATATTCTTTAAAATTCAGAATGTAAAGGACTCATAGAGTCTAAAGTACTTACCCGGAACAATGTCAAAGGTCCTACAACTGAATAGAAAGAAAAATTTGGGTTCTGTTTTGGCTGGAAAGAGATAAGGAAATAATTACAATTGAGTGGCTATTGCATACCAGACATTTTATATACAGCTCGTTTACTTCTCACTGCAGTGCAGATATAATTTTTTTCCATTTTACAGAAAAAGAAATTGAGACTAAGAATAGTAATAATGTTCACAATGATTGTTTTCATTACTATTATATTAATAGTTAACATTTGGAGGAACAATACGTCAGTTACCAAACTAAGTGCTTTAAATGTGTTATTGCATGCAAACGTTTCCAGAAAAGGAAGATATTTTCATTCTCATTTTATAAATGAAGAAGTTGGGGCTTTCAGAGTTAGAATAACTTGCCCAAGATTATGCAGCAAAATGATAAGGTCAAGATTAAAACCACAGTCAAATATTACAGCTCTTTTAGAATGCGTCTGGCAGGTTTTCTGGTCTTTACTGGAAAACCCACACAGAAAAAATAAAAACCAGTCACTTCTACTGGGCTACAATCAACAAGTGAGGCAGACATGATATGCTTAACTTGCTATAAACATGAAAATTTTATAAATTACTGGTTGTGCAAAATGTAGTAGTCTTCTCTAAATTACCACTAACCATTGCAATAATTGAGAGTGTATAATCAGGTTATTAAGCATGAAATGTCTGATTTCCTTAAGGGCTAAGTTTGACAGTTGATATCTCTGACATTTCAGTTTGACACTTCTTGTTTTATTACATTGTGAACGTACATCATCAGTCTTTCAAATGCATGTTTTGGCTTGTGATTGTCTTTCAAATTTTTCTTTACAGCAATTTTTGTGAAACCATGGATAAGTCAAAAATTCATGTTATTTTCAAATATGAGTTCCATCGGGGAACCAATGCAGTGCAGACAAATCGAAATATCCACAGTGTTTGGGAAGGATGTGGCTAATGAACGCACAGTACATCGATGGTTTGAGAAGTTCCGTTCTGGTGATTTTAATCTCGAAAATAAGCCACGTGGGTGACCTGAGACCAAGGTGAATAATGATGCGCTGAAAGCTGTAGTGGAAGAGAATCCATCTCAACCTACACATGAATTAGCAGCAAGGATTGACATTACTATTCCAACAATATTGGACCATTTGAAACAAATAGGCAAGGTGAAGAAGCTGAATAGATGCGTACCACATGAATTAAACAAGCGTCAGAAAAGAAATCATCTTGCCTTTCTTTGCTGTCACGACATAAAGGCGAACCATTTCTACATCGTATTGTTATGTGTGATGAAAAATGGATTATTTATGACAATTGCAAGCTTTCAGCACAATGGTTGGATAAAGATGAAGTGCCGAAACACAGCCCCAAACTGAGCATTCATCAAAAAAAGCTAATGGTGTCTGGTGGTCCAGCACTGTATTATCCACTACAGCTTCATGAAACCTGGTCGATTGATTATAGCAGATGTCTACTGCAACCAGTTGGACAAAATGATGAGGATTCTTGCAACTAAGCAGCCGAGATTGATCAATAGAGACAGGCCAATCTTCTTGCCATACAATACTCAACCACATGTCACACAAACAACACTGCTCAAACTAAAGTGGCTGGACTTGGAAACTCTCTGTCATCTGCCGTATTCACCAGACCTCGCACCAACTGACTACCACTTCTTCCCAGCTTTGGACTGCTTCTTGCAAGGAAAAATATTCAATTCTCAACAAGCTGTGGAAAATGCCTTTCGCGATTTCATGGCCACTCGCTCTCCAGGCTTCTGTGCTGCTGCCATAAACAAGCTACCGGTAAGATGGCAAAACTGTGTCGACAGTTTAGGCGCATACTTTGATTAATTGTATTGCTTCTTGTTTGAGATTTAATAAACTACACTTTTGATTCAAAATCAGATATTTCCTATTTAGTGACCTAATAATATTCACAGGGAAAATAAAGGCAATATTTACAGCATTAATTCTAGTGTCAGGTATGTGGGTTCTAGTCAGTGGTGTATTCAGGGGAAGTAATACAGTTGTTAGTGCCTACTAACATAGCAAATAAGGAGCTTTGTGCACACGACTTCTCTGAAGTTCTTACCAAGAAATCTCATGGTGATATAAACAATATTTTGAATACCAATAAATATATTCTCAGCTCATTTCTCTTCATTTAACCTGCATTTTATTAAAAGCACAATTATTGACTTAATTATTAAAAGTAGTTTTCAATTTCAAGAGTGGAGGCCCATGAAGATTTTGTCAGCCAAGGTTGCATTTGTTTTTTGATTATTATTGTCCCAGAAAAGTTATGAAATATCTTAAACCACATTGATAAAAAGTCCTGTGAAGAAGTTTGGAAATATTGTCATATTGTCCTAAAGCACCTGCAGGATTTCAAAGTAATTTTTCCAGACATGTTTCCTAACGTTGGTTTTAAAGTCTCTGGGCTTGTTCTACTTACTGACTGTGTGACGGCCCAGGAACTATTACAGTATGTCCACAGCAGTGTGTGCTGCTCTGTTTCCCAGCATCCCTTGCAGTTAGGTTGGCCACTGATTGAGACCTAGCACTAGAATGAGGACAGAAGTGATATAAGCCAGGATCCTAAAATATCCCAAGTAATTTTTCAAGTCTCCTCTCTCCAGTCTCTGTAACAGGAAGTGAAGTCTCAGAAATGATGAAGTCACTTAATGGAAGGGGTCCATATTCCCCAGTAGCCACTTGGAGTAAAGCTACCAACTAGGAACCTGTGCATCAGTGTTTGTGGGTGAGAATTAACCTTTGCTGGGCTAAGCCACAGAGAATTGTTTCAATAGCAGCCAGCCATATTTTATAGTGACCTTAGAACTAGAAAACTAATATATTACTGGTATCTACTTCATAAAGTCCCTGTGAGGATGTGATAGGATAATGAACTTAAATGCATAGCAATCATGAGTTTGAGTCTGTAGCATATAAACTATTTTTGGTATATTAGCTAAAGAATATAAAAAGTTAAATATATGCTTTATAATATATGCCTATATAAATAAATACACACACAATTATATATATGTATGTAAACACAAACTTCACTCAGTCCATATACTGTGGAAAATATGGAAAAGGAGCAGTCAATAGGATGGCCATTTGATGGTTACCAGATATAGAAAAAGAAGGCAATAAAACATGAATTTTGGGACAATCTTTTGGTGCTTATGGCAGACTGCTACCAGCATCTTTTCTCCCCGGAACAATAGAACAGAAAATTCATTCATGTAGAATCACAGAATGACAAGGCCCACTGTGAACTTAATGTAGCACTTTGTATTGAAAGCCCAGAGCTACAGAATTCAGGTTTGTTTCCCAACATTATGGCCTCTGCACATCATTACAAAGCAAGCATGAGATTTTCCCAAGATAGAAAGCTATTGTGACTGATTTCTGGGACTTTTAGAAGCCCCTCCATACTCAGCTGGATTAGATAGCCAAAGAACTCTTTCACAATTATAGAAAATATCTTAACACTTTCTCAGTAGAAGTTAGAGGAAACACTAGAATGACTGGCATGGTTGAAATCAGTTACACCTACAGAAAGACTGTAACTATTCAAGGCTATCGCATCAAATGCACAAGTCATATAGATATCTGGTCAGATTGGTTCAAGAGGGAGATAAAAATTCAGAGCCAATATCTGTCCTAGCACTTAACCTCTTTATGCACCTGAAAGAACTCAGCCAGGACACTGAGTCTAGATAGAATTTAAATTCCAGCTGCCACCACTGGTCATCCTCCAGATCCAAACGTCTTTCTGGAATCTATTGTCCAGATTAGGCTTCTTTTTCAAGACCTTATCATTTTGTATTTTATCATTCCTCATATTTCATTGCTTGACTTGTTAACTTGGCCCCTCTGAGCTCTACAAATATAAGTCTAAGAGTAGATGAAAGCTGAAAATATATCTGTGACTCTGATCTCTTGATACCCTGCTCCCTGAAATCACAGTTTATTGCATCTGGTACTATATGAGGATTAACAAAAGTGGAGGCAGGTATCCTGGGTCAACACAAGATCACCACGTGAGATGATGGAAGCTGGAGACAATATAGGAAAACAGCAGGAGCTCTCGTGATGATGACAACAGCCTATCCTAAAAGATCCCGACAGTGTCATCCATTCAGAGAAGGGAGATCAGAAAGCAAGGAGTAAGGTCAAGTACCCCTGAGCCTGAGTGTGGAGCTGTGGAGCCAAGCAACAAGTTCTGCCAAACAACTTCTTCAACTGGATTTGAATTTGGCCCCCTGCAGGTGTACAAGCTTTTCCTCCATGGTATGTTAAGCACCTTTTTCAGTCCCTGAAATGGCTTTAGGTCAGAGTTCCTGGATGGAGTCTATTTCTGGGACAGAATCTTCCAAAAAATATGAGACATTTCACAGCAGTCCAGCACAGCCCAGTCCGGGGAAGTACAACCCAGCTTCCAGCCTGGTGCTGGCAGCTCTTTGCCATCAGGTGGTCACCTCTCACAGCTACCTCATTCCTTCCAGCCCTGCTGGCTTCAGTTCCAGCTCCCACTTACTGGAGACCAAGTAGCCATGTTCTGCTCTATGTGTCCAGCAATAGAGCAATCTGTCATATAATTAATTATGTCGCAAATTTTCTAAAATGTAGCTTATCTTGAGGCAATCTGGGGAGCTTGGGCATTGGGTATATACAAATACTGGGCAATTCAGGTAACCCTATCACAGGAACCCCACATTTTTCATTTTTCTCCACCTCTCTTAGAAAAAAAAAGATGTTTTCTCAGTGCAACATTCACCTACTGTCACCAGTGACAATGTTTACACGTGTAACACCATAGCGATTGTGCTGAATATAGAAATATACATACATATATATTACATAGTTCCTGTCCAAAAGTCAGGAGGCTCAAAACCCAGGAAGAGCTGATGTTTTATGTAACATATAACATCGGATCACAATGAATACAAAGTAAACAGTTTTGTTATGTAATTTTCTTGAGTATTCAAATTTTATAAAATTAATTTATTTTAAAAATGTGGTATCCTAATATACATACTAATACTTTGAAAAATTACTTGAATGTATCAGATATCTTTCTAGGCATACAGTTTGCCAGGGATACCATAATAAAATATGGGTGGAAACAGAAATTTATTTTCTCACAGTTTCTGGAGGTTGGAAGGCTGAGATCAGGTTGCAGCAGGGTGGTTTCTCCTGAGACCTCTCTCTTTGGCTTGCAGATGGCTGCCTTCTCAGAGTGTTCTCACATGGCTTTTTCTCTGTGCATGTACATCCCTGGTGTCTTTCTGTTCATTCAAATATAATGGCTTCATGTTAACCCAACTATCTTTTTAAAGGTCCTGTCTCCAAAAACTGTCACAGTCTGAAGTACTGGGGGTTAGGGCTTCGACATACAAATTCAGCCCATACAGTAGGTCATGAATTAAATTATATAAGAGAATATGACAGAATAATCATAGACCTTAGGAGTAATTGTTTTCTAATAGATTCTAGGTTGACCCAGAAGTGGATGCATCCAATGGCTTTTAATCTAGTGAAGGTCCTTGCCACTGGCTAAATTGTTTAAAAATATGCTGAGTGTCTTCTTTCTGCCAGATACCATGGCAGGTGCTGTACATAGACATGCCAGCAACAATTCCTGTCTTTAAGAAGCTTGGAACCCAGTAAACACCCAGGAAAAGACATGAACAACAACAATTTCATGTAATAATAAATAAGTACTACAGTAAAATATAGATGGGGCATGAAAAGAGCAAAAAGAACTACCTCATTCTTCCTGGAAATAAGGAAAATTCCACAGCATATAAAGGACACTTCAGTAAAATAAGAAAGTTAAGGAAGAAGAAGAAAAGTGAAAGAAGAAATAGCATTCCAAAGAGAGGAAGCAATCTGGGTTAAGTTCAAAGAGTGGTAAATTTTTCTGTGTGCGTGGATTAGGATGTCAGCTAGAGAATGATGATGATCTGATCAAAAGAAGGAAGGGCCTGGTCTACTCTCTAATGCACTTAGACATGTGTAGTGCAATACTGGCCAGTAGGACTTTCTGCAATGAGGGAAATGTTCGATATCTGTGTTGTGCAATATGGCAGCAACTAGCCACATGTGGCTATTGAGTACTTGAAATGTGTCTGTGCCACAGAGTAACTCAATTTTTAAAAATTTTATTTCATTTTTATTGTTTTAAATTTAAATTTTAATAGCCACACATGACTAGTGACTACTGTAATTGACACTACAGATTTAGAGGAAAGGGTTTTTGTGCTTTTTCTGCCTCTACACTGCCCACATGCACAACACACTCCTATCAAATAACATTTCTCATTATATGTGAGATGTGTAGCAGGATGTGTAAGTGGAAATTCTGCTGAGAATATAAGGCAACAAGTATTAGAGACCAAAATGAGTTACAAGATAGTTTACCCCAAGTGTGTTAGTCAGGGTTCTCCAGAAAAACGGAACCAATAAGAGATGTGTGTTTGTGTGTGTGTATTTAATATTGGGTCAGGAAGCTGGAGACCCAATGGTGTAGTTTCTGCCCAGGGGTAGGCAGGCTCACGACCTAGGAGGAGTTGATGTTTTAGTTTGAGTTGAAAGGCAGGAAAAAGCTAATGTCCCAGTTTCAAAGGCAGCCGGGCAGGAGGAATTCTTTCTTACACTGGGGAGGATCAGCATTTTTGTTCTATTGAGACCTTCAACTGATTGTGGATGAAACCCACCCACATTAGGGAGGACAATCTGCTTTACTCATTCTATTGATTTAAATTGATCTCATCCAAAAACACCTAACAGAAACACACAGAATGTTTAACCAAATATCTAGGCATGTGGTCCAGACAAGTTAACCCATAAAATTAACCATCATACCAAGTAAAAACTTATTAGAGGTTCTTAAACGTCTCACCCATATAAGAGAGTTGAGGGAAGAGTTTTGGAGAGAATTTGTGGGAACTCTGTAGAGAGATACTCTTGGGTTAGTCTGCTGTGAGAAAGACTAGCTCTAAGGAAAAGGGTATGTTCACCCCTCACCTCAACCCTAATGAGAGAGGTTCAACAGAGAGCTTGATAGGTGTCCTTGCTGTTGGGGTGATGTGGTAGGTTAGAGTCTGATTCACACTTGAAAAATCCAAAAAGTAGTGTGGGGCTGCCTAGCTGTTTCAGGCAGGAAGAAGGAAGGAGAGGCAACAAATTTCAGTTGCCTGACTCCAAAATTTGGTTGACTGACACAAAGCATTCAAGAGTGTTTGCCATGACTAGATTTGGGCCGCAGGTGAGCCCCTTTATTATACACTCACCTACAGGAGCAAGCATGCCTCAGAACAGTGATGCTTAAAACATCACAACGTTCCTAGAGAAGAGTATGTCACCTGCATCAAGGAAAATGCAAGGAGAGCTCCCCAGTGCTGAGAGGTCTAAAGAGACTCACAATTTCACCACCCAAGAAGAAGAAGGTGTTTAACTTCAGTCAGGTCCTGAGAGTATGAAATCAAATTTTGAATGTACCAGTCAAGTAGGATATTTCCAGCCCACATGCCTCTTCCTCCACTATACTTAAGAGAATTAGAAATCACTGTTACCAAGTTGAGACAAGAGCTGGTGCAGAATGAAAAAGCTGACCACATACACTTCTCTAAGTGCAAGCTTGCTTTCCACAGGTTGGCCTTAGCTAGGAAAAGAGGAACAACTGTAATTACAATGGAGTTGGAAACTTTATCTATAACATGGAACTAGACTATCCAAGAGATGTCTAAGAGGCATAATTGATAGCTTTTGATGAACATATTTTATATAGATGATGAGGAAGAGAGGGTTTCCATGTTCAGCTTTCTATTTCGGGTAATTCTCTCCAGCTATATTCAATGATCCCATGACTTCATTACCTAAGACTAATTAGAAGGTCAGTGGACTGCTGGAGTTTTCATCTAGAGCAGAGGAAAACCTAGCCTCATAGAGTAAAGTGTTAAAGGACCACAGGGGACAAAACAATTATTCTTTATCTTATAGTTGTGCCCATTCTGTGTACCAGATACATATGCAATGATTTTCAAGTGGTTGTTCAATGAGAGGGAAGAGATATGATCCCTAAAGAAGTATCTTAGAAATTTGGGTAGGTAAGTGGAAATTTGTGTAGTTCAAAATATCTTTTAAAAAAAGATTCTAACTCTCTCAACGCAGGTGAGAATCCCTGCTACGAAGGATGGGGAGCCATTAAATGATTATAAAAGGGGGATGACATAAACAGACTTATGTTATAGAAAGCCCACCCTGATGCTTATATGGGAAATAGAGATGGACTAACTTCACAGACTAAACATGAACAGGAGTTGGGAGATAAATGCAACTGTTCTGGTGAAAGATGATGAGAATCTGAGGTAAGATAAGGTAAAGGATGCAACAAAGACAAGAAATTTGGGAGATATTTAAGAGGAAAAATTAACAGATCTTGATGACAAAATTGGATATAAGCAGTGGAAAGAGAGGCTTTGAGGATGACGTGCTCAGGTTCCTGACTTGGGTAATTCTCTCTAACCATATTATAGTAGAAACTCCAGAGGCATAAGCTGAGGCTTGACTGAAGGTGATGCTTATCGTTGTCAAGTTAGAGCCAGTCCTAACTTGACTGGGTGGGCGTTTTGCTATATCGTGTTGCTCTATCATCTTACCTTCCTGTAGTAGGCAGAAAAAAGGTCCCCCACCGATGTCTGTGTTCTAATTCTGGAAACTGTATATATTAGGTTACATGGCAAAGGGAATTAAGGTTGCATGTGGAATTAGGTTGCTGACCTTAAACTAGGGATAGTATCCTGGATTATCCATGTGTGCAGGTGTGTACAATGTAATCACAAGAGTCCTTGGATATTAAAGAAGAGTTAGTGCCAGAGTGACACAATATGAGAGAGACTTGAATGGCCATTGCTGACTTTGAAGATGGAAGAAAGCCAGAAACCAAGGAACGTGGGCAGCCTTAGAAACTGGAAAAAGCAAGAAAACCCATTTTCCCCTAGAACCTCCAGAAAGGAATGCAGCCCTGACAACATCTTGATTTTATCCCAGTGAGACCCATTTCAGATTTCTGACCTCCAAAGCTGTAAGATGATAAATTTGTGTTGTTTTAAGCCACTAAGTTTGTGGGAATTTGTTACAGCAGCCATAGGAAACAAATACACTTACCATTTATCCTTTCTTAGCAAATCCCTGGTTTCAGATTCATCTACATTCCTAATTTGTTTACCTCTAACTAATGCTTTATAGTTTTCTTAACTTGTTATTTGCAATCTATTTAAACAGTATTTATAAGCTTGTTACTATATGCCTATTGCTGTATGACTATCACTGAAGTAAGTTGAACTACCAGGTGTATTCCCTATGAACCCAGCAAATTATCTCAGTACAAACATGAACAAAAATAACACTTTGTGATGCAGTCTCTTTTTTTTCCCCGCTTATCTAATTACCACTCAACTAAAACATCTCTCAAGTAATAAATAATTTAGTTGTAAAATTTAGGCAGCTTTCTGTCACAAGGTGTAATATTTGTCTTGCTGTTGAATTAATTAATGTTTGGGAAATGCCATGTAAATGTTATCTCTTATCCTTTTCTTATTTATAGTAAGTACATAACCTTAAACTTAATTCCATGCAATAGAAAATGCTGTGAAATATAAGTGGTAATGATGGATGAACATTATTTGCCCTTATGACTTTATCTGTAACCTACATATAATATTCAGAACTTGAAGTGATATGATAATATCTCTCAGGCCTAGCTTGACCCCAACACTCACGAAACATAGATGTAAATGCATTGGGCTGGCAGACTTAAAAATGAATATGCAGCCACTACAACTTTCATATAACTTTAAAATGGGGGAAGAGGAGGGGAAGAAGGAGAAAGACTGTCCAAATTGTGTCTTTGTGGCAATAGGAATATTATATGTAAGATTAAAAATATATTTCCAAATAGAGATAAAGACTATTTGGATTCTGTTGTAAGGTCACAGATAGGCTAACATTGGGTTTATATTGTGGATCTCCCCACCAGAAGATGGGTCACAACTGGAAGGGTGCTTTCTCTTCCCTGTGTCACTGCAGAAGATCTGAGAGGTTAACAGAAAAGAATGATGGGGCTTCCAAAGACAAGGACTATACCATACTCTTTATGGGACTGGGAATGATGAAAACATCATACTCCTCCACAAAGTGGCAGCCAGACGGACAGGCAAGAGAGCAAAGAATCTGGCCTCTGGCTTATCCTTAATTATAACACTACCACCTAAAAGGACAAAAAGATAAAGTGGGTCAAGAAGAAATGCATGAATTATATAATATAAGTAAAAGAAATTGAAATTTATCTCCAGGCACAAATAGAGTGCTAGAGATACTCTACTATAAAATTCAAGAATTTTTCACCCAGCCTATGCTATTAAGCCCCATGGCACAAGAACACTCTATATGAAAGTGATACTAGAAGCTGTAATTTGATTAAAGTTGAGGTGCCATAATTATAAATTTCATGTGAAATAACTCTTTAAAACATTTGAAAATTGTTTATATTTCTTAAAATTGAGTGATATGTCATAAATCTCAAAATGCAGGGTAATTGTAGTCTCTGTGGCATTTGTGTTTGCATAGCAAAATCTATACGTGAGCATCTCTGGAGAACTAAGGTGTAACCTGCCACAGCTATGTAATTGAAGAAGATCTGATGCATGGAACTATACAACAAGTTATTTTCAACTAGCAAAGCTTAGGATATTTTTCTTTCAGGATGAAAGTGTAGAGTTCTAGGTTATAATTGTATTTCTACCATACTGGGAGAGCTCACAAATGCTTATGTTGTGATAGAAACAGGACCTAAAACAGACAGTCCAAATGTATGGAATTTCGCTTCTTCTCAACAAAGTAATTTTTAATTAACTTTCAAATACCATAAGCAAAATGCACCTGAGACCATATACACAGTGAATCCTGGATGGGAATGTTGATTCAAATGTGTATTTTGCAATAAGTAAATATCCTGAAATACATCAGCTTTCTGTTCACATTATCTGCCCCTATCAAATATTGAAACCAAAGTATTTTGTGGCATATTCAAAAGAATACTGTTTTATGCCTATGTATCTATGTTTGTTCCAATCACCTTATGGACTGTGGTATAATATTATTAATAGATACTTGCAATCTTCACTAGCCTATGCTGTATGGAAGTTTTGTAGCCCTTTTTCCACTTCATTAATTCGAGAGTAGTTGGTTTGCCCCTGAGTTTTCCTGGGTAAGTTGACTTTCCACCAAGTACCATCAGAGGGTTTGATTCTGTCTCTTGCCTTAATGAAAGGGTTTCAATTCCAAGTAGTTGGCTATGGACCACACCTCGGTATGCCCCTGATGTAACCTTAGCACGACTTCAGCTAGTAGATATAACACAAGTCCTTCTCTACCCTGTAAGAAATTAGCTAAAGGGAAGGCCACAGGATCACCGGGGACCAATAAGGAGTTTCTAGCTTTTTTTTGCTCATTTAAAAAACGCCATATCATTTGTAAGACTTGGAACAACGAGGACTCTCTGTTCCTCATAAATGGAGCTTGAGGTTGTTTTAGGGGCAATAGCAGGGAATGCAGCTCATTGCAAAGCCTTCATCAAAGGTCAGTATCTAGCTAGAAAGGCAGCCTCTCTAAGAACATAACTGGGAAGGTATTCTCATGAGGACGTAAGAGAAGAGGGCTAACAAGCCAGCCTTACATCAGCCGAAATCAGAGTCAGCAAGATGGCAGATGTCACACGGTGGGAGACCGCATTTACTGCCCTTTTAAATCCCACTATTTTAATTTTACTCCTTATTGTTAGACAATAATGTCCCTAACTCTGTGAATAGCATAACAGCTTTAATAAAAGCACTATTCTGATAATATTAGAATTAGTTCATACAAAACTAGCCTGTGAGCTTCTTTGGTAGATGGTGAACTCTGTAAGGAAGGGACATATTCATTTTTGCACATGCAGAATCTAGCATGGTATTAATATTTGTCAGACAGTGGGCACCAGAGAAGTGTTTACTACTTTGAGTTTTTAAAAAATGTACCGTAAGTGTCTAATGTCTGTCTTCCTTAGCATGGATATTTCCTAATCCCTAGAAATTTTAAATAGGGAGTAAAAAACAGGTATTTTTGGTAACATCATACACAGCATCACAAGAGTGATCATAGCATATCTTCATTTTTTTGCACCTTTCCTTTTACTTACTACGAAGAAGCGAACACATAAAGGAAAGACAGGTGTTAGGACTTTAGACATATTTAAGAACATGAAAATCCCAGTTAGCTTGAGACAGTTTACTATAGTTTGGGAGCAACATGAAATATTGGGAAATATCAGTAGTCTCATTCAAGGGTGTGTTCACAGTGGGTACTCAATAAATGTTGTTAAATGACTGCTAAAGGAATAATGGGGGGTTGGGCACTCAGTGAAAATAAAAGCTGAATGAACAGTGAAATAAATTTCTGACCAACATGGGGAAAGTACCTGTATTATTAAATCCCGGATGGCTATAATTGTGGCCATACTCCCATGTCTTCAGTTCCACTGGGCAGATTTAGAAGCAGAGCAAGTGTGCAAGAGATTCCATAATATGATTCTCAGAGCAGTTTTCTTGATCTCCCTTTCTTTCAGACCCAGTAAAAGAGAAATTTCACAAAGATGTAAGATCTCACTTTGCCTGCATTAATTCCCTATCTTTTCCCCAGTTTCTCCTCTCTTGGAATACAGAGGCAGCTTCTGATGTGGGTCACTCTGTGTCCAGCTGTGCAAGGCTGGGAAAGCCCGTGGGAGGAGGTCAGTGAAGGGAAGAGAGGCTGCCCTGCTGCCAGCTTCACTCAGGCAACAGACTCAAAGGCTCAATACTCCAGAGTGAAACGATCATGATCCAAAGCTTGACAATCCCCATTCACAGAACACGTACCAGCATTACCCAAAAATGTGCTTTTCTTTAGGGGTGACTGACGGCAGAGTGCTGTCAGTCAGGCTCTAAAACACCTCTCTCCCTGGGGACATCATGTGCAAGGCAGCTGTCCTCTGTCAATAAAATGGCACCTGCTCTATTCTCAGTTGAGATGGAAATTGGAAAGATGAAAAAATTGGCCTATTCTTGACCTGAAGCCTTGGAATCATTCAGGTAAGGTATTACACTTGCAGCCTAAGGCCACAACGCACCCAAAAGCCTGAGTAAAGGATGAGAGGTGAGGCAGGATAGAAATGTGGTTATTCTTATCACTCAACTTATTAGAGAACTTGGATCTATTGGTGCTTGATTTGTTTGCAAATTTACAGGATGTCAGACAATTGAGCAGAGCTCATGGGATTAACATTTTCTCCACTTTTAACACACATATATAAAGCACAGTTACTCAACGATCAAAGAGAAAACTTCCAAAAAACCTCTTATGCAGTAAAACCCTGCCAAGATTTTCAGGTCTTGATGATGAATTTCATTAGCCTAACAGGTCAATATCCATTAAGTGTAGGCTGTCCCTCAGACAGTGAGAACCACTGTGGGTGAGTGGTTCAGAGCACGGCTTTGGAGGTGCACTGCTAGACTTGGAACCCTACCTCTCTTATTTGATAGGTATGTGACTCTACGTAAATTGTTTAACCCCTCAGTGCCTCGATTTTCTTATCTATAAAGTGGGGATGGTGATAGTGTACGTACCTCATAAGTATTTAATAAAAGTGATAAACTTGGAAGAGTATATATAACATAGTAAGTTCTTTATAGGCATTAGTTATACCTAAATTGGCATTTAAACATTAGGAGGGGATGAAAAGTTGGAAAAAATAATGGGTAGGCTCTGTGGTTTTGATGTAGAATGAGAAAGAACTTTTGAAAATGATTTTTAAAAAGAAGAAAATAAAAAAACTCTTGGGAACATAAAAGGGAATAAGACCTAAGGCTGTTGTGGTAACATACTATATGCAAGAAGAAGAAAGGTCCTTGTACTACGGCAATAAAGTTAAATGTGTTTTTCATGAACATTTAAAAATTTCTGTGATTGAATCAGCCAACCATTAAATTTTAAATTAAGAAAAGCCCTATAGAGAAGATAGACAGCCATCTAGGCAACAAAAATGGAGATTAAAAAAATATTAATTTGATTTTCACATAATCTCTTTATAAGATTAATATAAATGTCTGCAAAGTAGACTAGTTGATGTACACAAAAATTTTATATAAAAAATTAAGCTTAGATTAGGTATTCCTAACAAATCAAGCAAGTGGTCTGTATAAAATATATTATTTCTTGTATATGCACATTTCTTTTATAAGCACATTTAAACATCTATTCCAAAAGAAAAGGCAAGAAAACAAATGCCTGCTTTTTAAATGGACCCCAAAGTAGTAATAATGTTATTAGTTCCATTTGGGATTTATTTACACATTCATTATATGAATGATGTATATAGGTTAACTTCCTCACCACCATATTAAGACTTATACAGAGTATTACGGAATTTTAGAGGTATTTTAAATCATTAACCACCACCCCTAATTTTCAAGGTTTAAAACAGAGGCCCACAGAAAAGAACCTACTTCCCAAAATTATAAATAAAATAATTCACATATTTGTTTCACACAAAAAGTGTTTGTCCTCACTCAGGATAGGTGATACAACATTGCACGGTCAGTATATTTACTAGTTTCTTAGGGCAGCCCTAACAAATTACCACAAATTAAGTGGCTTAAAACAAGAGAAATTTACTCTCTCATGGTTCTGTAGGCCAGAGGTCCAGAATCAAGGTGCAGGTGGGGCTGCACTCCCCCTGGAGGCTCCAGGGAAGCACCCATTTCTGAGCCTTCCACTTCTGGTGACTGTAGTCTTTCCCTGCTGCGCGGCCTCATTTCTCTCTGCTCCATCTTCACACCACCTCCCCTGCGTGGGTCTAACTCCACACTTCCCCATTGAGAGCCCACCCAGGATAATCCACGATAAATCCTCCTCTCAAGACCCTTCACTTAGTCACATCTTTTGCCATATAAGGTACTATTCACAAGTTCAAGATTAGGATGTGGACATATCTTATATCTTCTGGGCAGGGGAGGACTTGAGGAGCAACATTCCGCCCACTACAGCCAGGCAATGTTAATGTTAGAACCTACGGATACCTCCAAAGGAGACATTCCCTTTCTGAAGGGCTTTTGGTGGTAAACACTTAAGGATTCATTGTCCTTTACCTTCTGCCTTGCAACTCACTCCTCTTAATTAACTGAGATGTGGTTATAGAACTATAGAATTCTATCATGAATTAATAGTATAATAATAATAGCAATAATAATAGCAAATCGTTTTTATCTAGATCTCAGGGTTCTGTTTAACCATGGATTGTTAACTATAGTTAAACATGGCAGACTGGACACATCCAATTATCTCTGCTCATTCCTGAAATTTCAGCAATTAAGGAATAAAACAGGTAAACTCATAACATGTTCAAACATTATGGTAGAAGATACAAAAGCAGAAGAGGTATCAACCAAATTTTGGAAGATGGAAAGCAGATGGGCAGTGGTGAATGACTTAACAGAACAGAAAAAGACAACCCTAAGCTTGCAAAGGGAGAAGTGAATAAGATGCATATGAATTCACACTGAAATTTCCAGAAAAGATGGAGAATTGGAGGCATTATATTTGAAGGCCAGAGTGACAGATAAAGATTCAATAATCTTTTTCTTGCAATTCCTAAATTCAAAATTTCTGAAAACCAAAAATTTTTTAAAAATTCATGTGGCAGCAAAACTTGAGATTCTCCAGACTAATTTGCTATCAAAATATGTAAAATACGTAAAGCTAATTGCAATCTTTATTCACCCCTTTTGGTGTGAACATTCATGTTCCACTGCAGAAAACTCAATATGTTTTATTAAAGAGGCTGCTGCAGGTCCCACTAGGTAACACAGTTGACCCTTGAACAACATGGGTTTGAACTGTGTGGATCCACTTATCTGCAGATGTTTTCAATAAATATATCGGAAAATTTTTTGGAGATTGCAACAATTTTAAAAAACTCAGATGAACTGCATAGACTAGAAATATGGAAAAACTTAAGAAAAGTTAGGTATGTCATGAATGTATAAAATATGTGTAGAAACTAGTCTATTTTATCATTTACTACCATAAAATATACACCAATCTATTATAAAGTTAAAATTTACCAAAACTTATGCACACACAGACTGTACATGATGCTATTCATAGTCAAGAGAAATGTAAGCAAATGTAAAGATGTAGTATTAAATCATAACTGCATAAAATTAACTGTAGTATACTGTACTACTGTAATAATTTCATAGCCACCTCCTGTTGCTATTGTGGTGAACTCAAGTATTGTGAGCACCTGCTTAAAACACCAAGTGACCCTAATTATCTCCATGTAAGCAGTTTGTCTCTCCAGTAAATTGCATATCACAATAAAAAGTGATCTCTCAAGGTTCTCACGTATTTTACATTGTGTTTAGTGCAATCCTGTAAACCTTGAACAATCCTATGGGACCCATACAAATTGACATTAGTCATATTGGAAGTGTTCCCAAGAAGCAGAGAAAAATCATGACATTACAGGAAAAAGTTAGATTGCTTGATATGTACCATAGATTGAGATCTGCAGCTGCAGTTGCCTGCCATTTCAAATAGATGATTCATCTTGTAAACAGACAATGTAAACTTACAGTATCAATAAATATAGTACAGTACTACAAGTATTTTCTCCTCCTTAGGATTGTCTCATCAACATTTTCTTTTCTTTAGCTTACTTTATGTTAAGAATAGGGCAATAACATAAAAAATATGCATTAATCAACAGTTTGTGTTATCAGTAAGGCTTCTGGTCCACAGTAGGGTTTTTGGAGAGTCAAAAGTAACACATGGACTTTAGACTGCTAGATAGGTCGGTTCCCCTAACCCCTGTGTTGTTCAAGGGTCAACTGTATTTCAATTGTACCACATTATTTTCTAAAATCTAAAAGAATCTGAATCTTCAAACATATCTGGCCCCAAAAGGGTTAGAAAAAAGATTGTGGAATTGTGTAATGAGGAATTTTTAGCCCAGGATTCCTCCTATACTATTCTCCATCCAGGAAGTGAAGTTTACTCTCTGGTGAAATGGAATGTGAGAGGTCCTAATCTCTGTGAGACCTTGCACACCAAAGGCTGCTCTAAGGCACCATCCTGAAACAGGAGGATTAAGTGAAAATTTACAGAGTGAAGAGTGAGGAATCTCAGTTCCTCTGCTTGACCAACACTTATGTGCACATATGGAAATAACATTCAGCGGAAATCAAGCAGGAGGGAGGGGAGAAGAAGGGATGGGTAAATTCACACCTCACGGGTACCATGCACACTATCTGGGGGATATGCACATTTATGACTTCGACTTAAATGGACAGTGCTCTGACCATTTACTAGAGCTGAGGTGAACCTGGGCTTAAGGTGCCTCCTAGAGCCTAAAAGGAGGCAGTGACCATCAGTGAAGATTTGTTAAGCAATATATTCAATAAAAACTAAAACAAGTTGGACAGAGAAACCTGGAATAAATAATCTTTCAATGCAAAGACATAGACATATACCTCCCAGAAATAATAGCAAATGGGAAACCATGACCTCCCAAAAAGACAAAGCAAAAATTTAGTGACTGACCTTAAGGAGATGGTACTTCATGAGCTCTCAGGACCCAGAATTCAAAATAGCAGTTTTAAGGAAATTCAGAGCTCTTCAAGATAACACAGAAAAGCAACTCAGAAATTTATCAGAGAAATTTACTGAAGAGATTAAAATAATCAAAATACAATCAAAGAGAAATCTTGGAACTGAGAAGTATATTTACTGAACTGAGAAACTCTTTGGAGGCTCTTAACAGCAGAGTGAACCAAACAGAGGAAAGAATCAGTGAGCTTGAAGAATAGGTATTTGAAAATACACAGCAAGAGGATAAAAAGAAAAAAGGATGAAAAGGAATGCAGACTACCTACAGGATACAGAAGATTACCTCAGAAGCCCAAATCTAAGAATTATTGGTGTTCAAGAGGGAGCTGAGCATGAGCAAGCAGTGGAAAGCTTATTCAAAGAAATAAGAACAGAAAACTTTCCAATACTTGAGAAAGATATGAATATCCAGGTACAAGAAGGTCAGAGAACACCAAACACATTCAACCCAAATAAGACTTCCCCAAGGTATTTAACAATCAAACTCTCAAAGGTCAAAGACAAAGAAGAGATGTTAAAAGCAGTGAGAGATTAAGAAGCAAATAATATATAAAATTGCTCCAATTCATCTAGCAACAGATTTCTCAACAGAAACCCTATGGGCCAAAAGGGAGTGGAACACATTTTCAAAGTACTCAAAGAAAACAACTACAAACCAAGAATATTGTATCCAGCAAAACTGTCATTTAAATTTGAAGCAGAGATAAAGTCTTTCACAGACCAAAAAAAAACTGGGGGAATTCATCACCACTAGTCCCATCTTATAAGGAATGCTAAATGGAATTCTTCAATCTGAAAAAAATAAAAAACTAACATGCAAAAGAGAATTTATTAAGGTATAGAATCCACTGGCAAAATTAAACACAGACAGAATACTCTATGACTGTATTTGTGGTGTGCAATCCACCCACAATTCAAGTACCAGGCCCAAAACACAAATCTATCAAAAACAAGAATAACTACAGCAACCTGTTAAGATACATATAATTTAAAAATATGGAAATTGAGACAACTAAGAGTCAAAAAGTGGAAGGAATGGAGTTAAAGTGTAGAATGTTTTGTGGTTTTTTTGCCTTTGTTTCTATACTTCCATTTGTGTTCTAAGATAAGATGTCATCTGTTTAAAATAACTTGTTATATCTATAAAATGTTTTTTGTAAGCCTCATGGTAACCACAATGCAAAAACCTATAAAAGATTCACTAAAAATAAAAAGCAACAAATTGAAACATACTACCAGAGATATTCACTTTACAAAGGAATACAGTAAGAAAGGAAGAAAGGAAGAGAGGAGTCTCCAAACAACTAGAAAACAAGCAACAAAAATGGTGGTAGTAAGTCCTTACTTATCAACAATAATGCTGAATGTAAATGGCCTCATTTCTCCAATTAAAAAGTAGAGTGTCTGAATAGATAAAGGAACAAGACCCAAATATATGCTGTTTTCAAGAAACCTGCTTCACCTACAAAGACAGACTGAAAGTGAAGGGGTAGAAAAAGATATTCCATGCAATTGGAAACCAAAAAAGAGTAATAGTAGTTATATTCATATCAGATAAAATAGATTACAAATCAAAGACCACGAAAAAGATAAGGAAGGTCACTATATAATGATAAAGAGGTCAATTCAGCAAGATGTATAACAATTATAAATATCTAGGCACCCAACAACAAAGATCCAAATTACACAAAGCAAACATTAATAGACTTAAAGAGAGAGAAATACTGCAATACAACAATAGTAGGAACCTTTAACACCCCAGTCTCAGTAATGGACAGATCATCCAGTCAAAAAATCGACAAAGAAACAATGGAGCTAAACTACACATTAGATCTTATGGACCTAACTGACATTTACAGAACATTTCACCTGACTGCTGCAGAATACACATTATTTTCATCAGTGCATAGAACATTTTTCCAGAATAGACTATATCTTAGGTCACAAAACAAGTCTGTACAAATTCAAAAAAAAATAGAAATCATATCAAGTATCTTCTCTGACCACAACAGAATAAAACTAGAAACCAATAACAAGAGTAACCTTGGAAAATAGATAAACACACGGAAATTAAAGAATATGCTCATAAGTGATCAATGGGTCAATGAAGTAACTAAGAAAATTTAAAAATTTCTTGAAACAAATGAAAATGGAAATAAGACATATCAAAAATCTATGAGATGTGGCAAAAGCAGTACTAAGAGGGAAGTTTATAGCAATAAATGCCCATATCAAAAAAGTAGGACTTCAAATTAACAACCTAATTATGTACCTCAAAGAACTAGAAAAACAAGAACAAACCAAACCCCAAATTTGTAGAAGAAATGAAATAATAAAGATCAGAACAGAAATAAATGAAATAGAGACCAAAAAAAGAGAAAATACAGAAGATCAATGAAATAAAAAGTTGGTTTTTTGAAAAGATAAAGTCAACAAACCCACAGATTTAATGCAATCCCCATCAAAATACCAACAACATTCTTCACAGAAGTAAACAAAATAATCCTAAAACTTATATGGAACCACAAAAGATCCAGAATGGCCAAAGCCATCCTGAACAAAAAGAACAAAGCTCAAGGCATCACATTACCTGATTTCAAAATTTATTACTAAACTATAGCAACCAAAACAGTATGGTACTGGCATAAAAATACACACATGGACCAATGGAACGGAATAGAGAACCCAAATACAAATCCACACATTTACAACCAACTCATCCTCAATAAAGTTTCCACGAATTGACAATGGGAAAAGGACAGTCTTTTGAGTAAATGGTGCGGGGAACACTGGATAACTATATGCAGAAGAACGCAACTAGACCCCTATTTCCCTCATACACAAAAATAAAATCAAAATGAATTAAAGACTTGAATCTAAGACCCAAAACTATGAAACCACTAGAAGAAAACATTGAGGAAATGCTCCAGGCAAAGATTTCTTGTGTAAGACCTCAAAAGCACAGGAAACCAAAGCAAAAATAGATCACTGGGATTATATCAAGCTAAAAAGCTTCTGCACAGCAAACGAAACAATCAACAAAGTAAAGGGACAACCCACAGAATGGGAGAAAACATTTGCAACCTTTCCATCTAACAAGGCATTAATATCCAGAACATACAAGAAGCTCAAACAACTCAATAGCCAAAACCAAAACAATCCTATTAAAAATGGATAAAAGATCTGAACAGACATTTCTCAAAAGAAAACATATCAATGGTCAACAGTTATATGAAAAAATGCTCAACATCACTAATCACCAGAGAAGTGCAAATCAAAACCACAATGAGATATCATCTTACCCCAGTTAAAATAGCTTGTATCAAAAAGACAGGCAATAACAGATGCTGGCAAGGATGTGGAGAAAGGGGAACTTTTGTACACTGTTGGTGAGGATGTAAATTAGTATAGCCACTATGCAGAACAGTATGGAGGTTCCTCAAAAAGCCGAAAAATAGAACTTCTGTATGACCCAGCAATGCCACTACTGGGTATAGATCCAAAAGAAAAGAAATCAATATATCAAAGAGATACCTGCACTTCCATGTTTATTGCAGCACTCTTCACAATAGCCAAAATATGGAATCAACCTATGTGCCAATCAGTGGATGAATGGATAAGGAAAATGTATATATACACAAATAGAATATTATTCAGCCGAAAAAGAATGAAATCCTGTCATTTGCAGCAACATGGGTGGAACTGGAGACCATTATGTTAAGTAAATTAAGTCAAGCACAGAAAGATAAACATCGCATGTTCTCACTCACATGGGAACTCAGAAAAGGACCTCATGAAAATAGAGACTGCATTGGTGGTTACCAGAGGCTGGAAAAGGGGAGGGGAGAAGGGAAGAGAAAGGGAAAAAAGATACAAATGTATTTATTACCACAGATCTATACACTTAAAAATGATAAAGATGGTAAATTATATATGTATATTTTACCTCAATAAAAAAATGTAAAAAAGTTTTTCCTCAATTAGGATTTGTCTGGTGTTTTTCTCATGATTAGATTGGGGTTATGGGTTTGGGGGAGGAAGACTACAGGAGTAAAGTAACACTCTCATCACGGATCCAGTATACCAACGTGACTTCTCACTGCTACTGTGAGCCTCGGTCACCTGGCTGAAGTAGTTTCTGCCAGATGTGGTAGACAGCATACTAACCCCACAGATATGTCTGTGCCCTAATCTCTGGACCCTGTGAATATGTTAGGTTCCATGACAAAGGGAAATTAAGATTGTAGATCGGATTAAGTTTTCTAATCAGCTGACCTTAGATAGGGAGGTTATCCTGAATGACCTGGCTAGGCCCAATGTAATCAAAAGGCAGAAGAGAGAGTCAGAGAAAGAGAAGGAAGCAGATGAAGGAAGCAGATCAAAGTGATGTGATGTGGGAAGAACTGGACCTGTTGTTGAAGGGGTGGGACCGAAGGAGGAGAAAGGGGGCCATGAGCCAAGAAAGGTGGACAGCCTCGAGAAGCTGGAAAAGGCAAGGAAACATCCTCCTCTAGAAGCCTCCAAAAAGGAAAGCATACCTGTCCACACCCCTGCCAACATCTTGATTTTGGCCCAGAGTTAGACTTCTACCTCCAAACTGTAAGATAATAAAATTTTATTGTTTTATACCACTAAGTGTGTGATCATTTGTTACAGCACCAATAGAAAACTAATACATCAGTTTTAGCCACTGTAAAGTTATTCTTTTCAACCCTTTAACAAAACTCTACTCTTTGGAAAAAAGCCACTATGCACTGTCCATACTTAAGGAGTGGGAGTTATGCTCCCAGTAGATATGTATTTCTCTACATAAATTATTTGGGATTCTTCAGTGAAGAAATTTGTCTATGTTCCCCCATTTATTTATTTATTCAATCATTTATTTATATCAGTATGGGCTTATGGATATTTGTTTTATATTTAGGATTATAACCCAATACTGCTTCATTTATTTTGTTTCTCCAATTTTTCCAGCTTTGGCCATTGACAGTTCTTTCAGTTGGCTCCTGTGTCTCTTTGACATACCCCTATAATTGTGGAGGGTTTTTTTGAGCAATGCCTTATTTTCTGGCACTACAATATGGTCCAAAATTTAGTGTGAACATGGAATATGGAGGGTTAGCTCAGTACCTCAATGGTACCATCAGGAGGTGGCTCTTTTATCTCTGCTGTCCATAAAGTGCCAATAATGTGTCCCTTTA
Organism: Daubentonia madagascariensis; assembly: GCA_023783475.1. Lineage (NCBI taxonomy): Eukaryota > Metazoa > Chordata > Mammalia > Primates > Daubentoniidae > Daubentonia > Daubentonia madagascariensis. Next base: position 34,868,046 of record JAKFHU010001209.1, read on the forward strand.
TGATCACATGTGGGCTGCAGAACTTCAAGAATTACAAAATCTCTCCAAAGTCTTCCCAAGCAGGAAGAGGGCAAGAAAGAAAGGATTTTCTTCTTTTGTGCCTCTCTCTTATAGGGATGCTAAATCTTTCTGAAAAGCCTCTGTTACATTTTTGCTTACATCCCCTTGGCCAAAACTGGGTAACATGACCAGCCCTGGCCCAATTGCCTGCAAAGAGATCTCTGTGATTTATCTTTATTGATCATGTCTGCTAGAGCTGAACACAATGTCTTCCCCACCACCCCCCAAAATAGACAAATTGGAGTTTGTTTGCAAGGAAGAGAGAAGGAATGCAGTTTGTTCTTCAGTGGACAGCAAACACTACATGTGACTAACAGATAATTTGCTTTTGTTTCACTTTGTTTTTAATATGAATTTGAAAGACATTGCAGAAACACTGGACCAACTCATTTATCATCACATTTGAAAATAAATTTCTTATGGTCTTGACATATATGGACAGCTGAAAAGATAAAAGCACATTTTCACTTCGAAAAAAAGTATTTTTTAAAAAAGTTAGAAGGACTATTTTCCTTAAAAGGCAAGTTATATATTTCAGGGGTTTGCTATACATATCCCAATTAAGATTCTCAAAAATCAAATTTACAAGGTAAATTGCCTGTTTTTGTTTTGTTTTTGATGTGTCAACTTAGCTAGGCTACAGCCCCCAGTTATTCAATAAACACCATTCTAGGTGTTGCCCTGAAGGAACTTTACAGATGTAATTAAAGCCCCTAATCAGTTGACTGAGTATGGTAGACTAGCCTGGGTAATCTGGGTGGGGCCTGATTGAATTAATCAGAAGAACTTTAACACAGAGCTGAAGTTTCACCAAGAGAGAAGAAATTCTGCCTATGGACAACAGCTTCCACTCATGCCCCTACACTGGAGCTTGCCCATGAACTTTCCTTCCTTATTGCCTGTCCAGTGGATTTCAGACTCACGTAACCAGTACCCACAGTTGAGTAAGCCAATTCCTTGTAATAAATCTATCCTCCCTCCTCCCTCCCTCACTCCTTTGCTTTCTTCTTTTCTCCTCCCCCCAATCTAGCTATCTATAATAGTTATCTACCTCCTCTCTGTCATCCATCTATCTGTCTACCCATCCTACTGATTCTGCTTCTCTGGTCAAACACTGACTGATACACTTAGAGACAAACTACTTCCAACAGAATTATCTTCTGGCTTAGTATTGTAATAACATCCCTTTTTCACCCCAGCATTTCAATAATGCTTTTTCTCTTAAAATTGTATGCACGCTTACAGATAAAGAATCAATAGTTTCACTGTTATCCATTCAGTGTTCAGTACAGTCTACATGAGACACATTCTCTAGAAGAAAATTTCTTCTGAGCTTGGCTAAATTAGAAGGGAAGATTTGAGGAAGAATTGATATGGGGAAAAGCTAGGGCAGAGTGCAGAAGGTGGGGATACACACTTACAAGATGAAAAAAATACTTGTTGATGTTTCAACAAAATAAATACATCTAAAACATCTGCTGCTCTTTGAGTGTTTTGAGTGCTCCACAAGGTTGTTGACACAGTGCTAGAAGTAGACAAACATCCAAAGCCAACTGGTTCCAATTCTTGCCTTTCAACAGGGCCAACAGCAGTGTTTTTATTTCTTTAAAAACTAAACTTCTTTAACTTCCTTAGTTGTGATGATACTCCAACCTTTTTTCTTTCCATGACAATTGTTCAGTCTTTATTGCTTACCTGGAAAATAAGTAATGAACCACAGAAATTATTCTTCCCTGTGAATCCATCTCAGGTAGTATCTTCAGACAAAAATCTCATGTTCTTGGTATCTTACTATAATCAAAGTAGCACAGGATTTGAAGACAGAATACCTGTGTTTGAGGCCCGTCAAATCTTGTAGCAGAACACTCCCTTTACCCCTTCCCTCTTTATTTTTCACCACAATATTCACCACCTTCTCACATTCAATATAATTTGTTCAGTCATCTCATTTGCTGTCTGTCTCCCCTACTAGAGTATAAGCTCCAGGTGGCCTAGGATTTTTTCTAGGAATTCACTGCCACATGACAGTATGTAGCGGAATGCCTGGTACATAATAGCTGCTTAGTAACTATTGAACAAACAACTCTCATTCTGTTATTGAATGTGTAATATGGACATCATATTAGAATCTAATTTACAAGATTATTATGAGGGAAAAAATGATAATGCATGCAATACTCTGGAATCTCCGAGTCACCACGAATTCAAGCTTTCTCTAAGGATTTCAACATCTGCTTCCTTCCAGAGTATATGGGACATAGAAAAATATAGGGCAGAAATAAGGCATTAATTAATTTCACCCTTTCTCAGAATTTGCTATTCTGTTATCCATAATTCTTTATCTACAACTTTGTCTTGGGTTATAATTCATTGAGAAGTTTGTTTGTTTGTTTGTTTGTTTGTTTTAACCTAGTACCACACTAATTAGGGATTTAGGAAGAGCTCTTTGCTGCTTATTATTTAGTCAAGTCAGTCAGCCTGTGAACAAATAGGATAATTGTTGCCTGGCATTATGCTGGAAGTGACGAAGTATTAAAGATCAATAAGGCATTTTTTCTAGTAACTAATAATAATGTCAAGAAAATTTTCTTCAAATGTAACCTGAATACCTATGTTGCACTTAGCAGTTTATTCCTCTTTTTCTCTAGCAGAAATGAAAGAAAAATGGATATCCTTCTTGCAATAAAATACCAAACAGAGCTTCCAAATAAGCTCATTTGAATATTCAGTTTTGAACCCTGAGACCAAAGAATAGAAATTTGCAAGCCTTCATTCTCTAAAACTGTTCAATTGAGAACGAATGATCCAATGTTAAATAAAATACACTCACATATAAAGTCCACAGGGACATACACAAGAATGCTAATAGTGGTTCTCTGTGGGTCATAGGGGAGGTTTGTTGTTGTTGATATCTTTATTTTTTCTGCTATGAGCATGCATTATTCATATACTGATAATAAAAAGAAAAAAGGATTTTTTTCTTTAAAATGGCATTTTAAATCTTGGGGGTAATAGAAATTTTGCAACTGTCTGCAAAGTCTTACTATCATTAACTAAATAGAATGGGGGAAAAAAGATTTTTTAAAAAAGCAAACAGGAGTTTAAAATATGAAGATAGGTAACCGCAGGTCATATAAGAAATATGCAGTCAAAAGTTCAATAAACAAACTGTTTTGGCAGCACAGTTAACTCAAACTGTTTATAAGCAACTTCTCTTGGCCCTTCTGATATTTTCCCATAAACACTAAGATATCATTGTGTTCAGGGACCGCCAGGCTATTGGCAGGGGACAAAACACAAAGCACATTTTTTATTAATAATATTTTATTTTAAAATGCCATTGATCTTAAGCTACCTCCACAATTGCAAATTGGGGGCTTTTCAAGTAATTTATGGGGAAAAACTGTGAAGTTTATCTTTGAAATGAAATGAAATAATACCTGCACTTCCTACTTTGGGGAAATTTTATGTTAAATCACCCCGACAGGCAGAGATGACAAAACATTGAGAAATATTTAAAGATTTCATTTCTCTTCCTGATAACGACAAGATTCATTTTGTGCCCTCTGAGGGGAAATCAAATCTGATATACCGTCAGCTACCTCAGTGCCACGATCCACATTTCATATTCTTTAAGCAGCCTTAGCACAGCAACGATATTACTGTCCTTTCACAATGGGGTTGATCAACTGCCAAAGGCCTGACAAATCATCAAACACTTTCATTTAAAGCTACCTATTTCTTTATCATGATAAAGCATGATGCGCAGAATGTGGCAAACTATCATAATTTTATTGGCAAAAGGAAGCTTGATTTACACAACCTTTCTTTGAAAGGGCAAACAGTAGCAATAAAAGGGAGAGACTACAGCTGGATGTATTCCTCTATTCTTCTCACTGTCCCTCCTTTGTTTCACCCAAACAGCAAAATAGCTCACTTCTTTCCTTGGCCTTGTCTGAGAAAAGCACAAGTAAGATTTTAAGAAAGCCCAGGGAAGCATCTGGAAAGTAACATTGATCAGTCTTACTCTCATAATCCTCAAATTACAATTCTGATCTTGAATCCCAAGCAGGCCAGCAGTAAGCTAGGAGAAAATGTTAGTGAACAGGCTATGAATTTAAACGTCCAACAGAAAAGGAATTAAAATGTTTAATCATTCTATCAAGCTCATAAGATGTAGCAGAGCAAACGCTAGCTGTCTAGATTAAATGACTGTTTGGAGCAAAGACTGTTTGCAGCTCTTTGAAGATATGTAGGGGTTATATTTTATTGTTTCCAGTTTTCTCTTAGAGCTGAACCTGAGTTAGTCAAAATTGTGGTGCATGATAAAACTCCCAAGGACATATCCGTATGCCTGACTCTACCCCAAGTCGTCATTATAGCCCATTTGGGTTTTGCTCTTCCCTCTGTGGCAACTGCCATAAATTCCCAATGATAAGATTTGGAAGTGGAATGAGGAAGGCAAAAGACAATCTACTGTGTTCTTGAAGAGATACCGAGATAAAGAATATAACTGTATCCATCAACATTCTTTTCTTGGATAACTGAGGGCAGGAAGCAAGAAAACTGTTTGGACAGTTAGGTTGGTGATGCAGGGAAGCTTAAAGAAAGCAAAGCAAAACAGCATGATAAATTGTAATGCAAGGCATAATTAATTGCCCATTTTTCTCTTTCTGAAGCCTAAAAACATTTGAAACGAGCTATAGCAAACTTGCTTTGCCTTTCTATTCAAAATCATTACCTTTCTTTACAATCATGTATTTCCCACCAAGGCATGCACTTTTCTGCCATTCACGACAGACTTACCTAATTTACCCATTTTTCTGTTCAGCAATTCAGTTTTGTTATTGGATCCCTTTCAGTTTAAAATTTTTAAAGTTCAACTACCTTCCTTCATCTCAGGATTACAAGGAAATATGGAACTAGGATTATCTATTCATATTACCAAACCCTACTCTGCAGAAGAAAACAGGAAAAAGTGAAATTGATGTTGCCATGTTTAGACAAAAGCAATTCATGGCAAAATGTGGTGCACAAATTTGGTTCTGCTAATTTTTCCATTTACTAGGAGCGCACATAGCAGATTTTTTAAAAATTTAATCATTCACATTTTTTAAATATACAAATGACCTCTCAAAAGATTTGATAAATTGAGCACAACGTTCTTGTTAAACCTCTGTTTCCTGGTTTATGGACACTTTAGTCATTTGGTTTTCCTCCTACCTCTCAAGTAACTACACAATAGCTCCTTTAATATCTCTTCCTCCAGTAATAAATTTTTCATTGTTGGGATCTTACCTTATGGCTTAAATTATCAAGACTATGTTATTAGTATGTTTATTTTGTGGGAAAAATTTATTATTTACAGTCTTCCCTCTCCTCCCCAACTCCATCATTCTTTGGCAGGTGGCTTCTGAAATAGATCTTGGTTTTGCTGAGAGGGCTGAGTGGTGACCCCAGTAATGACAAGAAATAAGGGAAAGCTAAAATTACTTACAGAAATAAAGATTCATTGTGGAAGTCGAGGGTGGGGGTAGTGGTAAGGGTGAAGTTAAGGGTTGTAGAAAGGGAGGGTAAGAAAAGAAGCAGCTACTATTGAGTCTTTGAGAAAGAGCTAAAATATTTAAAAGGAGCTCTGTGAGAAGTTTTGCTATTTGATGTATATCCTTTTTTGTCTCTCACAAAACCTTGTTAATAAATCCATATAATTCATCAACGTTTCTGAAGCTGAACTTGTATGGGGGTAATTTTTATTTTTTTGTTTGTTTTTGGTATGCAAAGATGTGTTGAAACAGATCTCAATTGGAGAAAAATAAGACCAAAAATGGTTCAAGTGCTGGGTCCCCTTCAGACCTATTCTCTCCGCTATAGCTGCCTTCCTCCCACGCCCACTTCAGGCAACTCAACTTGGCCACAGTAAACTCAAAAACTTGCGTCTTTTCCACCATTTCCCTTTCCGTAAATGACAGCACCGTCTACCCAGTGATGTCTGCCATAAATCTGGAAGGACAGCTCCTCTCTCTTCACCTCTACCTCACAGTGGTCACCATATTCTGCTCCTCTGGTGCATCTCAAATCCATCTTCTTCTCTCCTGGCCCAAGTACCATTTTCTCTCTCTAGAACTATTATTAAAACTTCCTGCCTGCTCTCCTGCTTCCAGTAGTTCCCCTTTTCAAAAATCATAGTAATGTTTAAAATGTATCACATCATTAGAGTAGGCCTTCCCACTTTTTTGAATAAAATTCAAACTCCTTGTTTTTACTGACAAGACCTTTTATGATATGGCCTCTGCTCACTTTTCCACTCAATCTCACACATCCTCCTTTCCTTTCTCGTTATATTCAAGGCACACTGATCACTCCTTGATTACTCTGAAGAGCTAAATAACATGTTGTTTACTTTGCCTAAAAGTCCCATCCCTCCTCAGTCCCTGATCTTCCCCTAGCTAACTCCTTTCTTCTATTCACACCTCAGGTCTCAGTTTGAATGCCGCTTCTTCAGAGAAGCTTACCTAACTCTGCCTCCCCCCGACTCTATTTTCCCTCCCAGACTGATCAGGTCTCCCTATTATATGCTCATTTTGTCCACAGCATTTATTTTCTCTATAATTAAATAACCTTTGCTATAATTATTAATGTCTGCCTCCACTGCAGACTCCCAATTATATGATCTATGATGTTGGTGTTGATGGTATTATGTTGGTGAACTGCTAATTATTTAATTCTGTGTACACACTCATTTCTGGGGTCACTATTTCTGTGATATATTCTTTTAAGGTTAAGACGTTAAAAAATAAATGTTATATATATAAATCATGTTTATATTTACTATTTCTATTTCCCTACTTTCTGCAAGAGAAAGAGTCCACCTAAAACATCCAATAAGTATAGGGAATTAAGACGGAGATTAGGATAAGAATAAAATAGAAACTCTGGGAATTTCAGGGGAACAGCATTCTTTCTTCAAAGGACACATCAATCACTAACAAGGACAAGATTTCACACCTACAAATGTAGTCCTTGCATCTATAGAAATAAAGAACCAATATCCATTTCTATTCAAATATTACCTTTTGAGGGAGCTCAAAAAAGGAGTTCATTAGTGCCACCAGGGGTGACAGGTTTATGGTTCCATCATTATATCTGCTAATAAATGAACTGATGATATGAATCAAATTCACTAAAATCTCTGTTCATCTTTAACACATTGTTAAAAATCAAAGTCAAGATGATGTGCTCCGTAGTATTTCAGATGTAATAAAACCTAAAGCTCTCACTGCAAAATGAGAATTATGTGCAGTGAGCTATCTTATTTAACCCAAAATGTTTTGGGGGCTAATAGCCCATGGCATACTGCTCATCAAAATGGACCAAGAGAAAAGACGTGGTTTAAATCAGGGCTGACTCTGTTGTCACTCGTGATTGTTTCCAACTCTAAGAGAATCAGTAGGAGCACGTCCACTCACAGATACCTCAGATGTCTTTCCCTGGGAGGCCACTTTTGTCCTTTCCTCCACTTAACATCCAATTCTTAAAATTTTTGATTCCCTCATTTGATGAGAACCTAATGTATGTTTAATAAATGTTTACAGTATGTACTGCTTTAGGTTCTGTGGAAAATTATAATATAAAATATAGAGTCACAGCTTTAAAATATTTAAAGTGATACTTATAACTTTCATATACACATGTAAACAAAACTAGTGGACAACTGTTTTAAAAAGTGGATACTGTTTTGATACAGATCACATGGTGGGTTTTAAGTGAATTTCAGAATGAAAGAAAGGTCACTATGGGATAAGATAAGTCTAAGAAATATTCTTGGAGGGACAAAAAAGAGTTTAAGATTTAACCTACACTTGTACCCATAGTTTGTGTGCATATTGGGGTGAGGGGAGTTGAAGAGAACAAGTTGTCTGATGTTTGGAAGCAGTAAGAGAAAATATTGATAAGGTGGGGCCACATTAAGACAGATTTAAATACCGAGGTGAGAAAATCTGAACAAAAAGGCATTAAGTGTCATGGTCTTAATGACAGTGACATAATAAAAGTGGTGCAAAAGGAAATTACAGATTAAGGAATGGATATGCAAATGTTAGGAAGACATGTTAAGAAACTGTTATAGTAATACAGGTCTAAAACTATGAGAGCCTAGATTCGCTTTTACAGAATGAGAATAAATAACATGATAATTGAGGTTGACACTGAGAAATAAGACTATGTAGGTTTAAGTAACTGGTGAGTTATAAGAGATTTTAGGAGAGAGAAATATGAAAGAGAAAAGACGACCTAAAATTTCTGATACTTAGAATTGGGAAAAATAGCATTTTAATCAACAAACTTGGAAAATTAGAAGGGGTATTCATTTGAGGACTACTTGAGTTTTACATTCAGGATTTTGTAGTAAAGACAGAGATACAGATGAAACTGCCAAAATTTTAGAGTAGAGAGGCACTTAAGGCCCATGGAGTTCAAGTCCACAGCAGGATTCAGGAATCCTTTTTATATTATTCCTAGAAGAGACATGAATACTTTATCCATTTGTGGACATTATTAGGAACCCCTACCTTGTGTTGAATTAACTTGTACCCAACTTGTACAAGTCCTGTAAGTTGTACCTAAAATTTTCATTTCTACCTTCTGGAACAAAACTGACCAAGACTATGTTCCATCTGCCTTTAGTTCCATCTTTTGAAGAATCCCCTAGTTCCTTCAGGTGTAGCTCATTAACATAACTTATAAACTCCTTATTTATTGACAGAGATTAATAAGGCCTCACAGATATCTCCAGTTGGATTCCATAATGCTCTCTTACAAAAAAGGACAGACAACTTTCTTTTCCCTGGGAGCAAAGAATATAAAAAATATATTTAAAACTAAAACATCTTAAGTCTAATGAAAACCCAAGACCAGCAAGTCTCAGGAATTTGTGGTTGGGCTTCTAACTTGAATGAACAAATAAATTAAAAAGAATCAAATTTAATTTTTCAAAGGATTGTGATTTTCTACTTGTATTCATGCTACAAATTTGGCAGGCCATAAAGATTTTAGAAAAATTATTGTTATTATTGTCTGATATTTTTAACAATGCCTTTGCTTCTAAACCTTGAGGTACATTCATAAAAAATAAAAATCCGTTTGAGTATCTATTATCTCTGAATGGAGATTTGATTTGATGAAACCTCCATACAACTAACAAATGCTTGCCTCCTCAAATGACTTTTGCTCTGGCATTACGCCTCAGAAAATAAATTATTATTATTTATGATCATAATAATGTATATTTACATAATAAGTTTCTCAGAGGAGTTGAAACCAGTTTTTGCTTATTCTACAGCACCTCTCATTTGTAAAAGTCAGAAAACTGCAGCTTTGTTGTTCCAAGTGAGAAAATGTGTTAGAAAGGCACAGGCCCATCAAAGCCAAAGCCAGTATTCAACAAGCCGGTACTCAGAGGATAGCTGTGAATCCACACTCCCGTGATGTTTAATCTTTCCATTCAGTATCAGCTATTCTTATAAAGTAAAAAATCTTTGAAATTTAAGAAAAATACCAAGTACCATAAGCACCTACTGTTTGATCAATGTTATATGATGTGGAAGACAAGACTGAAAAGACAAGATTTCAAAATAAGAAATAACTTGAGACTCTTGGAAAAGAGAATATAATGACTTGTTTAGGGAAAGCAGTAGCTAAATTACAGGACAAGAAATACAAAGAGCTCTGTTTTATTACCTACTCTGCAACCAACCTGAAGCTAGTTATTTATCCCACCTGTAAAATGCAATAAAACTGCACTACAATCCTTTCCCAGAAGGATAGGTGAAGATTAAGTGTAGGTGTCTGGAGTTTCACAAATGGTGTTGTGATATACAAATTGCAGTATCTTCATTTTACTTTTTTATAACACATTCGTGGTCCTTACACGCTGGAGGGTACCTTTGACTGTCTAGATAGTACATCAATATGCAGCCAACATCCCTCTTCAGTATCTCCTGAGGATTAGTTGAAGACCAAGCTAAAAATATGATTCAGTGATTGCACGTTAAATTATACAAGGTTGAGACATACAAGGTCTCAATTTACTTTAGTAATACAAAATTAACCTTGTAGGTGCAAAATTATAGTATTATTTTATAATTATAGATATATCCTCTATATTTATGAGACATTACAAAATACCTGACCTTCCCAATGTAGGTTAGCTAATTATTTTGTATCTAGCAAGAGTAAATTCATTAAATCTGCATATCAGGATAAGTGTGACTAACACTTCTTCATCTTACCAGTTTCTATTACCATTGTTCGTGACTCATTAATTAAATTTCATATTCAACATGAGTTTAGAATTTAAAAATTTAGCCAAGTGCACTCCAGTGATTGTTAGCTGTTTATAATACTAAACTTTTAGAGGAAAAGGGCCATAGATAATTTTATTTTTACTTATCTGTGTATTTTTATCTCCTTCTACTAGACTATAAGCTACTTTGGGGTAGGGAAATTTATTCTTTTAATTCATGACACTTTGCACATGGTAAACAAATAATAAATATTTGCTGCATGTTCAAACTATAGTTGGATTGAAATGAAAGATATGGCTTTTTCAGTATATTTGTGTTGTTATGTGAGTAGAATGTTGTCTGTTTATATTGGTCAGGTTTTAACACTTTGGTCATATTCTCATTTATATGGATTTTAAACAATTTCAAATCTAAAACTCAAGATTCCATCTAATGAAACTATATTTACTTGTCCCCTCTTTTGATGGTCATTTCTTAAAAAGCCTAGCATGGTGCAGGCATATAATGTGCAATATTCATTGAGAAATTCAGTCTTCTCAAAATACGTAGAATGAAGATATGGACTCATTGTCAATATAGAAGATTGCCAAAGACAAATCATCCTTTCTCATTCTTCACTTTCAAATATTCATTTTGAAAGAAAAAAACACATCAATTGTTAAATGTGTATAAAAACATTTAAGTAAATAAAAATTGAAACTTTAAAGTTATATTACAAGTATAAAACCAAGAAAATTTTTAACACAGAATTTTTGATATACATGTTCTCCCTGATCCTATACATTCCTTCTTTAGATTTTTCTCGATGTGCAACTTTATGTTTTCTATATCTTTATTCTCTGTAAAATATTAATATGTAAGAACCATTTGCTTGCTACTTCCTTCCTCTGACTGGAACTCATAGTAAAACTGTATTTTTAATATAAAAGATTGAGTTTAAAAATAGCTAAGAAATGTCTCCCCAAAAAATGATAGGTAAATGAGGATGAAGGATATGTTAATTGGCTTGATTTAATCATTCCACATTGTATACATACATCAAAACATCACATTGTACCCTATAAATGTATGCAATTATGATTTGTCAATTAAAAATAATATTAATAAAAAAGACTTCTACTATATATCATAGAAAAATCCTTTATATAAAATGAGAAAAATAAAGGTCCACATATTAAGACATAGTTATAGAAGTCGGTGAGATATTTTTAAAGAAATTTCCTTTTTACTGTATGTATTCCATATGCCCTTGTAACACTGGTGCACAGTCAATTTGGAATTACTCAAGTGAACTGCAGTGTTAGTTATTTTAAAATAATTTATTTAATTTCCACTAAGAATAGAAAACTATTAGGTGCTGGCAGAAATGCAAATGAAATAAAGAAGCTTGATCTTAAAGAGTGCAACATAAATTTGTAGGAACAAAACATAAACCCAAGAAATGAGTAAGAATGATTATAAATAACAAGTCAATAAATGCAAACCACACTGTACACACTGAATATGTGAGTCCTTTTCAAAATAAAAAAAAACAGTGGCTTGATGAAGGTGGTTTCACAAGCTAGCAGTGCTTACCAGTAGGCTTAACAGGCTTTCAACAGATAAGGGTCAGCTTCATTTCACATTCATTTATAGCAATGTCACTGGCCACAATGTCCATATGCAAACAGTGGATGAATAAAGTCAGGAAGATGACCAACAGCCAATGTAAGCGTTGTCCCATGACACATCAGCTTTAATCCTGTAGCACTTGTATAACCAATCACCTCTTGCTTTCCTGTCTGTTTTATTTATACATCAATTCACTTTATTTCTAAGTAGATACAAAGTAAAATTATATTAAACATCAATTAGCAAATTAATAAACATTAACCCTAGTTGAAATTTCAGAAATTAGTACAAATGATTTCCCATCTTGTTTTCCTGCCACTAGATAAAAATACATCCTTTTTTATTATTATTCAATTCACAGTAAATATCAGAGTGGGTTTGCATTGCTATTGTAATCAGAAAATTTAATCAAACTGTAAAAAAAAAAAAAGAAACCAAAAAAACCCAAGCAACAGATTTGTTTTCCTTCTGGAATTTAAAGTGCATGTGGAGAAATACTGGCATTTTTATCTTTCTCCCCTCCAACGCTGAAGTTAAATTTTAACTTAATTTATTGATTCTGCTTTATGACATTACAATGTTTGATGAAGCACCTCTGAGGCTTTGGGCCTGGAAAACAACAATATCAAAAACTACAACTTGGAACCACTGCTAAATATAAAAAGTAAGGAAATCCAAAAAAGAGCAAACATTATCCAAAGGCAGCAAGCAGACAAAATCTGGCAGTTGATGCAACATCTGAAATATAATTATGCACTCCTTTCCTCTAGAAAGAGCTTAAAGTAAAAGCCCTCTTTGTGTCAATTATAAAATCATACTGTTTTTCTCAATGATGTAAGTTTGGTGTCTGTTGACTCAATATGGCCAAGACAAAGAAAACTTTTAGCCATATTTGTCTCTTATCAACTCCGTCAAGAAGTCGATATAGGCTAAGGTAGTGGTTCCCAAACCTTAGCTGCAACTGCTTCCAAATCACCTGGAGAGCTGCGTTGAACAGATTGCTGGGCCTGCCTACCTCAGAGGTTTTAGGGAGCTCTTGATGTTGGGGGCTTTCCAGGTTTTGTTTTCCATTATGTTCCCAGGTGGTTCTGGTGCTGCTGGTCCTGGGACCACCCTTTATAAACACTGGGCTAAAGCAACTGGGACAAGGGAGATTGTCAAAAACTGAAACATGTTAGCATTTAGGCTCCTCAGAATCTAGCGGAACTGAGACTCTCAATCCAGGAATTTAACTGCTGATGAATGTGCTACATAGAGGCAATAAATATTTTTAAATCCTTCTAGAAATTACCTAATAAATAACTACCAGATGTAATATCTAAAATTAATCTCTTGTACCTAAGAACCAGCTTTATTTCAACAAAGAATGAAAGGTCCAGAAATAGGAACAATGCTGGAAAATTTATTTGTCTTACATCCCCACCCCACACCACTCCCTTGCTCCCTATGCACCTCTTCAACAAATGAGCGCATACATATACACACAAAACGCACCCTCTGCCAGCCCACCAGTAAAACTGCAGGGCAGGAACAAGAGTACAAATGGAGGCCCACATACCATGTGTCTAAATATTTTAAAGTTATAAATCCAGCTATAAACTATTAAATAAAATAGGCTCTATCCACTTACCTTGACAAATATACTTTCTTAACAATTTGGCAGGCCCGGTTTTAATGTAGAACATGCAGACTGAGATGGGGTTTTTTTGGGGGGGTTATTTTGTTTTAGAGATGGGATCTCACTATGTTGCCCATGCTGGAGTGTAGTGTCTATTCGCAGATGCAGTCCTACTACTGGTCAGCATGGAAGTTTTATACCTAAATATTGAGGCTCCGGGAGAACCAGTTCCAAGCCTGCAAGACATTCTCCTTCTCTTTTGAACCTCAGCTCCAACTTATACTATGAGGAGCCTAGGGATTTTTCTACACCCCACAAAATCATCCTTTGGCCACCGTTGGGCCTTCTGCACGGACACTGTGGCATGGTCTGCCGTGGAAGGTTAGGCCCATGGAAGATGCTTGCCTAGACCTGAAGGGCCCTTTGAACAGGGAACCCTAGGATCTCTGGCACCTGGAATAGTCTAGAAGAGGAATGTGGGTTCTAGGTGGGAAAGTCCCATTGGCCCCTACAGACTTGTCATCCCATAGGGAGGGTATTTCCAAAAAAAGTCAAAGTGGGACCTCTGTAAAAGAGAGTCCAGGGAAGTACTGCACCCTTCATCAGTGACCTAGGATCCTCATTTATTATGTATTTTTCCATCAGAACCTCAAATATTTAATTATCCTAAATTATAAGCAACTGATAAACAGAATAAAGTATTTTTCCTCCTAAAGACATTTTTACTTGTATTAAAGCTTCTATTACAAACACTCGGATGGTAGACTGTCAGACCTTCATAGAATGGGAGGGCAAGAGAAGTGAGTCAATGGGAAACAGACATTGCTCCTTGATGCTATTAAGCATTGACTCACACATTGTCCTGGAGCAAAATTTGATCAGCATAGGTAAAGAACATGGGAATCAGGAGCCTGAGTTCTAGTTCATTATGCTCTAAACCCACTTTTGCTGCCTAAATCAAGAGACTTTGAGAAAACCACAACCACTCTACCATTCAATTTCTCATTTTGAAAACAGGAAAATTAGAGTAAATTGGAATTTTGCAAAAGGTGCCCCATAGAATGTCAATAGACATTACTTGAAAATAGGTGGCAGGATTTGTAAGTGGTGGGGATTGGTCCACAGTCAAATAAATTTAATTCACATTGAGTTAAACATAGTGAAAGTTATTTATTCCCTACTAATGTATATTTTAATTGTCCAAGAGTAGGCACAGAGTGTATAGTGTTCCTTAAAGTTATTAGTACTAGGAATTACTGTTTAAAAGAGCATCTAACTGAATTAGTGCTTCTCAGAACACATGTTGGAAATAGTGGGTCAGATGATGAATTGGGTGTCTATTGCTGTGTAACAAATGACCACAAACTGACTCAGAGGCTTCATGCAATCTCAGTCTAGATGTCAGAAAGGAGTGAGTCATCTGCAGGCTTGACTGTCTGGAGGATTCACTCCCCCCACCACCCCGCCCCACCATCACCACCATTCCTGGTTTTGAAGCTGGAAGAAGGGGGCCAAGGATGCGTAGTCTCTAGATGGAGAGGAAGAATTAACATCCTAGATCTCGAAGGACTCAGCCTTTAATGCTATTTACCCAGAGAGACCCATGTTGAGCTACTGATCTATTGAACTGTGAGAACACAGTTCTTTGAAGCCACCAAGTCTGTGGTAATCTGTTATGCCGGCAATAGGAAACTATACAATCACCACTGTAATTTAATTTTTAAATACTGTAGTATAGTAGAATTTTGAATTAGTTCACTATTCAACATAAATATAGATATTCTAAGGAATTACAGTCCTGTATATTGCGTGCATTATTCTTACGTAACATCACAGTTTCTTGACAAGACAAGATCAATCTCCTGAGTCAGAGAATGGATTGTGGTGACATTATTTTGAAGGACATATTTCATCTCTTGGGAGACTACACTGGATTTCATTTTTATAACAATTCTTATAGGAATTGCTAAAAGTAGACAAGATTTAGAAATTGCAAAGACAGGTTTTGAATGGGATAGAAGGCTGAAAATGCCCACATAAAAAATAAATTTGATTATTTAAAAATTTGAGTGTATAAAAATACCTCAAACTATTTTATGTCAATATCAGATTTAAATCAGAGTAGAAAAAAGATATTAACTTACTTTCCCAGTAAAATGTACTTGATATTACTTACTATTTGTCATGTTTGCATTTGAATACCTAATAGTAATGCACTATACAGGACTGGGAGGCTATGAAGAAGTTTAAGACCTAATTACTAATCTTGGAACATGGACAGCTTAAATAAGAATACAAGACAAAATATTAAACATTAAATTACAGTTAAAATTAACATTAAAAGAGAGACAAACTATCTGGTGATTAATTTCCAAAAAAATTATTCAGAAAATAGATTATATCAAACTTCAAATGAAAGAAATATGATCAGGTGAGAAAAGGAAAAACACTATAATGTAGATGCTATTTTATCTGTGTTTTAAAAATGACAAGAACTTGTATGGTATTAGGAGGAAAGGAATTCTAAACAGCTAACTTAGAGATAAGAAAATACTTCTATCAATATACAATTCACTCTATATTATAGTTATTGGTTACCTGTTTAGGAATTCCTTAAGGACAAGACCATGTCTCACACTTGTACTCCAGAATTTATGAGAGTCCCAAGCACATAGTACAAACTCAATAAATATTTTATTGTATATATGTAAGATGTACAACATGATGTTTTGATATGCATATATATAGTGAAATGATTACTACAGGTAAGCAAATTACCATATATATCACCTCCATAGTTACCCATTTGTGTGTGTGTGTGTGTACGTGTGTGTGGTAAAAGCACCCAGAATCTACTCTATTAGCAAATTTTCAATATACAATATTAATAACTATAGTCCTTCTATAGCACTTACAAGTCCTTCTAGATTTATTCATCCTACATAACTGCAAGGTTATTCCCTTTAACCTACATTTCCCTATTTTCTCCTTATAACCACTGTTCTACCCTTTCTATGTATTTGACCTTTTTAAAAAGATTTCACATGTGAGTTCATGCAGTATTTGTCTTTCTGTGTCTGGTTTATTTCGCTTACCATAATGTTCTCCAGGTTCATCACTGTTGTCACAGATGACAGTACCTCCCTTTATAAGGCTGAATAATATTCCTCTGTGTGTGTGTGTGTTGTGTGTGTGTGTATCACAGTATCTTCATTCTTTTTCAACACTTAGGTTCTTTCCTTGTGTATTGTGAATAATCCCGCTATGAACATGGGAGCACAGATATCTCTATGAGGTGTTAATTTTATTCTCTTTAGGTATATATCCAGCAAAGGGATTTCTGGGTCATGTGGTATAAATATTTAGTGGGTCAATAAATATTTAGTGGGTGAAACAGATGATTTCTAGAACAGTGAAGTTATAGTGAAAAAACATTATTTTCACAAAAATAAATCTGAAGGCATTTTACAAGATGACTTGAAGTCCAAAAAGAAACTTAGATGCCTGTTAAAAGGTTGTGTTAACTTTCTGAGGAGGCAATAAAAACATGAACTGAGGGTTGGCAATGAGAAAGGAAGGGATCTAAGACATGTCAATATGAAGAAAATGACATAATTTGTAAGTCATTAGAGGCTGAGGCAGAGGAAGAGTCAAGACCAAGTTTGAGGTTTTGATCCCATCTGACCGTAATAATGATGTGGCAGTTAACAAGAATGAGGAAATGAGAAGGAGAAGACAATATTTAGGGGAAAATGTTCAGCTTGGTTTTCAACACGTTGAGTAAAGTATAAAACATACAAAACACACATGAACAGTGGGAATGTGCTCCAGTAAGTCAGGGAGGAAGATTTAAACTTGAGAGCTATTTAACATAAATCATAATTGGTGCCATGAGGCAGGATGAGATTCAGTGAATACCTGGGTAGAAACTAGTAAAGGCACAACTTAGGCAGCTCGTACATTTAAAGAAATAAAGGAAAGAAGAGAAGCTAGTAAAGGAGAGAGAAAAACAGCAGAGATGTTGAAGGGAGGTGCGGGCCAGCAATCAGGGCTAAATGCTTCAAAGAGAGAATGGGAGTCCTCAGATTTAGGAAGTGGTTTGGGATTTATCTTAGGTGGCTGCTTGTGACTCCTGAGAGAGTGCTTTCAGAATAATGAATGATCAAAAGAGCAATTAAAATGTATATCTCAAATATCTTTTTGATTCTGAAACTTATAAAATCAAAAGTTGATATTTTGAAACTAAAATTATGAAGCTCTCTACAATAAGTAACAAATAACCCACCACTCTCTCTCTTCAGTAATTTCTCCTCTGTATCCAAAGTGGCCCAAGTAATTGCAGGTTATTGGAGCAGCCAATGGCCAAAGTGCCCACCTGTGTAAGCTCAGCTGTGTGTGTTGGAGGGCTGGGGTTGCCCATACCTTAAATCCAGTGAGGCTGAGAACAGAAAGAACCCAGGAAACTCAATTTTATCCTGGTGGGGACAGAGATCTACAATATAGGTGGTCCCAAGGCTTCTCTAGTAGGGAATTCAAGTCAATGGGGACATTTTCTCATTCTTTGGAGGGCAGCTAATGTTTGCACCACAGGAGAAAGACAGTAACCACTTGACTACCCAAATGCTTGATGCAGCAACATTTTCCCATGATATACACCATGCTATAGAACAGAAGTGGTTTCTTCTAAAACAAGCACTACCTTTACCAAATGTACAGTAAGGATTTATAGTATGCCCGCAAGACGAAAACATGTTAAATTAGCAAAACTCTGGGTTCAAAAAGGTGTATCTTATATGCCAGTAGATAAAGCACACTGCTTCCGCTCATGCTGACATTTTTGTCAACACACTCTGCTAATTATTCAGGATAACATTTTTCATAATTGGCAAGGCCATGCCCCCCGCGTGGACTTTCTCAGTGAATGTTGAAAATTGCTAAATACAATTTATGTAATTTATTTTTGTCAATGACCTTATTAGTGCTTCCACTGCCAAACTGTGTTTGTGGGTGGATGTGTGTATGGAAATGCAGTCTTGACTTTTTCAGGAAAGAAGTTATATAACTTTACACTTCATAAATTTAACAACCAAAATGTTATCTGTAAAAAGTGTTTCAGGGAGGCACTGTTTTACCACTGACTGGTTTGATGGGAGTTGATTAGATAATGGTTTTTCATCTGTGTGTTGTTACTGATATTGGCCACATTCCAGTTGGCTACAAAGGTGTCTAAATGCTTGCAAACAAAAATTACCCACAAAACCTGTGACAGGGTTCTCTGAGTTCACAGATACAGATCACTGCACATCTGGATGGGTTGTTTTGGCTGAGTTTATAATGTCACATACCTTGTAAACAAGATACACCTGTCTCTCAGTTTAATAGACAGTTTTTGGAGCTAAGGCATTTATTTTCTCCCAGAACTCAGCAGTGGCACAGTATTTAGCAATACTGAACCCAGGAATCACTAAAACACTCCAGGATTTCAATTATTTCATCTTCAGATACAATAGCCCTTTACTTAAGTAAATGAGCAGAAAAAAATATTCTGCTTTTTTTGGTCATAAATGGGGAACTAAAGGGCCGACCACATAAGAATCAAATAGTTGATGATTTCCATTACATTTTAGAGATTAAAGACAGAGATTTGAAACTATTTTCATTTTTTACATGTTGGAAGTTACTTTTGCTGTCAGTGTTACAAAGGATCCATCACCAAGCTTTCTGTGAGCATCAACTATGCACAAGGCACTATGTACCAGATTTACAAAGAAGTACTACACTACTCTAGAGGGGCTTACAACCCATTTAGGAGGATAGGATGGACACACATGAAAAGATACTAAACGGGACAGTAAATAGGTGTCAATCATGTGCAAGGTGGGGATAAAGCACACAATGACTGGCAGATGCTGCTGTCCATAGCAAACCAGGATGCAGGCTGCCCTTTGACTTAGGACTTGATCTGCTGCCTGCTGAGTCAATCACCGGTTGCTACCCTGCCCCTCATCTCAAGATCATTGACTTCAAATGAGCCACTTTATTAGCGTAGGCCTCAGGATTTATTTCCAGCCAGGGCCACAAAATATATATGTCAGATTTTCAGTTCCTCATCCCCAGCATTCTGCTGCTAAGCCTCAAATATAAACTCCCATTCCCAAGGTGCATACATATATTCACACTCATCTTTATGTTTACTGGGTATACCAGCCAAAATAATTACATTGGGAAGGAAACACGGGTGCCAATACTTAAACACTGCTAGGGCATTTGGAATTGAGGGTTGAATAATTTTCAGAATAAAATCCCTGGAAGCATATCTTTATAATTACGGTGTTAGTAGTTAAAGACAGCAATGTGGAAGACAAACAGTTTCTGAAGAAGGAAACACACTCATGAATTTTATTTGTGACTACAGGAATTAACTCATAATTCAAAATTGGTGGGTTAAAAACTGATCTTAGATCTTCTCATAATTCATTTACTCCACTCCAAGTACCTTTATTGAGTATTGAGTTCTGTGACAGGTGCTGGGAAAACAAAGACAAACCAGTCAGTGTCTGCACTCAAGGAGTTTGTAGTTTGGTGAGAGAGAGACAAGAAAATAAGCTACGGAGAAGTACGCATGTCATTCTGCAGAAGCACAGAATAAGAAGAAAGGAGCCAAACCAAGAGGGGATGATGCCTGAGTTGAATTTCATTATAAAATGATAAAAAAAAAAGGCAAAAGACATGGCAGGAAAAGGACACATGACATGTGTTGTAAGTTCACGGGGGCCCAAAAAATAGCACCCTTTTCCCCAAAATAAGAATCAATTGAGAAATAATCCAAAGAGACAGCAGAGGGGAACTGTAATAGACTGAATTCATATGTTGAAATCCTAGCCCCCAGTGTGATGGTCTTAGGAGGTGGGGCCTTTGGGAAGTGATTAGGTTGTGAGGGTGGAGGTATCATGAGTCGGATGCCTTTATCAGAGAGACCCTGAGAATTCTCTCATCTCCTTCCACCATGTGATGATGCAGAAAGAAGTTGGCACGCTACAACCTGGAAGAGGACCCTCACAAGAACCTGACCACACTGGCACCCTCATCTCAAACTTTCAGCCTCCAGATCTATGAGAAATAAATTTCTGTTGTTTATAAGAACCGCCCCCCCCCCCAGTCTTTAGCACTTTGTTATAGCACCCCTAACTGACTAAGGCAGGAGCCAAAAAGAAAACCTTAAAAGGCCAGGGTGGAGGAAACAGGTTACCTATGTGGGCAAGTAGACACTAATCATGAGTTGGCCAGACTTAGCCAGCCGCAGGGAATACTGGACCAGGAGAACACGGGGAGCCAAGGAGAACAGACCAGCTCCCAAAAATAAAAAGAGAGAGAACAGGCTGTCATACTCCTTCTCAGTTTCTCTTTCCAAACTCTCCATTTCGCTACGTCACTCTCTACCTTCTCTGGAGTGAAAAGTGTAAGGACATGAAAGGAGGAATGAAGTGGGGATGCTCCCCTGTGGGGAGCTTCCTCCATGTTCATAGACATAGCAGATACGAGAAGGAAATGTTATTCCCTAACATCGCGCACATGCACAGACCCGACGGTGGGGCGCACAACGTGAGAGAGAAACTTCAAATAAGTTGATATGGCTGAAGCAAAGTACATATAACCAGATATAGCTGACAATGAGACTAGGAGGGCCGTCCCACAAAGGGCCCCATTATAGGCTGAATGCTTTGTGTCCCCCCAAAATTCATATGCTGAAACCCTACCCCCTAATGTGATAGTATTAGGAGGTGGGGTTCTTGGGAGATAACTATGGTTGGATGAGGTTGTGTGGAGCCCTCAGGAATGGGATTAGTGTCCTTAGAGATTCCCAAGAGAGCTTGCTGATTCTCTGTGCCATGTGAGGATACAATGAGAAGTCAGCAGCTGTAACCCAGAAGAGAGCCCTCACTGGAACCCAACCATGCTGGCACCCTTATCTCAAACATCGAGTTCCCAGAACTGTGAGAAATACCTGTCAGCTGTTCATAAGCCCCCCAGTCTATGGCACTTTGTTATAGCAGTCTGACTAAGACATGCTGAAAACAAGAAGCCAGGAATTTACTATATCTTATGCATTATGTCCCCAATACCATGAATCCATTTCTTATACCAAATCTAATCACAGTTTCAATACTTTGAGGCCTGTGACTAAATGTTGGTGATGATATTAATCTGTGGGGAATATAGGTAATCAAAAGTCAGCAGGCAGAAAAAATGGCTAAATGATAGATTTAGTATGAACACTACTAACTAGAAGTTAACTACAAACTATCCCTTCTGCCTGTCTATTCATTTTAGTGTCTTCTAAACCATAGTGTTACTCTGAAGGTTTTAAAGTAGTATACAGTTATGGAAATATTGTTTTCTACATCTTTAAACAATCATTCGCAAGAATCTATATGGACATAGTTTTAAAGTCATTAATTATTAACTACCTTGTAAAAGATCAATTCTGCCAAGACATTTCCTCTCAATACCTAGCAAAATTGAGATTTCATTTTGGCCCACAGAAACAACTTTCTGAAAGGATTAAGTGACATTTAAAAAATTGTTTCTGATTAACTCCACTTTTAAGATTAGTGCCCTAAAATGTTATGTCTTGTTTTATCTATAAAAGATAATATGGAAGGCCTTAGCTAAAAAATTGCATATATATATATTTTATATATCATATATATATATTGTGTGTGTGTGTGTAAGAGACTGAGTTATCTTAAATTCTTTTCAAAACAAAATAAGAATATAAGTGTAAACATACATACACACAAACACCAAATGGAAAACAAAATTATTCTAGCAACTATCTTCTGTTGTTTCTCTATCCATTAAATAAAAATTGCATCAGCCTGAAGTTTTCTCCTCTAATAGTGCTGAACAAAAAACAAAAATAAGGGTGCCTTTATTTGTGTAGTGTCACCTCACCTTAAGAAAATCCCTCCCTTGCTTCTCTCCACTCTGCTTGGCTAGTGAAGTCCTTTGATTCCTACTGCTAAAGTTCCTGTTTGCTCTCAGGATTGTTTGATCACTCGGGGCCAAAACAGAACAGCGTGTAGCTGTTGCCTTTTTGGCATAGGCTTGATATTCAGCAGTAGGTGGTTTCTAGCCAGTTTGGCTCTTGCTTTAGGACAATGAGTGACAAGATGTTAGTTCACACAGCACGACTTATATAACTTACAAAAGAAAAAGATCAGGCTGGAGGTTTGTTCAGCAAATCAGCAAGATTTTCAAAACAAGAATAGAAGTCTTTTCCCTGCATCCCAAAATAAAAATGACTTGGCCAAACTACTAAAGGGCAACTCAGTCAAGAAAATGAGTCAATGTGTTAGGTTAATGCCATTCAAAATAGCCAGACTGGATTCCCTAAAGATGTCTTTTTAGGGGGAAGTGAAAACACAAAATATTATTTATCAAGGTGTTTATTTATTTAAAGAGTGGCCATGTTAATATAGGCAATCTAAACTTAGAAAAAAATGTCTACTTCAGAATGTCAAGAAGCCAAAAATTACATGGCATACTTTTGCTTGATCCTGATAAAACTTACGTAAATGGTTGTCTCTTCCTTAGAGACTTTTTAGCCCCACCAAAAAAATGATTTTTAGAAAGTCAAACATCCCTTAACATGAAAGCTCTAAAATAATTGTTTTGAATTTGGGAACTTGTGTTTTTGAAGCATCAGTTGTGGTTTATTTTTACATCTACAGGATAAACTTCCTGAAGTTATACAGTAATTGTCAAAACTCAGGGTTTAGATTTCTCAATGAATCATGACATTTTGTTCACATTTGACTCTTCCTCTTTGCTTCCTAAAAATAACAGTCACATTGCAAACAAAATTTCCAAGATTATCCAATGTTTGATTACCTTTTTTTTTAATGAATTAAAAAAAAAACAGAGTTGACGTATCCCTCTGGAGTCTGGAATGTTGATCTCAATATACTTTCCTATAACTGTGTCTGAAGAGGACAATTTTGTCCCAAATTTAAGAAGGCAGTTAGATTTTTGCTAGGTAATTTAATGTCCATTCCCTCTACCCACCAGTCACATACATATTCCTTTTAAAGATTGCTTCCCAATGCAATCATAGACCTGTAGGATCCTTTTGCTTATATCTCTAAGAAGTTAAAATTTTTCACATATCTTTGAAAATAAAGTAAAAGCAAAATAACTTCTGTTATTTTGTAATTTTACAATCTCATTTTCAAAATATAACTAGAATAGAGGTCATTGAAAAACCAACCAAACATGGTTTCAGTAAACAAAAGCAAATGCACATCTTATATACTGCAAGGTTCTATTTTTTCTAAGTTGAAAATAAGGGTTATTAGCAGTAAATAAAGCATAGAGGTAGGGTCATGCCACAGAACAGTCACTGTGCTGGTAACAAAAGAAATGGACTCACGCCAACTCCACCTCTAACCACTCGATCTCTCTGACTTGACCTTTCTGAGATGCTGGACAATAGCTGCTCTATTCACCCACTACACTAGGTGGCTGTGAAGTTCAACTCGTATCATGTGTGTAAAGATGCTTGACAAATGTAATATACCTAGAAAAAGGTTAAGTGTTATTGTGTAAATGTAAGTTGTTACGATTTTGTTAAGGTAAGAGGTGAAAGCTGCTGTTCTCCATCCTTCTGTTCCCACTTTCAGTCTTTGTAAAAGAGAATGACTAAAGAAAATCGAGTCGTGGTGATAAAATCTCCATGAATCAAAGCAGCAAAGCTTCCAACTTATTTCTTAAACCTTCACTTCCATCCTATGACCCAGTTACATCCTATAATCCTATACTTTTAGATATGGAAAGGACATCAGTCCATTTATGGACCCAAATCACAAAATTATAGACAAGGAGATTGAGGCACAGATATAAAATGATATGATGAAGATTGTGCCCAAAGGACCCCATTATAAGCTTAAGAAGCCAGCAGGCAGTGAAAGGCGAGAATTCATTTTTAGTCTTCTGGCTACCTCAATGGCTGATGGTAGTTTTAAGAAAGAGTGATTAGTACTGGTCACTGATGTCTGCAAGAGCACAAGGGCTGTAAACATCATTTCTATGAGAGTTACAGATAACAATCTAATTTGGTCACCCATGTGATTTGTGTTTGAAAAGTGTCCATGCTGATTGAAAAAACATATTCAGGCACTGCACATCTGTGTTCTGTAGTGTTGCAGGGCTTTCATCACACTAAACCTGTTCTTTGAGCGAGACCAGCTTCATACTGAACTCAGCATGAGGACAACAGGGCAAGACACCAATTAGTGGAGGCATTTGCACCAACTTGACAGAACCACTGTGCAGGGAAGTTCACTGGAGCCCAAGCAATGGTGGAAACATGCCCTTTGGCAGTAAATAATTAAACTGAAAGTAAAAACTTTATCCCTCATAGGTGGAAGTATATTCAAGAAAATCTGCATCCTCCAGAAAATCTGATCAGCTACCAATCCCAAGTGACCAGGACCAAGCCACTAGAAAGTATACTGTTCTCCTGTGCTACACTTCCTATGTGACCTAAATTCACTTTTTTGAACTTCAGCAGAATAGGCATGGAAGCAGAGGTTATGACTGTGAGTTAGCATAGTGTGAGGTAGATGCTGTCAGGACCCCCAAATCCCTACTCCCTGAATATAAACGCCATTTATAATTATTTGCCTCTCTGGCCAGCCAATGCAATACTTTTGTACTTTACAAATTTTCACTTAAATATAATTTTAGGTATTATATTTTCTAGGTTTTTACAACATGAATTGTTTTTAGAACAAAAAAAAAAGTGAGGTAAGTAGCCATGTGTTGGCTGTGTTTTTTTGTAGCACATGTTTTGCTTTTAATCCTAATTTCCAGATCTAATTCCCTCTTGGTCTATTTCCATTTAGACTGACCTGCTAGAAAATACTATAAGGAAAGATCACAAACCAAATCTCCTATGATAATATCCTCAGAAATTTTAAACAGCTCTAAGAGGTTTGGCCTCAGACTCAAACATTAACATGATCGTTCAATTTTAATGAGGTCAAACAAGCTGCTGGGCATCTGGCTGGTGCTCAAGGTCTTGGCCGGAGTGGGGAGGGCCATCTTGTTCTTACAGAGAACGTAAGACATAGTGACAGGTGATAATGTAATGCACAAGGCTGCTGCCCTTGGCCATTTCATCTTTTCACCCCACTGGATTCCCAGAGGCAATGATGTTTTGGCCAGATATAAACAGTTCTACCAATAGCTGAGGATCTAAAGAAGAACCACATTTTGCAGAGAAAAATTTTAAAGTATTTAAATAAACCCCTAATGTTTGTCACAATGGGTTCATCAACCTGAGGAAATAAGAAAGGAAACAGACCTCTGGATGTGGTAGGCAGAGAGATGGAGACTAAGGAAGAGTCAAATTAATACAGCTGTATTTTCATCTTGATTTTAAACCGTAAACTCTTGAGCCTAAAACCACATCAAAAATCTATATCCCCTCACAATTCCTCCCTCTTAAATATTACCTTTGAAAAAATTCAGTTATTCATGAGTAGGCTTTTTTTTTTAAGTAACAGCAATGTATTTAGGTCTAAATCATCTACTAATTATATAAGGATGTTCATTAGATGACAAGGTCAAACAAGAAAGCAAAATATTTAGGGAGAGCAATCTCAGAACTAACTCACTTGACAAGCAATTGCTTACCTTTTTCCTTCCAATTATCAATATGAAATCTTCATCTCAGTATCATGATTAGTACAGAGCCTGCCACGATACCAGTAAGGGGCCATGTCACCTATTATGGGAAGGAGAAAAGCGCCTATAAACAATGTTAACACTTACCTTTACAGCAAAACGTTGAGATTAATACATATATACAGGAACACCAAAGCAAAAACAGTAAAGTCATTCTCTATTAATATTATGCTACCTTAGAATCCACAAAACTCCACTGTTTGATACATTTAAATGATTATGAAGAAATAGGAAAGAGTTTTAAATCATAGAAATGAATATTAGAACCTGGAACTTGGTTCAACTGGATTATAAATGACAGCAAGCTACCTTATTACAAACGTTGGAAATGTTCTCTAATAAAATTTGAGAAAGTACTTTATCATAAAATGAACAATGAAACTATAAGGCAAGAAAAGTGAAAAACTCAATGGCTTTTCCTAATTCCTAGTGAGAGAAATATCATATGCATAAACACCCAAGTAGGTATAGATGACTATTTCCCGAGACCACAGAGAGGCTCCCTCTGTCCCTCTTGTGTTAAGTCCTGTCCTACTGTTGAGAATATGTGTATGGGGTAGAAATTATTTCCCCAGCTCCAAGATTCTTTCACCATGCACTCAACAACTTAAGTATATGGTCTTAAGTTGTTGATATCTTTGAAAGGTACTTTTCTGTGTCACTACAAGCATGCAGGTAGGTTTCCCTACCTGATCAGTGTTGCCCCACAGTAGCATGGTCCATTAGAACTTTCTGCAGTGTTGGAAATGTTCCATAACTACACTGTCTAATATGGTAGCCATTAGCCTCATGTAGGTGCTGAGTACATAAAATGTAGCTACCACGAATGAAGGACTGAATTTTTAATTTTATCTAATTTTAACTAATTTTAACTTATATAGCCATGAGGCTAGTGACTTCCTTATTGGATGAGACAGCCTTAAAAGTAACCATAAAGCTTGTGGGCTGGTAATCAACCAGAGCTACTAAAAATATCCATCAGCCTTCACTGTAAAAGAGAAACTATCCCTCTTTAACATATCTATTTCAGTTCCATCACCACCATCGTTTTGGTTCCTTAACATCACCTGCTGTGGGTTTCTGAAAATAGGGAAATTAAAATCCAGAGTAGAAAATTAAGTTAGTACATTCCAGGTGACAGAAAATATTGGCAACATGGCCACTTATCCATGTACCTCCTATGTAAAGATTACATCACACAGTACACATAGTACAACCCTATTCATACATGTGGCAAACAAGCCCGCCAGCAACTATGAATAACAGGAGTTTTTAGTATAGAAAAGAAGCATAAACTTGACTTAATAAGAGTCCTCTGGCCAATGGAGGGGTTCTTTTAAGAATCAGCTGTTCAGATACAATGAACACTATCTGGGTGATGGGCATACTCATAACCTTGACTCAAACATAACAAAAAAGATCCATGTAACCAAAAACATTTGTACCCCATAATATTTTGAAATTAAAAAAAAAATACAGGGGAAAAAAAAAAGAATCAGCTGTTGTTACCTCCCAGGCAAGTAGTCCAGGAAGAAACAGACTTAAGCTACATCAAGGGAAATATAGATCAGATGCAAAGAGCTTCCTTCAAACTTCAATATTAGGCAATGGAATGGGTTCCCAAAGGGTGACTAACACAGGGCACTATCATACATGCTATCCATCTGGTCTAGCTTACTGGTGTCACCAACTATATGATATTTCTAGAATTATGTGTTTCATTTTAGCTGAATATGTTTAGTTGAGTATCTTACGTAAAGGTTCTGTTACATTTTTTCCAGACTTTTGACTCCCACTTAGTCTAATGCATACGCATAATCATTTCCTTAAAAGTATATGTTTAGAGTTAAGGTTAAGAAGATCTCATATATGCTATTACTAGGATTGCTGTTTAGTTATAAAAGGTACCAATGTGGTTGGCAGTGTATTGAGGTACAAAAGATACAGTTTTTAACCCAAGGGCATAATCCAAAATTTAGCCAAATGAAAGATAAAGAGATGATTATGATATTACAATTCAAAACTTCTATTGGGAGACAAACACTAGGAAAAAAAAGGTTTTAGAAGCATTATGAAGCAGTATGAAATAATATTAATTTCAACTTTTAAAAATTTGGGAAAATAGGAACAAAATAATAAGAAAACAAATTGACATATTGAGCAAGAATTTAGAGAGAGTAATAGCTTGGTATGTGTTTATTAGCAGTAGACAATAAGTTTAGAGGATTAACTATTAACTATGTTGCAGAGAATAAAATCCTGCTATGGGCTATATTTATTAAGTGCAGTTTTGGCAAGCAATAATTATGTGAGCACAACATTCCTTTTCAGAGTTGGTTGTTTTTTTAAGCTTTCATTGTTCACTATTTGCCCCCAAAAATGTTAACCAATACCACAGATGCAAAACATTTCACTGGTCTTCATGCACACTTTCAGACTTCTACGAACACACTCTGCTCTCAGGAATCAGTGAATCTTTGAGACAAGCTCTTCCCTACCCCATTGCCTGCCTGCACCCCAGGCCACAGCAAAATGGAAGATACAAAATGAGGTGATGCAGAATGGTGAGAAAGAGAGCTTTGGGTAGTGAACAAAGAGAAAGCAGATCTGAGAGACCGCAGGTGATTAAAGAATTAAAAACCAGAGACAAAGAAAGAGCTAGGAGGGTCAAAACACCAGGAACCCTGCTTTCCTGTTTCCCGTCCTTGATCTGGCTGAAACTGTGCAGAAGTGAAAGTAAGGGCTTATGACAGGTGACTCTCTCACAGCACTTTCTGCAAGAGATTGTCTGACTCCTACCACCAGTGTGACAAAGAGGACCTAGAGGTCTAGGCTGAAAATCAGATCACCAGCCTATAGCTGATAAGGCTGCCGCTAATAGATGGCAACTCATTGGTTAAGAACATGGGTTCTGGAGTCAGACTGCCTGAGTTCAAGCTTCAGCTTCACACCACTGCCCAGCTGTGTGACCTTAGGCAAGTTAATTATGCTGTCCAGGCCTCAGTTCCCCCAACTACGAATAAGGACACAGTAACACTGACCTTGTGAGTACTAAAGGAGATTGTGCTCAGGGAGACTTTAGAACAGTGGCTAGTTTGTTATAAACACTCAACAAATATTACTTATTGTTCTTATTTGTAGCTTTTTTACTCTTTTGGTATAGTTTAACTGTATTTTCCATAACAAACAAAATTACCAATATTTAATGGCTACTTAACATATAGACATGGTGGTTTTAGTGGTTGGTAAATCTCATTAAACAGGTTTCTAATAGCCAACTGGTATTTAATGAGCATATTAATGGCCTTATTGCCTTTAAATTAAACCCTTATTTCAACCATTGAGTTTCTGTTTATAGCATACTTCCATTCTTTTAAGAGAAGAATATAAAGCTTCCCTTAGAAAGAATAATTATGTCCATTGACTCCTTTTCCTCCCTGTTTTATTGATTGCCCAAATTCTTAGAAACATTTGGGCCAAGATAATTTGTGCTGTTCAATCCTGCTGGGTCATGTGTTGTGAGATTACTTCTGCCTAATCACAAACGCAATATGCTGGTATAACTTCCTGTTTTACATTTCAACAGTTTCTGATTGACAGACAATCCTAAACATATTTTTTCATTTGGCAACACAGCTTCTATCTTTATGCTCATCTTTTCTTATTTCCCTTTTTGTCTTTACCCCTCATAGAAGACTTCAATCCCATCGTTTCTGTTCCTGTTTACTTGCAATATCAATATTATGTTATCATTCTGTGGATCTGTGCTTTCTTCTATCCCGTAATTCCTATCAGTATAAAACTCTTCCCTTAGATTGATTAACCAACCCAGTTTAAGGTACCATCTCTTTGTGTGTTCTCAATTGATTATCACACATTCATCAGGCACTGGATAAAATTCATGGCATCTGCCACAAAGTGATAAGGGGGATCATTTGCTACTAGAGGAAGACACATTTACTGATCATACAGCAAAGAACACGCTGGCCTCTGCTTGAGATCTTGCAGGGAAGTGTAGAAAATTCACAAAAGCCCCCACAAAAGAGTCAGCTATAAACATCTGTCAAGCTGTCAGCTGTTAACACCTGCCAAGATGCTAGATCACCCTTCAAGGACCTGTGACGTAACATCTTTGCTGCTTTTCTTACCTCTTTTCCCTCCCTGCCCCTGATCCTTGAAGAGCCAGAAAATTCTGTTGGTGAGTTGGAGAAGAAGGAGTAGAAGGAGTAGAAGGTTAGGTAATAAATCTCTTCCATCCCCATTTCAACTTCTGGCTTCCCACTTACAGCAGACTCAAGCTGCCAGACAGGAAAAAACTTCAACTTTAACACCAAAGTTTTTACAAATGCATTCTACTGACAGTTGAATTACTAAACTGAGGCAGTTTTCTGTGACCTGAGGTGACCAGAAAACTATATTACACAAGAGTGACCAGAAACATCATGGAGTTTGCCTAACTTCTCACACAGAAATGGGAAACGCTAAACACGCAGGCTACATTTAAAAGGATAGAGAGAGATGAAATTTAAGCTGCTTTATGACTATATTCTGTAAGTCATCTCTGTTCAATACACTAGTTGCTTCTTGGAAGAGAAAACTGGTGACATGAAAGGACAAGATGCCTTCCCCAAGAATGAAGATGTCATGCCCGGGACAAACTCAGTGACAGCCCTTGAAACCATGGAAGTCCTCCTGGGCAGGAAACATTTCACTTGTCATCATTGAACCAAGGATTATTGGTCACTCCATCATGTTTCATCTGTACCTAGGGACATAGGAAGGCATCAGACTACAAGTCTTTCCATTTCCGCAAGCTGATGAGAAGGAATCATCTAAAATGCCTCTCTCTGGCCTCCCAAGAAAGTGTTGTGGAGAATAGCATAATGAATTATTATAATTATCTCTTTTAAATAATGGCCTAGGCATTAACGGAAACATTCTTCTTCTGCATATCATTGCCATCACTTAAAGACACAAATTATGACAGCACAAACTACCCAGAGAAGGGGTTCTAAATCAATGCAAAATAACAAAAGAATAAAAAGCATATCCCCAGAGACACACCAGGAAATGCACACTGTTTTGCATATATTAAAATGCAGGTGTAAGCATAAGGCATAAAATGACAATGTTAAACCAAGAACTTAAATTATGTAGAATTATGTAGAATATTTTATAAGATTATAACTTTTCTTTCCTTTGGGGAAACACGGGCGGGGGGGAAATTGTAGTTTCATTAGACTGTTCACTGTTGATTTGAAAGGCATCTAGCACAATACAATACTTGGCATTTATTTTTTAATGAATGAATGAAAATCAAATGAAGGATGTAGTATCATTCAAGAAAAAGATTTATGTCCTAAAAGTTTGGAAATAATACTGAAACTCCAAAATTACATGTAAATCCCCAAAATAACCCAAGTAAGCACCTTCTCCCAACCTGACTTAGAGGCAAGACCTCAATGTCTGTTTAACTCCATGAAACAGGTGGTCTACTTCTTTAAATTGCCCAATGTATGCATATGACATGGAGGTATTTGCTCTATTTTGTTTTAAATAGAAACACCGCCTAACTGCGTTTTCTTTCTTGGGTCATTAGGAATCACATCTCAAAGGCAGTGCACTATAGGAACTATTAATAGAATAGTCCTCAGGGCCAAGGACCTTAGTGGGAGTTATAAGTCTTGCTCTGTAACATTTCAGATGTGCAATATGTTTACCTTGCCATTTAGCTTATGTACCTTTAAAAAGCTCAGATAATACTAATTCAATGCAATTCATAAGTTATCAGGAGAATCCAAGTCAGTTAACATGAAATTGTATGAAGACTTAAAATAGTGATGCATTTTATTTTTTTAACAATGTTTCAACGAGAAAATTCCATTTCAGTAAAGGACAAGGGAAACAAATAGAAAGAGAGAGAGAGAGAGAAAGTATAATGCTGTAGATAAGGACCACATATCTCTCCATACCGTTTACCTTAATATGTAAATACAGACAGCTACCAAGAATAAACAACAATTCAAAGAAAGAAAGGGGCCATTTAAGTCCATTGAATTACAAAGGCCTCTGGCAAACCCAAAACCCAGCCTCCTAAGGCAAATCACCACTTTCACAAGACGTGGGGTATCCTATCAAGTTTCTCTCTGTAATATGCTATGGTAGCTCTTCTAAGTTCTCTCTTCCTTTACTTGCTGCCCCCACTCCTACAAAAGAAGGATGAAATAACTTTGAGTGTCCAAATTTATTCTCCAGAGTCCTCGTTTTGCTCTACTAAAGTGATGTTTTATCTCCTCCACTCCAATTCTATACCAAAATAAAACCGTGGTGTCTCCTTCACTTCCAAGTTTGGAGCATTTGCCTTGACCATTTGGGGCAGGAGTAAATTTTTCATCTGCAATTTGATAATTCTTATTTCCTTAGCAGTAATTTGCATTTTTGGAAGCCCCAGCAAAAAAACCAAAATTATTTCTTAAATTTTTTTTTAACTTTATCTTTTAAAAACAATAGGGACACATTGCAGAATATATTCAGAAATGTAAGTTTTAAAAAGCAGAACATTTTCCCACAATTGCACACACACAAGTAACAATAGCTAAAACATTAGCATGCCTTCATCTGGTGTTTTTAAAATAATTTTGGGTGTTTTTATTTGTTTCTTTTTTTATTCTTGATCTTTAATATAGTCAAATTCATATTGCATATACATTTGCTATCCTACTTTTTTCACCTAACATTATATCATTAACATTTTTTCGTGTCAAAAATAATTTGTAACATAAGGGTTAATGCTAGATATAGTTTATTATTTGGATATAACACCCAATTTTACTATAATGAAATCTAGGTTGCTTTATTGGTTTCTAATAAATGCTAGTTAGTTTGCTATGGAAGTTTGGATCTACTCACAATTTGTTTGGTTTTTAAACATTAGGAATAGTTTTGAATTGGAGCAAATGCCTTTGTAGCACTAAGATATTCATCTATTTTTCTCTTAACCTATTAAAATATGAGTTATTGCCTTCATTTTCCTGTTTTTTTAGTTTTACTGTACTACACTTTGAAAACGTGATGAAAAATATGTCTCCTCTTTTAGAATGATATGAGATTATCTTTGGTTGTACTTTGCTTATAATATGCATGTTTAATGCTAAGTATTTTAAGCTTTGACAATAGAGAAAGAAGCTTAAAGATTATTTTTTCATAAACTTAGAAGGACACTTGCAAGTCTCTGTTTTATCTCTACTTTATCATTTATCTATGGAATAAAAGGTATAACTATGCCCAACAAGTGAACTGGTGCAATGCTGGAGCCCAGATGGCATGTCACTGTTTCTCTCTTGTTAGTAACCATTTCCTGAGAAATACTTTAAAGAAACTCTGCTGGACAGTGCCCAATCATCCAAATTTGTACTAGACTGAAGAGTTTCCCAGGATGTGGGAATTTAGGTGCTAAAACCAGGACAGTCCCAGGCAAATTGGGATGGTTGGTCACCCCTGAACAATTTCCCAGAGTGAAGTTTATTTAATATCAAATGCCTCAAAACTTAAATCCAACCTACTAAACCAGTTCCCGTTGAAGAGGTTCACACTTGTGATTTTCTTGCTGTGACAGAGGACGTCTTCACAACTGAATCAACTAACTGAATGATCATGATAATCTTGAATAATGTACATTGGGCTTACTCATCTTGGTGACGCTGTTTTAAAAGCATTTGTGAAGGGTGCATTTATCAAGTATAATACACCATAGACAGGTGGCCTAGCCCCCAACCCCTCTCTCTGTGTCCCCTTCCCACCCCCTGGCTTCTTGCTTACAGGGCTCCAGTCACTCTGGCTTCCTGCTGTTCCACAAGCCTTTCCCCTTGCAGGTCCCTCTGTCTCTATACTTACTTGTACTGCCAAATACCACATGGTTTCCTCCCTCATTCAAGTCTTGGCACAAATCTCACCTCATCAGTGAGGCCTGCCATGACAACCCTTTATAAAATAACATTCTCTCCCTCACTCTCTGTCCCTTTACCATTTTATTTCTCTTGGTCACAGTTACAATCCCCTAACATGTATTAACGTATTTGTTCAGCATATATTCCCAGCACACTCTAGACTGTGAGCCCGGGGGTAAGGTGGACACCCAACAGCTCTTTGTGAAATGAATGGATGAGCCCTATCGGCTACTGGTAAACACCACACACTCTGGAGTCAGAATGCCTAGATGTAAAACTCTGCTCTGCCTTGAATAATTATGTGACCTTGAGCATATTCCTAACTGAACTTCTCTAGACCTCGGTTTCCACATAGATAAAATGGGGATAAAAATAGCCTCTATCTCTGAAGGTTGTTTTGAAGAGGAAACAAGGTAATACATGGGAACCATTTAGAGCAGTGTCAGGTGTATGTAAGTACTTGGCAAGTGTTGCCCTGTATTGCTATTATCCCATTTGTTAATGAATATGTTTCTGAATATTGCATTAAATAGAGGCATCAGCTGGGGGTTGACTGTATAGGAATATGTGAATAATCAAGATCACAAAATGGCAGATGCTCTATATTGCTATTTAATTTTTCAGACTTTATGCTAAAGTGTTTTGAATTTTAAACTCTCTCTAAGTACCTTTTTTTTGCAGGATTTTCCATTCTAACCTTACGCTGGTTTCAAGCAGATTGCTAATACAATGCTTTTGAGCTAAGTAGTAAGTGATTATTTAAGCACATCTTGCAGGTTTCCTGGGATGGGCTGGTCTTGGATTTTACTGAATGCATTTGCATTGTGCACAGCATTTGTATTGGGAATTGTTCCTTTAATTTCTAAGGCATTTACAAAACCAGTTTCCCTGACTAGGATCATTTTCTGGGCCATAAAACACACTAAATCTGGTTTAGTAGAAGGTGTCAGTGAAAGCCTTTGTCATGGACTCCACCAGCAGGGCATTCCTACATGTCATCTAAATGTTTCTGAAATTTTACAGAATCAAGCAGATGGTTGCACTCTCTGATATTGGCCATAATAGCCTCACAAAGCTTTGATTTCATTTGTAAAATTTTAATCTTTAAATAATGAATCATGGAGGGGGACACTGAGAAGTACTTTTTGAAATTATTCAATGATATCATCCTATGGCCCCATAAGTGGTTAGATACAGCTTCCTGTTCACAATCTTACAACCTGTTGGCTTCAAGATGTTTGCAGGGAGAGGGAAGAAAATGCAGATAAGAAATTTTGAAATTCTGAATTTTGTTGCTTACTGAAGGAAGAAATAGGAAGGAGACTGCCAACCAGAAGCTAGGCAACTACCACGCCTCAGTGCGCCCACATCAGTTGCACGGCTCTCTTTGATATGAGGGCAAATCATAACCCCTCCCTCTCTAAGAGCTGCTTTGTCGTCCACAGGGGAGAAAAGGCCTCATGACATTCAAATGATCCTGGTACTCACAAGTTAACAAACTTCAAAATGTTATTTGAAAGGGAAACTAATAACATGTATTAAAAAGAGGTCACAGTGCTCTTTGAAGATCTATAAAGGAGTCATGATCTTTGTACAAGGAAGTAAAATATTAAGGAAATTTTTGTTAGTGGAGTTCTTAACTGAATGTGTGCCATGAAGTTCTTCTGATTATGGAAGCTGCTTCCTATTCAAAAATAAAA
This sequence comes from Daubentonia madagascariensis, assembly GCA_023783475.1. Taxonomy (NCBI): domain Eukaryota; kingdom Metazoa; phylum Chordata; class Mammalia; order Primates; family Daubentoniidae; genus Daubentonia; species Daubentonia madagascariensis. The sequence continues at coordinate 34,904,032 of JAKFHU010001209.1, forward strand.
TAAAATGCTCTTGATATGCAAATGATAAGAATATCTCTTGGTATTAAATAAAATCTAAAAGCAAACTCTACAAAATATCCCAGATCTATTTATTTAAGAACGTTCTGGTCAAACTTCAAGGTAGAGCCTACAGGCAAATATTTACCCAGATTACTTGAAAAGGGATTTTCATTGATTTCCATTGTCTGGCTTTACTTCATTGATTTCTATTATTCAACTTTACTTTTTGATGATATCAGATCCTTACCATAAGAAAGTATCACCACTAACAGAACACAAGTAATAATAATAATAGTAATCATAATAAAATCCAAATTTTTATAGCTCTTAATAACTCTACAACTAACTACAATGAACTACCTTATTTTACAAATAAACATGTTATTAGGATTTCCCCAGGCCACATAATCCGGGACAGCATAATTGACCGAGTAAACAAAAAATTACTCTCTGGCTTAGCACAGACAGTGAACATAGCTAGAATTCAAGTTATAAAACCTTCTCCAACTAGTTCAAGAAGGCTACTAGTTTCACTTGATTTCACCACGTGATTGTAGCCACCATCTTTTCCTGATTTGTTTTATCCTCTATTTTCTCTGTTGTTCCATCAAGTAACTCTCTGCTTGTACTACTGTATTCCAGTGGCAGCTGTGCTTCTCTTGGTGGCCCTGTTCTACTGAAACCAGGAACTCTGGCCTGCAGTAATATGTTCTGTGCTGAGGGCATAGCTGCTCTCTAACTCATGTGAGTTCCCGTGGTTGAGCTCTGTTGCTAGGCAACAACACCATAAGGCCATGGATGCTAGTTTCATATGGATATCTCTTCTCTGAATCACTTTCTGCGTTAGCCCCCTTTCCCTGGGATTCTGAGACAAGTCTTTGGAGTCTGGGCCAGAAGGCATATAGAGTGATTAACCAAGCTTATATAAAATCACTAATAATTCTTTATGGTCATGCTGCCATCCCACATCCCAATCTCTGTCAGAGGAAAACCCTAAATCAAAATTTATTCAAAACTGACACAATTCTGTCATGGCAAAAAAGACAAAAGATGGCACCATCAAAACCTAGTGTAGCTAGCTCTTTTGTTGAGAAACTAGCCTCAGGCAGAGCCTGAAAATGTCCACTGACAACTATCCTCTATCTAAAGCTCCTGAGAGGAGACTGACACTCATTCTACTGAAGACTGCAGTGGTTATGGGGCCAATCTCTGAAAATAGGAGAATCTGAAGCATGATAGAAGACAGAAGAATGGATCTTTGATGCCTCAGATGATGAAAGTAATTTTGAGTAGACCTGGGATTTCACATAGCCTCACATTGTATCCATTGCATTAATTTTCCTTAGATACCTATGAATCAAGGCACTTACAAATTCATTACTTGCTGATAAGAATTATTTGGTTTCTTAAATAGTAGCATTATATCTTTGGATACTCAGATTTAAAACTCTGTCTATCCTTTTATTTTCATGTTTTTCTTTTTTCTCTTGCCACATTTTTGTGAGACATAAAATACTCCATGTGGCCATTGGTAATTATATAACAAGTATATGCAGAGTTGGAAAACACATGTTTCAAGCTTGATTATTTTTCTTTGTTCACTAGTGCAACCCAATCTATCAATTTAACAAATGGGGTACAGTAATAGCTGTGACAGGGCTAGTGCCATGTAGCCTCCTTTGGAAGTAGGGAGTTTGGGAAGCCAAGTAGAAGTGAGATATGAACTACCAGGATAATATATCTGAAAGTATATAGATAGTGATGTGATAACTTTTATTCTGGTTTATAGGGGTATTAAAATTATCAGATCATCAGTGATATCAAAAGTACAATGAGTCAAATTCTATATGTATCAACCTTGTAATGATATGATGCTTTGAACTTTCATTTGAACAGCAGTTCACCATAACCTCTACAGGTTGATTAGGTTCCTGGTAGCTAAAGTAATTTCTGCACAGAATGCTCCTGGAATCCTAAACACACCCCGATATTTAAACTCTAAAATGTAGGGATGCTTTAAGACATTCAAAAGACCCCAAATAATAACTAGGGAAATTCCCACTAATCAGCTGCCAGAAGTTTAGACACATCAGCTAGGGATTCTCTGAAAATCTCTGATACATTTATGAGATTAAAACCAGTCATATATTGCCAAGTGCAAGGTCCATCCCAGATCACATCCAGTCAATATTTATCAGGCTTCTCCAGGATGAGACAGAGAAGACTGGGAGCTAAGAAATCTATCTAAGTTCTCTTCGAAATGAGCTGTGTGGCTTTGGGACTGTCACTTAGGTGTTTCCTGGCCTCAGTTTCTTCTGCTACAAACTGGGCAAGATAATCTGTGGTCCCTTCCAAAGAATTCCTCTACTCAGTTAACAAGGTCATGGGCATTTATGGGGAAGTTTTATTTTAGAGTCCATGGGAGGCCAGAACATAAAACTTTATAATTTCAAGCACTTTTCTATTTTAAGCGTCATTATGTTTGAGGGAAAATAATCCCAAATGTTTTAAAACTAATTCTTCTTAGCAACTTTCTAACAGTCTCCAAATTTATTCAAATTAAGTGGCAAATTGAGACATCCTAGAGCAGATATACATTTAGTTTTAAATTACTGCCTTTATATTGTACATATCATTGAATTTTCAAATAATACAATTAGCTATGGTGAAAAAATATAAGTGAATTGAATTTAAACTGTGAAGCTACAGGGATAGAAGTTTTTAATCACTAGATGTTCCATAGCATAACTGAATCAAGTTGTTTATGATAATTTTATTACCTCGGCCCTCTTTTTAACAGAGATATTATATTTTCTCATGATGTATGATATCACACTTTCGCAGCCCTTTCAGTAATTGGAGCTCCACAGCCTGGCTTCCAAGGCTCATTAATGTGAAAAATTATCTTAAAAGTTAGGTAAGTGTAGTTGTTTCATTTTGGCTTGAGACTGCCAGCTATGAAAGATATTTTCTATATCTCTGACACTATTTTTAATTAAAGATCACCTCTTTTTGTCAACACTGTAGCTTCATGAATTTCATTTACATTAAACTTATTTATGACAGGATGGATTTAATTTTTCAAACTAAAAATATGAATGTATCCATTTTACCCAAATTGTAAAATTTCTTTTCAAAACTTGACAGCAAGGATTTTAACCACAATTGCTCTTTAGAGTCACCTAGGGAATTTGAGGAGAAAAAAAATTCATAGCTGCGTCCCTCCCCAGAATATTTAAATCAGAAATCCTAGAGGTGGGAAGCAGGTATTAATATGTTTTCAAAGATGCCCAGAGGATGTGGTCAGGACTGAACTGCTGGCCTCCGGTAACTGCCCGTCTCAGTGAACTTACACCCATCTTGGTTGCATTTTGCCGCTGGCATTCCCAACCCAATGCCCACAATTCCCTCTATTTTTCCTCTCTATAATAGTTTTTCAAAAAGCTCCTGAAGTAGTACTTTGCTTTCTTTTCTCTTTCTTTATAACAGTTCTATAGAGTCAGAAGCACATGTATTATTCCATTTTACAGATGAGAAAGCCTTGATTTGCCCAAGGAACATATATAATAAGTGATATGCAAGAATAAGGACTCAGGCATTCTCATGTTGAGTCTAGTGCACTGCCCACTGTATGATGCTGCTTTCCATGCTTGGAACCCCAATGTCTGCCTTTAATCACTCCTGGTCTGCATACAAAACTGTACCTGATACTATTCAAAGAAAATGCAGAGGAAGGAAAGGTGACTCATGTTGTGTGTCGCAGAGGCCCACTGACTACCTGTTTTCAGCCCATGATAATTCCTTCAAGGGTTTTGGCAAGACCTTCAATATTTTCTTACAGAAATTTAATCTTACTGAAGCCAAGTCATTTTAATAAACAATGAACTCACTAGTTTTTAGCCAATTATCAATTAGTTGAAAATTCTAGCCAGAATTATGCTCTAGTCTGTTTTTCTCTGTTACTTCAGCCCTCATTTCCTAACTCCTCTTCCCTAACTAAAAAAAATTCCCAACTCTGACAGTTTCTTCTCTCTGGCCTCCACACCTAGAAGGAAAAAACAAGAATCTTCACATTCCTGGTAACATATTTTAATTGTGTATAATTAAAATATTAGAATTGAAGGGAAAAAAAATCATGTAGACAATGTTTTCAGAGCAAGGTATCTTCACTCCAAGATCTGCTAACATAGAATTATGTGAATTGATCAGTACTTTTGGTTTTCATAACTCAGTCCAAAATCTCAACCTGTTTTCCTCAACAATAAATTTATATTCTTTTGCTTGAATAATTCAAATGATTGGTCAAACTGCCCATTTCTTTTTATTTCTGTATAAAAACAGTCCATGATAACATCTCGAGTCCAACTGCCTTAAGATATCTCTAGGGATTAAAAAACAAACTATATTTTTAATTTGAAGAAATTGATATATAATTTTTTTAAAAGTCTTGCAGACTGATTATAATTTATTGGTCAGTGGTAAGCTAAAAATGAATATCCTGTAACCACTACATAGAGGTAGCATGGAATATCAGTGAAGAACAGAAATCTTGTGCCTAGTTCCAATACTTCTGTATTGCCTTAGTTTCCTCATCTATAATATAGTGATAATAAAAGTTTCTGCCTCATAGAGTTGTTGTGAGGATTAAGTGAGTTAATGTGTAAAAAGCCTTGTGACAGTGCCAGGCGCACTGAGCAAGGGCTACCTGCCTGAGTGTTAGTAGTACAATTATTATCAGATTGTAGACATATAGGTGTTTTTAACTCTTCCTAATTCTTGCTCTCTCCAAGGTTGCTTCGCAGTCAGGACTTTTGTTTCCAAACTCTGAAACCATTATCATTACACAAACTTCTATTAAAGAGAGGCAGTGGTGACTACACTGGGATTCATGTAGCCAATATGTAAGAGTCCCAGGAGTGGATGATGAAAATGAAAGAGGTAAAACCGCCTCATTTAACTGAGCAACTGAATTCACTGGACAGGACATGTACAGCATTGATCCATTGAAGATGAAGTGATTCCCGAGATGCCCACAAGATTTCAGAATTCCACACCTTACCCTAAATGCACACACATACACTCATACGCTACTCCACACCACACCACACACATACACATTGCACACTCACTGTGATCTGTGTCTTCCCTCTTTAGAATTCCAGAACACTTTGACCCTAGTAAGGCCTTCTGGCCTCAAGCCCCCTGAACAGAGCCTTTTGACCATCCTTAAAAAACTTATGAGAGAGTTGATGGTGCAACTGTAAAGAAGCAATAGTAACTGATTTTTATAAGTGCTGTCCTAAGTGCTTTAAAATCATTATTGAATTTAATCTTCATAATTAACCCTTTAGGGGCTACTTAGTAAATGAAGTGGGTTTTGAACTCTGGATGGCTTGATTGTACACATATTTTTACCCACTAAAAAATATTTTGCTTTAGATAGCACACCTAGTGAAGAAAGTATAAAACAATAGATCTCTTAAACATGTTTTGAGTTATTCAGAATTTACCATCTAAATAGTGGGAATTGAATTTCTCCTTTGGGACAGAAAACAATGTGCTACCTTATACACATACACATCATTCATTCAAATCTTTTAATATCCTTTTTTCTTCCAAGCAGAATAAAATTCTACCATTTGTAGCTCATGCTCTCTTTTATTACTTAAGATGAACAAAACAGATTTGTACATTTTTAGGGATTTGAAGCCTAGTGATAGAATTATAGTCTTTATACCTTTTGTGAATGACCCTGATACTGCATAAATGCCACTAGTAAATGAAAACTAATTACAGTTCTTTCAGGCCAAAAAGCAGCTGCTGAATACCACTAATTATGCAATGAAGCTAACAATACTACTAAAAACATTGGCAGTAAATGTATTCACAGGGAAGACAAATAAAGAATAAATGTAGCAGATCAGACATTGTAGGAAAAAATAGCAAATGCTGAAATCTTTCCATATCACACAAAATTTTTAAATAATCATTTAAAATATCCATTTTATTATCATAAAATGATTACTTCTAGCTCAGCACAAAGGCAATTTTCATAGCTGACACATAGCCCCAAATGCCCAGTGCATCTTTAATACATATTGATGATTGTGAGTTTCATATTAATGGAGCTATCCTAGGCTCAGATGGCAAACAGCTAGAGTTGATATTCAGCTTTGCCAGTGACCACAGACCAGTTTGTAAGATCACAGTTATCCAAATGATCGAGAAGGAAAAGAGATTTTGCTTGGATCTAGGGGAAGTAATTGCAATTCTACTTTGTTAACCTGGCCAAGTTAGTTATACTAGACTTCTAGTCTAGTCAAATTAGATGCTACATAAAATCCTAAGGATTCAATTGGGACCATATGCCAATTTTATTCTTAATGTTATCTAATTCAAGATAGACTTAGTGGAAAAAGAAAAATATTGATAATTTGAATATAAACCTATCATAGGTGAGTATCAATCAGAACAGTGCCATCAGCATCCTCACCATTCTCAGTGAGCATTTGACCCAGAGTGAGTATGAAATGAGAAACATGAATCTGCTCTCACCCCCACCTTGGCACAGTTTTCCTGTATCTCTCATGGGGTAAGCATCTCGCTTGTTGTGGACTATTTAAGGGACTTTCAAGGGTAATTTGGTAAATTTACTCTGTGATTTTTGCCTTGCATACTCTCTTTAGAATCTAATTGTTGTAAGAAAATTATTGAAACTGAAGGTGAATTTCTCTGTGATAATGTATATTTTATGTAAAGGAGCTGAAGATTTTAATAAAGTCTTAAAGAGCTTGAGCTTGGGTAAGTATTAAGTTCTTCAGAAAGAAACTTGCCTATGTTTCTAACATTTTAGCAGAGGAATAGTTTAAAATGATGAAACTAATGTTACACCAAGAGACAGCAAACTAACTTCCTAGATCTAACTCTGAAATAAAAGCTACCTCCAAGCACAGTGCAGGTTCATTGCATACCCTTAGTGGACAAGCATGAAACAGATGTGATTCCAGAGACCAGGGAGATCCACAATCTCCTGGGCCTTATGCAGAGGGAGAGGGAACTTTAAAAAGAACAAAAATTATAAAAACAAAATTATGTACAAAAATAGGTATGTGTTTTGAATGAGAAAAGCTATTACAACAAATTACAAATGTTAAAAACTCACGAAGAACAAACTAAAGATCAACATTTTAAAAAATACAGTTATTTTGCTTGCAACGCAAGGGGGAGCCTAATGAATCAAGAAACAAATTCAGCGTGGAACTGTCAGAGCTAAAAAGCAAATGAAGGAGTTTCTTCTATATTGGGAGATTCCTAGGCAACAAGTTCTGATTGGTTAAAAATAGGATTATAACGTCCTTAGCACTAGTCATTGTTCTTCATTACAAAAAAACCAACACAGTTTCAAAGAAGTCAAGCTTCTCTGTCAGACCCAGGGTCACGTAGGAAAAACTTCCATATACTTACACTTAGGAGTTGTAACAACACAAATATCATTAAACCCATAATAAAGATAATATTTTTATTAAGGAACTATCTGTCATACTTTACATTTTTTTGGCTGCATAGCCCTGGTTGCCTTTCATATGATAATTATTTTGCAATGTATATTCTAAAATCAGTATTTTCTCAATTTCATTATATAATTTAAAAATCAGTGATATAGATTCTGCTGCACAGTACAGATATACTTAACACTACTGAACTGTGCACTTAAAAATGGTTAAGATGATAAATTTTATGTTATGTATTTTTACCACAATGAAAATTTTATATGATTTTTTTAAAAATAAGTAATATAATTTCAGCTTCACAATTCATTATCAGTCATGTACACTTTTAGGACTGTTGTCAAACTGCTAAATAAATTAAACTCTTTCAAGTTTGCCATTGCAATGAATAATCTTGAATATTCTGAACTGGCAATCCTCTTTAGCTAGTTTGACACTGATGTCCTCACTGTAGCAGTACATAAGTTTTATTTTATCTTCATGCATATCAATATTTAAGTCAAAATGCCAAGAAATTTAAATCTTTTCCCAATATATTCATATGCATCATTCCTTTTCATTAATTGGGTTATTGAAAATCTAAGACCTTAGTCATGATCTCTACCCAAAATGTATCTCTTCCCTTAAATCAATTACTGCTTTGGGTATGACTTTTTTTTTCAAGTAGCTCCCACTGAGGTTTATTTTTCAAAATTCATTAAAAAGTAACAAATTATTGACATCATCCACGAATTCCTATAGCAATATATTCTCTAATGAAAACCGTAGGACCTTCTGGCTAAAATATCATGTTTATACTCACAGAGAAATAACATAAACCATAAAAGCAGAGCTGCCTACTTCAGATTTTTGAGAAATGGTTGCTTTGATTGCTGTAATTTTAAATGATCTCCAAAATAAGCTACTATATTTGGTTTATTCATCTCATTTCTCTCTTCCTCTCACATTTTTAGATTGCACACATTTCTGACCAAAGGGCAGAGGAAGTGTGCTCACTGGGTTTAAACAACTCTGTGCTCATTTCAAAATCCCAAATATGGCATGTGAGATAATTGTTCTGCCACATAAGTAAGGCATAGGAACAAAGAATGCTAATGTACCTACATCCCTATGCTCGATATATAAAGCTGGAGTAATAAGAAAACTTTATGTATTAAAATGAATGTGCTGATGGTGTGTCAAGTAGAACTGGAATTCTGCAAAATTATATTCAATACCTGAATGTTTAATACAAAAGGAAACCATTTAGCTCAAATGTAAGGCATAAAAGAAAAACATGTACTATTCTAACATAGTGATGTTTATGAAAGTTGAAAATAAAGCATTATTTTAGATATGTATGCCCCATCACTTGACCTGGATTACAAGTTCCTTGACAACATGGCCTGTCCCTTACATTTCTTTTATCTCTTTGTTTATTATACTGCCTGTTGCATAGCAATTGATCAGTAAAATATTATTTTTCCTAATATTGGTAAAGATGTCTTAGATTCCGAGGACATCTTAGAAAACAATTAGCACTAACCCCATCTTCATAGATGTGGAAACTGTACTGTGACTCAGAGTAGTTCATCACTTTGCCAAGGTCAAACACTAGTTCATCATAGATCAGGGACTGACAGCAGGGTTTCCCCTCTTCTTTATCCAGTGATCTTTCTAATGCAGGCTATGCGATCTCATCAGCATATATGAATTTATATTACACTGGGTAGTCATAATGGCATCCTTCATAATGAGAATATTACATCTTCAAAAACATCTTTTGAGGTTGTACAATGTGCCAACTGATATAGATATAGGAATGAATAAGAAAAACCTTTCTCCTTAAAGAGGTTTACCATCTCGTAGAGAAAAATAATGCCTTTTCATTGTCTAAGGATAAAGCAATGCTCCATAAAACAGCAAAAAAGAATAGCCAAAGTAATTTTAAAAATGAAGAACAAAGTTGAAGGACTTAGGCTTCTCAATTTCCAAACTTCTTACAAAGCTACAATAATCTAGACAGCATGGTACTTGCATAAGAATAAACATAGATTAATGGGAAAGAATTAAGAGGTGAGAAATAAACTTTAACATTTATGATCAGTTAATTTTTGAGAAAGGTGCCAAAGCAATGTAATTACCACAAATGGTGCTAGTATAATTGGATATCCATATTCCAAAGTTGAATTTAGACCCTTACTTCAAACTGTATATGAACATTAAGTCATAATTAATCACAGAAATAAACGTCTTAGAAGAAAACACAGAAGTAAATCTTCATTTCTTTGGGTTAGGCAAAGATTTCTTAGATACAGCACCATCAGCACAAGCAATATAAGAAAAATTTGATAAATCATATGTCATCAAAATTAATAACTTTTGCTCCTCAAAAGTTATCACTAAGAAAGTGAAAAGATAGGCTATTGATTAGGAGAAAATATATGCACATTCATCATATCCAATAAGAGACTTATATCCAAAAAATGGAAAGAACTCTGACAATTCAATAAGAAGTCAAATTACCAGTTAAAAAATGAGCAATATATTTGGGTATTTCACCAAATAAGATACACAAATGGTCGATAAACAGATAAAAATTACAGACCAATATCCCTTATGAATATAGATGCAAATATTCTCAGTAAAATCCTAGCAAACCAAATTTAGCTGCACATCAAAAAAATAATCCACCATGACCAAGTGGGCTTCATACCACAGATGCAAGGATGGTTCAATATACGCAAATCTATAAATGTAATTCACCACATAAATAGAAGCAAAAACAAAGACCACATGATCCTCTCAATAGACACAGAAAAAGCATTTGACAAAATCCAGCACCCTTTTATCATAAGAACACTTAAAAAAATAGGCATAGATGGGACTTACCTCAAAATTATAAAAGCTGTGTATGACAAACCCACAGCCAACATCATACTGAACGGGGAAAAATTGAAAGTATTCCTGCTTAGAACTGGAACCAGACAAGGTTACCCACAATCAGCACTTCTATTCAACATAGTGCTGGAAGTCCTAGCCAGAGTAATCAGACAAGAGAAGGAAATCAAGTGTATCCAAATGGAGAAAGAAGAGGTCAAACTATCGCTCTTTGCTGATGTTATGATCTTATACCTAGAAAACTCTGAAGATTCTGCCAAGAGACTTCTGGAATTGATAAACAAATTCAGCAAAGTCTCAGGTTACAAAAATCAATGTATACAAATCAGTAGCATTCATATACACCAGCAGTCAAGCTTAGAATCAAATCAAAGACTCAATACCTTTCACAATAACAACAAAGAAGCTAAAATACCTAGGAATATATTTACTAAGGAGGTGAAAGACCTCTACAGGGAGAGCTACGAAACACTGAGGAAGGAAATCACAAAGGCTGTAAACAAATGGAAAAACATATCATGCTCATGGATCAACAGAATCAACATTGTTAAAATGTCTGTACTACCCAAAGTGATTTACAGATTCAAAGCAATCCTCCTTAAAATGTCAAAGTCATTTTTTGCAGATCTAGGAAAAATAGTTCTTTGCTTCCTATGGAATCAGAAAAGATCCTGAACAGCCAAAGCAACCTTAAGCAAGAAGAACAAATCAGGAGGCATCACTTTACCAGACTTCCAGCTATACTACAAGGCTATAGTAACCAAAACAGCATGGTACTGGCACAAAAACAGAGACATAGACCTATGGATCAGAACAGAGAACCCAGATATAAAACCAGCCTCATACTGCCATCTGATCTTTGACAAAGCAGACAAAAATGTACTCTGGGGAAAAGAATCCCTATTCAATAAATGGTTGTGGGAAAATTGGATAGCCACATGTAGAAGACTAAAACAGGATCTGCACCTCTCACCTCTCACAAAAATTAATTCACGATGGATAACAGACTTAAACCTAAGACATGAAACTATAAGAATTCTAGAAGAAAATATTGGAAAAACTCTTATAGATATCAGCCTAGGCAAAGAATTTATGAAGAAGACCCCATAGGCAATCACAGCAACAACAAAAATTAACAAATGGGACTTGATTAATTGAAAAAGCTTCTGTACAGCCAAGGAAACAATCAATAGGTGAATAGACAAACAACAGAATGGGAGAAAATATTTGCATGCTACATCTGATAAAGGACTGATAACCAAAATCTACAAAGAACTCAAACAAATCAGCAAGACAAAATCAAACAACCCCATAAAAAAGCAGGAAAAAGACACAAACAGAAGCTTTTCAAAAGAAGATAGACTAATGGCCAATAAACATATGAAAAAATGATCAAAGTCTCTAATCCTCAGGGAAATGCAAATCAAAACCACAATGAGATATCACATAACTCCAGTGAGAATGACTTTTTAATATTACACTTTAATTTTTTTCAATATTCCACTTTTATCTGAATATACTCTTAGCTCCCTCTAATTTAAATCTAAAGTGACAAAAGAAGGGTTTATTGAATCTTTACATAACATTTTTCCAAAATGCATTCAAATGGAGTATTTGAACATTATCAATTGTTTTGAATAGAGTTTTTTTTTTTCATCTACTTATTGTTTGGGTTTCTCTTTCAAGTGTCCTTAATGTCATTAAACCCAAATTGCAAGGCATGAACCACTTTAGAATTCAAATCATCCTATTACCTATGGCCTCCAAAGACAACCCAAGTTTACATGTATGTTTAAAATACTCTACCCAAGCAATGAACTAGAAATGAAAAAAAAGAAAAAACTGCGTTCACTGAAGTAGTCCACAGCCTCAAGGACTGTGGAGGTGGCAGGGCAGGGGGAAGGGAGGGGGGCAACCACATGATGAAGAGAGGGTGTCTTTGGCCCCCAGATGCTGGCACCTCCTACTGAGCAAAGTTGGCACCAGGATTTGAGAGAAAGGAATAAGGGTGGTCATTGTTGCAAGGCATCCTGGGAAAGTGACTTTGAGTCCTATGTGGCCTTTCAAAGGGAGGATGTGAGAAGGGAAGAGAAAATTAGGTATAGTTTTTCAATGATAAAAGGAGTTCTTCACTAAAGCTCCCAGTTTCCTGCCTTTTGAGGGCAAGGAGTCATACTGAGATCAGAGCAGTCTCCATGGCCTTACCCAAGCTTCTTAGCAGATTTCCTTCCTAGCTATAATGTAACCATTCATGGAAGTAACTACAAACCAAATAACTATATCCCACTAAACCCAAACAAATGGTATCCCCAACTCAACTCCTCCTTAACCTAATGCAAAATGCCCACAGCCACTCAAACACCATCCAAGAAGAAGAGAATTTTCACAGAGAGGGAGTCAGAATAGGAAGTCAAGGGTTCTTAACCAATTCCAGACAAATTGGCTTAGTTTTGCAAAATATTTTAAAATGTATGACTGTGTGAACCCATTCCAAGAGCCCCTTTTGGAGCCCTGAGTGGGACCAAGAGAAGTGAGCGGCCCTGGAGCTCAAGCTTTATTATCTTCACAGGAGGTCCTCCTGCTTCAGCCTCCAAGCTTCTGGAGAACAGGAATTACATCCTTTTATCTTTGCATACCCAACCCCTTGCACAGTGCATGATGCAGTGTGGGTGTACATAAGATATATCATGGATAAATGGATCAACTGTGATGCTTACAAGACAAGATGTTAGCAAGAGGAGGAAATCAACTCCAAGATCAACTGCCAAGATCAAAAGAGGGATCAAGAAAATCTTCTGAGATAAAATGATTTTTAATATTAATGTAGTGGACACTTCCAGTTGATTTTTTTTTTCTACCTTTCACCTAATCTCTCCTTCCTAAATTAGGTAGATTAGTCATTAGTTGAGTCTTTTGGGAGGATGTACCCTGCCTGTAATTATAGAAACAAAAAAGGCCAGGTATATGCTTTCCCCGACTCTAGGAGATGAGGTTATAGGAACATGACTTGCCCTTTGCCAATAAGATACAACTACTAGGGACTTGTATCTGTAGTTAGTAATGAGAATCCATTCCAGGAGTGGTCAAAGCACCTAGTGTCCAACAGCAGAGGGTCAGCCATGGTGTACTGTATCCAAGGTGTGAGGTGGTGGAGGTACCAGGGCCAGAATTCATTGTCTAGCAACATCTCTCAAGATACAGAGCTGTACAGAAACTTACTTCACTTCTCTTCCTTTGTCTCCATGACAACACATTCTGTTTCTTCCTTTATCTCCTATGAAGACATATCATTCTGTTGTCCTCCTGTCTAGCTGACCATTTCTTATCTGTCACTTTTGAAGACTCTTTCTGATCTTCCTGGCTTTTAAGTATTAGATCTTAATTATTAGTTCATCATTAGGTCCTCTTACTTCCTCACTTTATAATCACCCACTGGCAACCTCCTCTGTCTCTCTTTACTCTAGTTCCAGCCACCATCCCCTCTAGCCAAGTCTACCACAATAACATCTTTCCTGTCATCCACATCCACTCCTGGAATTTCCCCACCTTCAACCAACCTCTGCAATCCAATCTCCAGACTGAAACCAGAATAGCCTTTCCTAATGGCAGTCAAATCACCCTTCTGTATAAACCCCTCATTGGCTTCCCAGTGCCTTTAGGATAAATACCAAAATCTTTACCATGACCTATAAAGTTCTATATAGTCTTGCTCCTGCCTATCTGTCCAAACTCATAACATGATAGTTGCATTTCAATGAAACCAACCCAACTCCTCCACTCTGACCTCCCCTTAATCCAACTATTTCCTATTCATAATTCAAATATCAGTTCAATATGACATCCTCAGGAAAGTTAATAACACCCAACCGTCCCACTCTTCCCATGCTCAAGACCTGGAAGCCATCATTGATTCTTCCTCTTCTTAATAATCTATTTAATCATCTAGTCTCATCATTCTCACTTGGAAGTGTCTTTCTCCATCTCCACTTTATGCTCATACTGTCAACAGGCTAGTGCAAACATCACGCTTTTAGAAGTAAATTTTTATAACTGCTGTTCCACATGCTTAAGGCCTTCTGTATCATTGTTCATCCCACAAATTGCTGCAAAATTTAGTATAAATCCAAGAAATAAATAACATATCCATTATATTATAAGCTTATAGTGGTAAGTATAATGGAGGCCATCAGAGTTCTTGAGTATACTAAAAGTCAGCTTCTGAATATAATTATCATAGTTCATCAGAGTCTGCAATCAATGTACCTAAATAACTTCATTTCCCAAATGTTTCCAACATAAAATAACAACTTTTGCTAGAAAAGTCTAATTATTTTCTAATTTGCATAATTTATGACTTTCATCCCTTCTCCTTTTCTCAAATTGGTCACTTCCTAGAATGTCCTCATCTTGTTTTGACTGTAAAAACTGCACCCCATCTACAAGTGAAGTCTCACTCAGCCAAATCTGCTCATAACTTCCAAATGATAGAAAAGTTGTAAATGAAAGTGATTCTAGTTTTTACTATCTCCCACCAAGGGGCAGGATGGCAGAGGTAGGATCAAGCCATACTCAATGCACTGGAAAGCATCATAAAATCTTTTCTATTTTTACTACTTTCAATATTCTCCATAAGACATTTTCTCCTTTACTCCCAACTTTTAACCCAAAACATTTTCCAAATTCAGCCTATCACTCTTCACTTTTTTCCCCAATCCTTTCTATTTCAAATTTGTCTGCCTTTCCCCTGATAGACACACCTAATAGGCCCTTCTTTTTTATTATAAATCTGTTTGATTCTTCTGCTTATCTGGATCAATATAGTTTGCTGTGTAAATATGGAGTGAGGTACAGGGGTCCTGAATGAACAACTTTCGCCCCTGTTACAAAATACTAAGCATCTGTAAGAACGAGTCTTAAGAATTATTTCTTCTGTAAGAACTCGTCTGCTGGGCTCATCCTATACATTCTATATTTACATAATTAAGTTTTGTATCACAAAATTTTTACCCTTACATATACACTCAAAGGTCAAATATTAGGGCTGAAAAACATTTTGGAGACCATCTAGTTTAATTCCTTCTTTTTTCAGAGGAGAAAATAAAAACTGCTATTTCTGAACCATGTTACAGATGTGTATACCTTATTGCCCCCAGTAAACTAAGGTACCTGAAGAACGGAGAACAGTTTTATATTGCTTTCATATCTTCCTCAGCTCAACACAGAGTACTATGCACAAAATAAGTAAATACCTATTTAATATCCAAATTGAATAAATGAGAGATACAATGTCAAGAACATGAGAAAAAGAGATGAATTTAAATATATTATTTTAAAATACTATTATGTATAACACAATACTATCAAGAGAAAAAGTCAGTAATAAATGTCAATTCAAGAAAATAGCTTTATCTGAAGGGAAACAGGGGAAAGGTGCTGAAAGGGCATCAAAGATAATGATATTCTTCTTACAATGAGTGATGGGGCCATGGGAATGTATTGTACTGGTGTTCTTTCAGCCCTCCCCCACATGTTTTTGTGATGAAAACTTTTTATTAAACTATAATATTCATATTAAAAAGTGCAAGAATAGTGTGTACAGCTTGATGAATTATCACCAAGTGAACACATCTCTATAGCCAGCACCTCAATCAGGATACAGAAATTTATGAGCACTCAAAGCTCCTTTATATCCTCTCCAGTTATTACCCTCCAAAGGTAAACACTATCCTGGCTACTAACAACATAGATTAGTTTTGTCTTTTGTTGAACTTCATATGAATGGAATCATACATTATGTACTCTTTGGTGTCTGGTTTCTTTTGCACAGCATTATATCTGTGGAATTCAATCATGTTGTTACTGGTAGTTGTTTATTTATTCTCATTTCTGAATAATAAATCATAAGAATGCCACAATTTATTTATTCATTCTATCGTTAATAAACATATGGATTCTTTTCAGTATTTGGCTCTTACAAATGGTGCTGCTACAGATATTCTTGTTCACACATAAGTGCATATTTCTGACAGGAATAAACCTGAACATGGAATTTCTGGTTCATAGGGTAATTATGTGTTCAGATTTATTAGATACTGGGAAATACTTTCCTGAAGAAGTTGTACCAATTTATGCTCCTATTGCCAGTGTGTAAGAATTCTAATTGCTTGACATCTTCACTAATACTTGGTATGATCAGTCTTTTCATTTTAGCCATTCTAGTGAGTGTCCTAAACATATTTTATAAATATTTTACATCTATTCAAAATTTAGTAAGAGCAATTTTTAAAATGCAAAGCATTTTCAAATTAAATATTATCATGATTGAAAAATTTTCTTTGAATTGAACTTCTTATATAATGAAAACCTGAGCTTTTACAGCCTGGTATCATGTGAGGGATTAAGGGATTGATTGATACACAGACATTGGTGTAAACACAGGTAATGACAGTCATTATAGAGGCAGATTATCTCAACAGTTAAGAGAGGAGCCTCTGAACAGACAATCTAAATTAAATCTTGGATCCCCCCAATTGTTAGCTGTGTGATCTTGGGAAAATTTTTAAAATATGTTTGCCTTAGATTTTCCATCTATAAAATGCCAATTAACAATATTATATAAAAGTGTTATGAGGATTAAAGGAACTAATACGTGTAAAGCACTAAGAACAGTGAGGAATGCAGTAAGCAGTGAATAAATATTCATTATTCTTATTATTGTACCTAAGCCTACATGAGATTACTTACATATATACACACTTTTAAACAGCCATTACCTAAACTTGTGTGAATTAGGTGGAACTCTCTCATTTGAGTTACACATCTAGGAAAAACATCCAAGGAAGAAAGGAAGGAAGGAAGGAAGGAAGGAAGGAAGGAAGGAAGGAAGGAAGGAAAAGAAGGAAGGAAAAAGGCAATAGGGAAATATAAGCACAATTACTCCAAACATATACTTAGATTTGCCTAGATACTTTAGCCAAGTTTTAAAGAAAAGATAGAACACATTAATGTCAACCTATCCAAACTCCTCAATTTCACATAAAGGAAATGAAACCTGGAGATATTAAGTGTCTTGTGCAAGATCACATATATAAGAGGATCCCTGGGCAAATATAAAGCCCAGGGATTCTCCAACTTAGTGCTCAAATATTTCTCCAATAAAGCCTCCAGATCTGTAGCAAGAAATAAAATGCTAAAATAATCAGAGTCCATAGATCAAGGTCACAATAATGACATATATTCAAATCTCTTTGGAAAGGAGTTAAAAGGGTAATATTAATTGAAAATATATGTAAATTCTCTCATCAAAATCCAAACTTATCTATTTCAAGATGTCAAATAATTTATAAATGATTTATGTAGTATAAATTTATATCATTCTATTAAATTAATAAAATGCTATAAAAATCAATCACATTGCCTAATACAAAAAGTACTGTCAGATTTGCAAAACTTCCTATTTTCCAAAGGATAAACTCAATTCTCAGAGATAACACTATTTTATTTCATACCTCTTTTCAATTATTTATATTTGATTTTAGTGAGATCTCAAATGAATCAGATTAAACATAAAGATCATTGATTTTTATTTCTTTGGACTTAATGGAAAATACTTTTATAGCAAAATTCTTTGTTTTTATGGCATGTCTCTTAGTTTTATAGAATGAAATTAAATTTGTAAGTATGAAAGCTAAATATTAGAAAAGTCAAAAATCTTTCAGATCTCAGTTCAAAGAATTTTTTAAAGTTGACTAGCCTATGAATCAATTAAGAAGGATGTGGTTTATTTAGAGAACATTGTCTATATCCCTGAAGCATAAGCCATAAGCAAGCACACAGCAAAGCTTATGTTTAGGTACAAAAACTTCAGAAAGATCACAAGTTTCAGGGTTTTATCCCCAGCATCTCTGTCCTATTTAAATAATTTCCATCTTGTATCTTCACAGTTATCACCCTCTAATTCAATTTATCCATTCATGACATTTACTGAGATAGAACATGATTTCTTCCATAGCTCAAATGGGAAGAAAACAAACTGCCCATTCCCATCCTATCCAGTAGCAAAAATTCTAGTTTTTAAAGAAGTACTCATGAGACCAGGGTGTAGTACATAAAAAGCACTTAATTTGCTGAGGGAATGACTAGGTGAAAAAATAGTAATTATACCACTTACATAGTCTTTTTTTCCTCTATTTTATTATAAAATTTTCAAAACTACAGAGAAGTTGAAAGAATTATATAGTGTTCAACTATATACTTACCACCTATATGCTATATTATTTACATATTTTAGGATGATTTTCTCATATATCTATCCACTTATCTATTCATTAATCCAGCATAATTTTTGTTGCATTTAAAAGGAAGTTGTAGACACCAATACCCATCACCCTAAAACACTTCAATACAATTTTTATTTGAGGGATTTTTTTGAGGTTAAAAATTTGCCATCTGTGAAATACACAAATCTTCATTATAAAAATTGAGAAATTGTGAAAAATGCATACAACCAAGTAACCCAAACCACTCTCCATCACCCCAGCAACTTTCCTCTTGCTGCTTCTCAATCTCTACTCTGTATGTACAAAGGTAACAACTGTTCTGATTCTCACCATAGCCTTGCTTTGCCTAACATAGAACTTCATATAAATGTAATCATACAGTATTCATTCTTATGTAAGGCTTCTTTTACTCAATATAATGTTGCTTTATGCATCAGAAGTTCATTCCTTTACATTGCTGAGTAGTAGTCCATTGTATCACTCTATTTGTATAATACAGTTTGTTTGTCTAGTTTCTCCTTGATGACTAGGTTAGGACTACTTGGGAAATCCCTAAAGTACTCTTTTCACATTCTTATACAAGTTTTGTGTGTGTGTGTGTGGATATATGTTTTGATTTCTTCTGGGTAAATTTCCAGAAGTGAAATTGCTGATCGTAAGTAAATGCATGTTTGATTTTACTTTTAAAAAATAGCCACCAGAAATTTTTCCAAAGTGATAGTAACATTTTAAACTGTCACCAACAATGTGTGAGTATTCCAGTTTATCCACATTCCTACCAACACAGTGTCTCGAAGTTTAAATTCTAACTAAATAGATTATAGCTTCTTATAAAGATGGTACATCATAACATTTTCCTACATTAGCTTCATGAGATAAATAATTAGTTTGAAGTGGTTAGGTATTAAGATAAAACAGTGGTAACTACATGCAGTAATTTTATTACATATCAAAATGACTGTTACTGGTTCATGTAAGCAGGGACTGCTAACATTTTCTGAAGGTCTAATTGCTAGTCCTCTCTCAATTGCAGCTCTGTAAAGACTGGTTTCCTATTATTCCTCATATCTCTAACATGTTTGTTGACTTGATTTCAGCAGTTACATAGAAATTATATCTGGATTAAATATAGATGCAAAGTTCCGTGAGAGAAGAAAACCATGTCTGTTTGTCCACCATTGTATCCCCAGTGTCAGCATAGTGCCTGTGGCACAGGAAGCACTCGATGCACCTTTTTTTTTTTTTGATGAATAAATGATTATTTGGCAGCTAATCCTAACCATTCTTCCTGTAGCTCTTTCTTCATCTGGAAAAATGGTGACTGACTCTCACAGTTCCTTTGAAGTTTGAGATAATATATGTAAAAATATCTGACACAATGTCACATACATAGTATGTCCTCACCAAACATCTTTTTGAACTACTTTTTATAAATACAATTATTGTAGGATCCAACCTGCTTTCTCTTTTCTTTTCTTGTTTTTAACTTAGGAAATCTAATCCAATCTCATAGCTTTGGTCCTCACCACTAAATCTGACATCTCCCATAAATTCCAGGTCTATATTCCCAAGGACTGCTGCACATCCACAATTGATGGTAAAACTCACCACGTTTTTAAACTCGATGTGTCTAAAACCAAATGCTCCCATTTCATTCCTAATGGAAACTAGAATGCAACTACCACATACCCAAACAGTTACCAAACTTTTTGACTTTTTTTTTCTTACAGACCTTTGTCAGATCCAGTGAACACTCCCTATGTGACATATATTTATATTTTACTTCCCTTTCCTCCTCCATTCCAAATGTCAGTACACTAATTCAGTTCACTACTTACTATGAATTTACTTTCAACATGGCATCTCAGCAAAGTTCCTTGTCTCCCATCTCTCCCTGTCTTTAATCCATACACTTTGCCATGAGTAATCTCCCTAAAGTATTGCTAAACTCATTTTACTCAGCCCTCAAAAATCTCTCATGACTCCACATCGCCTACTGAGTAAATTCAGGTTACTTTATTCAGCAACGAAATCTCCTCCGTCTCCCCCCACCCAACTCTTGCAGTCTCTTTCCCCATTACTCTCTTAAACTCTAGTTGAAAAATATCTGCAGCTATTGTCCATAAATGACCTGCCACTTTGTAACTACTCATACTAGTCCTTGTGCGGAACTGTATCTTCCTTCATCTCAAGTCCAGATTCTATCCCTCATTCAAGGCCTAGATAAGTGTCACAAGTCCTTCCATGTCCCACTAACTGAACAATCTCATTTTTCTCTTACCCAAGTATTACTATATTTACACTTATATTATGGCACTTCTACCTTCCTGTGTTGTGTAACAGATACTTACGCCACTCATTAAATGGTAAGCTTGGCCAGCACGGTGAACCTGTATATGCTTTAGAGTCAGACAGACAGAGGTTCAAATCTTAACTACTCACAATTAAGTGATCTTAGGTAAAGTAGTTAACCTCAGGCATCTGAGAAAAGCAGGGATAAAATTAACCTATTATTGTAAAGATTAAATGTGTATATAAAGTGTCTATCACACAGTTGACATCCAAATAATAGCAGGTATAATATTTTTTTCAAACTTCATATGTGCCAGCAAATTTCACAACTCAATCTGACTTAGTGCTCACAATAATGCTATAAAATAGGTTTAATGCCATTTTGCATTTGAAGTAGCTGAGGATCAAGTCCCATGTGTAGTAAGTTACAGAGACTATAGGCTCTTTACTCATGTGTACGTTCCTCATAGTACCATGCCATGTACATAATAGGTTCTCAATTAACAAAAATAGTGAGCGAATGATTCAAATTGTTTGGAAACAAAAAAAGTACAAAATTCTGACCAAAATCAAATTAAGAAAGTAGCTAAATATGGGAAGTAACATTCACAGGGTGTCGTGCAGGTAGGAGGGGGGAGGAGAGGATGGGTAAACTCACACCTAACGGGTGCGGTACGTGCTATCTGGGGGATGGGCATGCTTGTAGCTCTGACTCGGGTGGTGCAAAAGCAATTTATGTAACCAAAGTGTTTGTACCCCTGTAATACTCTGAAATAAAAAGAAAAGAAAGAAAGTAGCTATACCAATAAGTAAATCATAGTTAATGTTTTATGTTACCTTTCTTTATGATGTAAAAAAAGGCAATCAGGGTATATATTTAAAAATCATTCTAAATTTGGAAGTGGTCTAGAAAAAAGAGGAAGGAAATGGAAAAATAATATTCTGCTACAGACAAAGCAAACAATATATCTTAGGTAAAATAATCCAAAACACCTAGAAGGCAATAATGACAAAAAGACCTAGAGAAAAGAATGAATAACAGGTGATATATGGGCTTGTACTACCATACAGAAGCAGAAGGATGAAAGAAAAAACTAATGTAATTTTGCTGTAGGCTTAGAGGATTCATGATACTGAGCAGAATTTCACCTACAAAGCTCTGGTCCGTTCTGGATATCATGGTGTGTAATAGTTGTAAAACACTGGAGGCATTTCCAAGGAAAGCAATAAAAGTGAACCCGAGAATAGTTGGATATGGGCTGAAGTTTGCAAGTGGACTGTAAAATTCAGGCCCAACCATTTATTTCCATTAACACAGCAGCAAAGAACAGATCAGCTTGAAGAATCAAACAATTTTGCAAACACGTGCATTTGTGCATGTGAACTTACTGCATCTCCGAAAAATCAGTATAGAGTTTGTTTTCAGAATTTAAAACCTACAGGAGATGGGCCACTTTCCCGTTTTCTCTAGATAGATATAAGACAAGTAAACCCAGATAGACTTTGTTTCTAATGAAAGTTTTACCTGCTACAAGAAGTAAGCTAATGAGGCAAAATTAGCATTAACAAGGAGGGAATGAGTACACTGCTAAAGAAGAGGAGCAGTGCCCTAATGGTTTAAGAGACTGGGTTCTCCAGCTACGTGCCTGGGTTCAGTCCCAGCTCCGCTAGTTGCTCAGCTATGTTAACCTCGGGCAAATCACTCAACCTCACTGGACCTCAATTCACTCAAACAGGGCTGAAGCCAGCACTTACCACCAATGGTAAATTTAATCATTTCGTAAAGATTAAATAAACTAATATAGCTAGTATACTTAGAACAGTATCCAATGCACCATTAGCATTTACTGTGTTAGTTATTACATATTATTTTCAAAAAATAGGCTTGAAATCAAATGATAAAGGGCAGTGAAGATTAGATTAAATCATTCAAAATTTATAGTCCGAAATTCTGGGTTCAAGTTGGAGTTGTAGGACTTATTTGACGTGTGAACTATAAAATTATCCCTTGTTCTTGTTCTCTGTGCCTCAGTTTCCTCAGATGTGACAATATTTGTTTACTTATAGCAAATTATTTTTGCGATGATCAACTTATATAAAATAAGCAAGTCTATAAAAGGCTATACAGTTATTTTAATGTCATTACTGCCATCAGGACAAAGCAGGGTACAGTGCTTAATAGATTTTCAGTAAATGTTGACGTTAGGTGACTATCATGACAAACAAATTGTTTTCAGGTAATTTGAGGTAATTGAGGTAATTATTGAAAAAACAGAGGAGAGGAGAAATCACATAGCTAACATAAAGCAATGCTTATGGGGGGTTAATTTATTGATCAATTTGTTTTAATTTTCCAGATAATTATCTCTCATTTTCACTTTTGCTTTTATAATCAAGTGCTTGCATATAAAATATCCAAAATTAAGGTATTAAGAAAAGCAAAACAGTATGTAAAGTTACTAAATTTAAATTATATCCAATATATTATATGTCAAGCTATAAGATCATAAATTTCAGCTATTTCAGAGGTAAGATCAATGGATGATATCCAAAATGTATTTAAGATAACAGATTAAATTCTTTTCCTCACAGACCTGTTCTTGAACTGATTGCAAGCATTAAAATGGACTAATTATAAAATAAGCATCTCTACTATGGAACATTAATAAAAAAGAATGCTTTTTGAATTACAGCAAAATAATTTTTGATACAAGGTCATATCTTGCTTCCACAGAAAATAGTAAATACATAGAACGTATTGCTCCAAGAACAGACTGAAATGTGAAAAAATAAAGGACTTATATAAATCCACAAGGGATATGTTCTTAAGGAAGTTGTGGGAGGAGGAACAGCAGAAAAGGGGTGGGGAGAGCATCCTGATGACTACATTACCTGTCCAGTGATCTAATACATTCGCTGGCAATTGAGGTGAATTGACCATGTAGCAATCAATTTCATAAAACAGGCCTCAGTATCTTTTCCATGAAACATGAGTTTCTAAGCGTCTCACTCCACGGGAACTACCTCTACTTTCAAATTATCATTTCTTTCCAAAATTCCAATCTCTATCTATCACTTCTCTTAGAAATGGAAAACATGTTACTTTTCTAACTTTTGGCCTAAATACTAAGACATAAAAAGTTATTTAATGATCAATTAGACCCATCTTATTTCTGTAAAGTGCCACCAAAGAGATATTATATGGAACACACAGTTCTGTTCCTTATGCTGTTAAAAGCAGGAGGTTATTAATTACTAACAATAATAATAATAATACTGAAAACATTTATTGAGTTCATACTATAGGCCAGACAAATGTGGTATAGCTTTTCACAGTTACATGGCATTTTTATATTTATTAGTGCATTTGACTCTAATAACAATTTTATAAAGCAAAACAGATGCCATTATCCACATTTTAAATAAGAAGAATCTCTACAGCCAACACCATACTTAAGAGTAAAACCGTAACAGTATTCCCATTAAAGTCAAGAATAAGAGAAGAATGCCTCTTTTGTCATTCTTTTGTATCATTGTTCTGAAATTTCTAGCTAATGAAGTATAAATACTGCAAAGGAAAAGACAAAAATTACTTTCTTTGCATGTGGCATTATTGCTCAACATGTAAAACTCAGTAAAATTACCCTAAAGACCTTAACAGAGAAAAAACAAAACACATACTGTAGCTGTTAGGTTTGGGTTTGGCTACAAATGATAAAACAACTGCAATAGGCAATGGCTTAAACATGCAAAGATCATGCTCTTATGTAAAAAGTGTGGAGTTCGAAGGCAATGCCACAAAATCATTAGAGAACTGTCTTCTTCTAGCTTTCTCCTCTGCTGTCCCTAGGGAATATTCACTTGGTCAGGTTAGCTCTTGGATCTAGCAGTCACTGCATCTAGCCAGGAATGTTTAAGAACTACTGTTCAGAAGTTACATACAACATTTCTGTTCGTATCCCATTTGCCACAATTTACTCATGGGGCCACACTGAAAGACAAAGAAGGCTAAGAAGTGTCTTTATTCAAAATGGCTATGTGTCCAGCTAAAAAATTAAGAGTTCTGTTCAGGAGGAAGGGGAGAATGCATTCCAGACATTAACTAAAAGTCATATCCTAAATACCTTTCAAAACAGTCACAACACAAAAATGAATTACAAAGGAATAAAGTCAATAAAAATTGCTCTAGAAACTACAAAATCTTGCTGAAAATTTTTAAATGTCTTAAATAAATGAAAATAAATATTATGTTCCTGGATTAGAAGATTCAGTAAGTAAATATGTAAATTCTCCACAGATCAATCAACAAGCAGTGTGTAAAATCCAGTGAAATTATTTGGAATTTAAGAAAATTATTCTGAAGTGTTAGAAAATAAGCAGAGGAGAATAGGTGAGAAATTTTAGGGAAAAAAGAAGGGGAGAAGCTGACTTATTCTATCAAATATTAAAGCATACCATAAAGTTACAATAATTAAAGCAGTGTGAAATGGCACAAGAATAAACACAGATAACAATAAACAAAATATTAAATATAGAGATATAGGTAATTATTTATAAAACTTTAGTAAATGATAAAACACTGGTGGTATAGGTCCATGATAAAGTAGTATATGATAAAACAAAAAGATCGTCAAACCCCAAAACATCTAATCCTTGCTTAATTATTTATTTCACTTGCCAAAAGTTTAATGATTCCCAGCTCTTTCCCCCTCGCAATATTTTAACTAACTATGTTATGAAAACTGTAAATCCCAATGGCTAAGACCTCAGGCTCTGAAACCAGAAAAGGCCCAAGTTTAAATTTTGCCTCTACCACATGTTGGCTGGATAACACTGGGGAAAGTCCTTCCCTTTTCTAGATCTCTGTGCAGTAAAGAATACATTGCCCAAAGAAAGGGTTAACCCTTGCCCGGCTCCCAGGAATTAATCTTATCATCTTCCTGATGGTCAGAGTATGTTCCAGGGCCTTTGGTCCATGCCCCAATGTGATTTAAGGTGGGGGACTTGTGCTAAACACTATCACCTTGGCCTCTAAAGGGGCTAGAACTAAGATCAATGATGTGAACACAGTCAGCTATATCTGTATGACTGACCCCCAATAAAAACTCTGAACATCAAGGCACAGGTGAGCTTCTCTGGTTGTCAATATACCATGCATATTGCTACACATCATTGCTAGGAAAAATAAACACTGTCCACATTACTCCACTGCAAGAGGACAGCTGAAAGCTTGAACTTGATGCCTGTTGGATCCTACCCTATGTGCCCCTTCCCTAGGCCAACTTTAATCTCTATCCTTATGCTGGAATAAATTATCAACATGAGTATAACAGCTTTTGTGGGGACCGTGAGCCCCTCTAGCATATCATTGAACCTGAAGGTGACCCCTAAACTGCAGCCTCTCTCTTTATATCTTTAACAGGAATAATAACAATTATACAAACTCATGGGTAGTTCTGAAGATAAATGACATTTACAGACATTGTCTATGTCCATAAAGTACTTGCACAGGACCTACTGCACAATAATTACTCAATAAATATTAGATTTCATTACTTAAATCAGTAGAGGGAAATGGATTATTCTATGAGTCATATTGAGACAACTGTTTGACAATTTATGACCAAAAAAAAAGTTAAAGCAATGCCTAACATTTCATCTCCAGATGAATCTAGGATAGTTTTAATATTTATTCATAAAAAACAAAGCCATAGAAGAATTTCAGGAAAATAGAGATGAATACATATCTGCAATCAGTAAGGGAGTGCTTTTTCTAAGCGTACAATTGAAGAGAATACTCCAAAAGGAAATGGTAAATAATTTTTAAAAATTTAAAAGTTTAAAAGATTTGTATGCCCCAAAAAGCACCTTGAACAAATATAAAATTGAAAAATAAAGTGTGAGAATATTTAAAACATAGATAACAGATAAAGAGTTTGTCCTTAATACACATTTTAAGTAGCTCTTGTAAATCAATAAGAAAAATGTGAACACTCAATTAGAATAATGGGTAAAGGACCTGAAAGAATTGGAAAAGGTTAAGCGTATTTATATGTTGAATAAATTAATAAAAAATGTTCTCTTTTACTAGTAGTCAAAGAAATGTGCTTTTCTTTTTAAATGCAATAGCATTTTCATCTCATTTAAGTGGAAAGTTTATTTATGTTTTTAAATGATAATACCAACGTTGGCAAGAATGGGTGTCATATGCCTTCTTCTGTTGCTAATTGGAATACGAATTGACATAATTTTTCTGGCAGTTTTTTCTCCACAATCATCAAAATTCCAACAACCATTCCTCAAAACCTCCCTTCCTCTAAGTAGCTGGCTTTGCCTTCTATTCCACAGAGAAAATAGAAATCACAAGGCGGACTCTCTTGCCACCGAATCTACAACTCTATCTGTATCTGCACTGATTCTCTCTTCTTCTCTTCCTCCAGCAACCAGGGGTCTGCCTCTCCTGCTGGCTTGAGCCAATCCCGCCCCCTACTCCAGGTTCTAATTCCCATCCACCACATTTAGGAAATTTATACCACCATTTATACTTTCTCCATTTTAGGGCTCTTCTTTAGGATCTATACTCTTCTGATTTACCTCCTACTTAAATGACCTCTCCTACTCAGTCTTATTTGCTGGTTCCTTATTCTTTACTCAACTGCTAATTACCACTTACCAAGTATTTATTCTTTCTAGGTGATCTCATCTACTCCTATGGGTTTAATATTATCTCTATGCTAATGACTTCCAAAATTATGTCTCCATACATATCTCTTCCCTGAAACCAATATTCACATGTCCAACTGCCTGCTTGATATTTCCACTTGGACATCCAATGGCAATCTCAAGGTTAATAAATCATGAACAGATCTCTTAATTTACAACCACATGCATACCTGTTTCTCTGGTTTCCTTGTCCTGTTCTAGACAAAAATCTAGATATTTTCCCAGATTCCTATTTCTTGCATACCCACCATCCACTCCACTATCAATCATCAATTTCTGCCAGTTATATGCCATAATGATATTTCCTTTCAGCATCCCATAGCATCAATGTAAAATGAAAAGTCCTGGACATCCAATGGAATCATAGAAAAAACTTTACTATCTACATAGATGTAGATGTAAAAACTTTACATCTACAACTTTACTAAGGGGTTGAACTAAACTCTTGGCCTGGAACATCTCCGTCTGGAATGGTGGAGCATGAACACCCCCTTTTTATGGATTTCTTTATATAAATGTGTATCATTACAAAGATACAGAAAGAAAAACACATCATCATATTAAATAAACAGTGGTTACTTTGGAGTGGTGGAATGATTGAAAACCAATGTTTACTCTTTTTGTTTTCTATAATTTTTTACATTTTTAGTTATGTGTGCTTATATTTTTCATGTGAAACATATTATTGAAAAATAGGAAGATGTATCTAATAAAATAGTCTCAAAATATACAAATGATAGAACTACCCAAAGAAATTGACAAATCCATTATGATAGGTGATTTCAATAATCATCTCTCAATAATGATAAGCCAAGGAGGCAAAAAAAGTCAATAAAGATATAAAAGATTTTAATAACAGAAGTAACAAGCTTTATATAATTAGGCAAAGATAGTACTCCAAACCCAACAATTACATAACAAATATTCTTCTCAAGCACAAATGAAATATTAACAAATATTAATCACATGCTTGTCCAATAAGCAAGTCTTAACAGTTTTCTAAAAAAAAATGAAATAGTATAAATAATGTTTACTGAACAAACTGGGATTAAGTTGAATCAATAACCAATAAACATGTGAATAAACAAAATATCCACAAATACTGGGAAATTAAACACTTCTAAATACCTAAGGAACCAACAAGAACTCTTAATAAACATTAAAAAATATATTTTAATCTTTAAAAATTCCAAAAATCCAGCCTGTTGATGAAACTGTTGGGAAAAAGCTCCTCTCATATTCTGATGATGGTAATACAAAATAATTTCCTCATGCAGGCAAATTTGTTAATACTAATCAAAATATATATGAATCTACCTCTTTATGCAACAATTTCATTTCTAGGAACTTTTCTTATGAATATGCTCATGTACAAAATAACACATGTACAAGGTTATTTATTACAGCACTAGTTACAGTAGCAAAAGATAGGAAATAACACGGCCCTCAACAGAGGACTGGCAAAACAATTGTTGGTTTTTCCTCACAATGGAATATTATGCAGCCGTAATAAGATTGAGGAACTTCGTATGGAACTTTCTATTGATAGAGTACAGTGTCTAGAACAAGGGCAGAAAATACAGTATATTTTCCCTTTTGTGTAAGAAAGAAGAAAATTAAGAACATGTATTCATATTTTCTTGTATTTGCATAAAGAAACTATTGAAAAATGCATGAAAAACTAATAAAAATCATCACCCATAGGAAGTCAGGGGATGGGATGGATAAGGAAAGGTAGGCACAAATTCTTCAGGCTATGTTTTATTCTATAGTTTTGATTTTTAGATATGCACATATATTAGCTATTCAAAAAAATAAAATAATGAAAATTTTAAAATGGAAATACATCATATCAGAATTTGTGGAATCAATGAAAGTAATAACTAGAGGGAAATTTAAAGCCTAAAAACATGTTTAGAATAAATGGAAGGCTAAAAATTCATAACTTAGGTATCTAACTTAAAAAGAGAGATAATATAAGTGGAAAAAATTAATAAGCAAAGTATATACTTTTAAAAATTAACAAATAATGAGCTCAGGAGTTCAATACCAGCCTGAGCAAGAGTGAGACCTTGTCTCTACCAAAAACAGAAGCGTGTGCCTGTACTCCCAGCTACACAGGAGGCTGAGGCAGGAGGATCACTTGAGCCCAGGAGTTTGAGGCTGCAATGAGCTATGATGACGCCACTGCACTCTAGCCCAGGTGACAGAGCGAGACTCTGTCTCCAAAAAAAAAAAAAAAATTAACAAATAAGACCAAGAAAATAAAATGAAGGAGATAAAAATAAGCATAGTATTTAATATCAATAAATATTCTGAAAATCTTAAAATAAAATAGAAAAGGATCAATAGAGACAAAAATTATAACCTCTAGGCAAAAGTGATCAAGGGTAGAGAAAGAGACAGAGAGACAGAGACAAAGAATATTAGAAATAAAAGTAAAAATAGATAAATATAGAGAAACTGCAGTTCAAAGTCTAAGGGTGTTTAAGGAGTCACCTAAGGTTAGAGCTGGGCCTCAAACTCAGGTCTTCTGACTCAAAACCAGGGTTTGATTTGTTTATCTGTGTGTTCCTGGGACATGTCTTCCCACAATCAATTCAATCAGTGATCACTGGCCTGGATGAGATAAGGGAAACCGAGTAAGTACTTGACTTTCTTCTCTCAGGCTGCCTCTCATTCTTTGAATATACTTTTTCCCACATCTTCCTGGAAAGGAATATCACAAAAAGATGAGGCAGCCGTATAAGCTAGGATTCCAGCAGCTGCCTAGTCCTTCTTCTCTAGAATTAAAAGTCCTCAAGGCCAAACCTGTAACTTGAAAAAAAAAGAAATAAACATAATCTTAAATACCTTGAACTCTATCCGCCTCATTCCTACCGTTGTTGCAGCAACATGTATGCCGCAGAGATTCGCTCTAAGAAGCCAAGTCATCTGTGTCATCTTCCACAGGCCTACCACGTCATTCACAAAATCTGAGGGATTGGCCTGGGCGATTTTCTTCCACTCTGACACTCTGTGATTCTGTGATTCCAGTAATGTGGGAAGTCAGTGAAGGATCGTTTCAAAGACCTAGATTGCAGTCCACTTGGCAACTGATCAGGTTACTTACCATGGAGCAGATAGGGATGAGACACTCAAGAACTAATGGAAATTGCTAAAGCTGAATGTTTCTCATGATCCAGATACTTGTACATTCTCTGCTCTCCTGGATCTACAAAATTTAAAGATAAAACACCAAGGAAAGTGGTATCAAAACAATGATCCATATAACCATATACTGTCAAGATTTCAAGTTTCATGCGTAAATCCCAGTCCAATTTTGGGGGGGAGAAGAATTGCCTAGAGCTTATAGCAAAAAAAAAAAAAAAAAGATACTTGTAGTATAACTTTATACCTAGATCTATTGTCAACCTAAAAAAAAAAAAAAAAAAAAAAAAAACCTTTGCTATTCCTAATTACATTTTTACATTTTCTTTCTCTTTAAGAGAAGCAAGTCACCTAAAACCTTGATCAAAGGATTAAATTATTGGTCCCAATTCTTTCATTCTCTGAAATAATAGTACACATCACAGTTATAACATAGCAGGTGAGGTGTACTTCACTATCCCTTGATTTGGGCTTAGGCGTGTGACTTACTTTGGCCAATGCGATGTTAGCAAATGTACAGTAGTGCAAGTGATCTTGCAGTTTTGTGCTCTTGCCTTTGGCTATGAGAAGAACATGCCTCAGGAAGCTGCTGTTCCTCAAAAAAGGGAGAAATACACAGAACAAGCCAGGACCCAACCCTCAGCCTGAATCCAAGTCTGACTGAGCCTAGCTGATCTCACGGGCAAGAACTATATGATTTTGTTTATGCAACTGAGTTTTTTATGATTGTTTGTTACACAGTGTTATCATAGCAATATTAGACTAATACACTTACTGCCTAACACACATATGAAGACAACCTTAAGTATAAAGCACTTTTCCAAAAGAAAACATGCTTTACAATTTCAGAGCACTAGCAAAAAAATGGAGCAGAACATTTTAAAAAGCGGATATTAGGAGGCAGCAGTGGGATGAAACAACACTGATAGTGTGTTACAGTGACAGAGCCCCCCTCAGGAAGCGTTATTATGACATCTGTTTTGGAGATCATAACACAGAAGCTCAACAATTCACCAGAAAGTGGTAAAAATAGGATTTCTGCTTAGGTTTTCTGGTTCCAAATCCTGTGCACCTCCAGTAAGTAAAGCTCTTCTCAAACATTCTAATGAGTAGAAAGTATACAAACCAGCCTCTACAGGTTTGGAATGCTGTGCATCACTCAGAAATTAAATAACATGTTCTAAAGCAGGAGCCTCTGGGTTCAAGTCACTAACCCATTGATTGATAATCTTCTTTCCTCAATGGAAACATCTAGCAATGGGGTGTAAGACATTTATACAGTATTTTCTAAGAAAAGCTTTAGAAACTAGTTGAAAGACAAGTTCCTTAGAGAGAGAGGTGAACTCTCCATGTCAAAACATCCACATTTAAGACACAAATTTATTGTCTTTCCAAAATAGAAATTAGAGTTTTCTCATGGATATTTGTGTGTGAAAACTCTCTTTATTAAAAACATATGGCCTACAGCTGATTCGGGAATGCATAGCCATCCTGCCATTGAATGTATATCATTATGTAAAACCCATGATCTCTACATCCCTAGAGCCACGTAGAGTTTTCTCTTTTATTCTTGTATCTCAAGAGGAAAATGCAGAGACATTACATGAATTACTCTTTCTCTAGTGTGAACATTTGGCAGGGATGATATAATTTCCAGATGCCTCCTTATTTTTCATCTGTTTAATGACCTTACTTTACTCATCAGAGAGTTGGAGTGTTTCTAAGTTTGGCTCTATCTATCTGGGTATTATGAGGAAGAATGTTGAAAGTATTCTTGCCAGCAGTGTCTCAATTAAGACCAACAAATAAAGCCTCCAATACATGTAAAGTGACTCCTTGCTCCCTTCCTGTTCAGGTATGGAGATATATATATATATATATATATATATATGAATATATATATATATATAAACAGTTATTAACATGTACCTTCAAGGCCCAATAAAAGGAGGTTAATCTAAGCAACACTTTGTGATTCTGCAGGTAGCAGTTGATTTTTTTATGGATATAAGTAGTTGTTTTAGGGGCAAGATGACTACAAACTTCAGATTTACAAGTTATTAAAAATACAGGGATGAGTACACAGTGATAAAAATGTTGGACATAGACAGACTACTCCAGAAAACATGTATTTGGAATAAGTTTTAGCATGATTGATCTCCTGAGATTCTCCAAGTGGTTATATTCTCAATTCTGCTGAGAACTCCGTGTATATCATTTAGATATCTTATTGTTACATATTGGGTTAAATTTATTTCCAATAAAGTAATAGAAAAATATATGGAAGAATTCAATGAAAATGAAGTAATGTAGAAACAACTAACCAAAGCAGAATTCAGCTATGCCATTGTCTCACCCAACCAGGTATCTAACAAAACTGAAATTAAGCCGAAAGACCTAATTTCAGGGAAACTAAAGTAGGTGTGACAAAATTGATCTTCCTCTCAGAACCCACTTATTCTTATTTTTAAACATTTGTAATAATTCTGATTTTCTATTCTCTGTATTCAGAGTTGGTCATTTAAAATCATTTAGAATCCAATTTGGAACAACTTATCTTTTTAAAAATATAAACTTTTTAAATTTAGTGTTATATTTTCTTTGAATTTATAAGATTGCATTAATGAGAGATTATGTTCTCTTGTTCAGAAGACTTTGGAAACTTTCATTCCAAGAGCAACATACCCATCAGCTGACTAATTTTAGAGGACTAAAATACAGTACTATGCTTTATCTCATCTAGAAAAGTAATGATCTCAACCATCCCATACCTGTATAGCACCATGAAGGCCAGGGCTGTACACTTCACTCTGTATTCACCTAGCACAACACTGAACTTATTTAGGAATTTATACTTTTTGATGTTACTGTTAATGACAATGAATAAATCTGGGATGAATATTTTACCTATCTCTAAGACTTTACAATTCCTACGACTTTCCATAAAACTACCATGATATGGGGAAAATCATATCAAATTATTATTCCTTTATGTATTTATTTTAAACTGAATATTATCTTGATTAGGCCAATGCATTGTCTTTCAGGTTTTTGAGACGTGCACATCACCTTCATGTTATGTGATAACCATGTCTTTACTGGTAGCCTAAGGACAAGCTAATAGCAAGTATAACACATGTAATGTCTTTGACGTAGGACTCTGTGTATTTCAGGACACCTAGGAGGACCAGTTGGAAGTCCCTTTCCCTCGGTTTCCTCTTTCCCTCTCTCTTGTCCCTCCTCCAGCGTCCTGGCTTTATCCTTAGCTAGCCCTTTGATCCATTCCCAGTTCCAACCTGAGAAAAGAATAGCAGATCTTTCTTCTTCAGAAACCAACATTTACCCAAAAAAAAAAAAAATGTTTATCTCCCCCACTAATGCTCATGGCATTTATACACTAAAGAATCTCTCCTTGCCAAGACTGAAATAGAAAGGATTAAAGAAATGAAGAAATGAAGGGAGAGATAACCATGTTCTGTTCATATGTATTTTCATCAAAAATCACACGATATGTAAAGGATAAGGATCTTACTGGAGCCAAGCCTTTTTGCTTTCAATAAGGTATAGCATGAACCTGGCAGAACATTTTCCAACAGCATCTGTTGTTATTTCTCATTACAGAGAGTAAACCATGGCCTCAAATCCATACCACCAAATAGCAGTGGAGGTGATAAGCCTTCCCCTTGTGACATGATATATTACCAGATGTAGAGATTTCCTCCATATCTGCAGAACAACATATATAATTATCTCCTAAGGCACCAACCAATGTCTGTCTAAAATTTTGTTGCTTAGGAGGTTTAATTTCTTTTCTTAAAACACATACATAAAATTAAGTTTTTGAAAAGCTTTTCCTTCTCTGTGAAAATCTCCAATCTAACAAAATTAAAGTTAACATTAAAAATTGACTTCTAAATAGATCCCTATTTTAAGTATCCATTCTGATAAAAAATATCAAGCTTAAAAATATATAATGACTATTTAAAGCTGAAATTTAATAGGCAACCTAACCTTTTCAAAAAGAACTTCTAATGTGAACCATGAGATAAGACGCCACTTAGCAGAAGATTTTATTTTCACATTGTCCTATGCATATAATAAGCTAAAGGGCTTTTTTTCATTTAGAACAAGTGAGATGAAAGAGCTGTTATTTTTATTTTGATGTTCTTGAAGGGCAGACAAATGAAGCTTACCTATGATAATAATGATTGATGAGCTTCATCTAAGGATAATCCTTAATACCTTAGAGAACAATCCTAATAGATGCAAACAGCAAGAAATTTCCTGCTCAATGAGGGGCATTGTGAGTAAGCACAAACATGTGCAATTAGTAATGTCTAAAAAAAAAAAGAAGAATAGGTATTTAAATCAATCCCAGCATAGCACAAAGGAAAGAGGGTTGACACTGTAATTTTAAATTTCAGTGTCATTTAAATTCATCCCAGCTGTGCCACTTAAGAGCAGTGGACATTGAGAAGTTTAGTTAATTTCTATGAAATTTAGAGTCTACATATATAAAAAACGGGCACTTAATTGTTTATTTTCTCTCTTGATTTTAAATTCAATCAGGTTAGAGACCTTGTCTTTCTGGTACATTTTGGTTTTACAAGTGTCCAACATAATGCACAGCTCTGAGTAAGTGCAGAATATTTGATAACTGAAAGGATGAACTCATCAGCATTCAATAAAGATTTATCGTGAGCCTCCTATGATCCAGGCACTGTTCTAGTTGCTGGATTTGAGGGTAAGGGAACAGGAAAAAAAAATCCTCTACCTTTGTGGAGCTTATATTCTAATGGAGAAGACAATTAACAAAGTAAATAGGCAAAATTGATACAAAAAATATTCAAAGCTAGAAAGGAGGCTATGAAATGTTGGATGATGGGGTGGGAAGAAAAATTTTAGTTAGGATTGCTAGGAAGGTCCTTGGTGAGGTGGTGAGTTTCGAATAAAGATCTGAAGAAAGTGGGCTGCCCCCCACGTAGCTATCTTGGAAGAGACTGTTTCAAACAAAGGGACAGAAAGTACAAAAACCTTGAGACAGGACTCTCAGGAAAATAGCACAGGACCAGTGTGATTTACCCAGCAACATAAATGGACAGAATAAGGCTGAAGTCAGAGAGGTAAAGGGGAGGGGCCAAATCATAGAAGACTTGTTGGTTAGAGCAAGGACTTTGGTTTTCATCCTGAGAGAGACAAGAAGTTGCTGGAAGATTCTGAGCAGAGGAGGGACATGAGCTGATTTATAATTGAGCAGGATCACTCTGCATGCTGTGTTAACAATAGACCGCAGGAGGGCAGGGGGGAAAGTAAAATAAACACCTACCTTATAGCATTTTTCTAAAGATTACTCAAAAACATATGTGACGAGTATAGCACAGACCTGGCACTAATCGCCCTTACTCACTAAAGGACAGCTGTTACTATTCTCACAGATAATGAGTTTGCTCTTCCTGCAGACACATATACTGAGGCTCTGTGTTCTCACCATTAACAATCGCAAGAGACCACACTCCTTTATGGCAGCCTGGGAGTTGGGGTGTTGAATTAATACAAGCAAAAATAGTCAATGGACTCCCCCCACCAAAAAAAAAAAAGAAATCGCCCCACCATCTAATGGAGTTACTCAGGCCAAGTGAAGCAGCCTCCCTATTTACTGTCCCTGCCCTGTACCAAGGGCTCTCATTCACTTAAGGTTGAGGCGTCAAAGGGTTGTGAGGATGCTGGGAATTTAGCTTTTATCAAAATGTTTATATCTAAATTCCACAGCATCAAAGGGCAGCCATTCTAACAAAATACACAGGGGTGCTTTATACTCATTCCATGTCTAATATGGTTTCCTGAGGAAAAGCTAAAAGCTACATGAAACATGACAAAAATCCATGAACCCTAATTAAATTTCTCCTTAAAACACCATCATTAGACATTAACTAGGGATGTATTATTCTCTGAAGGAGTAACTGGTTAATTTTATTTCTGCTTAATAAAAAAGACCTTAGGAAGTTGAGGGAAGGCAGTTCAAGCAGTCCTGACTTTGCAGACACACAACTGAGCAGGTAGCATCTCCCTCCTTATTCTCTCCCCTTCCTGCTCACACATGTCAGGAGACTCCTGGTTCCTGTGGCTGCCCTCACTTCACCGCTCCTCCTGGGAAGGTTTGTAGCAATTCAGTCAACAAAAGTTTATTGAGTGTCTACTTTGTGCCAGCTACTATTCTAGGTGCTAATGATACGGCTGTAAACCCAAGGTACTGCTCTCTGGGAGCGTACCTTCAAGCACCTGTGGAGGTTAAGGGAGAGGAAGAGGGGAGGCCAACAAAGAATAACCCACTTCCAAATCCTCCCCTTCACATCATCTCTCCATCCCCAGCCACCCCCACTACTGGGCTTTGGCGGGTGCCAGCAATAGCCTCTTTCAGAAGGAAAACAGTTGAGAATAAGTCAGGGATTTCCTCTGAAATATTAATGAATCACATTTCACTTTGAGGGGGTCTAATCACCCACCACATACATCATCTATGTGCATTTGTGTCTTATATATAACACTGAGAAGAAAGAAGAGAGAGAGAGGGAGAGAGAGAAAAGACAAAGGAGACATGTTGGAACTTTGTCCACAGTAAATAAAGTAGAATCTAGGAATGTCAGTTTTTTTATTTTTTGAAGTGCCTCTTAAAACTTTGTAATTTTCCCTTTAATTATTATTTTTATCCCCATTCTGATTTTAGCTTCTACAGTTACTTCATCATGCAGTGCTATTTTTTTCTACAGGATGCTCACTAGAATTACCTACTATGCAAGATATTTTGGTTGCATACTCATTCTACCTTCCTACCAGAACCCAAATTTTACTCAGAGATCCCCTTCCCATTTATGATGTGAGGAAAACTGACATCCCCAGATCCAGGGGTAATTCAATCAACTTAGGGCATTCCCAGGGAACTGTTAACACTTTAGAAATAGACATGTAACCTAAGATGATCAAATGAAAGCTGTCCATGGTTAGGGGAACATCTCTCTCTCTTTCTCTCTCTCTCTCTCTCTCTCTCTCTCTCTCTCTCCTCTCTCTCTCTCTTTCTTTGTGTGTGTGTGTGTATGTGTGTGTTTGTGTATCCTGTTAGATAAAAACAAGAGGTTAGAGTTAACACTGTGAAAGACAGAGAGTGAGCCACCATTGAGCTCTTACATGAATCGAACCTAAGGCTAAAGGTAATGATAAATGTTTTTATTGTCTAAGCCAATCTGAGACAGGTACTCTGTTACCTGCAGCCCAAAGCATTATATCAGATACACACTGGAATTGTCACAGCTCTGGGCAAACACAGGATTTATTTGCAATTCAGATTCCAAACAGGAAAAGATTCTTCACATCACAGGATCTTATAAAACCACCTCTGTTTCTATAACATGAAAAAAGAAAGCCATGCCAGAACACAATAATCTGATTCCCAACAGAGAACATCCACACAGAACTCTCAGGTTCGATTTTAACACTACAGAGCCACTATATTACAGTATTGCTTTGAGTACTCAAAGACGAGATTTTAAAAAGTGCCTAAGTTTAAGACCATATTATAGAAATAGGGTTCTGAAACAGAAGCTTTGCAGACAGCTTAACTGTATAGGACAAGAACAATGTAGGACATGAGAAAAGAATCCAGATCGTACTATAAATATTCCCTAAAACCACTGGTCCTGTTCCTTAATGAAGAGGAACGGGAGACAGACACCAGAAGCTACTATCTATCTTGTATATTATATTATACCATAAAATATATCCAACGTATATGTGTAGTAAATTTTATTTTTCCTTATAGCCTATTCAGTCGTTCTCAGCAGATTCTGTTCTTAAAACCATAAATAAATTCTAAGTATTGTTATCTGTAAACATATTGATAGTTTAGGGTAAATCCACTCTGATAGATTGTTTGGCTGCATCAATTTCTCCCATTCCTGGAAGCATATGTTTCTGGAAAGTGACTTTGCCACTCCTCTTCTCCAGATGGAACTATTTTCCCTCCACTTGATATAGGCTGACCTTGTCCTGTGACTTGCTATAACCCATAGTATGCAGCAGAATTGATATTGTGCGACTTCAAAGCCTTGACTTCAAGAAATCTTGCAGCTTCCTCTCTTGCCATTTTGCTGCTCTGAGACTTCCACGTAAGGAAGCCCAGGCTAGCCTCCTTGGGGATGAGCCATGAGGAGAGAGACTTTGTGAAAAAGACCCAGCCATGTTACTGAGGCTGTCTGGGACTAGTGAGCCCCCAGTCAACTCCACAACTGACAGCAGCTACATCATTGACGCTGGTGAGACCTGCAGAAGTAACACCCAGCTGGGACCCACACACATTGCAGAAATATGAGCAAATAAATTATTTTCAAGCCACTAAGTGTTAGG
Organism: Daubentonia madagascariensis; assembly: GCA_023783475.1. Taxonomy (NCBI): domain Eukaryota; kingdom Metazoa; phylum Chordata; class Mammalia; order Primates; family Daubentoniidae; genus Daubentonia; species Daubentonia madagascariensis. The sequence goes on from JAKFHU010001209.1 coordinate 34,943,261, forward strand.
GTAGAAAACTGATACATCCTCCCTATCTGTGGAAGTCAAGATTCTGGTGCAAAAATCAAGTAAAAAGTCTACGCTTTGCAGGATTCTATCATAAGGAAGTTTTTTTTTTTTCTTCTTTTTCTCCTTGGATGTGCAAGTAAATGTTATGCTACAAGTAAATGTTTTAGAAAGTCCTCGAGGTGTTTTTGAGGGAAGAGATATTCTGGAAGGACAACAATCCCCACTTGCCTTATGGGGAAAGCATCTCTCTACCCTCCCTTATCCACTATTCTTTCTTCTCCAGTGAATACCTTTATTTATGTGGGCTGGAGCTGAGTAAGCAGGGTTGGTAGTTTGGCCACCTTTTAATAAGTGCCTTGAGGATCTGTCTGAAACCTTTCAGTAGAATATTTTGTCCTCAACTTTGGGGCATCATTAGAAATTCTAAGACAATAGGATAATACTCATTAAATTCTCATTTATACCACCCATTAGTCAACTGGGACTACATGGAGAAGGAGGAATTAAAGCCAGTGTTTCCCAGTCTGTTGGCTGAAAAATTGGAGAATTATTAAGAGTTCTGCAAACTGATTTGTATTCAGTCGACAGTCATTCAGTCAACAAACATTTAATGAGCACCAACCAGGAGCAGCTGTGGATATTGCAGACACTAAGAAAGCCAAGGTCTCTGCCCTCATGGAGAATAGTTTAGCAAAGTTAGCATAACCAATAAGTAATGTAATGACAGATCTCAATAAGGGAAAAAATAAGGCATACATCACTGGACATGGTGACTCGTGTCTGTAATCCCTACTGAGGAGGCTGAGGTGGGAGGATCATTTGAGGCCAGGAGTTAGAGACCAGCCTTGGCAGCATATCAAGACCCTATCTCTAAAAAAAATTTTAAAAATTACCTAGACATGGTGGTGTGCACCTGTAATCACAGCTACTCAGGAGGCTGAGGCAGGAGGATTGCTTGAGCCCTGGAATTCGAGGTTACAGTGAGCTATGATCACTCCACTGAACTCCAGCCTGGGTGACAGAGGGAGGTCCTGTCTCTAAAAAACTAAATAAATTTTTAAAAATTAAAAAATAAGACACTTAACGTAACAGTGTGACTTGGGGGGATGGGGGTAGAGGATTTCTGTTTTGGATTGAATGGCCATAGAGGCATTCTTTATGGAGGAAACATTTGAGCTGCAATCAGGACAAGAAGGAGCCAGTCTTGTGAAGATCTTGGGGAGAAGCATTCCAAGGAGGGGAAGAACAAGGGCAAAGCCCCTGAGCAGAATTGGGCCTGGGCACGTTCCAGAGAGAACGCAGCCGTGGTGCTGGATGTGGACACAGTGGGAGAATGCTGCCAGAGAGCAGAGAGACAGCAAAACGAGGGAGGAAATCCTAGGAGTGACATGAAGCCAGAGGGATATTTCAAGTGCAGCAGTCACGTGGCTCATGGGCCAAATCTGTTTCACACATACGTGTGCTGCTATTGTCCAAATGTGTGTAAATCTTGAAAATGATATAGACATGCATTGAACATGTTACTAAATGTCTAGTAGTTTTCTAGCATGAGGACAGAGTTGGTGAAATTTGTTGATGTTAAAGGTCCTTATGTCTGAAAACATTAGAAACCACTGTCTGCTCTGACTTTCTGATTTTAGATTTGTACCAAATTGAATTCCTATTCTTTCTTCTATTCTGAGGAGAAATAAAACTCTGCAAGGAGGGAAATGCATACAGACCCACTAGGTATCCTTCTTGAAAGGACCAAATTCTGTATACAACAGACAAAGCTGAGTGTGGTTGATGATAGAAGCAGAGAAACCAGGTATCACCCTCAGGCAAGTTTGTGTGTTCTTGGTACAAAAATAGCTCCCATAGAAGCAGAGTATCTGATATCTGCAGAGATTCTGCATATTTATATTTCAAATAATTCTAAGTGGAACAAGAATTGTATCTTTCACCTTTACAGGCACAGATTTTTACTAATAGAGGCTATAAATACATTTATTTGTAATGATATAAATTGAAAGCAGACTGTTTTTAGTGGCTGATACCAAAATCATCATGGAACTACCTCTAACTTACTATCAGAGGCTTATTTACCATAATTGACTGTCTTGTTGTTTTACCTTGTCTTTGACCCTGTACACCAAGCATGATGCTCCTGAATTTAAAACAGAAAGTGATTAATGTGGCAAGTGCAGACACAGTCAAGCTTGTATACATCAATGGGGACACAGGAGAAGCCTGACAAATAATAAACACCACCACTTTCTCACACTGTAACTCTCTCTTTCGCTGCATCTTTCAGGCAAGCCTTTGAATGAGAGGTCACTTATTTTAAAGCCAAATATACTCTGTGTTACTCAAAAATTATTTATGCCATGATCAGGAAAAAATATTTACATCTAAAAATGGCGAACCAAAGGTTATATGTATAAAAAAATATGTAAGTTTGTATCGACATAATTTCCATAATCATTATTTCTTCACATAAAACAGCTCTTGCCTTGAAAGACTAACCAGGGGTATTCCTTCTGCTCAAAATTCTCTATGAGACAAGTCCCAGATGAAAGCCTTTGAGGTTGAATGTAAAAATCCTTTAACCATGAGGAGAAAATAACAAAGAAAATCAATTCTGGGAATAGAGATGATAGAAGAACAATGGTTTTGTGAAATTAAAGAACAACAATAGTGGATTTCAAATTCACTGTGTGTGGGATGTACAGAATTAGAAATGGAATATCCAGTTTCTAATTTCTCAGTAATCAGGAGTTAATGAATACTATAATTCACTTTTGCTTTCAAAGATCATTTCTATCTCCCTCCCACTACTTACCTATTATCTTTCCACCCTATTGCTCCATGTGTTTACTCTGATAGCTATTAGTTTAGTAGAAATTGTGCTCTCTCTTTTTCATAAGAAGTAAAGTAAGCCAAGTCACCAGGAATTAATGGAATATTCAGTCAACATAGATTGAGTACCGGCAAACCTCAGAGATATTGCCAGTTTGGTTCCAGACCACCACAATAAAGTAAATGTTGCAATAAAGAGAGTCACACCAATTTTTTGGTTTCCTAGGGCATATAAAAGATATGTTTACACTATACTGCAGTCTATTAAGTATGCAATAGCATTATGTCTAAAAAAAACAATGAGTACCTTAATTTAAAAATGATTTATTGCAAAAAATGCTAATGATCATCTGAGGCATCACTGAATCGTAATCACTTTCCTGGTGGAGGCTCTTGCCTCAATGTTGGCTGCTGACTGATCAGGGTAGCAGCTGCTGAAGGTTGGAGTGGCTGTGGCAATTTCTTAAAATGAGACAACAATAAAGTTTGTCACATCTATTGACTGTTGCTTTCACAAAAGATTTCTCTGTAGCATGTAATGTTGTTTGAGAGCATTTTACCCACAGTAGAACTTTCAGAATTGAAGTCAGTCCTCTCAAACCCTGCCACTGCTTTATCAACTAAGTTATGTAATATTCTAAATCCATGTTGTCATTTCAACAATATTCATAGCATCTTCACCAGAAATAGATTCCATCTCAAGAAACCACTTTCTTTACTCATTCATAAGAAACAACTCTTCATCTGCTCAAGTTTCATCATGAGATTGCAGCAATTCAGTCACATCTCCAGGCTCCACTTCTAATTCTAGTTCTCTTGCTATTTCTACCACATCTGCAGTGACTTTATCCACTGAAGTCTTGAACCCTTCAATGTCATCCATAAGGGGTGAAATCAACTTCTTCCAGACTCCTGTTATTGTTGCCATTTTGACTTCTTACTATGAATCATGAATGTTCTTAACAACATTAGAATGGTCAATCTTTTCCAGATGGTTTTCAATTTACTGTCCAGATCCATCAGAGGAATCACTATGTATGGCAGCTGCAGCCTGACAAAACGTATTTTTTAAATAATAAAACTTGAAAGTCAAAATTACTCCTTGATCCATGGTCTACAGAAGAGATGTTGTATTAGTAAGGATAAAAACAGCATTCAACCCTTGTACATCTCCATCAGATCTCTTGGGTGACCAGGTGCATTGTCAATGAATGGCCATATTTTAAAGGAATCTTTTTTCTGAGTAATAGGTCTCAACAGTGTGCTTAAAATATTCAGTAAGCTATGCTACAAACAGATGTACTGTCACCCAGGCTTTGTTGTTCCATTTATGGAACAACATTTAGAGTACATTTAGCATAATTCTTAAGAGCCCTAGGATTTTTGAAATAGTAAATGAGCATTGGCTTCAACTTAAAGTCACCAGCTGTACTAGCCCCTAATAAGAGAGGCTGACTGTCCTTTGAAGCTTTGAAGCCAGGCATTGACTCCTTGTCCTCTACAGCTATTGAAGTTCTAGGTGGCATCTTCTCCTACATTGAAAATCTGTTGTTTAGTGTAGCCACCTTCATTAATTCTCTTAGCTTAATCTTCTGGATTACTTGCTATAGTTTCTTCATCAGCACTTGTTGCTTCACCTTGCATTTGTATGTCATGGAGATGGCTTCTTTCCTTAAATCTCATGAGCCAAGCTCTGCTAACTTCCAACTTTTCTTCTGCAGGTTCTTCACCTCTGTCAGCCCTCTTGGAATTGAAGAGATTTAGGTCCTTTCCCTGGATTAGGCTTTGGCTTAAGGAAATGTTGTGGCTGGTTTGATCTTCTATCCAGACCACTAAAACGTTCTTCCTATTAGCAGAAAGTCTGTTTTGCTTTCTTGTAATTTATGTACTCACTGGAGTAGCACTTTTAATTTCCTTCAAGAACCTTTCCTTTCACAACTTGGCTAACTGGTACAAGAGGTGTAGCTTTCAACCTATCTCAGCTTTCAACATGCCTTCCTCACTAAGCTTAATCATTTCAAGTTTTTGATTTAAAGCAAGAGACATGTGACTCTTCATTTCACTTGAATGTTTAGAGGCCTTTGTAGGGTTATTCATTAGCCTAATTTCAATATTGTTTTGTCTCAGGGAATAGAGAGGCCTGAAGAGAAGGAGAGAGATGGAGGAGTGGCCGGTCAGGTGGAGCAGTCAGAACACATTTATTAAGTTTGCCATAATACATGAGTGAGGTTTGTGGTGCCCCAAAACAATTACAATAATAACATTAAAGATCACTGATCACAGATCATAACAGATACAATAATAAAAAAGAGTTTGAAATATTGTGAGAATTACCAAAATGTGACACAGAGGCATAAAGCAAGCACATGCTGTTGGAAAATGGCACCAATAGAATTGCACAGGATCTGCCACAAAACTTCAATTTGTAAAAAAAAAATTAAAAAGTAGTATCTGCAAAGTGCACTAAAGTGAAGTGCAATAAAATGAGGTATGCCTGTATTAACAGAGAAAGGTAATAAGTGGTGTGTGGAGGAAAGCAAGACAGGAAAAGGAGAGCCAGTTATTGGTACTTAGATTACTGGGCTAGAGGCAACACTTACGGTGCTGTCAGCTTCATGCTTTATTGAAATATGTCAAGATTGTCTTACTTTAGTGGTGGCTTAGTGGTAATTTGTCCCCTCCTCCCACCAAAAGTTACATATTTGAATCTCTATTAATACATTTATGATAACCCTGGGATGAGTTAGGAAGTACATTGGGTTTAAATCTTGGCCCTATAGTATTAAATCATGTAAACCCACTGAATTTTGGGTTCTTTAACTGTAACATAAAATTGTGATGCCCTAAAATAATACAAGGCGCAACTTTCACATTTGGCACAAATTAATTACCACATCAATACTTGAGAGTGGTTCTACTATATCATCTGTCTCTGAGGAGATTCTTTTATTCATTCTTTCTTTTATTTTTCTATTCATTTAAATATTTACTGAGCAAATATATGCCAGGCTTTGAACCAAGTGTTGGAGATACATAGACATGACACAAGTCCCTAACTTTAAGGAGCTCACAATTAAATGGGAATTTTATATTTAATTGAGAGGTGTTCCTAGGGGGTCTTCACAATTTGTTAAGACTTCTGGACTCATACTTGAGATTTGTGGATCACTAGAGCAAGTTTCAAGGCAAAAACCACTTTTCAGAATTACTCAAGCCAAAACTTAGTTTTTACTATGCAGTAGCCAGTATAATAATAATAAGGTATAGAACGAAAAAAAAAGTTTAGTGCTCAAGCCTAATAATAGAATGTGTGTATTTATACTACCTTTTGAAGCTCCAGACATAATTTTTAAATTATGGTTTTTACAGACTTTTCACAAGATACTACCCAACTCCCTCCAACCCCACTTGTGAGATGTGAGGTCCACCCATGTCCAGAGTCAACATCACCAGGGGAAGAACAAGAGAGAGAAAACAGAAAACAAGAGAGGAAGAGGCCATCAGAGTGTTTCATTAATTTGTGCTATTATTAAGATAAATGACACTGGGACATTCCTTCCAACATCTTTTGGGTATCTGAGTTCAAGTAGAGAGAATTACTGCTGATCTACTTGTTCCTTGCTTTTTCCATACAAAACAAATTGACAAAAGGTGCCATGATGACGTCACATCTGGGTCAACAGTGATGGTAGAGAGAACAAGGAATCTGAAGAGAATATGAACATGACCAATCTACTCTGTTTGGAATTTGGTTAACAAACTCACTACATATTTTGAACTATCTTTATTAGACATTACATGTTAGTACTTATTAAAATTTATTAAAATAAAACCAATTAGTTTTCAATAATAACTAAAATGGCTGATAAATTACATTTAAATATGTAATATTAATGAAGAGAGGATGCATGGGAGTGCCTTACTGAACCTATTTTCTTGATTTACTAATCTAATTATCTCATCACTTCCCCCCCAACCACTGATTTTCCAAATGCTGTACGTAGACAGGGCTGAAGGGCACCCAGGCCCAGCACACTTTGGAAAATCCAAGATTGACCAGAAAATTTTGACTCAGCAGGGCAGACAGGGAAATTGCCCCAAAGCAACAAAACTAGAAACTTCATTGACATGAAGCTCAATGTTCCTGAACTGAAACTCCAACATAACTAGACTCCAACAGAGACAACTTGGATTAAAGACACTGAAGCTTCCTGTCCTACACCAAAATAGCCAGTTGACTCAGTCAATGCAGTGGTGAAAAACGCCAATTGTATTGTTCTATTGATCTGGAACAGAGTTAAGTCAGTCAAAACAATCGATCCTGTTAGTCCACACATTGAGGAAGAGAGCAGAGTCAATTATTCAGGGACTTTATGTTAAAAAAATAAAGCAAAACTTTTGTTCTATAATGGATATTTGACATGTGCATGTATTTTTGGACTGATCTATTTTAAAACATACATTAGTTCTCCACTAAAACTAAAATAAGGGGATGCAATTAAAGCTACCAGTGAACGGCTCTTACTCTCTTCTAAATGATTCATATTGGTTTTATGCTCTCTATCACACACAGACACGCACACACACACTAGTCACTAATTGTGTCATCTTGAGGAAAAATTAATCATTCAAATGAATTTTTTCAATTCAATTCAACAAAATTTTATTTATATCCTTCCATCAGGGATCCCTCCTCTCCTTTTAGGGGTTATGGTCCACTTTCAGAATCTGATGAAAATTGACAGAGCCTCTTCCTAGGAAAAAAAAAGTGTGGATTGACATATATATTCACACACTCTCATGTGCACAAAATATTGCATATCAATTTTAGGAACCTCACAGATTCTGTGAGCCATTAACCCTGGGTTAAGAACCCTGTTTCATGTACTTGGAACTGAGTTAGACCCTGAAGGTCCTGAAGCAAAGAAGACAGGGTCTCATGTAAAAGGATATGAAACCAAATGGCATAATTGGGGGAAAATAATAGTTTGACAACCCTGAAACACAAAGTAGAATGGGAGGGAAGAAGATAAATGGTTGGCAAAAGTCAGGACATTAAAGGCTGTATATGTCATGCTAAGGAATTTAGACAGGATGCTGAAGCCTAGTGTTTCTTAGTATAATCCAAGGACATTTGTAGAGAATCATCTAGGGTGATTTATTGAATTAAAATCTCTGAGGAGGGGCCTAGGAATATACATTTCAAGGTTGCTCCTCAGGTTGTGCTGATGCATATTAAATTTTAGAACCATTGAGGGGGCCTGGGGGAAGGAGCAGGACGGTGAGGAGAAGTTAACAGCAGCCCAAAGGTTCTAAGGGAGTCTGGAGGAGGTGATCAGATTTTCATTTTAGATAGAGCACGCTGCAGGCCGCAGAGGACAGGTTTAACAAGGCCAGATTGAAAAATGGAGATCAGTTAAGTTGGCCTGTGGCGAGACGCCATGACATAAACTAAAGCAGAAGTGGTGAGGAAAGGAGAGACATGGAAGACTCTTAGGGAGTGAATATTCATAGACAGCATCATTGAGAAGTAGAAGGAGGGAATCAATGATGACTGGGTTTTCTGGCTTGAGAGACTGTCCCGATGACAGGATTACTACTAAAATGGGTGAGAAGAGCAGCTTTAGGAGGCAAAATAGAGCTCAGATTGGACTTTGAGCTGCTTAGGGAACATCTACATAGAGACACACACATGGGTCTGGACTTTTTGGAGGTGTCAGTGCATGCAAGACTTCGGATGCCTATTTTGTCAGGTCTTTTCTCCTGTCCCCTGAGGAGGACACCCCACCTCCTCTCTGGACACCAGGCTGCAGGCATTCTGGGAGCCCACTGGAGGAAGCAATGGGAGTCTCACCACTCAGTCAGGATCTCACTCCACCTTCTACTTGCCTGGGTTCCAAGTCTGGAGCAGCTCTGGCCCAGTTCTCCTTGTGACTTCTGAGGCTCCAGGACCCAGCTTTCTTTTTGTCACCATTCTCCCTACCAACATTGTCTTCTTCACCTCTGCCAAGTCAGCTTCCACCCCTGTATTACCTGTCCATCCTCACATATTGTGGGTCAGCTTCCACTTGTCTCCTAGAGCTTCACAGAGGAATTTGTTTGCATTTTTGTGTTCATCCTCATTGTTACTTGGGAGATGGTTTCTCAAAGAAAGGGGGTGATGTGGTTTGGATATTTGGCTTCCCCAAATCTTGTGTTGAAACTTGATCCCCAGTGTTGAATATGGGGCCTGGTGGGAGGTGTTTGGGTCATGAAAGCAGATCCCTCAGGAATGGTTTTGTGCCCTCCCCTGATAATGAGTGAGTTCTCACTTTATTAGTTCACACAAGGGCTGGTTATTTAAAGGAGCCTGGCATCACCTTCTCTCTCTCTTGCTCTCTTATTTGCTCCTTCTCTCACCATGTGACACTCCTGCTCCTCCTTTGCCTTCCACCTTGATTGTAAGCTCCCTGAAGTCCTCATCAGAAGCAGATGCTGGTGAGATGGTTCTTGTACAGTCTGCAGAACTGTGAGCTAAATAAACCTCTTTTGCTTATAAATTACCCAGCCTCAAGTATTTCTTTTGTAACAACACAAAACGGACTAATACAGGAAGGGACACAGAAGGGTCTTTGCCATTTTTAATTAGAGTTGCTCTTAAAATAGCATGGACATTTATTTCATTGACCAAGCAATTCCATTTCTAGGAATTTATCCCACAGAAACTCTCACTTTAAGTACACAAAGATGTATGTACATTGATGTTTATTTCATCATTGTTTGAGAAAGAAAATTTTAAAATGGAAGCAATCATAAAAATTACCAAACATAGAATCGTGAAATAAGTTACAGAGCATTCATACCATGTAACCCTTTACAGCCAGCAAAAAGAATAAGATGAACCTAAAACTTCAAGCTAAGCAAACTATATTTTGGGAAAAACGTTCCTGCCTACAACTTACCACCTCAAGAATAATTTTTAATTCATTAATATCTCCACCAATAAAAGACTTAGCAAGAGAGGAAGAAGAGGCAACTTGTGCCCAGAAATACCAAATTAATAAGTAGGAAAACAAGAAAAAATTTTAAGCACTGGTGAAGGGTGAGTATGACCAGAGTCCAGCTGTTGAAAGCTAGAAAATAGGATCATGTTTGACAAAACAAAAATATTGTTTTAAGAATTGAGATATGAAGACAGAATTAAATCAAGACAGTCTAAGTTCATACTGAGCATCTGTAGATATTGCCCTCCAGACACCAAAACATACTAAAATACTCTACAAATTAAGACAATTTGGTATCATGCAGAAATTTAAAAACAACCCAAAAGAATAGACTCCAGAAGCATACCCACACATATATGGAAATTTTAGTTATAAAATTTATAATAAGTTGATATTTCAAATCAGTAGAGGAAATGGACTATTCAATAAATGGCATAAGGAAATCAACTATTTATGAGGAAAAAATAAATTTAGATCCCACTTCCACAACTAGGGCTGCAACATTGCACATAGCATTTATAAACTACAGATAGATTAAAGAACTAAATTTATATGTGCATGTGTTAGGGGGAAATACAAGGCGATATTTTTATAATTTTAGAATGTAAAAGGCCTCCCTAAGCAAGCCATAAAACAGAAATGTCCTAAAGGATAAACTGACTATTTTCAGCTCATAAAAATTAAAAGCATCTTTACAACAAAAGACTCTAAAAACAGAGTTTGAGACAAATGACTGACAGAGAGAAAACATCCATAGCATACTCTACAAAGGCTTAACATCTATAATATATAAAAATGACTTGACTTTTTTGATTAAGGAAAACCAAACAACCCAGTAGAAAATAAACATAGCAAATGAGCAGGCAATTTCCAGAAGAACCAAAAATGACCAATAAACTTATGAAAGGAGACTACCTCACTGATTATCAGGAAACTAAAAAGTTTTAAAATATTATATCAATTTTTTTGATTGTGGTAAGAACACTTAACATATCTACCCTCTTAAATTTTTAAGTGTGCAATACAGTATTATTAACTATATGCACAATGTTGTACAGAAGATCTCTAGAAATTATTCCCCTTGGATAATTGAAACTTTATACCCATTGAAAAGCAACTCCCCATTTATCATTTTTCATCTCTCAGATTGGCCACAGTTAAAAAGATAAACATTAAGTATGAGAGAGAAACACAAGAGACAGGCATTCTTGTACTCTTTTGGAATGAGTATAAGTTAATGAAATCTTTTTGAAAGGCAATTTCAGGGATAAAATTCAAGTATTTAATATCAAATGTGGCATAGGCGCTGGCCCTTTAGAACAGATGCCAGCTACAACCAGTTGATAAGGTCCTGCCAGTACATTCTCACTCACATATACCAGCTGAATATCAACCTCAGCAGAATTTATCCAGTCTTAAAGCACACATGCTCTTTGACCCAGCAATTCCATTTCTAGAAATCTACTCCAAAGACATTCGCTTTTAAGTACATAAAAGATTTATGTGCATTGATGTTAATTTTGTCATTGTTTTGAAAAGCTAAAAAAGAAAAAAATTGAAGCAATCATAATGATCATGAAAAAGGGAGTGGTTAAATAAATTATGGCACATTCATGCCACGGAATACTATACAATCATTAAAAAGAATGAGGTGAACCTAAATAAACAAATATAGAAAAATACAGCATGATATTAAGTGGAAAAAACGTGAGTTGCAAATCACAGAACAATTTGCATATTTAATTTCATGTACTTTTAAAATATTCATGTTGTGGTAGTTAATTTTATGTGTCAACTTGACTGGATCACAGAATACTCAAATATCTGGTTAAACTTTATTGCTGGGTGTGTCTGTGGGGGTGTTTTCAGAAGAGATTAGCATTTGAATCTGTGGGCTGACTAAAGAGGATGGCCCTCCTCAGTGTGGGCGGGCATCATCCAATCCATTGAGGGCCTGAATAGAACAAAATGGTACAGGAAGGGACAATTTGCCCTCTCTCTCTTTGCCTGAGTGCTTGAGCTAGAACATCGATCTTCTCTTGCCCTTAGTACGCCTGGTTCTCAGGCCTTCAGGCTTGGACTGGAACCTCCACCATTAATTCTCCTGCTCTCAGGTTTTCAAACTACACCACTGGCCTTCCTGGGTCTCCAGCTTGCAGATGGCAGATTGTGGGACTTCTTAGCCTCCATAACTGCATGAACCAATATCTTATAATAAGTCACTCTGTACACACATATATATATGTATGTGTATATATACAGTCACACGTCACTTAATGATGGGGATCCTTTCTGAGAAATGTATTTTTAGGCAATTTTGTCAATGTGTGAACCTCACAGAGTGTGCATACACAAACCTAGATGTTATAGCTTACTACACACTGAGGCTCTATGGTATAGACTATTGCTCCTAGGCTACAAACATGTACAAATATTACTGTGCTGAATAGTATAAGGAAATAATAACATAACAGTAAATATTTGTGCAATAAGAATTTTCAGCTCCATTATAATCTTATGGTACCACCATCATATATGTGGTCTGTCATTGACTGAGACATCGTTATGCTACACATGGCACTATATATATATACACACACATACACACACTACACACACACAAATATAATACATACATACATATGCACACACATGTTATTGATTCTGTTTCTCTGAAGAACCCTGAATAATATACATATGTTTTTATGCATAAGTCTGCATATAGTATGGGGCATATGAATACATATTAATACACAAAAAAAGAGGATACAAGGATGGGTAACACTAGCTTTAGGAGTTACCTATAGGCAAGAGTAGAGAACAGAAGGGTGGAAAGCAGAAGAGGGGCTTAGCATTTTGTTAGGTATGCTCTATGTTGTATACCTCATCCCAATGAGAATACATACACAGGCATACCTTGTTTTATTGTGCTTCACTTTATCACACTTCCCAGATGTTGCACTTTTTGCAAATCGAAGAGAGGTGAGATTCTTCACCTAAGAGAGGTGAAGAAGCTGCAGAAGAAAAGTTGGAAGCTAGCAGAGGTTGATTCATGAGGTTTAAGAAAAGAAGCCACCCCCATAACATAAAAAGGCAAGGTGAAGCAGACAGTGCTAATGCAGAAGCTGCAACAAGTTATCCAGAAGATCTAGCTAAGAGAACTGATGAAGGTGGCTACACTAAACAACAGATTTTCAATGTAGAAGAAATAACCTTCCATTGAAAGAAGATGCCATTTAGGACTTTCATAGACAGAGAAGAGAAATTAATGCCTGGCTTCAAAGCTTCAAAGGACAGGCTGCCTTTCTTGTTAGGGGCTAATACAGCTGGTGACTTTAAGTTGAAGCCAATGCTCATTTTCCATTCCAAAAATCCCAGGACCCTTAAGAATTATACTAAATTTACTCTGCTTGTGCTATCTAAATGGAATAATAAAGGATGAGAGCACATCTGTTTACAGCACGGTTTACCAAATATTTTAAGCATACTGTTAAGACCTATTGCTCAGAAAATAAGATTCCTTTTAAAATACCACTGCTCATGGACAATGCACCTGGTCACCCAAGAGATCTGATGGAGGTGTACAAGGAAATTAATGTTGTTTTATGCCTGCTAATATAATATCTATTCTGCAACCCAGTGATCAAGGAGTAATTTTGATTTTCAAGTCCTATTGTTTAAGAGATGCATTTCATAGAGCTATAGCTGCCATAAACAATGATTCCTCTGATAAATATGGGCAATGTAAGCTGAAAACCCTCTGGAAAGGATTTGCTATTCTAGATGCCATTAAGAACATTCATGATTCATGAGAGGAGTTCAAAATATCAACAATAACAGGAGTTTGGAAGAAGTTGATTCCAACCTTTATGGATGACTTTGAAGGATTCAAGACTTCAGTTTAGAAAGTCACTGCAGATGTGGTGGAAATAGCAAGAGAACTAGAATTAGAAGTGGAGCCTGAGGATATGACTGATTTGCTGCAATCTCATGATAAAACTTTAACAGATGAGGACTTGCTTCTTATGGATAAGTAAAGAAAGAGGTTTCTTGAGGTGGAATCTACTCCTGATGAAAATGCTATGAATATTGTTGAAATGACAATGAAGGATTTCAAATATTACATAAATTTAGTTGATAAAGCAGCAGCAAGTTTGAGAGTATTCGTTCCAATTTTGAAAGATGTTCTACAGTAGGTAAAATGCTATCACACAGTATCTCATGCTACAAAAACATCTTTCATGAAAGGAAGAGTCAATCAATGTGGCAAACTTCATTATTGTCTTATTTTAAGAAATTGCCACAGCAACCCCAACTTTCAGTAACCACCAACCTGATCAGTCAGCAGCCATCAACATCGAGGCAAGAGCCTCCACCAACAAAAAGATTATAAGTCACTGATGGCTTAAATAAAAGTTAGCATTTTTTTGCAATAAAGTATTTATTAGCTAAGGTATGTACATTGTTTTTTAGACATAATGCTATTGTACACCTAGGAGAGTACAGTATAGTGTAAACATAAGATTTATATGCACTGGGAAACCAAAAAATTTATGTGACTCTCTTTATTGAGTAGTCTGGAACCAAACCCACAATATCTCTGAGGTATGATTATAATTTTTTAAAAAGATTTAAAAACACATGTAGAAAGCCCTCGAAATACTAGGCACATTCTTCAAAATCACAACATGACTAAAATGTGCACTCACCTTTAGAACTTAAAGTCAATGTCACTTGTAAACGTACAATCTGAAATATTCAAAGTATATAGAATCAGCCACATCTCGAGGGCAACATTCTAAATGGAATTCATTGAACCATTTTTAAATTAGCTAATTTTCAGTTTTAAATATTTGACCTCTGAGTCCCTACACTCTCTTTTATTCCTAATTTGGTGATTTTCTTTAAGGAAAATTCCTAGAAGCAATTAGGGAAAACAGGCTAGCTCACTTGTTAAACATGGAATAATCTGAACCAAAAGCCCAAATGCATAATTGTCTCCATATTTTTTTAGAGCAGAGCATCGTTTGCAATTGATAGTCCTCTCCATAGTTAGAATATTTTATTTCATATTCTGTATCACTAACTCTACAAGGTGAATGACCAGGCTTCCATAAAATGTCTATGCCTAACTCTTTCAAGTCTGTTATATCTGCTATATACTGTGCCAAAAACGTGGAACTCAGTCTTTAAAACATTAGTTGAAGAAATTTAAAGCAAGTAGAAATAGTCAACAAAAACCCATATATAACCAGATCTCTTTCTTATAGTCAACAATACAACCATTCAAGGGATTTTTATTGAGTACCCTTAATTAGGAGGCAAAAAACCATCAGGTGAGAGATGGGCCCATACCCTGAGAAACCTAGATCTGCAAATCCTTATCATCTCTGCCTTGTGAGGTGACACAAAAAAAAAAAAGACGCCAGACTCTCCAGTGCTGATATATTCTGAAGAGCAGCATCTTTCACAAGCAAATCTGTTCTATATAATTCACAGTAGGTGCTGAACCATATTTCTCAGTTATGTTCATTAAATCTGTATTATTTTTAACAGTTATGTTTATTAAATCTGTTATTATTTTTAACATCACATATTCACCAAATTAACACTTTTAGGAGATTTCTATCAAGGAGTAAAAGAACCAGAAGACTCTCATCTCAATTCTGTGTCATATTCTCACTCAGAATGCCTGGAGAACAGAACAGTAATTTGAATAAATTGAGTATATATTTTCCTTTCCTTTAACTTGCCTGATATATATTCTTCTTAGATTCCTATGAGACAAATGAAAAAAATGAATTGTTTTCAAGGTGACACGAATATTCGATGAATTTGGGAAAACCTAATGAAGTAATGGTTGAAGTCTAAAGATAAGACAATCAAAACTCTGTTACACTTACAGTAATTTTGGCCCATGGATTTTGCCTCTAGTTTTAATTGTGAATTAGACTTTTTGGTGGATTTACTGTGTGAGATTACAGTTGTTCAAATAAAGGAGTTCAAATGGTATTAATGTAGATATCTTCATATCCTTTAGAGAAGAACTTTTCCACTGTCATTAACTTTGACATGGCTCCACAAGGCAGCTCAATACTTCTCTTTCCCGCATAGCTAAAATCACAGGAAATACAAATAACTGCATATTTTAAAACCAAAGCTATTGACAATGTAGGGCAAATTTTTTAATTTTGTTCTTGTTCTATCTTAATTTTTAAGTGACCTTGTATAGTATCTTAAGTTCATCAAATCTTTCGAGAATAAAATGTACTATTACTGGATGTCATAAAGAGGCCTTTTATTTCCACTGCAATTTGAAACATGATGTTCCAGAAATCAAGACTGCATAGCAGAGCAAATATTCACACATTCTCAGCTGTTTCAGGTTATTTGTTTCAAAAGGTCATAGCTTTAAATACTCACAGGCAAAAGCAAGATGCCTATTGGAGTGGCCAAATGGAGGCAGACAAGGTACACGAAAAAAAAACAAAGCATGAACTGCCTACCTAACCCTAATTATTCAGAAGAGAGAAATAAGAAAGGAAGTGTGCACTGCTATATTGCTAAATCAAGGACTCTTCCCTCTCAGATGTGGCCTTGTCTGATTGCTGGAGGTCTATATTTTGTAAGGTGTCCAGACAACGAACCTGACAGGTCACTTGCAAAGTCTAGGAAAGCGAAGACTTGTTGTTTAACCCACATTCTTGACATAGATAGGAAAATATAGCATAACTGAGGTTATTCAGTCAGCCCTTGGGAGAGCTGGTCCCCCATTTCTCCTTCACCCAATCTTTCCAGGCTATTGCTCTGATACAGCATCAAAGCCAGTAAAAGCACATTTGAAAATGAAAGGTCTATCACATTCCACGCTTCTTTTGAAACATCAAAAAGGCACAAAAAGAAGCCATAGGACTAGAAAAAGCAGACAAGGAGCAGGACAGTGCCTGTTAGAACGGCAGGAATAGCTGGAGGTGAACCAATGTGAGGTCTATGAAAAGGCAAGTGAGAGAACCAGAAATTTGCTGCTGACAAGATGAAACAGCCCACAGCTGTGTCATGCTAATAAAAAGTTAATTTCAACTTTCAGACACTCTTCATGGTACTTTACAGTTCAATGGCACCAAGCTCATCCATTGTGCTGCATCACCTGCGGAGACCGGGTCTATTTACAAGCTCTCAGAATCCAAATAGAATTTGAGGAAACTATTTTATTCCTGGAAGATGTCCACTGGGGATAAGAACATTTGCGATCAGGTTGAACAGCTACCCCAGTGTGTTTGCAAACTTGAGTTTCAGACTTCGAATATGTCCTAAAACACAGACACTGGTGGATCAGGAGCTTTTTCTTAGCCGTAGTTCATGCCATCACTGTCAAAATCTGGGGATAAGCAGAGTTTCAGTGGAAATAAAAAAAAAAATCTTAAATGCCTTGATAAATCTGTGGTCACCCTCGTGACCTACTTCCTTCAGGCTGAACCAGACAACCTACAAAACTTTTTTTAAAGTCATGTCACTAAGTTTTCTACTATGTTATTTCCTGAGACCATAAATCTGAGCTGTTATGTATACCTTGAAACTGCCTCTAGAAATCTTGTTCTTGGTGATGTTTAAGAAATACAAGTAGAAAACAAAAATGCAATAATTCTTCACATGAGCATCTTCTCGGTACTATAGTGCCCTGACCTCAGAAAAAGTCATAGTAGCTATTTCACTCTGTAAAATAGAATAAGCATAGCATTTCTTAAAAGACCATGTGATTTAGAAGAGTTATGTATTTGAAGTTAAAAATCCTGGTTATGAATCTCACCTTTGTCACTGATTGTTTCATTGTGAGCAAGGCGCTTAACTCTATTCCAAGCCACATCTCCTGATGTGTAAAATAATGTGTAAAAGCTGCCCTGCCTACCTTGCTCACTTGAGCCATGTTATTAGGAGAATATGAGAAATGTTTTGCAAATTGTGTAGAAAAGTTTGCCATTATTAGACATAGCAACATACTGCAGTGCCTGACAATGAGTACATTCAACATATTTGTTGAATTAATGAAAAAAATAATTACTTATAATACTAAGGAAAATTTACCATATGACTTTATTTCAACAAATGTATTATATTTTAATTAAATATGCTTTACGGTTCATGGCTATAATATTCTTAATATACCATTGCATATCCCCAAAGATATTAATTATACTTACTTTAATATCTTCTGTTTGCTGTATTAACTCTTTTTCTTTGGATATTAGTTCTCTGTTCACTGCATGTAGTGTCTCACTTTTATAAAGATGCTTGTTTTCAAGTGCTTAGTGATTCTCTGTTGTTTGAGCACCTTTATTTTTGAGAATTCCAGTTCTATGACTTTTCTACTCTAGCCTGCCCAAGGTTATTGTGTTGGAATGGTGAGACATGGCACCTGGCAGGACATATTGGTAGATTCTCTTCGGTGAAGGTATATTCCTCATCCTCCTGGTCTTGGTAACTACTGAGGACACTGCTCTACCTCTGCAGACCCAGCACACACAGTGACTGACTTTACCCTGTGGGCACATAACTCTACTGACCCATTCTTAGAAAAAACAAGGGTCAGGAGAGAGTTGTTCCAACTAATGGTACTTGCTAGTTGTCCCAAGGCCCCTTTCCTCCTGCTCTCGGTTGACTGTGAGCAAATAGATCAACATGTCCAGGAGGCCCATTCCCTAATGTTGTATCACTTTGACTCAATCTCCCTGTTTTTTAGAAACAGGAAGTTTCTAAAGTGCTTCAATATTTCCCATTCTCTAAGAATTCACTCTTGTTTTTTATTCTGTGATATGAGGGAGACACTAATTGCAGCATGGACAGAAGAAATTAGCTGGGAAAAATTCCTAAGTAATTGGTTTGGTTATCACTGTGTCTATCTGTTCATAAATTAATCTACTTATTATGAAAACACATGCTTTTGGTTAGAAATTCAAAGAGTACAAATACGTATCTGAAGAAAAGAAAGTCTCCTTCTTAGAACAGTCCCTGAGTCCTACTCCCTTTAGATAACCACAGTCAACAGTTTCTTACATGCCCTTCCAGAAATTTTCCATGCAAGCATACACCTATAGACAGTGTTAAGTGCCTTCCTTTTGTTTAACCTAACAATAAATCTTGAAGATCTGTCCATATCAGCACATGCAGATACAATAAGTTTGTTTTAATTGTTATATAACAATTTATCATATAACTACATCAAAATTTGTTTAGTCAGTCTCCTGTCAATGGACATGTGGGTTGTTTCCCGTTTTTATTTTTTTACTATTATCAATAATGCTGCAATGAACATTTTTTATTCAGACCTCTCTGTATATATGTGCAAATAAAATCAGAGGACAAATTGCCAGAAGCAGACCTTGCAAGATTGCTACATTTTAAATTTTGATAGTATTGTCCAATTGCATTCCAAAGAGGTTGTACCAGTTTTTACTATACCTGCATTGTATATGCACCTGTATTCTTTCACCCTTATTATCCACCTGTGAATTTCCAAATTTTATTTTTATCACGAATCTATTAGGTGAAAAATGGTTTCATGGTCTGAATTTGCATTTCTTTATTTATGAATGAGATTGAGAATTTTTATATGCCTAAAAGGACATTTTTTTCTGAATTCCTTTTTCCTATCTTTTGCCTATTTTGTGAGATTATTTGTATTTTTCTTGTTGGTCTATAATAACCTTTTATATATATTTTGAGGATATAGTACATATGCAGTACAAGTGTGGTAAATATTGGTACAACCTCTTTGGAATGCAATTGGAGATGGACATACACATGTGCAGATATTTTTTTCAGTTTCACCCTTTACCTTTAATTACTATATTTTTTCTGTAAAAGATTTTAAAATATTTTATAACAAAATTTATCTCTATCATTCTGTTGTTGTTAATATCCACTTAGGTTGATTCTTACTTGAGAAGATCTTACTCACTCCAAGATCACTTACATTTATTTTTCCATGATACCTTATAAAACTTTTACAGTTTTGGATTGTATCACTAAAGCTCTGGTACATTGAGAATGTACTTTAGTGCAAGGAGTGAGACAGAGATCTAATTTTTTTTCCTAAATGGCTGAAAATGTTGTGTCAATGCCATTTATTAAATAATCCATCCTTCTTCACTGATTTAAAATGCCACCTTTATCACACACTAGATTCCCTGAAGTATTTGAACCTACTTAAGATTCTGCTCTGTTCCATTGATCTGTCTGCCTACGCAGATATTTTAGAAATGAACACATTTATGGAGATATAATTTAGCATGTGTGGGTATATCCAAGCTTTTGTTATTTGTATTCTACAGTATGTTTATTTGTCATTGTGTACGTCAGGTTTGACTTCCTCAAGGGCAAAGATTATGGATTCTCCTCCCTCTGTAATTCCCTAAAACACTAGTCCCTGCCAAGTTTGACATTTCAGAAACTGAAATCAAGCCATGTCCTTAGGCAGAACTGGTGGTGGTCTGAGTGGTTTGAATGAGTGAAGCCCCCACTCAAAATATTCAACCCCTAATCACAATATATAAAATACTGTGACAATTAATTCCTTTCATTAAAGGGACTTTCCTTTAAAACACTAATATTTTGTGTGTTGCTGAGAATACATTCATCATAGTCCCTCTTTGGTCTAAGTTTTGATAGACAGGCAATGTGAACAAACATTTACAGAGCCATGCAATCTGGTAAGAATAGTACATGTTCCATCTCATTTAATATCACAAAACAGCCTATGAAATTAGCATTATTAATCTCACTTTGCAGAAGAGGAAAAAGGCTCAGAAAAGTAAGATAATTTTCCAAGTTAGTTAGTAGCAAAGCCTGGATTCAAACCCAGGCCTATCTGATGCCAAAGATCGTGTCCCTCTTGCTCTCCCATGCTGCCTAACAGAGACAGAGTTCCTCGAGCAAGGATGGGAAATAATTTCCACTTCTTGTGCCAGCTCTGCAGTGGCTGGCTTGAGCACTGAATGAAGAATAATTTCTAGCTACAACCACACTTGGCAGGAAAGAGGACCATGAAAAATTATCGACATCTGCCACAGAGGTCAGAGGCGGCAGCAGCAGTGGGGGACACATATTTGCCATGACTGCCCCAAAGCACAACCTAGGGGACCAAAGAAACACTTTACCAACTTTACAGTTGTGTTTAGGAGCCACCCTAAAAATCAGCCAATCAATAAAGTTTCGCTCCCTAAATAAAGCCTAAGAAGCCAAAGTTAAAAATAAATTTTGAGAAATACACTAAATAAAAGAGAGCATTATATATGGTATCCAAAGTATACCAGGCCTGCCAACTTGACATGCTAAATGTTCAGCCTCATTTTGTAATAATCAACTTGGCTCTATGAGTCATAGGAAGGCCATTGCCTCAAACTAGTTTTTCCCCATGCAGGAGAGAGGTAAGAAACCCTAGGCTGGTAGGCTAATGGCACAGCATCTAATTTGCCATATTATAGCTCCATTCTAGAACTGTGTATCAGATCAAGTAAGTGAGCTGTGTTTGAATCAAGCTCTACCCAGAGTCACCAGTTCTAAGAACTAGGCCTCTTGGTTTGCGTGACACTCAATAGTTCCACATCTGGCCTCTCTGGAGCAGGCATTTTGAGTGGCCACCCAGCTCCTCCTCCTCTTTCCTCTCCTTCAGAGATCTGCAAGTTTAGTTAAGTATTCAGTCCTCCTCCCCAACTTCATGTGGCTCAGGAAGGGTCAGCCCCAGCCCAGCCCCAGTGGTACATGTGCAATCCCATGCCCCTTGTCAGTAACTGGGTTAGCAAAGGGCACGTGACTGGATTCAGAGTCCTGAGATATGGGCAGAGGTATACTCTAAGTGTATAGGAGGTTCTTCCTTGTTCTTCTGGGACAGCACCAGAGAACAACCATTTCTGTTCCTCAACAGTCTTCTGTGCTGATATAAGATCTGGAACTGCTGTAGCACATTCCTGCCAGCCATCACTCAGAGGAGAGCAGAGCCAAAAGAATCCCAGGGAAATGGACCAGGACTCAGCCACAGTGATCACAGTAGCTCTGAACTTCCAGTTACTGAATCAATAAATGAGTTTAAATCATAAGCTGTTACTTGCCTCCAAATGCTTCCTAGCTGACCTCTGTCATACACCTCCACCCCGAGTCTCTGAGGAGGTCACTCTCTAGACTCTAGGTCTCCCAGAGCTATGTACCTACTTAAAGGACATTGTGGGAATTAAGAGCACAGTCTCAAAACCCTAGCCCTGCCACTTATTTCCTGTATGACCTCAGTCAAGTTACTTATACTCTCCAGGCCTCGATTTCTTTGCCTGTAAACTGGGGACAACCATCACATCGCAGAGTTGTATGAAGAGTAACAAGTCACACCTCATGCTTAGAATCAAGCCTGGCATGTAGTTACTGCCATTAGTGTGTGGACTTTTGCCAGTGCCAACTGCCTGATTTTCCCACCCCCTCTCTCCCAACAGCCGGACCCCAATTCCACACTCCCTGGGTCTGTTTGGATTTCACAATATCCAGCTGCAAATCCAATCCACGTGTCTGTCTAGCCGCTTCAGCCCAGTCATTCCAAATTCAGACTGACCATTTGCACATCTAGCTACAGTCACTGAAATTTTCCCATCCAGGAATCCCAGAGATGATATAGCTGAATATGCTTGTAACCTAAAGAAATAGAAGGCTGTGCTAGAAAGTTTCTTATAGATTTTAATCAGTTTTCTTACCAAAACACTACTTCTTAAAGGCCTGTTCTTACAAGTTAATGTGTACAGAAAAATAAGGTACTAATTACCACGAGTATTTAGCTTTGTTTCTCCATAGACAGTCATCTTATGACAGTAACCCTCCCTTCCCATTTGGCCCCAGCTGTTTAATTCATTGGGCAATTTTTTTCTCTCTGTAAACCCTTAGGCTGAATTGCAAAAAGAGTAAGTGGGAAAATTTGCAAATACATCTTTCAAATTTCTTTTGTCCTAGAAAATAAAGTTGAACGATCCTTATACCATTAAATGTGGCAGTTGAGTTGATGGGACCACTCCTTTTAAGCCACACACCTACAGCTGTTTTCCACACCCTGGCAAAGCTTGTCTGCCACTTTCCATGTGGCTTTACTGGGAACTGTGCCACGTTCAGCTATCATTTTCTGCTTATAAAAAGGAAGTGAGAGATCAGGACCGTTAGATTCTATAAACACTTGAATGCTTCAGAAATGCAAAGCAATGAGCTATTTTGCAGGGCTGCTGAAACAAAGGAGTAGAGAGAGGAGGAAAGAAATTGTCTCAAAATTCCAATGCGTAACCTTCTCACAGGATGTCTAAAGAGACAGGAATTCAAGTTGAGCATTTGAATGTTAAAACAAAATAGACAATGCAATAATCTTCCCAGCAAAATAGCAGTCATACATGCGCTGCCCTCAATAGAAGAGGGAAGAAAAAGGAGAAAACAGAGATAAAATGAGACACAGGGAAAAGAGGGAAACAGATTGTCCAGGCAGGGTACAGTTAAGATTTCTGTAGTTTTACATGAAAAATAATCCAGTTCCATAAAGGGAGTTAAAATGAAACAAATAAGAAAAAGTCAGGCTGAAATTCAGAATCTATGATTCCTTGAAATATAATATTTCCTCATCTGATTCCAACAATTTCAGGCAGCCAATTCAATGCTATATGATTCCAAAAATGATTCACTGGGCCAAAGAAGCAACTTTGGAGCATCTTAAGCTCCCTGGTTCAAATCCGAGAACATTATTTTCATATTTTTCTTCAGTTTGCTCCACAGTTCCAAGGCAAATTAATAGAAAGCTAATGAGATTTCAATGTGTGGGCTGTATTGTTCTCTTTTAATGTGATATGTATAACCTTTCCCCATCTGCACATACACGGAGAGGCCTGTTTTGGTGTTCTTTTTTAATTTGCTGCTCGTCCATGAAATGGAATGCTCCTGAGAAACAAGAATGGTAAAGAACTTAGAACAAGTGATAAAACCTCATTTTTGCACTGTCGCTCAATAACATTGCACTACTGAAGCTGCACAGCAGTAATGGCCGTGGAAATTATACTGGCCCATAAGCCGTTGGACAGGAAGAAAACTAACTGTGAGAACTTGGATTTTATTGAAAATCAAAAGCCGACTGACAGGATGCTCTCTGAACTCACTCAGGAAACGCTTAGTCAGACTCATCAGATACAACAATACTCTGAGAAAGATTTAGAAGCAAAACCCAGGGAATTGTTTAAAAAAAAAAATCTCTCTCACACAGGGTGGATTTATAAAGCATATGAAAGACTGTAGGAAAAAGTAGATTTTAAGACAGTACACCACAGCCATCAAACACCTAATGCGTTTTTAAGTTCAATAAATTCCCAATAACCATAATTGAGCCTGAAAGCACAGAGTTGGAAATAAGTAAAGAATAATTTTAAGGCTGAAGGATAATATTTTTCTAAATAAATATAAGGGAGATATGGGTCTATATAAAGTCATATATAACGAGTGTGGTTATGTAAAATAGTAGTTTCTCTGTCGTGAGATCCACAAATGTTTACTGAGTACCTATTCTGGGCAAGTATCTGTTGTATGTGCTGGGGATGTAGCTATGAACAAGACAACATTTCTACTCCTACAGAATTTATTTTCTCATTGGGAAGAAAAACAAAATAAACAAATATATTTATGAAGCTATATTCAATGTCTGTAAATGACCAAGATTAGCCACTTTACTCAACATTTATACCAGCTATATAGTAAGGAAGAAATGTAAAAACCTATCTGTATCATGGCACATTTTCACACACTCCAAAAACATGACTCCTTTAAGAGTAGTATGGTAATATTTATGAAATATGCATTCTTTATTTTTTCTTATCTTTCTAAGTTGTTACACAGAAGCCATCTTAAGGCTAATGAGTGTTTAAGATAAAGATTTACCACATTCAGCAGATAAAAGGAATTCCATCTCTGCTTCATTATCATTATGTTAAACACTTTCAGGTTTCCATTTTCAAATATTTTTTTCAAATAATGAAATAAAATTTAATCAAATATTCAAATAATTGGACAAACAACCATATGAAAGGCAATACTGCTGAAAATGAACAGCTTGGATATTTTTCAGCTGATATAAGAAAGTCCAAATTTAATAATGAAAGGCAATTAAGAAGGGTGACAGTATAATGGAATAAAGTGGTGGACTGTATGGAAGTTGAATTTTTGAAAGTATCTACATCAAGTCAGGCACACACACTGGACTACCATAGTTGACAATGGGCCTTCTATTAGAAGTTTTCCTGAGACCCAGTACTCTAGCTCTTGCCTCTCTGGGATGGGAGAGGGAGGGATCTGAGCCTCTGCATAAAGTCCAAAGGAGCCATTCATGAACATAACATCTGCCATAAGATAGTTTCATCCAAAGGATGAGAAAGACCAGATGTATTTAATACTTTATTTATGGATAGAGTCAAGGAACGTAAGAAAGGGAGACCAGATGGTTGATGCCATTTCTCCCTTTTCCTTTGTATCTACACTTAATCCAGTGAAATCAATAGGTAGACTAGGGAGAACTGAAATGGCCTGTACATTTTTGAAGGTATCCCACAGAAGCCATTCTCTACCAGTGCCCTTTTGTAACTCCCTTATCCTCTCTGAGGTTCAGCTTCCCTTACCTCTAAAATGAGGAAGGATTATTAAATAAAATAACTCTTATTTTTAAAAAAATACTATTAAGGAGGGTCATAGAAAATAATCAATGTGAGTTACTGAACAAACAAGCTAGTATCATTCTAACAAATGACTAAAACTGCACATCCTGGTGAGAGTAAAAACTCTTCTAACCCTAGATCCATGTATCACCTATCACCAGGGTGACAGAATAATCAGGAATAATTTTTAAACCAACATTACATCTTAAAAACAAATTTTCATAAAATACAGAAAAATGGATATAATCAGTAAATACAGGAATTTAAAGTGTCCTATGATATACAGAATTTAATTTCTGATAAATCATTTGCTTTTTATATTTTTGGTTTGACTTTTGAAAACATATTACTTTTTCATATTATTTATGCCTATTTTCCTAATCAAATTTATTTTAGCAGAGAAATTATTGGCTTTGAATCTATAATCTATTTATATCTCCCAATCAGCCATAGAATAACATTTTACAGTGTATAAAATAAAAATTTTTGTACAAGAAATAAAGGCAAAACACCTTAATTATTTTCTAAACTCTTTAATATTCTTCTAATCCCATTAGTCTCTTCGTAATGTTTTTAACTCCCTAGTTTTCAAAGGCTTTTTGTGAGATACTTTCCTGTTTTCTTTAGAGTGGGTTGAATAGACTTCAGTATACAGCAATCATTGCTGCATTCCATGTACATCACCTTCTCACAACACCATAAATAATATGTAAAAATCAATAATGATTTTAAATCTTATTACTGGTTCAATGCCACCTTATAGGAAAGAATTGCTTTGTGTAGATTCTAATATTCTTCTATTTTCTCTTGAGAAAATTAGCCAGTAACTTTTGCAGTGTTTTGTCCTCAATCAGATAAATTTTACTCAAGGTTCTTTAGAAACAAAAGTGATTGAGGTTATGAGACAGAAACACATTTTACCTCAGTTCCTCTTCAATATTGTTAGACTTAACTAGGCGAGATTAATTTGTACAAAGGATATGTTTAATTTTAAGACAAAGAATGACTGACATTTTAATTGTTACATTTATTATTTATTGCTAAATGCTTAAAATATATAAACTAGTTAATTTATTGACACAATATCCACATTTTCTAATGTTAAAAGAATCAGAAGATTAATATGTACAAGGAATGCTGCATGTTGACCACCTCTAAAACATAATCTGCGACTTTCAGAGCGTCTCTCAGAGCCAACACTCTGTAATGCCCTCACAAGTTTCCTTCAAGAAATCATGTTGGGCAAGTTATGCTGCAACAACAAGCAATCCCCAAAATATCAGTGGCTTAAGACCACAAAGCTTTATATGTGGCTCATGCTATGTTTCCATCACAGGCCAGCAGGGGCCTCTGCTCTTCAAAGGCTCTCAGGGACGCAAGCTGCTGGCAGCTCCCTCTGAACTCAGGCTTGAACAACCACTGAAGCAGTGTGTGTGTGTGGCGCGGGGTGGGGGGCGAGAGCGTAATTAATCAAGCATTAAAGATTCTTCCTAAAAGTCACACACTTCACTCCCACTCATACTTCATTGGCCAAAGCAAGCCACATGGCATCACCCGTGCTCACGCGGGCAGGGAAGTGCAATCCCTCCATGTGCTGAGGATAACCAGACACATTTGGTGGACAGCACTAGTAAGTATCACAGTTCCCACGCACCTTGCCATGCAGGGGAGAAGCGAGACGGTAGGGGTTTCAACAATTGGCCTTGGAAATGCCCAAATTCCTTTCAGTGCCATTCATCCTACTCCTTTCTAACTCAGACCCAGAAGACGAGGGGTGAATAGAGTGACGGTTACACTTTTCCCTCATAGTATCTTCTACTTGCGAATGCCAGCTTAAACATGATCCTTTCTTCCTCTTGTGTTTCCATGACACTGCTAAATGTGAACTTGGCTGGATTCAGAGCTTCCTGGAAAATTAGAGATAGGTTAGTGCAGACTTGAGAATGTTAGATTAAAATGCATAGTCCCTAATGTTTATTTATACTTTATGCCAGATGTTATCCTTGGGGGTTTGTATGGCTCATCTCGTGTAATCTTCATAGCAAATTGTATGAAGTGTGTAGATACTATCATCATCCTCATGTTTTAAGTGAGGAAGGTTAAGAAGATGACAGAACTGGTTAGTGAGAGAGGATGGATTCTATCCCAAGCATGGACTCCAGAGCCCATATTCCCGACCAACATATGACAGTGAGTAACAGTGATGAAATATTTTGTTATACAATACCATTTGAACTTCTGTATTTATATAAATGCCAGTTTACAATGGTAATTCTGAGAAAGAGCTTCCAAAACAGCATTGCAACACATTCCTCCATTTAAAAAAAAGCCCTGGCTTTTAACTTGTTCAGATTTCATACACAAAATGGCAGGATATGTAAAGAGTATTTTTGGAGCTACTTTATAAACTTTACATGGCTGTAATCTAATTAGAGAATTTAAAATTTTATCAAAACTGAGTAAGACTGAAAGCTTATGAGGAGTGTACTAGGAACATGACAACATTCACAGCTGCCACATTTATAACTCTGGAATGACATCTGTGGAGGCCATGTAAATGTCGCCCCCTGGAGCTGTGCAGTGCACAATGTGTGTGACCATATGTTGAGGCTCTAATGTTTTTACAGAAAATCTGCCTTCACTTGCATTGCTATTCCAAGATGCCATCTTTTGGCAAAATAGGCAGTCCTATTTTGACTTCCGTTTTCTAAATATCTTCAAAGAATTCTTCTCCAAATTGGTAGTAGAGAATGTTGTCATACTGATATGATAAGCATTTTGAAAACCAGTCTTAAATGAGCACATCTCATGTTGTCATTGCATTTGCCTGAAGAGTCAGTGTCTAGGTCTACGTATGTAAATTATATTAATTGAACTGGGGACATGCAAAATAGTAGAATTTAAGGAACTATATTTACTCAAGTGTACAATGACAGCTAATCAACTCAACTACTCTAAAACTCCTTAGCAATACAAATGGCATTATAGACTTTGCGTGTTTACTAGTATCTATGGGGAAAAATCATAATTATTTTTAAGAATGCAAGAAAGAAACACCACTTCAGTTCATCAACTTCAATAGCTTCCTATCCCAATCTCTGGAAAACTTCAGGGTTACTCCTCTCCTTCCACAGGACCCCATTATAGTCCCCATAGGATCTCTCTCCACTATTGCAATTGTGACTTAATTTTGTTAATTTTTAATCATATTTTCAATCCCCTAACCCACTCCAGTGTCAGCAAACTGCTGTCAATCTTGAGACGTCCTTTGTTGTAAATCCCACTGAGCCACTTTCTGCAGAGAATGGCCCCCTTTGAAGACTTGCCCCAGTGGTCTTTGTGTTGCTGCTTCGCAGAAGGAATAAAGCAGTGTGCCTTAGGTAAAAATTTTTGCACTGCCTTTCTTTTCAAACGGTATTTGTACACTTTAGTAGTCATCATAGAGTCTCTGCTGACCTAAAAGATTTGCAGCTTTACAAAAGCTGTGGCAGATGCTAAGATTATTCACCAATCCTTTTCTTCTTTTGAAACAGACCCAAAAAGGAATAACTTGTGGGAAAATATTGATTTCTTTTCTCAAAGATCAACTATTAAGTATGAAAGGACACCTAAATGCAAAATTGAAAGGTTTACAGTGTCAAACTAGGACAGAAGGTAGAGAAGGAAGACCACACTTCCCTACCTCAGGACACAAGGGCTAGGGAACAAATCAGAAATACAATGCCTGTGGCATTTATTATTTATTATTATGACGAATAATCTCTGGCAACGAAAGCTAAATAAATGAAGCCACTTAGGGGTGTGCTTCTCAAACTTAAACTTTAATGTGCATAAGAATCACCAGGGATCTTGTTAAAATACAGATTATGATTCACTGGGTCTGGGGTAGAACCTGGGATCCTGCATTTCTGACCAGCCTCCAGGTGATACTGATTCTGCTCATCCAGGGACTGCACTTTGGGTAGCATGGGTTTAGGCCACTTGCTAATAGGAACCAACCATGGTGTCCTACAACAGCAGATGTCTGGGCTCTTTCCAGCAAGAAAGACAAGAGTAAATACTGATGCCACATCTGCATTGCCTGCCTCAGAAAATAAAGAAGGGATGAGGAGCCCCTGGTGACACTCTCTGCCCACAAAAAGATCACATTCCCAGGAGAAAGATTGAGCAAGGCAATGGGGTTGGTGCAATGAGTTCAGCAATCCTTCTGCTGTGTGTAGGGGGCATTCAGTTTGGTTTTCACATTACCAGCCTCAGTGAGGTGGAACAGAGGATTACAAACGGATAATCTAAATGGCAATTGCAAGTGTATTGTTGTGGTCACCAGCACTTTTCCATCAGTAGTTTCCATTTCTCCAAAGCCACATGGAGCAGTTAATCTATTTAGGTGATTTCTTAAGAGAAAATGAACAATACACGTTCCCAAGTGGCAAGTGTAGTGAAAGTTAAAAATGATATTTTCTTTTATCCCAAAGCCTCCAAAATGTTCACAGATCTTACTATTGTCATAAAAATAAACAACAAAAGGGATTTAGTTCAGTTAGAAATCATCCTGCTATTGGCCATGTGGAGAAATTTAAAATAAAACACACTGCCTTCTAGCTGCCTTCAGCAGCTTCTAGCCTTCAGCATTGAGATAAAAGTCCAATATGAAAGCTCCTAATGATCTATGATTTGAAGAGCTGACTGTTTTAACAGAGATCATGGCCAAAGAGTTAGGAAAAGAGGGATTTCAGATCCAAGACCAAAAATAGTAGATTTATGCTCAGATGGGTTTGTTCCTTTAGGGAATGCTCCATTGATCTTTCTGAAATTCTTACAGGTGAGTTACCTGCTCTGTCCAAAAGAAATTGCCATCTAAAAAAACAAAGTGATATTTCTAAGCTAACAATTCCCTCTAGTTGAAACAAAGCTTTGGCCAAATTTACAAAAACACATTGTTCATTGAATTGTCAAATATGTATATATCAATATTATAAGTGAAAATGTAAAAGAAATTAGACACAAATGTTTAAAAGCCTAGTGTGATTGCACCAAATCCACAATGGTAGAGGTTTGGATTGCAGCCCTGATTGGAAAGAGAACAGCCAAACAAAACCTGGCCTGATTTATAATATTATGCCCAAAGCAAGGACAATCTACTTGGTGGGCTACGTAGGTAGACACCTACATGAAATGAAAATGTTGTAAGGGACTCTTCCTCTATCCCAGTACCAAGGCTTCTTTTGCCTAAAATTCCAAATTAGACACCCTCTTCCTATTAACATATCCATGAGAGAAGTAACACATTAACTTGTCGTGACTCCTTGATATATTTGCATTGGTTTGTTGTCAGAGTCTTTTCTCATTATCTAGCCATAAATACATTTTATTTTCATGAAAATAGGAAGAAGAGGAGCAAAAGCAATGTCCAGAACCAATGCAGGGCTGATTAGCAAGCCACCTAGGAGTGATTATCAGAGTGTTCAAGATACCTGGTGTCTGAATACAGGATTGGGCCTTTGCCAAAGGCAAACTTAATATTCTTTACATTTTTGCCTGCAATGGGATGAACACAATCACAGAACTGTGAATGACAGGTGCCCCACATCTCAAGCTGAATCTACTTGGAATACGAAGGGTGGCTGTTTTCAATTAAAAATACAAAACGACTAATATCAATTGTTTGACTAAATTTGGGCAAAACAACCTAATTGGATATCGTCCACTTTACCTGAAGTTGAGGTATTCATGACAGTAATAAAACTCTTCATACCCTGGATCCCTTATATTCACTTAGGAAACATGTTTTTTCCCTCTGGCAGGATAGCATTACTGGTAGAAAACAGCTGTTTTCATCTCCACCTTAAACAATGGCTGTGATTCACCTGAGTTCAAGTGATCTAGTCAAACTCTGTCAAGAGGAACCTGAGGCTAAAAAGTACACATGTTGCTTTTTATGTAAATGCAAAGTAAAAATGTGGGTGAATGAGTGCCACAGGTAATGCTGTCACACCAAAAAGACAGATGTCAGAGACAAATTCTCCTGGTCTTCTGAGTCTCCTTTTTCTACTTAACCACACTGTTCCCCCCTCAGGTGTCCTTGATGCACCTCTGGACATCCTGAGAAGGATTTTCAGACCTAATACATGTCCACAAGTGTGGAACGGATGCCTTTGTGAAATAGAGAGATGAGCTTGAAAGAAAAGATGAAATTTGCACATGTTCCTTTGCAACCGGGATTTTCTGAATTGCTTGATTCAGAATATAATTCTCCCTGCTTTTCAGTGTTTGAAGTATAACATGCACTCAAGCAGCTAATGGATCTGTTTCTGGCCACAGTGCCATCTCTGGAATGCAAACCTTGCAGAGTGTGCATCTGACTGACCTTCCCCACTGCTCTTGATCTTGCTGCATACTGATTTGTTCTTACAGAAAAAGCAAAGGCAGAAGGGCGAAACAGCCCGGCACAGATAAAATGAAAGGAGAAATAAATTTCTAATTTTTGGTAGGTAACTAACTGCAGCCTCTCTAAGGCTTCAGAACCACTCATTCACATATTAATACCACACACATACATATCACATTTCTAGGCACAGGGGATAAAAGAATAAACAAAACAAAACTCCTCCTTTATGGAACTTACACTGTAGGAGTGATAGACAATAAAGAAAGCAAAAAAAAAAAAAAAAACCAAAAAAGCAAATGTGTACCTAAAATGCAGTCCTGTGTAGTAATAAATGTTGTAAGGAAAAACAAACCTGGCCAGGGGGATTGAGGCAAAGGTGAAATACATACCCACAGTAGGTCCATCTAAGAAGGTGATACAAGAATGAAGACTTCTATGAAACAGGGCAGCAGTCCTTACAGATGTCTGGAGGCAGACATTTCCAAGCAGAGGCAATAGCATGTCCAAAGGCCCTGAGGTGGGTGGAAGCTTGGTATTTTTGAGAAACATGAAAAGCCAGTGTGGTACAGCCAAGTGCAAGAGCAGCAGGAGATGAGATTGGGTAGACAGGAAGAGGCCAGATCAAACAGAACCTGGAAGGCCATGGTAAGAAGCTGTATTTTTATTCTGATTGAGCTGCTGGAGAATTTTGGGCAGAAAAGTTACTTACATGATCTGATTTACATTTTAATTGGCTGACTCTGGAACTCTTGATTTGTGGGTAGGCAAAATTAGAAGCAGATAAACCAGTTAGGAGTCTAAATGGAATTTTTTTTACTAGGAAAATAATGGTTAACATAGAGAAACTGATCAAATTCTAGATATATTTTGAGATTGGAGATGATGAGTTTCATATATATTAAATGGGAGGTTTGTGGGATAGAGAGGCATCAAGGATAACTCCTGGTTTTTGACCTGAATCACTTGGTGAATGCTGGTGTTATTTACCAAGATGGAAGGAAGAAATGGTTGGGAAATGGGAATCAAGAGCTCTATTTTGAACACGTTAAATTTGAAAGTGTTCTTTAGATGTACAAGTAGCGATGTTAAGGAAGGAGTTTGACATACAAGTCTGGAGCCCAGAGGAAAGGAAAGGGCTAACATTATAAATCCCAGAACCAGCTAGAAATAGATGCTATTTAAAGCTAGGTACTGAACCAAATCACCTAGGGAGAAAGCATAGAAAAAGTAGAGAAAGCACCCCAAAACCTTTACGTCAGCAAAGAAGAATGGAAAGGCACAACCACTGCGTAGGAAGAAAACTAGGGAAGAATAGAGTTACCCAAGCCAGTGAAAAACGTACATCCAGAAGTTAGAAGTGTACAACCTTGTTAAGTGATGTTGACATGTTAAGTAATCAAGAATGAGAAATGTCCACAAAATTTGGCAAAATGAAACCATTGGTAGCCTTGACAAGAAGGATTTCAGTGATGTGTTGGGGACAAAAGCCTGAGTAGAACGAGCTAAGGAATGAATATTGAACCTCTCTTTCAAGAAAAGCAGTGAACCCCTGAAAGGGGATGTGAAGTCTGATCTGGAGTAGAGGATTTTGTCAAGGGATATTTTAGAATACCTTTGAAGGTGGGTAGGAATGATTGTACAAAAAGGGAGAAAATGATACTGGGGAAAGAGAAAATTGCAGGAGCAAAGTCCTTGAGGCGGCAAGAACGGATGGGGTCTGGTGTGTAAGTGGAGAGTTGGGCTTCAAAAGAAACGGGACTCTTCAAACATTATAACAAAAGTGAAGGCCAAACGTATTGACCCAGGGACAGATGGATTTGTAATATGGTGGTTGTAACTGGCAGACACTCTCTGGTGTTTGTCATCATTCTCTTAGTGAAATAAGAGACAAGGCCATTAGCTGAAAGTGAAGGGAAAGGGTGTCAGATGCTGGAGAAGCAAGAGAAGGTGTGAAACAGTGTCTCAGAGGGTGGTGGGCTGAGTTGACCAGGGGACACTAACAACTGTCCAGACAGTGCGGGCTGCCCTCTTGAGATCTGTGATCAGAAGTTAGGTGATCCTCTGCCTTCCATTGCTTCACCAGTGTTGATGGATAGGAAATTTGGATATAACCTTTATATTCTAGGAAGATTTTTAAATATTTTTTAAACCAGGGAGAATAAAACAAAATAGAATTAGAATCACGTTATAATAGGCAAATATGCACAAGTGGAAGAATGCTTAAAACCAAGCCTTCTAACCTAACTTTAAAATCATAATGGTCTTATTCTCATTTCCCTGTATACATAAATTGGCCTCATTTAAGCTTAGAGGGTCATTTTCTTTGATTTAAGGAGGACTGTACCATCAAGGGACCTACTTTTAATCTCTACCATTGGAAAATTGTGGGATCCTAAGCAATTATTTAATCTCACCATAGCAGAGATAGTAGGTTAGCACCCCAATATCTTGTCTTTTTTTCTCTTAGAAAGAACCCTCAACTCTTAGCTGAGCAGATGACTTCCTGAATTAAGACTACATTTTGCAACTTCCTTTGCAGCTAGGTGGTCCGTGGAACTAAGTTTAGACCAAAGAGACATAAAGAAAAGTGATATGAGACAGGTCTAGGAAAGTTTCCCTAAGAACATGACATGTGTTCCTTCCCTGCTTTTTAATCCCTTCCTCCATTCTATGGCTAGAGTTCTAGTCATCATCTTGGACCATCGTAAGAATAGCAAATCAGTGAGCTAGAGGGAGTCGGGGTCCCTACAATCTTGTAGAGCCACCACAACCCTTGAACACAAACCTCCAGCCTTCAATAATGTGAGAGAGAACTATATCTCTATCAAGCCAGCTGAACTTAATCATGATTGATATACTTAGTATTAAGTCTTACTTTTGCCTTCTTTAAACTAAAGCTATTGTCAAGTTTCCTGTGCAAATGTAAAACCCTCGTTTACATGCCGTTCTCTGTTTGAGAGATCAAAGTAGTAGAACATACAATAGCTAGAATCCAAAATGTCTGGCTTTGGTCCTTTCATGTAATGCCATCCTTAAATCTGTTTAGTGTTGCCAAGGAGGTTGATACTCAGAGTTTTAAGTCCTCTCTTCACCTTTATTTTTCCACAGAGGGGGATGATCATAGTGTTTGATCTCTGAAGTTCAGCAACACAGTTCTGACACTAGGCTTGGTTTTATATGTACAGCAAAGAGGCATTGTAGAGTACTTTCTATGGAGCCCCTGAACATCACCCAACAATTCCACTAGTTTGAGTAGTCTAGTGTACTATGCAGAAAACAGGAATTGAAACTGATACCTTTTGTGAAAATTTACTACGAAAATGATGATTTTTTTTGTCTATTCTCAATAAAATGAACAGTATCTGCCCATAAAGTTTGTAAATTAAGAGGGGCACTTTTATTTTCAGTTCTAAAATACTATCACAAAATGGACAGAAGGAAACATGCCAGACAAAAAACATTATTTGAAACAAGTTTTGTAAAAGCTGTGATCTTTAGGAAATAAAATATTGAATTTATATTATTTTAATAATTTGTAAGTAGCTGTTTAAAATTTTTTTCCACATTGCATTATTATAATTTCTTTTTGTTTCATCAGGGTTTTTTTGTATATCAGGGTTTTTCCCCAAAATATTAATTAAGGGGGTACAGTGTTTTTGTTACATGGATACTTGTATAATGCTTAAGTCAGGGCTTTTAGTGTGCCTGTCACCAGAATAGTGTTCATTGTACCCAATAGGTAAGTTTTTATACCACACTCACCACCCTCCCCCTTCCTTGGTTCCTCATGTCCTTTATATCACTTTGTGCCCGTGTGTACCCATGGTTTATCTCCCACTTATTAGTGAGAACATGTGGTATTTGGTTTTCCATTCCTGAGATACTTCACGTAGGATAATTGGTCTCCAGTTCCATCCAAGTTGCTGCAAAAGGCATTGTTTTATTCCTTTTTATAGCTGAGTAGTACTCCGTGGTGAACATATACCACATTTTCTTTATCCACTCACGAATTGATGGGCACTTAGGTTGATTCGCATCTTTGTAATTGTGAATTGTGCTGCAATAAACATTCGAGTGCAGGTGTCTTTTTGATAAAATGACTTCATTTCCTTTGGGTAGATACCCAGCAGTGGGATTGCTGGGTCGAATGGTAAGTCTATATTTATTTTTTTGAGAAATCTCCATACTGTTTTTCATAGAGATTGCACTAAATTTGCAGTCCCACCAACAGTGTATAAGTGTTCCTTTCTCTCTGCATCCATGCCAGCATCTATTATTTTTTGACTTTTTAATAGTGGCCATTTTGATAGGGGTAAGGTGGTATCTCATTGTAGTTTTAATTTGCATTTCCTGATGATTAGTGATGTTGAGCATTTTTTCATATTTTGGCCATTTGTCTATCTTCTTTTGAGAAACTTCTGTTCATATCTTTCAACAGACTGAATAGACAACCTATAGGATGCAAAAATATTTGCAAACTATACATCTGATAAAGGACTAATATTCAGAATCTACAAAGAACTCAAACAAATCAACAAGAAAAAAAGAAGCAACCCCATCAAAAAGTGCATTATTATTAAACTGGACTAGAACTCTTTGCTTTAAGTTTTATCATTTATTGAAAACATTCCTAGATTTTCAGGCAATTTAGGGAAATGTAACTTGCAGGAAAAAAATATAGTGTTTTAACAAAATCTCTCTTTTGGAAAAATAATTGCGCTTTCTGTACTCTATGCAAATAGTATTGAACCACAGAAATTTTTGTAAAAGCCAGAAGCTGGAAGTCTATCTCTGTGTTTTCCTTTGATCTCTCTCTGGATTTAATGCCCTCATGAAGTTTGAATGGAATATATGCATGTCACAGCATGGCAGAGGGATAATATATTTCTCCCTGCTACACTAAACGTGAGTTGTGTATCTTGCCATCTTGAGAGTCCACAGTGCGGCACATTTATCCCCATTAGAAAAACTCAGTCTAATAATATATGGATGCTGTAGCCATTCATGACACATATGTAAAATCATAACCTTATACATTCTGGAGATGGATGCACATACATTGAATCTATTAACTATGCATTGACAGATTTTTGTTAAAACTAGGTTTTCAACTCCAAAGACTAAAGGGCAAATATATTGATTATATTTGTATATTTATGCAGCCTCAAAAGGCTATAACTTTAATTCCAAGACAGAAAAAAAGAATAGTGCCACTGTTTCCACTTTGGCCATATATGAATTCACCTTGTGCATCCTGAGCAAACAGCTATTCAGATCGGGATATATGTTTATAAATATGATTGATTTGTGATAATACAGTCAGGTCTTTCTAATCTCATTTTAGGGCCAAAGATCACAGCAATGAAAGAGTACATTTGTAAAAGTGACCAAAAATAAGCAAATATTTGTGATTCAAATCCCAACACTTAACAGTTGTATAAGCCTGGGTAAATGTATTAACCTGAGTCTCAGTTTGCTCACCTGTAAAATGAGGATGATGATAATACCTACCTCATAGTATTGTATGTAAAATGCTAAGCATACCATTAGTATTCAACAAATGTTGGCTATTTTCATCGTGACTATTAGCTCAGAACCCTCACAAGTATGCCAGTGGGGGAAAGTGAGCATATGTGAAAGACAGAAGATAGGGAATCTGCCATTAACTGTGTTCTCCAGTTGCCCTTATCTTCTCCCAAGGGGTATAATGTGATGCTGTCCCTAAACACACCTGAGAAAGACGGCAAGATCCTGAGAACTGCACAAGGCCTAGTAAACTCAGTAGAAGTCTTGTTTCTCAACCAGACTTAAATCATAAGCTCCAAAATTTAAATCTGTGTCTACATCCAATTAGCACACAGAAAAACACCTTTTAGCAACCTTACAACCAAGAACACAAAGGCCAGGAAGCACGTAAAGAGAGCAATAGGGTTAGTTCTCTCTCTTCTGTGACCAGGGGTTATAGATTTTGCATCTTTCCGATGTCAGATATAGCATTCCTTGGAACAAAGTGTGCAAAAATCTGTCAATTAGCTGATTCTCTGCATTGATAAGGCCTCAAATTTTTTGGCTTTGAAAGTCAAAGCCATGAGAGTGAAAAATAATGTTTCACACCATTTTCCATAAAGTTCAGGATTCAAATACATTACCAGTATTAAAATCTCATAGATATCCTTAATGTATCTGTTTCTCTAATTAACACAGTACAGTCATTAATATACTATATTATTTATGAAGTCATAATTACAGCCAAGCAGAAAATAATTAAAATCTATCAGCTTTCATGTTTTACAAAAGCAAAATTATTTTTCCTTTGTTTTAGAAGTTCCCCAGGACAAACAATAGTTTTACAGTGGCAACTCTTTCATTTCCACATGTCTCTATAAAACTGTCCTATATCCTTCTGGTCTCAACTCACATGTAACTGTTTCAATTTTAAAATCTAATCCAAGGGAAAATCCTCATGATCTCATTGTGAACATCTGGTAAGAACAACAGTGAAAAATATAGGGTCTCTTCCAAACGTATCTCTACATGAAAACAAGTTATTTCACACCTCTCTCAGATCAAACCTATAAAACAATTCTTTGCAATTAATTCAGGTCAGCAAATTTATAATGAACACCCACTCTAACAGGCATTGTTGGACAATGTGGTCTGGAGGTACAGAGCCCATGCCCTCAGGCAGCTTATATAACATAGAAAAACAAGACAAGTAAGGGGCACAAATAACTATAATACAAAGGCAGAATAAGAAAAAGGCCTGAAGGAATGATAAACATTATTACGAGGTTCAGAGGCAGGACAGCTCAAGATCCTCTAATTGCATAGATTGACATCATTGAAGGGACGCAACATAAAGTTGGTAGAACTTCATCCAACAGAGATGGGACTGGGCATTCCTGGCACAGAAAACAGAATTATCCAAGACCCTAATGCAGGAAAGCACATGGTGTTTTGGAGTCAACAAGTAGTCCCGTGTGCTTGAGTCAAGAACAACCTCTGTAATGGACTTCTGTTGTTTCTGCTATCCCGGATCCATTTACTCAACTTCTAGGAACAGCCACATTTTTCTTGGAAAAGCCATCCCTTCCATGGTCCATACGATCTGAATGGTCCTGTTCCCAGCCAGCTAGAGAGAGGAAAATGAGACCTTCGTAATACACTTAACTGCAATGGCTGCTGAAGGAGTGGGTAAGTAAGCTAAATCTGTCTTACCAGCATTATTTGAGCTGGTAGAGAAGATAATTGCTATTGTCTCCTGAGAATGAACCAGGAAGTTTGTGACTCCAAGATCTGCCAGCAATCATGTTGTAATGATAAAGGGACCAATGATACAGACCAAAAAGATGGCAAGAGAGAAGTCAAATCCTTCTACTTTAACTCCAGATGGGTGTATCCTGCATGGGTGCCCCCAAAAGCATTTCAAAGTCAACATGCCCCAAATCAAACTCATCATCTTATTTTTATAGTTCCCTCACCCATCCACCAAGTCAAATTCTTTCTTTTGTGTTCTCCAAATTTATTAATAGTGTTACCATCCACCCAGTTATTCAAATAAGAAAGTTGGGAGTCAACCACAACTTCTCCTGCTTTGTAAATTCTACGTTAGTCTGGATTGCCAAACCCTAATAAATCTACCTCTCTATCCCTATCCTCCTGCCTTCTCCACGTCTCCTCTGGAGGGCTCTCAGTCTGGAGATTAAGAATGTAAACTCTGCAGTCAGATAAATCAGGATTCACATCTCTCCTGTGGTCCTTATTGATTTCAGATTGTTTTTAGCAAATCACTTAATATCTCTAACCTCAATTTGGTCTTCTGTGAAATGGGGATAGTAGTTATTCCTACCTCATAGTGTTGCAATCAGGATTACATAATATAGTGTATGTAAAGAGCTGATGAATTGTGGAATTAATTGACTTGGTCCAGCCACCATGTCTTTAAAGAGAAGAGATGGTGTCATATTTAAAGAGAAGAGATGGTATCAGAGTATAGCACATGTAGTTGATTAGGACAGTTTGATGGAGCACGTTTTTCAGTTTGGTGTGTGCATGCATGTGACAGTATGTGTGTGTGTGTGAGAGAGAAAAAGAGAAAGAGAGACTAGGTCACCATATAAAATGACTTTCTTACTGTGGTAATGGCAAGCAAGTTGAAATCCACTGGCCTATTGGGTCAAATCCAATCATCTCAGTGCATCTGCCCCCAAGTAACATCTCCAGCCTC
This sequence comes from Daubentonia madagascariensis, assembly GCA_023783475.1. Classification (NCBI taxonomy): domain Eukaryota; kingdom Metazoa; phylum Chordata; class Mammalia; order Primates; family Daubentoniidae; genus Daubentonia; species Daubentonia madagascariensis. Next base: position 34,983,401 of record JAKFHU010001209.1, read on the forward strand.
ATTCCAAAGTAGTCATTCTACACAAAATCTGCTCAACAAATGCATTGCACCCTTTGCCGTTTCTCCAAATGGACTTTTCTACATCTCCTTGTTTTGTTTTGTTTATATTTTAAATAAATTTTATTGAGTAGAAATGTATATACAATAAAATGCACCCATTTTAAGTATACAATGTGATAAGTTTTAACAAGTATACACAGCTCTGTAACTATTACCACAGTCCAGATTTTCATCCCCCTGAGATGCTAAGGCACCCCCAGTTGCAGCCATTCACTCCCCAACAGGCCACCAGATTTCTGTCACTATAGACTGGTTTTGTCCATTCTTGAGTTTTGTATAAATGGAATCATATAGCATGTACTCTTGTGTACAGACAGCTTCTTTCACTCAGAATAATGCTTCTGAGATTCATCCATCCTGTTAAGTATAGCAGTAGTTTGTTTCTTTTTATTCCTGAGGAGTATTCCATTATATAGATATACCACAATTTGTTTATCCATTTTCCTGTTGAGGGACATTTCAGATATTTGCAGTTTTTGTCTATAATGAACAAAGCTGCTAGGAAAACTTGTGTACAGATAATTGTTTGGATATATTTTCATTAATCTTGGATAAATATCTAAGAGTGGAATGGCTGGGTCTTCAGGAAAATGTATGTTTAATCCTATAAGACACTGCCAGTTTTCCAAAATGGCTATTGTTAGGTACGTGGTCTTTGCCCCAGGGAAGGTTTGCAAAACCAGAAAAGGGGATGTGACTGAAAACAAAGACATCTCAAGGACTAGCCCTCTGCTACGGCACAACTTCCTCCCAAACTTCAAGGACTTGCTGTACACTGTGATTATTGTTTAATTGCCCCCAACTCCACTCCCTCCTCCCAACCCTCTATAAAAAACTCACTAGACCCCATTTCGGGGTGGACGCCCTTTTTGGCCTCCACCCACCTGCACCCAGGTGCACCATGGCCCAGGCTTGAATGTTTTCCTCTCGGCTCCCGCCTAACAGCTATACCATTTTATGTTCCCACCAGCAGTGTATGAGGGTCCCAGTTGCTCTACTTCCTTGCCAGACAGTATTTGCTATTTAAGTCTCTTTAATTTTAGCCATTCAAGTAGGTGTATAGAGGTATCTCACTGTGGCTTTAATTTGCATTTTCCTCATGTCCAATGATGTTGACATCTTTTTATGTAGCATTGGCCATTCTTTTATGTTCTTTCATAAAATATCTTTTCAAATAATTTGCCTATTTGTATTAGGTTGTTTATCTTCCTGTATTCTTCAAAAAGGAAATCTTTATACCTTCTTGCTTTACTTTATATAATTCCCTGTCATTGGATGACCTTCCTTTCTACCCCTGTCTAATATACTTTTTTAAAGTCCGGCTCATTAGTCCCCTTCTCCATGCAGGCCTCCCCAATTTCTCCTTTCTCTGTGCTCTCGCAACACCTGGTTCCCACGTCCTTTTATAGTGGTACTTACCCGATTGCATCAAATTCAGTGTTACATATCTCTATCCCTCCCTAGACTGTGAGCTCCTTGAGGACACAGTATAAGTAATTTTCTCCTTTGAATCTGCCCAGGGCCTAATACAGTACCAAGCACCCTTAAATACTCAGGTTCACTAACATATGATTTAGACACATAAGAGAAGGAATAGCGAACTATTGAGACTAAAGCCATGGAGAGGTGAGTGTAGGTTCAGAATACTGGGGAAGTCACGTATTCATTCATTCGTTGAGAAAGTATTTACTGAGATTTTACCATACCAGGCACCTTAGATGGTAAGATGCAGAGATAAATGAGCTAGACCAAATCTCTGCCCTGGTAGAACTTAGCCAATAGCAAGAGAGACAGATCCATTAATCAGAAGTTAAAATACAGTGTGACAAGTGCTATGACAAGGGAAACCCAGGATGATAAGGGAGGTCACGTCAAATTCCCTAACTCAGGCTTTGAAACCAGAGGGAACTCTGTGAAGGAAGTGAGCTCTAAGCTGTGACCTGAAGGATGCATCGGAGTGGCTCAAGTCAAGAGACACAAGAACAACAGCTTATGCAAAGGCCCAGAGATAACAAAGAACAAAGCTCACTCAGGGAATTGCAATAAGTGAGTGGAGCTGGAGAACTAGCTATTGGATATAAGAAATGACTGCAGAGGAAAATACTGGTGATGATTCCATTAAATGATCAACAGATATAGGATAAAGAACTTTTACAAACTTATATTTTTGTTGTATGAGAGAATCTCTTTGTTAGTTTCCCCCATAATCCCACCTCTAACAACTACTTGTGTGATCCTGAGAAAGTGAAACCTCCCTATGTCTCAGTTTCTTTGTTTTTATCATGAGAATAACTCCATAAAGTTTGTGTGAAGTGTAGCTAACACAGGTAAAATACTGTGACAGGAACTAACTAGACCGACACCCACCAAATGTTTCACTCGTCCTGGGAGTTAACAGTTAAACTACATTTTGCAACAACCTTACATCTAGGTGGGCCGTGTAACTAGTTATCAACAGTAGGATGTGAGGTCAAGCGCTGCGTCAGTTCTGGGCTGAGGCGGTTAGGAGTAGGTGCACCTTCCTCACAATCCCTCGCTCTTTCCTTTCATGGTAACACTGGAGTCCACATGTTGAATGCTCACCAGGAAGAAGCCTGGGTCTCTGAAGGACTACGTGGAGCAGAGCCCCTTTGCATCATTCACCTATTGTCTGCTTACCTTGTTGGGCTGTGACATGTGGTAGAAAGAGAGAGAGAGAGAGATGGGGTTGGGCGGGGGGCGGGAAGAGAGAGAGAGAGAGAGAGAAAGAAAGAGAGAGAGAGAGAAAGATTGATTTGCATTGTGTTAAGACACTAAGGATTTGGGGTTGTTTGTTACAGTGGTTATACTATCCTGATTTAGTCAAACATTTAGCCCAACATTTAATATATAGTAAGTACTCAATACATGTTAGCTGAGGATGTTATAATTATTTGTTATTTTTTATTGCATGAGACAATATGGGATAGTAGTTCAAGCTCAAGCTCCAAAATCAGACAGATTTGAGTCTGAATCCTGACTCCACATTTGCTTTGTTTCCTTGGCCAAGCTATTTAGTCTCCTATGCCTTCCTTCACTCATCTGTAAAATGTAGATAATAACGGTGCCTACCTCATCAGGTCACCATGAGCACTGAGTGGGATAAAGCATGTAAATCATTTGACACACCTGCACATAGTAAATGCTCAATAAATAAAAGCTACATATTATCTTGAGAGTGGAATCCAATATTGGGGAAGTGTGAAGATTTGCTGCTGCATCTGTACTTCATTCAATCACCCCAGGAATGTTACTCTTAACGCATATCCATAATATTTTCAGGTCAATAATTACTCTGACTGACAAAGATAATAATGTGTTAACAGATCAGACCTCCAGTGCTCATAAATTATTCCTTCTCTCTTTCCTCAGCAAGTGTTTCAGGGTCCGGGGGATTTGAGTTGTTATTGGCCTCAGAGGTTTTTCAATGGCTGGTTCTCTCACTGCTAATGCTCTTAGCATGCTCCATTTTCCCAGCGCCCCAAGTTGCAATCAACGCATGCTGGCAGTTGACATCTTTTAATATTTTTTGCTCTCTTTCTGCCTAGTACTTGTGGCTCCATCTTGACATGAAGCTGTTCCTGTTATTGCCATTACTAACTAAATAGCCTTTGGACTCTAGCTGGGAAACAGTACCATAAATTGCTTAGAGTTATCTTATTTCCTACAAACAAAAATCCTGGCAGCTTCAGGCCCATTTTTACTTTATTATTTATATGGCCAGGCCATTTATTGCAGGATACTGTTTCTCCCTGGGTTGGAGTAGGCAAATTATTCCATTTCCTATTGTAAATGGTGCAACTCCTGATTCAGCAGCCTCGACAGTAGGCATACTTGGGATGGGAGTATTTGCACATTTGTTACTGAGAGTAGAAATTCATTATCTGTGCCCTGTTCTTCTCTGGCACTTAAAACAGAGTGAGATCGAAGAGACGGATTTTCATATCTCTTAGGCATGAGGTCAGGTTATTGTTGTAGAGAGAAAGATGAAGAGAGAGAGCTTGGACAGCACGGTCTACTGGTTCCACTTAGTAAAGGCCTATTAATTGCATGACATGCATCTGTATCTGTGTCTTTCAAATAACATTTCTAACCACCTGGGGAACGGCTAAGAAGGCAAGAAGGATGTATAAAGAATGGGTACCATTAGGCAATTACGATCAAGGATGGAGAAAGGTTTGAAGAGGGAGAAGGGAAAAATGCTCCTACTTCAATGCTGGAAGATTTTTTAATACAAAAATAATCTTTTAAATTATGAAAGCCTTTATTTTGTAAATTGCTACACAAATAACACAGTGGCTAAGGGAAGTAAATTTATCAGTGAAGAGATCAGGTGTGTTGTGAAAAGTAGAAGAGGAGCTGGGACATTTCTGATTGAAAAGAAACTTCTTATTTTTTTTTTTTATTTTGATAAAAACCTGCTGCAATTAATGTGAGAATTAATAACTACTTGGTATGTTTTTAACCCTACCTAGTATTTTGTGCCCACTGAGGGACTCCAAACCTCTCCTTTTAGCTGAGATTATACATCTGTGAGGAAGAGGAAACATCGTATTCCCCCCACAAGAGAAGCTGCCAACTGGTGGGATACGTGTCCTTTCCTGACAGTGCCATTCATTTGGCATTTATTGTTACAGTGCCATCTCCCTTAACAGACTATAAACTACTAGGGAACAACGGTATTTCTTTAAATATACTGTTTTGATTATCTCACCTTAGGAAAAAGAAAAATAAATACCTTGAAAATATTGAAACTATTTAGGTTTGTATTTCTTTGAGAGAAGGAAATGAATAGCAACAGATCCTTTCTCTTTTTATTTGAGAGTTACTACATTTTGCTTTGCTAAAAAAGACAAAGCATCCAGTGAGAAGTGCCTCTTAGGTGGAAGGAATAAGCCAGTTAGGCTTGAGTTCCTTTCTGATGTGGTCACCTTGGGAAAAGTGGATTAGTAAGGATCAGGCTCCCTCCTCTGGGACAAAGGGACTGGAAAATAATTGTAAGAGAACCAGAAACTGGTCTCTGGTTCTAGCATTCTTGGCTCCTCTGGATGATGCTCTGAAATTAAGTCAACTCTTTGGTTTCTGAATAGGAGTCCAGCAATAGATGAGCTGTAGTCCAGGAAGCTTGTCTGATATGGTACCTACTGCCAGCCAGTTTCATAAAGAAGGACACCTGGACAGTGGACTTATCTTGCCTTGGGCTTAGAGGTAGATGTTAAGGGAATAAGTGGTTGACACATCTACTTTAATCTTGGTCCACTGCATGCCCAATAAGTAAATGGGTCTCTGTTTTAAAAGTCTAAGTACTATCAGGTATAACTAATTCTATTTTCTCTCCCAAAAGCTGAAGCATTGTAGTGAGCTATTTCTGCTGCTAAAATGTGCCTTCCTATGAATCCAGGACCAGATGTAGGGGTTAAACTGTGGTAATAAGTATGGGAGGAAAAGGTCATGTTGTCTTGAGCTCCATCAAAAGCAATTATGAACAGCAACAACCTCTGATGTTCAGGACATCAGTACTAGGGCATAGGAATTCAGACTGGAGCTGAGTTTTGTTAAAGGTAGCATATATAAAGACTTCTATGGTGTCTCTTTTATCTTATACTAGAAATATTTTGATTAAGCCTAATGTGTTATCAGCAAGAGACCCCCTCTTTTATTCTACAAGGTAATTATTAATAGTACAGACATTATGGACAACTGTATGGAGGTTTCTCAAGAAACTAAAAATAGAGCTACCATATGATCCACCATCCCACTGCTGAGTATTTATCCAAAAGAAAAGAAACCAGCCCGGTACAGTGGCTTGCACCTATAATCCCAGTGACTCAGAAGGCTGAGGTGGGAGGAGTTCCAGGAGTTCCAGGCTGCAGTGAGCTATGATTGCACCACTGCATTCCAGCTTGGGTGACAGAGTGAGACTCTGTCTCTTAAAACAAAACAAAACCAAAAAGGAAATCAGTATATCAAAGAGGTGCCTGCACCCCCATGTTTATCAAAGCTCTATTCATAATAGCCAAGATACAGGATCAACCTAAATATCCATCCACAGATGAATGGATAAAGAAAATGTGGTCTATATAGACAACGGAAGACTATTCGGCCATTAAAAAAAAAAAATGAAATCCTGTCATTCACAGCAACATGGATGAGCCTGGAGGACAGTATGTTAAGAAAATAAGTCAAGCACAGAAAAAAAAATACTGCATGTTCTCACTCATATGTAGGAGCTAAAAGATAATTGAGTTCTTAGAAGTAGAGAGTAGAATTGTGGTCATTAGAGGATGAGAAGGGTAGGGTTAGGGTTAGGGTTAGGGTTAGTGTTAGGATTAGGGAGGATAGGGAGAGGTTGGCTAACAGACACAAAGTTACAGCTGGATGGGAGGAGTAAGTTCTACTGTTCTGTAGCACTGTAGGGTGAATATAGTTAACAATAATTTAGTGCATATTTTCAAAAAACCAAAAGGAAGGATTTTGAATGTTCACAACACAAAGAAATTATAAATGTTTGAGGTGATAGATATGATGATTACCCTGATTTGATCATTACACATCATATACATGTATCAAAATATCACAGTATCCCATAAATACATGCAATTATTATGTGCTATCTAAAAATAAAAGAAAAATTTAGGGTGGGAGGGGCAGATATATGGAACTTTCAACTAATTAATATCTAGACTTCTTGAAAGAGCTTCCTTGCTATTCCCAGAGAAAGCTTCAGGAAGACTTTTCTTTCCAACCTAACTTGCTAATAGTTTTCAAACTTCAGTTACATAAGATTTAATTAAGAATGCTTATGGAAGATGCAGAATCCAATGATTCTCATAGAGAAGGTCTGAGGTTAGGCACAAGGATCAGCATTTTTAACAAATATTCCAAGTTACTGGACCACACTTTGAGAAACACCACTGCAGAGTAAACTAGTAACAGAAACTTCATTTATTTACAACAGTAGACTCTTGCCCTTCTGAAAGGTGGTAGAATAGGATAATGGTATATTTTTTTATGCACATGTTCTCTGTATTGTGATTTTTTTCAGTGACATGTTTGCCCTAGGTGTCTGAAGAATATTTTAGCTTCCTGTTCTTCTATTCACTGGTGTTCACTGATTTCTACTCCTAAAGGAAATGTTTTTAAAAGGTGCAGGAACAGAACTACACACAGATACGATCTATATTTTAAAGTAGAACTTGGTTTAAGACTTTTCTCAGATATCTTTGGAGAGTTGAGTTCATATTCAGTTCTAAAAGTATCAACCCTCAGTAGACACTAGTGTTGCAGTCAGCCAAGTCGAAATCATTATACAAGGAGATATTTTTAGTAAGTTCCAGACTTCATTCAAAAGTGAAAACAAGTTTCTTTGCACTTTGCATGAACAGTAGCCTCTGCAACTTCCAAGGGGTGGGTCGGGGGGAATCACAGGAATGATAAGTATTGATCTCTGATTAAAAATGCAAAAAAAGGAATTCAAGGAGCTAAATATGTTCAGTGTGCCAAATGTAAGCATGGTAATAATCTGTAAACATTTAGAAGATATAATAAATACTTCCTTAGGAGTCATCATTTAGTTGAATGCAGGGTGCTAGAACAAGGAGAAACAGGTTCTGATTTCTGTGTAGTTTTCTGTCAAACTCAAAATTGCTGATTACATAGTTTCAGCCATTTTTGAAAAATGTTTTTTGGCACACACAAGTAAAGCTCTTAACTAATCCAGGACTGCTGATGTGAATGAAGCAAGAGTTTATTTACAATTAGGCCTAACAGTCCCAAAGGTAAAGCCATTTTTTAAAGTCTTTAGGAAACTTATCTCTGCAAAAATTCTACTCTCCCCTCCCCCGAGGGTGTCAACTTGGAATAGGTGATCAAATAATAAATTTGCTGAGTAGCACAATTACTGAGGACTTTGCAGCTCTTATGATTTCTGCTACCTTTTAAAAGCTTACAAGTTCCATGCTCCCCTTTCAGTAAGCCATGTTAGCCAAGAAACCCAAGAAAACACAGAAGTTTGCTGGCTTGGAAGATAATCCACAACTCCAGAGGAAAAAAGTCTATTTATATACTCTCATCTCCAGGATACATGCCACATCTACATTCATGTTTCAATACTGATTTAAAAGATTGCTTGTCTCTCTCATTGCAGTTTCCTCCCCAAGATTTATTTCCGCAGAAAGGTGATTTCTGGACTATACTTCTATATTTCTGGGATTACATCTTTCTATCCTGCTATGATATTTTTTTCCATGTTATTTTACCATGCTATGTCTTATCAATAAAAAGAACTGGTTTGAAGTGGTTTATAGAATAATCCAGTGCTTGCTTAAAGATATTTGCATGCAATGGGAGTTCTTTGAGTTTGATCTATAGGGCAGAACTATCAGTATCACCTAGAAGAAATGTACAATCTCAGGATTCATTCCAGACTTACAGAATAAGAATCTTCATTTTCACAAGATTCCAAGGTTATTTAAAGTTTGAGAGGCAGAAGTTCTTACAAGGGCAAGGACTGTGGCAAGGCCCCATCTAGCCCACACTACTCCCAGGATTCTGATTCTGCCGTACTTTAAGAGATTGTTCTCTATAGATTGGGTGGAAGATCTGCCAGAGATATTTCTCCTGTGTTTTCTGTAGTAGGAAGAGTAGTAGGGTGTCATTTAGCACTCTGTCACTCTGTTTAGGGCAAGCCCCATAGACAGTAACATTCTAAAGAGAAACAACTAAACTATTCTCTACCATTATATCTCTACTTCAGAAAGCAGTGGCTGCCATGTAGTAGCTGTTCAGTAATAAAATGCAAATGGAATCCTAGAAGCACCAAAATCATTAGTGAAATATTCAACATTTCAACGACTTGAAAGAGACTTATTGGTGTGGTCAACATGAGATTACCTCCCCTCATGGTTTCATTGCTATTGATCAAGTCGAAACTATTGTTTTGTGAAATATATAGTCTGTTCCAAATCTGAATCTCAATAAAAGCATAGTAGACTTTGGTTAGGCTACTGACTCCAAGCTACTCACTGACATCATAGAGTATGTATTCTAAACTTTTGAGGGCTTGTTTAGACCTAACTACATGGTATGCAAATGGTGGGAACTCAGTAAATGCTGCTGACAGACTAACAAGATTTACTTACCACTGGCTTGAGTCTATGTGACTCAGTTCAACCTCAAAGGAAAAGAATTTAAAAAAAAAAAAATTTGCAGCCTTCACCAAGCTGGGCAGCCTTTCACCAACGCTGAGAACTAATTGCTTCTTTGTCTCTAGATTGCATATTGCTATTACTGGCACAACAATCCAGTACCCAAGAAGCACAAATAGTGATCCCTGAAGCTGCTTTAACCTTTCAAACTCTAACAACTTGATTGTACATTTCATTACACTCTTCAGACCTTCTCGGGATGACAGTCTGAAACAGAAGACTCTGCCGGCATCCTTCATTGCACTTTCTTCACTGTTTCCCAGCGCAGGACATGTGCCCAGAGTGCAGGCAGAAAACTTCAGCAACCATCCCTCAGTATTTTAGTCCTTCCCATCCCTAGGCACATTTCCTAACTATTAAATCATGTGTGTGCTTTCAAAACCATGAGCTCAATAAGCTTTGCCCATCCCAGCTGGCCCCAGGATGTTTAAATCTTTCACTAGAAAATTCCTCTCTATGTGGGTTTTCTATCACAAAGCAAGAACACTGGTGAAAACTCAAAAGCTCACAAAATGGAGATAAGGTATATAGAAATGAAAACAATTCTAAAAAGGCTAGAAAGTTATCCTGAAATTACAATCACCTTCACGTTTGGTATAGGAGAGGAAGCTGCTGCTAATGTGATCCTTGCCTTGCAGACTGACCACCTCCCTTCACCATCGGCAGTGCCCCCATCCCAGCCCGCCTGGCTATGCATTCTTGCAAAGACACACTTAACTTCCCACACTTGGGTCTTCCACTCTACTCCTAAATGTCCACTCTGCAACAGTCTCGCTCAAATAATTTCTCTATCAACTCTACTTAAAGCACAGGTCATTTTCTATCCTGCAAGCAATGCGTAACCTTATATAAACTCTATTTGAGTGCATATCACATTTATGGTAATTATTTACATATGTCCCGACTCTAGAATATAAGATATTTTAGAGCAGGGATGGGGCTTCAGTTAGTTGTCAGTACATAGCCAGTGCCCGCCTAAGTAAGCACTTGACTCTGAGTAAACAAGAAAACTAAAAACAACAAGCAGTTTACGCCCCAAGTTAGAGACATTTTAGGAAACATTTAAGACACACTAAGACATAACTAATGTACACAACTGTTTTTCCTCACGCATGTTATTTATACACCAAGCTGTCTTAATCTTCTGGAAGCAGAAAAGTACAGGGGTCGAGCATATAGGCTCTGCACCCAGCTCTTCCATTTAGTGCATTTACACAAGTGGTTTCACCTCTCTCTGCCTCAGTTTTCTTATCTGTAAGATGGAGCTTGTAAAAATATCTATTTCATTAATTTGAAAACAAACATTTTTACATTTTAACATTTCTGAAATCATCTTAAAATTGCTATCAGGTTAAACTGAGGTCGAGTTTTGCCAGAGAGGATTTTCTTCTGCTCCTGCCCAGAAGAATTTTCCTTTCCTGAACCCAGGGCCAAGATCGAGCCATGCAAGTTTTCTTGCTTTACCCTCTCAGTAATAGACTTCTTTTCATTTACCCTTATCCTGAGAGTAGAGGTAGCCTTTGGTGTCCCAGATTTATATGAAGGTCTCCTATCTGAAATGATTGTTCTTTCTTTGTGGTGCATAAAATAACAGTGCATCTTACAGTTGATGTGTGAGGAACTTTCTCAGAGTATAGCAGTGAGGAGTAAATAAGATAATGCGTGGAAACAGGCTCCAGCAGTGCATGTCACATAATAAACATGCAACAACTGATGTTATTTCTGTCTTACTATCAAAATCTAGTTGTCACTAAGCAGATCAACATGTTGGTTACTTAATTCTCTTAATCTATGTAGAAAATGCAAGCCTCAAAGTGAAGAGAGAATGTCATTTGAAATTGCCTAACTAAAGCATTGCCCCTGCGATATGCTAGGGTAGCCGTGGCCTATGGCTAGCTATGGCTTCAATGGAGCAACACTCAAGACAGCCTATTTCTCAGAAATGATCTTGCCAAATGTTTCAAATCCCCTCTGCTGGTTAAGACTGGCTTTACAGAAAGTGTTCCCTTTTTTGTTAATGGAAAGAGGGATTTAATCTCACAGAGTTTCTTCTTAACATGCTCAAAATGGACTCCCCAGAGTTCTACAGATGCTGCATCAGCAGGGCAGGCGGGCTGGCTGGCAAAGATGCAATTCTCCTGGTATCCCAAAGACTAGCTGGAAGGTCATGCTACTTTGCTAATTCAGTAAAATATAATTACACTGCAAAAAGCTGGTTCCTTTTTGTTCCTCTTACTGATATTCAAAGTTCTTGCAACTTAAATTGCTTAAACACCAAGGTGCTCACATACATATTCAGTGGCAGTGTGTCTATGTCTACTCAAAGAGCTCTGGACTTGGGCTTGAGAGGACTGGAGAAGGAACCAGTCAATATGCACCATCTGCACCCAATGGCAGTAATATCTCGCCCTTTCCTGGATCCAAGCCCTTTTCCTCTGCCACTCAAGTATGCAGAAAGCAGACAAGTGATAGCAGATTATACATCCCTTTCAGAGCTGCTTCACTGCACAACCCCAAGGGGCACTCTCCACGTCACAGTCTATGTGAACAGCGTCCCCTAGAATACGCAGGCACTATCTGTAAGGCCATCAGTGGCAGCCCTGGTACCAGTAATTGGAATTAAAGCAAGGTTTCATGAATTCTTCATAAATCAAAACATGCATTGTGGTTATTTGATAGTGTCATGACTAATAAAATATCATACCTTAAAAACAAATAAATAAACAAATAATTCACAACTACAGTAACTATGGTTTTGTAATTACTAACTTTATCAAAATATATTCGCTATCTATACAGCAAATAATTGAAAGGAGACTGTATATAAGGCTCTCAGTGTTTAAACTAAACAAGCTTTTCTGTTTATAAGCATCAACCTGGTATCGGCGTAAGTGGTACAAAATACCAGAGGGTTCATTTGGCCTCCAGCTTAGCCCTCTTTTCAGAAATCTCCACAGAAGAGATCTTCACCTTCTGTAGTTACTCATTCTAATGTCACATTTCTTAAGGTCACAGTTTTTTCCCATTTTGTAAAAAAAATCCATCCTTTTACCATTAAAGTCACATTCTGAAAGTGAATCCTTGAGGGGTGTAAGGATGGTTGTTCTTCTTAGCGTGAAGTACTTGACACTTTCAAATTTTAAGTCTTTCTCGAACAAACCTGATATTATGAATCACCTCCTGCCCCAAATAAGAGTCTCCCAGACCCCTGATGGCAATGTTTTTTGTATGATCCTAAATCAGATCCAGCATTTTCAGAGTTACAATAAACTTGCAACAGTGATCACATGTAATGGAATTTCGTCTACAAAGGTTTGGTTATTCAAACTTGCACATAATTTTAATTAATTATTATTTCTTCAGGTTATTTGATATTCTATGGGTCTTTTATTTAAACAGCCTTTATTTAATGCTCTCCCATAATCCTGGATTTGGAGTGAATAAAGTCTGTACTATCTAGTTTACCTTTTTTAATGTTAAACTGCAAGAAGTAGAAAGGGGGCACTCTTTCCTTTTTGGCAGAACAAGTAGGCACCCACACCAGAGTAGGTGTAGCCCCGATGGCCCAGGGGGTGTCAGAGCCCGAGCGGGGTGAGGAGAGCCTCTGGGTGAGGACCAGCCCATAATGGGGGTGAGGGCCTGAGAAGCGTGAAACATGCAGGGGATCTGAGTCCTCACAAGGGCAGGAGGACATCCACAAGGGCTGCCTGGTGCAGGATGTACAAGGTTACGAGAGGGTAATAAGGGTTTCCCCTGGATGGAGGAACCAAGGAGCGGTATGTGAGATGTCAGAGCCCCAGCAGGGTGAAGGAGGCTCTCATGTAGGGGAGGAAATGCTGGTGGGGATAAGAAATTGGTTACCTACAGGGGGGTGATCAAATATGTAAATTGATAAGGATAATGGGCTCCAGGTTTCTTACTATTAGAGAAGCGAGTTACAAATATGGAAAGTAAGAAAAGTAGAACAACCTTTGTGATGTTGAGTCAGAAGTAGTGGTATTGGTATCAACTCAGGTTTTTCAATATGGAGAGAGAGAGGAAGAAATATAGATGTAAATATGTGTTTGAATATATGAAAAAGGGTTGGTGAGCTGGTATTCATGAATATATATTATATATAATCCACACATACATGTGTATATTTATTATTAAATGTGTGCATGTGTATATATGTTATCAAACACATATGTGTATGTGGGTATGTGCACATACAAGACACACATACACACACGTTCCGAAAGTCTGGGAGCAATATCCCAATAGCAATGAGCATGCCTGTTACCCAGATCTGGGTTCCTGAAAACCATTCTCCACTAAAAGGAACCAGGGCTGTTGGAGAATTGTCTGAATACAGAGCTGGGGCAATATCTCCGACAAACATGCATAACCTATATCATGAGAAAACATCAAACAAACCCAGACTAAAGGACATTCTGAAAAATAAATGGCCTGCAATCTTCAAAAATAGCAAGGTCATGAAAGTCAAGGAAAGTCTGAGAAACTCTTTCAGACTGAGGGAGACTAAAGAGATATGACAACTAAATAAAACACATAATTCTGAACTGGACGGTTTTCTATAAAGGATATTATTGAGACAATTGGCAAAACTTGAATGGGGCCTGAGGATTAGATAGTGGTAATGTATCAATATTAATTTTCTCTATTCGATGCTTGTATTTATAGGTAGGACGAAGTCTTGGTAGGAAATACACACTGGAGTGTTGGGAGCAGGACATGGCAATAGAGCATCAGATTGGCAATTTACTCAAATGGTTCAGGAATAAAAAGACCTTTGTATTGTACTTTCAACTTTTCTGCAACTTTGTGATTATTTCAAAATTTTAACAAAGTATTTTAAAAGTCAGCTAGATATAAAGAACACTACTGAGGAAATTGGCAAATTTTGAAAACCGGTAGTGTACTAGATATATATGTACCCAAAGCTAACTTTGGATTGATTTGCACTATGATTATAAAAGTGAATGCCCTTGTCCTAAGGAGATTCACATTGAATTGTTTTGAGGTGAAGTATTATGATGCATGAAATTTACTCTCCAATGGTTCAGGAAAAAAATATTAATAATAATAATGCATACACACATGTATATATAAAGTGAGAGAAAGCACAAGTGTGCTGATTTAGCAGCTGATAAGTCTAGAGGAAGAATATGTGACAATTCATTTTGCTATTTTGGAACTTTTTTAGGCTTGAGATTTTTTTCAAAATAAGAACTTTAAATATAAAAATAAAACAAAATGAAACTCACCTGTATCACGCTTCCCAACCTTAGTAGTATATCTGAATTCCCCAGGGATGCTTTTTACAAACTAAAGATTCTTGACATACACCCCAGACTTACAAATTGAAATCTCTGAGAGTTCTGCCTGGGAAGTCCTCAAAGTTTCTCAGGGGTTTAAATGCATCTCATCCATCCACTGACCAGCAGTTGGGACCCAATAATCTCAATTTACAAATGAAGCAATTGAGGTCCCAAGAGGTTAAAGGACTTGCTTAAGGCCACATTGGTAGGTAGTGAGAGAAAGAAGACCAGAATCTAAGTCTCCTGACTGACTCTCTAGTTCAGCCTTCTTTGATCAGGATTTATAAATGTATGATCTTCAATAGGACTGTTTAAGAAAAAAAAACTCTTCGACGCTTTCTTCAACTTAAATTGCTATTGTGTTCGAACCCAAAGCTTCCTAGGGAGCTCTGCAATGCAGTTGTGACTGTCCTCAGAGCACAGGGCTAACTTGGAGACCTGGTCTCAGAAAACATATACACTGTCTTATAATCATCCTTTACAAGTCAAAAAGTCAAGTCTCTTATTAATGTTTGCTGGAGTTTATAGATTATCAATGCTAAAGGACATAAAAGCAGTTGGAAGAAAGAATTGGGGCAAGAGGGTCAAGAGCCTCTGTTGACAAAGACAATTTCGGATGAAGACTCATCTAGCTTGACCGGGGCATTGCTCTTTCCCCCATCTCTGGAATGCAGAAGCAGTTCCATAAAGCAAAGAAATCATATGGGTTTGCATTTGAACCTTATGGTGAAATTGCTGTGTATTTTCTACGAAGCATCTCCTTAAAAGAAAAAGCAAAAGGATAAGTTATATCAGTTTATTCTTCTGATTCCCTTTTCTGAGCCAGTTCCTGCTGCAGTGAGGGAAGCCTTATATTCAGACTTGTGCAAGTATTTCTGTCCAGGCTTCCTGAGCTTTGTCAGCACAAAGTGTTCATAAACTGCTAACATACAGTGAGTTTTTCTTTTTCAGTCAATTTCTATGGTTTCATTTAATTTCACTTTTCCACACCTATATACCAAATATTTTATTCCCAGACAGAGAAAAGAAAAAACCACTCACCTTGGAAACTATCTTCCCATCACAAAAAAAAAGGAGACCAGAGAATGCACTTAACATGAGTGTAGTTAAAGGAACCAGACCCCACTTCCTGACAGTTTAAGGGCAAGTGAGGGATTCACAACATCAGAATATTCCTACCTAGCTTGGGTGTACTTAAGGTAACCCACTAAATAGGATTGTTAAGCATTATCTTTGAGCCAGAAGTGAGTCTACCAGCTCATTCCACTACCTACTCACTCAGTCATACCACAGTCTTGGGCGTGCCCAGACACCACCATAAATTGGGATATTTGTAGCAGAAGAATGGAGCAGTGCCATGCTGTAGTAAGTGATAACCTATTTTCCAAGAAATTACAGATGGCCCCCAACTTAACAATGGTTTGACTTATGATTTTTTCAGCTTTATGATGGTGCTTTCAGCTGTGTACATTAATGGTAAGTACCCATACAATCATTTTGTTTTTCACTTTCAGTACAGTAAATTACACACAGTAAACTCGACAAATTACATGAGATATTCAACACTATTATAAAATAGGTTTTGTATTGATATTAGATGATTTTTACCAACTGTAGGCTAATGCAAGTGTTCTGGGCACATTTAAGGTAGGTTAGGCTAAGCTGTGATGTCCAGTAGGTTAGGTATTTAAAATGCATTTTCAACTTATGATATTTTCAACTCAGAATGGGTTTATTGGATGTAACCTCATAGTAATTTGAGAAGCATCTGTATTATAAATCCGACCAAATATCCTCCTAATCACTCAGGTCAGAAGCCTAGAAGTTCTCTTTGATTCTCTCTCCTTCTTCTCTCTTACATGAGTCTTCATATGCTGTAAAGTATAACTTTTCATTTTCTCTTAGCTCTAGGTTCTCCCTTTGTTTCCACCCCTTGGGTCAATCTCTCAACTATCTTCAATGTAGACATTTTCAATAGTATTCTAATTTGTTTCC